>JAZHRO010000003.1:56655000-61455000 GCA_037157565.1 Thalassia testudinum
AGTTGGCACCAAAATAAAGTAGGAGTAGGTGGTCTTTTTCCTAGAGCTTAGGTAGTAGGGTAGTAGGTTTTGGTGCCATGCAGGTGGACTAGCTAAGTTAAGCAGCTTAGCTAGCTTAGCTAGTAGGGAGCAGAGTTGGAGGCATTTGGAGCTGGGGTTTTCAGGGAGAAGGGTTGGAGGTAGTCATCTTGAGCTGCACTAGAGCTGGTGGCTGCTGAAGAGAGCTACAAGGAGCAACCTTAGCTGGCTTGGCTTACTAGATCTTTGCTAGCTACTAAGTCAAGCTAAAGCAAGCTGGCTTCTAATGAAAGGAGCTGAGGTTAGCTGGGTCTAATGCTCCAGGGGAGGATCAAGCTGGGTGAGGCAGCTAAGGTAGCTTTGCTCAACTGAGTTGAGCTAAGCTGAATCCCTAGGAGCTGGACTTGAGCTTCCTAAGCTGGAAGGAAGCCATCTTCAGCTAGCTGGAGTTGAGTGGAGCTAGATGTAGCTGGACCTGAGCTAGGGTGAACTCTAGTCAATTTAGCTGAGCTAGTTAGAGCTCCCTACAGATTAATGGGAGCTGAGATGAGCTAGACTCAGCTAAGTTGAGCTGGATCTAAGCTGACCTATGCTAAGGTGAGCTAAGATGAGCTCTCTTGAGCTGCTACTCAGCTGAGGTGAGCTGAATGGAGCCAAGATGAGCTAACCCTAGTTCAAGTAAGTTGGAATCTAGCTATGGTGGATCAAGCTAAGTTCCAGTTAGTCTAAGCTTCTTCTTCACCAGTTGCCTTCCTGAGTGCTAGGGTTTTGGTGTTCTGACAATCTGTATATCCCTAACACTCACAAAAATACATTAAAAAGATAATAAAAACTGCAATGCATGCCTAACATAATTGATGCCTAAATGCAGCTGAAAAACCCATTTGCAGAGCAAAATCCTAAGAGCTAGGTTTGTTTTAATGCATAAAAATGATGATAAACTGGTGTTTATCAATGACTGACGCTTCTGATTATGAGGTGGGGGTTGTTTTGGGTCAGAAGATTGATAGGAAGCCTTTTGCCATCTACTACGCAAGTAAAACTCTGGATGGGGCCCAGAGGAATTACACTATTACCGAGAAGGAATTACTAGTTGTAGTGTTTGCTTTGGAGAAATTTAGGGCTTATCACTTAAGGTATCACATCATCATATATATCGACCACTTGGCCTTGAGACATCTCTTGGCCAAAAAGGATGCCAAACCCCAGCTTATTCATTGGATTCTTCTGCTTAAAGAATTTGATCTTGAAATCAAGGATAAATCTAGGGTACAAAATGTGGTGGCGGACCATTTGTCGAGACTTCTGAGTGATTCTTCTCGTCCAAACATTTCGATTGCTGATACTTTTCCGGATGTGACCATCCTTACAGTTTCAGGTGTCCAAACCTCGTGGTTTGTTGACATCATTAATTATTTAGTCGTTGGTCAAATCCCTCAGGATTGGACCAAGCAACAACGGGATAGACTCAAATCTGAGGCCAGATATTACTTCTTGGAGGACCCTGAACTATACCGCATAGACTCTAATCATATTATTTGCCGATGCGTTCCGAAGAATGAATTCAAGAGTATACTCGAGTTTTGCCATGCATCTACGTGTGGTGGACACTTCTCCGAGAAAAAGATAGCAACAAAAATTTTGCAGTCTGGATTCTATTGGCCGTCTTTATTGAAGGATGCCCAGAACTTCTCGAGGTCGTGTTCTCGATGCCAGGCACTTGGGAGCATAACCAAGAGAGACATGATGACCCTAAACCCGATTCTTCCCATCGAAATTTTTGACATTTGGGGCATTGATTTCATGGGACCCTTCCTCCCTTCATTTGGACATCAGTACATTCTCGTTGCTGTTGATTACATGTCCAAGTGGATTGAGGCTATTCCCACCTGAACCAATGACCACAAGGTGGTCATAGATTTCGTTAAGAAAAACATTTTCAGTCGGTTCGGGATTCTGAGGGCCATCATCTGCGATGGTGGCACTCATTTCACTAATGCCCAGTTTCATAATTTGCTGGAAAAATATGGGGTTAATTAGAAAATCTCCACACCTTACCGTCCCCAAACGAATGGACAGGAAGATATCTCCAATTGGGAGATTAAGAATATTCTACAGAAAATGGTTAGGTCTGATCGTAAAGACTGGACGCAAAAGCTTGAGGATGCTCTTTGGGCCTATCGTACGGTGTATAAAATGCCCATCGACATGTCTCCATTTTGTCTGATGTATGGAAAGGCATGCCATTTACCTGTAGAAACTGAACATAGGGCATTCTAGGCAATCAAGCATTGTAATTTAGATCTGAGTTTAGTCGGGAAGACCCGAAAACTCCAATTACCTGAGTTGGAGGAGCTTAGAAATAAAGCATATGAGAATGCTAAGATTTATAAGGCTCGGACCAAAGCTCTTCATGACCAATTGATTTCCTGCAAGAGCTTTGAGCCGAACCAGAAAGTTTGGCTCTTTGATTCTCAACTTAATCTCTTTCCTGGCAAAATTAGGTTGAAATGGAATGGCCCGTTCATTATCGATCAGATATTTCCAAACAGGGTTGTTCGGATCTCTGACCTGAAGATGGGTAATTCATTCAAAGTCAATGGTCAACGTCTGAAGACTGTTATTGACCGTACTATTCCAGAACCCATCTCAGACACAGTTGCTCTATCTATGATGTGACTTCTTTAGTTGGACTACGCCTAGCTCATGGCATTAAACTTAGCAGTTGTACAGTCTGTCTCAGAGATGATCCGAGCTTCAAATTCAAGTGATATCTTCTGCATTCTACCCTTCCTTCCTTGTCTTTTATTCTCAATGCGGACATTGCATCAGCTGGTCATGGGGGGGTGGATAAATTTCTGAATCATTTTGTCAGCTTTGTGGAATTCTTGTAAATTTTTCTTATTTTTCTCTTAAAAGAAATTTTGAATTAGGAAGGAATACTTGGACATTAAGAACTTTCAATCCTAGGAAATATTACAGTAGGATCTGAACACTACGACCCTTCAGGTCTTTGGGCTTAATCAGCTCGAGTATCCACTAAAATGTGGATTTGTTTATTGAGTGCTTGCCATCCTGAATTCTATTTTAATTTGAATAAATAAGTTTTGGTGTTAAGTACACTACTTAACAACTCACCCTCTGATTTGAGGGAGCTTTAAGTCTAAGCATCTACACACTATTCGTCACCGACTCATTGTTCGATGATTTTAACGGAAATTGGGTATCCAATGAACATTCTAGGGTGATATGGCTGGCAACTTATCTTGGGTAACAACCCATAGGTTGGTTGTCTAGAGCCCAGTCATAGGACCACTCTCTTCTTGCTACCTTTAGGTAAATCTTAGACTAGGGAAGCCACCTACTTAAAAAAAAAAAGAAAAACAAAAAGAAAGTCCAAAAAGAAAAGAAAAAGAAAAAGGAGAAGAAAAAGAAAAAGAAACAACAGAAATAAGCCACACTTCACAGCACGAGTATGGCTGGTAAGTTGTCAGTGGTAACAGCTCATTGATCGATTGTCCAGATCCCAACTCAAGAAATGCACATAAAAATTCCTAAAACACTCAGGAAGAAGCAGAGAAATAAAATAAGCCAGGGAGATATACACTGGATTCACCATTGTGTTGACCCCATAAAAAACAAAAGTAGGGAGAAAGCTACCGATAGTATAGATACACCTTTAGGCAAAACTCTCTTTAAGGTCACCTAGAGTTGTGGAAACCCGAAGTCCGTTCTGATTGTCGATCAACCAATCTATCATATTCACAAAAAGATGCTCAGAACTTAGGGTTCTCATCGAATCTTGGGTGGGTTGAGTGGCCGTAGAAAGCCACTCTGTAACCCTAAACTCAAAAATAAAAAAAAATAGAAGAGAAGATAAAGAGAAAAAGAGATCTTTCTTTGAATAAGGCGAGGGCTTGAGGTGGTCTGCATTTTGGCAGATACCCGGGCACTGTTGTGTCTTTGAAAGTTGAGGTCCTAAGTAAAAATTTCTTAATGTTGAAAATGACTTGTGCCTAAGTAATCCAACCCTAATTCTTTTATAAATAGCATGTAGTTTTTGCTAGGAACTAGCAAAAGATAGGCATGGGGGTGTGATGTCCAAACATCTGATTAACCTAAAATGTCTATTAATGCATGTTCTTAGAACCATATTAGCATCATACATTGTAAATATTGCATAACATGCATAAGCATGCATTTAGGTCAAGTTGTATAAATTGTATTAGTAATTGTCTCCTTTTATGCCTAGGGATAGAGCAACTTGTTAGTCGAAGCCTCGAATCGAAGATCCAACTGTATGGATCTGATTAGGGTGACGATTGGAGTTCAACAACTCTAAGATCGCCCTCATCGGACATCGGTAGCACCAGATAGAGATCGAGGAACCCTAAAGATCAAGGGCCAAGATGGTGTTAATCCGCACCTCAGATGACAAATCAGACTGCACAGATGGGTTCGGATCGATGATCGTAGCCAAACAATGCAAAAATCGATCCAATCCGACACCTATGGCACCGTCTACAACCCACAAAAGATGGACGGCCAAGATGGCACCACATGGTGCCATCTCAGCCGCCCAAGTGGCCCCAAGTACCTGCCTCCACTTCTTTTCTTCACCCTCTAGATGAATCACCACCGCTGGATGCCAATCCAACAGCCACAGAAGTCGTGCATTCAATTCTCTGTGCGGCAAAGTTAGGTGCTCAGCATAGCGGTCGAGCACCCCTTCGCGAGCGAAGGGCGCGTCTTCGAGCCACGCCAAGTGCCTCAATTCATATGGGTGCAGGCATGAGCGCAATTGGGCCGTCAGATGAAGATCGTGAGGACGAGGGGAGGAGGCATGGTGCGCGGAGGACCCTTCGATCATGTACATGCACGATGACGCGCGTTTGCACGCCTCATCGCACGCAGGCGCATGACAGAGGAGTTTTGAAGGCGCTGGCGAGCATCGATCTCGACCATCCGTTCTCATGATTGGACAGCTGAGATCAATCCAAACGTGTGTAGGGGTTAGGGCATGGAAAGTGGGGAGGCACGCGTGGCGCGTGCACATCGACCATGTTCAAGCCTTTAGTGATGGATAAGTCCATCACTAAAGGCCCTGAATTAATGTTTTTGAAATTAAATTGTCCAAAATGCCCCCACTCCTTTCAACAATAAAAGGAGACCCCTACCCTACGAATTTCTCATCCCTTCCTTCTTCTCTCTCCCTCTTCAAAGCTTAAGAGAAGCTTATCCCACACCTAGAATGATCCTCAAGAGCTAAAAACAAATTTTCACCCTCGTTCCAGAAGTGGATCCCGCGACGACGATGACGTGCTGCCTCGTTCCCATTCTTCCGACTTCGTCCTCCGTCTTCTAAGTGTCGCCTCCATCCAGCTCGTCCTCTAAGAATTCATCGAGGAGGATAACTTCTCTCCTTTCTTTTTCCACTTTCTAGAGTAGAATTCCCCCCCTTTCTAGTTGTAATAGTTTCCCACTTTCTAGTGTAATCATTTCCTACTTTCTTAGTTGTAAAACATTATTCAAATATCAAGTGATTGTTCTCTCTCTCTTTCTTACTGTTTGTATTGATTCCATTGTGATTATTTCGCCTTTTAAACATAAATACAAAAAAATATAACTGTGGATTATGAGATTGACATAGCCTCCCTATGTTTGACCCAGAACTTCTTTATGGATTTTTTGGTATAAATTTTATCTGCCGAATAGATTTCTTCGCGACTCGAACTACAATGATGGGTTTTCAAATCCAACTCTGAATGCGTAGTTTTCTACATTCAACATGGGCCCCTAGTTGATGAGATTCAGCTAATTGCGTGATTTGGCCCCGTAAGTTAGCTAATTCGACCAAACATTGCCATTGAACTTCAGTGAGAACCTCAGCAATCTATCGCTATTTCTCAATCTTAGCTTGCAAAATTTGATCGAGTTGCGAATCTCTATTTAGCCCCGAGTAACTCTGCGTACTTGCATGAATGGGCCTTGTGTTTTGTTACTGAAATGACAATGTTGGTAGGCTTTGACAGGTCTGATTCAGATGTTATGGCCTTTGGGAATGACCAGACCAAGAGAAGTAAAAAAGGTTTCGCATTCAGGGCTATAGGTATTGGAATATGGGTTTAATCTTGTGTTGTACCGCTAGATGGTGTACAAATCATTTAAATATGTCATGTTTTCTACGAATGTAGGTAGTGAGGAAAGAAGAAATGATGGGACAAAGGTTCGTCCGTAGGTTGGTGAATGAATAGAGAGAAAACCAATGGAAGAAGGATCTCATAAATCCAGATTATTCATAAATTCCCTCCCTGTGGGAATTTGCAAAATGGGTAAACGGGTGGGATTCTGCATAGCGAGTAGAGATGTGAGATTCTTCATCATGTTGCTGACCTTGTCGAGATGTTTCACTATGATATTGACTTTGTTTAGTTTCTCAGCAATAATCTCTAAATCCCTTGAATTGGACTAACTTTCTAATTCGTGAATGTGTTTATGGTGCGAATTTCCTCGCGTAAATTGCGTCATTGATGCGTTGTTGGTCGAGTTTTCCGCCATCCCTTCAAATAGTTTTGAGGCAGATTCTTCGTCACGATTCAGGAAATTTGCCCCATAAGAGGTGTTGATTGGGTTGCAAATGCCCTCTTGCAAACCATAGTAAAAGATGTGCATGAGTTTCCAATGAGGGAAATCGTGCTGTGGGCATTTCCTTTGAAATTCATCCAAGTGCTCCCACGCTTCATGAATTGGTTCTCCTTGATTTTGAGCAAATGTAGTGATAGCTAGCTAAGGGCATTGCTGCGACCTACAGGAAAGAACTTCTTAAGGAATGTAGATTTGAGTTCAATCTAAGAGTTGATATGTCGGACGACGGTGTGATACCAATAAGCGGCTTTGTCTTTGAGGCTAAAGGAGAACATCTTCATGAGTAGGATTTCTGATTTTGGTTTCGCGGACCAAGGGTTTGAGAGACAAGTTCTTAAGATCTTTTATGCGTTAGAATGGATCCTCAGTGTTGTGTCCATGAAAGTGTGAGATTCAACTTATGATTTTCAACTTGAGTTCTGGGTCATTTTCCCCCACGAGAATCCTAACATTCGACTATACCTGGGCATTAGATGGATTATAGTTATCTCGAGTATAGGCCTAGGTGGAGGATGAGGTACAAAACTAGGACCCGCCTCAGGTCGATGAGCTTAAAGATTTTGGTCAGCAGCCGTGAACAGATTGATTTGACAGTTTTACTCTAGCATTTGCAGATTCTAGTTTTGGAGCGCCTCGTGGATATAAAAAGATGGCATCTACCCCAAGCTAGAAGAGGAAGCAAGGATCACGGGATTTGGATTTTGCAATTTATCCATAGAATTAAATGCACAAAATGCAAAGAAAGTAGACTGGATAGATGGTTGCTTAGATGCAGCAAGCCTTGGTAGATCTGTCAAAGGAGGGGCGGTCTCAGTGATCGCCTCCTATGCATAAACTGTAAAAATTTGTGCAAAGGCACACTCGCACCACTACGCAAAAACAAGGGCAAGCAAAACTCAAAAAGTAGTGAACAAAAGTAGGTTTTCTTCTTTTAAAAGGGAAAGAAGACCTAGAATACACGTAAAATATGTGAAGATGCAAATAGATATTATATCAGTACAAATGCACATCCTATGTGTGTCTACGAGAGTGTGTATCCTACAAGCTTGAAGGCCTAAGGTCTAGGATTGAGACTGCTCACTACAGGCTCCCCAGGGCTCTAGTAGTGAGATAGATTTGTTGATCTTTGACCAAAGCCCTAAGAGGTGAAAAAAGGAGAGGTAGAAGTTAAAGACTCATGTGACTCTATTGATTGCGTTGTATGTGCAATAGCATGCAATAGACGAAGGCGATAGAAACCTGCATGCAATTCTGCAATTAAAGTATATATCACGAATTTTAATAAGTCCTCTTTTTGGTTAGTGTCTTGTAAGATACAAAGAAGTAAAAAGTGTTCTCCTTTTAGGTATTTTCAATCAAGATATGTGGTATTTCTTAAGAGTCCAAGACAAGGATCTACACTGGTTTCTGTGAATCTATCACTACAAATGATAAGTCTCAATCCTGAGTAAGAAACTAGTAGGTAAAATGCATTCCTAAGAGTGTATGCCTAATGGTATGTAGCTGCTTGTCTGGAAGAATGTAATTTCATATTTTTTATATTTCTAACATAAATACAACAAGCAAACCTATACTAGAGACTAAGAAAAAGAAGTATCTCATAATGAGTATATACAACGAATAAGTGGGAAATCATGAAAATCACGGCTCCCTCCTGAGAATACCTGTGAGGATATTCCTGAAAGAAGACAAAAACAAACAAAAGACAAGTTAGAAATGAAAACCATAAAATGCGAATAATTAAAATCATAATGGTGAATAACAAAAGAAAACTACAAGTTACCTCCTCGGTAACAATGCCATTAAAATGATTGTGCATTTCTCAACACAGTTAATTAATCATGCAAAGATAATGCTTAGGTTGACTTGCTTTATTAAATTATAATCTTTAATTGTAGTGTAGGGGCAAATTAACCTAACATTTTAGACTTTTATTATTTTAACTGGTTGAGTCCAGGTCATTCACTGGGAGGCATTTAATCTTAATTAATTCACTATTTTATTCTAAATTACTTAATAACTAATTACTTATGTAAATTAGTATTATATCTATGTTTTTTTGATAATGGAGAACCCCCGGAGTGACCCACACAACCCTTCCGAGGTAAACTCTGGGGGTCCTATCCCACCCACCCACCGGGGGGTGTCGGACGGAGTAACCCAGCAGGCAACACCACTGCCTGAGCCTTATCCGTGTGTGGGCGAGCGTCAAGTTTCGAACGTACATGCCCCGCCTAGGGAAGGCCTTACATGTTAGTTTTATATCTATGTTAATTACGAAACATGTTAAGCACATGAACAATTGCATATATAATTGAACTTTGAAACATGGCAATTATTCCAATATAAAAGGGAAATGTACATGAATGATTTTACGTTGAATAGCAAAAAGAAATGAATTACAATAATTTGATACAAAATAGGGCATAAAAGAGTATTTACAACACAACATATATGTCTTTTTCAGCAGTTAGTCTCCTCTCCTCTTTATTAACAACACTTACCTAAAATTAGTTCAACCTAGGAGGCCAGATCGGTATCCATACTAGGTGGATCCTAGTTTTATTTGTGTGAATTTGTGTAGATTTAAGACCAATAGGCCCACCTAAGCTTGCATACACCCGGGCCCACGTCCACGCATATATCTCATGCACATGCATGTAAACAATGAGTACCTGTATCAGCATTTTACTCATTTCAGCATGCTTAACAACATACATAGATCTTTTTGTTGCGCTACAGGTATGCCTTAATTCTCAATATGGCTCTATCATAACATTTCCTCCTTCAGAAAGTTGTTCTCTCCAGCTGATCTTCGGATGAGGATTGCTGATAGCACAGATCACCATTTGAAGTGATCTAAAGCTCTATCAAGAGCTCTAAAGCTCTACTTTCCAATTTTATCATCAATTTATTGATTGGATCAAAAGTGATACATGGAATTAGAGAAGGAATATGGCATTGTTGGCATGGCTTTTATGTGCTTTAGAGAAGGCACTCAAGTCAATGGACATAAAGCTTGAGTTATTACTCTCAATTGAGAGTCCAAGAATACTTGGTAAGTCATTCATGTAGAATGGAAGAGAAGTTGAAATCTGAGGGAAGCATCAGAAGCTTGTGAGCTTCTGAGCTTCAAACATGAAGAGTAGATACTTGAATACAGAGTAAAAAGGATTAGTTGAAAGATTAAATGATTAGAAAGAGATCGAAATAAGTTTAGCTAATGAAGATTAAACAATTTGAGTGATAATTGATTACAAAACTTGTCAAAAGCTCAAAGAACTACTTTGGGCACTAGAATGAACCCAAAGTACCTATAACTTGGAATAAACAACAAATCTCAATAAAACTTTATCAAGGGATTCGAAATGTTTGCCTTGGGTGGGAAAAGCTCTTATGAATGGCAAGGGCTTCCTGGCAATAGGAGAGGGGATAAGGGGTGGATAACCTAGAGATCGAAGTTGATGAGGAGATGGAATTGAAAGAGGAGTGCTTTTCAGGGTGGGACCTTGGGGAATGGGAGAGGTGTGGTGAGAAGTAAATGGAGAAGGATGAATAAGGAGATTCTCTACTTCCATTTTCGAAGAAGGGGGCAGATAGCAGCCTCTTGCAGATTCTCGATCACCTACCTGGCATGTGGAAGGGAGGGGCATATACGTACATTGTGTGGCGCAGCCCGGAAGCAACCTGATGATGGTGATGTTAGGTGGCCTAGAGAAGGCTGATCAAAACATTGACCGATGCCAACGCTGCCTAGCATTGGTCATACTATTGACATGGAAGTCCTAATCTTAGACAAGATTAAGATGACAGAACTCATGCTCTGAGGTGCTGTGGTTGGGGAGGTAATGTTTGGTTCCTTGAATCTTGATCACTTTGATCATTTGGTGAGGTCTATATCCCTTTCATCGTAGAGTTGGAAGATTGCGATGCTATCCTCATCGTGATTTGTGCTTTTTGGTTTTGTGGTCTTGGATGTTGAATGTTTTCATTTTCGCTCGAGTGCATTCAAGAATTTGAAGGCGATTTGGAGATTGGTGTCTTTGTTTGATGGGGCATTACTTGATCGGCTCCTCCAAAGAGCCAAGGCTAGGCTTGGCCAGCATGATATCATTGGTCTGCCACTCCATCTGAGATCAAGAGGGGTTGTGGCGGCTTTGGTTGCGGGTTTTGCAAAGTTGACGGATGAAGCTGAGGTAGGGATCTAGCAAGGAGATGGGAGAAGGTTAAGGCTAGATGTGGAGGTCTTCAGTGGAAGTTTGATTTTGGAGAGGGTCATCCTTTGATGTGGAGGTAGTTCCTTGCTTATCAGGCTGAATTTTGTGTTGGGTCACCTAGCTGACGAGGAGAGAGATAAGGAGAAGGTGTTTTTGAATGTCGTCAGGGATGAACCAGTTCTGATGTAGAGGGGTTGTAAGACACTGGAAGAAGTACTTGAGACAAGAAGGTGAAGGATCATCACCATATGGAATGGGAAGATGATATGGGGGTGGAGCAGGCGGAGGAACCTGATACTGCTCTTGAGGGGGCTATGATTTTGTCCTCAAATAATGTTGATGTGGATGTCTATAAAGAGGGCTCCTCATTCCATGCTTTTGAAGGTTTGAAATATGGAGCAAGGTAACCTAGCAAAGGGGCATTGGTTGTTCTCTGTACAAACTTCGAAGAAGGAAGCCTAGTAAGAATGTGAATGTTGATGAGAAGTCTGTAGTAGTTGTATTGGAATGGAACGTGTGCAAACAACGCTGAAGGGAATTTTACAGGAGAAAACATGATAGTTCTCTCTTGGTATTTGCATGGGTTGCACGATGGGGTGTAGAGAGCTTCTCTTGCTAGATATTTGAAGGAATGGGAGATTGATGCTACTGGTCGATCTTTCGCTTTTAAGTCGTTTGTAGTTTAATGTGGTGGAAAAATCGACTAATCAATTTTTAACAACAAATAACCACTCCAAAGGAGCGGGTCGTATCCACAGGGAGGCAATAACGTATTAAAATTTGCGCCACTTAAAAATGTTTGTTCGTAGTCAATTTGGACAAGAACCAAGCCAAGATTGCCTTTAGATTAAGGTTTAAGTAAGAAACAATGCTGAAATGGTAATTATGAGAAACTATAGGATATTTTCCGCAATGCAGAATCAATAAAATATGATTAAAATGTGGCAATGGCAGAAAATGTAAATTTTAATTGACGGTTTACTGTAGCAAAATAGGGAAATTTTTCCCCGTTGTCTTGCGCGACGAGGAGCCGATGGCCGGGCGCGGGAAGCTCAGAGGAGGTCCCTTGGACCAAGAGCTTCGAATCGGTGGTGGCGGCGAGTCGCGCGGCAGCCGGAGGTGGCCGGACGAGCTCCGGCGGAGGTGCTACTGGTGGCGGCTGCGGGCAGCTAGCGTGTGCGCGCAAGCTACGGGCGCGGTTGGAGACGGTGGGCGCTAGTCTGCAGGCGCGGTGAAGCGTTGGTCTGCAGGCGTGTGGAAGTGTTTTGGTGGTCTGCAGGCGTGTGGAAGATGGTTGCGGTGGTCTGCAGGCGTGGGCGGAGGCGTGGCTATTGGAGAGTTGAGGCGCATTTGATCTAAAGGTTGACGGACGTGGGTGCGCTGAAGGTTTTGCAGGTGCGGGAAGGGGTCTGCAGGCGACTTCAGGCGTGTGAGGTGGAAGTGAGCGGGTAACTTCAGACGTCTGGGAAATTCCCCAGACGTCTTGAGTTACTGAGAGGGTGGCTGAATCAGTAGCTCGGTGATGGTGGTCGGCGATGACGGTGAGGGGGATGCATGCTAAGGCGCTCACGGTGATGCGGCGACCTCCGTAAGGCGGTGTGGCCTGTCACACCACACGCCCACGGTGATGGAGACTCGTCGCCACAGTAGAGGCCGGCAGTGTGGAGTGGAAGAGAGAGGTTCTCTCTACACAGTGGTGGGTCGGTGGCGGAGTCCTCCCGAGCTCGGCTGCCTCCCACCTCCTTTTGTAGTGGCCTGCACACATTTGAAATCATCCACCCGACCAGATCCATCACATCCGCCCCCACTTGAATGGGTTCTTCACTGCACCAGCCGTTCGTCGTTGGAGCGGCAGCCAGCCGTTCCTGCAAGAAGAAAAGAAAATAATGTTAAAATATTAGGGCCATTTATATACAGACCCTCAACTTTTATGTTAATAAAAATAATATACCTAATTCGTTATCTAATTAGATAAATGCCATTCTAAACTAATTCTAAATGTACTTAAAGTATGAATGCAATGCATGGATTATGTAATTAAATTAAAACTATGAATTAATCTATTTACATCCTAATTTATACTAAATAAATGTTAGAATTAACCTAATGTGTAGGCACTTAAATACTTAAATAGCCCACAACTATGGGCTAATCAAATACCCCCATGCCTAGTTTTTGCTAGTCCCTAGCAAAATTAAGCGAAACCTAGCACTCTAAGTAGACTAGTCAACTCACTTAGTCTTCCTTCAGAAGCATATTAAGTTCAGGTTCTAGACCCAAGATTCCTAACTAGTTGCTAAGTTACAGACTAGGTCAGCTAAAGACGAGTTGCAGGCACAAGTTTCCCTGATTCTGACTCTACCCTAAAGTTTACTGATCCCTGAGATTAAAGCATCCATGCTTGTGTATTGGTTGGAGTTATTTGAGTTAAAGGAAAATTTTTTTTTATAAATATACCCTTTTTTTTTTGTTTGATTCTTCTAAGTCTAACCTCAGATCAGCTATCAACACGGTCTGTGTCAGATTAATTGTCCCCATTACCAAACCTCGAATGGTGCCTGGGTTTCGATGCTTCGAGATAGCACTGCCCATAACGACCCCAAGAACTCCTGGCAATCGACACTTTGAGATAGTATCGCCCATGGATTTCTTAAGCGAATTCAGGCCTGTGGCAATCGGCACTTCGAGATAGGGCCGCCCATGGTACCTGAACCGCGCAATGCGCTTACATGCCCCCAGTAGGATGGATATCCTAAGAGGCAAGCGCCGAGGAGGTAATATGTTATCATCGCATCCTCAAGGTGAGTATATGCTCGACCTCTCCTGCGGTGGGAACTCTTCCAATCAAAATGTGTTTTCAAGCCTCTCTTAAGTCAAAATTAAGACAACCAAATCTCTTTTCAGAAAGATGAAAATTAAGTTGATTACCAGACCAAGTGTGTGAAATTTGGATGCTTGGGTTACAAGGACCCGTAAACCAAAAGGTAGAATAAGACTCCAGGTACTACACCACCTTTTAACTCAAACCCTAGCTTCCCTTCCTCAACCTCTTGAGGAATGGTTCGCAACTTAACTCCTACTTAAGTTTTTAAGTCCACAAAGGACCCTAAAGGTCTAAAGCTAGTAGCTCATTTAGCTTCTAAAGTTTGACCCTAGAATTAACTTAGTCTACCCTAGAGTTCTGATTTGCTTAAGCCTGCAAGATCTAGCCAGTTAAGCTCAAAATCTTATTTATTTATTTTTTTTTTCTTTTTTTTTCTCTTTTTTTTCTTTTTTTTCTATAAATGCATGCTATAAACAAAATGCCTCAGTTCCTCTCCCCCATGCCTGGTTCAAACAATGTCCTCATTGCATAGAAGGATATTACCTGGGTCAGAGCTGGGCTGAATAGCCGAAGAACCTACAAATCAGGTTCAAGAATTGCAGAAATAGGCCCTAAAAATGAGCAAAGCAAAGTTGGCCTAGAAAATAGGTAACCTAGGATGTTGGCGAGCTGATGATGAATCCCGATAGCAAATGCTCGCCCAACTAAAATGGGAATGAAATCTTCCCAGGTCACCAGAAGAGGTTCTAAAGGATAAACAGGTAAAATAACCTCCAAAGGGGTAGGGGGAGGATGACAAGGATCCTCCAAAAAGAATGGGGAAGGAATGGTATAGAGATAAACCCCCAGGGTAATGGACTGACTAAAGAAATCATCAATCCATACCCGATACTCCATTACAGAAAATATTGGTCTGTTAAGCCCCCTAGTCAGAAGAAAAATGAGCAATTCTCTAAGGCAAGGATCGACTATGGTGTCCAAGTTACGAGGTTGTGGGATGGCCATAAGATCTAGGTTGGGTTTAATCAGCTTGGTGTCCATCCCAAAAACTCTTTCTAAATCCTCAATTTCATCCCTAGCATTCCTTGCACCATCACGTGGATCTTCCTGCTCTACATCAGGAGTCACAATTTCGCTTTCAGATATAAGCGAATCAGAGGGTGACTTCGAAGTGAATGAAGGCAGGTTGGAAGCAACAGATCTAGGGATTATCCTATCAATGTCATCCCCGGGTTTTTGTTCTTTACTCAAATCTTCCCCGGAGTCTATATGTGAATCCACATAAATCTTAGAATTTGCTTCCAAATTTTCCATCATTTTATCATGAGGAGAAATATCATCAATGGGTGTGCCAAGGAAACCTAATTTGGTCAAATTTGTGACATCCTCAGGGGCTAACTCTTCAAATAAGACATAATCACCCTTAGTGTCACTCCAAATCTTGAATGTAGGTTCCTCATATAATTTGTCTTCCGCCTCATCACACAATTCATCATGTACCCGAGGTCTAGAATCATTTAATATCTCAGCAGATCCCCTAGGGTGCTCTATCTGAGGTAAATTGTTTACATTGGTTACATCAAACTCCTCAGATAGGTCAATTTCTTTAGGGTTAGGTTCCCTAAGGGTGGGTTTGAGTTCCATATCGTGATCAGAAGGGAGGGTAGGATTAACAACTTGACTTTGACCCACTTCATCAAATGTCGCGAAAATACTATCATCTGGGTCGAGGTCTTCCAATGGTACCATCATTCCCTTTTTTCGACTCCAATATAATTCAGGTGGATACTCAACCTTATCATCATCTTCCTCGGGTTGCCACCATTCTTCATCCAATGCATAGCTACTTTCATGTGTATTTTCCTCCAACCTAAAGTGTAGATCTCTCAAGGAAGTGTCATCTAATGGGGAGGTTTCAAAATTGATCCTCGAAAAGTAGCTATTCTCCCCAGAATTTCCCTCCAACTTAAAGTGTAGCTTTCCCACGGGAGATGCATCTATTGTAGAGGGGTGTACGTCATCGTCAATGGGGTAGATTGGGTGGCTAATTTCATCTCTTTCTTGTTGGCCTGCTCTCAAAGATTCTCCTAACAATTCACTCATTTCATTTTGCATTTTCTGTATTTCCATCTTCAAAGAGGAGAGGTCATTTCTATCATAGGAGAAGTCAGGCTCATGCTTATAGTACCCAGGAGTGTTTGTCCAACCATTATAATTTTTCAGGGAGGGTGGGTTGGGTATTTCTTTGGTATGTGGGATATTGGGCAAAGCAAATCCCGCTCCTGAGTTCTGCTCACTAATTTGGGGCTTAACTAGGCCAATACTACTATAATAGGAGTAAAACGGATCCCAATGATTGTCATTATGTCCATCAAGGAATGGACCATCTCGGTGTCTGGGATCGAAGGATGCAGAGTGGGGGTGAGGGTGTGGGCAAGATGTGAAAGGGTGAAAATCAATGTGGTCCATTCTAACTCACACTTCAATTAGAATTCCCCAAGCAAGACACAATTCAAAAAGGACCTTTTAGGTCTTTCCCAATTTAGGCTTTTGATTTTAAGTCAGATTGCAGGTGACAATACAATTTGTTCAGTCAATTTACGCGGCTATTGCCAACCTACGGTTGCCCTAAGAAGACCTAGTTGGAGCTTAGGTGTTCTTCCCTAAATTTCAAATGATCAAGTAAATCCAAAGACGGAAGATCGAGGGATGCAAGTAGGCCTAAGCCTTCCTTTGAAGCTGTGCTTTCGCGGTGCTTCTCTACTTGCCCCAAAAATCCATGACAGGATATCCCCCTCTTTGGACTTGCAAAACCTTTGATCTCAAGTTCCGAACACTTCAGAATCCAACAATAGGAGGGCTCTTGTCCTAGTATTTCCAAACCTAAGGAGTGTCTAGAAGCGTGTCGTGGTGCAAGTGAAATAAGTGTGCATACACCGTCAAAGATTTTGAACTTTGAATCGTACGCCAAGTTTGAAAATCAAATCCTTGGTTTTTAAAATGTCCTTCCTCTAATTAGTCCTTTTTCTAAAAAAAATGTGACCACTTGTTAGATCGCTTCAGGATAAACTTTGTGGTCTTTGCATTAAATCCTAAATGCAATGCGTGATCAAAAATAGGATGCAAAGTAAAAGAATACGTACCTTGCCTCCAGCGATCTTAGATGCAAAAAAGCACGCAATGCAGAAAAGCAAATCTAGAGGCTGCTCATATAGACCTAAATGGTTCATCCTAGGGCAGGCAGCTTTTAGCAGGCAGCTCATTTTTTTTTTTTTCTTTTTCTATTTTTCTTTAGAACTACTTATGCACAAGCAAATAAAAGAAATAATAAAAAAAAAGCCTAAATCTAAAGAAAAGGGAACATGCTCCCAAAAATTACCCAACACGGGTCCAAAACAAAATTGGGTAACAAACCCCTCAAAATATGCCCCAGAACAAGGGTTTCAAACTAACTGTAATGAAAAATTAAATCTACAATCTTAATTCTAGTCTAATTAAACTAGCGACTAAATACAATGGTGTCCGTCGCATCCTCGTCCTTCTCCTCCTTTCAAAATTGCTCCTCCACTTCTCATCTGGCGACGTCAAGGATCGCCTCTCAGAGTGGCTGATTCTTGCATAATTTTTCTCGCACAGAAAAGAAAATAATAAATGGTCAAATCTCTGTGCAATTGACAAATAATCCAAATAAAATTAGGCAAAATTATTTCATCTGTTGCCTCCCCGGCAACGGCGCCATTTGACTAGTCGATCTTTCGCTTTTAAGTCGTTTGTAGTTTAATGTGGTGGAAAAATCGACTAATCAATTTTTAACAAATAACCACTCGCAAAGGAGCGGGTCGTATCCACAGGGAGGCAATAACGTATTAAAATTCGCGCCACTTAAAAATGTTTGTTCGTAGTCAATTTGGACAAGAACCAATCCAAGATTGCCTTTAGATTAAGGTTTAAGCAAGAAACATTGCTGAAATGGTAATTATGAGAAACTATAGGATATTTTCCGCAATGCAGAATCAATAAAATATGATTAAAATGTGGCAATGGCAGAAAATGTAATTTTTAATTGACAGTTTACTCTAGCAAAACAGGAAAATTTTTCCCCGTTGTCTTGCGCGACGAGGAGCCGATGGCCGGGTGCGGGAAGCTCGAAAGAGGTCCCTTGGACCAGGAGCTTAGAATCGGTGGTGGCGGCGAATCGCGCGGCGGCCGGAGGTGGCCGGACGAGCTTCGGCGAAGGTGCTGCTGGTGGCGGCTGCGGGCGGCTGGCGTGTGCGTGCAAGCTGCGGGCGCTTCTGCAAGCATGGGCGGAGGGTGCTGCAGGCGCGGTTGGAGACGGTGGGCGCTAGTCTGCAGGCGCGGTGAAGCGTTGGTCTGTAGGTGCGTGGAAGCGTTGTGGTGGTTTGCAGGTGCGTGGAAGATGGTTGCGGTGGTCTGCAGGCGCGGGCGGAGGCGTGGCTATTGGAGAGTTGAGGCGCGTTTGAGCTGAAGGTTGACGGACGTGGGTGCGCTGAAGGTTCTGCAGGTGCGGGAAAGGGTCTGCAGGCGACTTCAGGCGTGTGCGGTGGAAGTGAGCAGGTAACTTCAGACGTCTGGGAAATTCCCCAGACGTCTTAAGTTACTGAGAGGGTGGCTGAATCAGTAGCTCGGTGATGGTGTCGGCGATGATAGTGAGGGGGATGCACGCTAAGGTGCTCACAGTGATGCGGCGAGCTCCGGATGGCGGTGTGGCCTGTCACACCACATGCCCATGGTGATGGAGACTCGTCGCCACAGTAGAGGCCGGCAGTGTGGAGTGGAAGAGAGAGGTTCTCTCTGCACAGTGGTGGGTCGGTGACGGAGGCCTCTCGAGCTCGGCTGCCTCCCTCCTCCTTTTGTAGTGGTTTGCACACATTTGAAATCATCCACCCGACCAGATCCATCACATCCGCTCCCACTTGAATGGGTTCTTCACTGCACCAGCCATTCGTCGTTGGAAAGGCAGCCAGCCATTCCAGCAAGAAGAAAAGAAAATAATGTTAAAATATTAGGGCCATTTATATACAAACCCTCAACTTTTATGTTAATAAAAACAATATACCTAATTGGTTATCTAATTAGATAAATGCCATTCTAAACTAATTCTAAATGTACTTAAAGTATGAATGCAATGCATGGATTATGTAATTAAATTAAAACTATGAATTAATCTATTTACATCCTAATTTATACTAAATAAATGTTAGAATTAACATAATGTGTAGGCACTTAAATACTTAAATAGCACACAACTATGGGCTAATCAGAGCAGGGTACCCTAGCAAAGGGACATTGGTTGTTCTCTGTACAAACTTCGAAGAAGGAAGACTAGTAAGAATGTGAATGTTGATGAGAAGTCTGTAGTAGTTGTATTGGAATGGAACGTGCGCAAACAACGCTGAAGGGAATTTTATAGGAGAAAACATGATAGTTCTCTCTTGGTATTTGCATGGGTTGCACGATGGGGTGTAGAGAGCTTCTCTTGCTAGATATTTGAAGGAATGGGAGATTGATGCTACATTCTTACAAGAGTCACAAATTAAAGTTGAAGGTGGTCATGTGTGAAACCCTCTGTGGTAGTGTGGAACTGCGAAGTTTGCTGTTTTGTTGCCATAGGGGAGGACAAGGGGATAGGGGGTTTGGTAGAAGAAAAGCAAGGTAGATGTGGCTGAGATCCACAATGCAAGATATGCTATTTCTTGCAGGTTGTGTTCTACATCTGGTGGAATGGATATTTTGATGTCTTGTGTCTATGTCCCTTGTGCGGATAATCGTAGGGGCGAACTATGGGAAGATTTGGCTGCTATGACGAGGCATGCACAGCAACTTCCTTAGCTTGTGGGTAGCAATTTCATCTATGTGTTGATGGATTAAGACAGAGGTAATGGGCTGGTTGATAGAGTTTCCTTGGGCTTTCAGCTGGCTGTGTAAGAGTTGGGGTAGAGTGAATTCCCATCCTATGGGGCTACTTTCACATGGAGGAATGGCAGTGGGTAGGATTCTAGGTTGGATAGATTTTTTGGTAATAGTTAGTTGCTTACTGCTTTTTTAGTTTTCTTCAGTTGCGGCTTTGGATCGACCATTTTCAGACCACACTCCTCTGTTCTAGATAGTGGCGAGGGGCTAATGGTTAGATCTTACTTTAAATTTAAGAGATCTTGGTTTAGAGAACCTAGTTGTATGGAGATGATAATGGATTGGTGGTCACGTAAGCATGTAGAGGGTTCCACAACTGTTAGATTGGAGTCCAAGTTGAAGGTTTTGTGGTATGTCTTAAAACACTAGAGTCCAAGTTGAGGGAACAAAGGAGGTCGGAGGCACTTACAACAATTGGGGGTTTGGATCAATTGGAGGGGATGCATTCTCAAACTGAAGAGGAGCTCTCTTTGTAGAAAAGTTGACAAGAAGTTGTGGTGGAGGATGACTTGAAGTGTGAAATTGATTGGTGTGAGAGGTTGAGACAACTATGGCTTGCTAAAGGTAATGCGAACACAAAATACTTCCATATAGCTGCCAGCACGAGGAGAAGATTTAACCTTATATCAGGAATCAATGCAGATGATCAATGGTTGACTTCTTTTTAGGACATCAGAGCTGTTGCCAAGAATTACTTTAAGGGTACCTCTAGGGCTGCAAACGAGGGGTGTTGGAGATGGGCCGTAGCATCCTTCCCACGTGTCACTAATGCCTAGGGTGGGCTTCTGATTGCACCTTTTGCTAAGAAAGAGGTCATTGAAGCTATTAATAATATGAATGCTCAAGGATCTCCTGGCCTGGACGGATTCCAAATTTGCTTTGATAAAGAGCTGTGGAGGGTTGTTGGGAAGGATGTGATGGAAGTTATGATCGAATCCGAAAGAGGCAAAGCTGGGTTTGAAAGGATTAAAAGATCCTTCTTGCTTCTACTACCTAAGAAACAAGGGGTTGATTACTTTTCTGAGTTTAGGCCTATTGCCTTTCAAATTCTATTTACTTGATTGTGAGCAAGGTGCTTGCAAACAGAACGAAAGGGGTGCTGAGTGATCTGATTCTATCAGTTCAATTTTCCTTCCTTCCTAGTAGGTCCTTGCAGGAGTCTTTTGTGGTTACCCAAGAAATAGTGGTAGGGTGGCATAGGAGGGAAAGTAAAGCATTTATGTGGTAGGTTTATTTTAGGAAGGCTTATGACTCTGTGTCTTGGCCATATCTCTAGGAGTGTTTCAGGAGATGTGGTTTCCCTCCTTTTTGGCTACAGTGGATGAAGCGTTGCATTACGATGGCTGCTTTCTCTCCTTTAATCATTGGCAAATCGTGTTGCACTTCGATTCAGCCCCAGTGTAGGGTTAGGCAAGGCTGCCCGTTGGTGCCTCTAATTTTTAGTTTTGTTGTTGATACATTGGCCAGATTTGCTTGCAAAATGTCGAAAGCTGGTCTGATCAGGGGATATTCTATTTCAATAGAAGGGCTATGGCTTTGGTGTTACAATATGTAGATGAGACAATATTCTTTGTGGAAGGTGGGTCTAGACAGGCGTTGGCTCTTTTTCATATGGTTAATATCTTTGGGGATATTTTGGGCTTGAAACTAAATAGGGAAAGTCATCGATGGTCTATTTCGGTATGAGTGGCGGGGAGCAAGAGGCCATTTCAAAGATTTTGCTTTCTCTAATAGTCTCTCTACCTATAAAATTCCTTGGGCTTCCGCTGAAAATCAGTAAGTTGAAGAAGAGCAACTAGAAGGTGCTCTTTGATAAGACTATAGCAAAGCTTGATAGTTGGAGAATAGGTTTCTTTCGAAGGGTGGTAGACCTATTTTGTTGAATTCTGCCATTTCAACTATCCTGGTGTTCTTTTTCTCCATTTTCCGAGCCTCAAAATCTATTTGGAACTGACTTGATGTTACGAGAAATTGATTCTTTTGAAAGGGGACTTCGCATGAAGGTTTCTTTCTACAGCTGCTGAAGTGGGAGAGGTTCTGTTTACTAAAAGACAAAGGGGGGCTTGGAATCCGATCCCTCAAAGAGTTCAATGGTGCTTTACTTCTAAAATGGGCCATCAAGTTATTGGAAGGGGAAGATAAGCTTTGGACTGAGTTGGTGAAGTCAACCTATGGCTCATCACATGCTACTACCAACAGATTGTAGCCGGTGAAACCTTCACCGTTCTGGAGGTCAGTCATTAAAGTTTATATGATAATTGGTCTCTATTAGAGCCGATTATGGGAGATGGGAAAGATTTTAAATTTTGGAAGGAGGCTTGGTCAACAATGGGAGTTTTAAAAGATAGATATCCAAGAGTGTATGGCGGGACTTCATATAAATGGGTGTCCATGGTAGATAACTGGGATGAGGTTAGTGGCTCTTAGCAGCTTGCAGGTTTGGAGTTTTGTAGGGAAGTCTCGCAGACATGGGGGAAGAAGCTGCAGCTATAGCATAACCTACTTGCTTTCAAGCCAGTGGTGGGAGTGGATCATTCTTCGTGGCGGGGAGCGTTCTCCCCTACAGCTGCATATGAGAACTTGGTGTTGATGAGCAGGACAACAGAGTCTGACTTGGAGTGCCTAAATTTATGGAAATTGAGAGTTCCCCTGAATGCTCAAATCTTTCTTTGGCTTTGTAGGAAAAATGGCTTGATTACTGGTGATTTACGCCACAAAAGGATGAATACCTGGGCCCAGATGTGTCAGTTGTGTGGATTAGACTCTGACTGCTCTAGGCATTTTTTTTCTTCTTGCATTGTCATGGATTGTGTCTAGAGAGAGATTTGTGGTGGTCTTGTGCCTGTGTGGGATGTCTTGTGGAACAATTTTATGCTACGAGGTAGGCCGCATGTGTCTATGGCAGTTCCTTTGTGGTGTGTGTGGAGAGATCGAAATGAGTCACTTTTTCAGGAGAGGCTTGAATGTGTGAGGAGAATTGTAAATGAGTGTAGGGCTCTCCTACGAATTTGGGAGAAATCTCCATAACTAGCATGATTTGGATCTTTAATAAACTTTTTCCTGGATTGCTATCATGCTCAATAGCATTCCTTACAATTTCAAAAAAAATAAAACTTCATCAAATTAGTTACAATTGATTCCTAACAACATAGGAATTCAATTAACCCCTTGAATCATAGATTCAACCTTTAAATCACAATAATCGACCTAAGTTTGACCTACCTATGTTGAAAGTTGACTTTCAACTCTTAGATTTCTCAATTCAAATTGAAAGCTTAAACAAATCATTTTTAACCTTAGAAATCTGTTACACATCTCAAAATAAGATTTTGATCACTCCAAAGAGGTTTCCAACCTAATCATTGGAGTTCCAATGGGAGGTTGATTGTTAGAGCACACTAGAGGTTGTTAGACTCAGTTAACACCTATAACAAAATCTTAACACCTAACTCATGCTTTATGACCTAAAATTTAGCCTCTTAACCTCAAGAACAATGCCTCTCCAACTCCGCCGAAGTTGGAGAGGATGAAGATTGACCAAGAGACATTCACATCAAAACACAAGTCTAATAGGTTGATTTTGATCCTTTCATCATGAGAAAGCTATCTAGAGCTTTTCAAGTCATTCCAAAGGCTGAGGTTCAAGCTTTGATTCGCCGAAGGTCTCGTGATCACCATTTTAGCAAGCTAGAGATAAAATCTCCATAAAACTTATCAAGATTGCCATCAAATGATTCCTGAAGTTCCAAAGAAACTCAAGAATACCATACTTAGATCAATTAATGATTAAGAACATGAATTATTCAAGAATCTCTATTAAAAAAATGTCTTGAGTTCGAGCGAACTCAAGAATTTTCCTCTCACTCAATTGAGTGAGAGGAATTGATTAAAATGACTAGGCGATGATGTATGCAAGATTAATTAGGTGGATAAAACCCTTCCGAGCCACCATTGACAGTGAGCTCAGAAGGTGAGTTAAAACTAAGCGTATTATGTAAAGATGATTATTTATGAAATTAAGATCGAGAATGGGGCCCTTGTGTGGTGAGAAGGTGGCGGAGGGCCCCTATTGAGTGTGATTTAAACCCTAAGGCCTCCGTCATAGATAGCGGAGGTCCTTAGGTGAATTGTGAAGTAGTTTAGGCAATTAAATTATAGATTCACATAATTGAATATGTAGAAGTGATCATGAACAAGATTAGAAGATCAACATGTTTAAAAGAAAAAAGGAGGCTCCGGTCAAGCCAAATGAGGCTTGCTAGAGTTGGGGAAGATGATGTAAAGATAGGCATGAAATCTACACCACTAAGCTATCCAAACTTCTCTGATCTACTCTAATCTAAACTAGGAAGCTAGTTCTACTGTTACTTGGATGAGGAGGTCAGAAGTCTCTGTCCATATGCATAACGGAGGAGAAATCAAAGGGAGAGAGCAATGCTCTGGTGGAGGGAAGAATATGATGTGTAGAAGACAAGGATGATGATGTAGCCTCATTCGGAGATATGATGAAGGACGACAGAGAAGAAAGAGAAGTGTTGACGCTTCGGGTTACTATGCTATCGTATTTGGTTTTGGAAACCTGTCGTTGTAGTTTAAAAGCGAAGAACTTGTGTTCAACAAATAAATTTTATACTGGAATAGAAATCCTGGGTCGAACTCAGGGAGGCTACGTCGATCTAAATTTGCAATTATATTTTTTTTAGGGTTTTTGTTGAAAAGCGGAGTAATTACAATGAAGCAATATGAACAATCAGAAAGAGAGATAGAGAGAGAAAACATTCACTTAATATTTCAAAATGTTTATACAATTAAACTAGTGAGAAATTACACTAGAAAGTAGGAAAATTCTACTCTAGAAAGCTAGAAAGAGGAATGGGAGAAAGAAGTTATCTTCCTCGATGATCGCTTAGAGGATGAGCCGGACGGGACGACACCTGGAAGACGAAGGATAGAGCGGGAAGAAGGAGGTCGAGGCAGGAGGAACGAGAACGGGGAAGCACGTCATCGTCGTGATGGGATCTGCTTCCGAAATTGGGGCAAAAATTTGACTTTATCTCTTGAGGAGCATCCCGGGTGTGGGACAGGCTTCTCTTGAGCTTTGGAGAGGGAGAGAAGAGAATGAAGGGATGAGAATTTCGTATGGAGGGGGTCTCCTTTTACAGTTGCAAGGAGTGAGGGCAATTTGGTCATTTTATGTTGAAAATCATTAATTCAGGACTTTTAGTGATCGATAAATCTGTCACTAAAGGCTTGAACGTGGCCATAGTGGGCGGTTCACGTGCCCGCTCACTACGCCACATTCAACGCTTATCCATGATCTCTCAATCTCAATCTCAATCATTCGATTGTGAGATCGAATGACTGAGAACACATCCCCACCGCTTCAACCATGCGCCTGATCACGTGCGATGAGGCGTTTCCTTGTCGCGTCAGATGGAGCGTAGATCTAATTGGGTGCACACGGCCGCTCGATCTCCATCATGCGATCGATAGCACCCACTCATCCGCTCCCAATCGAAGTGCCTCGCCGATTCGATCCTGCATCTTGAGGCTGCAGAGCACCTTATCCACTGCGCTGCACGTGTGGATGGGCAAGCGGTGCGTTTGCGTGGCACGCGATCTAGACCATTGGATTGACATCCAATGGTCAAGGCTGCATCCTCCTTTGGCATTAGAAGATGAAGGTGCCGGTCTAAGATCAACTCTCAGCTATTGGATCTTGATCCTACGGTAAAGAGGCGTTGGCACTAGAGGCTTCAGCGGTTGTGCGCGGCCAGTTGGGTGGCCGAGATGGTGCCATCTTGGCCGTCCATCTTTTGGGTGATGTAGATGGTGCCACAAGTATCGGATTGAGTCGATTTTCATGCCATTAGCCTGTGATCGTCGATCCGATTCCATCTGTGCGGTTGGATTTATTGTCTGAAGTGTGGATTAACACCATCTTGGCCCTTGATCTTCTAGGGTTCGTTAGCCTCTATCTGATGCTAAGGACGATTAGGTTGATCTTGGAGTTGTTGAACTCCAATCGTCGACCTGATTAGATCTGTATGGTTGGATCTTCGATTCGAGGCCTCGATAAAATGTCATCTTCTCCCTAAACATAAAAGGAGACAATTAACCTCCATTTTATTCATACTAATCTAAATGTAAGATGATGCATGCTATGCAATATTTATAGTATGTAATGCAATTCTATGCTTAAGAACATGCATAAATAGATATTTTATGTAATATAAACATGTTTACATCACACCCCCATTCCTATCTTTTGCTAGTCCCTAGCAAAAACTATGTGCTATTTATAAAAGAATTAGGTTAGATTATTTGGGCATAAGTTGTTTTCACCATTAAGAAAATGTTTACTTAGGATCTGAACTATCGAAGACACAACAGTGCCCGGGTATCTGCCAAAATGCAGACCGCCTCAAGCCCTCGCCTTATTCAAAGAAAAATTTCTTTTCTCTGTTTCTTCTTTTCTAATTTTTTCGATTTTTGTATTTAAGGGGAAAGAGTGGCTTTCTATAGCCATTCAACTCACCTAAGATTTGAGGAGAACCCTAAGTTCTAAGCATTTTATTGTGAATGTGATAGACACGTTGATTGGCAATTAGAATGGACTTCAGGTTTCTACGCCTCTAGGCGTCCTTAAAAAGAGAGTTCTACCTAAAGGTATATCGTTACAACCTGTTGTTTTCTCCCTACTTTTATTTTTATGGGGTCAACACAAGGGTGAATCCAGTGTATATCTCCCCGATTTATTCTACTTCTCCGCTTTCTTCCTAAGTGTTTTGGGAACTTTCAGTGCATTTCTTGAGCTGCGTTCTGGATAACCAGTCGATGAGTTGCTACCAGCGACAACTTTCCAGCCATAATCGTGCAGCAAAGTGTGGCCTTTGTTTTCTTTTTCTTTTCTCCTTTTTTGTTTTCTTTTTGACTCTTTTTTTTTTAAATGGGTGGCTTCCTTGGTCTAAGATTTACCTAAAGGTAGCAAGAAGAGAATGGTCCAGTGACTGGGCTCTGGACAACCTACCTATGAGCTGTTACCCATGATAACTTACCAGCCATATCACCCTAGAAGATCCATTAGCTACCTAATTTTCGTTAAAACTACCGATCAACAAGTCAGTGAAAAGAAGGTGTATAGATGCTTAAGACTCAAAGTTCCCTCAAATCAGAGGGTGGGTTGATAAGTCATGTACTTATCACCCAAACTTATTTACTCAAATTACAATAGAATTAAGATGGCGAGGACTCGAAAAACAAATCCACATTTTAGTGGATACATGGGCCGGTTATGTCCAAAGACCTGAAGGGTCTTTGTGTTCACATCTTAATATAATATTTCCTGAGATTGAAAAGTCTTCATGTCCAAGTATTCCTTCCTAATTCAATTTATATATATATATATATATATATCAGAAGAGAAATAAAATTTACAAGAATTTAGCAAAGCTAACAAAATGATTCAAAAATGAATCCAACCCCCATGCCTAGCTGATGCAATGTCTACATTGAGAAAGAGACTTGAAAGAAAGGGTAGAGTATGAAAGATATCACCTAAATATGAAGCTCAGGTCAGCTTTGTGTCATATGTACAACTGCTGAGTTTAATGCCATCAGCTGGGCGAAGTCTAGCCAAAGAAGTCACAATATGGCTAGAGCAACCATGTCTAAGATGGGTTCTGGAAGAGTACGGTCAATAATAGGCTTCATACATTGATCGTTGACTTTAAATGTGTTACCCATCTTTGGGTCAGAGATCTAAATGACTCCATTTGGAAAAATCTAGTCGATAATGAACGGGTCGTTCCATTTAGATCTAAGTTTGCCAGGAAAGAGCTTAAGTTGATAATCGAATAACCAGACCTTCTGGTTTGGCTCAAAGCTCTTGCAGGAAATCAATTGATCATGTGAGCTTTGGTCTGAGCCTTGTAGTTCTTGGCATTCTCATATGCATCATTTCTAAGCTCTTCCAACTTAGATAGTTGGAGTTTCCTGGTCTTCCCAGCTAAATTCAGATCTAAATTGCATTGCTTGATCACCCAGAATGCCCTATGTTCAATCTCTATTGGTAGATGACACGCCTTTCCATACACCAGACGAAATTGAGACATGCTGATAAGCATTTTATGCACCGTACGGTAGGCCTAAAGAGCGTCCTAAAGCTTTTGAGTCCAGTCCTTGCGATTTAGCCTAACCATTTCTGCAGAATATTCTTGATCTCCCGATTGGAGATCTTGGTCTATCCATTCATCTGGGGATGGTAAGGTGTGGAGATTCGGTGATTAACCCCTTATTTTGCCACCAAATTATGGAATTGGGCATTAGTAAAATGAGTGCCACCGTCACTGATGATGGCCCTCGGAATCCCAAACTTGCTGAAGATATTTTTCTTGACAAAATTGATGACCACCTTGTGGTAATTAGTTCGGGTGGGAATCGCCTCAATCCATTTGGACACATAATCAACAGCAACAAGAATGTACTGATGTCCAAATGAAGGGAGAAAGGGTCCCATGAAATCGATGCCCCAAACATCGAAGATTTCGACAGGAAGAATTGCATTTAGGGGCATCATATCTCTCTTAGTTATGCTCCCAAGTGCCTGACATCAAGAACACGACCTTGAGAAATCCTCGGCATCCTTAAATAAAGATAGCCAATAGAAGCTAGATTGCAAATTTTTGCAGCCATCTTTTTCCTGGAGAAATTTCCACCACACGCAGATGCATGGCAGAACTCAAGTATACTGTTGAATTCATTCTCCAAAATAAATCGGTGAATAATTTGATCAGAGCCGATGTGGTACAGTTCAGGGTCCTCCCCAAAGTAGTATTTCGCCTCAGATTTAAGTCTATCCCATTGTTGCTTGGTCCAATCTTGGGGGATTTGACCAACGGCCAAATAATTAACAATGTCAGCAAACGACGGGGTTTGGACACCTGAAATTGCAAGAATAGCTTCGTCCGGAAAAGTATCAGCAATCAGGACGTCCAGATGAGAGGAATCACTTAAAAGTCTCGATAAATGATCCGCCACCACATTTTGTACCCTGATTTCATCCTTGATTTTAAGATCAAAGTCTTGAAGCAGAAGAATCCAATGAATAAGTTGCATTTTGGCATCCTTTTTGGCCAAGAGATGTCTTAAGGTCAAGTGGTCGGTATAAATGATGACATGAGACCCTAAGTGATAAGCCCTAAATTTTTCCAAAACAAATACTATGGCTAGTAATTCCTTTTCAGTAATAGTGTAATTCCTCTGGGCTTCATCCAGAGTATTACTAGCGTAGTAGATGATAGAGGGCTTCCTATCAATTTTCTTACCCAAAACAGGCCCGACCGCATAATCAGAAGCGTCGGTCATGATCTCAAAAGGGGCTATCCAAATTGGTGGTTTCAACACTGGAGCACAAGTGGCTGTCATTTTTAGGAAATCAAATGCCTTACGACATGATTCGTCGAAAACAAACGGCATTTCTTTGGCGAGAAGATTGCTCAAAGGATGAGCAACCTTTGAGAAATCCTTGATGAATCTTCTGTAGAATCCCACATGACTAAGAAATAATCGAATTTGTTTAATAGATGTGGGAGGAGGAAGTTTAGTGATAGCATCAACCTTAGCTTTATCCACTTCAATTCCTCGTTTAGAGATTACATGACCCAAGATGATGCCTTCTTGTGTCTTGAAATGACTCTTTTCCCAGCTAAGGACCAATTGTGTTTTGATGCATCACTTAAGAATCATTTCTAGATTAGCCAGAAAAGAGTCAAATGATTCTCCAAAAATGGATAAATTGTCCATGAAGACTTCCATAAACTCTCCCACCATGTCTGAGAATATGGCTAGCATACACCTTTGAAAAGTCGTAGGTGCATTGCATAAACCGAAAGGCATCCTAAGGAAAGCAAAGGTTCCGTAGGGATAGGTGAAAGTAGTTTTTTCCTGATCCTCGGGATGGATAGGAACTTGGTTGTATCCTGAGTAGCCATCAAGAAAATAGAAGTACTTCTACCTGGCTAATCTTTCCAAGATTTGATCAATGAAAGGCAGAGGGAAATGATCCTTTTTCGTGGCTGTGTTCAGCTTCCTATAATCGATACAAACCTTCCAAGAGGAAGCTGAACAAGTTGTGATAGATTCTTCTCTCTCGTTAGTCACAACGGTAATCCCAGCTTTCTTGGGAATAATCTGCATGGGACTTACCCAGGGACTATCAGAGATTGGATAAAGAATTCCTGCATCGAGCCACTTAATGATTTCCTTTTAGACCACTTCTTGCATATTTGGATTTAATCTACTCTACAGCTGGCGAGAAGGGTGGGATCCATTTTCCAAGAATATTCTATGATTGCAGTAAGATGGCTCGATCCCCCTAAGGACATGAATGGTCCAACCAATTGCCTCCGTGTGTTCCTTCAGGACCTTGATCAATTTAATCTCTTGCTCCTTTGTTAATTTAGCACTGATAATCACAGAGAGCATCTTCTATGGTCCTAAAAATTAGTATTTCAAATTCTTAGGCAATGGTTTCAGTTCAAGCTGTGGCGGGTTGATGATTGAAGGTAAGGAAGATGCTGAAGACTCATCAAGAGGAAGAGGTTGAGAATGAACAAAATCAATAACCTCTTCTGAACATGGCAGGTCTTCCATAGAGGGTTGCGAGTCCAATTCATCATCAAAGGAGGAACTTTCAATTGAAGAAACCATAAAACAAGTTTCATTGTTCACATTATCCTCCTCAAGTTCCTCAATAAATCCACAATCCTCAAATTTATTAATCGCCTTAAAAAATCCAATTTCATTCGTTGATCTCCAAAGGCGATTTCCATGCTACAGCTTCCACAGTTATTGTTGGCCTTAGCGGTAGCAAGGAATGGATGCCCCAAAATGATGGGCGTGTTCCTTGGATTTTCCGGTACATCCATGTCAAGGACAAGGAAATCTACAGGAAAATAGAAATCATTGACCTTAACTATAACATCTTCAATAATGCCTCGCAGATTTGTGACCGAACATTCTACTAACTGTAGCGTTACTGAAGTTGGCTAAAGTTCACCTAATCCAAACTTCTCTTAAAGAGAAGTCAGAATTAGGTTGATGGATGCACCAAGATCTAGAAGTGCTCTATCAAACGTGTAATCTCTGATGACACAAGAAATCAACGAAGCACCTGGATCTCTCTTTTTCTGAGGGAGGTGGTGTAAGATAACAGAACTAGCCTGCTTGGAATGTACCACCTTCCTCGGAATAGATTCTCTCGACTTACGCTTTTGTGTACAAAAATCCTTTAAAAATCTCGCGTAAGCTGGTATATGCTTGATAGCATCGAGGAATGGGATATTGCTCTCAACATTTTTAAAAATATTCAAAAGCTCCTCATTGCTATAAATAGACTTCTTCGTTTTTGATTTGATCAAAGCTTCAGGAAAAGGAACATGAGTTAGATCTTTGGAATCAGGTTCCTAAGCCTTGATTTCTACTCGAGAATTCTCCTCTCTTTCCTCAGGTTCTTCAGGATTCAGTAAATCAGAACAGTGTGGTTGTGGATCTTGAGCTTGCTTACCACTCCTTAAGGTAATAGAATTTACTGATGCATAGGAGTTTGGATCTTGGAAAGGGTTAGGAAAGATTGGAGGGGCTTGATTAGCAAAGAATTGTTGATGTGCAGAAGAAGAAGTGGAGGAAGGACCCTGCTCAACCACCTAAGCATGTGCGTGTGGGTCCCTTTAGTTTCCATACCCATGGGCTTGGTTGCCCGAATTCAGAATATTTCGCAAGATAGGTACGGGTTGGGATGGTAGAGATTCGGGTTGATGAGAGTTTGCAATAAGCTCGTGTTTGTAAGTTGTCCAGTGAGGTTTTCATTTGCTGCATAAGTTAGAGCACGGATCCTTGCATCTCTACCATTTGTCGGTTCAAATCAGCCTACCCTATGGGTTGACGGGCATTCCAAGCTAGCTAATTGACCTGATTTGGGGGCAACTGTGTATACAGATGACCCTGACCCATTGGTCATTGTGGAGCGTAGTTACTGGGTAAGAATTGGGTCTGTTACCCTGGGTTTTCCTAAGAGAAGTTAGGGTGGTTTCTTCAACCTGGATTATAAGCATTAGAGTAGGGGTTGGATCTAACGTTCTCCTGTATAGCACAGACATCCTCGTAGGGTGAGGATGGGGAGAAACAAAGGGAAGGATTAGGAAAACTAGGATCAAAGGCCCCAGTTTGGAACCCATGGGGTTTCGAGTAATGCTGACTCACAGGTTGAGCAGCATTGAGTTGATTCACGAACTCCCATCCAGAAGGAGCTCGCGAAGAATGGAACCCGAAATTTTGGGATTGAGTGGATCGAGAGTTTATAGAATTTCCAGCCATCCACTATTCCATTCTCTTAGAAACCAAGTCCACCTTATCATGTTTGTTGCAAATCAATTCCATATCAAACGAATGAGAGTCATGGACTTCATTAACATTTGATCTAGGTTGCTGGGACCGGTTAAAAGTATCCATGGAGGCATGATTAATTGAATTCTCACTCATTTCCTCAAACAAATCATGTGCACTATCTACGTCTTTGTTGAGGAAATTGACTCCGTGATGAGAGCCTCATCATGAGCCCTAACTAGCTCATTTTGACCCAAGAAAGAGAATAAAAGCTCCTACATAACCTAGAGAAGGGCTTAATTGAAGGAATAAGTGTTCTGAGAAGAAAACATAAAATAAAGGTTAAAACTACAATTTTACCATTGCAGTACATAAACGGGATTTCTCAGAGGCAAAACATAGGTCAAATGGTCTGAATAAGGTAAAAAGTGGGTTGGTTCAATCAGAAATGAGTTTATGTGCAAACGAGGAATTAAATGACATCTTGTAACCCTAAAATAGACCCGCTTAATTCAACATGGTTTCGGTCAGGATAAAATCAAATAAACCCTTTAAAATTCATAGAAAAATATCCTCTAGGGTTTAGAACATTCAATTTGGCCTTTGGAACCTAGTTTGACCTAGATTGGGATCCTAGCTCATCAATTAACCTAATTTGGTTTTTTTTGCAAAATGTCCAGTCAAATATAGTGAAACCTAAAATCCAACTTCATTGGATTCCTTAGGTCGAAATTATGTTTCTACCAAAATTTGGACCTAAGGGGAGGTCATCTTGACCTACTTTGCAAAATAGTAAACCCAATTACATTTTGGTCACTATATTTTGAAAACCATTGCACAGAGCCCCATAACTTCCTCGCCACTCTTACAAGCAGGTCCCTCCACCATTAATGGGGAGAAATCCTACTTCGATGAGGAATGGAAAGGGAATACTCCTTGATTCCTCAGAGATCTCCTAGATTTGGAAGGGAGATTCTCTGAGGAATTCCCTTCCATCTGGGTGTTGTCCTGATCTATGATTTGCACCCAATCTCTCATGCGAATGCATGAGAGATTTGGGTACCTAACATACTTCCATCTCCAGCGAAGATTCCCATGCTTGGAAGCTTGTCTTCCAAGCTTAGGAACCCCTGCTAGTGCCTATAAATTGACCCTCAACTCTGGCTACACCTCTTCAACTCGACTTGGCTAGAATTCCATCTCAAATCTTCTTCTTCTCCTCCAGCCAAGTGCTCCAGCGAGCTCTGGTGGGCCCCCTCCTCTTTCTCTTTGCTCTACCAGAATACCCGTTGCAGAGTTGTCCTCCCCTTCCTCCTCCACGTCGTGCAACACCCACGCGTGCATTCCTAGCCCCGTCGTCGCCGCCATCTTCCTCCACTGGACACCTTCTTCCCCGGCGACAGCAGGTACTGTTAGCCGCCATCTCGCCCCCTCCGTCAACTTAATTAGGTTAGAACTATTCGTCTCTATCCCACAATTCCCCTCAACCTATTTCACAAAACTCCCCTCGACTGCCACTATCCGCCTTCATCTTCCCCATCTCTGGCCACCCTCCGGCGAAATGCCTCCGTCACTCCGCAACCCCACACGTCTCACCACCCACCTCACAACCTCCACCACACTCCACTGAACATCCTCCACTCATCCACAGACCACCTACACCACCACAACCGCCCCCTTATCTAACCCATATTTCCTGCCACAGAGCGACCTAGGCACACATGCTTTGGCTGCCCCATAGCCTGCCACCTACCGCCTCACCTTCGCCGTGACACAGCGAAGGTCCTCCTGTGGTCTGATAGAGCTGTAAGCTTCTTTTCGTGCCATGTAGGGTCTGAGCTCCAGCAGCCATTAGCAACGGCTCGAGGAGGTTGAAATCTCTCTCCAGGCTGAAGTGCTTCAGGGTTCCAGGTCCAGCAGGTTCCGGGAAGTCTCGCGCATCTAGCTGTCCAAGCAATTGGCGCTGCGAGGCCTGCAGCTGCTGCAATTGGACAGAAGATCTCCTACGGGTGCACGAGCAAAAGCGATGGAGCATTAGTCCCACCTCGGTAAGTCGTGAGGTGTTTGTGTACTTTAAATTGATTTTGTGATATTGTCTCTTCGCCTCCAAATCACTGTGGTGAGGTCCCTCCTCACCTATTCATGCCTCATCTGTGATTTCATCCCGCGGACTTGGTAACCCGACCCGACTATCCTCCTGAGCACTCCTCGCACACCACACCCACGTCGGTGCAACTGTACCTGGGCGCACGACCTGGCCCAATTACCCGGCTCTGGGAGAGTGTACCGTAGAGAGATTCAGAGAGAGAGATGTGCAGGAAGGCTAGGGGAGTAGGTTTTGTTACGTGGTGCTTGTGCAGGAAGAGTATGCTAAGGAAGAAGTAGCAAGAGAAGGAAAGTAAGGACTTAGTCGCTGCAAGCGAAGGAGAAGAAGAAGAAAGGTTAAAGAAGGAAGCTTCGCAGAGGAAAAAGAGAAGGAAAGGCAAGGTAAAGGGAAGAGGCGAAGCCAAAGAGAAGAGGAACTGAAAAAGGATGAATAAATAATTAAAGGGAAAGACAAGTAGAAGAGGAAGAAAAGCTCAAGCCAAGGGAAGCAGAGCCAAGGAATGAAGAAGAAGACCTGCAAAGAAAAGAAGGAGAAAGAAACTGCAGAAGAGAGGCAAGGTAGAAGATAGAGGAAAGAAGGGTAAGAGCAGAGAAAGGAGCTATAGAGAAGAAACAAGGAAGAAGAAGCACATGCCCAACGAAGGAAAGAAGAACAGAGGAAAGTCAGATGAAGAAGAACACGAAGCAGATAGGAGAAAACATCTTTTTAGTTTAATTTCTCTATTTTTGCCATAATTAACTTTTAAACTCATGGATATATATTTTTTGAATTAACTTTTTAGTAATTATGTGTTCGATTACATTTTTGTGATTAGTAATAAATTCCAATTGTTCCCTGTGTTCGACCTCGGATACTTAGGTTTTCGAGTAACAAATTTTTATTTGTTGACAACGCTTGGTCACCTATGCTACGATGTAACTGACTGTTAAAACACGATCATGCCACGTGAACATTTTGGCACCATTGCCGGGGAGCAACGTGCAATTTATCACTAATGTCTACATTTTTTTGATCATATTGAAACACTAATTTGCCCTTCTTTGCTTTGTTGTGATCTTGCAAGTATTTCATGAGAAGATCCCTCCCGCAACTCAACTACTCCAGGGCAGGTAATTTCTTTTCTTCCTTAAACCATCACCTAATCCTGGAAAGACAAAAGGAAGAAATTAATTTAGGAATCAATTGCCTTCTTTCTATAGTAATCACCATCTTTAAGGCAAACGTTTCCTGATTTTGCAAAAATTTTTCAAATCTTTTTGAAGTTGGAGTGATTTTTTTAGATCCTATCCCACAAGATTCATGTGCCTAATAGAAATCACTCTTAATCTCTGCGGACAACACACTTCTTGCTTTTAAGTCCAAAGAGAATTCTTGTGAAAAAGAGGATTGGAAATAGAACCAAATTAGGGCTTCTACAGTAGGGCCTTGGAGTGCTAGTCACACATGCCTGTACAAAAGAAAATGAACCCTCCCGCATCAATGTGCTACCCAAGCCCTTGATTGAAGAGATCTAAACAAGAAAAACCCTAAGAAAAATTAAGCTCTAAAATCACTTGAATCTTAAAATCTTGGACCTAATAAACTGGGAGTCAAATCAGGGTGATCTCTAAGTCCCAAGCCTAGAATCATTCTACCATCTTTAAGACAGGTCAGGTGAAGTTGACCCCTTGGGTCAACCAACCTCCAAATTAGGTCACAACATCAAAACATCTACAGTTCAAGTGAGAACCCTAAAGCACCTTAGAAATAAAAGTGGTAGACTTAAGAGGTCAAGGTCCCCATTCTGGTCTACCTGGAATCTCAGTGACAAGAGAGGTCGGGTGAGGGAAATCTTGTAACTCGTGGGGGCACTCTACCATGTATGGGTCTTTGTAGGACTCTCCCTCTTTGGCTACCCAGGTAATTTTCAGGTGGACGACCTTCTGATCCAGGGGTATCATCCGCCTCGAACCTCCATAGTCATCCGAACGTCTTTGGGTGTCTTGATTGGGTCAAAAACATCTGCAGTCCCTCATCTTTTCTCTTTAGAGCACATGCATACATTTTCAGTGGGACTCTTCAGTTAGATCTAACCACTTCATAACTTGATTCTACACCTTGATTCAAACTTTGATTCTACATCTTGATTCCACCACCTGATCCAAATATGCAGCCAAACCACCTAGGACTACCATTCATGAAACCTGAATATCGGAGATCCATGAGAGATAGGATGATTAAGGATGCCCTGAAATTCTATGAAAAAGAGGACAAAACGTCAACACCAGTAGAAAACATTCAGGTTGATGTCCCAACAACCACAACCTTTATCATAACTTGTGCCCAAGTACTATTGGCAGAAGCCACAAAAGGATCAACCCATGACTTGCTCGTCACTGGGTACATTGAGATAGAAAAATTGCACAATCTTGAATACCTTCAATGTATGACAAATCCTCGACTTTGGAAGCAACACCAAGATGATCTTGAAAAATGGGAAGAGATAATGAGATTAGTAAAACAAATTATCGACCAGAAGTACCTGTACATACCACAAATAGAGGATGAACCATCTTGGGACAACATCGAGAATCAATCTGATCTTAGTTTTGAGGAACAAAATGGTTGTGGATTCCCAACCCAGATGGAGTACAATGTGCCTGATATTGAAGAAGGTTGGGAAGCTCCAAATGTAGGAAAACACCATGTTGAGCCCACTCTAGACCATGAATCACCAGGCTTAGAATCCTAAAACTCCTGCCATCATGAGAGTATAACTGAACCTCTTGAACGTATAAATTCCGCCCCTTATTCTGATAAGGTGACCCTACAAGGTTATTCAGATCTAGATTCTAGTGATTCAACCCACATCCTAAGCCTAGGATCTAGATCTAAAACCTATTGGGAAGATTTCAAGGCCCCATATGAGGAAGATCAATCTTTCAATGAAGAATATGATTTTGGGCCTCTATTTGATGAATATCCCTTGCCAACATCCTTAGAGGAACTAATCAATTTTTTGGAAGTCATGCTAATTTACGATACAGAAACCGAGGAGTTGGACGAGTGGGGTTTCAATTGGGTCTGCCCTACTAGCTTGGAACCTGAGCTTCTTCCAAATAAGGACACCTTTTCAACCTCAGAATTAACATCTAGGCTAGACCCCAGTCAGGCTGCTGAATCTACAGCATATGATTTATTCTATGGTGGAACTTATGATCTTGAATCTCATTCAGATTTTGATTTTTGTAAAATCTCAGATGATTTCGAATCTGACTGTAACATCGGAGAAAATCTGCTTCCAGATTATAACAAGCCAATTCTCATTGAGGCCACCTCTTCCACACATATAGAACCGATCAAAACCCGCTCTCTACCCCGACCAGCAACCGAACTCAATTTCTATTCTGATTTACCTCTCACTGAGCCGTTTGCAGATGATTCAACTCCACATCTATACCAGGTATCAGGTATCGATCAGATTGAAAAGCATGAGCCATCAATCTCTGATCACCCCTGTAGGGTTTCCACACCATGCACTGATTATTTTTCGGAACCCTACTCTGACAAGGCTGATTCAACTCAGCCTAAACCCAAGTTTTCACTTCCATATCCATCCGAGTCACATTGCATATGGTGGGTTCCTCATCTGTTGATCTACATCTATCTACCCACTAGACTGATTGGGTTTTGCCTGCATCATCAGCCCACTGATCTTAACAAGCACCTGGTTGGACCAACCAAGCTCTTAATCAAGGTGCTTGTTTTACAAAACTCCACTGATTTGACCACTCCCTCTCCACCCCATTTTCCGCTCGGTTGAAGGCATTAAACAGAGACTCGTTAATTTAGCACTTAACGGGAGGCAACCCGTCATTCCAAAAATAGAGACCCATCTGATTATCTGTCTGTACTCCACATCCATTGCATCTTGAGCTCAGCCTTAGACAGTTGATCCCACCTCTGGCACACGTAGCAGAGCTTGAAATTGTTCGCATCAGTCATTTCCGACCCATTCACCCACCCATTGTATCTTGTTCTAAGTCCCTGACCTCAACACTATTTCACACCCTCCGTTTACAATGAGGACATTGCAAACCATAGGCATGGGAGCGTGATAAAGTGCATACATACAGAACCAAGAAAGAGTCAGAAGGATTCTCACAAAAAAATTCCCATATGTCAAAAATACAAAAAAATTGAAAAATTATGAAAAAGAAAAAAAAATGGAGGAAGGAAATTTTGTGAGCCACATAATTATAAGGAGGAGAAAAAGAGCAAAAATGACAAAAAGGAGCACAAAATGAAAAAGAAAAAGAGAGTCATTAGTAAGAGATTAAGCGATTAACTAAAGTTCTAGACCAGAGCAAGAAAAGAGAAAAATAAAAGAAAAGTGCTAAGGAGACATAAAAAGAGATTAGCAGAAATGCTGATCTTAGACCTCTTGGGCTAGATTCTTAGGTTTAAAAATTCACGTACCCGCTAAGATCTAGATAATCCTCATGAGGTTAGGGAAAATGCGAAGCTTAAGTATTAGGTCTAAGGCTTGGGAAGTATTCGGCCTCGTTAACTAACCATCGATTTACGGGATTTGGTAACCTAAGCAACCCAATCCACACAGTCTGGTTCTGTGCTTATAAATATCAAAATCTCGTAGAAAGCGTTTCAATGTTCTGAAAAAATCACCTAGATTAGGAGTGGCCGATCAACACAAGTTGATTTGGATGAGTTCTCAGCACGGAGAGGCAGGAAATTCCCCTTGAAGATGCATAACAACATATCATCTCCGCGATGCTTGTCTCTTAGGATATTTAAATATACTACTGGGGGCATGTAAGCACTCTGCTGGTTCATATATCATGGGCGGCATTATCACGAAATGTCAATTGCCAGGGTCTGAATTCGGCCATAGAATGCCATAGGCGGGATTATCTCAAAATCTCGAAAGCCAAGGTTCTGGGGGTGGCCTTGGGCGATGCTATCACAAAGCATCAATTGCCAGGGACCCTTGAGGATTGATGATGGGGACGAGGAATCCGATACAAACCGTGTGGAGAAGCCAATCTGAAGCTAGAAATAAAAAGAAAAGAGAGAGAAAACTGTCCAAACAAATAAATCTTCTGTCTCTCTCTTAGAAAAAATGCATTGCAAGCTGAACCTAGGCTAAAACTTTCTCAAGCACTGGTGCTTAAATCGCGGAGTCCAACAAACCCTGGGATAGTTTTTGCAGGTCTTAAAAACCTTTACGGAATACTGAGGCTAAAGCGGGTCAGGTCTGGATTTTGGTTGATACTTGAGTACCTATAGGCCTATTGTCGGCATTCTAACCTAATCACAGAAGAAAAAGAAAAGCACTTATCATAACTGATGACAGACACTTAGGGTCTAGAATAGAAGTTAAAACCTTGAAATTTTGCTAAGGGACTAGTAAAAGTTAGGCATAGGGGTATGATGAGAGTCTCATCATGAGCCCTAACTAGCTCATTCTGACCCAGGAAAGAGAATAAACGCTCCTACAAACCTAAAGAAGGGCTTAATTGAAGGAAAAAGTGTTCTGAGAAGAAAATATGAAATAAAGGTTAAAACAGCAATTTTACCATTCCAGTACATAAATGGGATTTCTTAGAGGCAAATCATAGGTCAAATGGTCTGAATAAGATAAAAGGTGGGTTGGTTCAATCAGAAATGGGTTTATGTAAAAACCAGGAATTAAATGACATCTTGTAACCCTAAAATAGACCCGCTTAATTTAACATGGTTCTATTTAGGATAAAAATCAATTAAACCCTTTAAAATTCATGGAAAAATATCCCCTAGTGTTTATAACATTCAATTTGGCCTTTGGAACCTAATTTAACCTAGATTGGGGTCTTAGCTCATCAATTGACCTAATTTGGGTTTTTTTGCAAAATATCCAGTCAAACGTGGTCAAACCTAAAATCCAACTTCACCATTGGATTTCTTAGGTCAAAATTAGGTTTGTATCAAAATTTGGACCTAAGGGGAGGTCATCTTGACCTACTTTGCAAATTAGAACACCCAATTACATTTTGGTCCCTCTCTTTTGAAAAACATTGCACACACCCCGCTAACTTTCTCGCCACTCTTACAAGCAGGTCCCTCCACCATTAGTGGGGGAAATCCTACTTTGGCAAGGAATGGAGGGGGAATACTCCCTGATTCCTTAGAGATCTCCTCCCAGATTTGGAAGGGAGATTCTCTGCGGAATTCCCTTCCATCTGAGCTTGGTCCTGATCTATGATTTGCACCCAATCTCTCATGCGAACGCACGAGAGATTTGGGTACCTAACAGACTTCCATCTCTGGCGAAGATTCCCGCGCTTGGAAGCTTGTCTTCCAAGCACAGGAACCCCTGCCAGTGCCTATAAATTGACCCTCAACTCTGGCTGCACCTCTTCAGCTCGACTTAGCTGGATTTCCATCTCAAATTCTTCTTCTTCTCCTCCGGCCAAGTGCTTCAGCGAGTTCCAACGAGCCCCCCTCCTCTTTCTCATCGCTCTGCTACAATTCCAGTGGCATAGCTGTCCTCCCGTTCCTCATCCCCATCGCGCAACACCCGCGCACGCATTCCTAGCCCCATCGTCGCCGCCATCTTCCTCCACTGGATGCCTTCTTGCCTGGTGATAGCAGGTACTGCCAGCCACCCTTTCACCCCCTTCATCCACTTAATTAGGTTAGAACTGTTCGTCTCTATCCCCTCTTCAATTCCCCTCAACCTATTTCACAAAACGCCCCTCGACCGCCACTGTCCGCCCGCATCTTCGCCATCTTCGGCCACCCTCCGGCAAAACGCCTCTATCACTCCACAACCCCACACATCTTGCCACCCACCTCACAATCTCTGCCACACTCCACTAAACATCCTCCACTCATCCACAGACCGCCTACACGACCACAACCGCCCCCCGACCTAACCCATAACTTCAGCCACAAAGCGACCTAGGCACGCATGCCTAGGCCACCCCGCGTCCTGCTACCAACCGCCTCACCTTCGCCATGACATGGCAAAGGTCCTCCTATGGTCTGATAGAGCTGCAAGCTCCTTTTTGTGCTGTGCAGGGTCTGAGCTCCAACCGCCATTAGCGACGGCTCGAGGAGGTTGAAAGCTCGCTCCAGGCTGAAGTGCTTCAGGGTTCCAGGTCCAGCAGGTTAGGGGAAGTCTCGTGCATCCAGCTGTCCAAGCAATTGGCAATGCAAGGCCTGTAGCTACTGCAATTGGATGGAAGATCTCCTGGGGGTGCATGAGAAAAAGAGGTGGAGCATTAGTCCCACCTCAGTAAGTCGTGAGGTGTTTGAGTACTTTAAATTGATTTTGTGATATTGTCTCTTCGCCTTCAAATCATTGGGGCGAGGTCCCTCCTCACCTTTTCACACCTCATCTGCGATTTCATCCAACGGACCAGGTAACCCAACCCGACTATCCTCTTGAGCACTCCTCGCACACCACACCCACGTCGCTGCGCTTGGACCCGAGCACGCGACCCGACCTAATTACCCGGCTCTTGGAGAGCGTACCGTAGAGAGATTCAGAGAGAGAGAGACATGCGGGAAGGGTAGGGGAGTAGGTTTTGTTGCATGGTGCTTGTGTAGGAAGAGGATGCTAAGAAGCAGCAAGAGAAGGAAAGCAGGGACTTAGCCGCTGAAAGCGAAGGATAAGAAGAAGAAGGAAGGAAGGTTAAAGAAGGAAGCTTCGCAGAGGAAGAAGAGAAGGAAAGGCAAGGCAGGGGGAAGAGGCGAAGCCAAAAAGAAGCGGAACTGAAGACGGAAGAAGAAATAAAGAAAAGGAAAGACAAGTACAAGAACAAGAAAAGATGAAGCCAAGGGAAGCAGAGCCAAGGAAGGAAGAAGAAGAAGACCTACAGAGAAAAGAAGGAGAAAGAAACTACAGAAGAGAGGCAAGGCAGAAGATAGAGGAACGAAGAAGAAGGGCAAGAGCAGAGAAAGGAGCTGCAGAGAAGAAACAAGGAAGAGGAGGCACATGGCCAAAGAAGAAAAGAAGAATAGAGGAAAGTCAGAAGAAGAACAAGAAGCAGATAGGAGAAAACATCTTTTTAGCTTAATTTCTCTATTTTTGCCACAATTAACTTCTAAACTCATGCATATATATATTTTGAATTAAGTTTTGAGTAATTAAGTGTTCAATTGCATTCTTGAGATTAGTAATAAATTCCAATTTCTCCCTGTGTTCGACCTCGAATACTTAGGTTTTCGAGTAATAAATTTTTATCTGTTGACAATGCTTGGTCACCTATACTGACTGTTGACAATACTGACTGTTAAAACACGATCAAGTTGCTCAAACACTCCGCAAGAAGCATCCATATGATTTCTTAGTTGCTCAGTCAACCCGTGGTAGAAGATCTGCACGAGTTGCCATTTCGGCACCTCGTGGTGTGGATACCTCTGCAATAGGTCCTAGAATCGTTCCAAGGCCACATGAAATTGCTCCCCCAGCCACTGGGTAAAGGTAGTGATTGCCCGTCTCAAAGCATTGGTACGTTCGACAGGGAAGAATTTCTTCAGAAAGGCCGATTTCAACTCATTCTAAGTTGCAATTGGTCTTCCTATAGTCCTGTACCAATGAGCGGCTTTATCCCTAGGAGAGTAGGGGAAGAGGCTCATGATCATTTGCTCCTCATTCACGTTTCGTGCCTTGGTGGTCTGGACCAAAGTGGTCAAGTCCTCCAAGTGCTGAAACGGGTCATCGAAGCCAAGCCCATGGTAATGTTTGATCAGGCTTAACACTTGGGGCTTGATTTCTACATCTTCAGCTGGAATCTGGATGCCGGGACATTCCTCATAATTTGAAGGATCATAAAAATCCTTTAAGGGCTGGGTGCCCTACATTCTCTGCAACCATTCCTGCATTCTCTGCATTTGTTCCAACTACCTTCGGAATTCCTCCTGTGGATCCCGAGGCAGAGAGGCTATTGATCGGCCATGGGATCAATTTGACCAAAATCTAATTTACGCCTCCTAGAATACTCAAGTGGTCCTTCCAATTGGGGATTCAATGACCGTCTTTTCAGCATAAACTAGGAAAAGGTCGGAAGGATTGGGGATAAGGACCCTGTAGCACAACAAAACAAGCCTATCCTTAAGTAGGGTAGCCTAAGGATCTACAGACTCCCAAAACCTGCCTTAAGATTATAAATGATTTACTCTACCTGTGTCTGCTCAATCCAACCAGTTAGAAGGTGGGACTGGGGAGAAGGTTCTTCCTTCAGCTTGCGCCTCCGGTTCCTACTGTACCCCCCAGCTGCAGTCGTTTGATGCTACTCCCCTAGCTAGACATCAGATTAATCAGTACAAGTAGGTTAATAAAAAATAATCTCATACTAGGGCCCGAAGAGCGAATCAGTCCTTAAGACCAACGTCTACTCGATTTTATTAAGGCCTAGGATTGTAGAGCTTATGGAATGTGATGGGCCCATAAAATGGGTTGTGCCCTTAATGATTGATTGAGAATTGTGTAAGTGTGTGCACAACAAGGGTTTTCAAGTAAGATTATTTATGATGTGTGGATTTTAATGTTCAAATCTTGCTTAAGTAGCCTTTAGGGTTTAAAATTAGGTTGATTTCAATCAAGTTTGAGGCAAACTAGGTTTTCAAGCAAGGGTGAAGATTGCTTTCCTTTAAGAATATAAGTAAAGTGGAGTGCCTGGTATGAACCTAGATTGAAAACCCTATGAAGAAGCAATTTGATGAGTTGAGTTTAGGTTGAGTGGTAAGGCCCAAACAACTCAAACAACTGACCACAACTTCACCACTAGGTTAGGCACACAGAAATGGTTAACCTGGAATGATTTCTACTCTTTTGTGTGTTGCTTTGTGCATACCGGTTCCAAAGATCAAAACCTGGTTGTGTAGAAGCAAATCAAGTAGCTTAAGTGCCTTGAATGTGGGGGGTGTATGTTGTGTGTCTGTTGAAAATTATCCCACAAAATTATCTTTTTATTTTTTTTTTATAAGCGAGGGTGGAATGAGTGTGAGTTAAAATCCAAACAACTAAACTAATCATAGGATTTATGAAAACACCTAGGTTAATTGGAATTTGAATTTAATGTGACAAATGAAATCTATGGAGGGGGGAAGAATGGGGAGCACTTGTAGTTGTCTTCAACTACACTTTACTCCGATCTACTGCTTGACGATTCCCTGATGGAGGTCTCTACAAAATAATAGACACAAGAGAAAGCAAGTTAAAAGACAATAAAGTGCGTGAAATGCGAAAAGAATATCTGAAATTGTTGCCTCCCCTGCAACGGCTCCAAAATGTTGAAGCTTGGGGTTACTACGCTATTATATTTGGTTTTGAAAACTTGTCGTTGTAGTTTGAAAGCTAAGAACTCATGTTCAACAAATAAAATTTATACCGGAATAGAAATCCCGAGTTGAACTCAGGGAGGCTACGTTGATCTAACTTCACAATTATAGTTTTTTTAGGGTTTTTGTTGAAAAGCAGAGTAATTGCATTGAAGCAATATAAACAATCAGAAGAAGAGAGAAAGAGAGAGAAAACATTCACTTAATATTTCAAAATGTTTATATAATTAAGCCAGTGAGAAATTACACTAGAAAGTAGGAAAACTATTACACTAGAAAGCAGGAAAATTCAACTGTAGAAAGCTGGAAAGCGGAATGGGAGGGAGAAGTTATCCTCCTCGACAATCACTTGGAGGACGAGGCAGACGGGACAATGCCTGGAAGACGAAGGACGGAGCGGGAAGAAGGAGGTCGAGGCAGGAGGAACGAGAATGGGGCAGCACGTCATCATCATCACGGGATCTACTTCTGAAATGGGGCGAAAATTTGACTTTATCTTCCGAGGAGCATCCTAGGTGTGGGATAAGCTTCTCTTGAGCTTTGGAGAGGGGAGAAGAGAAGGAAGGGATGAGAATTTCGTATGAAGGGGGTCTCCTTTTATAGTTTCAAGGAGTGAGGGCAATTTTGTCATTTTATGTTGAAAATCATTAATTCAAGACCTTTAGTGATGGATAAATCTGTCACTAAAGGCCTCACCGTGGTCGTAGTGGGCGGCATGCGCACACCCGCTCACCTCCTCACGTTCAACGCTTATCCATAATCTCTCAATCTTGGTCGCTCAATCGTGAGATTGAATGGCTGAGAACGCATCCCCACCGCTTTAACCGTGTGCCTCATCGCGTGCAATGAGGCATTTCCTTATCACATCAGATAGAGCATAGATCTGATTGGGTGCGTACGGCCTCCCAATCTCCATCGTATGGTCGATAGCGCCTGCTCTTCCGCGCCCAATCAGAGCACCTTGCGGATTCGGTCTCGCATCTTAAGGCGGCTGAGCACCTTATCCATTGCACTGTATGCATGGATGGGCGAGTGGTGCGTTTGCATGGCGCGCAATCTGGACCACTGGATTGAGATCCAATGGTCAAAGCTGCATCCTCCTTTGGCTTCAGAAGATGAAGCCACTGGTCTGAGATCCACTCTCAATCCTTGGATCTTGATCCAACGGCAGAGAGGCGTTGGTGCTAGAGGCTCCAGCGGTTGTGTGCGGCCGGTTAGGCTACCAAGATGGCACCACATGGCGCCATCTTGGCTGTCCATCTTCTGGGTGATGTAGATGGTGCCACGGGTATTAGATTGAGTTGATTTTTGCGCTGTTAGGCTACGATCGTTGATCCGAATCCATCCGTGTGGTTGGATTTGTTGTCTAAAGTGCAGGTTAACACCTTCTTGGCCCTTGATCTTCTAGGGTTCTTCGGTCTCTATTTGATGCTACGGATATCCGATTAGGGCGATCTTGAGTCGTTGAACTCCAATCATTGACCTGATCAGATCCGTATGGTTGGATCTTCGATCCGAGGACCCAATAAAAAGTCATCCTATCCCTGAACAAAAAAGGAGACAATTAACCTCCATTTTATTAAGACTAATCTAAATGCAAGATGATGCATGCTATGCAATATTTATAGTATGTAATGCAATTCTATGCTTAAGAACATGCATAAATAGAAATTTTAAGTAATATGAACATGTTTGCATCAGGAGGCCGTTCTGGTTAGTGACGATCGGAAGAAGTTGTAGGAGGTCGCTGGAGTTTATGGCAGAATACCCTATAGCAACTGAGGTTGGGGAAGAAGGCTAGGGAGTTGTTCTCGGAGATCAAAAGATGGGAGGCCTATTTATAGGTGATGGCAGAGGTTAGGGGGGTTGTCCCTGGATGGGAAAGCATCTAGGTTCATTGGAATCATCGGCGTCGTCTCTGACGCTGGTGGTTAATTAGGATTAGGAGGTTATATGATCCGATGGATTGAAAGATGGCGGTGAGCAAAGTAACAACGACCATTTTGGTGGCTTTTGGATGTAAGATGGAGGGTGATCGTAAGGTGTAGAAACTGGACCTTCACGGCCATCCAACGTTCAAGAAGATGAAAAAGAAGAGGTGTACACATGGATCGATTCGTAAATAAGGAAGGACTAGAAGGATATAAAATGACTCAAATGAAATGAAAAGTAAGGGCATAAATGTAAACTTTTTTTAATTTATTTCTTTCTCAACTTTTTATATATAGTTATAAATAATGTAAATAACATATTTACGCCGTAAGATTACACTTTTTCTCTTTTTAGGTATATTTATTTAAATTATCAATTTAATTAAGTTAATTAAATACTTAGCTCCTTAATTCAATTAAGTTAAATTAAATATTTATTATATAGCAAATTGATATTTTTTTGACCCCAAATTATTAATTAAATTTATAATAAGATTTATTGATCCTTAATTATGTTATTTCAACTTATTTTAGTGGTCCTTATTATTTTTCCCTTCCATTATAATTAACCCTATATTTATGTTATTCTGAGGTAATTAGCTAGGGAAAATCGCTAGTTAGTGTAAATTAGGAGCCATGATGAGGCTCTCATCAGTATTCGCTCGATATTAGACATGTTATGTGTGAGTTTCACAATGGACGTTACTCCTACACTTTTTATATATACTTGCGCTATACCACGATCGTGCAATTTGATAAAGAAACGGGGGAATTCATCATCCAAGAGATTAGGCATCATCTTTCGATTTTAGTTTTAGGTATTAGATTTCTTAGATTTAAGTTAGATTCTCAAGCAATGAAGAACGTAAGAGAAAAAAATCAAAATCATTTTTGTAATCATCGCCTCCAAGAGATCGATCGGGACTCACAATGAGTTTCGTTATTTTTTCTTAGATTCTATTTCGTGATTGATTGCGTAGCAATCATAGGACTTAAATGGCTTGAATTGAGTTAGAACTTAGCATAATTGTAGTATACACTGCATCTTTCCTACTTTACTAAGATAATCATGAAATAATGCATTGATTAGTATATTATTTTGTTTATAGGTAATAAAAGTTTAGGAGATGGCCTCAAGCTGGATCTAAAGCAGGGAAGATGCTAGAGCAGCAATAGGGCTGGAGTAGAAGCTTTGGAATAAAGCTATTTAAGATGAAGATTAATGTAGGGAAGAGGTATACTACATTACTTGTAGGACTTTAATATGTGAATTCGATTATGAAGAACATAGGACAACTCTACACAAATCCCTAGCCTTAGGACAACCCTAAATACCTTCCCAAACCTTAGCAACCCTTATATTAGGTCACCTTAGCCTAAAACACCTCAAAGCCCATATTCCAACCCATCTTTGGACGTCCAGGTAGGTTGCTGGACATCCAGGCTCCTTAGGTTCCACCCGCAGAACATAGAACCCAATCTGCTGGAAAATTGGACGTCCAAACAAGGTGTCAGATATCCAATTTCTGCAGAAACCCAAGACAGAACCTAAACTTCACATTGATTTCACATTAAATGTTGAGACTAGAAACTTAGACTTCTAATTTTGAAGTATAAATCATCTGATCTTTAAATCAGACATTTGTAACCCCTCTCCAGATGCTATTTTGAAATCAAGCCTACATCTTGATTCCTAAATCCCCTAAACCAAATCCTACACCCTAGGAAACCTAAATTAAGGTGTCTTAAGCCTTGTACACTACCCTAAGACCCTCCTAAGAACCTAATTAGGTTCTCACTAAGTCCAATTGATCTCAACCAAAACAAGTCAAATTGGATTCAGTGGTACTCCAATTGACTCAAGCCCAACATAATTGAGAGGTTTCACTCTCTCAATTGCACACACATTGACCCAATTAAACTCGGTTAAGTTTAATTGGATCAATTACTTTAGTATTAGGCTTTATGAACCTAGTTTTTAGAAACCTACCTAAACCAATTGCCTAGAACTATAGGACTCAACCTAGACCACCTAGCCACCACCAATACTTATGCACACGCATAGACACACCACCACTTGGCCGTCCACTATAGAATATTCTAAGTGGCCTCCAAGTGGCGCCACCTTGAAGACTAAAAGGAGTCCACAACCTACATCCTTAGAAAGTGGATGTAAGGAGACCCACTCTCTACCTAAGCCTAGTCCTAGAGAATTCTATAATTCTCTAGATGGTCACTCCCCTAGTCTATTTAAGGACCCAAGGGGATAGCCATGCACCCCATCTTGGATTCTCCATTGGTGGCTCCCACCTCCATCTTCATCTTCACAAGTTCCCTCCATCTCCAAGCACCATTGGATGTCCAAGAGCACCACCTCCTCCACCTCTCAAGAGGCCGGCCTACCCACTATTGGTCATCCCTCTCTTCCCAACTACCACCTAAAGCCGCACGGCCACTAAAGACCACCTTTGGTGCCCTATTTTTTCATATATTTACTGTTCTTCGTAGTTTAGTTTGCACATCAATTTCCTACTTTGTAGTGTAGTATTCCTACCTTCTAGAGTGCACGCATAAACTCTTCATGGGTTCCTGATGAACACACATGAATTCATGACAAATTGCTTATTTATGATATTTCCTAGGCTTAGCATTGCATATCATGCTATAAATATTGCATAACATCCATTGCATGGCATTTAGGATAGTTGTATGTTTTATATATTAATTCCTTCATTTTATATGTCTAGGAGGCAATGTGACATCCTTACAGACATCGGATGAAAAATCGGACCATACGGATGGATCCGGAGTGATGATCACAGTTTGACAACGTAGAAATCACCTCGATTTGAGCACCCTGGCATCCTCTGCAAGCAATGAAGGGTGGACGGTCCATATGGTGCCACGTGGCACCATCTGGAGTGCCCAACGCCACCTGCCACTTCTGCAAAAGGTCGATCATCAAGTGATCTTAGCTGTTGGATGAGAAACCAACAGTTGAGAGTCGCCCTCACCACAGGGCTACAGTTGAGAGCTGTTGGTCGACATGGCGGTTCGCAAGGGAGGGGTGCGAGTTCATATCCCAGCAGCTACCCCCAATTCTCAAATCAGCTGGGCAGTAGCGCATGCTGCAGCAGTGGCAGCACAGTGCGTGCGCACTCCAGCGCACACCAGCGTGCTCACTAGCAGGACGCCAAACGATCAGCACGCATGATGGGCAGCAGCATAGCACGGGCACGTGCGCAGTTGGTGCCAACTTTCAGTGATAGCTGGGCTGACCTGAAGCAACGCTTACAGTCGTCGCTACTTCATTGCAAGCCAGCAAAGCTATCTAAAGGCATGAGTGGATGTGAGCTATCTACAGTGACGTTTCCAACGATGGTCTAGAGGTCGCTAAAGGTCCTTTAACCTATTTTAGCCTCTTCTCCATTATGAAAGGACCTATGCCCCCTCCCTTCCAAGCCATCTCTACCTACTTTACTCCCACCTACTCCTAAGCTCTAGCAAGCTTACCAATGATCCATTAGAGCTTGTTCTCAAGCTCTAAGGCGCCTATTAGTATAATGAACCTCTACCCCACCAAATACTCCTCCAACTTCCCATCCCCCTTCATAGGTCACCTTGGAGCCATCCTCCCACCTCCATTCCGGTAGCAGACCACGCCGAAGCTTTCCTCTACCCGACATCCTCCTACATCTCACCTCCATCGTCCTAGCATCCGCCAGGCGCTGTAATCTCACTGAGGAGTCAATTCGGGAGATTTCCTCTCACCCTCCTTTCTTTCCATGCTTTCATAGTAGATTGTAATAGACATTGAAGTGATATCTACACCATTTTAATTCCATCTCTACCTTGTGATTTGTTTGCTTGTTTTCTTCTTACAAAAATACAAAAGAAAAAACAACACCCTAAAATACCAAAAAGAAACAAATCGAAGCACGATTTTAAGTTAAAGTAAACGTCGCCTCCTTGTGTTCGACCTGGGACTCCCTTGGAGTTTTGGTATAAATTTTATCTGATCGACGAGTTTTACAACTACGACGATGAGTTACTTGTAACCCTGATTTCTAACACACGAAACACGTGCGACCATTTTGTCACCATTGCCGGGGAGGCAACAGAATTTACTTTATTGTTTATTTGCATTTACATAGCACTAACCCTACTTGTCTTTGATCTACTCTCTTGTAGGTACCCTAGCATGGAGATCCAAGTGCGGTAGATAGGAGTAAAGTGAGGGTAGAGTACTCTGTAAATGTCCCCCACATTGCCCCCCCACTAGTTCATTTTGCCACACTCAACCAAGACCTAATCTACTTAGGTGTTTGCATAAACCCTAGGAAAGAATCTTTTGTCTTGTTTGCCACCTTCATCCACCTCACCCCCGCATTTTAAAAAAAAAAGAGATACTTTCTGTGGGATGAATCAATATACACACTCTATTCACCCACATTTGAGGCACATAATCGGACTTGATTTTCACCTACTCAACCAGGCTTCCGACCTGTGGACCAGGTACACGAATTCAACACATAAAAGAGTAGAAATCATATTATGTTAATCACCTTTTTGTGTGCTTTAATTGGTGGTGCATTTGAGCTGATTGATTGAATTATAAGGGTTGCACCACCTAATCTAAAGGAGGTTCATTTTGTAGCTGCCCCATAGGATTCAATAACTAGGTTAAGCCAAGCACTCCATAGTTTTCTTGATTTCTAAAGGAAAATACTTAAACACATGCTTTCAAAAGAAAACTTGCTTTCCTCACAAAACTTGGTTGAAAACACCTAATATTTGAATCCTAAAAGCTATTAAGCAAGATTCGAATGCTAAAACCCACCTCATCATTAATAATCTTGCTTGAAAGCCTCTTGGCTATGCACATTCACACATTCTCAAACAAATCATTAAGGGCACAACCCATTAAGGGCCCATCACATTCCAGAGCACCAATTTCCCAAGCCTAACTAAAATCAATTAGACGTTGGCCCTAAGGATTCATTCGCTTGTCAGGATCCAGAATGAGATTATTCACAATTAGCCAACTTATACTAGTCAATCTGATGTCTAGCAAGGGGAGTAGCGTCAAACGACCGCTGCTGGGGGGTACACTAGAAACAGGAGGTGCAAGCCAAAGGAAGAACCTTCTCCCCAGTCCCTCCTTCTAACTGGTTGGATTGCCTAGACATAAGTAGAGTAAATCGTGCATAATCTTAGGACAGATTCTGAGAGTCAGTTGACCTTAGGTTACCCCATCTATGGACAGGCCCATATTCTTGTGCTGTAGGGTTCCCTCTTTTCCCTGTCCTTCCGACTTCCTTCCAGTGTATGCTTGGGAGGAGGTCATTGAACCCTAGATTGGAAGGACCTTTAGACCATTCTAGGAGGTAGAGGTTGAGCTATAGCCAAGCAGATCCCATGGATGATCAACAACCACCTCCCCTGCCTTCGATCCAGTAGGAGCTGATTCAGAGGTAGTTGGAAGAATTGTAGCGGATGCAGCAATGGTTCCAACGTATGCTAGGTCAGGGTGCTCGGCCCTTGAAGGATTTTTACGATCCTTCAAACTATGGGGAACGTCCTGGCATCATGATTCCTACCGGAGACATAGAAATCAAGCCCCAAGTCTTATGTTTGATTAAGCATTTCCATGGGCTTGGCTTAGAGGAGCCATTCCAACACTTGGAGGATCTGACCACTTTGGTTCAGACCACCAGAGCAAGGAATGTGAACGAAGAGCAAATGATCAAGAGGCTTTTCCCCCACTCTCTCAGGGATAAGGTCGCGCATTGGTACTGGACTATAGGAAGGCCGATTGAAACTTGGGCTACTCTTAAATCAGCTTTCTTGAAGAAATTCTTCCCTATCGGAAGGACTAATGCCTTGCGGTGGGCGATTACCACTTTCACCCAGTGGCTGGGGGAATTGTTTCATGGTGCCTGGGAGCGATTCCAGGAACTTTTGTGGAAGTGTCCACACCACGAGGTGCCGAAATGGCAACTCATCCAGATTTTCTATCATGGGTTGGTTCAGCAACTCCGAAATCACGTGGATGCTTCCTACGGAGGTAATTTACTCAATAGGGATGCAGATAGCGCATACGACCTATTTGAGGAAATGGCCGAGAACTCAATTAATCATGCCTCCATGGAGGCATTCAACTGTTTCCAACAATCTAGGTCAAGTGCTAATGAGGTCTTGGTTTCTCATTCATTTGACATGGAATTAATTTGTAATAAACTGGATAAAATGGACTTGGTTGCTAAGAGAATGCAAGAATGGATGTTTGGGAATTCAGGAAACACGTCTATATCTACTCAATCCCAGAATTCGGGATTCCATTCCTCACAAGCTCCCACGGGGCGGGAATTCATGAACCAACTCGATTTGTCTCAACCTGTGAGCCAGGATTTCTCGGAACCTTATGGGTTCCAAACTGGGGCCTTTGATCCCAGTTTTTATGATCCTTCCTTCTCTCTATCCTTGTTTTATGAGAATGCTTATGCAATGTAGAAGAATGTTAGGTCCAACCTGTATTCCAGCACTTATAACTCTGGATAGAGGAAACACCCTAACTTCTCTTGGAAAAATCAGGGGCAATAGACCCAAATTCGACCTAGCAACATGCATCTAAGAAACCTATGGGTCAGGGTCAAGTATACACCCAGTTGCCCCTGAGACCGATTACTCAGCCATCTTGGAATGCCTAACAATCTGCAAGGCAGGCTGAGTTAAAACGGTGGATGGTAGAAATGCAAGGGTTCATGCTTCAGCTTATGCAGCAAATGAAGACATCATTAGAGAACTTGCAATCCAGGTTAATTGCTAACACCCACCAACTCGGATCCCTACCATCTCAACCTGTACCCAACCCACGTAATGTACAAAATCAGGGCAATAGAGCCCAAGGGTATGGGAATCGAAGGGACCCACACGAACATGCTCAGGAGGTTGAGCAGGGACCCTCATCTTCTTCTTCTTCTGGTTACATGACCAACCAAGGCCCTCCAATCTTCACTAATCCACCTCAAGACCTAAACCCTTATGCCTCTGCAAACTCTGTCACCTTGAGAGGTGAGAAGCAAACCTAGAACCCTGAATTACCTTCTAGAATTCAGAACCTTGATTTACCTTTCTAGAAGTAGAAACCATAGGGAGCTTGAGAAAAAGAAGGCGGAGGTTGAAGAAGACAATAAGGCCCAAGAATCGAAAATTGAAAATACAACCCATATCCCGTTCCCTAAGGCCCTATTGAAAACTAGGAAGAAGAAATCCATAGACAACAGGAAGATCCTGAATTTATTCAAGAGTGTAGTGATAAATATTCCGCTCCTCGATGCTATCAAGCACAACCTGGCCTATGCTAAATTTTTGAAAGAACTATGTACCCAAAAGCATAAGCCAAGAGAACCCACTACGAGGAAGGTGATTCTCTCTGAGCAGGCAAGTTTTGTTATCCTGCATCACCTTCCTCAAAAGAAGAAAGATCCAGGTGCTCCCTTGATATCATGCATTATTGGGGAATACACTTTTGATAGGGCACTATTGGACCTAGCTGCATCCATCAACCTAATCCCAACTTCTCTTTATGAGAGGTTTGGGTTAGGAGAACTCAGGCTAGCCTAAGTAACCCTACAATTAGCTGACCGATCGGTCACCACACTGAGAGGCATTATTGAGGATGTAATTGTCAAGGTCAAGGATTTCTATTTCCCTATTGATTTCCTTGTCCTTGACATGGATGTACCTAATGATTTGAGGAACACGCCCATCATTCTGGGGCATCCATTCCTAAATACAGCCAAGGCCAACATAAACTGTGAAAGCAGTAGTATGGAGATCGCCTTTGGGGATAAGAAATTAACTCTGGATATTTTTAAGGTAATAAGTGGATTTGAGGATTGTGGATTCATTGAGGAGCTCGAGGACCAGCATCTTGAGACTTGTATGACAATCAGTGCACTAGAGGACTCCACCAACTTTAGTGAACCAAACCCACAACCCTCCGTGGTAGACCTACCATATTTTGAAGATGCTGTTGATTTTGTTCATTCCCAGCCTCTTCCATTGGATTGTCTTGATGAAACTTCATCAGCACCCCCCCTTCCTTCTATTCTAAACCTTCCCCGGCTGGAATTAAAACCATTGCCCAAAAATTTGAAATATGACTTCTTAGGACCTGAAAACACGCTGCCTGTGACTATTAGTGATGATTTGAGTAAGGAGCAAGAATCGAGGTTAATTAAGGTCCTTAAGAACAACAAGGAGGCAATTGGTTGGACCATCCATGACCTTTAGGGGAATGAGCCATCTTATTGTAATCAACATATTTTCATGGAAGATGGATCTCGCCCTTCTCGCAAAATGCAAAGGAGACTAAACCTGAATATGCGAGAAGTGGTCAAGAAGGAGATAATCAAGTGGCTCGACGCTAGGATTATTTACCCAATCTCGGATAGTCCGTGGGTCAGCCCTATTCAGATTGTACCCAAGAAGGCGGGGATAACCGTTACGACTAATGAGAAAGGGGAAACCTTCACCACTCATTCAGCTTCTGCTTGGAGAGTCTGTATTCACTATAGGAAGCTGAACACAACCACTAAAAAGGATCACTTTCCCTTGCCATTCATCGATCAAATCCTTGAAAGGTTAGTTGGGCAAAAATATTTTTACTTCCGGATATAATCAAGTCCCTATCCATCCCAAAGACCAGTAAAAGACAACTTTCACATGTCCCTACGGAACCTTGGCATTCCGTAGAATGTCGTTCGGGCTTTGCAATTTGCCTGCGACTTTTCAAAGGTGCATGCTGGCCATATTTTCAGACATGGTGGGAGATTGTCTTGAGGTGTTCATGGATGATTTCTCCATTTTCAGAGATTCTTTTGAATCTTGCCTGGCTAACCTAGAATTGATCCTTCAGAGATGCATCAAAACACAGCTGGTCCTTAGTTAGTAAAAGAGACATTTTATGAGTTAGGAAGTCATTGTCCTGGGTCATGTGGTCTCTAGTCAGGGTATTGAAGTTGATAAAGCTAAGGTGGATGCTATCTCTAGACTTCCTCCACCCACATCTATAAAACAGATCCACCCTTGGGCATGTGGGCTTTTATAGAAGATTCATTAAGGATTTCTCGAAGGTTGCTCGACCCTTGAGCAACCTTCTGGCCAAAGACATGTCATTCGAGTTTGATGAATCATGCCATAAGGCATTTGATTTATTAAAAATGGTAGTCACCTGTGCCCTGGTATTGCAACCACCAGTCTAGACAGCCCCATTTGAGATTATGGCTAATGCATCTGATTATGCCATCTGGGCTGTCTTGGGTCAAAAGATTGAGAAAAGCCCTCTATGATTTACTACGCTAGCAAGACTCTGGACGAGGCTCAAAGGAACTACACCGTTACTGAAAAAGAATTGCTAGTTGTAGTTTTCACTTTAGAAAAATTTAGGGCCTATCTGTTAGGTTCTCATGTCATCATCTATATCGACCACTCGGCCTTAAAACATCTCTTTGACAAAAAGGATGCCAAACCTCAACTTATTCGTTGGATTTTACTGCTTCAAGAGTTCGATCTTGAAATCAGGGATAAAGCTGGGGCACAAAATGTAGTGGTGGATCACCTCTCGAGAATCCTAATTGATTCTCCTCATCTGGCTGTCTCAATCTCTGATACTTTTCTGGATGAGACTATCCTCACAGTCCTAGGTATCTGAACCCCCTAGTTTGCGGATATTGTCAATTATTTGGCCGTTGGCCAAATCCCCCAAGATTGGACCAAACAACAATGGGATAGGCTTATGTCTGAGGCCAAAGATTATTTTTGGGAAGATCCCGAGTTGTACTGCATCGGCATAGACCAGATTATTCGTCGATGCATCTTGAAAATCGAGTTCTATCACACATCCGCGTGTGGTGGACACCTTTTTGGGAAAAAGACAGCCGCAAAAATCTTGCAATCTAGATTCTATTTGCTGTCATTATTTAAAGATGTCCAGGAATTCTCAAAGTCATGCACTCGATGCTAGACACTCAAGAACATGGATAAGAGAGATATGATGCCCCTGAACCCAATTCTTTCTGTCAATACTTTTGACATTTGGGGTATCAACTTTATGGGACCCTTCCCTCCTTCATTTGGACACCAGTATATTTTGGTTGCTGTTGATTATGGGTCCAAGTGGATTGAGGCAATTCCCACTTGAGCCAATGACTACAAGGTGGTCATCAATTTTGTAAAGACAAATATCTTTAGTCGATTCGGGGTTCCTAGGGCAATTATCAGTGATGGTGGCACACATTTCACTTATGCCCAGTTTCAGAATTTAATGGGGAAATACAGGGAGAACCACTGGATTTCCACACCTTATCACCCTCAGACGAACGGACATGTCGAGGTCTCCAATCAGGAGATCAAGAATATTTTGCAAAAAACCATTAGGCCTGATAGGAAGGACTGGAGCCAAAATCTATATTTGCTCTTTGGGCCTATCGTACAACATACAAAATTCCTATCAGTATGTGTCCGTTCCATCTGGTGTTTGGTAAGGCGTGTCACTTACCTGTAGAACTTAAACACCAGGCATTTTGGGCCATCAGGAAATGTAATGTGGACCTTGAGTTGGCTGGGAAAACCCGGAAACTCAAACTATCTGAGTTGGAGGAGCTTCGAAATGATGCTTATGAAAATGCCAGAATTTATAAGGCAAGGACCAAAGCTCTCCATGACCAGATGATTTCACATAAGAGCTTTGAGCCGAACCAAAAGGTCTAGCTTTTTGATTCTCGATTGAAGCTTTTTGCTAGAAAACTCAAGTCTAAGTGGGACGACCCATTCGTTATTGAGTGGATTTTCCTTAACGGGGCCATTGAAATCTCTGATGCAAAGACGGGTAATATTTTCAAGGTCAATGGATAGCATAAAAAACTATTTTTTGACCATGTGCTCCCTGAACCCGTCTCGGACAAGGTTGCTCTTACCTTGCCTTAACCACCGTGGGCAGATCATCGCCCAGCTGAAGGCACTGAACTCAGCACCTGTAAAGACTGTTACAAGCTGGCCAGAATCTTACAGAAACTAGGTGCTATTCTTCCACTTTTACTTTCTTGCATGCTTTCATTTTTCACAATGAGGTCATTGCAATAGTTTAGCATGGGGGTGTGGACATATTGTATAACCATTTTGTCAGCTGTAATAGTAATTTCTACTTATTTGATTTTTTTTTTAAAAAAAGATATAAAAATTGAAAATTCAAAGAGTCAAAAGAAAAAAAAATAGAATTAGGAGATGAGAACTTAGGCATTAGGAGTTGCAAACTTTAGGAATTGATAGTTTGAGACCTAAATACTTAGACTCTTCAGGTCTTCGGGCTTAATTAGCCTAGGTGTCCACTCGAATGTGGACTTAGTCTCAAGTCCTCGTCACAAGCGTAGAAATCGTGAGTTTTCGGAGAACAACGTCGTAGTATAGTCGCGAAATGCCCTTGACAAAAGCATTTATAATATCAAAACTCGATGGATTTTATTCCTTTAAAAACATGAGTCTCGATCGTTCATCTCTAGGAGGCGTGAAAACAAATCGAGATTTGGATTGGCTTAATCTAACATAAATCTAATCTAACCTAATATTTTTTTTTGTCTTTTTGTGTTTTTGATTTTTATTTTGAAAAGTGATAGGCAAACAGACTTGAAGACAATCACAAAAGCAATGATCACACAATATTATTCATGCATAAAAAACTCAAAATAATGTCACACAATCTCTATACTATAAAGCATTTAAATAGAAGAAATCCCTCAAGTCGGGAAGGTGCCACTAGGAGACCTTGGGTATGCAAACCTGTCTACAAGCCTACCAATAAGAGATGGCCGACCACAAGATGCTATGGGCGAGCCTTCATGGCTATCCAAAAAGAAGAAGAAAAAGAGGGTACGTCCTCTGTATGGAGAAGAAAGGACACACCCAAGTGAAGAGAGGAGAAGAGGGTGTTGCACCCTAGTGCTGTCCTTCTTCTTATTGGCCACATGAAGATGCCATGGAGGAGCTTCTTCTTTAGCCATCCATGGAGGGTGCCTTGGAGGAGGAGGATGGTCCTAGGGTTTTGGAGGGTGGAAGGGTGTCATTAGTGGGAGGAGAATGGATGGGAGAGTGAATGAATTTCGTGGCTCTCTTCTCTCCTTGGCTTTTTTTGGAAGGCCTCTCCATTTCAAATGGGTCACCACTTTTGGTGGCTCCCAAAATAGCAAGTGCCACCAATGTATGACCTAGGTTGGTGACCAACAAATGAGGGCTAGAATGGGAAAGTGGGATTTATGAATGTGTATGTATGTGTAGGTGTAATTTTCATGGAGTAGGGTAGTGGGTTTGGTGAATCTAGGTTGGGATAACCTACAATAAGTGGATGTGGACCTAATTAGGCTTAGGAAAGTTTAATCAGATAGGAGTGAACCTAATTAGGTCTACATCAAGTATAATTGGACGTGTACATGTGATTAGCCTAGGGTAACCCTAATAGGTATGAGTCAATTAGATCCTAGGTGGATCTAATTGGGTGTAGATGCACCCAATTAGGTATGGGATGGCTCAATTGGGTTAGGGATAGGATAAGTAGGGCTATGGATAGTGGACTAGGCTTAGGAGGTCTCTAATTAGGTTTCCTAGGGTGTCCGGTGGGGTTCCTAGGTCAAAATAGGCAAGATTAGGCTTCTAGCACCAAAATCAAGAACCAGACAGCAGTATCAGACATCCAGGATAGTGGTCAGATGTCTTATTGATGGGAACACCATCATGAGTCCTAACTACCTCATTTTGACCTAATTGAGAAAATAAGTGCTCCTACATAACCAATTGAAGGTCCTAATTCACTACATAACTGATGGAGAGAATTTCACTTGATTAAGAAGATAATAGAATGATGTGTCGTAATTTAGGTGGTGGAAATCTCTCAATCAAAGATTAAAATAGATATCAATTTAAACCACAAAAAGGATGTTGTATCCACAAGGAGGAAAAGATCCAATAAATTCACAAGTAGAGAGTCATCATGTTCATAGACTCCTTCGCGAAATCAATTCAATGAATTTGCAGCTCAGAATATAACTTTCAATTTCATGAGAAGCTGAGGGCTATTTTCATAAATTTCACATCATAAATCAAGCTCTCAAAAATATGTAAATGATGCATGTGTAGTGGCAAAGTATGTAATTTCTAGTTGCATGCAAATCTGAACCCAATTTCAATAAGAATTGATGTACATATCAAGAGCCAAATAAATACAAGAAAAAAATAGGTGTACCATTGCAATTTCCTCACAATAATTTAAGGAAACAAAATATTTGAATAGTGTTCCACAATGGCATAATTGGTAAATTTAAATATAACCCAAAATGGGGGATTACTTCCCCATGTGCTCGCGCGAAGAGGAGTCAATGGCGGAGGTTGAGGAGCTTGAGGAAGGTCGGCCACGATGAGGGCTTTCCGATGGTGGTGGCGACACTTTGAACGGCAGCCGGAGTTGACGCCAGCGACAAGGAGTGGTGATGGTGGAGGCAGCTCGTCAGTGGACGTGGTCGCAGGTGGCATGTCTGAGGTCATGGCCGGGCTTGTGAGGTCAAGGAGAGCTCAAGAAAGGCGATGACATGGACAACGGTGGCGTGTAGTGGTGGCTGCGTGTGGGGTGTAATCGGTGGTGTTGGGTTCCTCCTCCCTATTGGAGAAGAAGAAGAAGAGGAAGAAGGAGAGATGGGTCGTGCGGTTGTGGTTGCGCACGGTGGGCTCTGCTGCCGGTGTGCGGAGGAGGTGACGCCGATGGGTGGCACTGCGGGCGGGTGTGCCAGAGACCGCTCGGGGTCATGGAGGAAGTGTGCGGTCGATGTTGCTGTCGCAGACGACGAGGAAGGGCACGGTTTGCTGTGAAAGTGGCATGCGAGGGTTAGGGGTGATGAAGGTGGTGGTGCGGTGGAGGAGTACGTGGTTCATAGTTCATGCTTCTTGCATAGTGCACGTAGGATCCATGGTGCTCGCCTCCTTCACGGTGGAGAATGTTCCCAGTAGGGTGGGGGAGAAGATGATGCCCTGCTTCATTGGCGCAAATCTCTCTTTTAAAATATCTGTGGCCGACTTCTACAACCACTCGCGGAGATTGCGAGTGGTTGGAAGAGAAGGATAAGTCATGTCCGTTAGGCATCAGACGTCCGATAAAACTATCAGACGTCTTAAAATTTTTGGTTGGCAAGGAGTCCACACTGTAGGTTCCAAATGTCCAGACTAGGTTCCAGATGTCTTAAAATGGGATTTTGGACACTTGACTGCTGCCTTCACATGCCTTTCACCTAGCCTGCATCCACCAAATAATTATCATAACATATCATATGTTATTAAGCATAAAATTGGCGCATAAGATGATACATAGTCTATGTTGAATTCCCCCTTAATTCCTAATCAAATATTAACTAAGAATGACTAATTGAAGAGTACTTAGGACAAATAGTGGTCCATAAAAGTGGACTTATCAAATTGCCCCATGCCTAAGTTTTGCTAGTCCCGAGCAAAAAGTGAAAAATAATGGAAGCAACCAAAAAGATTTCTCCTTTTCTTATTCCAAAAACTTAAAGATCCAGATAAATGTGAAGTGATTGTAGTCTAGGTAACGGACCCAAATGAAAAGCCAACTTACATTTGAAGTTCCTATTTAACCCTTGGCAAATATTTCTATCAGGATAGGCAACTACTTCCCTCAGGGATAAAGTAGAAAATAATATGTTATTTGACCCGAATTTTTTTTTTTGGCTTAGGTAAGAGAAATTGAGTTGAATGGATTCATATTTGGTGGCACACACTCATCTGGTGCTACATGTAATCTAGTACTATAGACTCTAGATCTCTAGACTACCAAACAAGTCAACTCAGAGAGAGGCTAAACAACTGTGCTCTCTTAATGTCCCTTTGTGCTCACTCTTTTCCTTCTTTCTGAGATCACAAATCTCACCAGATTTTGTAAATATACTCACTATTCGGTGGCCTCACATGGCATTCACACTTCAATTAAAGTCCTAACAACCCTACAACTAATAGTCCTCTACCAGTATTCAGGCAATCAGAAATATTGAAAGGTAGGTATGGGTCATATTTAGTGGATCGCAATGGCCGTTTTTGTTGCCTCAGAAACAATGTCACGAAGATAAAATTATAAACTTTGACTCTTTTCTTTTTCTTTTCTCTCTATCTTTTCTTCTTCTTTTCTTTTATTTTATTTTATTTTATTTTATTTTCTTCTTTTTCTTTCTTTATAAATCAACACAATGTAGACTTTTATATATGAGGCATTACTATGGACGATGACGGTGAAGAGGATATTGTGTGGCTTATTTGGTGGAAGTGCCTACTCTTGGAACTGGAAAGGAATGGATTGGACAAGCGTATTTCTGACCTTTGACACTATTACCCTCCTTCAGCCGAGGACCTATGAAGGACATCGTAACCATCCACCATAGTTATAGCTTTATTAAGACTCAATCTCTGTGTATCTGCCTTATTTGGTGACTCTCAGGAATTCACACAATGCACACAGGAACAGAGAGTGAAAACTATGCCTAACTCTGAGGTATCATCATCTAATTGTCCAAAACTTAAGAGTCCTTACACTATACTTAGCGCACCAGTAATCTCTCTACTTTCTTCTCACAAATATGAGGTGGATTTACTATAAGATAGTATGCCTGACTCCCTATTAACTGTCAAAGGGTTCAGTAGAGTAAAAATACTTATTGGTTCTCTTTAAAGATCCATTACCCAATCTACGTGCAAGTGAAGTAAATATACTAGATTCTGAACTTAAGAAATAATTAAAGAGGAAAATTCTTTAATGACACCTCCATGACAAAGATGTTTTGCTAGGGATTAACCAATTTAGCTCAAGAAAAAAAAAAGATTTATTTTTTTTGTAATTATCCTAAATGTATGAAAATATTTATAAATGTTATAAACATTCGTAGGTTATACCCCCCTTTGACTAAGATTGACAATGTCCTCATTTGAAAAATGCAGACTGTTGACGAGGCGAGATCGGGGTTTTAAAGGATGTCGCGCTGTAGTATAGATGAAATCACCTCAAAAATAGATAAGAATTTATTACTCAAAAACCTAAGTATCCGAGGTCAAGCACAGGGAGCAAATGGAATTTATTCACTAATCTCAATAATGCAATTGAACACTTAGAGTTACTCAAAACCTAATTCAATGTATAAATGCAAGAGTCTATGAATTGAAATGTAGCAAAAAATTAGAATTGGACATTTAATTCCAAAATCAGACGTCTTAAATGATAGCTCTTATTTCCTTCTCCTTTCTGCATTCTCTTCTTTCTTTTCTTCTTCTTCTTTCTTTCTTTCTCTGACTTTCCTCTTTCCTTAGCTCTTTTTCGTCTATTCTTTTTTCTTTCACCCAGTGCCTTTTATCCTTCTTTCTCTGTGGTCTTCTTCTACCCTTTGGCTTTCTTCCTTCTCTTCTCTTCTTCAGAAGCACCTCTACTACAATGCTTCTCCTTCCCTTAGCTTCTACCTTCTTCTTCTCTTTCCTTCCTTGGCTTCTACCTTATTTTCCTTCTTCAGCCTTTGCCTTCAGCCAACCTTATTCTTCCTTTGTAATCTTCTTCCTTCACTTCTTTGCTGCGCCTCTTCCTTCTTCTTCTTTCCTGCACACAATGGAGCAAAACCTACCCCTACCCTCCCCCATGTCTCTCTCTCTATTTCTCTCTTAGGTACGCTCTCCCAGAGCCAGGTAATCGGGTCGGGTTTTGCATGCCTGTGCCCAGGCACACTAGCGTGGGTGTGATGCACGAGGAGTGTGAGGGAAAATCGGGTCGGTCACGCCAGATCCATAGGGCAAAGGTTGCGGACGAGGCAGGTGTGTGTGGGCGAGGGACCTTACCCATGTCTCTTGAGGCGACCAACAGAAAACACAAAAATAATATAAGTCACTCACTGTGTTTCTAAGTTCACGAGGTGGGACTAAATGTCCCACCTGCTTCTTTACGCACACCCATAGGAGACCTTCGCCCAATTGCTACTGTTGGGTTGCTTTCCAATCCAATCTCTTTGCTAGATGAGTTTGCACACTCAACCCGCGCCTTCTGGGACTCTGACGCCTGGAGCACGCGACCTGGAGCAACCTTGTAACCTTCTTGCTTCAGCGTCAATCGTGGAAGGGGGGTCGACATGCATTCCACCAAATACGGCGTGTTGGCCCTAGTAAAACACCTGAGGAGCTTCGCCGTGTCAAGGCGAAGGTGAGGCGATGGTTGGCTAGCCGCAGGGTGGCCTAGGCATGCGTGCCTAGGTCATCCTGTGGCCATGCTTATGGGTTTGTTTGGTGGTCATTTAGGGAGGCGAAGGCAGTCAGTGGATGGGAGGAAGGTGATCAGTGGGTGATGGCAGAGGTGATGAGGTGTCTGGCGAGGCGTGTGGAGGTGCAGAGAGGTGGATGCACCTCACCGATGGTCGGTCGAAGATGGAAAAGGTGGAGGTGGTCTGTGGCTGCATGGGGTCGAAAGTGGAAATAGAAAGAGGGGAAATGAAGAGGGGAAAGAGGGGAGTAATTCTATCCTAGCTACATGGACGAAGGGGGAGAGGAGGTGGTTGGATGTTCCTACTGCTACCAGAGAGGATGATGTCCAGGGGAGGGGTGACGGCGACGACGATGGGGCTAGAGGCACAAATGCTCATGTTGCACGATGCGGAGGAGGGTGGTGAAGGCAGCTCTACCATTGGTATTGTGACAGAGTGAAGAGAAAGAGGAGGAGGGCTCGTCAGAGCACGCTAATGAGAGCCTCATCATGAGCCATAACTAGCTCATTTTGACCTAATAAATAGAATAAAAGCTCCTACATGACTTAGAAGAGGGCTTAATTGGAGGAATAAGTGTTATGAGAAGAAAATAAGAAATAAAGGTTAAAACTACAATTTTAACATTGCAGTACATAAACGGAATTTCTCAGAGACAGAGCCCTGAGATAAAAAGTGAGTTGAATCAAGCAGAAATGGGTTCATGTTCAGTCTAGGAATTAAATGACATTTGGTAACCCTGAAACAGACCCGCTTAATTCAACAAGGTTCTGGTCAAGATAGAAATCAAGTAAACCCTCTAAAATTCATGGAAAAATATCCTCTAGGGTTTAGAACATTCAAATTGGCCTTTGGAACCTAGCTTGACTTAGAATAGGGTACTAGGTCAACAATTGACCTAATTTGTGTTTTCATGCAAAATGTCCAGTCAAACATGGTCAAACCTAAAATCCAACTTCACCATTGGATTCCTCAGGTCCAAATTAGGTTTGTACCAAAATTTGGACCTAAGGGGAGGTCATCTTGACCTACTTTGTAATTTAGTACACCCAATCACATTTTGGTCCCTATCTTTTGACAACCATCACAACAATCCCCCTATCCTTCTTGCCAATCTTACAATCAAGTCCTTTTGCCATTATTGGGGTAGAATCCTTCTCCAACGAGGTTGATAGGGGGGATACGCTCAGATCCCTCAGAGATCTCCTCCCAGAATTGGAAGGGGGATTCTCTGAGGAATCCCCTTCCATCTAAGCCTGATGTTGATCTCTGATTCCTTTCCAATCTCTCGTGCGAATGCAAGAGAGATTTGGATCCCAACCACCTTCCTTCTCCGGTGAGACAACGGTGGCCAAAAGCTTGCACTCCGCACACCAGAAAGCTCGGCTGGCACCTATAACATGACCTCCGACCCTCTGCGAAATCTCTCAGACTTATCTTGGCGATAGATCCTCCAAATTTCTTCCCTCCTCTCTCCGGCCAAGAAACCCGCAAGCTCTGGGGATTACCTCTCCTCCTTCTCATCACTCTACTGCCATACCAGCAGCAGCGTCTACTTCGCCTCATCTTCCCACGTTGCGTCGCACCAAGCGCACGCTTCCCCGACCTCCTCCTCATCGCTGTTATCTCCCTCAGGGTTATCTTCTCCGACGACGACACAAACGAGCCATCTAACTCCGCTGCCCCCTTTCTCTCCCAACGGTCCAGATAAGTTCCCCATCTTCCCCTCTTTCATTTCCTCACTTTATTTCACACAATCGACCCTCGACCGTCCCTGTCCACCGGCACCTTCCTCAACTACGGCCACTCTCCAGTGAGATGCTCCTGTCGCTCCGCAGCCCCACACGTCTCGCCGACCATCGCATAACCTCTGCCTCACCTCACTGAGCACCTTCCACTCATCCACAGTCCCGCCACACCACAACAACAACCCCCAAACAAACCCACCCGTCTGGCCATAGAGCAACCTAGGCAACCACGCCTAGGCCACCCCGTGGCCCGCCGCATAGCTCATCACCTTCGCCGTGACACGGCGAAGGTCCCCTGGTGATTTGATTAGGCCGCGAGGCTATTTTTGTGTTAGATAGATCTCAAGCTCTGGCCACCATTGAAAGCAACTCGAGGAAGCTCTACGCTCGCTCCAGTCCTCAGGATTTCAGGGCTCCTGGTGCTGTGAATTGGGAAGGTCGTGCGAAGGTAGCTGACCCAGCAAGTGAAGCCAACAGATCCTGCTGTTGAGGAATTGAAGGCACGGTCTGCTGCGGGCACGCGAAGGAAAGCAGTGGGCTTTAGTCCCACATCGGTAAGGCACAAGGCATGCACACCCTTTATATTGTTTTTGTCATATACGCTCTTCGCCTCCAGTTACACTTGGGGTGAGGTCCCTCACCTATCTCACTGCTCCTCATCCGCGAGTTTACCACGTGGATATGGCATGACCCGACTCGACCCTGTCCTGAGCACACCTAACGCACTACCCTCACACCGGTGCGGTTGGTCCTAGGCGCACGATCCGACCTGTTTACTCGGCTCTGGGAGAGTGTGCTTAGAGTGGTTTACACACAGAGAGAGAAACGGGTAGGTAGAGGGTTAGGTTTTGCTATACGTAGTTGTGTGCAGGACACAGGGACTTAGCCGCTACAAGAAAGAAGGAAGGAGGCTCTGCCAAGGAAGAAAGGCAAGGTAGAAAGGAAAAAGAAATGAGGGAAGGAAGTTCTGCCAAGGAAGCAAGAGAGGCAAGGCAGAGAAGACGAACAGAACCAAGGAAGGCAGAGAAGAAGAACAGAACCAAGGAAGGCAGAGAAGAAGAACAGAACCAAGGAAGGCAGAGAAGAAGAAGCAAGGCCAAGGAGAATAGAACTGAAGAAGAAGAAGACAAGGGGTAGACAAAGATTCAAGAAGGCAAAGGAAAAGAAAAGGAAGAAGAAAGAGAGAGGAAAGACTGACCTTGGTCGCAAAAGGAAAAGAAATAAAGGAAGAGAAATAGAAGCATCAAGGAAGAAAAGGAGCTTTATTTTAAGACTTCTGATATTGTATTAGACATCCATCTTTGTTCCCTTTGAGCAATTTCTTTTTATAACACTCTCATTGAACCAGTCATTTATTTTCATTTAAAAGGTTGTGTTCTCAAATTTTGGAAGTACTTAGATTGCTCCCTGTGTTCGACCTCGGATACTCTGGTTTTCGAGTTATAAATCTTTATTTGTTTTCACGGAAAGTTCGTTTATATTACAATGCATTAATTGTTAAAACACGATCTTGCCACGTCAACATTTTGGCGCCGTTGCCGGGGAGCAACGGGCACTTCTAAAGCTTTTGATCACAACTTCTGATCCAATATTGACCTAATTCCTCTCTTTTATTGTGTTTGTCTCAGGGAAAGTTGAGAACAGAAGAGCAGCTGCACAACAGACACTCCAAGGAGTAGGCAATTTTCATTAGCCCTCTCTCTTAACTCCCTCAAAGTCTGGAAAGGAACAAAAGAAGAATCAACTTAGGGCTACCTGTTTCATACTTAGTAATTCATCAAAGTTGCCTGATTTTCATTTCAACACATTTTTAATTGCTCATCCAACTATGGTAACTATGGCTAAAACTTTCTTGATTGAGCCCTAGATAGTAAATTTTGAGGCAACTAAATTGGACCAACTAGAGCCAATTTAAGGATTGAAAAGCTAGGGTTTTTAGAGACACATCTTCTCTTAAACAAAGGAAAAAAATTTTTCCAAAAAGAGGTGTGCCTAAACCTTGTTTGAAAAGATCTATACAAGAGAAAGCCTAAGCAAATAAGGCTTTTTAAATCCATTTGAACCCTAAAAGAAAGGACCCAAAAGCTCTCAAAGGAACAAGAGGTGAAGTTGATCCCTTGGGTCAACTAACCTTAAAATTAGGTCACTTTTTCACTCAAAAGACTTAAAAGTTCAAGTGGAACATTAAGCACCTTGATCTTAAAGTAAAAAAAGGTAGACCTAAGAGGTCAAGGTCCCCATTCTGGTCTACCTGGAACAGCAGTGACAAGAGAGGTTGGGTAGGGGAAACCCTGTAACTCGTGGGGACGCTCTACCATGTATGGGTCTTTGCGGGACTCTCCCTCTCTGGCTGCCCAGGTACTTCTCAAGTGGGCGACCTTTCTGACTAAGGGGTATCATCCGCCTCGAACCTCTATAGTCACCCAACAATTTTTGGGTGTCTCGATTGGGTCCAGCACCTTCTAATCTCATCACATCCTTCGATGCATGTTCGGTAGGAGGTCCTTAAGACCATCATTATGACCTCCTTTAGAAATTCACTCTTCTCAAGGCCAAGCCTCGACGCCCTTGTTTGTGCAGCAACCCCACCACATAAATTTCTCATCTGATTCAGAACCAAGTTCTCCTTCTCCCATAATGGCACAACCCATTGAAGAGGAGAACAACCTCGAACACCAACTTCAATGCCTTAATGATCTCTTTCAAAACTTTGTAAACCCACCGCAGTGACCTATGATGCGAGATCACTATAATCTCGCTGCGGTGGCGATCGAACCTCGAGTACGAATCCCGATTGGAGGTCTTGATTCTGAACTGAAGCCCAATATGATTCATGCCATACCAAAGTTTCATGGGCTTAACTCTGAGGATCCATTCCAACACATTAAACAACTCAAGCATCTGGCCCAGACCTTTGAGTCAGATCTACAAAATCGGGATATCCTACTCATGAAAATGCTTTCATTCTCCCTCTTGGACAAGGCCTCCCATTGGTATCAAACTCAGACCCGTCCGATCAACACATGGGAGGAACTTCAGTCCGAATTTTTGAAGAAATTCTTCCTTGTTGGCCAGATGAATGCCTTGCGCCACTAGATCACTCATTTCACTCAATAATCGGGAGAACCTCTTCACGAAGCATGGGATAGATTCTTAGATCTCATGCGAAAGTGCCCCCATCACGGAGTTCCTAAGTGGGAACAAGTCCAATCTTTTTACCAGGGACTCCGCGAAGACATTCATTTATTTGTCAATGCAACGTGCAGAGGAAACATCATGGGTCAACATGAGGACACGGTGTGGGAGATTCTCGAAAACATGTGCGAGAACTCCATAAATAATGACTCCATGGGCTTATTCGACAGGACGAATGCCCGCGCATCGACGAATCTGAGAGGGGCACATGAGATGCAGGACATGTCCACTTTCGTCGACTTTGAACTGATGGCCAGTCGGTTGGACAGGGTTTCTATCATAGAAAAGAAGGTGGACCAGCTAACTCGGCATTTGTAGCAAGCCACATCTGCGCAAAACCCTTTTGCACGACCACCTCTGGCAAGGGAAACTGTGCAAAACATCTACCACCAATCTACCAAGGGGATGGACCCGTATCCACCCTCATCTGCCTCTCGGACCGGAGTGACCTCTGATCCACTTTACTCGAGTTGGCGGAACTCTGAACCCTCGTATTCTGACTTTCCTGAGGTTCCTCAGAACTGCGAGGGCCTCAACGCCATACAGAATGACCCATTCTCCAATACCTGCAACCATGGATGGCGAAATCATCCTAACTTTCAGTGGACGAGAAATTCTCAGACACAAAGACCACCATATCAACCGCGTCCACAAGTTCCTCGTCCATATCAGCTGCCTCAGCCTCGACCCAATCCCACCTACCAATCCAAGCCAAACCAGGATCAAATGACTCTTATCCTTCAAGCACTGGCTGACATTGAAAAGACGAATGCGGTAATGCAAAAATAGCACAAGGACGAGATCACAGAGGTTCGCAACCAACTAGCCCAGATGGAAAATTCCGACCAACCTGAGACCCTTCCTTTGCAACCTCTGCCTAACCCAAATAACGTGCCGACCAAGAGGCGAATTATGAATCCAAATTCAGGCCATGCAAATTTGATTTATCAGGCCCCTGCTACTCCATCATGAGACGGGATGGAAGCTTCGACATCTTATGCGGGATTTCAGCAGCAGCCACCCCTCTTACCAAATCGAAACCAAAACCAGGCCGGATTAAACTCTGTAACAACATGTAGTGGTAAAACAACCCAAGATCCACATTATCCGAACCACTCCAAGCCTAGTAATAGCCAAGACCCTAGGATAGTTATCCAAGATACCACTGTCCCAGATTAAGAACCTGGACCTATTCTAGAGGAACCAACTAGGATCCCATTTCCTGAGGCCTTGACCAGAGGAAAAAGGATAACCAAACCCGTGGCCCCCGAGGAGGATCTGGTGAAGCTCTTTGAACAGGTCCAGATAAACATCCCCTTGATGGATGCAATTTGCCACGTACCAGCTTATGCAAGATTCTTGAAAGACGTATGTACACCTAAACATAAGCTGTGAACCAAGGATGGGAATCCGATAGTACTGTCAGGGCAAGCTAGCTCTATCATCTTGAGTATCCCACCCAAGGCTAAAGACCCTGGAACTCCCCTGATTTCTTGTAAAATTGGTGAAACCCAATTTGATAGAGCCTTACTAGATCTAGGTGCCTCCATAAATTTAATACCTACATCCCTTCTTGACCACCTTGAAGAATCTGAACTTAAACCAACTGAGGTGACATTGTAGTTAGCCGATCGATCCATCAAGTCACCTAAAGGAATACTCCAGGATGTCATTGTAGGGTATGGGATTTCTACTTCCCGGTGGACTTCATAGTACTAGACATGGATGCATCTAAGAACCCAAGGGACACACCAATCATATTAGGGAGACCCTTTTTGGCCACTGCTAGGGCCAACATAAACTGCGAAGAGGGCCAGTTGGAATTAAAATTTGGGAATCAAACTCTGAAGATTGACATTTTTAAGGCCCAACAAGGGATTAATTGCGGGGTTATAGAGCAAATATGTGATATCAGAGCCGTGGTTGATGAATTGCATACAGAGGACAACCTGATTATCCCTGATCAACCACTAGAAAATCAAAACCCGCCAACAGAGGAGTGCGAACATGATCTAGACACACCTATGACTCCAACCCTTGTTCCTGATACAAACCCTGAACCACCCGCAGCTGCTGACAATCCTGTCATGGAACTCATGCCCCTTCCCGAGCATCTGAAGTACGTCTTTTTGGATTCTAATCAGACGTTTCCTGTGATTATCAACTCTTGACTCAGACCTGACCAGGAACTCCATTTGATTACTGTTCTCCAGCAACATCGTAGAGCCATTGGATGGACTCTCGATGATTTAACTGGCATAAGCCCTTCATACTGCACACATCGAATCTACACATAAGAAGGCACACGACCTTCACGAGAAATGCAAAGACGCTTAAACCGTAGCCTATAGGAGGTCGTGAAAAAGGAGATCATAAAGTGGTTAGATGCAGGGATCATCTACCCGATCTCCGACAGTCGTTGGGTGAGTCCAATACAGGTGGTGCCTAAAAAGGCCGGACTTACCATTATCATGACTGAAATCGGAGAAGTCATTCCTACCTGAATAGCTAACTCGTGGAGAGTCTGCATTGATTACAGAAGACTCAATTCCTCCACGAAGAAGGATCATTTCCCACTACCGTTTATTGATCAGATCCTCGAGAAACTATCGGGAAATAGGTTCTTCTACTTTCTTGACGGGTACTCCGATTACAACCAACTGGCAATCCATCCAGAGGACCAAAAAAAGACCACATTCACCTACCCCTTCGGGACGTACGCGCTTCGAAGGATGCCTTTCGGTCTCTGCAATGCACCTACAACTTTTCAACGGTGCATGCTTGCCATATTCTCAGATATGGTAGGTGACTATCAGGAAGTCTTCATGGATGATTTTATAATTTTTGGAGCATCATTTGACGATTGCCTCCAACACTTGGTCGAAATACTCAGGCGGTGCATCGATGTGAATTTGGTTCTTTCCTGGGAAAAGAGCCATTTCATGGTGCTTGAGGGAATTGTCCTATGACATTTAATCTCGGAGAAAGGCATCCAACTGGATCGAGCTAAGGTTAATCTGATTTCCAAGCTCCCTATGCCTAGCTCGATTAAGGACATCCGATCTTTTTTGGGGCACGTCGATTTTTACCGTCGATTTATCCCTGATTTTTCAAAAATCATGCGCCCCCTGACCACTCTTCTCTCCAAGGATGTGCCTTTCAAAATTTCCAAGGAATGCACTCAAGCATTTGAGATCCTACGTGATCGAGTCACCCAAGCCCCGATCCTACAGTCCCCTGATTGGTCTCAACCCTTTGAGATCATGTGCGATGCATCTGACTTCGCTGTATGAGTGGTTTTGGGGCAGAAAATTGATGGGAAACCTGTGGTCATTTACTACGCCAGCAAAATGCTGGACAAGGCTCAGCGTAACTATACGGCTACTGAGAAAGAACTGCTAGCTGTAGTATTTTCCCTAGAAAAATTCAGAACATACCTTCTAGGTTCCCGTGTTATCATATACTCGGATCACACAGCTGTGAGGCATCTCCTTGTGAAGAAGGACATGAAACCTCGATTAATCTGATGGATCTTGCTGTTGTAAGAGTTTGACCTTGAGATTCGAGACAAAGCGGGAAAGAAAAATGTGGTAGCTGATCACTTATCCCATCTTCCTTCTGAAATAATTGACCGTTCTAGACCCATCACAGAACATTTTCCTGATGAGCACCTCCTGACTATCAGTACAAGTCTTCCATGGTTCACAGATATAGTAAATTACCTGGCATCACATCAGATTCCGTCCGATTGGCCGAAGGCCAAGAAGGACAAATTGCATTCCGATGCCAAGTATTACCTATGGGAAGACCCGTATCTATTCCGCATTGGTGCTGATCAGATAATTCGACGGTGTGTCGCGGAAGTGGAAATCAAAGACATACTCTCATTTTGCCATGACCAGGCATGCGGTGGACATTTCTCAGGACATAAGACCGCATCGAAAGTCCTCCAGTGTGGCTTTTACTGGCCCATAATTTTCAAGGATGCATACGATCACTGTAAGGCATGTTCCTGTTGCCAGACTTTGGGCAACATGAGCCATCGAGAAATGATGCCTCTACAGTCGATCTTGGTATGCGAAATATTTGATATCTGGGGGATTGATTTTATGGGACCCTTCCCGATCTCGGATGGCTTCGAATACATCTTACTCGCAGTTGACTACGTGTCCAAGTGGATAGAAGCCATTCCGACCCGAACCAACAGTCATAAAGTTGTTATCAAATTCATTCATCAAAACATTTTCTCAAGGTTCGGGATTCCACAAGCAATAATTTTCGACGGAGGGACCCATTTCACAAACGCTCAGTTCAGGTCACTGATGACCAAATACAGGGTGTCACACCGAATCTCTACTCCTTACCACCCCCAAACTAATGGTCTAGCTGAGCTATCAAACCGAGAGATCAAGAAAATCCTTTAGGTTACTGTTCGACCGGACAGAAAAGATTGGTCTTCTCAGCTTCCAAAAGCATTGTGGGCCTATAGGACTGGTCACAAGACCCAATTAGGAATGTCTCCCTTCAGACTAGTGTATAGGAAGGCATGTCACCTCCCCGTCAAATTGGAGCATAAAGCCTATTGGGCAGTACGGAATTGTAATTTTGATCTTTCTAAGGCTAGAACCCACAGAAGACTTCAAATAAGCGAGATCGATGAATTTTGCCACGACGTGTATGAGAACTCATGAATTTACAAAGAACGGGTTAATGCTTTTCACGCCAAACACATTTCTAGAAAGATCTTTCATCCTGGTCAAAAGGTTTTACTCTTTGATGCCCGACTCAAATTATTCCTAGGAAAGCTACGATCTAAGTGGGTCGGACCCTACCTAGTCCGACAAAACTTTGGAAATGGAGCCATTGAAATCAGCCCACTCAGCCATGATTCTGAACCCTTTGTTGTTAACGGTTAGAGACTCAAACCGTTCATTGACATGACTGATACAAATTTGGCTGAGTCATCCTTTACCCTCCATTCCCCATGAGCTCATTGTGCCCAGCTGATGGCATAAAACTCAGTGCTTAACGGGAGGAAACCCGTCATTCTTTAAAAAACCCAAAACCTTTTCTGACATTTCTACGTGGAATTCATATTGCACTTTAGGGTTCATCCATTAGAACAGCCGACTTCACCTCAGGTATCCCTACCCGAGATTAGAAATCGTTCGCAACAAGTCACTTCGACCCGTTCACTCACCAAACACCTGTCCTATTGCATGAACTACACTGAAATCAAACCCACCTAATTTACAATGGAGACATTGCAAATCTTAGGCATGGGGGGGTATGAAAGTGCAAAATATCAAGAAAATTCATATCAAGAAAGGGTTTCATTTAAAAAGAGAGAGAGAGAGAGTTGAAGGAGGGGAGAAACAATTCAGGGTAATACAAAATGAGAGGAGGAAAAGAGTAAAATGCCAAAAAAGGGGCACAAAATGAAAAAGAAAAAGAAATAGTCATTAGTAAAAGATTAAGGGATTAACTGAAGTTCTAGACCAGATCAAGAAAAGAGAAAAAAGTGCTAAGGTGACATAGCAAAAGATTAGTGGGAACGTTGATTTTAGGCCTCTTGGGCTAGATTCTTTAGCTTAAAAATTCACGTATCCGCTAAAATCTGGATAATCCTCAAGAGGTTGGGGAAAATGCAAAGGTTAAGTATTAGGTCTAAGGCTTAGGAAGTATTCGACCTCATTAACTGACCTTCGATTTGCGGGATTCGGTAACCTAAGCACCCCAAATTCACACACAGTCTGGTTCAGTGCGCATAAATATCCAAATCACGCAAAAGCGTTTAATGTTCTGCAAAAGTCACCTAGATTAGGAGCGGCCGATCAACACAAGTTGATTTGGATGAGTTCTCGGCGCGGAGAGGTGGGAAATCCCCCTCGAAGATGCATAACAACATATCATCTCCTCGGTGCTTGTCTCTTAGGATATTCAAATATCCTACTAGGGGCATGTAAGCACTCTGCTGGTTCCGATACCATGGGCGCCATTATCACGAAATATCTATCGCCAGGGTCTGAATTCGGCCACAGAATGCCATGGGTGGGATTATCTCGAAATCTCGAAAGCCAAGGTTCTAGGGTTTGCCATTGGCGGGATTATCTCAAAATCTCGATAGCCAGGGACCCTTGAGGATTGTTGATGGGGACGAGGAATCCGATACAGACCGTGATGAGAAGCTAATCCGAAGCTAGAAATAAAAAGAAAAGAGAGAGAAAAGCTTTCCAAACAAATAAATCTTCTATCTCTCTCTTACAAAAATGCACTGCAAACTGAACCTTGGCTAAAAATGTCTCGAGCATGGGTGCTTTAATCGTGGAGTCCAACAAACCCTAGGTTAGTTTCTGTGGGCCTTAAAAGCCTTTGCAGAGGACTGAGGCTAAAGCGGGTCAGGTCCGGATTTTGGTTGGTACTTGAATACCTCTAGGCTTATTGTCGGCATTCTGACCTAATCACAAAAGAAAAAAGAGAAGCACTTATCATAATTGATGATAGACACTCAGGGTCTAGAACAGAAGTTAAAATTTGAAATTTTGCCAAGGGACTAGCAAAAGCTAGGCATGGGGGTATGATGAGAGCCTCATCATGAGCCATAACTAGCTCATTCTGACCTAATAAAGAGAATAAAAGCTCCTACATGACTTAGAAGAGGGCTTAATTAGAGGAATAAGTGTTCTTAGAAGAAAATATGAAATAATGGTTAAAACTGCAATTTTACCATTCCAGTACATAAACGGAATTTCTCAGAGACATAGCATAGGTCAAATGGTTTAAATGAGATAAAAAGTGGGTTGAATCAAGTAGAAATGGGTTCATGTTCAGTCTAGGAATTAAATGACATTTGGTAACCTTAAAACAGACCCGCTTAATTCAACAAGATTTCTGTCAGGATAAAAATCAAGTAAACACTCTAAAATTCATGGAAAAATATCCTCTAGGGTTTAGAACATTCAAATTGGCCTTTGGAACCTAGTTTGACTTAGAATAGGGTCCTAGCTCATCAATTAACCTAATTTGTGTTTTCATGCAAAATGTCCAGTCAAACATGGTCCAACCTAAAATCCAACTTCACCATTAGATTCCTTAGGTCCAAATTAGGTTTCAGCCAAAATTTGGACCTAAGGGGAGGTCATCTTGACCTACTTTGCAATTTAGTACACCCAATCACATTTTGGTCCCTATCTTTTGAAAACCATCACAATAACCCCCTACCTTAATCGCCAATCTTACAATCAAGTCCTTCCGCCATTGTTGGGGCAGAATCCTTCTCCGGCGAGGTTGACAGGGGGGATACGCTCAGATCCCTCAGAGATCTCCCAGAATTGGAAGGGAGATTCTCTGAGGAATCCCCTTCCATCTAAGCCCGATCTTGATCTCTGATTCCTTGACAATCCCTCGTGCGAACGCACGAGAGATTTGTATCCCAACCACCTTCCTTCTCCAGCAAGACAACGGTGGCCAAAAGCTTGCCCTCCACACACCAGAAAGCTTGGACAGCACCTACAAAAAGACCTCCGACCCTCTGCGAAATCTCTCAGACTTGTCTTGGTAGTAGAATCCTCCAAATTTCTTCTCTCCTCTCTCCGGCCAAGAAACCCGCAAGCTCCGACGATTACCTCTCCTCATTCTCATGACTCTGCTGCCATACTAGCAGCAGAGTCTACTTTGCCCCATCTTCCTACGTCGCGCCGCACCAAGCACACACTTCCCCGACCTCCTCATCACCGTTATCTCCCTCAGGGTTATCTTCTCCGACGATGGCACAAACGAGCCGTCTGACTCCGCTGCCCCCTTTCTCTCCCAATATTCCAGGTAAGTTCCCCCTCTTCACCTCTTTCATTTCCACACTTTATTTCACACAATCGACCCTCGACCGTCCCTGTCCACCACCACCTTCCTCAACTCCGGCCACCCTCCGACGAGATGCTCCCATCGCTCTGCTGCGCCACACGCCTCGCCGACCATCGCATAACCTCTGCCTCACCTCACTGAGCACCCTCCACTCATCCACAGTCCCGCTACACCACCACAACATCCCCCCGAACACACCCACCCATCCGGCCATAGAGTGACCTAGGCACTCACTCTTAGGCTGCCCCGCGGCCTGCCGCATAGCTCATCACCTTCGCCGTGACACAGCGAAGGTCCCCCGGTGATTTGATTATGCTGCGAGGCTATTTTTGTGTCAGACAGATCTCAAGCTATGGCCGCCATTGACGGCAACTCGAGGAAGCTCTACGCTTGCTCCAGGTCTCAGGACTTCAGGGCTCTAGGTGCTGTGAATTTGGGAAGCTCGTGCGAAGTTAGCTGACCCAGCAAGTGAAGCCAACAGAGACTGCAGTTGAGGAATTGAAGGCGCGGTCTGCTGCGGGTGCACGAAGGGAAGCAGTGGGCTTTAGTACCACATCGGTAAGCCACGAGGCATGCACACCCTTTATATTATTTTTGTCATATACGCTCTTCGCCTCCAGTTACACTTGGGGTGAGGTCCCTCACCTATCTCACTACGCCTCATCCGCGAGTTCACCACGCAGATATGGCGTGACCCGATCCGACCCTGTCCTGAGCACACCTCACGCACTACCCTCACGTCAGTGTGGCTGGTCTCGGGGGCGCGATCTGACCCATTTACCCGGCTCTGGGAGAGTGTGCATAGAGTGGTTTACATAGCGAGAGAGAGACGCACGGGTAGAGGGCTAGGTTTTGCTGTGCGTATTTGTGTGCAGGATGCAAGGAATTAGCCGCTGCAAGAAAGAAGGAAGGAGGCTCTGCCAAGGAAGAAAGGCAAGGCAGAAAGGAAGAAGAAACGAGGGAAGGAAGTTCTGCCAAGGAAGAAAGAGAGGCAAGGCAGAGAAGAAGAACAGAACCAAGGAAGACAGAGAAGAAGAAGCAAGGCCAAGGAGAACAGAACTGAAGAAGAAGAAGACAAGGGGTAGACAAAGATTCAAGAAGGCAAAGGAAAAGAAACGGAAGAAGAAAGAGAGAGGAAAGCCAGACCTTGGTTGTAAAAGGAAAAGAAATAAAGGAAGAGAAATAGAAGCATCAAGGAAGAAAAGGAGCTTTATTTTAAGACGTCTGATATTGTATCAGATGTCCATTTTTGTTCCCTTTGAGCAATTTATTTTTATAACACTCACATTGAACCAATCATTTATTTTCATTTAAAAAGTTGTGTTCTCAAGTTTTGAAAGTACTTAGATTGCTCCCTGTGTTCGACCTCGGATACTTCGATTTTCGAGTTGTAAATCTTTATTTGCTTTCATGGAAAGTTCATCTATATTACAATGCATTAATTGTTAAAACACGATCTAGCCACATCAACACTCGCTGGACCCCTGACCGGAGGAGAAGAGACGAAATTGTGGTATTTCTCCAGCCAGGTCAAGCTAAATAGGTACAGCCGGAGGTGGTGGACCTTTTATAGGCACTGGTAGGGACTCTTATGCTTTGAAGACAAGCTTCCAAGCACAAGAGACCTCACTAAAGATGGAAACCGTTGGAGACCCAAATCTCTCATGCGTTCGCACGAGAGATTGGGTGCGAATTAGAGATTGTAATCATGCTCAGATGGAAGGGATTTCCTTAGAGAATCTCCTTTCCAAATCTGGGAAGAGATCTCTGAGGAATCAATGAGTAATCCGCTTCCATTCCTCATCAGAGTAGGATTCCTCCTCTTTACTGGCAGAGGGACCTAATTGTAAGAGTGGTGAGGATGTTAGGGGGTCTGTACAATGCTTTTAAAAAATAGGGCCAAAATGTAATTGGGTGGACTATTTTGCAAAGTAGGTCAAGATGACCTCCCCTTAGGTAGAAATTTTGGTACAAACCTAATTTTGAAGTAAGAAATCTAATGGTGAAGTTGGATTTTAGGTTTGACCATGTTTGGCTAGACATTTTACATAAAAATCCAAATTAGGTCAAATAATGATCTAGGATCCCAATCTAGGTCAACATAGGTTCCAAAGGAAAAATTGAAAGTTCTAAACCCTAGGGGATATTTTTCCATGAATTTTAGAGGGTTTAGTTGATTTTTGTCATTACTAGAACCTGGTTGAATTATGTGAGTCTATGCTAGGGTTATAGAATGTTATTTAATTCCTAGCTCTTACAATAACCCATTTCTGTCTGAACCAACCCACTTTTTATCTTATTCAGACCATTTGACCTATGTTTTGCCTCTGATAAATCCCGTTTATGTACTGTAATGGTAAAATTATAGTTTTAACCTTTGTTTCTTATTTTCTTCTTAGAACGTCAGTTCCTTCAATTAAGCCCTTCTCTAGGTTATGCAGGAGCTCTTATTCTCTTTCTTTGGTCGAAATGAGCTAGTTAGGGCTCATGATGAGGCTCAAATCATAGACAAAAAAGAATATCACCTGACGAGGAGAGTGGGAGGAGCTAAGGCTCCTCAAGCCAAAGTGCGTCCAATATCTAGCCATCTGAAAGAGTAATATCAGGTTTAAGTCACTGGACATTTACCTTAAAGCTCGCTAGAAGTAGGGTTTCGAATTTCTATAGCTCCATGAGGGAAAGTATTGATAACAACGTATGGCCCATCCCAGCAGGACTTGAGCTTTCCCAGAAATAATTTAAGTCTAGAATTGAATGGCCAGACCCACTGGTTGGGTTCAAAAGTCTTTCTAATGATGTGCTTATCATGAAAGACCTTTGTACGTTGCTTGTAACCTTGAGAAATTTCATAGGCTTCATTACGAAGCTCCTTAAGCTCACTTAACTCTAACATACATGCCTTTCCCACTTTATCCAGATTCAAGTTAATGTTTTTAATAGCCCAATAGGCTTTATGTTGGATTTCAACAGGAAGATGGCATGCCTTTCCGTAGACAAGACGGAAAGGAGACATGCCCAAGGGAGTCTTATATGCATTTTTGTAGGCCCAAAGAGCATCATTTAGTTTTTTAGACCAATCCTTACGATTCGGCCTAACAATTTTTTCTAAAATTCACTTAATCTCCCTATTAGATACTTCAACTTGACCACTCATTTGGGGATGGTAAGGTGTGGGTATCATGTGGTTGACTCCCAAATTTTGAAGTAGTCTTGTAAAGTGTACATTCCTGAAGTGAGGTCCTCCATCACTTATGATCGTCCTTGGGAACCCATATCGAGAAATGATATTAGCCTCAACAAAGCCCAAGACCACGGAATGGTCATTGGTATGTGTGGGTATGGCTTCTATCCATTTCGATACATAGTCCACAACCAGAAGGATGTACTCATATCCGAAGGACACAAGAAAGGGACCCATGAAGTCGATGCCCCAAATATCAAAGATCTCAAAAGGGAGGATAGGTTGCTGGGGCATCTCATCCCTTTTTCTAATGGTTCCCGTCTACTGGAAACATAGACATGCACCCACATATATATGTGCATCTCAGAATAATGTGGGCCACCAAAAGCTAGACTGAAGAACCTTATGGGTTGTCTTTTTCCCACTAAAATGTCCCCCACAGTGGAGGCCATGGCAGAAACTCAGAACACTTCTTTATTCTTTGTCAGGGATGCAATGATGGAAAAGCTGGTCAGGGCCTACTCTAAAAAGCTTGGGTTCCTCCCAGTGATAAAATTTAGCATTAGCAAGAAACTTGTCTCACTTCTGCTTGTCCCAAGTACTGGGGGTAATGCCCGTGACCAGATAGTTCACTATGTCAGCGAACCAAGGAGTTTTGGCCTCCACGGCCATCAGAGACTCATCAGGGAAAGTCTCTTGGATATCGCCAGTAGGGTTTGATGCCTCAATAGGGATCCTAGACAGATGATCTGCTACCACATTCTCAACTCCTTTCTTATCTTTAATTTCCTGGTCAAACTCCTGGAGTAGCAGAATCCAACAAATTAGGCAAGGTTTGGTGTCCTTTTTAGCAAGAAGATGCTTTAAGGTAGAATGATCAGTGAACCCCACAACCTTGGATCCCAAAAGATAAGATTGAAACTTTTCCAAAGCAAATACTACAGCATGAAGTTCCTTTTCAGTGACCATGTAGTTTTGCTGAGGATCCGTAAGGGTCTTGCTGGCATAATGCAACACATGAGGTTTGCCATCAACCCTTTGACCTAAGACCACTCCCACTGCAAAATCAGAAGCATCGCACATTAGCTCGAATTGGAGGGCTCAATCTGGTGCTTGGAGAATCGATGCGGTAATAAAGGCTTTCTTGAAGACTTGGAAAGCCTCGCCACATCTATCATCAAAATCGAAGGAGACATCCTTCACTAACAGGTTGCAGAGTGGCTTAGAGATTTTACTGAAATCTCTAATGAAGCGCCTATAAAATCCAGCATGGCCAAGGAAAGATCTACCTTGGTGAACATTGGTGGGCGATGGAAACTTAGAGATGGAATCAATTTTTGCAGTGTCCAACTCTAATCCTCTCTCGAAAACTATATGCCCTAACATATTGCCCTGCTAGACCATAAAGTGGCTTTTCTCCCAACTAAGCACCAGCTTTGCCTCTTCACAATGGGTTAAGACTTTATCAAGGTGCGAAAGACATAGGTCAAATGATGATCCATAAGTGAAGAAGTCATCCATGAAAATTTCAACAAACTCATCAATCATATTAGAAAAGAAAGACATCATACAATGTTGGAAAGTGGCAGGAGCATTACATAACCCGAATGGCATTCGGCGGAACACAAATGTGCCATACGGACTCGTGAAGGTGGTATGCTCTGACTGGTCGATCTTTCGCTTTAAAGTCGTTTGTAGTTTAATGTGGTGGAAAAATCGACTAATCAATTTTTAACAAGAAATAGCCACTCGCAGAGGAGCGGGTCGTATCCACAGGGAGGCAATAACGTATTAAAATTTGTGCCACTTAAAAATGTTTGTTCGTAGTCAATTTGGACAAGAACCAAGCCAAGATTGCCTTTAGATTAAGGTTTAAGCAAGAAACAATGCTGAAATGGCAATTATGAGAAACTATAGGATATTTTCCAGAATGCAGGGTCAATAAAATATGATTAAAATGTGGCAATGGCAGAAAATGTAAATTTTAATTGACAGTTTACTGTAGCAAAATAGGGGAATTTTTCCCCGTTGTCTTGCACGACGAGGAGCCGATGGCTGGGCGCGGGAAGCTCGGAGGAGGTCCCTTGGACCAAGAGCTTCGAATCGGTGGTGGCGGCGAGTCGCGTGGCGGCCGGAGGTGGCCGGACGAGCTCCGACGGAGGTGCTGCTGGTGGTGGCTGCAGGCGGTTGAGTGGGTGCAGCCTGTTGGCGTGAAGTCTGCCCCGCGCTGCTGCTGCGGGGGTGGCTGCTACTGCTGGCGTGGGCGCTGCTGCGTCTGGCGTGGGCATGGGAGCTCAGGCGTGGTGAGCGCTAGATTGTAGGCGCGGGGAAGAGGGCGCTGCAGGCGGTTCTGCAAGCGTGGGCGGAGGGTGCTGCAGGCGCGGGAGTAGGTGCGCAAGCTGCAGGCGCGGGCGTGGCTGCTGCTGGTGGCTGGCGCGCAGGAAGAGTGGTTGGTGTTCTGTAGCTGCGTGCGGTTTTGCAAGCGCTAGAGGAGAGTGCGGTGGGCTGAGGAGGGCGTGCGTGGTTGGCGAAGGCTGATGGTGGGCGCGGGTGTGCTGCAGGCTGATGGGCGCGGGGAAGGTGGCGTGGGCTGATCTGCAGGCATTGTTGGAGGATGCTGCGGGTGACTCTGTAGGTGCGGGAAGAGGGTGCTGCGTGGAGAGCGGTTGCGGGTGGACTTCTGATGGGTATGCAGGCGAGTGGGTGGAGGTGAGCGGGTAACTTCTGACGTCTGGGAAATTCCCGAGACGTCTTAAGTTACTGAGAGGGTGGCTGAATCAGTAGCTCGGTGATGGTGGTCGGCGATGACGGCGAGGAGGATACACGCTAAGGTGCTCACAGTGATGCGGCGAGCTCCGGATGGCGGTGTGGCCTGTCACACCACACGCCCACGGTGATGGAGACTCGTCGCCACAGTAGAGGCCGGCAGTGTGGAGTGGAAGAGAGAGGTTCTCTTTGCACAGTGGTGGGTCGGGGGCAGAGGCCTCATGAGCTCGGCTACCTCCCTCCTCCTTTTCTAGTGGCCTGCACAAGTTTGAAATCAGCCGCACGACCAGATCCACGACATCCGCTCCCCCTTGAATGGCTTCTTCACTGCAGCAGCCGGTCGTTGGAGCGGCAGCCAGCCGTTCTGAAAGAAGAAGAATAAAGAAAATAATGTTAAAATATTAGGATTATTTATGTACAGACCCTCAACTTCTATGTTAATGAAAACAATGTACCTAATTCGTTATCTAAGTAGATGAATGCTATTCTAAGCTAATTCTAAATGCACTTATGATATGAATGCAATGTATGGATTGTGTAATTAGATTAAAACTATGAATTAATCTATTTACATCCTAATTTATACTAAATAAATGTTAGAATTAACCTAATTTGTAGGCACTTAAATACTTAAATAGCCCACAACTATGGGCTAATCAAATACCCCCTTGCCTAGTTTTTGCTAGTCCCTAGCAAAATTAAGCGAAACCTAACACTCTAAGTAGACTAGTTAACTCACTTAGTCTTCCTTCAGAAGCATATTAAGTTCAGGCTCTAGACCAAAGGTTCCTAAGTAGTTGCTAAGTTACAGACTAGGTTGGCAAAAGACAAGTTGCAGGCACAAGTTTCCCTGATTTTTGACTCTACCCTAAAGTTTATTGATCCCTGAGATTAAAGCATCCGTGCTTGTGTATTGGTCGGAGTTATTTGAGTTAAAGGTTTTTTTATATATATATATACTTTTTTTTTTTGTTTGATTCTTCTAAGTCTAACCTTAGATCAGCTATCAACATGGTCTGTGTCGGATTCATTGTCCCCATTACCATACCTCGAAGGGTGCCTGGCTTTCGATGCTTCGAGATAGCACCGCCCATAACGACCCCAAGAACTCCTGGCAATTGACACTTCAAGATAGTATCGCCCATGGATTTCTTAAGCGAATTCAGGCCTATGGCAATCGGCACTTCGAGATAGGGTCACCCATGGTACCTGAACCGCGCAATGCGCTTACATGCCCCCAGTAGGACGGATATCCTAAGAGACAAGTGCCGAGGAGGTAATATGTTATCATCGCATCCTCAAGGTGAGTATATGCTCGACCTCTCTTGCGGCGGGAACTCTTCCAATCAAAATGTGTTTTCAAGAATCTCTTAAGTCAAAATTAAGAGAACCAAATCTCTTTTCAGAAATACGAAAATTAAGTTGATTACCAAACCAAGTGTGTGAAATTTGGATGCTTGGGTTACAAGGACTCGTAAACCAAAAGGTAGAATAAGACTCCAGGTACTACCCCACCTTTTAACTAAAACCCTAGCTTCCCTTCCTCAACCTCTTGAGGAATGGTCCACAACTTAACTCCTACTTAAGTTTTTAAGTCCACAAAGGATGCTAAAGGTCTAAAGCTAGTAGCTCATTTAGCTTCTAAAGTTTGACCCTAGAATTAACTTAGTCTACCCTAGAGTTCTGATTTGCTTAAGCCTGCAAGATCTAGCCAGTTAAGCTCAAAACCTTTTTTTTCTTTTTATATGTACAAATGTATGCAATTATGCTATGTATATCCCCAAGTACACCCCCCCATGCCTAAAATCTGCAATGTCCTCATTGCATAGAAGGATATTACCTGGGTCAGAGCTGGGCTGAATAACCGAAGAACCTGCAAATCAGGTTCAAGAATTGCAGAAATAGGCCCTAAAAATGAGCAAAGCAAAGTTGTCCTAGAAAATAGGTAACCTAGGATGTTGGCGAGCTGATGATGAATCCCGATAGCAAATGCTTGCCCAACTAAAATGGGAATGAAATCTTCCCAGGTCACTAGAAGAGGTTCTAAAGGATAAACAGGTAAAATAACCTCCAAAGGGGTAGGGGGAGGATGACAAGGATCCTCCAAAAAGAATGGGGAAGGAATGGTATAGAGATAAACCCCCAGGGTCATGGACTGACTAAAGAAATCATCAATCCATACCCGATACTCCATTACAGGAAATATTGGTCTGTTAAGCCCCCTAATGAAAACAAAAGTGAACAATTCTCTAAGGCAAAGATCGTCTAGGGTGTCCAAGTTACGTTGTTGTGGGATGGCCATAAGATCTAAGTTAGGTTTAATCAGCTTGGTGTCCATCCCAAACACTCTTTCTAAATCCTCAATTTCATCCCTAGCATTCCTTGCACCATCACATGGATCTTCCTGCTCTTCATCAGGAGTCACAATTTTGCTTTCAGATATAAGCGAATCAGAGGGTGACTTCGAAGTGAATGAAGGCAGGTTGGAAGCAATAGATCTAGGGATTATCGTATCAATGTCATCCCCGGGTTTTTGTTCTTTACTCAAATCTTCCCCGGAGTCTATATGTGAATCCACATAAATCTTAGAAATTGCTTCCAAATTTTCCATCATTTTATCATGAGGAGAAATATCATCAATGGGTGTGCTAAGGAAACCTAATTTGGTCAAATTTGTGACATCCTCAGGGGCTAACTCTTCAAATAAGACATAATCACCCTTAGTGTCACTCCAAATCTTGAATGTAGGTTCCTCATATAATTCGTCTTCCTCCTCATTGCACAATTCATCATGTACCCGAGGTCTAGAATCATTTAATATCTCAGCAGATCCCCTAGGGTGCTCTATCCGAGGTAAATGGTTTACACTGGTTACATCAGACTCCTCAGATAGGTCAATTTCTTTAGGGTTAGGTTCCCTAAGGGTGGGTTTGAGTTCCATATCGTGATCAGAAGGGAGGGTAGGATTAACAACTTGACTTTGACCCACTTCATCAAATGTCACCTAAATACTATCATCTGGGTCGAGGTCTTCCAATGGTACCATCATTCCCTTTTTATGACTCTAATATAATTCAGGTGGATACTCAACCTTATCATCATCTTCCTCGGGTTGCCACCTTTCTTCATCCAATGCATAGCTACTTTCATGTGTATTTTCCTCCCACCTAAAGTGTAGATCTCTCAAGGAAGTGTCATCTAATGGCGAGGTTTCAAAATCGATCCTCGAAAAGTAGCTATTCTCCCCAGAATTTCCCTCCAACTTAAAGTGTAGCTTTCCCACAGGAGATGCATCTATTGTAGAGGGGTGTACGTCATCGTCAATGGGGTAGATTGGGTGGCTAATTTCATCTTTTCTTGTTGACCTGCTCTCAAAGATTCTCCTAACAATTCACTCATTTCATTTTGCATTTTCTGTATTTCCATCTTCAAAGAGGAGAGGTCATTTCTATCATAAAAGAAGTCAGGCTCAGGCTTATAGTACCCAAGAGTGTTTGTCCAACCATTATAAGTTTTCAGGGAGGGTGGGTTGGGTATTTCTTTGGTATGTGGGATATTGGGCAAAGCAAATCCCGCTCCTGAGTTCTGCTCACTAATTTGGGGCTTAACTAGGCCAATACTCCTATAATAGGAGTAAAACGGATCCCAATGATTGTCATTATGTCCATCAAGGAATGGACCATCTCGACGTCTGGGATCGAAGGATGCAGAGTGGGGGTGAGGGTGTGGGCAAGATGTGAAAGGATGAAAATCAATGTGGTCCATTCTAACTCACACTTCAATCAGAATTCCCCAAGCAAGACACCATTCAAAAAGGACCTTTTAGGTCATTCCCAAATTAGGCTTTTGATTTTAAGTCAGATTGCAGGTGACAATACAATTTGTTCAATCAATTTACGCACCTATTATCGACCTACGGCTCACCTAAGAAGACCTAGTTGGAGCTTAGGTGTTCTTCCCTAAATCTCAAATGGTTAAGTAAATCCAAAGACGGAAGATCGAGGGATGCAAGTAGGCCTAAGCCTTCCTTTGAAGCTGTGCTTTCGCGGTGCTCCTCAACTACCCCCAAAAATCCGTGACAGGGTATCCCCCTCTTTGGATTTACAAAACCTTTGATCTCAACTTCCGAACACTTCAAAATCCAACGAAAGGAGGGCTCTTGTCCTAGTATTTCCAAACCTAAGGAGTGTCTAGAAGCATGCCGTGGTGCAAGTGAAATAAGTATGCATACACCGTCAAAGATTTTGAACTTTGAATCGCATGCCAAGATTGAAAATCAAATCCTTGGTTTTTAAAATGTCCTTCCTTTAATTAGTCCTTTTTCTAAAAAAAAATGTGACCACTTGTTAGATTTATTCAGTACGGATGAGGTGGTCTTCGCATTAAATCCCAAATGCAATGCGTGATCAAAAATAGGATGCAAAGTAAGAGAATGCGTACCTTGTCTCCAGCGATATGTGATGCAAGAATGCACGCAATGCAGAGAAGTAAATCTAGAGGCTGCTCATACAGACCTAAATGGTTCGTCCTAGGGCAGGCAGCTTCTAGCAGGCAGCTCATTTTTTTCTTTTTCTATTTTTTTTAGAACTACTTATGCACAAGCAAATAAGAGTAATAATAAAAAAAATAAACCTAAATCTAAAGAAAAGGGAACAGATTCCCAAAAAATTACCCAACATGGGCCAAAACAAAATCGGGGAACAAACCCCCCAAAATATGCCCCAGAACAAGGGTTTCAAACTAACTGTAATGAAAAATTAAGTCTACAATCTTATTTCTATTCTAATTAAACTAATGACTAAATGGTGCCCGTCGCGTCCTCGTCCTTCTCCTCTATTTAAAAATGGCTCGCCCAATTCTCGTCTGGCGACGTCAAGGGTCGCCTCTCACACTGGCTGATTCTTGCACAAATTTTCTCGACCAGAAAAGAAAATAATGAATGGTCAGATCTCTATGCAATTGACAAATAATCAAAATAAAATTAGGCAAAATTATTGCGTCTGTTGCCTCCCCGGCAACGACGCCATTTGACTGGTCGATCTTTCACTTTAAAGTCGTTTGTAGTTTAATGTGGTGGAAAAATCGACTAATCAATTTTTAACAAGAAATAACCACTCGCAGAGGAGTGGGTCGTATCCACAGGGAGGCAATAACGTATTAAAATTCATGCCACTTAAAAATGTTTGTTCGTAGTCAATTTGGACAAGAACCAAGCCAAGATTGCCTTTAGATTAAGGTTTAAGCAAGAAACAATGCTGAAATGGCAATTATGAGAAGCTATAGGATATTTTCCGCAATGCAGAGTCAATAAAATATGATTAAAATGTGGCAATGGCAGAAAATGTAATTTTAAGTGACGGTTTACTGTAGCAAAACAGGGGAATTTTTCCCCATTGTGTTGCGCGACGAGGAGCCGATGGCTGGGCGCGGGAAGCTCAGAGGAGGTCCCTTGGACCAAGAGCTTCGAATCGATGGTGGTGGCGAGTCGCGCGGCGGCCGAAGGTGGCCGGACGAGCTCCAGCGGAGGTGCTGCTGGTGGCGGCTGCAGGCGGTTGAGCGGGTGCGGCCTGTTGGCGTGAAGTCTGCCGCGTGTTGCTGCTGCGGGGGTGGTTGCTGCTGCTGCCGTGGGCGCTGCTGCGGCTGGCGTGGGCACGGGAGCTCAGGCGTGGTGAGCGCTGGATTGCAGGCGAGGGGAAGAGGGCACTGGAGGCAGTTCTGCAAGCGCAGGCAGAGGGTGCTGCAGGCGCGGGAGCGGGAGTGCAAGCTGCAGGCGCGGGCGGGGCTGCTGCTGGTGGCGGGCGCGCTGGAAGAGTGGTTGGCGTTCTACAGCTGCGTGCGGTTCTGCAAGCACTAGACGAGAGCGCGGCGGGCTAAGGAGGGCTTGCGTGGTTGGCGAAGGCTGATGGTGGGCGTGGGTGTCCTGCAGGCTGATGGGCGCGGGGAAGGTGGCGTGGGCTGATCTGCAGGCGTTGTTGGAGGATGCTGCAAGCGACTCTGTAGGTGCGGGAAGAGGGCGCTGCGTGGAGAGCGGTTGCAGGTGGACTTCAGATGGGTATGCAGGCGAGTGGGTGGAGGTGAGCGGGTAACATCAGACGTCTGGGAAATTCCCCAGGCGTCTTAAGTTACTGAGAGGGTGGCTTAATCAGTAGCTCGGTGATGGTGGTCGGCGATGACGGCGAGGAGGATGCACGCTAAGGTGCTCACGGTGATGCGGCGAGCTCCGGATGGCGGTGTGGCCTGTCACACCACACGCCCACGGTGATGGAGACTCGTCGCCACAGTAGAGGCCGGCAGTGTGGAGTGGAAGAGAGAGGTTCTCTCTGCACAGTGGTGGGTCGGTGGCGGAGGCCTCATGAGCTCGGTTGCCTCCCTCCTCCTTTTGTAGTGGCCTGCACAAGTTTGAAATCAGCCGCACGACCAGATCCACCACATCCGCTCCCCCTTGAATGTCTTCTTCACTACAGCAGCCGGGCGTTGGAGCGGCAGCCAGCCGTTCTGAAAGAAGAAGAATAAAGAAAATAATGTTAAAATATTAGGGTTATTTTTGTACAGACCCTCAACTTCTGAGTTAATGAAAACAATGTACCTAATTGGTTATCTAATTAGATGAATGCTATTCTAAGCTAATTCTAAATGCACTTAAGATATGAATGCAATGTATGGATTATGTAATTAGATTAAAACTATGAATTAATCTATTTACATCCTAATTTATACTAAATAAATGTTAGAATTAACCTAATGTGTAGGCACTTAAATACTTAAATAGCCCACAACTATGGGCTAATCATGCTCCTGATCATCAGGAAAAATGGCTATCTGATTATACCCGGAGTAACCATCAAGAAAACAAAAGTACTTATTCCCCGCCAGTCGTTCCAAAATTTGATCAATAAATGGTAAGGGGAAATGGTCTTTCTAGATAGTCGTGTTCAAACGGCGGTAATCATTGTAGACCCTCCAACCAGTTGAGGGTCTAGTGGTCACCATCTCTCCTTGGTCATTCTCTTCCATAGTGATTCCTGCCTTTTTGTGTACCACATGAATAGGACTATCCCATTTACTATCTGAAATGGGATAGATAATCCCTGAATCCAGCCATTTCAGAATCTCCTTTTTAACCTCCCTCATATTGGGGTTGAGCCTTCTCTGTATGTCTCAGAAAGGTTTCATGGACTTGTCCATGTATATATGATGCATGCAAAGGGAGGGATCAACACCCTTAATATCAGCAATTGACTAGGCAATTGTTTCCTTCTGCCTTTGTAAACACTCAAGAAGAACTCCCTCCTGTGATTCAGATAATGCAAATGAGATAATAACGGGGAGAATGTCATTAGGGCTAAGGAAAGCATATTTCAATGTGCTCGGGAGGGGTTTCAACTTCAACTCAGGAGCCTTTTGGATTGAGGGTTTAAGTTGAGATGTCCTCGCCTCAGGTAGCGGATTTACCTTCACGGTCCAGGGTGGGGACAGAGACTCTGTGTGTATCCCCAACAACTCTTCCAATTCAGGTATTTCCCTTTTAGTTTCTTTAATAATCAGAGGATGGTCCTTAGATATGACCTTTTGAAAGGGATCTCTACATAGGAGTGCTGGAGTAGTCTCTTCAATTATTTCATCAACGACCTCAATCTGAGAACAATCTTCAAATTCGGATTGCTTGTAAGTATCAAAAACATTCAACCGGAACTTCTTATTCCTAAAGCCCATTTTAAGTGCCCCTGATCTACAGTTGATAGAGGCGTTGGCTGTGGCCAAGAAGGGGCATCCCAGAATAATGGACGGCTTTGTGGGCTTATTAGATGGGTCAGTATTTAGCACTAGATAGTCAATAGGGAAGAAGAAGTCCTCCAGTCTCACGAGGAACATCTTCCATCAATCCTCGTGGTGTCTTAAGTGATCTGTCTGCGACCTGGAGGATGACTGGATTAGGCTTTAACTTGACTCCTCCCAAAAGGTTGTAGATAGAGCTTGGTAAAATGTTCACCCCTGCACCTAGATCGAGCATAGCCTCGTCAATGTGTTGGTTACCTATAACCACTGAAATATACGAGGCCTTTGGGTCTTTCATTTTGGGGGGTGTTCCATGCTGGAGAACCGAGCTAACATGGTCAGGCAGGATGACATTGCTTTGGACCTATTTCCTAGATCGACACTTTTGGGTGCATAGGTCCTTCAGAAACATGGCATAGGACAGGATCTGTTTGATAGCTTCCAATGGAGGCAAGTTGATCTGCACTTGCCTAAAAGTGTCCATAATCTCCTCTATCCTATCCTTGGCTCCAGGCGAGCCAACAGAAGATTCCCTAGGAACAGATAGGCGCTCTGGATAGGGCATCCTCAGCTTCTTGGTAGAGGGGTCATCATGGCAGTGTGTCCCTTCCTCGGTGGAGACGAAACTCGGATTAGGTGTAGAAGGGGAATTCTGAGACATAATTGTAGGAGTGTTATCAAGCTTGTCAATCTTCTTTCCACTCCTCAACACGGTCACAACTTGGGCGTGCTCCCTGAATATGACCCCCTTCCCCTTAGGGTTCACCTCAGAAGAGCTAGGCAGCTTCCTCGGATCACGTTACCTAACTACCTCAGGAAGATGACCAATTTGGGATTGCATATCAGTAATCATCTTATTATGAGATTGGATGACCATATTCTAATGCTCTTGCATCGCTTTCATCATGACTTTAAGTTCATCCATCTCAGAGGGCTTATTCTGAGGAGGGTTTTCATAGGATGGTTAGTATATGGGTTGGGGGGTAAGGGTCAGGTATTCCCTGAGTTAGAATCATCACCTTACTTCCAAGAGAAGTTTGGATGGTTCCACCACCCCGAATTATAGGTATTGGAATAAGGGTTATTGTGTGGAGGTGGGGACTTGAACTCAGGGAATTGATTTTCCTGGTGGCACTCCGCAGTGGCGTGCGTTGTGCTTTGGAAAATGGAGCATTCACTTGAAGCCTGAAAGATAGAGGCTACTTGTGGGTTCATGTTGGGGTTTGCTAAAAGCCTATAAAAGTTTTTGTTCAATAATTGAATCTGATAAGCCAAATCCTGAGAAGCCCTGGCTTCATGGGCCTCTATCTTCCTCTGCAAGATTGATGGTTTTCTTTCTTGATAGGCAACGGACAAATGTATGGAGTTGTCACTTAATGTTTCAAATAATGCCCAGGCTTCATCCTCAATTTTGGTCATGAAGGTCCCTGCACAGGCTACGTCAATGGTTTTCCTGTGCCTTTTAGATAATCCGTTATAGAACCTTTCGACCAACTGCCATCTTGGCACCTGATGGTGGGTGCATAACCTAAGAAGGTCATTAAAGTGCTCCCAAGTCTCATGAAATTGCTCTCCTTCCTGTTAAGTAAAACCCAGAATCTCTCTTCTGCAATGGTTGGTCTTACTCATAGGAAAATACTTTTTCAAAAATTCTCCCTTAAGGGTGGCCCAATCATTTACCCTTTCATCGAGAGTTTGATACCAGTGCTTGGCCTTATCCTTTAGGGAGAATGGAAATAGAGTCCTCATTAGAGCTTCATTAGTAAAGCCCTGGAGCTTCACCATGGAACAGACCTCGGTGAATTCCTGCAAATGCTGGTAGGGGTCTTCCCTAGTAGTACCATAAAAGGAGGGCAGCAAAGATGTGGTACTGCTCTTGATCTCATATGGATTATTGCCTGTCGGTCGTCTCAGTGCTTGTGTAGGCTGGTTGGTTGGAATAAAATAGTCCCTCAGGGTCTGTTGTTGATTTTCTCCTTGATTAGCCATGCCTTCTCTTTTCTCTCCTAGGTGAGCCCTCCTAAGAATTCTCTCAGGCTCAGGATCAAACACAAGACTGCCCTCAAGAGAGCATCTATGAAGCATACAATATCAATCACAATTCAAGTTCTTGTTGATTGAGTAAGTGAAACCTCCACTCCAAAGATAGGTCCAAAGATCAAGGCTTATCCTTCCATTCCCACGTAAGCGGTATAAGAGGGGTGATGACTTAAGATCTTAACCTTCTTTGTTGCAGAGGTAGAATTGGTTGATATAGATGGCCAAACAAGTTATTCCCTGTAATTACGTGACCTAATTCAACATTCAAGTGCCCTAGGACCTATACTTTGCTTAGATGATACTCCCAGGTGATCAAGTGAGAAGTTACTCCAAGGATGAACAAAGGGATGCAAGTAGAGCAAACCATTCCATTGAGACGATGCGTATGCGGTGCCTCTTAACTACCCTTTTGTTCCTTTAAGGGGTGTCCCCCTCTGTGAAGTATCAAAACACTTGGTCAAAAGATAGTTCCACAACCACAAAGCACAATAGGAGGGTCTGCATCGATAAAGAGATCGGTGCCTATAGCCTTAAGGGATCGAGCCTTAGTGCGGTGCCTAATGTGTGTGCTCAATGACAGAAGTGTACATCACACCGTAAATCCCTTTTTTTATTTTATTTTGAAAACGTAGACATGTCCCTTTGAATCAAATCAAGTGTGATTTGATTTTAAGGTCGAATCTAATTATTAGTCCCACCTTCAGTTAGGCAACCACTGAATTAGTAAATTCAATCAACTTGGTCGTCTTGAATTTTAATCTGAATGCAAATGTGTGAATAGGAGCTGGATGCAAATGTTACAAAGGTGTACTTGTCTCCAGCAATCTTCGTGCCAATATGCTTGCAATGCAATAATGAGATCTAATGCAATTTTACAAGACGTCAGATTGTAAAATCAAACGTCCGATTTTCATAGGCTCTTTATTATTTTGCCTTCAACTCTTTTTATTCTTCATATACTCATTCTCTACATTCCTAATTAGATTTTGAGTAGTATTATGTGTTCAATTTTCATTTATTATTGAGACTATTGTGTAAATTCCATTTGCTCCCTGTGCTCGACCTCGGAATATATTCGAGTAATAAAATTGTATTTATTTTGAACGCTATTTTAGCTATACTACAATGCAATATCTTAAATACCGATTCAGCACTCTCAACTCTTATACTACAAAATTGGATGTCTGGACAATAAATTAGACGTCTAATTCTATGTCAGTATGAGTTTTGGCTTCCTGGATTGTTATTCTGCAGAAATCAAACATTTAGCCAGATGTTTGGACGTCCTAAAAGGTGTTGGAGAGTAGGTTTTAGGTTTTCTAAGGTGGGTTTTGGTTCCTAAGTGTTTGGGAGAGGGATAGGGTGGATAAGAACATGGATAGTGCTATCCATGTTTGGGTTTTGAGGCTATGGTGCCCTAATGGAGGTCGTTTTGGGTTTGGGAAGGCTATCCTATGGTTTCTAAGGGTAGGGATAAGGCTATCCTCCTCAATCCTCTTATTTGGATCAATCTTCTTCTTCCTTTATTACTTTATTCCACTATCTCCTTCATCCTGGATCACTTTATGACCTAGAAATAGTAATAAAAACCATTAAATAGTAGGATATCTCATCTTATTCTAAATAGACTGATGCAATACATGATATGCAAGATATGAGTGCAATATCCACAAATTAAGCTAGGTTCAAACATCATTTAGGTTGATTAGGACCCATGATTGTCGTGCAATCATGCCCCCAAGCCAAAACTTTGCCAGTCCCTAGCAAATGCAAGAGTAAAGGCATAACTAAGTTATTTACAAATTTAATCCCTAAAGGATCGCTTATTCTTTTTTTCAAAGAACTTGACTAATGATTTTTCTCCTTTTCATCAAGAAATCTACAAATCCAGATATGTGAAAGTGTAGCTATGTAGCTTTTGCAATGGAATTGAGTGAAAGGCCTGCTTCACCTCTAGAGTCTGTACTTAACCCCTAGTAAAATTCTAGTGGGATAGGCTTACTTCTTCCCTCAAGGTATCCAGGATATTTTTCTGAGTTCTACCTCGGCTTTAAGCTTAGGTAGAGAATGTCAGAGGGAAATGGATGTGTTTATTTGGTGGCTCGCTCACTTAGTGCTACATAGAAATTAGTACTATAGAATCTAGATTCCCAAATTATTAACTCAACTCAGAGAAAGGCGAGAAAAACTATGCTGTCTTTTGGTTCCTTTGTATTAATTCTCTCTTTTTCTCTCCTTTTTTTTCTTTTTTTTTTCTTTTTCTTTTCTTTTCTTTCTTTTTCTTAGATCTCACAATCTCACCAGATTCTCATGTATGATCCATGTTAACACTTTAATTGAGTTCTCATAACATTAACACTAAGTTGGAATTCCTCAACCAGTATTCGGGTGCTCAGAAACACAGAAAAATAGGTTAAGGGCTTATTTGATGGATCTCAAGTTTAGTTGGTGGTATTGCCTCAATGCAACAGAAATAAATACTAAATATTCACACAATCCTTTTCTTTGCTTTTTCTTGTTTTCTAATTTTTTTTCTTTTTCAATTTTTCTCTTTTTTCTTCATTCATTTTTTTTCTTCCCTTTTCTTCTATGTATAATTTCTTTTTTTCAACATAACACAATCTAGCATACATTCATGAACTTTATTGAGGAGGAATTATTAGGGATTGGTGATATTGAGGAGACATTAGGTGGCTTATTTTGTGGAAGTGCCTACTCATGTTACCGGGAGAGATGGATAGGATGGTGTGTTTCTAACCTTAACATCAATACCCTCCTTTAGCCAAGGATTCTGTAAAGAATGGTCGTAGCCATTCACCTTAGCCCTAGTTTTATGAAAACTCTCTCTCTACGTATTTGCCTTATTTGGTGGTTCTCAAAATTTCACACAAAAACATATATGCAGGATCCGAGATTGAAAACTATGCCTAATATCTGAGTATCATTACCTAATTATTTAGGATTCCAGATTCCTTGCACTAATCTTAGAGCACCAGTACACTCTACTCTTATCTCACATTATTTGTTTGATTTTTGGAAGAAAATCTGCTTGACTCACAAAACACTATCCAGGGATTCAGGAAAAGAAGCACTGCTTCTTCTCGACAAACTGAAGACATTCATCGGTCTTTACCGTGAATCCATTGCAAAATCTACATGTGAGTGAAAATTATACTGGGTTCCAGATTACAGGAATCAAATAGAGGATAAAATCCTTAGTACATTCTTTTGATTAAAATCTTATTCATGAATGCAATATATATAAATGCTATTTGTAACCTTCCAAAGTTGCACTTCTAAAATTTCCCTAATTCGGGTTATATTCAGCTTGACCTTAAATTTAAATCAAAAAGGTGAATGGATGAGTCGAAAGTGGTTGTTGCGAATGATTTTTAGCTCAAATGCTAACATTGGAGGTGGAGTTGGTTGTTCTTAATTTAAGGATCCTAAAGAGCAATTAGCATGATGTACAAAAGGCTTTTCCTTGGTGTTGGCAAAAAAATTTTCAATTTACAATTACTATCCCACCATGCCTACTTTCTTGCATGTCATCCATGAATATAATGAAAAATTACTTAAGATAAGGGCAAATGGGTAGAAATCACCTGGAATAGCTCCTAAATTTTGACGTTTCACTTATTCCAACACCTAAAATTGAATATGCAGGAAAATATGCTAAATAAAATATGTTACATATAAGTGCTGAGCTTAACACCTCTACTTGGGTGTACACTCAAAAAGGATATGTCAATACAGTATTGAGAATAATGAGTAAAATGAGAAGAACTTTAGTCTCATTCGCCAACAGCAGATTGCAAATGCTGACTAGTTGTCCATGAATTCCAAGCCCAAATAATCAGAAAAATATGTAGATGAGGCTTGGGATTATCTGCAGCCAGATGCTACAGAAGAAAGATGGATAATTATGGGTGCCTGTAAGAAATGAAGGAGAAGGCATCCCGAAGAGGTGATGGAGAATGTGGGTGGTAGGGGTATGGGTAGAGTCATGTGGGGTAAAGTCATATGGGTCTTGATAATGGTGTTGAATGGAAGGCATGACCCAAGTAGTGTAGTCAAATCTAGAAATCAAGGTCCAGTGATCAGCCTCTATCTCTACCAAAGATGTTTGGGTATCATCTTCTTTTATCTCTTCAAAAATTTTCAATTCTAATTCCCAATTCTCACATGATTCCACAAAATTTTTAGCTTCCTTCGATAACTCATCATATGAAATCCCCAATAGTATTTCAATCTCTTGAATATACTTTTCATAAGGGGATATTTCCTTCTTCTCACTTAGATGAAATTGGTCATTAGATTCAGTAGTGAGTCCCTCCGTGAAAGTGGAATGGGTTGAATCATTGATTGAGGAGTTGTTACGAGCTTTTTGATTTTGTTGCTCCCTGTATGAGATCATTTGAATTAATTCATCAATGTCTCCATGGGTATTCTCAAATACAACAAAATCATATTCAGGTCGGTTAATACTTGGTTCCTCAAAATGAAATGATTGCTACTCAGGCACTAAATCCAGATCAAGATTCTCGAATAAATCTCTATTCTCGACTTCAGTAAGATTATCAATATCATCCACCTCGAGTATTTGATCAATAGAATCCTACATTACCACCACCGAATCACAAATCTATTGTGACACACCTGACCCAAATTCAAACATTTTCGACCTTTGTTGCTCGTCCCGGATTCTATGAAGCTCTTCTCTTATATCACCATATTCTCTTGCACTAGCTTCTTTTATTTCATGAATCATTTTGATCAATTGAGTAATCTGGGATACATTGCAAGGGGCAGGGTTTTGAATTGGGCTAGGTTGATCAAGATAGTCAACCATACTATCAATGATTTGATCTGGTATTGAGGGTGACTTATGTGATCTAGTGATTGCTGATTCGGGTTATGTGGTTCTACCCAGGTGTCTATTGCCATAGTTTCTTCCAAATTGCCCTCCGAATCACTTTCCATGTCATCCAGAAAATACCCTGACTTCGTTTTCTTAGCAACTGCATAAATATCAAAGTGAATCTTCTCATTGCCGCTACTCATCTCCATACATCCTGAGTAACAGTCAATCCATGCATTGGCCGTAGCCAAGAAAGGTCGACCTAGAATGTTTGGTGAATTACTTAGCTTTTCCGATATATCCATGTCCAAAACAATAAAATCAACGGGAAAACTAAGACCTTACACTTTGATAATCACATCCTGAACTACCCTCTTAGATGTTTTGATGGAGCCATCTACCATTCTATTGGTGACAGATGTGTGGTGTAGATCTCCAAGTCTGGTGCAGTCAAAAAGGGCTGTAGGAATCAAGCTAATGGAAGACCCTAGATCTACAAGGCCTCTATTAAAGGTGAGTCCCTTGATGGCACAAGATATGAAAGGTTTTCCAGGGTTGGTCTTTTTCGGTGGTAGAGTGCCAAAAACAAATGCACTTATGTTAGCTAATAAAACCACCTCTTTAGGTGTGTAAGTCTTTTTCTTCTTTTATGACTCTTTCTTTAAGGCCTTAGGAAAAGGTAAATAGTACAATGGCATGTATGATAGATTGGAGGGGAGGTCAGAAGAATAGGTGGATGTAAAGGCATTTGCATCTGGGGATAAAGTGATTCTTGAAGTCTCTTGATTTGATCCCCTTGAGATTTCACTTGATTTTCCATCTTAGTCAGCCTTTCTTCATTTTTCATGTCAAAGTCCAACCAAATGTTCATGATATCTTCAAGGGTGGTTGTGGGTTGGGCTGGACAAGATGGTTGGATTTTGGTCAAATTGATCCCATGTCTAACCAACAACCTCCTCTACCTCAAAATCGACATGAGATGTTTCAAAGGCAGCTGGAACAAATGCAGGAGTAGTTCCAGAGAATGCAGAGCACTCAGTCCTTGAAGGATTTTTATGATCCTTCAAATTGAGGGCAATGTCCTAGTGTCTAGATTCCAGCCAAAGACGTTAAACTCAAGCCCCAGGTGTTAAGCCTGATAAAACATTTTCATGGGCTTGGCTCTGAAGATTCGTTTCAGCACTTGGAGGACATGACCGCTTTGGTCCAAACCACCAAAGTGCAAAATGTGAACGAGGAGCAAATAATCATAAGGCTCTTTCTCCACTCTATTAGGGATAAGGCCACACATTATTACAGAACTATAAGAAGGCCGATAGCGACTTGGAATAATCTAAAATCAGCTTTCGTAAAGAAATTCTTCCAAGTCGGGAGTACCAATGCACTAAGGCAGGCGATTACTGCTTCCATCCAGTGGCCAGGGGGCAGTTTCATGGTGCCTGGGAGCTATTCTAGGATCGATTACGGAAGTGTCCACACCATGAGGTGTCGAAATGGCAACTTGTGTAGGTCTTTTATTATGGGTTGATTGAGCAACTAATAAATCACATAGAGGCTTCTTGCAGAGGCAATTTCCTCAACAAAGACGTAGATAGTGCACTTGATTTGTTTAAGGAAATGAGTGAAAATTCAATCAATCTTGCCTCCATGAATATGTTTAACTAGTCCCAACAACCCAGATCGAATGTTAATGAGGTGCATGACTCTCATTCATTCAATAAGGAGCTTATTTGGAATAAACTAGATAAGGTGAACCTGGCTACCAAAAGGATGGAGGAATGGATGGTTGGAATCTCTGTGAACAATTCTCGATCCACTCAACCCCAGAATTCAGGATTCCATTCTTCGTGAGCTCCTTCTGGATGGGAGTTTGTGAATCAACTGGATGCAGCTCAACCTGTGAGCTAGCATTACTCAGAAACCCATGGGTTCCAAACTGGGGCCTTTGGTCCCAGTTTGTCTGATCCCTCCCTTTCTTTCTTCCAATCCTCGCCCTATGAGGATGTCTATGCTGTATAGGAGAACGTTAGGTCCAACCCATATTTGAATGCTTATAATTTGGGTTGGAGGAACCACCCTAACTTCTCTTGGAAAAATCCGAGTAAGCAAAACCAATTATAACCCAGCAACTATGCTCTGCAAAGACTAATGGGTCAGGGTCATGTTTATACTCAGCTACCCCAAATCAGGTCAATTAGCCAGTTTGGAATGCCCATCAACCCGTAGGGCGGGTTGATTTGAACCATTGGATGTTAGAGATGCAAGGAGCTATGCTCCAGCTCCCTCGCTGGATAACTTGCAAACCAAGCTCATTGCTAATACTCGTCAGCTCAAATCTCTGCCATCTCGACCTGTACCCAACCTGCGCAACATATAGGATCTAAGCAATCGAGCCCAAGGATACGAGAATTAGAGGGACCCACAAGCACATGCTCTGGTGGTTGAGTAGGGTCCTTCCTCTTTTGCTTCTTCATCAAATCTGAGGTTTCTGGCTAATGAAGCCCCTTCAATCTTTCCTAGCCCTCCCCAAGACCCAAACTCATACGCATCTACCAACTTCGTTACTTTGAGGAGTGGAAGGCAAACCTAAGACCCACACCTACCCTACTATAGTCAAGAAAACCCTGGTGAGTTTGAGGAAAGAAAGGAGAAATCTAAAGAAGAAATCAAGGCTTAGGAACCTAATAACGAGGATCTGACTCATGTTCCTTTTCCTGAGGTCTTGATTAAACCCAAGAAGAAGAAGCTTGTTGATTGCAACGAGGAGCTCTTGAATTTAGTCAAGAATGTTGAAATCAATATCCTGTTCCTCAATGCTATCAAACACATACTGGCTTATACTAAATTCTTAAAGGATTTATGCACCCAGAAGCCTAAGCTGAGGGAATCTATTCCGAGGAAGGTGATACTCTCCAAGTAGGCTGGTTTTATTATCCTACATCGCCTTCCTCCAAAAATGAGAGATCGAGGTGCCCCTTTGATTTCTTGTGTTATCGGAGATTACACTTTTGATCGTGCACTCTTGGATCTAGGTGCATCCGTTAACCTAATTCCGAGTTCACTTACAAGAAGTTTGGATTAGGTAAACTTCGGCCAACCTCAGTAACGCTATAGTTAGCAGACCGTTCGGTCACAAATTCGAGAGGCGTTATTGAGAATGTTATTGTAAAGGTTAAGGACTTTTATTTTCTTGTAGATTTCCTTGTCCTTGACATGGATGTACATAAGAATTTAAGGAACATGCCCATCACTCTATGGTGTCCATTCTTGGCTACTGCTAAGGCCAATATCAACTGTGAGAGCTGTAGCATGGAAATCACCTTTGGGGATCAAAAATTGAAACTGGAAATTTTCAAGGCGATTAATAAATTTGAGGATTGTGGACTTATAGAGGAACTCGAGGAAGATCATTTGAATATTGAGACCTGTATGGCTGTATCTGCTATTGTGAGTTCCTCCTACACTGATGAACCCAACCCACAAACCTCCATGGCAAACCTGCCACATTCTGAAGAGGTTGCAGATTTTGTTCACTTTCAACCTCTTCTTCTCGATTGTCCTGATGAATCTTCATTAGCATTCTCCTTACCTTCCATCTTAGACCCGCCCGAACTCGAACTGAAACCATTGCCTGAGAGTTTGAAATATCAATTTTTAGGACTTAAGAAGATGCTCCCTGTGATTATCAGTTCTAGATTGACTGAGTAGGAGATAAAACTAATCAAGGTCTTAAAAAGACAAAGTGGTAATTGGTTGGACCATCCATGACCTTAGGGGGATTGAGCCATCTTACTGCAATCATAGAATTTTCATGGAAGATGGATCCAACCCTTCTCTCCAGATGCAGAGGACACTGAACCCTAATATGAGAGAAGTGGTCAAGAAGGAAATCATTAAGTTGCTTGACGCAGTATTCATCTATCTGATCTTCGATAGTCCATAAGTAAGTCCTGTTCAAATTGTTCCCAAGAAAGCTGGGATTACCATTGTGGATAACGAGAAAGGAGAATTTGTCACTACTCATTCATCTTCCTCCTGGAGAGTTTGTATCGATTGTAGGAAGCTGAACATAGCCACCAAAAGGATCATTTCCCTTTGCCCTTCATCAATTAGATCCTTGAAAGATTAGTCGGGCAAAAGTACTTCTGTTTCTTGAACGGTTACTCAGGATACAATCAAGTCCCTATCCATCTGAACGATCAGGAAAAGATGACTTTCAGTTGTCCCCATGGAACCTTTGCTTTCCATAGAATGCCATTCAGGCTTTGCAATGCACCTGCGACTTTTCAAAGATGCATGCTAGCCATTTTTTCTAACATGGTGGGAGAATTTGAAGTTTTCATGGATGATTTCTCCATTTTTGAGATTCGTTTGAATCTTGCCTGACCAATCTTGAATTGATCCTTAAAAGATGCATCAAAATAAGATTGGTCCTTAGATGGGAAAAGAGTCATTTCATGACACAAGAAGGTATTATCTTGGGTCATGTAATCTCTGAATGGGGAATTGAGGCCGACAAAGCTAAGGTCAATGCTATTTCCAAACTTCCTCCTCCTACATCTATTAAACAAATCTGCTCATTTCTCGATCATGTGCGATTCTATAGGAGGTTCATCAAGGATTTCTCCAAGGTTGCTCAACCTTTGAGTAACCTTCTCACCAAAGATATGCCATTCGAGTTCAACGAATCATGCCTCAAGGCATTTGATTTTCTTAAAATGGTATTCACTTATGCTCCAATGTTGCAATCACCCGTCTGGATAGCCCCATTTGAGATCATGAAAGACGCTTCTGATTATACGGTCGGGCCTATTTTGGGTCAAAAGATTGACAGAAAGCCCTTTGTCATCTACTATGCTAGCAAAACTTTCGACAAGGCCCAGTGGAATTGCACTATCACTGAGAAGGAATTGCTAGCTGTAGTATTTTCTTTAGAAAAATTCAGGGCCTATCTCTTAAGGTCTCACGTCATAATTTCCACAGACCACTCAGCCTTGAGACATCTCTTGGCCAAAAAGGATGCCAAGCCCTATCTTATTCGATGGATTCTTCTGCTTCAAGAATTTGATCTTCAAATCAAATATAAATATGGGGCACAAAATGTGGTGGTGGATCATCTTTTGAGACATCTAAGTCATTCTTCTCATTAGGATATTCCAATTACTGATACTTTTCCAGACGAGACTATTCTGGCAATTTCAGGTGTCTAAACCCCTTAGTTTGTAGACATAGTAAATTATTTGGTTATTAGCAAAATCCCCCACGATTAGACGAAGCAATAATGGGATCGACTCAAATCTGAGGTCAAATATTACTTCTAAGATGACCCTGAACTGTATCGCATTGGCTTTGATCAGATTATTCGCTGATGCACTCCAGAGAATGAGTTTGAAAGCGTACTTGAGTTTTGCCATGCATCTACGTGTGGTGGAGATTTTTCCAGGAAAAAGACGGCTGCAAAAATACTTCAATCTGGATTCTATTGGCCGTCTTTATTCAAGGATGCCCAAGAATTCTCGAGGTCGTGTTCCCGATGCTAGGCACTTAGGACCATAACCATGAGAGTTATGATGCCTCTAAACCCAATCCTTCCTGTCAAAATCTTTGACATTTGGGCCATCGATTTCATGGGACCCTTCCTTCATTTGGACACCAGTACATTCTCATTGCTATTGATTACGTCTCCAAGTGGATCGAGGCTATTCCCACTCGAACCAATGATCATAAGGTGGTCATTGATTTCGTCAAGAATATCTTCAGTCGATTCAGGATTCCGAGGGCCATCATCAGCGATGGTGGTACTCACTTCACAAATGCCCAATTCCGTAATTTACTGGTGAAATAAAGGTAAATCATAGAATCTCCACACCTTACCACCCTTAGATGAATAGACAGGCCAAGATCTCCAATCGGGAGATCAAGAACATCCTGCAAAAGATGATTAGACCTGATAGAAAAGATTGGAATCAAAAGCTTGAGGGTGCTCTTTAAGCCTACCGCACGGCATACAAAACAGCCATCGACATGTCACCATCTCATCTAGTATTTGGAAAGGTGTTGTTGTATCTGAAAATCTATGCAAACGGAAGTTGAGTTTTGAAAACTATTCGTTGTAGTGCGATTCGTGAGAAAATCGTCAACAGATAAATTTAACTGAAACTCGAAAAAATTCCAAGTCGAACATAGGGAGGCAGACGTTTGATTAAAAATTGCATTTGTTTTATTTGTCACAAAGCAGATTAGCTGGTCGAATTGAATCTAAACTAGCTATCTACTTAAAGAATAAATAATAGAAGAAAGAGAGAGAATATTACAAATAAAAAGAAAATAGAGATAAAATAAATATGGATTTCATTACAATAGAGCAATGTTCATTACAACTACTTGCTACAACTACTCGCTACACTAGAAAGTAGAAAATCTACACTAGAAAGTAGTAAAAGAAGGTGGAGAGAAGTTATCCCCTCGATGGTTGCTTGGAGGATGAGCCGCAACGACGGAGCGCCTAGATGAAGGTGGTGAGATGCAAGACAAAGGAGAACGATGAAGGATGATGGAGAATGGGCTAGGATGACATCATAGCTGGATCCACTTCCTGAATGGCGGTGAGAGGACAACTACAGGATCTCCACGAAGGAGGTGAGGTGGAAAATTTGTATTTTTAACTCTAATGGAGCATCTTGGGTTTGGGACAAGCTCTTAGATCTTTGGAGGTCGTGAGAGAAGAGAGGAAGGGATGAAGAAAATGTGGGGTCATAAGGCTATTTATAGGTGAAGTTTGAATGGGAAAAAAGGTCATTTTATGCATAAAACATTAATTCAGGACCTTTAGTGACGAATTTAAATAACAACTATTTCTTACAATTATGAATGTAGGAAAACTACACCACGAAAGCATAAAAAGATAGAAAGAGGTGAGAGAAATCCCCCTCAATGGTTGCTCGGAGGATGATTAGCTCTGACGTCGCCTGGAGGAAGGTGGAGAGGAGCGTTACGAAGGAGGATGGAGTTGGAGGACGAAGGAGAATGGTTCAGGGATCTTGGGTGAATCAATTGGTTCATCATCAATGGGTTGCTCTAGCCCAACCAAGTCATCTCTAGTCTCAGAATATGTGTCCCCCCCGACAGGCACCGAAGCGGGTGTAGACATTGGCTCTCCTGAAGGGGGTTCATCTTAAGAATCATCCCAAGATTTGACTAGGGCAACCACAAATTTCATCCTCAACCTTGACAATTTCATAAGAAACTCACCCAGGTCCCTATCCCTAATACTTTGGATCAAATCCAATAAAGAACTATTAAGTTCATCAATCATTTTGATCATAGGCTCCAATGCTTCAATGCATGGTGTTGGCTAAGCTTCTAAAGATTGTATAGTGTTCCTTAAATTGGCCAACACCCTATCCTGGTTCTGGTTCACCTGAACCAACTGGTTCGATTAAGGTTTGAGTGGTTTTGGGTTAAATCTGGGGGAGTCAAGATGTCAAGGTCCTTGGGTCCCTCCTTGAAAGTAGGTTGTTCTAGGTTGTTTAAAGGATGGTGGCAACCTATATTCAGGGGAATACTGGGGAGGGTAGGCGTTATAATCATTATATCCTTCTTGATTGTAGATCAGGTTGGTTTGGTCATCAAAAGATGGATATCCATAATCATTGTAGGTTTGGGAAGGATTGCAATCGTAGTCTTGTTGTCTAGGGTTAGGCCATAGACATTGAGGTCCATATTTGTATCCCCAATCAAAGTTATCCCGACTAGTGGATGGGTAATTACAAGTCAAGTCGGGATAGTAATCATCTTGGGGATAAGTGGTGGTAGGAGGAAAGGATTGGAAATGTGTGTAAGATGTGGAAGGATATATTGTGGAGTAGGAGGGAAAACAGAATAGAGAAAGGTGCCCTACAGTAATCAACCAAACCTGTCGTTATGTGGGTAGCCTAAAGCCCTACAGACTCCCAGAAACGATCTTGAGATTATAAATGATTTAGTCCACTTTTATCCGGTCAATCCAACCAGTTAGAAGGAGGGAATGGGGAGAAGGTTCTTCCTTTCACCTGCGCCTCCGGTTCCTAGTGTACCCCCCAGCTGTGGTTGTTTGATGCTACTCCCCTAGCTAGACATCAGATGGACCAGCAGAAGTAGATTAATCGAAAAAAATCTCATCCTGAGCCCTGAAGAGCGAATCAATCCTTAAGACCAACATCTACTCCGATTTAATTAGGCTTGGGATGATTGTGCTCTTGGAATGTGATGGTCCCTTTAGATGGGTTGTGTACTTAATGATCAGTTAAAATGTGTGTGCATGCACAACCAGGGTTTGCAAACAAGGTCTTTTATTGATGTGACTTTTTGGGTTTAACCTTATTTAGTAGCTTTTAGGGTATACTCTTAGGTATATTCAATCCAGGTTTAGTACACTCCATGTTTCGAAAACACGACAGACGATATGTTCCTATAAAAATAAAAAATAATGTCGAGTGCCTGGTTCAGCCTTAAGAATCAACCCTAAGTGGCGAGCTACTTCATGGATTAGTTTCAGATTGAGTGGTGCAGCCCAAAAAGTTGAAGTAATTGGCCTATTGCACCACTTGATTAAGGCACACATAAAGTTTTAACCTAATCATATTTTGATGTGCATACATCTGATTAACCTAAAATGTCTATTAATGCATGTTCTTACTGTCACATTGGCATTATACGTTATAAATAGTGCATAACATGCATAATCATGCATTTAGGTCAAGCTGTATAAATTGTATAGTAATTGTCTTCTTTTTATGGTCAGGGATAGGGCAACTTGTTAATCGGGGCCTCGGATAGAAGATCCAACCCTACGAATCTAATCAAGGCTACGATTGGAGTTCAACGACTCCAAGATTGCCCTGATCGAACATCCGTAACACCAGATAGAGATCGAGGAATCTTAAAGGTCAAGGGCCAAGATGGTGTTAATCCGCACCTCAGACGACAAATCTAATCGCATGGATGGGTTCAGATCAACGATCGCAGCCTAACAGTGCAAAAATCGATCCAATCCAACACCTGTGGCACCGTCTACAGCACTCAGAAGATGGACAGCCAAGATGGTACCACGTGGCACCATCTCAACTGCCCAACCGACCGCAAGGACCATCCTCCACTTCTCTTGTTCACCCGCTCGATGAATATCGACCATTGGATGCCCATCAAATGGTGGCAAGAGCCGCGCACTCAATTCATCCGTGCGACAAAGAAGAGCACTCAGCGCAGCGGTCGAGCGCCCATTCGCGAGTGAAGGGTGCGCATTTGAGCCACACCAAGCGCTCCAAATCAGATGGGCATGGGGCAGGAGAGTTTCGAAGGTGCTGGCAAGGAGTGTTTCAAGCTATCCAATCATGAGATCAGATGGCTGACCGTGCATGAACGTGCGCAAGCATTTGAGGTAGCCGAAGGCGAGCAGGCGTGCACGGCGCACGCACGTCGTTCACGTTCAGGCCTTTAGTGACTGATAAATCTGTCACTAAAGGTCCTGTGTTAATATATTTGATGTTGTAATGACCAGAATGCCCCCACTCCTTCCAACTATAAACGGTGACCCCTACCTTATGAATTTCTCATCGCTTCCTTCTCCTCTCTCCCTCTCCAAAGCTTAAGAGAAGCTTGTCCCACTCCCAAGATGCTCCGTAAGAGCTAAAACCTAGTTTTTGCCCCTATTCCAGAAGCAGATCCCACGACGACGATGATGTGCTGCTTCGTTCCCATTCCTCTTGCTTCATCCTCCTTCTTCTCTCTCCGTTCCTCGTATTCCCAGCATTGTCCCGTCCAGCTCATCCTCCAAGCGATCACCGAGGAGGATAACTTCTCTCTCCCTTCTTTTTCCGCTTTCTAGAGTAGAATTTTCCTTGCTTTCTAGTTGTAATAGTTTCCTTCTTTCTAGTGTAATCATTTCCCTCTTTCTTAGTTGTAAAATATTATTCAAATATCAAGTGATTGTTCTTTCTCTCTCTCTCTTTATTGTTTATATTGTTTCCATTGTGATTATTTCACCTTTTAAACAAAAATACAAAAAAATATAACTATAGATTTTGAGACCGACGTAGCCTCCCTATGTTTGACCCGAAACTTCTTTACAGATTTTTTGGTATAAATTTTATTTGTTGAACGGATTTCTTCACGACTCGAACTACAACAACGGGTTTTCGAATCCAACTATGAACGCATAGTTTTCTGCCTTCAACATTTTGGCTCCATTGCCAGGGAGGCAATGATTTTTTGATCTTCCTTTCATATTTTGTGTGCTTTATTGATTTCTAACTTGCTTTATCTCTTGTCTATTATTTTGCAGATACGTCTATCATGGATTCGTCAAGCAGTAGATTAGAGTAAAGTATAGTTGAAGACGACTATAACTGCTCCCTATTCTTCCGCCTCCATAGATTTCATTCCACCACATTAATTCAAACTCTAATTAACCTAGGTGTTTGCATAAATCCTAAGATTAGTTTGGCTGCCTGGATTTCCACCCATATTCATTTCACCCTCGCATATATAAAGAAACAACAAAAAGATACTTCTTGTGGGGTAATTCAACATACACAAAACATACACCGACATTCAAGGCACTTAACCTAATTGATTTTCTTCTACTCAACTGGATTCTGATCTGTGGAACCGGTACACAAAAATCAATATATAAAAGAGCAGAAATCAATCTAGGTTAATCATTTTATGTGCCTAACTCAGTGGTGCAATTGTGGCTAATTGTTTGTGTTGTTTGGGTTGCACCACTAAACATAAAATTAACTCACCAAGTAGCTTCCTTTTAGGGTTTTTAATTTAGGTTCATACAAGGCACTCCACTTTATTTTCGATTTCAAAAGGAAAGTGATCTTCACCCATGCTTGAAAACCAAGTTTGCCTCAAACTTGATTGAATTAAACCTAATTCTAAACCCTAAAAGCTACTTAAGAAAGATTTGAACTCTAAAATCTACTCATCATAAATAATCTTGCTTGAAAACCCTAGTTGTGCATGCACTCACACATAATTAATTGATCATTACGGGCACAACCCATTTTGAGGGCCCACCACATTCCATAAGCACTACAATCCCAAGTCTAAATAAAATCAAGTAAACATTAGCCTTAAGGACTGATTCACTCTTCGGGGTCTAGTTTGAGATTGCCTATGATTAACCTGTTTGTACTGATCAATCTGATGTCTAACTATGGGAGTAGCGTCAAACAACCACGACTGGGGGTACACTAGGAACTGGAGGCGCAAGCCGAAGGAAGAACCTTCTCCCTAGTCCCTCCTTCTAACTTGTTGGATTGAGCATACTCAAGTAGAGTAAATCATCTATAATCATTAGGTGGGTTATGAGAGTCTATAGATCCTTAGGCTACCCCACATAAGGACAGGCATGTTTTCTTGTGTTGTAGGGTTCTTATCCCCATTCCATCCGACCTTTTCCTAGTTTATGCTGGGAAGAAGGTCATTGAATCCTCGATTGGAAGGACCACTAGAGTATTCTAAGAGGTGTAGATTGGATTTTGGCCAAATTGATCCCATGTCCAGTCAACAGCCTCCTCTGCCTCATGATCAACAGGAGGATTTCAAAGGTAGCTGGAACAAATGCAAAGAATGAAAGAATGGTTACAGAGAATGTAGGGTGCTCAGCCCTTGAAGGATTTTTATGATCCTTCAAATTATGGGGAACGTCCCGGTATCCTGATTCCTACCGGAAACGTAGAAATCAAGCCCTAGGTGTTAATCCTGATCAAACATTTCCATGGGCTTGGCTTTGAAGACCTACTTCAGCACTTGGAGGACTTGACCACTTTGGTCCAGAGCACTAAGGCATGAAATGTCAATGAGGAGCAGATGATCATGAGGCACTTCCCCCACTCTCTTAGGGATAAAACCTCTCAATGATATAGGACTATAGGAAGACCAATTGCAACTTGGAATGAGTTGAAATTGGCCTTTTTGAAGAAATTCTTCCCTGTTGGACGTACCAATACTTTGAGACGGGCAATTACTACCTTCACCTAGCGGCCGAGGGACTAGTTTCATGTTGCCTGGTAGCGATTCAAGGACCTATTGCGGAGGTGTCCACAACACAAGGTGTTGAAATGGCAACTCGTGCAGATTTTTTAGCATGGGTTGGCTGAGCAACTCAGAAATCACATGGACGCTTCTTACAGAGGCAATTTCCCCAAGAAAGACGTAGATAGCGTGCATGATTTGTTTGAGGAGCTGAGCGAGAATTTGATCAATCATGCATGCATAGAAACTTCTAACCAATCCCAGCAGCCCATATCAAATGTTAATGAAGTCCATGACTCTCATTCAGTCGATATGGAATTGATTTGTAATGAACTTGATATGGTGGACTTGGTTGCTAAGAGAATGGAGGAGTGGATGGCTGGAAACTCAATGAACAATTCTCAACCCACTCAATCCCAGAATTTGGGATTCCATTCATCACGAGCTCATTCTGGATGGGAGTTTGTGAATTAACTTGATGCGGCTCAACCTGAGAGCCAGCATTATTCGGAACCCCACGGATTCCAAATTGGGACCTTTGATACCAGTTTCTTTGATCCCTCCCTTTCTTTCTCTCCATCCTCACCCTATGAGGATGTCTATGCTGTATAGGAGAATGTTAGATCCAACCCCTACTCCAATGCTTGGAATCCGGGTTGGAGAAACCACCCTAACTTCTCTTGGAAAAACCTGGGGCAGCAGACCCAATTCTAACCCAGCAACTATGCTCCGCAACAACAAATGGATCAGGGTCATGTTTACACTCAGCTGCCCCCAAATCAGGTCAATCAGCTAGCTTGGAATTCCCGTCAACCTGTAGGGCAGGCTGATTTGAATTGACAAATGGTAGAAATGCAAAGATCTATGCTCCAGCTTATGCAGCAAATGAAAACCTCACTGGACAACTTGCAAGAAGGGTTCATTGCTAATTCTCGTCAACCTGGATCTCTACCATCTCAACCCGTACCCAACCTGTATAATATCCGGAATCCAGGAAATCAAGCCCATGGGTACAGGAATCAGAGGGACTCACACATACATGCTCAGGTGGTTGAGCAAGGTCATTCCACTTCTTCTTCTTCCTCAAATCAAAGGTTCTTGGCTAATGAAGCCTCTCCAATCTTTCCTAACACTCCCCAAGACCTAAACCTGTATGCATCTGCTAATTCTATTACCTTAAGGAGTGATAAACACACTCAGGATCCACAACCACACTGTTCTGATTTACCAAATCCTAAAGAACCTGAGGAGAGAAAGGAGAACTTTGGAGAAGAAATCAAGGCTCAGGAACCTAATTCCGAAGATCTGACTCATGTTCCTTTTCCTGAGGCCTTGATTAGATCAAGGAAGAAGAAGTCTGTTGACAGTGATGAGGAGCTTGTGAATATTTTCAAGAATGTCAAGATAAATATCCCGCTCCTCGACGCTATCAAACATATACCAGCTTACATGAAATTTTTAAAGGATTTCTGTACATAGAAGCATAAGTCGAGAGAATCTATCCTGAGGAAGGTGGTACTCTACAAGCAGGCTAGTTCTGTTATCCTGCACCATCTCCCTTCTCCCTTAGAAAAAGAGAGATCCAAGTGCTCCTTTGATTTCTTGTGTCATCAGAGATTACACCTTTGATATAGCACTACTAGATCTTGGTGCATAGATTAACCTAATTCCAACTTCTCTTTATGAGAAGTTGGGATTAGGTGAACTTCGGCTGACTTCAGTAACGCTACAGTTAGGGGACTGTTTGATCACAAATCCGTGAGGTGTTATTGAAGATGTTACTGTCAAGGTTAGGGATTTCTATTTTCCTATAGATTTCCTTGTCCTTGATATGGATGTACCTGAAAATCTGAGGAACACGCCCATCATTCTAGGGTGTCCGTTCCTAGCTACCGCCAAGGCCAACATTAACTATGAGAGCGGTAGCATGGAAATCACCATTGGGGATCAATGAATGAAATTGGATATTTTTAAGGCAATTAACAAATTTGAGGATTGTGGGTTTTTTGAGGAACTTGAGGATGATAACATGAATATTGAAACTTGTATGGTGGTTTCTACATTTGAAAGTTCCTCCTCTGATGGTGAGTTGGACCCGCAACCCTCTATGGCAGACCCACCATCTTCTGAAGAGGTTATTGATTTTGTTCACTCTCAACCTCTTCCTCTCGATGAGTCTTCATCAGCATCTTCCTTACCTTCAATCATCAACCCACCCTAACTGGAACTGAAACCATTGCCTAAGAATCTGAAATATCAGTTTTTAGGACCACATAAGATGCTCCTTGTGATTATCAGTGCTAAATTAACAAAGGAGTAGGAGATTAAACTGATTAAGGTCCTAAAGGAACACAAGGAGGCAATTGGTTGGACCATTAATGACTTTAGGGGGATCGAGCCATCTTACTGCAATCACAGAATATTTTTGGAAGATGGATCCTGCCCTTCTCACCAGATGCAGAGGAGATTAAACCTGAATATGTGAGAGGTGGTCAAGAAGGAGATTATCAAGTGGCTCGATGTAGGAATCATTTATCCTATCTCTGATAATCCTTGGGTAAGTCCCATGTAAATTGTTCCCAAGAAAGCTGGGATTACTGTTGTGACTAATGAGAAAGGAGAATCTGTCACAACTCATTCATCTTCCTCTTGGAGAGTTTGTCTTGATTACAGGAAGTTGAACACAGCCATGAAAAAGGATCATTTCCCTTTGCCTTTTATTGATCAAATCCCTGAAAGACTAGCTAGGCAGAAGTACTTCTATTTTCTTGTTGGCAACTCTGCATACAATCAAGTCCCTATCCATCCCGAGGTCCAGGAAAAAATGACTTTCACTTGTCCCTATGGAATCTTTGCTTTTCGTAGGACGCCATTCAACTTATGCAATGCACCTGCGACTTTTCAAAGGTATATGCTGGCCATATTCTCTAACATGGTGGGAAAGTTTATGGAAGTCTTCATGGATGATTTCTCTATTCTTGGAGAATCGTTTGACTCTTGTCTAGCTAATCTTGAGATGATTCTTAAACGATGCATCAAAACAATACTGGTCCTTAGCTGGGAAAAGATTCATTGCATGACACAAGAAGGCATCATCTTGGGTCATGCAATCTCTGAACGGGGAATCGAAGTGGACAAAGATAAGGTTGATGCTATCACTAAACCTCCTCCTCCCACATCTGTCAAACAAATTCAATCATTTCTTTGTCATGTGGGATTCTACAGGAGATTCATCAAGGACTTTCCGAAGGTTGCTCGTCCTTTGAGCAATCTTCTTGCCAAAGAAACACCGTTTTATTTTGACGAATCATGTCGTAAGGCATTTGATTTTCTTAGAATGGTAGTCACTTGTGCTCTGGTGTTGCAGCCACCGATTTGGACAACCCTTTTTGAGATCATGATCGATGCTTCTGATTATGTGGTGGGGGCTATTTTGGGTTAGAAGGTTGACAGGAAGCCCTCTATCATCTACTATGCTAGTAAAACTCTAGACGAGGCCTAGAGGAATTACACTGTTACGAAGAAGGAATTATTAGCTATAGTGTTTGCTTTGGAGAAATTTAGGGCTTATCTCTTAGGGTCTCATATCACATATACCGACCACTCGGCCTTGAGACCTCTCTTGGACAAAAAGGATGCCAAACCCTAGCTTATTCATTGAATTCTTCTACTTCAAGAATTTGATCTTGAAATCAAGGATAAATCCAGGGTACAGAATGTGGTGGCGAACCATCTGTCGAGACTTCTGAGCGATTCTTCTCGTCTGAACATTCCGATTGTTGATAATTTTCCAGATGAGACCATCCTTACAGTTTCAGGTGTCCAAACCCCATGGTTTGTTGACATCGTTAATTATTTGGTCGTTGGTCAAATACCCCAGGATTGGACCAAGCAACAATGGGATAGACTCAAATCTGAGGCCAAATATTACTTCTGGGAGGACCCTGAACTATACTGCATTGGCTTGGATCAGATTATTTGCCGATGCATTCCAGAGAATGAATTCAAGAGTATACTCAAGTTCTGCCTTGCATCTACGTGTGGTGGGCACTTCTCCAGGAAAGTGATGGCTGTAAAAATTTTGCAATCTGGATTCTATTTGCCGTCTTTATTCAAGGATGCTTAGGAATTCTCGAGGTCATGTTCCCGAAGCTAGACACTTGGGAGCATAACTAAGAGAGATATGATGCCTCTAAACCCAATTCTTCCCGTCGAAATTTTTGACGTTTGGGGCATCAATTTCATGGGACCCTTCCTCCCTTCATTTGGACACCAGTACATTCTCGTTGCTGTTGGTTACGTGTCCAAGTGGATCGAGGCTATTCCCACTCGAACTAATGACCACAAGGTGGTCATCAATTTTGTCATGAAGAACATCTTCAATCGGATCAGGATTTCGAGGGCCATCATCAGCGATGGTGGCACTCATTTCACTAATGCCCAGTTTCGTAATTTGCTGGCAAAGTATGAGGTTAATCACAGAATCTCCACACCTTACCATCCCCAGACGAATGGATAGGCCGAGATCTCCAATCAGGAGATCAAGAATATTCTGTAGAAAATGGTTAGGCTTGATTGTAAACACTGGATTCAAAAGCTTGAGGATGCCCTTTTGGCCTACTATACGACGTATGAAATGCCCATCGGCGTGTCTCTGTTCGTCTGGTGTATGGAAAGGCATGCCATTTACCCATAGAAGTTGAACATAGGGCATTTTGGGCAATTAAGCAATGTAATCTAGATCTGAGTTTAGCCGGGATGACTAGGAAACTCTAACTATCTTAGTTGGAGGAGCATAGAAATGACACATATGAGAATGCCAAGATTTACAAGGCTCGAACCAAAGCTCTTCATGACCAATTGATTTCTCGCAAGAGCTTTGAGCCAAACTAGAAAGTCTGGCTCTTTGATTCTCGACTTAAGCTCTTTCCCAGCAAACTTAGGTCAAAATGGAATGGCTCGTTCATTATCGATCAGATATTTCTAAAGGGGGTTGCTCAGATCTCTGACCTGAAGGCGGGTAATTCATTCAAAGTCAACGATCAACGTCTGATGCCTGTTATTGACTGCAGTATTCTAGAACCTGTCTCAGACACGGTTGCTCTAGCCATGTTGTGACTTCTTTGACTGGACTACACCTACTTGATGGCATTAAAATTAGTTGTTGTACAATCTGACTCAGAGCTGACCCGAGCTTCATATTCAGGTGATATCTTCTGTATTCTACCCTTCCTTTCATGTCTTTTATTCTCAATGTGGATATTGCATCAGCTAGGCATGGGGGGGTGGATTCATTTCTGAATCATTTTGTCAGCTCTATGGAATTCTTGTAAATTCTACATATTTTCTTATATATACATAATTTTTTTTTAAAAAAAAGAATTTGAATTAGGAAGGAATACTCGAACATTAGGAACTTTCAATCTTACGAAATATTACAGTAGGATTTGAACACTAAGACCCTTCAGGTCTTTCGGCTTAATTAGCCCAGGTATCCACTAAAATGTGGATTTGTTTATCGAGTCCTCGCCATATTGAATTCTATTTTAATTTGAATAAATAAGCTTGGGTGATAAGTACACGACTTATCAACCTACCCTCTGATTTGAGGGAACTTTAAGTCTAAGCATCTACACACTATTCGTCACTGACTTGTTGTTCGGAGGTCTTAATGGAAATTGGGTAGCTAATGAACCTTCTAGGGTGATATGGCTGGAAAGTTATCGTGGGTAATAGCCCATAGGTAGGTTGTCTAGAGCCTAATCACTGGACCACTCTCTTCTTGCTACCTTTAGGTAAATCATAGACCAAGGAAGCCACCTACTTAAAAAGAAAAAGAAAAAACAAAAGAAGAAAGAAAGAAAAAGAAACAAAAACAAATAAGCCACACTTTGCCGCACGAGTATGGCTGGCAAGTTGTCAATGGTAACAGCTCATCGACCAATTATCCAGAACCCAGCTCAAGAAATGCACACAAAAATTTCTAAAACACTTAGGAAGAAGAGGAGAAGTAGAATAAGTCAGGGAGATATACACTGGATTCACCCTTATGTTGATCCCATAAAAAATAAAAGTAGGGAGAAAGCTACCGGTCGTATAGATACACCTTTAGGCAGAACTCCTTTTAAGGTCACCTAGGGGCGTAGAAACCTGATGTCCGTTCTAATTGCCGATCAATGAGTCTATCACATTTGCAAAAAAATGCTTAGAACTTAGGTTCTCCTTAAATCTTCAGTAAGATGAGTGGCTGTAGAAAGACACTCTGTTACCCTAAACTCAAAAAAAAAAAAAAAGTAGAAAACAAAAAGAAAAAAAAGAGATCTTTCTTTGAATAAGATGAGGGCTTGAGGTAGTCTGCATTTCGGCAGATACCTAGATGCTGTTGTGTCTTTGAAAGTTCAGGTCCTAAGTAAAAATTTCTTAATGTTGAAAATGATTTATGCTCAAGTAATCCAACCCTAATTCTTTTATAAATAGCATGTAGTTTTTGCTAGGGCTAGCAAATGATAGGCATCGGGGTGTGATGTTGACTACGTAGCAATCATTGGTCTTAATTTACCTAAATTAGGCTAGGACTTAGCATAAGTTAGGGTAATTCATACATGCATAAGCATTATCTACATCTTCATTGCTTTACTTTAGCTATGCATAAAATAATGTTGTAATGTGCTGATTGAGGGCATTATGTCAATTATAGGCAATAAGCTGATCAGAAGCTGGATTTGGAGCTGGATATGAAGCTAGATCAGGAATAAAGAGTGTTGCAGTAGGACTGGAGCAGAAGACTTAGATTAGATATAGGGAATAATGATGTAAGGGCATTAAGGTTTGCTATTCTATTAAGTAGGAATAAAGTAGTAAAATGTGAAGAGCTTAGGACCATCCTAGCCCTAGGATAGCTTAGAGACTTCCCTAAGCCTTAGCCACCCTTAGATTAGGCCACAGCACCCTAGGAAGCCCTAAAGCCCTACTTTCAACCCTTATCTGGACGTCCAGATAAGTTATAGGATGTCTAGAACCCTTAGCCAACTCCCGCACACCTCAAGCCCACTTCTACAGTGTTATTGGACGTCTAGACACTTTGTCAGACGTCTAATTTCTACAGAATACCCAAACAGAACCTAGAATTCCCCTTGACTCAGATTGCACGTCAAGAACTGAAGTCTAGACTTTTGATTTTTGAGTATAAGCCGTCTGATCCTATTTTTCGTCATCCTGAACTAGTTTCCTATTCTAGTTTTGAGATTCAAGCCATGATCTTGGATCTCTAGCTCCCTAGACTTAATCCCAAACCCATAGGAACCTAAATTAATGTGTCCTAACCCTAGTACATCACCTCTAGACCTCCATAAGGACCTAACTCAGTCCTCACCAAACCCAAAAGACTTGGATCAAAGTCAATTACCATCACCTAAGCCAATTGGACTCATTGAGTCCAATTGAGCTCTGATCTCAACCTATACAAGTCCAGTTGGACTTAGTTAGAGTCCAATTGACCTAGGCCCAACCTAATTGAATCATTCAACTCTCAATTTGGTTCACACTTATTCAATTAAACTTGGGTCAAGTTTAACTGCAAATTCCCTTGGCAATTAGGGTTTGTAACCCTAATTCAAGACATACACCTACCCAAACCCCTTTGGACCTAACCTACACCTCTTATCCACCTAGGGCACGACCACACACACATACACACACACACACACCCATTCATGCAAACACACTCCTCTAGAGTTCTCTAGGACTCTCCTCAAGTGGCGCCAACTCTTCGTTGCCATATTTAGCAACCAAGAGGCATTCAATTCTTAGATGCACAAATGGTGGATCTAAGAAACCACCTCTCCCTCTCTTGGACGGCCACTCATAGGAGTCTCTCTAAAGAGTTCCACACTTTTCTAGAGAGGCTCCCTTAGGTCTATGAAAAGACCTAAGGGGTGGCCATTTGCACCCATACACTCTTGGCCATCCATACTTGGCTCCACTCACATCCACCTCCACTTAGGCTAGCCACTACCATCTCCACTCCACCTCCACGAGTTGAGCACCACCATGAAGGACATCATCTCCACGACAGGATGCTGGATCACTCCTCCAACCTCTCTCCAAGGGCCGACCTAAGCTCCATTGGTCGCCCCTCATTCTCCTTCCAACCACTCCAAGGCCATCGGAGCCCACCTCCGAATGCCCTCACTTTCTGATAGATTAGTAGCTAGCTCTTTACATTTACTTCTTAGTAGTGTAGTCCTCATTCTCCCCCAATGATGCATGCAAAATCCCCCTGTAGATTCCTGTATGAGATCATTTTCTGGTAGCTCGATTTACATTTTGAAGCATTCCTGTACAGGCTTTCCTCTACATTTCATGTTGCAAACACTTCTCTGATTGAATGAATAAAAGATACATTTTTGTATATGTCTCTATGTTTGAAATCACCCTGAGCTTATTGGTTGCCATCTTTTCTGCATGATTCAAGTTGCCTGTTTTTCACTTATATATTTCACAGCAAGCATGTCAGTTTTGAAAAATATAAAAAATCTAACTATAGATGCATTTTTTGTAAACAGCCACCACACCACATCACTAGAATTGTGCACACCGAAACTCATACTTTTACCTTTGTTATCTATTTAACACAAGCTTATTTAATCAGAATTCATAATAGAAGTGGCGAAGTCATAATTCGAAGATTGGAAACTAACGTGCGATTTTAAACAAAGTAGAGCTATAAAAGATCGATTCAGAATTAAAACAAACGCCTCCTAGAGATGAACGACCGGGACTCAAAGTCTCGTTATCTTTACAAACTTATTTTTGACGAACCTTTTTGTGTGACAATACTATGATTCTGACGACTTTCAAATGTGCGAAAATGGCTTGCCAAACAAATGGTGCCATTACTGGGGCGGCAACATCATTTTTTTTTTATTTCGATCTTTAAAACCATCACTAACAAATTTGCCTCTACTTTGTTTCTGGATGTGCAGGAAAAATGGAAAAAGAATGAGATCTGCGCACACAACAGGCATGAAAAAGAAATCCTGGTGCACATCATCTACTCCTAGATTTAGTTTTCTTTTGAACCCTAGGATTAGATTTGCTTCCAGCAATTTCATTTGAAAAAAAAAACCTTATTCATTTCCATGAAAAAATAAATAAATAAATCAAAAAATCTAGATTTGGTTTCCTTTTGAATCCTCGGTTAGTTAGAAAAAGAGCAAAATATATATATATATATATATATATATATATATATTTTTTTTCGAAATCCCTAAAAAAAATTTCCTTTTTGAAAAAAAAAGTCCAAAGGTTTTTGAAAAAAAAAACAATTTTGGTGGAAAGCTTGGATTTCAAACCCAAACCCTAATTAAAAGCTTTTCCACCATTCTCTGATTTTTGTCCAGATTTCAATGGTTGATTTAAAAATTTGATTGCCAAGAAATTAGTGAGCAACAAATTCTGAAATTCAATCTAGACAGGCATTTTCAAACTGTCTTTCAAATGCCAGCATTAACTTGAAAAAATTTCAAGTATAAAATTCTTAAAAATTTGTGAAGTGCAAGGGGGTCAAACTGACCCAGATTCGAGATTTTTCAAATTTCAAAAAGAAATTCTGAGCAATCTGTGAATCTGTTTTGACTAAAAATGGTTGGGTTTGAAAGCTAATTTTATTGGCTTTATTTTCTATATTTCTTGTGAACTTTTAATGGTCAATTGATACTGTTTCAAAATGAAAACTCGACAAGAGGTCAAAATTCCTAATCTGACCCCTAACATTCAAAAATCCCTGAAAATTCGATTGAAATAGAAAAAGTTCCAAAAAAATATTCTATGAAAAGATAATTGAAAAAGGAATCTACTCACCGAATACCAAGTTAATTGGATTCAAACTATTGTTAGAGAATGAGTTTTATTTTTGTGGTCTGCTGAAATAGAACAAAACTCTAGAATTGCATGAACCTTAGGGTAAATCTTTAGGTTTACAATTAGTGACCACACTTGGGCTAACCTAGACTTAGTCAGGTCTAGTACTTAGCCAGTGATCTTGGTCACATTGTGGGCCACTCACCAAAAGAAAACACCAACTAAAGAAAATGGGCTAAAATCAATTTTGAAACACAAAATAAAACTTGAATTTGTTGTTGTACTGCTGGGTGTTTTCAACCTCTTGGCTAGGTTAGCCAAGAGGTGGGAATCGCTTTCATTCGGTTGTACGACGAATTTTCTTCAAGAATTAAACCTTAAAATGAAAAATCCGATCATCTAATTCATAAGGACCAACTGATTGACAGGTCCTTACCTTGTCTGACTTGGCTACACCAACCTAGGGGTTGGGTAGTGTATGCAAGGAAGGAGGTCACTTAGACCTCACTTGGTTGGACCTTGGGAAGCACTCCCAAGGAGGTGAGTCACCTTGCTAGGACCATCTTTTCCCCCACTTCTTCTACTCCCGTAGCCACAATGGCTAATCCTGGACCTAGACCCAAACCGGGTCAGGATATTGAAAATTTGGACCCAATGGCTGGTGTGGAAGCCCAGGTGGTAGAATCTGAGGAGCAACATCGACAGAGCATGGATTGCATTTTGACGGTGCTTGACAAGATGCAGCACCCACCACGAGGAGAACAACTATGGGATTTCTACGATCCCGTAGCACAAGTCGTCGCACCTTTAGTTAGAATTCCCACAAGTGGAGATGCGTTTGAGCTCAAGCCCAATGTGATTGGGTTTATCAGCACTCACTTCTGTGGGAAATCAAGCGAAGATCCGTTCCAGCACCTAGAGGACCTAAGTTGACTCACATAAATGATTCAACCCAGGAATATCGATCTTGGGATTGTTTTAATGAAGCTTTTCCCATTTTCTCTGAGGGACAAAGCTTCATACTGGTTTAAGACCATTGGGAAGCCAATTGTAACCTGGTCGGAATTACGATGTGAATTCCTGCAAAAGTTCTTCCCAATCGGTCGAACAAACACAATGCGGAGTGCAATCATGACTTTCTCCCAAGGAGCTAGGGAGAAGTTGCATGAAGCTTGGGACAGATTTCACGACCTTCTCTGGAAATGCCCGCACCATGGTATACCAAGATGGCACCTGTCTCAGATCTTTTACCATGGGCTAGATGACACACATTCATATCTGGCTGATGCATCTAGTGGCAGGAATTTCCTCGTGAAAGATGAGAACAACGCATTTGAGTTCTTCAAATCTTTGGTAGGGAACTCGATGAATGCCGCATCCATGAACTAGTTCCAGCAGCCTGGTTAGCAGCAGGTTGGTGTCCATGAGGCTCACACCGAGTCTATTCGAGCTGACATGGATATCATTGTCAAGCAACTAGATAGAATAAACCTAATTGAGAAGAAGATTGACCAGATTAGTCAGGGTCAATCTGACTTGAACTCTGCCACCTCAAGACCCTCCTATGCACCCCGAGCCCCTCCTGCTCGAGTTAATCTACTCACTTGGGATGCATCTTCCCCTTATTTACAAGATCCCGCATATCAGGATCCCGTAAACAATCCAGATCTGGCACTGTATGACCAGGGTTACACACCACTCGCAGATTATAACGCGTATCCCCTTGATGGATATACATCTCAGACATCTTTGGCCTACTAGGATGTCAGTGCTATCTAAGGATACGGGCGTAATAACCCATATTCAGAGATGTATAACCCTGGTTGGTGACAGCATATAAACTTCTCTTGGTCTTGTAATTCATAGAGACCACATCAAGATCCACACTACTAGACCAGGCAATACGGGAACGCACAAAACATGTACCCTAGGCAGCAGCCACTCCCACATCAGCAGCAACCCCGTTCTTTATACCAGCCGCTGCACCAACCTGCCAGTCAACCTCCAAAGTGGGTTGACCCTTTGGAGGCATTGAAAGAGGAGCTACAAGAACCAATGAGGAAATCTACATAGGATAGCTTGCATATTATGAAGGTGATGGCTGATCAGATACAGACTATACAGAATAAGCAAAACCAGTGTTGCAGGAGCATAGGACTCAAGGAGCCTTGCCCTCCCAACTTGTCCTGAACCCTCGATATGTGCAGAACCAAGGTGACCCGCCTAGGTTTCAGGCACCAGAGGGACAGGCACACAACACACTACGGGCACCTCCTGCACCACCTAGTTATGCGCAAGGCCAACCACCTTTGCAGAACCCCGCATGCTCTGCCCCTTCTGCTCCCCCACCACCTCATGGACAACAAGCCGATGCACATGCTATCTCTTTGAGGAGCGGAAGGAAGAGATTCAACCCACCACATAGGTAGGCGAGTCCTGATTTTTCCCACACTTCGCCGCAGGCGGGTTTGACTCCTTCATCTCAGGAGCCACCTGTGGTAGATAAGGGTAAGAGGCCACTCAACCTTGAGATTCCTGTCCCTTTTCCTGAGGCTTTGAGACAAAATGTAGCACGGAAAAAGGACACGCGGAATTTCGAGGACCTGAAGTCAATGTTTAAGGAAGTACATATTCAGGTTCCCCTCCTTGAGACAATCAATCTCATTCCCGCTGTCGCTTGGTTCTTCAAGGACTACTTACCCCGAAGCGACAACCTAGAATTGGACGACAGGCGATACTGTCAAAAGAGGCTAGCACTGTGATTCTAGCCGACTTACCGCCGAAAGGGAAAGACCCTGGTACCCTACTCATATCCTACTTCTTGCACGATTCTCCATTTAATCGAGGCCTTCTAGATATAGTTTCTTCCATCAACCTAACTCTCACTACCGTATTTGATCAATCTTGATTTGGGGAGTTAAAGCCCACCTCGGTCACGATTCAGCTGGCTGATAGATCAGTCAAAACACCGAGGGGGGTGTTTGAGAATGTGATCGTGGAAGTCCACAGGTTCTCCTTTCCCGTAGACTTTTTCGTTCTCGATATGGAAATTCCTCCTAATCTGTGAGATGCACCAATTATTTTGGGTCACCCATTTCTAGCGACAGCCCGAGCGAACATTGATTGTGCATCTGGGTGTATGGAGATAGCCATAGGCAATGAGCGACTTCGACTTGACATATTCAGGGTAGTAAGGAATTTCGACTGTGATCACATAGATGAGGATGGTGAAGACAAAGATTCGGCCTACTGTGGTAACATTGGGCTCCTTTGTGATGACCCAATGTCTCATTCGTCTACACTATCAGGGTTCTTGGACCTTGATCCACATGGGACTTAGGCCACTACACTACACATATCTCCCCGAGGATCTCACTGTTTTGGGTGTGCTTCTGACCACAGCACCCTTGAATGTAGCTATCCTGAAGCGCACATTGCTGAATCACCCCTGTTGTTGCAGGAAGACGTGACCACAGCTAACTGGTTTCCCATTAACGTAGTCACAACCGATTATTTTACAGGAAGCGAATCAATGGGAATTCACGTGCATACAAATCAACAAATTCCCACCCTCGAGTTTGCTCCTCCCAGTCTCATTTCTGACTCTAACCCACCCATAATTGAATTGAAGCCCTTACCTGACTCACTCAAGTATGTGTTCTTGGGCGAAAGTGAAACAAACCCCATCATTAGCAATGCCCACTTAACCCAAGAACAATAGCATCAATTGATTTCTATGCTGCATGATCATAGGGCTGCTATAAAGTGGAGTATTGCTGATCTATGCGGTATTCACCCCTCATATTGCACTCATCACATTTACACAAATGAGGGGGTGAAACCTTCAAGACAACCTCAAAGACGGCTTAACCCAAATATGCTGGAGGTTGTTAAGAAGGAGGTCATCAAATGGCTAGATGTAGGTATTGTATACCCAATCTTTGACAACCAATGGGTGAGTCCGATCCAGATAATGCCCAAGAAAGCAAGACTCACTGTTGTGAAAAATGATAAGGGCGAATCCATCCCGACCCGCACTGCGACATCTTAGCACGTTTGCATCAACTATAGGAAACTAAACACGGCTACCCAGAATGATCACTTTCCTTTGCCTTTCATTGATCAGATCTTGGAATGGTTAGCCGGATGCAGTTTATTTTGCTTCCTGGATGGATTCTCTAGGTATAATCAAGTAGCGATTAGCCTGGAAGATCAAGACAAGACCACATTCACATTCCCCTTTGGAACATTCGCTTTCAAGCAGATGCCCTTTGGCCTCTGCAATGCACCAGCGACATTTCAACGTTTTATTATGGCCATCTTCTCTGACATGATTGGGGACTATGTGGAGGTATTCATGGATGACTTCTCCATTTTCGAAGATGATTTTGCATCTTGTCTTGATAACCTCACTAAGATCCTGAAATGATGCATTGAGGTAAACCTAGTACTATCCAGGGTGAAAAGCCATTTCATGGTAAGGGATGGCATAGTACTAGGGCACAGGATCTCCAAAAATGGACTCGAGGTTGATAGAGCTAAATCTGAGATTATTTCCCACTTACCACCACCAAGCTTAGTCAAGTAGATCAGATCATTCTTGGGTCACGTTGGCCTCTATCAGAGATTTATATGAAATTTCTCAAAAATTGCATGGCCTTTGATGAATCTCCTGGTTGTCGATGTCCCATTTGAATTTGACACCTCATGTCTCAACGCCTTCAAAACTTTAAGAAGCATTGTCTCTGATTCCCCAATCCTCCAACCACCCGACTGGTCGCTTGATTTCGAGATGATGTGCGACGTTCTGATTTTGCCGTCGGTGCTGTTTTAGGCCAGCGTCAGGAGAAACAACCCTTCATCATATACTATGCTAGCAAGACACTGAATGAGGCTGAGCGCAATTACACTATCACCGAAAAAGAACTACTAGCAGTAGTATTCGGGTTGGAGAAATTCAGATCTTACTTATTAGGGTCCAAAGTCATCATTTTCACTGACCACTCCGCCCTTTGGCATTTGTTGGCAATGAAGGATGGCAAACCATGACTCATCAGATGGATCCTTCTATTGTAGGAATTTGATATCAAAATCTGCGACAAAGCCAGAAAGCCGAATGTTGTGGTGGATCACCTATCCAGACTTAACCCAGACCACATTTCTTATTCCCTACCTATCCACAAGCAATTTCTAGATGAATCTCTTTTGGCAGTTCATTCTGTTGAGTTCCCCTGCTACGCAGATATCGCAAACTATATTGCCACAGGCAAGATTCCCGCAAACCTATCCAAGGACCAGAAACTCAAATTCACTGCGGAGGCCAAATATTACCTCTGGGATGATCCACTGCTCTTCCACATTGGAGCCGATCAGATTATTTGAAGATGTATCCCAGATTCCAAGATCCCTAGTGTGTTATCTGTTTGCCACAATGATGCTTGTGGTGGTCATTTCTCAGGAAGGAAAATGCTGCAAAAATTTTGCAGTTGGGATTTTTCTAGCCAACCATCTTCAGAGATACACACGAATACGCCCAACATTGCAAACGATGCTAGCCGGTTGGTTCTATGACCAGGAGAGACATGATGCCACTCTAGCCCATCATGGCTGTAGAAGTGTTTGATGTCTGGGGCATTAATTTTACGGGCCCATTTCCGAACTGGCATGGCTTCGAGTACATATTACTAGCTATCAACGATGTCTTGAAGTGGGTCGAGGCCATCCCGGCAAGATGGGCTAATCATAAGACCATCATTTCCTTCGTACGGCAGTACATCCTCGCGAGATTCGGAATACCCCATGCTCTGATTAGTGACGGGGGAAGCCACTTCATTCACTCCCACTTCAGGTCATTATTAAAGAAATATGGGGTACATCACTGTATAGCCACCCCGTATCACCCGCAGACCAATGGGCAGGTTGAAGTGTCTAATTGTCAGATCAAGATGATTCTCTAGAAGGTTAGACCAAACAGGAAGGACTAGTCTGACAAATTAGTTGATGCACTCTAGGCATATCGGACCGCATGCAAGGCTCCACTCGGAATGTCACCATATCGTATGGTATATGGCAAGGCTTGTCACCTTCCTGTAGAGCTGGAACACCATACCTTTTGGGCGATGAGAAAATGTAACCTTGACCTCGATGCAGGAGGTCAAGAACAGAAACTCCAGCTCAACAAATTAGAAGAGATCCTATGGGAGGCCTGTGAGAATTCATTGATATACAAGGACAACACCAAGGCCTTTCATGATCGCCACATCAGGAGGAAAGCATTCATGCCCAACCAGCAAGTCTGGTTGTTCGATTCACGATTGAAACACTTCGCAAGGAAACTCAAGTCCAAATGGACTGGCCCGTATATTGTGATTCATCCTTATTCTAATGGGGCAGTCCAGATCAGGGACCCAAAATCTGGGCATATATCCACAGTAAATGGCAGCGCCTCAAGCCATTTTTGGCCTAGGAACCTCCTCCACCTGACGAGATTGTTCATCTTATTAAGGACGTGTGATTGAATTCTCGACCAGCTGGAGGCGCTAAACCCAGCACGTATAGATAGCATATCCCTCATTCCACCATCATTTATACATAACCATTTTTATATATAGCATATTTTCTTTCTGCATATTGCATACTGACAGGTTGGTCGACGCTGAATGTCTACTTTCTGGAGCAATTACTGGTGATTTCTACCCATTCCCTCCCTACTGTATTGATTTTCCTTTATATTCATGCATGAGGACATGCAAGAACTTAGGCATTGGGGGGTAGATAGAACAAAACTGAAAATTTTTATGCGAACATTTTGGAAAAACTCTGAGCTACACGTAAAATGTACTTTAGGACCCTAAGTAAAAGAACAATCGACTCCACCTCCAATGCTCGCATTGGAGCTAGAAATCGTCTGCAACAGCCATTTCCGTCTCACCCGCTCACCACTTGTTCTAAATTTAGGGTCAAGCTGATTGTAACCCGATACGGGAATTTCACAAAGTACAAATTATACGAGGTTACTTTTTTATAGCATATATACATATTGCACTCAAGAATAAGATTATTTTATTAAGAGAATGCATTTGGGATTTAATCATCTAGTTGATTCCTATAATCTGGAATCCAGTACAACTTTTCACACACACGTAGAACTTGCAATGGATTCACGGTGAAGGCTGATAAACGTCTTTAGTCTGTCGAGAAGAGGCAGTGCTTCTTTTCCTAAACCCCTGGATAGTGTTTTGGGAGTCAGGCAAATTCTCTTCCAAAAATCCACCAAATAGTGTGAGATGAGAGTAGAGTGTACTGGTGCTCTAAGATTAGTGTAAGGAATCCGAAGTCCTAGATAATTAGGTGATGATACTCTGCGATTAGGCATAGTTTTCACTCTCGGTTCCTACGTATACATTTTTGTGCGAATTGTGAGAGCCACCAAATAAGGAAAATACTCGGAAAGTGAGTTCTCATAAAACTAGGGCTAAGGAGGATGGTTACGACCATTCTTTATGGAATCCTTGGCTGAAGGAGGGTATTGATGTCAATGTCAGAAATACATTATCCTATCCGTCTCTCCCGGTGTCGTGAGTAGGCACATCCACCTATCCGTCAGAAAATCCTGCTGCATCCTAAATAATGTTCATGGATGTGTGCTAGTTGTGTTATGTTGAAAAAAAAAATGAAATGGAAGAAAAATGGAAAAAAAAATGATAAGAAATTATGAAAAGAAGGAAAAATTGAAAAAAATTAGAAAAAGAAGAAAAGAGTAGAAGAAGAGTTTGTGAATATTTAGTATTTATTTCATTTGCATTGAGGCAATACCACCAAATAAATTTGAGATCCACCAAATAAGGCCTTAACCTATTTTTCTATGTTTCTGACCGGCCGAATATTGGTTGTGGAATTCTGACTTAGTGTTAGTGTTAAGGAAACTCAACTAAAGTGTTAATGCTATGTGAGACCACCAAATATGGATCATATATGTGAATTTGGTGTGGTTGTGAGCTCTAAGAAAAAGAAAGAAAAGAAAAAGAAAAAGAGTAAGAGAGAATGAATACAAAGTAATCAAAAGAGAGCATAGTTTTTCTCGTCTTTCTCTGAGTTGAGTTACTTGGTAATTCGGGAATCCAGATTTTATAGTACTAGTCTCTATGTACCACCAAGTGAGAGTGAGCCACCAAATATATAATCTTTCCCCTCAGAGATTCTCTACATAAGCCTAAAGCCAAGGTGAAATTCATAGAATATCTAGAATACCCCGAGGGAAGAAGTCCGCCTATCCTGCTAGAACTTTTTTCTAGGGGACAAGTACAGGCTTTAGAGGTGTATCAGTTTTTCACTGGAATCTGTTGCAAAGCTACATAGTTGCACTTTCAGGATTATTTGGATTTCTTGAGCATAGGATAAAAACAAAAAGGAGAAAAATCTCTATGCATAAACTTGATAAAATAATCAGTCCCTTAGGGACCCTTGCTATAAATAATTTAGTCTTGCATTTGCTAGGAACTAGCAAGATTTAGGCATGGGGGTATGATTGCGCAGCAATCATAGGTCTTACCTGACCTAAATTAGGCTAGGACTTAGCATAAGTTAGGTTAATTCATGCATGCATAAGCATTATCTGCATCTTTACAGCTTTACTTTAGCTATGCATAAAATAATGTTATAATGTGCTAATTGAGGGCATTATGTCAATTACAGGCAATAAGCTGATCAGAAGCTGGATCTAGAGTTGGATCTGAAGTTGGATCAGGAATAATGAGTGTTGCAGCAGGAGTGGAGTAGAAGACTTAGATTAGATATATGGAATAATGATGTAAGGGAGTTAAGGTTTTCTATTCTATTAAGTAAGAATAAAGTAGTAAAATGTGAAGAGTTTAGGACCATTCAAGCCATAGGATAGGCTAAAGACTTCCCCAAGCCTTAGCCACCCTTAGATTAGGTCACAGCACCCTAAGAAGCCCTAAAACCCTAGTTCCAACCCTTATCTGGATATCCAGATAAGTTATAGGATGTCTAGAACCCTTAGCCAACTCCTGCACACCTCAAACCCACTTCTGTAGTGTTATTGGACGTCCAGACACATTGTCAGACGTCCAATTTCTGCAGAATACCGAAAACAGAACCTAGAATTCCCCCTGACTAATATTGGACATCCAGAACTAAAGTCTGGAATTCTGATTTTTGAGTATAAGTTGTCTGATCCTATTTTTGGACGTCTACAACCAGTCTGCAATTCCTGTTTTGAGATTCAAGCCTTGATCTTGGATCTCTAGCTCCCTGGACCTAATCCTAATCCCATAGGAACCTAAATTAAGGTGTCCTATCCCTAGTACATCACCTCTAGACCTCCCTAAGGACCTAATTAGGTCCTCACAAAACAAAATTTACTTAGATCAAAGTCAATTACCATCACCTAAGCCAATTGGACTCATTGAGTACAATTGAGCTCAAATCTCAACCTACACAAGTCCAATTGGAATTAGTTAGAGTCCAATGGACCTAAGCCCAACCTAATTGAGTCATTCCACTCACAATTAGGTTCACACTCATTCACTTAAACTTGGGTCAAGTTTGATTGCAAATTCCCCTTAGTAATTTGGGTTTGTAACCCTAATTCAAGGCATACACTGATTGCGCAGCAATCATAGGTCTTAATTGACCTAGATTAGAGTAGATCTTAGCATAAGTTAGGGAAATTCATGCACGCATAATCATTATTTTCATCTTTACTGCTTTACTTTAGTTATGCATAAAATAATGTTATAATGTGCTGATTAAGTGCATTATGTCGATTGTAGGCAATAAGCAGATCTGAAGTAGGATCTGAAGCTAGATCTGGAATAACGGGAGCTGTAGCAGAGCTAGAGCAGAAGGCTTAGTTTAGATAAAGGAACAATAATGTAAGGGGGTTAAAGGATTTCTATTCTATTAAGTAGGAATAAAGAAGTAAAATGTGAAGAGCTTATGTCCATCCTAGCCTTAAGATAGCCTAGAGACTTCCCCAAGCCTTAGCCACCCTTAGATTAGGTCACAACACCCTAGGAAGCCCTTAAACCCTAGTTCCAACCCTTATATGGATGTCCAGATAAGTTATATGACGTCCAGGGCCCTTAGCCATCTCCCATACACCTCAAACCCACTTCTACAGTGTTATTGGACATCGAGACACTTTTTTAGATGTCCAATTTCTGTAGAATACTCAAAACATAACCCAAAATCCCTCCTGACTCTGACTGGACGACCAGACAATAAGTTTGGACTTCTGATTTTTGAGTATAAGATGTCTAACACTATTATTAGATGTCTGATACTGCTCTCCAATTCCTGTTTTTAGATTTAAGCCTTGATCTTGGATCTCTAGGTCCCTAAACCCAATTCCGACCCCATAGGAAATTAAATTAAGGTGCCCTAGCCCTAGTACATCACCTCCTGACCTCCCTAAGGACCTAATTAGGTCCTCACTAAACCTAATTGACTTGGATCTTAGTCAATTCCATCAGCCTATTCAATTGGACTCATTGAGTCCAATTGAGCCCTGATCTCAGCATACACTGTCCAATTGGACTCAGTGAGAGTCAAATTGACCTAGACCTAAATTAATTGAGTTTTTTTACTCTCAATTAAGTTTCCACACACCCAATTAAACTTCTATTAAGTTTAATTGCACTTTATATTAGTGAATTAGGGTTTATGACCATAATTTGTGACATACCTTGACCTAAACCCACTAAAACCTAACCTAATCAACCTAGCAACTTATGTTTCGACCCACACACACCCACACGCACCCACACACACCATCCACACGAAAATACCTAGCCTAGAGTTCTCTAGAACTCTCTACCATATCTGGTTGCCTTGGTTGCCAAAATTAGCAACCAAGAGCCATTCAATTTTTAGATCCATATTTGGTGGATCTAAAAACCACCATCCATCCTCTCTCTCTCACTCACCCACGAGCTCCCACCATAGGCCTCTCTAGAGAATTCCATAATTTTCTAGAGAGCTTCCCTTAGGTCTATAAAAAGACCTAAGGGGTGGCCATTTACATCCATTCACTTCCTTGGCAAATTCACTCCATTGGTGCCATTCACACCCACTTCCACTTAGCTAGCAACTCCACCTCCACGAGCTCACTACCACCACCATGGAGGACATCATGTCAGGATGCTGGATCACTCCTCCCTCTCTCCAAGGGTCGGCCTAAGCTACATTGGCCGCCCCTCATTCTTCTCCAGACCACTCCAAGGCCATCGGGGACCACCCCTGAATGCCCTCTATTCTACTAGATTTAGTTTATGCTCTTCATAATTTTATTGCTTTTATTACTGCTTAGCAGCGTAGTCTTAACTTCTCCCCCAATGACGCATGCGAAATCCCCCCGTAGATTCTGGTATGCAGTCATTTTCTGGTAGCTAGATTTTCATTTCAAGCATTTACGTATAAGCTTTCCTCTAAATTTCTTGTGCAAACAACTCTCCAATGGAATGAATGAAAAGGCATTTTTATATATAGTATCTCTCTATATGTTTGAAATCACCATGAGCTTAACAATTGTCATTCCTTTTGCATGATTCAAGTTGCTTGTTTCTAACTCCTAATATTATTGCAACTAAGTATGTCGTACCTAAATATGTAATAATCACGAATCGGCATGCGATTCTCAACAAAGTATTGCAATAGAAGATCGATTTCAGAAGTAAAAGCAAACGCCTCTCAGAGATGAACGACCGGGACTCAAGTCTCATAATTTTTACAAAATTTTTGACGAATGTTTTTGTGCAACTATACTATGATTTTCGACGACTTTCAAATGCGCGAGAATGGTTTCCATCAAATGGCACCGTTGCTAGGGAGGCGACGTCATTTTTAATGATTTCGATCTTTGAAACTATAACTGACAAATTTCTCTCTACTTTGCTTTTGATGTGCATTAAAAATGGAAGCAAAATGGGATCTGCGCACATAACGAGCGTGGAGAAAATCCAGGTGCACATCATCTCATTTTTAGATTAGATCTACTTTCTACAAATCCCTTGAAAAATTCTTTGTAAAAAAAAAAATTTTACTCATTTTGGTGAAAAAAAATATCTAAAAGAAAAAAATTTTTGAAAAAATCTAGATTAGGTTTCCTTTTTAAATCTTAGGTTAGTTCGAGAAAGGAAAAGAAAAAAAGATATTTTCTTTGAATCTTTTGAAAAATTCTTTTTGTGAAAAAAAAACATGCAAAAGATTTGAAATAAAAAAGGCATTTTTGGTGGAAAGCTTAGATTTCAAATTCGAACCTCTTTAAAAAGCTTTTCCACCATCTCCTGATTTTTGGCTAGATTTCAAGCTTGATTTGAAAATTCGATTGCCAAAAAATTAGTAAGCAAAAAATTTTGAAATCCTGGCGAAACCTTCATTTTCAAGCCATCTTTCAAATGCCACTGTTATTTTGAAAAATTTTCAGGTATACAAGTTTTAAAAATTTGCAAAGTGTACAAGAGGTCAGACTGACCTAGATTAAAAATTTTTCAAATTTCAAAAAGCGATTCTTAGTAATCCATAAATCTGTTTTGACTAAAAATGGTGGGGTTTGAAAGATGATCTCATTGGCTTTATTTTCCATTTTTTCTTGAATTTTTTAAGGTCATTTGATACTATTTCAAAGCGAAAAATCGACCAGGGGTCAAAATTCCAAATCTGACCCCCTGATATTCAAAATTCCCTAAAAATTCGGTTGAAATAGTAAAAAAATCGAAAAAAATATTCTTTGGAAAGCTAATTGAAAAGAGAATCTACTCACAAAATTTCAGGTTAATTTGATTCCAATTATTATCAGAGAAAAATATTATGTTTGTGGTGTACTGAAACAGAAAAACCCTAGAAGTGCATGCAACATAGGTTGAATCTTTAGGGTTACAACTAGAGACCACATTTTGGGCTAACCTAGACTTAATCAAGTCTAGTTAGCCTGTGAGCTTGGTCACCTTGTGGGCCACTCACCAAAAACCCCACTGAAGAAAATGGGTTAAAAATTAATTTTAAAACACGAAATCAACCCGAGTTCGTTGTCATACTACTGGGTGTTTTTAATCTCTCTTGCCAAGCCTGGTGACTAAGTCTGCGGGGTAGTGTCAAACGAGCACGGCTTGGGGTCAACGAAATCGAAGGCGTAAGCCAAAGGAAGAACCTTCCCCTTAGTCCCCCAGTAATTAGACTGGCTGGGTTAGCTTGAGAGGCGGGAATCACTTTCAGTCAGTTGGACGATGAACTTATCTTCAGGAATTCAAATTTCTAACAAAAAATCTGGTCACCTGATCCATAAGGACCTTTTGACTGACAGGGCCTTAGCCTTGTCCTACTTGGCTACACCAACATAGGGGTTGGGTGGTGTATGCAAGGAAGGAGGTCACTTCAACCTCACTTGGTTGGACCTTGGGAGCCACTCCCAAGGAGGCAAGTCACCTCGCCCAGACCATCTTCTCCCCCCACTTCTTATACTCCAAGAGCCACAATGGCAAATCCTGGACCTAGACCTAGACCGGGTCAGGATATCGAGAATCTGGACACGATGGCTCATCTAGAATCCTGGGTCACCGAATCTGAGGAGTGACGTCAGTAGAGCATGGATCGCATTCTGATGGCACTTGACAAGATACAGCACCCGCTACGAGTAGAACAACTGTGGGATTTCTACGGCTCGGCCACACAAATCGTCGCACCTCTTATCAAAATTCCTGCAGGCGGAGATGCGTTTGAGCTCAAGCCCAATGTAATTGGGTTGATCAGCACTCATTTCTACGGGAACTCAAGCGAAGATCCGTTCCAGCACCTGGAGGACCTGAGTCGACTCATTGAAACGATTCGACCAAGGAATGTTGATCTCAAGATTGTTCTGATGAAGCTTTTCCTGTTCTCGCTGATGGACAAAGCTTCATACTGGTTTAAGACTATTGGGAAGCCAATTGGAACTTGGCCGAAATTACGACGTGAATTTTTGCAAAAGTTCTTCCCAATCGGTCGAACAAATGCAATGCGACTTGCAATCACGACTTTCTCCCAGGGAGATGGGGAGAAATTACATGAAGCATGGGATAGATTTCACGACCTTCTCCGAAAATGCCCGCATCATGGTATACCCAGATGGCACTTAGCTCAAATTTTTTACCATGGGCTGGATGACACACATCGACATCTGGCTAATGCATCAAGCGGCGGAAATTTTCTCGCAAAAGACGAGAACAGCGCATTTGAGTTGTTCAAATCATTAGCGGAGAACTCAATGAATGCCGCATCTATGAACCAGTTCCAGCGGCCTGGTCAGCAGCAGGTTAGTGTCCACAAGGCTCACACCGAGTCTATTCGAGCTGACATGGATATCATCATCAAGCAGCTGGATAGAATAAACTTAATCGAGAAGAAGATTAACCATATTAGTCAGGGTCAATCTGACTTGAGCTCTGCTACCTCACGACCCTCCTATGCGCCCCGAACCCCACCTGCTCAAGTTAATCTACTCACTCGGGATGCATCTTCTTCGTATTTACGAGATCCCGCATATCAGGATCCCGTGAATAATCCAGAGCTGGCACCCTACGACCAGGGTTACGCACCACCCGCAGATTATAATGCATATCCCCTTGATGGATATATGTCTTAGACATCTTCGGCCTACGAGGACATCAGCACTATCGAAGGATATGGGTGTAATAACCCGTATACAAAGACGTATAACCCTGGTTGGCGCCAGGATCCGTACTTCTCCTGGTCTGGTAATTCACAAAGACCACATCAAGATCCACACTACATGACTAGGCAATACGGGAATGCGCAAAACACGTATCCTAGGCAGCAGCCATTCCTACATCAGCGGCAGTAACCCCGCTTATTATACCAACCGCTGCACCAAGCTGCCAACCACCCTCCAAAGCGGGCTGACCTTTTGGAGGCGCTGAAAGAGGAGCTGGAAGAATCAATGAGGAAGTCTACACAAGATGGCTTGCAAATTATGAAGGCAATGGCTGATCAGATACAGACCATACAAAACATGCAGAACTAGCTATTGCAGGAGCATAGGATTCAGGGAGCCTTGCCCTCCCAACCCATCTCGAATCCTCGATATGTGTAGAACTAGGGTGCCCCACTTAGGTTTTAGGCACCGTAGGGACAGGCACAAGCCATACTACAGGCTCCTCCTGCACCACCCAGTTACCCGCAAGGCCAGCCGCCTTTGCAGAATCCCTTGTATTCTACCCCTTCCGCTCCCCCACCACCTCATGGACATCAAGCCGATGCACATGCTATCTCTTTGTGAAGCAAGAGAAAGACATTCAACCCACCACCTAGGCAGGCGGGCCCTGATTTTTCCCATCCTTCACCGGAGGTGAGTTCGACTCCGTCTTCATTCCAGGAGCCACCTGCAGTAGATAAGGGTAAGAGGCCACTTAACCTTCAGATTCCTATCCCTTTTCTGGAGGCTCTGACACGAAATACGGCATGGAAAAAGGACACATGGAATTTTGAGGACCTGAAATCGATGTTTAAGGAAGTACATATTCAGGTCCACCTCCTCGAGGCAATCGATCACATTCCCACTGTCGCTAGGTTCTTCAACGACTATTGTACCTCAAAGCGACAACCGTGAATTGGATGACAGGCGGTACTATCGAAAGAGGCTAGCACTGTGATTCTAGCTAACTTGCCGCCAAAGAAGAAAGACCCTGGTACCCCACTCATATCATACTTTTTGCAGGACTCTCCATTTGATTGAGCCCTTCTAGATTTGGGTTCGTCCATCAACCTAGCTCCCACTGCCATATTTGATCGATTTTGATTTGGGGAGTTGAAGCCCACCTTAGTCACGATTCAGCTGGCTGACAGATTAGTCAAAACACTGAGGTGGGTGGTTGCGAACGTGATCGTGAAAGTTTGCGACTTCTGCTTTCCCGCAGATTTTTTCGTTCTCGATATGGAAGTTCCTCCTAATCTCTGAGATGCACCAATTATTTTCGGTCGCCCTTCTCTGGCGACAGCCCGAGCGAACATTGATTGTGCATTTGGGTGTATGGAGATAGCCCAAGGCAATTGGAGACTTCGACTTGACAAATTCAGGGCAGCAAAGAACTTCGACTATGAACGAATAGAGGAGGATGGTGAAGATGAAGATTCGACATACTGTGGTAACATTGGGCTCCTTTGTGACAATCCAATGTCTCATTCGTCTACACTATCAGGGTTCTTGGACCTTGATCCACATGGGACTGAAACCACTGCACTACACATATCCCCCTGAGGATTTGATTGTTTAGGGTGTGCTTCTGACCACAGCACCCCTGAATCTAGCTATCTTGATCCATACATTACTGAATCACCCCTGCTGTTGACAAACGTGACTACAGCCAATGGGTTTCCCGTTAACGTAGCCACAACTAATTATTTCACAGGGAGCTAATCAGTGGGAATTCACGTTCACACGGATCAACAGATTCCTACCTTCGAGTTTGCTCCTCCCACTCCCATTTTTGACTCAGACCCACTCGTGCTCAAATTGAAGCCCGTACCCACTCCACACTTTCTTATAGCTAGACTTTTTGGAGTAGGGGTGCACAATCAACTGGTCTGCATCTCCGGACCACTGATTCTAGGAGCATACGAGCACATCTTTCTCTTAAATTTGATTGGCTCCTATGCAAGAACTAACACATTTGATTGAGTTTTCGCCCAGCTGGAGGCATTAAACTCAACATCTACCCCACATTCATCCATCACCTTATACATACTCGCACTATACATAGCATATTTCTCTTATAGCATATTTCCGTTTTGTATATTGCACGCTAACAGGTTGGTTGGTGCTGAATGTATAGTTTCAGGAGCAATTCCCGGTGACTTCTACCCACTCATCCTCTGTCGTATTTATTTTCTTCTACATTCATGCATGATGACATGCAAGAACTTAGGCATGGGGGGGTAGATATAGAAAAATTGAAAAAAAATTTCATGCCAAAATTTAGGAAAACCTCGGAGCTACATGTAAAACGTACTTTAGGACCTTAAATAAAAGAACAACCGACTCCACCTCTAGTGCTCGCATAGGAGCTAGAAATCGTCTGCAACAGCCACTTCTAACTCACCCATTCTCCTATTGTTCTAAATTTAGGGTGAAGCTAATTGTAACCCGATACGAGAATTTCATGAAGTACAAATTATACGAGGTTAATTGTTCATAGCATATATACATATTGCACTCATGAATAAGATTATTTTAGCATTAAGGATTTTATCCACTTGTTGATTCCTATAATCTGGAATCTAATACAACTTTTCACACACACATAGAATTTGCAATGGATTCATGGTGAAGGCATATAAACATCTTCAGTCTGTTGAGAAGAAGTGGGGCTTCTTTTCCTGAACCCCTGGAAAGTGTTTTGGGAGTCAGGCAGATTTTCTTCCAAAAATCCACCAAATATTGTGAGATGATAGTAGAGTGTACTGGTGCTCTAAGATTAGTGCAAGGAATTTAGAATCCTAGATAATTAGGTGATGATACTCAAAGATTAGGCATAGTTTCCTCTCTCGGTTCCTACGTATACATTTTTGAGTGAATTTTGAGAGCCACCAAATAAGGCAAATACTCGGAGAGCGAGTTTTCAAAAAACTCGGGCTAAAGTGGATGGTTACGACCGTTCTTTATGGAATCCTCAGTTGAAGGAGGGTATTGATATAAAGGTCAGAAATACACTGTCCTATTCGTCTCTCCTGGTGCCGTGAGTAGGCACTTCCACCAAATAAGCCACCCAATGTCTCTTAAGTACCACTAATCCCTAATAATGCCTCCTCAATAAAGTTCATGGATGTGATATGTTTAAAAAAAAAAGCATTGAAAATAAATAAAAGCTAAAAAAAAAAAGAAGAAAATGCAAGGAAAAGAATGAATATTTAGTGTTTATTTCATTGAGGCAATAACACCAAATAAAATTGAGATCCACCAAATATGGCATTAACCTATTTTTCTTGTGTTTCCGACCGCCCGAATACTGGCTGAGGAATCCCAACTTAGTGTTAGGGTTGTGAGAACTCAATTAAAGTGTTAATGCCTAATGAGACCACCAAATATCGATCATATGTGTGAAACTGGTGGGATAGTGAGCTCTAAGAAAAAGGAAAAGAGAGAATGAATACAAAGGAATCAAAAGAGAGCATAGTTTTTCTCGTCTTTCTCTGAGTTGAGTTACTTAGTAATCTACAAATCTAGATTCTATAGTAATGGTCTCTATGTAGCACCAAGTGAGAATGGGCCACCAAATATATAATCTTTTCTCTCAGAGATTCTCTACCTAAGCCTAAAGCCAGGGTGAAACTCATAGAATATTTTGAGCACCCCGAGGGAAGAAGTCCGCCTACCCCACTAGAATTTTTACTAGGGGTCAAGTACAAGCTTTAGAGGTATATTAGCTTTCACTCGAATCCGTTGCAAAAACTACAAAGCCGCATTTTCACGATTGTCTGGATTTCTAGAGCATAGGAGGAAAACAAAAAGGAGAAAAATCTCTATGCATACATTTGATAAAATAATCAGTCCCTTAGGGACCCTTTCTGTAAATAAATTAGTTTTGCATTTGCTAGTGATTAGCAAGATTTAGACAAGGGGGTATGATTGCACAACAATCATTTTTTTTGAAACATTGAGGATTGCTATCAAGGACTGATAGCAATCCGGAAGGCACTATATTCCATAACAAAAAAGCAATTACAGGTATGAAGCCCAACTATGTATGAGACCAGCACTTCTTTAAAATAATCTCACACCTCACCGATCTCTCCTGAAAATGCTTCTCATTACGCACCCTCCATACATACCACAACACAGCTGCCATAGCTCCCACGGGTCGACCAGGAGTGATGAACCTCTACCACACTGAATCCCAGGACGGAAGGGGTTCTAAGCAAACCATCCTCCAAATCTTATCCATGACAAAACAGGAGGAAAAAATGTGTGATGCACTATCAGAGTGAAATCCGCAAAGAGGACAAGCATTTAGCACAGTCCCCATCCTCCTGTGTCGCAAATCACCAGTGATCAACCCATCATGCCTGCATAGCCACAAGAAGATCTGAACCTTCAAAGGAACTTTTAGGAGCCAAATCTTTCTATCAATGGGGTCCCAATCCACCTCATTATTTGCTCTAATAATTTTCTCATATGCTTGCTTCACTGAGAAAGCACCCTGCCACCAGTAAGTGTCTGTCCCACTGTTCATAAGCTACAGCCGCTGTAGACTCGCCATCAATTTCTGCCTCTCCTCCCACAGCCGGGTGCCCGGCTTGTACTGTTGTAGACCTTCCAGCTGCTAGCATCCTTCCTCCTAAGACCACCTACTGCAGACTGTGGCTGCCTTATCTGCATCAGCACCAAACACACTTGGATAGACCTCTTTCAGCAGGCCCAATTCTAACCACTGCTCTTCCAAAAGCTAAAGCCTCTGCTGTCCCATAGCTTAGGTTGCAGGAACTGCAAATAGTTGGTAACAGCAGCAATCACTGAATGCAAAAATGGAGAAGGCTTCTTCGCTTGAAGCCTCTTCAGACTGCTGTTAGATTCCCCATAACAGTCCCTGATCAGGTCCTCCATCAATCCCTCCTTGCCATCAAGAATCCTAACGGCCCATTTTAACAACAGGGCTTCATTGAACTCCTTAAGAGCTTTAATTCCTAGCCCCCTATCTCCTTAGGTCTGCAGACTCCCTTCCATCTGATGGGTTGCATGAATCTACCCTCATGTCCTGCACCCTTCCAGAAGAATCTCTTCCTCATTGTATCCAATCTCTTCCAAATACATTTAGGGGCCTTAAAAATGCTGAAGTAGAAGAACGGTATGGCTGTTATGACTGAATTAAGTAGGACTAATCTTCCACCTTTAGAGAGGAATCTACAACTCCAGCCCTTTAGCTTGCTAGATAACCTCTCAAAAAGAACATTCCAATCTGATTTTTCCAGTTTAGTGGCCCTCAGAGGTAAACCAAGGTATCTCCTTGGCAAATTAGCCCGGTGGTGGTTGAGATGGTTGTTGGTAATAATTGTTGATCATGTCATTGTAGTATAGGGTGTATAATATAACATTAAGGATGTCGTATAGTGGTGAGTATGGGTGAGTTCCAGTCATTACAACCATTATTATCATTTGCTTATTTATCTAATTTTTACTGGTTTTGTTCCAGGTCGTTCTCTGGGAGGCAATTTATTGAATTTAATTCGGTCACTCTTTGATTATCTCCAAAATTGTCTTCTTATTCAAAAATAAACTCTACATTTAAAGAATGAATGAATGTTTTATTTACCTAGCTGCTAAGAAGTGCTTGCAAAAATGCTAACTATGAACAAGCATCAAACAATCTATTATTATACTCTAAACTATGTATTTACAAATTATACTATTAACACTAATATGTTAGTTCATACTACATTAGGATACCATAGTGTAAAAACTTAACTTACTAGTCATTTATTTATAGTGACATATATATCAGTTTTAGTGACAGATATAAACGTCGCTAAATCTCAGAAAACACTATATACAACCTAAAGAAGCAAACTGAGGTCTTTAGCGACATTTATAGTGTCGTTTTATTCTGTTAGTAATTATGTGGGTTTACTTATACGTATGTATATTACTTATTCTACTGCTGTATGTACTGTTCGTGTGTTCCTTCTTTTAAGTCGTCTGTCCTTTCAATTTTGTTCTGTGTGGTATTTCAGAGGCTGCGGTGGAGAGTCCTTAGTGTAAAATGTGTTTAATTAGCGGGCGCGCTTTTCGAGGGATACACAGCACCCTTCGGGTGGGACCAGACCTCTACTAAGCGCGCCCTAATCTCAGATTAGGTGGCTTAGTTACGTTATTCAAACTCAGCGCAGGGCCTCAGCCCAACGCCTTCAACAAGTTCGCACACGCTCGGGCTCCCAGCCCCACATATTCAGTATCATCACATATCAGAGTGAACTACAAATCGGGTTATCGGATCAGACAGAACAGGTAGTGTTTCGGGCGCCCGGCGCCATGACGACTAGTTAACCTATAACATAAATTATATTTATATGCTACGTTTCGTTTGCAGCCCACGATGTGGCGCTATTCCAGCGCCACATCGTGCGCTGGAAACCAGACGTAGCTGCGTCTGTGCGCGTTTTTGGCCCTCGATTTGGGGGCCATAAATTATTAAAAAAAATAAAATAAAATATGGTAAATAAAATATTTACATAATACTACATAATTGATTAATTAATTTTGAATTTTAAATATATTTACTATACAAATAAATTCCCTAAACTAGGCTGATTATACAGGTTGATTTAGGTGATTAAATAGTTAATTACTTATAAAATAATTAGTAAATGGTTTAATTGACCTTAAACAGTTTTAACTTACATACTTAAGTATTTAATACATATTTTTATTGTATTTTTACGAATTTATTTATGTTTTATTTAGGCTCAAATAGCAATTCTGTGTAGTTTATAATTAAAACTAAGTTACAGTAAGTTATACTAGGTATAATTACACTTTGACTAACTTAAATTACTTAATATATACATATATATATATATATTCCCAAGTTTATAGATTTATTTACTTGATTATTGCTCTAACTAATTAACTTAGCTACTAAATCAGTAAATATAAATCTGTACATACATATATACATAAATCAGTAGATACATACATACTAGATTAGTATATATACATATTGTTACATAGATTACATATGTATATGAATTTCTGTACAGGTTTTATACATATTTACAGTATAACTATGTATCTAACTAATATGCTATAGTTATAATACTATGAATGGGTGTATTTACAGTTTTAAAATAAGTCTATGCCATTAGGCTTTTGTATAAAGTTAGGGAATTAGAGTTGATTGATTTTTTTATTTGAGTTTAGACAGCAGCCGCAGCTACTGTCAGAGGAGATGGAGAAGAGAAGAATGTGCTGTTTTAGTGTTGTTGTTTACAGTAGCAGTGGCTTAAGCCACTGTCAAATGGCTAACTGCTGCTGCAGTTAGTCCACTTGAAGAGGGGGGAGGTATTCTACAGAGAAGAGAGAAATTTAGAGAAGAAGGGAGTTTAGAGAAGAGGGGAATGTTGCTTCTAGATGCAGCATATTGCTGTGTAACTGGGAGTAAGATAAAATTCAAAACAAACTACAATTTACAGAGTTGAAATCCAAATCTGAAAGGGGTTTAAATCTCATGAAAATCTCATGTAAATTCAGCTCAAATACTCATTAGGAAAAACCTTATCAGAAGCATCCTTTCAGATCAAAACAGCAAATGGCATTGAGTTAGTCTTCCTAATGCCATAGACAGCATGAAGGAAGACTTAGCTCAATCAATTAAAACCAAAGAAACACAATCCCAGTTTCTTGCAACCTTAAGGAGTATGGAAAACTCCTTAGGTTAGAGAATCACCATACAGAAATGATCATCAACACAAATAGTGCATGGCAGTTCTGAAATAGCAAAAAGAGACTAAGAATGCATTAAGGAAATTTAATGGAAGCTGGCGAATGCATTCAAAACAAAGTATAAACAGAATCATGAAAGGCTCTTCTGATTGGTTCTCTGTCACCAGAGAACTTCTCAGAATCCTTGCCTACAATGAAAACCAAAAATCCTTTCAATTTGTCAGATCTGTCAAAACATTTCAGAGAGTAAAAATCCTTTAAAATCCAGATCAAAAGTGCTCTGACAAACTGAGGCAATCCATTTAAAACAGAGGGGCTTTTGTGAAACAAATGAGTGAGTGAGAAGCCCCAAATGGTGCTTGTGACGCCACTTTCAGATCTGAGGCAATGTGCCATCAGATCTGAAATTGGGTCAGGATGTGTGGGTGATTGATGAAAAATTCGTCGTTAAAAGGAAAAAACAAGAATCAGAATCTGGATGATGGAAAAACAAAACATGAAGAGGGAGATAAATTGAACAGTGAACAGATGATTCTTCCCCTCTGATCTGGACTGATCAGAGGAGGTGAGGGAGGGGATCTAATACTAATTCTACTCCTAAGACTAATCTAACTACAGCTAACATTAAACACTAACAATTAAAACTAAATCTATTCTAAACTACTGCAAACTAAATCTAACACTACTTGTGCAGAATTAAAAACTAAACTAAAAGGAAGAATGGGACCTATGGGTCCTTAGCCGGCGGCTAAGGAGGAAGAAAGGAGGAGGGTGACTCCAGCGGAGGGAAGAGTCTGCTAGTGAGACTCCAGGGTCGTCCTCAGGTGCTACGAGGTCCTTAGCGACGAGGAGGGTCGAGAGCAGGCGATGATTCCACAGCCGGTGGCTGTGAAATCAGGGTCTAGATGAGGAGGAGAGACTGGAGTGGAAGAATTGATCGCTAAGAGATGTAGGAGGGAGCGATCCCTTGCGCGCGACACCACTGAGGTGCTTAAATAGCAGCTCAGTGACTGAGATCATCGCAAGGGTGAGGTTAATCAGAATCAGGCCGGCGGTGAGGATGAGATGGGTAGAGCGCGCGGCGAGTCAAGAGAGAGATCTGACCATCAGATGAGATCTGGGAAGAGAGGTGAACGCACGCACCGAATCGCGTGAAGGTTCCATTTGATTCCAGCCGCAGATCGAGATCAAAAGTGCGATGGATGGTCGAGAATGGCTGTGTTCTTCGCGCGCTACAGTGCGCATGAAGAACACAGGCTTCTCTCTGAAATGAGGGAAAACTTGCAGGAAGACCCTTAAACGAAGGGGTAGAAGAATAACGTGCAGGTCCAAAAGTGAGAAGAATTATAACTGGAAGGGCCCTGCAGTCATACAGAAGGGTCCCTGCGGCTTGCAAAAAGGTCCAAGAAGGAGTTTTGAAGGGTAGAAATGTAATGCATGAAGGACCTAATTGTAATCTATTTATTTCTAAGCCTAAATGATGTCCAATTGCTTTCAAATTTTTACATGTGCTTAATTGAACATTTAAGACATTGATTTTACTTCTGATTTATCTTTTCAAACTTGTTTATGTGTTCAATTGATGCATGGATCATCATTTGTTCTTTAGTTTTCAGAATATCTCATTTTTGTGACCTAATTAGGAGGTTTTAACACACATTAAAAGTTTTAGGTCTTTTCTTTAATTCCCACACTTAACCCTTTTTATGTGTTAATTTGATATTGTTTTGCTTAGTGTCTAGCTTAATTTCGGCCTTTTAGCTATGATGAGTAGCCACTCATCATACCCCCATGCTTACGTTTTCCTAGTCCCTTAGCAAACAATCTGTTGAAGTGTAAGGAAATTTAAGTATCAGCAAGGTAAGTGTGTAAAGATATCTTTTTCTTCTTTCAAAAATTTTTAAGTGTTTTATGATGATCTTTAAGCTGAAAAATTTTTTCAATAAACCAACTGTGTTTTTGGACATTGTGAGAACCTGGTTACTGAGGATAACCTACCAGAACTCGAGGCTTAAATGACATAGACCATCTCTCAACCAACAAGGATTCTTGATATTTAAACGTTAAGTCGAATTCCAGGACTCAGGGGGTTTTTACAGAGACTCAGAATGCTATGAAGTTATGGCTGTGCTTTGTGATAAGTCAGGACTAACCAGGTGAATTCTAAGGCTCATTCCCGGGGTTTCACTTCTTTTTAAGTCCAGGTTGGTCCTAACTTCAGCTCATGTTTTCGGATGACTCTCAAAAATTGATGGTATTCAATCCCAACCCTTATTGTATTTTGTGGCTCAGAGAAGATTTTTTTTTTTTTGGATAAACAGGGTATTGTTTTGAACCCTGAAAACATTTTTGGTGGAAGAGTAGTTTTTCAGACTTTTTGGAGAACATACTTTTTTTTTTTTTTTGAACAGTATGTCTCCGGAACTTATTTGGTAGAGCGCACTGTATTTGGTGGGTGGATTTCTTTTGTGGAAAGAGCTTCTCCTAGACACAAAACTAAAGATTAGGACAAAGAGTCTACCTGCACGCACAGGTAAGGACTCCACCTTCCCTAATGAACACAAGGGTTGAGGCTTAGGTTCAAGTGGTCTTTCCTGACACTGTGTAGTGTAAGCCAAGGTTACTTAGACTCCTAAGTCAAAGCAAACCAACGAATCCTGTACTGGTGACTCAGGTACAAGAATTGTCCTAAAGTTAGGAGAGACTGTGGTCTATCTAGTCAAGGCTCGAAGTGTATTAAGCCTAAGCTTGTTTCAAGCTTCTATGGCCCGGCAGGTCAAACTAGTAACGGTTGAATGTCCATAGACACTTATTCTATTATTATTATTTTTTTTTTTTTTTTTTCAGCTATAAGATCACTTATCTTTTCTTTCTTTTTCTTTTTCTTTCTCTCCCTCCCCTCTTGAAATAAATGTCCTCCTTTGATAATGAAGTACATGTCCCTTATTGTATTTTTGGAATTTTTCTGATTTGTTATTTTTTTGTATTTTTAGCTTTGTAATTTTTTCAAAATTTTTTTCAAAATTTTTCAATTTTTTTGAAGTATATAATTTTTTGATAATACTATATGTACTATAGTTGTGTCTACAATTGCATTTTGGTTTAAATGGTTTACCATTTACACCCCCCCATGCTTAAATGTTTCAATGTCCTCATTGAATGAAAGGGTGGATGCAAATGCATGCTCTGCTTTTCACTATCCTAGACTGGGTGATGAAAGGAAGTCGGAATGAGGAGATACAATCTCTATGCGGACGATTTTAAGTCTGATCTAGGATCAGAGTGAACAGTCGGGCTAGGAAGCGAAATGCATGACATGTGTGTCAATGAATGTATGCTCAGAATGCAAGGGTAGACACTATATGCAAATAAGGGCAAGAGTAAGAAAGGTGTAAAACAGCTATATACAAGGGTAGGTGTTTGCTAAGTTTAACGCCGTCAGCTAGGCGAAAACTTAGTTGGTAGCTCAAAATGTAGGAGCGAAATGGTGGAATTGACAAGTCTGAGATCATGCGGCTCAATGAAAGGTTTCAGTCTTTGTCCATTAACAATAAAGGGTTCAGATTTGTCAAGTTCAGTGATCTCAACGGCTCCATTATCAAATAATCTCAAGATTTTGAAAGGTCCAATCCATTTTGATCTTAACTTCCCAGGAAAGAGTTTCAGTCTAGAGTCGAAGAGAAGGACTTTTTTACCAGGGTGAAAAGATTTCCTAAGAATGTGACGGTCATGGAAGGCCTTAAGTTTGTCCTTATACATCCTTGAGCTTTCATAAGATTCATTCCTTAATTCATCGAGCTCAGACATTTGTAATTTCCTAAGATCACCGGCCTTCTCTAAGTCTAAGTTACACTTTCTGATGGCCCAATAGGCTTTGTGCTCTAATTCGACAGGAAGATGACAGTGTTTCCCGTACACAAGTCTAAAAGGAGACATGCCTAAAGGGGTTTTGTGGGCTGTCCTATATGCCCACAACGCATCAGAAAGGCGGGAAGACCAATCCTTTCTATCAGGTCAGATGGTAGTCTGTAAAATCTTTTTGATCTCCCGATTAGATAATTCAGCAAGTCCATTGGTTTGAGGGTGATAAGATGTAGCAATCCTATGTGACACCCCATACTTTTGAAGTAGGGACTGAAAATGTGTGTTTCTAAAATGAGACCCTCCATCACTAATGATGGCTTTAGGTACCCCGAATCTAGAGAAGATGAAATCTTGAACAAATTGTGTCACAACTCTATGATCATTAGTCCTTGAGGGGATGGCTTCAATCCATTTTGAAACGTACTCAACTGCCAACAATATGTACTCGAAGCCATAAGATTTAGGAAAAGGTCCCATGAAGTCAATGCCCCAAATGTCAAAGATTTCGCACACCATGATCGGATTCAAGGGCATCATATCTCGGCGGCCAATACTACCGAGAGACTGACAGCGTGAACATGCCCTGCTATATTCGTGTGCATCCTTGAAGATTGTGGGCCAATAGAAACCACTCTGCAAAATCTTTGCAGCGGTCTTTTTGCCAGAGAAGTGACCGCCGCACGCCTGGTCGTGGCAGAATGATAAGATGCTTCTAATCTCCTTATCAGGGACGCACTTCCTAAAGATCTGGTCTTTACAATGCTTGAAAAGCCAAGGTTCTTCCCAGTAATAGTGCTTGGCCTCGGATCTAAGTCTGTCTTTTTGATGTCGGACCCAATTAGTGGGGATGAGTCCAGAAGCCAGGTAGTTGACAATGTCAGCATACCAGGGAAGATCAGAATGAATGACCAGCAATTGCTCGTCAGGGAAGTGGTCAGAGATGGGTAAAGAAGGAGAAATCGCTTAAGAAGGAAGGCGGGATAAGTGGTCAGCTACCACATTCTGCTTTCCAGCCTTATCACGAATCTCTAAATCAAATTCCTGTAAAAGTAGGATCCATCTAATCAAACGAGATTTTGCGTCCTTCTTGGCGAGAAGATATCGAACTGCCGTGTGGTCAGTGTAGACTATAATGTGGGAACCTAAAAGATAAGGTCTGAATTTTTCCAGTGCATATACTATAGCTAGCAATTCCTTTTCCGTGACGGTGTAATTCCTCTGAGCTTCATCTAAGGTCTTGCTAGCGTAATAGATGACTGTGGGTTTCCCGTCCAATTTTTGACCAAGGACAGCTCCTACTGCATAATTAGAGGCATCACACATGATCTCAAAAGGGTGAGACCAATTCGGGGGTTGCAGTATGGGTGCCTTGGTAATCAGATCACGAAGTGTCGTATAGGCACGAACACAATCGTCAGAGATCTGGAAGTCTACGTCTTTAGAGAGGAGAGTAGTGAGAGGTCAGGCTATTTTCGAGAAATCCGCTATAAAGCGGCGATAAAAACCAACATGCCCGAGGAAAGATCGAATTTGCTTAACCGACGAAGGTAGTGGTAAATCAGAAATCAACTTTACCTTTGCGCTGTCAACCTCAATTCCTCTCTCAGAAATAAGGTGACCTAATACAAGTCCTTCAGTGACCATGAAATGAGATTTCTCCCAGGAAAGTACCAGATTCACATTAATGCATCTTTGCAGGACCTTGGTCAGGTGGTCTAGACATGCATCAAATGTGCTCCCGAAGACCGAGAAGTCATCCATGAAGACTTCTAAACAATCGCCTACTAAGTCAAAAAAGATTGCAAACATACACCGCTGGAATGTAGCAGGTGCCTTGCACAATCCAAAAGGCATCCTACGGAATGCAAAGGTTCCGTAGGTGCAGGTGAATGTCGTTTTCTCCTGATCATCGGGGTGAATTGCCACCTGATTATATCCTAAATAGCCATCCAAAAAGCAGAAAAATCTATTCCCTGCCACTCTTTCCAGTATTTGATCAATGAAGGGCAAAGGGAAATGATCTTTCTTCGTGGCTTGATTGAGTTTTCGATAATCTATACATACTCGCCACGAACTAGCAATGCGTGTAGGGATGACTTCTCCAGAATCAGTGGTGACGATGGTAAGTCCGGCCTTCTTTGGCACAACCTGAACAGGACTTACCCATCTACTGTCAGAAATTGGGTAGATAATACCATTGTCCAGCCATTTAATCATTTCACTTTTTATCACCTCTTGTAATGTAGGGTTTAATCTACGCTGGGGCTGTCTAGTAGGTCTAGATCCTTCTTCAGTGAAAATCCTATGTGTGCAATAAGAAGGACTGATGCCAGTAAGGTCAGAAAGGCTCCATCCTATAGCCTGCCTATGTGCTCTTAGGACAGATAAGAGTCGTGACTCTTGATCAGAAGAAAGGGAAGAGTTAACAATCACCGGATAGGTCTGATCAGGTCCTAAGAAAACATTTTTGAGAGAGTCAGGAAGAGGTTTGAGTTCAACAGGCACAGGATCAGAAGGAGCAGGTGTGAAAGTTTCAGGAGATCCTAGAGATACTAATGGAATGGGAGGAAGGTCCTCAGTCTCTAAATTTGGTATCTCAGTGGAAGTTAAGTTAGAGTCCAAAGAGTGTTGAGCTTCTAAATTTAATGAATTGATCAAGGTGTCCTCAACCAATTGATCCAATGAATCCAGGGAGAAGATTTCTTCAATTAAACTATAGGTTGGTCCTCTTTGGGCCTTAAAAATATCAATTTTTATTTTCTGATCTCCAAACTTTAATTCTATAAGGCCCTCCTCACAATTGATGTTTGCCTTGGCCGTAGCCAAGAAAGGTCTTCCTAAAATGATAGGTGTATTTTGGATATCTTCAGGTACTTCCATGTCAAGGACTATAAAGTCTACAGGGAAGTAAAAATCCTTGACCCGCACTATGACATCTTCCAACACTCCCTGAGGTGTCTTAACTGATCTGTCAGCTAATTGCAGGGACACCTTGGTTGGCTTCAGATTGCCAACCTCAAAATGTGTCAGTAGAGAGGTTGGGATAAGATTGATGGAAGCACCTAGGTCAAGTAGTGCTCTATTGAATGTGGTGTTACCTATCATGCAGGATAAGAGAGGGGTGCCTGGGTCTTTCATCTTAGTTGGGAGGGTACTAGAGATGATGGAACTAGCTTGTTCCGAGAGAATGATTGGACTACTCCCTTTTTGAATTCTTGCTTTACGCTTAGGTGTACATAGGTCTTTTAAAAACTTAGCGTAAAGAGGGATGTGGCGGATTGCATCCAACAAGGGGATGTTTATGTGGACTTGCTCAAAGAGCTTAAGCAAATCCTCCTCAGGTGCCACACAGGTCTTTTTCTTTCCTTTCTCCTTCTTTAAAGCTTCAGGAAAAGGTACTGGAGTTGTGAGAGGTTCAGTCATAGGTAGAGGAGAAGTAGGAAGTGGAGGAGCAGAACTAGAAGTGGTAGGTGTTGGAAGAGGTGGATCTAGTGTGCATTTACCACTCCTAGTGACTATGGCATTTAGTTCAGCTCTAGAGGTAGATGGTAAATCATTGTTAGGTAGCAGAGGTGGTTGTGTTTGTGCAAGAGAAGAATTTGAGTCAGTGAAGAATTCAGTGTTGTGCACTGGTTGTGAAATGTCATGTGTTTGGTTTTGCAGTGCTGGTCTAGGTTGGACATACCTTTGAGCAGGTATGTTCCTAGGGTTGGGTTGTGCTTGGGATGGGAGTGAATGTGGTTGACGGGACTCCGTCAAGTGTGATAGCTGGGCTCTCATCTCAGCTAAGGCCGCGTCCTGTCTCTGCTGCATAGCAATATTCTGTTGTTGCATATCAGCAAGAGCTTTCATGATAGACCCCAACTGGTCATCTCGTGTAGGCCCAGATTGAGAGTATTGGGTGGGCCTGGGTTGGGGTTGCTGGTAGGTACGCGGTGGATATCCGTGTGATTGTGGAGGTGGTGCTCGGATCGGGTTGTGTAATGGTTGTTGAAAAGGAGGTCTTTGTGAATTTCCCGACCACGAGAAATTTGGATGATTACGCCATCCAGGGTTATAGGTTTGTGTGAAAGGATCATTGTGAATGGCATGAAGCTCCTCCGAAGCTCCAGAAGGTGCAGGGAAGTCAGTGAAGGGAGGAACAAAGGTTCCTCCAACCGGTGAAGGATATGGAAATGGAAAATCCGGTAATGCAGTTTGTGTCACAGAAAGGTTATTCACAGTTTCCCTCCCTGTGGGAAACTGGGAAGAAGTGTTTTGTGCTGGTGACTGAGAAGAAGAAGATGGGTGTTTTGAGAGAAATTTCCATACTTCATCTACTTTCTTCTCGATTAAGCCCACTTTATCCAGTTGACTAGCCACTATCTCTAAGTCTTTGCTACTGGATTGGGCTTCATGTACCCCCGTGTGTGAGTGGGAATGTGAGGACTTTCTATTAAACACGCTCATTGAAGCATTATTAATAGAGTTTTCGGCCATGCCTTCAAAGAGCTCAAAGGCTGAGTCCTCGTCCCGACACAGGAAATTGCCTCCGCAAGCGGCATCTACAAAATTCCGTGTGTCATCATGGAGCCCATGGTAGAAGATCTGGACCTGTTGCCAGCGTGGGACACCATGGTGGGGACATTTTCTCAAAAGCTCATGGAATCTCTCCCAAGTCTCGTGCATAGGTTCTCCTGAATTCTGGGTGAAGGTGGTGATGGCATGCCTTAAGGCATTAGTGCGGCCTACAGGAAAGTACTTCTTTAAGAACTCATGTTCTAAAGAAGCCCAGGAATCTATAGGTGTAGTCCGTGCAAGTGTTCTAAACCAAAAGGCTGCCTTATCTTTTAATGAAAAGGAGAACATTTTCATCAAAAGCGTGTGCTGATCATGTCCTTGCGGACCCAAAGTTTGGGCAAGATTCTTCAGCTCCTCTAAATGCTGAAAAGGGTCCTCAGAAGCAAGTCCATGGAAGTGAGGAATGAGTGCTATAATGTTTGGCTTTAGTTCAGCAACACGACCCCCATTGGGATAACGTACCACAGGCATTGGTTGGGCAACTGCAGGATTATAATAATCTCGTAGTTGAGGTCTACGGGGTTGGGGTGGTGCCTGAGGATTTCTAGGTTGAAGTGGTTGTGGTTGGGGGTTAGCTAATAGATTTACAGCTTGAGCAAGCTGTTGCACCTGTTGGGTTAAGGTATTCATTTGTAGTTGTGTATCGAAAAGGTGCTGAAGATGAGGCATAGGTCCTCTCTCCGGGGGTGGATTAGGATGATTAGGATAAGGTGGAGGTTGGAACCTAGGGATAGGTGGTTGCTGTGGTAGAGGATGTGCAACTAAGTCTGGAGGAAGTTCTTCGAAATCCTCAAAGTGTGAAGAATCAAGATCATCCTCTTGGCGAGGGGGATTGTGAAAAGTATTTTGAGACTCAGGAGGTAAGGGATTAGAAGTGGAAGGCAAAGAAGATGATGCAGTAGCTTGGGTAGCAGTACCCAAGGGGAGTACAAGTTCTGGGTTTTGGGATCTCCTACCTTCCATTGAGTTGGTTTTTTTTTTTTTGAAATCCCGTTTACTCTAATTCGATCCAACTCAATGGGAAAAAATTTTAACGTTCACAATAAAACAGAAGAATCCCAATAAAATCTCAATTCAAGAAGACCAATCAATCGAAATGAATCGGAGAAAATTTTTCCTAGAGGCTGCGACGCAAAGTATGTTATACGCAAACAATTGTTTCAAACAATTGTACGTATCCTAAGATAAACCTAGCGAAGTGCAGACCTCTAAAATCCACTGGGAATCTGGATAAGACTGAGCGTGCGAATCCAGATCTTGTGGTTGCAGAAAGATGAGGTAGAAACCCGTGTATTGTGGCCTTAATTGATCGTGCTGTGTGCACGATAACATTCAACACAAGGCGATTAAAATCTCAAACATGGTTTCACCCAATTTTGCTATCTCCTTTTTGATTTAATTGAAGTGATTAAAATGTGTTTTCTATGCTGCTCGTTTCACTTTTTACTAAATTCAGAACAAGTAGTGGTCTTCTTAACTTTAAGTCAAATGCAAATATGGCAGGAGTTAGAGTTAGGTAAGAAATGCGTACCTGACTCCAGCAATCTTCTAATGCAGATTTGACTTGAATTAAAATCTAGCAGGAATGAAATGCAATCCTAAAAATGGATGCCTAGGGTTATGCTGCTGCTAGATAAGTATGAGGTCTTTTTGATTTTTTTTGATTTCTCTGAAAAAAAAAAAAAATTTTATATGCAATTCAAAAGTAAGGAAAGAAATTAAGAAGATAAAGAAATAAAGTCCAGACAGTCCAGAATTATTACAAAAATTGTGTGAGAACAAGCTCTCACAACTTATGACTAACAATTGTTCCTAATTAATAAACATAAAACTATCTATACTAAAACTAATACTAAAATCCTACAGCTACTTCGAGGCAAAACTCCACCAGGAAGACGGATCTGGAGCGCAGCGACTCCACCAGGAAGACGACACTCCTCCTCAAGTGCTGTGGAAAAAACAAATGATTAGTAAAAGAATAAAGGAATGTATACACAATTAATTCAATGGAAAATAAAAGAAATTACAATGAATGAATGAATGAAATAAAGAATTTCTCTATACAAAAGAATGAAAAGAAAATTTTGGTGCAAAGAGCGTTGCCTCCCCGGCAACGGCGCCAAAAATAATGGTGGTTGAGATGGTTGTTGGTAATAATTGTTGATCATGTCATTGTAGTATAGGGTGTATAATATAACATTAAGGATGTCGTATAGTGGTGAGTATGGGTGAGTTCCAGTCATTACAACCATTATTATCATTTGCTTATTTATCTAATTTTTACTGGTTTTGTTTCAGGTCATTCTCTGGGAGGCAATTTATTGAATTTAATTCGGTTACTCTTTGATTATCTCCAAAATTGTCTTCTTATTCAAAAATAAACTCTACATTTAAAGAATGAATGAATGTTTTATTTACCTAGTTGCTAAGAAGTGCTTGCAAAAATGCTAACTATGAACAAGCATCAAACAATCTATTATTATACTCTAAACTATGTATTTACAAGTTATACTATTAACACTAATATGTTAGTTCATACTACATTAGGATACCATAGTGTAAAAACTTAACTTACTAGTCATTTATTTATAGTGACATATATATCAGTTTTAGTGACAGATATAAACGTCGCTAAATCTCAGAAAACACTATATACAACCTAAAGAAGCAAACTGAGGTCTTTAGCGACATTTATAGTGTCGTTTTATTCTGTTAGTAATTATGTGGGTTTACTTATACGTATGTATATTACTTATTCTACTGCCGTATGTACTATTCGTGTGTTCCTTCTTTTAAGTCGTCTGTCCTTTCAATTTCGTTCTGTGTGGTATTTCAGAGGCTGCGGTGGAGAGTCCTTAGTGTAAAATGTGTTTAATTAGCGGGTGCGCTTTTCGAGGGATATACAGCACCCTTCGGGTGGGACCAGACCTCTACTAAGCGCGCCCTAATCTCAGATTAGGTGGCTTAGTTACGTTATTCAAACTCAGCGCAGGGCCTCAGCCCAACGCCTCCAACAAGTTCGCACACGCTCGGGCTCCCAGCCCCACATATTCAGTATCATCACATATCAGAGTGAACTACAAATCGGGTTATCGGATCAGACAGAATAGGTAGTGTTTCGGGCGCCCGGCGCCATGACGACTAGTTAACCTATAACATAAATTATATTTATATGCTGCGTTTCATTTGCAGCCCACGATGTGGCGCTATTCCAGCGCCACATCGTGCGCTGGAAACCAGACGCAGCTGCGTCTGTGCGCGTTTTTGGCCCTCGATTTGGGGGCCATAAATTATTAAAAAAAATAAAATAAAATATGGTAAATAAAATATTTACATAATACTACATAATTGATTAATTAATTTTGAATTTTAAATATATTTACTATACAAATAAATTCCCTAAACTAGGCTGATTATACAGGTTGATTTAGGTGATTAAATAGTTAATTACTTATAAAATAATTAGTAAATGGTCTAATTGACCTTAAACAGTTTTAACTTACATACTTAAGTATTTAATACATATTTTTATTGTATTTTTACGAATTTATTTATGTTTTATTTAGGCTAAAATAGCAATTCTGTGTAGTTTATAATTAAAACTAAGTTACAGTAAGTTATACTAGGTATAATTACACTTTGACTAACTTAAATTACTTAATATATACATATATATATATTCCCAAGTTTATAGATTTATTTACTTGATTATTGCTCTAACTAATTAACTTAGCTACTAAATCAGTAAATATAAATCTGTACATACATATATACATAAATCAGTAGATACATACATACTAGATTAGTATATATACATATTGTTACATAGATTACATATGTATATGAATTTCTGTATAGGTTTTATACATATTTACAGTATAACTATGTATCTAACTAATATGCTATAGTTATAATACTATGAATGGGTGTATTTACAGTTTTAAAATAAGTCTATGCCATTATGCTTTTGTATAAAGTTAGGGAATTAGAGTTGATTGATTTTTTTATTTGAGTTTAGACAGCAGCCGCAGCTACTGTCAGAGGAGATGGAGAAGAGAAGAATGTGCTGTTTTAGTGTTGTTGTTTACAGTAGCAGTGGCTTAAGCCACTGTCAAATGGCTAACTGCTGCTGCAGTTAGTCCACTTGAAGAGGGGGGAGGTATTCTACAGAGAAGAGGGAAATTTAGAGAAGAAGGGAGTTTAGAGAAGAGGGGAATGTAGCTGCTAGATGCAGCATATTGCTGTGTAACTGGGAGTAAGATAAAATTGAAAACAAACTACAATTTACAGAGTTGAAATCCAAATCTGAAAGGGGTTTAAATCTCACGAAAATCTCATGTAAATTCAGCTCAAATACTCATTAGGAAAAACCTTATCAGAAGCATCCTTTCAGATCAAAACAGCAAATGGCATTGAGTTAGTCTTCCTAATGCCATAGACAGCATGAAGGAAGACTTAGCTCAATCAATTAAAACCAAAGAAACACAATCCCAGTTTCTTGCAACCTTAAGGAGTATGGAAAACTCCTTAGGTTAGAGAATCACCATACAGAAATGATCATCAACACAAATAGTGCATGGCAGTTCTGAAATAGCAAAAAGAGACTAAGAATGCATTAAGGAAATTTAATGGAAGCTGGCGAATGCATTCAAAACAAAGTATAAACAGAATCATGAAAGGCTCTTCTGATTGGTTCTCTGTCACCAGAGAACTTCTCAGAATCCTTGCCTACAATGAAAACCAAAAATCCTTTCAATTTGTCAGATCTGTCAAAACATTTCAGAGAGTAAAAATCCTTTAAAATCCAGATCAAAAGTGCTCTGACAAACTGAGGCAATCCATTTAAAACAGAGGGGCTTTTGTGAAACAAATGAGTGAGTGAGAAGCCCCAAATGGTGCTTGTGACGCCACTTTCAGATCTGAGGCAGTGTGCCATCAGATCTGAAATTGGGTCAGGATGTGTGGGTGATTGATGAAAAATTCGTCGTTAAAAGGAAAAAACAAGAATCAGAATCTGGATGATGGAAAAACAAAACATGAAGAGGGAGATAAATTGAACAGTGAACAGATGATTCTTCCCCTCTGATCTGGACTGATCAGAGGAGGTGAGGGAGGGGATCTAATACTAATTCTACTCCTAAGACTAATCTAACTACAGCTAACATTAAACACTAACAATTAAAACTAAATCTATTCTAAACTACTGCAAACTAAATCTAACACTACTTGTGCAGAATTAAAAACTAAACTAAAAGGAAGAATGGGACCTATGGGTCCTTAGCCGGCAGCTAAGGAGCAAGAAAGGAGGAGGGTGACTCCAGCGGAGGGAAGAGTCTGCTAGTGAGACTCCAGGGTCGTCCTCAGGTGCTACGAGGTCCTTAGCGACGAGGAGGGTCGAGAGCAGGCGATGATTCCACAGCCGGTGGCTGTGAAATCAGGGTCTAGATGAGGAGGAGAGACTGGAGTGGAAGAATTGATCGCTAAGAGATGTAGGAGGGAGCGATCCCTTGCGCGCGACACCACTGAGGTGCTTAAATAGCAGCTCAGTGACTGAGATCACCGCAAGGGTGAGGTTAATCAGAATCAGGCCGGCGGTGAGGATGAGATGGGTAGAGCGCGCGGCGAGTCAAGAGAGAGATCTGACCGTCAGATGAGATCTGGGAAGAGAGGTGAACGCACGCACCGAATCGCGTGAAGGTTCCATTTGATTCCAACCGCAGATCGAGATCAAAAGTGCGATGGACGGTCGAGAATGGCTGTGTTCTTCGCGCGCTACAGTGCGCGTGAAGAACACAGGCTTCTCTCTGAAATGAGGGAAAACTTGCAGGAAGACCCTTAAACGAAGGGGTAGAAGAATAGCGTGCAGGTCCAAAAGTGAGAAGAACTATAACTGGAAGGGCCCTGCAGTCATACAGAAGGGTCCCTGCGGCTTGCAAAAAGGTCCAAGAAGGAGTTTTGAAGGGTAGAAATGTAATGCATGAAGGACCTAATTGTAATCTATTTATTTCTAAGCCTAAATGATGTCCAATTGCTTTCAAATTTTTACATGTGCTTAATTGAACATTTGAGACATTGATTTTACTTCTGATTTATCTTTTCAAACTTGTTTATGTGTTCAATTGATGCATGGATCATCATTTGTTCTTTAGTTTTCAGAATATCTCATTTTTGTGACCTAATTAGGAGGTTTTAACACACATTAAAAGTTTTTGGTCTTTTCTTTAATTCCCACACTTAACCCTTTTTATGTGTTAATTTGATATTGTTTTGCTTAGTGTCTAGCTTAATTTCGGCCTTTTAGCTATGATGAGTAGCCACTCATCACCCGGGGAGACCCCAAAACTCCCTCCAACACCCTTTGCTCCTGCTCATTCATGCCAAAACAAATCAAAATTGACTTATCCTTATTCAGAGATAAACCTAAGATGTCACAAAATATCTTAACCAAAAGCCCCAGAGCATGTGCCTCACATCTGGATCCCTCGACAAAAAACACTGTGTCATCTGCATATTGCAATATGGGGGCCAGATTTCCCCTGTTAGATAGTGAGTATCATCTAATGATACCCACCTCATTCAACTTGCAAGCATACCTCGCAAGCCCATCCACCGCAAGGTTGAAGATCAATGGGGCCAAGGGACAACCTTGTCTAACCCCCCACTGAGGTTGGATCCAAGCTCCACATGGTCTACCACTAACCAAAGGCGAAAAAGAAGCTGTAGTGATACATCATTTTATCCATTGGATCCAAAGAGGAGGGAACCCTCTTCTTCTAAAAATCTCCCACAGGTACGACCAAGAGATCGAGTCATAGGCTTTCTGGAAGTCCACTTTCCACATGAATGCCTTACACTTCCTTTGATGCTAAGCACTAACCATCTCTTGAGCCAAAATGAAGGATTCTTGGAGAGATCTGTTTGGCAAGAAGGCAGCCTGCACTGGATGAATCAGATCCTGTAACACAATTCTCAGCCTATTTGCCAGGGTCTTGCTGATGATAAGATAGATGGAGTTTGAGAGAGAAATTGGCCTGAAGTCAGAAAAGTGCTCTGCTCCCATTAATTTAGGCAAGAGAAATAGGTAGGACTTGTTAATCCTCTCAAAACCCGCATTCCCCGCCTCAAATTCTCTTATAACATCCATCACTTCCCAACCCACCACCCCCACAACTCCTTGTAGAAGAACACCTATATCCCATCCAGGCCTGGGGAGACTTCCACATTTAATTCGCTGATTGCTTGCAAGGTCTCCTGCTCAGTAATAGGAGCCGTCAAGAGCTCGACCTGTTCACTTGACACCCTAGGACCCTCATTGCCCGCCATTCTCCAATTCCCCCTTTTAGATGCCCGAGATTCCTCTCTAAAAAATTTGATGGCTTCAGATTTAATCTCCTGATCAGAAGAGACTCTATTTCCATCACACATAATAGAGGAAATAAAGCTACCATGTCTCCAAGAACTGGCTGCAAGATGAACAAACTTTGTTTTGGCATCCCCCTCCTTAAGCCAAAGCTGCTTAGATCTCTCCCTCCAATCGATTTCTTGTTTCAAGTCTTCATCAAGAATCACTCCCTGCCACATTTTTCTTTCAGCCAACTCATCCTCCAACAACCAGTCAGCTTCTTCCTTTGAATCTAGCTCCTGAATTTTACTCAGAGCTTCCCTTCTCCTCTGATCCCTCAGCAATCCAACAGTAGATCCAAACTCTTTCAGGATCCTACGCAGACCAACCAGGTTAGTTGCCAGCCTGGCAGTGGCAGATCGCTGGACAACTTTAGCTTTCCACCAGGAGCTGATCATCTAGTAAAAGCCTGGCTAATACAACCACGAACATTTCATTTTGAAGTAGGATCCAATCTGACTTTCTTCCCCACTGTCCCATACTAGCGGGGTATGGTCTGAAAAGGGTCGACTCAGCCCACACACATTTGACAATTGAAATCTAACAAGGATGTTCACGTTCCCGAAGAATCTATCTAGCTTGGAGACCAGCCCCTGCCCATTGCGCCACGTAAATTTGAGACCCAAAGAGGGGTAGTCATTCAGCTGCAGGGATTGGACCATCATTTGAAACCTAATACCTGAACTGTCGATGTTGCCATTTTGCCTATTATCCCCTGTCAACACACAATTAAAGTCGCCACCCGTCAGCCACATCCCCCCCTGCACAAATTCAGCCACCACAGACCATTCCTCCCACAGCTCATGCCTGGCAGCTACATTGCATGGACCATAGACACCAGTAATACATATATATTACAGCCCCTGTTGGATCTGAAACTTGCATGACAGCATATGTTTGGCTTTGTGAACCTCCAAACACTGAGTCCACCTCTTCCTCCACCAAATAGCAGTGCCACCCGACCTCCCATTTGCATCCGTCTGCACACAGCCGTTCATCCCCGAGGCTTTCAGTTCAGACCACAGCTTGTCAGAATTTCCTTTAATGTGCATCTCTTGAATGAGCGCACAATCCATTCCCCATTCTCTCAAGTATCTCATCAGTGATGCCCTCTGGCATTTATCACGCAACCCACGCATGTTCCAAGTGAGCACCCTCATCAGTCCTCACCGGGTCCCTCTCTCCTGACGGAATGACATTTTCACACTTGCATAACCTTCGCAACCTCATCTTCATCCATCAATATAATGGCCTTTGATTTTCTCTGCCTCAAACTATATGGTGATCTTCCCTTGCCTTTCATTGCGCAAGAACTCCATCCACAGTTATGCAATTCATTCTCCTGCAAGCTCTACTGCCCCCTAGCAGGTTCAGACTGCGCATCCAAAATCCCCTGCTCCTCCTTTTCCCCATCATCAAGCATTGTGTCCCCTGCCATTCTAGTTGACGGTTCTGCTGTTTCCTCCCCGACCATTTCCACTTTTTCTTTACTCTTAATCCCCCTCTTCTCGCTTTCACAACAGCCCTTCCTAGGTTCAGCCACAAGAGGTTCATCGCCATGAACCATGCACAGCTCTTAAGCCACCGCCTCCTCATCAGCTTCAGGTCCAGCCGACCTAAATCGCGCTACTACATTATCCCCCATCACGAATTTCAGCCTCAACATCCAGGAGCTACCACTGCACCTAAATCGCATAGCAATCATAGGTCTTAATTGACCTAGATTAGGCTAGAACTTAGCATAAGTTAGGGAAATTCATGCACGCATAAGAATTATTTGCATCTTTACTACTTTACTTTAGCTATGCATAAAATAATGTTAATGTGCTGATTAAGTGCATTATGTTGATTGCAGGCAACAAGCAGATTTGAAGCAGGATCTGAAGCTGGATCTGGAATAACGGGAGTTGTAGTAGAGCTAGAGAAGAAGGCTTAGTTTAGATATAGGAACAATAATGAAAGGGGTTAAAGGTTTTCTATTCTATTAAGTAGGAAAAAATCAGTAAAATGTGAAGAGCTTAGGTCCATCCCAGCCCTAGGATAGCCTAGAGAGTTCCTTAAGCCTTAGCCACCGTTAGATTTGGTCACAACACCCTAGGAAGCCCTAAAACCCTAGTTCCAACCCTTATCTGGACGTCCAGATAAGTTATAGGACGTCCAAGATCCTTAGCCATCTCCCACACACCTCAAACCCACTTCAGCAGTGTTATTGGAAGTCTAGACACTTTGTTAGGCGTCCAATTTCTACAGAATACCCAAAACAGAACCCAAAATCCCTCCTAGCTCTGATTGGACATCCAGACAACATGTCTGCACTTCTGATTTTTGAGTATAAGACATCTGACACTATTATTAGATGTCTGATACTGCTCTCCAATTCTGATTTTGAGATTTAAGCCTTTATCTTTGATCTCTCGGTCCCTAAACCCAATTCCGACCACATAGGAACCTAAATTAAGGTGCCCTAACCCAAGTACATCACCTATAGACCTCCCTAAGAACCTAATTAGGTCCTCACTAAACCTAATTGACTTGGATCTTAGTCAATTACATCAGCCTATTCAAATGTACTCATTGAGTCCAATTGAGCCTTGATCTCGACACACATTGTCCAATTGGACTCAGTGAGAGTCCAATTGACCTAGACCAAAATTAATTGAGTTGTTTTACTCTCAATTAAGTTTCCACACACCCAATTAAACTTTTATTAAGTTTAATTGCACTTTACATTAGTGAATTAGGGTTTATAACCCTAATTTGAGACATACCTTGACCTAAACCCACTAGAACCTAACCTAATCAACCTAGCCACCTAAGTTATGACCCACACACACCTACACACACCCACACACACCATCCACACGAAAATACCTAGCCTAGAGTTCTCTATAACTCTCTACCATGTGTGGTTGCATTGGTTGCCAAAATTAGCAACCAAGAGCCATTCAATATTTAGATCCACATTTGGTGGATCTGAAAACCACCATCCATCCTCTCTCTCTCACTCTCCCACGAGCTCCCACCAAAGGCCTCTCTAGTGAATTCCATAATTCTCTAGGGAGCTTCCCTTAGGTCTATGAAAAGACCTAAGGGGTGGCCATTTACATCCATTCACTTCCTTGGCGAATTCACTCCATTAGTGCCATTCACGCCCACTTCCACTTAGGTAGTCACTCCATATCCACGAGCTCACTACCACCACCATGGAGGACATCACGTCGAGATACTGGATCACTCCTCCCTCTCTCTAATGGTTGGCCTAAGCTACAATGGCCACCCCTCATTCTTCTCCCAACCACTCCAAGGCCATCGGGGATCACCCCTGAATGCCCTCTATTCTGCTAGATTTTGTTTATGCTCTTCATAATTTTATTGCTTTTATTACTGCTTAGTAACGTAGTCTTAACTTCTCCCCCAATGACGCTTGCGAAATCCCCCCGTAGATTCCTGTATGTAGTCATTTTCTGGTAGCTAGATTTCTGTTTCAAGCATTTATGCATAGGCTTTCCTCTAAATTACTTGTGCAAGCAACTATCCAATGGAATGAATGTAAAGGCATTTATATATATATATGTATCTCTCTATATGTTTGAAATCACTATGAGCTTAATAATTGTCATTCCTTTTGCGCGATTCAAGTTGCCTATTTCTAACTCCTAACATTCTTGCAACTAAGTATGTTGTACCTAAATACGTAATAATCACGAACCAGCATACGATTCTAAACAAAGTAGAGCAATAGATGATCGATTTCAGAAGTAAAAGCAAATGCCTCCCAGAGACGAATTACCGGGACTGAAGTCTTGAAATTTTTCCAAACTTAATTTTTGACAAATGTTTTTGCATGACTATACTACGATTTTCGACGACTTTCAAATGCACAAGAACAATTTCCTTCATACACCTACTCAAACCAATTTGGACCTAACCTGGACCTCTTAGCCACCTAGGGCACGACCACACACACACGCACACACACTCCTCTAGAGTTCTCTAGAACTCTCTTCAAGTGGCGCCAACTCTTGGTTGCCAAATTTAGCAACCAAGAGGCATTCAATTCTTAGATCCACAAATGGTGGATCTAAGAAACCACCTCTCTCTCTCTTGGTCAACCACTCATGGGACTCTCTCTAAAGAGTTCCACACTTCTCTAGAGAGACTCCCTTAGGTTTATAGAAAGACCTAAGGGGTGGCCATTTGCACCCATCCACTCTTGGCCGCCCATACTTGGCTCCACTCACATCCACGTCCACTTATGCTAGCCACTACCATCTCCACTCCACCTCCACGAGTTGAGCACCACCATGAAGGACATCATCTCCATGCCAGGATGCTGGATCACTCTTCCAACCTCTCTCCAAGTACCGGCCTAAGCTCCATTGGTCGCCCCTCATTCTCCTCCCAACCACTCCGAGGCCATCGGAGACCACCTCTGAATGCCCTCACTTTCTGATAGATTAGTATCTAGCTCTTTACATTTACTGCTTCTATTTACTGCTTAGTAGTGTAGTCCTTATTTTCCCCCAATGATGCATGCAAAATCCCCTCGTAGATTCCTGTATGCGATCGTTCTCTGGTAGCTAGATTTACATTTTGAAGCATTCCTGTACAAGCTTTCCTCTACATTTCATGTTGTAAACACTTCTCTGAATGAATGAATATAAGATACATTTTTATATATATCTCTATGTTTGAAATCACCATGAGCTTATTGGTTGCCATCTTTTCTGCGTGATTCAAGTTGCTTATTTTTCACTCATATATTTCGCAACAAGCATGTCAGTTTCAAAAAATATAGAAAATCTAACTATAGATGCATTTTCTGTAAACAGCCACCACACCACATCACTAGAATTGCGTGCACCAAAACTCATACTTTTACCTTTGTTATCTTTTTAACACACGTGCATGTAATCAGAATTCATAATAGAAGTGGCGAAGTCTTAATTCGAAGATTGGAAATTGGTGTGTGATTTTAACCAAAGTAGAGCGATAAAAGATTGATTCAGAATTAGACCAAACGCCTCCTAAAGGCGAATGAGAGGGACTCAAAGTCTCGTTATCATTACAAACTTATTTTTGATGAACATTTTTGTGCGATTATGGTACGATTCTGACGACTTTCAAATGGGCAAAAATGGCTTGCCAAACAGATGTGCATACATCAGATTAACCTAAAATGTCTATTAATGCAAGTTCTTAGTGTCAAATTTGCATTATACATTGTAAGTAATGCATAACATGCATAATCATGCATTTAGGCCAAGTTGTATAAATTATATAGTAATTGTTTCCTTCTTTATTGCCAGGGATAGAGGAACTTGTTAATTGGGGCCTCGAATCGAAGATCCAATTGTATAGATTTGATCAGGGCGACAATTGGTGTTCGACTCCAAGATCGCCCTGATCGAATATCCGAAGCACTTGATAGAGATAAAGGAACCCTAAAGATCAAGGGCCATGATGGTGTTAATCTGCACCTCAGACGATAAATCCGAAACCACAGATGGCTTCAAATCGACGATCGCAGCCCAACGGCACGAAAATCGATCTAATCTGACACCCATGGCACCGTCTACAACACTTAGAAGATGGACAGCCAAGATGGCACCACATGGCACCATCTCAGCTGCCTAACTGGCCCCAAGGACCCACCTCCGCTTCTCTTCTTCACCCGCTCGACGAATATCCATCGTTGGATGGCCATCCAATGGCAACAAGAGCTGCACACTCAATTCATCTGTGTGACAAAGAAGAGTGCTCAATGTAGCGGTCGAGCACCCTTTCGTGAGTGAAAGGCATGCGTTCGAGCCATGCCAAGCGCTCCAAATCAGACGAGCGTGGGCGCAATTAGGCTGTTAGATCAACATCGGGCGGCCGAGGGGAGGAGGCGTGGTGCGTGGAGGATCGTCGATCGTGTACGTGCATGATGATGCATGTTTGCATGCCTAATCGCTCGGGAGTACATAGCAGAGGAGTTTCAAAGGCACTGGCAAGGAGCATTTTAAGCCATCCGATCTTGAGATTGAATGGTTGATCATGCTCAAATGTGTGCAAGCATTTGAGGTGGCCAAAGGCGAGTGGGTGCATGTGGCGCGCGCATGTAAGCAATGTTCAGGCCTTTAGTGATCGATAAATCCATCACTAAAGGTCCTAAATTAATATTTTTGATGTTGTAATGACCAAAATGCCCCCACTCCTTGTAGCTAAAAAAGGAGACCGCTACCCTACGAATTTCTCATCCCTTCCTTCTCCTCTCTCCCTCTCCAAAGTTTAAGAGAAGCTTTCCCACACCTGGGATGCTCCTTAAGAGCTAAAATAAAGTTTTCACCCCTGTTCTGGAAGCGGATCCCACGACGACGACGACGTGCTGCTTCATTCCTGTTCCTTCTACTTCATCCTCCATCTTCCCTCTCCATTCCCTGTCTTCCAGGCATTATCCCATCTGGCTCATCCTCCAAGCGATTATTGAGGAGGATAACTTCTCTCTCCCTTCTTTTTTCGCTTTCTAGAGTAGAATTTTCCTGCTTTCTAGTTGTAATGTTTCTCGCTTTCTAGTATAATCATTTCCCAATTTCTTAGTTGTAAAGCATTATTCAAATATGAAGTGATTGTTCTTTCTCTCTCTCTTTTATTGTTTCCATTGCTTCCATTGTGATTATTTCACCTTTTAAACAAAAATGCAAAAAAAATATAACTGCAAATTTAGAGAAGGACGTAGCCTCCCTATGTTCAACCCGGAACTTATTTACGGATTTTTCGGTATAAATTATATTATTGAACAGATTTCTTCACGACTCGAACTACAACGACGAGTTTTCGAATCCAACTGCAAATGCGTAGTTTTCTACCTTCAATAGATTTCTACTCACTTATGTGTTTTGAGTTTAAGTGTACCGGGTCCACAGGTTAGATTCCAATTAAGTAGTAGAATTAAAGTGGAAAGGTGCGCCTTAAGTCGAGAGTTGTAGATGTTAACATGTGTTTCTTTCAAAAAATCCCATAATCAAATAACACCTTTTTCATCATTTTTCTTTATTGATGTGGATGGCGAGGTCAGTGGAGGTGGCAAACAAACAACCAAATCTATCCTAGGGTTTATAAAAGGCACCTAAGTTGATTTGGGTTTGAGTTATTAGGTTATGGAATGAAAACTAAGGTGGGGGCCCTGTGGGGGACACTTATAGAGTACTCTACTTGCACTTTACTCCGGTCTACCGCACTTGGATCTCCATGCTAGGGTACCTGCAAGACAGTAGATCAAAGACAAGTAGGGTTAGTACTATGTAAATGCAAAGAAGTGCAATAAACAGTAAAGTAAATTCTGTTGCCTCCCAGGCAACGGTGCCAAAATGGTCGCGCATGTTTCACGTGTTTGAAATCGGAGTTGTGAGTAACCCGTCGTCGTACTTGCAAAATGCGTGGTCAAATAAAATTTATACCGAAACTCAAAAAGTGAGTCCTGAGTCGAACACGGGGAGGCAAATGTTTGCTTTTGAAAATCCTCATTTCTCATTTTATTTGCTTATTTCATTTTTATCTTTTCTAATTTTTTTGGTATTTTTAACAATAGATTAGGTCGATGAAAACTTTATCTACTTGCAAAATATAATAGAGAGAGGGAGAGAGAGAGAGGGAAGGAGAGAAATAATCATCTATTCATGAACAACTATTTGTTACAACTGTGAAAGTAGGTAAAGAGCATGGATGAAGTGACTTCCCCCATCTCTAATCAAAGCACAGGGGACACCAAATCTCGCAAAGATAAATTCCCAAATGAAAGATATGATGGTTTTGTGATCTACTGGCCTTGCTGGGATAGCCTCAACCCACTTCGAGACAATCAACCATGAGAAGAATGTACTCGAAGCCCTGAGAGTTTGGGAGTGGGCCCATAAAATCGATGCGCTAGACATCGAACACATCTACAACCAAGATAGGTTGGAGAGGCATCATGTCTCGCCTGGCATAGAACCGATCGACTGGCATTGTTTATAGTATTTGGTGAATTTGTGTGTATCTTTAAAAATGGTTGACCAAAAGAAACCTGACTTCAGAATCTTTGCAGCAATTTTTTTGCCAGAAAAATGACTACCACAAGCATCACTATAGCAAAAAGATAACAGACTAGAGGTCTCAGAGTCAGGGATGCACCTCCTGATTATCTGATAAGAACCATTGCGGAAGAGCAAGGGGTTGTCCGAAAAATAGAATTTCGCTTCTGACATGAATTTGAGTTTCTGATCCTTGGATAATCCCATGGGTATCTTGCTTGAGACAAGATAATTCGTGATATCTACATACCAGGGAAACTCCAATGAAGCCACACTCAATAGAGATTTATTCAAAAATTTATCTAAAATAGGCAGGGAATATGGGATGTGGGCTGGGTCAAGCCAACCTAAGTGATCTGTCACTACATTATGTACTCTGACTTTGTCACAAATTTCGACATCAAATTCCTACAATAGAAGTATCCATTTGATCAATTAGGGTTTACATCCTTCTTTGCCAACAAATGTCAGAGGGTGGAGTGATAAGTAAATATGATAACTTTTGACCCAAGAAGATAACAACAGAATTTCTTCAACCAAAATACTACAACTAGAAGCTCATTTTTAGTAACCATGTAATTACGTTGAGCCTCATTCAGCATCTTGCTAGCATAGTTTATAACAAAGGGATTGCATTCTCAATGCTGGCCTAGAAGAGCTCCAACGGCATCTCAAAATTGAGAGATCAGTCAGGTGGTTCGAGAATCAGGGAAACAAAAACAATGCTTTGTAAGGTCTCAAAAGTGCTGAGACACGAGGAATAAAATTGAATGGGATGTCAGCTATGAGAAGATTCATTAAAGGATGAGCAATTTTTGAGAAATCTCAAATGAATCTTTTATAAAATTCAATGTTACCCAAGAAGGATCTAATTTGTTTAACCAAGCTAGGTGGAGGTAATAAAGAAATAACTTTTGATTTAGCTTGATTAACCTCGAGTCCATGAAATGGCTTTTCTCCTGATGAGAACCTCATCATGAGCCATAACTAGCTCATTTTGACCCAATACAAAGGATAAAAGCTCCTACATATCTCAAGGAAAGGCTTAACTCAGAGAATTCTGAGTTTGAGAAGAAAACCAGTCATAAGGGGTAAAAGTGCAATTTTACCAGTATAATCTGCATACAGGGTAATTCAGGGCCCAAACACAGGTCAAAACAGCTTAATAAGAATAAAAGTGGGATGAGATGATCTAGCAAGGGCTACAGCACTTCCAAGGAACCAAATGATAATCTGTAACCCTAAAACAACCCACTTCAATTCACAAGGTTCGAGGCAAAGTAAAAATAGAATAAACCCTCTAAAATTAATAGAAAAATAATCTCTAGGGTTTAGAACCTTCAATTTGGCCTTTAGAACCCATTTTGACCTACATTGAGAACCATGCCCAATTAATAACTTAATTTGGGTTTTTGCGCAAATTGACCGGTCAAACAAGGTTTAATATGAAAATGAAATTCACCATCAGATTCCTTAGGTCCTAATTAGTCATGTATAAAAACTTGAGCCTAAGAAGAAACCCCCTTGACCGACTTCACACTTTGGTCCTCATATATTTACTCTTTGGCCCTCAACTTTTGAACCCTCGCATTTTGGCCCCTAACTCTCCTTCGTTCTTTGCAATCAGGTCCCTCCTGCAAAACCCTGCCAGCACCATGCTCCGGCGACCTTGCGCGGAGCATGGCGCCGCGCAGGGTGAGGTGGGGGACCTGGCAAGTAAACCGGGGGTGCCCTGCGTCGTCAGCCGTCGCAGGGGCACCCCCCTGGTCATTGTAGCCCACCATACCGGCCGTGCGAACGCACGAACGGTATGGGTTCGTGTTCCGACCATTCTCCGGCGAGGGAGACACGTCGTCTCCCTCCGCCTTCCTCCCTGTTTCATCCCTATAAATACCCCCCGCTGCTCCACCGACCAGGGTAGCATGGATCTGACGGAGAAAATCCCCAACTTCTTCTCTTCTTCCTCCGGCAGACGCTCACCAGCTCCGGCGGCTTCCTCCCCCTCCACCTCTTCGCTCTGCCGCAATACCAGCAGCAGAGACTTCCTCCCCTGCTCTTCCCGCGCCACGCCGCACCCAGCTGGCGCCTCTCCGGCTCTCTGCTCGCCGCCGCCCCTCTCCCTGAGCATCGTCTTCTCCGGCGACAGTCGATACGACTGTCGCCCTGTTCCTCCCCCTTCGTCCCTGCAAGTAAGCTAGAGCTACTCCCCTTCTCCTCCTCTTTCTTTCCCCGCTTTCAATTTATTCAATTAAGCCCTCTACCGACCCTGACCACCTTCACCCCCTTCGCCTCCGACCACCCTCCGGCGAGCCGTTCCCATCACCTCAGCAACCCACACGGCTCGCCGACCCTCACCGCACCTCCGCCTCATCACACTGAGCACCCCCCACCCCTCCACTGCCACTCCACACCTCCGTAACACTCCCCCGAACAAACCCATTCCTCCGGTTGCAGTCCGACCCAGGGCTGCCACCAGACACCTCCTTGCGGCCTGCCGCGCAGCTCCTCACCTTCGCCGTGCCACGACGAAGGTTCCCCAGTGGTTTGATTAGGCCGCGAGGCCATATTCGTGTCCGACAGGTTTTGAGGTCCGACCGCCATTGACGCACATTAAAGCAGCTTCTCCCGCGCTCCAGGCTTGAGGACGCCAGGTCTCCAGCTGCTGCGGGGTACGGGGCGTCGTGCGAAGGCAGCCAGCCAGCAACTTATGCAGATAGAAGCCACAGCTGCAGAAGCCAAGCCGCGGTCTCCCAGCAGGCGCACGCGAGGAACGGTCTGCGTTTAGTCCCACATCGGTAAGCCTCACACACGTTCCACTGTTTAAATTGATTTCGTGCACTAGCCTCATTGCCTCAGTACACGGGGTGAGGTCCCCTTACACCCGCCCGGTTACCCGGTCTCGTCCGCGCTCACGCCTCGCGGACCTGACCCGACCCGACTTAGACTGACTGCACTCCTCGCCCACCACGCACGCCGGTGGGCCTGGACTCGGGCCTGACCCGAACCCGATTACCCGGTAGCTCTGGGAGAGCTTTCCCAAGAGTGGTTTCAGAGAGAAAGAGAGACGCGGGGGGGGGGGGGGGGTAGAGTAGGTTTTGCCTCTTGACGAAAAACTCTGAAGTGTGCAGGCCAAGGAAGAAGAAGAAGACCCGCGGAAGAAGAAGTGCAGGCGAAGAAGAAGGAGCTGCACTGTAGCAAATGCATAGTTAAGTCGTCGAAGCAACGGGTCAGACGACGGAAGGTCAGCAGCCAGAGCAGGAAAGAAGGCAGGCTGAAGAAAGAAAGAAAAGAAGAGCAACGGCCAAAGCAGAAGAAGAAGAAAGGAAGACTTAGTAGCTGAAGGTAGAAGCTCTGCAGCCAGAAGGAAGAAGAAGAAGGAGATCTGAAGAGGAACATCACCACTGCAGAACAAAGAAGAAGAAGGAGATCTGAAAAAAAATAGAGAAAGAAGAGCATCCCCCTCTGCAGAACAAAGAGAAAACAACAAATTCTTTCCCTCTCTCTTTCTTTTTGTAAAAGAAACATGTATATCTCTAGAATACGACTTGCTCCCTGAGTTCGACCTCGGGAACTCTTTCATTTTCCGAGTAAAAAAATTATATTTGAAATGTTGGTAATAACCGGCTTTACTACAACGTTATAACAAAACCCTCAAACCCGGTTGCCGCGACGTTTCATTTTGGTGCCGCTGCCGGGGAGCAACGGCTATTCTAGAGGTAAACATTCCTGTTTCTTTTAATTTCTGATAATCTCCTCTCTTTTGTGCAGCTACAGGAACTCAAGAAGACAAGCAACCACGCGACAACCACTCCGAAGACAGGTAAATTTTTTTCCCCTCACTATTAACCCCTAAACTCTAAATAGGAAGAAAAGAAAAGAACAAGCAATATAGGGCTAACCTGTCTTCCATACTTAGTAACCATAAAGAGTTGCATGTTTTCAACTCATCACTCCTGCACACTATTAAGGGTATTTAAGGGCTAACACATTCTTGCTTGAGCCCTAATTGCCCAACAAAGAGTTAAATGGACCAAGTAGAGCCAACATAAGGTTAAACAATAGGATTTCAGTTGAGACACACCCCTTAATCAAGAATTGAGGAAATCCAAAAGAGGTGTGCCCAAACCATTGATTGAAAATAATTAACAAGAAAAATCCTAAACAATTGGCTCTCTCTAAACACTTGAACCCTAAAAGAAAGGACCCAAAAAGCTCTCAAAGAAAACAAGAGGTAAAGTTGACCCCTTTGGGTTAACCAACCTTAAATTAGGTCACGCTTTGCACTTAAAAAGACTAAAGTTCAAGTGAAACCTTAAGCACCCTGATCTTAAAATTGGTAGACTTAAGAGGTCAAGATCCCCATTCTGGTCTACCTGGAACCGCAGTGACAAGAGAGGTCGGGTGGGGGAAACCCTGTAACCCGTGGGGATGCTCTACCGTGTAGGGGTCTTCGCGGGACTCTCCCTCTCTGGTTGCCCAGGTAATTCTCAGGTGGACGATCTTTCTGATCAAGGGGTCCATCTGCCCCGCACCTCTATAGTCACCCAACACATTTTTGGGTGTCTTGATTGGGTCCAGCACCTTCTAAACTTACCTCTCCCAACTGTGCATGTACGGAAGGAGGTCTCTACGACCACCCTTAAGACCTCCATTAGAAATTCGCTCTCGTCAAGGCCAAGCCTCGACGCCCGTATTTGTGCAGCAACACCCTCGCATTATTCTCTCTTCTGATTCAGAACCAAGTTCTTCTTCTTCCCTCATCATGGCTCAGCCAGTTGAGGAAGAAAATAATCTGGAACACCAGCTCCAGCGACTCAATGACCTCTTCCAAAACTTCGTACACCCACCACAGCGTCCTATGATGCGGGACCACTACAATCCTGCTGCGGTGGCCATTGAGCCTCGAGTCAGAATCCCGATTGGAGGACCTGATTCCGAACTAAAGCCCAACATGATTCATGCTATACCTAAATTCCATGGGCTTAATTCCGAAGATCCCTTCCAGCACATCAAACAGCTAAAGCATCTGGCCCACACTTTTGGATCAGATGCGCAAAATCGGGATATTCTTCTCATGAAGATGTTCTCCTTTTCTCTTATGGACAAGGCCGCCCATTGGTATCAAACTCAGACCCGGCCGATCAACACTTGGGAAGAACTTCAATCCGAGTTTTTGAAAAAGTTCTTTCCCGTTGGTCGGACCAACGCCTTGCGCCATCAGATTACACACTTCACTCAACAATCAGGAGAACCTCTCCATGAGGCATGGGATCGTTTTCAGGATCTCATGAGAAAGTGCCCCCATCACGGAGTTCCTAAATGGGAACAAGTCCAATCTTTTTACCAGGGACTCCGTGAGGACATCCGCCTTTTCGTCAATGCAACCTGCGGAGGAAACATCATGGGTCAACATGAAGACACCGTATGGGAGATTCTCGAAAACATGTGCGAAAACTCCATCAACAATGACTCCATGGGATTATTCGACAGGACGAATACCCGCGCAGTGACGAATCTTAAGGGAGCACATGAGACGCAGGGCCTGTCCGCATCAGTCGACCTGGAATTAATGGCCAGTCGATTGGACAAGGTCTCAATCATTGAAAAGAAGGTGGATGAGCTGACTCAGCACTTGCAGCGAGCCACCTCTGCGCGTAACTCCTTTGCACAACCTCCTTCCACACAGGAGACTGTGCAAAACATCCTCCACCGATCCTCCCCTGGGATGGATCCATATCCATCCCCATCTGATTCTTGGACTGGAAGATCATCCGATCCTTTCTACACCAGCCGGGGAAACTCCATTCCTCCTTTCCCTGACTCTCAGGAGGTTCCTCAGATCTGCGAGGACCTCAACGCCATCCAGAACGACCCATTCTCCAACACTTACAACCCTGGATGGCGAAACCATCCAAATTTTCAGTGGGCAGGAAATTCCCAAACCCAAAGACCACCTTTTCAGTCCCGCCCACAGCCCTCTCATCACTACTAGCCGCCTCAGCCTCGGCCCAACCCTACTTATCCATCAGGGCCAAATCAAGATCAAATGTCCTTAATCCTCCAGACTCTGGCTGACATTCAAAAATCAAATGCGGCTATTCAAAAATAGCACAAGGATGAGCTTACTGAAGTTAAAACTCAACTGGCCCAGTTGGCAAATTCTCGCCAACCAGGCACACTCCCTTCCCAACCTCTTCCTAACCCAAATAACGTGCCAACCCAGAAGCGCGTTATGAATCCAAATTTAGGCCACACTCAATGGATTTATCAGGCCCCCACTGCTCCATCTCCAGACGAGATGGATGCCTCAACTTCTCGTGCGAGATTTCAGCAGCAGCCACCGCTCCTACCAAACCCAAACCAAAATCAGGCTGGATTAAATTCTGTAACAACACGTAGTGGTAAGACAACTCAGGACCCGCATTATCCAAACCACTCCCAGCCTGGTAACCATGACCCTAGGATAGTTATCCAAGGTACCACTATTCCAGATCCACAACCTGAACCTATCCTAAAAGAACCAACCAAGATCCCGTTTCCCGAGGCCCTGACCAAGGGAAAGAAGACCACCAAACCCGTGGCCCCTGAGGAGGACCTGGTCAAGCTCTTTGAGCAGGTCCACATAAACATCCCCTTGATGGATGCAATCCACCACGTACCAGCTTACGCACGATTTCTAAAAAATTTATGTACACCCCAGCGTAAGCCGCGAACCAAGGGAGGGAGCCCAATTGCTCTGTCAGAGCAAGCCAGCTCTGTAATCCTTAGTAGACTCCCGCCCAAGGCAAAAGATCCTGGAACTCCCCTAATCTCCTGTAAGATAGGTGGTACCCAATTTGATAGAGCATTGTTAGACTTGGGTGCATCTATAAATCTGATACCCACATCCTTACTGGACCATCTAGAAGAATCTGAGCTGAAACCAACCGAGGTGACATTACAATTAGCAGATCGATCTATAAAGTCACCAAAAGGGATTCTCGAGGATGTTATCGTGAGAGTGCGGGATTTCTATTTTCCAGTGGACTTTATAGTCTTAGACATGGATGCACCCGAGAACCCTAGGGATACACCAATCATTCTAGGGAGACCTTTCTTGGCTACTGCTAGAGCCAACATCAGCTGTGAGGAGGGCCAAATAGAGCTTAAGTTTGGAGATCAAACACTGAAAATTGATATATTTAAGGCCCAACAAGGAATTAATTGCGGCGTCATCGAGCAAGTTTGTGACATCAAGACTTTGGTTGATGAATCACACCTCCAGAGTGACTCGATTGTGCCTCATCAACCACAGAAGGATCTTGACCCGCAAACAGAGGAGTTGAATCCAGATATGAACAACCCAGTAACTCCCACCCTTAAACCTCACATCTATACTGAACCACCCGCTGCTGCTGAAAACCCCATCCTCGAACTGAAACCCCTTCCTGCTCACTTAAAATACATCTTTTTGGGTTCTAATCAGACCCTTCCTGTGATCATCAATTCCAACCTCAGTCCTGAACAGGAAACCAGTCTGATTGTTGTCCTCCAGCAACATCGAAGAGCCATCGGATGGACTCTCGATGATTTGACTGGAATAAGTCCCTCTTATTGTACTCATCATATCTATTCAGAAGAGGGCACACGACCTTCTCGTGAAATGCAGAGACGCTTAAACCCCAATCTGCAGGAGGTCGTGAAAAAGGAGATCATCAAGTGGTTAGATGCCGGGATCATCTACCCGATCTCCGATAGTCGTTGGGTGAGCCCAATTCAGGTCGTGCCTAAGAAGGCAGGACTCACCACTATAACGACTGAGACCGGAGAAATCATTCCTACCCGATTAGCCAACTCGTGGAGAGTCTGTATAGATTACCGTCGACTCAATTCCTCCACGAAGAAGGATCATTTCCCACTACCCTTCATTGATCAAATTCTCGAAAAACTAGCGGGAAATAGGTTCTTCTGCTTTCTTGACGGGTACTCCGGTTATAACCAGGTGGCAATCCATCCTGAGGACCAAGAAAAGACCACGTTCACCTGCCCCTTCGGAACATACGCTTTCCGAAGGATGCCTTTCGGTCTTTGCAATGCACCCGCTACTTTTCAGCGATGCATGCTTGCCATATTCTCAGATATGGTAGGTGATTATCTGGAAGTCTTCATGGATGACTTTTCAGTTTTCGGAGCATCATTCGACGATTGCCTCCAACACTTGGTCCAGATACTCAGGCGGTGCATCGACGTGAATTTGGTTCTTTCCTGGGAAAAGAGCCATTTCATGGTGCCTGAGGGAATTGTCCTGGGACACTCAATTTCAGAGAAAGGTATCCAAGTGGATCGAGCTAAGGTTAATCTGATTTCTCACCTTCCTATGCCTATCTCGATCAGGGACATCCGATCCTTTTTAGGGCATGTCGGTTTTTATCGACGATTTATCCCTGATTTTTCAAAAATCGCACGCCCCCTGACCACTCTTCTCTCCAAGGATGTTCCCTTCGAAATCTCCAAGGAATGCACTCAAGCATTTGAAATCCTGCGTGACCGAGTCACCCAAGCCCCGATCCTACAGTCCCCTGATTGGTCTCAACCCTTTGAGATCATGTGTGATGCATCCGACTTCGCTGTAGGAGCGGTTTTGGGGCAGAAAAATGACAAGAAACCTGTGGTCATTTACTACGCCAGCAAAACACTCGATGAGGCTCAGCGTAACTATACGGTTACTAAGAAAGAGCTGCTAGCTGTAGTATTTGCCCTAGAGAAGTTCAGATCATACCTTCTGGGTTCCCATGTCATCATATACTCGGATCACACGGCTGTGAGGCATCTCCTTGCAAAGAAGGACGCGAAACCTCGATTGATCCGATGGATCTTGCTGTTGCAAGAATTTGACCTCGAGATTCGCGATAAAGCAGGAAAACAAAACGTGGTAGCTGATCACTTGTCCCGTCTTCCTTCTGAAATAATAGACCCTTCCGGACCCATCACTGAGCATTTTCCCGATGAGCACCTGCTGACTATTGGTACTAGCCTTCCATGGTTTGCTAATATTGTAAATTACTTGGTATCTCATCAGACCCCGTCCGATTGGCCGAAGGCCAAGAAAGACAAATTACGCTCCGATGCCAAGTATTACATTTGGGAAGACACGTACCTCTTCCGCATAGGTGCCGATCAGATCATCCGGAGATGTGTCCCGGAAGGGGAAGTCAACAATATCCTCTCTTTCTGCCATGACCAGGCATGCGGTGGCCATTTTGCCGGGCATAAAACCGCATCAAAAGTCCTCCAGTGCGGCTTTTACTGGCCCACACTGTTCAAAGACGCATACAGTCATTGCAAGGCATGCAGTCGTTGCCAGACTTTGGGCAACATGAGCCATCGCGACATGATGCCTATGCAACCGATTCTAGTATGCGAAATCTTTGATGTTTGGGGGATTGATTTTATGGGCCCCTTTCCTGTTTCGGATGGTTTCGAATACATTCTGTTGGCTGTGGACTACGTGTCCAAATGGATCGAAGCCATACCGACCCGAACCTGTGATCACAAAATCGTTCTCAAATTCATTCATCAACACATTTTCTCAAGGTTCGGGATTCCTCGTGCAATAATCTCTGATGGGGGGACCCATTTCACAAATGCTCAGTTTAGGTCACTGATGACCAAATACGGGGTGTCTCACCGAATCTCTACTCCTTACCACCCCCAAACTAATGGTCTAGCTGAGCTGTCTAATCGGGAGATCAAGAAAATCCTGCAAGTCACTGTTCGACCTGACAGGAAGGACTGGTCGTCCCGACTTCCGGAAGCATTGTGGGCCTATAGGACCACCCACAAGACCCAATTGGGCATGTCTCCCTTTAGATTGGTGTACGGAAAGGCATGCCACCTTCCCGTCGAACTGGAGCATAAAGCCTATTGGGCAGTACGGAACTGTAATCTGGATCTTTCTAAGGCTGGGACCCACAGAAAACTCCAAATCAGCGAGATCGATGAATTACGCATAGACGCGTACGAGAACTCGCAAATCTACAAGGAGCGGGTTAAAGCCTTCCACGACAAACACATCTCGAGAAAGATCTTTCATCCTGGTCAAAAGGTCCTACTCTTTGATGCCCGACTCAAACTCTTCCCAGGAAAACTGAGATCTAAGTGGGTCGGACCGTATTTGGTCCGACAGGTTTTTGGAAATGGAGCAATCGAAATTAGTCCACTCAGCCACGATTCTGAACCTTTCATCGTGAACGGTCAGAGACTCAAGCCGTTCATTGATGTAACTTCTACTGATTTGGCTAAGGCATCTTATATCCTCCTTTCCCCTTGAGCTTATTGCGCCCAGCCGATGGCGTAAAACTCAGCGCTTAACGGGAGGCAGCCCGTCATTCTCTTTGAAAACCTGAAACTTGTTCTGACACCTTTCAGCACTTGAAGTTCACCCTTGTAGACAGCCGACCCCAACTCAGATGTTCGCATCTGAGATTTGAAATCGTCCGCAAAAATTCAACCCGACCCATCCACTCACCCAAATTTCTGTCTTAAGGAATGAACTAAGACCCCCTAGGTTACAATGAGGACATTGCAAATCTTAGGCATGGGGGGGTAGGAAAGTGCAAAAAAAACTTGTAAGAAAAGGTTTCAAACAAAAAATTCACATATGCCAAAAATACCATAAAAATTAAAAAATTTTTCGAAAAAGAATAAGAGGAAAAGAGAAGGAAAATTTTGTGAAGGAGAAAAGAAACAAAATGAAAAAGGAGCACAAAATTATGAGAAAAAGTGATAGTCATTAGTAAGGAACTAAGGAATTAACCTAAGTTCTAGACCTCATTCAAGAAAATAACTGAAAAGTGCACAATGAGATTAGTAAGAATGCAAACCTTAGGCATTCTTGAATAGACTCTTAGTACCCATTAAGATCTGGACACTCCTCAAGAGGTTGAGGAAAATGAAAAGCTGAAGTATTAGGTCTAAGGCTTAGGAAGTATTCGGCCTCGTTAACTAATTTTTGGTTTACGGGACTCAGTAACCTAAGCACCCTAATCTCACACACAGCCTGGTTCAGTAAGCGTAAAAATCAGAATCACGCAGAAGCGTCGCAAAAATCTGAAAAGAACACCTAGAATAGGAGCGGCCGATCAACACAAGTTGATTTGGACGAGTTCCCAGCGCGGAGAGGCGGGAAATCCCCTCGAAGATGCGTAACAAAATATCATCTCCTCGGTGCTTGTCTCTTAGGATATTTACATATCCTACGGGGGGCATGTAAGCACTCTGCTGGTTCAGATTCCATGGATGGCATTATCTCGAAGTGTCAATTGCCAGGGTCTGGATTCGGCCACGGAATACCATGGATGGGATTATCTCGAAATCTCAATAGCCAGGGTTCCGGGGGTTGCCATGGGCGGTGCTATCTCGAAGCATCGATCGCCAGGAACCCTTGAGGATTGATGATGGGAGCAAGGAATCTGATACAGACCGTGTTGAAAAGCCAATCCTAGGCTAGAACTAAAAAGAAAAAGAGAGAGAAAACTCTCCAAACAGAAAAACTTTCTATCTCTCTCTTACAAAATGCACTGTGAACTGAGCCAGGGCTAAAATCATTTCAAGCACGGGTGCTTTAACCACGAAGTCCAATAAACCTTAGGTTAGTTCTTGCGGGCCTTAAAAACCTTTGCTAAAAGACTGAGGCTAAGGCTAGACAGATTTGGATCTTGATTGGTACTAGAGTACCTTTTAGGCCTATGATCAGCATTCTAACCTAATCTATGCTCAAATAAAAAAGGCACTTATCTAAAACTATTGAAAACTTCATGGTCTAGAACAAGGGTTGAAACCTTAAGTTTTTGCTAAGGGACTAGCAAAAGCTAGGCATGGGGGTATGATGAGAACCTCATCATGAGCCATAACTAGCTCATTTTGACCCAATACAAAGGATAAAAGCTCCTACATATCTCAAGGAAAGGCTTAACTCAGAGAATTCTGAGTTTGAGAAGAAAACCAGTGATAAGGGGTAAAAGTGCAATTTTACCAGTATAATCTGCATACAGGGTAATTCAGGGCCCAAACACAGGTCAAAACAGCTTAATAAGAATAAAAGTGGGATGAGATGATCTAGCAAGGGCTACAGCACTTCCAAGGAACCAAATGATAATCTGTAACCCTAAAACAACTCACTTCAATTCACAAGGTTCGAGGCAAAGTAAAAATAGAATAAACCCTCTAAAATTAATAGAAAAATAATCTCTAGGGTTTAGAACCTTCAATTTGGCCTTTAGAACCCATTTTGACCTACATTGAGAACCATGCCCAATTAATAACTTAATTTGGGTTTTTGCGCAAATTGACCGGTCAAACAAGGTTTAATATGAAAATGAAATTCACCATCAGATTCGTTAGGTCCTAATTAGTCATGTATAAAAACTTGAGCCTAAGAAGAAACCCCCTTGACCGACTTCACACTTTGGTCCTCATATATTTACTCTTTGGCCCTCAACTTTTGAACCCTCGCATTTTGGCCCCTAACTCTCCTTCGTTCTTTGCAATCAGGTCCCTCCTGCAAAACCCTGCCAGCACCATGCTCCGGCGACCTTGCGCGGGGCATGGCGCCGCGCAGGGTGAGGTGGGGGACCTGGCAAGTAAACCGGGGGTGCCCTGCGTCGTCAGCCGTCGCAGGGGCACCCCCCTGGTCATTGTAGCCCACCATACCGGCCGTGCGAACGCACGAACGGTATGGGTTCGTGTTCCGACCATTCTCCGGCGAGGGAGACACGTCGTCTCCCTCCGCCTTCCTCCCTGTTTCATCCCTATAAATACCCCCCGCTGCTCCACCGACCAGGGTAGCCTGGATCTGACGGAGAAAATCCCCAACTTCTTCTCTTCTTCCTCCGGCAGACGCTCACCAGCTCCGGCGGCTTCCTCCCCCTCCACCTCTTCGCTCTGCCGCAATACCAGCAGCAGAGACTTCCTCCCCTGCTCTTCCCGCGCCACGCCGCACCCAGCTGGCGCCTCTCCGGCTCTCTGCTTGCCGCCGCCCCTCTCCCTGAGCATCGTCTTCTCCGGCGACAGTCGATACGACTGTCGCCCTGTTCCTCCCCCTTCGTCCCTGCAAGTAAGCTAGAGCTACTCCCCTTCTCCTCCTCTTTCTTTCCCCGCTTTCAATTTATTCAATAAAGCCCTCTACCGACCCTGACCACCTTCACCCCCTTCGCCTCCGACCACCCTCCGGCGAGCCGTTCCCATCACCTCAGCAACCCACACGGCTCGCCGACCCTCACCGCACCTCCGCCTCATCACACTGAGCACCCCCCACCCCTCCACTGCCACTCCACACCTCCGTAACACTCCCCCGAACAAACCCATTCCTCCGGTTGCAGTCCGACCCAGGGCTGCCACCAGACACCTCCTTGCGGCCTGCCGCGCAGCTCCTCACCTTCGCCGTGCCACGGCGAAGGTTCCCCAGTGGTTTGATTAGGCCGCGAGGCCATATTCGTGTCCGACAGGTTTTGAGGTCCGACCGCCATTGACGCACATTAAAGCAGCTTCTCCCACGCTCCAGGCTTGAGGACGCCAGGTCTCCAGCTGCTGCGGGGTACGGGGCATCGTGCGAAGGCAGCCAGCCAGCAACTTATGCAGATAGAAGCCGCAGCTGCAGAAGCCAAGCCGCGGTCTCCCAGCAGGCGCACGCGAGGAACGGTCTGCGTTTAGTCCCACATCGGTAAGCCTCACACACGTTCCACTGTTTAAATTGATTTCGTGCACTAGCCTCATTGCCTCAGTACACGGGGTGAGGTCCCCTTACACCCGCCCGGTTACCCGGTCTCGTCCGCGCTCACGCCTCGCGGACCTGACCCGACCCGACTTAGACTGACTGCACTCCTCGCCCACCACGCACGCCGGTGGGCCTGGACCCGGGCTTGACCCGAACCCGATTACCCGGTAGCTCTGGGAGAGCTTTCCCAAGAGTGGTTTCAGAGAGAAAGAGAGACGCGGGGAGGGGGGTAGAGTAGGTTTTGCCTCTTGACGAAAAACTCTGAAGTGTGCAGGCCAAGGAAGAAGAAGAAGACCCGCGGAAGAAGAAGTGCAGGCGAAGAAGAAGGAGCTGCACTGTAGCAAATGCATAGTTAAGTCGTCGAAGCACCGGGTCAGACGACGGAAGGTCAGCAGCCAGAGCAGGAAAGAAGGCAGGCTGAAGAAAGAAAGAAAAGAAGAGCAACGGCCAAAGCAGAAGAAGAAGAAAGGAAGACTTAGTAGCTGAAGGTAGAAGCTCTGCAGCCAGAAGGAAGAAGAAGAAGGAGATCTGAAGAGGAACATCACCACTGCAGAACAAAGAAGAAGAAGGAGATCTGAAAAAAAATAGAGAAAGAAGAGCATCCCCCTCTGCAGAACAAAGAGAAAACAACAAATTCTTTCCCTCTCTCTTTCTTTTTGTAAAAGAAACATGTATATCTCTAGAATACGACTTGCTCCCTGAGTTCGACCTCGGGAACTCTTTCATTTTCCGAGTAAAAAAATTATATTTGAAATGTTGGTAATAACCGGCTTTACTACAACGTTATAACAAAACCCTCAAACCCGGTTGCCGCGACGTTTCATCTCCCATGAAAGTACTATGTTGAATTCAATACACCTCCCCAGGATCTTAATGAAGTTATTAAGACAAGACTAAAAATCATCTTCGAAAATGGAGAAGTCATCCATGAATACTTCCATGAAATCCCCAATCATATCAGATAATATAGCCATCATACAATGCTGAAAAGTTGCAGGTGCATTACAGAGGCCAAAGGGCATTCGCTTGAAGGCTAATGTACCAAAGGGACACATGAAAGTTGTCTTATCTTGATCTTCTAGGTTAATTGTGACCTGCTTATACCTGGAATTTCCATCCAAGAAGCAGAAGAAGCTTCGCCGAGCTAACCTTTGCAAGATCTTGTCAATGAAAGGTAAAGCAAAATTATCCTTTTTGGTAGCCGTGTTTAGCTTCTAAAAATCAATGTAGACCCACCATGAGGTCGTGGTGTGGATCGGGATGGATTTGCCCTTCTCATTTTTAATAATGGTAAATCCCACCTTTCTGGTCATGATCTGGATGGGACTCTAATAAACAGTAGTTTATCATCATTTTTTTTGCCCTAAAACAAATCTAGCTCTTAGGTTTTTAACTTCACAAGTGGGTTTCTGGGTTGCATTTTGGCATAATATTGGTTAGTCATGCATTGCATTCTTTATTATATTTTTGACATATTCACTTGAGTGTTAAGGATAAGCAGATGATCAAACCTTTAAAACCCTAGCACTCAAGAAGGTAGAAAGTGAAGAAGAAGATCATTATAGCTAAACCCTAGCTAGATCCAGCTCATCTCAGCTGGTTATCAACCCACATAAGTTAGGTTTATCTCCCTCAAGCTCCATTCGGCTCATCTTAGCTGGATGGTAGCTCAAGGTAGCTCAACTTACCTCAACTCAGCTCAGATCCAGCTCAACTTAGTTGAGTCTAGCTCATCTTAAATCTAATCAGTTCACTGGGAGCTCTAGCTACCTCAACTAAGTTGAAGGAAGTCCACCTTAGCTCAGGTCCAGTGCTTCCAACTCCATTCAACTCAAGTCAGTTGAAGATGACCTCTAGCTTAGGCTAGCTCAAGTAAAGCTCCTGGAGACTCCACTCAGCTCAACCTAGTGGAGCTAAACTATTTTACCTAAGTTAGCTACTTCAACCAGCTTGGTTATTTCCGAGAAGATCAGACCCAGCACACCTCAGCTCAATTCAGCAGAAGCCATCTTATTTTAGTTTGGCTTAGCAGTTACTAAAGAACTAGCAAGTTAAGCCAACTAAGGTAGCTCCTTGCTGTTCTCTTGAGCAGTCACCAGCTCTAGTGCAGCTCCAGATAGCTCTTCCTCAACTTCTCATCTCATAACCCTAGCTCATCCACTACTACCCTACTAGCTAAGCTAGCATAGCTAGCTTAGCTAAGCTCTACCTAGCTCCACCTACATGGCCTTCCAACTTACCTAGCTAACTCCACCAAAAAAAGACCTAAACTTAGTTCACTTAACTAACCTACTCCTAATCCACCTTGGTTCCAACCACATAACACATCCCTTCACCCCACTAACCACCAAGAGACACCACCTAAAGTGCACCTTATAAATACCCATAGTTGGTGCCACAATTTTCCCTCCAAAAACCCCCTCATCACCACCATACACCTACCCTCTCAATACATCCTAACCCTCCACATAAACCCCCTTCTAGAACCCTCCTTGGTGGTGCCAAAATGGTGGCTTCTCTTCATTTTTGGTGCCATCTTTAAGGTGCCCTTTCACCCATCAACTCCCCCCTTGCACCCCCTAGGATGGCACCAAGTAACCCTAGCCATAAATCCTACAACCAACCCATTCTAGCCATCTACCAAAAATCCACCAAAACCCTTCACTTGGTGTCAAGTAACCCTATCCATTAGATCATCTAACCACCACCAAAAATACATCCTAGACATCCATTTCCCTAGATGCCTACCCTACCCCCTTACTACTTTATAAATACCCATATAACCACCACATTAAGATCATCCTTGGTTACATTTTTCTCCACCTAGGTCCACCATTACCAACGTCCAAGGAAGGAGCAAAGGAGGAAGATCAAGGAGACACTCTATCTCCTTGATGGCTTCAACTTCTTCTTCTTCTTCCTTGTGTCATCACCAAACCAAGGAGGAAGTACAGGGAAGGACATCCAGAGAAGGAGCAAGAAGGGTGGTCCACACCACTGATGGGAATACCATCATGAGCCATAACTAGCTCAATTTGGTCATATAAAGTCAATAAAAGCTCCTACATATCAATCAGAAGGTCTCTTGAATAAGATGAGTTGTTTTGAGAAGAAATCATGAAAACAGGGTTATTTATGCAATTTTATCATCTTATCACAAATACTAAATAACCACGGGGTATTCTAGGGTTTATTAAAGGTCATTTAATCATTAATGTCTAATAAGTGGGTCCATGCAGATAGAAACGGGTTTTCATGCATTTCAAGAATTAATGGACATCTGAACCCTAAAAATGGACCTGCTTAATTAACTGAGGTTTTGGTTTGGATAAAATTCATCTAAATTCTCTAAAAATCATAGAAAAATATTTTCTAGGGTTTGGCTTCTTTGATTTGACCATTTGAAGCTATTTTGATCTAAAATAGAGTCTCAGATAGATTATTACCCTAATTTAAGTTTTCGCATAAATTACCTGCTAAACTTGGTCCAAATCAAAATCCAACTTCACCATTGGATTCCCTAGGTCCAAGTTAGGTTTGTAACAAAATTTGGGCCCAATCAGAGATTCTCTTGACCTAGTTTGCAATTTGGTCCTACCTGATTCTTTCTTTCTTGCACAACCACTCAGCTTTTGAAATTCCTTGCATAAAGCCCCCGATCTTTGTTATCACTCTTTGCAAAATGGTCCTACCATTTTCGTGAAGGATTCCTACTTCGGCGAGCTTCGTTTGGCAAGAACTTGTTGATTATTTGACGAATCCCTCTCAAAATTGAAAGGGAGATTCATCAAGTAATTTCCTTCCTTTTAAGCCTTCTCTGAGTCTACAAATATCAACCAATCTCTCATGCGAACCTTTGAAAGGATTCAATCTCCATAGATTTCAGAGCTTGGAAGCTTCCAAGCTTGGTTTTCAAGCTTGGAAGGCCTCCTTGATCCCTATAAAAGGACCCTTAATTTAAACCGTACATCCACAGCTTGTTTTTGGCCAGTATCTCACCTTCTTCCCTCCTCTCCAGCTGAGATCCTCCACAAGCACCGACAAGCCTCTCCAACCTCCTTCCTTGTCCACCATCTCGCAACACCGGCAAGTTCCTCTTAGACCCCTTCTCTTCCTTGCTGTCCACCTCAACAGAGGTTTCATCTTCTCCGTCGCCGGCGTGCCAAAATCAGCGTCGATTCCTCCCTTCCATCTAATTAGAGTAGGTTAGCTAGGTCTCCTTAGTTTCCTAGGTTAAATCCCATATCCAAAAACCCAAAAGCATCCCTCAACGCTTACGCAAGCCACCATCGTCCTCCGCTCCGGCCACTAATTCGGTGAAGTTCTCTGCTCACTCCACTGCTCCAAATGCTTCCTCGACAAGCCTACGACCTCCGCCAAACCCACACGAGCAAAAGCCCTAACTTAGCTAGGCTTATTTCTCACTCCTACCCTCTATACAACTCTACACTCGCCACACCCATATTTCGAGGTCATACGACCTCCTCACCCTGCCAAACACCACCACATGGCCACCATCAAGTTTGTCATTGTCTGGTGACACTACTGAGCTGGTTTAACAAGGTCGAAAGACCGTTCTTTGGATTTCAGGTTCAGAACCTTCACCGCCATTACTAAAATAGCTTTGTGCAACCTCCAGCTACGTTCTTGTGACTTCAACTCTAGGTACAAGCCTGAGGTGATGCAGAATCAAAGCACAAATGTCTTTGCCCAGTCAATTGGCGTGTTTGACCACCCTCAAGCACGAATTGAGTGAGACCCCTTCATGGCAACAGCAAGCAAAGAAGCAGTGGGATTAGTCCCACGTTGGTAGCATTGAACCTCTCAACTGCGCATAAAGGCTTTTCGTGCTACCAACCCCTCACCCAGTACACGAGGGGTCGGGTCCCTCTTCACTCAGCCTTTCACATCTCGACTGTGCCCACACTCCATAGCCCTGGTCCTAGGTACACGTGCTCGAATGCTCGAATACCCGAATACTTGCCTGATTGAGAGAAATAAGAGGAAGGGAAGGAATTGAGAGAGAGTATGCAGAGAAAAGGGGGTTTCTCTCCTGAAACCTTCCAACACTTAGCCAAAATCTGAGAGCTCCTCCCTTGTGCGTGAAGAAGCAAGAAAGAAGAAGAGAAAGGGCTAAGAAGAAAAGGGAAGAAAGAAAGGCTAAGGAAGAAAGGTAGAAGAAAAGAAAAGAAAGAAGAAGAAAGGAAGAAGCTGTGCCTCTGAGAAGAAAGAAGAAGGGTTAAAGATAGAAGAGAAGAAGAAAATTTGAAAAACACTGTAGCACTTAATATGATGTGGCATTTGATTGATTGATACTATTGCATTATTTAAGTGAAATTGTAATAGGATAATTTGGTTATTCAAATCACCATTTTTACCCTAATCTTTTTGCCACATTGACTCCTGAATCTTTATTTATATCGTTTGTGCTTGAAATTGCTGTTACATTGCTATATTCTTGCTTACAATTGTGATTTTCAGATAAATTGCATATTACTCCTTGCATTCGACCTCGTACTTTTCTGAGTAATAAATTTTAAGTGTTCTACGTGATTTATCGGCTATACTACAATGCATTACTTTTAAAACACCGATTCAGAGCATTCAACACCCACCCTAAGGAGGAGATTTGGAGTGGAAATCTTCCACTCTAGGAGAAGCCAGGCATGTCCCACCTAGGGCTTGCCAAAAGGAAGGAGAGCCAGGAGCCAGGAGCCAGGAGAAAGCTTACTTCAATTCAGGGGCTACCAGAATTGGAGCAGGAGTCTGCAGCAACATCATCTTTTTCCTAAGCTTTCTTCTGCACTCTCTTTATATTTTTTTTGCATGGTAGTGTAGTGTTAAAATTGTGTTGGAGATTACAAGTGGGAATCCCTTTCACTTATGAGTTCTCCAGGCCATTGTAAAAATAAATTTTCAATTCAAGAAGCATTCCTCTACTTTCTGTTTAATTAGCTTGTTGTTGTGACTTGTTTATCATTTATTCCAAGCCTCCTTTGCTTGGAGTGAGTTGGAGAATCAAGGCACTTGTTGCTTTGATTTCTCATAGTTGCAATTCCGATTTTCTCCACAATTATTTTGCCCTTATTCAAAACCCTAAAAAATACTGATGTGCGCTTGTGCGTGTGTGTTAAGAAGTGTCGTTATAGTCGCACTTGCAACGTCGATTTTAAAGTAAATAAACGGAGGTGAGTCCGAGTGTCGGTATCAGGGAGGCGTGAAAATCGAATTTTTCTTATCACTTATTGTCATGGAAAGCGTAGAGTTTTGCTTGCAAAGGTGTGGTTTGAAAAGCAAGAGAGAGATAGAGAGAGGGAGAGGGAGATCAGGGTTAGAGTGTTTCTTGTTTGATCATGCAACTTAAACAGAAATTAAAGTAACAACTGAACAGAAAATAACTTCATTAATCATGCACTTTTAGTTCATAGCTTACAACATTAAATACATGCTTAAACAAAAGTAATGGAAAGCTTAAAAGAGAGAGAGAGAGAGGGGAGGGAGAGCGACGAGGCAGCCATGGTGGTGGAGGAGGCTCCGCCGGTGGCTCATCGTCTCCAGTGATTACAAGAGGGCTTGAAGCTAGCAAGAGAGTGGTGGAGTAGTTGCAAGGGAAGTGGATGCCTTGAATGAGTGGTTGGAGGGGGTTTAAATAGGTTTAAGGGCTTTCTAAAAGAAGGGGCTTTAGCGACATCTAGGACATCGCTAAATCCACTCCAAAAGTGTCGGTGAAGTCCTCCAGCCCACCGATCAACTGCCTGCGCCGTTCTTCTTCGCGCTCTATCCGCGGCCGCTGTGTGAGAGCCGTCCGATCGAACATCGGACAGCTAAGATCTCTCCTTGGATGCGCTTGGATCGTGCCTAAGGCACGAATGTGCGCGCGCGTCGTCGCCCGATGTGCGCACGTGTGTGGGTGCTCGCGATCTGTGGGCATGCCACGTGGCGCGATGTTGGCCGCTCGCTGCTGATCGGCGGCCTAATTTCACCATGCATGTCCTTCGTCTTCGATTTCACGCACTGCGTGGATCGAACCCACGTCGCATCCGTGCGGGCGTGCGTGCTAACCGTTGCGCCACGCTCGCGCTTTGTCGCGGCGACTACGAGCGGGTGCGCGAGTCTCGGCCGTTTGATCGAAGATCAACGGTCGAGATTTGATCTCAGCTGAAGGGAGAACGGCGTGTGGTGGAGCGGGGGTGACGTGGTGCAATGAGGGTCATTGATCTCTAGATCAACGGTCAGAATTTCTTGGACCCATTGTAGGAGCTCCAGATGTCGGATTTGGTCGATCTTGAGTCCGTTGGACTCCATTCGTCATTCTGAATCCATCCGTGCGGTCTGATTGCTCATACTAGGCCTGCTTTGACAAGTGCTTACACAAATGGCCTTTAATAGAATTTTATAAATAATCTTGGTACATGATGCATGCAATGCTCCCATTCTACTTATGTTGTGCCTTTTATTCTTAAGATGGGCCTTATTAAACATAATTATCAGCCCCTTGTGCAGTGTTATCATACCCCCATGCTTACTCCTTGCTAGTCCTTAGCGAGGTTTATTCTAGCCTTTATTTTGTTTCAGAATTTAAGAAGTAATTGCTTAGACACTTCGTCACTTGTCAATAGGAGGAAATATACTAAGATCCTAATCTACAAAGACTAACCAGCCTCGGGTGTCTGCCAAAATACGAATCGCCCGAATCCTTGCTTTAATGTATATAACTATACATATGTATATGTATATATATATGTATATATATTCTTTTTTAGAATTTTTTTGGAATTCAGTGTGGGTTGGTAACTTTTTACGGCTATCCAACCCACCCAAAACTCGGTCAAAACCCTAAGTGCTAAGCATCTTGGTGTGAAGGTTGTGAAAGACTCACTTATCGGTAATTTAGACAGATTTTGGGTTTCTACGGCCCTAGTTGACCGGAAGAGGAAATAAATTTTCCTAAAGGTGTATTTGTTTGATTGGTAGCTTTCTCCCTACGTTTGTTTTAATTGGGGTCAACACAAGGATTTTTCCAGTGTATATCTCCTCGGCTTGTACTACTTCCCCGCTTCTTCCTTAAGTGTTTTGGTTCTTTTTGTGCAGTTATTGAGCTGGGCTCTGGACAATCGACCAATGGGCTGTTACCCACGATCACTTGCCAGCCATACTTGTGCGATGAAGTGTGGTTTATTTTCTTTTCTTCTCCTCTTTTTTTTTTCGTAGGTGGCTTCCCTGATCTCAAATGTACCTAGAGGCAATGAAGAAGAAATGGTCTGTGGCTAGGTTCTGGACAACCTGCCAATGGGCTGTTACCCATGACAACTTGCCAGACATACTATCCTAGAGAGTTCATTAGCTACCCAATTTCTGTCAAAATCTCCGAGGAGTGAATCTGTGCAAAAATGTGTGCAGATGCTTAAACTCAAAGCTTTTCTGAGTTAGAGGGTGAGTTGATAAGTCGTATACTTATCACCTTATTTAGTAGGTGGATTAGAATGGCTTAGGGTTGCAAGGATTCGAAGCTAAATCCATATTTTAATGGACACCAGGGCTGATTAAGCCTGAAGGCCTGAAAAGTCTAAGTGTTTAAGTTCTTTTTGTGTTATTTTCCACTATTAACAAGTTTCTAATGCCTAAGTTTTCTTCCTAAATTCAAATTTTATTATTACTATTATTATTATTATTATTTTATTTGATTCAGACTGATTAAATGAGCTTAGGATTATGTAATTTATCACCCCCCCATGCTTAAGTTGGACAATGTCCTCATTGGCAAGTACATGGATGCATAAGGGTTCAAAAAGATAGTACCTGAGTGACATAAAATACCTGATCAGTCTGAATCCTCTGGGTTGCCTCCCAGGAACTGCTGAGTTTAACGCCTCCAGCTGGGAGGTGCTCCGTGTCATCCCTCAACGAGGGTGACACTCTCCTTTGGGGGAACCTGGGCTAGGAAATGCTTCAATCTTTGACCATTAACTGTAAAAGTGTGCCCAGTGTTAGGATTAGCGATTTCAACCGTCCCATTAGAGTAGGGCTTAACCACCCGAAAAGGTCCTGTCCATTTAGACTTGAGTTTCCCTGAGAAGAGTTTTAGGCAGGTGTCAAACAGCCAGACTTGCTGGTTAGGCTCAAAGGTTTTTCTATGAATGAGTTTATCGTGGATGGCTTTAATTTTCTCCATATACAGTCGACTATTTTCAAAAGCGTCCTGATGAATTTCTTTGAGCTCAGATAATTGGAGCGTCCTCTACGCACTGGCTAACTGGGGATCCATGTTACATTGCTTGACAGCCCAGTAAGCCCGGTGTTCCAATTTGACAGGAAGATGGCAGGCTTTGCCAAAGACCAGGCGATAAGGCGACAGGCCTATCGGGGTCTTGAAAGCGGTTCTGTATGCCCGCAGGGTGTCATCAATTAGTGTGGACTAGTCTTTCCTATCAGGTCTCATAGTCTTCTGTGAAATGTTCTTGATTTGTCTATTTGAGACCTCTGTCTGCCCGTTTGTTTGCGGATGATACGGGGTAGCAATGCAGTGCTTCACCCCGTATTTTCTAAGTAGGGCACGAAATTGGGAATGAATAAAATGGCTTCCACCATCACTGATCATGGCCTTGGGTATTCCAAACTGGGAAAAGATGTTCTTCTTAACAAAGTCCATGACAGTTCTGTGATCGCATCGATGGGTGGCGACGGCTTCAATCCATTTAGAAACATAGCTGACTGAGACTAGGATGTACTCGAAGCCGTTGGATGGTGGAAAGGGGCCCATAAAATCGATACCCCAAACACTGAAGATTTCGACAATCAAAATGGGCTAAAGGGGCATCATATCTTTCTTGGTCATGGTCCCCAGCATTTCGCAGTGTGAGCAAGTCTTGGCAAAGTTGTGTGCATCCTTAAATAGGGACGACCAGAAAAATCCAGACTGCAAAACTTTTGCAACTATTTTCTTTCCAGAGAAGTGGCCACCACATGCCTGGTCATGACAGAAGGAAAGCACACTCTGAACTTCGTCTTCAGGGATACACCTCCAGATGATCTGGTCAGCACAGAGGCGAAAGAGTATGCGATCATCCCAGAAATAGTGTTTGGCCTCAACCAAGAACCTGTCCCGTTGCTGTCTAGACCAGCTGTGTCGGGTTTGTCCTATAACCAGGTAGTTGACATAGTCAGCATACCATGGCATTTTCTTGTCTTGCACAGCCAGGATGTGTTCATTGGGGAAGGCGTCAGATAGAGGTAGGGAGGGTCCAATGTGGTCTGGATGAAGTCTAGACAAGTGGTCAGCCACACATTCTTCGATCCGCACTCACAGCACTGCTCGCTCCCGGTTGCGCGGGTTGGCCTTACACTGTAGCCACTATTCATGCCAGTATGCGGAACACTATGGCTACAGTGAGGTGACCGGAAAGCTTCTCACTTATTCGGTCACCCGGTGCATCACAACCGACCAACGCCCACGCACGCATCTCGGCCCGCATCGCCCGCACCCGCCCACGTAAGTCTCCCAACGGCTGCCTTCACCCTCTTCCTTCACCGCGTGTGCCTACGAGCGCACTCTCCAGCCCTTCCACGTAGCGTGGTGCACTGCGGCCTCCTCTCCACACCACTCCTTCCAGCATGCGCCTCTCTGCCTGCATACGTGCCTGTGGTGTCGAGCCTGGATAGGTTGTTAATATGATGATTTTATCATTGAAGTGTGTATAGCGGTTAACCTAAATTGGACCTAACCATCTCTTTATAAAAATTTTAACCTATCCTACTTGATTATATCTTAGTCACTTTTAGGCCCAGGGTCGAACTCAGGGAAGTGGGGTTACAAGTCAAGTTTCTACACCTTTCCTACAACGAGTCTCTTACATTCGTTTATTGTGTTTTTGGTGTTTTTCTTATTTAGATTTTTTTTCTGGTAATCTTTGTCCTTGAGGTAGAACCTCAAAATTGAGTTCTTGGCTTTGAGCCAAAACAGGGTTCCAAAACGAGTCTTGCTATTCGCAAGACGGAGTACCTACAAGTCAAAGATTCTCTTTTCTCTTTTATATATTTTTCTTTTATCTTTTCAGTAATAGGAAAGCAAAATAGAAATAAAATAAATATAGTATATATATATAGGTATATAATATGTATATAAAGGGTTGGGGGTGGAGGCGGAGATGGAGTGTAGCACGGTGTCAAGTCAAACGTCGTCTAGAAAGACGGAACCAACAGGACGAAGTGCCGCGTGTGAGGTGTAGGATGGATGGTGGAAGATGAATGCGAACATGCTTTTTGCACGCGTGTATCGGGGAATATCAGCAACTGGTGTAGATATTTCCATGATACCACGTATGGCAGATAATGTCAAAATATATATATGTGGATATGTAAATATATCCATATGCATATATGGTTATAAATAGGTATATTTATGTATATATATATGTGTATATGGATATATGTATGTAGCTATATGTATAGATAGATATATGTATAGATGTGTATATATATATATATATATATATATATATATATATATATGTATGTTTGTATATAATACTATATAGATGTGTATATATATATATAGGTATAATTATATATGTATATATAGGTAAATGTAGCTAGATATGTATATATATGTATATATGTATATATAGTTATACAGATATGTATATATGTATGTTGATATATATATATGTATATATATATATAAGTATATAGATGTATATATATATATATGTGTATATAGACTAATACATATTTATATAAGTACTAATATATGTATAGATATATATAAGTATATATGTATATATGTATTTATATATATATATATATAAGTATATAGATATTTGTATATATGTATATAAGTATACTAATGCTACCATATATATAGATATAAGTATATATAAATATATTTGTATATGTATAGTAGTATATGTATATATGTATATATATATATGTATGTATATATATAAGTATATAGATATATATATATATATGTATGTATGTATACTAATACATAAGTATATAGGTACTATTATATGTATAAATATAAGTATATATATGCATATTTATGTATATATATATATGTATATAAATATATGTATATATATATATCAATATATATGTATACGTATATATACATATGTATATAATAGTGTATAGATGTGTGTATGTGTGTGTAAGCGTTGGTGTAAAGAGTGTTGTGTGTGAGAGAGAGAGAGAGAGAGCGAGAGAGAGAGAGAGAGAGAGAGAGTAGCTACTCTGCAGAGGCGAAGGCACTGTTAAGGCGTCTGCAGACCAGGGCCGACGTCTGAGGCCTTCAAGCTCACGTGCAGGCATGCAAGCATGCAAACAAGCGCATGCTGGAGGGTGAAGGCTGGGAGAGGAGACGTAGCGCACCGTGCTACGCGAAGGCTTGCGCGGGCGCTCGCAGGTGCGGGCGAAGGGAGCCGGTGAAGGCAAGCACGTGTGGGCGAGTGCAGGCGAGGCAGACAGGTGCAGGCGAGTGCGGGTGATGCGGGCGGAGACACGCGTGCGGGCTGCGGCCGGTTGCGGTGCGCGGGGTGATCGGATAAGTGAGAAGTTTTCTGGTCAGCCCACTGTAGCCACAGTGTCGCGCAGACTCGCATGAACAGTGGCTACAGTGGAAGGCTGCGCCGTGCGACAGGGTACGGGCAATTGTGTGGGTGCGGATGGCTCGACGCGCGTAGTGTAGTGGCTTAGGCTGGTGGCTTGCGGGCGGAACCTCACGACAGAGCACGCAGTGGGGGGTTGGGTCATGAGCGAAGGGCGCGACAAGGCACGCGGAGGTCTGTAGGGGCTACTGGGATGCTTGGCCGACCGCTGCAGAGGCGCGCAGAGGTTGGCTGTGGGAGAAAGTGGGCGTGACATTCAGAAGGGGCTACTACTGCTGCTGCCACCGAGCTTTAGACCTTGAAGCTTGCGGCCAAGGCTGAAGTTGCTGGAATGGAAAAATAAACTAGAAAAGAGCCACCATGCCCACCGGCTCTTTGAAGAGCTGGGCGGTGGTGGTCTCACTGTGGTGGTGTGCACCACAGTGAGGGCTCCTGCCCGTCGGGTGTCTCTTAGGAGGGCCAGCATATGGAGGGAGAGGGAGGAGGGGGTGGTGGCCTAGAGAAGAAGTGCTGGTGTGGTTTTTTCGGCTGGGATCAGCCTGCTTTCAAAGGATGGAACCATGGCCTTTTTATAGGAGAAGAGGGCATGGTTGGGAATGGCTGCATGCAGCTGCACCGAGAAGTTGGTACGGCTTGGCAGGGAGAGGCAGCCGCAGGGAAGGGCAGCTGTAGGGAAGCATGGCACGAGGAGAAGGAGATGCATGCAGCCGCAGGAAAATCAAGTGAAATAAAAAAATAAAAGGATGGTGAATTAACAGAGATGCACTTGAGAAAAAAAGTAAATTGCAAGGCCATTATTTATTCTCCTCTCCTCTCAATTAAATGCATGCATGTATTTTTACAAATGTGATTATGGAACCCTAATATGCGTAGGTAATGCTAGGAAATAGCACAAGAAGGCACTATTGCAAGTGTATTTTTGCGGTGCAGTCATACCCCCATGCCTATCTTTTGCTAGTCCCTAGCAAAACAATATTTAGAAATGATCTTAAGCTGAAGATTTTCTTCTGAGGCGATATAGGTGTGTTTATTGTTGGATATTGTGAGAACCAATTGTAGAGAAGACTACTAGTACTTTAAGTCTCACATGATATAGATCATCTCTCGACTAACCAGGACTCTTGGTATTTAAACCTTAAGTACGGTTTCCAGGACCCAGGAGGTTTTTGCCGTACTCGAGAGCTCAAGAGATTATGGCTTGTGCTTAGTAAAGGATCAAGACTGACCAGACGAACAATAAGACTCAAGCCTAGGGTTTCACGAATTTTTAAGTAAAGGTTGGTCCCAGTTTCAGCCCGTGTTTTCGGATTGACCCTTAAAGAGATGATTGAAACTCAACTCCCATTTTCTAATATTTGTAGCTCAAAGAGAACAGGATAGAACCTTTTTTAGGGTAGCGACTTTGCATACATTTGCAAGATATACTGACTTATTTGCATCTTTTTTTTTTTTTCTTTAGAAACACGTGTCAGTATATCTCTTACAACATTATTTGGAGGAGCACACTTTTCTTTTTGGTGGGAGAGTTTCTTTTTTTTGGTGGAAAGAGGTTCTCCTAAACACAAGACTAAAACCTGGGATAAAAAGTCTACCTGTGCGCACAGGTAAGGACTCCACCTTCCCTAATGAACACTAGGGTTGGATCTTATGTTCACCTGGTCTTTCTTGATATGTGTAGTGTGTACCAAGTTTACTTAAGCTCTCAAGTAGAAGCAAACCAACGAATCCTATACTGGTGTCTCAAGTACAAGCATATGTCCTTAGTTAGGAGAGATTCCGATCTATTTTGTCAATGCTCAAGTGAATTAAGCTCGAGCCTGAGTGAATCAAGCTTCAGTGGCCTGGAAAGTCTTCAGAACAAAGGTTGAATATCCATAAATACTTACTGTATTTTTGTTTGAGCTTTCAGATCATTACTAAACACCATTTTTTATTATTATTATATATATATTATATATATATTTTTTTCTTTTTCTTTTTCTTGCATATTTATAAATAGGCGGGAACTACATGATACCATAAAGTACCCAGATCCTATGGATGCCTATCCACCCCCCCATGCCAAACAATGCTATGCCCTGATATGCATGCAGGGAAAGGTAGAGAAAGGATGAAAGATTAGGTAACGAGAGTTGAGGTGCAGGGTATAAAGCAAGGTGGTAGGGTGGGTCGTTGGTGGGTGGTGAAGATAAAAGTGCAGTGATCATGATAGTGGCGTGAAAAGTGATGGTGGATGGTGAAGGGTATAGAATTTCATGGAACGAGAGTGTCCTAGGTGGAATAGAAAACATGTCGGGAAGAAGAAGTTGGCCCTCAGATTGGCCAAGAAGAGGGGCTTCTTGGATAGATGGATCCGAAAAGGAATAGCCCCAGTGAGTATGATGTGGGCTCAAGGTCCTAGTGTGGAATTGCAAATCCACCTGATTTGGCAGGAAAGAAAGGGCAATCCGGACTTCAAGAGTGTGGATCGACGGTGAGTAGCCCGGATATGACTCAGACCACGAGGTATGGGAAGCGGAGGAAACCTCATCAGAAGTCTAGCCAGAGAAGGTACGGGACAAGGGAGGGATAGGGGAACGTCACAGTATGTGTCAGTCAGGTAATCATCAATGTTTTTAGGTAATCTGCAGCTATCCAAATAGGTCCCTATTAGTCCGATACATGCGCTGACGGCCATGTCCTCATCAGACGTGTCATCCTCGATACAATCGCAATCAAAGTTCTTGGTGGCCTTGAAGATGTTAAATATGAGCTTTTCAGATCCAACGACAATCTCAATACAGCCCTACTGGTAGTCGATAAGGGCTCGGGCTGTGGCCAAGAAAGGTCGACCAAGGATGAACGAACAATCAGAAAGTGAGCTAGGAACTTCCATATTTAAAACAAGAAAGTCAATAGGAAAATAGAGACTGTTGACCCTAACCACCACGTCTTCCACCACACCCTTCGGGATTTTGACAGAACGATCTGCCAACTGTAACGTGACAGGGGTGGGATTCAGAGTTCCCAAGGCAAATTTTTTGAGCGTGATGGTCGGTATAGGATTTATGGAAGATCCTAAATCAAGTAGGGCATGGTTAAAATTGCAGCCTTGGATGCTATAGGAAATCAGTGGTGTACCCAGATCTTTTTGCTCCGATGGTAGGTTTGACAATATAACACAACTCGCATGAGGCGAGAGAACCACTGGATTTTTAGTTTTCTTTGACTGTCGCCTGGGTGTTGTGTAGTCTTTGAAAATCAGACGACAGTAGGTATGTGGTCGATAGCCACGAGCAGGGGTACCTTGATTTCTACATCCTTGAACAAATTTCGTAGTTTATTAAAGGCCTGCGTTTCTTTCTTTTTGCCTTTTGGCTCCCTCAGTAGAGCCTCAGGAAATGGAACTGATTCTGGCAACAATTTGGGTGTATCGTCCTCTCACGAATGCGGTGCGCATCCCGAATGAGAGGTTGATGAAGAAGATGGGCCAGGATCAGGTCGAGGTGGATCGACAGTCTGCTTACTACTCCTCGTAGTGATAGCATTGGATGATGTGGGTCCAGTGGGAACATACGGAGGAGGAGGGTTTGCAATAGGGACATAAGAGTGCGGTGCTGTAGGGGATTAGCCTGAAATCCTGGTGGAATGCTCAGAGCTTGCAGAATTTGATGAACCTGTCCCTGAGAAGGTTGTACCTGTGGTTAAGGACCACGGGATACGAAATTTCCCGGATTTGGAATAGGTTGGGCAGGAAGAGTGCCCTGAGATCAAGTCGCCATGCGTAGTTGACTGATCTCAGCATTCTGCTGTGCCAATTGGTGCTGAAGAGAGCTCATGTTCTCTTCATGGCATTTTGACATATCCGTCATCATTCGCATCAATTTGTCAAGAGGACTTAATGTGTGTTCGGTTTGCGGTACGCAAGGGCCTGATGGCGGATTTGCCATAGGATTAGACTAGGCTGTTGGGATGACGGGTGCGGACGGTTGCATTAGTCCACCCGTGGGGTTTTGGCACTGCGGGTTGTTGGAACATGCGAAGTTCGGATGATTGCACCACCTTGGGTTATACGTGGCAGAGAACAGGTTATTCCCTAGGGCGCAAGCGTCTTCTATGCCAGAAGATGCATCAGCATGTAAGTATGCGTCTGAGCACACGAAGGCTTGATCTTCTGTGTCGAAATACTGGCTCGTAGAAGCCAGTTCCACATGACTTACCGAGTCGCTCGGCACGACACTCGGTAATGAAGGTCTAACGAGGTTTCTCAGGATAAGCCTGGTGTTGGAAGAATTGGATTTCTGACGAAGTGGTGAAGAGGTGGTGTTTGCCATAGATCGGGCAGGGTTGGCCAGAAGCTCATCCAGCTTCTTGTGCACAACGGAGACTTCATCCAGTTTTTGTGCAATAAGGCTTAGATCAGTGGATGAATCGGAGGGTCCCATGTCAACTTTGTGGACATTTCGGGGCTGGCTAATACGATTAAAGGCGATAATGGAGGCATTGTTCATTGAGTTTTCACTCATATTTTCAAACAATTCAAATGCTCCATTCTCATCTTTATTCATAAAGTTCCCTCCACAGGAAGCGTCTGCTATCTACTTCAAAGTCTCATTTAGCCCATAGTAGAAAATTTGGGCTATATGCCACTTAGGCAGTCCGTGGTGCAGACACTTCCTGAGGAGGTCATTATACCTCTCCCATGCCTCATGAAATTGTTCGCCGTTTTGTTGTGTAAAAGAGGTGATAGCGCGGCGAAGCACGTTGGTTCGCCCGATTGGGAAAAACTTCTTGAGAAACGTAGTTCGCATCTCTTCCCAAGAGTGGATGGTTCTCCCAAGGGTGCGTAACCACTACGAAGCTTTGTCCTGCAATGAAAATGGAAACATTTTCATGAGGACTATAGGTAACCCGACATTTCTTGGTTTAACAGTTTCAGCCAGTCGGGTTAGGTCTACCAAGTGGAGAAAAGGATCTTCACTTGCAAGACCATGGAAGTGAAAATTTATTAAGCCAATTATGTTCGGTTTCAATTCAAAGTCGTCTCCGCCCATGGGGACCCAAATTTGTCCTATGGTCTCTGTAGCAGCGGGATTCTAATAGGAGCTAAGAGACCTAGGCTCCTCCCGTTCGGGAGGGTTCTGCATTTCCTCCAATGTTTCCCGAATGGCTTCCATTTGTTCATTATACATTTCCATTTGGGCTTGGAGGCAGGTTATGGGATCTAAGGCTCCACCACCAGGTGGGTTCTGAGGATGGTTTCCTTCATCGGGATTTGGGGGTGGGCATGCAGCCATGTTTGTGGAGGAGGACGATTCGGCTTGTTTTCTAGATTTATCAGTCAATTCAAACAGTTCAGGTTTTTGTGACCTCCTCCCAAACATGAACTACCGCAGGAAGAATTGGGGAGATGAGGAGGGAAAGGAGATGAGAGAAATGACGCCGTAAAGGTACACTTGATGACAAATCAATTCAATCCAATTCCTAACCTCTACAGTGTGCCCTTAGACCTAAAGATCTAAGGTACCTGCTATCACGAACTATGGAACCGAATGCGAGCACCGCGGAACCACCGGGCCAGATTGAAAGGCCGTTTGCCCCAGTCTTAGACACCCGATAGCATGCGAGAACTCTCACTAGCACGTAGCAGTTACATGCAGGTAGTAAGACCTCCAATCCTTAAGAAGGGTCAAGTTACTACCAGTTTTAGTTAGAGGCTTAGGGTCAAGTGCTTTTGGAATATGAAGGGCATTGTTTACGGGTAATGCCCAAGTGATTGATTTTCAGAGTGTGTAAAACAAGCATGCAACGGGGAAATCTCCCCGAATTGAAGCTTTTATTGGTGAATGATTTTTAGAGTTCAGCCTTAAGTAGTATGAATTTTAGAATTTCTCTAAATTACCAATTCAACCAATCTCCGGGTTTTGTGAAATACAAGTTTTCTTTCTAAGCCCAACAAACCCTTCTTCAATATCAGTTAGTTAATGCATGCTAAAATGCAATGGGTTACCCTAAATGGAGATTTCCATGCGTGGATGCATGAATCAGTTGTAGATTTATGTGAAAGGGTGCCAAAGCACTTCAATTCAAGTGCTCCCAATCACCAGAATGATTTCCACACATAAGGCTCAACCAACAGATAAAGAAAATCAAATAGTTGGGGTTGAAGTCTTCGGGATCGAATCTGAGGCAAGTTGAAAAGTCGTGGTGGGGTTGGAATCAACTCAATTCCAAGTCTCCCTACTAAAAATGTGATCTCGAATTTGTAGGTAAATGAGGCAAAGAGGGGTGCAATCAATCTTTTTATTTGCCTCAAAGAATACTTCCCACGGTGAAAAATTCAAGAATCAAGATTCTCGGATTTTTTCTATGCGAAGTAAGGCAGGAAATCCCGGGGTAGAGGGAGTTAAGATAATCAATCAGACAAGTGAATTTTAATCCACTTGCCCCAAGTGATCCCAAGAAGTTTTTCTAGTTTTTAGTTTTTAATTATTTTTTTTTTATTAAGGTGACAAGTTAACCCTAGTTGCTAACAAAAGAAGACCTACTTGTTCGCCAACATGTGCAAAGCTCCAATGTGGTGTCGGCGTCTTCACACTCTCGTTTCCGCCTTGGATCTGCTTACGTCTTCGACTTCGTCTGCTTGCCCTCTACTTGCACTACGTTCACCTGCACACCAAAAACAGAGATGCCCGTGAAGAGAGAAGAGAAAAATTGAAAGGAATTGAATAGAAACTTACTTGAAGGCGCACTTCCCCGGCAACGCCACCAGAAAAGGTATGGTGTCGAGACCGGATAGGTGATAAACGCCAGTTTATCATCATTTTAATGCACTAAAACAAACTTAGCTCTTAGATTTTGCTACGCAAATGGGTTTTTGGGCTGCATTTAGGCATCAATTAGGTTAGGCATGCATTGCACTTTTTATTACCTTTTTAATGTGTTTTTCTGAGTGTTAGGGATATGCAGATTGTCAGAACTCCAGAACACTAGCACTCAGGAAGGCAACTGGTGAAGAAGAAGCTCAGACTAACTGGAACTCAGCTTGATCCAGCTCACCATAACTGGATTCCAGCTCACTTGAACTAGCGTTAGCTCATCTTAGATCCATTCAGCTCATCTCAGCTAAATGGTAGCTCAAGAGAGCACATCTTAGCTCACCCTAGCTCAGGTCAGCTCAGATCCCGCTCAACTTAGCTGAGTCTAGCTCATCTCAGCTCCTATTAATCCACAGGGAGCTCTAGCTAGCTCAGCTGAGTTGACTGGAGTTCACCCCAGCTCAGGTCCACCTACATCTAGCTGTACTCAACTCCGGCCAGCTAAAGATGACTTCATTCCAGCTTAGGAAGCTCAAGTCCAGCTCCCGGGGACTCAACTTAGCTCAACTCAGTTGAGCTAAGCTACCTTAGCTGCCTCACCCAACTTGATCCTCCTCGGGAGCATTAGACCCAGCTCACCTCAGCTCCTTTCAGCAGAAGCCAGCTTACTTTAGCTTGGCTTTGTAGCTAGCAAAGAACTAGCAAGCCAAGCTAGCTCCTTGCAGCTCTCTTTAGCAACCACCAGCTCTAGTGCAGCTTAAGATGACTACCTCTAGCTCTTCTCCCTGAAAACCCTAGCTCGAAATGCCTCCAACTCTACTCCCTACTAGCTAAGCTAGCTAAGCTGCTTAACTTAGCTAGTCCACCTCCATGGCACCAAAACCTACTACCCTACTACCTAAGCTCCAGCAAAAAGACCACCTACTCCTACTTTATTTTGGTGCCAACTATCCCTTCCATCACCACACTACATCCACCATTAAAACCCATCTCCACCCTCCAATTTTTCGCTCCAAAGTTTCCTTCTAGAAGGCATTTTTGTAGGGAAAGCCAAGGCACCTCTTCATTTCCCTCCCATTTTTCCCACCAAAAATATCTAAGAACCCCTTCATTTCCCTCCAAAAAAACACCATAACCACCCCCCTTCCCATCCTATAAATACCCAACCCTACCACCACATAATTCCCATCCTCCATTAGTATAATTTGCTACCTATACCACCTATACCTACGGCCAAGTAGAAGGAGTAGAGAAGGACATTAAAGGGGCACATCACCAGCCCTTTTGGTGCCTTCTTCCCACTCTCTTCAACTTGTGCCACGCCAACGAGGAGGACTCTTCCACTTCAAGGAGGATGGCCAGGCAAGGGAGAAGGACCTAGGGTGGACGTCCACCCTTGGAGAGAAGCTTAGGGCATGCCCCCTTAGGGCATGCCATGGAGGACATCACCTTGGCAGAGCACAGCAAGGAAGGAGTTGGAGGATTTCTTTCAAGATTCGGATCCACCAACCTTGGAGCAAGAAGCCCTCTTCTTCACCATCTATCTAGAGGATTTGTGTTTTCTTTTCTTATTTGCAATTTTCTAGTTGTATAAGCATTCCTCTACTAGGCCTTTTTTTAAAACACTTTTTCATTTATCTAGTTGCCTTCTTTGCAATTTCTTATTTGCATTTCTACTTGCTTTGTTTTTAGCATTCTTCACTCCCTCTCCCTAATTATTCTAGGCCTCCACTTCCCTAGAGTGAGCTTAGGGAGAGGCTCTACTTGCCACTTAGAAGTAGTATTTAAATTTGAAGTGTAAATCACTTTCCCGCCACCATTTCGCATGTTGTCTTAATTCAAAAATAAAAAAAAAATGATATATTGAAAATTACCAAAAAGAAAGTTGAGATTTGTATTCCAAGCAAGAGAATCAATTTTGCAAACATTTGTCCTCCTTGGACTACCCTAGATACTCCCCTATCTAGGAATATAAATTTAAGAGTTGATCGATTTTGCGCGTTACAATGACGTATTTAACAAACCGCGCGAAATCGCTATCACTTTTTGGCGCCTTTGCCGGGGAGGCACGGCTTTGCATTTTTCAATTTTCTCTTGCTTGAAGTGGATCTCATCCCCTTCTCTTTCTTTTCCTTTTTGTGTGTACGAACTATTGTAGGAATAAAGTGGGAATCTGGAAGCAAGAGCTCAAGGATCCTTTTCTTCCCACTAAATTCAAGTTAGTTCCCCTTTCTTGTCACATTTAGGCTAAAAGAGTACCAAAAAAATATTAAATTTGGCCTTCAGGACCCTAAACACTTTAATTAAGTGGAGTGGTGCCCATAAAAATTCATTGATTGCTTGTTTGCTCCATTTAACACCACTTCATTTCAAGTATTGGTGTTCTATTTTTCGGGTCCAGATTTCAGTCTAAACTTGAAAAATCAATTCCTAACACCATAGGCCTTGTAAAATCATAAAATTTCATATAATGATTCCAAACTAAGTTAGAAACACTTGTTCAAAATTTCATATCAATTGGACTTGTATTTAATTTTTAAAAATTCATGGACTGCAAAGGGGTCACACCCTCCAATCTTCCTATTTTGCTACAATCCTTGAATTTTTAGAATTTTGTACTCATCCAATTTTTTTTAAATTTAGCTTTCTGGAATCCCTGTGAAATTTTACATGTTATATAAAATCAAAAAAATTTTCTGAGGTTGGTGCTAATACAAAAAAGTCCAAAATACCCATAGGTATCATTTCTAGACTTTAACACCAGTACAATTAAAAATTCAAAATAATTATCAAACAAATTCCTAAAATGTTATAAAAATATTTTGGAATCCTTGTTTGATTTTATTCAAAGTAGTGGTGTTGTTTGACTTGTTTGGACCACTACTTAATACAGAAAGCCTAAAATTAATTCATTGGTAGTAATTTTCTGTCTTAAGGATAATTGACTTAGGGTTTCTTTCTTTCTTTTTAGAGACTCACATTAAAAGAAATTAACCATCACCAATACAACTTATTTTTCCTTTGATTATGGAGTTTCAAACTTATTTGAAAATTTAAAAGAAAAACCCTAAAACACATTAATTAAATCAAATCCTAAAAGACAAAAATACAAGAAATTGTGACAAATTGATTCTTGATTGGAGCCACTTTCCAATTCTTGCACACACACAAAAAAAATTGAAATAACAGGGCAACAACCAATTAACGGCCTCCACATTCCGTGTGCACTATAATATCCTATACCTAACTAAAATTTGCAGCAATTTGACCCCTAAGGTTTCATCAATTTAGGCTTGCTATATAGGACTTAAGTTTTCTCTAGTTAATACCAATTCTGCCATCTATATCTGGTGTTCAGGCTGAGGGGCCGTGTCAAACGACCAGGCGTGGGTTTGTACAAGCACCTGGGGATTTTCCTGGGAAACGCTTGGGCCCAAACCTCCCCTTAAGCAACTTGGCTAGATTTGTTGACAGAACGGGTATTCACTGTTGATTACTTATTTCCTAGGTAGACCAAGTCTTAGGTTAAATTCTAGAGAGTCACAATTAAGTTAGGTCTAGAATTTATTTGCTTGAATTGCACACTTCTCTCATCCCCATCTCTTCTCCTTCCCTCCCGTTTCTTCCATTTTGCACGGGCGGCGGCCCAAAACTCCACACTCGGAGGGACCACTTGATTTTGCCTCCCAAAAAAAAAGACTTTTCCTGCATTCTTCCTCTTCTTTCAAAATGGAAAATCAAAATTGGTCCTCTAACCCTCATGCTAATTTTTCTTTCCCCTATTTTTCCTCCCAGGACCTACTTAATCAGGCCCCTCCATCTAATCTCTACTCTATCATGGCTCAGCAACAAGTTAAGCAACAACCGTTGCATAAGGATTTAACAAACCTAGCCAACCAAGGGAGTCCTGCCACACCTGCCCAAGCTCCACACATTCCACATCTCACCCCTTTTAACACCCGCAAGAGAGAAAATCTGCATGAATCCCGTGCTGAGTATAATTATTATTCCGAGGCTTTCTATGGTTCAACAGGAAATTATGTTTTTCCCAATCATCACCCCACCCAAAATGTCCCTACTTTCCAGGAGAAATTGAAAAATTCCTCTAATGGGGGGAATTGTCCGGCTCACTCCTAGACCAATCCGGTTCCACAGCAACAACAAAACCTATTTAGAGGGTATGGTTCAAATCAGACTTATCAATCTGGGCAATCCCAAGAAGACATTAATGCCCAGATGATGAAAACCCTGCAGGAGTTACAAAGAAAAACCAAGGAAACAACTCGTCTTATTAACAATCTCAATGATCAAATTGGGGATATTCCGACTCAAAGACCTGCAGGACACTCACCATCCCAACCCACACTAAACTTTATTAATCCCAAGAACAAACACCCAGGTGGATACCAACACCAGAACCACATGGTTCAGCCTCCTATTAACCCAATATCGCAGCACCAACCCAGTTTCTATCAAAATCAGGCCCCCCCACCTCCTCCCAGTGATCACCAAGCTATGTATGCAGAGACTTGGAGGAGTGAGGAAACCACCATGGATTTAAGCCCTTCACATTCAAATGATGAAACTAATTCTCATCCAATGCAGATTGACTCCCCTAACCTCAATACGGAAGAAGAAAAAGGAATCCCAAAAACACCTGATTCAAACCCTATTTCCCACTCTCAAAAACTGCAATCCAACAATCCAAAACCCGAGCCCTCTGACCACAACCCTTTGGACTTATTTGAGCAAGTTGAGAGGAATATTCCCTTCCTAGATTCTCCCCATGCCTCTAAAAAATTTACTTCAAAAGGGCATGATCAGAATCTAGAAAGGTTGGTCCTTTCAAAGACAGCTAGCTCAGTTTTTCAGAGCATGTTGCCTTTCACAAAAAAGGACCAAGGCACATCACTCATCTCAGTTGTCATAACTGACAACATTTTTTTTCGCACCCCTCTCAAATTAGGTTCCTCTAGTAATCTCATCCCCCTAGTCTTATTTGAGGAATTTCTATTCAGTGATTTAAAACCTACTAAGGTTCAATTTCAATTGGAAGACCGATCTACCATTCAACCGTGGGGAGTTGTTGAGGATAGTATCATCAAAGTCTAGAATTGTCTATTTCCGGTAAATTTTCTGGTCCTTGACATAGAGGTACCTAAGGCTCTCATTAATACCATTCTTGGAAGACCCCTTTTGATTACCGCAACAGCTAATATCCATTCTCATTCTGGGAAAATGAATATAAGTTGCAGTAACCAGACCTTCTCATTAGATTTATTTTTAGCTTCCAAGAGGTCCATTGATCACAAAATTTTTGAGGACACTAATAATAAAATGGAAGCAATATTTGAAAAGTATATGTTGATCCAATCTCATTCATCTTTGACCACTATTATTCTAGATTTTATTGATACTTATGTGGTCCAAGACTTTCCAGATCAAGTAGGGTTTGACTTTCCCCCTTTTCATCTTCTTGATTTTTCACCAAAAACATGCACACTAACTTCACCCACCCTACATCTCATTGACTCCATTCCCCATCCCTTTCCATTTGACCTATCACCTGACCCACCAGAGTATGGCATTTTACAAGCACTTAAACCATGGCCAGATCTGGGTCATTTTTCCATTTCTCTATTTTATTTTGATCCCTTTATCTTTACCACTCATCTTTCTAGGGATCTTGAGGAAGACACTTTTACTAAAGGCATTCAAGTGTCCAACTTTTTAGATGGTTTTCCATCTTCCGTGCATACCTTGACACCCGGCTAAATGGCGTAAAAGACAACACTGGATGGGAGGTAACCCATCATTTTTTTTCCTGCTTTCCTTTTTCTTCTTCTTTTTCCAAGTTTTGATCATCCTAAACCTGACCGTTCTTCACTAAGGTGATCTCTTTTCCCTCCTAATGCATGAGGACATGACATATCTTAAGCATGGGGGGTATTTTTAAAATTTGACGATCAATTTAGGATTTTCAAAAGCTAAAAACAAGCATTTTCCTTTAGTTATTTTATTTTCCTGCTTGCATACCCAAAAGAAAAAAATGTTGAGAACTTTTTGAGGAAAAATTTTTAAATCGGGACTAAGGTTGAAAAAGTCACTTTTGGTGCTACGGGATTTAATCTTTAATAAACTAGGGAAGAGGATGTCGATCTAATCATTAGAATTTCAGGGTCTATTTTTGACTAGATTAGATATCCTTCTCTAAAAATTCCACCTGAACTCATGATAGTTCAGGTGACTTGATCCTATTTTGTAGTGTGGAAAGTATTTGGCTTAGTTTCTGATTCAAAAACTTGCATGTCTTGAGAAACTTCTTGTGTCAATTTTCACACACAAGCCAACACTTAAAAATAACTAAAAATTTGAAAAACTCCCGTGTTTGGACTTAGTAAAAGTCTGAAACAGATCATTGGTTTGAGTTCCCACCGCCGAGAAGGACGAAAATGCCTCCTTTGAGGATGCGATGTCAACATATTACCACCTTGGTGCTGCTCCATATCTATATTTCATATCTTTAGATGGAGCATTAAAGCGCATTTAAGCAGCTCAAGTGTCTTGGACGGTGCTCTACATATAGTGTCGGAGCAAGAGCTTGAGTTTGCTTGGAGCGTCCCTTTACACAACATTGTGTTTTGGGGTTGTGAGCTCCTGGGTGGTGTCATGGACAGTGCTATCCCGAGGTACTGGCGCCAGAGCCCCCTCGAGGATTGGTAATGGGAATGATGATCCTGACACATCTGTTGTAAGACTAAGCTGATAACATGCATGGGGGAGAAAAAAAAAAGAATAAATAAATAAATTAACATACCCCTATAAATGTTGGCTTTTCACAAGCACAGACACAAGGCTCTAAAGGATTTTTGCAAGTTGTGAATCAGATTCATGAGCCAGAAAAATCCTACGAACAAAAATTTCAAGTCATCTGAATTAACAAGGAGTTTATTTGTGAAGTTTCCAGAGGATATATTGATCCCGTTTCATCTAATGGTTGGATCCAAAATAAATCTCGATGTTTATCTTTAACAAATCCTGTACCTCTTGTGTTTAGATCAACCAAGGTCCCTTAACCTCTTTCTCCTCAAAAGTAGAAAAAAATTAGATTTCCCAAAAATTCCATTTTGTAAAAATTTAAGTTTTGCTAAGAGGCTAGCAAAAGATAAGCGTAGGGGTGTGATAAACGCCAGTTTATCATCAATTTTATGCATTAAAACAAACTTAGCTCTTAGGATTTTGCTCCACAAATGGGTTTTTGGGCTGCATTTAGGCATCAATTAGGTTAGGCAAGCATTGCACTTTTTATTATCTTTTTAATGAGTTTTTGTGAGTGTTAGGGATATGCAGATTGTCAGAACTCCAAAACCCTAGCACTCAGGAAGGCAACTGGTGAAGAAGAAGCTCAGACTAACTAGAACTCAGCTTGATCCAGCTCACCATAGCTGGATTCCAGCTCACTTGAACTAGGGTTAGCTCATCTTAGATCCATTCAGCTCATCTCAGCTGAATGGTAGCTCAAGATACCTCATCTTAGCTCACCCTAGCTCAGATCAGCTCAGATCCCGCTCAACTTTGCTGAGTCTAGCTCATCTCAGCTCCCATTAATCCACAGGGAGCTCTAGCTAGCTCAGCTGAGTTGACTGGAGCTCACCCCAGCTCTGGTCCAGCTACATCCAGCTCTACTCAACTCCGGCCAGCTAAAGATGACTTCATTCCAGCTTAGGAAGCTCAAGTCTAGCTCCCGGGGACTCAACTTAGCTCAACTCAGTTGAGCTAAGCTACCTTAGCTGCCTCACCCAACTTGATCCTCCTTGGGAGCATTAGACCCAGCTCACCTCATCTCCTTTCAGCAGAAGCCAGCTTGCTTTCGCTTGGCTTTGTAGCTAGCAAAGAACTAGCAAACCAAGCCAGCTAAGGTAGCTCCTTGCAGCTCTCTTTAGCAACCACCAGCTCTAGTGCAGCTCAAGATGACTTCCTCCAGCTCTTCTCCCTGAAAACCCTAGCTCCAAATGCCTCCAACTCTACTCCTACTAGCTAAGTTAGCTAAGCTGCTTAACTTAGCTAGTCCACCTCCATGGCACCAAAACCTACTACCCTACTACCCTACTACCTAAGCTCCAGCAAAAAGACCACCTACTCCTACTTTATTTTGGTGCCAACTATCCCTTCCATCACCAGCCTACATCCACCATCAAAACCCGTCTCCACCCTCCATTTTTTCCCTCCAAAGTTGCCTTCTAGAAGGCATTTTTGGAGGAGAAACCAAGGCACCTCTTCATTTCCCTCCCATTTTTCCCCCAAAAATATCCAAGCACCCCTTCATTTCCCTCCAAAAAAACATCATAACCACTCCCCTTCCCATCCTATAAATACCCGACCCTACCACCACATAATTCCCATCCTCCATTAGTATAATTTGCTACCTATACCACCTATACCTATGGCCAAGAAGGAGTAGAGAAGGAGATTAAAGGGGCACATCACCTGCCCTTTTGGTGCCTTCTTCTCCCCACTCTCTTCAACTTGGGCCACGCCAAGGAGGAGGACTCCTCCACTTCAAGGAGGATGGCCAGGAAAGGGAGAAGGACCTTGGGTGGACATCCACCGTTGGAGAGAAGCTTAGGGAATACCCCCTTAGGGCTTGCCTTGGTGGACATCACCATGACGGAGCACAGCACGGAAGGAGTTGGAGGATTCTTTTCAAGATTGGGATCCACCAACCTTGGAGCAAGAAGCCCTCTTCTTCACCACCTATCTAGAGGATTTGTGTTTGCTTTTCTTATTTGCAATTTTCTAGTAGTATAAGCATTCCTCTACTAGGCCATTTTGTAAAACACTTTTTCATTTATCTATTTGCCTTCTTTGCAATTTCTTATTTGCATTTCTACTTCCTTTGTTTTTATCATTCTTCACTCCCTCTCGCTAATTATTCTAGGCCTCCACTTGCCTAGAGTGAGCTTAGGGAGAGGCTCTACTTGCAACTTAGAAGTAGTATTTAAATTTGAAGTGTAAATCACTTTCCTGCCACCATTTCGCATGTTGTCTTAATTCAGAAATAAAAAAAAAATGATATATTGAAAATTACCAAAAAGAAAGTTGAGATTTGTATTCTAAGCAAGAGAATCAAATTTTCAAACATTTGGCCTGCTTGGACGACCCTAGATACTCCTCTATCTAGGAATATAAATTTAAGAGTTGATCAATTTTGCGCGTTACAACGACATATTTAACAAACCGCGTGAAATCGCTATCAATAGGTTGTTAATATGATGATTTTATCGTTGAAGTGTGTATAGTGGTTAACCTAAATCGGACCTAACCATCTCTTTACAAAATTTTTAACTTGGCCTACTTGATTTTATCTTGGTCACTTCTTGGCCCAGGGTCGAACGAAAGGAAGTGGGGTTACAAGTCGAGTTTCTATATCTTTCCTACAATGAGTCTCTTCCGTTTGTTTATTGTGTTTTTGGTGTTTTTCTTATTTAGATTTTTTTTTGGTAATTTTGTCCATGGGACACACCCTCAAAATTGAGTTCTTGGCTTTGAGCCAAAATAGGGTTCCAAAATGGGTCTTGCTATTCGCCAGATGGAGTACCTGCAAGTCAAAGATTCTCTTTTCTCTTTTATATATTTTTCTTTTATCTTTGAACTAACAGGAAAGCAAAACAGAAATAAAGTAAATATAGTATATATATATAGGTATATAATATGTATATAAAGGGGTAGGGGTGGAGGCAGAGATGGAGTGTAGCACGGTGTCGAGTCGGTCGTCGTCTAAAAAGATGCAACCAATAGGACGAAGTGCCGCGTGTGAGGTGTAGGATGGATGGTGGAAGATGAATGCGAACACGCTTTTTTGTATGCGTGCATCGGGGAATATCAGCAACTGGTGCAGATATTCCTGCGATACCACTTACGGTAAATAATGTGAAAATATATATAAGTATATATGTAAATATATCTATATGTATATATGGTTATAAATAGGTATATATATGTATATATATATGTATATATGTATATATATATGTATATGGATATATGTATGTAGCTATATGTATAGATAGATATATGTATAGATGTATATATATATATATATGTGTGTGTGTGTGTGTACGTATGTTTATAACACTATATAGATGTGTATATATATATATATGTATAATTATATATGTATATATATAGGTATATGTAGCTAGATATGTATATATATGTATATATAGTTATATAGATTTGTATATATGTATGTAGATATATATAAATATATATATATATATGGATAAGTATATCTATATATATGCATGTATAAGTATATATATATGTATATATATATATATATAAGTATATAGATATATGTATATATGTCTATAAGTATACTAATACTACTATATATATAGATATAAGTATATATATATATATATGTATATGTATAGTTGTATATGTATATATATAAGTATATAGATATATATATATATATATGTATGTATGTATACTAATACATAAGTGTATAGGTACTGTTATATGTATAAATATAAGTATATATATGTATATAAATATATGTATATATATATCAATATATTTATGTATACGTATATATATATTTCTATATAATAGTGTATAGGTGTGTGTGGGTGTGTGGAAGTGTTAGTGTATGTGTGTGTAAGAGTCGGTGTAGAGTGTTGTGTGAGAGAGTAAGAGAGAGGGAGAGAGAGAGAGAGAGCAGCCGCTCTACTGAGGCGAGGGTGCTATTAAGGCGTCTGCAGACGAGGGCCGACGTCTGAGGCCTTCAAGCTCACGCGCAAGCAGACAAGCATGCGCTGGAGGACGAAGGGCATGGAGAGGAGACACAGTGCACCGTGTTGCGCGAAGGCAGGAGCACGTGGGTGAGTCGGGAGACGCAGACAGGTGCGGGCGACGCGGGCGGAGAAGCGCAAGCGGGCTGCGGCCAGTTGCGGCACGTCGGTTGACCGGATAAGTGAGAAGCTTTCCGGTCAGCCCATTGTAGCCACAGTGTCGCGCAGACTCACGTGAACAGTGGCTACAGTGGAAGGCCGCGCTGCGCGACCAGGTACGGGCGGTTGTGTGAGTGCGGACGGCTCGGCGTATGCGACGGATTGGCTTCCGCTGGTGGCTTACCGGTGGAACATCACAACAGAGCGCGCGGAGGGGGATTGGGTCGTGAGCGAAGTGGCGCGATAGGGTGCGCGGAGGTCTGTAGGTGCTGCTGGGGTGCTTGGCCGGCCGCTGCAGAGGCACGCAGAGGCCGACTGCGGGCGGAAGAGGGCACGACTGGGTGGAGAAAGCGAGAGGCGGAGAGGTCTTGCAGGTGCACACTGAGGGCGAGGGCACCTGCAGGCATGCACGGAAGGGGCTACTGCTGCTGCCGAGCTTTAGACCTTGAAGCTTGCGGCCATGGTTGAAGGTGCTGGAATGGAAAAAGAAACTAGAAAAGAGCCACCATGCCCACCGGCTCTTTGAAGAGCTGGGCAGTGGTGGTCCCACTGTGGTGGTGTGCACCACAGTGAGGGCTCCTGCCTGCCGGGTGTCTCCGAGGAGGGCCGACGTATGGACGGAGAGGGAGGAGAGTGTGGTGGCCTGGAGAAGAAGTGCCAGTGTGGTTTTTTCAGCTGGGACTAGGCTGCTTTCAAAGGATAGGGTTGTGGTCTTTTTATAGGTGAAGAAGGCATGGCTGGGAATGGCTGCATGCGGCTGCAGGGAGAGGTTGGAATGGCTTGGCAGGGAGAGGCAGCCGCAGGGAAGGGCAGCTGTAGGGAAGCATGGCGCGAGGAGAAGAAGATCCATGCAGTTGCGGGAAAATCAAGTGAAATAAAAAAATAAAAGGATGGTGAACTAGCAGAGATGCACTTGAGAAAAAAAGTAAATTGCGAGGCCATTTATTTATTCTCCTCTCCTCTCAATTAAATGCATGCATGCATGTATTTTTACAAATGTGATTATGGAACCCTAATATGCATAGGTAAAGCTGGGAAATAGCACAAGAAGGCACTATCGCAAGTGTATTTTTGCAGTGCAATCAGCCAGCACGCGCGTGGAGCCTCCAGACAACGCTTGGTCCTTCAGACGCCTTAAAGCAGTGCTCTCTCTCTCTCTCTCTCAGCACTCTCTTTACCAACACTTACACACCTACACTTACACTTTCATAAACACACACACACCTATACACTATTACATACAAATATATATATACGTATACAAAAATATATCGATATATAAACGTATATTTATATACATATATAGATATATATATATACTTATATCTTTATATATAGTAGTATTTATATAACTAAGTATTAGTATACATACGTATATATATATACATATTTCTATATACGTATATATATATATACACACATACATATTTACATATGTACATATATTTATATACATATATACATATATATATGTACTTATATCTAAATATATAGTAGTATTTATACAACTAAGTATTAGTATACATACATACATATATATATATATCTCTATACTTATATATATACATATATATTTACATATACACATATACTTATATACATATATATATATATCTACACATATATTAGTACTTATACAACTATGTATTAGTCTACATACTTACATATATATATATATACATATATACATCTATATACTTATATATATATACATATATGCGCACATACACTTATACATACAAATATATATACATATATACGTATATATATCTATATAACTATATATACATATGTATATATATATTTATCTACATATATCTACATATACATATATTACTATATACATACCTATATATATATATTTACATCTATATAGTTATACATACATACTTATATACATATATATCTATATATATATCTATACTTATATCTATATATACATATACTCATATATATATATCTACATATATATACACATATAAATATACATATATAGCTACATATATATATATACATATAGATATATTTACATATATACATATATATATTTTCACATTACTTACCATATGTGGTATAGCGGAAATATCTGTACCAGTTGTTGATATTCCCCGATACACACGTACAAAAAGCGTGGTCACACACATCTTTCGCCATTCACTTTACATTCCATGCGGCACCTCGTCCTGTTGGTTGCGTCTTTCTAGACGATGACAGACTCGACACCGTGCTACACTCCATCTCCGCCTCCACCCCCACCCCTTTATACATATATAGTATATACATATATATCTATACTATATTTGCTTTATTTCTATTTCTCTTGCATGCCCATAAAAAGATAAAGAGAATATATAAAAGAGAAAAGATAATTTTTGACTTGCAGGTACTACGTCTTTTGAATAGCAAGACTTGTTTTGGAACCCTAATTTGGTTCAAAGTCAAGAACCGAATTTTGAGGGTGTGCCTTAAGGACCAAGATTATCAGAAAAAAATCAAAATAGAAAAACACCAAAAACACAATAAACGAAAGGAAGAGACTCGTTGTAGGAAGGGCGTAGAAACTTGACTTGTAACACAACTTCCCTGTGTTCGACCCTGGGCCTAAAAGTGACTAAGATAAAATAAAGTAGGCCAGGTTAAAAATTTTGTAAAGAGATGGTTAGGTTCGATTTAGGTTAGCGACTATACACACTTCAACGATAAAATCATCATATTAACAACCTATTCGGGTCCGACACCATACCTTTTCTGGTGCCGTTGCCGAGGGTAGAAAAAAGATAGGCATGGGGGTATGATTGCACCGCAAAAATACACCTGCAATTGTGCCGTCTTGTGCTATTTCCTAGCATTACCAATGCTTATTAGGTTTCCATAGTCGCATTTGTAAAAATGCATGCATGCATGCATTTAATTGAGAAGGGAGGAGAGTGAATAAAATGGCCTCGCAATTTACATTTTCTTCAAGTGCTGCTTCACAAAATTCCCATCTTTATTTTTATTTCCATTTGATTTGGAAATCTGTCTTCCCACGGCTGCTATGCATTGCCTCACCTTCCTCCTCGCGCCATGATCTACAACAGGCCCTTCCCTGCGGAAGCCTCTCCCTGCCATGCCATGCATGAGCCATGCACAGCCAGCGCATGGTTGTGCATGCGCTCTCCTACTGTAAAAAGAACTCAGCTCCTTCTTGCAACGCGTGGCCTGGTCCTTCCACACAAAGAAGCCAACATAGCTTCTTCTCCTTCCAGGCCACCATCTCCTCCCTCTCCCACCATATGCAAGCCTCCTCCTCAGAGGAGACACCCGGCAGACAGGAGCAACTCACGGTGGTGCACAACCACCACTGTGAGTCCACCACCGCCCAGCTCACCAAAGAGCCAGTGGGCCTGGTGGCTCTTTCCTTTTTTTTTCTGTTCGAAGCCCTTCAGCCATTGGAGCAATGATTCAGTTGTGAAGCTCAACCGGCCATTGCACGCCCAGCAGCAGCTGGCCGAGCCACACAGTAGCAGCAGCAAGCCCGCAGGCCGCCCTCACCTTTCCGCACGTGCCTGCAGGCGCTCTCCCCTCCAGCTTCTTCGCGCAAGCGCCCTGTCGCGCTCTCTCTTCCACCCGCAACCGGCCACCGCGCGCCTCTGCAATGGCTGGCCAAGCCTCACCGCGCACCCCTACCAGCACCCGCAAGACTCCGTGCAAGCAGTAGGTCACCCTCGCCCTCCACCACGAACGCCAGTAGCCCTCTCTGCTCTCTCTATCGCGACATCCCACCTGCAAGCCACCAGCCGGAGCCACTCTTCCACGCGTGTCGAGCTGTCCGCACTCACAGCACCGCCCGCTCCCGGTTGCACGGGTTGGCCTTACACTGTAGCCGCTGTTCACGCCAATTTGTGGAACACTGTGGCTACAGTGGGGTGACCGGAAAGCTTCACACTTATCTGGTCACTCGGCACGTCGCAACCGGCCAGCGCATGTGTCTCAGCCCATGTCGCCCGCACCCGCCCACGTACGTCTGCATGCGTCCGCCTCTCCCAACGCCTGCCTTCTCCCGCTTCCTTCACCGCGTGCGCCTACGAGTGCCTGCTCCAGCCCTTCCACGTAGTGCGGTGCGCTGCGGCCTCCTCTTCGCGCCACTCCCTCCAGGCGACGCATTAAGCCTCCAGACGACGCTTGGTCCTTCAGATGCCTTAAAGCAGCTCTCTCTCTCTCACAGCACTCTCTTTACCGACACTTACACACCTACACTTACACGTTCATACACACACACACACCTATACACTATTACATACATATACATATATATATTGATATATATACATATATTTATAAACTTATATACATATATATATATACTTATATCTGTATATATAGTAGTATTTATATAACTAAGTATTAGTATACATACAAATATATATATACTTATATCTATATATATAGTAGTATTTATATAACTAAGTATTAGTATACATAGATATATATGTATACATATATCTATATACATATATATATATATACATACATATTTACATATATACATATATATATACTTATATCCATATATATAGCAGTATTTATATAACTAAGTATTAGTATACATACGTACATAGATATATATATATCTCTATACTTATATATATACGTATAGATATATATATATATACATATATCTATACATATATTAGTACTTATATAACTATGTATTAGCCTACATACATATATATATATATATATACATCTATATACTTATATATATATATACATATATATACACATACACTTATACATACATATATATATATACAAATATACATATATATATCTATATTACTATACATACATATATATATATATATATTTATCTACATATATCTTTATATACATATATTACTATATACATACATATATATATATATTTACATTTATATGGTGATATATACATACTTATATGCATATATATATATATGTATATATATAATTATATCTATCTATGCATATACTCATAAATATATCTACATATATATACACATATATATATACATATATAACTACATTTATATATATATACCTATATATTTATAACCATATATATATATATACATATAGATATATTTACATATATACACATATATATTTTCACATTACTTACCATACGTGGTATAACGGAGATATCTGGACCAGTTGCTGATATTCCTCGATACACGCATACAAAAAGCGTGGTCACACACATCTTCCGCCGTTCACCTTACACTCCACTTGGCACCTCGTCCTATTGGTTGCGTCTTCCTAGACGACGACCGACTCGACACCGTGCTACACTCTATCTCCGCCTCCACCCGCACCCCTTTATACGTATATAGTATATACATATATATCTATACTATATTTACTTTATTTCTATTTCTCTTGCATGCACATAAAAAGATAAGAAAAATATATAAAAGAGAAGAGATAAATTTTGATTTACAGGTACTATGCCTTGTGAATAGCAAGGCCTATTTTGGAACCCTGATTTGGCTCAAAGCCAAGAACCCAATTTTGATGGTGTGCCTCAAGGACCAAGATTATCAGAAAAAAATCTAAATAGAAAAATACCAAAAACACAATAAACGAAAGGAAGAGACTCGTTGTAGGAAAGGCATAGAAACTTGACTTGTAACCCCACTTCCCTGAGTTCGACCCTAGGCCTAAAAGTGACTAAGATAAAGTCAAGTAGGCCAGGTTAAAAATTTTGTAAAGAGATGGTTAGGTTCGATTTAGGTTAACCACTATACATACTTCAATAATAAAATCATCATATTAACAACCTATTCTGGTCCGACACCAGCCCACATTTTTGTACAAACCTAATTTTGACCCAAGAAATCTGATTGTTAAGTCTGATTTGAGTTTTGACCATGTTTATCTGGGCAATTTGCGTAGAAACCCAAATTAGGGAAGAAATATGTTTGAAACTCTGTTTAAGGTCAAAATAGATTCAGATGGTCAAATCAAAGATACCAAACCTCAACTAATATTTTTATTTAAGTTTTAGAATGTTTAGATGAATTTTATCCTAATCGAAACCTCTGTAATTTAAGCAGCTTTGAAATTAAGGTTTTAGGTGCTATATTGGTTCTTGAAACTCGTGAAACCCTGTTTCTATCTGCATGGACCAACTTATTAGACTTTAATGCACATTTGACCTTAGATTAACCCATGGAAAATCCCATGGTTTCTCTGCTTTCATGATATGATGTTAAAACTGCAGAATGAACCCTGTTTTGTTTTTTTACACTCAGAATGGCTTTGTATGGAATTATGGCTCTCAGGCAACTATGTAGGAGCATTTGTCACTTGATTATGACTAATTAAAGCTAGTTATAGCTCATGATGGTGTTACCATCACCCCTATTGCTACACATACGCGCACAAATGCCCATGCACATGCAGGTACGCCTGGGCACGAGCCCAGCTCAGTTTTGGACCTCAATTTGCATGAGTGGGTGGGAATCTTTTGAGCTTGGCTTGGGCTGAATTTAAGACATTGTTTACTTGTGAAAATGGAGTTTTATAAATGATGCATTGTAGTATAGCAATAATTGCATGAAAATAATTAATATTTATAACTCGAAAGATCGTTAAGAAAATTCAAGGTCGAACACAGGGAGCAAATAGGAATTCACACGCTAATCGTTAATTAAAGTATAAATGAGAACAATAAATGAGAATAATAATGATATGCAATTAATATTAATCTATTAGATTAGATACTCAATGAAGCTCAATGTATCTCAAGAGTATGAGGACAAAAAGATAAGAGGATTAAAAATAATGGTGATTTGAATCATTACTTATATCCTTCTTAAGTTAAGCATTCATCCAACTATCAATTATATCAAAAAAAGTAATAGTATCTTGAATGCTATAGTAATCAAACGTCTCTTTGGCAAATCAGACGACTTAAATGTTGTTGCGATAGTGCTTTGTAAACAGCTTTCTTCTTCAGCTCCCTCTTTTCTTTCCTTTGGCCCTTCCCTTCATCCTTTCTTTCTCAAGTCTTCTCCTTCTTTTTTCAAAAGAGCACAAGGGTCTTCTCTCATGACTATGTGTCAACCAACGTACAGAGGAGCAAAACCCCCCCCAACCTACTCTCTCTTTCTTTCCTTTCCTTCTCTTCTTTCTCAAATGTTCGGGTAATCAGGTATTCGGGTATGTGCACCCGGGTCTAGGGTTGCGAGCATAGGTCGCAGTCGAGGAATGAATAGGGCTTAGGTAGGTTGGGTTAAGTGCGGGTGAGCAGTGACCTCACCCACATGTGTTTGAAGAAGTAAGCCCAGAGCGGAAAAATAACTTATGTAGTGTCGGTTGCTCCTAATTCCATGATGTGGGACTATATCCTATAGCTTTCTTTTGCGTGCACCTACAGGTGAAGATGTCCTCAATTGGAATGGCAGCAAGGGGTGTGGCCTCCAATTGACCACCTAGGAGTGATCTTGGACCGAGTCCGCATGACCTGGAGATGTGACTTGGGGCTAGCGTGACCGTAAACTCGGCTCCAAGCTTGCTTGATCTTCCTCGTTAAGGGCAACGACGGGCGAAACCTGAAAAACATACAAATGGCCTCACAACTACATTAAACTTGCTCAAGAGGTTTGCCATGGTGTGTCTTTTAGGGTTCAACCTTGTTTAGTTGCTTTAAGGGTTTAATTCTTAGGTTGGTTCAATCAAGGTTTAGTAGAACACTCCAAGTTTTGAAAGCACAGGTGATGATATGTTCCTTTAAAAATCAAAAATAATGTTGAGTGCCTAGTTCAGCCCTAAGAATCAACCTTCAGTGGCAAGCTACCTGATCGATCAGTTTTAGATTGAGTGGTGCGGCCTAAACAGCTCAATCAATTGGCCTATTGCACCACATAGTTAAGGCACACAAGAATGCTTAACCTATTCAGATTTCTACTCACTTATGTGTATTTAGTTGAAGTGTACTGGGTCCACAAGTCAGATCTCGATTAAGTGGTAGAATCAAAGTGATTGTGCACCTTAGGATAAGAAGTTGTGAGTGTTAAGTGTGTAGCTTTCAGAAAATCCCACAATCAGATAACACTTTCTTTTATTTTTTTTATTTATGTTGATGGCAAGGTGAAAGGAGGTGGCAAACAAATAACCAAATCTATCATAGGGTTTATAAAAAGAACCTAATTTGATTTGGGTTTGAGTTATTAGGTTATGAAATGAAAACTAAGGTGGGGTTGGTGTGGGGGACACTTACAAAACATTGTAGCCACACTTTACTCTAGTCTACTGCACTTGGATCTCCATGCTAGGGTACCTGCAAGACAGCAGATCAAAGACAAGAAGGGTTAGTGCAATGTAAATGAAAAGAAATGCAGAAACAATAAAGTAAATTCCGTTGCCTCCCTGGCAATGGCGCCAAAATGGTTAGTGTGTTTCGCGTGTTAGAAATTGAGGTTACAAGTAACCCATTGTTGTAGTTGCAAAACACATCGATTAGATAAAATTTATACCGAAACTCCAATTGAGTTCCAGGTCGAACATAGGGAGGCGACGTTTACTTTACGTGAAAACCACTCTTCGATTCGTTTCTTTTTGGTATTTTAAGGTTTTGTTATTTTTTTTGTATTTTTGTAAGAAGAAACAAGCAAATGTATCACAAGATAGAGATGTGGAATGAAAATGGTATATATATCAATCCAATGTCTATTACAATCTACTATGAAAGCATAAAAAGAGAGGGGGGTGAGAGAAAATCTCCCAAATCGGCTGTTCGGCAAGACGACGGTGCCTGGTAGAAGCTCGGACGAAGGAGGTGAGGAGCGGGATGACGGAGGTGAGATGCAGGAAGATGTCGGGTTGAGGAAAGCTTCGGTGTAGCTTCGGAATGGAGGTGAGAAGACGAAGTTGATCTGATACTAGAATGGAGGTGGGAGGACGACTCCAAGGCGACTTATGAAGGGGGATGGGAAGTTGGAGTATTTGGTGGGGCAGAGGTTTGCTACACTAATAGGAGCCTTGGGATCTTGACAACAAGCTCTAATGGAGTGTTGGTAGGCTTGCTAGAGCTTGGGAGTAGGTAGGAGTAGGGTAGGTAGAGATGGCTTGGAAGGGAGGGGGTGTAGGTCCTTTTATAGTGTAGGAGAAGAGGCAAAAATAGGTATGGGACCATTAGTGACATCCAGGCTGTCATTGGAAATGTCGTTGTAGGCAGCTCATGCCCGTTGGCGCCCATAGCTGGCTTTGCTGGCATGTGATGAATTACCAACGGCTGTAATCATTGCTGTAAGTCCAGCTCATGCGTCACTGTAAGTCCAACTCACTCATAGCTGGCACTGTGCTCCTGCATTGCCGTGAGCGCGAGCATGCCCACGCGCTGGCACTGCACTAATGCTGCGTTGTGCGCTTGTGTGCCTGTGCGTGCATGCACCCATGCTGCTATGCTCGTGTGATGCCACGTGCGTGCGTTGGGAGGCCTAGGCTACGCAACGTGGCGCAGTCTGGGCCATCCATCTTCTTCTTGTTGTAGGGGCTACTATAGAGGTCAGATTGAGTCAATTTTCATGCTGTTAGGTTGCAATTGTCAATCTGAATCCATCCACATGATCGGATTTGTCATTTGAAGCTCGAATTATGTCTCCTAGCCCCTTGGCCATTGATCTTCGTTGGATCGCATATGGTGCTACGAGACCCGATCGAGGTGATTTTAGAGGTGTTGGACTCCGATTGTCGTCTTGATCAGATCTGGACAGTCGGATCATCAATCCAAGGCTCTGAAATAAATATCCTTCTTTCCTAACCACAAAAAGGATGCAATTAACCTAAATTATATACAACTACTTTAAATGCAAAATGATTCATGCTATGCAATATTTATAATATAAAATGCAAATCTAAGCCTAGGAACATGCATGAATAGGCATTTTACCCTCAATAAATGTGTTTACATCAACCATTTTAAACTTTTGCTTACTCAACTAGGAAATGGTTCAACCCAGGAGACCCTCATACCAGAATTCAATGAAGTCTACGAATTGCATAGAACAGAAGGTTTACATTATTTTGCAAATCCATCACTCAGGAAGATACAGCAAGATAACATTGAGCAACATGTAGATGTTCTAAGTCTATTACAAAAAGCCATTGATGAGACATTTTGGAGTGATTCTAAAGCTTCCGCAAAGCTTGGGTTAGACATTCAAAGTTGTTGTGGACCTTTAATCCAAATGAATTCAGATTCAAACTCCATAACAATTGACATACCTTATTTTGATAAGGGTTGGGAGGATCCAATTGCAGGTGTTCCTGATTCTGAACCAGCGTTAGAAAGCCCTGAAGCTGGACCATCAAGCTTAGATTTCCCCGACACCTATGATGATGAGCCTAAAACAAAACTTCTCAAGAATGTAAATCCTGACCCTTATCCTATTAAGGTGATTCTTGAGAATGATTCTGACATCCGAATAGAGCCCAACCTAGATTTCAGTGATCCAATCCTTACCCTTAACCTAGAATCTGGATTCAAGCCTATTTAGGATAATTATGAGACCCAATGTGATGAGAATTAGAGTTTGAATCTAGAATATGATTCTGGGCATGTATTTGATGAATACACCTCTCAACCTCCTCAGAGACACTAATTGATTTCTCAAAAGACATGTAGATCTATGATACAGAAACCGAGTTGGAAGAGTTGGGACTCGATTGGGTCTATCCTAGGAGCCAAGAACCTGAGCCTATACCGACTAGGGACACCTTTTTGAGTTCAGAATATGAAATTAGGTTATTGCTTCTGCATATCTTGATCATTTCTGTGGTGGAACCTATGATCTAGAATCAAGTTCAGAATAGGATCTTTGCAAGCTCTCCGACGATTTTGAATCTTTGGTTTTGGAGAACTTTTATTTCCTAATGACTCCAAACCTATTTACAACCTCATCGACTATGACCCATCCTTTGATTCTAACATTGAGGTCAATGATTTGAAAGAAACTACCTCTTCTATAGGACATACAGAACCTTCTCAAATCTGAACCCAACCTTGACCCGCAACCGGAATCAATTTTTACTCTGATGCACTTCTCGATGATCCGATCATACATGACTCTTCTTAATCTTTTGATTGGGATTTGAACAGCAATCCGAATGCACATCACATCCTACCCTTCTCAGATCACACTCGTAGGGATCTCACATCCTCCATAGATCCAATTTGTTTTGAAGATCCTCACTCTAACCAGGCTGATTGGAATTAGCCAAACCCGCGATTCTCACTTCCATATTTCTTGAGCGTCACAACATCTGGTGGGTGCCACATCTATTGATTCACATCGATCAATCAACCAGATTGATTAGGTTTGGGCTACATCATTAGCCTATTCATCTGAGCAAGTACCAGGCTGGACCAACCAAGATTTTGATCAAGGTGCTTCTTTTACAAAACTCTGCTGATTTGACCACTCCTTCTACATGACCATCTTTTGCTTAGCTGAAGGCATTAAATTTAGCGCTTAACAGGAGGCAACCCGTCATTCCAAAAAATCGAGACCCTTCTGATTATCCTTTTTAGCTTCACGTCTACTACACTTGAGTACCAAGTTGTAACAGCCGACTCCACCCTTGTTATCCGTACTAGAACTTGAAATTATCCACAACAGTCATCCCGACCTGTTCACCAACCCTTTTTACCCTATTCTAACCCTTGAACACAACTGACTTCATACCCTCTGTTTTACAATGAGGACATAAATCACAGGATTAGCCTGGGTTTATTAAATGTCAAATGTTCATAAATGTCTATTAAGTAGGTTTATGTAGATAGAAATAGGTTTTTACACATTTCGAGAATTAATGGACATATGAAATCCTAAAAGCAGACCTGCTTAATTAAATGAGGTTCTGGTCACCATAAAATTCATCTAAACCTTCTAAAAATCATAGGAAAATATTATACAAGGTTTGGTATTCTTGCCTAGACCATTGGAGCACATTTTGACCTAAAATAGAGTCTCAGACAGACAGTTGCCCTAATTTAGATTTCTATGCAAATTACCTAGTCAAACTTGATCAAAAACAAAATCCAACTTCACCATCAGATTCCTTGAGTCCAAATTAGGTTTCTACCAAAATTTGGATCAAATTAGAGATCATCTTGACCTTGTCTACATTCTAGTCCTTTTCTGACTCTTTCCCTTAAATATAAGCCCCAAACTTTTGAAATCATTGCAAATACCCCCCTAACTTCATCTTCTTCGCACAAAAGCCTCTGGCACCATTTAGGTCAAACTCAACCTCCAAGCAACCTTTGATCAACCTGAATCCTACTCAAATGGCAATCAAATCCCACCAAAATTGGTGGGATTGATGTTCACACAGATGCATCATCTGCTATATTTTTGGAGTTCCAAGTCCCCATAGATTGCTCGTGCAAATGCATGAGAATCATAGGTTCTATTCCTTCATGCCCAAGCCATGGAAATCCTTCTTTCTAGATCCAGAGCTCTCCCTGAAACTCTGTAAAGAGCCGACGTGCACAACCTTCTCAACTTAGCCTGGTTTGGACTGGTTCTCCACCTTCTCCTCTCTTCGGCCAATCCCTCCCTAAGCTCCGATGAGCTTCATCAGCTCCCTTCTTCACCAGCTGTCACAGATAATAGTCGGTCGGTTTATCCTCCTCAAGCTCTTCCATCGCTTGCAATACCAGCGAGGGTCATCTTCCCCTCTTTTCCTTGCCATTCTCCCTCATCAGAGGTATTCCCTTCTCTGACACCAGCCATACCATAACCGGTGCCATCCTACCCCCTTCGACCAATTATATTAGGTAGTTAGGCTCCTTTAAAGTCTTAGGTTAATTTTCATTATTCAAAACCCAAAAACAATCTGTCGATGCCACCACACGCCACCTTCATCCTCCGCTCTAGCCACACCTCCGGCGAGGTCTACTCGTCACCGCACACCTCCAAAAGCCTCGGTAGGAAGTCCACAAGCTCAAGCTCATCCACCCGCACAAAAGCCCTCTCCTATTTCATCCTCTCATCCACCTAAACATGTCGTCAACCAACCCACCTTCGCATGTCCTTCTCCGTCACCGATCAACCACCACGCACCTCCACACACCGCGAAATCACTGCCATCGCACTCCACACCCTCTGGGAAAGCTATTGAGCAATTTTAATGTGGCCGTGTGGCCATTCTTGTTGTTTCAGGCTCTCCACCACCATCACCACACCATTCTCAGTGTTCCAGGCCATGCAAGGCTAGGTGTTGCTCCAGGTGACGTGGAGTAATCTGCAGCACATGTCCAGGTGGTCACTCGAAGACCAAGCCCTCTGTAGCTGTGTCAATTGAACAAAGCCTCACTGCAACAGTGCACGAGTAGAAGGGGTGGGATTTAGTCCCATATCGTTCGTCGAGAAGCATTTGGCCACTCATAAAGGGAATTTCTCACATGGCCTTATCACCTCAAAGCACTTTGTGGTGAGGTCCCCACTCACCTGCACTCAACCCAACCTGCCTAAGCTACTCGCACCTTGGCTGCAACCCCACGCACGCAACCTTGGTCACTCGGATCCGTATACCTAATTAAAGAATGGCTTTGAGAGAAGAGGAAGGGAAGGAAGGAAAGAGAAAGTGAGTGGGGGAGGGGAGGGTTTTGTTGCTCTGTGCTTTGTGCAACAGTTAATTGCTGAGGAGAAGACCCTTATAAGAAGAAGCTATGGTAGAACATGAAAGGAAGAAGAGGCTCTATGAAGAAGCTAAGGCTGAAGAGGCTCATGAGAGAAGAAGAGGAAGAAGCTAAAGGCTAAAAGAAGAAGAAAGCAGAAGAAGAGAAAAAGAACTAAAGATTAGAAATAAAAGCACTGTAGAAGGTGACATTTAAGTCATCTAATTCACATGTCAAACGTCTGATCACTGTTCATTTAGTTGATATTAATGACTATATTGATATGTATATGCCTAAGACTAATAATTGGTGATTCAAATCACCATTATTTTATCTTAGACATCTTTTTACCTCATTAAACTCTTGATATACTTATGCTTGTCATTGAATATCAATTTTGAGTAGTGTTACTCATTGAAATATCTTTATTGTGCTTCATTCATTGTGCTTATTTATATTTTAATTAAAAATTAGTGCGTGAATTCCATATTTGCTCCCTGTGTTTGACCTCAGACTTCTTTTAGATATTTGAGTTATAAATTTTATTTGTTGAGATATCTATTTAGGAGACTTTACTACAATGAGACACACTAAAAACTCCTATCTAATCCCCTTTAAATATAGTCCGTCATCTATTCTTTTGAGCACATACACATTAAAGGTCCCTCGGTTGTTTACCTAGAAACATCATTAGAGTTGATCTTTTGTGGGATTTCTGATCTAATCTAATCAGTTCAATCTGAACCTTAATTTGATTCTACATCTTGACCTATGACCTGATTTGAAAATGCAACTTGACAAATTAGGAAGAATTTTTAGGAAACTTAAATCCCAAATGAGCCTAAATGAGAAGATGATTGAGGATGCTCTTAGACACATGGTGAGTATTACAAAACCCAAATCCATCTACGTACACTCAGGTTAATATACTAGAAACAACCCGCACTATGAACTGTGCTGGAATAATATTTACACAAATGACGCATTGTTTAACCTGGGATGAGAATATTTTAGCAGAATACAGGGAATTGCGGAGACTACACAGTACTTAGTATATACAATATCTATCAAATCCACAACTTTGGAAGATACACTAGGGTCTCATTGAGAAATGTGGATATATGCTAAATACATTACAATATGACTTTGAGCAAAAATACCCATATCAACATTCAGAGATTGATGAGACATCCTGGAGCAATATTGAGGATCAGTATGATTTCCCAAGTCTCAGGTTCGAAAATCAAGGTTGTTATGTACCCCAACCCAAATGGAATCAGATTCAAACTTTGTGTAGATTGACATGTCTGATCTTGATATGGGTTGAGAGGATCCAATTATAGGTGTTCCCGATTCTGAACTAGCCTTAGCGAGCCATGAAGCTGGTCCATCAAGCCTTGATTTCCCAAACACCTATAGTAAGCTTGAATCAGAACCTCTCAAGGACGTAATTTCCGAACCTTATCCTCTTAAGGTAATTCTTGAGAGTGATTCTGACATCCCAATAGAACCATGTCTAGATTCTAGTGACCCAATTCCTACCTTTAACTTATAATCTAGATTTGAACATATGTCGGTTGATTAAGAGGTCTAATTTGAGGAGAATCAGATTTTAGATTTGGACTATGATTCTGGGACCATATTTGATGATTACACCTCTCCAAACTCCTCAGAATTACAAATTGATCTATTGGAAGTCACTCTAATTTACGATACAGAAATTGAGGAGTTGGAAGAGTTGGGATTTGATTGGGTCTACCCCAGAAGACAAGAACATGAGCCTATACCTAATAAGGACACCTCTTTGAGCTCAGAATGTGAGATTAAGTAAGATCCAAGTTAGGTTGTTGATTATACACATCATGATTCATTCTATGGTGGAAATCCCAATTTGGAATCAGGTTCAAAAATTGACTTTCGTAGATTCTCCGATAATTTTGAATCTTACTCTGATTTTGGAGAACCATTGTTTCCAATTGACTATGAGCTAGTTTACAACCTCTGCATCCATGATCCTTTCTTTGATTTTGATGCTGAGGCCAACAATTTCGACCTTAAAGAAGCCACACCTTCTGATCCACATACAAAGCCTTCCAAAATCCGATCCCAACCTTGGCCCACCACCGGAATCAACTTCTACTTTGATTCACCACTCTCTGATCCAGTTGCATATGATTCTCCTCCATCTTTTGATCGGGAATCAAACATTGATCAGATTGTCAATCACTCCTTATCCTTCTCTGATCTCACCCGTAGGGTTCCTATATCCTCTACAGATACCTTTTCTTTTGAGGATCCCTACTCGTACTAGGATGAGTTGATTCAGCCAAACCCTAGATTTTCATTCCTATATCTTTTTGGGCCTCAAAGTATCTGGTGGGCTCCACATTTGCTGATTCACATCCATCAACCCACCAAACTGATTTGGTTTGGCCTACATCATCAGCCTATTGATCTAAACAAGCACCTGGTTGGACCAACCAAGCTTAATTCTTATCAAGGTGCTTGTTCTACAAAACTCCTCTGATTTGACCACCCCTTCTCCTTGACCACTTTCTACTTAGCTGAAGGCATCCAATTTAGTGCTTAAAGGGAGGCAACCCGTCATTTCAAAAATCTGAGACCCATCTAATCATTCTTTTGAGCTACACTCCTGCACTTTTGAGTTCAACTTTAGAACAACCGACTACACTTTTGATACTTGTATCAAAGCTTGAAATCATTCGCAATAGTCATCCCAACCCATTCACCCACCCTTTGACCTTGTTCTAAACTTTAAACCAAACTAAATTTGTACCCTCCTAGTTTACAATGAGGATATTACAAAACTTAAGCATGGGAGGGTGTTAAAGTGCAAACATATGGAAATTCAATTCTCTAAGGGGTTATCGCAAAAGAAAACATATTCAAAAATGCTAAAAAATAAAAAAGGAGAAAGAAAAAATGATTTGGAGAAAGGGGAGGAAATTTGAGAATTGATTGCAAATCTTTCTTGAGGAGGAAAAGAGGAGGAGATTCAAATGTCAAGGACCAAAAATAAGAAAAAATAATAGCCATAGCAATTGATTATGTAATCTACTTAATTTATAAACCTAATCAAAAGAAAGATTAAGTCCTTAAATGATAGAGAGGAGGAGATTAGTATAAGTGCTGACCTTAGGTCTCTTGGGCTTATTTTAGGGCTTAAACATTCACATATTTGTTAAGATCCGGACCTCAAGAAGTTGAGGAAAGTGCGAGTCTGATGTAGTAGGTCTAAGGCGTAGGGATTATTTAGCCCTGTTGCCTGCCCTTTGGTTTGTGGGACTTGGTAACCTAGGTACCCAAAATCACACACTAAGTTTGGTTCAATGCGCTTAATAAGGAAAATCATGTCAAAAGCATTCTGTTATGAAAAGCCACATTGAAGATCTAGCTTAGGAGCGGCTTGACAACATAAGTTGATTGGACAAGTTCCCGATGCGGAGAGGTGGGAAATTTCCCTCGAAGATGCATAATAACATATCGTCTCCTTGGAACTTGACTCCTAGGATATCTAAATATCCTACCAGGGGCATGTAAGCACCTTGTGTTGTTTCAGGTGCCATGGGTGGGATTATCCCTAAATGTCGATTGCCAGGTCATGAATTTAGCTACAAAATGCCATGGGCGGCACTATCTCGAAGTGTCGAATGTCAAGGACCCTTCAAGGATTGATGGTGGGGACGAGGAATTTGATACGGAGCATGTTTTAGGCCAATTTGAGGTTGGATTTAGGGAAAAATAAAATGAAAAAAAAGAAAACTCTCCAAATGAAAGAATCCTTCTAGCCCTCTCTTACAAAAATGAACTGGCAAACTGAACCTGAGCATATTACATCTACGCATGGGTGCTTTAACCGTTGGATTCAATGAACCTCTGGGTAGTTTTTGCGGGCCTTAGTGATTGCACAGCAATCATGCAACCTAAAACGCCTGAATTGCGTTAACTTAGGGACAATGCATGCATAAGCATCGTAATTCACATAATAGTTAGTTTATTAGCTGCATTGATAATATTGTCATTTCATGCACTAAAGGAGAGATGAAATTAATTGTAGATGATTCAAAGCCACGAATGATAGATCAAACCAGATAGAATCATCTTGATTAGACAACTGTAGCACCATGTGCAGTCCATAGAAAATGGAGGTCAGGGAGTAAGATAACAAAAAATCGAAGCCTCAGATGAAAGATTCGATCACACGGATGGATCCGAATCAACGATCGCAGTCCAATGGTGCAAAAGTCAACCTGATTGGAGGCGTACATCACCAATTACAAAGAAAAGAAGATGGATGGCCACGATGGCACCACGTGGCGCTAACGCAGCCACCCAACATTGCCGCTCCAATTTCTGAAGGGAATGCCCCATTCTTTGTGGGCCATTGGATCATCATCCAATGGCCATAAAGCAGTCACGATGACGCCCCACCCCTGCACCATTAAGGAAGATTATCTGCTGTTGGATTTCCATCAAACAACTGAGAGCAACTACGCACGAATTGGAAACTTGACATAGTGGGTGGAACAACACAGCGGAGAGCGTGCTTGTGCAGGAACGAGCAGTGATAGAGAGAATTTCGCTTATTTATGAAGATGACATCAATAAATTGATATGTTGTTGTAGTTGTGTGATGGAAATTCTCTCAATCAAAGATTAAAATAGATATTAATTTAAACCACAGTAAAAATGTCGTATCCACATAGAGGAACGATTGCAATAAATTCACGAGTGTGAAGCCATTATGTTTACAGAAGTATTCGCGAAATCAATTTAATAAATATGCTGCTTTGAATGTCACTTTCAATTTCATGAGAAGTTCAGGGTATTTATATAAATTTTACATCAGAAATCAAGCTTCCAAAAATATGTAGATGATGCATGCTTTGTGGCATGTCATGTAATTCTTAGTTGCATGCAAATCTGAATCCAATTTCAATGTTAAATGATGTGCATAACATAAGTCAAGCCAATTCAAGAAAATGTAAGTGTATCCTTGAAAATTCACCTCAATATAATAATCCAAAAAAAGAATCCCATCTTCCATCAAAGGCATGCAATGTAAACTTATATTAAACCTAAAATAGAGGAAATCTTCCTCTCATGCATGCGCGAATAGGAGGCTATGGTCGGGCATGTGGTGCTTGGAGGAGGTCGAGGACACAGAGAGCTTCACAATGACGGTGGTCCCTCAGGGAGGGGCGATCAGAGCTCGCCAGTCATAGTGAAGACACTTGCCAATGGTGGGTTCCTTTGCGGGTGCGTGGGGGCTGCCGTCGATAATTCTGATGGCCTGGCTAGGTTCGTGGAGTCGAGGCGAGCGCGGGAGAGTCAATAGCATGAAAGATCTTGGCCAGAGGTGACGGCTGCATGGGGAGGTGACCGGCAGTTTTTGGGTTCCTTTTCATTGGTGCAGTTGGTGGAGGAGGAAGAAAAAAGAGAGGAGGTTGTGCATAGGGCTACTGCGCACAAGCGTAGTGCCCGCCTGGCACACGGTTGTTGCTGGTGCGCACCGGCTGAAGCATAGGTGCGTGGTTCCTAGCCTTGAGGGGGCGCGCACGGTCGTGCGGAGAAGAGAGGGGCACACGTGGGCTGCGACTGGCCACTGGTGGGAGTGTGGAGCGACCCGCATAGAGCGAGTGGCCAGTCGCTACTGAGGTGGTCTTGTGGTGGTGCGTTGCGGTGATGGCGTTGGTGATGGGGAGGAGATGTTGGGGGAATGGCTAGTGGTGGCACTCTCTGTCACCGAGCACCAACACGTTGAGGCGAGTGGAAGAGAGGTGAGGCCAACGTCGATCCACAGTGTAGGCCTGGGTCCACAGTGCACATTTGGAGCAAAGTGCAGGCGAGAGGAAGAAGATGGAAGTCGATGACCCCCCTCCGTAGGGGTTTATCTTTCTTTTATACATATCCTCTTTGGAAATAATCATTTTGTTCTTCTTCACCGACGTGAATTAAGCGATTTTGAACCCCTTAGCAACTGCCCCCTCCTGAAGGATATCTAGAAGAGAGCTCGGTGGTGGACTCCGTTGTCACCGTCGAAGATAAGGATATTTTGAATAAATTGCAAATATACCCCAGTATGTCATTGCGTTATGTCTCAGGTCCTCCTCATTTTCAATTTGTTGGAGCCTATAAAAAGAAAGTTGTGTGTAAATATAGAAATAACTTATTCCCCTCTTGAGAGCTTAAAATAATCTTCCATTTGTTTCCAAGCTCTTTGTTAACCTCAACAATCATCTAACAATTATTTATGTAAATAATTAGTCTACTAATATAGACCAATCAAATGGCCCCATGGCCAAATTTTGCTAGTCCCTAGCAAAAACTGAAAAACAATGGAAGTAACTATAAAGAATTCTTCTTTTCTAATTCGAAAAATTCAAAGATCTAGACAAATGTGAAGTAATAGTAGCCTGGGTAGCAGATCCAAGTGAAAAGTCAACTTACATTTAAAGTTCAAACTTATCCCTTGATAAAATTCTATCGAGATAGGCAACTACTTCCCTCGGGGATAAAGTAGAAAATGTCTTATAATTTGACCTTGGCATTTTGGCTTAGGTAGGAGATACTGAGTTGAATGAATTTATATTTGGTGGCTCACACTCATCTGGTACTACATGTAGTCCAGTACTGCAGACTCTAGATCTCTAAACTATCAAATAAGTCAACTTAGATAAAGGCTAAGCACTGTGCTCTCTTTGCATTCCCTTGTGCTCACTCACTCTCTCTTTTCTTTTTCTCTTTCTTCCTTCTTTCTTTTCTGAGATCACATATCTTACCAGATTTTGGTAAATGTACTCATTGTTTGGTAGCCTCACATGGCATTCACATTTCAATTAAAGTTCTAATAACTCTAGAACTAAGTTAGAGGACCTCAGCCTATATTTGGGTGATCAGAAATACTGAAAAGTAGGTATGGGATATATTTGATGGATCACAATGGGTGTTTTTGTTGTTGCCTCAAAAACATTGCCACAAAAGATGACATGAAAATAAAACTTCAAAATTGGACTCTTTTTCTCTTTTTCTTTTTCTTCTTTTTTAATATTTTTCTAAATATAAATATTTCATTTTTTCTACCTCTCTTTTTTCTACTTTTTTTTTTTAACTACTAACACAAAATAGCACATACTTTTATTTATGAGGCATTATTAGAAGTGATGATGTTTAAGAGGATATTGTGTGGCTTATTTAGTGGAAGTGCTTACTCTTGCCACCGGGAAGGAATGCATAAGACAATCGTATTTCTGACCTTTGACATTACTACCCTTCTTCAGCCGAGGACTCTATGAAGAATGGTTGTAACCATCCAACATAGTTATAGTTTTATTAGGACTCAATCTCTGTGTATCTGCCTTATTTGGTAACTCTCAGGTATTCACAGCATGTATGCAATCAAGAATAGAGAGCGAAAACTATGCCAAACTCTGAGGTGTCATCATCCAATTATCCAGAACTTAAGAGTCTTTGCACTGGACTTGGCACACCAGTAGTCTCTCTACTTTCTTCTTACAATATGAGGTGGATCAAATAGAGGATAGTATGCTTGACTACCTATTAACTATCAAAGGGTTGAATAGAATAAAACTACTTATTTATTTTCTACAAAGATCAATTACGTAATCTACGTGCAAGTGAAGTACTGTATTGGATTCTAAATTTAAGAAACAATTTAAGAACTTTCTTGGTACAAATTTTCTTCTAGAGAGTAAACAATTTAGCTCAAGAAAATAAAATATATATTTTTTCACTATCCTAAATGCATGCAAATATTTATAAATGCTATAAACATCCTCAGGTTATATCCCCCCATGCCTAAGACTGACAATGCGCTCATTGGAAAAATAAAGACATAGAAGAATATCACTTGAGGAGGAAAGTGGGAGGAGCTAAGGCTCCTCAAGTCGAAGTGCATCCAAAACTTGGCCATCTGAAAGAGTAACATAAGGTTTAACTCGTTGGTTGTTTACCTTAAAGCTCTCACCAGAAGTAGGGTTCTGAATTTCTACAGCTCCATGGGGGAAGGTATTAATAACAAAGTATGGCCCATCCCAGTAGGACTTTAAGATTCCTGGAAATAATTTAAGTCTGAAATTGAAAAGACAGACCCTCTGGTTGGCCTCAAAGGTCTTTCTAATGATGTGATTATCATTGAAGACCTTTGTACGTTGCTTGTAAGCTTGAGAAGTTTCATAGGCTTCATTACGAAGCTCCTCAAGCTCACTTAACTCCAGCATACGTGTCCTTCCCGCTTTATCCAAATTTAAGTTAACATTTTTAATAGCCCAATAGGCTTTGTGTTGGATTTCAACGGGAAGATGGCATGCCTTTCTGTAGACAAGATGGAAAGGAGACATGCCCAATGGAGCCTTATACGCGGTTCTGTATGCCCAAAGAGCATCGTTTAGTTTTTAAGGCCAATCTTTACAGTCGGGCCTAACAGTTTTTTCTAAAAGTCATTTAATCTCCCTATTAGACAGTTCAACTTGTCCACTCATTTGGGGATGGTAAGGTGTGGCTATCATGTGGTTGATGTAAACATATTTACACCACTTAAGATGTCTATTTATGCATGATCTCAGGCATAGGATTGCATTGCATACTATAAATATTGCATAACATGCATCATCTTGCATTTAGAGTAGTTTGAATAAAATGGAGGTTAATTGTCTCCTTTTATGTTCGTAGACAGGGCAAACTTTTTATCATGGCCTCGAATTGAAGATCCAACCATATAGATGTGATCATGGCAACAATTGGAGTTCAATGACTCTAAGATCGCCCTAATCAGACATCTGTAGCATCAGATAGAGGCTAGGGAACCCTAGAAGATCAAGGGGCAAGATGGTGTGAATCCACATTTCAAATGACAAATCCAACCACACGGATGGATTCGGATTGACGATCGTAGCCTAATGGTGTGAAATCGACTCAATCCGACAACCGTGGCACCATCTACATCATCCAGAAGATGGACGGCCAAGATGGTGCCACATGGCATCATCTCAGCCATCCAACTGGCCCTCAAGACCACCGCTGCATCTCCAAAGGAAATCCAATGCGCAATCTGGGCCGTTAGATCTTGATCCAACGGCTGTGGATGCGCATGCTTGATTTCATCCACGCGACTATCTCGATGATGTAGCGTAGCGGGTAAGCGCCTTATCGTGAGGCGCTGGCGCCGGTTTGAATTCGCAGGAGCGGGTGAGAGAGTGCGATTGGTCGTTCGATCATGATTGAACGGTCACGCGTGGGAGATTGCGCTCATGCCGTATCACACATCGCGCCTCATGCGGAATCACACGCAGGTAGACGCGCAGAGGAGGCAGGTGGAGGCGTGATCTAAGCCGTCTGATCTCGCGATCGGACGGCTGAGATCGGCTGGATGTGCGCGTGTGTTATGCGCGAGGAGGTGAGTGGGCACGGTGGGACCTTTAGCGATGGTTTTATCCGTCAGTAAAGGTCCTGAATTAATGTTTTTCAAATTGGAATGACCAAAATGCCCCCACTCCTTGCAACTATAAAAGGAGACCCCCTCGACACGAAATTCTCATCCCTTCCTTCTCTTCTCTCCCTCTCCAAAGCTAAAGAGAAGCTTATCCCACACCTGGGATGCTTGTTCTGAGATAAAGTCAATTTTTCGTCCCCTTTAGGAAGCAGATCCCGCGACGACAATGATGTGCTTCCCGGTTCCCGTTCTTCCATTTCGTCCTCCTTCGTCTAGACGTTGTCCCGTCTGGCTCATCCTCCAAGCGACCGTCGAGGAGGATATCTCTCTCCCCATTCTTTTTACTGCTTTCTAGAATGGATTTACTGCTTCCTAGAGTAGATTTACTGCTTTCTAGTGATAATATTTAGTGTAATGAATAATCCTTTCGATGATGAATTCCATGTGCATTCTATATCTCTTTTGATTTTTGTTTGTATTATTCTCTCTCTCTTATTCTCTCTCTCTCTCTTCTATTTATTGTAAATAGTTAGATAGTTCTAATTAATTAATTTACTTCGTGACAAATAAAACAAACGTGAATTTTTAAAATCAAACATCCACCGCCCTGAGTTCGACCTGAGATTTCCATTCAGGTATAAATTTTATTTGTTGGACACGACTTCTTCTCTTTCATACTACGACGACAGGTTTTCTAAACCAAACACATAAGTGTAGCAACCCGTACATTCAACATTTTGGTGCCATTGCCGGGGAGGCGACAATCTTTGATTTTTCTTCGCATTTTTACAAATTATAAATCATTTACTTCACTTCTCTCCTTTCTTATTGTGATTGCAGGTACTCTTTTGAGACAAGCAAAAGCGGTAGATTGGAGTAAAGTGCGGTAGAAGGTTTTGTAAGTTATCCCCCACCTCCCACCCATTAGATTTCATTTCACCACACAATAATACAAACATCAATCAACCTAGGTGTTCTTATAAACTCTAAGGTTAGATTGTTTGTTGTTTCACACCTACACCGACCCCAACCCCCACATTAAAAAAAACAACAATTAAGAAAAATCTCACAGAGGTATACAACCTCATCTGATTTTCAAACTCAACTGGTAAACAAATCTTTGGAGCTGGTACACACATTCAAACACATAATTGAGTAGAAATCAGATTAGAAAATCACCTGTGTGCCTAATTAAGTGGCGCAATAGGCCAATTGTTTGAGTTGATTAGGCCGCACCACTTCAATTAAAATCAACTCATCAAGTAGCAGCCACTTAGGTTCAACTCTTAGGGATTTACGAGGCAGCCCACATTCTTTTAAGCTTCAAAGGAAAACATCTCCACCTGTTCTTTCAAAACCTAGTGTGCCAACAAAACTTGTTTGAAAACACCTAAAGTTGAATTCTAAAAGCTACTAGGCAAGATTTGAACCCTAAAATTCACTGCATCAAAAGTAATCTTGCTTGAAAACCAGTAGTTGTACATGCAGACACAAATCAGTCAATCATTAAGGGCACAACTCATATAACGGGCCCATCACATTCCATATCACATTCAAACCTAGCCCTAAATAAAATAGAGTAGATGTTGGCCTTAAGGATTTGACTCGCTCTTCAGAGCCCAAAATGAGATTATTTTCGATTAGTCTGTTTCTACTGTTCAATCTGTTGTCTAGCTATGGGAGCAGAATCAAACAATTGCGGCTGGGGGGTACACTAGGAACCGGAGGTCCAAGCCGAAGGAAGAACCTTCTCCCCATTCCCTCCGTCTAACTGGTTGGACTAAACAAACAGAAGTAGATTAAATCATTTCTCTATCTCAAGATGGGTTTTGGGAGTCTGTAGGTCTTTAGGCTAGCCCACTTAAGGACAGGTTTGATTGTTTATATTGCAAGGTGCCTTTCTTCCTCCCATCTCTCATGAATTCTTCCACATATTACATGCATTCCCAGTCTTTCCATCCTATTTTGAATTATCCTCAACATGACGATTATCCCGACTTGTACTATAATAAACCATCAGTTAGTTGGGATAACTCGGATTGGGGATACAGTTCCAGACCTTCGTGTTTAGGGTCTAACCCTGAACACTTTGATTGTGATTTCTATCCTTCTCAGAGCCACATCGATTATAGATCGTCAACCTTTCATAAACAACCTAATACGATCTACAATCAAGAAGGATACATTGATTCTTACCCATCCTCTGATTACACTGCCTTTAGGTCATCACCACCTTTTGAACAATCTGAAATAACCTATTATCAGGAAGGGTATAACGAATGTCAATTCATTAATTCCCTTGCCCCAGCCAACCTTGAAGCAGCTGATTTGGTTTAGGGTAACCAAGTTCAAGAAAAGGTTTTGGCTAACTTGAGGAATATCATACAATCTTTAGAAGTTCAGCCAATACCTTGCATTGAGAGATTGGAGCCCCTGATTTAGATGATTGATGATTTGAACAAGTATTTGTTGGATTGGCTCAAGGATGTAAAGGATAAGAACCCAGGTGAGTTTCTACTTGGGAAGTTAGTGAAATTGAGGATGAGATTTATGTTTGCTTTGATTCAATCATGGGATGATTTCCAGGATGAACTCCCTTCAGGAGAGCCAATGTTAGAACCTACTCAGGCACCTGTTAGGGGGAATACGTGTTACGAGGCTGACCAGATTGAATTAGAGCAACCAATTAAGGATGATTTGATTTCTTATTTCTTCACCTGAGATCCTTGAGCCAGGGTATGAGGAAACGTATGTCTCCTTGGAACAGAAAGTGACAGATGATTTTGGGACATACATTAATACGAATCTTGATTCTGATGAAGATTCAAGTTGCGAAGTATCACACGAGTTTACAGAACATGATTTCTGTGAGAAGATTAGGCCCGAGGAATAAGATAGATCATTTGATAGCCCAATAATTAAGGAAACTGATCTTATTAGGGCTAACATTACGGATCCAGAATCGCATTTTCTGGATGATTCAATTCAATGACCTGATTGTCAGTTACACCCCGTTGAGCTTATCGATGATTCTATTTTTGAGATAATTAGACCCAAGTCAATTCTGATTCAGCCACATCATTAAGACTTGGAGATTTCAGATGGGGTGATTAATATGCAAGAGGTCCTGGAGTTTGACATTCTGAATGAGGAGGATAGGAGCTGGGAAATTTTGATTTGGGAAGCAAGTTCTGGAGGAAGTAGAAGACTGAGTCGAAGGGTTTATATTAAGCTGAAACCATCAAACCAGGACACTTACGACATTTGTTCTGAGGATGTCGAACCCAAGCACACATTCAATGATTATCCTTTTGAGCTTGATTTCTCTGTAACCCAACTCTTTGGTCTTGGGTTGCATCCTCATAAATCTTAGGCTCGACCCCACTTGCATATTGATTTTAGGTTTTCGGTAACTTTTATCCAGAACTTAAGATATTCTCGATTATGGGGTGTGGGTCTGCACCACAATCTGGTCCACATCTCTGGACATTTGCTGACAGGTCAGAAGTTTCTTATATTTATTCTGATTCTGACTTGCACTTGAGAATTCCTCATTTCTCTTTTTTGTATAGTGTGCCTAGCTGAAGGCACTAAATTCAGCACGTATACAGTTCTTTTTAACTTTCATCTCGTAGCAGACCTGACATTCACGCAATTCAGGTGCTTTCTATGCTATTCCACTCTATTTTATGTCTTTTTAATATAATGAGGACATTGCATTTGATAGGCATGGGGTGGTGGATATTCATCTCTAAATTTATTCGTCAGCTCTGTAGATTTGTTTTGTTTTATTTAAAAAAGAAATTTAATTAGGAAAGAGAACTTGGGTTTAAGAAAATTTTCAATCTTAGGAAATACTACATTATGATTTGAACACAAAGACACTTCAGGTCGTTGGACTTAATTAGCCCATGTATCCACTAAAATGTGGATTTGTTTTTTGAGTCTTCGCCAACCTAAATTCTATTTTAATTGGAGTAAATAAGTTTGGGTGATAAGTACACGACTTATCAACCTGCCCTCTGATTTGAGGGAACTTAGAGTTTTTAGCATCTACACATTATCTTGTCACTGACTCGTTGTTCAATGATTATAACGGAAATTGGGTAGCTAATGAACCTTCTAGGGTGATATGGCTGGCAAGTTATCGTGGGTAATAGCCCATAGGTAGGTTGTCCAGAGCGCAGTCACTAGATCTTTCTTTTTTTGCTGCCTTTAGTCAAATCGTAGACTAGGGAAGCCACCTACTTAACAAAAAAAAAAAATCAAAAAGAAAAGGAGAAAAGAAAAAAAAAGAAATAAACCACACTTCGCCACACGGGTATGGCTAGCATGTTGCTGGTGGTAACAGCTCATCGACCGGTTGTCCAAAACCCAGCTCAATAAATGCATTGAAAATTCCCAAAACACTTAGGAAGATGCGGAGAAGTAGAATAAATCAGGGAGATATACACTGGATTCACCCTTGTGTTGAACCCGTAAAAAGATAAAAGTAGGGAGAAAGCTACTGGTTGTAAAGATACACCTTTAGGCATAATTTCTTTTAGGTCACCTAGAGGCGTAGAAATCCGAAGTTCGTTTTAACTGCCGGTCAACGAGTCAATCATATTCACAATAAGTGCTTAGAACTTAAGGTTCTCATCAAATCTTTGGTGAGTTGAATGGCCGTAGAAAGCCACTCTTAAACACTAAAACTTGAAAATCCAAAAAAATTAGAAAAGAAGAAAAATGAAAAATAGACTTTTCTTTGAATAAGGCGACGGCTTGAGGCGGTCTACATTTTGGCAGATACTCGGGCACTGCTGTGTCTTTGAAAGTTCAAATCTTAAGTAGACATTTTCTTAATGATTGAAAATAACTCATGCCCAAATAATCCAACCTGATTCTTCTATAAATAGCATATAGTTTTTGCTAGGGACTTGCAAACGATAGGAATGGGGGTATGATGTAAACATGTTTACACTACTTAAGATGTCTATTTATGCATGTTCTTAAGCATAGGATTGCATTGCATAATTTAAATATTGCATAACATGCATCATTTTGCATTTAGAGTAGTTTGAATAAAATGGAGGTTAATTGCCGACTTTTATGTTCATGGACAGGGCAAACTTTTTATCTGGGCCTCGGATCGAAGATCCAACCATACAAATGTGATCAGAGCGACGATTGGAGTTCAACGACTCCAAGGTCACCCTAATCGGACACCTGTGGCATCAGATAGAGATCGGAGAACCCTAGAAGATTAAGGGCCAAGATTTCATGAATCCACACTTCAAACAACAAATCCAACCCCATGGATGGATTCATATCGATGATCGTAGCCTAACGGCATGAAAATCGACTCAATCCGACAACCGTGGCACCATCTACATCATCCACAAGATGGATGGCCAAGATGGCACCACGTGGCGCCATCTCAACCGTCCAACAGGCTTTCAAGACGGCCGTTGCCTCTGCAAAGGAAATCCAATGCACAATCTGGGCCATTAGATCTTGATACAATGGTTGTGGATGCACGCGCTTGATTTCATCTCCGCAACTATCTGGACGACCTAGTGTAGCGAGTGAGTGCCTTATCGCAAGGCGTTGCCACGGGTTCTAATCCGCAGGAGCAGGCGAGCGGTGCGAGCGAGCAGGCGTGATTGGCCACTCAATCGTGATCGAATGGTCGCGTGTGCGTAATTGCGCTCACGTCGTATCGGACGTCGCACCTCACGTGGAATCACACGTAGGCGGGTGCACAGAGGAGGCGAGCGGAGGAACGATCTAAGTCGTCCGATTACGATCGACTGGACGTGCACGTGCGTTATGCCCGAGGAGGTGAGCGGGCACATGCGCGTCGCCCACGAAGGCCAAGTTCAGACCTTTAGCGACGGTTTTATCCATCACTAAATGTTCTGAATTAATTTTTTTAAATTGGAATGACCGAAATGTCCCCACTCCTTGCAACTATAAAAGGCGACCCCCTCCACACAAAATTCTCATCCCTTCCTTCTCTTCTCTCCCTCTCCAAAGCTTAAGAGAAGCTTGTCCCACACCTGGGTTGCTTCCCGCGAGATAAAGTCAATTTTTCGTCGCCTTTCGGAAGCGGATCCCATGACGATGACGACATGCTGCCTCATTCTTGTTGTTCCGCTTCGTCCTCCTTCATCCTGCTCCATCCTCCTTCGTCCTGGAGTCATCTCGTCCGGCTCATCCTCCAAGGGACCGTCGAGGAGGATATCTCTCTCCCCATTCTTTTTACTCCTTTCTAGAATAGATTTACTTCTTCCTAGAGTAGATTTACTACTTTCTAGTGTAATCATTTTCCTGCTTTCTAGTCATAATATTTAGTGTATTGAACAATCCTTTCGATAATGAAATCCATGTGCATTCTATATCTCTTTTGAGTTTTTCTTGTATTATTCTCTCACTCTTATTCTCTCTCTCACTCTTCTATTTATTGTAAATAGTTAGATAGCTCTAATCAATTAATTTACTTCATGACAAATAAAACAAACATGAATTTTTTAAATCAAACATGTGCCTCCCTGAGTTCGACCCAGGATTTCCATTCTGGTATAAATTTTATTTGTTGAACACGAGTTCTTCACTTTCATACTACGACGACAGGTTTTCAAAGCCAAACACGTAAGCGTAGCAACCCGTACATTAAACAGTGGTTGACTCCTAAATTTTGGAGTAGTCTTATGAATTGTACGTTCTTGAGGTGAGGTCCTCCATTACTTATATCATCCTTGGGCACCTGTACCAAGAAATGATATTAGCCCTAGCAAAATCCAAGACCACGGAATGGTCATAGGTCCATGTGGGTATGGCTTCTATCCATTTCGATACATAGTCCAAAGCAACCTGGATATATTCATATCCAAAGAACATAGGAAAGGTACCCATGAAGTCAATGCCCCAAATGTCAAAGATCTCAACGGGGAGAATAGGTTACTGGGGCATTTCATCCCTTTTTCCGATGGTTCCAGTTTGCTAGCAATGTAGACATGTGCCTACATATGTATCTGCATCTCAGAATAATGTCGGCCATGAAATGCCAGACAGAAGAACCTTCTAGGCAGTCTTTTTTCCACTAAAATGCCTCCACAATGGAGGTCATGGCAAAAACTCAGAACACTCCTTTGTTCTTCATTAAGGATGCAATGGCAGAATAACTAGTCAGGGCCTATTCTAAAAAGCTTGGGTTCCTCCTAATGATAAAATTTAGCATCAGCAAGAAACCTATCTTGCTTCTGCTTGTCCCAAGTACTAGGGGTAATGCCCGTGGCCAAGTAGTTTAGTATGTTAGCGAACCAAGGAGTTTTGGCCTCTACGATCATCAGAGACTCATCAAGGAAAGTCTCTTGGATACCGCCAATAGGGGTTGTTGCCTCAATGGGGATCCTAGATAGATGATCTTCAACCACATTCTCAACACCTTTCTTATCTTTAATTTCAAGGTCAAACTCCTGGAATAGTAGAATCCAACGAATTAAGCGAGGTTTGGTGTCCTTTTTAGCAAGAAAATGCTTTACGGCTAAATGATCGGTGAACACCACAACCTTGGATCCCAAAAGATAAGACCGAAACTTTTCAAAAGCAAATACTACAGTAAGAAATTCCTTTTCAGTGACCATGTAGTTTTGCTGAGGATACATAAGGGTCTTGAAGGCATAATGCAACACATGAGTTTTGCCATTAAACCGTTGACCTAAGATCGCTCCCATTGAGAAATCAAAAGCATCGCACATTAGCTCAAACGAGAGGGTCCAATTTGGTGCTTAGAGAATTGGAGCAGTAATAAGAGCTTTCTTCAAGACCTAGATAGCCTCACCACATCTATCATCAAAATCGAAGGAGACATCCTTCACTAACACGTCATAGAGTGACTTAGAGATTTTACTGAAATCTCTAATGAAGCACCTATAAAACCCATCATGGCCAAGGAAAGATCTAACCTGACGAACATTGGTAGGTGATGGAAGCTTAGAGATGGAAACCATTTTTACGGTATCGACCTCTAATCCTCTCTTGGAAACTACATGCCTAAACATAATGGCCTGCTGGACCATAAAGTGCATTTTCTCTTAGCTAAGCACTAGCTTTGTCTCTTCGCAATGGGTTAACACTTTATCAAGGTGGGAAAGGCATAGGTCAAATGACAAGTCGTAAATGGAGAAGTCATCCATGAAAATCTCAACAAACTCGTCGATCATATTAGAAAAGATAGCCATCATACATTGTTGGAAAGTGGTAGGAGTATTACATAACCCAAATGGCATTCAGTGGAATGCAAATGTGCCATACGGACTCTTGAAGGTGGTACGCTCCTGATCGTAAAGAAAGACGGCTATCTGATTCTACCCAGAGTACCTGTCAGGAAACAAAAGTACTTGTTCCCTTCCAGTCCTTCCAAAATTTGATCGATAAATGGTAAGGGAAAATGGTCTTTCTGGGTAGCCTTGTTCAAACAACGATAATCAATGCAGACCCTCCAACCAGTTGAGGGTCTAGTGGTTACCAACTCTCCTTGGTCGTTCTCTTCCACAGTGATTCCTATCTTTTCGGCACCACATGAATAGAACTAACCCATTTTCTATCTGAAATGGGATAGATAATTCTTGTATCTAGCCATTTCAAAATCTCCTTTTTAACAACCTCCCTAATATTGGGCTTGGGCCTTCTTTGCATGTCTCGAAAGGGTTTCACAGACTCATCCATGTATATATGATGCATGCAAATGGATGGATCAACACCCTTAATATTAGCAATTTGACGAGTCAATTTTTCCCTTTGCATTGTAGTATTTAAGTGGTGGAAAAATCGACTAATCAATGATAAAAATAACCAATCACAGAAGAGCAGGTCATGTCCACAGGGAGGCAATTATGCAATAAACTCTCGATTATGTTATATTCTTTCGATTAACTACAAAATCCCTATTCAAATCCGACATAAAATGTGTTGGAAAGAAGATTCACAATAACTCAAAAAGATAAGGGTATATGTGCAGTTTTCCCTCACTAAAATCTTCAATAAATATATGATGATTTTATGTAATTTTCAATTGACATATGCTAGAGAAAATTAGTGCACAGGTTAGGCCCAAAACCAATCTTGAAATAGGTGAATATCAATAATGTGCAATTATCAGAAAATATGAGTGTGCATGCGTAATTTTACCACAATAAAATAATAATAAATAAAAATTAATTTCTGGTGGCAATGGTAGTGAATTTAATTTTTAATCTCATAGAAAATAGAGCATTTTCTCTCTCTCCTCCTCGCGAGAGAGAGAGCACCGGCGGGGCTTTCACAAGCAAGGGAGGCTGGCGAAGACGAGGCCGATCCGATGGAGGTTGCAACATCAACGGAGATGGCCAGCCGGCAGAGAGGAGTGGCGGTGGTGGAGAGGCTGCTGCTGCCACGCGTGCTGTAGATGCACGGAGATGCGAAGGCATTGGCGTGCGAGCGCTCTACAGAGCGCGTAGGCGCGCGTGGAGGTGTGGCGCTTGAGGTGCTGGGTGAAGCGGAGGTGAGGTGCCTGAACAAGCCTACGGTGATGGCGGGCGGACGCCTACAGGCACTTGCAGGGGTGCGGGTGCTGGAGTTGCGTCAGCGCTAGAGTAGGGCACGTGCCTACAGGGAGGCGCTGGAGGGTGTGCCTACGGGTGATTGGCAGTGGTGAAGGCGGGTGCTAGAAGGGGGTAGTGCCTGCAGGGGGGTCGGAACGGGCGTGCTTGAAGTGAAGGGGAACAGGCCTGGCAGGGCTGAAGGCTGGCGCTGGAAGGGGGTAGTGCATATGGGTGGGGCAGAGCGGGCGCACTTGAACATGCCTGCAGGCGATGGGCAGCTGTGTGAGCTTTATTGTGTGGGTGCATGAGCGAGCATTGTAGGGTGGCATTGCAGAGGGTTGAAGGCACTGGCGGAGGAAGCGCTTGCGGGGGTGCGGAGTGGGTGGGCCTGAGGTGGCTGCAGGCTGGTGGATGGGCACTTAGCACCTACGTGAAGGCATCGCTTGCGGTCACGCAAGGTGCATGGCAGTGTGAACGCTGGAAGGGCACGGAGATGGTGCTGGTAGGTGCAGACTTGGTGCACAGTGCACACTGGGGTTGCCGTTCCCCGCAGGGGGGAAGATGGATATCCCTCTCCATTCTTTGCCTCCTCCCTTTAACTCCTCTCCTTTGCGTGTGCGTGAGTTAAGGGATTTTCAAATCCTTTAGCTATTTTTGCCCTCATTTGTTTAGGGAGGGCGGTGGGAGATCAGATAAGGAGTTGCGGCTGGCCGGATATGTGTTGGGGAAATTATTCCCCCCTTCCTCTTTCCAAATATTATTCCTGTAATCATAAAAATGTAAAGCATTATATACTAAGTTATAGAATACTATAAAATAGATGTAAACTTAAATCATGTTGAATGCAAACATTCTATAACTTAATGTAATTTTTAACAAACATAAATGGTACGATTAAAGTTACTTAGGCGTAATATTAATCCATTAAAATGGACTCATCAAATACCCCCATGACTAAGATTTGCTAGTCCCTAGCAAAAATGAAAAATAGTAGAAGTAATCAGAAGATTTCTTCATTTCTTATTTCAAAACTTTAGAGATCTAGACAAATGTGATGTGATAATAACCTAAGTAACAGATCCAAGTAGAAAAATCAATTTGCACTGGGAGTTTGTACTTTACCCTTGGTCAATATTGCTATCGGGATAGGCAACTACTTCCCTCAGGGATAAAGCGATGGATAATCTATAATTTGACCCCGGTGTTTGGCTTAGGAAGGAGATATCGAGTTGAATGGATTTGTATTTGGTGGCACACACTCATCTAATGCTACATATAGTCTAGTACTGTAGACGCTAGATCTCTAGACTATTAGACAAGTCAACTCTGAGAGAGGCTACACAGTTGTGCTCTCTTGATGTTCCTGGGCACTCCCTCTTTTCTTTCTTTCTGAGATCATAAATCTCACCAGATTTAGAAATTGTACTCACTATTTGGTGGCCTCACATGGCATCCACAATTCAATTAAAGTCTTAATAACTCTACAACTAAGTTAGAGTCCTCAACCAGTATTCAGGCGATCAGAAATATTAAAAGGTAGGTATGGGTCATATTTGGTGAAACACGAAAGGTGTTCTGTTGCCTCAAAAACAATGTTACATTACAACTTGGACCCTTTTTTTAATATAATATAAGTATTTCTTCTTTTTCTGTTTCTTCTTTTCCCCCTTTTCTTTTTTTTCACATTTTTTTTTTATAATATAATACGACATAGACTTTTACTTATGAGGCATTAATAGGGATGATGATGGTCAAGAGGATATTGTGTGGCTTATTTGGTGGAAGTGCCTATTTTAGACACCGGGAAGGAATGGATAGGACAGGTGTATTTCTGACCTTTGACACTAATACTCTCCTTCATCCGAGAACTCTATGAAGGACAGTCGTAACCATCCACCATAGTTATAGCTTTATTAAGACTCAATCTCTGTGTATCCGCCTTATTTGGTGACTCTCAAGAATTCACTCAAAGTACGCACATAGGTACAGAGATTGAAGACTACGCCTAACTCTGAAGTATCATCATCTAACGGTAACGAACGCTACGCTAACGTGTTTGGTTTTCGAAAACCTGTCGTTGTAGTTCAAGAGCGAAGAATTCATGTTCAACAAAAAAAATTTATACCGAAATGAATTCCGGGTCGAACACAGGGAGGCTACGTTGATCTATATTCGCAATTATATTTTTTTTAGGATTTTTGATAAGCAAGGCGATATAATTACTATGGAGCTATCAGACTAAAAGAAAGAGAGAGAGAGAGAAAGAGAACATGCATTCAATATTTCAATTGTTTATATAATCAAACAAAATAAAAGTTACACTAGAAAGCAAAAAATCAATTACACTATAAAGCAGGAAAATTCTACACTAGAAAAGCTGTAAATAAGAATGGGAGAGAGAAGTTATCCTCCTCGACGGTTGCTTGGAGGACGAGCCGGACGGGACGACGCCTGGACGAAGGAGATCGAAGTAGGACAAAGGAGGACGAAGTAGAAGAAGAGGAACGGAGCAGCACGCCATCGTCGTCGTGGGATCCACTTCCGAAGGGGAATGAAAATTGGACTTTATCTCTCGAGAAGCATCCCGGGTGTGGGACAAGCTTCTCTTGAGCTTTGGAGGGGTAGAGAAGAGAAAGAAGGGATGAGAATTTCGTATGGAGGGCGTCTCCTTTTATAGCTGCAAGGAGTGGGGGCAAAATGGACATTACAACTTCAAAATAATAAAACTGGGGTCTTTAGTGACGGATAAATCCGTCACTAAAGCCTCAACGTGGGCATCGTGGGCGGCTCGCATGCGCCTCCTCGCCTACTCGCACGCTCAACGGCTTGTGCACGTTCGTCGATTCTCAGCCATCCGATCATGAGATCGGACGGCTTAGGATGTGTCTCTGCCCGCTCGTTGTGCGCTTGCCTGGCACGTGCGATCGCGCATCCATGCAGCGAGTTCAATCGAGCGTGAACGAAATCGAGCGCGTGCGACCGTCTGATCTCCAGCTGACACTCCACGTGCCTCAATTGCCCGCACCTTCCAGCCCCTCGCCGTGGCTTGAACTCGCGCCCAGCGCTCGCGAAAGCATGCTCGACCACTACGCTATGGGGCGTGGATGGTCGAGCATATGCTTTTAAGCGCGAGTGACCAAAGCCGTTGAGTTAAGATCCAACGACAGAGAGTGATCGGGCGTGGGGCCTTCACAAAATGCAAGCGGCTGTTTGGGCAGCTGAGATGGCACCACGTGGCACCATCTTGGTCGTCCATCTTCTAGAAGTTGTAGATGTTGCCACAGATGTCGGATTGACTCAATTTTTATGTCGTTGGGCTGCGATCATCGATCCGAATTCATCTGTGCAGTCGGATTTATCATCTGAAGTGTGGATTTACACCATCCTGGCCCTTGATCTTCTAGGGTTCCCAAGTCACTATCTGATGCTACGGATGCCTGATTAGGGCGGTCTTGGAGTCGTTGAACTCCAATCGTCACCCTGATCACATCCATAAGATTGTTTGCCCTGTCCGATAAAATGTTTGCCCTGTCCAAGCACATAAAAGGAGACAATTAACCTCCATTTTATTCAAACTACTCTAAATGCAAGATGATGCATGTTGTGCAATATTTATATCATGAAATGCAATCCTATGCTTAAGAACATGCAAAAATAGACAATTTAAGTAGTATAAATATGTTTACATCATACCCCCATGCCTATCTTTTGGCAGTCCCTAGCAAAAACTATATGCTATTTCTAAAAGAATTCGGTTGGATTATTTGGACCTGAGTTATTTTCAATCATTAAGAAATTGTCTACTTGGGAACTGAACTTTCAAGGACACAACAGTGCCCGAGTATCAGCCAAAATGCAAACCACCTCAAGCCCTCGCCTTATTAAAAGAAAATTTTCTTTTTCACTTTTTCTCTTTTCTAATTTTTTTGGATTTTCAAATTTTCGGGTTTAAGGGTGGCTTTCTACGGCCATTCAACTCACCCAAAATTTGATGAGAACCCTAAGCTTTAAGCATCTTATTGTGATTGTGATAGACTCGTTGATCGGCAGTTAGAACGGACTTCGGATTTCTACACCTGTAGGTGACCTAACAAGAATTCTACCTAAAGGTGTATCTTTACAACCGGTAGCTTTCTCCCTACTTTTATTTTTTTTTTTACGGGGTCAACAAAAGGGTGAATCCAGTGTATATCTCCCCGGTTTATTGTACTTCTCCACTTCTTCCTAAGTGTTTTGGGAATTTTTAGTGCATTTTCTGAGCTGGGTTCTGGACAATCGGTCGATGAGCTGCTACCACCGACAACTTGCTAGCCATACTTGTGCGGCGAAGTGTGGTTTATTTCTTTTTATTCTTTTCTCCTTTTTTTTTTTAAATAGGTGGCTTCCCTGGCCTAAGATTTACCTAAAGGCAGCAAACAGAGAAAGGTCCAGTGACTGGGCTCTGGACAACCTACCTATGGGCTGTTACCCACGATAACTTGCCAGCCATATCACCTTAGAAGGTTCATTAGCTACCTAATTTCCGTTAGAATCGCTGAACAACGAGTCAGTGCAAAGAAAGTGTGTAGATGCTTAAAACTCAAAATTCCCTCAAATCAGAGGGCAGGTTGATAAGTCGTGTACTTACCACCCAAACTTATTTATTCCAATTATTATAGAATTAAGATGGCGAGGACTCAAAAACAAATCCACATTTTAGTGGATACAGAGGCTAATTAAGTCCAAAGACCTGAGGGGTCTTTGTGTTCAGATCCTAATGTAAAATTTCTTAGGATTGAAAAGTCCTAATGTCCAACTAATCCCTCGTAATTTTTTTTTTAAATAAGAAGAGAGACAATTTATATGGATTTCACAAAGCTGACCAAATAATTCAAGAATGAATCCACCCCCCCATGCCTAGCTGATGCAATGTCCTCATTGAAAAAGAGACATGAAAGAAAAGGTAGAATATGAAAGATGTCACCTGGATATGAAGCTCGTATCAGTCTTGCGTCATATGTACAACTACTGAGTTTAATGCTGTCAGCTAGGCAAAGTCCAGCCAAAGAAGTCACAGAATGGCTAGAGCAACAGAGTCTGAGACGGGTTCTAGAAGATTACGGTCAACAACAGGCTTCAAACGTTGACCGTTGACTTTAAAGGTGTTACCCGTCTTTGGGTCAGAAATCTGAATTGCACCATTAGGAAAAATCTGATCAATTATGAATGGGCCATTCCATTTAGATCTAAGTTTACTCGGAAAGAGCTTAAGTTTAGAATCAAATAACCATACCTTCTGGTTTGGCTCAAAGCTCTTGCCGGAAATCAATTGATCATGTAGAGCTTTGGTCTGAGCCTTATAGATCTTGGCATTCTCATAAGCATCATTTCTAAGCTCCTCCAACTCACATACTTGGAGTTTCCTGGTCTTTCCAGCTAGATTCAGATCTAAATTGCATTGTTTGATTGCCCAGAATGCCCTGTGTTCAATCTCTTCGGGTAGATGGCACGCCTTTCCATACACCAAACGGAATGGAGACATGCTGATGGGCGTTTTATACGCCGTACGGTAGGCCTAAAGAGCGTCCTCAAGCTTTTGAGTTCAATCCTTGCGATCAGGCATAACCATTTTTTGCAGAATGTTCTTGATCTCTCGATTGGAGATCTCGGCTTGTCCATTCGTTTGGGGATGGTAAGGTGTGGAAATTCGATGGTTAACCTCGTATTTGGCCAATAAATTCTGGAATTTGGCATTAGTAAAATGAGTGCCACCATCACTGATGATAGCCTCGGAATCCCGAACCTACTGAAGATATTTTTTTTGACAAAATTGATGACCACCTTGTGGTCATTAGTTCGGGTGGGAATTGCCTCAATCCATTTGGACACATAATCAACAGCAACAAGAATATACTGATGTCCAAATGAAGGGATAAAGGGTCCGATGAAATCGATGCCCCAAACATAAAAAATTTCTATAGGAAGAATATGGTTTAGGAGCATCATGTCTCTCTTAGTTATGTTCCTGAGTGACTGACATCGAGAACATGACCTTGAGAAGTCCTGGGCATCCTTGAATAAAGATGACCAATAGAAGCCAGATTGCAAGATTTTTGTAGCCGTGTTTCTCCCGGAGAAATGTCCACCACACCTAGAAGCATGGCAGAACTTGAGTATACTGCTGAATTCATTCTCCGGTATGCATCGGCGAATAATCTGATCAGAGCCGATGCGATACAGTTCAGGGTCCTCCCAAAAGTAGTATTTGGCCTCAGATTTGAGTCTATCTCGTTGTTGCTTGGTCCAATCCTAGGGGATTTGACCAACGGCCAAATAGTTAACAATGTCAGCAAACCATGGGGAGTGCATAGCTAAAACTGTAAGAATGGTTTCATCCGGAAAAGTGTCAGCAATCGGAATGTCCGGACAAGAAGAATCACCTAGGAGTCTCGACAAATGATTCGTTACCACATTTTGCACCCCGGCTTAATCCTTGATTTCAAGATCAAATTCTTGAAGAAGAAGAATCCAACGAATAAGCCGGGGTTTAGCATCCTTTTCAGCCAAGAGATGTCTCAAGGCCGAGTGGTCGGTATAAACAATAACATGAGACCCTAAGAGATAAGCCCTGAATTTTTCCAACGAAAATACTACAGCTAGTAATTCCTTTTCAGTAACAGTGTAATTCCTCTGGGCCTCATCCAGAGTTTTACAAGCGTAGTAAATGACAGAGGGCTTTCGGTCAATTTTCTGACCTAGGACAGCGCCGACCAGGTAATCAGAATCGTCAGTCATGATCTCAAATGGGGCTGTCCAAATTGGTGGTTGCAAAATTGGAGCACAGGTGACTACCATTTTCAGAAAATCAAATGCCTTTCAGCATGATTCGTCAAAAACAAACAACGTTTCTTTGGTAAGAAGATTGCTCAAAGGACGAGCAACCTTCGAGAAATCCTTGATGAATCTTCGATAAAATCCCACATGGCCAAGAAATGATCTGATTTGTTTAACAGATGTGGGAGGTGGAAGTTTAGCAATTGCATCAACCTTAGCTTTGTCCACTTCAATTCCCCGTTCAGAGATTACATGACCCAAAATGATGCCCTCTTGGGTCATGAAATGACTCTTTTCCCAGCTAAGGACCAGTCGTGTCTTGATACATCGCTTAAGAATCAGTTCTAAATTAGCCAGACAAGAGTCAAATGATTCTCCGAAAATAGAGAAATCATCCATGAAGACTTCCATAAACTCTCCCACCATGTCGGAAAATATGGCTAGCATACACCTTTGAAAAGTCGCAGGTGCATTACATAACCCAAAAGGCATCCTACGAAAAGCAAATGTTCCGTAGAGACAAGTGAAAGTAGTTTTTTCCTGATCCTTGGGATGGATAGGAACTTTGTTATTTCCTGAGTAACCATCAAGAAAACAGTACTTCTGCTGAGCTAATTTTTCCAAGATTTGATCAATGAACGGCAGGGGAAAATGATCTGTTTTAGTGGCTGTGTTAAGCTTCCTTTAATCAATATAAACTCTCCAAGAGGAAGCTGAATGAGTTGTGACAGATTCTCCTCTCTCATTAGTCACAACAGTAATCCCGGCTTTCTTTGAAACAATCTGAACGGGACTTACCCAGGGACTGTCAGAGATTGGATAAATAATTCCTGCATCGAGCCACTTGATGATTTCCTTTTTGACCACTTCTCGCATATTTCGATTCAATCTCCTCTGCATCAGGCGAGAAGGGCGGGATCCATCTTCCAAAAATATTCTATGATTACAGTAAGATGGCCCAATCCCCCAGAGGTCATGAATGGTCCAACTAATTGCCTCCTTATGTTCCTTTAGGACCTTAATCAATTTAATCTCTTCCTCCTTTGTCAATTTAACACTAATAATCACAGGGAGCGTATTCTGCAGTCCTAAAAATTGATATTTTAAATTCTCAGGCAATGGTTTCAATTCAAGTTGGGGTGGGGTAATGATTGATGGTAGGGTAGATGCTGAAGATTCAACAAGAGGAAGAGGTTTTGAGTGAACAAAATCAGTAACCTCTTCCGAAGATGTCAGGTCAGAGGGTTGCAGGTCAAATTCATCAACCAAAGAGGAACTTTCAATTGAAGAAACTGTCAAACAAGTTTCAATATTAACATTATCCTCATCAAGTTCCTCAATAAATCCATAATCCTCAAATTTGTTGATCGCCTTAAAAATATCCAATTTCATTCGTTGGTCCCCAAAGGCGATTTTCATGCTACCGCTTTCACAATTAATGTTGGCCTTTGCGGTAGCCAGGAACGGATTCCCCAGAATGATGGGTGTGTTACTCAGATTATCTGGTACATCCATGTCAAGGACAAGGAAATCTACAGGAAAATAGAAATCCTTGACCTTAACTATAACATCTTCAATAATGCCTCGCGGATTTGTGACCGAACGGTCCGCTAACTGTAGCGTTACTGAAGTTGGCCGAAGTTCACCTAACCCAAACTTCTCGTAGAGAGAAGTCGGAATTAGGTTGATGGATGCACCGAGATCCAAAAGTGCTCTATCAAATGTGTAATCTCCAATAACGCAAGAAATCAAAGGAGCACCAGGATCTCTCTCTTTCTGAGGGAGGTAGTGAAGATAACAGAACTAGCCTACTCGGAGAGTACCACCTTCCTCGGAACAGATTCTCACGACTTACGCTTTTGTGTACATAATTCCTTTAAAAACCTTGCGTAAGCTGGTATGTGCTTGATAGCATCAAGGAGCGAGATATTGATCTCAACATTCTTAAATAAATTCAGAAGCTCCTCATTACTATCAACAGACTTCTTCTTCTTTGCTTTAGTTAAGGCTTCAGGAAAAGGAACATGAGTCAGATCTTTGGAATCAAGTTCCTGAGCCTTGATTTCTCCTCTAGAATTCTCCTCTCTCTCCTCAGATTCTTCAGGATTCAAAAGATTAGAATAGTGTGGTTGTGGATCTTGAGTCTTCTTACCACTCCTCAAGGTGACAGAATTTGCAGAAGCATAAGAATTTGGATCTTGGGGAGGGTTAGGAAAGATTGGAGGGGCTTGATTGACCATGAATTGTTGATTAGCCCAAGAAGAAGACGAGGAACCCTGCTCAACCACCTGAGCATGTGCGTGTTGGTCCCTCTGATTTCCGTACCCTTGGGCTTGATTGCCCGAATTTATAATGTTTCGCGGGTTGGGTACAGGTTGGGATGGTAGAGATCCGGGTTGGCGAGAGTTAGCAATGAGCCCAGATTGCAAGTTGTCCAGCGAGTTTCTCATTTGCTGCATGAGCTGGAGTATAGATCCTTGCATCTCTACCATTTGACAGTTCAAATCAGCCTGCCCTGCGGGTTGAAGGGCATTAAAAGCTGGCTGATTGACCTGATTCGGAGGCAACTGAGTATATACTTGACCATGACCCATTGGTCGTTGCGAAGCATAGTTGCCGGGTCGGAATTGAGTCTGTTTCCCCGGATTTCTCCAAGAGAAGTTAGGGTGGTTTCTCCAACCTGGATTATAGGCATTTGAGTAGGGGTTGGATCTAACATTCTCTTGTATAGCACAGACATCCTCATAGGGTGAGGATGGAGAGAAAGAAAGGGAAGGATTAGAAAAACTGGGATCAAAGGCCCCAGTTGGGAACCCATGGGGTTCCGAAAAATGCTGACTCGTAGGTTGAGTCGCATCGAGTTGATTCACGAACTCCAGTCCAGAAGGAGCTCGTGAGGAATGGAATCCCAAATTTTGGGATTGAGTGGATTGAGAGTTCATAGAATTGCCAGCCATCCACTCTTCCATTCTTTTAGCAACCAAGTCCACCCTATTAAGTTTATTACAAATCAATTCCATATCAAATGAATGAGAGTCATGGACTTCATTGACATTTGATCTGGGTTGCTGGGACCGGTTAAAAGTATCCATGGAGGCATGATTAATTGAATTCTCACTCATTTCCTCAAATAAATCATGTGCACTATTTGCATCTTTATTGAGGAAATTACCTCCGCAAGAAGCATCCACATGGTTTCTGAGTTGCTCATTCAACCCATGATAGAAGATCTGCACGAGTTGCCATTTCGGCAGCTCATGGTGTGGACACCTCCGCAATAAGTCCTGGAATCACTCCCAGGCCACATGAAACTGCTCCCCCGGCCGCTGGGTAAAGGTATTGATTTCCCGTCTCAAAGCATTGGTACGACCGATTGGGAAGAATTTTTTCAGAAAGGCCGATTTCAACTCATTCCAAGTTGTAATTGGTCTTCCTATTGTCGTATACCAATGCGCGGCTTTATCCCTAAGAGAGTGGGGGAAGAGCCTCATGATCATTTGCTCCTCATTATCGTTTCGAGCCTTGGTGGTCTGGACCAAAGTGGTCAAATCTTCCAAGTGCTGAAACGGATCTTCGGAGCCAAGCCCATGATAATGTTTAATCAGGCTTAACACCTGGGGCTTGATTTCTACTTCGCCGGCTAGAATGTGGATGCCAGGACGTTCCTCATAATTTGAAGGATCATAAAAATCCTTCAAGCGCTGAGCGCCCTGCATTCTCTGGAACCATTCCTGCACTCTCTGCATTTGTTCCAGCTGCCATCGAAATTCTTCCTGTGGATTTTCAAGCAGAGGAGGCTGTTGTTCGGCCATGGGATCAAATTGACCAAAATTTAACTTGCGCCTCCTAGAATGCTCTAACGGTCCTTCCAATCGGGGATTCAATGATCGTCTTCCCAGCATAAACTAGAAGAAGGTCGGAAGGACTGGGGATAGGGACCCGGCAGCACAATAAAACAAGGCTATCCTTAAGTGGGGTAGCCTAAGGATCTACTGACTCCCAAAACTAGCCTTAAGACTGTAAGTGATTTACTCTACTTGCGTCTGTTTAATCCAACCAGTTAGAAGGAGGGACTGGGAAGAAGGTTCTTCCTTTGGCTTTCGCCTCCAGTTCCTAGTGTACCCCCCAGCCGCGGTCGTTTGATGCTACTCCCCTAGCTAGACATCAGATTAATCAGTACAAGTAGGTTAATCAAAAACAATCTCAGCTAGGCCCTGAAGAGCGAATCAAACCTTACGGCCAATGTCTACTCAATTTTATTAAGGCCTGGGATTGTGGCGCTTATGGAATGTGATGGGCCCTTACAATGGGTTGTACCCTTAATGATTGATTTAGATTTGTGTAAGTGCATGCACAACCAGGGTTTTCAAGCAAGATTATTGATAATGCATGAATTTTAATGTTCAAATCTCGCTTAAGTAGCTTTTAGGGTTTCAAATTAGGTGAATTGCAATTAAGTTTCTCGGCAAACCAAGTTGTAAAACACGGGTGAAGATTGTTTTCCTTTAAAATCAGAAAGAAAGTGGAGTGCCTGGAATATACCTAGATTGAAAACCCTAAGGAGGAGCTACTTAATGAGTTGGTTTTAAATAAAGTGGTGCGGCCCAAACAACTCAAACAATTGGCCACAAATGCACCACTAAGTTAGGCACTCAAAATTGGTTAACCTAGAATAATTTCTACTCTGTTATGTGTTGCTTTGTGTGTACCGGTTCCACAGATCAGAACTCGGTTGAGTAGAAAACAAATCGAGTTGATAAAGTGCCTTGAATGTGGGTGTTTGTTGCGTGTTTGTTGGAAATTACCCCACAAGATTATCTTTTTGTTATTTTTTATGAATGAGGGTGGAATGAATGTGAGTGAAAATCCAAACAATCAAATTATTCCTATGATTTATGCAAACACCTAGGTTAATTGGGATTTGGATTTAATGTGGCGAATGAAATCTGTGGAGGGGGTTAGAATGGGGGAGCACTTACAGTTGTCTTCAACTGCACTTTACTCCAGTCTACCGCTTGTTGATTCCTTGATGGAGGTCTCTGGAAAACAATAGACACAAGAGAAAGCTAGTTAGAAAAACAAATAAAGTGCAAGAAAAGCGAAGAAAAGATCGGAAATCGTTGCCTCCCCGGCAACGGCGCCAAAATGTTGAACGGAAACGAATGCTACGCTAACGTGTTCGATTTTGGAAAACCTATCGTTGTAGTTCGAGAGAGAAGAATTCATGTTCAACAAATAAAATTTATATCGAAATGAATTCCAGGTCGAACATAGGGAGGCTACGTTGATCTATATTCGCAATTATACTTTTTTTAGGATTTTTGATAAGCAAGGCAATATAATTACAATGGAGCTATCAGACTAAAAGAAAGAGAGAGAGAGAGAGAGAACATGCATTCAATATTTCAATTGTTTATATAATCAAACTAAATAAAAGTTACACTAGAAAGTAGGAAATCAATTACACTATAAAGCAGGAAAATTCTACACTAGAAAAGCTGTAAAGAAGAACAGGAGAGAGAAGTTATCCTCCTCGACGGTTGCTTGGAGGACGAGCCGGACGGGACGATGCCTGGACGAAGGAGAATGAAGCAGGACGAAGGAGGACGAAGCAGAAGAACGGGAACGGAGCAGCACGCCGTCGTCATCGCGGGATCTACTTCCGAAGGGGAATGAAAATTGGACTTTATCTCGCGGGAAGCATCTCGAGTGTGGGACAAGCTTCTCTTGAGCTTTGGAGGGGTAGAGAGGAGAAAGAAGGGATGAGAATTTCGTATGGAGGGGGCCTCCTTTTATAGTTGGAAGGAGTGGGGGCAAAATGGACATTACAACTTCAAAATAATAAAAGAGGGGTCTTTAGTGACGGATAAATCCGTCACTAAATCCCCCAACGTGGGCGTCATGGGCAGCTCGCGCGCGCCTCCTCGCCTGATCGCGTGCTCAACGGCTTGCACACGTTCGTCGATTCTCAACCATTCGATCATGAGATCGGACAGCTTAGGATGCGTCTCTGCCCGCTCATTGTGCGCCCACCTGGCGCGTGTGATCACGCGTCCACGCCGCGCGTTCAATCGCACGTGAACGCAATCGGGCGCGTGGTGGCTCCAACAGCAGGGTTATAGCGTCGTAGTATAGCCAGTTGTTGCCATCATTTCAAATATATAAATTTTTTACTCGGAAAAGAGTTCCCGAGGTCGAACTCAGGGAGCAAGTTGTATTCTAGAGATATACATGTTTCTTTTACAAAAAAAATAAAGAGAGAAAGGATTTGTTGTTTTCTCTTTGTTTTTCCTCGTCTCAGATCTTCTTCTTCTTTGTCTGCAGAGGTGATCTTCTTCTTCTGCAGTGGTGATGCTCTTCTTCTTTTTCCAGCTGTTCCTGCTCTTCCTTTTTCTTCTGTCTTTCTTCAGATCTTCTTCTTTCTTCTTTGTTTTTCTTCTTTCAGTTCTTCCCTTGTTCTTTTGTGTTCTCCTCTGCCTCGCCTTCTTCTGTTGTTCTTCAGATCTCCTTCTTTCTTCTTTTCTTTTTCCAGTCAGGACGTCGCCCCTCCTTCTTTCTTCTTTTCCCTTCAGGACGTCGTCTAATTTCCAAATCAGACGACTTAAACTGCCTGTTGCTACAGTGTCTCCCTCAGCTTCCTTCTTCTTCCGCGGTCCTTCTTCTTCACCTGTGCCTGCACACTTCAGAGCTTACGTCAGAGGACAAAACCTACTCTACCCTCTCCCCCCGCGTCTCTCTTTCTCTGAAACCACTCTTGGGAAAACTCTCCCAGAGCTGCCGGGTAGTCGGGTACGGGTCAGGTCCGGGTCCAGGCCCACCGGCGTACGTGGTGGGCGAGGAGTGCAGGTCAGTCTTAAGTCGGGTCGGGTCAGGTCCGCGGGGCGTGAGCGCGGACGAGACCGGGTAACCGGGCGGGTGAAGGGGACCTCACCCCGTGTGCTGAGGCAGTAAGGCTAATGCACAAAATCAATTTAAACGGTGAAGAGGTTGTGAGGCTTACAGATGTGGGACTAAACGGAGGCCTCTCCTCGCGTGCACCTGCTGGGAGACCGCGGCCTAGCTTCTGCAGCTGCGGCTTCGATTTGCGTTTGTTGCTGGCTGGCTGCCTTCGCAAGACTCCCCGTAATCCGCAGCAGCTGGAGACGTAGAGTCCTCAAGCCTGGAGCGCGGGAGAAGCTGCTTCAATGTGCGTTAATGGCGGTCGAACCTCAAAACCTGTCGGACACGAATATGGCCTCTCGGCCTGATCAAACCACTGGGGAACCTTCGCCGTGGCACGGCGAAGGTGTGGAGCTGCGCGGCAAGCCGCAAGGTGGTGTCTGGCGGCAGCCCTAGGTTGGACTGCAACCGGAGGAATGGGTTTGTTCGGGGGAGCGTTACGGAGGTGTGGAGTGGCAGTGGAGGGGTGGGGGGTGCTCAGTGTGATGAGGCGGAGGTTCGGTGAGGGTCGGCGAGGTGTGTGAGGCTGTGGAGCGATGGGAGCATCTCGCCGGAGGGTGGCCGGAGACGAAGGGGGTGACGATGGTCAGGGTCGGTCGAGGGCTTAATTGAACAAATTGAAAGCGGGGAAAGAAAGAGGAGAAGAAGGGAAGTAGTTCTAGCTTACTTGCAGGGACGAAGGGGGAGCAGCAGGGCGACAGTCGTATCGACTGTCGCCGGAGAAGACGATGCTCAGGGAAAGGGGCGGCGGCGTGCAAAGAGCCGGAGAGGCGCCAGCTGGGTGCGGCGTGGCGCGGGAAGAGCAGGGGAGGAAGTCTCTACTGCTGGTATTGCGACAGAGCGAAGAGGAGAAGGGGGAGGAACCGCCGGAGCTGGTGAGCGTCTGCCGGAGAGAGAAGAGAGGAAAGTTGGGGGTTTTCTCCGTCAGACCCGAGCTGTCCTGGTCGGTGGAGCAACGGGGGGTATTTATAGGGATCAAAACAGGGAGGAAGGCGGAGGGAGACGACGTGTCTCCCTCGCCGGAGGATGGCCGGAAATAAAAACCCATACCGTCCGTGCGTTCGCACGGCCGGTATGGTGGGCTACAGCGACCAGGGGGGTGTCCCTGCGACGGCTGACGACGCAGGGCACCCCCGGTTTACTTGCCAGGCTTCCCCCCTCACCCTGCGCGGCGCCATGCTCCGCGCAAGGTCGCCGGAGCATGGCGCTGGCAGGTTTTGCAGGGGGGACCTGAATGCGAAGAACGAAGGAGAGTTAGGGGCCAAAATGCAATGGTTCAAAAGTTGAGGGCCAAAAAGTAAATATATGAGGACCAAAGTGTAAAGTCGGTCAAGGAGGTTTCTTCTCAGGCTCAAGTTTTTATACATGATTAATTAGGACCTAAGGAATCTGATGGTGAATTTCATTTCTATATTAAACCTTGTTTGACCGGTCAATTTATGCTAAAACCCAAATTAAGTTATTAATTGGGCATGGTTCTCAATGTAGGTCAAAATGGGTTCTGAAGGCCAAATTGAAGGTTCTAAACCCTAGAGATTATTTTTCTATGAATTTTACAGGGTTTATTCTATTTTTATTTTGCCTCGAACCTCGTGAATTGAAGTGGGTTGTTTTAGGGTTACAGATTATCATTTAGTTTCTTGGAAGTGCTGTAGCCCTTGCTAGATCATCTCATCCCACTTTTATTCTTATTAAGCTGCTTTGACCTATGTTTGGGCCCTGAATTACCCTGTATGCAGATTATACTGGTAAAATTGCATTTTAACCCCTTATGACTTGTTTTCTTCTCAAACTCAGAATTCTCTGAGTTAAGCCTTTCCTTGAGATATGTAGGAGCTTTTATCCTTTGTATTAGGTCAAAATGAGCTAGTTATGGCTCATGATGAGGTTCTCATCATACCCCCATGCCTAGCTTTTGCTAGTCCCTTAGCAAAAACTTAAGGTTTCAACCCTTGTTCTAGACCATGAAGTTTTTAATAGTTTTAGATAAGTGCCTTTTTTTATTTGAGCATAGATTAGGTTAGAATGCTGACCATAGGCCTAAAAGGTACTCTAGTACCAATCAAGATCCAAATCTGTCTAGCCTTAGCCTCAGTCTTTTAGCAAAGGTTTTTAAGGTCCACAAGAACTAACCTAAGGTTTATTGGACTTCGTGGTTAAAGCACCCGTGCTTGAAATGATTTTAGCCCTGGCTCAGTTCGCAGTGCGTTTTGTAAGAGAGAGATAGAAAGTTTTTCTGTTTGGAGAGTTTTCTCTCTCTTTTTCTTTTTAGTTCTAGCCTAGGATTGGCTTTTCAACACGGTCTGTATCAGATTCCTTGCTCCCATCATCAATCCTCAAGGGTTCCTGGCGATCGATGCTTCGAGATAGCACCGCCCATGGCAACCCCCGGAACCCTGGCTATTGAGATTTCGAGATAATCCCATCCATGGTGTTCCGTGGCCGAATCCAGACCCTGGCAATTGACACTTCGAGATAATGCCATCCATGGAATCTGAACCAGCAGAGTGCTTACATGCCCCTAGTAGGATATGTAAATATCCTAAGAGACAAGCACCGAGGAGATGATATTTTGTTACGCATCTTCGAGGGGATTTCCCGCCTCTCCGCGCTGGGAACTCGTCCAAATCAACTTGTGTTGATCGGCCGTTCCTATTCTAGGTGTTCTTTTCAGAATTTTGCGACGCTTCTGCGTGATTCTGATTTTTACGCTTACTGAACCAGGCTGTGTGTGAGGTTAGGGTGCTTAGGTTACTGAGTCCCGTAAACCAAAAATTAGTTAACGAGGCCGAATACTCCCTAAGCCTTAGACCTAATACTTCAGCTTTTCATTTTCCTCAACCTCTTGAGGAGTGTCCAGATCTTAATGGGTACTAAGAGTCTATTCAAGAATGCCTAAGGTTTGCATTCTTTACTAATCTCTTTGTGCACTTTTCTTGAATGAGGTCTAGAACTTAGGTTAATTCCTTAGTTCCCTACTAATGACTATCACTTTTTCTCATAATTTTGTGCTCCTTTTTCATTTTGTTTCTTTTCTCCTTCACAAAATTTCCTTCTCCGCTTTTCCTCTTATTCTTTTTTGAAAATTTTTTTAATTTTTATGGTGTTTTTTGGCATATGTGAATTTTTTTGTTTGAAACCTTTTCTTACAAGTTTTTGCACTTTCATACCCCCCCATGCCTAAGATTTGCAATGTCCTCATTGTAACCTAGGGGGTCTTAGTTCATTCCTTAAGACAGAAATTTGGATGAGTGGATGGGTCGGGTTGAATTTTTGCGGACGATTTCAAATCCCAGATGCAAGCATCTGAGTTGGGGTCGGCTGTCTACAAGGGTGAACTTCGAGTGCTAAAAGGTGTCAGAACAAGTTTCAGGTTTTCAAAGAGAATGACGGGCTGCTTCCCGTTAAGCGCTGAGTTTTACGCCATCGGCTGGGCGCAATAAGCTCAAGGGGAAAGGAGGATATAAGATGCCTCAGCCAAATCAGTAGAAGTTACATCGATGAACGGCTTGAGTCTCTGACCGTTCACGATGAAAGGTTCAGAATCGTGGCTGAGTGGACTGATTTCGATTGCTCCATTTCCAAAAACCTGTCGGACCAAATATGGTCCAACCCACTTAGATCTCAGTTTTCCTGGGAAGAGTTTGAGTCGGGTATCAAAGAGTAGGACCTTTTGACCAGGATGAAAGATCTTTCTCGAGATGTGTTAGTCGTGGAAGGCTTTAACCCGCTCCTTGTAGATTTGCGAGTTCTCGTACGCGTCTATGCGTAATTCATCGATCTCGCTGATTTGGAGTTTTCTGTGGGTCCCAGCCTTGGAAAGATCTAGATTACAGTTCCGTACTACCCAATAGGCTTTATGCTCCAGTTCGACGGGAAGGTGGCATGCCTTTCCGTACACCAGCCTAAAGGGAGACATGCCTAATTGGGTTTTGTGGGCGGTCCTATAGGCCCACAGTGCTTCCGGAAGTCGGGACAACCAGTCCTTCCTGTCAGGTCGAACAGTGACTTGCAGGATTTTCTTGATCTCCCGATTGGACAGCTCAGCTAGACCATTAGTTTGGGGGTGGTAAGGAGTAGAGATTCGGTGAGACACCCCGTATTTGGTCATCAGTGACCTAAACTGAGCATTTGTGAAATGGGTCCCCCCATCAGAGATTACTGCACGAGGAATCCCGAACCTTGAGAAAATGTGTTGATGAATGAATTTGAGAACGATTTTGTGATAACAGGTTCGGGTCGGTATGGCTTCGATCCATTTGGACACGTAGTCCACAGCCAACAGAATGTATTCGAAACCATCCAAAACAGGAAAGGGGCCCATAAAATCAATCCCCCAAACATCAAAGATTTCGCATACTAGAATCGGTTGCATAGGCATCATGTCGCGATGGCTCATGTTGCCCAAAGTCTGGCAACGACTGCATGCCTTGCAGTGATTGTATGCGTCTTTGAACAGTGTGGGCCAGTAAAAGCCGCACTGGAGGACTTTTGATGCGGTTTTATGCCCGGCAAAATGGCCACCGCATGCCTGGTCATGGCAGAAAGAGAGGATACTGTTGAATTCCCCTTCCGGGACACATCTCCGGATGATCTGATCGGCACCTATGCGGAAGAGGTACGGGTCTTCCCAAATGTAATACTTGGCATCGGAGCGTAATTTGTCTTTCTTGGCCTTCGGCCAATCGGACGGGGTCTGATGAGATGCCAAGTAATTTACTATATTAGCAAACCATGGAAGGCTAGTACCAATAGTCAGCAGGTGCTCATCGGGAAAATGCTCAGTGATGGGTCTGGAAGGGTCAATTATTTCAGAAGAAAGACGGGACAAGTGATCAGCTACCACGTTTTGCTTTCCCGCTTTGTGACGAATCTCAAGGTCAAATTCTTGCAACAGCAAGATCCATCGGATTAATCGAGGTTTCGCGTCCTTCTTTGCAAGGAGATGCCTCACAGCTGTGTGATCCGAGTATATGATGACACGGGAACCCAGAAGGTACGATCTGAACTTTTCTAGGGCAAATACTACAGCTAGCAGCTCTTTCTCAGTAATCGTATAGTTACGCTGAGCCTCATCGAGTGTTTTGCTGGCGTAGTAAATGACCACAGGTTTCTTGTCATTTTTCTGTCCCAAAACCGCTCCTATAGCGAAGTCAGATGCATCACACATGATCTCAAAGGGTTGAGACCAATCAGGGGACTGTAGGATCGGGGCTTGGGTGACTCGGTCACGCAGGATTTCAAATGCTTGAGTGCATTCCTTGGAAATTTTGAAGGGAACATCCTTGGAGAGAAGAGTGGTCAGGGGGCGTGCGATTTTTGAAAAATCAGGGATAAATCGTCGATAAAAACTGACATGCCCTAAAAAGGATCGAATGTCCCTGATCGAGCTAGGCATAGGAAGGTGAGAAATCAGATTAACCTTAGCTCGATCCACTTGGATACCTTTCTCCGAAATTGAGTGTCCCAGGACAATTCCCTCAGGCACCATGAAATGGCTCTTTTCCCAGGAAAGAACCAAATTCACATCGATGCACCGCCTGAGTATCTAGACAAAGTGTTGGATGCAATCGTCGAATGATGCTCCGAAAACTGAAAAGTCATCCATGAAGACTTCCAGATAATTACCTACCATATCTGAGAATATGGCAAGCATGCATCGCTGAAAAGTAGCGGGTGCATTGCAAAGACCGAAAGGCATCCTTCGGAAAGCGTATGTTCCGAAGGGGCAGGCGAACGTGGTCTTTTCTTGGTCCTCAGGATGGATTGCCACCTGGTTATAACCGGAGTACCCGTCAAGAAAGCAGAAGAACCTATTTCCCGCTAGTTTTTCGAGAATTTGATCAATGAAGGGTAGTGGGAAATGATCCTTCTTCGTGGAGGAATTGAGTCGACGGTAATCTATACAGACTCTCCACGAGTTGGCTAATCGGGTAGGAATGATTTCTCCGATCTCAGTCGTTATAGTGGTGAGTCCTGCCTTCTTGGGCACGACCTGAATTGGGCTCACCCAACGACTATCGGAGATCGGGTAGATGATTCCGGCATCTAACCATTTGATGATCTCCTTTTTCACGACCTCCTGCAGATTGGGGTTTAAGCGTCTCTGCATTTCTCGAGAAGGTCGTGTGCCCTCTTCTGAATAGATATGATGAGTACAATAAGAGGGACTTATTCCAGTCAAATCATCGAGAGTCCATCCGATGGCTCTGCGATGTTGCTGGAGGACAACAATCAGACGGGATTCCTGTTCAGGACTGAGGTTGGAATTGATAATCACAGGAAGGGTCTGATTAGAACCCAAAAAGACGTATTTCAAGTGAGCAGGAAGGGGTTTCAGTTCGAGGATGGGGTTTTCAGCAGCAGCGGGTGGTTCAGTATAGATGTGAGGTTCAAGGGTGGGAGTTACTGGGTTGTTCATATCTGGATTCGACTCCTCTGTTTGCGGGTCAAGATCCTTCTGTGGTTGATGAGGCATAATCGAGTCATTCTGGAGGTGTGATTCATCAACCAAAGTCTTGATGTCACAAATTTGTTCGATGACACCGCAATTAATTCCTTGTTGGGCCTTAAATATATCAATTTTTAGTGTTTGATCTCCAAACTTAAGCTCTATTTGGCCCTCCTCACAGCTGATGTTGGCTCTAGCAGTAGCCAAGAAAAGTCTCCCTAGAATGATTGGTGTATCCTTAGGGTTCTCAGGTGCATCCATATCTAAGACTATAAAGTCCACTGGAAAATAGAAATCCCGCACTCTCACGATAACATCCTCGAGAATCCCTTTTGGTGACTTTATAGATCGATCTGCTAATTGTAATGTCACCTCGGTTGGTTTCAGCTCAGATTCTTCTAGATGGTCAAGTAAGGATGTGGGTATCAGGTTTATGGATGCACCCAAGTCTAACAATGCTCTATCAAATTGGGTACCACCTATCTTACAGGAAATCAGGGGAGTTCCAGGATCTTTTGCCTTGGGTGGGAGTCTACTAAGGATTACAGAGCTGGCTTGCTCTGACAGAACAATTGGGCTCCCTCCCTTGGTTCGCGGCTTACGCTGGGGTGTACATATATTCTTTAGAAATCGTGCGTAAGCAGGTACGTGGCGGATTGCATCCATCAAGGGGATGTTTATGTGGACCTGCTCAAAGAGCTTGACTAGGTCCTCCTCAGGGGCCACGGGTTTGGTGGGCTTCTTTCCCTTGGTCAGGGCCTCGGGAAACGGGATCTTGGTTGGTTCTTCTAGGATAGGTCCAGGTTGTGGATCTGGAACAGCGGTACCGTGGATAACTATCCTAGGGTCATGGTTATCAGGCTTGGAGTGGTTTGGATAATGCGTGTCTTGAGTTGTTTTACCACTACGCGTTGTTACAGAATTTAATCCGGCCTGATTTTGGTTTGGGTTTGGTAGGAGGGGTGGCTGCTGCTGAAATCCCGCATAAGAAGTTGAGGCTTCCATCTCGTCTGGAGATGGAGCAGTAGGAGCCTGATAAATCCATTGGGCGTGGCCTAAATTTGGATTCATAACGCGCTTCTGGGTTGGCACGTTATTTGGGTTAGGAAGAGGTTGGGAAGGGAGTGTGCCTGGTTGGCGAGAATTTGCCAACTGGGCCAGTTGAGTTTTAACTTCTGTAAGCTCGTCCTTGTGCTGTTTCTGAATAGCCGCATTCATTTTTTGAATGTCAGGCAGAGTCTGAAGGATTAAGGACATTTGATCATGATTTGGCCCTGATGGATAAGTAGGGTTGGGCCGAGGCTGAGGCGGCTGGTAGTGACGAGAGGGCTGTGGGCGGGACTGAAAAGGTGGTCTTTGGGTTTGGGAATTTCCCGCCCACTGAAAATTGGGATGGTTTCGCCATCCAGGGTTGTAAGTGTTGGAGAATGGGTCGTTCTGGATGGTGTTGAGGTCCTCGCAGGTCTGAGGAACCTCCTGAGAATCAGGGAAAGGGGGAATGGAGTTCCCCCGGCTGGTGTAGAAAGGATCGGATGATCCTCCAGTCCAAGAATCAGATGGGGATGGATATGGATCCATCCAAGGGGAAGATCGGTGGAGGATGTTTTGCACAGTCTCCTGTGTGGAAGGAGGTTGTGCAAAGGAGTTACGCGCGGAGGTGGCTCGCTGCAAGTGCTGAGTCAGCTCATCCACCTTCTTTTCAATGATTGAGACCTTGTCCAATCGACTGGCCATTAATTCCAGGTCGACTAATGCGGATAGGCCCTGCGTCTCATGTGCTCCCTTAAGATTCGTCGCTGCGCGGGTATTCGTCCTGTCGAATAATCCCATGGAGTCATTGTTGATGGAGTTCTCGCACATGTTTTCGAGAATCTCCCATACGGTGTCTTCATGTTGACCCATGATGTTTCCTCCGCAAGTTGCATTGACGAAAAGGCGGATGTCCTCACAGAGTCCCTGGTAAAAAGATTGGACTTGTTCCCATTTAGGAACTCCGTGATGGGGGCACTTCCTCATGAGATCCTGAAAACGATCCCATGCCTCATGAAGAGGTTCTCCTGATTGTTGAGTGAAGTGTGTAATCTGATGGCGCAAGGCGTTGGTCCGACCAACAGGAAAAAACTTTTTCAAAAACTCAGATTGAAGTTCTTCCCAAGTGTTGATCGGCCGGGTCTGAGTTTGATACCAATGGGCGGCCTTGTCCATAAGAGAAAAGGAGAACATCTTCATGAGAAGAATATCCCGATTTTGCGCATCTGATCCAAAAGTGTGGGCCAGATGCTTTAGCTGTTTGATGTGCTGGAAGGGATCTTCAGAATTAAGCCCATGGAATTTAGGTATAGCATGAATCATGTTGGGCTTTAGTTCGGAATCAGGTCCTCCAGTCGGGATTCTGACTCGAGGCTCAATGGCCACCGCAGCAGGATTGTAGTGGTCCCGCATCATAGGACGCTGTGGTGGGTGCACGAAGTTTTGGAAGAGGTCATTGAGTCGCTGGAGCTGGTGTTCCAGATTATTTTCTTCCTCAACTGGCTGAGCCATGATGGGGGAAGAAGAAGAACTTGGTTCTGAATCAGAAGAGAGAATAATGTGAGGGTGTTTCTGCACAAACACGGGCGTCGAGGCTTGGCCTTGACGAGAGCGAATTTCTAAAGGAGGTCTTAAGGGTGGTCTTAGGGACCTCCTTCCGTACATGCACTGTTGGAAGAGGTAAGTTTAGAAGGTGCTGGACCCAATCAAGGTACCCAAAAATGTGTTGGGTGACTATAGAGGTGCGGGGCAGATGGACCCCTTGATCAGAAAGATCGTCCACCTGAGAATTACCTGGGCAGCCAGAGAGGGAGAGTCCCGCGAAGACCCCTACACGGTAGAGCGTCCCCACGGGTTACAGGGTTTCCCCCACCCGACCTCTCTTGTCACTGCGGTTCCAGGTAGGCCAGAATGGGGATCTTGACCTCTTAAGTCTACCAATTTTAAGATCAGGGTGCTTAAGGTTTCACTTGAACTTTAGTCTTTTAAGTGCAAAGAGTGACCTAATTTAAGGTTGGTTGACCCAAGGGGTCAACTTTACCTCTTGTTTTCTTTGAGAGCTTTTAGGTCTTGTCTTTTAGGGTTCAGGTGTTTAGAGAGCCAATTGTTTTAGGTTTTCTTTTGAATAGGTATTTTCAATCAATGGTCTAGGCACACTTCTTTTGGATTTTCTCCATTCTTGATTTAAGTAGTGTGTCTCTAAAACCCTAATGTTGAATCTTATGTTGGCTCTACTTGGTCCAGTTAGTTCTCTGTTGGGTAATTAGGGCTCAAGCAAGAATGTGTTAGCCCTTAAATACCCTTAATAGTGTGCAGGAATAATGAGTTGAAAACATGCAACTTTTATGGTTACTAAGTATGGAAGACAGGTTAGCCCTATATTGCTTGTTCTTTTCTTTTTTTTTTTTCTCTTTAGAGTTTAGGGGTTAATAGCGAGAGGAAAAATTTACCTGTCCTCGGAGTGGTTGTTGTGCGGTTGCTTGTCTTCTTGATTTCCTGTAGTTTTCGGCACAAAAGAGAGGAGATTATCAGAAATTAAAAAGAAACAGGAATGTTTACCTCTAGAATAGCCGTTGCTCCCCGGCAACGGCGCCAAAAAATGGTGGCTCCAACAACAGGGTTATAGCGTCGTAGTATAGCCAGTTGTTGCCATCATTTCAAATATATAAATTTTTTACTCGGAAAAGAGTTCCCGAAGTCGAACTCAGGGAGCAAGTTGTATTCTAGAGATATACATGTTTCTTTTACAAAAAAAATAAAGAGAGAAAGGATTTGTTGTTTTCTCTTTGTTTCTCCTCGTCTCAGATCTTCTTCTTCTTTGTCTGCAGAGGTGATCTTCTTCTTCTGCAGTGGTGATGCTCTTCTTCTTTTTCCAGCTGTTCCTGCTCTTCCTTTTTCTTCTGTCTTTCTTCAGATCTTCTTCTTTCTTCTTTGTTTTTCTTCTTTCAGTTCTTCCCTTGTTCTTTTGTGTTCTCCTCTGCCTCACCTTCTTCTGTTGTTCTTCAGATCTCCTTCTTTCTTCTTTTCTTTTTCCAGTCAGGACGTCGCCCCTCCTTCTTTCTTCTTTTCCCTTCAGGACGTCGTCTGATTTCCAAATCAGACGACTTAAACTGCCTGTTGCTATAGTGTCTCCCTCAGCTTCCTTCTTCTTCCGCGGTCCTTCTTCTTCACCTGTGCCTGCACACTTCAGAGCTTACGTCAGAGGACAAAACCTACTCTACCCTCTCCCCCTGCGTCTCTCTTTCTCTGAAACCACTCTTGGGAAAACTCTCCCAGAGCTGCCGGGTAGTCGGGTACGGGTCAGGTCCGGGTCCAGGCCCACCGGCGTGCGTGGTGGGCGAGGAGTGCAGGTCAGTCTTAAGTCGGGTCGGGTCAGGTCCGCGGGGCGTGAGCGCGGACGAGACCGGGTAACCGGGCGGGTGAAGGGGACCTCACCCCGTGTGCTGAGGCAGTAAGGCTAATGCACAAAAATCAATTTAAACGGTGAAGAGGTTGTGAGGCTTACCGATGTGGGACTAAACGGAGGCCTCTCCTCGCGTGCGCCTGCTGGGAGACCGCGGCCTAGCTTCTGCAGCTGCGGCTTCGGTTTGCGTCGGTTGCTGGCTGGCTGCCTTCGCAAGACTCCCCGTAATCCGCAGCAGCTGGAGACCTGGAGTCCTCAAGCCTGGAGCGCGGGAGAAGCTGCTTCAATGTGCGTTAATGGCGGTCGAACCTCAAAACCTGTCGGACACGAATATGGCCTCTCGGCCTGATCAAACCACTGGGGAACCTTCGCCGTGGCACGGCGAAGGTGTGGAGCTGCGCGGCAAGCCGCAAGGTGGTGTCTGGCGGCAGCCCTAGGTTGGACTGCAACCGGAGGAATGGGTTTGTTCGGGGGAGCGTTACGGAGGTGTGGAGTGGCAGTGGAGGGGTGGGGGGTGCTCAGTGTGATGAGGCAGAGGTTCGGTGAGGGTCGGCGAGGTGTGTGAGGCTGTGGAGCGATGGGAGCATCTCGCCGGAGGGTGGCTGGAGACGAAGGGGGTGACGATGGTCAGGGTCGGTCGAGGGCTTAATTGAACAAATTGAAAGCGGGGAAAGAAAGAGGAGAAGAAGGGAAGTAGTTCTAGCTTACTTGCAGGGACGAAGGGGGAGCAGCAGGGAGACAGTCGTATCGACTGTCGCCGGAGAAGACGATGCTCAGGGAAAGGGGCGGCGGCGTGCAGAGAGCCGGAGAGGCGCCAGCTGGGTGCGGCGTGGCGCGGGAAGGGCAGGGGAGGAAGTCTCTGCTGCTGGTATTGCGACAGAGCGAAGAGGAGAAGGGGGAGGAACCGCCGGAGCTGGTGAGCGTCTGCCGGACAGAGAAGAGAGGAAAGTTGGGGGTTTTCTTCGTCAGACCCGAGCTGCCCCGGTCGGTGGAGCAACGGGGCGTATTTATAGGGATCAAAACAGGGAGGAAGGCGGAGGGAGACGACGTGTCTCCCTCGCCGGAGGATGGCCGGAAACAAAAACCCATACCGTCCGTGCATTCGCACGGCCGGTATGGTGGGCTACAGCGACCAGGGGGGTGTCCCTGCGACGGCTGACGACGCAGGGCACCCCCGGTTTACTTGCCAAGCTTCCCCCCTCACCCTGCGCGGCGCCATGCTCCGCGCAAGGTCGCCGGAGCATGGTGCTGGCAGGTTTTGCAGGGGGGACCTGAATGCGAAGAACGAAGGAGAGTTAAGGGCCAAAATGCAATGGTTCAAAAGTTGAGGGCCAAAAAGTAAATATATGAGGACCAAAGTGTAAAGTCGGTCAAGGAGGTTTCTTCTCAGGCTCAAGTTTTTATACATGATTAATTAGGACCTAAGGAATCTGATGGTGAATTTCATTTCTATATTAAACCTTGTTTGACTGGTCAATTTATGCAAAAACCCAACTTAAGTTATTAATTGGGCATGGTTCTCAATGTAGGTCAAAATGGGTTCTGAAGGCCAAATTGAAGGTTCTAAACCCTAGAGATTATTTTTCTATGAATTTTACAGGGTTTATTATATTTTTACTTTGCCTTGAACCTCGTGAATTGAAGTGGGTTGTTTTAGGGTTACAGATTATCATTTAGTTTCTTGGAAGTGCTGTAGCCCTTGCTAGATCATCTCATCCCACTTTTATTCTTATTAAGCTGCTTTGACCTATGTTTGGGCCCTGAATTACCCTGTATGCAGATTATACTGGTAAAATTGCATTTTTACCCCTTATGACTTGTTTTCTTCTCAAACTCAGAATTCTCTGAGTTAAGCCTTTCCTTGAGATATGTAGGAGCTTTTATCCTTTGTATTAGGTCAAAATGAGCTAGTTATGGCTCATGATGAGGTTCTCATCAGCGCGCGCGGCCGTTCTATCTCCATCTGACACTCCACGTACCTCAATTGCCCGTGCCTTCCAGGCCCTCGCCGCAGCTCGAACCCACTCCCGGCAGTCACAAAAGCATGCTCGACCACTACGCTATGAGGCACGGATGGTCGAGCGAACGCTTTTAAGCTCAACCAACCACAGCCGTTGGATTGAGATCCAACGGCGGAGAGCGATCGTGCGCAGGGCCTTCACAAAATGCAAGCGACTGAGATGGCACCACGTGGCACCATCTTGGCTGTCCTTCTTCTGGAAGTTGTAGATGGTGCCACGGATGTCGGATTGACTCGATTTTTGTGTCATTGGGCTACGATCGTCGATCCGAATTCATCCGTGTAGGCGGATTTATCATCTAAAGTGTGGATTTGCACCATCATAGCCCTTCATCTTCTAGGGTTCGCAGGTCACTATCTGATGCTACGGATGCCTATTAGGGCAATCTTAGAGTCATTGAACTCCAATCGTCGCCCTGATCACATCCATACGGTTGGATCTTTGATCCGAGGCCCCCGATAAAATGTTTGCCCTGTCCAAGCACATAAAAGGAGACAATTAACCTCCATTTTATTCAAACTACTCTAAATGCAAGATGATGCATGTTATGCAATATTTATATCAGGAAATGCAATCCTATGCTTAGGAACATGCAAAAATAGACATTTTAAGTAGTGTAAATATGCTTACATCAGTTGGTGACTCTCAAGAATTCACTCAAAGTATGCACACAAGAACAGAGATTGAAGACTACGCCTAACTTTGAAGTATCATCATCTAATTATCCAAAACTTAAGAGTCCTTGCACTAGACTTAGCTCACCAGTAATCTCTCTACTTTCTTCTCACAAATATGAGGTGGATCTACTAGAAGATAGTATTCCTATCTCCCTATGAACTGCCCAAGGGTTCAGTAGACTACAAATGCTTATTGGTTTTCCTCAAGGATCCATTACCAAGTCTATGTGTACGTGAAATAAATGCATTGGATTCTAAACTTAAGAAATAATTTGCGAAGAAAAACCCCCAATAACAAATTTATTTTGCTAGGGCTAACCCAATTAGCTCAAGAAAAGAGAATTTTTTTTTTATATGCCTTAACTTAAATGTATGAATACTTCCTAACATGCAAACGCACCCCTCCATGCCTAAATCCTGCAATGTCCCCATTGTAAAATTAAAATAGGAGGAGAAAGGAAAGAAATCACCTGATGATGGTGCTATTCTGACTGCTGGGTTGTCTCCCAACAAGTGCTGCATTTTCTGTCAGCAGCTAGACTTAGAAGGAACCTATAAGTCTAGTTCCAAACAGAAAAGGTTAGGCCCTAAGAATATGCGTAACAGCGTAGGCCTAGAAAACACGTAGCCACGGATGTTGGCGAGCTGATGATGCAATGTAATACCAAATGCTCACCAGAAGATATGAAAGCGAAGAACCTCGTTGGCTACCTTGGGAGATCTAGGAATAATAAATGATATATGAAAAGGGTCCTCCCGAAACAGAATAAGTCGAGGATAACAAGGATCCTCCAGAACAGGATGGGTTCTAAAAGATATACACATTATTAGTTCAAACCCTTGAATGGAGAGAGTAAAAGTACAAGCATCAATCCACACTCACTATTCTACTCAAGGATGTACTGGCCAAATTTATTCTCCAGAAAGAATGTACATGAGTAGAGATCTGAGCCAAGGATCGGTTAGAGAGTATAAGGGATGTTTGTAGTGCTGGAAGGTAATGGTTAAGTCCAATGAGGGCTTAGTCGGTGTTAGGTCTAATTCCAACAATGATTCAGATTATGTATACTCCCTAACAGTTGTACACAACTGCATATTACCCTACCTAGCATTAATGATCGGAGTCATATTTGAATGAAGGGTAGACTCCAAATTACAACTCTTTGATGGCAGTGTCAAAATGTAAGAATCATTATCATTCAGCTCATCCCTAGATTCATTTGGTTCACTTAAATATTTGTCAGGGTGTATATGTGATTCATTAGGAGTTGGATCAGTATCCTCAATTATTTCTAAAGGAGGATCAGTCTTAATATTTTGAAGCAAGCCTATATCATTAAATTCGTTATTGCTCTCGGGCTATAAATCCTCAATTGATGTGTTTTGTCCCTGAGAGTCTCCCATAGACTTCTCATTATTTTGTTTATCCTCCTCTAATATCAACTCCTATTTTGATGGAGGATGACTCTCAAAAGAAAGGAGGAATCTGGATTTAATCATATTATTTCTATCCTGCGGAGGTAAATCCTCAAATGGTAGATAATTCCCCTGTGATTCACTCTAGATTTTACGTCTAGGTTCCTCTACTGGGGCATCCTCATTTTCTGAATTAGGCTCTTCATATCCCTGAGACCAAAATTGATCTAATTCATCCTCCATTTTGTTAGGGTCACCTTCATTGAGTGCATTTAAATCCTCCGGATACTGGATGATAGGTGTTGATTACCTAAGTTAAGGGTTATGGGTAGGGTCACTAAGGGTAGAATGAGATTCCACGAAATAATCAATAGGGGAAGCGATAGGAATAATATAACCTTGACCCGGGTTGGTAGTGGTAAGGAGAATACTATCATTGGGGTCAAGGTCCTCAAGAGGTACCATCTTCCCTTTCTTTTGACTCCAATATAGTTCAGGTGGATAATCACTGTGATCGTTGTCCTTTAGTGGCCGTGTCTCATTGGGAGAGTCTAAGTGATAGCTACATAAAATTGGATCCCTATTGTCATCTGGTTCCTCAGAATTATTTTCATGATCATGATCATATGGGTAGGGATCAAGATTATTGGGAACCGTGTAGCTAAGTTGTCTTATTTCTTCATTTAATTGTTGACTATTCCTCAACATCTCTCCCATTGATTCCATCATTTCCTTTTGTTGTTTTTGCATTTCTATCATAAAAGAGGAGAGGCTACTATTATCAGGTTGGGGAGGATAGTCAATTTCAGGCTCTGGTTTCCTAGGGGTATCGGTCCAACCTCAATACGGAAAATCATGAAGGGTGGGAGGGTTGGGTGTTTGCGTGGAAGTAGGGATTTCAAGGTTGGGAAATCCCACTCCTAGGTTCTGCTCAAAAGTAGGAGTTATCAAGCCAGTACTCCCAGGATAAGAATAAGAATGATCCCATGAATTGTCAATGTACCCATCAAAGGATGGATATGCTCGGGGCATGGGATCCTGATTAAAAGATGGGAAGTATTGACTCTGATAATCTAACTGATAGGAGTAAGGGTAATCCATTTCTTTAACCAAAATAGTTTTCACTCTCTTAGGATTTAGAAGAATTCAAAATACAGGCAGAAACTTCCTAGAGAGTTCTACTATCAAAGTAAACGCAAATTCAATGGGATCTATTTTTAGTAGATTGAAGGTCTTAGAATTAAACGTTCAATTGGTGGCCAAACAAGTTTTGCAAAAAATTACGCTTCCGAGGCCAACTTTCGCTGGTGCCTATAACCTGCTCGCAAGGGATGGAAGTCTGGAATCGAGCCCACACACGAGGAACCGAAGTAACTTAGTCGATAGGCTTGTTGATTTCCAACTAACTTCCCTTGTGGTGCAAAAGAGGAGAGGTAGAAATTTATTTAGTGGCCTTATGTGTGAGGTGCATAGTGTCTCAAGTGTGCAAACATACGATCGTGTTTTGATTTTTGAAATTTCGCAAACACGATCCTTTTGCACACAATTTTCAATCACAAATTTTATTGTCCAACTTCTTAGTAGTCCTAATTTTTAAAGTGACCACTATATTAATTTGATTCAAGCACTTTAGTGGTCTTAGATTTAGGTTCAATGCATATGCATGACAGGTAATTGAAGCTTAAGAGAAGACGTACCTTACTCCAGCTTTCTTCATGCAATGTATGAATGCAATGCAATAAAAATAAACTAGATGCTGCTCATTCAGCCCTAGATGGTCGTTCTATAGATATGCAGCTTCTAGAAGGCTGTTCGAATATTTTATTTTTATTTATTTTTTTAATAATTAATAAATAGACCTACTCTAACTAACTAGCCAAAATTCAGTTCAAACATTTCAAATAATCCTATAATCTAAATAAATGGGAACATGCTCCCAAAAATACACTTTCGTATATAAGAGCGATAAGAAATAAAGTGGCACTGGGAACACGTTCCCAAAAATACCCGACAAGTGTCCAAAAGATAGAATTTAAATTCTAATGCCTATCTAACTAAATCTAACTAAGATCTACTCTCTAAATCAGAAATAGGCTTCTTCGTAAGCATATGTGCATGTGATAAAGGCCCACGTGTTCCTGTTGCCGTCCTCCAGGTGGTGTTAAGGTCCATGAAAAAGATCGTCTTCGCCGTGCACGTCGTTCAGGGTCAATGTCATCTCTTTGCTGCACCTGTCACCGTGTAAGATTCCTCGCATAATAATAAAAATGATCAGATGATTTTGCAACTCATAATATTCAAAAAAAAATAATAACGTGAATCTATTACATTTGTTGCATCCCCGGCAACAACACCAATTTGATGAGTCGATTTTTCGCTTTGCGTTGTAGTATTTAAGTGGTGGAAAAATTGACTAATCAATGATAAAAATAACCACTCACAAAAAAGTGAGTCGTGTCCACAGGGAGGTAATTATGCAATAAACTCTCGATTATTTTATATTCTTTCGGTTAAGTGCGAAATCCCTATTCAAATCTAACATAAAATGTGATGTAAAGAAGATTCACAATAACTCAAAAAGATAAGGGTATATGTGCAGTTTTTCCTCACTGAAATCTTCAATAAATATATGATGATTTTATGTAATTATCAATTGACATATGCTAGAGAAAATTAGTGCACAGGTTAAGCCCAAAACCAATCTTTAAATAGGTGAATATCAATAACGTGCAATTATTAGAAAATGAGTGTGCATGCGTAATTTTGCCACAATAAAATAATAATAAATCAAAATTAATTTCTGGTGGCAATGGCAGTGAATGTAATTTTTAATCTCAGAGAAAATAGAGCATTTACTCTCTCTCCTCCTCGCGAGAGGGAGAGCACCAGCGGGGCTTTCACAAGCAAGGGAGGTTGGCGAAGATGAGGTCGATTCGATGGAGGTTGCAGCGTCGACGGTGATGGTCGGAGGTGGCCGGCTGGTGGAGAGGAGTGGCGACAGTGGAGAGGCTGCTGTTGCCATGCATGCTGCAGATGCGTGGAGACGCGAAGGCTTTGGTGTGCGAGCACTCTGCAGAGTGCGTAGGAGCAAGTGGAGGTGCGGCACTTGAGGCGCTGGGTGAAGCAGAGGTGAGGTGCCTGAACAGGCTTGCAGTGATGGCGGGTAGATGCCTGCAGGCGCTTGCAGGGTTGTGGGTGCTGGAGTGGTGTCAGCGCTGGAGTAGGGTGCACGCCTGCAGCGAGGTGCTGGAGGGTGTGCCTGCGGGTGCTTGGCAGTGGTGAAGGCGGGTGCTAAAACGGGGTAGCACCAGCGGGTGGGGTGGAGCGGGTGTGCCTAAAGTGAAGGGGCATGGGCCTGGCAGGGCTGAAGGCGGGTACTGGAAGCGGGTAGCGCCTGCAGGTGCGGTGGAGCGGGCATGTCTGAATAGGCCTGCCGGTGATGGGCGGCTGCATGATGTTTGCTGTATGGGTGCGTGAGCAGGCGCTGCAGGGAGGTGCTGCAGAGGGTTGAAGGTGCTAGCAGGGGAAGCGCTTGCAGAGGTGTAGAGCGGGTGCGCTGGTGGATGGGCGCTTGTGGGCTCTTAGCGCCTGCATGAGGCCATCGCCTACGGTTGCGCAAGGTGCATGGCGGTATGAACTCTGGAAGGGCACGGAGATGGTGCTAGCAGGTGTGGGCTTGCTGCACAATGCATGCTGGGGTTGTCGTTCCCCGTCTGGGGAAGATGGATATCCCTCTCCTTTCATTGCCTCCTCTCTTTAACTCCTCTCCTTTGTGCATGCGTGAGTTAAGGGATTTTCAAACCTTTAGCTATTTCTGGCCTCGTTTGTTGAGGGAGGGTGGCGGGAGATTAGATAAGGAGATGCGGCTGGCTGGATATGTGTTGGGGAAATTATTCCCCCCCTTCCACTTTCCAAATATTATTCCTGTAATCATAAAAGCTAAAATCATTACATATTAAGTTATAGAATACTGTAAAATAGATGTAAACTTAAATCATGATGAATGCAAACATTCTATAACTTAATGTAGTTAGTAACAAACCTAAACGGTAGGATTAAAGTTACTTAGGCGTAATATTAATCCATTAAAATGGACTCACCACAATTGACCAAGCAATTTCTTCCTTGTTCCTTTGTAAACACTCAAGTAGAGCTCCCTCCTACGATTCAGATAATGCAGATGAGATAATAATGGGGAGCGTGTCGTCAAGGCCAAGGAAAGCATACTTCAATGTGCTTCAGAGGGGTTTTAGCTCTAACTCAGGAGCCTTTTGGATTGAGGGTTTAAGTCGGGATATCCCCACCTCAGGTAGCGGATCTACCTTCATGGTCCAAGGTGGGGACAGAGACTCTATGTGTATCCACATCAACTCTTCTAATTCGGGTATATCCCCTTTAGTTTCTTTAATAATCGGAGGATGGTCCTTAGATATGACCTTTTGAAGGGGATCTTTACATAAGAGTGTTGGAGTAGTCTCTTCAATGATTTTATCAACTACCTCAATCTGGGAACAATCTTCCAATCCGGATTGCTTGTAAGTATCAAAAACATTCAACTGGATCTTCTTTTTCCCAAAGCTCATTGTAAGTGCCCTTGCTCTACAATTGATAGAGGTGTTAGCTGTGGCCAGGAACAAGCATTCCAGAATAATGGACAGCTTGGTGGGCTTATTAGATGGGTCAATATCTAGCACAAGAAAGTCAACAGGGAAGAAGTCCTCCACTCTCACTAGGACATCTTCTAGAAATCCCCATGGTGTCTTAAGCGATCTGTCTACGACCTGGAGGATGATTAGACTAGGCTTTAAATCATCTCCTCCCAAAAGGTCATAGACAGAGCACGGTAAAATGTTCACCCCCGCACCTAGATCGAGCAGAGCCTCATCAATATGTTGGTTACCTATAACCACTGAAATATATGAGGCCCCTGAGTCCTCATTTTGGGGGGTGTTCCATGTTGGAGAACCAAGCTAACATGTTCACGTAGGATGACCTTAGCTTGGACCTATCTCCTAGATCAACGCTTCTGGGTACACAGGTCCTTTAGAAACTTGGCATAGGATGGAATCTATTTGATAGCTTCCAACAAATGCAAGTTGATCTGGACTTGCCTAAAAGTGTCCATAATCTCCTCCATCCTATCCTTGTCCCCATATGATCCAACAGAAGATTCCCTAGAAGCAGATAGGTGCTTTGGATTGGGCACTCTCAGCTTCTGGGTTGTCATGGCAGGAGGGGTGGTGGACTGACGACATCCTCAGGGTGGGTGATTTCAAGCAAGGGAGAGCAATGTGGCTCTTCCACGATGGAGATGGAAGTCAGGTCGGGTGTAGGTGGGGAATCCTGAGATGTGACCGTAGGAGTGATATCAGGCTTGTCAATTTTCTTTCCACACCTCAGCACGGTCACAGCTTGGGCATGCTCCCTAAATGACCCCCTTGCCTTTTGGGTTCTCCTCAGAAGATCTAGGAAAATTCCCTAGATCACGCTACCTAACTGCCTCAATAAGATGACCAATTTGGGATTGCATATTAGTAATCACCTTATTCTAAGATAGGATGGCCATATTCTTATGCTCTTACATCGCTTTCATCATGGTTTTAAGGTTATCCATCTCAGAAGGCTTATTCTGAGGAGGGTTTGCATAGGATGGCTGGTATATGGGTTGGCGAGGTAGGGGTCTTGCATTCCCTGAGTTGGAAGCATCACCTTGCCACCATGAGAAGTTTGGATGGTTCTGCCACCTTGGATTATAGGTATTAGAATACGGGTTATTATGAGGAGGTGGGCAGAAACCTTGGGCCGCATTCAGGTCAGCTTGAATCAACATAGGGAATTGATTTACTTGGTGGCACTCCACAGTGGCGTGTGTTGTGCTTTGGCAAATGGAGCATTACCTTGAAGCCTGAAAGATAGAGGTTGCTTGGGGGTTCATGCTGAGGTTTGCTAAAAGCCTATCAAAGTTTTTTTTCAACAATTGAATCCTATAAGACAAATCTTGAGTAGCCCCAGCTTCATGGTCCTCTATCTTCCTCTGCAAGATGGTTTTCTTTCTTGATAGGCAGAGGACATATGTATGGAGTTGTCACTTAATGTTTCAAATAATGCCCAGGCTTCATCCTTTGTTTTGGTCATGAAGGTTCCTGCATAGGCTGCATTGATGGTTTGCCTGTGCCTTTCAGATAATCCGTTATAGAACCTTTCGACCAACTACCATCTTGGCACCTAATGGTGGGGACATAACCTAAGAAAGTCATTAAAGCGCTCCCAAGTCTCGTGAAATTTCTCTCCTTATTGAGTAATACCCATAATCTCTCTTCTATAATGGCTGGTCTTAATCATAGGAAAATACTTTTTCAAGAATTCTCACTTAAGGGTGGTCCAATCATTTACCCTTGCATTGAGGGTATGATACCAGTGCTTGGCCTTATCCTTAAGGGAGAATGAAAATAGAGTCCTGATTAGGGCTTCATCAGTAAAGCCCTGGAGTTTTACCATGGAACAGACCTCGGTGAATTCCTCAAGATGCCTGTAAGGATCCTCCCTAGCAGTACCATAGAAAGAGGGAAGCAAAGATATGGTACTACTCTTGATTTCATATGGATTATCCACTCCAGGTCTTCAGATAGGTAGGGCTTGGTGGGTTGTAGGGAGGAAATAGTCTCTCCAAGTTCTCTGATTTTCACCAACCCTAATCTCTTCTTCTGGTCTTTCTTCATCCAATTTTCTTCTTTCTTGATTAGCTTTCCTTATAATTCTCTTAGGCTTAGGGTTGAAAAGAAGACTATTTCTAAGAGAGTGCCTACCAAGCATACGCCAAGCAAACACAAGGCAAGAGTTCTTTTGTTGATTTAAAGTTCTTTAAATCCTCTTCCAACTCTTTATCTTGGCCAAATATAGTTAAGGTAGAGTTTCTTTCTTCCCACGTAAGTGGTATAAGAGGAATGAGGCACTTGAAATTTCTGGTCAATGACTATTTGGAAGGTTGAGGTTACTTTTAGTTTTTTTTGGGTGATCAATTATGCACACTAAATTGACCTTCGAGTGCCCTAAAGATGTACACTTTGTTGCGATGATATTCTCTAATCTCAAGTAAAAAGGTACTCCATGGATGGAACCAAGGGATGCAAGTACGGCGAACCCTTCCTTTGAGGCATTGCATTAGCGGTGCCTCTTAACTACCCTTGAATTCCTTTAAGAGTTATCCCCCTCCTTAGAGTATCAAGTCACTTGAGCAAAAGTTAACATCATCGTTTCAAAGTGAGATAGGAGGGTTTGCACCGATAAACAAATCGATGCCTATAGCCTTAAGGGTCCAAGTCCTAGTGCAGTGCCTATAGTGTGTGCTCAGTGTAGGAAGTGTGCATCACACCATGAAAAGTGATTTTTCTTTTGAAAACTGCAATCAAGTTATTCCAACACTTCCTGTGTATTTTATTTTCTTTTCGAGAAGTAATATGATCACTTGATTAATCTTTTCAAATCAGTTTAAGTTGTCTTCTTTTATTATGTTCAGATGCAATACATGTGCAGATAACTTGTGCAATAAGATAAGAAATTAGTACCTTTCTCCAGCACTCTTCTATGTAGATATGCACGCAATGCAGTGAGAAAATCTAGATGCTGCTCAAGCAATCCTAGATGGTCGTCCTATGGATATGCAGCTTGTAGGAGGTAGTTCGATTTTTTTTTCTTTTAATAAATAGATGTACAATCAAAAGAACTAACTAATTACGAATAAACTTGGAATCTAAAGAATCGGGGACACTCCCCTAAAAACTAGTCCCATAGCACAAGGGCAAGAAAATAAATAATTAAGACTAGGTCTACCAGGCTAAATCTAAACCAAGATCTAATAACTAAATCGGGAAAGGCTCCTTCGTACACCTTCACATTTGTGGGATCAAGACCCACAAGCACCTACGATTATCCTCACGTGTGTCACTCAAGGTCAACATCATCTCTCAGCTACACCTGTCGCTTCGTCTGATTCCTCGCACTAAAAAGAAAAAGAATGATAAGATAAATGCGCAATTCAGAGTAATCAGAAATAAAGTCAAGTGAATTTATTGCGTCGATTGCCTCCCTGGCAACGACACCATTTGATAGAGAGAATTTTGCATTTTATGAAGATGATAGCAATAAACTGATATGTTGTTGTGGTTGTGTGGTGGAAATTCTCTCAATCAAAGATTAAAATAGATATTAATTTAAACAACAGTAAAAATGTTGTATCCACAGGGAGGAACGATTGCAATAAATTTAGTAGTGTAGAGCCATCATGTTTGTAGAAGTATTCACGAAATCAATTTAATGAATATGTTGCTTTGAATGTCACTTTCAATTTTATGAGAAGTTTAGGGCTATTTACATAAATTTAATGTCAGAAATCAAGCTCCCAAAAATATGTAGATGATGCATGTTTTGTGGCATGTATTGTAATTTTTAGTTGCATGCAAATCTAAATCCAATTTCAATGTTAAATGATGTGCATAACATAAGTCAAGCCAATTCATGAAAATGTAAGTGTATCCTTGCAAATTCACCTCAATATAATAATACAAAAATCAAAAACCCCATCTTTCAACAATGGCATGCAATGTAAATTTAAATCAAACCTGAAATAGGGGAAATCTTCATCTCATGCGTGTGCGAAGAGGAGGGCACGGTCGGGCGTGCGGAGCTCAGAGGAGTTGAGGACACGGAGATCTTCACAATGGTGGTGGTCCCTCGGCGAGGGGAAACTAGAGCTCGTCGGTAGGAGTGAAGACACTCACTAGTGGTGGGTTCCTCCGCGGATGCGTGGGGGCTGCCGTCAACAGTTCTGATGCCTGGAGGAGTTCGTGGAGTCTAGGCGATCACGAGAGAGTCAATGGCGTGAAAGATCTTGGCCAGAGGTGATGGTTGCGTGGGGAGGTGACCAACGATTTTTGGGTTCCTTTTCGTTGGTGCAGCTAGTGGCGAAGGAGGAAGAAAAAGGAGAGGAGGCCATGTGTGGTGCTGTTGCGCACAGGCGTTATGCGCGCTTGGCGTGCAGTTGCTGCTGGTGCACTCGAGCTGAAGTGCAGGTGCGTTGTTTCTGGTCGTGAGGGGGCATGCACAGGTGCGCGGAGAAGAGGTGGGCACGCATGTGCTGCTGCTGGCCGCTAATGGGAGCATGGAGCGGCACACGCAGATCGAGCAGCCAGTCGCTACTGAGGTGGTCTTGTGGTGGTGTGTTGTGGTGATGGCGCTGGTGATGGGGAGGAGATGTTTGGGGAACAGCTGGTGGTGGTGCTCTCTATCATCGAGCACCACCACGTTGAGGTGAGTGGAGGAGAGGTGAGGCCGGCGTCGATCGACAGTGCAGGCCAGGGTCCACGGTGCATGTTCGGAGCACGATGCTGGCAAGAGGAAGAAGATGGAAGCCGATGCCCCCCCCACCGTAGTTGTTTCTCTTTCTTTCAAACGAATCCTCTCTGGCAGTAATCATTCTATTCTTCTTCATCGACGTGAATTAAGGGATTTTGAACCCCTTAGCAACTACTGCCTCCTGAAGGATGTCTTGAAGAGAGGTCGGTGGTGGACTCCCTTGTCACTGTTGAAGATAAGGATATTTTTAATGAATTGGAAATATACCCCAGTATGTCATTACATTGTGTCACAGGTCCTCCTTCATTTTCAATTTGTTAGAGAGTATAAAAAGAAAGTTATGTGTAAGTACAGAAATAACTTAATCCCCTCTTGAGAGCTTAAAATAATTTTGCATTAGTTTGCAAGCTCTTTGTTAACCTCAACAATCATCTAACAATTATTTAGGTAAATAATTAGTCTACTAATATAGACCTATCAAGCGGCACGTGTTCAATCCAAGCTCAATGGAAATTGGGAAAGGTGGTGGAAGAGCACGCGATTGGGCTGTCAGATCTTGATCGAAGCATTGGGATGAGAACACGTGGCACGATCAGAGCTCTCCGTAGCTGCATGAGCGATCCAACGCACGATCTCACGTGCTAATTCAAAAGGCAGTGGCAAGCTTGATTTAAGCCGTTTGATCGTGAGATCAGAAGGTTGAAGAGCGTTAGCGCAATTTGATTGTGAAACACATGCACGAGGAGAGAGAAAAGCGTGGAGCAAGTGTTGGGCTGGTGCAAGGCAAGCGTTGAGTCAAGAGATCGCGATCAGATGCTTCAGAGGCCACCACGTGTCGCCACCAAGTTGGGTGCAAGGAAGGTGATTTTGTGGTGCGATTTGGTCTATTGATATTCCGATCAACGGATCTGATCGCCCACAAGTTGTTACACAAGTTGGAGGACTAAAAGGCCTACTTTGCCCTTCATCGAAGCCATAAAAAGAGACCTAGGGCCCCCTATTGAGGACATCTTCCAGACAACACCGGCTCTCTCTCTCTTCCTCCATCTATCTTCTAGACCACTCTCCCTCTGGAACTGTTTAACGCGGTGAAATTGAGTTTAGAATAAAGCGTTGTAATATAGTCGAAATCACTTTGAAAACAAATAGATTTTTATTACTTGAATATGTTCCAAGGTCGAACATAGAGAGCAATTTGGGAATTTAAATCTCAAGAATTGCAATATAAGACAAGGAAGCTATAGAATTGAAATCAAGAATTATCTCAAAATAATGTAGCATTAAGATCAAGTATCAATTTGCAAAAAGTTGGGAGTAAAGTGGTCATTTAAATCACCATATACTCCTTATAATAATAGTTAAGGAACTCAATGTATATATATGAAATGAAAGTAAACCCCTGCGTCAGATTTACAAATCAGACGGTTTAAAGTCTGATTTTTCTTTCTTTGACACCTCCTTTCTTCTGTAGTTTCTTCTCTTTCTTCAGCTACGGCTTCTTTTCCTTCTTCTTTCACTCTAGGCCTTCACTTCTTCTTTCACTCCTTTCTCCTCTATGCCTTTAGCTCTTCTTCTTCCTCTTCTTCTACCTTTAGCTCTAGGATCCTCCTCTTCTTCTTCTTTCTCTTCTTTCCACTCTAGCTTTCCCCCTCTGAATCCAGCTAGTGTCAGCTGAATTTCCCTGTAGCAAAACCCTCCCCCTTCCCACGCAACTCTCCTCTCTCTTTCTTTCTTAGGATTTGCTCTCCCAGAGCCACAGGGTATCCAGTTTATCAGGTTCAGGCACGTACCTGGGTCCAGGCTCACCGGTGTTCAGTGGTGAGCAAGGAGTGCAGGTCGGGTTATCAAGTTGATCAGGTCTGCGAGTACGTGTCACGGATGAGGCCGGGTGAGAGGGACCTCACCCTGTGAACTGAGACAAATGGCTACTATCACTTATTCAATTTATGCCCCTCATCACACTTCGCAGCCGATGATGTGGGACTATCCGCACTGCTCTTCTGCGCGTGTCTGCAGCAGGGGATCTTCCTTCAATTCCGTCAACTAGTGAGGGTTGCGCCTTCAATTAAGAACCTAGACTTGCGTGTGAGATGCTTTTGCATGACCTGGAGCTGAGGCTGGGGCTTAGCAAGACCTGGAGCAAGCTTCAAGAAAACTAGAAGCTTGCTTGTCAATGGTGGACAAGGCATATGCCTGAAATTAACAAAATAGCCTTTTGGCCATGACAGAACTCTCAAGGAGGGTCACCGGAGCACGGTGAATGTGATGGGAGTGTTTGTATGGCGTGTGGATGTCTATGAGTATGTGACAAGGTCGAACTGCATGCGTGTGAGTGGGTGTGTTTGAGGGTGTGTGTGAGTGAGTGGAGAGGTGAATAAAGAGATGGGAAATGATCAGGGAGGTGTGGCGAATGTTTTGAGGTGGTCGGCAAGGGTTTTGGTGGTCTGTGGAGGTGGAATGGTCTCGTTGGAGGGGATGGACGGAGATGGAGGAGATGGAGTTGTGGAGGGTTGTCGGAGGTTGAAACAAGGTGTGGTAGGTGCGAAGGTAAAGTAAAGAAGATGAGGAACTTAGCTAGGAGGTAGGAGGACGAAGTGGGGCAGAGATTGCATCGGATGTGGTGTTGCTGATGCTGGAGGTGAAGGTGGTTCCGGTGAGATAGAAACGGTGAGGATGAATAGGAATAGGCATTTGCTGGTACGACGAGACATGGAGAAGAATAGGGAGGATGAATCTGCCGCAGGTATGGCGGATGAACAACGAGAAGAGGAAAAAGTGGTTGTTGGACATCGAGGAACCTTCGATCGTGAAAGAGAGAGAGGACTTGTGGGGATTCACAACCAATTTCAAGCGTGAGGAGTTCAGGGATATCTGAGGGTCCTTATAAAGGGTTCTAAGGGGTGGTTAGAGCTTGGGAAGCAAGCTTCCTAAGCTTGGAAGGTCACCGAATTTGGGTAATTTTTGATACCCAAATCTAATGCGTTTGCATGAGACATTTCTGACACACCGATTTTCCACTTTCGATTAAGTTTCGCACATGAAAATATGCATTGTTGAAGTATGTAAGTGGTGGAAAAATCAACTAATCAACAATTAAAATAACCACTCAATTAGGAGCGGGTCGTATCCACAGGGAGGCAGTGGCCTATTGAGACTCGCATGGTTCAGAAACCAATGTTCACTATTGATTTTATCAAGAAATCAAGCCAAATCCGCCTTTAAATCAAGAAACTAATATGAGATCATTCTGAAATAGTCTTTATGAGAAATAAGAGGGATGTGCTCATAAATATGCCACATTAAATTATTAATAACTCATAAATAAGTGTTTGGTAATGGCATGAAATTGTAAATTCTAATAGCCTCTTCACCATGGCAAAATAGGGGAGTGGCTTCTTCTTACTTGCACATGTGGAGGAAGGAGAGCTGAATGGTGAGGCTACAGCTGGAGGTCGAGTGGGCCGAGAGCTATTCGGCGTGGTGGTCTCGTGGCCAACAATGGCCAGAGGTGGCAGCAGCAAGGAGGAGAAGGATGTGGGTGACACCGCTGGGTGTTCTAGCTGCTGCTGCTAGAGGCTACAGGTCAGCGCTGCAGGTGGCTCGCAGGGGCATGTGGTGAAGATGGTGAGGATGCAGCATTCTCTGCGCTTTGGCGGCGTTGTTGCTAGGAGGTGCGGAGGCTGCTGCTATGGGCGATGAGGCCGCACGCACTGTTGGAGGTGCGCTGGCCGCAGGTGATGGAGCTACAGATGTGACGGAGGCGCTGAAGGGGCCAGCGCGTGGAGGTACTGGCAAAGTGCGTGTAGGTCACGCTTGCGTAGGGGAGAAGGTGCACCTGCTACTGTGCACACAGAGGGGAGGCGAGTTGGGTGTGCATTAGCACGCGTAGGTGTGCCCTCGGTAGGATGTGGGCCGTGTGGCGAGGGCGCACGGCTGTTGAGCGCTGGTGGCTGTGGTGCGCAGGCCGAGGTTGCAACTACTGCTGCTGCATGCTACAGGCGTGCTAGCTGGAGGCGCGTTGGCCATGCGGGTACGTGGTGGGCTCGGCCACAGGTGGCAACTACTGCTGGTGTGGATGGTGTTCAGTTTTGTTGAAGTGGGGGGGAAACAGAGCAAGAAGAAATAAGGAGAAGACCGAAGAAGATATGGAAGGTCAGACATCTAGGATAATTCCCAGACATCTTAACTGCCGCGGGGGCAAGGAACTGAAGGTGGTTGCTGGCGGAGGTTGCGTGGCCTTCAGGCACATGCTCATGGTAAGTTGCACAAGCCACTGATGGCATGACAGTCGGTCACCTCGCCTGCCCACGGTGGTGTGAACTTGTGCTCGCGGTAGGAGGCCGGTGGTGGTGGAATGGAAAAGCTCTAATGCTCTGTGTAGTGGTGGATCGGATTGGTAGCTACCTACCTTCTGATGATGCAGCTACCTTCTTTTATGCTGCAGGAGGAGGCACACAGGCGGACGTTGGTGAAGTGAAGATATCGTTGGGCGTGGGGATCCACAAGTACCGCTGGCGCTAACTCTCCTACATTTATCCATTGGAGAAGAAGAATGAAATAAATAAAATAAAGAAATGAGGGGTTATTTATTTAGATACCCTTGACTTCTATGTTAAACACTAATTATAATGCAACCTATTTCAATGCATGATATTCTAAATGATATTATCAATGCATGAGATTTATTATTATCCTATTTATATATTAATGTATGCTATATAAATGTACATGTTAACTTAATGTCTAGGCATTAAAATACATACTTAGCCCATAAATATGGGTGCATCAAATGCCCCTATGCCTAGTTTTAGCTAGTCCCTAGCAAATTCAAGCAATAATACAACTCTTAAAGTAGACTAGCAACCCAATCAGTCTTCCTTTAGAACGTGTTAAGTTCAGACTTTAGACCTAAGGTTCCCAAGTAATTGCTAAGTTACAGACTAGGTTGGCTAAGGATGAGTTGCAGGCATAGGTTTCTCTGATTTCTAATTCTACCCTAGGGTTTATTAGTCCTAGAGATTAAAGCATCCGTGCATGTGCATTGGTCTGATTTATTTGATGTTGGTTTGACTGCCAACCAGGAAAGAGAGTAAGAAAGAGACTTTTTTTTTAATATATAATTTTTTTGTTTGATTCCTCTAAGTCTATCCTTGAATAAGCTATCACCACGGTCTGTGTCGGATTCATTGTCCCCATCACCGAACCTCGAAGGGTGTCTGGCTTTCGATGCTTCGAGATAGCACCGCCCATAGCGACCCCAAGAACTCCTAGCAATTGACACTTCGATATAGTATCGCCCATGGATTTCTAAAGCGAATTCAGGCCTGTGGCAATTGGCACTTAGAGATAGGGCCGCCAATGGTACCTAAACTGCACAATGCACTTACATGCCCCTAGTAGGATGGATATCTTAAGAGACAAGCACCAAGGAGGTGACATGTTATCATCGCATCCTCAGGGTGAGTATGTACTCCACCTCTCCTGCGGCAGGAACTCTTCCAATCAACTTATGTTTTAAAGCTTCTCCTAAGTCAGAACTAAGAAAACGAAAATTTTTCTCCAAGAAAGGAATTAGGGCAATCACTATTTACACAAGACCAAGTGTGTGTGAATTGTGGATGCTTTGGTTATGAGGACCCGTAAACCAAAAGGTAAAAAAAGACACCAGGTACTACCCAGCCTTTAACTCAATCCCTAACTTTCCTTCCTCACCCTCTTGAGCAATGGTTTGGAACTTAACTCCTACTTGAGTTTTTAAGTCTACAAAGGACCCTAAAGGTCTAGAGGTAGTACTTCAACTTAGCTTCTATAGTCAGACACCTAGAGTCAGCATAGTCTAACCTAAAGTTCTGGTTTGCTTAAGAATGCAGGGCCCAGCCGGTTATGCTCAATAATGTCTTTTTTTTTTTAACAAATGTATGCAATGCAGAATATTTAAACTAAATGCATGAATGCACTATGTATAAAAGTTATGTACAGATGTCGTAGGTCCTATCACCCCCATGCCTTGTACAAACAATGTCCTCATTGAAAATAAAATGGTCAAGGGAAGATGTTACTTGAGGTGGAAGAGAAAGGAGCTAAGGCTCCTCAAGAGTGATCTCGTCAACTAGATGGCCATCCAAAGTAACATATGGTTTTAATCATTGGACGTTGACGGTAAAGGGTGGTGCTGAAGAAGAAGGGTTCTTGATCTCGATAGCCCCATGCAGAAATACTTTGGTGATAATATAAGGCCCATCCCAACATGATTTCAATTTTCGTGGAAATAACTTAAGTCTGGAATTAGAAAGCCAGACTTGTTGGTTGGGCTCAAAGGTCTTTCTAAGGATATATTTATCATGCAAGACCTTAGTTCTCTCCTTATAAGCTTGGGAGGTGTCATAAGCATCATTCCTTAACTCCTCAAGCTCAGTCTACTCCAGTAAACATGCTTTACCAGCTTGCTCTAAATCAATGTTAACACTTCGGATAGCCCAAAGTGCCCTATGTTGAAGTCCAACTAGTAAGTGGCATGCTTTCCCATGCATAATTCGGAAGGGAGACATACCCAAAGGGGTTTTGTAGGTCGTTCGATAAGCCCATAAAGCATCGTCAAGCTTTTGGGAGCAATCCCTCCTATCTGGCTTAACAGTCTTTTCTAAAATGTTCTTGAGCTCCTTAATTGAGACTTCAACCTGGCCATTTGTCTGAGGGTGATAAGGGGTAGCAATCTTGTGAGTTACTCCCAGACTCCTGAGTAGTCGATTGAAATGATGGTTCCGGAAATGAGGTCCCCCGTCACTTATAATTGTCTTGGGGTAGCCAAAGCGAGATATGATATTGGCCTTCATAAATTTCAAAACCACAGAGTGGTCATTTGCGCACATAGAAATGGCCTCTATCCACTTGGAGATGTAATCCACTGCCACCAAGATATATTCAAATGCATGGTACGAAGGGAAGGGACCCATGAAGTCTATCCCCCAAATATCAAAAATTTCCACAGGTTTGATAGGGTGTTGGGGCATCTCATTCTGCTTCCCAATCGTTCCATTCCGTTCACATTTGAGACAGGCCTTAAAAGTAATGGGAATCCTTAAAAGCTATTTTCTTAGCACTAAAGTGTCCACAATGAAGCTCATGGAAAAATCTCAACACACAATGTTGCTCCTCTTCAGGCACACATCGTCTCCAAACTTGGTCTTGTCCAATATGAAATAATTCTGGTTCTTCCCAATGAAAGAATCTAGCTTGGGAAATGAATCACTTCCTTCTGTGCATCCAAAGAGCCAGGTGATTAGCTCGTATTTATGGGTTATTTGAGTATTTAAGTGTCTAGACATTAAGTTAATTTTAACATTTAGATGGCATACATTAGGATGTAAGTAAATTAATTAATATTTTTAGCTTAATTGCATAATTCATTCATTGCATGCATTTAGAATTAACTTAGAATTGCATGCATTTGATTAGTTAATCAATTAGGTGAATTACTTGCATTGTTTTAATTTAATATAGAAGTTAAGGGTTTATGCATAAATAATAATAATATTTTATTATTTTCTTATTCTCTTCCTCTACAAGTAACGGCTACTTCTCCTTGTGCAGTACATGCACAGCTCCACGCATTCATTAGCCATGAAGAGCATCTGAGCCCGCCTCTTTGGATTTCAAATTCAACTACAAAGGGAGGAGGAGACAACCATGCAAGAGGAGGCCACCACCCATTCCACCACTGTGTAGCATTCGACCACCGTGGGCCTCCACGACCAAGCTTCGTCATACTGTGGGCCAGTGGGGTGACAGACCGCTGCACCAAGAGGATGGACTTGACCACCACCGTGCATCAGCTCCTTAAAGCTCGCCTACTGTGAGTACATCTACTAATGCACGACTTGTTACCACCGTCATCAGCCATCACCAGCATCCACCTCCTCCTTCCCCATCCTTTGTTTTTCCCCTACTCCACCGAAACAAACCCAAAAGCCACACCATTCCCGCAGTAGCTGGATTGTGCGCGCCCCTTACTGTGCATCCAGAACACCCGCAGCAGCCCTCCACGACCACCTCGCGCACGCCACACACCTCTTGCAGCACACACCATGCACCCGCAGCTCAGCCCCCTTGCCTTCAAGTTGCATGCACAGAGCACATTGCACCTCTTCCCGCGCGCCTTCCTGCAGCACGCGCCTGCACGCCCTACAGCTGCACTACACCCCCACCGCAGTAGGCGTGCATGCCAACTTCCAGCAGCTCAGCACACCTTGTCCTCCCACGCCTTAGCTGCCCGCACCTCCAGCCAGTGTGCCTCAGCCCCTGTCGCACACTCGCAAGCACGCGCGCCTACTTCCAGCCCGTGCACACCTCCCTGCTTGCGGCAGCACCTCGTTGCGCCGCTTCTTGCAATACCTGCCACGCGCCCTCCAGCCGTAGCGCACGCAAGAGTAGAAACCACAGCCACCACCGCTGCCCCTCTCCGCTTCATCTCGTCGGCTTCGACCACCATTTTCCATGAGACCACCACCATTGGAGGCGGTGTGGCTCCTTCTCCCTCTGGCAAGCTCCTCCCCTCTGACCATCACCCATCGTGTGTGCTCACGGCAAGGGGAGTTCTCCCCTGTTTTGCTATAGGGAACATGCAATTAGTTAGTACATTTCAATGCCATTGGCAAAGTCTCACTTCATTTTAATATGTGATATATTGAGTGAAATTACGATCACTCAATATAAGAAAGCCGTCCTACTGTTCGATTCTGAAGTGTTAGGAACTTGAGATCAAAGGTTTTGTAAATCCAATGTGGGGGATACCTTGTGACGGATTTTTACAGGTAGTTGAGAAGCACTGCAAAAGAATAGCTTCAAAGGAAGGCTTAGGCCTACTTGCATCCCTCGATCTTCCATCTTTGGAGTTGCTCTACCATTTGAGATTTAGGGAAGAACACCTAAGCTCCAACTAGGTCTTCTTAGGTGATCTATAGGTAGACATTATGTGCATAAATTGATTAAACAAATTGTATTGTCACCTACAATCTGACTTAAAATCAAAAGCTTAAATTGGGAAAGACCTAAAAAATCCTTTTTGAATTGTGTTTTGCTTGGGGAATTCTAATTGAGGTTTGAGTTAGAATGGACCACATCGATTTTCATCCTTTCACATCTTTCCTACACCCTTACCCTCACTCTGCACTCCTCGATCCCATAAGCCAAGATGGTCCATCCTTTGATGGACATAATGACAATCATTGGGATCCGTTTTACTCCTATTATAGGAGTATTGGCTCGATTAAGCCCCAAATCAGTGAGCAGAACCTAGGAGCGGGATTTGCTTTGCCCAATATCCCACACACCAAAGAAATACCCAACCCACCCTCGCTGAATAATTATAATGGTTGGACAGACACTCCTGGGTACTATAAGCCAAAGAGATGAAATTAGCCATCCAATCTACCCCATGGAGGATGACATACACCCCTCTACGCTAGATGCATCTCCCATGGGAGAGCTACACTTTAAGTTGGAGGGAAATCTTGGGGATTATGTAAGGGAGAATAGTTACTTTTCGAGGATCGATTTTGAAACCTCCCCATTAGATGACACTTCCTTGAGAGATCCACGCCTTAAGTGCGAGGAATATACATATGAAAGTAGCTATGCATTGGATGAAGAAAGGTGGAAACCTGAGGAAAATGATGATAAGGTTGAGTATCCAACTGAATTATATTGGAGTCAAAGGAAGGGAATGATGGTACCATTGGAAGACCTCGACCCAGATGATAGTATTTTTGTCACATTTGATGAAGTGGGTAGAAGTCAAGTTATTAATCCTACCCTCCCTTCTGATCATGAGATGGAACTCAAGCCCACCCTTAGGGAACCTAACCTTGAAGAAATTGACCTATCTAAGGAGTCTGATGTTACCATTGTAAACCATTTACCTCAAATAGAGTACCTTAGGGGATCTGCTGAGACTTTAGATGATTCTAGACCTTAGGTATATGATGAATCATATGATGAGGAGAAGGATAAATTATATAAGGAAGCTACATTCAAGATTTAGAGTGACATTAAGGGTGATTATGTCTTATTTGAAGAGTTTGCCCCTGAGGATGTCACAAATTTGACAAAATTAGGTTTCCTTAGCACACCCATCGACGATATTTCTCCTCATGATGGAATGATGGAAAATTTGGAAGAAACTTCTAATATTTATGTGGATTGACATATAGACTCCAGGGAAGATTTGAGTAAAGAACAAGAACCTGGGGATGACTTTGATAGGATAATCCCCAGATCTGTTGCTTCCAACCTGCCTTCATTTGATTCGAAGTCACCCTCTAATTCGCTTATGTCTGAAGGCGAAATTGTGACTCCTGATGAAGTGCAGGAAGATACATGTGATAGTGCAAGGAATGCTAGGGATGCAATTGAGGATTTGGGAAGATTGTTAGGGATGGACACTGGGTTGATTAAATACAACCTAGATCTTATGGCCATCCCACAACCTCGAAACTTGGACACCCTAGACGATCCTTGCCATAGAGATATGCTCACTTTTGTTCTGACCGGGGGGCTTAACAAACCATATTTCCTGTAATGGAGTATCGGGTATGGATTGATGATTTCTTTAGTCAGTCCATTGCCCTGGGGGTTTATCTCTACACCATTCCATCCCCATTCCTTTTGGAGGATCCTTATCATCCTCCCCCTACCCCTTTGTAGGTTGTTATGCCAGTTTATCCTTTAGAACCTCCTCTGGTGACCTGGGAAGATTTCATTCCCATCTTAGCTGGGCAAGCATTTATTATTGGGATTCATCATCATCTCGCCAACATTCTAGGTTACCTGTTTTCTAGGCCAGCATTACTTTGCTCATTTTTAGGGCCTATTTCTATGATCCTTGAACCTAATTTGTAGGTTCTTTGGCTACTCAGCTACTAACAAAAGAATGGCAGCCCATCTCTGACCTAGGTAATACCCTTCTATGCAATAGGGATATTATAGATTTTAGGCATGGGGGGGTGTACTTGGGGATATTCATAGCATTTATACATAATGCATTCATGCATTTAGTTAAAGCATTCTGCATTGCATACATTTGCAAAAAAAAAAACATTTTGTATTATTGAGCTTAATTGGTTGGCCCTGCATTCTAAAGCAAATCAAAACTCTAGGTTAGACTAAGTTGATTCTAGGGTCAAACTTTAGAAGCTAAGTGAGCTACTAGCTTTTGATCTTTAGGGTCCTTTGTGGGCTTGAAAACTTAAGTAGGAATTAAGTTGTGGACCATTCCTCAAGAGGTTGAGGAATGAAAGCTACGGATTGAGTTAAAAGGTGGGGTAGAACCTAGAGTCTTGCTCTACCTTTTGGTTTACGGGTCCTTGTAACCCAAGCATCCAAATTTCACACACTTGGTCTTGTGTAAGTAAGTGATCACCTTAATTCCTTTCTTAAAAGAAATTTGGTTCTCTTAGTTTGGCTTAGGAGAGGCTTGAAAACACAATTTGACTGGAAGAGTTTGTGCCATTGGAGAGGTGGTGTATATACTCACCTTGAGGATGCGATGATAACATATTACCGCCTCGGTACTTGTCTCTTAGGATATCCATCTTACTAGGGGCATGTAAGCACATTGTGCAGTTCAGGTACCATGGGTGGCCCTATCTCTAAGTGCCAATTGCCACAGGCCTGAATTCACTTAAAAAATCCATGGGCGATACTATCAAAGTATCGATTGCCAAGAGTTCTTGCGGTCGCTATGGGTGGTGTTATCTTGAAGCATCGAAAGCTAGGGACCCTTAGAGGTACGGTGATGGGGACAATGAATCCGACACAGACCGTGTTGATAGCTGATCTGAGGTTAGACTTAAAGGAATCAAACAAAAAAATATATATATATTATTCAAAAAAGAAAAAATCCTTTTTCTTTTCTAGGTTGGCAATCATACCAACCTCAAATAACTCAGACCAATGCACATGCATGGATGCTTTAATCTCAGGGATCAATAAACCTTAGGTTAGAGTCAGAAATCAAGAAAACTTGTACCTACAACTCTTCTTTAGCCAACCTAGTCTGTAACTTAGCTTTGGAACCTTAGGTCTAAAGTCTGAACTTAATTTGTTTCTAAAGGAAGACCGATTGGGTTGGTTAGTTTACTTGGAGTTCTATGTTTTTCCTTGCATTTGCTAGGGACTAGCAAAAACTAGGCATAGGGTATTTCATTAGCCTGTATTTGTCGATTATTTAAGTATTTAAGTGTCTAGACGTTAAGTTAATTTTAACATTTAGATAGCATACATTAGGATGTAAATAAATTAATTCATATTTTTAGGTTAATTGCATAATTCATTCATTGCATGCATTTAGAATTAACTTAGAAATGCATGCATTTGATTAGTTAATCAATTAGGTGAATTACTTGCATTATTTTAATTTAACATAGAAGTTAAGGGTTTATGCATAAATAATCATAATATTTTATTATTTTCTTATTCTCTTCCTCCACAGCTAATGGCTACTTCTCCTTACGCAACCATTCACACATAGCTCCAAGCATTCATTGGCCATGAAGAGCATCTGAGCCCACCTGTTTGGATTTCAAATTCAACTACAAAGGGAGGAGGAGACAATCATGCAAGAGGAGGCCACCACCCATTCCACCACCGTGGGCCTCCACAGCCAAGCTCCATCATAGTGTAGGTCGGTGGGGTGACAGCCCACCGCACCAAGATGATGGACTTGACCACCACCGTGCACGAGCTCCTTGAAGCTCACCTACTATGAGTGCATCTACTGATGCACGACTTCTTACCGCCATCATCAACCATCACCAGCATCCACCTCCATCTTCTTCCCCATCCTCTGTTTTTCCACTACTACACAAAAACAAAGCCAAAAGCCATGCCATTCCTGTAGCAGCAAGACCGTGCACGTACCTTGCTACGCATCCAGAACACCTGCAGCAGCCCTCCACGACCACCCTGCATGCACCACACACCTCCTGCAGCACATACCACATGCTCGCAGCTCAGCATCCTCGCCTTCTAGTCGCACGTGCAGAGCACATTGCACCTCTGCCCATGCGCCTTCTTGCAGCACGTGCCCCCATGCCCTCCAGCTGCACTACACCTCCATCACAGCAAGCGTGTGTGCCCACTTCTAGCAGCTCAGCGCACCTTCTCCTCCCATGCCTTAGCCGCTGCCCGCACCTCTAGCCAGTGTGCCTCAGCCCTTGCCGCACATTCATAGGTGCACGCGCCCACTTCCGGCACACGTGCACCTCCATACGCACGCCTGCACCTCACGACGCCGGTGCCTGTAGCACCTGCCATGCACCCGCCAGCTGCAGTGCACGCAAGAGCAACAACCACAACCATCGCCACTGCCCCCTCTCCGCTTCATCCCATCGGCACCGACCACCATTTTCCATGAGACCATCACCATTGGAAGTGGCGTGGCTCCTTATCCGTCTGGCAAGCTCCTCCCTGCCAGCCATCGCCCCTCATGTGCACTCACGGCAAGGGGAGTTCCCCCTTTTTTTTCTGCAAGGAACCTGCAATTAGTTATTACATTTCAATGCCATTGCCAAAGTCTCATTTTTTATTTTAATATGTGATATACTGAGTGAAATTGCGACATCATACTCATGCTTTCTTATAATTACGTGGCTTTTGTTATTCACGTCTTTTAACATTGGTTTTGGATTAAGATGTGCACAAATTCTCTCTAATGCATGTCAATTGGAAATTACATAGATTCATCACGTATTTATTGAATATATCAGTGAGGAAAAGATGTAGGTATACCCTTACATTTTCTAGTTATTGTGTATCTTTTTTTCATCGCATTTCACATCAAATTTTACTATGGATTTCGCACTTGATTGAACAAATATGAGAAAAAAATATTCATGATTTTTTTGCATCATTGCCTCCCTGTAGACACGACCTGCTCTTTTGTGAGCGGTTTAATTTTAATTTTAATTATTTTGTGAAGCAATTTTCCACCACCTTGATCCTACAACGACAAATCATCTTAATACATTATTCAAAAGTGAAAATCATCTTATCACCAAGGGTTTCTCCAGTGACCAATTAGTTAATTGTAACCTTATACCAAGGTGAAGTTGCTGTTACCGCCAAAAGGGTTTCATCGGGAATTGTCTCGCAGATGTCTCCAGATTGAGAGTCATCAAGGGGAAGGCGAGACAGGTGGTCAGCCAGTACATTTTCCACTCCTCTCTTTTCACGAATCTCCAAGTCAAACTCTTGAAGGAGTAGAATTCATCGAATTAAACATGGCTTAGACTCTTTTTTGGTAATGAGATGTTTCACTACCGCATGATCAGTAAAAATGACCACCTTGGATGCAAAAAGATATGACCTAAACTTCTCCAGAGCAACAACTACAGCAAGTAATTCCTTTTCAGTGACTCTGTAGTTTTACTGTGGTTTAGTTAAAGTCTTGCTAGCATAATGCAGCACATGTGGTTTTCCCTCAACCCTCTGTCCAAGAACAACTCCCACAGCATAATTCGAAGCGTCACACATCAGCTCAAATGGGAGTGTCCAATCAGGAGCTTGGAGAATAAGCGTAGAGGTCAAGGACTCTTTCAGCGTATGAAAAGCCTCAGTATACTTTGAATCAATATCAAAGGAAGATTCCTTTGCCAATAAGTTGCAAAGTGGCCTAGAAATTTTGCTGAAATTCTTAATGAATCACCTATAAAAACCTACATGGACCAGAAACGATATAATCTGTTTGACATTCGTGGGCAATGGAAGTTTGGAAATAGAATCAACTTTAGCCTTATCTACTTCCAAGCCCCTTTTAGACACAACATGACCAAGTATAATGCCTTCTGTACCCTGAAGTGGCTTTTCTCCCAGTTGAGGACTAAACCAGTCTCCTTACATCTCTTCAGCACTTTCTCCAAGTGCAGGAGACACTGGCCGAAAGATGAGCCGTAAATGGAAAAGTCATCCATAAAAACCTCGACGCACTCGTCAATCATGTCCAAGAAAATTGACATCATACACTGCCAGAAAGTTGTAGGTGCATTACATAATCCAAACGGCATACGGCTGAATGCAAAAGTGTCGTAAGGACTAGTAAAAGTTGTCTTATTCTGATCATCAGGGAAGACTGGAACCTGGTTGTACCCAGAATCACCATCTGAAAAGCAGAAATACTTGTTCCCTGGCAATCTTTCAAGGATCTAATCAATAAAGGGCATGGGAAAGTGATCCCTATGGGTAGCGGTGTTCAGTTTGCAGTAGTCAATGCTGACCCTCCAATGAGTTGAGGGTCTGGTCACCACTTGTTCACCCTGGTCATTTGTTTCTACAGTGAATCCTGCCTTCTTTGGCACCACATGGATTAGACTAACCCATTTGCTATCTGCGATGGGATAAATGATCCCAACATCCAACCACTTCAGAATCTCCTTCTTAACCACTTCCCCCATGTTGGGGTTAAGACATCTCTGCATGTCTCGAAAGGGTTTGATGGAATCATCAGTATAAATGTGATGCATGCAGAGCGTAGAGTCTATACCCTTAATATCAGCAATCACCCAAGATATGGCATCCTTCTGCCTTGATAAACAGTCTACTAAGGCTCCCTCTTGCACTTCAAATAGTGCAGACGAGATGATTACAGGGAGTGTATCATTTGGCCCAAGGAATACATACTTGAGAGAGTAAGGGAGGGGTTTCAGTTCAAGGTCAGGGGCTTGTATGGTTGAGGGTTTCATAATAGAAGTCCCCATCTCAGGCAGCAGATCTACCTTAGGCAGACATGATGGGGAAAGAGACTTAGTAGAAACTCCAAACAATTCCTCAAGTTCTAACACATCCCCTTCAGATTCCTCCAAGAGATGGGAATGCTCATTTAATATGACATGCTGATTGTGCAGCAATCATAGGTCTTAATTGACCTAGATTAAGCTACGATTTAGCATAAGTTAGGGCTATTCATGCACAGATAAGCATTATCTACATCTTTGCTGCTTTACTTTAGCTATGCATAAAATAATGTTATAATGTGCTGATTAAGTGCATTATGTTGACTGCAGGCAGTAAGCAGATCTGGAGCTGGATCTGGAGCAGGATCTGAAGCTGGATCTGAAATAACGGGAGTTGCAGCAGAACTGGAGTAGAAGGATTAGTTTAGATGTAGGAATAATAGTGTAAGGGGGTTAAAGGTTTTCTATTCTATTAAGTAGAAATAAAGCAGTAAAATGTGAAGAGCTTAGGTCCATCCTAGCACTAAGATAGCCTAGAGCCTCCCCAAACCTTAGCCACCTTTAGATTAGGTCACAACACCCTAGCAAGCCCTAAAACCCCAGTTCCAACCCTTATCTGGACATCCAAATAAGTTATAGGATGTCCAGGACACTTAGCCATCTCCCGCACACCTTAAACCAACTTCTGCAGTGTTATTGGACGTCCAGACACTTTGTCAGACGTCCAATTTCTGCAGAGTACCCAAAACAGAACCCTGATTTCCCCCTGACTCAAATTGGACGTCCAGAACTGAAGTCAGGACTTTTGATTTTTGAGTATAAGTTGTCTGATCCTATTGTTGGACGTCTGATGCTGGTCTCCTATCCCTGTTTTGAGATTTAAGTCTTGATCTTGAATCTCTAGCTCCCTAGACCTAATCCCAACCCCATAGGAACCTAAATTAAGGTGTCCTAACCCTAGTACATCACCTCTTGACCTACCTAAGTACCTAATTAGGTCCTCACCAAACCCAATTGACTTAGATCAAGTCAATTACCTTCATTTAAGACAATTAGACTCATTGAGTCCAATTGAGCTTAGATCTCAACCCACACAAGTTTAATTGGACTTTGTGAGAGTCCAATTGACCTAAACCCAACCTGATTGAATTATTCCACTCTCAATTAGGATTCACACTCATTCAAGTAAGCTTAGGTTAAGTTTAATTGCATTTTCCCCTTAGCAATTTGGGTTTGTAACCCTAATTGAAGACCTACACCTACCCAAACACCTTAGGACCTAACCTAAGCCACCTAGCCACATAGAGGATGACCACACATACACACACACAACCCCATTCACTCACATGCTTCTGTAGAATTCTCTAGAGAGCTGTTGAGATGGCGCCACCTCTTGGTTGCCAAATTTAGCAACCAAGAGGAATTCAAATTGAGATCTGCAATTCTTGGATCTCAAAGACCATCTCCACCCACATGTCGCTGGCCACTCTTGGACTCTCTCTAGAGAGTTCTACACCACTCTTGAGAGAAGCCATTGGGTTTATGAAAAGACCCCTTGGGCGGCCATGCACCCCCATTCACTTCCTTGGCATTCATTCCAGTTAGGCTAGCCACTCCCATCTCCACTCCAGCTCCACGAGTTGAGCACCACCATGGAGGCCGCCACCTCCACACCAAGAAGCTGGATCAGCTCCCCAATCTCTCTCCAAGGGCCAACCTAAGCCATTGGCTGCCCCTCCTTCTTCTCTCAGCCACTCAAAGGCCATCGGAGACCACCTCCGAATGCCCTTCCTTCTGCTAGATTAGTAGCTTAGCTCTTCATATATTTATTGCTTTTATTTACTGCTTAGTAGTGTAGTCATACTTCTCCCACACTGATGCATGCAAAATCCCCCCCATCGATTCTTTTATGTAATCGTTTTCTGGTAGCTATGTTTAATTTTTAAGCATTTATCTTTAAGCTTTCCTCTAGATTTCCTTGTGCAACAACTTGCCAATGATGAATGAAATTGCAGTTATATATATATGTCTCTCTATGCGTTTGAAATCACCGCGAGCTTAATAATTATTATATTTGCATGATTTAAGTGCCTATTCTTTAACTGTATATATACTACGCACCAGCACGTCGTTTCCTGAGGATATTGAAAATCTAACAATATATGCTTTCTCCATAACTAGTCACCACCTCACTAGAATCATGTGCACAGAAACTCACACGTTCACTTTTGTGATTTACTTGACGCATGAGCATGTGATCTGAGTTAATAATAGGAGCAGTGAAGTCTTAGTTAGGAGATTGGAAACTAGCGTGCATCTTTAAACAAAGTAGAACGGCTAAAGAAAAGATTGATTTTAAAAGCGAAAACAACACCTCCCAGAGACAAACGACCATGACTCAAAGTCTTGTTATTTTTATAAAACAATATCTTTATTGGATTGTACTTCGCGACTATACTACGATGCATTCCTTTTCCATCAAAAATGCTCATTATGACTTGCCAACAAATGGCGACGTTGCCAGGGAGGCAACGTCATTTTTCTTGATTTTGATCTTTTAATCTATTACTGACAAATTTTCCACTACTTTGTTTTTGATGTGCAGGACAACACGGAACGAAAACGAGATCTGCACACACATTGAGCGCGGCGAAGAAAAACCAGGTGCACATCATCGTAGATTAGGTTTATTTTCTGAACCCTAGGATTAGATCTACTTCCTACAATTTCTTTTGTGAAAAAAAAGGAAAAAAAAATTACTCATTTTCGTGAAAATGAAAAAAGAAATCAAAAAGAAAAATTTTCAAAAAAAATCTAGATTAGATTTCCTTTCGAGCTTAGGTTAGTTTGAAAAAAAAAAGAGAAAAAAAGGGGTCATTTTCTATGAATCCTTTGAAAAATTCTTTTTGAAAAAAAAAGTGCAAAAGTTTTGAAAAAGAAAATCTTTTGGTGGAAGGCTTGAATTTCAAACTTAAACCTCTTTAAAAGCTTTTCCACCATCTTCTAATTTTCTGCCAGATTTCAAATCTCAATTAAAAATTCGATTGCCAAAAAATTAGTTAGCGAAAACTTCTAAAGTTCAGGCTAAACATTCATTTTTAAAACATCTTTTAAATACCACCATTACTTTAAAAAATTCCAAGTATAAATTTTTTAAAAATTCGTGAAGTGCATGAGGGTCAGATTGACCCATATTCAAATTTTTTCAAATTTCAAAAAGAGAATTCGAGCAATCCACAAATCTGTTTTGACTAAAAATGGAGGGGTTTGAAAGCTGATCTCATTAGATTTATTTCCCATATTTTTCATGAATTCTTGAAGATCATTTGGTACTATTTCAAAGCAAAAGATCGGCCAGGGGTCAAAATTCCATATCTGACCCCCTAATATTCAAAATTCTCTACAAATTCGGTTGAAATAGTAAAAATTACAAAAAAATATTCTATGAAAGAATAATTGAGAACGGAACCTACCCGCAAAATTTCAAATTAATTGGATTCCCCAATGAAGAAAACAGGTTAAAATTAACTTTAAAATGCGAAATCAACCCGAGTTCGTTGTCGTACTACTGGGTGAGTTTAATCTGCCTTGCCAAACCTGGTGACTAAGTCACTGGGGTAGTTTCAAATTACCACGGCTCGAGGGTCAACAGAATCAGAGGCATAAGCCAAAGGAAGAACCTTTCCCTTAGTCTCCTCATAACCAGACTGGCTGGGTTAGCTTGAGAGGCGGGATTCACTTTCTGTCAGTTGTACGATGAACTTATCTTTAGGAATTTAAATCCCTAACGAAAAATCTGCTCACCTGATCTATAAGGACAATTTGATTGATAGGGCCTTAGCCTTGTCTTGCATGGCAACACCAACCTAGGGGTTGGGCGGTGTATGCACGGAAGGAGGTCACTTTGACCTTACTTGGTTGGACCTTGGGAGCCACTCCCAAGGAGGCGAGTCACCTCACCCGGGCCATCTTCTCGCCCCATTTCATCTACTCCGAGAGCCACCGTCGCAAATCCTGGACCTGGACCTACATCGGGTCAGGACATTGAGAATCTGGACCCGATGGCTCGTTTGGAAGCCCGGGTCGCCGAATCTGAGGAGCGGCATCAGCAGAGCATGGATCGCATTCTTATGGCCCTTGACAAGATGCACACCTGCTGCAAGGAGAACAACTGCAGGATTTCTACGACCCAGCCACACCTATCGTCGCATCGCTAGTCAGAATTCCCGTTGGCGAAGATGCGTTTGAGCTCAAGCCCAATGTAATTGGGCTGATCAGCACTCATTTCTATAGGAACTCAAGCAAAGATCCGTTCTAGCACCTTGAGGACCTGAGTCGACTCGCTGAAATAATCCGACCTAGGAATATTGATCTCGGGATTGTTCTGATGAAGCTTTTCCCATTCTCTCTAAGGGACAAAGCTTCATACTGGTTCAAGACGATTGGGAAGCCAATTGGAACCTGGTCGGAATTATGATGTGAATTCCTGCAAAAGTTCTTCCCAATCGGTCCAACAAATGCAATGCGGCATGCAATCACGACTTTCTCCCAGAGAGCTGGCGGGAAATTACATGAAGCATGGGATAGATTTCACGACCTTCTTCGGAAATGCCCGCATCATGGTATACCCAGATGGCTCTTAGCTTAGATTTTTTACCATGGGCTAGGTGACACACATCAGTATCTGGCCGATGCATCTAGCAGAGGGAATTCTCTCGCAAAAGTTGAGAACAGCGTATTTGAGCTATTCAAATCATTAGCGACGAACTCAATGAATGCCTCATCTATGAACCAGTTCTAGCGGCCTGGTCAGCAATGGGTTGGTGTCCACGAGGCTCACACCGATTCTATTCGAGCTGACATGGATATCATCGTCAAGCAGCTTGATAGAATAAACCTAATTGCAAAGAAAATTGACCAGATCAGTCAAGGTCAATCCGACTTGAGCTCTGCCGTCGCAATATCCTCCTATGCACCCTGAGCTCCCCCTACTCGAGTTAATCTACTCACTCAGGATGCATCTTATCTGTATTTACGAGATTCTGCATATTAGGATCCCGTGAATAATCTAGATTTGGCACCCTACGACCAGGGTTACGCACCACCCACAGATTATAATGCGTATCCCCTTGACGGATATATGTCTCAAACATCTTCGGCCTACGAGGATGTCAACGCTACCGAAGGATACGGGTGTAATAACCCGTATTCAGAGATGTATAACCCTAGTTGGCACCAGCATCCGAACTTCTCCTGGTCTGGTAATTCACAGAGACCACATCAAAATCCACACTACCAGACCAGGCAATACGGGAATGCACAAAACACGTATCCTAGGCAGCAGTTATTCCCACCTCGGCAGCAACAATCCCACTCGTTGTACTAGCCGATGCACCAAGCTGCCAACCACCATCCAAAGCAGGCCGACACTTTGGAGGCACTGAAAGAGGAGCTGCAAGAATCGATGAGGAAGTCTACACAAGATAGCTTGCAGATAATGAAGGCGATGGCTAATCAGATTTACACCAAATAGAACATCCAGAACCAACTATTGTAGGAGCATTGGAATCAGGGAGCCTTGCCCTCCCAACCCATCCCGAATCCTCAATATGTGCAGAACCAGGGCACCCCGCCTAGGTTTCAGGCACCACAAGTGATTAGCCCATAGTTGTGGGCTATTTAAGTATTTAAGTGCCTACACATTAGGTTAATTCTAACATTTATTTAGTATAAATTAGGATGTAAATAGATTAATTCATAGTTTTAATTTAATTACATAATCCACGCATTGCATTCATATTTTAAGTGCATTTAGAATTAGCTTAGAATGGGATTCATCTAATTAGATAACCAATTAGGTACATTATTTTCATTAACATAAAAGTTGAGGATCTATATATAAAAGGCCCTAATATTTTAACATTATTCTCTTTGTTCTTCTTCTTGCAGGAACGGCTGGCTGCCGCTCCAATGCCCAGCTGCCGCTGTGAAGAACCCATTCAAGGGGGAGCGGATGTGGCGGATCTGGTCGGCCAGCTGATTTCAACTTTGTGCAGGCCACTACAAAAGGAGGAGGGAGGCAACTGAGCTCGATAGACCTCCACCACCGACCGACCACTGTGCAGAGACACCTTCTCTCTTCCACTCCATACTACTGGCCTCTACTGTGGCAGCGAGTCTCCACCATCGTGGGCGTGTGGTGTGACAGGCCACACCACCATCCGGAGCTCGCCCGCATCACCGTGAGCACCTTAGCGTGCATCTCCCTCGCCATCGTCACCAACCACCATCGCCACAACAACCGTCAACCACCCTTTCAGTAACTTAAGAAGTCCGGGAAATTTCCCGGATGTTTGAAGCTACCCACTCACCTCCAACAGCCCACGCCTTCCTCAGCCTGCAGCACTCTCCAACTGCACCCACTCTCTACGTGCCTGCAGCTCACGCCATCTCCACGCGCTCATCGGCTGCAGCGCCCTCTTCCCCGTGCCTATAGACCCGTCAAACCGCGCCTGCAGAACTTCACCCGCACCCGCTCCCGCGCCTGCAGCACCCTTCGCCTGTGCCTGCAGAGCCGCCTGCAGTGCCCTCCTCCCGCACCTGCAGACCCGCACAACTGCGCACGCCTCCGCCCGCGCCTGCAGCTTGCGCACCCGCTCCCGCGCCTGCATCACCCTCCACCCGCGCCTGCAGAGTCGCCAGCAGCAGCGTGGTGCAGTTCTCATGCCAACAGGCCGTGAACGCTCACCGGCTGCAGCACCTCCGCCGGAGCTCATCCGACCACCTCCAGCCATCGCGCGACTCGCCTCCACCACCAATTCGAAGCCCTTGGTCCAAGAGACTTCCTCCGAGCTTCCCGCACCTAGCCATCCACTCCTCGTCGCGTAAGGCAAAGGGGAAAAATTCCCTTGTTTTGCTAGAATAAACCATCAATTAGAAATTACATTTTCTGCCATTGTCACTTTTTAATCATATTTTATTGATTCTGCATTGCGGAAAATATCCTCTAGTTTCTCAGAATTGCTATTTCAGCATTGTTTCTTGCTTAAACCTTAATCTGAAGGCAATTTTGGCTTGATTCTTGTCCAAACTAACTACGAACAAATGTTTTTAACTTGTGCGAATTTTAATACATCATTGCCTCCCTGTGGATTCGACTCGCTCCTCTGCGAGTGGTTATTTTTTCTTAAATATTGATTAGTCTATTTTTCTAGCACATTAAACTGCAAACGACTTTAAAGCGAATGATCGACAAGTCAAATGGCGCCGTTGCCGGGGAGGCAACAGACGCAATAATTTCGCTTGATTTTATTTTGATTATTTGTCAGTTGCACAGTGATTTGACAATTTATTATTTTCTTTTCTGTGCGAGAAAATTTGTGCAAGAATCAGCCACTGTGAGAGGCAATCCAGGACGTCGCCAGAGGAGAATTGGACGAGCAATTTTGAAAGGAGGAGAAGGTCGAGGACGAGATGGACACCATTTTATTTAGTCGCTAGTTTATTTAGATTAGAATTAATACTGCAGACTTAATTTTTCATTGCAGTTAGTTTGAAACCCTTGTTCTGGGGCATATTTTGAGGGGTCTGTTCCCCGATTTTGTTTTTGGCCCATGTTGGGTAATTTTTGGGAGTCAGTTCCCTTTTCTTTAGATTTAGGTTTTTTTTATTACTTTTATTTGCTTGAGCATAAGCAGTTCTAAAATAAAATAAAAAAAAATGAGCTGCCTGCTAGAAGCTGCCTGCCCTAGTATGAACCATTTAGGTCTGTATGAGTAGCCTCTAGATTTACTTCTCTACATTGCGTGCATTCTTGCATCGTAGATCGCTGGAGGTAAGGTATGCATTCTCTTACTTTGCATCCTATTTCTGATCACGCATTGCATTTGGGATTTAATGCGAAGACCACCTAATCTGTACTGAATAAATCTAACAAGTGGTCACATTTTTTTTTTAGAAAAAGACTAATTAAAGGAAGGACATTTTAAAAACTAGGGATTTGATTTTCAAACATGGCGTGCGATTCAAAGTTCAAAATCTTTTACGGTGTAAGCACACTTATTTCACTTGCACCACGGCACGCTTCTAGACACTCCTTAGGTTTGGAAATACTAGGATAAGAGCCCTCCTTTCGTTGGATTCTGAAGTGTTCGGAACTTGAGATCAAAGGTTTTGCAAGTCCAAAGAGGGGGATACCCTGTCACGGATTTTTGGGGGTAGTTGAGAAGCACCGCGAAAGCACAGCTTCAAAGGAAGGCTTAGGCCTACTTGTATCCCTCGATCTTCCATCTTTGGATTTACTTGACCATTTGAGATTTAGGGAAGAATACCTAAGTTCCAACTTGGCCTTCTTAGGCGAGCCGTAGGTTGACAATAGGTGCGTAATTGATTGGGCAACTTGTTTTGTCACCTACAATTTGAACTAAAGTTAAAAGCTTAAATCTGTAAAGACCAAACAAGTCCGTTTGAATTGTGTTTGTAGTTCAAGCTTGGTAGGCGTTCTCTTAGGAGACAACTTGTATTTGATCCTGAACCTGAAAGAATCCTTAGAAGAAACCTTCCAAGGGTAGAAATGGTCGGTCAAAGGAGCCTTAAGGAATATTTCATCCCAACCAATCAAGCTGGCCCAGCACTACATAGACCTGGAGGGGACAATCCATTTGAGATCAAAAGTAGTACCATATCCTTGCTACCCTCCTTTTATGGTACTACTAGGGAAAACCCTTACAGGCATATTGAGGAATTCAGCGAGGTCTGTTCCATGGTGAAGCTGCAGGGAGTTACTGATGATGCTCAAATGCGGACCCTCTTTCCCTTCTCCCTAAAGGACAAAGCCAAGTATTGGTATCACAATCTTGATAATATAAATACTTGGGATGCCCTGAAGAAGGAGTTTTTGAAGAAGTACTTCCCCATGAGCAAAACAAATCACTTTAGGAGGGAAATTATGAGTTTTGCTCAAAAGGATGGGGAAGCATTCCATGATGCGTGGGAGCGCTTTAACAATTTGCTGAGACTTTGCCCACATCACCAGGTGCCTAAATGGCAACTGGTTGAAAGGTTCTACACCGGACTTAATGATTCGCATAGGCAAACTATGGATGGTGCCTGTGCAGGAACCTTTCTATATAAGATTGAGGATGAAGCTTGGAACTTATTTGATACTTTGAGTGAGAATTCTATTCATTTGAATTCTGCCTACATGGATAGAAAGCCCACTCTCATGCAAAGAAAGTTGGAGGCGAATGAAGCAAGGGACACCCAGAATTTAGCCTATCAAATTCAATTATTAAATCAAAACATGGAAAGGCTTACGTCGAACCCGAGTTCATTCGTACCTAACACCTCCACATCCCAAGCTTCCGAATGCATAATTTGTCAAGGCAATACACACGCCACTGTGGATTGCCACTTGGCCTCCCAATTCCTTAAGCTTGTACAAGCGGATTTGAATGCCGCTTAAGGGTTCCGTCCAAGACCTCGTAATGATCCTTTCTCTAACACTTATAATGAGGGATGGAGGAACCACCCAAACTTTTCATGGAGATAAGGAAATGTCTCAAATTCAGGGAATTACAAACCACAATCCTTTCAAAACCATCAAATGAACCAACCTCAGACCTTTGCCCAACCTAAAACCTCTGAGATGGATGAATTGAAGGCGATGTTGAAAACTATGCAAGAAAGTCAAAGTGCCATCATCCAATCTCATGACAAGGCTATACATGAGATGAAATCACAAATTGGACACCTTGTTGGGGCCATTAGACAGAGGGAGACTAGGAAGTTTCCCAGTGCTGCTGAGGAAAATCCTAAAGGAAAAGGGATTGTCTTTATGGAGCATGCTCAGGTGGTGACTTTTCTAAGGAGTGGGAAAGAAATTTCCAAACCCGATGCTCCTAAAGTCTCACCCCCTAAAAAACCATCCACCCCGACTTTCACCCCCACTGGAGAAGATTTGCCCAACTCTTCTCCGCTTGAAATCACCTCACCGGAAGAAGTTGCCCCCGTTCCACCCCTTACTCGACATGACAACCCTTCCACCCAGAAATCGAGAGTGCCTTTTCCAGAGTGCTTATCCACCTCTGCGAAGACTTCTGCTGGCTCATCTTGAGCCAAAGATAAGATGGATGAGATTATGGAAACTTTCAAGCAAGTGCAGATTAACCTGCCTTTGCTTGATGCTATCAGGCAAATTCCGTCTTATGCCCGCTTCTTAAAGGACTTGTGCACGAAAAAGCAGCAATCTAGAAAATAGGTCCAATCTAAAGTTGTCCTGCCTGATTCTGTTAGCTCAATTGTTCAACATGGCACACCCCCGAAACTTAAGGACCCAGGAGCCCCATACATCTCTGTAGTTATTGGCGACTTACAAATTGATGAGGCTCTACTTGATCTGGGTGCGGGGGTGAACATCCTTCTGAGCTACGTGTATGAACAACTTGGGGGAAGCAATCTGAAGCCTAGCCCTGTAATCCTTCAAGTTGCTGATCGATCACTTAAGACACCACGGGGAATTTTGGAAGATGTCCTCGTAAGAGTGGAGGATTTCTTCTTTCCCATTGACTTCTTACTTTTGGACACTGACCCTACCAACAAGCCAACCAAACCCTCCATCATTTTGGGCCGCCCCTTCCTTGTAACTTCCCATGCTTCAATTAATTCCAATACTAGGGCATTGAAAATGGGCTTTGGGAACAGGAAAATCCAGCTTAATGTGTTTGATGCTTACAAACAAGCCGGACTTGAGGATTATTCTCAAGTTGTGGTGATAGATGACCTGATTGAAGAGGCAACTCCTGCAATGTTATGTGATGACCCCCTTCAGCATGTCATGCTAAATGAGCATTCCCATCTCTTGGAGGAATGTGAAGGGGATTTACTAGAACTAGAGGAATTGCTAGGAGTTTCTGCAGAGTCTCTTCCCCCATCATTTTCGCCAAAGGTAGATTTGCTACCTGAGATGGGGACATCTATTATGAAACCCTCAACCATACACGCCCCCAACCTTGAGTTGAAACCCCTCCCTGACACTCTCAAGTATGTTTTCCTAGGTGCCAATGATACGCTCCCCGTTATCATTTCGGCTGTGCTGTCTGAGGCACAGGAGGGAGCCTTGATTGAATGCCTGTCTAGGCACAAGGAAGCTATTGCTTGGAGCATTGCTGACATTAAGGGTATAGACTCTACACTCTGCATGCACCACATTTATACTGATGATTCCATCAAGCCTTTTAGGGACATGCAGAGACGTCTGAACCCTAATATGAGGGAGGTTGTAAAAAAGGAAATCCTGAAGTGGTTGGACGCCGGGATCATATATCCCATTGCTGATAGTAAGTGGGTCAGTCCCATTCATGTGGTGCCAAAGAAGGCAGGCTTTACTGTGGAACTCAACGACCAAGGTGAACAAGTTGTGACTAGACCCTCAACTGGATGGAGGCTCTGTATTGATTACCGCAAGCTGAACACCGCTACCCAGAAGGATCACTTTCCTTTGCCATTTATTGATCAAATTCTTGAAAAATTGGCAGGGAATAAGTATTATTGCTTTCTCGATGGATATTCTGGGTACAATCAGGTGGCAGTCTTTCCTGATGACCAGGAAAAGATGACATTCACGAGTCCTTACGGTACTTTTGCATTCAGGCGTATGCCATTTGGATTATGTAATGCCCCTGCAACTTTCCAGCGGTGTATGATGTCTATCTTATCGGACATGATTGACGAGTGTGTCGAAGTATTTGTGGATGACTTCTCTATTTATAGCTCATCTTTCGACCAGTGTCTCCTGCACCTGGAGAATGTGTTGAGACGATGTAAGGAGACTAGTTTAGTCCTCAACTGGGAGAAAAGTCACTTCATGGTATAGAAAGGAATTGTACTTGGGCATGTTGTATCCGAGCAAGGCTTGGAAGTAGATAAAGCCAAGATTGATTCTATTTCCAAACTTCCATTACCTACGAATGTCAAACAGATTAGATCCTTTCTAGGCCATGCTGGCTTTTACAGGCGCTTTATTATAAATTTTAGTAAGATTTCTAAGCCACTTTGTGACTTGTTGGCGAAGGAATCTTCCTTCAGTTTTGATTCAAAGTGTGCCGAGGCCTTTCAAACTCTAAAGGAGGACTTGATCTCTGCGCCTGTTCTCCAAGCTCCTGATTGGACACTCCCATTTGAGCTTATGTGTGATGATTCAGATTATGCAGTGGGAGCAGTCCTTGGACAAAGGGTTGATGGAAGACCTCATGTGCTGCATTATGCAAGCAAGACTTTAACTGAACCTCAGCAAAACTACACCGTCACTGAAAAAGAATTACTTGCTATAGTTTTTGATCTGGAGAAGTTTAGGTCTTATTTAGTTGGGTCTAAGGTGGTTATTTTTACTGATCATGCAGCAGTGAAACATCTCATTGCTAAGAAAGATTCTAAGCCACCTCTGATTAGGTGGATCTTACTCCTTCAAGAATTTGACTTGGAAATACGTGAAAAGAAACGAGTAGAAAATTTTGTGGCTGACCACCTGTCTCGCCTTCCTATTAATGACTCTCTTTCTGAAGACATTCGCGAGACATTTCCCGATGAAACTCTGATGGCGGTAACACCAACTTTACCTTGGTATGCAGACATTCTAAATTACTTGGCCACTGGACAAACTCCTGGCTCTTGGGATGAGCAGAAAAGAAAGAGATTCATTTCTCAAGCAAGATATTTTCATTGGGAAGAGCCAGAATTATTTAGAATTGGACAAGACCAAGTATTGAGACGTTGTGTACCTGAAGAGGAACAACAAAGTGTGTTGACATTTTGCCATGAACTTCATTGTGGAGGACACTTTGGTGCTAAGAAAATTGCTTTTAAGGTTCTCCAGTCCAATTTTTGGTGGCCTTCCTTATTTAAGGATTCTCATAATTTTGTTAAGGCCTATATTAGATGTCAATGGACTGGAACGATTGGGAAGAAGAATGAAATGCCTCAACATCCTATTCAACTTGTTGAAATTTTTGATGTGTGGGGAATTGACTTTATGGGCCCCTTCCCGTCGTCCCATGGTTTTGAATATATCTTGGTGGCAGTTGATTATGTCTCTAAATGGATAGAGGCCATTCCTACGTGCACAAATGACCACTCTGTGGTTTTGAAATTTGTGAAGGCCAAAATCATATCCCGTTTCGACTGCCCAAAGACTATTATAAGTGATAGGGGACCTCATCTCCGAAACCACCACTTCAATCGGTTAATTAAGAGTTTGGGAGTGACTCACAAGGTTGCTACCCTTTACCACCCTTAGACAAGTGGCTAGGTTGAAGTATCAAATAGGGAGATAAAAAATATTTTGGAAAAGATCGTTAGACCTGATAGGAAAGATTGGTCCCAAAAGCTCGATGATGCTTTGTGGGCTTATCGAACGGCCTATAAGACCCCTTTGGGTACTTCTCCCTTTCGGATTGTGTATGGAAAAGCGTGACATTTACCTATTCAGTTGGAACATAAAGGACTTTGGGCTATTCGAAGTGTTAACATGGATTTAGAGAAGGTAGGTAAGGCACGATTTCTAGAATTAAGTGAGCTTGAGGAGCTGAGGAATGATGCTTATGACACCTCTCAAGCTTATAAAGAAAGAACTAAGGTCTTGCATGATAAGTTTATTCTTCAAAAGACCTTTGAGCCCAACCAACAAGTCTGGCTTTTCAATTCCAGACTTAAGCTTTTTCCTAGGAAGTTAAAATCTCGTTGGGATGGGCCTTACATAATCACCAAAGTATTTCCGCATGGAGCTGTGGAGATCAAAAATCCTTCCTCTTTAGCAACTCCCTTTATCATCAACGGTCAACAGTTAAAATCATACATAACTTTAGACGGCCATCTGGTTGACGAAGTCACTCTTGAGGAGTCTTAGCTCCTACCATTCTCTGCCTCAGGTAATATCTTCCTTTAGCTATATTTGTTTTCAATGAGGACATTGTTTGAACCAGGCATGGGGGAGAGGACCTGAGGCATTTTGTTTATAGCATGCATAGAAAAAAAAAAAAGAGAGAAAAAATAATAATAAATAAATAAATAAAAAGTTTTGAGCTTAACTAGCTAAGTCCTGCATTCTTAAGCAAATCAGAACTCTAAGGTAGACTTAATTAATTCTAGGGTGAAACTTTAGAAGCTAAATGAGCTACTAGCGTTAGACTTTTAGGGTCCTTTGTGGACTTAAAAACTTAAGTAGGAGTTAAGTTGCGGACCATTCCTCAAGAGGTTGAGGAAGGGAAGCTAGGGTTTGAGTTAAAAGGTGGGGTAGTACCTGGAGTCTTATCTACCTTTTGGTTTACGGGTCCTTGTAACCAAAGTATCCAAATTTCACACACTTGGTCTGGTAATCAACTTAATTTCTGTCTTTCTGAAAAGAGATTTGGTTCTCTTAGTTTTGACTTAAGAGAGGCTTGAAAACACATTTTGATTGGAAGAGTTCCCGCTGTAGGAGAGGTGGAGTATATACTCACCTTGAGGATGCAATGATAACATATTACCTCCTCAGCGCTTGTCTCTTAGGATATCCACCCTACTGGGGGCATGTAAGCACATTGCGCGGTTCAGGTACCATGGACGGCCCAATCTCGAAGTGCCGATTGCCATAGGCCTGAATTCGCTTAAGAAATCCATGGGCGATACTATCTTGAAGTGTCAATTGGCAGGAGTTCTTGGGGTCATTATGGGCGTAGTTATCTCGAAGCATCGAAATCCAGGCACCCTTCGAGGTATGGTAATGGGGACAATGAATCCGACACAGATCGTGTTGATAGCTGATCTGAGGTTAGACTTAGAAGAATAAAAAAAAAAAAATCCTTTAACTCAAATAACTCAGACTAATGCACAGGCACGGATGCTTTAATCTCAGGGATCAATAAACTTTAGGGTAGAGTCAGAAATCAGGGAAACTTGTGCCTGCAACTCGTCTTTAGCCGACCTAGTCTGTAACTTAGCAACTACTTAGGAACCTTGGGTCTAGAGCCTGAACCTAATATGCTTCTGAAGGAAGACTAAGTGAGTTGACTAGTCTACTTGGAGTACTAGATTTCGCTTAATTTTGCTAAGGACTAGCAAAAACTAGGCATGGGGGTATTTGATTAGCCAATAGTTGTGGGATATTTAAGTATTTAAGTGACTACACATTAGGTTAATTCTAACATTTATTTAGTATAAATTAGGATATAAATAGATTAATTCATAGTTTTAATTTAATTACATAATCCATGCATTGCATTCATATTTTAAGTGCATTTAGAATTAGCTTAGAATGGCATTCATCTAATTAGATAACCAATTAGGTACATTGTTTTCATTAACATAAAAGTTGAGGGTCTGTACATAAATGGCCCTAATATTTTAACATTATTTTCTTTGTTCTTCTTCTTACAGGAACGGCTGGCTGCCGCTCCAACGCCCAGCTGCCGCAGTGAAGAACCCATTCAAGGGGGAGCGGAAGTGGTGGAACTGGTCGGGCGGCTGATTTCAAATTTGTGCAGGCCACCACAAAAGGAGGAGGGAGGCAGCCAAGCTCGATAGGCCTCCACCAACGACCCACCACTGTGCAGAGAGACCTTCTCTCTTCCACTCCATACTGTCGGCCTCTACTTTGGCGGCGAGTCTCCACCACCGTGGGCGTGTGGTGTGACAGGCCACACCGCCATCCGGAGCTCGCCTGCATCACCGTGAGCACCTTAGCGTGCATCTCCCTCACCGTCGTCACCAACCACCACCACCGCAACAACCGTCAACCACCCTTTCAGTAACTTATGACGTCCGGGAAATTTCCCGGACATCTGAAGCTACCCGCTCACCTCCAACTGCCCACGCCTTCCTCAGCCTGCAGCACGGTCCAACCGCACCCACTCTCCATGTGCCTGCAGCTCACGCCATCTCCACGCGCTCACCGGCTGCAGCGCCCTCTTCCCCACGCTTGCAGACCCGTCCAACCGCGCCTACAGAACTTCACCCGCACCTGCTCCAGCACCTGCAGCACCCTCATCCCGCGTCTGCAGAGCCGCCTGTAGTGCCCTCCTCCCGCACCTGCAGACCCGCACAACCACGCAAGCCTTCGCCCGCGCCTGCAGCTTGCGTACCCACTCCCGCACCAGCAGCACCCTCCGCCCGCGCCTGCAGAGCCTCCAGCAGCAGCGCACTGCAGTTCTCACGCCAACAGGCCGTGCACGCTCACCGGCTGTAGCACCTCCGCCGGAGCTCGTCCGGCCACCTCCGGCCGCCGTGCGACTCGCCGCCACCACCGATTCGAAGCCCTTGGTCCAAGGGACTTCCTCCAAGCTTCCCACGCCTAGCCATCCACTCCTCGTCGCGTAAGGCAAAGGGGAAAAATTCTGCTGTTTTGCTACAGTAAATCGTCAATTAGAAATTACATTTTCTGCCACTATCACTTTTTAATCACATTTAATTGATTCTGCATTGCGGAAAGTATCCTCTAGTTTCTCAGAATTGCTATTTCTGCATTGTTTCTTGCTTAAACCTTAATCTGAAGGAAATTTTGGCTTGATTCTTGTCCAAACTAACTACGAACAAACGTTTTTAACTTGTGCAAATTTTAATACGTCATTGCCTCCCTATGGATTCGACCCGCTCCTCTGTAAGTGGTTATTTTTTCTTAAATATTGATTAGTCGATTTTTCCACAACATTAAACTGCAAACGACTTTAAAGCGAACAATCATCGAGTCAACAAGGACAGGCGCACGCCATACTTCAAGCACCCCCTGCACCACCCGGTTACGTGCAAGGCCAACCGCCTTTGCAGAATCCCACGTATTCTGCCCCATCCACTCCCCCACCACCTCATGGACAGCAAGCCGACGTAGACGTTGTCTCATTGTGGAGCGAAAGGAATACTTTTGACCCACAACCTAGGTAGGCGGGTTCTAATTTTTCCCACCCTTCGCCGCAGGCAGATTCGACTCCTTCATCATCTCAGGAGCCACCTGCGGTAGATAAGGGTAAGAGGCCACTTAACCGTAAGATTCCCATCCCTTTTCCTAAGGCTCTGACACGAAATGTAGTATGGAGAAAGGACACACGGAATTTCGAGGACTTGAAATCGATGTTTAAGGAAGTACATATTCAGGTCCCCCTCCTCGAGGCTATCGATCATATTCCAGTTGTTGCTAGGTTCTTCAAGGACTACTGTACCCCGAAGAGACAACCATGAATTGGACGAGAGGCGGTACTATCGAAAGAAGCTAGCATCGTGCTTCTAGCTGACCTACCGCTGAAGAAGGACCCTGGCACCCCACTCATATCTTGCTTCTTGCAGGATTCTCCATTTGATCGGGTCCTTCTAGATTTGGGTTCGTCCATCAACATAACCCCTACTGCTGTATTTGATCGATTTTGATTTTGGGAGTTGAAACGCACCTCCGTTATGATTCAGCTGGATGATAGATCAATCAAAACACCAAGGGGGGTGGTTGAGAACGTAATTGTGAAAGTCCATGGTTTCTACTTTCCCACAGATTTTTTCATTCTCGATATGGAAGTTCCTCCTAATCTCCGCAATGCACCAATTATTTTGGGTTGCCCATTTCTGGCGACAGCTCGAGCTAACATCGATTGTGCATCCGGGTGTATGGAGATTTCCCTAAGCAATGAGTAACTTCGACTAGACATATTCAAGGCAACAAAGAACTCCGACTGCGATTGAATGGAGGAGGATGGTGAAGACGAAGATTCGGCTTACTGTGGTAACATTAGGCTCCACTGTGACAACCCAATGTCTCATTCATCTACACTATCAAGGTTCTCAGACCTTGATCCACACGGGATTGAAACCACTGCATTACACATATCTCCCCACGGATCTCACTATTTGGGGTGTGCTTCTGACCACAGCACCCCTAAATCCAGCTATTTTGATCCATATATTACTGAATCGCCCCTATTATTACAGGAAGATGCGACTACAACTAACGGGTTTCCCGTTAATGTAGTCACAACCGATTTCATAGGGAGTGACTCAGCAGGAATTCACATGTACATGGATCAGCGGATTCCCACCCTCGATTCTGCTCCTTCCACTCTCAGTTCTGATTCTGACCGACCCGTAATTGAATTGAAGCCCTTACCTGACTCACTCAAGTATGTGTTATTGGGCGAAAGTGAGACATATCCAGTCATTATCAATGCCCACTTAACCCAAGAACAAGAGCATCAATTAATTTCTACGCTTCAAGACCATAGGGCTGCTATCAGGTGGAGTGTTGCTGATCTCCACGGTATTCACCCCTCGTATTGCACTCATCACATTTACACGGATGAGGGGGTGAAACCTTCGGGACAACCTCAAAGACTGCTAAACCCAAATATGCTAGAGGTTGTCAAGAAGGAGATCATCAAATGGCTAGATGCAGGCATTGTATATCCAATCTCAGATAGCCAGTGGGTGAGTCTGATTCAGATAGTGCCCAAGAAAGCAGGACTCACCGTCATGAAAGATGAGAAGGTTGAATCCATCCTGACCTGCGTTGAGACATCTTGGCGGGTCAGCATTAACTATAGGAAACTGAACACGGCTACCCAGAAAGATCACTTTCCTTTGCCATTCATCGATCAGATCTTGGAACATTTAGCCGGACACAGTTTCTTCCGCTTTCTGGATGGATACTCCGAGTATAATCTGGTAGCAATTAGCATAGAAGATCAGGACAAGACCACATTCACATGCCCCTTTGGAACATTCACCTTCAGGCAGATGCCCTTTGGCCTCTACAATGGACCAGCGACATTTCAGCATTGTATGATGGCTATCTTCTCTGACATGATTGGGGATTATGTAGAGGCATTCGAGGATGATTTCTTTATTTTTGGAGATGATTTCGCGTCTTGTCTTGATAACCTCACCAAGATCCTGAAACGATGTATTGAGGTAAACCTAGTACTATCCTGGAAGAAAAGCCATTTCATGGTGAGGGATGGCATAGTACTAGGGCACAGGATCGCTAAAAGTGGACTCAAAGTCGACTAGGCTAAATCATAGATTATCACCGACTTGCCACCACCTATCTCGGTCAAGAAGATTAGATCATTCTTGGGCCACGTCGGCTTCTATCGGAGATTTATATGTGATTTTTCAAAAATTACGCGGCCTTTGACGAATCTCCTAGTTACCGATGCCCCATTTGAATTTGATACCTCATGTCTCAGCGCCTTCGAGACTTTATGAAGCGCTGTTTCCGACTCCCCGATTCTGAACCACCCGACTGGTCGCTTGATTTCGAAATGATGTGCGACGCTTCTGATTTTGCCGTCGGTGCTGTTTTAGGCCAACGTCAGGAGAAACAACCCTTTGTCATATACTATGCTAGCTAGATGCTGAATGAGGCTCAGTGTAATTACACTGTCATAGAGAAAGAACTGCTAGCAGTAGTATTAGGGTTGGAGAAGTTCAAATCATATTTATTAGGGTCCAAGGTCATCATCTTCACTAACCACTCTGCCCTTCGGTATTTGTTGGCAAAGAAGGATGCCAAACCATGACTCATTAGATGGATCCTTCTATTGCAGGAATTTGATATCGAAATCCGTGGCAAAGCCGAAAAACAAAATGTTGTGGCGGATCACCTGTCCAGATTGGACCCAAACCACATTCCTTATTCCCTACCTATCCATGAACAATTTTCGGATGAATCACTTTTGGTAGTTCATGCTGTTGAGTTCCCCTGGTATGTGGATTTCGCAAACTACCTTGCCGCAGGCAAAATTCCCCCAAACCTATCCAAAGGCCAGAAACTCAAATTCATTGCAGAAGCCAAATACTACCTCTGGGATGACCCACTACTCTTCTGCATTGGAGCGAACCATATTGTCCGCAGATGCATCCCAGACTCTAAGATCCCCAGTGTGTTATCTTTCTGCCAAAATGATGCGCGTAATGGCCATTTCTCAGGATGGAAAACCGCTGCAAAAATTTTGCAGTCAGGATTTTTCTGGTCAACCATCTTCAGAGATACACACGATTATGCCCAACACTGCAAACGATGTTAGTCGGTTGGTTTTATGACTAGGAGAGACATGATGCTACTCCAACCCATTGTGGTCGTAGAAGTGTTCGACGTCTGGGGCATCGATTTTATGGGCCATTTTCCAAACTCGCATGGCTTTGAGTACATATTGCTAGCTGTTGATTATGTCTCGAAGTGGATCGAGGCCATCCCGGCAAGATGGGCTGACCACAAGACCATCATTTCTTCCGTATGGCCAAATATTTTCGCGAGATTCGGAATACCTCGCACTCTAATTAGCGACGGGGGAAGCCACTTCATCCATGCCCATTTCAAGTTGTTATTAAAGAAATATGGGGTACATCACCGCATAGCCACTCCGTATCACCCATAGACGAATGGTTAGGCTGAAGTGTCTAACCGTCAAATCAAGCTGATTCTCCAGAAGATGGTTAGATCAGATAGGAAGGACTGGTCTGACAAATTAATCGATGCACTCTGGGTATATCGGACCACATACAAGGCCCCACTCGGAATGTCACCATATCGCATGGTATATGGCAAGGCTTGTCACCTTCCTGTAGAGCTAGAACACCGCACCTTTTGGGCAGTGCGAAAATGCAACCTCGACCTCGATGTAGGAGGTTGAGAACAGAAACTCCAGCTCAGCGTATTAGAAGAAATCTGGCGGGAGGCCTATGAGAATGCATTAATATACAAGGACAAGACCAAGGCCTTTCATGACCTCCACATCTGGAGGAAACTATTCATGCCCAACCAGCGAGTCTGGTTGTTCGATTCACGGTTGAAACTGTTCGCTGGGAAGCTTAAGTCCAAATGGACTAGCCCGTATGTTGTGATACTGCCATATTCTAACGGGGCAGTCCAAATCAAGGACCCAAAATCTGGGCATATATTCACTGTAAATGGCCACCGCCTCAAGCCATTTTTGGCCCAGGAACCTCCTCCACTTGACGAGATTGTTCATCTTAGTGTGGACATGTGATTGAGTGCTCGCCCAGCTGGAGGCGTTAAACTCAGCACGTATAAATACCATTCACTCCACATTCCCCCATCATCTGTACATAACCATTTTTATACATAGCTTATTTTTGCTTTAGCATATGTCCCCTTTGTATATTGCATGTTAATAGGTTGGCCGGAGCTAAATACAATTTTAGGAGCAATTACAGGTAACTTCTACCCACACATCCTCTGTCAGATTTTTTTTCTTTTATATTCATGCATGAGGACATGCAAGAACTTAGGCATGGGGGGGTAGTTACATAAAAACTGAAAAAAAAAATTCATGCCAACACTTAAGAAAACCTCGATGCTACTTGCATAACGTACTTTAGGACCTTAAATAAAAGAATAACCGACTCCACCTCCAATGCTCGCATTGGAGCTAGAAATCGTTCGCAATAGCCACTTTCGACTCACCTGCTCACCTTTTGTTCTAAATTTATGGTCAAGCTAATTGTAACCCGATACGGGAAATTCACGAAGTACAAATTATGCGAGGTTACATGTTTATAGCATATATACATATTGCATTCATGAATAAGATTATTTTATTAAGAGAATGCATTAGGGATTTTATCCTCTAGTTGATTCCTGTAATTTGGAATCCAGTACAACTTTTCACACACATGTAGAATTTGTAATGGATTCACAATGAAGGCTGGTAAATGTCTTCAGTCTGTCGAGAAGAAGCAGTGCTTTTCCTGAACCCCTGGATAGTGTTTTGGGAGTCAGGCAGATTTTCCTCTAAAAATCCACCAACTAGTGTGAGAGAGTAGAGTGTATTTGTGCTGTAAGATTAGTGCAAGGAAGCTGGAATCCTAAATAATTAGGTAATGATACTCTGAGATTTGACATACTTTTCGCTCTCGGTTCCTGCATATGCATTTTTGTGCGAAATTTTGAGAGCCACTGAATAAGGCAAATACACAGAGAGCGAGTTTTCATAAAATTAGGGCTAAGGTGGATGGTTACGACCATTCTTTACGGAATCCTCAGCTGAAGGAGGGTATTGATGTCAAGGTCAAAAATACACCATCCTATCCATCTTTCCCGGTGTGGTGAGTAGGCACTTCCAACAAATAAGCCACCCAATGTCTCTTGAGTACCACCAATCCCTAATAATGCCTCCTCAATAAAGTTCATGGATGTATGCCAGTTGTGTTATGCTGGAAAAAGAAAAGAATGATGAAAAGAAAGAAAAACTGGAAAAAAAAATTTAGAAAAAGAAGAAAAGGCAAAGAAAATAATGAATATTTATTGTTTATTTCATCAAGGCAATACCACCAAATAAAATTGAGCTCCACCAAATATGGCCTTAACCTATTTTTCCTGTGTTTCTGACCGCCCGAATACTGGCTGAGGAATTTTGACTTAGTGTTAGGGTTATGAAAACTCAATTAAAGTGTTAATGTCTAGTGAGACCACCAAATACAGATCCTATGTTTGAATCTGGTGAAGTTGTGAGCTCTACGAAAGAAAAGAAAAGGAAAAGAAAAAGAGTAAGAGAGAATTAATAAAAAGGAATCAAAGAGAGCATAGTTTTTCTCATCTCTCTCTAAGTTGAGTTACTTAGTAGTTTGGGAATCTAGATTCTATAGTACTAGTCTCTATGTAGCACCAAGTGAGAATGAGCCACCAAATATATAATCCTTTCCCTCAAAGATTCTCTACCTAAGCCTAAAGCCGAGGTGGAATTCATAGAATATGTTGAATACCCCGGGGGAGGAAGTCCTTCTATCCCACTAGAATTTTTACTAGGGATCAAGTACAGGCTTTAGAGGTGAATCAGTTTTTCACTCGAATCCGTTGCAAAAGCTACATAACTGCACGTTCACGATTGTCTGGATTTCTAGAGCATAGTATGAAAAAAGAAAGGAGAAAAATCTCTACGCATATACTTGATAAAATAATCAGTTCGTTAGGGACCCTTGCTGTAAATAATTTAGTCTTGCATTTGCTAGGGACTAGCAAGATTTAGGAATGGGGGTATGATTGCACAGCAATCATATGTCTTAATTGACCTAGATTAAGCTAGGACTTAGCATAAGTTAGGGCTATTCATGCATACATAAGCATTATCTGCATCTTTACTGCTTTACTTTAGTTATGCATAAAATAATGTTATAATGTGCTCATTAAGTGCATTATGTTGATTGCAGGCAGTAAGCAGATCTGGAGATGGATCTGGAGTAGGATCTAAAGCTGGATCTGAAATAACGGGAGTTGTAGTAGAACTGGAGCAGAAGGATTAGTTTAGATGCAGGAATAATAATGTAAGGGGGCTAAAGGTTTTCTATTCTATTAAGTAGAAATAAAGCAGTAAAATGTGAAGAGCTTAGGTCCATCCTAGCCCTAGGATAGCCTAGAGACCTCCCTAAGCCTTAGAAACCCTTAGATTAGGTCACAACATCCTAGGAAGCCCTAAAACCCTAGTTCCAACCCTAATCTGGATGCCCAGATAAGTTATAGGACGTCCAGGACACTTAGCCATCTCCTGCATACCTCAAACCCACTTCTGCAGTGTTATTGGACGTCTAGACACTTTGTCAGACGTCCAATTTCTGTAGAGTACACAAAATAGAACCCTGATTTCCCCCTAACTCAAATTGGACGTCCAGAACTGAAGTATGGACTTCTGATTTTTGAGTATAAGTCGTCTGATCCTATTATTGGACGTTTGATGCTGGTCTCCAGTCCCTGTTTTGAGATTCAAGTCTTGATCTTGGATCTCTAGCTCCCTAGACCTAATCACAACCCCATAGGAACCTACATTAAGGTGTCCTAACGCTAGTACATCACCTCTAGACCTACCTAAGCACATAATTAGGTCCTCACCAAAGCCAATTGACTTAGATCAAGTCAATTACCTTCATCTAAGTCAATTGGACTCATTGAGTACAATTGAGCTTAGATCTCAACCCACACAAGTTTAATTGCACTTGGTGAGAGTACAATTGACCTAAAGCCAACCTGATTGAGTTATTCCACTCTCAATTAGGATTCACACTCATTCAATTAAACATAGGCTAAGTTTAATTGCATTTTTCCCTTAGCAATTAGGGTTTGTAACCCTAATTCAAGACCTACACCTACCCAAACCCCTTAGGACCTAACCTAATCCACCTAGCTGCATAGAGCACGACCACACACACACCCATTCACGCACACACTTCTCTAGAATTCTCTAGAGAGCTCTTGAGATGGCACCACCTCTTGGTTGCCAAATTTAGCAACCAAGAGGAATTCAAATTGAGATCCACAATTCTTGGATCTCAATGACCATCTCCACCCACAAGTGGCTGGCCACTCTTGGACTCTCTCTAGAGAGTTATACACCTCTCTATAGAGAAGCCATTGGTTCTATAAAAAGACCCCTTGGGTGGCCATGCAGCCCCATTCACTTCCTTGCCATTCATTCCACTTAGGCAAGCCACTCCCATCTCCACTCCACCTCCACAAGTTGAGCAACACCATGGAGGACACCATCTCCATGCCAGGAAGCTGGATCAGCTCCCTAATCTCTCTCTAAGGGCCAACCTAAGCCATTGGCAACCCCTCCTTCTACTCTCAGCCACTCAAAGGCCATCGGAGACCACCTCTGAATCCCCTTCCTTCTACTAGATTAGTAGCTTAGCTCTTCATATATTTACTTCTTTTACTTACTGCTTAGTAGTGTAGTCTTACTTCTCCCCCAGTGATGCATGCGAAATCCCCCCCATCGATTCTTGTATGCAATCGTTTTCTGGTAGCTAGGTTTAATTTTTAAGCATTTATGTATAAACTTTCCTCTAGATTTGCTTGTGCAACAACTTGCCAATGATGAATGAAATTGCATTTATATATATATGTCTCTCTATGTGCTTGAAATCACCGTGAGCTTAATAATTATCGTAATTGCGTGATTTAAGTGCCTGCTCTTTAATACACTACGCACTAGCCTGTCGTTTCTTGAGGATATTGAAAATCTGACAATAGATGCTTTCTCCATAACTAGTCACCACCTCACTAGAATCGTGCACACAGAAACTCACATGTTCACTTTTGTGATTTACTTGACGCATGCGCATGTGATCCGAGTTAATAACAGGAGTGGTGAAGTCTTGGTTAGGAGATTGGAAACTGGCATGCGTCTTTAGAAAAAGTAGAACGGCTAAAGAAAAGATCGATTTCAAAAGCGAAAACAATGCCTCCCAGAGACGAACGACCGGGACTCAAAGTCATTATTTTTATAAAATAATATCTTTGTTGGATCGTACTTCGTGGCTATATTACGATGCATTCCTTTCCTCTCAAAAATGCGCATTACGACTAGCCAACACATGCTGAAGGGGGTCATTAAATAAAACTGCAAGAGTTGTCCCTTCAATCAGATCATCTACCACCTCAAATTGGGAACAATCCTCAAATCTAGCTTCTTTATATGCATCAAACACATTCAGCCGAATTTTCCTATTCCTAAAGCTCATTTTTAATGCCCTATTGTGACAATTAATTGAAGCATTAGAAGTCACAAGAAAAGGGTGGCCCAAAATGATTGAGGGCTTGGTTGGTTTCTTGGTAGGATTAGTGTCCAGTACTAGAAAGTCAACAGGGAAAAAGAAATCCTCCACTCTTACGACATCTTCCAACACGCCCCGTGGTGTCTTCAAAGAACGGTCTGCAACTTGGAGGATTATAGGGGAAGGCTTCAGATTGCCCCTCCTCTAGGTTATTCATATACATAGCTCGAAAGGATGTTTACCCACACGCCCAGATAAAGCAGAGCCTTGTCTATTTGTAGATTGCCAATGACCACTGAGATGTACAAGGCTCCCGTGTCCTTATGTTTCAGGGGTGTCCCATATTGTATAATTGAGCTAACAGAATCAGGTAGGATAACCTTTGATTGGACCTATTTCCTCGATTGGCAATTTTTCGTGCACAAGTACTTAAGAAAGCGAGCATAGGACGGGATCTGCCTGATAGCTTCAAGCAAGGGCAGGTTAATCTGCACTTGTTTGAAAGTCTCCATTATTTCGTCCATCCTATCTTTGACTCTAGATGAGCCAACAGAAGTCTACCCAGAGTCAGATAAGCACTCTAAAAAGGGCACTCTCGGTCTCTGGGTGGAAGGGATGTCATGTCGGGTAAGAGGGGGAATGGGGACAACCTCTTCCAGTGAGGTGATTTCAAATGGAGAAGAGTTGGGCTGCTCTTCTCCAATGAGGTCGAAAGTCGGTGGTGGATGGTTTTTCGGAAGGTAGGACTATAGGAGCATCAGGTTTGGAAATTTCTTTCCCACTCCTCAGAAAAGTACTGCCTATGTTTGCTCCCTAAAAATAATCCTTTTCCCTATAGGGTTCTCCTCAGATGAACTAGGAAGCTTCCTGATGATGGTTGTTGTAAATGTTTGTTGGTAATAATTGTTGATCATGTCGTTGTAGTATAGGGTGTATAATATAACATTAAGGATGTCGTATAGTGGTGAGTATTGGTGAGTACCAGTCATTACAACCATTATTATCATTTTCTTATTTATCTAATTTTTACTGGTTTTGTTCCAGGTCGTTCTCTGGGAGGCAATTTATTGAACTTAATTCGGTCACTCTTTCATTATCTCCAAAATTGTCTTCTTATTCAAAAAGAAACTTTACATTTAAAGAATGAATGAATGTTTTATTTACCTAGTTGCTAAGAAGTGCTTGCAAAAAATACTAACTATGAACAAGCATCAAACAATCTATTATTATACTCTAAACTATGTATTTACAAGTTATACTATTAACACTAATATGTTAGTTCATACTACATTAGGATACCATAGTGTAAAAACTTAACTTACTAGTCATTTATTTATAGTGACATATATATCAGTTTTAGTGACAGATATAAACGTCGCTAAATCTCAAAAAACACTATATACAACCTAAAGAAGCAAACTGAGGTCTTTAGCGACATTTATAGTGTCATTTTATTCTGTTAGTAATTATGTGGGTTTACTTATACGTATGTATATTACTTATTCTACTGCTGTATGTACTGTTCGTGTGTTCCTTCTTTTAAGTCGTCTGTCCTTTCAATTTCGTTCTGTGTGGTATTTCAGAGGCTGCAGTGGAGAGTCCTTAGTGTAAAATGTGTTTAATTAGTGGGCACGCTTTTCGAGGGATACACAGCACCCTTTGGGTGGGACCAGACCTCTACTAAGCGCGCCCTAATCTCAGATCAGGTGCTTAATTACGTTTTCGTATCAGCGCAGGGCCTCAGCCCAATGCCAGGCATACTCGCACGCTCGGGCTCCCAGCCCCACACATACATCACACATTCAGTATCATCACATATCAGAGTTCAGCACAAATCGGGTTATCGGATCAGACATAACAGGTGGTGTTTCGGGCACCCGGCACCATGACGACTGGTTAAGCTATTACATAAATTGTATTTATATAGCTGCGTTTGGTTTGCAGCACACGATGTGGCGCTATTCCAGCGCCACATCGTGCGCAGGAAACCAGACGCAGCTGCGTCTGTGCGCATTTTTGGCCCTCGATTTGGGGGCCATAAATTATTAAAAAAATAAAATAAAATATGGTAAATAAAATATTTACATAATACTACATAATTGATTAATTAATTTTGAATTTTAAATATATTTACTATACAAATAAATTCGCTAAACTAGGCTGACTATACAAGTTGATTTAGGTGATTAAATAGTTAATTACTTATAAAATAATTAGTAAATGGTCTAATTGACCTTAAACAGTTTTAACTTACATACTTAAGTATTTAATACATATTTTTATTGTATTTTTACGAATTTATTTATGTTTTATTTAGGCTAAAATAGCAATTCTGTGTAGTTTATAATTAAAACTAAGTTACAGTAAGTTATACTAGGTATAATTATACTTTGACTAACTTAAATTACTTAATAGATACATATATATATATATATTCCCAAGTTTATAGATTTATTTACTTGATTATTGCTCTAACTTATTAACTTGGCTACTAAATCAGCAAATATAAATTTGTACATACATATATACATAAATCAGTAAATACATACATACTAGATTACTATATATACATATTTTTACATAGATTACATATGTATACGAATTTCTGTACAGGTTTTATACATATTTACAGTATAACTATGTATCTAACTGATATGCTATAGTTATAATACTATGAATGGGTATATTTACAGTTTTAAAATAAGTCTATGCCATTAGGCTTTTGTATAAAGTTAGGGAATTAGAGTTGATTGAGTTTTTATTTGAGTTTAGACAGCAGCCGCAGCTACTGTCAGAGGAGATGGAGAAAAGAAGAATGTATTTAGTATGTGTTGTTTACAGTGGCAGTGGCTTAAGCCACTGTCAAATGGCTAACTGCTGCTGCAGTTAGTCCACTTGAAGAGGGGGGAAGTATTCTACAGAGAAGAGGGAAATTTAGAGAAGAAGGGAGTTTAGAGAAGAGGGGAATGTAGCTGCTAGATGCAGCATATTGCTGTGTAACTGGGAGTAAGATAAAATTCAAAACAAACTACAATTTACAGAGTTGAAATCCAAATCTGAAAGGGGTTTAAATCTCACGAAAATCTCATGTAAATTCAGCTCAAATACTCATTAGGAAAAACCTTATCAGAAGCATCCTTTCAGATCAACATTCAAATGGCATTGAGTTAGTCTTCCTAATGCCATAGACAGCATGAAGGAAGACTTAGCTCGATCAATTAAAACCACAGAAACACAATCCCAGTTTCTTGCAACCTTAAGGAGTATGGAAAACTCCTTAGGTTAGAGAATCACCATACAGAAATGATCATCAACACAAATAGTGCATGGCAGTTCTGAAATAGCAAAAAGAGACTAAGAATGCATTAAGGAAATTTAATGGAAGCTGGCGAATGCATTCAAAACAAAGTATAAACAGAATCATGAAAGGCTCTTCTGATTGGTTCTCTGTCACCAGAGAACTCAGAATCCTTGCCCACAATGAAAACCAAAAATCCTTTCAATTTGTCAGATCTGTCAAAACATTTCAGAGAGTAAAAATCCTTTAAAATCCAAATCAAAAGTGCTCTGACAAACTGAGGCAATCCATTTAAAACAGAGGGGCTTTTGTGAAACAAATGGAGTGAGTGAGAAGCCCCAAATGGTGCTTGTGGCGTCACTTTCAGATCTGAGGCAGTGTGCCATCAGATCTGAAATTAGGTCAGGATGTGTGGGTGAGTGATGAAAAATTCGTCGTTAAAAGGAAAAAAAACAAGAATCAGAATCTGGATGATGGAAAAACAAAACATGAAGAGGGAGATAAATTGAACAATGAACAGATGATTCTTCCCCTCTGATCTGGACTGATCAGAGGAGGTGAGGGAGGGGATCTAATACTAATTCTACTCCTAAGACTAATCTAACTACAGCTAACATTAAACACTAACAATTAAAACTAAATCTATTCTAAACTACTGCAAACTAAATCTAACACTACTTGTGCAGAATTAAAAACTAAACTAAAAGGAAGAATGGGACCTATGGGTCCTTAGCCGGCAGCTAAGGAGGAAGAAAGGAGGAGGGTGACTCCAGCGGTGGGAAGAGTCTGCTAGTGAGACTCCAGGGTCGTCCTCAGGTGCTACGAGGTCCTTAGCGACGAGGAGGGTCGAGAGCAGGCGATGATTCCACAGCCGGTGGCTGTGAAATCAGGGTCTAGATGAGGAGGAGAGACTGGAGTGGAAGAATTGATCGCTAAGAGATGTAGGAGGGAGCGATCAATTGCGCGCGACACCACTGAGGTGCTTAAATAGCAGCTCAGTGACTGGAATCACCGCAAGGGTGAGGTTAATCAAAATTAGGCCGGCGGTGAGGATGAGATGGGTAGAGCGCGCGGCGAGTCAAGAGGGAGATCTGACCGTCAGATGAGATCTGGGAAGAGAGGTGAACGCACGCACCGAATCGTGCGAAGGTTCCATTTGATTCCAGCCGCAGATCAAGATCAAAAGTGCGATGGACGGTCGAGAATGGCTATGTTCTTCGCGTGCTACAGTGCGCATGAAGAACACAGGCTTCTCTCTGAAATGAGGGAAAACTTGCAGGAAGACCCTTAAACGAAGGGGTAGAAGAATAGCGTGCAGGTCCAAAAGTGAGAAGAACTATAACTGGAAGGGCCTTGCAGTCATACAGAAGGGTCCCTGCGGCTTGCAAAAAGGTCCAAGAAGGAGTTTTGAAGGGTAGAAATGTAATGCATGAAGGACCTAATTGTAATCTATTTATTTCTAAGCCTAAATGATGTCCAATTGCTTTCAAATTTTTACATGTGCTTAATTGAACATTTAAGACATTGATTTTACTTCTGATTTATCTTTTCAAACTTGTTGATGTGTTCAATTGATGCATGGATCATGATTTGTTCTTTAGTTTTCAGAATATCTCATTTTTGTGACCTAATTAGGAGGTTTTAACACACATTAAAAGTTTTAGGTCTTTTCTTTAATTCCCACACTTAACCCTTTTTATGTGTTAATTTGATATTGTTTTGCTTAGTGTCTAGCTTAATTTCGGCCTTTTAGCTATGATGAGTAGCCACTCATCACTTCCCAGTCTCTCTTTTACTCATGGCCTCATAAGGTGTCTAATTTGTGATTTCATCTCATTGATTGCCTTGTCATGAGATTGGATTATCATGCTTTGATTCTCTTGCATGGCTTTAAGCATGCCTTTAAGCTCATCCATCTCAGAAGTCTTGGATGGTTGGGAGGGCATAGGAGGTTGATTATACTGTTGAGTCTGAAAGGGTTGGGGTCTATAATTCTCTGAATTAGAGACATTCCCCTGTCTCCAAGAAAAATTAGGGTGGTTCCTCCATCCCTCATTATAAGTGCTAGAAAATGGGTCATTACGAGGTCTAGGTCGGAACCCTTGGGCGTCATTCAGGTTTGCCTGTACAAGGTCAGGGAATTAGGAGGCCAAATGACAATCTACAGTAGCGTGCATATTGCCATTGCAAATGGAGCATTCAGAAGCTTTGGAAGCAGAGGCCTTTGGCGTGAGTTGGCTAGGGTTTGTCATAAGCCTTTCCATGTTTTGGTTCAACAATTGAATCTGGAAGGCCAAATTCTAGGTATCCCTAGCCTCATTTGCCTCCATCTTTTGTTGCATAAGAGTGGGTTTCCTATCCAAATAGGCAGAATTTAAATGGATAGAATTCTCACTCAAGGTCTCAAAAAGATTCCAGGCCTCATCTTCAATTTTTGTGAGAAAGGTTCCTACACAGGCACCATCCACTGTTTTCCTATGCTTATCATTTAATCCAGTGTAGAACCTTCCAACAAGTTGCCATCATGGCACTTGATGATGGGGACATAAGCGTAACAAATCTTTGAACCACTCCCATGCATCATGAAATTGTTCTCCATCTTGTTGAGCAAATCTTATGGTTGCCCTCCTGTAGTGATTGGTCTTGCTCATAGGGAAGTATTTTTTCAAAACTCTCCTTCAAGGCTTCCCAATTATCCACTCTACCATCAAAAGTGTGATACCAATGCTTCGCATTATCCTTGAGGGAGAAAGGAAAGAGGGTTCACATTTGGGCATCATCAGCAACACCTTGCAATCTCACCATGGAACAGACCTTGGTGAATTCCTCCAGATGCTTGTAGGGGTCCTCCCTAGAAGTACCATAGAATGAGGGCAATAGAGATATGGTACTACTCTTGATTTCATATGGATTATTTCCCCGAGGTCTTCTCAGTGTATGGCTAGGTTGATTGGTAGGGATAAAATAATCTCTCAAAGATCGTTGGTTTTTCACAATTCTGTTCTCTCCTTCCTCGACCATCTCTCTTCTCGCTTGGTTGGCTTTCCTAAGGATTCTTTCAAGTTCTGAATTAAACACAAGCTGTCGCCTCAAAGATTGCCTACCAAGCATACACAAACAAACACAATTCAAAAGGACTTTTATGTCTATAATCAATTAAGGCCTTTGAAATTTTAGTCCAGTTGTAGATGACAATACAAATTGCCCAAACAATTACGTGCCTATTGTCGACCTACGAAATGCCTTAATGAAGACCTAATTTGAACTTAGATGCTCTACCATAAAGTTCAAATGGTAAAGTACTCCAAGGATGGAAGATTGAGGGATGCAAGTAGGCCTAAGCCTTCCTTTGAAGTTGTGCTTTCGCGATGCTTCTTAACTACCCTCAAAATTCTGTGACAGGGTATCCCCCTCCTTGAAGTTACAAAACCTTTGAGCTTAAGTTTCAAGCACTTCGCTATCCAATGATAGGAGAGTTCATTCCTAGCAGCTCAAAAACCTAGGAGTGTCTAAATGCTTGCTTTGGTGCAATGATCAAACAAGTGTGCATACATCGAAAAAGTTTGAATTTTTTGAATCACAGCATAATGTCTTAAATCAACTGCTTGGGTTTTATATGTTCCCCTTATTGATTAGTCCTTTTTCAGAAAATGTGACCACTTGTTAAATCATTTCAGGACAACTTATGTTGTCATGGAATTAAGTCCACAATGCAATGCGTGATCAGAATATGGATGCAAAGTAAGAGAATGCATACCTTGCTCCCAGCAATCAACGATGTGATAATGCACATAATGCAGAGAAATAAATCTAGAGGCTGCTCAAATAGACCTGAATGGTTTGTTCTAGGGGCAGGCAGCTCGTGTTTTGTTTGTTTGCTTTTTTTAAACTACTTATGCATAATCAAAATAAAATCAATCCACAAAAGAAAGTAAAAACCTAAATCTAAAGAAAAAGGAAACAGACTCCCAAAAATTACCCAACACGAGCCAAAAACAAAATCGGGGAACAAACCCCTAAAACTATACCGTAGAACAAGGGTCCCAAACAAAATGTATGTGAAGTCTAAACTAAATCTAAACTAATCTAATATACTATCTATTCTATCTATTCGAAATGGAGGAGTTGATGCTTGCAGCTTCCTCAAAATGTTCTCTTTCGAATTGTGGCACAAGGTCCTCCTTAGTTGTGCGCACGGTAGCTATATTGCTCCTAATGTGTGGCCAACGAATGGTGTCGAGGGTTGCCTGATCTCTGATGCTGTTGCAGCAAGATGTAGAAGATATGTGTGCCTTGCACAAAAAAAATTGGAGTTAAAAATGCCTAAACAATAATGTGTGAATAAATAAATATATAAATGCGAGTCTAACAAGGCTGTTGCATCCCCAGCAATGGTACCATTTGATGTGCCGATTTTCCGCTTTCGATTAAGTTTCACACATGAAAATATGTGCTGTTGTAGTATGCAAGTGGTGGAAAAATCGACTAATCAACAATTAAAATAACCACACAATTAGGAGCAGGTCGTATCCACAGGGAGGCAGTGGCCTATTTAAACTTGCAAGGGTCAAAAACCGATGTTCACTATTGATTTTATCAAGAAATCAAGCCCAATCCGCCTTTAAAACAAGAAACCAATAAGAGATCATTTTGAAATAGTCTTTATGAGAAATAAGAGGGATGTGCTCATAAATATGCCACATTAAATTATTAATAACTCATAAATAAGTGTTTGGCAATGGCATGAAATCATAAATTCTAATACCCTCTTCATTGTCGCAAAACTGGGGAGTGGCTTCTTCTTGCTTGCACGTGCGGAGGAAGGAGAGCTTAATGGCGAGGCTGCAACCGGAGGTCAAGTGGACTGAGAGCTATTCAGCGTGGTTGACTTGTGGCCAATAGTGGCCAGAGGCGGCGGCGGCAAGGAGGAGACGATTGCGGGTGCCACCGCTGAGAATTCCAGCTGCTGTTGCTAAAGGTTGCAGGTCGACACTGCAGGAGGCACGTAGGGACGTGAGGTGAAGATGGTGAGGATGCAGTGTGCTCTACGTGTTGGTGGCATTGCTGCTAGGAGGCGTGGAGGCTGCTGCTGTGGGCAATGAGGCTGCACACACTGCTGGTGGTGCGTTGGCCGCAAGTGCTGGAGCTGTGGAGGTGATGGAGGTGCTGAAAGAGCAAGCACGTGGAGGTGCTGGCGGAGCGCATGTAGGTCACGCGTGCATGGGGGAGAAGGCGCACTTGCTGCTGTGCGTACAGAGGGGAGGCAAGTTAGGTGCAAGCGGGCACGCACGAGTGCGTGCTCTGTAGCACGCGAGCCGTGCAGCGAGGGCACAAGGCTGCTGAGTGCTAGTGGCTGTGGTGCATGGCTGGAGGTTGCAGCTGCTGCTGTTGCACGCTACTAGCATGCTAGCTGGTGGTGCACTAGCTGCACGAGTGAGTGGTAGGCTCGACCACAGGTGGCAGCTGCTGCTGGTGTGGATGGTGATAGGTTTTGTTGAAGTAGAGGGGAAACAAAGCAAGAAGAAATAAGAAGAAGATGTTAGAAGATATGGGAGGTCAGATGATTATCCCAGAAGTCTTAACTAGCATGGAGGTGAGGAACTAGAGGTGGTTACTGGCGGTGGTTGCGTGGCCCTCAGGCACACGCTTGCAGTAAGCTACACAAGCCACTGATGGCGCAACGGTCTGTCACCCCGCCTGCCCGTAGTGGTGTGGACTTGCACGTGCGGTAGGAGGCCGGTGGTGGTGGAATGGAAAAGCTCAACGCTCTGCACAGTGGTGGATTAGAATGTTGGTAGCCTGCTTTTTGATGATGTGTCTGTCTTCTTTTATGCTGTAGGAGGAGGCACACAGGCAGACATTAGTGAAGCGACGATATCGTGGGGTGCAGCGATCCACAATTGTCGTTGGCGCTAACTCTCCTGCATGCATCCATTGGAGAAGAAGAAAGAAATAAATAAAATAAAGAAATGAGGGGTTATTCATGTACAAACCCTTAACTTCTATGTTAAACACTAATTATAATGCAACCTGTTTCAATGCTTGATATTCTTAATGATATTATCAATGCATGTAATGCATGAAATGCATTAGATTTAATGTTATCCTATTTATATGTTAATGTATGTCATATAAATGTACATGTTAACTTAATGTATAGGCATTAAAATACATACTTGGCCCTCAAATATGAGCTCATCAATTGTGAAAGATTTAGAGCACATGGATGGGTTCATATTGGAGAGGATTTCTCAAAGAATCTCCCTTCAAATTTCGGAAGAAATTCGCCAAGCAAACAAGGAGAAATCTCCTGCCAAAGATTGTCGGAGTAGGTTTCCTCCGTGATAATGGCTGAGGGACCTAATTGTGAAGATGAAAAATAAGTTAAGGGGATGAATGCAAGGGTTTTCGAAAGTTGGGGGTATAAATGTAATTAGATAGGACCATTTTGCAAACTAGTTCAAGGAAAGCTCATCTTGGGTCCAAATTTTGCTACAAACCTAATTTGAACCTAAGGAATCCAATGATGATGTTGGATTTTTGTTTTGACCACGTTTGTCTGGGCAGTTTATGCAAAAACCTAAATTAGGGCAAATATCTCTCTAAGACTCCATTTTGAGTCAAGATGGGTTCTGATGGTCAAATTTAAGGTACTAAACCATAGAGAATATTTTTCTATGATTTTTAGAGGGTTTATATAAATTTTATTCTGACCAGAACCTTTCCTAATTAAGTGGGTCTATTTTTAGGGTTTCAAAAGTCATTTAATTCTTAAAACTTGCCCAAACCTTTTTTCCGTCTGATCTAACGCACTTGCTATCTTATTAAGACCATTTAACCTTTATTCAGCTCTTGAGAAAACCCGTGGTTGTACTGCATTCATGATAGGCTGGTAAAATTGTAGTTTTAACCCTAGTTTCTTATTTTTCGCTCAGAATGCATATGCAATGAGTTATGATTCTCTTGCTGTTATGTAGGAGCATTTATTAACTCAATTATGTCAAAATGAGCTAGTTATGGCTCCTAATGGTGTTCCCATCATACCCCGATGCCTAGCTTTTGCTAGCCCCTTAGTAAAATTTCAAGGTATTAACTTTGATTCTAGACCATAAAATCTTTTGATACTTAAAAGCTTTGCTCTATGCTTCCTTTTGCAGATTAGGTCAGAATGGCGATAGTAGGCCTAGAGGTACTCAACTACCAACTCTAGCCTCAGTGTGCCTGGAAGGTTTCTAAGGCCCACAAGAACTAATGTAAGGTTCGTTGAACTCCACGGTTAAAGCACCCATGCTTGCAACATGTTTTAGCCTCGGTTCAGTTTGCAATGTGTTTTTGCCAATGATAGATAGAGGAATTTTTCTTTGTTTTTGGAGAGTTTTCTCTCTCTTTTCTTTTTATTTCTAGCTTTGGATTGGCTTTACAACAAGATCTGTATCAGATTCCAAGTCCCCATCATCAATCCTTGCAGGCTCCCTAGCAATCGATGCTTCGAGATTGCACTACACATGGCAACCCCCAGAACCCTAGACTTCGAGATTTTGAGATAATCTCAGCCATGGTGCTCTGTAGCTAAATCCAAACCCTAGCAATCGACATTTCGGGATAATGCCACCCATGGCATTTGAACCAGCATAGGTTGCTTGCATGCCCCCGGTAGGATATATGGATATCCTAGTAGACAAGCATCGAGGAGACGATATGTTATTGTGCATCTTTGACGGGAATTTCCTGGCTCTCCATGCCGAAAACTTGTCCAAATCAACTTGTGTTAATCTTCCACTTCTAATCTAGGTGACTTTTTCAGAACAATTTAAACACATTTGCATGATTTTGATACTTAGGCGCACTGAACCAGACTGTGTGTAGATTGGGGTGCTTAAGTTATCGAGCCCACAAACCATAGGTCAGTTAACAAGGCCAGATAATCTCTAAGCCTTAGACCTAATACTTAAGCTACGCATCTTCCCCAACCTCTTGAGGATCATCCAGATCTTAGCGAGTACTTGAATTTTTAAGCCTAGGATTATAGCCCAAAAGGCCTAAAATCACCATTTCAACTAATCTCTTCTCTATTTCATTAGCACTTTTTTTTTTCCTTTCATTTTCTTTTTTTTTGATATGGTCTAAAACTAACTCAATCCCTTAATTTATTACTAATGACTATTTCTTTTTCTTATCAAATTTTGCTCCTTTTTGACATTTTTATCTCCTCCACTTTTTCTCCTCAAAATCTAATATGCAATCAAAATTTCCTCTCTTACATTTTTGTTCTTTTTCAAGAATTTTTTATTTTTTTTGGTATTTTTGGAATATGTGATTTTTTTGATGAAACCCTTTCTTGTGAAGTGATTTTCACTACACTTTGTACTTTACTATCCCCCCATTCCTACAATTTACAATGTCCTCATTGTAAATTAGGTGGGTTCGAGTTCAGCTTAGATCATTCATTAGAACAGCTGTTGGGTGAGTGAATGGGCTGAGAAAACTGTTGCAGATGATTTCAAGCTCAGGTTTGGGTACCAGAGGTGGAGTCGGTTGTTCTAATGGATGAACCCTAAAGTGCAATATGAGTTCAACATAGCATGTGTCAAGAAAGGTTTTGGGTTTTTCAAAATGACAGGTTGCCTCCCATTATGCACTGAGTTTAATGCCATTGGCTGGGCGCAATGAGCTTAAGGTGAATGGAAGGTAAAAGATGTCTTAACCAAGTTTGTGTCGGTAAGTTCAATGATCAGTTTGAGTCACTTACTGTTCACAACAAAATGTTCTGAATCATGGCTGAGTTGACTGATTTCAAAAGCTCCATTTCCAAAGATTCATCAGACAAGGTATGGTCCAATCCATTTTGATATGAGTTTTCCTGGGAAAAGTTTGAGTTTGGCATCAAAGAGTAGGACTTCTTGACCATGGAAAATGATCTTTCTGGATATGTGCTTGTCGTGAAAGGCCTTAACCCGCTCTTTGTAAATTCGTGAGTTCTCATACACGTCGTGGAATAATTCATCGATCTTTCTCATTTGAAGCTTTCTGTGGGTTCCTGCCTTAGAAAGATCGAGATTGTAGTTTCATACTGCCCAATAGGCTTTATGCTCCAATTCGATGGGGAGGTGACATGCCTTCCCGTACACCAATCTGAAGGGAGACATGCCTAATTGGGTTTTGTGGGTGGTTCTATAAGACCACAAAGCTTCTAGAAGTTGGGATGACAAGTCGTTCTTGTCAGTTCGAACAGTGACCTGGAGGATTTTCTTGATCTCCTGATTCGATAGCTCAGCTAGATTGTCCATTTGGGGGTGATAAGGAGTAGAGATTCGGTGTGACACCCTGTATTTGGTCATCAGTGATCTAAATTGAGCATTAGTGAAATGGGTCCCTCCATCAGATACTATGGCACGTGGAATCCCGAACCGAGAAAAGATGTTTTGGTGAATAAATTTGTTGACCACCTTATGATCGTTGGTTCGGGTCAGAATGGCTTCGATCCATTTGGACATGTACTAAACAGTGAAAAGAATGTACTCAAAGCCGTCCAAAATAGGAAAGGGTCCCATAAAATCAATCCCCCAAACATTGAATATTTCGCATATGAGAATCGGCTGTAAGGGCATCATATCACGGTGGCTCATGTTGCCTAAGTTCTAGCAATGAGTGCATGCCTTAGAGTGATTGTATGCACCTTTGAAAATCATGGGGCAACAGAAGCCACACTGGAGGAATTTTGCTGTGGTTTTATGACCAGAAAAGTGTCCACCACATGCCTGGTCATGGCAGAAGGACAAGATGTCCTGAATTTCTGCTTCCGGGACACATCGTCAGATGATTTGATCAACACCAATGCGAAAGAGGTATGGGTCTTCCCAAAAGTAGTACTTGGCATTGGAAAGTAATTTGTCTTTCTTGGCCTTCGGCCAATCGGATGGGATCTGATGTGATGCCAGGCAGTTTACTTGATCAGCAAACCATGGAAGGCCCGCACTGATAGTCAGGAGGTGCTCATCAGGAAAATGTTTTATAATGGATTCGGAAGGGTCAATAATGTTAGAAGGAAGGCGGGACAAGGGATTAGCTATCACATTTTTGTTTTCCTGCCATGTCGCGAATCTCAAGGTCAAACTCTTGCAACAGCAAGATCCAGCGAATTAGTCGAGGTTTCGCATCCTTCTTTGCAAGGAGGTGCCTCACAGCAGTGTGATCAGAGTAAATGATAACACAGGAACCCAAAAGATATGATCTAAACATTTCTAGGGCAAATACTGCGGCTAGCGGCTCTTTCTCAGTAACTGTGTAGTTACGCTAAGCCTCATCAAGTGTCTTGCTAGCATAGTAGATGACCATGGGTTTCCCATCAATTTTCTACCCAAGTACTGCACCTACAGTGTAATCAAATGCATCTCACATGATCTCAAAGGGTTGAGACCAATCAGGGGATTGTACGATCGGAGCTTGGGTAACTCGATCATGGTGGATCTCAAATGCTTGAGTGCACTCCTTAGAGATTTCAAAAGGGACATCCTTAGATAGCTGATTAGTCAAGGGGTATGCGATCTTCAAGAAGTCTGGAATGAATCGACGGTAAAAATCAACGTGCCCTAGGATGGATCATATGTCTTTGATAGAGCTAGGCAGAGGGAGTTTGGAAATCATATTCTCCTTTGCTTGATCAACCTGGATGCCTTTTTCAGAGATGAGATGTCCCAGGACAATTCCTTCAAGCACCATGAAGTGGCTCTTTTCTCAGGAAATAACCAGATTCACGTCAATGCACCACTGAGGATTTGGACCAAGTGTAGGAGGCAATCGTCAAATGATTTGCCAAAAACTGAGAAGCCATCCATGAAGACTTTCAGATATTCACCTACCATATCTGAGAATATGGCAAGCATGCACTGCTGAAAAGTAGCAGGTGCATTGCAGAGATCGAAAGGCATCCTTAGCAATGCGTACGTCCTGATGGGGCAGGTGAAAGTGGTCTTCTCTTGGTACTCAGGATGGATTGCCACCTGCTTATAACTAGAGTACCCGTCCAAAAAGTAGAAGAATCTATTTCCCACTAGTTTTTTGAGGATCTGATCTATAAACAACAGTGGGAAATGATCCTTCTTCGTGGAGGTATTGAGTCTTCTATATTCAATGTAGACTCTCCACGAATTTGCTACACGGGTCGGCATGATTTCTCCAGTCTCAATCGTGATCACGGTGAGTCCTACCTTCTTAAGCACAACTTGGATTAGACTCACCCACCGACTATCGAAGATCGGGTAGATGATCCCAGCATCTAACCACTTAATGATCTCCATTTTTACGACCTCCTACAGATTAGGATTCAGACGTCTCTGCATTTCATGGGAAGGTCGTGTGCCCTCTTCAGCATAGAGGCGATGTGTGCAGTAAGAGGGGCTAATACCAGTCAAATCACTGAGAATCCATCCAAAGGTCTTCGATGTTGCTGGAGAACAGAAATCAGACGAGATTCCTAAGCAAATGTGAGTCTGGAGTTGATCATCACAGGAAACGTCTGATTGGAACCCAAAAAGGCGTACTTTAGATGATCAGGAAGGGGCTTTAGTTCCAAAATAGGGTTATCAGCAGCAGTGGGTGGTTCAGGGTGGGTGTCAAGAGCAAGGGAAGGAGCTATGGGTGTGTCTAGGTTGAGTTTGGACTCCTCTAATTGCGGGTTGAGATCATCTTGTGGTTGATCAGAAGTAGTTAGGTTTTCCATCATACACTGATCGTCAACCACAACCTTGATATCACATATTTGTTCTATAACCCTACAATTAATCCCTTGTTGGGCCTTAAAGATGTCGATTTTTAGTGTTTGGTTCCCAAATTTTAGTTCAATTTGGCCCTCTTCACAATTAATGTTGGCCCTATCAGTGGGCAGAAAGGGTCTCCCTAGTATGATTGGTGTGTTTCTCGAATTCTCTGGAGAATCCATATCCAAGACTATGAAATCCACTAAGAAATAGAAATCCCGAACCCTAACAATGACATCCTCAAGAACTCCTTTAGGTGACTTAATAGATCGATCTGCCAACTGTAATGTCACCTCTATTGGTTTTAGCTCAGATTCCTCAAGATGGTCAAGTAGGGATGTAGGTATTAGGTTTATGGAGCTCCTAGATCCAATAATTCCCTATCAAATTAGATATCACCAATTGTACAGGAAATCAGGGGAGTACCTGGGTCTTTTGCCTTTGGTGGGAGCCTACTCAAAATGACGAAGCTGGCTTGCTCCGACAATATGATTGGGCTCCCACTTTTGGTTCGTTGCTTATGCTTTGGTGTACACATAAGGGGAACCAAACATAAGGGAAAGAGGCCTTGACAAGGTCCCCTTCAGGTGCCATGGGTTTGGCTGTCCTCTTTCCCTTGGTCAAGGCCTCGGAAAATGGAACCTTAGATGGTTCCTCTGGAATAGGTCCAGGTTCTTGATCTAGGATAAGGGTATCCTAGACAACTATCCTAGGGTTTGGGCTAGTACTACCAAACTAAAAGTGGCTTGTGCAAGGTGGGTCCTGTGTTGCTTTGCAACTACGGGTCGTAACTGAATTTAGTCCTGCCTGGTTCTGGTTAGGTGTAGGTAAAATAGGTGGCTGCTGCTGAAATTCCAAGTACGATGTTGTAGCTTCCATCCCGTCAGGTGATGGAGCAGAAGGGGCCTGATAAACCATGTGGGCTTGGCCTTGATTTGGGTTTATAACATGCCTTTGATTTGGCTTGTTATTGGGATTAGGCAGAGGTTGCGAAGGGAGTGTACCAGGTTGGCGGGAATTCGCCTTCTAGGCGAGTTGATTACGAACCTCTGTGATCTCGTCTTTGTGTTGTTTCTGCATAGCCGTATTCATCTTTTGAATGTCAGCCAGTGTCTGAAGGATAAGAGTCATTTGATCTATCTCAGTTGGCCCAGATTGATAGGTGGGGTTGAGCCGAGGCTAAGGCTACTGATATGGACGACAAGCTTGTGGACGGGGTTGATATGGTGTCCTCTGATTCTGATTGTTTCCCGTCCACAAGAAATGAGGATGATTTTGCCATCGAGGGTTATAGGTATTAGAGAATGGGTCATTCTGGACGATGTTGAGGTCCTCACAGGTCTGAAGAACCTTACAAAAGTTAGAATACGAGGGTTCAAAGTTCCCTCAACTAGAATAGGCAGGTTCGAAGCTTCCTCCAGCCCTAAAGTCAGACGGGGGTGGATATGGGTCCATCCCCTGAGAGGATCGATGGTAGATGTTATGCACAGCTTCCCTCCCAGAGGGTGGTTGTGCGAACGGGTTTTACGCAGAGGAGGCTCGCTGCAGATGTCAAGTTAGCTCATCCACCTTCTTCACAATATAGAGACCTTGTCCAAATGATTGGCCATCAGATCCAAGTCGACAGAAGAGGACAGGCCCAGTGTCTCATGTGCTCCCTTTGGATTCATCAGTGCACGGGCATTCATCCGGTCGAATATGCCCATGTAGTCATTATTGATGGAGTTCTCACACATATTCTTGAGAATATCCCACACAGTGTCTTCATGTTGACCCATGATATTTCCTCCATAAGTTGCATTGACGAATAATCGGATATCTTCATAGAGTCCCAAGTAAAAGGATTGGACTTGTTCCCATTTAGGAACTTCGTGATGGAGGCACTTTTGCATGCGATCCATGAAATGATCCCATGCTTCGTGAAGTGGTTCTCCAGGCTGTTGTGTGAAGAGCATGACCTGGTGTCATAAAGCATTCATCCGATCAACTAGGAAGAACTTTTTCAAAAACATGGATTGTAGTTCAACCCATGTGTTGATTCGACGTGTTTGAGTTTGATACCAGTGAGCTACTTTGTCCATGAGAAAGGAGAACATTTTCATGAGAAGAATATCCCGATTCTGAACATCTGACTGAAGGTTTGGGCCAGATGCTTGAGCTGTTTAATGTGCTGGAGAGGATCCTCAGAATTGAGCCCATGAAATTTTGGAATAGCATGAATCATGTTAGGCTTGAGTTCAGTATCAAGACCTCCAGTTGCGATTTGGACTCAAGGTTCGATTGCCATTATAGCTGGATTGTAATGATCTCGCTTCATCGGATGCTACGGTGGATTAACAATGGCTTGGAATAAATCATTAAGGTGCTGAAGTTGATTCTTGAGGTTATTCTCTTCTTCTGTGGGTTGTGCCATGATGATGGATGAAGGAGAATTAGGTTCAAATGAATCAGAAGAGATGTCTATGTGATAGGGTTACTGCACAAACACTGAAGTCAAGGCCTTGCCTTGACAGGAGTGAATAGCTAATGGAGGCCTCAAGGGTGGTCTTAAGGACCTCCTACCAAACATGCACAATGGACTGGATGAGAATAGAATGTGATGGACCCAATCAAGACACCCAAAAATTTTGGATGAGTTAGAGGCTCGGGGCGGACGGTAACCCTTAGTCAGGAAGCCATCCACCTGAGAATTACTTGGCCAGCCAGAGAGGGAGAGTTCCGCAAAGACCCTTACACGGTAGAGTGCCCCCACAGGTTACAGTGTTTCCCCCACCAGACCTCTCTTGTCACTGATGTTCCAGGTAAACCAGAATGGGGACTTGACCTCCTAAGTCTACCAGTTTTGTTTAAGAACAAGGGTGCTTCGGATTTCACTTGAACTTTTAAGATGTATTGAGTGCAAAAGTGACCTATTTTAAAGATTGGTTGACCCAACAAGGTGGGTCAACTTCACCTATTTCTCCTTTTAAGAAGTTTTGGGTCCCTCTTTTTGGATTCAAGTGAGATTAAGAGCCTTATTTTTAGGGTTTGCTTGAATAGATCAATTCAACCAAGGCTTAGGCACACATTGTTTGGGAAAGATCGGTTCCTAATTATGTAATTGTGTCTCTAAAACCCTAATTTGGAATCCTTACTTGTCTCTTGTTTTGGTCCAATTTAGTTTGTGCAAATGTGGTATCTAGCGCTCAATCAAGAATGTGATAGCCTTAATTGCTTTAAGTGGGTGCACAAATTAGATTTTGTTTCCTGAAATCAAATCAGGCAACTTGATGAATTATCTAAGATTGGAAAGCAAGTTTCCCTAATTGATTTTTTCCTTTTTTAACCTTTTCAGAATCAGGGGCTTAAGAGAGAGAGTAATCAGAATTTACTCGCCCCTGGCGTGTTTGATGTGCGGCTGAACTTTCTTCAATGTATCTTTTCCATGAAACAATCATAGCAAAAGAGATATAGCAAGTTAGAATCTGAATCAGAAATTATAATGAAAAGTTCTAAATTGCCCGTTGCTCCCTGGCAAAGGCGTCAAAATGTTTAACGTGATGAAATCGAGTTTAGAATAAAGCGTTGTAATATAGTGAAAATCGCTTTGAAAACAAATAGATTTTTATTACTTGAATAAGTTTCGAGGTCGAACATAGGGAGAAATATAGGAATTTAAATCTCAAGAATTGCAATATAAGACAAGGAAGCTATAGAATTGAAATCAAGAATTATCTCAAAATAATGTAGCACTAAGATCAAGTATCAATTTGCAAAAAGATGGGAGTAAAATGGTGGTTTAAATTACCATATATTCCTTACAATAATAGCTAAGGAACTCAATGTATATGTATGAAATGAAAGTAAACCCCTGCGTCTGATTTACAAATCAGACGGCTTAAAGTCTGATCTTTCTTTCTCTGAATCCACCTTTCTTCTGTAGTTTCTTCTCTTTCTATAGCTACGACTTCTCCTTCTTTCTCTCCTTTCTCCTCTATGCCTTTAGCTCTTCTTCTTCTGCCTTTAGCTCTGTGATCCTCCTCTTCTTCTTCATTCTCTTCTTTCTTCTCTGGCTTTCCCCTTCTAAATCTGGCTAAGTGTCCGCCAAAGTTCCCTATAGCAAAACCCTCCCCTTTCCCACGCAACTCTCCTCTCTCTTTCACTCTTAGGATCCGCCCTCACAGAGCCACAGGGTATTCGGGTTATCAGGTTCAGGCACGTACCTGGATCTAGGCTCATCAGCGTGCAATGGTGAGCGAGGAGTGCTGGTCGAGTTATCGGGTCGACCAAGTCCGTGGGTATGTGTCGTGGATGAGGCCAGGTGAGCGGGTGAGAGGGACCTCACCCCATGAACTGCGGCGAACAGCTGCTATCACCTATTCAATTTATGCGCCTCATCACGCTTTGCAGCCGATGATGTGGCACTATCCGCACCCCTCTTCTTCACGTGTCTGCAGCTGGGGATCTTCCTCTAATTAAGTCAACTCGCGAGGCTTGCATCTTCAATTGAGGACCTGGACTTCTACACGAGAGGCTTGCACGTGACCTGGAGCTGAGACCTGGGCTTAGCAAGACCTGGAGCAAGCTTCAAGCAAGCTTGAAGCTTGCTCGTCAATGGCAGACAGGGCGTACTCTTGAAATCAACAAAACATCCTTTTAGCCATGCCAGAATGCTCAAGGAGGGTCATCGGAGCATGACGAACATGATGGGGGTGTTTGTGTGGCGTGTGGATGTCTCTGAGTGCGTGGCGAGGTCAAACTACGTGCGTGTGAGTGGGTGTGTTTGGGGGTGCGTGTGAGTGAGTGGAGAGGCGAATAAAGAGAGGGAAAATGATCAGGGAGGTGTGGAGAATGTTTTCAGGTGGTCGGCGAGGGTTTTGGTGGTTTGTGGTGGTGGAATGGAATCGCCAGAGGGAATGGCCGGAGATGGAGGAGATGGAGTTGCAAAGGGTTGTCGGTGGTTCAAACAAGGTGTGGTGGGTGCGAAAGTAAAGTAAAGAAGATGAGGAACTTGGCTAGGAGGTAGGTGGACAAAGTGGGGCAGAGATGGCGTCGGATGTGGTGTTGTCAACACTAGAGATGAAGGTAGTTTCGGTGAGGGAGAAACAATGAGGATGAATGGGAACAGGCGTCTGCTAGTTCGACGAGATGCGAAGAACAATAACGAGGATGAATCCACCACAAGTATGGCGGATAGACGATGAGAAGAGGCAGAAAAGGTTGCTGGACGTCGAGGACCCTTCAGCCGTGAAAGAGAGAGAGGAATTGTGGGGATTCACGGCCAATTTCGAGCGTGAGAAGTTCAAGGAGATTTGAAGGTCCTTATAAAGGGTTCTAAGGGGTGGTTAGAGCATGGGAAGCAAGATTCCCAAGCTTGGAAGATCACCAGATTTGGGTAATTTTTGAGACCCAAATCTCTCATGCATTCGCATGAGAGATTGGGAAAGATTCAAAGCACATGGATGGGTTCATATTGGAGAGGATTTCAGATTGCACAGCAAAAATACACCAATAAATATGCCATCTTGTGTTACTTCCTAGCACATATTAGGTAGCTATAGTTGCATTTGTAAAAAGACACTTGCATGCATTTATTTGAGAGGGGAGGATAATGCGAATAATTGGCCATCTAATTAACGTCTTCATCAAGGTTTGCATTGCAAATTCACCATCCTCATTTTTTTTATTTTGACTTTGAATTTCTTCTCCATCGCACGCTGCCATTCCTATTCGCACCATTCCTCTGCCAACTGCATCGCTGGACTTCCTCTACTAGCAGCATGGTGGTGGCATGCATCTCCTTCTTTAAAAAGCTCTGCCCTCAACCTTGTGCAAGGGGGAGCCTGGAACACACACCACCCGCAGACACCTTCCTCTAGGCCATCTTCCTCCCCTCTCCCTCTCCATATGCGGTCTCTCTTCTCACTGAAGAGACACACTACGGACAGGAGCAAGCTCACAGTGGTCCCACGACCACCATTGTGAGTTCCACCATCACCCAGCTCCTTCTTGAGCAGGTGGGCGTGGTGGTTTCACCCTCTGTTTTCTTTGCTGGAATCTCTCGCCACTATTGCCAGAGCTCCAAGCTCGGAAGATCCAGCAGCAGCAGCTGTGCAGGCCACCGCGCACATGCCAGCGACGTCTGCAAGCTCTCCCCACGCACGCAGGTGCCTTCTGGCGCACACGCGCATGCAGAACCGGTTGCAACCGGTTGCTCACTTCGCATGGCACTGTAGCTACTGTTCAAGCCTCTTAGTGAGGAACTGTAGCTATAGTGCGGTGACCGGTTTGTTTCTCCTTTATCCGGTCACTGTGCGCTCTCCCTCTTCGCTACGACCGCCTCCAGCCCATCACGCACGCACATTCCAGCATCTACACCAGCATCTGCATACACCCATGCCCGTCTGCTCGCGCACCCGTTCTCGCCTGCAGCGCAGTGCGCTGCACAACATAGTGCACTGCGTTGCCCTCTCTCATGCTCCAACACCAGCTTGCGCGTGACGACAGTATCGCGTGCTCCCTTCAGCGCCCACGTGTAGCCATTGTGTGCCTACGCGTGCCCTGGCCACCAGAGGACGCCCGCTTCAGCCAGATGCCTTAAACTCTCTCTCTCTCTCACACACTCCTGTCCAGCAGACACACACCAGTACACACACACACTCGCACACACACTCGTTGTACACACCTATACATACTTATAAATATATACATATATATATATACATATTCATACCTATACAACTATATATAAGTATATATACATACAAATATATATATATATATTTATACATATATACATATATATTTACATAGCTATATATATATCTATATACATAGATACTTATACAATTATATCTATATACATATATTACTATATATATATATCTCTATATAGTTAAATATATGCATATATACCTATATATATATATTTACATATCTATATATATATATATATATGTACATAACTACATATACACCTATATTGTTACCACCCTATCTATATATATACACACGCACATATATATATATACATATATATATATTTACATACACATCACCTACGCATTATATCGCAGGAATATCTGCACCAGTTGCTGATATTCCCCGATACCCGCATAAAGAAAGCACCTCCGCATACACTCCCACACATCCATCCTACACTCTACGCAACACTTTGTCTTGTTGGTTGCGTCTTACTAGACGTGGACCAACTCAACACTGTGCTACATGCCATTTCCACTTCCACCCCCACTCCTATATATATAATATATATATCTATATATATATAGACTATATTTATTTCTCTACAAGCAACCTATCTTATTTTTATTTCTCTTTTGTTTCCTTCTATTAAAAAGATAAAAGAAAAGAGTAAAAGAGAAATGATAAACGTTCTCTTGCAGGTACTCGATCTTGCGAATAGCAGGACCAAATCTTTGGAAACCCTAAGTTGGCTCAAAGACAAGAACAATTTGGCTCGAAACCAAGGACCTGATTTTGAGGGTGTACCTCAAGGGCAAAATTATCAGCAAAAAAATCTTAAATAGAGAAAAACCAAAAACATAATAGACACATGGAAGAGATACGTTTTAGGTAAGGTGTAGAAACTTCTTCACCTTCAATCCCCACCTCCCTGAGATCGACCCTAGGCCTAAAAGTGACCAAGATAAAATTAAGTAGGCTAGGTTAAAAATTTTTGTAAAAAGATGGTTAGACTCGATTTAGGTTAACCACTATACTCACTTCAACGATAATTTCACCATATTAATGCAACCTATTCAAGTTCCAACACTCTTTTTCTAGCGCCATTGCCGGGGAGGTGCACATTAAGGTAAGTTTCTACTCCATTCCTTTGATTTTCTCTTCTCACACCCTTCTCTTCACGAATGTTCTTGTTTGCTGATGTGCAGGAAAACTAGTTGCAAGGAGGAGGCAAGCAGAGGAAGTCGGGGACGTAGGTAGATCCAAGGTGGGAATGAGAGCGTGAAGTCGCTGGCACCGCACTGGAGATTTGCCCACATTGCTGAAAAGGTAGGTCTCTCTCTTAGCAACTTAGGTCAACTTGTCACCGTTTTAAAAAAAGAAAAACACTAAAAATAATTCTTGGGATTTCTTGGGGCAAGTGGATTAAAAATCATTTGATTGTTTGCCATCTCCCTGACCACCCTTGGATTTCTGGCCAAACTTTGCATAGTAAAGATCCAAGAATCTTTATTCTTGAATCTTTTGTCATGGGAAGTGCTCTTTGAGGCAAGATTAAAAACATTGACTGCCATCCCTCCTTGCCTCATTTGTCCGCAATTTGGGATCACAATTTTTTGGTGGGGAGACTTGGAATTGAGTTGATTCCAACCCCACCACGACCTTTCACGTGCCTTAGATTTGATCCCAAATATTTCGACCCCAACACTTTGATTTTCTTTACAATATCTTGTGGTTGAGCCTTGTCTGTGGAACATCATTTTTGTGATTGGGAGCACTTGAATTGAAGTGCTTTGTCTCCCTTTCACACTAACCTAAAATTGACTCGTGCATCCACACATAGAAATTTCCCCTTAGGGAAGCCCATTGCATTTTTAGCATGCATTACTAACTCACATTGAAGAAGGGTTTGTTGGGCATAGAAGAACTTGTATTTTCTCAAAGCTCGGAGATTGGTTGAATTGGTAACTCAGCGAAATCTTAAAATCCATACTACTTAAGGCTGAAATTCTAAAAGCCATTCACTAACTAAAACTTCAATTCGGGGAGATTTCCCCGTTGCATGCTTGGTTTACACACTTTCTAAAAATAACACACTTGGGCATTACCCGTATACAACGCCCTTCACATTCCTGAAGCACTTGATCCTAAGCCTCTAATTAAAACTAGTAGAAACTTGACACTTATTAAGGATTGGAGGTCTAACTACTTGTGTGTAGTGCATACATGCTGGTGCGGGTTCCCGCGTGCTATCGGGTGTCTAAGACTAGGGCAAACGGCCTTTCAATCTTGCCCGGTGGTTCCACAGTGCTCGCATTTGGTTCAGTAGATTGTGATAGTAGGTAACTTAGATCTTTAGGTCTAAGGGCACATTGTAGAGGTTAGGACTTTTATTGCCTTGATTTGTCATCAAGTGTACCTTTGCAGCGTCATTTCTCTCATTCCCTTTTCCCTTCTTATCTCCCCAATTCTTCCTATGGTAGTGCATGTTTGGGAGGAGGTCACAAAATTGTGAATTGTTTGAATTGTCTGATAATTCTAGAAGGACAGAAACCGAATCGTCATCTTCCTCAACAAACATGGCTGCACGCCCACCCCCAAATCCCGATGGAGGATACTGCCCCCCTTAAATCCCACTAGGTGGTGGAGCCATGGACCCGATAACCTGCCTCAAGCCCAAATGGAAATGTATAATGAACAAATTGAAGCATTAGGGAAACCTTGGAGGAAATGCAGAACACTCCCGAACGGGAGGAGACTAGATCTCTTAACTCTTATCAAAATCCTGCTGCTACAGAGACCATAGGACAAATTCAGGTCCCCATGGGAAGGGACGATTTTGAAATGAAACCCAATATAATTGGCCTAATTAACTTTCACTTCCATGGTCTTGCATGTGAAGATCCTTTTCTCGATTTGGAAGACCTGACCAGATTGGCTGAAACGGTTAAACCAAGAAATATCGGGTTATCAGTTGTCCTCATGAAAATGTTCCCATTTTCGTTGCGGGATAAAGCATCGCAATGGTTACGCACACTTGGGAGAACCATCCATTCTTGGGAAGAGACGCGAACAGCATTTCTCAAGAAATTCTTCCCAATCGGGCGAACCAATGTGCTTTGCCGTGCTATAACTTCCTTTACGCAACAAAACGGTGAACAGTTTCATGAGGCTTGGGAGAGGTATAATGACCTCCTCCGGAAATGTCTGCACCACGGTCTGCCTAAATGGCATATAGCTCAGATTTTCTATTATGGGCTAAATGAGACTTTGAAGCAGATTGCAGACGCTTCTTGTGGAGGGAATTTCATGAATAAAGACGAGAATGGAGCATTCGAATTATTTGAAAACATGAGCGAAAATTCAATGAACAATGCCTCCATTGTTGCCTTTAATCATACCAGCCTGCCCCGTAATGTTCACGAAGTTGACATGGGACCATCCCATTCATCCATATATCTTAGCCTTATCGCACAAAAATTAGATGAAGTCCCCATCGTGCACAAGAAGCTGGACGAGCTTCTGGCCAATCCTGCCCATTCTATGGCAAACACCCCTACCTCACCACTTCGTCACAATCCTAATCCTTCCAACCACAGGCTTATCCCCAAAAATCCCGTGAGATCTTCCATACCAAGTGTCGCGCCGAGCAATTCGGTAAGTATGTGGATCTAGCTTCTGCAAGCCAGTATTTTGACACGGAGGACCAAGCCTCCGTGTGCTCGGATGCATATTTACATGCAGACTCATCTTCTAGCTTAGAAGACACTTGCGCCCTGGGGAACAACCTGTTCTTTGACACTTATAACCCAGGGTGGTGAAATCATCCGAACTTCGCTTGGTCCGACAACCCGTAGCGCTAAAACCCCGTGAGTGGGCCAATGCGACCGTCCACACCCGTCATCCCAAGGGCCCACTCAAATCCTATGGCAAATTTGCCATTGGGTCGTTGCATACCACAAATAGAACACGCATCAAGTCCTCTTGATAAACAGATGCGAATGATGACGGAAATGTCTAAGCGCCATGAAGAGAACATGACCTCTCTTCAGCACCAATTGGCACAGCAGAATGCTGAGATCAGTCAACTACGTATGGCGACTCGATCTCAGGGCACTCTTCCTGCCCAACCTGTTCCCAACTCACAAAATTTCATACCCCGTGGTCCTCAACCACAGGTACAACCTTATCAAGGGCAAGTTCATCAGATTTTGCAAGCTTCGAGCATTCCACTATGATTTCAGGCTAATCCCGTTGCAGCACCTCACTCTTATGTCCCTATTGTGAACCCTCCTCCTCCTTATGATCCCACTAGGATTTCAGGCTAATCCCACACGCATCAACCTCCAATGTGATTACTACGAGGAGCAGTAAGCAAACCATCCATCCACCTCAACTTGATCGTGGCCCATCTTTTTCATCGCCCTCTCATTCGGGATGCACACTGCATTTGCGAGAGGACGATACACCCAAACTAGTTTCAGAATCGGTCCCATTCCCTGAGGCTCTACTGAGGGAGCCAAAAGGTAAGAAAAAGGATATGTAGGCCTTTGATAACCTGCGTAATATAGTCAGGGATGTTGAAATCAAGGTACCGCTATTAGAGGCTATCGACCACATACCTACCTCGCCTGATTTTTCAAAGACTACACTACATCCAGGCAATAGTCAAAGAAAACAAAGAATCCGGTGGTTCTCTCGCCTCATGCGAGTTGTGCTATATTGTCAAATCTACCACCGAAGCAGAAAGATCCAGGCACGCCGCTTATTTCTTGTAGCATCCAAGGCTGCAATTTTAACCCTACTCTGCTTGATCTAGGATCTTCCATCAATCTTATACCAACCATCAAGCTCAAAAAATTTGCCTTAGGAAATCTGAAACCCACCCCTGTCATGTTATAGTTGGCAGATCATTCTATCAAAATACCAAAGGGTGTGGTGGAAGATGTGGTGGTTAGGGTCAACAATCTCTGTTTTCCTGTTGACTTTCTTGTTTTGGATATGGAAGTTCCTAGCTCACTTTCTGATTGTCTGATCATCCTTGGTCGACCTTTCTTGGCCACAGCTTACGCCCATATCGACTGCGAGTTGGGCTTTATTGATATTGCTGTTGGATCTGAGAAGCTCAAGCATAACATCATCAAGGCAGCCAAGAACTTTGATTGCGATTGCATCGAGGATGATACATCTGATGAGGACATGGCTGTCAGTGCATGTATCGGACTAATTGGGACCTATTCTGACTGCTGTGGATTGCCTTTAAGCATGGACGATTGCCTGACTGACACATATTGTGACGTTCTCCCATCCCTCCCTTTTCCCGTACCTTCTCCTGACCAGACTTCTTACGAGGTTTTCTCCGCTTCCCGTACCTCGTGGTCTGAGTCATATTCGAGCTACTCACCGTCGGTCCACAGTCCTGAAGATCAGATTGCCCTTTCTTTCCTGCCAAATCAAGCGGAATTGCAACTCCACACTGGGACCTTTAGCCCACATACTACTCACTGGGGCTAACCCTTTTTGGATCCATCTATCCAAGATGCCCCTCTTCTTGGACAAACTGAGGGCCAACTTCTTCCTCCTGACTTGTTTTCTTCTGATCAACTTCGGACATGTCACCCCAAGGAATGCTAGATCTTTCACCATCCTCTCCCGAGCTGAAAGAGCTGCCTAATAAGCTTAAGTATCTTTTCTTGGGACCAAATGAAACACTCCTCGTAATCATTAGTTCAAAATTTACCAGGGAGCAAGAGGGCAAACTAATAAAGGTCCTTATGGAACATGAGGCAGCCATTGGATGGTCCTTATCAGACTTAACTACCATTGGCCCCTCCTACTGCATTCACCGTATATATATGGAGGAGGGGGCTCGACCTTCCCACGAGATGCAACGACGTGTCAACCCTAACATGCGGGATGTCATTAAAAAGGAAATTATTAAGTGGCTGGATGAGGGTATAATCTACTCGATCAGAGATAGCCCCTGGGTGAGTCCGATTCATGTCGATCCCAAAAAGGCGGGGCTCACCATCCGTGTCAATGACAGGGGCGAATCCATCCCAACACACACTCCTACATCTTGGAGAGTGCGTGTAGATTATAGGAAACTGAATGCTGCAATGAAGAAAGATCACCTTCTGCTCCCTTTCATTGACCAAATCCTAGAGTGGTTAGTGGGAAATAAATTTTTCTGTTTCCTGGATGGATTCTCTGGATGTAACAAGGTGGCAATTGACCCCAGGGACCAAGAGAAAACCACCATTACCTGCCCCTTCGGCACCTTTGCATTTAGAAGGATGCCATTCGGACTTTGTAATGCCCAGCAACTTTCCAGAGATGTATGCTGGCAATATTCCATGACATGGTGGGTAACTTTCTTGAGGTTTTCTTGGATGACTTTTCGGTCTTTGGAGCCTCTTTTGATGACTATCTTGCCAACCTGACTCGTATCCTTTGGAGATGTATTGATGTGAACCTCGTGCTTTCCTGGGAAGAAAGTCATTTTATGGTGCATGAGCAAATTATTCTTGGCATATCATCTTCGATAGGGGTATCGAGGTTGACAAAGCTAAACTTGATGTAATTGCTGATTTACCTATGCCTGGCTCTGTCAAACAAATTTGCTCCTTCCTTGGACACGTCGGTTTCTATAGAAGATTCATCAAAGACTTCTCCAAGATTTCTTGACCTTTAATTCATCTCCTATCGACCGACGTACCCTTTAATATGGGCCCCGACTGCATACGAGCATTCACGCAGTTGCGTGATGCTGTCACCAAGGCCCCTGTTCTCCAGCCACCCGATTAGTCCCTTGACTTTGAACTCTTGTGTGATGCTTCTGACCTTGCAGTCGGAGCTATCCTGGGACAAAGACGCGATAGACACCCCTTCGTGGTGTACTACACCAGTAAGACGTTGGACGAGGCCCAGCGTAATTATACTACCAATGAGAAAGAACTACTGGCGGTCATCTTTGGGCTGGAGAAATTCCGCTCTTACCTTCTGGGCTCGCTTCTTATTGTTTTCATTGACCATTCGGCCATTCGCCATCTCATGCAAAAGAAGGATACCAAGCCTAGACTGATTCGTTGGATCCTTCTACTCCAAGAATTTGACGTTGAGATCCGTGATAAGGTTGGAGCCCAGAATGTTGTTGCGGATCATCTCTCGAGACTGGACCTTGACCACATTGGACTTACCCAACCAATCAATGGGGTTTTTCCCGATGAGCACTTATTGGCAATTAATGTGGCAAGTGGACCTTGGTATGCCGACATTGCCAATTTCCTTGCTTCTGGTTCCCTTCCATGTGGCTGGCCAAAAAACCAGCGTGAGCATCTCATTGCAGAAGCAAAGTATTATTTCTGGGATAATCCACTACTTTTTCGAATAGGTGCTAACCAGATCATCCGTCGCTGTATTCCTGACAGCGAATTCCTTAGTGTGTGGGCGGGCCCGGATAGGTTGTGTTAATATGGTGATTTTATCGTTGAAATGTGTATAGTGGTTAACCTAAATCGAGTCTAACCATCTGTTTACAAAATTTTTTTACCTTGCCTACTTGATTTTTTCTTGGTCACTTTTAGGCCCAGGGTCGAACTCAGGGAAGTTGGATTAGAGGTGAGGAAGTTTCTACGCCTGTCCTACAACGAATCTCTTCTATTCGCTTATTATGTTTTTGGTGATTTTCTATTTAAGATTTTTCTTTTTGATAATTTTTATCCTTGAGGTACACCCTCAAAATCAAGTTCTTTGCTTTGAGACAAATTAGGGTTTCAAAACTAGTCTTGCTGATCGCAAGACTGAGTACCTGCAAGTCAAGGATTACCTTTTCTCTTTTGTATACTTTTTTTATCTTTTTAATGGAAAGAAAGAGAAATCGAAATAAAGTAAATATAGTATATATATGTATATAGGGGTCGGGGTGGTGGTGGAGATGGCGAGTAGCACAGTGTCGAGTTGGTCATTGTCTAGGAAGACGCAACCAATAGGACGAAGTGCCGCGTGGAGTGTAAGATGGATGGGTGGAAGATGTGTGCGAAAATGCTTTCTATACACATGTATTGGGGAATATCAGCAACTGGTGCAGATATTCCCACGATACAACGTATGGTAGATGATATGAAAATATATATATATGTATGCATATATTTAAATATATATCTATATGTATATATATATATATGTATATATATGTGTATATAGATATGTAAATATACGTATAGATAGATGTATGTATGTATATATAACCTTATAGATGTATATATATATATATCTGTATATATATACATAGTAATATATGTATATAGATCGATGTAGATAGATATATATATGCATATATATATATATATATATATATATATGTATTTATAGTTATAGATATATATGTATATATGTATGTATATTTGTATATATGTACATATGTATAAATATATGTGTTTATATATGTATATATATATGTATATATACTTATACTTAGTTGTATGGGTAATAATATATGTATAGATATATATATATATATATATATATTTATACGTATATAAATATATGTATATATGTAACTATATATATGTATAAGTATATAGATATATATATGTGTGTATGTATGTATGTATATATACTTATATATAATTGTATAGGTACTAATATGTATATATATATGTATATATATATATAAATATATATAGGTAAATATATATAAGTGTGTATATGGGCATGTACAAGTGAGAGTGTGTGTGTACGAGTGTGTGTGTGTGTGAGGTGAGTGTCTATGAGAGAGAGAGAGAGAGAGATTGTCGCTGGAGTGAAGAGGTGCAGGAGTTAAGCCGTCTCGAGCCCCAGCCGTCGTCTGATGTCCACGCACACGTGCAGGCACGTAGGCACGCGAAGAGGCACGCGCACGTAGGAGGGAGTGGGCATGGGAGGAACTGCAGTGCACCACGCTGCGCAAAGAGGCGAGCGCTGAAGCGGGCGCAGACGGGTGCGGGCGAAGGCTTACATGGGAGCGGGTGCTGGAGTGGGCGGGGAGAGATGCGGGCGCGGGCGTGCGTGGACGGGCTGGAGATGGTAGCGACGCGGAGAGAGAGCGTCGGGTGACCGGATAAGTGAGAAACTTACCGGTCACCGCACTGTAGCCACAATGTCGCACTCTCTAGCGTGAATAGTGGCAACAGTGCGCGCTCGGCTCGCACGACCGCCTGCGCCCGGTTCAGCATGGGCGGGCAGTGTGGAGCAGCTGGCGCGTGCACAGAAGAGGTTGTGTCAGCTGCTGGCATGTGCGTAACCAGCTGGGCTGCGGGTGGAGTTTCACGACAGGGCACGCGGAGAGGGGCGAGGGCAACCTGCTGGCGCGTGTAGAGGCCGCGGAACCGGCGCCTGAGGTGCGTGGTGGCCTACGCTACTGCTAGCTACCACTGCTGATGCATTGCTGCTGCTGCGAAGCTTCCGACCTTGACTCTGAGGCAATGGCGGTGATGCTTGGAACGATAAAATCAGAGCGGTGAACCACCATGCCCACCGGCTCTTTGATGAGGTGGGCTATGGTGGGACTCACAGTGGTGGTTGTGGGTTTTTTTGTGTTGGACCAGGCTCCCCTGTAAAGAAGATAGCCGTACCTTTTTAAAGATGAAGAAGGCAAGCATAGCCATGCCCTGGCTGTGTGTGGCTGTGCATGCGACTGGCAGGGAGAGCTTGCTGCAGAGAATGGCGTGAGGAAGAAGAGGCCATGCCTTGCAGCTGCGGGGAGAAATTCAAAGCCAAATAGAAATAAAAAGTAAAGATAGAGATTTTGCGAGGCAGCATTTGAAGAATTTGTTAATTACAAGGCCATTTATTTGACTCTCTTCCTCTCTCAAATAAATGCATGCATGCGTGTATTTTTACAAATGCGACTATGTCTACCTAATATACACTGGCAATGCTAGGAAATAGCACAAGTTAGCACAATTGTTGGTGTATTTTTGCTGTACAATCATACCCCCAAGCCTATCTTTTGCTAGTACCTAGCAAAACATTTTTCTGTTGTATTTAGAAATGATTTTTAAGCTGAAGATTTTCTTCTGAGGAGACATAGGTGTGTTTATTTGTTGGATATTGTGAGAACCAATTGTAGAGAAGACTACCAGTACTTTAACTCTCACATGACTTAGACCATCTCTCAACTAACCTGGACTCTTGATATTTAATCCTTAAGTACGATTGCAGGACCCAGGAGGTTTTTGCTGTACTCGAGAGCTCAAGAGATTATGGCTTGTGCATAGTGAAGGATCAAGACTGACCAGATGAACATTAAGACTCAAGCCCAGGGTTTCATGAAATTCTAAGTGTAGGTTGGTCCCAATTCCAGCTCATGTCTTCGGATTGACCCTTAAAAAGATGATGGAGAACTCAACTCCCATTTTATGACATCTGTGGCTCAAAGAAAACAGGGTATTTGTAACTTGCCCTGAAGAATTTTTGTAGGGGGAAGAATTTATCGATATTTTTGAAATATACTGACTTATTTGCATCTTTCGAGCATGATGGTTGGTATAAGATTGATGGAAGATCCTAGATCAAGCAGGTCACGGTTAAAATTGCAGCCTTTGATGCTACAAGAAATAAGCGGTGTGCCCGGATCTTTCTGCTTCGGTGGTAAATTTGACAGTATAGCACAACTCGCATGATGTGAGAGAACCACCGGATTCTTAGTTTTCTTTGATTGTCGCTTGGGTGTTGTGTAGTCTTTGAAAAATCGAGCGACAGCAGGTATGTGGTCGATAGCCTCGAGTAGGGGTACCTTGATTTCAACATCCCTGAACAAATTACGCAGGTTATCAAAGGCCTGCATATCCTTCTTGCCTTTTGGCTCCTTCAGTAGAGCCTCAGGGAATGGGACTGATTCTGGCACCAATTTGGGTGTATTGTCCACTCGCGAATGCAGTGTGCATCTCGAATGAGAGGGTGATGAAGAAGACGGGCTAGGATCAGGTCAAGGCGGATCTACGGTCTGCTTGCCGCTCCTCGTAGTGATTGCATTGGACGATGCGGGTCCAGTCAGATCATAAGGCAGAGGAGGGTTTGCAATAGGAACATAAGAGTGAGGTGCTGCAGTGGGATTAGCCTGAAATCCCTGTGGAATGCTCGGAGCTTGCAGAATCTGATGAACCTGCCCCTGAGAATGTCTTACCTAAGGTTGAGGACCACAGGGTACGAAATTTCACAGGTTTGGAACAGGTTGGGTTGGAAGAGTGCCCTGAGATCGAGTCGCCATGCGTAGTTGACTGATCTCAGCATGCTGCTGCGCCAATTGGTGCTGAAGCGAGGCCATGTTCTCTTCATGGCGCTTTGACATTTCCGTCATCATTCGCATTAATTTATCAAGGGGGCTTGATGCGTGTTCTGTTTGCAGTACGCAAGGACCAGATGACGGATTCACCATAGGATTAGACTGGGCCCTTAGGATGACAGGAGCAGACGGTAGCATTTGTCCACCCTCGGGGTTTTGGCGCTGCGGGTTGTTGGACCATGCGAAATTCAGATGATTTCGCCACCTTGGGTTATAAGTGGCAGAGAACGGGTTGTTCCCCACGACGCAAGCATCTTCTTTGGCAGATGACGTGTCCGCATGTAAATATGCTTCCGAGCACATGGAGGCTTGGTCCTCCATGTCAAAATACTGGCTCACAGAAGCCAGATCCACATGACTTACTGATTGCACCATAAAATACACCTGCAATAGTGCCGTCTTGTGCTATTTCCCAGCATTACCAATGCATATTAGGGTTTTATAATCGCATTTACAAAAATACATGCATGCGTGCATTTAATTAAGAGGAGAGGAGAATAAATAAAATGGCCTCGCGATTACTTTTTTCCTCAAGTGCTGCCTCACAAATTTCCATCTTCATTTTTTATTTCTTTTTGATTTTTGATTTTTGACTTTTTCTTCCTGCGACTGCATGCACCTTCTTCTTCCCCTCGCGCCATACTTCCCAGTAGTAGCCCTCTCCCTACCAGCCGCAGCAGACCACTCCTCGACACTCCATGCGTAAGCCATGCACAGTAAGGGCATTGCTGTGCATGGCTTTCATCTTCTATTTAAAGCCACGGCTTCTCCTTCAACTGCAGCCTGGTCCTTCCTCGAAGAAAAGACCCAACACAGCAGCTCTCCAGGCCACCGTCCTCTCCTCCCTCTCCCTCCATACGGCGGCCCTCCTCCTCCAAGGAGACACCCGACAGATAGGAGCCCTCACTGTGGTGAACACCCACCACAGTGAGAGCACCACCGCCCAGCTCTTCAAAAGAGCCAGTGGGCGTGGTGGCTCTTCTCTCATTTTTTTTCCATTCCAGCACCTGCAGCCATTGCCACAAGCTTTAAGGTCTGAATCTCGAAGCTCGGCGGCAGTAGCTTAGCAGCAGTAGCAGTAGCCCCAACCCCTTCCGTGCAAGCCTGCAGGCAGCCTTCGCCCTTCGCACGTGCCTATAGGCCTCTCCGCCACCCGCTTCTTCGCTTTGTCACACGCTCTTCTGCCCGCAACCGACCATTGCACTCCTCTACAACCGGCTGGCCAACCCTCACCGCGCACCCCAGCAGTGCCCGCCTCACCCTCGCCTTCCCCCGCGCCTGCCAACTCCCTCTCTACGTGCTCTGTCGTGAGCTTCTCCGCGCCTGCAACTGGTCGGCACAGATCGTCTTCCTCGCGCGCCAACCCGCGCGCGCCAGCTGCGAGCCGGCAGCACTCACACCACCTACAGCTCCTGGTTGCGTGGCGTGGACGACCACTGTAGCCACTTCCCCCACGCCTGCCAACTCCCTCTCTGCGTGCTCTGTCGCGAGCTTCTCCGCGCCTGCAACTGGTCGGCACATATCGTCTTCCTCGCATGCCAACCCGCGCGCACCAACTGCGAGCCGGCAGCACTCACACCACCTACAGCTCCTGGTTGCGTGGCGTGGACGACCACTGTAGCCATTGTTCACGCCAGTCTGTGCGACAATGTGGCTACAGTGTGGTGACTGGTGAGCTTCTCACTTAACCGGTCACCCGGCGCACCGCAACCGGTCGCAGCCCGTGCGTGCATCTCCGCCCACGTTGCCCGCACTCCTCCGCACCTGTCTGCTTCGCCTGCACTCGCCCACGCGTACCTGCCAATGACTACTCCAGCCTTTGTGCAACACGGTGAGCTGCGTGTCTTCTCTCCATACCCATCGCCCTCCAGTAAGTGCTTCTCTACGCGCACACGCGCCCGCGCGCGAGCTTGAACCACCAGACTATGCCCTTCGCACGCAGACGGCTTAAGACGCCCTTTCCTTCTGCTGCGGGCTCTCACGCTCTCTCTCTCTCACTCTCTCTTGCAACACTCTCTCACTCTCTTCACCGATGTTTACACACACATACACTCACACTTCCACACACACAGACACACTTATACTCTGTACATATATTTATATATGCATACTTATATATATTGATATATATACACATATATATTTATAAACATATATACGTATACTTATATACATATACACATATATATATACTTATATCTATATATATAGTAGTATTTATATAACTAAGTATTAGTATACATATATATATATTTATATATATACATATATCTATATACTTATATATACATATATACTTACATATATACATATACTTATGTACATATATATATATATATATTTATACATATATCTATACATATATTACTACTTATTTAAGTATGTATTTGTCTATATACATACACACATATATATATATATATACCTCTATATATATATACATATATATACATCTATACAGTACTATATACATACTTATACATATATATATATATATATACACACACATATACACTTACATATATACATATATCAATATACATATATATATATAAATATACATATATCTATGTATATATTATTACCTATATAACTAAGTATAGATATATATATATATATACATATATACACACCTACTTATATATGCATCTATATATACATATATATATATATCTGGCTACATATATCTATATATACATATGTTACTATATACATATACATACATATATATTTACTTCTATATAGTTATATACAGATACTTATACATATATATATATATATATATATATAGATCTATACATATATCTATCTATACTTATATATATATATTTACATACCTATATATATACATATACTTATATATACATATATACATATAGATATACACATATATATATACATATATATACCTATAGATAACCATAAAGATATATTTACATGTATACATATATAGAAATATTTTCAAATTATTTACCATACGTAGTATCGCGTGAACATCTGCACCTGTTGCTGATATTCCCTGATACACGCGTACAAAAAGCGTGTTCGCATTCATCTTCCACCATCCTTCCTACACCTTACACGCGGCACTTCGTCCTGTCGGTTGCGTCTTTCTAGATGACGACCGACTCGACATCGTGCTACAGTCCATCTCTGCCCCCATCCCTACCCCTTTATATACATAATATATACCTATATATATACATACTGTATTTACTTTATTTCTATTTCGATTTCCTGTTAGTAAAAAGATAAAAAAATACATAAAAGAGAAAAGATAATCGTTGACTTGCAGGTACTCCGTCTTGCGAATAGCAAGACCCGTTTTGGAAGCCTATTTTTGCCCAAAGCCAAGAACTTAATTTCTATGGTGTGCCTCAAGGACAAAGACTACCAGAAAAAAAAATCTAAATGTAAAAAAAACCAAAAACATAATAAACGAAAGGAAGGGACTCGTTGTAGGAAAGGCGTAGAAACTCGACTTGTAACTCCACCTCCCTGAGTTTGACCCTGGCCCTAAAAGTGACCAAGATAAAATCAAGTAGGCCAGGTAAAAAAATTTTGTAAAGAGATGGTTAGGTCCGATTTAGGTTAACCACTATACACATTTCAACAATTAAATCGTCATATTAACAACCTATTCGGGTCCGACACCACACCTTTTCTGGCGCCGTTGCCGGGGAAGTGTGCCTTTAAGTAAGTTTCTATTCAATTCCTTTCATTTTTTCTCTTTTTCTTCACGGGTATCTCTGTTTTTGGTGTGCAGGTGAACCTGGTGCAAGGAGAAGGCTGGCAAACGAAGTTGAAGATGTGAGCAGATCCATGGTGGGAACGAGAGCGTGAAGACGCCAACACCGCATTGGAGCTTCGCACACGTTGCCAAATAAGTAGGTCTTCTCTTCTTAGCAACCTTGGTTAACTTGTAACCTTAATAAAAAAAAAAACACTAAAAACTGAAAAACTAGAAAAACTTCTTGGGATCTCTTGCGGCAAGTGGATTAAAATTCACTTGTCTGATTGATTGTTTTCACTCCCACCACCCAAGGATTTCCTACCCTACTTCACGTAGTGAAAATCCAAGAATCTTCATTCTTGAATTTTTCTCCGTGTGAAGTATTTTTTTGAGGGAAATAAAAAGATTGATTGCACCTCTCTTTGCCTCATTTACCTGCAAATTCGGGATCACACTTTTGGTGGGGAGACTTGGAATTGAGTTGATTCCAACCCCACCACGACTTTTCAACTTGCCTAAGATTCGATCCCGAATATTTCAACACCAACAATTTTAGTTTCTTTATCTCTTGGTTGAGCCTTGTGTGTTGAAATCATTCTAGTGATTGGGAGCACTTGAATTGAAGTGCCTCGGCTCCCTTTCACACAAATATAAAACTGATTCGTGCATCCACACATAGAAATCTCCATTTAGGTAGCCCATTGCATTGTAGCATGCATGAACCAATTGAAATTGAAGAAGGGTTTGTTGGGCTTGTAAGAAAACCTGTATTCTTGCAAATCCTGGAGATTGGTTGAATTGGTAATTTACAGAAATCCTAAAATTCATACTACTTAAGGCTGAATTGTAAAAACCATTCACCAATAAAAACTTCAATTGAAGGAGATTTCTCCATTGCATGCTTGTTTTACACACTCTGAAAATCAATCACTTGGAAATGACCCGTAAACAGCGCCCTTCACATTCAAAAAGCACTTGACCCTAAGCCTCTAACTAAAACTGGTAGTAACTTGGCCCTTATTAAGGATTGAAGGTCTAACTACCAGCGTGTAGCGTCTACTTGCTGGTGAGAGTTCCCGCATGCTATCGGGTGTTCAAGACTGGGGCAAATGGCTTTCAATCTGGCCCGGTGGTTCCGTAGTGCTCACATTCGGTCTATAGTTTGTGATAGTAGGTAACTTAGATATTTAGGTCTAAGGGCACACTGTAGAGGTTAGGAATTTGATTGAACTGATTTGTCATCAAGTGTACCTTTGCGGCGTCATTTCTCTCATCACTTCTCCCTTCTTATCCCCCTAATTCTTCCTGCGGTAGTGCATGTTTGGGAGGAGGTCACAAAACCCTGAACTGATTGAATTGCCTGATAAATCTGGAAAACATCCTCCTCCTCTACAAACATGGCTGCACGCCCACCCCCAAATCCTGAGGGAGGAAACCGCCCTCAGAACCCACCAGGTGGTGGAGCCTTAGATCCCATAACCCGCCTCCAAGCCCAAATGGAAATGTATAATGAACAAATCGAAGCCATTCGGGAAATATTGGAGGAAATGCAGAACCATCCCGAATGGGAGGAGCCTTGGTCTCTTAGCTCCTATTAGAATCCCACTGCTACAGAGACCATAGGACAAATTCGGGTCCCCATGGGCGGGGACGACTTTGAATTAAAATCGAACATAATTGGCCTAATAAATTTTCACTTCCATGGTCTTGCAAGTGAAGATCCTTTTCTCCACTTGGAAGACCTAACCCGACTGGCTGAAACGGTTAAACCAAGAAATGTCGGGTTACCTATAGTCATGAAAATGTTCCCGTTTTCATTGCAGGATAAAGCATCCTAGTGGTTACGCACCCTTGGGAGAACCATCCACTCTTGGGAAGAGATACGAATAGCGTTTCTCAAGAAGTTCTTCCCAATCGGGCGAACCAATGCGCTTCGCCGTGCTATCACTTCATTTACGCAACAAAATGGCGAACAATTTCAAGAGGCATGGGAGAGGTGTAATGACCTCCTTAGGAAGTGTCCACACCACGGTCTGCCTAATTGGCATATAGCCCAAATTTTCTACTATGGGCTAAATGAGACTTTGAAGTAGATTGCGGACGCTTCCTACGGAGGTAATTTTATGAATAAAGACGACAATGGAGCATTTGAATTGTTTGAAAATATGAGTGAAAACTCGATGAACAATGCGTCCATTGTCGCCTTTAATCATACGAGCCAACTTCGAAATGTCCACGATGTTGACACGGGACCCTCCCATTCATCCACTGATCTAAGCCTTATTGCACAAAAATTGGATGAAGTCTCCGTCGTGCACAAGAAGCTGGACGAGCTTCTGGCCAACCCCGCCCGATCTCTGGCAAACACCCCTACTTCACCACTTCGTCACAATCCAAATTCTTCCAACACCAGGCTTATCCCGAGAAACCCCATAAGACCTTCCTTACCGAGTGTTGCGCCGAACGACTCAGTAAGTCTTGCGGAACTGGCTTCTGCGAGCTAGTATTTCGACAAGAAGGACCAAGCCTCCGTGTGCTCGGAAGCGTACTTACATGCGGATGCGTCCTGTGGCATAGAAGACGCTTGCGCCCTGGGGAACAACCTGTTCTCTGCCACGTATAACCCAGGGTGGCACAATCATCCGAACTTCGCATGGTCCAACAACCCGCAGTGCCAAAACCCCACGAGTGGACCAATGCGACCGTCCGCACCCGCCATTCCAAGGGCCCAGTCTAATCCTACGGCAAATCCGCCATCAGGCCCTTGCGTACCGCAAACAAAACACACATCAAGTCCTCTTGATAAATTGATGCGAATGAGGACGGAAATGTCAAAGCGCCATGAAGAGAACATGACCTCTCTTCAGCACCAATTGGCGCAGCAGAATGCTGAGATCAGTCAACTGCGCATGGTGACTCGATCTCAGGGCACTCTTCCCGCCCAACCTGTTCCAAACCCGTGAAATTTCATACCCCATGGTCCTCAACCACAGGTACAACCTTCTCAGGGGCAGGTTAATCAAATTCTGCAAGCTTCGAGCATTCCACCGGGATTTCAGGCTAATCCCGCTGCAGCACTGCACTCTTATGTCCCTATTGCGAACCCTCCTCCGCCGTATGATACCACTGGACCCGCATCATCCAATGCTATCACTACGAGGAGCGGTAAGCAGACCGTCGATCCACCTCGACCTGATCCTGGCACGTCTTCTTCATCGCCCTCTCATTCGGGATGCGCACCGCATTCTCGAGAGGACGATACACCCAAATTGGTACCTGAATCAGTCCCATTCCCTGAGGCTCTACTGAGGGAGACAAAAGGCAAGAAGAAAGACACGTAGGCCTTTGATAACCTGCGTAATTTGTTTAGGGATGTAGAAATCAAGGTACCCCTGCTCGAGGCTATCAACCATATACCTACTGTCGCCCGATTTTTCAAAGACTACACAACACCCAGGCGGCAGTCAAAGAAAACTAAGAATCCAGTGGTTCTCTCGCCTCATGCGAGTTGTCTATACTGTCAAATCTACCACCGAAGCAAAAATATCCAGGCACATCGCATATTTCATATAGCATCCAAGGCTGCAATTTTAACCGTGCCCTTCTTGATCTAAGATCTTCCATAAATCTCATACCAACCATCATGCTCGAAAAATTTTCCTTGGGAAATCTGAAACCCACCCCTGTCACGTTACAGTTGGCAGATTGTTCTATCAAAATCCCGAAGGGTGTGGTGGAAGAAGTGGTGGTTAGGGTCAACAGTCTCTATTTTCCTGTTGACTTTCTTGTTTTAGATATGGAAGCTCCTAGCTCACTTTCTGATTGTCCAATCATCCTTGGTCGACCTTTCTTGGCCACAACCCGTGCCCATATCGACTGTGAGTCAGGCTGTATTGAGATTGCCGTTGGATCTGAAAAGCTCAAGCTTAACATCTTCAAGGCAGCCAAGAACTTTGATTGCGATTGCATCGAGGATGACAAGTCTAACGAGGACATGACCGTCAGCGCATGTATCAGACTAATTGGGGCCTATTCGGATTGCTGCGGATTACCTATAAACACTGATGACTTCATGACCAACACATTTTGTGATGTTCCCCATCCTGCCCTTGTCCCGTGCCTTCTCCTAACCAGACTTCTGACGAGGTTTTATCTGCTTCCCATACCTCGTGGTCTGAGTCATATCCGGGCTACTCACCGCCGGTCCACACTCTCGAAGACCGGATTGCCCTTTCTTCCCTGCCAAATTAGGCGGATTTGCAAATCCACACTAGGACCTTGAGCCCATATACTTCTCAGTAAGGCTATTCCTTTTTGGATCCATCTATCCAAGAAGCCCCTCTTCTTGGCCAATCTGAGGGCCAATTCCTTCCTCCTGACTTGTTCTCCAACCCTCCTGGGACACTCTCGTCCCAAGAAATGCCAAATCTTTCACCATCCACTCCCGAGCTGAAAGAGCTACCTAGTACACTTAAGTATGTTTTCCTAGGGCCAAATGAAATGGTCCCTGTAATCATCAGTTCAAAATTGACCTGGGAGCAAGAGCGCAAACTAACTAAGGTCCTCATAGAACACAAGGCAGCTATTGGATGGTCCTTATCAGACTTATCTGGCATTAGCCCCTCCTACTGCACTCACCGTATATATACGGAGGAGGAGGCTCGACCTTCCCGCGAGATGCAGTGACGTCTCAACCCTAACATGCGGGAGGTCGTTAAGAAAGAAATCATTAAGTGACTGGATGCGGGTATAATCTACTAGATCAGCGATAGCCCCTGGGTGAGTCCGATTTACGTTGTGCCCAAAAAGGAGGACTCACCATCCATGTCAATGACAGGGGTGAATCCATCCCCACACGCACTCCGTCATCTTGGAGAGTGTGTGTGGATTATAGGAAACTCAATGCTGCAACCAAGAAAGATCACTTTCCACTACCATTCATTGACCAAATCCTGGAGTGGTTAGCGGGAAATAAATTTCTCTATTTCCTGGATGGATTCTCAGGATATAACCAGGTGGCAATTGACCCCCGAAACCAAGAGAAAACCACTTTTGCTTGCCCTTTCGACACCTTCTCATTTAGAAGAATGCCGTTCGGACGTTGCAACGTGCCGACAACTTTCTAGAGATGTATGCTGGCGATATTCCATGACATGGTGGGTGACTTTCTCGAGGTCTTCATGGATGACTTTTCGGTCTTTGGACCATCTTTCGACGAATGTCTTGCCAACCTGACTCGTATCCTTAGGAGATGTATTGATGTAAACCTCATGCTTTCCTGGGAAAAAGTCATTTTGTGGTGCACGAGGGAATTGTTCTCAGACATATCATCTCCGATAGGGGTATCGAGGTTGACAGAGCTAAGCTCGATGTCATTGCTGATTTACCTGTGCCTGGCTCTGTCAAACAAATCCTCTCCTTCTTGGGACACGTCAGTTTCTATAGGAGATTCATCAAAGACTTCTCCAAGATTTCTCGACCTTTAACTCATCTCCTATCGACTGACGTACCCTTCGATATGGGCCCCGACTACATACAAGCATTCACGCAGCTGCGTAATGCTATCACCAAGGCCCCTATTCTCCAGCCGCCTGATTGGTCCCTCGACTTTGAACTCATGTGTGACGCTTCCGACCTTGCAGTCGGAGCCATCCTGGGACAAAGATGCGATAGACACCCCTTCATGGTGTACTACGCCAGTAAGACGTTGATGAGGCCCAACGTAATTATACTACCACTGAAAAAGAACTACTGGCGGTCGTCTCCGGGCAGGAGAAATTCTGCTCTTACCTTCTAGGATCTCACGTTATTGTTTTCACTAATCACGCGGCCATTCGCCATCTCATGCACAAGAAGGATGCCAAGACTAGACTGATTCATTGGATCCTTCTGCTCCAGGAATTTGACAATGAGATTCGCGATAAGGCCAGAGCCCAGAATGTTGTGGCTGATCACCTTTCCCGATTGGACCCTGAACATATTAGACTTACTCTACCGGTCAATGAATTTTTTCCTGAAGAGCACCTATTGGCAATAAATGTGGCAAGTGGACCGTGGTATGCCGACATTGCCAATTACCTTGCTTCTGGATCCCTTCCACGTGGCTAGCTTAAAAACCAGCGTGAGCGTCTCATGGAGGAAGCAAAGTGTTATTTCTAGGATAATTCACTTCATTTTCAGATAGGTGCTGATCAAACCATTCGTTGCTGCATTCCTGACAGCGGGTTCCTAGTGTGCTATCCTTCTACCACGATCAGGCCTGTGGAGAGCATTTCTCTGGGAGGAAAACTGCAGCCAAGGTGTTGCAGTGAGGTTTCTTTTGGCCCTCCCTTCACCAGGATGCACACAATTATGCCAAGCATTGCATTAGGTGCCAGTCGTTAGGGTCAATGGCACGTCGTGACAGGATGCCCTTGTAACCCATCCTAGTTGCGGAAATCTTCGACATCTGGGGAATTGACTTCATGGGCCCCTTTCCTCCATCCAACGACTTTGAATTCATCCTCGTGGCCGTTGACTATGTTTTGAAATGGATCAAGGCTATTCCCGCACGCCGTGCTGACCATGTTATATCCACCCAATTTGTCAAACACAACATCTTTGAGCGCTTTAGGATCCCTCGAACCATTATCTTGGATGCAAGAAGCCACTTTACCCATGCTTCTTTTCAGGCACTTCTGAGGAAATACGGACTCCACCATCATATTGCATCCCCATATCATCCTCAGATGCATGGCCAGCTAGAGGTGTCGAATAGGCAAATCAAGCAAATTATCCAGAAAATGGTTCGGCCTGACCGTAAGGATTGGTTCGACAAGCTGATTGACTCACTTTGGGCATATGGGACCACCTTCAAGGCTCCCCTTGGTATGTCTCCGTATAGAATCATTTATGGGAAGCCTTGTCATTTGCTCGTGGAGTTGGGGCACCGCGCTTATTGGGCGGTTTGCCAATGTGAGGTCGAGAAAGGAAACTCCAACTCCAGGAGCTGGAAGAGCTCCGTCGTGAAGCCTATGATTCTGCTTTAACCTTCAAACAACGCACTAAGGCTTTTCACGACAGCCGTATTCGGCGGAAAGAATTTGAGCCATCTCAACAAGTTTGGCTCTATAATGCCCGACTCAAATTCTTTCATGGGAAATTAAAGTCCGAATGGACTGGTCCTTTCCTGGTCTAATGACCATTCCCCTAACAGGGCTGTCAAGATCGAAGATCCCAAATCTTGGCGTAAATTTACGGTCAACAGGCAACGTTTGAAACCCTATCTGACTCATGAACCTACCCTCGTTGGAGAAACCGTTGCCCTGCCTGAGGGTAACTAATTCTTTGCCTCATTCTGAGTCCAATTGGGGACATTAAATTCAACGCTCGTTGGGAGGCACCCCAACAACACTCACCATCCACCATCACTTTTCACTTCACTATCACGATCACTTCACTTTTCACTTTACCACCCACCCTACCACCCTACTGTATGCCCTCCACTTCAGCTCTCGTTACCCAATCTTTCGTCCTTTCTCTACCCTTCCCTGCATGCATATGAGGACATAGCATCATTCGGCATGGGGGGGTGAATAGGCATCCTTAGGATCTGGGTATTTTAGGGTATCGTGCAGTTTCTATATATATATATATATAAAAAGAGATAATGGTGTTTAGTAATGATCTAAAGGCTGAAACAAAAATACAATAAGTGTTTAATGGATATTCAACTTGTGTTTTGAAGACTTTCCAGGCCACAGAAGCTTGATTCGCTCAGGCTCAGGCTTAATTCACTTGAGCATTGACAAAATAGATCAAAATATCTCCTAACTAAGGACGTATTCTTGTACCTGAGACACCAGTACAGGATCCGTTGGTTTGCTTTTACTTGAGAGATTATGTAAACTTGGTTCACACTACACATATCAGGAAAGACCAGGTGAACATAAGATCCAACCCTAGTGTTCATTAGGGAAGGTGGAGTCCTTACCTTTGCGCGCAGGTACACTTTTTATCCCAGGTTTTAGTCTTGTGCTTAGGAGCGACTCTTTCCACCAAAAAAAAGAAACTGTCCCACCAAAAAGAAAAGTGTGCTCCTCCAAATAATGTTGTAAGAGATATACTGACACGTGTTTCAAAAAAAAAATGCAAATAAGTCAATATATCTCGCAAATATCTGTAAAGTCTCTACCCTAAAAAGTTCTTTAGGGCAAGTTGCAAATACACTATTTTCCTGTGAGCCACAAATGTCAAAAAATGGGAGTTGAGTTTTCCGTCATCTTCTTAAGGGTCAATTCGAAAACACAACCTGAAACTGGGACCAACCTATACTTAAAGATTCGTGAAACCCTCGACTTGAGTCTTAATGTTCATCTGGTCATTCTTGATCCTTCACTAACCACAAGCCATAATCTCTTAAGCTCTCGAGTACGGCAAAAACCCCTGGGTCCTTGAAATCGTACTTAAGGATTAAATATCAACAGTACTGGTTAGTCGAGAGATGATCTTTGTCATGTCATACTTAAAGTACTGGTAGTCTTCTCTACAGTTGGTTCTCACAATATCCAACAATAAACACACCTATGTCGCCTTAGAAGAAAATCTTCAGCATAAAGATCATTTCTAAATACTACAAAAAATGTTTTGCTAGGGACTAGCTAAAGATAGGCATGGGGGTATGATTGCACCATAGAAATACACCTGCAATAGTGCCTTCTTGTACTATTTCTTAGCATTACCAATGCATATTAGGGTTCTATAATCGCAATTATAAAAATACATGCATGCATGCATTTAATTAAGAGGAGAGGAGAATAAATAAAATGGCCTCGCGATTACTTTTTTCCTCAAGTGTTGCCTAACAAATTTCCATCTTCATTTTTTATTTCTTTTTGATTTTTGATTTTTGACTTTTTCTTCCCATTGCTGCATGCACCTTCTTCCTCTCCTCGCGCCACACTTCCCTACAGTAGCCCTCTCCCTGCCAGCCGCAGCAGCCCACTCCCTACAGGGCATGGCTGTGCATGGCTTTCATTTTCTATTTAAAGCCATGGCTTCTCCATCTGCAGCCTGGTCCTTCCACGAAAAAAGGACCCAACACAGCAGCTGGTGGCTCCAACAGCAGGGCTATAGCGTCGTAGTATAGCCAGTTGTTGCCATCATTTCAAATATATAAATTTTTTTACTCGGAAAAGAGTTCCCGAGGTCGAACTCAGGGAGCAAGTTGTATTCTAGAGATATACATGTTTCTTTTACAAAAAAAATAAAGAGAGAAAGGATTTGTTGTTTTCTCTTTGTTTCTCCTCGTCTCAGATCTTCTTCTTCTTTGTCTGCAGAGGTGATCTTCTTCTTCTGCAGTGGTGATGCTCTTCTTCTTTTTCCAGCTGTTCCTGCTCTTCCTTTTTCTTCTGTCTTCCTTCAGATCTTCTTCTTTCTTCTTTGTTTTTCTTCTTTCAATTCTTCCCTTGTTCTTTTGTGTTCTCCTCTGCCTCGCCTTCTTCTGTTGTTCTTCAGATCTCCTTCTTTCTTCTTTTCTTTTTCCAGTCAGGACGTCGCCCCTCCTTCTTTCTTCTTTTCCCTTCAGGACGTCGTCTGATTTCCAAATCAGACGACTTAAACTGCCTGTTGCTACAGTGTCTCCCTCAGCTTCCTTCTTCTTCCGCGGTCCTTTTTCTTCACCTGTGCCTGCACACTTCAGAGCTTACGTCAGAGGACAAAACCTACTCTACCCTCTCCCCCCGCATCTCTCTTTCTCTGAAACCACTCTTGGGAAAGCTCTCCCAGAGCTGCCGGGTAGTCGGGTACGGGTCAGGTCCGGGTCCAGGCCCACCGGCGTGCGTGGTGGGCGAGGAGTGTAGGTCAGTCTTAAGTCGGGTCGGGTCAGGTCTGCGGGGCGTGAGCGCGGACGAGACCGGGTAACCGGGCGGGTGAAGGGGACCTCACCCCGTGTGCTGAGGCAGTAAGGCTAATGCACAAAATCAATTTAAACGGTGAAGAGGTTGTGAGGCTTACCGATGTGGGACTAAACGGAGGCCTCTCCTCGCGTGCACCTGCTGGGAGACCGCGGCATAGCTTCTGCAGCTGCGGCTTCGATTTGCGTCGGTTGCTGGCTGGCTGCCTTCGTAAGACTCCCCGTAATCCGCAGCAGCTGGAGACCTGGAGTCCTCAAGCCTGGAGCGCGGGAGAAGCTGCTTCAATGTGCGTTAATGGCGGTCGAACCTCAAAACCTGTCGGACACAAATATGGCCTCTCGGCCTGATCAAACCACTGGGGAACCTTCGCCGTGGCACGGCGAAGGTGTGGAGCTGCGCGGCAAGCCGCAAGGTGGTGTCTGGCGGCAGCCCTAGGTTGGACTGCAACCAGAGGAATGGGTTTGTTCGGGGGAGCGTTACGAAGGTGTGGAGTGGCAGTGGAGGGGTGGGGGGTGCTCAGTGTGATGAGGCGGAGGTTCGGTGAGGGTCGGCGAGGTGTGTGAGGCTGTGGAGCGATGGGAGCATCTCGCCGGAGGGTGGCCAGAGACGAAGGGGGTGACGATGGTCAGGGTCGGTCGAGGGCTTAATTGAATAAATTGAAAGCGGGGAAAGAAAGAGGAGAAGAAGGGATGTAGTTCTAGCTTACTTGCAGGGACGAAGGGGGAGCAGCAGGGCGACAGTCGTATCGACTGTCGCTGGAGAAGACGATGCTCAGGGAAAGGGGCGGCGGCGTGCAGAGAGCCGGAGAGGCGCCAGCTGGGTGCGGCGTGGCGCGGGAAGAGTAGGGGAGGAAGTCTCTGCTGCTGGTATTGCGACAGAGCGAAGAGGAGAAGGGGGAGGAACCGCCGGAGCTGGTGAGCGTCTGCCGGAGAGAGAAGAGAGGAAAGTTGGGGGTTTTCTCTGTCAGACCCGAGCTGCCCCGGTCGGTGGAGCAACGGGGGATATTTATAGGGATCAAAACAGGGAGGAAGGCGGAGGGAGACGACGTGTGTCCCTCGCCGGAGGATGGCCGGAAACAAAAACCCATACCGTCCGTGCGTTCGCACGGCCGGTATGGTGGGCTACAGCGACCAGGGGGGTGTCCCTGCGACGGCTGATGACGCAGGGCACCCCCAGTTTACTTGCCAGGTTCCCCCCCTCACCCTGCGCGGCACCATGCTCCGCGCAAGGTCGCCGGAGCATGGTGCTGGCAGGTTTTGCAGGGGGGACCTGATCGCAAAGAACGAAGGGGAGTTAGGGGCCAAAATGCGAGGGTTCAAAAGTTGAGGGCCAAAGAGTAAATATATGAGGACCAAAGTGTAAAGTCGGTCAAGGAGGTTTCTTCCTAGGCTCAAGTTTTTATACATGATTAATTAGGACCTAAGGAATCTGATGGTGAATTTCATTTCTATATTAAACCTTGTTCGACTGGTCAATTTACGCAAAAACCCAAATTAAGTTATTAATTGGGCATGGTTCTCAATGTAGGTCAAAATGGATTCTGAAGGCCAAATTGAAGGTTCTAAACCCTAGAGATTATTTTTCTATGAATTTTAGAGGGTTTATTCTATTTTTACTTTGCCTCGAACCTCGTGAATTGAAGTGGGTTATTTTAGGGTTACAGATTATCATTTAGTTGCTTGGAAGTGCTGTAGCCCTTGCTAGATCATCTCATCCCACTTTTATTCTTATTAAGCTGCTTTGACCTATGTTTGGGCCCTGAATTACCCTGTATGCAGATTATACTGGTAAAATTGCACTTTTACCCCTTATGACTTGTTTTCTTCTCAAACTCAGAATTCTCTGAGTTAAGCCTTTCCTTGAGATATGTAGGAGCTTTTATCCTTTGTATTAGGTCAAAATGAGCTAGTTATGGCTCATGATGAGGTTCTCATCATACCCCCATGCCTAGCTTTTGCTAGTCCCTTAGCAAAAACTTAAGGTTTCAACCCTTGTTCTAGACCATGAAGTTTTTAATAGTTTTAGATAAGTGCCTTTTTTTATTTGAGCATAGATTAGGTTAGAATGCTGACCATAGGCCTAAAAGGTACTCTAGTACCAATCAAGATCCAAATCTGTCTAGCCTTAGCCTCAGTCTTTTAGCAAAGGTTTTTAAGGTCCACAAGAACTAACCTAAGGTTTATTGGACTTCGTGGTTAAAGCACCCGTGCTTGAAATGATTTTAGCCCTGGCTCAGTTCGCAGTGCGTTTTGTAAGAGAGAGATAGAAAGTTTTTCTGTTTGGAGAGTTTTCTCTCTCTTTTTCTTTTTAGTTCTAGCCTAGGATTGGCTTTTCAACACGGTCTGTATCAGATTCCTTGCTCCCATCATCAATCCTCAAGGGTTCCTGGCGATCGATGCTTCGAGATAGCACCGCCCATGGCAACCCCCGGAACCCTGGCTATTGAGATTTCGAGATAATCCCATCCATGGTGTTCCGTGGCCGAATCCAGACCCTGGCAATTGACACTTCGAGATAATGCCATCCATGGAATCTGAACCAGCAGAGTGCTTACATGCCCCCAGTAGGATATGTAAATATCCTAAGAGACAAGCACCGAGGAGATGATATTTTGTTACGCATCTTCGAGGGGATTTCCCGCCTCTCCGCGCTGGGAACTCGTCCAAATCAACTTGTGTTGATCGGCCGCTCCTATTCTAGGTGTTCTTTTCAGAATTTTGCGACGCTTCTGCGTGATTCTAATTTTTACGCTTACTGAACCAGGCTGTGTGTGAGGTTAGGGTGCTTAGGTTACTGAGTCCCGTAAACCAAAAATTAGTTAACGAGGCCGAATACTCCCTAAGCCTTAGACCTAATACTTCAGCTTTTCATTTTCCTCAACCTCTTGAGGAGTGTCCAGATCTTAATGGGTACTAAGAGTCTATTCAAGAATGCCTAAGGTTTGCATTCTTTACTAATCTCTTTGTGCACTTTTCTTGAATGAGGTCTAGAACTTAGGTTAATTCCTTAGTTCCTTACTAATGACTATCACTTTTTCTCATAATTTTGTGCTCCTTTTTCATTTTGTTTCTTTTCTCCTTCACAAAATTTCCTTCTCCTCTTTTCCTCTTATTCTTTTTTGAAAATTTTTTAATTTTTATGGTGTTTTTTGGCATATGTGAATTTTTTTGTTTGAAACCTTTTCTTACAAGTTTTTGCACTTTCATACCCCCCCATGCCTAAGATTTGCAATGTCCTCATTGCAACCTAGGGGGTCTTAGTTCATTCCTTAAGACAGAAATTTGGATGAGTGGATGGGTCGGGTTGAATTTTTGCGGACGATTTCAAATCCCAGATGCAAGCATCTGAGTTGGGGTCGGCTGTCTACAAGGGTGAACTTCGAGTGCTAAAAGGTGTCAGAACAAGTTTCAGGTTTTCAAAGAGAATGACGAGCTGCCTCCCGTTAAGCGCTGAGTTTTACGCCATCGGCTGGGCGCAATAAGCTCAAGGGGAAAGGAGGATATAAGATGCCTCAGCCAAATCAGTAGAAGTTACATCGATGAACGGCTTGAGTCTCTAACCGTTCACGATGAAAGGTTCAGAATCGTGGCTGAGTTGACTGATTTCGATTACTCCATTTCCAAAAACCTGTCGGACCAAATATGGTCCGACCCACTTAGATCTCAGTTTTCCTGGGAAGAGTTTGAGTCGGGTATCAAAGAGTAGGACCTTTTGACCAGGATGAAAGATCTTTCTCGAGATGTGTTTGTCGTGGAAGGCTTTAACCCGCTCCTTGTAGATTTGCGAGTTCTCGTACGCGTCTATGCGTAATTCATCGATCTCGCTGATTTGGAGTTTTCTGTGGGTCCCAGCCTTGGAAAGATCTAGATTACAGTTCCGTACTGCCCAATAGGCTTTATGCTCCAGTTCGACAGGAAGGTGGCATGCCTTTCCGTACACCAGCCTAAAGGGAGACATGCCTAATTGGGTTTTGTGGGCGATCCTATAGGCACACAGTGCTTCCGAAAGTCGGGATGACCAGTCCTTCCTGTCAGGTCGAACAGTGACTTGCAGGATTTTCTTGATCTCCCGATTGGACAGCTCAGCTAGACCATTAGTTTGGGGGTGGTAAGGAGTAGAGATTCGGTGAGACACCCCGTATTTGGTCATCAGTGACCTAAACTGAGCATTTGTGAAATGGGTCCCCCCATCAGAGATTATTGCACGAGGAATCCCGAACCTTGAGAAAATGTGTTGATGAATGAATTTGAGAACGATTTTGTGATCACAGGTTCGGGTCGGTATGGCTTCGATCCATTTGGACACGTAGTCCACAGCCAACAGAATGCATTCGAAACCATCCGAAACAGGAAAGGGGCCCATAAAATCAATCCCCCAAACATCAAAGATTTCGCATACTAGAATCGGTTGCATAGGCATCATGTCGCGATAGCTCATGTTGCCCAAAGTCTGGCAACGACTGCATGCCTTGCAGTGATTGTATGCGTCTTTGAACAGTGTGGGCCAGTAAAAGCCGCACTGGAGGACTTTTGATGCGGTTTTATGCCCGGCAAAATGGCCACCGCATGCCTGGTCATGGCAGAAAGAGACGATACTGTTGAATTCCCCTTCCGGGACACATCTCCGGATGATCTGATCGGCACCTATGCGGAAGAGGTATGGGTCTTCCCAAATGTAATACTTGGCATCGGAGCGTAATTTGTCTTTTTTGGCCTTCGGCCAATCGGACGGGGTCTGATGAGATGCCAAGTAATTTACTATATTAGCAAACCATGGAAGGCTAGTACCAATAGTCAGCAGGTGCTCATCGGGAAAATGCTCAGTGATGGGTCCGGAAGGGTCAATTATTTCAGAAGGAAGACGGGACAAGTGATCAGCTACCACGTTTTGCTTTCCCGCTTTGTCGCGAATCTCAAGGTCAAATTCTTGCAACAGCAAGATCCATCGGATTAATCGAGGTTTCGCGTCCTTCTTTGCAAGGAGATGCCTCACAGCTGTGTGATCCGAGTATATGATGACACGGGAACCCAGAAGGTACGATCTGAACTTTTCTAGGGCAAATACTACAGCTAGCAGCTCTTTCTCAGTAACCGTATAGTTACGCTGAGCCTCATCGAGTGTTTTACTGGCGTAGTAAATGACCACAGGTTTCTTGTCATTTTTCTGTCCCAAAACCGCTCCTACAGCGAAGTCGGATGCATCACACATGATCTCAAAGGGTTGAGACCAATCAGGGGACTGTAGGATCGGGGCTTGGGTGACTCGGTCACGCAGGATTTCAAATGCTTGAGTGCATTCCTTGGAAATTTTGAAGGGAACATCCTTGGAGAGAAGAGTGGTCAGGGGGCGTGCGATTTTTGAAAAATCAGGGATAAATCGTCGATAAAAACCGACATGCCCTAAAAAGGATCGGATGTCCCTGATCGAGCTAGGCATAGGAAGGTGAGAAATCAGATTAACCTTAGCTCGATCCACTTGGATACCTTTCTCCGAAATTGAGTGTCCCAGGACAATTCCCTCAGGCACCATGAAATGGCTCTTTTCCCAGGAAAGAACCAAATTCACATCGATGCACCGCCTGAGTATCTGGACCAAGTGTTGGAGGCAATCGTCGAATGATGCTCCGAAAACTGAAAAGTCATCCATGAAGACTTCCAGATAATTACCTACCATATCTGAGAATATGGCAAGCATGCATCGCTGAAAAGTAGCGGGTGCATTGCAAAGACTGAAAGGCATCCTTCGGAAAGCGCATGTTCCGAAGGGGCAGGTGAACGTGGTCTTTTCTTGGTCCTCAGGATGGATTGCCACCTGGTTATAACCGGAGTACCCGTCAAGAAAGCAGAAGAACCTATTTCCCGCTAGTTTTTCGAGAATTTGATCAATGAAGGGTAGTGGGAAATGATCCTTCTTTGTGGAGGAATTGAGTCGACGGTAATCTATACAGACTCTCCACGAGTTGGCTAATCGGGTAGGAATGATTTCTCCGGTCTCAGTCGTTATAGTGGTGAGTCCTGCCTTCTTGGGCACGACCTGAATTGGGCTCACCCAACGACTATCGGAGATCGGGTAGATGATTCCGGCATCTAACCATTTGATGATCTCCTTTTTCACGACCTCCTGCAGATTGGGGTTTAAGCGTCTCTGCATTTCTCGAGAAGGTCGTGTGCCCTCTTCTGAATAGATATGATGAGTACAATAAGAGGGACTTATTCCAATCAAATCATCGAGAGTCCATCCGATGGCTCTGCGATGTTGCTGGAGGACAACAATCAGACGGGATTCCTGTTCAGGACTGAGGTTGGAATTGATAATCACAGGAAGGGTCTGATTAGAACCCAAAAAGACGTATTTCAAGTGAGCAGGAAGGGGTTTCAGTTCGAGGATGGGGTTTTCAGCAGCAGCGGGTGGTTCAGTATAGATGTGAGGTTCAAGGGTGGGAGTTACTGGGTTGTTCATATCTGGATTCGACTCCTCTGTTTGCGGGTCAAGATCCTTCTGTGGTTGATGAGGCATAATCGAGTCATTCTGGAGGTGTGATTCATCAACCAAAGTCTTGATGTCACAAATTTGTTCGATGACACCGCAATTAATTCCTTGTTGGGCCTTAAATATATCAATTTTTAGTGTTTGATCTCCAAACTTAAGCTCTATTTGGCCCTCCTCACAGCTGATGTTGGCTCTAGCAGTAGCCAAGAAAGGTCTCCCTAGAATGATTGGTGTATCCTTAGGGTTCTCAGGTGCATCCATATCTAAGACTATAAAGTCCACTGGAAAATAGAAATCCCGCACTCTCATGATAACATCCTCGAGAATCCCTTTTGGTGACTTTATAGATCGATCTGCTAATTGTAATGTCACCTCGGTTGGTTTCAGCTCAGATTCTTCTAGATGGTCAAGTAATGATGTGGGTATCAGGTTTATGGATGCACCCAAGTCTAACAATGCTCTATCAAATTGGGTACCACCTATCTTACAGGAAATCAGGGGAGTTCCAGGATCTTTTGCCTTGGGTGGGAGTCTACTAAGGATTACAGAGCTGGCTTGCTCTGACAGAACAATTGGGCTCCCTCCCTTGGTTCGCGGCTTACGCTGGGGTGTACATATATTCTTTAGAAATCGTGCGTAAGCTGGTACGTGGCGGATTGCATCCATCAAGGGGATGTTTATGTGGACCTGCTCAAAGAGCTTGACCAGGTCCTCCTCAGGGGCCACGGGTTTGGTGGTCTTCTTTCCCTTGGTCAGGGCCTCGGGAAACGGGATCTTGGTTGGTTCTTCTAGGATAGGTCCAGGTTGTGGATCTGGAACAGCGGTACCTTGGATAACTATCCTAGGGTCATGGTTATCAGGCTTGGAGTGGTTTGGATAATGCGGGTCTTGAGTTGTTTTACCACTACGTGTTGTTACAGAATTTAATCCGGCCTGATTTTGGTTTGGGTTTGGTAGGAGGGGTGGCTGCTGCTGAAATCCCGCATAAGAAGTTGAGGCTTCCATCTCGTCTGGAGATGGAGCAGTAGGAGCCTGATAAATCCATTGGGCGTGGCCTAAATTTGGATTCATAACGCGCTTCTGGGTTGGCACGTTATTTGGGTTAGGAAGAGGTTGGGAAGGGAGTGTGCCTGGTTGGCGAGAATTTGCCAACTGGGCCAGTTGAGTTTTAACTTCTGTAAGCTCGTCCTTGTGCTGTTTCTGAATAGCCGCATTCGTTTTTTGAATGTCAGCCAGAGTCCGAAGGATTAAGGACATTTGATCTTGATTTGGCCCTGATGGATAAGCAGGGTTGGGCCGAGGCTGAGGCGGCTGGTAGTGACGAGAGGGCTGTGGGCGGGACTGAAAAGGTGGTCTTTGGGTTTGGGAATTTCCCGCCCACTGAAAATTGGGATGGTTTCGCCATCCAGGGTTGTAAGTGTTGGAGAATGGGTCGTTCTGGATGGTGTTGAGGTCCTCGCAGGTCTGAGGAACCTCCTGAGAATCAGGGAAAGGGGGAATGGAGTTCCCCCGGCTGGTGTAGAAAGGATCGGATGATCCTCCAGTCCAAGAATCAGATGGGGATGGATATGGATCCATCCCAGGGGAAGATCGGTGGAGGATGTTTTGCACAGTCTCCTATGTGGAAGGAGGTTGTGCAAAGGAGTTACGCGCGGAGGTGGCTCGCTGCAAGTGCTGAGTCAGCTCATCCACCTTCTTTTCAATGATTGAGACCTTGTCCAATCGACTGGCCATTAATTCCAGGTCGACTGATGCGGACAGGCCCTGCGTCTCATGTGCTCCCTTAAGATTCGTCGCTGCGCGGGTATTTGTCCTGTCGAATAATCCCATGGAGTCATTGTTGATGGAGTTCTCGCACATGTTTTCGAGAATCTCCCATACGGTGTCTTCATGTTGACCCATGATGTTTCCTCCGCAAGTTGCATTGACGAAAAGGCGGATGTCCTCACGGAGTCCCTGGTAAAAAGATTGGACTTGTTCCCATTTAGGAACTCCGTGATGGGGGCACTTTCTCATGAGATCCTGAAAACGATCCCATGCCTCATGAAGAGGTTCTCCTAATTGTTGAGTGAAGTGTGTAATCTGATGGCGCAAGGCGTTGGTCCGACCAACGGGAAAAAACTTTTTCAAAAACTCGGATTGAAGTTCTTCCCAAGTGTTGATCGGCCGGGTCTGAGTTTGATACCAATGGGCTTTAGTTCGGAATCAGGTCCTCCAGTCGGGATTCTGACTCGAGGCTCAATGGCCACCGCAGCAGGATTGTAGTGGTCCCGCATCATAGGACGCTGTGGTGGGTGCACGAAGTTTTGGAAGAGATCATTGAGTCGCTGGAGCTGGTGTTCCAGATTATTTTCTTCCTCAACTGGTTGAGCCATGATGGGGGAAGAAGAAGAACTTGGTTCTGAATCAGAAGAGAGAATAATGTGAGGGTGTTTCTGCACAAACACGGGCGTCGAGGCTTGGCCTTGACGAGAGCGAATTTCTAAAGGAGGTCTTAAGGGTGGTCTTAGGGACCTCCTTCCGTACATGCACTGTTGGAAGAGGTAAGTTTAGAAGGTGCTGGACCCAATCAAGGTACCCAAAAATGTGTTGGGTGACTATAGAGGTGCGGGGCAGATGGACCCCTTGATCAGAAAGATCGTCCACCTGAGAATTACCTGGGCAGCCAGAGAGGGAGAGTCCCGCGAAGACCCCTACACGGTAGAGCGTCCCCACGGGTTACAGGGTTTCCCCCACCCGACCTCTCTTGTCACTGCGGTTCCAGGTAGGCCAGAATGGGGATCTTGACCTCTTAAGTCTACCAATTTTAAGATCAGGGTGCTTAAGGTTTCACTTGAACTTTAGTCTTTTAAGTGCAAAGAGTGACCAAATTTAAGGTTGGTTGACCCAAGGGGTCAACTTTACCTCTTGTTTTCTTTGAGAGCTTTTAGGTCTTGTCTTTTAGGGTTCAGGTGTTTAGAGAGCCAATTGTTTTAGGTTTTCTTTTGAATAGGTATTTTCAATCAATGGTCTAGGCACACTTCTTTTGGATTTTCTCCATTCTTGATTTAAGTAGTGTGTCTCTAAAACCCTAATGTTGAATCTTATGTTGGCTCTACTTGGTCCAATTAGTTCTCTGTTGGGTAATTAGGGCTCAAGCAAGAATGTGTTAGCCCTTAAATACCCTTAATAGTGTGCAGGAATAATGAGTTGAAAACATGCAACTTTTATGGTTACTAAGTATGGAAGACAGGTTAGCCCTATATTGCTTGTTCTTTTCTTTTTTTTTTTTTCTCTTTTGAGTTTAGGGGTTAATAGCGAGAGGAAAAATTTACCTGTCCTCGGAGTGGTTGTTGTGTGGTTGCTTGTCTTCTTGATTTCCTGTAGTTTTCTGCACAAAAGAGAGGAGATTATCAGAAATTAAAAAGAAACAGGAATGTTTACCTCTAGAATAGCCGTTGCTCCCCGGCAACGGCGCCAAAAAATGGTGGCTCCAACAGCAGGGTTATAGCGTCGTAGTATAGCCAGTTGTTGCCATCATTTCAAATATATAAATTTTTTTACTCGGAAAAGAGTTCCCGAGGTCGAACTCAGGGAGCAAGTTGTATTCTAGAGATATACATGTTTCTTTTACAAAAAAAATAAAGAGAGAAAGGATTTGTTGTTTTCTCTTTGTTTCTCCTCGTCTCAGATCTTCTTCTTCTTTGTCTGCAGAGGTGATCTTCTTCTTCTGCAGTGGTGATGCTCTTCTTCTTTTTCCAGCTGTTCCTGCTCTTCCTTTTTCTTCTGTCTTTCTTCAGATCTTCTTCTTTCTTCTTTGTCTTTCTTCTTTCAGTTCTTCCCTTGTTCTTTTGTGTTCTCCTCTACCTCGCCTTCTTCTGTTGTTCTTCAGATCTCCTTCTTTCTTCTTTTCTTTTTCCAGTCAGGACGTCGCCCTTCCTTCTTTCTTCTTTTCCCTTCAGGACGTCGTCTGATTTCCAAATCAGACGACTTAAACTGCCTGTTGCTACAGTGTCTCCCTCAGCTTCCTTCTTCTTCCGCGGTCCTTCTTCTTCACCTGTGCCTACACACTTCAGAGCTTACGTCAGAGGACAAAACCTACTCTACCCTCTCCCCCCGCATCTCTCTTTCTCTGAAACCACTCTTGGGAAAGCTCTCCCAGAGCTGCCGGGTAGTCGGGTACGGGTCAGGTCCGGGTCCAGGCCCACCGGCATGCGTGGTGGGCGAGGAGTGCAGGTCAGTCTTAAGTCGGGTCGGGTCAGGTCCGCGGGGCGTGAGCGCGGACGAGACCGGGTAACCGGGCGGGTGAAGGGGACCTCACCCCGTGTGCTGAGGCAGTAAGGCTAATGCACAAAATCAATTTAAATGGTGAAGAGGTTGTGAGGCTTACCGATGTGGGACTAAACGGAGGCCTCTCCTCGCGTGCGCCTGCTGGGAGACCGTGGCCTAGCTTCTGCAGCTGCGGCTTCGATTTGCGTCGGTTGCTGGCTGGCTGCCTTCGCAAGACTCCCCGTAATCCGCAGCATCTGGAGACCTGGAGTCCTCAAGCCTGGAGCGCGGGAGAAGCTGCTTCAATGTGCGTTAATGGCGGTCGAACCTCAAAACCTGTCGGACACGAATATGGCCTCTCGGCCTGATCAAACCACTGGGGAACCTTCGCCGTGGCACGGCGAAGGTGTGGAGCTGCGCGGCAAGCCGCAAGGTGGTGTCTGGCGGCAGCCCTAGGTTGGACTGCAACCGGAGGAATGGGTTTGTTCGGGGGAGCGTTACGGAGGTGTGGAGTGGCAGTGGAGGGGTGGGGGGTGCTCAGTGTGATGAGGCGGAGGTTCGGTGAGGGTCGGCGAGGTGTGTGAGGCTGTGGAGCGATGGGAGCATCTCGCCGGAGGGTGGCCGGAGACGAAGGGGGTGACGATGGTCAGGGTCGGTCGAGGGCTTAATTGAACAAATTGAAAGCGGGGAAAGAAAGAGGAGAAGAAGGGAAGTAGTTCTAGCTTACTTGCAGGGACGAAGGGGGAGCAGCAGGGCGACAGTCGTATCGACTGTCGCCGGAGAAGACGATGCTCAGGGAAAGGGGCAGCGGCGTGCAGAGAGCCGGAGAGGCGCCAGCTGGGTGCGGCGTGGCGCGGGAAGAGTAGGGGAGGAAGTATCTGCTGCTGGTATTGCGACAGAGCGAAGAGGAGAAGGGGGAGGAACCGCCGGAGCTGGTGAGCGTCTGCCGGAGAGAGAAGAGAGGAAAGTTGGGGGTTTTCTCCGTCAGACCCGAGCTGCCCCGGTCGGTGGAGCAACGGGGGGTATTTATAGGGATCAAAACAGGGAGGAAGGCGGAGGGAGACGACGTGTCTCCCTCGCCGGAGGATGGCCGGAAACAAAAACCCATACCGTCCGTGCGTTCGCACGGCCGGTATTGTGGGCTACAGCGACCAGGGGGGTGTCCCTGCGACGGCTGACGACGCAGGGCACCCCCGGTTTACTTGCCAGGTTCCCCCCCTCACCCTGCACGGCGCCATGCTCCGCGCAAGGTCGCCGGAGCATGGTGCTGGCAGGTTTTGCAGGGGGGACCTGATCGCAAAGAACGAAGGGGAGTTAGGGGCCAAAATGCGAGGGTTCAAAAGTTGAGGGCCAAAGAGTAAATATATGAGGACCAAAGTGTAAAGTCGGTCAAGGAGGTTTCTTCTTAGGCTCAAGTTTTTATACATGATGAATTAGGACCTAAGGAATCTGATGGTGAATTTCATTTCTATATTAAACCTTGTTTGACCGGTCAATTTATGCAAAAACCCAAATTAAGTTATTAATTGGGCATGGTTCTCAATGTAGGTCAAAATGGGTTCTGAAGGCCAAATTGAAGGTTCTAAACCATAGAGATTATTTTTCTATGAATTTTAGAGGGTTTATTCTATTTTTACTTTGCCTCGAACCTCGTGAATTGAAGTGGGTTGTTTTAGGGTTACAGATTATCATTTAGTTTCTTGGAAGTGCTGTAGCCCTTGCTAGATCATCTCATCCCACTTTTATTCTTATTAAGCTGCTTTGACCTATGTTTGGGCCCTGAATTACCCTGTATACAAATTATACTGGTAAAATTGCATTTTTACCCCTTATGACTTGTTTTCTTCTCAAACTCAGAATTCTCTGAGTTAAGCCTTTCCTTGAGATATGTAGGAGCTTTTATCCTTTGTATTAGGTCAAAATGAGCTAGTTATGGCTCATGATGAGGTTCTCATCAGTAGCTCTCCAGGCCACTGTCCTCTCCTCCCTCTCCCTCCATACGCTAACCCTCCTCCTCCGAGGAGACACCCGACGGATAGGAGCCCTCACTGTGGTGAACACCCACCACAGTGAGACCTCCATCGCCCAGCTCATCAAAAGAGCAGGTGGGCGTGGTGGCTCTTCTCTCTTTTTTTTTCCATTCCAGCACCTGCAGCCATTGCCGCAAGCTTCAACGTCTGAAGCTCGAAGCTCAGCGGCAGGAGAAGCAGCAGCCCCAGCCCCTTCCGCGCAACCCTGCAGGTAGCTTTTGCCCTCCGCGCACGCCTGCAAGCCTCTCTGCCTCCCGCTTCTTTGATCTGTCACGCGTTCTTCCATCTGCAATTGGCCATTGCGCTCCTCTGCAACCAGCCGGCCAACCCTTACTGCGTACCCTAGCAACACCTGCGTCACCCTCGCCTTCCCCTACGCACGCCAACTCCCTCTCTGCACACTCTGTCGCGAGCTTCTCCACGCCTGCAATCGGCCGACGCAGACTGTCTTCCTCGCGCGCCAGCCCTCACACGCCAGCCGCGAGCCGACAGCACTCACACCACCTGCATCTCAAGGTTGCGCGGCGCGGACGACCACTGTAGCCACTGTTCACACCAGTCTGTGCGACACTGTGGCTACAATGGGGTGACCGGTGAGCGTATCACTTGACCGGTCACCTGACACGCCGCAACCGGCCGCAGCCCGCACACACGTCTCCACCCTCGTCGCCCACACTCGTCCGCACCCATCTGCTTTGCCCGCACTCGCCCACGCACACCTGCCAGTGACCGCTCTAGCCTTCGAGCAGCATGGTGCTGTGCGTGTATTCTCTCCGCACCTATCTCCCTCTAGTGCGCGCTTCTCGGCATGCACACGTGCTCGCGCGCAAGCTTGAACCACCAAACGACGCCCTTCGCGCGCAGACGGCTTAAGACACCCTTTTCTTCCTTTGCAGGCTCTACCGCTCTCTCTCTCGCTCTCTCACTCTCTCTCACAACACTCTCTCACTCTCTTCACCGACGTTTACACACACATACACTCACACTTCCACACACACACACGCATCTATACTCTATACATATATATGTACGTATACTTATATATATTGATATATATATACATATATTTATACAAATAGTAGTACCTATATACTTATGTATTAGTATACATACAAACATACATACATATATATATATATATATATATATATATACACTTATATATATGCATATATATATATATGCATATATATATAAACATATATACATATACTTATATACATATACACATATATATGTAGTTATATCTATATATATTGCAGTATTTATATAACTAGGTATTAGTATACATACATATATATATATATATATACATATATCTATATACCTATATATACATATACTTATATACATATATATATATATATATATTTATACATATATCTATACATATATTAGTACTTATATAAATATGTATTAGTCTATATACATACACACACACATATACATATATATCTATATACCTATATATAAATATACATATATATATACACATATACTTATACATACATATATATACATATATTTATATATATATACATATACATACATCTATATAGTACTATATACATACATATATACTTACATATATACGTATATCTATATACATATATATATATAAGTATACATATATCTATATATAGATTATTACCAATATAACTAAGTATAGATACATATATATATATATATATATACATATATACACACCTACTTATATATACATCTTTATATACACATATATATATATATATATATATATCTAGCTACATATATCTATATACATATACATACATATATATTTACATCTATATAGTTATATATACATACTTATACATATATATATATATATATAGATCTAAACATATATCTATCTATACTTATATATATATATATTTACATACCTATATATATATAGATATGTATATACACATATACTTATATATATACATATATATATACAGATATATACCTATAGATAATCATATAGATTTATTTACATATATACGTATATAGATATATTTTCACATTATTTACCATATGTAGTATCGTGGGAATATCTGCACCAGTTGCTGATATTCCCTGATACACGCATACAAAGGCGTGTTCGCATTCATCTTCCACCATCCGTCCTAAACCTTACACGCCGCACTTCATCCTGTAGGTTGCGTCTTTTTAGACGACAACCGACTTGACACCGTGCTACACTCCATCTCCGCCCCCACCCCCACCCCTTTATATACATAATATATACCTATATATATACATACTATATTTACGTTATTTCTATTTCACTTTCCTGTTAGTAAAAAGATGAAAAAATATATAAAAGAGAAAAGATAATCTTTGACTTGCAGGTACTCCGTCTTGCTAATAGAAAGACTCGTTTTGGAACCCTGTTTTGGCCTAAAGTCAAGAACTTAATTTTGAGGGTGTGCCTCAAGGACAAAGACTACCAAAAAAAAATCTAAATAGAAAAAAACACCAAAAGCACAATAAACGAAAGGAAGAGACACGTTGTAGGATAGGCGTAGAAACTCGACTTGTAACCCCACTTCCCTGAGTTTGACCCTGGGCCTAAAAGTGACCAATATAAAATCAAGTAGGCCAGGTAAAAAAATTTTGTAAAGAGATGGTTAGATCCGATTTTGGTTCACCACTATACACATTTCAATGATAAAATCATCATATTAACAACCTATTCGGGTTCGACACCACTTACCGAATCGCTCGATGTGACACTCGGTAAGGAAGGTCTTATGGGGTTTCTCGAGATAAGCCTGGTGTTGGAAGAATTAGGATTGTGACGAAGTGGCGAGGTGGGGGTGTTTGCCATAGAATGGGTAGGGTTGGCTAGAATCTCGTCCAGCTTCTTGTGCACGACGGAGACTTCATCCAATTTCTGTGCGATAAGGTTGAGATCTGTGGATGAATGGGAGGGTCCCGTGTCAACTTCGTGGACATTACAGGGTAGGCTGGTATGATTGAAGGCAACAAAGGAGTCATTGTTTAGTGAGTTTTTGCTCATATTTTTAAATAATTCGAATGCTCCATTCTCATCTTTATTCATGAAATTCCCTCTACAAGAAGCATCTGCAATCTGCTTCAAAGTCTCATTTATCCCATAGTAGAAGATCTGAGCTATATGCCACTTAGGTAGACCGTGGTGCGGACACTTCCTGAGGAGGTCATTATATCTCTCCCATGCCTCATGAAATTGTTTGCCATTTTGTTGCGTAAATGAAGTGATAGCACGGCGAAGTGCATTGGTTCGCCTGATTGGGAAGAACTTCTTGAGTAACGCTGTTCGCATCTCTTCCCAAGAGTGGATGGTTCTCCCAAGGGTGCGTAACCACTACGACGCTTTATCCCAGAATGAAAATAGGAACATTTTCATGACTATAGGTAACCCGATATTTCTTGGTTTAACTGTTTCAGCTAATCGGGTTAGGTCTTCCAAGTGGAGAAAAGGATCTTCACTTGCAAGGCCATGGAAGTGAAAATTTATCAGGCCAATTATGTTAGGTTTCAGTTCAAAGTCGTCCCAGCCCATGGGGACCCGAATTTGTCCTTTGGTCTCTGTAGCAGTGGGATTTTGATAAGAGCTAAGAGACCTAGGGTCCTCCCATGTTGGAGGGTTCTGCAATTTCTCCAATGTTTCCCTAATGGCCTCAATTTGTTCATTATACATTTCCAATTGGGCTTGGAGGCAGGTTATGGGATCCAAGGCTCCACCACCTGGTAGGTTTTTAGGGTGGTTTCCTCCCTCGGGATTTGGGGGTGGGCGTGCAGCCATGTTTGAGGAGGAGGACGATTCAGCTTCTTTTCTTAATTTATCAGACAATTCACACAGTTCAGGGTTTTGTGACCTTCCAAACATGCACTACCACAGGAAGAGTTAGGGGGATACGAAGGGAAAGTAGATGAGAGAAATGATGTCGCAAAGGTACACTTGATGAAAAATCAATACAATGAAATTCCTAACCTCTACAGTGTGCCCTTGTACCTAAAGATCTAAGTTACCTACTATCACAACCTACGGAACTGAATGCGAGCGCCGTGGAACCACCGGGCCAGATTGAAAGGCCATTTGCCCCAGTCTTAGACACCCGATAGCACGCGGGAAGCCTCACCAGCACGTAGGTGCTACACGCAGGTAGTTAGACCTCCAATCCTTAATAGTGGTCAAGTTGATACCAGTTTTAATTAGAGGCTTAGGATCAAGTGCTTCTGGAATGTAAAGGGCGTTATTTACGGGTAATGCCCAAGTGATTGATTTTGTAGAGTGTGTACACCAAGCATGCAACGGGGTAATCTCCCCGAATTGAAGTTTTAATTGGTGAATGGTTTTTGGAATTCAGCCTTAAGTAGTATGGATTTCAGGATTTCACTGAATTACCAATTCAACCAATCTCAGAGTTTTGAGAGAATACAAGTTTTCTTCTAAGCCCAACAAACCCTTCTTCAATGTCAGTTGGTTAATGCATGCTAAATTGCACTGGGCTTCCCTAGATGGAGATTTCTATGTGTGGATGCACGAATCGCTTTTAGATTAGTGTGAAAGGTAGCCAAAGCACTTCAATTCAAGTGCTCCCAATCACCAAAATGATTTCCACACACAAGGCTCAACCATAAGATAAAGAAAATAAAATTGTTCGGGTTGAAATATTCGAGATCGAATCTTAGGCACTTGAAAGGTCATGGTGGGGTTGGAATCAACTCAATTCCAAGTCTCCCCACCAAAAATGTGATCTCGAATTTGTAGATAAATGAGGCAATCAATCTTTTTTATTTTTGCCTCAAAGAATACTTCACATGGCGAAAGATTCAAGAATCAAGATTCTAGGATCTTCGCTATGTGAAGTTTGGTGGGAAATCCTGGGGCGGTGGGAGTGAAGGCAAACAATCAAACAAGTGATTTTTAATCCACTTGCCCAAAGAGATCCCCAGAAGTTTTTTTCATTTTTTTTTTATATATATATTTTTTTATTATTAAGGTGAGAAGTTGACCTAAGTTGCTATGAAATAGACCTACTTGTTCAGCAACATGTGTGAAGCTCCAGTGTGGTGCCGACGTCTTCACGCTCTTATTCCCACCTTGGATCTGCCCACATCTACAACTTCGTCTGCCTGTCTTCTCCTTGCAACAGGTTCACCTAGACAACAACAAACAAAAACACCCATGAAGAGAAGGGTGTGAGAAGAGAAAAATTAAAGGAATGGAGTAGAAACTTACTTGAATGCGCACTTCCCCGGCAATGGCACCAGAAAAAGAGGTATGGTCAGGCCCAGATAGGCTGTGTTAATATGGTGATTTTATCATTGAAATGAGTATAGTGGTTAACCTAAATCGAGCCTAACCATCACTTTACAAATTTTTTTTACCAGGCCTACTTGATTTTTTCTTGGTCACTTTTAGGCTCTGGGTCAAACTCAGGGAAGTGGGATTAGAGGTGAAGAAGTTTCTACTCCTGTCTTACAAAGAATCTCTTATTATGTTTTTGGTGTTTTTCTATTTAAGATTTTTTTTCTGATAATTTTTGTCCTTGAGGTACACCCTCAAAATCAAGTTCTTGGCTTTGAGAAAAATTAGGGTTTCAAAACTGGTCTTGCTATTCGCAAGACTGAGCACCTGCAAGTCAAGGATTATCTTTTCTCTTTTGTATATTTTTTTAATCTTTTTAATGGCTATAAAGAGAAATAGAAATAAAGTAAATATAGTATATATATATATGTATATATTATTTATGTATATAGGGGTAGGGGTAGGGGTAGGGGTGGAGGTGGAGATGGCTTGTAGCACGGTGATGAGTTGGTCATCGTCTAGGAAGATGCAACCAACAGGACGAAGTGCTGCGTAGAGTGTAAGATGGATGGGTGGAAGATGTATGCGAAAATGCTTTCTGTACACCTGTATCGGGGAATGTCAGCAACTGGTGCAGATATTCGCATGATACAACGTATGGAAGGTGATTTGAAAATATATATATATGTATGTATCTATGTAAATATATATATATATATATATATATATATGGATATAATTATATAGGTGTACATGTAATTATATATGTATATATATGTATATATAGTTATCTAAATATATGTATAGATAGATGTATGTATATATATATATATGTATATGTATGTATATATAACTATATAGATGTACATATATATATGCATATATATATAGTAATATATGTATATAGATCTATGTAGATATATATATATGTATTTGTAGTTATTGATATATATCTATATATGTATGTATATTTGTATAAATGTATATATGTATAAATATATGTGTATATATATGTATATATATATATATGTATATATACTTATACTTAGTTGTATTGGTAATAGTATATGTACAGATATATATATCTATATATATATTTATACGTATATAAATATATGTATATATGTAACTATATATGTGTATATGTATATATGTATAAGTATATAGATATAAATATATATGTTTATGTATGTATGTATATATACTTATATATATTTGTATAGGTACTAAAATGTATATATATATATATAAATATATATAGGTATAAATATACATAAGTATGTATATGGGCATGTACAAGTGAGAGTGTGTGTGTACGAGAGTGTGTGTGTGTATGTGTGAGGCGAGTGTCAGAGAGAGAGAGAGAGAGAGAGATCGTCTGCTGGAGTGAAGAGGTGGAGAGTTAAGCCGTCTGGAGCCCCAGCCATCGTCTGATGTCCACACGCACGCACAAGCGTGTAGGCGCATGAAGAGGCACGCGCGCGCAGGAGGGAGCAGGTGTGGGAGGAATCGCAGGCCACCACGCTGTGCGAAGAGGCGGGCGAAGATGCAGGTGCAGACAGGTGCGGGCGAAGGCTTATGCGGGAGCGGGCGGTGGAGCGGGCGCGGGGAGAGACGCGGGTGCAGGTGTGCGCGGATCGGCTGGCGTCGATAGCAGCGTGGAGAGAGAGTGCTGGGTGACCGGATAAGTGAGAAACTTACCGATCACCGCACTATAGCCACAGTGTCGCGCTCTCTAGCGTGAACAGTGGCTAGAGTGCATGCTCGGCTCGTGCAATCGCCTTCGCCCGGTTCAGCGTGTGCGGGCGGTGTGGAGCGGTTGGCGCACGCGCGGATGAGGCTGCGTCAGCTGCTAGCTTGTGGGTAACTGGCTGGGCTGCGGGCGGAGTTTCGCGACAAGGCCAGTGGAGAAGGGCGAGGGCGGCCTGCTGGTGCACACAGAGGCCACGGAACCAGCTCCTGAGGCACGTGGCAGCCTGCGCTACTGCTGGCTGCCGCTGCTTACGCCTTGCTGCTGTTGCAGAGCTTCAGAATTTGACTTTGAGGCAATGGCGGTGATGCTTGGAATGATGAAATCAGAGCGGTGAACCACCACGCCCATCGGCTCTTTGCTAAGCAGGGCGGTGGTGGGACTCACAGTGGTGGTTGTGCACCACTGTGAGCTGCTCCTGCCCGTAGCGTGGCTCTTCAAGGAGAAGAGAGGCTCCGTATGGAGGGGAGAGGGGAGGGGACGGCCTGGAAGGGAAGCTGCTGTGTTGGATTTTTTTGTGTTGGACCAGGCTCCCCTGCTAAGAAGATAGCTGTGCCTTTTTAAAGAGGAAGAAGGCAAGCACAGCCATGCCCCGGCTGTGCATGGTTGTGCATGCAGTTGGCAAGGAAAGCTTGCTGCAGAGAATGGCATGGGGAAGAAGAGGCCATGCCTTGCAGCCGCGCGGAGAAATTCAAAGCCAAATAGGAATAAAAAATAAAGATGGAGATTTTGCGAGGCAACACTTGAAGAATTTGTTAATTACAAGGCCATTTATTTCACTCTCCTCCCCTCTCAAATAAATGCATGCATGCGTGTATCTTTACAAATGCGACCATGTCTACCTAATATACACTAGCAATGCTAGGAAATAGCACAAGTTGGCACAATTGTTGGTGTATTTTTGCTGTGCAATCAATGTGCTATCCTTCTGCCACGATCAGGCCTACGGAGGCCATTTCTCTGGGAGGAAAACTGCAGCCAAGGTGTTGTAGGGCGGTTTCTTTTGGCCCTCCCTTCACCAGGATGCACAGAATTATGCCAAACATTGCACTAGGTACCAGTGGTTAGGGTCAATGTCACATCGTGACATGATGCCCTTACAACCCATCATAGCTGCTGAAATCTTCAACATTTGGGGAATCGATTTCATGGGTCCCTTTCCTCCTTCCAATGGCTTCGAATACATCCTCATTGCTGTTGATTATGTTTTGAAATGGATCGAGGCTATTCCCATGCGCCATGCTGACCATGTCATATCCACTCGATTTGTCAAAGACCACATTTTTGCACTCTTTGGGATCCCTCGAGCCATTATCTCGGATGGAGGAAGCCATTTTACCCATGCTTCTTTTTGGGCACTTCTGAGGAAATATGGAGTCCACCATCGTATCGCATCTCCATATCATCCTCAGATGAACGGCCTGGAGGAGGTGTTAACCCAACAATTCAAGCAAATTCTCCAGAAAATGGTTCGGCCTGATCGTAAGGATTGGTCCGACAAGCTGATTGATTCACTTTGGGCGTATCGGACCGCCTTCAAGGCTCCCCTAGGTATGTCCCCTTATAGAATCGTTTACAGGAAGCCTTATCACTTGCCCATGGAGCTGGAGCACCGTGCTTATTGGGCGGTTTGCCAATGTAACCTCGACCCAGACCTATGTGGTCGTGAAAGGAAACTCCAACTCCAAGAGCTGGAAGAGCTCCGCCGTGAAGCCTATGATTCTGCCTTAACTTTCAAGCAAAGCACTAAGGCTTTTCACAACAGCCGTATTCGGCAAAAGGAATTTGAGCCATCTCAGCAAGTTTGGCTTTACAATGCCCGGCTCAAATTCTTTCCAGGGAAATTAAAGTCCAAATGGACTGGTCCCTTCTTGGTCTCGAGACCATTTCCCAACGAGGCAGTTGAAATTGATGATCCCAAATCTAGGCATAAATTTACGATCAATGGGTAGCGTTTAAAACCTTATCTTACTCATGAACTTGCCTCCGTTAGAGAAACGGTTGCCCTGCTGGAGGGTAACTAATGTCGTGCCTCATTCTAAGTCCAGCTGGGGATGTTAAATTCAGCGCTTATTGGGAGGCACCCTAGCAACACTCCTCCACTGTCACGTACACTTCACTTAGCACCTTTTTACTTCACCACCCACCATCCACCCACCCTACCACCCTACTATTTACCCTGCAACTCAGCTCTCGCTCCCCGATCTTTGGACCTTCCTCTACCCTGCATGCATATGAGGACATAGCATCGTTTGACATGGGGGGGTGGATAGGCATCTATAGGATCTGGGTATTATATGGTATCATGCAGCTTCCATCCATCTATAAATATGTATATAAAAAAAAAAGGTGTTTAGTAATGATTTGAAGGCTGAAACAAAAATATAATAAGTGTTTATGGATATTCAACCACTATTTTGAAGACTTTCCAGGCCACAGAAGTTTGATTCGCTCAGGCTCGGCTTAATTCACTTGAGCATTGACAAGATAGATCGGAATCTCTCCTAACTAAGGATGTATTCTTGTACCTGAGACATCAGTACAAGATCCATTGGTTTGCTTCTATGCGAGAGCCTAAGTAATCTTGGTTCACACTACACATATCAAGAAAGACCAGGTGAACATAAGATGCAACCCTAGTGTTCATTAGGGAAGGTGGAGTCCTTACCTGTGCATGCAGGTAGACTCTTTATCCTAGGCATTAGTCTTGTGTCTAGGAGAAACTCTTTCCACCAAAAAGGAACTCTCCCACCAAAAGTAAAAGTGTGCTCCTCCAAATAAAGTTGTAAGAGATATACTGACACTTGTTTCAAAAAAAAAATCTATGCAAATAAGTCAGTATATCTCACAAATATCTGTAAATTCTTCTCCCTAAAAAGTTTTTCAGGGCAAGTTACAAAAAACCTATTTCTACCATATATTCTTTGAGCCACAAATGTGATAAAATGGGAGTTGAGTTTTCCATCATCTTTCTAAGGGTCAATCCGAAGACACAAGCTGAAACTAGGACCAACCTGCACTTAAAGATTTGTGAAACCCTGGGCCTGAGTCTTAATGTTCATCTGGTCAGTCTTGATCCTTCACTATGCACAAGCCATAATCTCTTGAGCTCTCGAGTATGGCAAAAACCTTCTAAGTCCTAGAAATTGTACTTAAGGATTAAATATCAAGAGTCCCGGTTAGTCGAGATATGGTCTATGTCACATAAGACTTAAAGTACTGGTAGTCTTCTCTGCAATTGGTTCTCACAATATCTAACAAATAAACACACCCATGTTGCCTCAGAAGAAAATCTTCAGCTTAAGATCATTTCTAAATACAATACAAAATGTTTTGCGAGGGACTAGCGAAAGATAGGCATGGGGGTATGATTGCACAGCAAAAATACACAAATAAATATGCCATCTTGTATTATTTCCTAGCACTGCCACTGCATATTACGTAGCTATAGCTGCATTTGTAAAAAGACACTTGCATGCATTTATTTAAGAGGGGTGGATAATGCGAATAATTTACCATGTAATTAACATCTTCATCAAGGGTTGCATTGCAAATTCACCATCCTCATTTTTTTTATTTTGACTTTGAATTTCTTCTCCATCGCGTGGGTCAGGGCATGGGGCATACACCTGTTCGTGCCATTCCTCTGCCAACTGCATGGCTGGACTTCCTCTGCTAGCAGCATGGCGGTGGCATGCATCTCCTTCTTTGAAAAGCGCTGCCCTCTCCCTTGCGCAAGTGGGAGCCTGGAACACACACCACCTGCAAACACCTTCCTCCAGGCCATCTTCCTCCCCTCTCCCTCTCCATACGCAGTCTCTCTTCTCACTGAAGAGGCACACTGCAGGCAGGAGCAAGCTCACAGTGGTCCCACGACCACCACTGTGAGTTCCACCATCACCCAGCTCCTTCGTGAGTAGGTGGGCATGGTGGTTTCAGCCTCTATTTTCTTCTCTGGAAGCTCTCGTCGCCATTGCCAGAGCTCCAAGGTCGGAAGCTCCAATAGCAGCAGCAACGGCCTCCAGCAGCTGCGCAGGCCACCGCAAGCTCTCCCTGCTCACCCTCACATGCAAAACTAGCCGCAATTGGTTGCTCACTTCGCATGGCACTGAAGCTACTGTTCATGCCTCTCAGCATGGAACTGTAGCTACAGTGCGGTGACCGCTTTGTTTCTCACTTATCCAGTCACCGCGCGCTCTCTGTCTTCACTGTGACTGCCTCCAACCCATCACGCACGTGCGTTTCAACATCTACGCCCGCATCCGCATACGCTAGCTCCCGTCCATGCCCACACCCGTTCCCACTTGCAGCGCAGTGCGCTGCATTGCCCTCTCTCATGCTCCCGCACCAACCTGCATGCGACGATAGTGCCGCGCTCTCCCTCCAGCACCCGCACGTAGGCTTTGTGCACCTGCACGTTCCCTGGCCACCACATGACGCCCGCTTTAGCCAGACGCCTTAAACACTCTCTCTCTCTCTCCCACTCCTCTCCAGCAGACACACACACCAGTACACACACACACTCATACACACACTCACTTGTACACACCTATACATACTTGTCTATATATACGTATATATATTTATATATGTATATGTATATATATATATACATATTCATACCTATACAACTATATATAAGTATATATATATATTTATACATATATACATATATACATACATATATACATATATATATCTATAGATATAAATACATATATATATACACATATACACATACATATATTCCTATATATATATATATTTACATATCTATATATATATATACATAACTACATATACACCTATATAGTTACAACCCTATCTATATATATACACATATATATGTTTATACATATATATATGTATTTACATACACATCACCTACCTGTATCCATACGTCCTTACACTAGTCACTCCACCACACATTATATCGTGGGAATATCTGCACCAGTTGCTGATATTCCCCGATACCCTCATAAAGAAAGTGCCTCCGCACAGGTGTCGGACCCGGTTAGGTTGTTAATATGCTGATTTTATAGTTGATGTGTGTATAGTGGTTAACATAAATCAGACCTAACCATCTCTTTACAAAATTTTTAACCTGGCCTACTTGATTTTATCTTGGTCACTTTTAGGCCGAGGGTCGAACTAAGGGAAGTGGGGTTACAAGTCAAGTTTCTATGCCTTTCCTACAACGAGTCTCTTCCATTCGTTTATTGTATTTTTGGTGTTTTTCTATTTATATTTTTTTCTGGTAATCTTTGTCCTTGAAGCAAACCCTCAAAATTAAGTTCTTGGCTTTGAGCCAAATCAGGTTCCGAAACGGTCTTGGCTATTCGCAAGACGGATTACCTACAAGTCAAGTATTATCTTTTCTCTTTTATATTATTTTTTATCTTTTTATTGCCATGCAAGAGAAATAGAACTGAAGTAACTATAGTATCTATATATATATATATCTATACTATATATGTATAAAGGGGTGGGGGTGAGGGCGGAGATGGAGTGTAGCATGGTGTCGAGTCGGTCGTCGTCTAGAAAGACACAACCAACAGGATGAAGTGCTACGTGTGAGGTGGATTGGTGGAAGATGAATGCTAACACGTGATAAATGCTAGTTTATCATCATTCTTATGCATTAAAACAAACCTAGCTCTTAGGATTTTACTCCACAAATGGGTTTTTGGGCTGCATTTAGGCATAAAATACGTTAGGCATGCATTGCATTTTTTTATTCTCTTTTTAATCTATTTTTGTGAGTGTTAGGGATGTACAGATATACAGATCCCTAAAACCCTAGCACTCAAGAAGGCAAATGCTGAAGGAGAAGCCCAGACTAGCTGGAACTTAGCTTGATCCAGCTCACCACATCTGGAACCTAGCTCACTTGAACTAGGGTTAGCTCACCCCAGCTCCATTTAGCTAATCTCAGCTGAATGGCAACTAAAGAAAGTTCATCTTAGCTCACCCTAGCTCAAGTCAGCTCAGATCCAGCTCAACTTAGCTGAGTCTAGCTCATCTCAGCTCCCACTAGTCCATAGGGAGCTCTAGCTAGCTCAACTAAGGTCACAAGAGTTCACCCCAGCTCAGATCTTGCTACATCAAGATACACTCAACTCCATCCAACTGAAGAAGAACTCATCCCAGCTCAGGAAACTCAAGTTCAGCTCCCGGGAACATAGCTTAGCTCAATTTACTTGAGCTAAGATACCTTAGCTGCCTCAACTAGCTTGATTCTCCCCAGGAGCACCAGACCTAGCTCACCTCAGCTCACTATGGTAGAAGCTAGCTCACTTTAGCTTGGCTTAGCAACTAGCAAAGAAATAGCAAGCTAAGCCAGCTAAAGTAGCCCCATGCCATCCTCTTCAATAGCAGCCTGCTCCAACTCCAGCTCCAGACTTCTCCTCCTTATCTCCTCCCTCCAAACCCTAGCTCCAACACCTTCTCCTCTACTTCCCCTTTAGCTAAGCTAGCTTAGCTAGCAACCAGCTCCTTGTCCATCCACCACCTTCAAATTCAACCCTAGCTAGCTCCACCAACTTAAGCCTACCTCAGCTAGCTACCCTACTAAAGTTGGTGCCACCTCCTAGCCACCCCTTCAGCCCATCATCACCACCAAAAGACACCAAAAGTTGGTGCCAAAAACTACCCTTAACCACCTCTCTTTTGGCGCCAACTTTCAGCCCTTCATCCACCCTACACCTACCCACATAACCCATCCTAGCCATCCACCTACCCCTCCTTCTAGAGCCCTTCTTGGCTCCAACTTAGACCCCCTTCTAGAAGCCATTTTGGCGCCAACATCAAGGGGTGTCAACACCCATAACCACCCGTTAGGTGTCCCTTAAGTTGGCACCAATTAACCTTGGCCATTGGATCCTTAACCACCTCCATCCTTCCATCCTAGCCCTCCATTTCAAGGAGCACCTTAACCCCCCATCCTACCCTATAAAAAGACCACTACCCACCACCATTCAAGGCATCCTTGGTTAGCAAATTCACTCTCATATTCCATCTAGAAGTCCACGTCCAAGAGAGAAGAAGAAGAAGAAGATTAAGCGGATATTCTGTCCCCTTGGTGCCTTCCCCTCTTCCCTTCTCTCTTGGGTCACGCCAGCCAAAGGAGAAGCTAGGCAAGGAAGATCTTTGGAGGAGTTCTTGAAGGTGGTCCACGCCACCTTGGAGGAATTTTTGAGGGTGGTGCACACCCACCCCTTGGAGAGAGCATTGAAGGTGGTAGCTTCCACCTTGGAGGAGCTCTCAAGGAAGGAGAAGAAGGATGCCCTCTTTTAAAGCCAAGGAGCAGATAGGCTTGGAGCAAGAAGACTCCTTTCTTCACCAAATTTTGCAAGAGGATTAGTGTTTCTTTATTCGCTTTTTTTTTGTTTAGTTCTAGTAGAAGCATTCCTCTACTTGTCCTTGAAAAGAACACTAATTCTAGTCAATTAAATTGCCTTCTTTTAGCTTTTTATTGCAATTGTTACTTTTGGTTCTAGCACATGTTTCACCTCTTCTTCCTAATTACTCTAGGCCCCCACTTGCCTAGAGTGAGCTTAGGAAGAAGGTATTTCTATCTTTTAAATTTTAGTTAAGCAATTGTAGGTGTTAGTACTTTCCGTTACAATTCACATTTTGCCCTCGTCTTTTCAAAACAAAAAAAAACTACATATTTAAAATACCAAAAAGAAAGTTGAGATGTGTTTTTAGCCAAGAGAATTGAATTGCAATTTTTGCCTCCTTGGACGACCCTAGATACTCCCCTATCTAGGTTTGTAAATTTAAAAGCGTATGCGAATTCGTGTGTTACAACGACGTTGAAAACCCACTTTTACAAATCACGCGTATTTCATTATCAACACGCTTTTTGTACGCGTGTATCGAGGAGTATCAGCAACTGGTGCAAATTTTCCCACGATATCACGTATGATAAGTAACATGAAAATATATATATATATGTATATTTGTAAATATATCTACATATATATATTGTTATTAATATATAGGTATATGCAGTTATATATGTATATATGTATAAGTATGTATATATAACTATATACATGTAAATATACATATATATATCTATAAATGGTAATATATGTATATAGATATATGTAGATAGATATGTATATATATATATATGTATATATAGTTATAGATATATATATATGCATGTATATTTATATATATATATATATATATATGTATAAATATATGTAGATATATGTATGTATAAGTATATGTGTATATATATGCATATATATATATATAAGTATATAGATGTGTATATATATATATGTATGTATATAGACAAATACATATTTATGTAAGTACTAATATATGTATAGATATATGTATAAATATATATATATATGTGTATATAAGTATATGTATATATGTAAATATATATGTATATATATATAAGTATATAGATATATGTATATATATATATATATATGTATACTAATACTTAGTTATATAAATACTACATATATATAGATATAAGTATATATATATATATATGTAAATAAATATATGTTTATATATCAATATATATATATAATAGTGTATAGGTGTGTGTGTGTGTATGGAAGTGTGAGTGTATGTGTGTGTAAGCGTCGGTAAAGAGAGTGAGAGAGTGTTGTGAGAGAGAGTGAGGGAGAGAGAGAGAGCGGGAGAGAGAACAAGAGACTGTGCTACTGGAGTGAAGACGCGCGGGTTAAGTCGTCTGTGTGCTCAAGGTGTCGTCTGGAAGCCCCACGCACGCACGCAGGTGCGTATACGGGCGGAGAGAAGAGGTCGCAGCACGTAGATGGGAGTGGGTGGGAGGAGAGGAGGCCGCAGTGCACCATGTTGCGCGAAGGGCTGGAGCAGGCGCTGGCAGGTGTACGCGGTGAAGGCAGCGGGCGAAGGCAGGCACTAGGAGAGGCAGCTGCATGCAGACGTACGCGGGCGGGCGACGCGGGCTGAGATGCACGTGTGGGCTGCGGCCAGTTGCGGTGCGCCGGGTGACCGGGTAAGTGAGAAACTCACCGGTCACCCCACTATAGCCACAGTATTCCACAGACTAGCATGAATAGTGGCTACCGTGGTCGGATGAGCCGTGCGATCGGGAGCGGGCGGTGCTATGAGTGCAGACGTCTCGGCACACGTGAAAGAGTGGCTCCGGCTAGTGGCTTGCAGGCGGGACCTCACGACAGAGCGTGCGGAGAAGGCTGGGTCACGAGCGAAGGGGCGTGACAGGGTGCGCGGTGGCCTGCAGGTGTTGGCTGGGGTACGCGGTGAGGCTTGGCCGGCCGCTGTAGTGGCACGCGGTGGTCGGTTGCAGAAGAGAGAGCGCAACAGGGCGCTTGCGCGAAGAAGCGAGAGGGGAGGGCAGTGAGAAGGAGAAGGAAGCAAGGGTGCCTGCCGGCACGCGCGGAAGCCATCGTGCGGGCGCGCGGTGGCCTACGCGCCTGCTGCCGCCTTGCTATTGCTGCTGTCGCGGAGCTTCAGACCTTGAAGCCTGCGGTAATGGTTGAAGTGGCTGGAAAGTGAAAAAGTCAGGGAAGAGCCACCATGCCCACCGGCTCTATGGTGAGCAGGGCGGTGGTGGACTCATGGTGGTGGTTGTGCACCACCGTGACGTGCTCCTGTCCGTCGAGTGTCTCCTCAGAGGAGGAGGGCCAGCATATAGAGGGAGAGGAAGGAGATGATGGTGGCCTGGAAGGTGAAGTGGAGCTGCTGTGGGTTTTTCTTTGTGGAGGACCAGGCTTCTTTGCAAGAAGGCAATCGAGCTCTTTTTAAAGAGGAGGAGAGCATGCACATCCATGCCCTGGCTATGCATGGCTCATGCATGGCTCAAGTCAGGGAGAGGCGGCTATAAGGCTAGCAGGGAGAGGCGGCTGCAGGGCTGGCAGGGCGAGGGGGAGCTGGACATTGCACGAAGTGAAGGAGTTGTCATGCAGCCACGGGAAGAGTTTGAAAGTCAAGTAGAAATAAAAATAAAAGGAAGGTGAATTTTGCAAAGATGCACTTGAGGAAAAATGTTATTTGCAAGGCCACTTATTTCACTCTCCTCCCCTCTCAATTAAATGCATGCATGCATGTATTTTCACAAATGCGACTGTGGAACCCTAATATGCACAGGTAATGCTAGGAAATAGCACAAGACAGCACAATTGCAGGTGTATTTTTGCGGTGCAATCATACCCCCATGCCTATCTTTTGCTAGTCCCTAGCAAAACAGTATTTAGAAATGATCTTAAGCTGAAGATTTTCTTCTGAGGCGATATAGGTGTGTTTATTGTTGGATATTGTGAGAACCAATTGTAGAGAAGACTACCAGTACTTTAAGTCTCACATGACAACGATCATCCCTCCACTAACTAGGACTCTTGATATTTAAACCTTAAGTACGATTTCCAGGACCCAGGATGTTTTTGCCATACTCGAGAGCTCAAGAGATTATGGCTTATGCTTAGTGAAGGATCAAAACTAACCAGATGAACATTAAGACTCAAGCCCAGGGTTTCACGAATCTTTAAGCAAAGGTTGGTCCCAGTTTCAGCTCGTGTTTTCGAATTGACCCTTAAGAAGATGACGAAAAACTCAACTCCCATTTTTTGACATTTGTGGCTCACAGGAAAACAGGGCATTTGCGACTTGCCCTGAAGAACTTTTTAGGATAGAGACTTTACAGACATTTGTGAGATATACTGACTTATTTGCATTTTTTTCTTTTTGAAACAAGTGTGAGTATATCTCTTACAACATTATTTGGAGGAGCACACTTTTCTTTTTGGTGGGAGAGTTCTTTCTTGGTGGAAAGAGTTGCTCCTAAACACAAGACTAAAGCCTGGGATAAAAAGTCTACCTGCGCGCACAGGTAAGGACTCTACCTTCCCCAATGAACACTAGGGTTGGATCTTATGTTCACCTGGTCTTTTTTGATATGTGTAGTGTGAACCAAGATTACTTAAGCTCTCAAGTAGAAGCAAACCAACGGATCCTATACTGGTGTCTCAAGTACAAGAATACGTCCTTAGTTAGGAGAGATTCGGATCTATCATGTCAATGCTCAAGTGAATGAAGCCGAGCTTGAGCGAATCAAGCTTCTGTGGCCTGGAAAGTCTTCAAAACAGAGGTTGAATGTCCATAAACACTTACTGTATTTTTGTTTCAGCCTTCAGATCATTACTAAGCACCATTTATATATATTTTTTTTTCTTTTTCTTTTTCTTTTTCTTGCATATTTATAAATAGGTGGAAACTACATGATACCATGAAATACCCAGATCCTATGGATGCCTATCCACCCCCCCATGCCAAACGATGCCATGTCCTCATATGCATGTAGGGAAGGGTAGAGAAAGGATGAAAGATCGGGTAACAAGAGCTGAGGTGCAGGGTATACAGCAGGGTGGTAGGGTGGGTGGATGGTGGGTGGTGAAGTGAAAAGTGAAGAGATCGTGATAGTGGCATGAAAGGTGATGGTGGATGGTGAAAGGTCTGGCATTTAATGGGATGAGAGTGTCCCATGCGGAACAGAAAATAAGTCATGAGGAAGAAGTTGGCCCACAGATTGGCCAAGAAGAGGGGCTTCTTGGATAGATGGATCCAAAAAGGAACAGCCCTAGTGAGTAAGATGTGGGCTCAAGGTCCCAGTGTAGAATTGCAAATCCGCTTGATTTGGCATGAAAGAAAGGGTAATTCGGTCTTCAAGAGTGTCGACCGGTGGTTAGTAGCCCGGATATGGCTCAGACCACGAGGTTTGGGAGCGGAGAAAACCTCGTCAGAAGTCTGGTTAGGAGAAGGTACGGGAATAGGGAGGGATGGGGGAACCTCACAATATGTGTTCATCAGGCAGTCATCAGTGTTTATAGGTAATCTGCAGCAGTCCGAATAGGTCCCAAATAGTTCGATACTCCCACTGACGGCCATGTCCTAGTCAGACGTGTCATCCTGGATACAATTGCAATCAAAGTTCTTGGCTGCCTTGAAGATGTTAAGCTTGAGCTTTTCAGATCCAACGGCAATCTCAATACAACCCTTCTCGAAGTCGATAAGGGCACGGGCTGTGGCCAAGAAAGGTCCACCAAGGATGATCGGACAATCAGAAAGTGAGCTAGGAACTTCCATATCTAGAACTAGAAAGTCAACAGGAAAACAGAGATTGTTGCCCCTAACCACCACGTCTTCCACCACACCCTTCGGGATTTTCACAGAACGATCTGCCAACTGTAACGTGACAGGGGTGGGTTTCAGATTTTCTAAGGAAAATTTTTTGAGCATTATGGTCGGTATAAGATTTATGGAAGATCCTAGATCAAGCAGGGTACGGTTAAAATTTCAACCTTGGATGCTACACGAAATAAGCGATGTGCCCGGATCTTTCTACTTCGGTGGTAGATTTGATAGTATAGCACAACTCGCATGAGGCAAGAGAACCACTGGATTCTTGGTTTTCTTTGACTGTCACCAGGGTGTTGTGTAGTCTTTGAGAAATTGGGCGACAGTAGGTATGTGGTCGATAGTCTCGAGCAGGGGTACCTTGATTTCTACATCCCTGAAAAAATTACGCAGGTAATAAAAGGCCTGTGTATCTTTCTTTTTGCCTTTTGGCTCCCTCAGTAGAGCCTCAGGGAATAGGACTGATTCTAGCACCAATTTGGGTGTATCGTCCTCTCGGGAATGTGGTGCGCATCCTAAATGAGAGGGCGATGAAGAAGACGGGCCAGGATCAGGCCGAGGCAGATCGACGGTTTGCTTACCGCTCCTCGTAGTGATAGCATTGGATGATGCAGGTCCAGTGGGATCATATGGCGGAGGAGGGTTTGCAATAGGGACATAAGAGTGCAGTGTTGTAGTGGGACTATCCTGAAATCCCGGTGGAATGCTCGGAGCTTGCAGAATTTGATTAACCTGCCCCTGAGAAGGTCGTACCTGTGGTTGAGGACCACAGGGTACGAAATTTCGTGGGTTTGGGACAGGTTGGGCAGGAAGAGTGCCTTGAGATCGAGTCACAATGCGTAGTTGACTGATCTCAGCATTCTACTGCACCAATTGGTGTTGAAGAGAGGTCATGTTCTCTTCATGGCGCTTTGACAAATTCGTCATCATTCTCATCAATTTGTGAAGAGAACTTGAAGCGTGTTCTACTTGCGGTACGCAAGGGCCTAATGGCAGATTCACCATAGGATTAGACTGGGCCCTTGGGATGATGGGTGCAGACGATCGCATTGGTCCACCCGCGGGGTTTTGGCGCTGCAGGTTGTTAGACCATGCGAAGTTCGGATGATTGCACCACCCTGGGTTATACGTGGCAAAGAACGGGTTGTTCCCCAAGGCACAAGCGTCTTCTATGCCAGAAGACGTGTTCACATGTAAGTATGCGTCTGAGAACACGGAGGCTTGGTCCTCCATGTCGAAATACTGGATCGCAGAAGCCAATTCCACATGACTTACCGAGTCGCTTGCCGTGAAACTCAGTAAGGAAGGTCTTACGGGGTTTCTCGGGATAAGCCTGGTGTTGGAAGAATTGGGATTGTGACGAAGTGGTGAAGTGGGGGTGTTTACCATAGAATGGGTGGGGTTGGCCAGAAGCTCGTCCAGCTTCTTGTGCATGATGGAGACTTCATCCAGTTTTTGTGCAATAAGGCTTAGATCAGCGGAAGAATGGGAGGGTCCCGTGTCAACTTCGTGGACATTTCGGGGCTGGCTGGTACGATTAAAGGTGACAATGGAAGCATTGTTCATTGAGTTTTCACTCATATTTTCAAACAATTCAAATGCTCCATTCTCGTCTTTATTTATGAAATTCCCTCCGCAGGAAGCGTCTGCAATCTGCTTCAAAGTCTCATTTAGCCCATAGTAGAAAATCTGGGCTATATGCCACTTAGGCAGACCATGGTGCGGACATTTCCTGAGAAGGTCATTATACCCCTCCCATGCCTCATGAAATTGTTCACCATTTTGTTGCTTAAATGAAGTGATAGCATGGAGAAGCGCATTGGTTCGCCTGATTGGGAAGAACATTTTTCAGAAATGCTGTTCGCATCTCCTCCCAAGAGTGGATGGTTCTCCCAAGGGTGCATAATCACTACGACGCTTTATCCCGCAATGAAAACGGGAACATTTTCATGAGGACTATAGGTAACCCGATATTTCTTTGTTTAACAGTTTCAGCTAATCGGGTTAGGTCTCCAAGTAGAGAAAAGGATCTTCACTTGCAAGACCATGGAAGTGGAAATTTATTAGGCCAAATATGTTTGGTTTCAATTCAAAGTCGTCCCCGCCCATGGGGACCTGAATTTGTCCTATGGTCCCTGTAGCAGCCGGATTCTGATAGGAGCTAAGAGACATTGGCTCCTCCCTTTCGGGAGGGCTCTGCCTTTCCTCCAATGTTTACCGAATGGCTTCAATTTTCTCATTATACATTTCCATTTGGGCTTGGAGGCAGGTTATGGGATCTAAGGCCCACCACCTGGTGGGCTCTGAGGGCGGTTTCCTCCCTCGGGATTTAGGGGTGGGGTGCAGCCATGTTTGTGGAGGAGGAGGATGATTCGGCTTCTTTTCGAAATTTATCCGGCAATTCAAACAGTTCAGGGTTTTGTGACCTCCGCCCTAACATGCACTACCACAGGAAGAATTGGGGAGATGAGAAGGGAAAAGAGATGAGAGAGATGACGCTGCAAAGGTACACTTGATAACAAATCAGTACAATCAAATTCCTAACCTCTACAGTGTACCCTTAGACCTAAAGATCTAAGTTACCTACTATCACGAACTACGGAACCGAATGCGAGCACCGTGGAACCACTGGGCCAGATTGAAAGGCCGTTTGCACCAGTCTTAAACACCCAATAGCACGCAGGAACCCTCACCAGCACGTAGACGCTACACGCAGGTAGTTAGACCTCCAATCCTTAATAAGGGTCGAGTTACTACCAATTTTAGTTAGAGGCTTAAGGTCAAGTGCTTTTGGAATGTGAAGGGCGTTGTTTATGGGTAATGCCCAAGTGATTGATTTTCAGAGTGCGTAAAATAAGTACGCAATGGGGAAATCTCCCCAAATTGAAGCTTTTTCTTGGTGAATGGTTTTTAGAGTTCAGCCTTATGTAGTATGGATTTTAGGATTTCTCTGAATTACCAATTCAACCTATCTCCGAGTTTTTGAGAGAATATAGGTTTTCTTCAAAGCCTAGAAAACCCTTCTTCAATGTTAATTGGTCAATGGATGCTACAATGCAATGGGCTTCCCTAATTGGAGATTTCTATGTGTGGATGCACGAATCAATTTTAGATTAGTGTGAAAGGGAGCCAAAAGCGCTTCAATTCAAGTGCTCCCAATCACCAGCAAAATGTCCACACACAAGGCTCAACCAAAAGATAAGGAAAATCAAATTGTTGGGGTTGAAGTGTTCGAGATCGAATCTTAGGCAGGTTGAAAAGTCATGGTGGGGTTGGCATCAACTCAATTCCAAGTCTCCCCACCAAAAAGGTGATCCCGAATTGTAGATAAGTGAGGCAAAAGAGGGGTGCAATCAATGTTTTTATGTTTGCCACAAAGAATACTTCACACGGCGAAAAATTCAAGAATCAAGATTCTTGGATTTTCTCTATGCGAAGTAAGGCGGGAAATCCCGGGGTGGTGGGAGTAAAGGTAATCAATTAAACAAGTGAATTTTAATCCACTTGCCCCAAGAGATCCCAAGAAGTTTTTTTTTTTTTTAGTTCTTAGTTTTTTTTTATTTTATTAAGGTGACAAGTTAACCTAAGTTGCTAAGAAAAGAAGACCTACTTGTTCGGCAACGTGTGCGAAGCTCCAATGCGGTGTCGACGTCTTCACGCTCTCGTTCCTACCTTGGATCTGCTCACGTCTTCGACTTCGTCTGCCCGCCTTCTCCTTGCAACAGGTTCACCTGCACGGCAATAAACAAAAACACCCGTGGAGAGAGAAGAGAAAAAAAATTGAAAGGAATGGAATAGAAACTTACTTGCAGGCGCACTCCCCCGGCAACGGTGCCATAAAAGGTGTGGTGTCGGACCCGGTTAGGTTGTTAATATGGTGATTTTATCGCTGAAGTGTGTATAGTGGTTAACCTAAATCGGACCTAACCATCTCTTTACAAAATTTTTAACTTGGCCTACTTGATTTTATCTTGGTCACTTTTAGGCCCAGGGTCGAACTCATGGAAGTGGGGTTACAAGTCAAGTTTCTACGCCTTTCCTACAACTAGTTTCTTCCGTTCGTTTATTGTGTTTTTGATGTTTTTCTATTTAGATTTTTTTCTGATAATCTTTGTCCTTTAGGCACACCATCAAAATAAAGTTCTTGGCTTTGAGCCAAATTAGGGTTCCAAAACGGTCTTGGCTATTCGCAAGATAGATTACCTGCAACTCAAGGATTATCTTTTCTCTTTTATATTTTTTTTTCACTTTTTATTAGCATGCAAGAGAAATAGAAGTAAAGTAACTATATTATCTATATATATATATATGTCTATACTATATATGTATAAATGGGTTGGGGTGGAGGCTGAGATGGAGTGTAGTACGGTGTCGAGTCAGTCGTCATCTAGAAAGATGCAACCAATAGGATGAAGTGCCACGTGTGAGGTGGATTGGTGGAAGATGAATGCGAACATGTTTTTTGTACGCGTGTATCGGGTAGTATCAGCAATTGGTGAAAATATTCCTGCGATACCACATATGATAAGTAATGTGAAAATATATATATATGTATATATGTAAATATATCTATATATATATATGGTTATAAATATATAGGTATATGTAGTTATATATGTATATATGAATATGTATGTATATATATATGTATAAGTATGTATATATAACTATATAGGTGTAAATATATATATCTATATATGGTAATATATGTATATAGATATATGTAGATAGATATATATATATATGTATATATAGTTATAGATATAAATATATATGTATGTATATTTATATATATATATATATATGTATAAATATATGTATATATATGCATGTATAAGTATATATGTATATATATGTATATATATATAAGTATATAGATGTATATATATATATGTATGTATATAGACTAATACATATTTATATATGTGCTAATATAGGTATAGATATATGTATATATATATATATGTATATAAGTATATGTATATATGTAAATATATATGTATATATATATATATATAAGTATATGGATATATGTATATATATATATGTATAGTAATACTTAGTTATAGAAATACTATATATATATATATGTATATAAATATATGTATAGGTATATATATATATATAATAGTGTATAGGTGTGTGTGTGTATGGAAGTGTGAGTGTATGTGTGTGTAAGCGTCGGTAAAGAGAGTGAGAGAGTGTTGTGAAAGAGAGTGAGAGAGAGAGAGAGCGGGAGAGAGAACGAGAGACTGCACTGCTGGAGTGAAGACGTGCGGGTTAAGTCGTCTGGATGTCCCACTAATGCATGTAGGTGCGTATGCACGCGGAGAGAAGAGGTCGCAGCATGTAGACTGGAGTGGGAGCGAGGAGAGGAGGCCGCAGCGCGCCGCACTGTGTGAAGGGCTGGAGCGGGCGCTAGCAGGCATACGCGGTGAAGGGAGAGCGCGAAGGCAAGCACTGGGAGAGGCGGGCGCACGCAGACGTACGTGGGCAGGCGACGTAGGACGAGATGTGCACGTGGGCTACAGCCGGTTGCGATGCGCCAGGTGACCGATTAAGTGAGAAACTCACCAGTCACCCCACTGTAGCCATAGTGTTCCGTAGACTGGCATGAACAATGGCTACAATTGCCGGGCGAATCGCGCGACAGGGAGTGGGCGGTGCTGTGAGTGCGGACAGCTCGGCGCATGCGGAAGAGTGGCTCCGGCTGGTGGCTGCAGGCGGAACCTCGTGACAGAGCGTGCAGAGAGGGCTAGGTCGCAATTGAAGGGGTGCGACAGGGCATGCAGTGGCCTGCAGGTGTTGGCTGGGGTGCGCGGTGAGGCTTGGTCGGCACTGTAGTGGCACGCGGTGGCAGGTTACGAAAGAGAGAGCGCGACAGGGCGCTTATGTGAAGAAGCTGGAGGCGAGGGTAGTGCGAAGAAGAAGGAGGCAAGGGCACCTATAGGCACATGCGGAAGCATGCATGTGGGCTCACGGTGGCCTACGCGCCTGCTACCACCTTGCTGCTGCTGCCGCGGAGCTTCTGACCTTGAAGCCTGCGGCAATGGCTGAAGTGGCTGGAAAGTGAAAAAGTCACGGAAGAGCCACCACGCCCACCGACTCTATGGTGAGCTGGGCTGTGGTGGACTCACAGTGGTGGTTGTGCACCACCGTGAGGTGCTCCTGTCCACCGGGTGTCCCGGGCCGGCGTATGGAGGGAGAGGAAGGAGATGACGGTGGCCTGGAAGAAGTGGAGCTGCTATGGGTTTTTCTCTGTGGGGGACCAGGCTGCTTTGCAAGAAGGTCACCGAGCTCTTTTTAAAGAAGAGGAGAGCATGCACAGCCATGCCCTGGCTGTGCATGGCTCATGCATGGCTCACGGTAAGGAGAGGCGGCTGCAGGGCTGTCTAGGCGAGGGGGAGCAGGACATGGTGCGAAGAGAAGAAGTTGTCATGCAGCCGTGGGAAGAGTTTGAAAGTCAAGTAGAAATAAAAGTAAAAAGAAGGTGAATTTTACAAAGATGCACTTGTGGAAAAATGTTATTTGCAAGGCCACTTATTTCACTCTCCTCCCCTCTCAATTAAATGCATGCATCCATGTATTTTCACAAATGTGACTATGGAACCCTAATATGCACAGGTAATGCTAGGAAATAGCACAAGACGACACAATTGGAGGTGCATTTTTGCGGTGCAATCACGCACACACTCCCACACATCCATCCCACACTCTACGTAGCACTTCGTCTTGTTGGTTGTGTCTTACTGGACGTGGACCAACTCGACATTGTGCTACACGCCATTTCCACTTCCACCCCCACCCCTATATATATAATATATATATATATATATATATATATTTAGACTATATTTATTTCTCTACAAGCAACTTATCTTGTTTTTTTTCCTCTTTTCTTTCTTTCTATTAAAAAGATAAAAAAGAAGTGTAAAAGAGAAAAGATAATCCTTGTCTTGCACGTACTCGGTCCTGCAAATAGTAGGACCAGTTTTTTGGAAACCCTAAGTTGGCTCAAAGCCAAGAACAATTTGGCTCGAGGCCAAGGACTTGATTTTGAGGGTGTACCTCAAGGACAAAATTATCAGCAAAAAAATCTTAAATAGGAAAAAACCAAAAGCATAATAAACGCATGGAAGAGATACATTTTAGGTAAGGCATAGAAACTTCTTCACCTTTAATCCCCGCCTCCCTGAGATCGACCCTAGGCCTAAAAGTGACCAAGATAAAATTAAGTAGGCCAGGTTAAAAATTTTTGTAAAAAGATGGTTAGACTCAATTTAGGTTAACCACTATACTCACTTCAACGATAATTTCACCATATTAACACAACCAATTCGAGTTCCAACAATTTCTCAAAGAATCTCCCTTTCAATTTTGGAAGAGATTCGCCAAGCAATCATGGAGAAATCTCCTATCGAAGATTGTCGGAGTAGGTTTCCTCCACGATAATGGCGGAGGGACCTAATTGTGAAGATGATGAAGAAGTTAGGGGGCTTAATGTAATGGTTTTTAAAAGTAGGGTGTATAAATGTAATGAGACATGACCATTTTGCAAACTAGGTCAAGGCAAGTTCATCTTGGGTCCAAATTTTGGTACAAACCTAATTTGTACCTAAGGAATAAAATGGTGAAGTTAGATTTTTGTTTTGACCACATTTGACTAAGTACTTCATGCAAATACTTAAATTAGGATAAATATCTCTCTGAGACTCCATTTTGGGTCAAGATGGATTTTGATGGTCAAATTGAAGGTACTAAACCCTAAAGAATATTTTCTATGATGTTTAGAGGGTTTATGTGAATTTTATCCTGACCAAAACTTTGGTTAATTAAGTGGGTATGTTTATAGGATTTCTAAAGTCATTTAATTCTTAAAACATACACAAACACTTTTTTTGTCTGATCTAACCCACTTGTATCTTATTAAGACCATTTGACCTTTATTTAGCCCTTGAGAAAACCCATGGTTGTACTGCATTCATGATAAGCTGGTAAAATTGTAGTTTTAACCCTAATTTCTTTTTTTCCCTCAGAATGCTTATGTAATGAGTTATGATTCTCTGGTGGTTATGTAGGAGCATTTATTAACTCAATTGGGTCAAAATGAGCTAGTTATGGCTCAATATGGTGTTCCCATCAGCAACTCTGCTCCGACATTCGTCCTAACGCATTGGATCTAAAATGTTGCCTCACTTCGTACAAGTATCCCACAAGCGACGTCGTCATCTATCTTCTATCTCTCACTCTCTCTCTATTTATTGTTTAGGATAGTAATCTTTAATTCGAAAAACTTTTTATGCATGCAATAAAACTCTAATCTTTTGGATATCTGATTTATACAAATACACACACATATATATATCTATTTAGAATGAGTTTTATTGAAAAGCTTCTACCTGAAATCTTGATTGTCTCCCTACGAATGATCCAGTACTCACCAATTTTTATAAATTAATTTTTCCATCGCGATTCGCACTATGACGATAATATCTGACCTTTCTAACACGTCCAGTGGCGACAAACACTCAGAAATCTTCTCGGAAGACTCAAGCTGAAGCTGGTCAGGTCTGGATCTTGATTGATACTTGAGTACCTCTAGTCCCATTGTTGACTTTCTGATTTAATTTCCAAAGAGGTACAAATAAGGCATCTGAACATCAATGCATGGTTTAGAAATCTAGTTCTTTCCATAAGATTTTATTAAGGGACTAGCAAAAGTTAGGCTTAGGGTATGATGGTAACACCATTATGATCCATAACTAGTGTTAATTAGTCATAATTAAGTGACAAATGCTCCTACATAGTCGCTTGAAAGCCATAATTCCATACGAAGCCATTCTGAGAGTAAAACATTAAAACAAGGTTAACTCTGCAGTTTTAACATCATATCTTCAAAGCAGAGTAACCAAAGGGTTCGTCAGGGTTAATATAATGTCAAATGTGCATTAAAGTCTAATAAGTGGGTCCATGTAGACAGAAATAGTGTTTCATGCATTTTGAGAACCAATACAGCACCCGAAACTTTTATTTCAAACCCACTTGAATTGCTGAGGTTTATTGTTGAAACCTTCTTCCGCATCATGTTTTGGTGGTAACAAAATTATTAAGGATTAATGTTTGCCATTAGGTGTTTTTTAGATTTAGGTGAAGGATCAAGGCAAACAGGAAATGATAGAGGCTTAATGAAAAGAAGAAGAGCATGATAAGGAGGCAAGATGACAAGGAAGAGTCAAGGAGGAGAAGATCATCTTCGACCTTTTAGTTTAGATTTTATATTTATAGATTGTATATGCCTCTTAACAAAGGAATATAACTTAGATCATAAAAATAATTAGAGATAAATTTAGATTAATATTGCGATCATTTTCAAAGAACGTAATTGATTAAATCACCTGAAAAAGGTACTTAACCCACAAGTACCGGTACTAAAGTTTAGTACCAGTACATGTGAGTTACAGGTTTGGGTTTTTTCATAGAAACAAATTTGTACCCTGTGAGTACTAGTACTCATGTTCAGTACTGGTACTGGAGGTAACGAGTACCGGTACTAAAGATAAATACTGGAACAAGTGGGTTACATATTTGTGTTAAGAGTTTGAAACCTAAATCTAGAAGCAATGAGTACCGGTACCCATACTTTAGTACTGTACCAGGTAGCAGTTGGCTTAAAATTGAACGGCTAGAAAATTAATTTTGGCTATATGAATGTTAGGATTTGAACCCCAATGTCTAGTAGATGTTCCAACTAGGTCCCAATTCTATAAATAAATGCTTGGACCCTTAGTTTGCAGATAAGAAAAGAGAAGAAAAATTCCTAGAGTTATATTTCAAATTTCCACCATATTTTCAAGAGAGAAAGAAGAAGCTTGCCATTCACTCTCTCTACATTCTTGCAAAGTCAATGATGTGCTTTTCTCACGCATCTACGAAGCGATTCATGTCCATCCTAGGCTCTCAAATTGGTATTCATTTTAATTATTTTTGGGAGGCATAAGAATTCTTGTTGTAAGAGTTTTCTTTCTTACACCGGTTCTTATTTTTATTTTCAGCTTGTTGTTCGTTGGGTTGTAACAAACCTGTTATTGTAATTGGGTTGAGGTAACCCGTTAGTTACCTCGGTTTAGTAAATTGATTCCCTTGGGGTTGAGGGAATCGAGTTAAAAACCCTCAGCTGGGAGGCATAGGTAGTGGAGTACCAAGGGAGGGGAACCACTATAAATTTTGTGTCCTTTGTGGTTTGAATTGATTGTGCAAATCTTTCTTGTTATTACTAACATTGTGCTGGATTGTTTGTGTGCGTAGATATTCCATATTTTAGATCCTATCATTTATGTTAGGAAAAAATTTATCTAAACCTTCTAAAATTCATAGAAAAATATTCCTTAAGGTTTGGTATCATTGATTTGACCATCTGAATCTATTTTGGCCTTGAACAGAGTCTAAGATAGATTTCTACCATAATTTGAGTTTCTACGCAAATTGACTAGTCAAACTTAGTCAATACTCAAATTTGACTTCACCATCAGATTTTCTGGGTCCAAAATAGGTTTATAGTAAAATTTGGGTTCAATGAGAATTCATCTTGACCTAGTTTGCAATCTAGTCCCTTAAAATTTTATTATTCACATATTAGCCCCTAGATTTTAAAATTTCTTACATTTAGCTCCCCAACTTTGTTGTCTTCTTCACAAAAAACCCCCTATCACCATTAGCAGTGTGAACCCAAAGCACCGACCTTCAATCAAGGATACCCCCCTGATTTCTCAACAAATCCCTTCCAAAATTGGAAGGGATGATATTGAGGAAGTCCCCAATCACCTAAATCACAGCTTGGACCCTGATTTGATCCACGGAGCTCGTACGAACTCCTCAAGATCAAGGATCTTCTTCCTTAAATTTTTGAGCTCCTCAAGCCTATTTCCTTGCCTAGAGCTTGCCCAGGAGCTCTATATAAACTCTAGCATCTCCCACCATCCAAAACTAGCTCGGTTTGGCCGTAATTCTTCACCAATTCTCCTTCTCTAGCTACCTGCACCACAGCTCCGACGGCTTGTCTTCCTCCAACCTCTTCGCCAGCTACCACATACCATAGGCAGCAGGAACATCTTCAGCTCCTTCCTCCGCTCCTCGCCAGCCACACCAGTAGTGCCCAGACCCCCTTCGTCGTCGCCGCTCCACCACCGAAGGCTTCCCCTTCCCTGGTGCTAGACAATCACAACCAGTGCCTTCCTTGCCCTTTCGTCCATTAATTTAGGTCTTAACTTCTCCCTCTTCTTCTCTTGATTCTCTCCAACTCATCCCTCTCTTATTTTTACCACTAACACACCCTCTCCATCACGTTGAGCTCTGGCAAGGTTGCCTCAATGCCATAGACCTCCAAATGACCTCGCAACACCACCATAACTTCCGCCACATCTCCACAACCAAAACCCCTGAAGAAATTGAGGGGATTGCATCTCTAATCATCCAACCGAAGTCACCCTCCACCGCAGCTCTTCCTCGACTATGCTAGACCACCACAAACACCCACACACCACACAGACACCGCTACCACCTTCGCCGTCCTCCGACGATCCTCCTAGGCCTTCTAATTGGGGCTTTCGAGCCTATATTCATGAGTTGCAGGTTTCACCGAAGCTCCACCATCGCCACCATCTTCTTCAGTTCCAACTATAGTCCTTCGGCCAAGTTCTTCGTTGTTACCACCTCCAGACACTACGGAACATCCCCAGGTTCCCTATCAGGTTGATAATTGTTACTGCCAGGATGTCTTCATCTCTAATTAGAGGCAGCAACAGTTGGAAGGCAAGGATGTTTAGTCCCACATCTTAAGCTGAGGGACTCACGTAGGCATTTAAGTTGATTTTGTACCTTAACCCTTTCGCCTAGTAACACAGGGGGTCGGGTCGCCCATGCACGCACCTGCTCGTGCCCTCACGCCTCACCCATGATCCACGTACACGAGTCTGGCCACTATTTAGGATCCGATTAACCAATGCCTGACCCGAGTATACACCTGGTTATCAGAGACAGAAGAAAGAAGAGGATCAGTGAAAGGAGGGGGAAGGGTTTTTCTGTGTAACCCGTTGCCTTGGCTGCGTTCTAAGAAAGAGAACCTCTATATGTAGCCTCTATGAAGAGAAAGGCCTTGCTCTTGTGCTTTGCTTGAAGGCTTGTGAGAGAAAATCCTTGGTCTTTGAAAGGCTTGAAGAAGAAGAGAAGGCTCTTGGGAGAGCCTTATGCTCTGTTGATGTTGTGCTTCTGTTAAGGCATCTGATGCCTTGTTCTATATTTTGAGGCTTGAGGTTAATTCTACTAGTATTGTTGGATTATTTAAGTACCTAAGTTATCTGATTGAGGCATTGTTGGATTATTTGAATAAATTGAATATGAGATGCATGCTTAATTAGAGGGATCTAAATGGTAATCTAAATCATCACTTTTTTGGTTTTCTCTATTCCTTTTGTCTCTAAATTTTTTGAGATACATTGGATTACATTGAATATCAATTTGACAAGTTTCTTTTTCATATCTATTATTGTGCTTAATTTAGTGTGCTCATTTATTCTGAATGGAGATTAATGCGTGAATTCCATTTTTGCTCCCTGCGAACAACCTCAAACTCCAATTAGATTCTGAGTTTATAAATTTAAGTGATTGTCGCGCGATTTTGGAGTGTACTACAACAAATGCATATTAAATCTCCATAATTCGCATCGTAACAAGGGGACCCAACCCCCTGTGTACGTGGGCAAGCAGTGAAGGGGTGCAATTCATTAAAAACCAAAATCCAATCCCTCTTGCAATGAGGTGGCACTAAAATGTGCGATCCTCTTCTGTCTTCTTCATTCTACTTCATGGAGAAGCTTCAGCCCAATGCAAGGTCAATTGGCCTTGGCTTGCAAAATCAAGAACATGGTAAGCTTCTTCATGAAAAGTCGCAGCTGTTGAGGTGCACCCCTTGTGGTGTGCTCCGTTGGAGACGGTGGAATGGCGACAGAGAAGATGACGGCAATGGTGACAACCTACTGTTGCATGCGAGAGTCATCTTTTAGAATTTTGCATTGTAGTATAGGATGAAATTTACACAAACACTTAAATTTATAAAACTCAAAATCGATGTGAGTCCGAGGTCATTCACAGGGAGCAAATATGAAATTCACGCACTAATCACATTTAGAAATAATGAGCACAATAATAAAGATATACAATAAGAATCAATAATAAAAAAACAATATGCAATATCAGCTCAAATTGTATCTCAAGAAGTCATGGGATAAAAAAGAATAGAAGCTAAAAAACAATTGTGATTTAAATCACCACCTAAATCTATAATTAAGCATACATCCCAAGCATTCAATTTAACCAAATATTTTAATAGTAACCCAAATCATATATCAGTTAAGAACTTAAATAAACCTGCAGTAGTAAGGACCAAAGGCCTCAATTAGACGTTGGCCACAAAGCTTCAACTATCCCACAGTAGCACTCAATCAGTCGTTATAGCCTAAGGTCAGACGACTTAACTATTCAAAGCACAACCATGGCATAAGAGCAACCATAGGGTAAGCATTCTTCCTCAGAAACAAAGTGTTAGGCTTTTATGCATGCATTTTGAGGATCCACAGTACAAAACCCTCCCCCTTCCACCTCAAAATTTCTCCTGTCCCCTTAGATCAAAATCGATATTTAATCGGGCTTACGGGTAATCAGATCTGGGCATAGGGACCAGACCTACTGGCGTTAGAGGTGAGCAAGGTGTGTGTGGGCATGTGAATGGGGGACCTCACCCCCCGTGTTACTTAAGGCGATAAGGCAATGGCCAAAATTCCTTATATGTGTCACTTTTAACTTGTTCCGATAAGTTATGGGATTAAGAAATGTTGCCATCTTTACCATCATCGCTTGCTGTGGTTGAAGGAAAGCACCATCAATTTGATCGGCTACAGTGCTTTATTCTCTAATTACTACTACAGGTACCTTCATGAAGTAGTTTCGCGACTTTAGGAGTTGGAATTGAGGTCTGAGAATAGTTGACGACGATGGATGGTGGCGAAGTGATCGTCGACGGCGACCGAGATCTGAAATAATGAACAAGGGCTTTAAGCCCTAATCAGATAGCTCATGATGATCACCATGAGATCTAGAGTGCTGTGGTGGGTTTGATTTAGTGAGTGGAGGTACAGAGTGGCTGACCAAAGTCGGGGATGACAATGAGACGGTGGGTTGTCAAGTGGAGTGGTTGAGTGTGTGTGTGGTGAAATTTGTAGAGGGCTTTTGCTCGGATGAATGTGGTGAAGATGTAGGAAGTGACAGCGTGGTGTTTAGGTGTGTGTGGTGGTCGGGTGACCATGCTAGAGGCGTGGCTGGCCGTGGAGAAGATGAAGGGGGAGAATAGTGATAGTGATTGAATTAGGAAGAAAAGAGGTTAGAAAGATGATAGAGAAAGAGAGGGAGAGAGTAGACCTATTTATGGAGAAGAGGATGATGATTTGGTGTCGGCTTTGATTGGCCAGCACCGAAGATGGGTGATGACTCCGGAGATGAGGATGATGAGGAAGAAGGGGTTTGGAAGCTCTTGGCTGGTATGGCGAGGAGCAGACGAAGGAGAGGAAGAAGACCCCTCTGCCTATCATATGTGGTAGAGGGCAACAATGGAGGATTTGAGGGCTCACCGGAGTTGCGGTCAGAGGCAATCGAGGAAGAAGTTGAAGATTTTGAGGCCAAGCCGAGCTAAAGAGGATGGTGAAACATTGGGAAGCTTTTATAGTGCTCAAGAATGAGCTCTAACAGAGGAATTCGTCACGATTTCATCGCAATTTGATTTAGGTTCCATGCATATTTTAAGAGCTTCGCTTGAGCTCTAATATGTGAGTTAGGATCCAAGATCTTGATCAATTGATTCATTATAATGTGAACACCAATCCCACCAAATTTTGTTGGATTTGGAATTGATTTGGTGCGATTTTGAGATGGTCAAAGCATGCCTATTTGTCAGTTGACCTATCAATTGTGAAAATGGTATTTTTGCAAAGAAGATGAAGAAGTTAGGGCCCTTTTTAAAAAGAATTTCGAAAGTTAGGGGCTTGATTGAGAGAAATAGAGACTTAAGGGACTGAAATGCAAACTAGGTCAAGATGAACTCCTGTTGGGCCCAAATTTTGGCCTGAACCTAATTTAGACCTAAGGAATTTGATGGTGAAGTTAGATTTAAGTTTTGACCATGTCTGACCAGACAAATTGCACAGATTGCATAGAAGCCGAAATTAGGGTAAAATCTCGTTTGAAGTTCTGTCCACGGTCAAAATGGATTCGGATGGTTAAATCAAGGATACTAAACCACTTAGAATATTTTTTATTTGAATTTTAGGATGTTTAGATGAATTTTATCATGATCAAAACAACTTTAATTCAAGTGGATCTAAAATTAGGGTTTTATGTTGTAATTTGGTTCTCAAAAAGCGTGAAACCCCATTTTTGTCTACGTGGAACCACTCTTTAGAGTTTAATGTTCATTTGACCTTCAATTAACACCTGAAAAATCTCATGGTTACTATACATTTATGATACGATGTTTAAACTGCAGAATTAACCCTTTTTAATGTTTTCTTCTCAAAATGGATTTGCATGGAATTACGGCTCTCAAGCGATCATTCAAGAGCATTTGTCGCTTAATTCTAATTAATTAAAGATAGTTATGCCTAATGATGGTGTTACCATCATCTTTATGTAAAAGCACAGGCTTTTGGCCCCAATTAGATACACAACAAGCTTTGTCGTGAGGTAACGAAAGTGGTGGTGGTGTTTGTTTGGTGTTTAAGGGGCTAGGGTGGCTAGCCGAGTGCATGGTGGGCAGTGTTTTGATGGGTTGTCTGGCATGGAGTTTGGGGATTCAAAAGCCCCAATTTCTTGATGGCTTTTACTCCCCAATCTCCCACGATGCTTGTGAGTTAGATGTTTTGGTGGGAGATGGCATGGTGTGGCCATTGAACTTCGTCAAAGCTTTGTCGGCCATGAGGAAGAAAGGGAGAGAAAGACGGGTAGGATAGTCTAAACTGAATTCTAATGAGCTAACACTAACCTAGGGAGAAAAAGGAAGACAAAGATATGGGACGAACGGAGGCGGAAACCACATTTGACTTACCCAGTAGGACATAGGGAAGAATATGTGTTCGGTGAGGGGGTTGGAGACAAGGAAAGAGGGAGGAAGACCTAGCAATGGTTGGCTGGCATCAGAGGAGTATGGGTAAGAAGATGGTGCGACCAATTTGGCCGTTGGACACGTAGAAGGAGAACGAGGAGGGTCGTTGGAGTTGTTGGGTGCATGGCGATCAAAGGAAGAAGAGAAGGAATTTTTGGCCAATTTCAACTCGAAAACAAGGGAAGATGGTAGAGCTTATATAGAGGATGTTTTAGCCCTCAATTGGCTTGATTTCTCAAAGTTTCTTCGTGAATTTTCCAACCCAAAATGGTGGATTTTTCGAGCTTCGTTGGAGCTCTTTGCTTCAAATTGGAGCATGGGATATGGTTCAAATGGAAGAGGATCCTTTTGCAATCAATCCCTCTAAATTTGGAGGGATTTGATTGAGTTTTGGAGGAGAAATCCTCGAATGAAAGTCAACCACCATTGGGTTTCCTAAATCTGCTGAACTTGCCTAAATTGAAGAGGAAGATGCTATTGGAGGGTTTGAATGCAATGGAATTTCAAACTTAGAGGCTTGGATGTAATAAATATGGATAAATGAGCTAAATTGCAAACTAAATCAAGTTGACTCTGGTTGGGCTCAAAATTTGGGGTTAACCTAATTTTGACCCAAGGAATCTAATGGTGACCTTGGATTTGGATTTTGAGCAAGTTTGACTTGGTAAATTACATAGAAGCCCAAAATAAAGTAAATTCCCACCTAAGTCTATTTTTGGTCAAAATGGGTTTCTTTGGTCAAAGTGAAGGTTCCAAACCTCTTAGAATATTTTTCAATGATTTTTAGGAGATTTAGATTGCATTTATTTCTACCAAAACCCATTTAATTAGAGTAAGGCTTTAATTAGGGTTTTTATTTTTAAATTAATTCTTAAATCTCAGAAAACCCTAATTCAATCAGCTCAGGCTCACTTCTTAGGAAATTAATTTCGTTTGACCCTAGATTAAGCCCTGATTAACCCCTTAGTTAATCATCAATTATGATTAGGTGTTAAAATAGTAGAATTAACTTATTTCTTCTTCTTCTCAAACCCAACTCAGAATAGAATTACGATCTTCTAATGAATATTAAGGAGCATTTATCAGTGCAATTAGGATAAATTAGGCTAATTATAACCAATGATGGTGCTATGTTGAACTTCGGGTTGCTACGCTAACGTGTTTGGTTTTGAAAAACCTATCGTCGTAGTATGAAAGCAAAGAACTCGTGTTCAACAAATAAAATTTATACCGGAATTGAAATCCCGAGTCGAACATAGGGTGGTGGACGTTTGATTTAAAACATATGCGTTTGATTTATTTGTCACGAAGTAAATTAATTGATTGGAAACCATCTATCTATCTATAATAAATAGAAGAGAGAGAATATTACAAACAAAAACCAAGAAGAGATGTAGAATGAACATGGAATTTCATCATCAGAAAGATTGTTCATTACACTAGAAAGAGGGAAAATGATTACACCAGAAAGCAATAAATCTACTCTGGAAAGCAGTAAATCTATTCTAGAAAGCAGTAAAAAGAATAGGAAGAGAAATATCCACCTCGACAATTGCTTGGAGGATGAGCCGGACGAGACAATGCCTGGACAAAGGAGGAGGAGCAGGACGAAGGAGGATGAAGTGGAAGAATGGGAACGGGGCAGCACATCGTTGTTGTCGTGGGAACCACTTCCGAAAGGGGGACGAAAAATTGACTTTATCTCGCGAGAAGCTTCCCGGGTGTGGGATGAGCTTCTCTTGAGCTTTGGAGAGGGAGAGAAGAGAAGGAAGTGATGAGAATTTCATGTGGAGGGGGTCTCCTTTTATAGTAGCAAGGAGTGGAGGCATTTTGGTCATTCCAATTTGAAAAACATTAATTCAGGACCTTTAGTGATGGATAAATCCATCACTAAAGGTCCTAACGTAGGCGTAGTGGGGGCGCTGCCTACGCATGGCCGCTCACCTCCCACACTGCCCACATTCTCTGAATCTCGGCCATTCGATCGTGAGATCGAACGGTTGAGAGGGCTCCTCACGCCTGCTCCACCTGTGCTTAACTGCATGCCTGCACGTACGATTGGGCATGCAAGTGGTGCATTTGATTGCGTGTGTGTCTGATTAGGCGATCTGGGTCGTCCACAGCCGATCATGCGATCAATATTAATCACGTGCGTGCCGCAGATCGCGAGTCGAACTCGCGTCCTATGATCGTGCAATGAGTCGCGACCACTGTGCTGCAGGGTGAATTGTGTCACGCGGAAGTTTTAAGCGGCTTGTGCTCATGGTCGTTGGATCAAGATCCAACGGCCCAGATTGCACATTGGATCTTCTTTGGAGAGGTAGCAGTGGTCTTGAGGGCTGGTTGGATGGCTGAGATGGCACCATGTGGGGCCATCTTGGCCGTCCATCTTCTAGATGATGTAGATGGTGCCACAGGTGTCGGATTAAGTCGATTTTCACGCCGTTAGGTTGCGATCATCGATCCAAATCCATCCATGTGGTTGGATTTGTCGTTTGAAGTGTGGATTCACACCATCTTGGCCCTTGATCTTCTATGGTTCCCCGATCTCTATCTGATGCTACAGATGTCTGATTTGGGAGATCTTGGAGTTGAACTCCAATCGTCACCCTAATCACATCTGTATGACTAGATCTTCGATCTGAGGCCCCAATAAATGGTTTTCCCTGCCCCTGAGTATAAAAGGAGATAATTAACCTCCATTTTATTCAAACAAATCTAATTGCAAGATGATGCACATTATGCAATATTTATAGTATGCAATGCAATCCTATGCTTAAGAACATGCATAAATAGACATCTTAAGTAGTGTAAACATGTTTACATCATACCCCCATGCCTATCTTTTGCTAGTCCCTAGCAAAAAGTATATGCTATTTACAGAAGAATCAGGTTGGATTATTTAGGCATGAGTTATTTTCAATCACTAAGAAAATGTTTACTTAGGATCTGAACTTTCAAAGACACAACAGTGCCTGAGTATCTGCCAAAATGCAAACTACCTCAAGCCCTCGCCTTATTCAAAGAAAATTTTCTTTTTCCCTTTTTCCTCTTTTCTAATTTTTCTGGATTTTCGAGTTTTAGGATTTAAGAGTGGCTTTCTATGACCATTCAAGTCACCCAAGATTTGATGGGAACCCTAGGTTCTAAGCATCTTATTGTGAATGTGATAGACTCGTTGACCGACGGTTAAAATGGACTTCGGATTTCTATGCCTCTAGGTGACCTAAAAAAGAGAATTTTGCCTAAAGGTGTATCTTTACAATCGGTAGCTTTCTCCCTACTTTTATTTTTATGTGGTCAACACAAGGGTGAATCCAGTGTATATCTCCCAGGTTTATTCTACATCTCTGATTCTTCCTAAGTGTGTTGGGAATTTTTAGTGCATTTACTGAGCTAGGTTCTGGACAACCGGTCGATAAGCTGTTACCACCGACAACTTGCCAACCATACACGTGCGGCGAAGTGCGGCTTTTTTTTTTCTTTTCTCCTTTTCTTTTTTTTTTTTTTAAGTAGGTGGCTTCCCTGATCTAAGATTTACCTAAAGGCAGCAAAAAGAGAATGGTCCAGTGACTGGGCTCTGGACAACCTACCTATGGGTTGTTACCCATGATAACTTCCCAGCCATATCACCCTAGAAGGTTCATTATCTACCAAATTTCAGTTAAAATCGCCAAATAATGAGTCAGTGACAAGATAGTGTGTAGATGCTTAAAACGCAAAATTCCCTCAAATCAGAGGACGGGTTGATAAGTCGTGTGCCTATCACCCAAACTTATTTACTCCAATTAAAATAGAATTCAGGTTGGTGAGGACTCGAAAAATAAATACACATTTTAATGGATACACAGGCTGATTAAGTCTGAAGACCAGAAGGGTCTTTGTGTTCAAATCATAATGTAGTATTTCCTAGGATTGAAAATTTTTTTCAACCCAAGTTCTCTTTCCTAATTCCATTTTTTTTTAATAAAAGAAAATAAAACAAATCTATGGAGCTGACAAATAAATTCAGAGATAAATATCCACCCCCCCAAGCCTATCTAATGCAATATCTTCATTGTATTAAAAAGACATAAAATAGAGTGGAGTAGAAAGCACCTAACTTACGTGAATGTCAAGTCCGCTCCGAGATAGAAACTAAAAAGAACTATATACGTGATGAATTTAGTGCCTTCAGCTAGGCACACTATACAAAGAAGAGAAATAAAGAATTCACAAGTGCAGGTTAGGATCAGAATAAACATAAGAAACTTCTAACCTGTTAGCAGATGTCCACAAATGTGGACCAGATTGTGGTGCAAGCTCATACCTCATAATCGAGAATATCTTAGGTTCTGGATAAAAATTACCCAAAACCTAAAATTAGTATGCAAGCGGGGTTGAGCCTGCGATTTATAAGGATGCAACCCAAGACCAAAAAGTCGGGTTACAAAGAAATCAAGCTCAAAAGGATAATCATTGAATGTGTGCTTGGGTTCGACATCCTCAGAACAAATGTTGTAAGGGTGCTGGTTTGATGGTTTCAGCTTAATAGGAACCCTTCAACACAGTCTTCTACTTCCTCCGGAACTTGCTTCCTAAATCAAAATTTCCCATCTCCTATCCTCCTCATTCAGCATGTCAAACTCCAGGACCTCTTGCATATTAATCACCCCGTCTGAAATCTCCAAGTCTAAATGATGTGGCTGAATCAGAATTGACTTGGGTCTAGTTATCTCAAAAACAGAATCATCGATAAGCTCAATGAGGTGTAACTGACAATCAGGGCATTTGATTGAATCCTCCAAAAAATGTGATTCTAGATACATAATGTGATCACTAATAAGATCAGTTTCCTCAGTTACTGGGCTATCAAATGATCTATCAGATTCCTCAGGCCCAATCGTCTCACAGAAATCGTGTTATGTAAACTCACGTGAGACTTTGCAACTTGAATCTTCACCATCAGAATCAAGATCCGTATTAATGTATGTCCCACAATCATCTGTCACTTTCTATTCCAAGGAGACATATGTTTCCTCATACCCTGGCTCAGGGATTTTAGGTGAAGAAATCAGATCATCCTTAATTGGTTGCTCTAATTCAATCTGGTTAACCTCGTAACACATGTCCCCCCAACAAGTGCCTGAGCAGGTTCTAACATTGGCTCCTCTGAAGGGAGTTCATCCTGGGAATCATCCCACAATTGAACTAAAGCAACCACAAATCTCATCCTCAATTTTGCTAACTTCCCAAGTAGAAACTCACTCGGGTTATTATCCTTAACATCCTGGAGCCAATCCAACAAATACTTATTCAAATCATCAATCATTTTAATCAGAGTCTTCAATCTCTCAATGCAAGGTATTGGCTGAACTTCTAAAGATTGTTTGATATTCTTTAAGTTAGCCAGAATCTTATCTTGAACCTGGTTACCTTGAACCAAATGAGTTGGTTCAGGGTTGGGTGGGTTTGGGGTCAATGCAGGGAAAATAATGAATTGAGATTCGTTATACCCTTCCTGATAATAGGTCATTTCAGATTGTTCAAAAGGTGGTGATGACCTAAAGGCAGTATAATCAAGGTAAGAATTAGTGTATCCTTCTTGATTGTAGATCATATTAGGTTGTTCTTGAAAGGTTGACGATCTATAATCGATGTAGCTCTGAGAAGGATAGAAATCACAATCATAGTGTTCAAGGTTAGACCCTAAACACGAAGGTCCGGAACTATATCCCCAATCCGAGTTATCCTAACTAACTGATGATTGATTACAGTACGAGTTGGGATAATTGTCATGTTGTGGATAATTCAAAACTGGAGGGAAAGAGCAGGAATGCATGTAATATGTGGAAGGATTCATGGGAGGAGGAAAGGTGCCCTGCAATACAAGCAATCAAACCTGTCCTTAAGTGGGCTAGCCTAAAGACCTACAGACTCCCAAAACCCATCTTGAGATAGGGCAACGATTTGATCTGCTTCTGTCTGTTCAATCCAACCAGTTACAAGGAGGGACTGGGGAGAAGGTTCTTCCTTTGGCTTGCACTTCTGGTTCCTAGTGTACCCCCCAGCCATAATCGTTTGATTCTGCTGCCCTAGCTAGACATCAGATTGAATAGTAGAAACAGACTAATCGAAAATAATCTTGTTCTGGGCTCTGAAGAGCGAGTCGAATCCTTAAGGCCAACGTCTACTCTGTTTTATTTAGGGCTAGATTTGAATGTGCTTTGGAATGTGATGGGCCCTTTATCTGGGTTGTGCCCTTAATGATTGATTGATTTGTGTGTGCATACACAACCAGTGGTTTTCAAGCAAGATTATTTTTGATGTGGTGAATTTTAGAGTTCAAATCTTGCTTAGTAGCTTTTAGGATTCAACTTTAGGTGTTTTCGAACAAGTTTTGTTGGTACACTAGGTTTTGAAAGTATAGGTGAAGATGTTTTCCTTTAAAACTTAAAAGAATATGGAGTGCCTTGTAAATCCCTAATAGTTTAACCTAAGTGGAAGCTACTTCATGAGTTTATTTTAATTGAAGTGGTGCGGCCCAATCAACTCAAACAATTGGCCTGTTGCACCACTTAATTAGGCACACAAGTGATTACCTAATCTGATTTCTAGTCAATTATGTGTTTATATGTGTGTGTACCAGCTCCAAAGATCGACTTACCGGTTGAGTTTGAAAATCAGATGAGGTTGTGTACCTCTGTGAGATTTTTTTTTTTAATTTTTTTATTTTTTAATGTGGAGGTTGGGGCGGGTGTGGGTATCAAACAACAAACAATCTAACCTTGGAGTTTATAAGAACACCTAGGTTGATTGATGTTTGTGTTATTATGTTGTGGAATGAAATCTAATGGGTGGGAGGTGGGGGTTAACTTACAAAACCTTCCACAGCACTTTACTGCAATCTACTGCTTTTGCTAGTCACGAAAGAGTACCTGCAATCACAATAAGAAAGGAGAGAAGTGAGGTAAATGATTTATAAGTTAGAAAATGTGAAGAAAAAAATCAAAGAGCGTCACCTCCCTGGCAACAACGCCAAAATGTTGAATGCTACGAGTTCTATGCTAACGTGTTTGGCTTTGAAAAACTTGTCATCATAGTATGAAATCGAAGAACTCATGTCAACAAATGAAATTTATACCAGAATGGAAATCCCGGGTAGAACACAGTGAGGCGGACATTTGATTTAAAACATACGCATTTGATTAATTTGTCACGGGATAAATTAATTGATTGGAAACTATCTATCTATAATAAATAGAAGAGAGAGACAGAATAAGAGAGAGAGAGAGAATATTAGAAGCAAAAACCAAGAAGAGATGTGGAATGAAAATGGAATTTCATCATCAGAAAGATTGTTCATTACACTAGAAAGCAGGAAAATGATTACACCAAAAAGCAGTAAATCTATTCTAGAAAGTAGTAAAAAGAATGGGAAGAGAAATATCCTCCTTGACGGTCGCTTGGAGGATGAGTCAGACGAGACAATGCCTGGACAAAGGAGGACAAAGCAGGACGAAGGAGGAGGAAGCGGAAGAACGGGAACGGGGCAGCATATCGTCGTTCTCGCGAGATCTGCTTCCAAAAGGGGGATGAAAAATTGACTTTATCTTGCGAGAAGCATCCTGGGTGTGGGATAAGCTTCTCTTGAGCTTTGGAGAGGGAGAGAAGAGGAGGAAGGGATGAGAATTTTGTGTGCAGGGGTTCTCCTTTTATAGTTGCAAGGAGTGGGGCATTTTGGTCATTATAATTTGAAAAACATTAATTCAGGACCTTTAGTGACGGATAAATCCATCGCTAAAGGTCCTAACGTGGGTGTAGTGGGGGCACCGCCCGCGCGTGGCCACTCATCTCCCACGCCGCCCATGTTCTCTGAATCTTGGCCATTCGATCGTGAGATCGAACGGCTAAGAGCGCTCCTCACACCCACTCCACCTACGCTTAACCGTGCGCCTGTCCGTACGATTGGGCTTGCACATGGTGCGTTTGACTACGCGCGCACCAGATCGGGTGATCTAGGCCATCCACAGCCGATCATGCGGTCGAAATTAATTGTGTGCATGCCACAGATCGCGAGTCTAACTCGCGTCCTGTGATCTCGCAATGACTCGTGACCGCTGCACTGTGCGGTGAATTGTGTCGCGTAGAAGTTTTAAGCGGCCCATGCTCATGGCCATCGGATAAAGATCCAACGGCCCAGATCGCGTGTTGGATCTTCTTTGGAGAGGCAGCGGCAGTCCTGAGGGCTGGTTGGATGGCTGAGATGGTGCCACGTGGTGCCATCTTGGCCATCCATCTTCTGGATGTTGTAGATGGTGCCACAGGTGTCGGATTAAGTCAATTTTTGCGTTGTTAGGTTGCGATCATCGATCCAAATCCATTCGTGCGGTCGGATTTGTCATTTGAAGTGCAGATTCACACCATCTTGGCCCTTGATCTTCTAGGGTTCCCCGATCTCTATCTGATGCTACAGATGTCTGATTAGGGTGATCTTGGAGTCGTTGAACTCCAATCGTCACCCTGATCACATCTGTATGGTTGGATCTTCGATCCGAGGCCCCAATAAAAAGTTTGCCCTGTCCCTGAACATAAAAGGAGACAATTAACCTCCATTTTATTCAAACTAATCTAAATGCAAGATGATGCATGTTATGCAATATTTATAGTATGCAATGCAATCCCATGCTTAAGAACATACATAAATAGACATCTTAAGTAGTGTAAACATGTTTACATCATGCTACCGTCATCCCCCCATGCCTAACATTTGTTTGTCCCTATCAAAATCCTATGGAACAAACTAGATCTCTAGGCCATATTTTTACTGTCAAAGTACCTAATTGTTGCACCTCTCGAGGGATTAGATCAGAATACCAACTATAGGCCTAGAGGTAGTCAAGTACTAGCCAACAGACCTAACTAGCCTCAGCCTTGGGTTTGTAATGAATGTTTCTAAGGCCCCAGAATCTGCCCAGAGGTTCGTTAACCCTAGCAGTTAAAGCACCATGCATACGTGTAGCAAGGTCAAAGTTTAATTTGCCAGTGTATTATTAGAAGAGTGAGAGAGATAAACATTTTTTGGAGCTTTCTCTCTTTATTTTTAGATTCCCTTAATCAAATGTTAGATTGGCCCTAAACACGATCTATATCAGATTCCTTGCCCACATCATTAATCCTCGAAGGGTCCCTAGCAATCAATGCTTCGAGATAGCACTGCCCATGGCAACAACCAAAACCCAGACATTCGACACTTTGTGGTAGTGTCGCCGATGGCATTCTATAGCTAAATCTAGGCCCTAGCAATCGACATTTCGAAATAAAGCCGCCCATGGCACTTGAACCAGTACAAGGTTCTTACATGCCCCCGATTGGATATTTGGATATCCTAGGAGACAAGCATCAAGGAGACAATATGCTATAACATGTCCTCAAGGGAAGTATTTACTCCTCTCTACTGTAAGAACTCATCCAATCAACTTGTGGTTTCGAGTTGCTCCTAAGTAAAATCTTCGAGAAATCATTCTTTTTTCAAAACAAACCACTTTATGGCATTATTCTTCATTAAGCTTACTGAACCAAACCAGTGTGTGAATTTTGGGTGCCTAGGTTACCAAGTCCTGCAAACCAAAGGGTAGACAATGAGGCTAAATAATTCCTAAGCCTTAGACTTAATAAATCAGCTTTGCAACTCCCTCAACCTCTTGAGGAATAATCTAGATCCTAATAAATATGTGATTGTTTAAGCCTAATAAAGGCCAAGAGGCCTAAAGTTGGTATCCCTCACTTATCTTCTTTCTTGTAGCACTTCAGGACTCAGTTCATTCTTTGATTTGATCCAGAACTTAGGTATTATTCAATAATCAGTCGCTAGGACTAACATAATTTTTTTTTTATTTTCGATCCTTTTTCTTTTTGTATTTCCCTCCTCTTTTTCCTCAATATAGATTTTTCAACTAAAAAATTTTCCTCCCCTTTCCTCCTTTTATTATTACTTTTTTTTGTGAGAACCCTTCAAAAGAATTAAATTTTCAGTCATTTTGCACTTTAATACCCCCCATGCCAAAGTTTTGCAATGCCCTTATTGCAAACCAAGTGGGTTCGAATTCAACTTACTTCAGAGTTTAGAACAGGTTCAAAGGGTGGGTGAACGGGTCAGGTTGAGTAGTGTGCGGGTGCGAAGAAGCAGGCGAAGACGCGAGAGGATGCAGACACAAGAACGGGGGTGGAGAAAGACGCGGGCGTAGGCGTGCATAGATGGGTTGGCGTTGGTAGCGGCATGGAGAGAGAGCACCGGGTGACCGGATAAGTGAGAAACTTACCGGTCACCGCATTGTAGCCATAGTGTTCCGCTAAAATGCGTGAACAGTGGCTACAGTGCGTGCTCAGCTCGTGCGACCACCTACGCCCGATTCCGTGAGTGCAGGCGGTGTGGAGCGACTGGCGCGCGTGCAGAAGAGGCTGCGCCAGCTGTTGGCTTGCGTGGAGAGAGGCGAGGGCGTGGCCTGCTGGCACGCGCGGAAAGAGTTGTGCCAGCTGCTGGCATGCACAGTGGAGCTTCACGATAGGGCGTGCGGTGGCCGGTGTCTTGCTACTGCTGCTGCGGAGCTTGAGCTTTAAAGCTTGAAGCTCCTGTGGCAATGGCGGAAATGCTTTGAATGATGAAATCAGAGCGGGGAACCACCACACCCACAGGCTCTTTGATCAGCTGGGCGGTGGTGGGACTCATAGTGGTGGTTGTGCACCACTGTGAGATGCTCCTGCCCGCAGCATGGCTCTTCAGGAAGAAGAGAGGTTGCGTATGGAGGGGAGAGGGGAGGAGATAGCCTAAAGGATGGAGGTGCTATGTTTGTGGTGTTTTTTTGTTAGACCAGGCACCCCTGCAAGAAGATGACTGTGCCCTTTTTAAAGAGGAAGAAAGCAAGCACAGCCATGCCCTGGCTGTGCATGCAGCTGTAGGGCAAGCAGTTGCAGGGAATGGCATGGGGAAGAAGCTGGCATGCCTTGTAGCTGGGCGGAGGAAATTCAAAGTCAAATAGAAATAAAAAATAAAGATGGAAATTTTGCGAGGCAGCACATGAAGAATTTGTTAATTACAAGGCCATTTTATTCACTCTCCTCCCCTCTCAAATAAATGCATGCATGAGTGTATTTTCACAAATGCGACTATGGTTGCCTATTATGCACTGGCAATGCTAGGAGATAGCACAAGATGGCACAATTGTTGGTGTATTTTTGTTGTGCAATCATAACCCCATGCCAATCTTTTGCTAGTCCCTAGCAAAACATTTTTTTTTGTATTATATTTAGAAATGATCTTAAGCTGAAGATTTTCTTCTGAGGTGACATAAGTGTGTTTATTTGTTGGATATTGTGAGAACCAATTGTAGAGAAGACTACCAGTACATTAAGTCTTTCATGACATAGACCATCTCTCAACTAACCAGGATTTTTGATATTTAAACCTTAACTACGATTTCCAAGATCCAGGAGGTTTTTGCCGTACTCGAGAGCTCAAGAGATTATGGCTTGTGCTTATTGAAGGATCAAGACTAACCAAATGAGCATTAAGTCTCAAGCCTAGAGTTTCACGAATTTTTAAGTGTAGGTTGGTCGTAGTTTCAGCTCGTGTCTTCGGATTGACCCTTAAAAAGATGACAGAAAACTCAACTCCCATTTTCTAACATTTGTGGCTCAAAGAAAATAGGGTATTTGCCCTGAAGAACTTTTTTGTAGGAAGATTTTACAGACATTTGTGAGATATACTGACTTATTTGCATCTTTTTTTTTTTTTTTGAAACACGTGTTATTATATCTCTTACAATATTATTTGGAGGAGCACACTTTTCTTTTTGGTGGGAGAGTTCCTTCTTGGTGGAAAGAGTCTCTCCTAAACAGAAGACTAAAGCCTGGGATAAAAAGTGTACCTACGTGCACAGGTAAGGACTCCACCTTCCCTAATGAACACTAGGGTTGGATCTTATGTTCATCTGGTCTTTCTTGATATGTGTAGTGCGAACTAAGATTACTTAGACTCTCGAGTAGAAGTAAACCAACGGATCCTTTACTGGTGTCTCAGGTACAAGAATACATCCTTAATTAGGAGAGATTCAGATCTATCTTGTCAATGCTCAAGTGAATTAAGCCAAGCTAGAGCGAATCAATCTTCTGTGGCCAGGAAAGTCTTCAAAACAGTGGTTGAATATCCATAGACACTTATTGTATTTTTGTTTCAGCCTTCAGATCATTACTAAACATGATTTTTTTTTTTTTTTACATATATATAGATAGATGGAGACTACATGATACCATAAAATACCCAGATCTTATGGATGCCTATCCACCCCCCATGACAAACGATGCTATGTCCTCATATGCATGCAAGGTAGGGCAGAGGAAGGACAAAAGATCGGGTAACGAGAGCTAAGGTGCCGGGTATACAGCATGGTGGTAGGGTGGGTGGATGGTGGGTGGTGAAGTGAAAAGTGAAGTGAATGTGACAATGGAGTGAAAAGTGAAGGTGGATCAGTGAGTGTTGTTGGGGTGCCTCTCATTGAGCGCTGAATTTAACGTCCCTAGCTGGACTCAAAATGAGGCACAACATTAGTTACCCTCTAGCAGGGCAACAGTTTCTCCAGCGGGGGCAGGTTCATGAGTAAGATAGGGTTTCAAACGTTGCCCATTGATCATAAATTTATGCCCAGATTTAGGATCTTCAATCTCAATGGCCCCATTGGCAAATGGTCTCGAGACTAGGAAAGGACTGGACTTCAATTTCCAAGGAAAGAATTTGAGCTAGACATTGTAGAGCCAAACTTGCTGATATGGCTCAAATCTTTCCGCCGAATACGGCTGTCGTGAAAAGCCTTAGTACGTTGCTTGAAGGTTAAGGCAGAATCATAGGCTTCACGATGGAGCTCTTCCAGCTCCTGGAGTTGGAGTTTCCTTTCTCGACCACACAGGTCTGGGTCGAGGTAACATTGGCGAACTGCCCAATAAGTGCGGTGTTCCAACTCCACGGGCAAATGACAAGGCTTCCTGTAAATGATTCTATAAGGAGGCATAACAAGGGGAGCCTTGAAGGTTGTCTGATACGCCTAAAGTGCGTCAATCAGCTTATCGGACCAATCCTTATGGTCAGGACAAACCATTTTCTAGAGAATTTGCTTGATTTGCCGGTTCAACATCTCAGCCTGGCCGTTCGTCTGAGGATGATACGGAGATGCGATACGATGGTGGACTCTGTATTTCCTCTGAAGTGGCTGAAAAGAAGCATGGGAAAAGTGGCTTCCTCCATCCGAGATAATGGCTCGAGGGATCCAAAAGCACGCAAAGATGTGGTCTTCGACAAATCGAGTAGATATAACATGGTCCGCACAGTACGTGGGAATAGCCTCGATCCATTTCGAAACATCATCAACAGCCACAAGGATGAATTCGAAGCCATTGGAAGGAGGAAAGGGACCCATGAAATCAATTCCCCAAATGTTGAAGATTTCCGTAGCTAGGATGGGTTGCAAGGGCATCATGTCACGTCATGACATTGACCCTAATGACTGGTGCCTAGCGCAATGTTTTGCATAATTGTGTGCATCTTGGTGAAGGGAGGGCCAAAAGAAACCGCACTGCAACACCTTGGCTGCAGTTTTCCTCCCAGAGAAATGGCCTCCGCAGTCCTGATCGTGGCAGAAGGATAGCACACTAGGGAATTTGCTGTCAGGAATACAGCGATGGATGATTTGATCAGCACCTATTCGAAAGAGAAGTGGATTATCCCAGAAATAATACTTTGCTTTTGCCATGAGATGCTCGCGGTGGTTTTTAGGCTAGCCACGTGGAAGGAATCTAGAAGCAAGGTAATTGGCAATGTTGGCATGCCAAGGTCCACTTGCCACATTATTTGCCAATAGGTGCTCATTGGGAAAAATCTCATTAATTGGCAGAGTAAGTCCAATATGGTCAGGGTCCAGTCTAGAAAAATGATCAGCCACAACATTCTGGGCTCCAGCCTTATCGTGGACCTCAATGTCAAATTCAAGGAGTACAAGGATCCAACGAATCAGTATAGGTTTGGCATCCTTCTTGTGCATGAGATGGCAAATGGCCACATGATCAGTGAAAGCAATAACGTGAGAGCCCAGAAGGTATGAGAGGAATTTCTCCAGCCCAATAACGACCACTAGTAGTTCTTTTTCAGTGGTAGTATAATTACGCTGGGCCTCATCCAATGTCTTCCTGGCATAGTACACCACGAAGGGGTGTCTATCGCGTCTTTGTCCCAGGATGGCTTTGATTGCAAGGTTGGAAGCGTCACACATGAGTTCAAAGTCGAGGGACCAATTAGGTGGCTGGAGAACAGGGGCCTTGGTGACAGCATTACGTAGCTACGTGAATGCACGTATGCAATCGGCACCCATATTGAAGGGTAGGTCAATCGATAGGAGATGAGTTAAAGGTCGAGAAATCTTGGAGAAATCTTTGATAAATCTCCTATAGAAATAGACGTGTCCCAGGAAGGAGTGGATTTGTTTGACAGAGCAAGGAACAGGTAAATAAGTAATTACATCAAGCTTGGCTCTGTCAACCTTGATACCCCTATCAGAGATGACATGTCCGAGAACAATTCGCTCGTGTACCATAAAATGACTTTTTTCCCAGGAAAGCATGAGGTTTACATCAATACATCTCCTAAGGATACAGGTCAGGTTGGCAAGACAGTCATCAAAAGATGGTCCAAAGATCGAAAAATCATCCATGAAGACCTCGAGAAAGTCACCCACCATGTCATGGAATATTGCCAGCATACATCTCTGCAAAGTTGCTGGCGCATTACAAAGTCCCAACGGCATCCTTCTAAATGCAAAGGTACCGAAGGGGCAGGTAAAAGTGGTTCTCTCTTGGTCCCAGGGGTCAATTGCGACCTGGTTATATCCTGTGAATCCATTCAGGAAATAGAAAAATTTATTTCCCGCTAACCGCTCCAAGATTTGGTCAATGAAAGGTAGCGGAAAGTGATCTTTCTTAGTTGCAGCATTGAGTTTCCTATAAACTACACACACTTTCCAAGATGTAGGAGTGCATGTAGGGATGGATTCGCCCTTGTCATTGACACAAATGGTGAGTCACACCTTTTTGGGCACAACGTGAATTGGACTCACCCAAGGACTATCGCTGATCGGGTAGATTATACCAGCATCCAGCCACTTAATAATTTCCTTCTTAACGAGCTCCTGCATGGTAGGGTTGAGACGTCGCTACATCTCGTGGGAAGGTCGATCCTCCTCCTCATATTTACGTTGAGTGCAGTAGGAGGGGCTAATGCCAGATAAGTCTGATAAAGACCATCCAATGGCTAGCTTGTGTTCCATAAGGACCTTTGTTAGTTTGCGCTCTTGCTCCCTGGTCAATTTTGAACTGATGATTACAAGGAGCATTTCATTTGTCCCTAAGAAAACATACTTAAGTGTACTAGGTAGCTCTTTCAGCTCGGGAGTGGATGGTGAAAGGTCTGGCATTTCTTGGGATGAGAGTGTCCAAGGCTGATCGATGAACAAGTCAGGAGGAAGAAGCTGGCCCTCAGATTGGCCAAGAAGAGGGGCATCTTGGATAGATGGATCCAAAAAGGAATAGCCCTAGTGAGTAGTATATGGGCTTGGTGGTCAGGCCCGGATAAGTTGTTAATTTGGTGATTTTACTGTTGAAGTGTGTATAGTGGCTAACCAAAATCAAGCGTAACCAACTCTTTACAAAATATTTTTTTTTCCTGGCCTATTTGATTTTATCATGGTCACTTTTAGGCCCAAGGTTGAACTCAGGGAAATGGGGTTACAAGTCAAGTTTCTATGCCATTCCTGCAACGAATCTCTTCCATTCGCTTATTGTGCTTTTGGTGTTTTTCTAGTAAGATTTTTTTCTGGGAATCTTTGTTCTTGAGGCACACCCTCAAAATTAAGTTCTTGCTTTGAGCCAAATCAGGGTTCCAAAACAGTTCTTGCTATTCACAAGACAGAGTACCTGCAAGTCAAAGACTATCTTTTCTCTTTTATATAATTTTTTTATTTTTTTATGGGCATGCAAGAGAAATAGGAATAAAGTTGTAACGAGCGTGTGGCCCAGACGTCTTTTAAGACGTCTGGAAGGTTGTTCAGATGTCTGACCAGACGTCTAGGATAGTTTCCAGAGTCTGGAAATCCATTATTTTCGACACACGCGAGTCGTCTGCGCGCCTGAGCGCGCAGACCGCATATTCGCCCTTCCTCCCTCCTGCGGCTACAGATTCCCCTGCCGCGAATCCTTCTCTCTCCTCCTTGCGCGGCCTTAAAAGGCCACACCTCCCCTCCTGTCGTCTCCACCGTTCCCTTCCTCTTCTCCTTCCTATGCGTGAGAGTGAGCGTGCACGAGGGCGGCAGCGGAGGCCGCAGTGAGTGCGGAGGAGGTGCGGCGTGCGAGGGCGGAGCTCTGCCGTGAGGGCGAGCTTGCCGGAGTGGCTTGGCCGGCCGGCGGAGGGCGCTGGGGGCGTGGAACAACACGGAGAGGGACCTGCTGCGGTCTGAGCAGCAGATGCGCGAGGTACGACGCGAGCGGCGTCGCGAGCGGAGGGCGAGTAGCGCCCTGATTCTGGAAAAATTTCCAGAATCAGACGTCTGGGTTGATAGTCAGACGGCGAGGGAGACGTCTGGAAGCTCATACAGACGTCTGAAAGGTGAGTATTCCTCCTTCTTCTTCCTTCCTGTCGACTGACCGTACTGAGGGAGGCAGTTGGCTGTGCGCAGGTTCGCTGATTCGCCATCCTTTGCGAATCAGACGTCTGGAAGTTGTACCAAACGGCAGGAGTAACCTCCAGACGTCCGGGGTGACCATCGGACGTCTGGGAGCTAGGCCAGACGTCCCCGCAGACTTCTGGACATCTAGGAAACCACGCTGGATAGGTAATTCTCTGATCCACCCTTTAAGATGTCTGGAAGAAGTTCCAGACGTCAAATCTTGCACAGTATCATCTTTTTCGACCCGTTTAAGGCCCGTTCGGGCTCCGTTTTCCGCGATTCAAGTTGCGTTCTTTTCAGAATTAATTCCTCTACCCGTCTACAGTAGCTATACACTATTTTGAGACACTCCTTGTGTTTGATCCTTATGATAGGACCTCGTTCAGTTGTAGTCTTGAGAGTCGCGGAGGCACGCGGGATTCCCGATCACGCCCCCATTACTCCCATTGTACCTAGTAGAGTGGCTTAAGGTTATTATTAAAATCTGTTAAAGTATGGAACCATAACTAGAATCTAGGACATTGCATGAATCCTAGTAATGAGAAATGTATGGAATGATAGCTCCTAGGTGATGCATGAATCCTAGGGCTGGAAAACTAGTTATATGCTAGATCCTAGGATGTGGCATGAGCCCTAGGATGGAAAAACTTGTGGAATGTATAATACTGCAGTCTTGGAAAAATGGAAAGGAATATAAAGCTGCCTGTAAATTGAATTAACAGCTGCCTGTTATGAATAAAGAAACATGATTGAGATCATGGATTGTGAGAACGTGAAACTGGAAAGTGAAACATATGATGTTCTGAGATAAAGAGCTGGAACCCTATGGGGAATTAGGAGTGGAACTCCTGGAAAGAAAAAGGAATGGAACTGAGATGTAGTTTGTACTGTCTCTTGGGTACGCAGTACCAAGGGAAGTACCTGTACCTGTTTAGTGCAGAGTGGGGCCAGCCACCCCAGGGACCCGGGGTTAGGATTGGCCGCTCTGTACCGACTTGTTGGCCCTCGTGTACGTAGTACCGAGGAGAGCTACTAGTGTTAGGAGAGTACTAGCTACTCCACGGGCCCCGGGGTTCTGCTAGCCTCCTTCACCGACTTGTTAGGCCCACTAGGGCAAACCAGGGTAGTCAGGCGAGGGTGCACGGACTGTGGAGGGGCAAGGCCCTAGTTTGGTTACTGTGGAGGGGTTGGACCCCTGTTACTGAGAGGGCTCTGCCCTGGTTCCGTGCTATGCTTTGGGCGCACCCGTTAACGGAAACGGCTGACCGCGTGCCAGTGCGGGCTAGCTACCTGTGCGTTTATCGCGCGTGCCGTAGTCACCATTACGTCTGTCAGTGACCTTGGGGTGGTTGACTGAGGGTAGGATCACCACGGGGGACTCTCCCAGCCAGGAGAGCACCACGTGCTACTTCTACTTTTGGAAAAGACTGCAATCAAGATGGTTCCCACGAGGACATTCGAGATCAAGTAAAGGATATGGGGAATAAATGAAATAGTGAGAAAATTGAAAGATGTGAATAAAGGAAGTAATAGAACATAACAGCTACTGTACACTCTACTGTTGTCTTTAGTTAGTTTGCCACTCTACTCAGCGTTTTGCTGACGTGTTACACTCGTTACCTTTTTCAGGACCAGGTGTTGAGCAGCCAGGGTCAGCGGCTGCAGAGGACGCTGGGTCGAGTAGGGTCCAGTAGAGTTTACCACAGTCTTTTGTACCTCTTTTGTTTCTATTATAGTGAGTAGTTTTTTTTTCCGCTGTACTTTCTTTACCTGCAGTTCGTGTTATATGATAAATGTTGTTCTACTATTGTGGTGGTACCTACTATAGTAGTTTCTTTCCTTACTACTGTACTTTCTTACTGTTAGTTATATTCATGCTGAATGTGGTTTATTTTACTGTCTTTTGGTTACTTCCTCGTTGGACGACTAGGTCTTGGGATTAGTCGAGTCGGTCCGATTCTCGTGTCTCGTAGGGACTCGAGAACCGAGTCGTTACAAGATGGTATCAGAGCAAGGTCATCCCGAGAAGTGAATCAACTGACTAGAAAATAACCGATTCACATGTTTATAGCTAGAGTAGCCACCACAACATATCTCTTGACATGAGCTCTTAGAAGTTTTTTTTGGTACCGTCTGTTTTGACGTTTCCGTGTTGTTTCGCGTCTCCTTGCAGGAGATGCCTCGTCGCGGGACTGGCGAGACTGGCCGCGGGCGCGCCGAGGACGAGGTCGGCGAGGTGGACGTGCTGTCGTTGACATCTCGGTTGACCAGCCACTACTCCCTGGCATCCAGGCCCAAGACCTCGCCAGACTGATTCGAGATATTGTACGAGAGGAGCTCCACCCACCGTCCCGAGCACCTCCTCCTGGGGTTACAGAGGGGGAGTCCTCTGTGGGACCACGTGACGGAAACGGCGCTGGACACGAGGGAGGGGATGGGCCCCTGCCGCCCCCACCTACCTCCGACACTTCTGTACACGAGGCACGTTCGCCTGGAGGTGCACCAGCACCTCCCCTACAATGCCACTTCGAGCTTTTCGGACAGTTCCAGAAGCTGAAGCCCCCCTCCTTCAAGGGGGATGAGGACCCGACCGAGGTAGAGGACTGGCTTGAGCAGCTGGAGAAGATCTTCGACACCCTTCGACCTCTGGTGGAGTGCCGCATGGCCTTTGCCATGTACCAGTTGGAGAGTGCGGCACACCGGTGGTGGAGGGCGGTCCGGGGATAGGAGAGGGATGAGCCGACGTGGGACCAGTTCGTCACCCTCTTCTGCGAGCAGTACTTTCCCAAGACGTGGCAGGACTAGAGGAGGCGGGAGTTCCACACTCTCCGCAAAGGGACGATGACTGAGTGCATACCGCACACGTTTCTTAGAGCTGTCCCGCTTTGCAGCGACAGCGGTAGCCACTGAGGAGGAGCGCCTTTGGAGGTTCACCGAGGGGCTCCGACCTACGATCCGGGGGTATGTCAAACCCCTAAAGCTGCCTACATTTTCGAGGGTGGTAGAGGCAGCTATGACTTATGAGGAGACCAACCCGTCCGCACGAGAGACCGATGGCGGGCGGAAGAGGCCCTTTCAGCCAGACTTCTCACAGGGCCGGCAAGAACGGAGACACGTGGCGTCCGCAGGAGAGCTGTCATGTTGTGCAGGGCCATCAGTGGCCTTTGGGGGCCCTCGACAGGGGCCAGTCGCCAGCACCGGACCCCCGCCTAGTCGACAGTAGGGACTTACTGAGGGCGGGAGTCGGGTTCCCCTCTGCTACCAGTGTGGCCAGCCGGGCCACGTCAGGAGGGACTGCCCATCTAGGGCAAGAGGTCAGCAGATACTTCCCGTGCAGAGCACTGGAGGGTGCGCAGGAGGACGCGGTTCCCAGGCACAAGGAGGAGGACAGCAGTCGTGAGGAGGGTACCGGCCAGCACCTACCCGTCCGATGCAGAGTATGGCTGCTTCGTCCGCACCTAGAGCTGAGGGGCGTATCAACACCCTAACACACACGGACGCCATAGCATCGGGATCCGTGGTAGCAGGTATGGTTGCAATTTCTGGCAGACTCGTTTACACGCTTTTCGATTCCGGCACTACGCACTCGTTTGTCGCAGCCAGTTTCGCAGTTAGTTTGGGCCAGGATTATACACTGTTAGAAAATCCGTTCATAATCAGAGGTCCGAGTGGCCAGCTGTTTGTAGCTGAGGAGGTGTACACGGATTGCGAGGTCAGCGTTGAAGGACATAGCCTGCCCGCTGACCTGATTATGATCCAGATGGAGGACTTTGGTGTGATTCTGGGGATGGATTGGCTGTCCGCTTACCACGCCTTGGTAGACTGTTTTGAGAGGAAGATTGTCTTCTCCATTCCGGAGTTGCCTTATTTCGAGTTTCACGGACAGCCAGTGGACGGAGGTTTCAGGTGCATTTCGGCACTTCGGGTGGCGAGACTTTTGAGCCAGTGGTGTGAGGGCTTCCTAGCCTGTGTGGTGGCTAAGCCCAGCCCTGTGGCAGACTTCCAGAGCATCCCGGTGGTCAGAGAGTACCCCGACGTGTTTCCGGACGAGTTACCAGCACTACCGCCCGAGCGTGAGATCGAGTTTGAGATCTCACTAGTACCAGGGGCCAGCCCCATCTCCACCGCGCCATACAGGATGGCACCGCTTGAGCTGCGAGAGCTCAAGTCCCAGTTGCAGGACCTTTTGGAGAAAGGTTTCGTGAGGCCCAGTGCGTCTCCCTGGGGAGCCCCGGTACTGTTTGTGAAGAAGAAGGATGGGACCCTATGCCTTTGTGTGGACTACCGACAGCTGAATAGGGTCACCATCAAGAACAGATATCCGTTGCCGAGGATCGACGATTTGTTTGACCAGTTGCGGGGTGCCACGGTATTTTCCAAGATAGACTTGAGGTCTGGATACCACCAATTTAGGATTAGGGAGACCGACGTCTCCAAGACAGCTTTCCGCACCCGGTACGGACACTACGAGATTTTGGTCATGCCGTTTGGGCTGACCAATGCCCCCGCTGCTTTCATGGACCTGATGAATAGGGTATTTAGACCGTACTTGGATCAGTTCGTGGTGGTTTTCATAGATGATGTGCTCATCTATTCTAGAGATCGGACGCAGCACGGACAGCACTTGCGAATGGTTTTGGACACTCTGAGGCGACGCAGGCTGTACGCCAAGTACAACAAGTGCGAGTTCTAGTTGAGGGAGGTGACCTTCTTGGGTCATGTGATCTCTGGAGACGGCCTGGCGGTGGACCCCGCCAAGGTCGAGGCAGTGCTCAGGTGGGAGAGACCGCGTTCAGTCACTGAGATTCACAATTTCCTGGGTCTAGCTGGCTACTACAGACGGTTCATGAGAGGGTTTTCGCAGATTGCACGTCCTGTGACACAGTTGACCCAGAAGGACGTGCCTTTCGCTTGGACAGATGCCTGTGAGGCGTGTTTTCTGGAGCTGAAGGAGAGGTTGACCTCGACTCCCGTGATCACCATCCCTGACAGTAGTGGCGGGTTCGTTGTGTACACGAACGCTTCCTTGCAGGGCTTAGGAGGTGTGCTCTTGCAGAGGGGTCATGTTGTCCCTTACACTTCGCGGCAACTGAAGCCCAATGAGCATACCTACCCTACCCACGACCTAGAGTTGGCAGCTGTTGTCTTCGCGCTGAAGACCTGGAGGCACTACTTGTACGGTGAGACCTTCGAGATTTTTACAGATCACAAGAGCCTCAGATATCTTTTTGACCAGAAGGAGCTCAACATGAGACAGAGACGTTGTTTAGAGCTCCTGGAGGACTACGATTGCAGCATCTCCTACCACCTGGGAAAGGCCAATGTGGTGGCTGACGCCTTGTGCCGTAAGGCGCCCGCACGCTTGGCCAGTCTATAGTTACAGAGTTAGAGCCTTTTGGAGGAGGTGGGAAGTTGGCGACCTCTAGAGTTACGAGGGTACTGTGGGGCAGTGACGGGGACACGGCAGACCAGGCCAGAGCTGATAGACCGTATCATCACAGGACAGATGGCCGATCCGTACTTGCAGTCTTTGCGTGACAGAGTACTATCAGGGGACCCAGGGGACTTCTCTTTCACAGACCAGGTGCTACGTTTGAGGGGACGGCTGTGCGTTCCCAGAGACGAGGAGCTGTTGAGAGAGCTCCTGACTGAGGCACACGGTTCCAGATTCACCATACATCCCGAGAACACGAAAATGTACCACGACTTGAGACGCGAGTTTTGGTGGAGAAGGATGAAGCGGGATGTGGGTGAGTTCGTGCAACAGTGCTTAGTGTGCCAGTAGGTAAAAGCCGAGCATCAGAGGCCTGCAGGGCCGCTTCAGCCGCTTCCAAGGCCGGAGTGGAAGTGGGAGAGCATCACCATGGACTTGGTGGTGGGCTTACCTGTTACCCAGTGGGGACACGACGCAGTCTGGGTAATAGTGGATAGATTGACGAAGACGGCGCGATTCTTGCCGATCCAAGTCACTTTGGGACCAGCACAGTTGGCAGAGAGGTATATCCGTGATGTGGTACGACTACACGGAGTTTCGCGGGAGATCGTATCCGACCGGGATACCTGCTTTACGTCCCAGTTTTGGGCTGAGTTTCAGCAGGCCTTGGGGACGCGGTTGAGGTTTAGCACGGCTTACCACCCTCAGACGGAGGGACAGTTTGAGCGCACGATACAGACGCTTGAGGACCTTTTGCGTGCCTGTGTACTGGACTGGAGGGGCTCTTGGGAGGAGCACCTACCCCTGGCGGAGTTTGCATACAACAACAGTTATCACTCGAGCATCGGCATGGCTCCCTACGAGGCTCTATACGAATGGAAGTGTACGGCACCCTTGAGTTAGGTTGAGGTGGGGACCAAGTGGGAGGTTGGACCTAGGTTGATCCGGCAGAGTCAGGGGGTAGTTGAGCAGATCCACAGACGACTCCGCACTATCATGAGCAGACAGAAGAGCTACGCGGATCGCAGACGCAGAGAGGTGCAGTTCGAGGTTGGGGACCACGTCTTCCTTCGTGTTTCGCCCATGAAGGGCTTACAGCGGTTTGGGGTGAGAGGGAAGCTCGCGCCGAGGTTCGTGGGGCCCTTTGAGGTCCTGGAGCAGGTTGGACCCGTTGCTTACAGACTTGCCCTTCCCTCGCAGCTTTCTGGTGTGCACGATGTGTTCCACGTGTCCAAACTCAGGAAGTACCTAGCCGATTCCAGTCATGTATTGAGTCACGAGCGCGTCGAGGTGAGCGACGACCTAACCTACCGCGAGCGGCTAGTGCAGATCCTAGATCGAGCCGTCCGTAGTTTGAGACGAAAGCAAGTACCCCTGGTAAAGGTTATGTGGAGGAGCCAGCGGTACGAGGAGGCTACCTGGGAGCCTGAGGCGGCAATGTAGGAGCGGTACCCGGAGCTTTTTGCGGGTACGTCTTTTCGGATCGGCTTCGGTCCTCTTTGAGTTTGTTATGGTTATTCGAACGTCTTTTCCTGCACCCTAGTTGGCGCAAGTTTCGGGGATGAAACTTCCTTTGAGTTTGTTATATTGTAACGAGCGTGTGGCCCAGACGTCTTTTAAGACGTCTGGAAGGTTGTCCAGACGTCTGACTAGACGTCTAGGATAGTTTCCAGACGTCTGGAAATCCGTTATTTTCGACACACGGGAGTCGTCTGCACGCCTGAGCACGCAGACCGCATATTCGCCCTTCCTCCCTCCTGCGGCTGCAGATTCCCCTGCCGCGAATCCTTCTCTCTCCTCCTCGTGCGGCCTTAAAAGGCCATGCCTCCCCTCCTGTCGTCTCCACCGTTCCCTTCCTCTTCTTCCTGTGCGCGAGAGCGAGCGAGCGTGAGGGCGGCAGCGGAGGCCGCAGTGAGCGCGGAGGAGGTGCGGCGTGCGAGGGTGGAGCTCTGCCGTGAGGGTGAGCTCGCCGGAGCGGCATGGCCAGCCGACGGAGGGCGCAGGGGGCGCTGAACGACGCGGAGAGGGACCTGCTGCGGTCTGAGCAGCAGACGCGCGAGGTACGACGCGAGCGACTTCGCGAGCGGAGGCTGAGTAGCGCCCTGATTCTGGAAAAATTTCCAGAATCAGACGCCTGGGTTGATAGTCAGACGGCGAGGGAGACGTCTGGAACCTCATACAGACGTCTGAAAGGTGAGTATTCCACCTTCTTCTTCCTTCCTGTCGACTGACCGTACTGAGGGAGGCAGTTGGCTGTGCGCAGGTTCGCTGATTCGCCATCCTTTGCGAATCAGACGTCTAAAAGTTGTACCAGACGGCAGGAGTAACCTCTAGATGTCCGGGGTGACCATCGGATGTCTGGGAGCTAGGCCAGACGTCCCCGTAGACTTCTGGACGTCTGGGAAACCACGCTGGACAGGTAATTCTCTGATCTACTCTTTAAGACGTCTGGAAGAAGTTCCAGACGTCTGATCTTGCACAGTATCGTCTTTTTCGACCCGTTTAGGGCCCGTTCGTGCTCCGTTTTCCATGATTCGAGTTGCGTTCTTTTCAGAATTAATTCCTCTACCCGTCTACAGTAGCTATACACTATTTTGAGACACTCCTTGTGTTTGATCCTTGTGATAGGACCTCGTTCAATTGCAGTCTTCAGAGTCGCGGAGGCACGCGGGATTCCCGATCACGCCCCCATTACTCCCGTTGTACCTGGTAGAGTGGCTTAAGTTTATTGTTAAAATCTGTTAAAGTATGGAACCATAACAAGAATCTAGGACATTGCATGAATCCTAGGAATGAGAAATGTATGGAATGATAGCTCCTAGGTGATGCATGAATCCTAGGGCTGGAAAACTAGTTGTATGCTAGATCCTAGGATATGGCATGAACCCTAGGATGGAAAAACTAGTGGAATGTATAATACTGCAGTCTTGGAAAAATGGAAAGGAATATAAAGCTGCCTGTAAATTGAATTAACAGCTGCCTGTTTTGAATAAAGAAACATGATTGAGATCATGGATTGTGAGAACGTGAAACTGGAAAGTGAAACATATGATGTTCTGAGATAAAGAGCTGGAACCCTATGGGGAATTAGGAGTGGAACTCCTGGAAAGAAAAAGGAATGGAACTGAGATGTAGTTTGTACTGTCTCTTGGGTACGCAGTACCAAGGGAAGTACCTGTACCTGTTTAGTGCAGAGTGGGGCCAGCCACCCCAGGGACCCGGGGTTAGGATTGGCCGCTCTGTACTGACTTGTTGGCCCTCGTGTACGTAGTACCGAGGAGAGCTACTAGTGTTAGGAGAGTACTAGCTACTCCACGGGCCCCAAGGTTCTGCTAGCCTCCTTCACCGACTTGTTAGGCCCACTAGGGCAAACCAGGGTAGTCAGGCGAGGGTGCACGGACTGTGGAGGGGCAAGGCCCTAGTTTGGTTACTGTGGAGGGGTTGGACCCCTGTTACTGAGAGGGCTCTGCCCTGGTTCCGTGCTATGCTTTGGGCGCACCCGTTAACGGAAACGACTGACCGCGTGCCAGTGCGGGCTAGCTACCTGTGCGTTTATCGCGCGTGCCGTCGTCACCATTACATCTGTCAGTGACCTTGGGGTGGTTGACTGAGGGTAGGATCACCACGGGGGACTCTCCCAGCCAGGAGAGCACCACGTGCTACTTCTACTTTTGGAAAAGACTGCAATCATGATGGTTCCCACGAGGACATTCGAGATCAAGTAAAGGATATGGGGAATAAATGAAATAGTGAGAAAATTGAAAGATGTGAATAAAGGAAGTAATAGAACATAACAGCTACTGTACACTCTACTGTTGTCTTTAGTTAGTTTGCCACTCTACTCAGCGTTTTGCTGACGTGTTACACTCGTTACCTTTTTCAGGACCAGGTGTTGAGCAGCCAGGGTCAGCGGCTGCAGAGGACGCTGGGTCGAGTAGGGTCCAGTAGAGTTTACCACAGTCTTTTGTACCTCTTTTGTTTCTATTATAGTGAGTAGTTTTTTTTCCGCTGTACTTTCTTTACCTGCAGTTCGTGTTATATGATAAATGTTGTTCTACTGTTGTGGTGGTACCTACTGTAGTAGTTTCTTTCCTTACTACTGTACTTTCTTACTGTTAGTTATATTCATGCTGAATGTGGTTTATTTTACTGTCTTTTGGTTACTTCCTCGTTGGACGACTAGGTCTTGGGATTAGTTGAGTCGGTCTAGTTCTCGTGTCTCGTAGGGACTCGGGAACTGGGTCATTACAAAAGTAAATATAGTATAGATATATATGTATATACTATATATCTATAAAGTGGTGGGGGTGGAGGCGAAGATGGAGTGTAGCACTGTGTCGAGTCGGTCATCTTCTAGAAGGACGCAACCAAGAGAACGAGGTGCCGCATGGAGTGTAGGATGGATGGTGGAAGATGTGTGTGACCACGCCTTTTGTATGCGTGTATCGGGGAATATCAGCAACTGGTGCAGATATTCCCACGATACCACGTATGATAAGTAATGTGAAAATATAAATATATATGTATATATGTAAATATATCTATATATATATTTGGTTATAAATATATAGGTAAATATATGCAGTTATATATGTATATATATATGTATATATATATATATAAATATACGTATAGACATATATATATATGTATAAGTATGTATATATAACTATATAAATGTTAATATATATATGTGTATGTATATGTATATATAGCTATATGCAGATAAATATATATATATAAGTATGTATATATAGTTATAGACTTATATGTATATATGTATGTATATTTGTATATATATATATATAAGTATATAGATGTATATATATATATGTATGTATATAGACTAATACAAAGTTATATAAGTACTAATATATGTATAGGTATATGTATATATATATATATATCTGTATATAGATATATGTATATATATCAATATATATATGTATACGTATATATATATATATAACAATATATAAGTGAGAGTGTGTGTGTGCGAGAGTGTGTGTGTATGTGTGTTTGCATAGAGAGAGGGAGAGTGTGTTGTGAGATAGAGAGAGAGAGAGAGGGAGAGAGGCTACTGGAGTGAATAGGCTGGAGGGTTTAAGTCATCCGTGAACTCAAGGCCGATGTCTGGTGGTTTCACGCGCACGCGTAGGTGCGTATGCACGCAAAGAGGCACGTGCTAGAGGGCGATTGGCACGGAGAGGATCGCAGTGCACCACACTGCACGAAGGGCTGGAGCGGGCGCACGCAGAGGCACGCGGGCAAAGGGAGCAGGCGAAGGGTGCTGGCACTGGTAGAGGACCGCATGCAGACGCATGAGCGGGCGCTGGAGCGGACTCGATGCGGGACGCGGGTGCGGGTGCTAGCTAGTTGTGGCTTGCCAGGTGATCGGATAAGTGAGAAGCTTATCAGTCACCCCACTGTAGCCACAGTGTTCCCCAGACTGGCGTGAACAGTGGTTACAGTGTATGGCCGAGCCGTGCGGCCACTTATTGCAGGTGCTGTGAGTGCAGGCGGCTTGCGGCTGGCATGCGCGGGCTGGCACCCACGGAAGAAGGTCTGCGCCGGCTGGTTGCGGGCGAAAGAGAGGGCGCGATAGGGTGAGCGGAGAGGGAGGCAAGGGCACCTGCAGCTACGCACGGGTGCCTGCATGCACTGCTGCCGCCTTGCTGCTGCTGCTGTGGAGCTCGGCCGGCTACTGCAAGGCATGCGGTGGCTGGTTGAGCTTGAAAGCTAAGGCTTTGCGGTAATGGCTGAAGGTGCTTCAAATGACAAAACAAGGAAAGAGCCACCACGCCCACCGGCTCTTTGATGAGCTGGGCGATGGTGGACTCACGGTGGTGGTTGTGCACCACCATGAGGTGCTCCTGTCCGCAGTGTTTCTCCTCAGAGGAGGAGGGCCTACGTATGGAGGGAGAAGGGAGGGGGCGGTGGCCTGGAGAAGAGCTGCTGTGTTGTGTTTTTGGCGTGGAGGACCAGGCTCCCTTGCAAGAAGGCAGTTGAGCTCTTTTTATAGAAGAAGAGAGCATGCATAGCCTTGCCCTGGCTGTGCATGCTTGCGCATGGCTTGGCAGGGAGAGGCTGCATGCGGCTGGCAGGGAGAGGCTGCATGTGGCTGGCAGGGAGAGGCTGAGCAGGACATGGCACGAAGAAGAAGAGGTTGCCATGCAGCTGCGGGAGGAGATTCAAAGTCAAGTGGAAAAAATAAAAAGATGGTGAATTTTGCAAAGATGCACTTGAGGAAAAATGTTAATTGCAAGGCCATTTATTTCACTCTCCTCCCCTCTCAATTAAATGCATGCATGCATGTTTTTTTAAAACTGCGACTATGGAAACCTAATATGCACTCGTAATGCTAGGAAATAGCACAAGACGGCACAATTGTAGGTGTATTTTTACGGTGCAATCATATCCCCATGCCTATCTTTTGCTAGTCCCTAGCAAAATAGTATTTAGAAATGATCTTAAGCTGAAGATTTTCTTCTGAGGCGACAAAGGTGTGTTTATTGTTAGATATTGTGAGAACCAATTGTAGAGAAGACTACCAGTACTTTAAGTCTCACATGACATAGATCATCTCTCAACTAACCAGGACTCTTGATAGTTAGACTTTAAGTACGATTTCCAGGACCCAGGAGGTTTTTTCCATACTCGAGAGCTCAAGAATTTATGGCTTGTGCATAGTGGAGGATCAAGACTGACTAGATGAACATTAATACTCAATCCCAGGGTTTCACGAATTTTTAAGTAAAGGTTGGTCCCAGTTTCAGCTCGTGTCTTCGGATTGACCCTTAAAAAGATGACGGAGAACTCAACTCCTATTTTCTGACATTTGTGGCTCAAAGAAGACAGGGTATTTGCGACCTGCCCTAAAGAACTTTTTGTAGGGCGAAGACTTTATAGACATTTGTGAGATATAATGACTTATTTGCATCATTTTTTTTTTTGAAACATGTGTCAATATATCTCTTATAACATTATTTGGAGGAGCACACTTTTCTTTTTGGTAGGAGAGTTTCTTTTTGGTGGAAAGAGTTTCTCCTAAACAAAAGACTAAACCCTGGGATAAAAAGTCTACCTGCACGCACAGGTAAGGACTCCACCTTCCCTAATGAACACTAGGGTTGGATCTTATGTTCACCTAGTCTTTCTTGATATGTGTAGTGTGAACCAAGTTTACTTAAGCTCTTAACTAAAAGCAAACCAACGGATCCTGTACTGGTGTCTTTGGTACAAGAATACGTTCTTAGTTAGGAGAGATTCTGATCTATCTTGTCAATGCTCAAGTGAATTAAGCTAAGCCTGAGCGAATCAAGCTTCTGTGGCCTGGAAAGTCTTCAAAACAATGGTTGAATATCCATAAACACTTATTGTATTTTAGTTTCAGCCTTTAGATCATTACTAAACACCATTTTCATTTTTCATTTTTCCTTTTTTTTTATATATATAGAAACTGCATGATACCCTAAAATACCCAGATCCTAAGGATGCCTATCCACACCCCAATGCCAAATGATGCTATGTCCTCATATGCTTGCAGGGTAGGGTAGAGGAAGGATGAAAGATCGGGTAATGAGAGCTGAGGTGCAGGGTATAAAGTAGGGTGGTAGGGTGGGTGGATGGTGGGTGGTGAAGTGAAAAGTGAAGTGATCGTGACAGTGAAGTGAAAAGTGATGGTGGATGGTGAGAGTTGTTCGGGTGCCTCCCAACGAGCGCTGAATTTAACATCCCCAGCTGGACTTAGAATGAGGCAAAGAATTACTTACCCTCCAGCAGGGCAACGATTTCTCCAACGGGGGCAGTTTCATCAGTCAGATAGGGTTTCAAACGCAGCCCGTTGACTGTAAATTTATGCCCAAATTTGGGATCTTCGATCTCGACGGCCCCGTTGGGGAATGGTCTTGAGACCAGGAAAGGATCAGTACATTTGGACTTTAGTTTCCCAGGAAAGAATTTGAGCTGGGCATTATAGAGCCAAACTTGCTGAGATTGCTCAAATTCTTTTCGCCAAATATGGCTGTCGTGAAAAGCCCTAGTGCGTTGTTTGAAAGTTAAAGCAGAATCATAGGCTTCATGACGGAGCTCTTCCAGCTCCTAGAGTTGGAGTTTCCTTTCTCGACCACACAGGTTTGGGTCAAGGTTACATTGGCGACATACCAAGGCTTCCCGTAAACGATTCTATACGGAGACATACCAAGGGGAGTCTTGAAGGCGGTCTGATATGCCCAAAGTGTGTCAATTAGCTTGTCTGACCAATCGTTACCATCAGGTCGAACCATTTTCTGGAGAATTTGCTTGATTTGCCGGTTCGACACCTCTGCCTGGCCGTTCGTCTGAGGATGATACGGGGATGCAATACGATGGCGGACTCCGTATTTCCTCAGAAGTGCCCGAAAAGAAGCATGGGTAAAGTGGCTTCCTCCATCTGAGATAATGGCTCAAGGGATCCCAAAGCGTGCAAATATGTGGTCTTTGACAAATCGATTGGATATAACATGGTTAGCAAGGTGCGTGGGAATAGCCTCGATCCATTTTGAAACATAGTCAATGGCGACGAGGATGAATTCGAAGCCGTTGGAAGGAGGAAAGGGACCCATGAAATCAATTCCGCAAATGTCGAAGATTTTTGTAGCTAGGATGGGTTGTAAGGGCATCATGTCACGATGTGACATTGACCCTAACGACTGGCACCTAGTGCAATGCTTGTCTTAATTGTGTGCATCCTGGGGAAGGGTGGGCCAAAAGAAACCGCACTGCAACACCTTGGCTGCAGTTTTCCTCCCAGAGAAATGGCCTCTGTAGGCCTGATCATGGCAGAAGGATAGCACACTGGGGAACTCGCTGTCAGGAATGCAGCGACGGATGATTTGATCAGCACCTATCTGAAAAAGAAGTGGATTATCTCAGAAATAATAATTTGCTTCTGCCATGAGATGCTTGTGCTAGATTTTAGGCCAGCCACATGGAAGGGATCCAGAAGCAAGGTAATTGGCAATGTCGGCATACCACAGTCCACTTGCCACATTTATTGCCAATAGGTGCTCATCAGGAAAAATTTCATTGATTGGCAGAGTAAGTCCAATATGGTCAAGGTCCAGTATGGAAAGGTAATCAGCCACAACATTCTGGGCTCCGACCTTATTGCGAATCTCAATGTCAAATTCCTGGAGCAGAAGGATCCAACGAATCAGTCTAGGCTTAGCGTCCTTCTTGTGCATGAGATGGCGAATGGCCGCATGATCAGTGAAAACAATAACGTGAGAGCCCAGAAGGTAAGAGTGGAATTTCTCCAACCCAATGACGACCGCCAGTAGTTCTTTTTCAGTGGTAGTATAATTACGCTGGGCCTCATCCAATGTCTTACTGGCGTAGTAAACCACGAAGGGGTATCTATTGCATCTTTGCCCCAGGATGGCTCCAACTGCACGGTTGGAAGCGTCACACATGAGTTCAAAGTCGAGGGACCAATCAGGTGGCTGGAGAACAGGGGCCTTGGTGACAACAATACACAGCTTCGTGAATGCTGTTAGGGCCCATATCGAAGGGTACGTCAGTCGATAGGAGATGAGTTAAAGGTCGAGAAATCTTGGAGAAATCTTTGATGAATCTCCTATAGAAACTAGCGTGTCCCAAGAAGGAGCGAAATTGTTTGACGGAGCCAGGCACAGGTAAATCAGCAATGACATCAAGCTTAGCTCTGTCAACCTCGATAACCCTATCGGAGATGATATGTCCGAGAATAATTCCCTCGTGCACCATAAAATGACTTTTTTCCCTGGAAAGCACGAGTTTTACATCAATACATCTCCTAAGGATACGAGTCTGGTTGGCAAGACATTCGTCGAAAGATGATCCAAAGATCAAAAAGTCATCCATGAAGACCTCGAGAAAGTCACCCACCATGTCATGGAATATTGCCAGCATACATCTCTGGAAAGTTGCTGGCGCGTTGCAAAGTCCGAATGGCATCCTTCTAAATGAAAAGGTACCGAAGGGACAGGTAAAAGTGGTTTTCTCTTGGTCTCGGGGGTCAATTGCCACCTGGTTATATCTTGAGAATCCATCCAGGAAATAGAAAAATTTATTTCCTGCTAACCGCTCCAGGATTTGGTCAATGAATGCTAGTGGAAAGTGATCTTTCTTAGTTGCAGCATTGAGTTTCCTATAATCCACACACACTCTCCAAGATGTAGGAGTGCATGTAGGGATGGATTCGCCACTGTCACTGACACGGATGGTGAGTCCTGCCTTCTTGGGCAAAACGATAATCGGACTCACCCAGGGGCTATCACTGATCGGGTAGATTATAACCGCATCTAGCCACTTAATGATTTCTTTCTTAACGACCTCCCGCATGTTAGGGTTGAGACGTCGCTGCATCTCGCGTGAAGGTCGAGCCTCCTCCTCCATATATATAAGGTGAGTGTAGTAGGAGGGGCTAATGCCAGATAAGTCTGATAAAGGCCATCAATGGCTGCTTTGTGTTCTATGAGGACCTTCGTTAGTTTGCACTCTTGCTCCCTGGTCAATTTTGAACTGATGATTATGGGGAGCATTTCATTTGGTCCTAAGAAAACATATTTAAGTGTACTAGGCAGCGCTTTCAGCTCAGGAGTGGATGGTGAAAGATCTAGCATTTCTTGGGATGAGAGTGCCCCAGGCGGGTTGGAGAATAAGTCAGGAGGAAGAAATTGGTCTTCAGATTGGCCAAGAAGAGGGGATTCTTGGATAGATGGATCAAAAAAGGAATAGCCCCAGTGAGAACTATATGGGCTCAAGGTCCCAGTGTGGAGTTGCAAATCTGCCTGATTTGGCATGAAAGAAAGGGCAATTCGATCTTCAAGAGTATGGACCGGCGGTGAGTAGCCCGGATATGATTTAGACCACGAGGTATGGAAAGCGGAGAAAACCTCATCAGAAATCTGGTCAAGAGAAGGTACGAGACAAGGGAGGGATGGGGGAATGTCACAATATGTGTTGGTCTGGTAGTCATCAGTGTTTATAGGTAATCCGCAACAGTCCGAATAGGTCCCAATTAGTCCGATACACACGCTGACGGCCATGTCCTCATCAGACGTGTCATCCTCGATGCAATCGCAATCAAAGTTCTTGGCTGCCTTGAAGATGTTAAGCTTGAGCTTTTCAGATCCAATGGCAATCTCAATACAACCTGACTCGCAGTTGATATGGGCACGGGCTGTGGCCAAGAAAGGTCGACCAAGGATGATCGAACAATCAGAAAGTGAGCTAGGAACTTCCATATCTAAAACAAGAAAGTCAACAGGAAAACAGAGGCTGTTGACCCTAACCACCATGTCTTCCACCACACCCTTCGGGATTTTGACAGAACGATCTGCTATTTGTAACGTGACAGGGGTGGGTTTTAGATTTCCCAAGGAAAATTTTTCGATCATGATGGTTGGTATAAGATTGATGGAAGATCCAAGATCAAGCAGGGCACGGTTAAAATTGTAGCCTTGGATGCTGCAGGAAATGAGTGGTGTGCCTAGGTCTTTCTGCTTCGGTGGTAGATTTGACAGCATAGCACAACTCGCATGAGGCGAGAGAACCATCGGATTCTTGGTTTTCTTTGACTGTCACCTGAGTGTTGTGTAGTCTTTGAAAAATCGAGCGACAGTAGGTATGTGGTCGATAGCCTCGAGCAGGGGTACCTTGATTTCTACATCCCTGAACAAATTACGCAGGTTATCAAAGGCCTGCGTATCTTTCTTTTTGCCTTTTGGCTCCCTCAGTAGAGCCTTAGGGAATGGAACTGATTCTGGCACCAATTTGGGTGTATCGTCCTTTCGCGAATGCAGTGCGCATCTAGAATGAGAGGGCAATGAAGAAGATGGGCCAGGATCAGGTTGAGGCAGATCGACAGTTTGCTTACCGCTCCTCGTAGTGATAGCATTGGACGATGCGGACCACAGGGTACAAAATTTCTCAAGTTGGGAACAGGTTCGGGAGGAAGAGTGCCTTGAGATCGAGTCACCATGCGTAGTTGACTGATCTCAGCATATTGCGGTGCCAATTGGTGCTGAAGAGAGTTCATGTTCTCTTCATGGCGCTTTGACATTTCCGTCATCATTCGCATCAATTTATAAAGAGGTCTTGATGCGGGTTCTGTTTGCGGTACGCAAGGACCCAATGGCAGATTCGCCATAGGATTAGACTGAGCCCTTGGGATGATGGGTGCGGACAGTCGCATTGGTCCACCCGCGGGGTTTTGGCGCTGCGGGTTGTTGGACCATGCGAAGTTCAGATGATTTCGCCACCTTGGGTTAACGGGTTATTCCCACGGGCGCAAGCATCTTCTATGCCAGAAGACATGTTCGCATGTAAATACACTTTCGAGCACATGGAGGCTTGGTCCTCCGTGTCAAAATACTGGCTTGCAGAAGCTAGACCCACATGACTTACTGAATCGCTCGGCGTGACACTCGGTAAGGAAGGTCTTATGGGGTTACTTGGAATAAGCCTGGTGTTGGAAGAATTCGAATTGTGACAAAGTGGTGAGGTGGGGGTGTTTGCCATAGAGCGGGTGAGGTTGGCGAGAAGCTCATCCAACTTCTTGTGCACGATGGAGATTTCATCCAATTTCTGTACGATAAGGCTGAGATCAGTGGATGAATGGGAGGGTCCCGTGTCAATTTCATGGACATTATGGGGTAGGCTGGTATGATTAAAGGCGACAATGGAAGCATTATTCATCTAGTTTTCACTCATATTTTCAAATAATTTGAATGCTCCATTCTCATCTTTATTCATGAAATTCCCTCTGCAGGAAGCGTCTACAATCTACTTCAAAGTCTCATTTAGCCCATAGTAGAAAATCTGGGCTATATGCCACTTAGGCAAACCATGGTGCGGACACTTCCTGAGGAGGTCATTATATATCTCCCATGCCTCATGAAACTATTCGCCATTTTGTTGCGTAAATGAAGTGATAGCACGGCGAAGCACATTGGTTCGCCCGATTGGGAAGAACTTCTTGAGAAACGCTGTTTGCATCTCTTCTCCCAAGGGTGCGTAACCACTGCGATGCTTTATCCCACAATGAAAATGGGAACATTTTCATGAGGACTATAGGTAACCCAATATTTCTTGGTTTAACTGTTTCAACCAATCGGGTTAAGTCTTCCAAGTGGAGAAAAGGATCTTCACATTCAAGACCATGAAAGTGAAAATTTATCAGGCCAATTATGTTAGGATTCAATTTGAAGTTTTCCACGCCCACTGGGACCCGAATTTGTCCTATGGTCTCTGTAGCAGTGGGATTCTGATAGGAGCTAAGAGACCTAGGCTCCTCCCGTTCAGGAAGGTTCTGCATTTCCTCCAATGTTTCCCAAATGGCTTCAATTTGTTCATTATACATTTCCATTTGGGCTTGGAGGCGGGTTATGGGATCCAAGGTTCCACCACCTGGTGGGTTTTGAGGGCGGTTTGCTCCCTCGGGATATGGGGGTGGGCATGCAGCCATGTTTGTGGAGGAGGATGACTCGGCTTCTTTTCTAAATTTATCAGGCAATTAACACAGTTCAGGGTTTTGTGACCTCCTCCCAAACATGCACTACCGCAGGAAGAATTGGGGGGATACGAAGGGAAAAGGAGATAAGAGAAATGACATCGCAAAGGTACACTTGATGACAAATCAATACAGTCAAATACCTAACCTCTATAGTGTGCCCTTAGACCTAAAGATCTAAGTTACCTACTATCACGACCTACGGAACTGAATGCGAGCACTGCGGAACCACCGAGCCAGATTAAAAGGCCGTTTGCCCCAGTCTTAGACACCCGATAGCACGCGGGAATCCTCACCAGCACGTAGGCACTACACGCAGGTAGTTAGACCTCCAATCCTTAATAAGGGTCATTACTACCAATTTTAGTTAGAGGCTTAGGATCAAGTGCTTCTAGAATGTGAAGGGCGTTGTTTACGGGTAATGCCCAAGTGATTGATTTTATGAGTGTGTAAAAAAAGCATGCAACGGGGAAATCTCCTGTGAAGAGATTACCTACACAGCAACAAACAAAAACACCCATGAAGAGAAGGGTGTGAGAAGAGAAAAATTAAAGGAATGGAGTAAAAAATTCCTTGAATGTGCACTTCCCCGGCAATGGCACCAGAAAAGATGTATGGTCGGGCTGGGATAGGTTGTGCTAATATGGTGATTTTATCGTTGAAATGAGTATAGTGGTTAACCTAAATCGAGCCAAACCATCTCTTTAGAAAATTTTTTTTACCTGGCCTATTTGATTTTATCTTGGTCACTTTTATTCCCAGGGTCAAACTCAGGGAAGTGGGATTAGAAGTGAATGAGTTTCTATGCCTTTCCGACAACGAATCTCTTCCGTTCTCTTATTATGTTTTTAGTGTTTTTCTATTTAAAACTTTTTTCTAATAATTTTTGTGCTTGAGGTACACCCTCAAAATTAGGTTCTTGGCTTTGAGCCAAATTAGGGTTCAAAACTGTTCTTGCTATTCGCAAGACTGAGTACCTGCAAGTCAAGGATTATCTTTTATCTTTTGTATATAATTTTTTTTATCTTTTTAATGGCAGGAAAGAGAAACAGAAATAAAGTAAATATAGTATATATATATGTATATAGGGGTGGGGGTGGAGGAGCAGATGGCGTGTAGCACGGTGTCGAGTTGATCGCCATCTAGAAAGATGCAACCAACAGGACGAAGTACCGCGTGGAGTGTAGGATGGATGGGTGGAAGATGTGTGCGAAAACTCTTTCTATACACGTGTATCGAGGAATATTAGCAACTGGTGCAGATATTCCTACGATACAACGTATGGTAGGTGATCTGAAAAAATATATATATACGTATATATGTAAATATATACCTATATGTATATATATATGTATATATATATACATATGTAAATATATGTATAGATATATATATATATGTATATGTATGTATATATAACTATATGGATGTATATATATATAGAGTAATATATGTATATAGTTATATATATGTGTATCTGTATATATATATATATATTAGTATAAGTATCTATGTATATTATGTAGATCTATATATATATATATATGTATTTATAATTATAGATATATATATATATATATGTATGTATATTTGTATATATATATATATGTATAAGTATATGTGTATATATGTATATATATATATATGTATCAATACTTATACTTAGTTATATAGGTAATAATAGATATACAGATATATATATATCTATACGTATATAAATATATGTATATATGTAAATATTATGTATATATATATATATGGACATATGTTTACTAATACTTAGTTCTATAGGTTCTACTATATGTATAGATATAAGTATATAAATATATATATATATATAAATATATATTTGTATGTATATATATATATAAGTATATAATAGTGTATAAGTGAGTGGGGGTGCATGTACGAGAGTGTGTGTGTGTGTCTGTGTCTGCAGGAGTGAGAGAGTGCTGTGAGAGAGAGAGAGAGAGCGAGCGAGAGACTGCTGGAGTGAAGTAGCACGATGTTAAGTCGTCCGCATGCAGCTATCGTCATTTGATGCTGCGCGAAGGAGCGTGCACGCGCACGTGCAAAAGCATAGGCGCATGAAGAGGTGGGCGTACGCAGGAGGGAGTGAGCACGAGGGGGAGACCGCAGCACTCCACGCTGCACGAAGAGGCGGGTGCGGGCACGAAGAAGCGGGCGAAGACATGGGTGGATGCAGACGCGAGAGCGGGCACGGAGAGAGACGTGGGCGCAGGTGTGCACAGACGGGTTGGCGCCGGTAGCGGCGTGGAGAGAGAGCGTCGGGTGACCGGACAAGTGAGAAACTTACCGGTCACTGCACTGTAGCCACAATGTTCCGCTGAAATGCGTGAATAGTGGCTACAGTGCGCGCTCGGCTTGCGCGACTGCCTGTGCCCGGTTCCGTTTGTGCAGGATGTGTGGACGGCTGGAGTGCACATGGAAGAGGCTGCGTCGGCTGCTGGCTTGCGCGGAGAGAGGCGAGGGCGCGTCCTGCTGGCGTGCACAGATAGAGTTGCGCCAGCTGCTGGCATGAGTGGTGGAGCTTCGCGACAGGGCGCACGGTGGCCAGCGCCTTGCTGCTGCTGCTGTGGAACTTGAGCTTCAAAGCTTGAAGCTCCTGTGGCAATGGCGAAAATGCTTTAAACAATGAAATCAGAGCTGGGAACCACCACACCCACCGGCTCTTTGATAAGATGGGCGGTGGTGGGACTTACAGTGGTGGTTATGCACCACTGTGAGCTACTCCTGCCCGCAGCATTGCTCTTCAGTAAGAAGAGAGGCTGCGTATGGAGGGGAGAGGGGAGGAGACGACCTGAAGGATGGAGGTGCTGTGTTTGTGGTGTTTTTTTGTTGGACCAAGCTCCCTTGCAAGAAGATGGCCGTGCCCTTTCTAAAGAGGAAGAAAGCAAGCACAACCATACCCTAGCTGTGCATGGCTGTGCATGCGGCTATAGGGCAAGCGGTTGCAGGGAATGGCGCGGGGAAGAAGCTGGCATGCCTTGTAGCCTTGCGGGGGAAATTCAAAGTCAAATAGAAATAAAAAATAAAGATGGAAATTTTGCGAGGCAGCACTTGAAGAATTTGTTAATTACAAGGCCATTTTATTCACTCTCCTCCCCTCTCAAATAAATGCATGCATGCATGTATTTTCACAAATACGACTATGGTTGCCTATTATGCACTGGAAATGCTAGGAAATAGCACAAGATGGCACAATTGTTGGTGCATTTTTGTTGTGATATCACCTACCTACTAGAAGTTGGGATGGTTTTGCCATCCAGGATTGTAGGTATTGGAGTATGGGTCATTCTAGATGGCGTTGAGGTCCTCGCATTTCTGAGGAACCTCAGAAATGTCAGAGAATGGGGTAGTAGAGCTCCCCTGGCTAGAATAGAAAGGATCGGAGGTCCCTCCGATCCGAGAGTCAGATGGGGGTGGATACAAGTCCACCCAAGGAGAAGGTCGGTGGAAAATGTTCTACACAGTCTCCCGTGTTGGAGGCTGTGCAAAGGAGTTCTGCGCAGAGGTGGCTCACTGCAAATGCTGAGTCAGTTCATCCACCTTCTTCTCAATAATAGAGACCTTGTCCAATCGACTGGCTACTAATTCCAGGTCGACTGATGTGGACAGGCCCTGCATCTCATGTGCTCTCCTAAGGTTCGTCGATGCGTGGGTATTCGTCCTATCGAATAGTCCCATGAAGTCATTATTGATGGAGTTCTCAGACATATTCTCAAGAATCTCCCACATGATGTCCTCATGTTGACCCATGATATTCCCTCCGCAAGTTGCATTGACGAACAGTCTAATATCCTCACGGATTCCCTGGTAAAAAGACTGGACTTGTTCACATTTACGAACTCCGTGATGGGGGCACTTTCTCATGAGATCCTGAAAACGATCCCATGCCTCATGAAGAGGTTCTCCCGTCTGTTGCGTAAAGTGAGTAATTTGATGGAGCAAGGCATTGGTCCGACCAACGGGGAAGAACTTTTTCAAAAACTCAAACTGAAGTTCCTCCCAAGTGTTGATCGGATGGGTATGGGTTTGATACCAATGGTCTGCCTTGTCCATAAGGGAGAAAGAGAATATGTTCATGAGTAAGATATCTCGATTATGCGCATCTGACCCGAAAGTTTGGGCCAGATGCTTTAGCTGTTGCATGTGCTTGAAGGGGTCTTCAGAATTAAGCCCATGGAATTTAGGTAAGGCATGAATCATGTTGGGCTTCAGTTTAGAATCAGGTCCTTTAGTCGGGATTCTGACTCGAGGCTCGATTGCCACCGCAGTGGGATTATAGTGATCTCGTATCATGGGACATTGCGGTGGGTTCATGAAGTTTTGGAAGAGGTCATTGAGTCACTGGAGCTGGTGCTCAAGATTATTCTCTTCCTCAACTGGATGAGCCATTGTGGAAGAAGGTGAGTTGGGTCCAGAATCAGAGGAGAGGTCGATGTAAAGAGTTGGTTGCATAAATAGGGGTACCGAGGCTCGGCCTCAGGGAGAGTGAATTTCTAGAGGAGGTTTCAAGGACCTCCTGCCAAACATGCATCGATGGGTTAGATGAGGTTAGCAGGTGCTGGACCCAATCAAGACACCCAAATTGTTGGGTGACTATAGAGGTTCAGGGTGGATGGTACCCCTTAATCAGAAGGTCGACCACCTGAGAATTACCTGGGTAGCCAGAGAGGGTGAGTCCTGCGAAGACCCCTACACGGTAGAGCGCCCCCACGGGTTACGGGGTTTCCCCCACCAGACCTCTCTTGTCACTGAGATTCCAGGTAGACCAGAATGGGGACCTTGACCTCTTAAGTCTACCACTTTTAGTTAGGATCAAGGTGCTTAGGGTTTCACTTGAACTTTAACTTTTTGAGTGCAAAGAGTTACCTAATTTATCGGTTGGTTGATCTAAGGGATCAACTTCACCTATTAGTTCCTTTGAGAGATTATTAGGTCTTGTCTTTTGAGGTTCAATAGTTTTAAGAGCCGAATTAGTTAGGGTTTCTCTAGATAGATGTTTTCAAGCAATGGCTTAGGCACACTTCTTTTGGGGATTCTCAATTCTTGATTAGAAAGTGTGTCCCTAAAACGCTAGCGTTGAGTCTTAAGTTGGCTTTAATTGGTCCAGTTAAGATTAGGTAATTAGGGCTCAAGCAAGAAGGTTTTAGCCCTAACTATTTTTAGTGGATGTACAGATAGAATGTGTTGAAATTTGAAAACAGGCAACTTCTGTGATTTACTAGGACAGGTTATTCCTAATTTGTTTTTTTTTTCTTTTCCTTCCTCTTTAGAATTTAAAGGGCTTGAGAGGATAGAAAATTACCTGTCCCTTGGCGTGGTTGTTGTGCAACTACTTGTTTCCTTCTTGTTTTCTTGTGCTTTTTCTTGATTTCCTGTGCCTGCACAACAAAAGAGAAGAGCTTAAGTTAGTAGTAAATAAAAAATTGTGAATAAATATTTTCTAGAATCGCCGTTGCTCCCCGGCAATGGCGCCAAAAACTGGTTGAGCATAGCTGTTTCTTGCTCTTGGCGGTGTTATAATGATTAAGTCGTTATAGTATATTACAAAAAACAGTCACCAGTTTATAGTTTATTACTCGGAATTAAAAGTTTCCCGAGGTCGAACTCAGGGAGCACACGTCATTCTAACAACATAAAGGTACACATTTTTGTTACAAAAAGAATAAGAGAGAGAGAGAGGGCAAAAGTTCTCTTTTTCTTGGCTTCTTCTTCTTTTCCCTTCTCTTCTTCAGTCTGCCTTCTCTTCTTTAGTCAAATTTTGTGCCTTCATCTTTCTTCTTTTCCTCTGCTGTGGCTTTTCTTTTCTCTTCCTTTTTTATGTTGCTGCTTCTTCTTTCTTCTTCTTTTCTTTGCTGTGGCTGCCTCTTCTTCTTTCTTCTTCCTTCTGCATCTTCTTTCTTCAGTAGCTCCTTCCTTCTTCTTCTTTCTTCTTTTCTTTTTCTTCTCCTCTTCTCTTATTTTTCTTATCTCTTTTCTTCCCTGATCTGGACATCTGATTCTTCACATCGGATGCCTTATCGGCACTATTGCCACAGTGCCTCCTTCTTCTCTTTAGTATGTTGTACTCTTTTCTTCTTCAGCTTCTTCCTCTTATTCTCTTTGCTGCGGCTTCTCCTTCACCTTCTTCTTTATCTCTACTGTGGGAGATCTGCAGCTAAGTCCTTGCCGACCGCTCTTCCGCTTCTTCTTCTTCCTCACCTATTCCCAGCACACACGCTACGCAAAACCTACCCCTACCCTTTCCCATGTCTCTCTCTCTGATTCTCTCTTTGGAACGCTCTCCCAGAGCCGGGTAATAAGGTCAGGTCGCGTGCTCGGGTCCAGAAGCACCGGCGTGGGTGTGGTGCGCGAGGAGTGCTTAGGAGTGGGGGTAATCGGGTCACGGGTCAGATCCGCGTGGGCAGTGTCGTGGACGAGACCCAGTGGATAGGTCAGGAGGGACCTCACCCCAGTGATTCGAGGGGAAACGCCTCTGTGACTTTTTCAATTTATGTGTGGGCGTGCGCCCACACACTTCCAAGGTGGGACTAAAGTCCCACCTCCGATCTTGGGCGTCTGTGGGAGGAAGAGTCATCCAATTGGGGCAGCAGCAGAGGCCTACGACCCCAATTGAAGTCCTGAGTGCGTGTGCAAGCAGATTCCGCGTGACCTGGGACCTGCTGCCTGGGATGAGGAGACCTGGGTGAAGCTTCCAAGTGAGCTTCACTTGCTTGACAATGGCGGCAAGCACCTGGATCCTGAAATCACTAAAACGACCTCGCGACCATGTTAAAAGTCTCACGAAGGTTCACCCAGGTGTGGCGAGTGTGCCGCAGTGGTCGGCAAGATGCGAGAGTCCCTGTGGCCGTGCGCCTAGGGCACACTGCGTGAGTGAATTATTTTATTCTTAAATTTGGAATTCTCTGAGTTAGACTCTTCCTTCGGATTTGTAGGATCTTTTGCACTCTTATTTAGATCAAATTGTGATAGTTAGGGTTCATGATGAGGCTCTCATCATTTTCTTAGTATGATCAATTAAAGGCAAAGTATTTCCCGATTTGCGAATTTGAGATCTGATTAAAGTTGAGACAATTTTGATTAGAGATCCCCATCCTAATTTCCTATACCTATTAGGGATTTGCGCTAAATTTTCTCAACATCTTGGACTATTCACATTCTTGTTTGAGTCCAAGGTGCCATATTTGAGATCAAATTGAACTTGAAAATAGAGCCAATTAGGGTTTCCACATTAGGGTTCTGAAGTGTTAGTACAGACTTGCATGCAATAAAGGAAAGTAATCTTCCCACATTTATGTGCCACCCAAGCCCTGATCCGAACTAATCTATTCAAGTAAACCCTAAAAATAAGGTTGTAAATTCACTTGAACTCTAAAAGTTTGGACCTAATAACCTGAGAATCAATTGAGGGTGATTTGGGTCTTAACACAAACTTCATCCTCAATCTTAAGACAGGTCAAGTGAAGTTGGTCCACCTTGTGGACCAACCAACCTCCAAATTAGGTCACAATTTGAATCAACTGCTAATTAAGTGAAATTCAAGGCACAAATTAGGGAGAAAATTGGTAGTCTTAGGTCTCAATTCACACATTCTAGTCTACTTCGAATCGCAGTGACAAGGAAGGTCGAATGGGAGAAACCCTATAACCAATAGGGATGCTCTACCAAGTAGGGGTCTTTGCAGAACACTCCCTGGCTGCCCAAGTAATTCTCGAGTGTGTGAATTTTTGATTTAGTGGTATCATCTACCTCGAAATAGCCTTAGTCATCCAAAAATTTTTGGGTGCCTTGATTCGGTCCAATGCACATCCAATCCCTCATTTATTCTATAGTGCATATACATAGGAAAGGTCCCTAGGTTTGACCTAGAGGCCTCCATTAGGATTATCTTTTGGGAAAATCTAATCTAACCTAATCTGGACTTGAATTTGATTCTACATTCTGATCCACCTCTTGATATAGAAATGCAACCTAACAATTTAGGAAGAATGTTTAGAAAACCTGAATCCTGTATGAGCATCAAGGAAAAAATGATCAAGGCTACTCTTAAACATCATGATGAGTATTACAAAACCTTAGATCCATCTAGGAACATTCAGGTTAATGTATCAGAAACATCAACCCACATTATGAACCGTGCCGAAATGATGTTTACACAAATGATATATGATTCAACTTGGGATGATCTTTTATGATAATATAGTGAATTATGAAGACTTCATAATGCTGAGTATATACAGTGTCTAACAGATTGGCCACTTTGGGAAATACACTAGGGCCTCATTAAGAAATGTAGGTATATGCTAAATGTGTTACAACAAGACATTGATCAGAGATACCCTTATCCATATTCAAAAATTGATGAGACATCTTGGAGAAATATTGAGGATCAATGTGCCTTCCCAGAGCCTAGGTTCGAAAATAGAGGTTGTTATGGATCCTCAACCTAAATGGAATTAGATTCAAACTTTGTGCAGAATGACATACCTGATCAAAATGTGGGTAGGGTGGATCTAGTTGCAAGTGTTCCCAATTATGAACCAGCCATAGATAGCCATAAAGCTATTCCATAATGCCTTAATTTACCAAACACCTATGAGGAGCTCAACTAAGAACCTCTCGAGGATGTAATTCCCTCACCTTATCTTATTAAGGTAGTTCTTGAGAATGATTCTGACATCCCAATAGAACCATGTCCAAATTCTAGTGATCCAATTCCTGCCCCTAACCTAGAATGTAGATCTGAGCCTATATGTGATGATCATGAGGCCTGATGAGCATTAATTTTGCGAGGGAAATCACAGTTTTGGAGAACTCATCATCATAGTTGCAAAATATCTCTACCAAATAAATTTATAACTGAAGCTCAAAGGGATTCCCGGGTCGAACATGGGGAGGCAAATGTTTGGTTGTGAAATACGTGTTTTGATTTTATTTGTTTTTTTTATTTTTATATTTTGAGATTTTTTTTTGGTATTTTTATAACGTAGAATATCAACTGGGACAGTTGTTATCTAATCTCCTCTAACATAATAAAAGAGAGAGAGGGGAGGGGAGAGAACAAATCTTTATATAAAATCTCAACAAATGTTTGCTATAATGGAGAAAAGAAAACTATACTACAAAGCAATAAAAGATAGAGTGAGGTGAGAAGAATCCCCCTCGACGATCACCTGGAGGACGACTCACTTTGACGATGCATCAGACGAAGGTGGCGAGAGGCTGAATGAAGAAGAATGGCATCGGAGGAAGGAGGATGGGGCAGGACGGCATCGTGGTGAGGATCTTCTTCCGGAATGTGGTGAGAGGATAGACACGAGATGCTCCACGAATGGGAGTGAGAAGCGGAAAAGATATTTGATTTTCTACCCTAGAGGAGCATCCCAGGCTTGGGACAAGCTCTCTCTAGAGCCTTGGAGGTGGTAAGGGAGAGAAAGGAAGAGATGATGAGAAATGGGGGATTGTAGGCAATTTCATAGTGGAGAGGAGGCTAAAACGGGAATGGGATAATTAGTAACTGGTGCTGGAAATATGCAATTTGTTAAATGATGTAATTAGTGTCGTTGCGACATGTAAAGTAGCAATCAAACTTTCACATTTATAATACCTAGATAGTGGAATATCTACGGTCATCTAAAGAGGCCAATTTGTTAGTCACAAAGAATGGGTTCTCTCTCTTGCTTCTCAAATCAACACATATATTTTTGCGATTTTTGTTTTGTTTGTTTTAATAGTTCTGGAAATAATCGGGATTGATGTGAAGATGAATTATGCTACAACTAACCCTAAGTGACAAAGGTGAAGCCTTCTCCTATAAGCTCAGCCTAGGCAAGTGTGCCTTGGGTAATTAGAAGAGAAGGGGTGTGACGCACTTGTAAACTAATAGCAACATGAAAGGCACACTAAGCTAGAAAGCATGGAATTGAAGGCAATAAACAACTTTATATTACTAGTAGAGTCGATGACAAGTAGTTACATGTTTCTTAAAAGTAAAAGAGAAACAACACTTGATAATACAAAGAAAATAGAGATGAAGAAAAATTCTCAAGAGATGGTGAAGAAGGAATGGTCCTTGCTCAAAGCACAGCAGCTCCTGTGCTAGAAAAGAATGCTTCCTTGCTTTTGATATGATCAATCCTCCAAGCTTTCCTCCAAGGTTGGATTTAACCACCTTTCTCCTCCTCTTGCTTGGCCGTCCCCTCAATGTTGAAGATCTCATCCTTTAGCATGGCTAAGGAGAAGAAGGAGAGGAAGAAGGTAGCAAGGAGGTGGGTGTATGCCCCCTTGATCTTCTCTCCTTCTTCCTCCTTGGCATGAAGATGGAACTTAACTAATGGACAGGAGATGGAAATTACGCAGTGGTAGGGTAGGGTATTTATAGGATGGGAAGGGGGGTGGTTATGGTATTTTTTGGATGGAAATGAAGGGTTGCTTGGATATTTTTGGAGGGAAATGAAAAGGTACCTTGGTTTTCCCTCCAAAGTTACCTTCTAGAAGGTGTTGATTTTGGAGGGAAAAAATGGAGGGTGGAGATGGGTTGAAGAGGTAGGTGTAAAGTTGGATTTCAAGGGTTTTGGAGGGAATTTGGTGGTGTCTTTTGGTGGTAGAGAGGGGTGAGGGGATGTATAGGGTTGGCATCAAGATTGTGGTGGAGTGGTGGTAGCATAGGTCCCTTAGGTAAGGTTAGTTGGTGGAGCTAGTTAGGTGGGTTTTAGGGTTAGGTTTTGGTAGGCAAGGAGATGACTAGCTAAGCTTAGCTAGCTTAGCTAGTATGGAGTAGAGTAGAGAGGTAGAGGGAGCTAGGGTTTTGGAGGTGATGAGCTGGAAGCAATAGTCTTGAGTTGCACTGGAGCTGGCGGCTACTGAAGAGAGCTGCAAGTAGCTAACTTAGCTAGCTTAGCTTGCTAGTTCTTTGCTAGCTGCTAAGCCAAGGTAAGATGAGCTAGCTTCTGTTGATGTGAGCTAAGGTGAGCTAGGTCTGGTCTTCCCGGAGATTACAGAGCTAGCTAGAGTAGCTAGTTTAGGTCAAGTAGCTCAGCTCAGCTAACTTGAGCTGAGTTGAGTATCCGAGAGCTGAACTTAAGCTGGCCTGAGCTGGTTAAGGTCATCTTCAGTTGACCAAGTCTAGCTAGTAGCTAGTCCTAGTTTGGTTGAACTTCCAGTGAACTCTTATGAGTTAGAAGAGTTGGAATGGAGCTAGGATCAATTGACTTGAGCTAGTTTGAGTTGCCATCCAACTGAGGTGAGCTTAATGGAGCTAAGGTGAACTAGCTAGAGCTACCATTCAGCTGAGATGAGTTGAATAGAGCTAGGGATGAGTTGATCCAGCTAGAAGGAGTTGGGATCCAGCTAGGATGAGTTGGATCTAGCTGGGATCCAGCTGAGATGAGTTGGATCTAGCTGGAATCCAGCTGATAAGAGCTTCCTCTTCATCTTCTACCTTCCTGAGTGCCAAGATATGTGGGATCTGACTCTCTATCTATACCTGACACTGAAGTAAATACATTAAAAATACAACTAAAATGCAATGCATGCCTATCCTAGTTATATGCCTAAATGCAACCTGAAAGCCCATTTGTGGAGTTAAAACTCTAAGAGCTAGATCAATTTTAGGATATAAGATTGATGATAAACTAACATTTATCAGTAACATCCAAGACGTCGCTGTAGCCTCCGCTCATGCGTCGATGTAGCCAGCCCACTCACAGCTGTGATTGTGCAAGGCTAATCTCCACCGTTGGATCCAAGATGAGCGACCATAATTATGCCTCACGCATTCTCAGATTGCGCCTCAAGAATGTGTGATTGTGCTTTCATCCGTGCATGTGATCTCGCGTCTTCACCTAGCCGCATCCATGAAGATCGATGCTGGCACATGGTAAAGTTCCCACCTCTTGATGGCCATCCAATGGACGTAATTGAATTGCGCCTGCACTCATGAAATTGGGCGCTATGATCGGGCTTTGAATGCATGTTGGTGGCTTGAGAGCGCTTCTCGTGACCAATGTTCCATGTGCTTACAAGTGCTGCATTTAGGAATTTCCACGGCATGGTGGAGGTGGCTTCTCGACCGTTGGATTGATCTAACAGTTGAGATCTCTTCACGGAGATGCTCCTTAGGGGTGAGCAGTGCTGTTGGCTGATTTGGATGGTCTGGATGGCATCACGTGGCGCCATCTAGACCGTCCATCTTCAAATTCTTGTAGGTGGTGCCACTGACATCAGATTGGGCTGATTTTTGTGCCATTGGACTGTGATTATCTATCTGAATCCATTTGTCTAGTTGGATTTTTCGTTTGAAGTTCCAAATTGTGTCACCTGGTCCCTTGGTGGTTGATCTTCCTCAGACTGCACAATGTGCTACAGGACTCCGATCAAGATGATTTTGGAGGTGTTGGACTCTGATCGTCGTCTTGATTAGATTCGTATAGTCGGATCATCAATCAGATGCTTTAAAATAAATCTCCTCTCCTAACCACAAAAGAATGTAAATTAATCTAAAATTTATACAAACTATTCTAAATGCATAATGATACATACTATGCAATATTGATAAAATGAAATGCATCTACTAGCTTAAGAACATGCATAAATATGCATTTTATCCTAAATAGATGTGTCTACATCATTCCCCCATGCCTATCTTTTGCTAGTCCCTACCAATATTAACCTATATGCTATGTATAAAAACAAAATTAGGACTCGATCGCTTATGGCATTAGTTCTTTATTAGCAAAAGGAAATTTCAACTAAGGTCCCAAACTATGAAGACTCAACAATGTCCAAGTGCTTGCCAAAATGCAAACCGCTCAAGTCCTCACATTATATTGAAAAGGGAAGCTACATATTTTCTATTTAATCATCTTTTCTATTTTTTCTAGATTTTTTAGTTTAAGGTTTCGTGGCAGCTTTCTACGGCTATCTATCCCACCCAAGACTCAAAAAGAACTTCAAGTTCTAAGCATGTTAATGTAAAAAAACTGATAGACTCACTAGGTGGTCGTTAAAATGGACTTAGGTTTCTACAACCCTAGGTGACCTAACAATTCTACCTTAAGGTTTATCTTTCTGATCAGTAGCTTTCTCCTTACTTTTAATTTTTTATGGGGTCAACATAAGGGCAAACCCAGTGTATGTCTCCCCAGTTTATTGTACTTCCCCACTTCTTTCCTAAGTATTTGGGAATGATTTTGTGTATTTTTTGTGAGCTGGGCTCTAGAAAAGCAGCCAATGGGTTGTTACCCATGCCAACTTGCCAACCATACTTGTGCGGTGAAGTGTGGCGTTATTTATTTTTCTCCTTTTTCTATCTTTTTATTTAGTTTTTTCTTTTTAGGTATATATATATTTTTTCCTTTTCTGAGTAGGTGGCTTTGCTAATCTATGATTTACTTAAAAGTAGTAGAATGAGTATAGTCATGTAGCTAGGCTCTGGACAATCGGCCAATGGGCTTTTACCTATGAAAACTTGCCAACCATACTACCCTAGAAAGTTCATTAGCAACCTAATTTCCATAAAAATTACCGAAAAGTGAGTTAGTGCAAATAGTGTGTAGATGCTTTAGATTCAAAGTCCCCTCAAATTAGAGGGTGAGTTGATAAGTCGTATACTTATCACCCCACTTTATTAGTAAAATTAAAATAAAATTATCATGGTGAGGACTCAAGAAATAAGTCCACATTTTAGTGGCCACTCGGGCTGAATAAACCGGAAGACCTGAAGAGTAAGTGTTCAAGTCCTAAAATATCATTTCCTAAAGTTAACAAGTCCTAATGCCTAAGTTCTCTTCTCCTAGTTCTATTTTTTTTTAAATAAAAGAAATTCTACAAAGCTAACAAAATATTTTCAAGATTAAATATCCACCCACCCCATGCCTAAATGATGTAATGTCCTCATTGTAAAAAATAAAGACATGGAAAGGTCGGGATAAATAGAATATCACCTGAATTTCGTGATAAATCTAGTCAGCTCTGCAGAGAATATACACAAGTGCTAAATTTAATAACTTCAGCTAGGCACGATTCACAAGTAAAGAAGGCATTAAAATTTCAGAAGTGTAGGTCAAAATTATAATAAGATGATTGATTTTGGGACCTACAAAAAGTTTTCCATAGATGTATACCAAATTTTGATGTAGACCATGCCCCAGGGTCGAGTGGTTCTAAGGCTCTGGATGAAAATCACCCAGAATCAAAGATTGTTGTGCCTGTGGGGCCAGCTTGGATGGTCCGGATGGCACCACGTGGCGTCATCTGGACCATCCATCTCAAATGCTTATAGGTGGCACCATAAATGTTGGATTGGGTCGATTTTGGCACTGTTGGGTTACGATCGTCGATTTGAATCCATCCGTGTGGTTGGATTTGTCGTTTGAAGCTTCGGATTGTGTCACCTAATCCCATCGCTGTTGATCTTCCTCGGACTGCATAATGTGCTATAGGACTCCGATTAGGACAATTTTGGAGGTGTTGGACTCCAATCTTCGTCTTGATCAGATTCATACGGTCGAATCGTCAATCTGAGGGCCTAAAATAAATCTCCTCTCCTAGCCACAAAAGGATGTGAGTTAACCTAAAATTTATACAAACTATTCTAAATGCAGAATGATCTACGCTATGCAATATTTATAATATTGAATGCATCTATAAGCTTAACAACTTTCATAAATAGGCAGTTTATCCTAAATAGATGTGTCAACATCAAGGCCCAATGTGATGAGAACTAAATTTTTGACATGAATTTTGATTTTGGGCCCGTATTTGATGAGTACACCACTCCAGACTCCTTAGAAGAATGAATTGATTTTTCAAAAGTTGCACTGATTTATGATATAGAAATAGAGAAGATGGAAGAGTTGGGATTTGATTGGATCTACCCTAAGTGCCCAAAACCCAATCCTATGCTTAATAAGGACACCTCTTTGAGCTTAGAATTTGAGACTAGGATAGACCAAGATCAGGTTGTTGACCCCAAACATCTTGATTTATTCTGTGGTGGAAATCTCGATCCTGAATTAGGTTCATAAGCTGATTGTCGCAAATTCTCTGGTGATTTCGAATCATACTCTGATTTCGGAGAAACTTTATTTCCAGATGATCATGAGTGACTTTAAGACCTTAGTATCCCTGACCCATTGATAGCACAGCAATCATGCAACCTAAATCACCTAAATTAAGCTATATTCTATCATAACTTAGGAATAATGCATTCATAGGCATCGTAATTTACATAATGGTTAATTTGATTAGCTGCATAGATAAAGTCATCATTTTATGTACTAATGAAAGATGATTTTAATTGCAGATGATTTGAAGCCACGGATGTCAGATCAGACCAAATAGATTTGATCAGAATGGTAACGGGAGTCCCAACACTTCCGAAATCGTCTCTATCAGACAACCCGAGCATCGTGTGCAATCCATTGAAGAACAAAGATCATGGAGCCAAAGGACAAAGATCTGAGCCTCAGATGAAAAATTCAACCACATAGATGGATCTGGATCAACGATCGCAGTCCAATGGTGCAAAAATCAACCCGATTAGAGGTCTACATCACCAAATACAAAAAAGAGAAGTTGAACGGCCATGATGGCACCACATGGCACCATCACAGCTGCCCCTCACCATAGGCCCATCTTTGAAGACCATGCCTCGCTCGCTCTCAACCATTTGATGGACATCCAATGGTCCACGATGCATCTACGTTGTACATCCAACGGCTAAGGATAAATAGATGCAAAGAGGAAACTGTAACAAAACTCGTGCATAGCAGGTTGGCTCATGCACTTGCGCTAGAAGTGAATTGCGCGGGTTCAAGCCATGCAACATTCAAATCCGGAAAGAGGTGAGGCGTGGGTGCTATTGCCCATCGGATGGAGATCGGTGCACACAGGCATGACCACATGTCGAGACTAGAGCGTGTTTTCTTCAACGTGAAGGCTATGCACGCGATTTTTAAGACATCCAATCTGAGGATTGGGTGTTAACATTGAGCAAGCAACAACTGCGAAGAAGAGAAGTGAGCATTGGGCGTGCGCGAGGAGGAAGCAAAGCCATTCGATGCCGATCCAAAAGGTACGAGCATGCCACATGTCAACATCTTATGCGCCCAGAGTGGAGGGGGTGCATATGAAGTTATTTTGAGGCCAAATCGGAGCCGTTGATCTCCTGATCAACTAATCTAATTGACCAGGGGTTTTTGCACGATTTTACGGCTAAAATGCCCACTCTAGCCCTCATCAAAGCTATAAAAGAAGGCCCAGGGCCCCCCAGTTGAAAGACAACTCCAACTATCAACTTCATACAACTCCTACTATCAACTCTAGACATCTCTTCCACCTTCTTCTATGCAATTCTCCATCCCTCTGCAACTCTACTTCAACCTTCATCCCGACACTCTGGATCTGAGGTGCTACTTCATCTCACACAAGCATCCTACAAGTGGCTTCGTCTCTCTGCCTCCTTCTATCTCTCTCTCTATTTCTCTCTCTCTATCTCTCTATCTATTTATATGTTTCTAGTAGCAATCTTTATTATGACAACTCTATCTAATTGCAATAAAATTTGGATCTTCTGAATGCATGATATCTGATTCATATACATATATACATATATAAATATCTATTTAGAACAAGTTCTACTGAAAAGCTTCTATATAAATTGTGATTGCCTCCTTGTGAACGACCCAGTACTCACTAGCTTTTATAAATTTATTTGTCATCGTGTTTTCGCGCTATACTGCAACTAAGTAATCTTTTAAAATGTCATTTACACACCAATGACAATGGAGAAAGTGTGGGTTCAAATCTCAGGTAAGTACCCATAGTTTAGATTATTTAGATTTAGAAAAATTAGGATTAGTTGGAATTTGCTTGCTTATTGAAATATATACACATATATATCTTGATTCTCGAGCTGAAATAAAGTCTTATCTTATAAATTCAATTCCCGGAGATCCACAGTTCTAAAAATTTTCAAATTTTTACTAGACGTAAGGTATGAAGTTAGAACAACATATCTAAATCTTGCACAAAACTAACTTATAGAAAAATTTTAGAAATTCACGTAATTATCTATTGTCAATTCGATTATAGTTCCTGATTTTTTAGAGTTTCAAATATCATAAGAATTTTTATACAACTCTGATTGACTTGAAATTTGCAAAACTGAATTTCTGATATAATCGAGATATTAGGAAAAATATGAAAAAAATATTTTTTGTATGATTGTTTAGAGAAATTATTAAATCACGAACTGGGGGTCAAAACAAACTACAAAACCCCTAGTATACTTTAAATCAGAAAAAAAAGAAAATGTGTTTTAAAAATTCTTGAAAAATATTTTATGAGTGCATAGTTAGTGGTGTAAGAAGATCAATTAATAACATTGCTTGGATCGCACCACTCATCTGATTTTTGGACTTAATAGAATGATCTAGAACAATCTGCGCTTAGGGTTTTACAATAAGGATAGAGCACACCTGCATCTCTGTATTTAGAGGAAACCTATCAAACAAGTTGGGATTTGCAAAAACTCTTGTGTGCTTCAACAGAACCTTGATTGAAGAGATTAAATCAAGCGAACCCTAAAATTCATGAACACAAGCATTTGAATCCTAAAGTTCACTTCATCATAAAAAAGTTTCCTTGTGAACCCTTTTCCTACACACTTCACATCTCTAAAATCAATCTTACAGGCGAACACCCCCCTAACACCCATCATGTTCTAAAAGCACATCAAACCCAAGCTTAAAACTGAGTATACGTACCCTAAGCAGGACTAATAAACTTGGGGATTTGAAACTAGATTGGGCTAAGATCATGGTCTTGTCTACTTGGACCAACTGGTGACAAGAAAGGTCGGTGTGGTAACCACGTTAACCCTTAGTGGTGTCCCACCATGAGGGGTGTCCTAAGGGATCCCACCCTTCTGGCCAACCAAGTAATTCAAGGGTTGATCAAACACAGTCTTGTTTTGGGGAGCCAAGATGAGGTCTATGTAGGAATAACACTCTAAGGACCAGTTTGATTGCTTGCATTGATCGGGTGGGGTTTTCTCTCATCTGTCTTCTTCTCATCTACAGAAATTGTTCTGGTGCATGTAAGGTAGAAGGTCTCAAAATCCTAATTTGCTTCCACCATTAGAAAGAAATCCTAGGAGAAGACCTATTTATCCAAGATCTGAATCTGAACCCTCAGTAATGGCTAGTCACCACGAGGAAGGAGAGATTGAAGAGGAAAATCTGGATCCTATGACTCTCTTGCAAAGGTAGATCACCAAGTAGAGATAGCATTATGACCATCAAATGGAAGTCATAGTGTAGGCCATTACTCAACTCCAAAATGGAAATGCAGACCGGCCTCTCCGTGACTTTTACAACCCTCCTAGTGCCCAGCCTGAACCCTTTGTCAGAGTACCTCAGGATGGGGATGATTTTGAACTCAAACCTCAGATCATTAACTTGATTTCCCACTTCCATGGCCATGAATCAGATGACCCCTTCCACCACCTTGAAGATCTCCTACACATAGGAAGGACCTTTGGCCCTAGGAACATGAATGAAGGTACCCTGATGATGAAGATGTCCCCATTCTCATTGACAGATAGAGCTGCACATTGGTTGAGAATAATTGGTAGACCAATCCATACTTGGGAAGACTTGAGAAGCACATTCCTAAAGAAATTCTTCCCCATAGGAAAAACTAATGCCCTTAGATGTGGCATAACAGCCTTTAAGAAGAACCCTAGCAAACAACTACATGAGTCTTGGGAGAGGTTCGATGATTTAGCTAGGAAGTTCCCCCATCATGGGATTCTGAAGTGGAACTTGGCCCATATTTTCTATTATGGGTTGAGTGATAATATGAAGAATTTTGTTGATGTAGCATGTGGGGGCAATTTCCCAAGTTGAGATGTTGAGGGAGCCTTTCAATTGTTTGAAAATATGAGTGAAAATTCCCTTAACATTGCCTCAATGTCCACCTTTAATAGAGCTAATCAACCAAGGAGTGGAGTTTATGAAGTTAACAATAATTCACACTTGGTTGCTTTAGAATTAATTGTACAATAATTAGACAAGGTGGAACATGTGGGAAAGAATGTGGAGAATTTGGATAAAAAACTGGATAATCATCTGAAGGGTGGGAGCTCCTTCACTACACAATCTAGAGTAAATCCTATGCCTACCCAAGGAATGCCTATTCTAACACACAACCAACTCCCCAACCCTTTAGGTCAAGAAATAGTGCACAACATTAATGACCTAACCATGTCTCCACCTATGAGCCACCTATACGTAGACCCATCTCTTTCAGGGTATTAAGGAGGGACCTTAATGCCCTCGAATTCTAAACAAGGCAGCTCAATGCCTAGTTATCCTGAGGATGTGAATGCACTCCACGGTTAGACTAGAAATAAGCCTTATTCAAACACTTACAACCCTAGATGATGCAACCATCCTAATTTTGCTTGGTCAAGTCAGAAACCCACCCAGGGTCCTAACTTGACTAAGTCAAACACTTATGGGCAACCTAGTAGGTACACACAACTACGCACATACCAGCCAAAACCTACTCAGGAAAACCATCCCACTGATCTGAGTCTGGTCCTCAAAGAAATGTGAGAGATGAATTTGAGACATAAGGAAGAAATGAATCAATTGAGGATAGATTTGACGGGATGATTAGACCAGCTAGTTGATGCTAGACAACACTAGATGTTGCCATCCCAACCCATCCCAAACCCAAGAAACTTCAATAGGGTTAATCAGCGCAACACATAGGAGCAACAAGCACACATAATTCAGCTTGCTCCCCAGCACCCACTTGGTTTCATTAACCCTAACCCAACCCATGTTCAACCCATTTTGCAAAACCCACCTTACCCTTCTAACCCTAATACACATGCCTGTGTTGTTACTTTGAGAAATGGGAAACAAATCCAAGATCCTTCTACATCAAAATCTTACCAAGATCTTGAGGAGCCTGAATCTAACCTAGGAGACCAAGCTAATCTAGAAAACAAGACTCAGGATTTGAATACTCATGATTTTTCTCAAGCGCCTTTTCCTAAAGCCTTGATCAAACCCAGGGAAAAGAAAACCAACCAATCTAAGGAGTGGCTTGAGATTCTAAAGCAAGTCCAGGTGAATATACCACTCCTCAAGGCTATTGAGAACATCAGGGCCTGTGCAAAATTTTTGAAAGAAATATGCACACTAAAACACCAGGCCAAATCATAAAAAAGGGTCGTGATTTCTGAACAAGCCAGTGCCATCATCATAAATAAACTCCCTCCTAAAAGGAAAGATCCAGGGACCCCCTTAATTTCATGTGAAATAGATAGTTTCATCCTAGATCAAGCCTTACTGGACCTTGGTGCCTCCATCAACTTAATCCCTACAAAATTATATGAAGAGTTGAATTTAGGCTCTTTGCAACACACTGTTGTGACCCTTTAGCTTGCTAATAGGTCAACCAAAATTCCTAAGGGCCTTGTACAAAATGTGATTATAAAAGTGAGGGATTTTGAGTACCCTATGGACTTCCTTGTTCTAGATATGGAGGCATCAAAAAACCTGTAAGACACCACTTTAATCTTAGCAAGACCTTTCTTGGCCACTGCCAAGGCTCTAATCAACTGTGAGACAGGGATTATGCACATCACCTTTGGAAGGAAAAATTATCAACTCAATATCTTTAAAGCTTCCCAAAAAAATAAGGTGAATTGTGGTTCCATTGAGGTTGTAGGAACAATTGAATAAGTTTTGGCAATTCACACTAAAGATGATCCAAATCTTGCCAAAGCACAAGATCAGCACAAAAGGCAAGAAGGGGATGTACTCTAGGATGATTATGATCTACCATCTCCCATAGAAAATCAAATTGAAAATGACATTAAGGAGATTGAGAAAATATTGGGAGTAACTTATGACGAGTTAGATGATAACATGAAGAATCCTCATTACATTCACCCCGAGATCCAGGAAATATTAAAGCTTGAGGGAGTTCAAGAGAGCGGATAATCTAAGAAATAACCCAGAAGAAGTTCAACACATAATGGACTGGGGAAGAATTTATAACCGAACTAGTTTAAATGGATGGCTTGAATCTGAGGGAGAAATGACTTTGGATGAGGAAGAGGTAATATCTAATGAAGATTGATGAGAACATCATCATGAGCCCTAACTAGATCATTTTGACCTAAGAAAGAGAATAAAAGCTCCTACATAACCTGGAGAAGGGCCTAATTCAAGGAATAACTGTTCTAAGAAGAAAATATGAAACAAAGGGTAAAACTATAACTTTACCATTGTAGTAAATCAACAAGATTTCTCAAGAGCTAAACATCGGTCAAATGGTCGGAAGAGGTTAACAAGTGAGTTGATTCAATCAGAAATGGGTTCATATACAATCTAAGAATTAAATGACATCTTGTAACCCTGAAACAGACTCACTTAATTCAACAAGGTTTTCGTCAGGATAAAAATCAACTAAGCCCTTTAAAATTCATGGAAAAATATCCCCTAGGGTATAGAACCTTCAAATTGGCCTTTGGAATCTATTTTGACCTAGGTAGGGTCCTCACTAATTATTTGACCTTATTAGGGTTTTTGTGTAAAATGTCAAGTCAAACGTGGTCAAACCAAAAATCAAACTTCACCATTGGATTCCTTATTTTCAAATTAGGTTTGTACCAAAATTTTGACCTGAGGGGAGGTCACCTTGACCTACTTTGCAAAATAGTCCACTCAATTACAATTTGACCCCTAGCTTTTGAAAACTATTGCTCAGAACCCCCTATCTTCCTCGCCACCCTTTGCAATTAGGTCCCTCAACCATTACAGTGGAGGAGTCCTACTCAGGGGAGGATTCGAGGTGGATTTCTCCTCGATTCCTCAGAGATCTCCCAGATTTGGAAGGGAGATTCTCTGAGGAATTCCAGATCGTCTGAACATGATCCCAAGATCAGATTTGCACCCAATCTCTCCTGCGAATGCTCGAGAGAATTGGGTATCATCCGCACTTTCCATCTCTGGCGAGATTCTTGCACTTGGAAGCTTGCCTTCCAAGCACAAGAGCCTCTGCTAGCACCTATAAATGGACCCTCATCTCCAGCCGCATAGAATTAGCTTGGCTTGGCTGGAGAACCACCACCAATTTTTCCCTTCTCCTCTTACCAAGTATCCAGTAGGCTCCGGCGACTCCTCCTCCTTCTCATCACTCTGCCAAAATACCAGTGGCAGTGACATCTTCTCCTCCTTCCTCCACTTTGTGCCATAGCCGCGCGCGTGCCTCTAGCCCCATCGTCATTGTCATTCTCCCTCCTCTGGAAGTTTCTTCTCCGACGGCAGCAGGTACAGCCAGCCGCTCTCCTATCCCCCTTTGTCCATTAATTTAGGTTAGAACTCTTCCTCTCCCCCTACTCATCATTTCCCCCTCTTTATTTTCACTTTAAATTCCTCGACGCTGCAGATTACCACCATCATTCCCATCTCCGGCCAACCACCGGCGAGGTGTCTCCATCACCTCCACACCCCATCCACCTCGCCAGACCCCTCAAAACTTCTACCATCACCCATTGAGCATCTTCCACCCCTTCACTGGCTGCCAACACCTCCACACTCGCCCACCGAACACACCCATTACCGCGGACACAGAGCGACCTAGGCACACATGCCTAGGCCGCCTCGCAGCCAGACACCCACTGCTTTACCTTCGCCGTGACACGACGAAGCTGCCAATGTGGTCTAATGGGGCTGAAAGGCCATATTCAATGATTGCAGGTTCAGTCCCCTTTCCGCCATTAAAGCACGAGCAAGGACCTTGCAAGGTTGCTCCAGGTAGTTGCGCTCCAAGTGAATAAGCCCAGGAGGTGTGGGTTGGACTCGTGCATGCATTTAGTAGAAAATTGGCCTTGAAGGAGAACCCAGCTGCTACAATTGAGAGAAGGACCTCCTACGGGTGTGCGAGCGAAGGGTGTGGGACTTTAGTCCCACCTCGAAAACTCAGGAGCACAGTGAGTCATTTATATTGTTTTTGTGTTTCTAGCTGGTCGCCTCAAGTACACGGGGTGAGGTCCTCTCGCCCAAACTCACCAGCCTCATCCGTGACCCACGCCCCCGCAGACCCAGCTGACCGACCTGATTAACTCCACACTCCTCGCGCACCACCCACGCTGGTGCGCCTAGACCCAGGCGTGCGCAACTCAACCCGATTACCTGGCTAGCTCTGGGAGAGCGAACCTAGAGAGAAATAGAGTGAGAGTACGCGGGGAGGGTAGGGGTAGGTTTTGCACTCGTGTATGCAGGGAAAGAACAAAGGAAGAGGAAGGTACAACTATAGAGAAGGAAGGAGAAGGAAGAGGCGCAGCTAAAGAAGAAAGAAGAAAAGCTAAGGGCTGAAGGAAGAAGCTGAGGAAGCTGAAGCAGAAGCCAAGGCCAAGGGAAAGAGAAAGCACTGTAGCAAAAGATGGTGAGGTTGAAGAAAGAAAGGACTTGAAGGCAAAGCTGAAGGAAAGAAATCAAGGCAGAAGAGAAGAAGGAAGGAGAAGGCAGCAAGGAAGAAGGTGCAGCCAAGCTTGAGAAGGAAAGGAAGAATGCACTGTAGCAAATGAGCTAAGGATGAAAAGGCAAGGACTAAGAAAGCAAAGGCAAAGAAAGACGAAAGGGAAGGCTAAGGCAGAAGAAAGGAAGAAAAAGAAGGAAGGAGAAATAAAGAGGAAATCAAGGCAGAAGAAGAAGACAAAGAAGAGAAAAAGAAGAACCAAAGAGAAGAAGAAGAGAGAGAAGGGAAGATCAAAAGAAGAATTAAATATTTTACCTTTGATTCAATCTCTTTATTTTATTTTGCTACATTTTAATATTCCTAAACTCATGCATTATATTCTAAATTAGGTTTTAAGTAACTTTAAGTGCTAAAATTACATTATCAAGATTAGTGTATAGATTTCATATGCTCCCTGTGTTCAACCTCGAATACTTAGGTTTTTGAGTAATAAAAAATTCTTATTTGTTATCAATGCTTTTTCAACTATACTACAATGCGACTGACTCACTCAAAAAGCTGATCAGGTGCTGTTAACAAAGATTTTGACCAATTCAGCATAACTCTACCTTTGCCCCATATGATCCAAAGCTTTGGGAACTCATGATTTTTTATATCAACTACTAATATGAAGATGCTTATGATTTTGATTCGGAACCAGATCTAATTCTCAATCATGATCTCGATCCAGACCCTCTACCACCTCTTCTTGATCTATGGAACTGGATTAACTAATAGTCTCTGCATCTTCAACCTCATCCACTTGACCCTAGTCCATATTCTAAATCAGAAAGACTCTTTGGAGTAGGACTACATCATCAGCTGGTTTGCATTTATTAATCAGTAATTCTTAGACCAAATGATCATATCTTTATACTAATCTTGAATCTCTCTGCAATAGTTGTTACTTCTTCTATTAATCGACATTATCAATTTGGGTTTAAGTCCAACAAATGATGTTAAACTTAGCAGTGGCTGGGAGCCAACCCAGTATTTATTATAGGTAGGCTTTCATCCTCTGCATTCATGCTGACCTGGATCAACAAGCATAGTCAGGTGATATCCCCTCCTCTTGCTTGTTATATTTTGATTTTCATTCATACATTTCAATGAGGACATTGTAATGAATAGGCATGGGAGGCTGGATATTGCATGTATTATGCTTATGTCAAAAAGAAAATGCATTTTGGCGTAAAGAATTTTTATTAAGGTTTTATTAGGGATTTATTCTTAGGTTGATTCCTAAGTTTAGAATCCAGTAAAATTTCATACTTACACATTGAATTTGCAATGGATCCTTTGTGAAGACTAATAAATATCTTTAGTTTGTTGAGAAGAAGCAATGCTTTTTCTCCTAAACCCTTAGACAGCAATTAGGGAGTTTGGAAAACTACCTTCTAACAGATCCACCAAACAAGTATGAGTTGAGAGTAGAAAGTCTACTGGTGCTCTAAGGCTATTATGAGGAATCTTAAATTCTGGATAATGAGGTAATGATACTCAGAGTTAGGCATAAGTTTTCACTCTCGATTTCTGAGTATAAGTTCTTGGTGCTAATATTTTGAGAGCCACCAAATAAGGCAAATAAGTAGAGAGTGAGTTCTGATAAAAGTAGGACTGAGGTGGATGGTCACGACTATCCTTTACGGAATCCTCGACTGAAGGAGGTATCAATATCAATGTCAGAAATATGTTGTCCTATCCATTCCTTTCCCGGTGCCGAGAATAGGCACTTCAACCAAATAAGCCACTCGATATCCTCTTGAACATCCCTCAATCCCGAATAATGCGTCGTGAATAAAAGTCGTATGCAATATTGCATCACGTTAGTGGATGTCTGGATGCAAAAGAAAAAGAAAAAGAATAAAAAAGAGGTATATATGTGTATGCATATAGAAAAAATATATATATATATATATACAAAAGAGTAGAGAAGAAAAAAAAAGGTTTATAAGTGTTTTTAGAGTTTATTTCAAATATATTGAGGCAACACCTACCACTCTCACAATCTACCAAGTACAGCCTTGACCTATTTTTTTGTATTTTTGGCCACCTGAATATGAGCTAAGGAATTCTGACTTAGTCGTAGAGTTATTAAAACCTAATCAAAGTATTAATGCCAAGAGTGACCACAAAATATATTGATAAATTTGGTAAGATTGTGAGCTAAAAAAAAAGATAAGATAAGATAAGATAAGAAAAGGAAAAAGAAAAAGAAAGAGAAAGAAAGAGAGAGAATGAGTACAAAGGAACTAAAGAGAGCATAGTTTCTCCGCCTCTATTTGAGTTGAATTATTTAAAAATCTAGAAACCTAGGTTCTAAAGTACTTGTCCATTTCCAACACCAGATGAGTGTGAGCCACCAAACACAAATCTAGTTGACTCAGAAATTTTCTACCTAAGCCAAAAGCTCGGGTTGAATTTACAGATTATCTTATAACCCTGAGGGAAGAAGTTTGCTTATCGCAATAGATTTTTACTAAGGGTCAAGAATGAGCTTTAGATGTGGATTAACTTGTCACTTGGATCTGTTGCATAGGCTACAATAAAACACATTCACGATTATTTGGATAACTAAAGCTTCGGATGAAAACAAAAGACATAATCCTCTAGTCAAACTCTTGATAAAAATTACTCATGTAGGACCACTTTGCATTTAGTCTTACATTTTCTAGGGACTAGCATGATTTAGACATGGGGGTGTGATTGCATAACAATCATGCAACCTAAATCACCTGAATTAAGCTAGATTTTAGCATAACTTAGGAATAATGCATTCGTAGGCATCGTAATTTGCATAGTGGTTAGTTTGATTAGTTGTATAGATAAATTCATCATTTTATGTGCTAATGAGAGATGATTTTAATCGTAGATGATTCAAAGCCACGAATGTCAGATCAGATCGAACAAATCTGATTAGAATGACAATGGGAGTCCAATGCTTCTGAAATCATCTCGGTCAGACAGCTAGAGCATCGTGTGCAATCCATAGAAGAATGGAGATCATGGAACCAAAGGACAAAGATCCGAGCCTTAGATGAAAAATCCAATTCTAGGGATGGATGATGTAAACACATTTACACTACTTAAAATGTCTATTTATGCATGTTCTTAAGCATAGGATTGCATTTCATGATATAAATATTGCATTACATGCATCATCTTGCATTTAGAGTAGTTTGAATAAAATGGAGGTTAATTGTCTCCTTTTATGTGCTTGGACAGGGCAAATATTTTATCGGGGCCTCGGATCAAAGATCCAACCATATGGATATGATCAGGGCGACGATTGGAGTTTAATGACTCCAAGATCGCCCTAATCAGGCATCCGTAGCATCAGATAGAGATCGGGGAACCCTAGAAGATCAAGGGCCAGGATGGTGTAAATCCGCACTTCAGATGACAAATCCAACCACACGGATGAATTCGGATCGACGATCGCAGCCAAATGACACAAAAATCGAGTCAATCCGACATCCGTGGCACCATCTACAACTTCCAGAAGATGGACGGCCAAGATGGCGCCACGTGGCACCATCTCAGCTGCCCAAACGGCCGCTGGCATTTTGTGAAGGCCTTCGCCCAATCGCTATCCACCGTCAGATGGAGATCCAATGGCTGTGGCCGCCCGGCGCTTAAAATGTGCGCTCGACCATCCGCGCCCTGTAGCGTAGCGGTCGAGCGTGCTTACGCGAGCGCGGGGAGCGGGTTCGAGCCGCGGCGAGTGGATTGGAGACGCGGCTTATTGAGGCAGGTGGAGCGTCGGATGGAGATCGTGCTGTCGCGGGCGCCCGATAGCGCCGACGCGCGATTGGATGCCCCGCGTAACGCACGATCGCACGCACAGGCAGGCGGGTTGCAGCGGGCGCGGACGCGATTTAAGTCGTCCGATCTCGCGATTGGATGGTTGAGACTTCGCGGACGCACGTAGGCATTACGCACGTGGGCAGCCGAGTAGGCGCGCGTGGGCGCGGCGGCGATGGCCACGTCGGGGCTTTAGTGATAGATTTATCCGTCACTAAAGACCCTTATTTATTATTTTGAAGATGTAATGCCCATTTTGCCCCCACTCCTTGCAACTATAAAAGGAGACCCCCTCCATACGAAATTTTGATCCCTTCTTTCTCTTCTCTACCCCTCCAAAGCTCAAGAGAAGCTTGTCCCACACCCGGGATGCTTCTCGCAAGATAAAGTCCAATTTTCGTTCCCCTTCGGAAGTGGATCCCGCGACGACGACGGCGTGCTGCTTCGTTCCCGTTCTTCTGCTTCGTCCTCCTTCATCCCGCTTCGTTCTCCTTCGTCCAGGCATCGTCACGTCCAGTTTGTCCTCCAAGCAACCGTCGAGGAGGATTTCTCTCTCCCTATTCTTTTTACCGCTTTCTAGTATAGATTTACTGCTTTCTAGATTAATCTACTCGTCCTCCAAGCAATCGTCGAGGAGGACATTTCTCTCTTCATTATTTTAATGCTTTCTAGAGTAAATTTATCGCTTTCTAGAGTAATTGTTTTACGCTTTCTAGTTGTAATGAACAATCTCTTCAATGCAAAAATTTCTTGTTTATTCTACATCTCATTTTGATTTCTCTGTGTAATATTCTCTTTCTCTCTTACTCTCTCTCTCTCTTCTATTGATTGTAAATAATTAGATGATTCTAAATTGAATTATTCTGTAACAAATAAAAAGAAACGCGTAGTTTTTAAATCAAACGTTCGCCTGCCTGTGTTCGACCCGGAATTTTAATTTCGGTATAAATTTTATTTGTTGAACACGAAATCTTCGCTTTCGAACTACAACGACAGGTTTTCCAAAACCAAACACGTTAGCGTAGGTTCGTAGCGCTCAACATTTTGGCGCCGTTGCCGGGGAGGCAACGATCTTTGATTTCTCTTCGCGTTTTGTAACTTACAAATCATTTACCTCACTTTTCTCCTTTCTTATTGTAATTGCAGGTACTCTTTCGAGGCAGGCAAAAGCGGTAGATTGGAGTAAAGTGCTGTAGAAGGTTTTGTGAGTTACCCCCCACCTCCCACCCATTAGATTTCATTTCATCACATAATAACTCAAACATCAATCAACCTAGGTGTTTTTATAAACTCTAAGGTTAGATTGTTTGTCGTTTGACACCCATACTCACCCCAACCCCCACATTAAAAAGAAAAAAAAAAAATCTCACAGAGGTACACAACCTCATCTGATTTTCAAACTCAACCGGTAATCCAATCTTAGGAGCCGGTACACACATCCAAACACATAATTGAGTAGAAATCAGATTAGGTAATCATTTGTGTGCCTAATTAAGTGGTGCAACAGGCCAATTGTTTGAGTTGATTGGGCCACACCACTTCAAATAAAATCAACTCATCAAGTAGCTGCCAATTAGGTTCAACTCTTAGGGATTTACCAGGCACTCCACATTCTTTTTAAACTTCAAAGGAAAACATCTTCACCTGTGCTTGTAAAACTTGGTGTGCCAACGAAACTTGATTGAAAACACCTAAAGTTGAATCCTAAAAGCAACTAAGCAAGATTTGAATCTTAAAATTCACCACATCAAAAACAATCTTGCTTGAAAACCACTGGTTGTGCACTTACATACAAATCAATCAATCATTAAGGGCACAACCCATTTAAAGGGCCCATCACATTCCAAAGCACATTCAAACCTAGCCCTAAATAAAACAAAGTAGACGTTGGCCTTAAGGATTGGACTCACTCTTCAGAACCCAGAACGAGATTATTTTCGATTAGTCTGTTTCTACTGTTCAATCTGATGTCTAGCTAGGGGAGTAGAGTCAAACGATCGCGGCTAGGGGGTACACTAGGAACCGGAGGCGCAAGCCGAAGGAAGAACCTTCTCCCCAGTCCCTCCTTCTAACTGGTTGGATTGAACAGACGGAAGTAGATCAAATCGTTCCTTTATCTCAAGACGGGTTTTGAGAGTCTGTAGGTCTTTAGGCTAACCTATTTAAGGATAGGTTTGATTGTTTGTATTGCAGGGCACCTTTCTTCCTCTCGTGTATCATGAATCCTTCCACACATTTCACGCATTCCCACTCTTTCCCTCCTGTTGTAAATTATCCTCAACATGACGATTATCCCAACTCGTATTGTAATCGACCATCAGTTAGTTGGGATAATTCGGATTGGGGATACAATTCCGGACCCCCGTGTTTAGGGTCTAACCCTGAACACTTTGATTCTGATTTCTATCCTTCTCAGAGTTACATCGATTATAGATCGTCCTCCTTTCATGAACAACCTAATGCGATCTACAATCAAGAAGGATACACTGATCCTTACCCATCCTCTGATTTCACTGCCTTTAGGTCACCACCATCTTTTGAACAATCCGAAATGACCTATTATCAGGATGAGTATAACGAATCTCAATTCGTTAATTCCTCTACATTGATGTCAAACCTGCCCAACCCTGAACCAACTCATTTGGTTCAGGTTAATCAAGTTCAAGATAAGGTTCTGGCTAACTTGAGGAATATCATTCAATCTTTAGAAGTTCAGCCAATACCTTGCATTGAGAGATTGGAGCCCCTGATTGAAATGATTGATGATTTAAATAAGTCTTTGTTGGATTGGCTCTAGGATGTTAAGGATAAGAACCCGGGTGAGTTTCTACTTGGGAAATTAGCAAAATTGAGGATGAGATTCGTGGTTGCTTTGATTCAATCTTGGAATAATTCCCAGGATGAACCCTCTTCAGGAAAGCTAATGATAGAACCCGCTCAGGCACCTGTTGAGGGGACACGTGTTACGAGGCTGACCAGATTGAATTAAAGCAACCAATTAAAGATGATCTAATTTCTTCACCTGAGATCCCTAAGCCGGGTTACAAGGAAACGTGTGTCTCCTTGGAACCCAAAGTGACAAATGATTTTGGGACATACATTGATACGGATCCTGATGGTGAAGATTCAGGTTGCGAAGTCTCACGCGAGTTTTCTGAACCTGATTTCTGTGAGACAATTGGGCCTGAGGAATCTGATAGATCATTTAATAGGCCAATAACTAAGGAAACTGATCTTATTAGGGCACACATTACGGATCCAGAATCGCATTTTCTGGAAGAATCAATTCAATGCCCTGATTATCAGTTACACCCTGTTAAGCTTATTGATGATTCTAATTCTGAGATAATTAGACCCAAGTCAATTTTGATTCTGCCACATCATTTGGACTTGGAGATTTCAGACGGGGTGATGAATATACAAGAGGTCCTGGAATTTGATACACTTAATGAGGAGGATAGGAGCGGGGAAGTTCTGATTTGGGAAGTTAATTTTGGAGGAAATGGAAGATTGAGTCGAAGGGTTCCTTTTAAGCTGAAACCATCAAATCAGAACCCTTACGACATTTGTTTCGAGGATGTTCAACTCAAGCACACATTCAACGATTATCCTTTTGAGCTTCAATTTTCTGTAACTCGACTTTTTGGTCTTGGGTTGCATCCTCAGAAATCGCAGGCCCAATCCCACTTACATTCTGATTTTAGGTTTTGGGTAATTTTTATCCAGAACCTAAGATATTCTCGATTATGGGGTGTGGGTCTGCACCACAATCTGGTCCACATCTGTGGACCTCTGCTGACAGGTCAGAGGATTCTTCTGTTCATTCTAATTCTGACCTGCACATGTGAATTCTTCATTTCTTTTCTTTGTATAGTGTGCCTAGCTGAAAGAACTAAACTCAGCACTTATACAGTTCTTTTTCGTTTTCATCTTGGAGTGGACCTGATATTCACGCAATTCAGGTGCTTTCTACACTTTTCCACTCTGTTTTATGTCTTTTTAATACAATGAGGACATTGCATTAGATAGGCATGGGGGGGTGGATATTCATCTCTGAATTCATTCGTCAGCTCCGTAGATTTATTTATTTTCTTTTATAAAAAAAATAAATAAATAAATAAAAATTTCAGAATTAGGAAAGAGAATTTGGGTTTAAGAAAATTTTCAATCTTAGGAAATACTACATTAGGATCTGAACACAAAGACCCCTCAGGTCTTTGGACTTAAATAGCCTATGTATCCACTAAAATGTGGATTTGTCTTCGAGTCCTCGCCATCTTAATTCTATTATAATTGGAATAAATAAGTTTGGGTGATAAGTACACAACTTATCAACCCCCCCTCTGATTTGAGGGAATTTCGAGTCTTAAGCATCTACACACTTTCTTTGCACTGACTCGTTGTTCGGCGATTTTTACGGAAATTGGATAGCTAATGAACCTTCTAGGGTGATATGGCTGGCAAGTTATCGTGGGTAACAGCCCAAAGGTAGGTTGTCCAGAGCCCAGTCACTGGACCTTTCTCTTTTTGCTGCCTTTAGGTAAATCTTAGACTAGGGAAGCCACCTACTTAAAAAAAAAAAAAAAAAAAAATCAAAAAGGAGAAAAGAACAAAAGGAAATAAGCCACACTTCGCCGCACGAGTATGCCTGGCAAGTTGTCGGTGGTAACAGCTCATCGACCAGTTGTCCAGAACCCAGCTCAGAAAATGCACTAAAAATTCCCAAAACACTTAGGAAGAAGCAGAGAAGTAGAATAAACCGGTGAGATATACACTGGATTCACCCTTGTGTTGACTCTGTTAAAAAATAAAAGTAGGGAGAAAGCTACCGGTTGTAAAGATACACCTTTAGGCAGAATTCTTTTTGAGGTCACCAAGAGGCGTAGAAATCCGAAGTCCGTTCTAATTGCCGGTCAAGGAGTCTATCACAATCACAATAAGATGCTTAAAACTTAGGGTTCTCATCAAATCTTGGGTGAGTTGAATGGTCGTAGAGAGCCACTCTTGAACCCTAAAATTTGAAAATCCAAAAAAAAATTAGAAAAGAGTAAAAAGAGAAAAAGAAATTTTTCTTTGAATAAGGCGAGGGCTTGAGGCGGTCTACATTTTGGCTGATACCCAGGCACTGTTGTGTCTTTGAAAGTTCAGTTCCAAAGTAGACAATTTATTAATGATTGAAAATAACTCAGGTCCAAATAATCTAACCTAATTCTTTTATAAATAGCATATAGTTTTTGCTAGGGACTAGCAAAAGATAGGCATGGGGGTATGATGTAAACACATTTACACTACTTAAAATGTCTATTTATGCATGTTCTTAAGCATAGGATTGCATTTCATTATATAAATATTGCATTACATGCATCATCTTGCATTTAGAGCAGTTTGAATAAAATGGAGGTTAATTGTCTCCTTTTATGTGCTTGGACAGGGCAAATATTTTATCGGGGCCTCGGATCAAAGATCCAACCGTATGGATATGATCAGGGCGACGATTGGAGTTCAACGACTCCAAGATCGCCCTAATCAGGCATCCGTAGCATCAGATAGAGACTGGGGAACCCTAGAAGATCAAGGGCCAGGATGGTGTAAATCCGCACTTCAGATGACAAATCCGACCACACGGATGAATTCGGATCGACGATCGCAGCCAAACGACACAAAAATCGAGTCAATCCGACATCTGTGGCACCATCTACAACTTCCAGAAGATGGACGGCTAAGATGGCGCCACGTGGCGCCATCTCAGTCGCCCAAATGGCCGCTGGCATTTTGTGAAGGCCCCCGCCCGATCGTTCTCCACCATCAGATGGAGATCCAATGGCTGTGGCAGCCCGGCGCTTAAAACGTGCGCTCGACCATCCGCGCCCCGCATCGCAGCGGTCGAGCGTGCTTACGCGAGCGCGGGGCGCGGGTTCGAGCCGCGCCGAGTGGATTGGAGACGCGGGTTATTGAGGCGGGTGGAGCGTCGGATGGAGATCGTGCGGTCGCGGGCGCCCGATAGCGCCGACGTGCGACTGGACGCCCCGCGTAACGCGCGATCGCACGCGCAGGCAGGCAGGTTGCAGCGGGCGCAGACGCGATTTAAGCCGTCCGATCTTGCGATCGGACGGCTGAGACTTCGTGGACGTGCGTAGGCGTTACGCACGTGGGCAGCCGAGCGGGCGCGCATGGTCGCGGCGGCGACGACCACGTTGGGGCTTTAGTGACGGATTTATCCGTCACTAAAGACCCCTTATTTATTATTTTGAAGATGTAATGTCCATTTTGCCCCCACTCCTTGCAACTATAAAAGGAGACCCCCTCCATACGAAATTTTGATCCCTTCTTTCTCTTCTCTACCCCTCCAAAGCTCAAGAGAAGCTTGTCCCACACCCGAGATGCTTCTCGCGAGATAAAGTCCAATTTTCGTTCCCCTTCGGAAGTGGATCCCGCGACGACGACGGCGTGCTACTTCGTTTCCGTTCTTCTGCTTCGTCCTCCTTCGTCCTGCTTCGTTCTCCTTCGTCCAGGCGTCGTCCCGTCCGGCTCGTCCTCCAAGCAACCGTCGAGGAGGATTTCTCTCTCCCTATTCTTTTTACCGCTTTCTAGTATAGATTTACTGCTTTCTAGATTAATCTACTCGTCCTCCAAACAATCATCGAGGAGGACATTTCTCTCTCCATTCTTCTAATGCTTTCTAGAGTAAATTTATCACTTTCTAGAGTAATTGTTTTATGCTTTCTAGTTGTAATGAACAATCTCTTCAATACAAAAATTTCTTGTTTATTCTACATCTCATTTTGATTTCTCTGTGTAATATTCTCTTTCTCTCTTACTCTCTCTCTCTTCTATTTATTATAAATAATTAGATGGTTCTAAATTGAATTATTCTGTAACAAATAAGAAGAAACGCGTATTTTTTAAATCAAACGTTCGCCTCATTGTGTTCGACCCGGAATTTTAATTTCGGTATAAATTTTATTTGTTGGACACGAATTCTTCACTTTCGAACTATAACGACAGGTTTTCCAAAACCGAACACGTTAGCGTAGGTTCGTAGCGCTCAACAATGGATCCAAATGAATGATCGTAGTCGAATGACACAAAAATCAACCCGATCGGAGGTCTACATCACTAAATACAAATAGAAGATGGATGGTCATGATGGCACCACATGGCACCATCACAGCCGCCCCTCACCGTAGGCCCATCTCTGAAGACCATGCCTCCCTCGCTCTCAATCGTTGGATGGCCATCCAACAGTCCACGATGCTTCCACGTCGTCCATCCAACAGCTAAGGATAAATAGATGCAAAGAGGAAACTGCAACAAAACTCGCGCATAGAACGTTGTCTTACACGCTTCCACTAGAAGCGAAGCACGTGGGTTCGAGCTATGCGACGCTCAAATTAGGTAAGAGGCGAGGCGCAGGCGCTATTGCCCATTGCATGAAGATTGATGCAAGCAGGCTCGGCCACGTGTCGAGACCAGAGTGAGCCACGGCTAAACGGGGGATCGCACGCATTTTCTTCAATGCGAAGGCTGTGCGTGTGATTTTTAAGCCGTTTGATTCTAAGATTGGATGATTGAGGATTGGGTGCTCAAATTGAGTGAGTGGCGACTACGAAGAAGAGAAGCGGGTGTTGGGCATGTGTGAGGAGGAAGTAGAGCCGTCCGATGGCGATCCGAAGGCTACGGGTGTGCCACGTGTCAGCATCCCGTGCGCCTAGAGTGTCGAGGGAGCATATGAAGTTATTTTGAGGCGAAATCAGAGCTGTTGATCTCCCGATCGACGGATCTGATTCCCCAGGGGTTGCATGCTTTTAAGGGCTAAAATACCCTCTTTCCCCCTCATTAATGTTATAAAAGAAGGCCCATGCCCCTTAGTTGAAAGACAACTCCTACAATCAACTTCATACAACTCCTGCTATCAACTATAGACATCTCTTCCACCTTCTTCTCTACAATTTCTCCACCCTCTGTTACTCTGCTCTGACCTTCATCCTGATGCTCTGGATCTAAGGAGTTGCTACATCTCACACAAGCATCCTACAAGCGGCATCGTCTCTCTGCCTCCTTCTATCTCTCTCTCTATTTCGCTCTCTATCACTCTCTCTATCTATTTATCTATATGTTTCTAGTAGCATTCTATATTGTAAAACTCTATCTAATTGCAATAAAATTTCGATATTTTGAATGCATGATATATGATTTGTATACATATATACATATATAAATATCTGTTTAGGGCAAGTTCCATTGAAAAGTTTCCGCATAAATTGTGATTGCCTCCCTGTGAACGATTCGGTACTCACCAGCTTTTATAAATTTATTTGTTGACATGTTTTCGTGCTATACTACAACTAAATAATCATTTAAAATGTGATTTACATGCCAAACACCCAATCTTTGATCCTGACTCTGAGTTCCCTCATCCCAAGATCATTAATTCAAAATCATGTTCCATTGAACTAGAATAATTCTATTATGATCTATAGGAATCAGAAGCAATAACTGTCGAGAGTGTTTGCAATCTAGAGTTTGAATCTTTCACTAACTCAGATTTTGAATCATTGTCCAAGCAGTTACATTTGATTGGGGTGAGGTTCATGAAAAAGACTCTCTAGATAAACCAATCTTCAAATCATTTCTAGAGGAACCCATACTGTATCTGATTTTGAAGCACCCTCATCTCATACAAAGCCTTTCAAAACCCGATCCCAACCTCGACCCACCACCAGAATCAATTTCTACTCTGATCTGATTGCATATGATTCACCTCCATCTTTTGACCAGGAATCAGACAATGATCAGACCAAGAATCACATCTCATCCTTCTCTGATCCCATCAATAGGGATCCTACATTTTCCACAGATACATTCTCATTTCAGGACCCCTACTCTGATCAGGCTGAGCTGATTTAGCCAATCCCTATATTCGTATTTCCACATCTTTTTGAGCCACAAAGTATTTGGTGGGCTCCACACCTACTGATTCACATCCAGCAACCCACCAAATAGATTGGGTTTAGACTACGTCATCAGCTTGTTGATCTGAACAAACACTTGGTTGGACCAACCAAGCCACTCATCAAGGTGCTTGTTCTACAAAATTCCTCCAATCCAACTACCTATTCTCCTTGACCACTTTCTGCTCGGTTGAAGGCATTGAATTTAGCACTTAATGAGAGGCAACTAGTCATTCCCAAAAAACCCAAGACCCTTTTGAGTTGCACTCCTACTTCACTTTAGGGTTCAAATTTAAAACAACCGACTCCACCTTTGATACTTGTATCAAAGCTTGAAATCATCTGCATCAATCATCACAACCTATTCACCCACCCTTTGACCCTATTCTAATCCTTGAACCAAGCTGAATTCATACCCACCTAGTTTACAATGAGGACATTGCAAAACATAGGCATGAGGGCATTACAATGCAAGACAAATGGAAACTCAATTCTTTGAGGGGTTCTCACAATAAAATACATATTAAAAAAATGGAGGAAGAGGAGAAGAATTTTGTGAAATGATTAAAAATCTTTCTTGAGGAAAGGAGGAGGAAATACAAAATGCAAAAATGAGTAAAATCAGAAACAAAATTGATAGTCCTAACAATTGATTATGGGATCTACTTATGCTCTAGACCAAATCAAAACATAGATTAAGTCCTGAAGTGCTAGAGACAAGGTGATTAGTAAAGAGTGCCAATCTTAGTCCACTTTGGCTTGTTTTAGGGCTTTAACACTAACATATTCGTTAAGATTCAGTTTAGTCCTTAAGAGGTTGAGGGAAGTGCGAGGTTGATGTGTTAAGTCTATGGCTTAGGGATTATTCGGCCCCATTTCCTACCCTTTGGTTTGCAGGACTTGGTAACCTAAGCACCCAAAATCTACACAGTAGTTTGGTTCAGTGTGCTTAACGAAGAAATAATGCCGGATGTCTTCCGTTTCGAAAACGTCATCCCGAAGATCTAGCTTAGGAGCAGCTCGAAGACAAATTGATTAGATGAGTTCCTAGCGTAGAGAGGTGGAATGAAAAATACTCCCCTTGAAGATGTGTAATAACATATTGTCTTCTCGATGCTTGTATCATAGGGTAACTAAATATCCTACCAACAGCATGTAAGCACCTTGTGCTGATTTAGGTGCCATGGGTAGGATTATCTTGAAATGTCGATTGCTAGGGCCTGAATTTAGCTACAGAATGCCATGGGTAGCACTATCCCAAAGTGTCAAAACCCAGGTTTCTAGGGGTTGCCATGGGCAATGCTATCCCAAAGAATCGAAAGCTAGGGACCCTTCAAGGATTGATAGTGGAGAAAAGGAATCTGATACAACCATGCTTAGGGCCAATCCGATGCTGAATTTAGGGAAATATAAAAGGAAGAGAGAGAAAACTCTTAAAATGAAAAAATAATCCTTCTCTATCTCTCTTATCAAACAGCACTAGCAAACTGAATGTGGACTTGATACGTCAATGCATAGGTGTTTTAATCGCTGGGGTCAACGACCCTTTGAGAAGTTTTTACGGGCCTTGGAAACCTTCACAGTAGACCCAAGGCTGAAGCTGGCTAGGTCTGTATCTTGGTTGGTACTTGAGTACCTTTAGGCCTATTGTTCGTATTCTGATTTGATTTCTAGAGAAGTGGCACAATCAGGCATCTGAACAACAGAATCATGATTTAGAGGTCTAGTTCTTTCCATAGGAATTTGCTAGGGACTAGCAAAAGTTAGGCATGGGGGTATGATGGTAACACCATCATTTGCCAAAACTAGCTTGAAATAGTTGGAATCAAGAGATAATTGCTCCCGAATGATCTCTTGAGGACCGTAATTCCACTCATATCTGTTTTGAGGAGACAACAAATTAGGGTTAAATATGTTGTTTTAACATCACAACAAAAGTACAGAGTAACCAGGGGGTTTGTCAGGGGTTAATTAGAGGTCAAGTAAGCATTAAAGATCAAAAAGTGGGTCCACACTGACATAAATAGGGTTTCATGCATTCCGAGGATCTAATTAGTACATAAAATCCTAATTATCACCTCACTTGAATTGAAGAGGTTCTGGTAAAAAAAAAATTCATCTAAACCCTTGGTTTGGTACCCTTGGTTTGACCATCTGAACCCATTTTGACCTAAAATAGAGTTTCAGATAGGATTTTGCTAAAATTTTGATTTTTGTGCAAATTTCCCAGTCAAACATGGTCAAAACTCAAATCCAAGTTCACCATTAGAGTCCTTGGTTATAAATTAGGTTAACACCAAAATTTGGCTTCAATTAGAGTCCATCTTGACCTAGTTTGCAATTTAGTCCCTAAAATCTATATTCTTTACATCTAAGCCTCTAACTTTTCGATTTATTGCATTCGGGTGCCTAACATCTCATCATTTTCTTCATTTAGGTCCCTGCAGCCTTTGGTGGTGTGAACGCACCTCCAATGAGATTCGAGGGAGGTTTTCTCTCTCAAATCAGAGCCAAACTCCTCCAAAATTGGAGGGAATGCCTGCGAGGACCTTCCTAATCAATTGAGCTACCTTTTGAAAACCGATTCAACCACCAAGGATCAGGAGAACACAAGAGATCTTCGGAATATTTTCCTTTGAATTTTCAACAAGTCAAGCCTCTTGCTAAGCTTTAGAGCTCATTCTAGAGCTCTATATAAAGCTTTAATGCTCTCATCGTGCTCTTGGACCCGGTTACGGCCACAAAGTCTTCCTCCTCAAGCTCCAGCCACCTCCGTCGTTACTCCTGTGAGCCTTTGCCTCTTCTTCCTTTGGCCACTCGACGGTCAAATCGAGCAGCCCTCCATGTTCCTCAACTTCCTTCGCTCCTCACCAGGCACAACAGGAGCCGCCTACCCCTCTCCTCCTTACCGCTCCTTCCATCGGAGGATTCACCTTCTTCAATGTTGACAAATCACATCTGACGTCAATTCCTCATCCCCTTTGTCGGTAGCTAAGTTCTTCTTCCTCTTCTCCTTCTTTAGGTTAGACTTAACCCCTTTAGACCCTAATTCAACCACCAAACCACATCCCCTTCCTCCTTCTTCCTTGACTCTAGCCATGCCTCTGGCATGGTCGTCCCATCACAACAGATCACCAAATCAACCACCATAAAGCCAAAAAGCTCCCCCTCACTGCCTTCTTCAAAAGCCCTAAAAGTATTTCAGTTTTCACACCTTCCACCATGCTACAGAACACTACCCCGTCCGGATACCTTCCCTGTCACTGACAGATTGACACCGACCACCAAACACCCTCAAATCATTGCCACTACACTCTCCATCCTCTAACGAAGTTACTTAGCTTATTTGACTGGGTTGCTAGGCCTTATTCATGTTTTTTAGGTCTCACCGGAGCTCCTCCATCACCACCATTGTTCCCAACATCGTCCGCCATGCTACGACCACTACCAGGCAGAGTGGTTTGACCTCTCAAGGGCCTCTGGACTCATGATTGCTATTGAGTGGCTACTCTTCATGGCTAAAAAGCTGAAGTTAAGCTAGACACTAAGTAAAACAACATCAGATTAACAGATAAAAAGGTTTAAGTGTGGGAATTAAAGAACAAAGACCTAAAACCTTTACTCTATGTTAACACTTCATAATTAGGTGAGAAAATGAGATATTCTGAAAGCAAAGTACAAATGTTGATCCATGCATCAATTAAACACATAAATAAGTTTGAAAGGTCAAATCAAAAGTATAATCAATGTCTTAAATGTTCAATTGAGCACATATAAAAATTTGAAGGCAATTGGAAATCATTTAGGTTATGAAATAGGTAGTTTACACTTAGGTCCTTCATGCATTACACTCTTGCCCTTAAAAACTCCCCTTTGGACCTACTTGTAAGCCTCAAGGACCCTTTTTAAAAGCTGTAGGGCCCTTCTGGTTGTAGTTCTTTTCACTTATGGGCCTACATGCAATTCTTCTACCCCTTCATTCAAGGGTATGTCTGCAATTTTCCTTTATTTCAGAGAGAGTCCTGCTGCTCTTCGCACGCACTGTAGCGCGCGAAGAACACGGCCAATCTCAGCCGTTCGTTGCTCTTCATGATCCTGATCTGCAGTTAGATTTGAATGGAAGCTTCGCGCGATTCGACATGTATGATCACCCCTCTCCCCAGATCTCATCTGACGGTCAGATTTTGTGCTTAACTCACCGCGCGCTCTGCTCCTCTCATCCTCGCCGCCGGTTGCATCTTGATTATCCTCACCTACGCGATGATCTCAACCACTGAGCATGCTACTTAAGCACCTCAGTGGTGTCGCGCGCAAGGGATCGCTCCCTCCTACACCTCTTAGCGATCATTCGTCCACTCCAGTTCCTCCTCCCCATCTAGCCTCTGATTTCACAGCCACCGGCTGTGAAATTATCACTTTCTCTCAACCTCCTCGTCGCTAAGGACTTCGTAGCACCTGAGGACGACCCTGGAGCCTCACTAGCAGACTCTTCCCCTCGCTGTTGTCATCTTCCTCCTTTCTTCCTCCTTAGCCACCGGCTAAGGACCCATAGGTCCCATTCTTCCTGTTAGATTAGGTTTATAATTCTACATATTAGTTTTAGCTGTAGTTAAGTAGTTTAGGGTAGAATTAATCTAATTGTTAATGTTCAATTTCGCTATAGGATAAAGTAGTTGTAGTAGTAGAATTAGGCTTAAATCCCCTCCTTACCTCCTCTGATCATTCCAGATCAGAGGGGAAGATTTCATATAACCATGTTTTCAAATTATCTCCCTCTCCATACTTTCATGTCCAGTTCTGATTTTCCACGACATGTTTTCTCGCTTTCCACCCATACACTCTGACCCAATTTCAGATGTGATTGGTTTTCAACCTCAGATCTGCAATTGGCGTCAACAAGCACTTAAGGGGTTTCCCACTCGCCTCACTCTTGTTCACAAAAGCCCCTGATTTTGGGTCGAAATTTTCAGTTTGTCAGATTTCTCCTCAATTTGGATTTTTAAGGATTTTTCTTTTAATTTGGTTTTACTGCCTGATCTAACAAAGTGAATGAAGTTGATTTGAATTCCTTGTTGACAAGGAATTTGAGAGGTTTTCTGGTGACATAAATCATCTCAGAAGAGCCATACATAGATCTGATTTGATAATTTCTTGAATGCATTGAATGCAAGTTAGATCTGAGGATAATCACTGCAGTGATTTGAAGTCTGATCTTGCATTCATGAGTGTGTTTTGAATGGTTGTTTGGTGATTTCCTAACCTAAGGAGTTCTCAATACTCCTTAAGGTTTTAGAAACTGGGATTTGAACTAAGGGCTTTAATTGACTGAATTAATTCTCCCTTCATGCTGTCTATAGCATTTCGAAGAGTTAAATCAGTGATATTTGTGAATTTAATCTGAAATGAAGTTTTTGATAAGGGTTTTTGGAATTTGAATTGGGGTAAGTGATTTTAGTGAGAAATTAAATCCTTGTCAGATTGGGGATTGAGAGAGATTTTCTTTTTCAATGTGGATTTTTTTTATTCTAAACCCAGTAGACATAGCAAAGTGCTGCATCTTGCAGCTACATTTTTCTTCTCTCAAACTCACATTTCATCTCAAATGGACAAACTACAGCAGCAGTTAGACCATTTGGACAGTGAACTTAATTGCTGCAGGGTCTGGAATGTCTTGTTGCTGCTACTGTCTAGTTGTTATAAGTTGTAGCAGATAGGTTCTAATGTAAAACCCTGTAGATTTTGTTTTGGACATAGCTGACATTTGCATGTAATTCACTCCTTGTGTATTTAAACTTTCTTATTTAACTGACTGAACTCTAATTTCTGTGCATGCTTGTGTTATCTTTCTCAATCGTGTCAGCTAGTTTAGTCAAAAATCACCACCCAAACATGTTTTAAAATTGGAAACTTAACTGAGGATAGTATTAAGGTGGGTAAACACATCCTAAATTTCATGCTATATAGAAAGAAGGCAATCATAAACATGATAAGAAGGGTTAAAAACTTTAAAAGACAGTGGAACAAGCCTCTTTCTCTCCTCAGTCAACTGTTCCCTTCTTCTCTCCTAATTCTGTCAAATCTGTAACAACAGTAAAAAGAAACACCCAAAAGAACCAAAAGTAAAAAAAATATTTATGTATACACATATATATTACTTTGTATATTAAGTATACTTATATAAACATAAGCTACATACTAGGCTACATATGTAAATAGGTAGTATGTATATATAAATATACTATATAACCTACTATGTAAATATAATGAATACTGTAACTTAGGTTTTGGATTTAATTTAGATAATAAATACAATAATTATATAACTATATATAAATTGAACTAATTTATATGTATTATTAAACTAACTAGATCAGTAAATAGTATAATTGAGAAAGTTAAACTAAAAAACTATATAAATATCTTTGTATATGTAGATTATAAGTAAATAAAATCTTTTGTCTTATTTTAATCCTTTATAACTAATAAATAATGAATTTATTAATTTTATAGCTAAGTTGTTAAATTAAATTAGTTAAATTAGTAATTTAGAATTATAATTAAGTTAATTGAATCTGTATACTAAGACTAATATACTTTAGGTAATTTAAGCTAATTTAAGTAAATTTATATATGATTATCTTAAGTTTAACTTAATTTATAAGCAGAACAATTAAAACTGCTATTTAAATGTAAATAACACATACATTAATTCGGAAAAATATAATAAAAATGTGTATAAAATACTTATGTATGTATTCTAACTCTGTATGAGGTCAATTAGACCATCTAGTAACTAATTTATAAGCAATTAACCAAGAAAACATCAAAATTAGTGTGTAAAAATAGGCTACTTTAGTGAATTTATTTATATAGTAAATCTAATTAAAATTTCAAATTAATTGAATAATTATATAGTATTATGTAAATACTTTATTTTCATAATTTATTTTTATTTTTAAATAAATTATGGCCCTCAAATTGTGGGCCAAAATCTCTTCCAGCCCATTCAGTACCTCGCATAAGCACATAAAAAGATTTTGTGTCCCGTTCTCTTTACCTCTTAACACGGGGGTAAGGTCCCTCTCACCTTACCCTTTACACTCCTCGCTCACCTTACATAGCCGGTGAGCCTAGACCCAACTCAGATCCGTTTACACGGTTAGTGACCCGATTAGGAGAGATTCTGAGGAGGGTGGGGGGTGGTTTTGCCTCTGGTTTCCTACCCATATGCACTACACTTAGCTGTTGGGAGAGGCTTATGCTCTGTGTTATCTTGTGCCTTCTTCTGAAGCCTTAAGAGTTTAAGGTGTCTGATCTCTGTGGTTGATGTCTAATTTGGGTACTGCTAAAATATTTGAGGTTAAATATGACAATTGGATAGTGTGGATATTTGAAAAAGTGGTTTAAGGACCACTGTTGAGAAATTGAATTGATTGATATTTGGGATATGTGCTTGATTATGTAGATTAATTGGTAATTTAAATCACCACTTTTAAGAGTCTTTCTTATTCTTTTTATCCCTTTATTTCTTGAGATACGAATTAAGCTATTATTGAATATATTCTGATTGATTGATGCTCATTTATTGTGCTCATTATTTCGAAATTGTGATTGGTGTTGTGAATTCTAAATTTTCTCATTGCAAATGAACTTGGACTCACTTTGATTTTCGGGCTCTTATAAATGTAAATGTTGTTGCGATTTTTGTCACTATACTATGACGTTATACTTTAAACGACAATTCTCGCACATCAAGAGGAGTCTGGAGAGATTTCATCATCAAACATAGGCAAAAAATCATATTTCGAATATGAAATTCCATCCTCGCCATATTAAGCATTGTAATCATCCCAAATAGGTCTAGATCCAGATTCTAGGCTAGGTGTTGGAGTTGGGTCACTAGAATCTAAATTTTGCTTCGTTGGGATATCAGAATTATTCTCAAGGAATTCCTTACCATGATAAGGTGTGAGAGTTACATCCTTGAAGAGTTCCAAATCAAATTCATCACAAGTGTTTTCAAAATCCATTTGTGATGAACTAGCTTCAACATTTTTGATAGCTAGATCATAGTTGAAAACACCTGTAATGGAATCCAACCAACCCATGAATTGATCAGGTATTTCATCCTGCACAAAATCATAATCTGGTTCCATTCGAGTTGGCAATTCAGCATAGAAACCTCTTTTTTTAATGGGATTTATATGCTAAGTATTCGAGTTTTAAAAACCCTGCTGTTGCAATCACGTAAAAATCCGTCAAACAAATAATTTAACCAAAACTCTGGTGAGTCCCGGGTCGAATACAGGGATGCTACATCGATTCGAAATCTGCAGTTATATATATACTTTTATAAATGAGACATTCACAATGATCGCTATTCTACTTGCAATATAAACACTAAAACTATATATAGAGAGAGTGTGTGAAAAATAACTTTTATGCTATGAATAATATTATTACAACTACAACTAGAAAGTGGGAAATCTAATCTAGAAAGAGATAAAGGGAAGGGGGTGAGAAGTTTTCCTCCTCAATGGCTGCTTGGAGGACGATTCGAATGGATGCTGCCTGGAAGAACGAGAACGAAGACAAATGATGGAGGATGGATCGGGAAGAGTCAAGGGTGAGGTAGCTCCCCTTGATACTGGCGAGAGCTCCGCGAAGGGGATGGGAGGTGGAATATATTGTATTTTTACTCTAGCGGAGCTTCTTGTAGCTTGGGAGCACTAGAGTGAACTTTAAAACTTGGAGAGAGATGATGGAAGGGATGATGAAGAAGTGGAGGGCGTAAGGCCTTTTATTGGTGAGGTTTGGGGAAAAAAAGGTCCTTTTACGTGCTTAATATTGAAAGTAGGGCCTTTAGTGACCGATGTGCACGTTGCAAAAAGCACGTGCTCCATCTCCACAGTGCATTGCTTATCTGGGCACTCAAAGCTGCCACATCGACATTGCCTTAGCTCCAGCCGTTTACAAGCCCACTACTCCTCGGTCATCCGATCTTGCATTCGAAGGCTTAAGATTAAGATCACACGTGCCTCATCGCCTTCGTGAGTTAAGAGGAGGCACAGCCTCTCTTCCCACTATCAGATCAATCATCAATGGCTGAAAACTCATGCTCGTGCACCTTTACAACGTGCGCCTCCAGTGCATGTGATTGGGCATGAGATCGAAAGTCCATTCACATGTCCATCTAATCGATCGATCTGAGCCGTTGGCATGTGATCGAGTAGTCAAATTGTGCTCTTACGCATGAGGGGGGAAAGCAGCACGGGCTGCTTTCCCCCCTCATGCGTAAGAGCACAATTTGACTACTCGATCACGTATAAACGTGGGTCCATCTATGGTGAAGCACGTTGATTATTGCACTACGCACCCAAAAGTGTCTCATTTTTTTTAAGGCTGATGCACTCACGATCATTGGATCTCGATCCAACGATCGAGAGCGACCCAACCCTTGCCTTCATGAGATGTGAAACACTAGAGCAGGATGTCGTGGCACGTTCTCAGCCATTGGATGGGCATCCAATGGCTGGGATTCATCGAACAGGTGAGAGGAGATGCTACAGCCATTATTGGGCGGTTGGGATGGCGCCGCGTGGAGCCATCCTAGCCATCCATCCCCTTTGACTTATAGATGGTGCCACAAATGTCGAATGGACTGATTTTTATGCTGTTTGGCTACGATCGTCGATCTGAACCCATCCGTCTGATTGGATTTCTCATATTAGGTGCAGATTTAGCACCACTTGGCCCCTTGACCTCTGATCTTTATTGGACTGTATTTGAAGTTACGGAGGTCCAATCGAGGCAATCTTGGAGGCTTTGAACTCTGATTGTTGCCTAGATCAGATTCGTATGGTTGGATCTTCAATCCAAGTCCCTGATAAATGTTTCCTTGTTCCCTAACCACAAAAGAAGAAAATTAATCTAAAATTTATACAATCTATCCTAAATGCATGATGATGAATGTTATGCAATATTTATAATGATGATTCCTCCTATGACACTAGAGACATGCATAAATAGGCATTTTAACTCAATTAGATGTATGCACATCACCTCTATTTTCAAACCTAGTCTCTGGGAAATCATATCAATCCTCAAAATTACTCCAACTTTCATGGTTGACTTTTGGGTGGGGGTCTTGGTATCTTTCAATGATTAATTCTTCCAAATGATCTAACAAATCCCCACGTTGTGGAATGATATCTTGGTTTTCTTCCCAAAGTTGTGGATTTGACAAGTATTGTAAACCCTCATTTCTATGCAATCATTTTACTGCAATGATCTGTTCTAAGAGGGTTTCCCAGGTTGAATCACATGGTAGTTGTGTTGCAATCATCTAGATGTGGTCCCTAATGAGGTTTGCCATCTTTGGTTCACTAACTTCTCTGTTAACGGGGGTTGAGGTTCTGTAGAATTCATCACTGTATCTGATAGCATTCTTAATCATATGATCTTTCAGACTCTTACGGAGTTCAAGGTTAGTGGCCATCTTTCCTAATCTGTTAGGTTGAATCTCAAAATCAAGTGGTCGATCAGAATGAATAATCAACTTCAGGTCCAGATTTGAAAACATCAAATTAGATCAGATTTAACCCTAAATGATCAGGGTTTGACCCTAATTTGGATCAGGCTCTAATGGATGCCGCTAGGTTAGACCTAGGGACCTCTTCCTATGTATGTGCACTAGAGAATAGGTAAGGGACTGGATATGAATTAGACTAAATCAAGGCACCCAATAGAAATTGAACGACTATGGCAATTCGAGGCTGATGAACCTCTGCTTCAGAAATCCATACACCCGAGAATTACTTTGGTAGCACAGGAAGGGAGAGCCTTGCAAGGACCCCTACATGGTAGAACATCCCCACGAGTTATAAGGTTCACCCGCTTGACCTTCCTTATCACTACGAATCCAAGCAGACCAGTATGAGCAAATTTAGCCCTTAAGTCTACCAATGTTAGACCTAATTGTGCCTTGAATTTCACTTGATTTAGAAGTTGATTCAAATTGTGACCTACTTTGAAGGTTGGTTGATTCACAAAGTGAACCAACTTCACCTGACCTGTCCTAAAGTTGAGGATGAAGTTTGGGTCAAGACACTCGCACCACCCTATTTTGGTTATCAACAGATTATTAGGCCACAAATTTTATGATTCAAGTAAATATAGAGCCTTGATTTTAGGGCTTTATTAATTAGATCAATTCAAACAAGGGCATAGTAGCACATAAATGCGGGAAGTTCTATTTCCTTTATTAATGGAAAATGTGTTTTAACACTTCAACACTAATGTGTAAACCCTGATTGGCTCTATTCTAGGTCCAAATTGATTTCAAATTTGACACCTCGAACATAAAACGAAAAAATGCATAGTCTGAGGTGTTTGCGAGCACTAATGTGAGTCCTTAATAGGCATAGGAAGTATGGATTGGGTATCTCTAATCAAATCAAATCGCTTCAAATCTGATTTCAGTCAAATCAAGTAAATTAGAAAACTTTCACCTTGAATGATATTACTAGAAAAATAAGGCAAAATTGGATCCTAATTTCGTTTGTTTCCTTGTTAGTCTTCCCAAGATATAGAGGGGATTAAGAAAGAAAAGAGAAAATGACTGACTTGCCCCTTGCGCGGTTACTTCGAGTGAACAATCTTCTTTGTGAATCTGATTAGCCCATTTTTCTGGGCTATTTAAGTATTTAAGTGCCTAGACATCAAGTTAATTCTAACATTTATCTAGCATAAATTACAATGTAAATAGATTAATTCATATTTCTAATTTAATTACATAATTCATGCATCTCATTCATATTTAAATGCATTTAGAATTAACTTAGAATTGCACTCATTTAATTAGTTAACCAATTAAGTACATTGCATGCATTAATTTAAGTTAACATAAAAGTTGAGGGTTTGTATATAAATAGCCATAATACTTTATCATTATTTTTATTCTTCTTCTACGTGCAATGGCTACATTTCTTCCTCCAGCTGCCACAGTGAAGAACCCAATCAAGGAGGAGCGGATGTGTTGGATCTGGTCGGGGTAGCTAACTTCAAAGGAGAGGAGGAGGCAGCCGAGCTCGGTAGGCCACCATCCCAACAATCCACACTGTGCAGAGAGTTCATCTCTCATCCATTCCACCACCGCCGGCCTCAACCGCAGCGACGAGCCTCCACCACCGTGGGCGTGTGGCGTGACAGGCCACACCACCATCTGGAGCTCGTTTGCATCACTGTGTCTCACCAAATCAACATCACCACCCTTGCCGTCATCACCAACAACCTCCACTTCATGCCTCTTCATTTCTTCCAGCCTCCAACGCCATCCCTAGCCATCGCACGCCTTCCTTGCAACCTCAGTGCGCCGCACCTTCTGCAACAGCAACCGACTTCACGCCCGCACCACCCACGCGTGCACCCTGCAGCACCAGCCACCAACTCCTCACCTGCGCAAGTATGCATCGCCTTCAGTGCACCATCCGCGCACACAGCAGTAGGACCAGCTGGTCCACTCATTTCACGCCTGCGCCCCTCCAGCTACAAAAGCCTTATAGCCTCGGCGCGCTGCACCTCCTGCAGTATCCACAATGCATGCCCTTGCTGCGCCTCACTGCCTTCAGCCCTTAGCGCACCCACCTCACTGCCTGTAGCAACACCTTCTGCCTACCCGCAGCAGGCACACCATCTCAGCGCCTCCATTATCCGCGCAGCTCTAGCACCTACGGCCAACGTGCCTCCAGTAGTGTGTGCAACCTTATTGCGCACAACAACAGCCTCTGCTCGCACCACCTGCAGCAGCCTCCACGTGCACCCATCCATGCCTCCTCTAGCAGGTGCAGCCACCATCGAAACCCACCTTCACCGGAGCTCCGTCCGGTCGGCTCCGGCCACCTCGTAACTCGCCGGCACCACCACTGTGAAGCCCTCAGCCTAAAGAACTTCCTCCGAGCTTCATGCCTCCGGCCGTTCCTTTCTCCTCGCACATGGCCAAGGGGAAGAAGATACCCTACTTTGCTACAGTACATGCCCTATTAATATTTACATTTTCTACCATTGTCATCTTTTATTAATATTTTAATTAAAGCTGCATTGAAAAAATATCCGTTAGGTGTTCAAAATTGCCACTTCAGCATGTACTCTTGATGCTTTCTTAATCTGAAGGTAGATTTGGCCCAATTCTCGTTTAAACTAACTACGAACATACATTTTTAACCAGTGCGAATTTATATACATCATTGCCTCCCTGTGGATATGACCCGCTCTTCTGCGAGTGGTTATTTTAATTATTGATTAGTCGATTTTTCCACCACAAAAAACTATAAAAGACGCGACATTTTATGTAACAAATGACTGTAAAAGCGAAGAATCGGCTCGTCAAATGGCGCCGTTGCCGGGGAGGCAGCATACGCAATAATTTCACCTAATTTGATTTTTGATTATTTCTCAATTGCGCAGTGATCTAACCATTTATTATTTTTTCTGTTACACCATCGTGAGAGGCAACCCTTGACGTCGCCAAAGGAGGAATTGGTCGAGCTACTAATGTAAACACATTTACACTACTTAAAATGTCTATTTATGCATGTTCCTAAGCATAGGATTGCATTTCATGAAATAAATATTGCATAACATGCATCATCTTGCATTTAGAGTAGTTTGAATAAAATGGAGGTTAATTGTCTCCTTTTATGTGCTTGGACAGGCAAACATTTTATCGGGGCCTCGGATCAAAGATGCAACCGTATGGATGTGATCAGGGTGACGATTGGAGTTCAACGACTCCAAGATCGCCCTAATCAGACATCCATAGCATCAGATAGTGACTGGGGAACCCTAGAAGATCAAGGGCAAGGATGGTGAAAATCTGCACTTCAGATGACAAATCCGACTGCACGGATGAATTCGGATCGACGATCGCAACTCAACAACACAAAAATCGAGTCAATCCGACATCCGTGGCACCATCCACAACTTCCAGAAGATGGATGGCCAAGATGGCGCCACGTGGCGCCATCTCAGTCGCCCAAACGGCCTCCAGCACCGCCGCACCTTTTCTTCTTCAATCAGTGTGTCGATTCTCCGCTGTTGGATCAAGATCCAACGGCTGTGGATGCAGCTAGCTAATTCATCCGCGCAACCATTTCGAAGGCGTAGCGCAGCGGTGACGCAGCCGTGGGCGAAGCGGAGGTCGCGGGATCGAGTCCCGCGAGCCTCAAATTGGGCGCAAGCTATCGAGCACGTGGAGCATCAGATGAAGATTGGACGGCCATACGCGCTCCCAATAGCGCCAACGCACGATTGAACGTGCGGCGTGGACGTGCAATCGGACGCGCCAGCCAGGCGGGCTGCAGTGGGTGAAGCGCGATCTAAGCCGTCTAATCTCATGATCGGACGGCTACGAACCAGCGGTCGTGCGCAAGCGTTGCTTGCGCGGGCAGCTGAGCGAGCACGCGTGGGTGCGGAAGCTACGCCCACGTTGGGGGCTTTAGCGATGGTTTTATCCATCACTAAAGACCCCTCATTTATTATTTCGAAGTTGTAATGTCCATTTTGCCCCCACTCCTTGCAACTATAAAAGGAGACCCCCTCCATACGAAATTCTCATCCCTTCCTTCTCCTCTCTACCCCTCTAAAGCTCAAGAGAAGCTTGTCCCACACCCGGGATGCTTCTCGTGAGATAAAGTCCAATTTTCGTTCCCCTTCGGAAGTGGATCCGACGACGACGACGGCGTGCTGCTTTGTTCCCATTCTTCTGCATTGTCCTCCTTCGTCCTGCTTTTTTCTCCTTCGTCTAGGCGTCGTCCTGTCCGGCTCGTCCTCCAAGCAACCGTCGAGGAGGAATTCTCTCTCCCTATTCTTTTTACTGCTTTCTAGTATAGATTTACTGCTTTCTAGTGTAGTTTTGTTCGTCCTCCAAGCAATCGTGGAGGAGGATATTTCTCCCTCCATTCTTTTAATGCTTTCAAGAGTAATTATTTTATGCTTTGTACTTGTAAGAGTGAAATGAATAATCTCCTTAATGAAAAATTCCTTATTTATTCTACATCTCATTTTAATTTCTCTGTGTAATATTCTCTTTCTCTCTTACTCTCTCTCTCTTCTATTTATTGTAAATAATTAGATAGTTTTAAATTGAATTATTCTGTGACAAATAAAAAGAAATGCATAGTTTTTAAATCAAACGTCCGCCTCCCTGTGTTCGACCTGAAATTTTCATTTCAGTATAAATTTTATTTGTTGAACACGAATTCTTCTCTTTCGAACGACAACGACAGGTTTTCGAAAATCGAACACATTAGCGTAGCGGTTCGTAAATGTTCAACAGCTACCTTGCAAAGGAGGGGAAGGACGAGGACGCAACGATCATCTAGTCGTTGATTTAATTAGAATAGGATTAAGAGTTTAGACCTGACTTTTCATTGCACATTTGGTTTGAAACCCTTGTTCTGGGGTATATTTTGAGAGGTTTGTTCCCCGATTTTGTTTTAGGCCCGTGTTGGGTAATTTTTTGGAGCCTGTTCCCTTTTCTTTAGATTTAGGTTTTTTATAATTTATTTTGTGGATTGTTTACTTTTATTCTCTTGTGCATAAGTAGTTAAAAAAAAGAATGAGTTGCCTACCCCTAGGACGAACCATTTAGGTCTGTATGAGTAGCCTCTAGATTTATTTCTTTGCATTGCGTGCACTCTCGCATCATTGATTGCTGGAAGCAAGGTACACATTCTCTTACTTTGCATCCTATTCTTGATCACGCATTGCATTTGGACTTAATTTGAAGACCACAAAATTTGTCTTGAAGCGATCTAACAAGTGGTCACATATATTCTTGAAAAAGGACTAATTAAAGGAGGAACATCTAAAAACCAAGGATTTGATTTTCAAACTTGATGTACGATTCAAAATCCAAAATCTTTTGTAGTGTATGCACACTTATTTCGCTTGCACCACAACACGCTTTTAGACACTCCTTAGGTTTGGAAATACTAGGACAAGAGCTCTCCTATCGTTGAATTCTGAAGTGCTCAGAACTTGAGATCAAAGGTTTTGTAAATCCAAAGAGTGGATACCCTATCACGGATTTTTGGGGGTAGTTAAGAAGCACCGTGAAAGCACAGCTTCAAAGGAAGGCTTAGGCCTACTTGCATCCCTCGATCTTCCATCTTTCGAGTTGCTCTACCATTTGAGATTTAGGGAAGAACACCTAATCTCCAAGTAGGTCTTCTTAGGCGAGCCGTAGGTCGACAGTAAGTGCGTAAATTGATTGAAGAAATTGTATTGTCACCTACAATATGACTTAAAATCAAAAGCCTAAATTGGGAAAGACCTAAAAAGTCCTTTTTGAATTGTGTTTTGCTTGGGCAATTCTGATTGAGGTGTGAGTTATAATGGACCACATTGATTTTAATCCTTTCACATCTTGCCCACACCCTCACCCCCACTCTGCATTCTTCGATCCCATACATCGAGATGGTCCATCACTTGATGGACATAATGACAATCATTGGGATCCGTCTTACTCCTATTATAGGAGTATTGGCTTGGTTAAGCCTCAAATCAGCGAGCAGAACCTAGGAGCAGGATTTGCTTTGCCCAATATCCCACACACCATAGAAATACCCAACCCACCCTCCCTGAAAAATTATAATGGTTGGACAGACACTCCTAGGTACTATAAGTTTGAGCCTGACTTCTCTCATGATAAAAATGACCTCTCCTCCTTGAAGATGGAAATACAGAAAATACAAAATGAAATGGTTGAATTGTGACTAGAATCTTCGAGAGTAGACCAACAAGAAAGAGATGAAATTAGCCACCCAATCTACCCCATTGAGGATGACGTACACCCCTCTACAATAGATGCATCTCCCGTGGGAGACCGACACTTTAAGTTGGAGGGAAATTTTGGGGAGAATAGCTACTTTTCAAGGATCGATTTTGAAACCTCCCCATTAGATGACACTTCCTTGAGAGATCCATGCCTTAAGTGGGAGGAAGATACATATGAAAGTAGCTATGCATTAGATGAAGAAAGGTTGCAACCCAAGGAAGATGATGATAAGTTTGAGTATCCACTTGAATTATATTGGAGTCAAAAGAAGGGAATGATGGTACCATTGGATGACCTCGACCTAGATGATAGTATTTTCGTGACAATTGATGAAGTGGGTCGAAGTCAAGTTGTTAATCCTACCCTCCCTTCTGATCACGAGATGGAACTCAAGCCCACCCTTAGGGAACCTAACCCTGAAGAAATTGGCCTATCTAAGGAGTATGATGTTACCAGTGTAAACCATTTACCTCAGATAGAGCACCCTAGGTTAAATGATTCTAGACCTCGGGTATATGATGAATCATATGATGAGGAGAAAGATGAATTATATGAGGAACCCACATTCAAGATTTGGAGTGACACTAAGGGTGATTATGTCTTATTTGAAGAGTTAGCCCCTGAGGACATCACAAATTTGACCAAATTTGGTTTCCTTAGCACACCCATTGATGATATTTCTCCTCATAATGAAATGACGGAAAATTTGGAAGCAACCTCTAAGATTTATGTGGATTCACATATAGACTCCGGGGAAGATTTGAATAAAGAACAAAAACCCAGGGATGACATTGATAGGATAATCCCTAGATCTATTGCTTCCAACCTGCCTTCATTTATTTCGAAGTCACCATCTGATTCGCTTTTGTATGAAGGCGAAATTGTGACTCCTGATGAAGGGTAGGAAGATACATGTGATGGTGTAAGGAATGCTAGGGATGCAATTGAGGATTTAGAAAGAGTGTTAGGAATGGACACCGAGTTGATTAAACCCAACCTAGATCTTATGGCCATCTCGCAACCTCTAAACTTGGACACCCTAGACGATCCTTGCCTTAGAGAATTGCTCACTTTTGTTCTGACTGGGGGGCTTAACAAACCAATATTTCCAGTAATGGAGTATCAGGTATGGATTGATGATTTCTTTAGTCAGTCCATTGCCCTGGGGGTTTATCTCTGCACCATTCCTTCCCCATTCCTTTTGGAGGATCCTTGTCATCCTCCCCCTACACCTTTGGAGGTTGTTATGCCAATTTATCCTTTAGAAACTCCTCTAGTGACCTGGGAAGATTTCATTCCCATCTTAGTTGGGCAAGCATTTGCTATCGGGATTCATCATCAGCTCTTCAGCATCTTAGGTTAACTATTTTCTATGCCGGCATTACTTTGCTCATTTTTAGGGCCTATTTCTGCAATCCTTGAACCTGATTTGCAGGTTCTTTGGCTATGCAGCCCAGCTCTGACCTAGGTAATATCCTTCTATGCAATGAAGACATTGCAGATTTTAGGCATGGGGGGTGTACTAGGGGATATACAAAGCATAGTGCATTCATTGCATACATTTGCATTAAAAAAAGAAAGGTTTTGAGCTTAACTGGCTAGGTCCTGCATTCTTAAGCAAATCAGAACTCTAGGGTAGACTAAGTTAATTCTAGGGTCAAACTTTAGAAGCTAAATGAGCTACTAGCTTTAGACCTTTAGGGTCCTTTGTGGACTTAAAAACTTAAGTAGGAGTTAAGTTGCGGACCATTCCTCAAGAGGTTGAGGAAGGAAAGCTAAGGTTTGAGTTAAAAGGTGGGGTAGTACCTGGAGTCTTGTTCTACCTTTTGGTTTACGGGTCCTTGTAACCCAAGCATCCAAATTTCACACACTTGGTCTGTAATCAACTTAAAAGAGATTTGGTTCTCTTAGTTTTGACCTAGGAGAGGCTTGAAAACACAATTTGATTGGAAGAGTTCCTGCCGCAGGAGAGGTGGAGCATATACTCACCTTGATGATGCGATGATAACATATTACATCCTCTGCACTTGTCTCTTAGGATATCCATCCTACTGGGGGCATGTAAGAGCATTGCGCAGTTCAGGTACCATGGGCAGCCCTATCTCGAAGTGTCGATTGCGATAGGCTTGAATTCGCTTAAGAAATTCATGGGCGATACTATCTCGAAGTGTCGATTGCCAGGAGTTCTTGGGGTCGTTATGGGCGGTGCTATCTCGAAGCATCGAAAGCTAGGCACCCTTCGAGGTATGGTAAGGGGGACAATGAATCCGACACAGACCGTGTTGATAGCTGATCTGAGGTTAGACTTAGAGGAATATAAAAAAAAAGTCCTTTCCCCTTTAACTCAAATAATTCAGACCAAGGCACATGCACGGATGCTTTAATCTCAGGGATCAATAAACCTTAGGGTAGAGTCAGAAATCAGGGAAATTTGTGCTAGTAACTCGTCTTTAGCCGGCCTAGTCTGTAACTTAACAACTACTTTGGAACCTTAGGTCTAAAATCTGAACTTAATAAGTTTCTAAAGGAAGACCGATTGAGTTGACTAGTCTACTTGGAGTGCTAGGTTTTGCTTGGATTTGCTAGGGACTAGCAAAAACTAGGCATGGAGGTATTTGATTAGCCCATATTTGTGGGCTATTTAAGAATTTAAGTGCCTAGACATCAAGTTAACTCTAACATTTATTTAGCATAAATTAGGATGCAAATAGATTAATTCATATTTCTAATTTAATTACAAAATTCATGCATCGCATTCATATTTAAATGCATTTAGAATAAACTTAGAATTGCATTCATTTAATTAGTTAACCAATTAGGTACATTGCATGCGTTAATTTAAGTTTACATAAAAGTTGAGGGTTTGTATATAAATAACCATAATATTTTATCATTATTTCTATTCTTCTTCTACGTGCAACGGCTGCATTTCTTCCTGTAGCTGCTGTAGTGAAGAACCCAATCAAGGAGGAGCGGATGTGTTGGATCTGGTCAGGGTAGCTGACTTCAAAAAAGAGGTGGAGGTAGCCGAGATCGGCAGGCCACAATCCCAACAATCCACACCATGCAGAGAGTTCATCGCTCGTCCATTCCACCACCGTCGGCCTCAACCACGGCGACGAGCCTCCACCACCGTGGGCGTGTGGCGTGACAGGCCACACCGCCATCTGGACCTTGTCTGCATCACTGTGACTAACTAGAATCAACATCACCACCCTCGCCATCATCACCAACAACCTCCACTTCACACCTCTTCATCTCTTCCAGCCTCCAGTGCCATCCCCAAACTATGCATGACTTCCTTGCAACCTCGGTGCGCCACACCTTCTACAGCAACAACCGGCTTCACCCCCGCACCACCTACATGCGCACCCTGCAATACCGGCCACCAACTCCTCACATGCACACGTACGCACCGCCTACAGCGCACCACTTGCGCACACAGCAGCAGGACCGTCCACTCCGCTCACTTCACTCCCGTACCCCTCCGGCTGCACAAGCCTTGCAGCCTCGGTGCTCCACACCTCCTACAGTATCCATGAGGCATGCCCTTGCTGCGCCTCACTGCCTTCAGCCCTTAGCACACCCGCCTCACTGCCTGCAGCAACACCTTCCGCCTACCCTCAGTGGGCACACCCCTTCAGCACCTCTGTCACCTGCATAGCCAAAGCACCTCCAGCAGTGCGTGCGGCCTTATTACGCGCAACAGTAGCCTTCGCACGTGCCACCTGCAGCGGCCTCCGCACGTGCCCATCAGCGCCTCCTCCAGTAGGTGCAGCCACCATAGAAACCCACCTTCACCGGAGCTTCGTCCGGTCGGCTTCAGCCACCTCGCAACTCACCGCCACCACCGCTGCGAAGCCCTCGGTCTAAAGAACTTCCTCCGAGCTTCATGCCTCCGGCCCTTCCTTCCTCCTCGCGCACGGCCAAGGGGAAGAAGATCCCCTATTTTGCTACAGTACATGCCCTATTAATATTTACATTTTCTACCACTATCATCTTTTATTAATATTTTATTGAAGCTGCATTGCAAAAAATATCTGTTAGTTGTTCAAAATTTCCATTTCAGCTTCTCTTAATGCTTTGTGAATCTGAAGGTAGATTTGGCTCGATTCTCGTCGAAACTAACTACGAACATAAATTTTTAACCTGTGCGAATTTAAATACGTCATTTCCTCCCTGTGGACACGACCCACTCTTCTGCGAGTGGTTATTTTAATTATTGATTAATCGATTTTTCCACCACATAGAGCTATAAATGACGTGACATTTTATGTAACAAACGACTGTTAAAGCGAAGAATCGGCTAGTCAAATCTGCCTCGAAACAATCAAACAAAGCAAGTTAGAAATCAAAATTAGACAAGATAACTGATATGAATAGTGGTGAAATTGCATGTTTCTCCCTGGCAATGGTGCCAAAATGTTAACACGCTAAAGTCGGGTTTCAAAATATGCCTTGTAGTATAGTGACTAAAGCAATGAAAACATTTAAATTTATAATCTCGAATTATGAGTCTGAGGACATCTTAGCAAGCAAATAGTGTATAATTCAACCACTAATCGAGTATATAAAATGAGGCACAGAGAGCCTGACATAAAAAGGAATATATTCAATTAATTGCAATATCAAAACTCCAAAACAAAAGATAAGTGTTTGAGTAATAAAAAGTATGGTTCAACTAAGGTCAACTCAACACTTAATCAGTTTTACACGTTAATCAGACATCCAGAATAGGCTCTCAGGTGTCTTAAAGTCAACCCAAGCCAAGCACGAGGGACTCCCACCCACGCAGGCAAATCAAGGTCCAAAATTGACCTAGACTCACGCCTAGGTGCACTCGTGTGTGCACAGGCATTTTTGTGTGCATCTGGGTAGATGTAGGGGACCCAACCCCCTATGTACGTTGGTAAGCAGTGAGGGGGCATGATTCAATAAGAAACAAAATCCAATCCTTCCTGGAATGAGGTGGCACTAAAATGTGCCATCCTCTTTTTTGTCTTCTTCATTCTACTACATGGAGAAGTTCAGCTCAATGCAAGGTCAATTATCCTTGGCTTGTGTTCGCCGTGAAACACGTAAAATAATATTTCTATCGTTGTAATGTGAATCACAATGAGACAAATAAATTTATAAATCAGAATCAATGAGTCCTGAGTCATTCGCAAGGAAGCAAAACATGATTTCCAAAGCTTTTAGTGCTAACTAATCTATCCTAATGCAACATAGAAATAGAGACCAAATATTCAGAGAATCAGAATTTTATTACCACTTGGAAATAATTCTCAAACTACGAATTAAAATATTTATGCTAAATAATAGAGAGTGAGAAATAGATGATAGACTGCGTTGCTTGTGGGATGCTTGTGCGAAATGCGACAGCACTTCAAATCCAAAGCATTGGGAAGATTGACGAGAAGTTGTAGAGAGAGAGGTTGGAGATGTGTCTGGTGGAAGTTGCCTCGCAATTGGGGGCTTTGGGGCTCTTTTTATAGATTCAATGAGGGGTAAAATAGGTATTAAGGCCACCTAACTTGGGCAAGAACTTAGGTGCGATCAGATTCATTGATTGGGAAATCAACGGCTTAGATCGCTCCTAAAAATAGCCTCAATCATGCCTTGTACACGGAGAACACTCCAGATGGCACCACGTAGCCCATGTGTAGCCACTGAATCCGATCCGCACTCTCCTCCTCATGCACGCGCTCGTGCATCAATTTTGGTCGTATGATCTCCTAATTTGATGGCTTAAGCTCATCGTCGCATCGCCTCTTTTCGCTCATCTATTGGCGCATTAGGTTGCATGTCCATTTGAGTGTCCGCTGAACCGCCTCATCCAACGGACCTCCGCATACCATGCGGCCGTCCTTGCACCGCTCGACCTGATCCAACAACCCAATCAGACCCATGCTCCACCACCTCTCCAATTTTAGCCCTAGCATGATTCAAATGCGTGCCTCATGCTTGCGTACGGGGAAACGTACCACTATTCTACACTACCTTTTGATTCGCGGTTTTGATTTTAGCTTGTGTCTACTTGATGTAAACTTGTTTACATTGCATAAGATGTTTATTTATGCATGTTGTTAAGCATAAAATTGCATTGCATACTATAAATATTGCATAGCATGCATCATCTTGCATTTAGATTAGTTTGAATAAAATGGAGGTTAATTGTCTCCTTTTATGTTCAGGGATAGGGCAAAATTTTTATCGGGGCCTCGGATCGAAGATCCAAGTGTACAAATGTGATTAGGGCGACGATTGGACTTCAACGACTCCAAGATCACCCTAATCAGGCATTTGTAGCAACAAATAGAGACCGGGGAACCCTGGAAGATCAAGGGCCAAGATGGTGTGAATCCACACTTCAGATGACAAATCCGACCACGCAGATGGATTCGGATCGACGATCGCAGCCTAACAGAGTGAAAATCAAGTCAATCCAACACCCGTGGCACCATCTACATCATCCATCATTTTCTGCTTTCTAGTTGTAATGTTTAGTGTAATGAACAATCTCTTTGATAATGAATTCTATGTTCATTCTACATCTCCTTTTGGTTTTTATTTGTAATATTCTCTCTCTCTCTCATTCTCTCACTCTTCTATTTAGTGTAAATAGATAGATAGTTTCTAGTCAATTAATTTACTTCGTGACAAATAAATTAAATGTGTATTTTTAAATCAAACGTCCACCTCCCTGAGTTCGACTTAGGATTTCTATTACAGTATAAGTTTTATTTGTTGAACACAAGTTCTTCTCTTTTTACTTTCAACATTTTGGCGCTGTTGCCGGGGAGGCGACGCTATTTGATTTTTTTTTGCATTTTCCAACTTACGAATCATTTACCTCACTTCTCTCCATTCTTATTGTGATTACAGGTACTCTTTTGAGATGAGCAAAAGTGGTAGATTGGAGCAAAATGCTGTTGAAGGTTCTGTAAGTTATCCCCTACCACCCACCCATTAGTTTTCATTCCACCACGTAATAACACAAACATCAATCAACCTAGGTGTTCTTATAAACTCTAAGGTTAGTTTTGTTTGTTTGGTTGACACCTACACCAGCCTCAACCACCACATTTAAAAAGAAAAATAAAAAAAATCTCACAGAGGTACACAACCTCATCTGATTTTCAAACTCAACCGGTAAATCGATCTTTGGAGTCGGTACACACATCTAAACACATAATTGAGCAGAAATCAGATTAGGTAATCATTTGTGTGCCTAATTAAGTGGTGCAACAAGCCAATTGTTCGAGTTGATTGGGCCGCACCACTTCAATTAAAATCAACTCATCAAGTAGCTACTGTTTAGGTTCAACTCTTAGGGATTTACTAGGCACCCCACATTCTTTTAAGTTTTAAAGGAAAACATCTTCACCTATGCTTTGAAAACCTAGTGTGCCAACAAAACAAGTTTGAAAATACCTAAAGTTTAATCGTAAAAGCTACTAAGCAAGATTCGAATCCTGAAATTCACTGCAACAAAAGTAATCTTGCTTGAAAGCCACTGGTTGTGCACACACACACACATCAATCAATCATTATGGGCACAACCTAGATAACGGGCCCATCACATTCCAAAGCACATTCAAACCTATCCCTAAATAAAACAAAGTAGACGTTGTCTTTAAGGATTTGACTAGCTCTTCGATGCCCAGAAAGAGATTATTTTTGATTAGTTTGTTTCTACTGTTCAATCTGATGTCTAACTAGAGGAGCAGAATCAAACGATTGTGGTTGGGGGGTACACTAGGAACCGAAGGTGCAAGTCGAAGGAAGAACCTTCTCCCCAATCCCTCCGAACTGGTTGGATTGAACAGACAGAAGTAGATCAAATCATTTCTTTATCTAAAGATGGGTTTTGGGAGCCTGTAGGTCTTTAGGCTAGCCCACTTAAGGACAGGTTTGATTGCTTATTTTAGAAGGCACCTTTCTTCCTCCAGTCTCCCATGAATCCTTCCACATATTATACGCATCCCCGCTCTTTCCCTCCTGTTTTGAATTATCCTCAATAAGACAATTATCCCAATTCATACTGTAATCAACAATCAGTTAGTTGGGATAACTCAGATTGGGGATGTAGTTCCAAACCTCTATGTTTAGGGTCTAACCCTGAACACTATGATTGTGATTTCTATCCTTCTCAAAGCCACATCGATTATAGATTGTCAACCTTTCATGGACAACCTAATACGATCTACAATCAAGAAGGATACACTGATCCTTACCCATCCTCCGATTACACTGCCTTTAGGTCATCACCACCTTTTGAACAATCCAAAATGACCTATTATCAGGAAGGGTATAACGAATCTTAATTTGTTAACTCCTCTGCACTGATCCCAAACCCGCCCAACCCTGAACAAAGTCATTTGGTTCAGGTTAACTAGGTTCAAGATAAGGTTCTGGCTAACTTGAGGAATATCATACAATCTTTAGAAGTTCAGCCAATACCTTGCATTTAAGGATTGGAGCACCTGATTGAAATGATTGATGATTTGAACAAGTATTTGTTTGATTGGCTCCAGGATGTTAAGGATAAGAACTCAGGTGAGTTTCTACTTGGGAAGTTAGCGAAATTGAGGATGAGATTTATGGTTGCTTTAGTTCAGTTATGGGATGATTCCCTGGATGAACTCCCTTCAGGGGATCCAATGTCAAAACCTACTCAGGCACCTGTTTAGGGGGACATGTGTTACGAGGATGACCAGATTGAATTAGAGCAACTAATTAAGGATGATCTGATTTTTTCACTTGAAATCCTTGAGCCAGGGTACAAGGAAACGTATGTCTCCATGGACCAGAAAGTAATGGATGATTTTCTTTGATTTTGATGGTGAAGATTCAAGTTGCGAAGTCTCATGTGAGTTTATAGAACATGATTTCTGTGAGATGATTGGGCCTAAGGAATCTGATAGATCATTTGATAGCCCAATAAGTGAGGAAATTGATCTTATTAGGGCTCACCTTACGGATCCAAACTCACATTTTCTAGAGGATTCAATCAAATGCCCTGATTGTCAATTACACCCCAGTGAGCTTATCAATGCTTCTGTTTTTGAGATAACTAGACCCAAGTCAATTCTGATTCAGCCACATCTTGTAGACTTGGAGATTTCAGACGGAGTGATTAATATGCAAGAAGTCCCGAAACTTGACATTCTGAATGAGAACAAAAGTTGGGAAGTTCTGATTTGGGAAGCAAACTTTGGAGGAAATAGAAGACTAAGTCTAAGGGTTCCAATTCATCTGAAACCATCAAACCATGACCCTTACGACATCTGTTCTGAGGATGTCTAACCCAAGCACACATTCATTGATTATCCTTTAGAGCTTGAATTCTTTGTAACCTAACATTTTGGTTTTGGGTTACATCCTCATAAATTGCAGGCCCGACCTCGCTTGCATACTGATTTTAGGTTTTGGGTAATTTTTATCCAGAACCTTAGATATTCTCGATATGGGGTATGGGTCTGCATCACAATCTGGTCCACATTTATGGACATCTGCTAGCAGGTCTGAGGTTTCATCTTTTTATTCTAATTATAACTTGTATATGAATTCTTTATTTCTCCTCTTTGTATAGTGTACCTAGTTGAAGGCACTAAATTAAGCTTGTATATAGTTCCTTTTAATTTTTATCTCGGAGCAGACTCGTCATTCACGCAAATTAGGTGCTTTCTCCTCTATTCCACTCTATTTTATGTCTTTTTAATATAATGAGGACATTTCATTAGATAGGCATGGGGGGTGGATATTCATCTCTGAATTTATTCGTCAACTCTGTAGATTTGTTTTATTTTATTTATATTAAAAAAAATTATGGAATTAGGAAAGAGACCTTGGATTTAAGAAAATTTTCAATCCTAGGAAATACTATATTATGATCTGAACATAAAGACCCTTCAAGTCTTCAGACTTAATCAGCCAGTGTGACCATTAAAATGTGGATTTATTTTTTGAGTCCTCACCAACTTGAATTCTATTTCAATCTGAGCAAATAAGTTTGGGTGATAAGTACACGACCTATCAACCCACCCTCTGATTTGAGGGAATTTTGAGTTTTAAGCATCTACACACTTTCTTTACATTGACTCGTTGTTCGACAATTTTAATGGAAATTGGGTAGCTAATGAACCTTCTACGGTGATATGGCTGGCAAGTTATCATGGGTAACAACCCATAGGTAGGTTGTCCAGAGCTTAGTACTGGACCATTCTCTTTTTGCTTCCGTTAGGTAAATCTTAGACTAGGGAAGCCACCTACTTAAAAAAAAAAAAGAAAAGAAAAAGAAAACGAGAAAAGAAAACAAAACAAAAAGAAATAAGCCACACTTCACCGCACGAGTATGGCTGACAAGTTGTCAGTGGTAATAGCTTATCGACTGGTTGTCCAGAACATAGCTCAATAAATGTAATGAAAATTCCAAAAACATTTAGGAAGAAGTAGAGAAGTAAAATAAATCGGCGAGATATACACTAGATTCACCCTTGTATTGACCTCGTAAAAATAAAAGTAGGGAGAAAGCTACCAGTTGTAAAGATACACCTTTAGGCAGAATTCTCCTTTTAAGGTCACCTAGAGACGTAGAAACCCGAAGTCCATTTTAACAGTCAGTCAACGAGTCTATCACATTCACAATAAGATGCTTAGAACTTAGGGTTCTCATCAAATCATGGTTGAGTTGAATGGCCATAGAAAGCCACTCCTAAACCCTAAAACTCGAAAATCCAAAAAAAAATAGAAAAGAAGAAAAAGAGAAAAGGAAATTCTTCTTTGAATAAGGCGAGGGCTTTAGGCAGTCTGCATTTTGGCAGATACCCGGGCACTATTGTGTCTTTCAAAGTTCAGATCGTAAGTACATATTTCCTTAATGATTGAAAATAACTCATGCCCAAATAATCCAACCAGATTCTTCTATAAATAGCATATATTTTTTGCTAGGGACTAGCAAAAGATAGGCATGGGGGTGTGATGTAAATATGTTTACATTGCAAAAGATGTCTATTTATGCATATTCTTAAGCATAAAATTGCATTGCATACTATAAATATTGCATAGCATGCATCATCTTACATTTAGATTTGTTTGAATAAAATGGAGGTTAATTGTCTCCTTTTATGTTCAGGGATAGAGCAAAATCTTTATCGAGGCCTCGGATCCAAGATCCAACCATATAGATGTGATCAAGGTGACGATTGGAGTTCAACGACTCCAAGATCGCCCTAATCAGACATCTGTAGCATTAGATAGAGATCAGGGAACCCTAGAAGATTAAGGGCCAAGATGATGTGAATCTGCACTTTAAATGACAAATCCGACCGCACGGATGGATTCAGATCAACAATCGTAGCCTTATGGTGCAAAAATCAACTCAATTCGACACCCGTGGCACCATCTGCAACCTCCAGAAGGTTGGACGGCCAAGATAGCACCACATGGTGCCATCTCGGCCTCCCAACCAACTGCACGCATCAGTTGAAGGCCTTCGCATCAACCCTTCCCTGCCGTTGGATCAAGATCCAACGACTACGATGCACTCACTCTTAAGTTAAGCGCTCGACAGAAACGTGCCCACAGCGCGTTGGTCGAGCACTCTAATGCGAAGTGCAGGCATGCATTCGAGTCTCACCACGCAGCAATTGGAGCAAAGGTGCACGCCTGATCGATTGCATGATGGCGATCTAGTGGCCATGCGCGCTCAATCCAGATGACGTGCCCACGCATGCCTGCACGTAACGTAGGATCGCACACGTATGCTGGGTGAGGAGTGCTCTCCGCCGTTCGATCTCATGATCAGATTTAATGAATGTGGAAAGGCATTGGGCACGGAGAGATGAGCAGATGCGCACGTGCTGCCACACTACAGCCACGTTCAGGCCTTTAGTGGTCGATTTACCCGACACTAAAGATCCTGACTTAATGATTTTCAACTTGTAATGACTAAATTGCCCTCACTCCTTGCAACTATAAAAGGAGACCTCCTCCATACGAAATCTTCATCCCTTCCTTCTCTCCTCTATCTATCCAATGCTCAAGAGAAGCTTGTCCCACACCCGGGATGCTCCTCAAGAGATAAAGTCAAATTTTCGCTCTCATTTCGGAAATGGATCCCATGACGATGACGACATGCTTCCCTGTTCTCATTCCTCCTTCCTCGACCTCCTTCTTCCCTCTCTGTCCTCCTTGGTCTAGGTGGTGTCTCGTCCGGCTCATCCTCCAAGCGATCGTCGAGGAGGATAACTTCTCTCTCCCATTCTTCTTTACAGCTTTCTAGAGTAGAATTTTCCTGCTCTCTAGTGTAGCTGATTTCCCACTTTCTAGTGTAATTATTCTTTCGTTTCATTGTATAAACATTTTGAAATATTGAGTGCATGTTTTCTTTCTCTCTCTCTCTCATTTTGATTGTTAATATTGCTTCATTGTAATTACGTTGCTTCGCTTTTCAACAAAAACTCTAAAAAAAATATAATTGTGAATATAGATCAACATAGCCTCCCAAAGTTCGACACAGGATTTCTATTCTAGTATAAATTTTATTTGTTGAACACGAGTTCCTCACTTTCATACTCTGACGACAGGTTTTCAAAACCAAATATGTTAGCATAGCAACTCGTAGCTTCAACACTACTCTCAGCCATTGGATGAAGATCCAACGGTTGAGATGCTCTTCTCAGTTGATGAAGGGTGCATGAGGGGGCGACGTGGGGCCATCGTGGTTGTTGGATGACGATCCAATGACCTACGTTTTTCCTTCAGTAAGTGGGGTGCAGTAGTGGATCATTGGGATGGTGCCACATGGCACCATCCTAACTGTTCATCTTCTTACTTTTGTGTTTGGTGCTACAAGGCTCTGATCGGGTTGATCTTTACGCTGTTGGATTGTAATCGTTGATCCAGATCCATACGTGTTGTCGGATTTGACATCTGGGGCTTAGATTTCTGTTATCTTGCTCCATGGCCTTTGACCTTATATTGGCTGAATGTAGTGCTACGGAGGCCTGACCAAGATGATTCCAGAAGCATTAGACTCCCATTGTCATCCTAATCAAATCTGTTTGGTCTGATCTATCATTTTTAGCTTCGAATTATCTACAATTAATATCATTTCTCTTTTAGAGCATAAAATATCATTATTATCTATAAAACTAACAAATTAACTATGATGCAAATTATGATGCTTATGCATGCATTGTTCCTAAGTTAAGCTAAAATCTAACTTAATTCAGGTAGATCAGATACTATGATTGTTGCGTAATCACACCCCCATGCCTAAATTTTGCTAGTCCCTAGCAAATGCAAGACTAAATGCAAAGTGGTGATAAATGACTAATTTTTATCAAGAGTTTGACTAGAGATTTATTTCTTTTATTTTCATCCAAAGCTTTAGAAATCCAGACAGTCATAAAAGTGTAGTGTTGTAGCCTAAGCAATGGATCCAAGTGAAAAGTCAATCCACATCTAAAGCTCGTACCTGACCCTTAGTAAAATTCTATTGGATAGGAAAACTTCTTCCCTCAGGGTTATAGAATAATCTGTAATTTCAGCCTTGACTTTTGGCTTAGGTAGAAGATGTTTGAGTCAAGTGGGTTTGTATTTGGTGACTCACATTCCTCTGGTGTTACACATAGACTAGTACTATGGGACCTAGATTTCTAGACTTATTAAATAAATCACTCAAAGATAGGTGGAGAAACTGTGCTATCCTTAGTTCCTTTATACTCATTCTTTCACTTTCTTTTTCTTTCTGTCTCTCTTTTTTTTCTCTTTTCTTTTCTTTCTCTTTTAGAGCTTATAAGCTCAGCAAATTTGTCAACATATTTGTGGCTTCTTACAACATTAACACTTTGATTAGGTTCTGATAACCTTAAGACTAAGTGAACTATCCTCAGTCAGTATTTGGGCAGTCGAAAATACAGAAAAGTAGGTCAAGGCAGTATTTGGTTGATTGTAAAGGGAATGTGTGTTGTTGCCTCAATGTGTTAAAGATGGAATAAGAACAACACAATTAACCCCTTTTTTTTATATAGATATATTTTTTTCATTTTCTTTTCTTTGTTTTCTTTTCATATATATTCAATGCAACGTATTGCAGCACCCACGCAAATTTTTATTCATGAGGCATTATCCGAGATTGGAGGGGTTCAAAAGGATATTGGCTGGCTTATTTAGTGGAAGTGCCTACTCTCGGCACTAAGAAAGGAATGGGTGGGAGAGCATATTTCTAACCATGATATTATTACCCTCCTTCAGCCAAAGATTTTGTAAAGGACGGTCGTAACCATCCTCCTTATTCCTAGTTTTATTAGAACCCGCACATTACCTAATTGTCTTATTTGGTGGCTCTCCAAAAATTCACACAAAGACTTTATGCACGGGAACAAAGAGCGAAAACTATGCCTAACTCTGAGTATCATTATCTAATTACCCAAAAATTAAGATTCCTTGTACTAGACATAGAGCACCAGTAGACTCACTATTCTCACCTCACTTGTTTGTTGGATCTACTAGAAGATAATTTGCCTAATCACCTAATTATTGTCCAAGGGTTCAGGAGAAAAAGCAGTGCTTCTTCTTGACAAAGTAAAGATGTCTATTGATCTTCACAGAGTTTGCAAATTCTATGTGCAACTGTGAAATTGTACTGAATTCTATATTTAGGAATCAACTTAAGAATAAATCCCTAACAAAACCGTCTTAATAAAAAACCTTTATGCATGAATGCATTTTTTTTCTTTTTTTTCTGACATAAAAATAAGACATGCAATGTCCATCCCCCCTAATGCCTATTCATTACAATGTCCTCATTGAAATGCATGCAGAGAAATAAAAATGTAATAAGCAAGAGGAGGGGATATCACTTGACTGAGCTTGTTAATCCATGTCCGCTTGGATAGAAAAATACATGTACAAAATACTGGGTTGCCTCCTAGCCAGCACTAAGTTTAATGTCATTTGCCAGACCTAAACAACAAAAGAAGTATGCATTTCAATATTGTGGGTCAAGAGGAGTAATAACTATTATTGAGAGATTCAGGATTAGTATGAAGATATGATCAAGCAGTCCAAGAATTAGTGATCACAAATGTGGACCAACTAATGATGTAGCCCTACTCCGAAGAGTTTTTCTGATTTGAAATATAAAATAGGGTCAAATAGATGAGGCTTAAGATGCAAATCTTGTTCATTAATCCAATTCCATAATTCTAGAAGAGGAGGTGGAGGATCTAGATTGAAATCATGATTGAAATTTAAATTTGGTTCTGAATCAGAATCTAAAGGATCCTCATAATGGTAATTGACATAAACAATCATGAATTCTTCAGGCTCTAGGTCATATGAGGATAATGGTAATTCATTGAATTCCTCAAAATCGACATCAAAAATTACCTCTTCCTTATCTGAAATCATTTCTTGAGAATCAAGCCATCCATTTGAACTAGTTGGATTATAAGTTCTTCCCTAATCCATATTGATTTGAAGTTCTTTCTCTAAGGTTGTTTCTTCATTTTCTTGCTTCATGCCTTTGATTGTCCAATGTCTCAAACACCCTCAAAATCCAATAATTCTAGAATTTCTGGGTGGATATACTGAGGATTCTTAATGTCATCATCTAATTCATCATAAGATAATCCCAATAGTTTCTTGATTATGTCATGTTTCGCGTGGTAAAAATCGGAGTTTGGAGGACTTGTCGTAGTCGGAAAACATATCTATCAGATAAAATTTATAACCGAAACTCGAAAAGTGAGTCCCAGGTCGAACACGGGGAGGTGAACATTTGGTTTTGAAAGATACACGTTTCTCTTTTATTTCTTTTTATTATTTTTATCTTTTCTATTTTTTTTGGTATTTTTTATCAAGCAAGAGTTTAGGTCAATGAAATTTTTTCTAGCTAATATACCTGATAAAATGTAAGAGAGAGAAAGAAACGATCATGGATTTCTAATCAATTGTTTTTTTACAACTAGGAAAGTGGGAAAGATTACACTACGAAAGCAATAAAGATAGAAAGAGGTGAGAGAATCCCCCTCAATGGTTGCTCGGAGGATGACTCGCTCTGACATCGCCAGGAGGAAGGTGGTAAGGAGTGGGACGGAGGAGGACATAACCAGAGGATGGAGGATGGCGCAGGACGACATCGTAGCAAGGATCTTCTTCCCGAAGGGCGGTGAGAGGAAGGCCACAGGATGCTCCATGATTGGGGATGAGGGGAGGGAAAACTATTTGGTTTTCTACTCTAGAGGAGCACCTCGAGCTTGGAACAAGCTCTCTCTAGAGACTTGGAGGTGGTGAGAGGAAGGAAGAGATGATGAAAAATGGGAGGGGTAGGGGTCCTTTTATAGTGGAAGAAAGAATCAAATTCATATATAGGACATTTAGTGACGGTCATAAACAGCACTGAAGATTTGCTACAAACGTCGCTGAAGATAGCCTTCGTGCCCATGCTATCATTGCGCTAGTGCGCACGGAGTGCCTCCGCACATTACATGCCCGTGTGCACTACCGTTATTGCGTGTGCATGTCTCTGCGCACACGTGTGTGCCCGCACTACTGTGCACATGTAGTGGCGCATGCATGCGCATGTGCAACCTGGGTAGTGTCACGTGGCACGATCTAGGTCGTCCATCTTCTTTTCGTTGTAAGGGCTACTAAAGGGGTTGGATTGAGTCAATTTTCACGCTGTTGGGCAGCGATCATCAACTCGAATCCATCCACGTGGTCGGATTTGTCATTTAAAGCTCTGAATTATATCACCTAGTCCCTTGGCCGTTGATCTTCCTCAGACTGCATATGGTAGTACTACGAGACTCCAATCAGGGCAATTTCGGAGGCGTTGGACTTCGATCGTCGCCCTAATCAAAGTCGTACGGTTGGATTATCAATCCGAGGCTCTAAAATAAATCTCCTCTCCTGACCACAAAAGGGATGCAATTAACCTAAAATATACACTACTCTAAATGAAGAATGATGCATGCTATGCAATATTTATACTATGGAATGCAAATCTAAGCCTAGGAACATTCATAAATAGGCATTTTAACATAAACTGATGTGTCTACATCATGCCCCCACACCTATCTTTTGCTAGTCCATAGCAAAATTAAACTACATGCTATGTATAAAAATAAAATTTGGACTCGATAACTTTGGCCTAAGTCATTTATTAACAAAAGAAAGTTTCAAGTAAGGTCCTAAAGTATGAAAACTCTACAGTATCTGGGTGTCTACCAGAATGCAAACCGCTCAAGTCATCTCCTTATTTGAAAAGGGAAGATACATTTTTTGTTCTTTCTTCTTTTCTAATTTTTTTGAACTTTTGGAGTTTGAGAGTTTTGGGATAACTTTTTACGATTACCTGACCTGCCCAAGACTCGAAAAGGACTCTAAGTGCTAAGCATCTTGTGAAAGGGTGATAGACTTACAAGGTGGCCGTTAAAATGGACTTTGGCTTTCTACGACCCTAGGTGACCTTAAGAGTTTCTGCCTAAAGGTTTATCTTTTCGAATGGTAGCTTTCTCCTTACTTTATTTTTTATGGGGTCAACACAAGGGCAAACCCAGTGCATTTCTCCCTGATTTATCCATACTTCCCTGCTTCTTCCCTAAGTGTTTTGGGAATTATTTGTGCATTTTTATGAGCTAGGCTCTAGACAATCGGCCAATGGGCTGTTAGCCACGGTAACTTGCTAGCCATACTCATGCAGTGAAGTGTGGTTTTATTATTATTATATTTTTTTCCCTTTTTCTATTTTTTTAAATTCTAAGTATTTCTTTTTTTTATTTTTTTTAAGTAGGTGGCCTCCCTGATCTACGATTTACCTAAAGGCAGTAGGAAGAGAATGGTCGTGTGATTGGGCTTTGGACAATCGGCCGATGAGCTGTTACCACCAACAAATTGCCAGCCATACCATCCTAGACAGCTCATTAGCTACCCAATTTCTAAAGAAATCGTCGAAATGTGAGAAAGTGCAAACAGTGTGTAGATGCTTAGGCTTAAAGTCCCTTCAAATCAGAGGGTGAGTTGATAAGTCGTATACTTATCACCCCAATTTATTGAGCAAATTAAAATAGAATTACTTGGCAAGGACTCAAGACTAAGTCCACATTCGAGTGGATACCTGGAATAATTAAGCCCGAAGACTTGAAGAATCTAAGTGTTCAGGTCCTAAAGTATTGTTTCCTAAAGTTAATAACTTGAAAAAGCCTAAATTCTCTTCTCCTAATTCCTTTTTTTTTTAAGAAACTAAAAGAAATTATATGGAGTTAGCAAAATGATTTCAGGAATTAATTATTCACCGCCCATTCCTAAATGATGCAATGTCCTTATTGTAAAAATAAAGACATGAAAAGGGCAGAGTAAACAAAATATCACCTGAATTTTATGAAAATCCGATCAGCTCCGCAGAGAGAAGAGAGTATACACACGTGCTAAGTTTAATGCATTTAGCTAGGAATAAAATACATACAAGGAAGAAATAGAGAATTCACAAGTACGAGTCAGAATCAAAATCAAAAGATTAATCTTCAGACCCACCAGCAGAAGATGTCCACCGATGTGGACCAAGTTGTGGTGCAGACCCATGCCCTAGGGTCAAGTAGTTCTCAAGTTCTGGATGAAAATCACCTAGAATCAAAGATTATTGAGCTTGTGGGGCTGGACCTTCTATTTGATTGTGTGCAACACAAGACTAAAGTGTTGGACAATGGATTGATCTAATTCATTAAACTTTGGTGTGCACTTAAAGTTCAGCTAGAAAAAATAATCAGTTATTCCAAGCTTGGGTTGCACATCAAAAGTACCGCAAGGGTTCTGGTAGAAAGTAGGTGGTTTCAGGTCAACAGGAACCCTTAGATCAAAAATCTTAGTTCCCTCATAGTTAACCTCTCAGATTTTCATTTCCACATTTCTATCCTCCAACATTAAGTGTTCGAGTTTCGAGACCTCTAGCATATCACTCACCCCATATGATTTATGCAAGTTCAGAAATCGTGGCTGAATCAGAATTGACCTGGGTACAATGATCTCAAAAGTATGATCATTCGACTCTTCAGGGTGTGGTTGAAGGTTAGGGCTACTGATTAGATCATCTATTATACTAGGATCAGTATCCTCCATGTCAGCCCCAATCGGATCACAATCTTCAATAATCGGGCTATCAAATGGTTCATCTTGCTCCTCATGCCCATTAGTCTCACTAAAATCATTCTCGTTATGATTAAGTGAGACTTCACTAAGAGATTCCTCACCCTCAGAATCAAAGAATTCATGATCCTCATTTATATATGTCTCAAAATCGATTGTCATTTCCTGGATCAGAGAGACATATTTTTCCTCGTTCCCAGGATCGTGGATCTTGGGTGAATCAATTGGTTCATTCTCAATGGGTTGCTCTAGCCCACTTTGTCATCCCTGGTCTTAGAAAATGTATCCCCCTGATAGGCGCCTGAGCAGGTTTAGACATTGTCTCTCCTGAAGGGGGTTCATCCTGTGAATCATCCCAAAATTGGACTAGGGAAACCACAAATTTCATCATCAACCTTGACAATTTCCCAAGCAGAAACTCACCCAAACCCCTATCCCTAACTTGTTGGAGCAAATCCAATAAAGAGCTATTCAGCTCATCAATCATTTTTATCATTGGCTCCAATGCTTCAGTGCATGTTGTTGGTTGAGCCTCTAAAGATTGGATGGTGTTCCTTAAGTTAGCCAACACCTTATCTTGGACCTAGTTCACTTCAACCGAATGGTTCTGTTTAGGGTTGGGAGGGTTTGGGTTCATTCTAGGGGAGTCAAGATATTGAGGTTCTCAGGTTTCTCCCAAATAGTAGGTCGTCTCAGGTTGTTAAAAGAATGGTGGTGACCTATATTCAGTGGAATACTAGGGAAGGTAGGTATTATAGTCAACATATCCTTCTTGATTGTAGATTGGGTTAGGTTGATCATCAAATGGTGGAGATCTATAATCATTGTAGCTTTGGGAAGGATAGTAATCATAGTCTTGTTTTCCAGGGTTAGGCCCTAGACACTGAGGTCCGAATTCATATCTCCAGTCAAAGTTGTCCTGGCTAGGAGATGGGTAGTCATAAGTGAAGTCAGGATAGCAATCATCTTGGGGATAAGTGTTGGTAGGAGGGTAGGATGGGAAATGAGTGTAAGATGTGGAAGGATACATGGTAGAATAAGAAGGAAATCAGAAGAGAGAAAGGAGTGCTACAATACAAGCAATCAACCCTGTCCTTAGGTTAGTCAGCCTAAAAGCCTACAGACTCCCAGGACTCATCTTGAGATTATAATCAATTTGGTCTACTTTTATCCTGTCAATCCAACTATTTAGAAAGAGGGGCTGGGGAAAAGGTTCTTCCTTTGGCTTGCACCTCTAGTTCTAGCCATAGTCATTTGATGCTACTCGCCTAACTAGACATCAGATGGACCAGTAGAAGCAGATTAATAAAAAAAATTCTCAGTCTGAGCCCCAAAGAGTGAATCAATCCTTAAGGCCAACGTCTAATCAGTTTTAATTAGGCTTGGGATGATTGTGCTCTTGGAATATGATGGGCCCTTTAGATAGGTTGTGCCCTTAATGATTGATTCAAATGTGTGTGCGTGCACAGCCAAGGTTTACAGACAAGTTTATTTGATGATGTGTCCTTCAGGGTTTAACCTTGTTTATTAGCTTTTAGGATTTAATCTTGGGTGTATTCTATCAAGTTCAAGAGAACACTCCATGTTTTGAAAGTACTGGTGATGATATATTCCTTTAGAAATCAAAAGATAATGTGGAGTGCCTGGTTCAGCCCTAAAGATTAACCCTTAGTGGCAAGCTACTGATGGGTTGCTTTTAATTAGAGTGGTGCAGCCCAAACAGTTCAATCAATTGGCCTATTGCATCACTTAGTTAAGGCACACAGAAATGTTTGACCTATTTAGATTTCTAGTCATTTATCTGTGTGTTGAGTTAAGTGTAACGGATCCACAGGTCAGATCCCGATTAGGTGGTAGAATCAAAGTGGAATGGTGCACCTTAAGTTGAAAGTTGTGGGTGTTTAATGTGTGTCAGTTTTAGTAAATCGCACAAGAGAAGAGCTTTCTTTATATATAGGGGAATGAGATGGGTGGAGGTGGCAAACAAACAACCAAATCTATCCTTGGGTTTATTAAAAGCACCTAAGTTGATTTGGGTTTGAGTTATTAGTGTGGTAAAATGAAATCTAGGGTGGGGGTGGTGGGGGAAAACTTACAAATGTCTCTACCCGCACTTTGCTCCAATCTACCACCTTTGGCTCCTCAACCAGGTTCCTGCAAGATAATAAATTGAAGGAAGACAGGTTAGAAAATATGTAAGTAATGGGGGAAAACACCAAAAAAACCAAAGAGTGTTGCCTCCCCGGCAACTGTGCCAAAATGATTAGGTCGTGTTTCATGTGGTAAAAATCAGGGATTGGAAGACCCGTCATCGTAGTCGCAAAACGCGTCTCTCAGATAAAATTTACAACTGAAACTCGAAAAGTGAGTCCCAGGCTGAACATAGGGAGACGAACGTTTGGTTTTGAAAGATACGCGTTTCACTTTTATTTCTTTTTGCTATTTCTATCTTTTCTAATTTTTTTGGTACTTTTTATCAAGTAAGATATTAGGCCGGTGAAATTTTATCTAGCTAATCTACTTGCGAAAATCTAAGAGGGAGAGAAATAATCATGGATTTCTAATCAAATGTGGTTTTACAAGTCCGAAAGAGGGAAAGATTACACTACGAAGGCAATAAAGATAGAAAAAGGTGAGAGAATCCCCCTCGACGGTTTCTCGGAGGATGACTCACTCTAATAGCGCCTGGAGGAAGGTGGTGAGGAGCGGGACGAAGGATCGGGTAGGATGGTGTCATGGTGGGGAACTTCTTCCCGAAGGGCGGTGAGAGGATGACCATGGGATGTTCCACAAAAGGGGATGAGGGAAGGGAAAACTATTTGGTTTTCTACTATAGAGGAGCATCTCGGGCTTGGAGAAGCTCTCACTAGAGCCTTGGAGGTGGTGAGAAGAAGAAAGGAAGAGATGATGGAAAATGGGTGGGGTAGGGGTCCTTTTATAGTGGACGAAGGAATCAAATTCATATACAAGGTATTTAGTGATGGTCATAAGCGTAACTGAAGATTCGCCACAAACGTCGCTGAAGACAGCACACGCACCCAGACTACTGCTATGCTGGTGCGCACTCCGCACACATGTGTCGCGTGCCTCCACCCGCTGCGCACCCACGTGTGCTGCCACTACTGCGCGTGAGTGCCTCCACACGCGCGTGTGCCCTGCTATTGTGCACATGCGGTGGCACATGTGTGCATATGGCCATCATGGGTTGCACCACGTGGCGTGATCTGGGCTGTCCATCTTCTTTTCGTTGTAGGGGCTGCTACAGAGGTTGGATTGAGTTGATTTTCACGCTATTGGGTTGCGATATCGACCCGAATACATCTGCACGATCGGATTGGTTCTTTGAGGCTTAAAATTATTTCACCTAGTCCCTTGGCAGTTGATCTCCCTTAGATTGCATATGGTGCTATAGGACTCCGATCATGACGATTTCGAAGGCGTTGGACTCCGATCGTCGTCCTAATCAGATCTATACGGTCAGATCGTCAATCCAAGGCTCTAAAATAAATCTCCTTCTCTCCTGACCACAAAAGGATGCAATTAACCTAAAATATACACAACTACTCTAAATGGAGAATGATGCATGCTATGCAATATTTATAATATAGAATGCAAATCTAAGCCTAAGAACTTGCATAAATAGGCATTTTAACCTAAATGGATGTGTCTACATCATTTCTCAATCTCACTAATGTCTTTTTCAATTTGATTATCTATGAGAGGTGTAATTCTGAAACATCCTCAAGTACAATACTTTCTTGCCTCTCGTGTTGATCTTGAGATTTGGCATAATTCGAATCATCCTTAGTGTGAATTGCCAAGACCTCTTCAATTGTTCCTGTGACGTCGATGGAACCAGAATTCACTTTATTTTTCTTGGAAGCTTTAAAGATATTGAGTTGACAAGATTTCCTTCTAGAAGTGATTTGCATACTCCCCGTCTCATAGTTGATCATAGCCTTGACTATGGCCAAGAAGGGTCTTCCTAAGATTATCGTGGTGTAGTTCAAGTTTTTCGATGACTCCGTAAAACTAGAAGGTCCACAGGGTACTCAAAATCCCTTACTTTTATAATCACATTTTGTAAAAGTCCCTTTGGAATCTTTGACCTATCAGCAAGCTGAAGGGTAACATCGATGTGTTGCAAGGGCCTAAATACAACTCTTCATATAATTCCCTGGAGTTTAGATTGATGGAGGCACCAAGGTCCAGTAAGGCTCGCTCTAAGATAAAACCATCTATTTCACATGAAATTAAGGGGGTCCTCGGATCTTTCCTTTCTGAAGGGAGCTTATTCAAGATAATGGCATTGGCTTGTTTAGAGACTACGACCCTTTTTCGATGATTTTGCCTAGCATTTTGGTGTGCACATTTCTTTAAGAAATTTTGCATAGGCCAAGATGTTCTTTATAGCTTCAGGGAGTGGTATATTCACTTGGACTTGCTTTAAAATCTCAAGCCACTCCTTAGATTGATCAATTTTCTTTTCCTTGGATTTGTTCAAGGCTTCAAGAAAAGGTGCTTAAGAGAAATCATGAGTGTTTGGGTCCTGATCCTTGTCTTCTTGATTGTATTGGTTTCCCAGGTCAGATCAAGCTCCTCAAGATCTTGGCAAGATTTAAATGTAGAAGAATAAGGATATTGGATTTGTTTCCCACTTCTCAAGGTGATAGCATAGGCATAAGCATTAGGGTTAGAAGGATAAGGTGGGTTTTGAAAAATGGGTTGAGCATAAGTTGGGTTGGGGTTAACAAAGCCATGTGTTTGCTGGGGAATAGGTTAAACTATATGTGACTGTTGCACCCATGTGTTATTTTGGTTAACCCTATTGAAGTCCTTGGGTTGGGGACGGGTTGGGATGACAGCATCCTCTGTTGTCTGGCATCAACTAATTAATCCAATCATCCCATCAAATCTGTCCTCAATTGATCCATTTCTTCATTATGTCTCAGATTCATTTCCTACATTTCTTTGAGGGCTAGACTCAGATCTAAAGGTTGGGTTTCCTTAGTAGGTTGTGGCTAGTATGTGCGTGGTTGTGTTCCCTACTTGGTTGCTCATAAGTACTAGACTTAGTCAAGTTAAGTCCCTACGTGGGTTTCTGACTTGACTAGTCAAAGTTAGGATGGTTACGCCATACAACGTTATAGGTGTCTAACTATGGGCCATTTCTAGTGTATCCCTGGAGTGCATTCACATCCTCAGGATAATTAGGCATCGGGATGCCTAATTTAGAATTTCAGGGCATCAAGATCCTTCCTTGGTACCCAGAAAGAGGTGGGTCCAAGTAAACTTAGCTCATAGGTGGAGCCATGGTCTGGTAATTAATATTATGCACCATTTCTTGACCTAGAGGGTTAGGGGGTTGGGTGCGGGTCAACATAGAAACTCCTTGGGTAGGCATAGGGTTTACTCTGGAATCTGTACCTAAGGAACTCATGTCCTTCAGAAGGTTGTCCAATTTCTTAACCAAACTCTCTACACTTTTCCCAACAAGTTTCACCTTATCCCATCATTGTGCAATTAGTTCTAAATCAACTGAGTTTGAATTATCCTTAACTTCATAGACTTTGCTCCTTGGTTTATTTGATATGTTGAAGGTGGACATTGAGGCATTATTAATGGAATTTTTACTCATATTCTCAAATAATTCAAGGCTCCCTCAACATCTTTCCTAGGAAATTTCCCCCACATGTTGCATCAACAAAATTCTTCAAATTGTCACTTAACCCATAATAGAAAATATGAGCCAAGTGCTACTTGGGAATCCAATGATAAGGGCATTTCATAGCTAAGTCATTAAACCTTTCCCAAGCCTCATGTAGTTGTTTCCCAAGGTTCTGCTTGAAGGCTGTAATGGCACATCTAAGGGCATTTGTTTCTCTTATAGGAAAGAATTTTTTTAGAAATGTGCTTCTCAAATCATGGCAAGTTAAGATTTGTTTACCAATTGTCTTCAACCATTGAGCAGGTTTATCTTTTAAAGAAAATGAGAACATTTTCACCATTAAGGTATTTTCATTCATGTTCCTCAGGTCAAAGGTCCTTCCTATGTGTAGAAGTTCTTCGAGGTGATGGAAGGGTCATCGAAGTTATGGCCATGGAAGTGGGGAATCGGATTGATGATTTGTGGTTTGAGGTCAAAGTCATCCCCATCCTGAGGTACCCTAACAAAAGGTTCTGGCTGGGCATCAAGAGGATTGTAAAAGTCTCTGGGAGGCTGGTCTGCTCTCCCATTTTGGAGTCAAGTAATGGCCTGTACCATGACCTACATTTGTCTATCATGATGTTGGCCCTGCCAATCAATCTACCGTTGTAAGAGAGCCATTGGATCCAGATTTTGTTCCTCCTCTTCACCCTCATCTTCCTCATGGTGACTAGCCATTAAAGAGGGTTTAGATTCAAATCTTGGAAAATCAAGTCTTCTCCTGGAATTTCTCTCTAAAGGTGGTAGCAAATCTGGACGTAGTGATCTTCTACCTTGCATGCACCAAAAGAATGTCTAAGGATGAGAGAGAGAAGATAGATGCGAGAATACCCACCCTCTCAATACAAGTAATCAAGCTAATCCTTTTAGAGTGTAATCCCTACTTAGACCTAATCCTGGCTCCCCAAAACATGACTAGGTTAGATCAACCTTTGAATTTCTTGATTGGCCAGAAGGGTAGGACCCCCTAGGACATCCCACACGATAGGACACCACTAAGGGTTCACGTGCTTACTGCACCAACCTTTCTTGTCACTAATTGGTCCAAGTAGACAAGGCCTTGACCTTAGCCCAATTTAATTTCAAGTCACCAAGAAAATTAGTCCTACCTAGGGCACGTCTACTCAATTTCAGGCTTAGGCTTGAGGTGTTTCTGGAATAAGATGAGAGTTAGGGGGGTGTTTCCCTTTAAAATTGATTTTCAAAGTGTGAAGTGCATAAGCAAGGGGTTCACAAGCAATTTTTTACGATGAAGTAAATTTTAAGTTTCAATTGCTTGTATTAGTGAATTTTAACGTTCACTTGAGTAAATATCTTCAAACAATGGTTCTGATGAGGGACACAAGAGGTTTTGCAAGTCCCAATTATTTGATGGATTTCCTTTAAGTATGGAAATGAAAGTGTGCTCTACTTTTGTGTGAAACCCTAAATGCAGATAGTGCTAAATGATTCAGTTTAAGTCCTATTGCACCACCAACTAAGCACTTAGAAAATACTTTTTCAAGAATTTTAATGCACATTTTCTATTTTTTTCATATTTAAAGTGTACCAGGGGTTCTATAGTCTATTTTAACCCCTGTTAATGATTGAATGTTTCGTATAATCAAACGTGCACTAAATGTTTTTATTAGAAGTTTTCAAGATTCTATATTATCATAGGAATCCAATGCAACAAATTTTAGATCAATCAAAGTTGTATAAATATTCATGTGATTTTTTGAAGTTCAAAAAATCAGAAGTAATAACAGATTTGATACCAATTCAATTCATGAATTTTTAAAATTTTCATATAACTCAGAATAGTGCAAAATTTGGATATGATGTTCCTGACTTCAGCCATGTCCAATAAAAATTTTAAAATTTTTGGATGTGTATATTTTTGTGAATTGAATTTTTAAGATGAGAGTTTGTTTCAGCTTGAAAATATAGGAGGTGGTTTTGTTGATTCCCACCAACAAGCGATTTACTTTTTCAAAAAATTTGAAAATGCTAATACTAAGGTTCAAGCAAAAAAACTATTTTTTTTTTCAAAAGAAAATCTAGCATATTCTAAGTTACATGTACATACCTTATATTAGAAACCTACAATTTTTCCGTTGTTGCATTTCTTCTCAAATTTCTACATTTCCTGCACACACGAAATCAACAAAAATATAGGTTAAAAATCTCAAATATGTACTAGGAAGAAAAGCTTTAAAAATTTTCGTTGCCTCTCCAGCAGCGGTGCAAACTTTTTTATAGTGAAACATGTAGAATAATATCTTTATCGTTGTAGTGTGAATCACGTCGAAATAAATAAATTTATAGATCAAAATTGATAAGTCCTAAGTCGTTCACAGGAAGGAAAAACATAATTTTCAAAACTTTTCATACTAACTAATTTTTCCTAATGTAACATAGAAATAGAGACCAGATATTTAGAGAATTAGATTTTTATTACTACTTGGAAATAGTTCTCAAACTAGAAATTGAACCAACTATGCTAAAGAATAGAGAGAGAGAAAATAGATGAATGGCAGTGCCGCTTGTGGGATGCTTGCATGAAGTACGGCAGCACTTTAGATCCAGAGCACTAGGAGGAGGATCGGAGAGAAGTTGTAGAGAGAGAGGTTGGAGATGTGTTTGGTGGAGGTTGCCTCTCAACTGGGGGCTCTAGAACTCTTTTCATAACTTCAATGAGGGGTAAAATAGGTATTAAGGGCTCCCAACTCATGCAAGAACTTAGGTACAATCAGATCCATCAATCAGGAGATCAACGGCTCAGAACGCACCTAAAATAGCCTTAACCGCACCTTGTACATGTGGAACACTCCAGATGGCACCATGTGGCTCACGTGTAGCCGCTAAATATGATCCACGCTCTCTTCCTCGCACGCGTGTGAGCTCTTTAATTTCGGTCGTCTGATCTCATGATCGGACGGGTTAAAATTGCCGCATTGCCTCTTTTCATGCATCTATCGGTGCATTAGGTTGCACGTCCATCCAAGGATCCGCTGCACCACCTTTTGAGTCGCCATTTTGATTTTAGCATGTGGCTACTCTCAGCTATTGGATGAAGATCCAACGGTTGAGATGCTCTTCCTAGTTGATGAAGGGCATGTGGAGGGGGCGATGTGGAGCCTTCGTGGCCGTTGGATGACGATCCAATGGCCCACGTTTTTCCTTCAGTAAGTGGATCATGGCGATGGCTCATTGGGATGGTGCCACGTGGAACCATCCTGACCATTCATCTTCCCACTTTTGTGTTAAGTGGTACAGGGCTCCGATCAGGTTGATCTTTACGCCATTTGACTTGCGATTATTGATCTGGATTCATCCGTGCGGTTAGATTTGACATCTGAGGCTTGAATTTCTACTATGTTGCTCCTTGGCCTTTGATCTTCTATAGGCTAAATGTAGTGCTACATGAGTGCGGTTGTGTGTCTGTGTTAAGAAGTGTCGTTATAGTCGCACTTGTAATGCTGGCTTTAAAGTAAGTAAATGGAGGTGAGTCCGAGTGTCGGTCTCAGGGAGGCGTGAAAATCGGATTTTTATTATCACTTGTTGTCACGGAAGGCGTGGAGTTTTGCTTGCAGAGGTGCGGTTTGAAAATCGAGAGAGATAAAGAGAGAGAGATTAGGGTTAGAGTGTTTCTTGTTTGATCATGCAACTTAAACAGAAATCAAAGTAACAATTGAACAGAAAATAACTTCATTAATCATGCACTTTTAGTTCATAGCTTACAACATTAAATACATGCCCAAACAAAAGTAATGGAAAGCTTAAAAGAGAAAGAGAGAGGAGGGAGAGCGACAAGGTAGCCACAGCGGCGGAGGCTTCGTTGGTGGCTCATCGTCTCCGACAATTACAATAGGGCTTAAAGTTAGATAAGAGAGGGGTGGGGTAGTTGCAAGGGAAGTGAATGCCTTGAATGAGTGGTTGGAGGGGGTTTAAATAGGGTTAATGGCTTTCTAAAAGAAGAAGGGGCTTTAGTGACGTCTGGGACGTCGCTAAAACCACTCCAAAAGCGTCGGTGAAGCCCTCCAGCCCGCTAGTCAACCGCCTACGCCGTTCTTCTTCGTGCTCGATCCGCGACTGCTATGTGAGAGCCGTCCGATCTCTCTCCTTGGTTGCACTTGGATCACGCCTCGGGCACGCGTGTGCGCGCGAGTCGTCGCCCGGCGTGCGCACGCACGTGGGCGCTCGCGATCTGTGGGCATGCCGCGTAGCGCGTTCTCGGCCGCCCGCTACTGATCGGGCAGCCCAATTTCCCCGCGCGCATCCTTCGTCTTCGATTTCACGTACCGTGCAGCTAGAACCCGCATTGCATGCGTGCGGGCGTGCGCACTAACTGTTGCACCATGCCCGGCTTTGTCGCGGCGACTACGGGCAGGCACGTGAGTCTCGGCCGTCCGATCGAAAATCGACGACTGAGATTTGATCTCAACTGAAGGGAGAGTGGCATGCGGTGGAGCAGGGGTGACATGGCAAAATGAGGGCCATTGATCTCCAGATCAACGGTCAGAAATTCTTGGACCCATTGTAGGAGCTCCGGATGTCGGATTTGGCTGATCTTGAGTCCGTTGGACTCCGTTCGTCGTTCTGAATCCATCCGTGTGGTCTGATTGCTCATCTGAGGCTTTCTTTGACAAGTGGTTACACAAATGGCCATTAATACAGTTTTATAAGCAATCTTGGTACATGACGCATGCAATGCTCCCATTCTACTTATGTTGTGCCTTTTATTATTAAGATGGGCCCTATTCAACATAATTATCACCCCCTTGTGCAGTGTTATCATACCCCCATGCTTACTCCTTGCTAGTCCCTATCAAGGTTTATTCTAGCCTTTATTTTCTTTCAGAATTTAAGAAGTAATTGCTTAGACACTTCATCACTTGTCAATAGGAGGAAATATACTGAGATTTTAATCTACAAAGACTAAGCAGCACCTGGGTGTTTGCCAAAATACGAATCGCCCGAATCGTTGCTTTAATGTATATAACTATACATATGTATATGTGTATATATATATTTTTTTTTTTAGAATTTTTTTCGAAATTCAGTGTGGGTTGGTAACCTTTTACGACTACCCAACCCACCTAAAACTCAGTCAAAACCCTATGTGCTAAGCATCTTGGTGTGAAGGTTGTGATAGACTCACTTAACAGTAATTTAGACAGACTTCGGGTTTCTACGCCCCTAGGTGATCGAAAGAGGAAATAAATTTGCTTGAAGGTGTTTTGTTCGATTGATAGCTTTCTCCCTACGTTTGTTTTAATTGGGGTCAACACAAGGATTTTTCCAGTGTATATCTCCCCAGCTTGTACTACCTCCCCACTTCTTTCTTAAGTGTTTTGGTTCTTTTTGTGCAGTTATTGAGCTGGGCTCTAGACAACCGACCAATGGGCTGTTAACCACGATTACTTGCCAGCCATACTTGTGCGGTGAAGTGTGGTTTATTTTCTTTTTTTTTTTTTCGTAGGTGGCTTCCCTGATCTGAAATGTACCTAGAGGCAATGAAGAATAAATGGTCTGTGGCTGGGTTCTGCACAACCTGCCAATGGGCTGTTACCCACGACAACTTACTAGCCATACCACCCTAGAGAGTTCATTAGCTACCCAATATCTGTCAAAATCTCCGAGGAGTGAGTCTGTGCAAAAATGTGTGCAAATGCTTAGACTCAAAGTTTTTCTAAGTTAAAGGGTGAGTTGATAAGTCGTATATTTATCACCTTATTTAGTAGGTGGATTCGAATGGCTTAAGGTTGCAAGGATTCGAAGCTAAATCTATATTTTAACGGACACCAGGGCTGATTAAGCTTGAAGGCCTGAAAGTCTAAGTGTTTAAGTTCTTTTTGTTTTATTTCCCACTATTGACAAGTTTCTAATGCCTAAGTTTTCTTCCTAAATTCAATTTTTGTTTTATTATTTTATTTGATTCAGACTGATTAAATGAGCTCAGGATTATGTAATTTATCACCCCCCCATGCTTAAGTTGGACAATGTCTTCATTGGCAAATACATGGATGCATAAGGGTTCAAAATGATAGTACCTAAGTGACGTAAAATACAGGATTAGTCTGAATCCTCTGGGCTGCCTCCCAGGAAGTGCTGAGTTTAATGCCTCCAGCTGGGCGGTGCTCCGTGTCAGCCCTCAACGAGGGTGACACTCTCCTTTGGGGGAACTTGGGCCAGGAAATGCTTCAATCTTTGACCGTTAACTATAAAAGTCTGCCTAGTGTTAGGATCAACGATTTCAACTACCCCATTAGAGTAGGGCTTAACCACCCGAAATGGTACTGTCCATTTGGACCTGAGTTTCCCCGGGAAGAGTTTTAGGTAGGTGTCAAACAGCCAGACTTGCTGGTTAGGCTCAAAGGTTTTTCTATGAATGAGTCAGTCATGGACGGCTTTCATTTTCTCCTTATACAGTCGACTATTTTCAAAAGCGTCTCGACGAATTTCTTTGAGCTCAGATAATTAGAGCATCCTCTGCACACCAGTTAACTGGGGATCCATGTTACATTGCTTGACAGCCTAGTAAGCTCAGTGTTCCAATTTGACAGGAAGATGGTAGGCTTTGCCAAAGACCAGGCGATAAGGCAACATGCCTATCGAGGTCTTGAAAGTGGTCTTGTATGCCCACAGAGCATCATCAAGTCATGTGGACCAGTCTTTCCTGTCAGGTCTCACATTCTTCTGCAAAATGTTCTTGATTTGTCTATTTGAGACCTCGGTCTGCCCGTTTGTTTGCGGATGATACGGGGTAGCAATGTGGTGGTTCACCCCGTATTTTCTAAGTAGGGCACGGAATTGGGAATGAATAAAATGGCTTCCACCATCACTGATCATGGCCTTGGGTATTCCAAACTGGGAAAAGATGTTCTTCTTAACAAAGTCCATGATAGTCCTGTGATCGCATCGGCGGGTGGCGACAGCTTCAATCCATTTAGAAACATAGTCGACTGAGACTAGGATCTACTCGAAGCCGTTGGATGGTGGAAAGGGGCCCATAAAATCGATACCCCAAACGTTGAAGATTTCAACAATCAAAATGGGCTAAAGGGGCATCATATCTTTCCTGGTCATGGTCCCCAGCGTTTGGCAGCGTGAGCAAGTCTTGGCAAAGTTGTGTGCATCCTTAATTAGGGACGGCCAATAAAATCTAGATTGCAAAACTTTTGCAGCTGTTTTCTTTCCAGAGAAGTGGCCACCACAAGCCTGGTCATGACAGAAGGAAAGCACACTCTGAACTTCATCTTCGGGGATACACCTCCTGATGATCTGGTCAGCACAAAGGTGAAACAGCATGGGATCATCCCAGAAATATTGCTTGGCCTCAGCCAAGAACCTATCCCATTGCTGTCTGGACCAGCTGTGCGGGGTTTGTCCTACAACCGGGTAGTTGACGTAGTCAGCATACCATGGCATTTTCTTGTCTTGCACAGCCTGGATGTGTTCAACAGGGAAGGCATCAGATAGAGGTAGGGAGGGTCCAATGTGGTCTGGATGAAGTCTAGACAAGTGGTCAGCCACCACATTCTTTGATCCGGCCTTGTCTCGGATTTCAAGGTCAAATTCTTGCAAAAACCGGATCCATCTGATGAGCTTGGGCTTTGCGTCCTTCTTGGCCAACAGGTACCGAATGGCTGAATGGTCAGTGTAAATAGTCACGTGGGATCCAATCAAGTATGATCGAAAATTTTCAAGTCCAAAGACTACAGGAGTAGATCTTTCTCTATGACCGTATAATTTTGTTGGGCCTCGTCCAACGTTTTGCTCGCATAGTAGATCACCTTGGGCTTCTTTTCTTTCCTTTGTCCCAGGACAGTGCCTTTTGTAAAATCTGATGCATCACACATAATCTCAAAGTCCTGGGACCAGTCTGGGTGTTGAAGTACAGGTGCGGAGGAGACTAAGTCCCAGAGGGTGTGATAAGCCTGGATGCAATCAGAGGACATGTGGAATAGGGAGTCGTTGGCTAGATGGTCAGTCAAGGGTTTGGAAAGCTTGGAAAAGTCTTTAATGAACCTTTGGTAGAAGCCAACATGTCCTAGGAAGAAGCAAATCTATCGGACCGAGCTAGGTGGAGGAAGTTTGGAAATTAAATCAACCTTAGCCTAATCTACCTCGATGCCCCTATGCGATACGATGTGACCGAGGACAATTCCTTCTTGAACCATAAAATGGCTCTTTTACCAAATTAACACCAGGTTAACATTGATACATCGTTTCAGGATTTTCTCCAAGTTGCTTAGACAATGGTCGAATGAATTCCTGAATATAAAGAAATCATCCATAAAGACCTCTAAGTATTCACCCACCATTTCTGAAAAAATGGCTAGCATGCAACGCTAGAAGGTCGCATGTGCGTTGCATAAGCTGAACGACATTCGACGGAATGCAAACATGCCATACGGGCAAGTGAATGTGGTCTTTTCCAGATCTTCCGAAGCAATTGCGACTTGGCTATATCATGAATATCCATCCAGGAAGCAAAAATACTTCTGCCCTGCCAATCCTTTAAGGATTTGGTCAATGAATGGCAAGGGGAAATGATCCTTCTTAGTGGCTTCATTGAGCTCCCTATAATCAATACACACCCGCCATGCGGTGGTGGTGCGGGTGGGGATGGATTCGCCATGATCATTGGTGACAACGGTGAGCCCAACTTTCTTTGGAACCACTTGAGTGGGGCTCACCCAGGGGCTATCGAAGATAGGATATATGATGTCGGCATCAGGCCACTTGATAATTTCTTTCTTAACGACCTCCCACATGTTTGGGTTTAAATGTCTCTGCATCTGGTAAGAAGGTCATGCCCTGTTTTCCAGGTAAATCTTATGGGTGCAATAGGTGGGGCTAATTCCTCTTAAGTCGAAATTGTCCAACCAATGGCGGCCCGATGTTCTGAAAGGGTTGCAGTCAACCTGAGTTCCTGATCCTTAGTTAGATGAGAATTAATAATCACTGGGAAGGTCTGGTCAGGTACCAAGAAGACATACTTGAGATTCTCGGGCAATGGTTTAAGTTTAGGTGCGGGTGGAACCACAGTCGATGGGAAGGGAAAGGGCGAGAGTTGATCAACATCGATCTCCTCAAATGGTGTCGTGTGATGGTACTCAGCCTTACAAAGGTCCACGAGTAAAGATGGTGATGGGTCAGAACAGTCACTACAGGTATGGTGGTCTGATACAAAACTGAGGGTGAGGCATTCCTTGATTAGAGTTTCCATGGGATCATGTTCCTCAATGCAGTTGCAATCAAAAGACTTTGTCGCCCGGAAGATATCCAATTGCATTTTCCTATCCTCGAAGGCGATTTCCATACATCCCATGTAGCAATCAATGTTTGCCTTAGCCGTAGCTAAGAAAGGTCTGCCTAAGATTATGGGTGCATTCTGTAATTTTTCAATGACTTCCATGTCGAGCACCAAAAAGTTGATTGAGAAATAGAAGTCCTTGACCCATACAATCACGTCCTCGACAACCCCCTTCGGGGTTTTCACTGATCTATCAGCCAGCTGGATGGTGACAGGGGTTGGTGTCAGCTCTCCAAAACCAAATTGGTGGTACAGGGTTGTTGGAATCAGATTGATAGAAGTACCTAGGTCCAAGAGCGCTCTATCAAACGTCATGTCCCCGATATTGCAGGAAATCAAGGGCGCTCCTAGGTCAATTCGCTTGAGGGGAAGGTTGCTTGATATTACGGAACTTGCTTTTTCAGAGAGTACAACCTTCTTAGGTGCTTGAGGTCTCAGCTTACGCTTGGGTGTACAGGCATCCTTTAAAAACATGGCATAAGCAGGGATGTGTTTGATAGCTCAAGGAGCGGAATATTAATCTGTACTTGCTTAAAGATTTCCAATAGCTCCTCAGTTTCCACAACATGCTTCTTTTTCTTGATTGTTTCCAAGGCCTCAGGGATTGGTTCTATGTTTGGGTCCTTGGTTGGTGCCTCTTCTGAGTCGGGTATTTCAGTGGGTGAAGTCTCGGGGAGAGTCAGCCATTTGGGATCCTGGGTTTTGGTACCGCTTCTCAAGGTCACCGCATTCATAGAGGCATTGGGGCCATGGGTTGACCCTTGAGAAGACGAAGACAAAGATGCACTAAACCCAGGAGGTGATTGCGGGGCTGGCTGGATCATGTGAGCCTACCCAGGGTTGCCTTGGAACCCTTGTGAATTGGGGCCTCTGTTAATTATGTTTCGCGGGTTCTGTTGTGGCTGGGAAGGTAGGGATCCTTATTGTTTACAGTCCAAGAGTTGGCTTAACTGTCCCTTTACCAAGGCCATTTCCTCCTGATGTTTCTGGTTCATGTCAGCCATCATATTTATTAGGATATCCATTTGGTTTTGTGGGGGAGGGGCCTGATAAACACCAGTTTATCATCATTTTTATGCTTTAAAACTAACCTAGCTCTTAGGATTTTACTCCGCAAACGGGTTTTTGGGCTGCATTTAGGCATAAATTAGGATAGGCATGCATTGCATTTTTTATTGTTGTTTTAATGTGTTTTTGTGAGTGTTAGGGATGTACAGATTCACAGATCCCTAAAACCCTAGCACTCAAGAAGGCAATTGGTAAAGGAGAAGCCCAGACTAGTTGGAACCCAGCTTGATCCAGCTCACCATAGCTGGAACCTAGCTTACTTGAACTAGGGTTAGCTCATCCCAGCTCCATTCAGCTAATCTCAGCTGGATGGCAGCTCAAGAGAGTTCACCTTAGCTCACCCTAGCTCAAGTCAGCTCAGATCCAGCTCAACTTAGCTGAGTCTAGCTCACCTCAGCTCCCACTAGTTCGTAGGGAGCTCTAGCTAGCTCAGCTGAGTTGACAGGAGTTCACCCCAGCTCAGATCCAGCTACATCCAGCTCCACTCAACTCCAGCCAGCTGAAGAAGAATTCATCTCAGCTCAGGAAGCTCAAGTCCAAATCCCGGGGATTCAGCTTAGCTCATCTCAGTTGAGCTAAGCTACTTTAGCTGCCTCAACCAGCTTGATTCTCCCCGATAGCACCAGACCTAGCTCACCTTAGCTCATTGTGGTAGAAGCTAGCTCACTTTAGCTTGGCTTAGCAACTAGCAAAGAACTAGCAAGCTAAGCCAGCTAGAGTAGCCCCATGCCAGCCTCTTCAGCAGCAGCCAGCTCCAACTCCAGCTCCAGACTTCTCCTCAGCTCCCTCCCTCCAAACCCTAGCTCCAACACCTTCTCCTCTACTCCTCCATTAGCTAAGCTAGCTTAGCTTAGCTTAGCTTAGCTTAACTATGCTCCAACTTCCTTGGCTTGTACTACCCCAAAAACCCACCTACCAACTCCACCCAACTAGCTCCACCTAAGCTCCACATAAGCTAACCTACTTGGCACCAACCTAACCTACCCACCACCTCCAAAAGACACCTAAAAGTGGCGCCAAAAACTACCCATAACCACCCCTTAGTGGCGCCACTTTTCCCTCCAAAATCCCCCCTCATCTCCACCACACAATCCCCCTTGAATCCATCTCCACCATCCACCTAACTCCCCTTCTAGAAGACCCCATGTTGGCGCCAACATGGGGGTGTCTCTCCACCACCAAAAGACACCAACACCACCATAACCACCCCCTTTAACACCCCTTGGGTTGGCGCCAACTCACCCTAGCCATAGGATCACCAACCACCCTCATCCTTCCATCCTAGCCCTCCATTTCAAGGGGCACCTTAACCCCCCATCCTATTCTATAAAAAGCCACCACCTACCACCATTTTGGAGCATCCTCCCTTAGTATATTTTCTACCTAAACCACCTATACCTACGGCCAAAAAGAAGGAGTAGAGAAGGAGATTAAAGGGGCACATCACCAGCCCTTTTGGTGCCTTCTTCTCCCCACTCTCTTCAACTTGAGCCACGCCAAGGAGGAGGACTCTCCCACTTCAAGGAGGACGGCCAGGCAAAGGAGAAAATCTTAGGGTGGACATCAACCCTTGCAGAGAAACTTTGGGCTTGCCTTGGAGGTCATCACCTTGGCGAAGTTCTGCAAGGAAGGAGTTGAAGGATTCTTTTCAAGCTTGGGAGCCACCAACCTTGGAGCAAGAAGCCCTCTTCTTCACCATCTATCTAGAGGATTTGTGTTTTATTTTCTTATTTGCAATTTTCTAGTAGTACAAGCTTTCCTCTACTAGGCCTTTTGTAAAACACTTTATCAATTATCTAGTTGCCTTCTTTGCAATTTTTTTTGTTTGCATTTCTATTAGCTTATTTTCAGCATTCTTCACTCCCTCTCCCTAATTATTCTAGGCCTCCACTTGCCTAGAGTGAGCTTAGGGAGAGGTTCTGCTTGTCACATAAAAGTAGTATTTTAATTCAAAGTGTAAACACTTTTCCCGCCATCAGTTCGCATGTTGCCTTAGTTTAAAAATAAAAAAAAATGATATGTTGAAAAATACCAAAAAGAAAGTTGAGATTTATATTCCTAGCAAGAGAATCACTATTGCAAACCATATTGCCTCCTTGGACGACCCTAGATACTTCCCTATCTAGGATTATAAATTTAAGAGCGAAAGCAGATTTACGCGTTACAACGACCTAATTACCAAACCGCGTATTTTCGCCATCACTTTTTGGCGCCGTTGCCGGGGAGGCACGGCTTTGCATTAACTCATTTTCTCTTGCTTGAAGTGGATCTCATCCCCTTCTCTTTCTTTCTTTTGTGTGTGCAGGAACTACAGCGGAAAGCGGGAATCTGGAAGCGAGAGCTTAAAGATCCTTTTCTTCCCGCGAAAATTCAGGTTGGTTCCTCTTTCTAGTCACATAATTAATTAAAACTACCAAAAATATATTAAACTTGGCTTTCAGGACCCTAAACACTTAAATTAAGTGGAGTGGTGCATTTTAAAATCCATTGTTTGCTTGTATGCTTCTTTAGCACCATTCCATTGCAAGTATTGGTGTTCTGTTTTTCGGGTCCAGATTTCTGTCTGGACTTGAAAAATAGATTCCTAACACCCCAGGCCTCCTAAAATCATAAAATTTCATAGAGTGATTCCCAATTAAGTGAGGAACATCTGTTACAAATTTTAAATCAATTGGATTTGTATTTAATTTTTAAAAATTCGTGGATTGCAGAGAGGTCATACCCTCTTATCTTCCTGTTTTGCTACTATCCGCGAATTTTCAGAATTTTTATACTCATCCAATTTTTGGGAAATTGGGTTTGCTGGAATCCTTGTGAAATTTTATATATCATATAAAATCATAAAAATTTTCTGAGGTCGGTGGTAGTACTAAAAAGTTCATAATACCCACAGGTATTATTTCTGCACTTTGACACCAGTACAATTAAAAATTCAAAACAATTATCAAACGAATTCCTAAAATCTTACAAAAATCTTTTCTGGAATCCTTGTTTGATTTTATTCAAAGTAGTGGTGTTGTTTGACTTGTTTGGACCACTACTTAATTCTGAAAGCCTAAAAAATAACTCATTGGTAGTTAAATTTCTGTCTTAGGGATAATTGGCTTAGGGTTTCTTTCTTTCTCTTTTGAGGATTAATTCAAAGGAAATATACAATCACCCATACAACTTGTTTTCCTTTGATTGTGGGTTTTCAAACTTGTTTGAAAATTTAACTAAAGAAACCCTAAAATACATTCAATTAAATCAAATCCTAAAAGATAAAAATACAAAAAAAAATTGTGTGACAACTTGATTTTCATTGGAGCCACTCTCCAATTCCTGCACACACACAAAAAAATCAAATAACAGGGCAACAACCCAATAAACGCCCTCCACATTCCGTGTGCACTATAGAATCCTAGACCTAATTAAAATTTGTATCAATTTGACCCCTAAGGCTTTATCAACTTAGGCTTGCTATTTAGGTCTTAAGTTTTCTTTAGTTAGTACCAATTCTGTCATCTGTATCTGGTGTTCAGGCTGAGGGGCCGTGTCAAACGACCAGGCGCGGGTTTGTACAAGCACCTGGGGTTTTCCCTGGGAAACATTTGGGCCCAAACCTCCCCTTAAGCAACTTGGCTAGATTTGTTGATAGAACGGGTATTCACTATTGAGTACTTATTTCCTATGTAGACCAAGTCTTAGGTTATTATTAAGGAGTCACATTTAAGTTAGGTCTAGTTTGTTTGTTTGATTTGCACACTTTCTCTCATCTCTTTCTCTTCTCCTCCCCTCCCCGTTCTTCCATTTTATGCACGGGCGACGGTCTCAAAATCCGCACTTGGAAGGACCATTTGATTTCGCCCCCCACGTAAAAAGACCACTTTTTCTGTCTTCTCCTGAAAAAATGGAAACACAACAAAATAGGTCCACTGACCCTTCCACGTCTACCTCTAACCCCACCTCTAACCCTAATTCTAACCCTTCCACCCAAAACCCAACCACCAGTAACTTCCCACACTTGGAGCTCCCCAATCTTGAGTTGCCCCACACACAACATCAAGACCCCCTACCTGATCTTTTAAAATTGATGGCCGATCAGATTAATAAATTAAATTCCAATCAACAAACATTGACTAGGAACATCCAAAACCTAGCCAATCCAAGGCCAAACCCACCACCCCATCAGCAGCCTGTTGTTCCTCTAAAAGATTTCTATGATCCGTCTTATTATGAGGAACGACCAGGGGTGGTCATACCGGAGGGGGACTTTGAGATCAAGCCAGCCGTCCTGAACCTGATTAAACACTTTCATGGCCATCCTAGGGAAGACCCTTTCAGCCACCTTGAAGAACTAACTCTTCTTGCACAGACAACCCGTTCCCGAAATGTGCAAGAAGACATATGGCTGATGCGGCTTTTTCCATTATCTCTTAAAGATAAGGCCGCTTATTGGTTCAGGACCATTGGCCGACCCATTACAACTTGGCCTCAACTCAAGAGTGCCTTCCTCAAGAAATTCTTTCCCATAGGTCGTACCAATTCCTTACGAAGATCTATTACGACCTTTCACCAACAATCTGGTGAAACTTTCCATGATTCTTGGGAAAGATTTCAAGACCTTTTAAGAAGTTGCCTGCACCACGAGATTCCTTTATGGCAGCTCGTGCAAATCTTCTATCATGCATTAGAAGATCAAATCCGACAGTTTGTCGATGCCTCGTGTGGCGGCAACTTTTTAAATAAAGATGCAGAAAGTGCCTATGACCTGTTCGAAGAAATGAGTGAAAACTCATTTAATCAAGCTTCCATGAACACATTTTGCAGAACCCAAAACCCGCAGTTCGGTGTTCATGAAATAGGCACTCAATCTATCCCTGTCACCCAAGATGATCTTCAATTGATTGCTCAAAAACTCGACCAGATGCATATTAATCAAAAGAAAATTGAGGAAAGACTAGCCACATCAATTCAAGCTCCACGACCACATCTAACCCAACCTAACTTTCCACGAAGAGAAAATTTGCACAATCTCAACACCACTCCTGCTGATTATTCTGAGGTTGCCCATGATTCACTGGGGAATTTCAATTATCCAGATCTTAACCGCACCCAAAATATTTCTGCCATCTAGGAGCCCTTTAAAAATTCTTCCAATTGGAAAAATTACCCGAACTACTCCTGGAATAATCAAGTTTCCTCCCAACCATATCATTTTAATGGGTATGGGTCGAATCCAAATTTCCATCCTGGGCCATCCCAACAAGATATCAATGCCCAGATGCTACGGACCCTGCAGGATATGCAAACAAAAATGACGGAAGTAACCCGCAACATCACAAATCTGAACAATCAGATTGGGGTTGCTCCCACGCAAAGACCTGTAGGACATCTTCCGTCCCAACCCATACCCAATCCCAATCACCAAGGGAACCATTATATGGGCAGAAATCCACATTATCCATATCAGCCTCCTCCTAATCCACCTCAACAGCCGCCCAGGTTCCTGCAATCACAGGCCCCCCACCTCCTCCAAATAATAATCCGACTGCACATGCAGTTACCTTGAGGAGTGGGAAAACCACCACTGACCCCGAGCCTTCGCACGAACCTAGTAAGATACATGTGCAAGTTGACTCCCCACCTCCCCATCAGGAAGAAAAAGAACAACAAAAATCTCAAGACAAGATTCCTATCCCTTTCCCACAAGCTCTCTACCCTACCACCAACAAAAGAAAGAAATCTGAGCCCACTACAGAAGAACTCATGGAGCTATTTGGGCAAGTTCATATCAATATTCCTCTCCTAGATGCCATCAAATATATACCTGCCTATGCTAAATTTTTGAAGGAGATTTGTACTCCTAAAAGGCAGGCCAAAAATCTAGGACAGGTGCATCTTTCGGAGACAGTAAGCTCTGTCATACAGAGTAAGCTGCCTCCTAAGATGAAAGATCCGGGGGCGCCTTTAATTTCTGTAATTATTGATGACACTACATTTAATCGCGCCCTCCTTGATCTTGGTGCCTCTGTAAATATTATTCCCACAAGTTTATTCGAAGAATTTCAGATCGGTGAATTAAAACCCGTCGAGGTTACCCTGCAATTAGCCGACCGATCTACAATCAAACCTCGTGGGATTGTCGAGGATGTATTAGTCAAGGTCCAGAATTGTGTCTTCCCTGCAGACTTTCTGGTTCTTGACATTGAGGCACCCGAATCATTACTGGACTCCCCGATAATCCTTGGACGCCCCTTTTTGGCTACTGCAAAGGCAAATATCAATTGCCACACAGGCAAAATGGATATCAACTGTGCAGGCCAAACTATCACCTTAGATATTTTTAAATCCTCCAGGAGATTCCATGATGATAACTTCTTTGAGGACTCAGATACTGAAATTTCTAATATGGTGGAGGAGACAATGTTAATAGATACCCTTACCGACCACAGCTTTTTTGAGGACTCTGATTCAGACTCAGTGGTCGGTGAGATCTGTGATCCGAAAACTTGTCTTGACCCCAAATTTATTCCAGATACCCCCCTAACCCACCCACTATTCACGCACCTAACTTTTCCACACTAACTTCACCCAATCCTCACCATTCCTTCCCCAACCCCTTTCTAACGGACCTGCCACCAACCCCGCCTGAGTTTGGCACCCAACCTAATTTAAACCCTTGGCCAGACTCAGGCTACACTTATCATTTTCCATCCAACTTTGATCCCAATATTATTTCTAATCAATTTTTTAAGGATCTAGAGGATGACACTTTTTTTGTGGGGATCCAAGTGTCCAATTATTTACATGATCTTACGTCTTCCGTGCATACCTTCGCGCCCGGCTGAATGGCGTAAAAGATAGCACTGGATGGGAGGTAACCCATCATTTTCTTGCTTTCCTTTTTTCTTCTTTTTCCAGGTTTTATTCATCCTAAACCTGACTGTTCTTCACTAAGGTGATTCCTTTTCCCTCCTAATGCATGAGGACATGGCATAACTTAAGCATGGGGGGGTGTTTTTAAATTTTTACGATCGATTTAGGATGTTTAAAACCTAAAAACATGCATTTTTCTTTAATTTATTTCCTGCTTGCATACCCAAAAAAAAAAAAAAAAAATTGAAAACTTTTTGAGGAAAAATTTTGAAATCAGGACTAAGGTCGAAAAATTCACTTCTGGTACATTGGGATTTAATCTTTAACAAACTAAGGATGAGGATTTGGATCTAATCATTAGAATTCCAGGGTCTATTTTAGACTAGATCAGATATCCTTCTCTAAAATTCCACCTGAACTCATGATAGTTCAGGTGACTTGATCCTATTTTGTAATATGGAAAGTATTTGACTTAGTTTTTGACTCAAAAACTTGCGGTTCTTGAGAAACTTCTTGTGTCAATTTTCACACAAAAGCTAACATTTAAAAACAACTAAAAATTTGAAAAACTCCCTTGTTTGGATTTAGTAAAAGTCTGAATCAGGTCATTGGTTTGAGTTCCCACCGTCGAGAAGAAGGAAAATACCTTCTTTGAGGACACGATGTCAACATGTTACCGCCTCGGCGCTGCTCTATATCTATATTTCATATCTTTAGACAGAGCATTAAAGCGCATTTCAGCAGCTCAAGTGTCTTGGACGGTGCTCTACCTATAGCGTCGGAGCAAGAGCTTGAGTTTGCTTGGAGCGCCCCTTTTCATCGCATCGTGTTTTGGGGTTGTGAGCTCCTGGGTGGTGTCATGGACAGTGCTATCCTGAAGTACTGGCGCCAGAGCCCCCTCGAGGAATGGTAATGGGAATGATGATACCGACACATCTGTTGTAAGACTAAGCTAAAAATAAGCATGGGGGAGAAAAAAAAAATAATAATAATAATAATAACACGTCCTTATTACGGTTGGCTTTTCACAAGCACCGACACAAGGTCTTAAAGGAATTTGCAAGTTGCGAATCAGATTCACGAGCCAGAAAAATCCTAAAAACAAACATTTCAAGTCATCTGAATTAACAAGGGGTTAATTTGTGAATTTTCTGAGGATATATTGATCCCGTTCTATCTAATGGTTGGATCCAAAAACAAATCCTGATGTTTATCTTCAACAAATCCCGTATCTCCTGTGTTTTAATCTACCAAGGTCCCTTAATCTCTTTTTCTCCTCAAAAGTCAAAAAAATTAGATTTCCCAAAAATTCCATTTTCCAAAAAAAAAAATTAATGTTTTGCTAAGAGACTAGCAAAAGATAAGCATTGGGGTGTGATAAACGCCAGTTTATCATCATTTTTATGCTTTAAAACTAACCTAGCTCTTAGGATTTTACTCCGCAAACGGGTTTTTGGCCTGCATTTAGGCATAAATTAGGATAGGCATGCATTGCATTTTTTATTGTTGTTTTAATGCATTTTTGTGAGTGTTAGGGATGTACAGATTCACAGATCCCTAAAACCCTAGTACTCAAGAAGGCAATTGGTAAAGGAGAAGCCCAGACTAGTTGGAACCCAGCTTGATCCAGCTCACCATAGCTGGAACCTAGCTTACTTGAACTAGGGTTAGCTCAACCCAGCTCCATTCAGCTAATCTCAGCTGGATGGCAGCTCAAGAGAGTTCACCTTAGCTCACCCTAGCTCAAGTCAGCTCAGATCTAGCTCAACTTAGCTGAGTCTAGCTCACCTCAGCTCCCACTAGTTCACAGGGAGCTCTAGCTAGCTCAGCTGAGTTGACAGGAGTTCACCCCAGCTCAGATCCAGCTACATCCAGCTCCACTCAACTCCAGCCAGCTGAAGAAGAATTCATCTCAGCTCAGGAAGCTCAAGTCCAGATCCCGGGGATTCAGCTTAGCTCATCTTAGTTGAGCTAAGCTACTTTAGCTGCCTCAACCAGCTTGATTCTCCCCGATAGCACCAGACCTAGCTCACCTTAGCTCATTTTGGTAGAAGCTAGCTCACTTTAGCTTGGCTTAGCAACTAGCAAAGAACTAGCAAGCTAAGCCAGCTCGAGTAGCCCCATGCCAGCCTCTTCAGCAGCAGCCAGCTCCAGCTCCAGCTCTAGACTTCTCCTCAGCTCCCTCCCTCCAAACCCTAGCTCCAACACCTTCTCCTCTACTCCTCCATTAGCTAAGCTAGCTTAGCTTAGCCTACCTTAGCTTAACTATGCTCCAACTTCCTTGGCTTGTACTACCCCAAAAACCCACCTACCAACTCCACCCAACTAGCTCCACCTAAGCTCCACATAAGCTAACCTACTTGGCACCAACCTAACCTACCCACCACCTCCAAAAGACACCTAAAAGTGGCGCCAAAAACTACCCATAACCACCCCTTAGTGGCGCCACTTTTCCCTCCAAAATCCCCCCTCATCTCCACCACACAATCCCCCTTGAATCCGTCTCCACCATTCACCTAACTCCCCTTCTAGAAGACCCCATGTTGGCACCAACATGGGGGTGTCTCTCAACCACCAAAAGACACCAACACCACCATAACCACCCCCTTTAACACCCCTTGGGTTGGCGCCAACTCACCCTAGCCATAGGATCACCAACCACCCTCATCCTTCCATCCTAGCCCTCCATTTCAAGGGGCACCTTAGCCCCCCATCCTATTCTATAAAAAGCCACCACCTACCACCATTTTGGAGCATCCTCCCTTAGTATATTTTCTACCTAAACCACCTATACCTACGGCCAAGAAGAAGGAGTAGAGAAGGAGATTAAAGGGGCACATCACCAGCCCTTTTGGTGCCTTCTTCTCCCCACTCTCTTCAACTTGAGCCACGCCAAGGAGGAGGACTCTCCCACTTCAAGGAGGACGGCCAGGCAAAGGAGAAAAGCTTAGGGTGGACATCCACCCTTGGAGAGAAACTTAGGGCTTGCCTTGGAGGTCATCACCTTGGCGAAGTTCTGCAAGGAAGGAGTTGAAGGATTCTTTTCAAGCTTGGGAGCCACCAACCTTGGAGCAAGAAGCCCTCTTCTTCACCATCTATCTAGAGGATTTGTGTTTTATTTTCTTATTTGCAATTTTCTTGTAGTACAAGCTTTCCTCTACTAGGCCTTTTGTAAAACACTTTATCAATTATCTAGTTGCCTTCTTTGCAATTTTTTTTGTTTGCATTTCTATTAGCTTATTTCCAGCATTCTTCACTCCCTCTCCCTAATTATTCTAGGCCTCCACTTGCCTAGAGTGAGCTTAGGGAGAGGTTCTGCTTGTCACATAAAAGTAGTATTTTAATTCGAAGTGTAAACACTTCTCCCGCCATCAGTTCGCATGTTGCCTTAGTTTAAAAATAAAAAAAATGATATATTGAAAAATACCAAAAAGAAAGTTGAGATTTATATTCCTAGCAAGAGAATCACTATTGCAAACCATATTGCCTCCTTGGACGACCCTAGATACTTCCCTATCTAGGATTATAAATTTAAGAGCGAAAGCAGATTTACGCGTTACAACGACCTAATTACCAAACCGCGTATTTGCGCCATCAGGGCCACCCTATTCTGATTATATTGGGGTCTAACTGGTGGTCCTTGCTGATAGGGGGCAAGTGTGGCTGATGGTTTGGCCTGGGCTGGTTTTCGAATTGCGATGGTTTTTGGTTTATCCAACCAAAGTTGGGGTGGTTACGCCAGCGAGTGTTGTAAGTGTTGGAGAAATGGTCAGGTTTCGCATAACCTTGGATAGCTTGCACATCTTCTAGGTTAGCCAATGTTGATGAAGAGGGAAGGGAGTAATCAAGGGTTGAGGGAGCAAAGGTCCCTCCCTGGAACGTGCTCAGGGGTTGTTCCAAGTTCAGTTGGGTTAAGGGCTAGACCAAGTCAATATTATGTGCTCCCTTTGCTAGGGAGAAAGTTTGTAAGGGGTTCCTGGTCTGGTTCAGTAGCTCATCAATCTTTTTGTCCACCAATTCCACTGGATCCAATTTCTTGGCAATGATGTCCATGTCAACCATTCCAGAATTTACTTGTACCTCATAAATCCCACCACAGGGTTGACTGGACCTGTTCAACTAGGTCATAGAGGCATTATTGAGCAAATTCTCGCTCATAGACTCAAAGAGCTCAAATGCGCTCTCCTCATCGTTGTTCAGGAAGTTCCCCCAGCATGAGGCATCAATGACGTTTCGTAGGTTGCTGTCCAGACCATGGTAGAAAATCTGGGCCAACTGCCACCTTGGTACTTCATGGTGTGGGCATTTCCTCAAGAGTTCATTAAATCTTTCCCACGCCTCATGAAAGTGTTCCCCACCCTAGAGTGTAAAGGTAGAATAGCTCTTCTGAGGGCATTGGTCTTTCCAATGGGGAAGAATTTCTTTAAAAATGCATGCCTCATTTCTTCCCAGGTGGTGATGGGTCTACCTAGGGTTCTAAGCCAATGACAAGCCTTGTCCCTTAATGAGAAGGGAAACATCTTGATTAGAACAATGTCAAGGCTAATGTTCCTAGGTTTCACAGTTCGCGCTATGCGGTCGAGATCCTCTAGGTGCTAAAAGGGGTCCTCATTTGAGCTTCCATGAAAGTGGCTTTGGATCAGACTTAAGACATTCGGTTTCAGCTCAAAATCATCTCCCCCCTCGGGGATCCTAAGGTGTGGTTCGACTCTAATAGTCGAGGAATTATAGAAATCGTGGAGGGGCCTCGGCTGATCCTGAAATGGTGGTATATCAAGTGGTGGTTTCCCTGGTATATCGGAAAGGTGGTGGTGGTTGTTCTTGTGGGTTCTGTAACCGTTGTATGGCTTGCATGATGGTGTGGATTTGTTGTTGTTGAAGCCGGTGGTTAGCATTAGTTTGGGCTTGGATGATGGCCATAGCGTCTGGTGGGGGTTGATCCTCAGCCTCATCTACCCTAGGTTCAGCCATGTTTCAAACAGAATTACGTTGCCTAGATTCCTGCCCCAAAACACATAACTCGGGATGCAATGAGCGTCTCCCGTGCATACACTAGAGAAGAATAGGAGGGGATGCGGAGGGCGACAGATGCAAGAAATGTGTTTCAATCAAGCACACAAGCCTAGTCCTTATGGTGTATTCCTTAGGAGACCTAGAAATCTCACAAAGGGTGATTAAGTCCGTAAGCACTGGACTCCCCTTCCTAAGGCTAATCTGGCCAGGCTGATTACGAGGGGATTGCAGGGAAGGTTCTTCCTTTAGCTTGCGCCTCCTGTTCCATAGACCCCACAACCACGGTCGTTTGACACTGCCCCGCAGCCTAGTCACCAGATTCTGCCAAGGGAATGAAAGCCAAATGCCTAGCAAACAAAACCTCGCCTTTCGAGACTTAACTCAATCCTACCTAGGGCACGTCTACTCAGTTTTAAAGGGCTAGGATAGTGCTTGTGCTAGGGTTATGTGATGAGGCGTTGATTGGGGTGGTGCCTCTTAAATTTCCACTTTCAAGGTGTGTGCTTTTGTCAAAACATGGTTTTCAAGCAAGGATTTTTAAGATGTGGTGTCCTTTATTGTTTTATCCTTACTTTAGTACTTTTTAGGGTTGACGTGTTTTAATGTTTTCAAACAAGTTTTAGTTGGCACATCAAGTTCTGCACATAATTAAGTGAAAGTAGATTTCCTTTTATTCTGTAGAGGCTCTAAAACCCTAATGTACTCATCCTAATGATCATGCAGCTTCTATTAGATGAGTCGGTTTTAGGGTTGACTGGTGTGGCCCAGCTTCTATTAGATAAGTCCGTTGCACTCCGTTCGTCGTTCTGAATCCATCCATGCAGTCTGATTGCTCATCTGAGGCTTGCTTTGACAAGTGCTTACACAAATGGCCATTAATACAGCTTTATAAGCAATCTTGGTACATGATGCATGCAATGCTCCCATTCTACTTATGTTGTGCCTTTTATTCTTTAGATGGGCCCTATTCAACATAATTATCACCCCCCTTATGTAGTGTTATCACTACACAGGTTTGATCAAGGTGATTCCAAAAGTGTTGTGTTAATATCTCTATTTCAATGAAACAAAATTATGTTTTATTGTGAACTAATCTTTCAGCATCATGCCCGCTTAAATTAAGTCAATTATCCTCTGTGTGGATTAAAGTGAAGATTATATTTAGTCAGTGTAATTCTTTTATATTTCTTAAGTCTAGAATTACTGTAAGGAAGCTCAGGATTAAAGGCGAACCTTTTGAAGTTGTAAAATAGACATCTAGATAATACTGATCGACCAAAATATTAGAATTGATTGATCAAAATAAGAATATTGATCGATTAAAATCAAAATTGATCGGCCAATTAAGTAAATTGATCGACTAATTTGGTTTGAATGATTGTTCTCAACATTCCAAATATGCTCTATTGTCACCTATAAATAAGGCTCCACACCCCTCATTTCAAAACACACTTTCAAAGAGACATACATATAGAAAAAAAGCTCTCGAGCTTTCTCTTAAAGTGTTTCTGCACTTTTGTTTTCTTTTTCTCTAAAGCACATTGATTCAAACCTTTGAAAAAAACTGATTTGACTTTCCTTGAGGTTCCATAGGATTATATTATTTTATTTTACTTGTTGCTTTGATTACAGATTCCAAGCTATTGGGAGAAATCTGTTGTTCTTATTATTGTTGCGCTTCTCTTCAGGTTAGTAAGAGAAGGAATCATTGTAAGAGGTTATGCCACCCTCATTCAAGTGGTATGTTACTGGATTGACTAGATTGCTTAGTAAGGAAAATCCTAAGCTGGGAGGCTTAGGTAGCGGTTTTTACCCGTAGGGGTTTCTACTATAAATCTTAGTGTATATTGTGGGATTTTTTTTTTTGTGCCATATTACAATCGATATCACACTTGATCTTATGCTTGTGGCCAAGTAAGATCCACAGTACCCTCACATTGGACTTCCATTGTCATCCTAATTAGATCCATACTATTTGATCTATCATTTGCAGCCCTGAATCATCTATAATTAATATTCTCTCTTGTAGATCATAAAATAGCATTATTATCTATAAAGCCAACAAATTAACTATGATGCAAATTATGATGCTTATGTTTGCATTATTCCTAAGTTAAGCTTAAATCTAACTTAATTCAAGTTGATTAGGTCCTATGATTGCTGTGCAATCAGTTTGCTAAATGAAGGACATGGAAAGCTTCTTCACGAAATATCATAGCTATTGAGGTGTTCCCCTCATGGTGTGCTTCACCGGAGATGGTGGAATGGTGCTAGAGAAGACTATGGCAACGACAACTATCTGCACATAAGAATATTGGCTTTTGGCCCCGATTAAATGCATGAGAAGCTTCATCGTGAGGTGACGAAGGTGGTGGTGGTGTGTGTTTGGTGTTTGGGGGGCTAAGGTGGCCACCCATACGAGTGGTCGGCGGTGTTTTGATGGGTTGTCCGACATGGAGTTTAAGGAGTCAAAAGCCCCAATTTCTTTAGGGATTTTACTCCCTAAGCTCCGACTATGCTTGTGAGGTAGACGTTTTGGTGGGAGATGGTATGGTGTGGCCACTGAAGCTCGCCGAAGCTTCGTCGGTTGTAAGGAAGAAAGGGGGAGAACGATGAGTATGAGAGTCTAAACTAAATTCTAATAAGCTAACACTAATCTACGGAAAAAGAGGAAGAGAAAGACCTACCCTATGGGACGAACGAAGGGGGAAACCACATCTGGAGTGGCTGGCTAGATGTAGGGAAGAAGACGTGTCTGGTGAGGGGGTTGGCGATAAGGAAATAGGGAGGAAGAGCTAGCTATGGTTGACTAGCTTCAAAGGAGTATGGGGAAGAAGATGGCGCATCAAATTTCGTCATTGAACATGCGAAAGGAGAACAAGGGGGGTCACTAGAGTTGTTGGGCATATGGTAGGTTAGAGGAAGAAGAGAAGGAATTTTTAGCCAATTTCAACTCAAAAACACATGGGAAGATGGTAGAGCTTATATAGAGGATGTTTTAGCCCTCAATTGGCAAGAATTCATGAAGTTTCTTTTATAATTTGGCAACCCAAAACCATAGATTTTCCAAGCTTCATTGGAGCTTTCTGCTCCAAATTGGATTGCGAGATATGGTGCAAATGGAAGAGGATTCTCTCATGATCAGTCCATCGAAATTTGGAGGGATTTGATTGAGTTTTGGACGAGAAATCCTCGGATGAAAGTCGGCCACCATTGCTTTTCCTAAAGCTACTGAACTTGCTTAAATTTAAGAGGAAGAAGATGGTGGAGGGTTTAAATGCAATGGAATTTCAAACCTAGGGGATTGGATGTAATAAATATGGATAAATGGGTTAAATTGCAAACAAAGTCAAGTTGAACTCTGGTTGGGCTCGAAATTTGGAATTAACCTAATTTGAACCCAAGGAATCAAGTGGTGACCTTGGATTTGGATTTTGACCAAGTTTTATTTGGTAAATTACATAGAAGCCCAAAATAAAGCAAATTCCTGCCTAAGTCTATTTTTGGTCAAAATGGGTTCCTTTGGTCAAACTGAAAATTCCAAACCTGGTAGAATATTTTTCAATGATTTTTTAAAGGCTTAGATTACATTTATTTCTACTAGAATCTATTTAATTGGAGTAAAGCTATAATTAGGGTTTTTATTGTTAAATTAATCCTTAAATCTCATAAAATCCTGATTCAGTTAGCTCAAGCTCACATCTTAGGAAATTAAGCTCATTTAACATTAGATTAGGCTCTGATAAACCCTTTAGTTAATAAGCAATTGTGATTAGCTGTTAAAACAACAAAAGTATATTATTTTCTCTTCTTCTCAAACCCAATGATGGTAACCCCATCATGAGCCATAACTAGCTTTAATTAGTCATAATCGAGTGAAAAATGCTCCTACATAATCACCTAAGAGCCATAATTCGATGCATATCCATTTTGAGAGAAGAACATTAAAACAAGGTTAATTCTACCATTTTAACATCATACCATGAATGCAGAGTAACCAAAGGGTTAATTGAAGGTCTAATAAGCATTAAATTCCAATAAGAGGGTCCATACAGACAAAAACAGGCTTCATGCGTTTCGAGAATCACATCAGCACCTAAAGTCCTAATTTCAGAACTACTTAAATTAAAAAGGTTTCGATCACGATAAAATTCATCTAAACCTTCTAAAATTTATAGAAAAATATTCTAGGAGGTTTTGGTACCCTTGGTTTGACCATCTGAACCTATTTTGGCCTTGAATAGAGTCTCAGACAAAATTCTACCCTAATTTGGGTTTCTACGCAAATTGACCATTCAAACTTTGTCAAAACTCAAATCCGACTTCACCATCTGATTCCTTGGGTCCAAATTAGGTTTGTACCAAAATTTGAGCCCAATTAGAGTCCATCTTGACTTAGTTTGCATTTCAACCCATTTAAACTCCACTCCTCTCAATTAAGCCCCTAACTTTTGAAATATTTTCCAATAAGTCCCTAACTTTCTTATCTTCTATGCAAATGGGTCCTTACCACCATTGGAGGTCAACCAACCTCCAGGTAGCTTTCAACGAAGCCAAAATAGCATCAGATCATCATCAAATCCCACCAAATTTGGTGGGATTGATGTTCGCATGGTAAGGATTTGCTTGGACTTGATTTGGGACTCAGACCTTGCATGAAAAGCTCGTGTGAACGCATGAGATTCATGGGTGTTTTTCCTTCAATCTCAAGCCATGTAGAGCCCTTTCCTTGTCTATAGCTTCCCTAGAAGCTCTATATAAAGTTCTAGAACTTGATATCATGCTCCTTAGAAATAAAAAGGGCCAAAATTCCTTGTCTTCTCTCTTCGGCCCGCTCCGACTTGCTCCGGCGGGCCTCCTGCAATGTCTTCCTATGGCCTTGTAATGGTCAAATTGGGAACACCACAATATTCCCTAACTTCGTCCTCTCCTCGACGACTACCTCAGGAGCTGCCTCTCCCTTTCTTCCTCGCCATCTCCCTCAACGGAGCCTTCATCCCCTCTAGTGCCGGCCAATCAAAGTCGGTGCAGATCTCCTTCCCCGTCATCCATTAGTTAGCTCAACCTCTTCCTCTCCCTCTCTAGATTAGGTTCAGCTCCTCCTTCTCCTTTTTGGACTGATTATCCACTACCTCCCCCATCGTCTTCTTCTACTCCGGCCAAGCCTCTAGAGAGGACTTCCTCACTCCACAGTCCACCAAACTCTATGCAATCACCCCCAAAACCTTTGTCATGCTTCCACCACCAAAACCCCTCAAGAAATTGAGGGATTCATCCATTGAACACCTCCACCAAATGCCTCCTTCACCGTCCACCCTTTCTAGCTCCGATCGACCACCAAACACAATCACCCACCAAACAGACACCGCCAATCCATTCCACACCTCGCGATGACTGTTCTGAACTAGCTAATTGGGGTAATGAGCCCATCCTTTGGATTTCTGGTACCATCACCGTCGACATAAGTGCAATCACCATCACCATCATCAAACACCTCCATCCAGCTACCAAACAACTTGCCAACAATAGCAGGCGGTGCGGTTTCACCTCATGAACTAATCTACATGTCCAATTGAGGCTTCTAGTAGCTACAACAGCATGCATTCAATGACCCTTTAACGCTACTATTGCGCAAAGGAGAAGTGGGGAACATAGTCCTACATCATGCAGCCACGAGCTACTGATGGCGCATATAAGTTACTCGTGCCATATATTGTTTTCCTGAGAGACCCGGGGGTCAGGTCCCCCACGCACCTAATCTCACTCCTCACTAACCACTTACGTCGGTGAGCCTTGACTCGATATTGCACAGATTCAATAACCCACCTGTATACTAGTTAACCCCGATTCTGAAAGAAATAAGAGGAATTGTGAGAGATGGGGGTAGGGTTTTGCTTCGTCCTGGAATACCTTAGGGTGCATGCTGAAGAAAGAGAGGCTCACACTTAGCCTCTAAGTTGCCCTTATGTGCCATGAGAATAGGCTCTATGTAACGAGCGCGTGCCCCAGACGCCTTTTAAGACGTCTGGGAGGTGGCCCAGACGTCGGACCAGACGTCTGGGATCACATCCAGACGTCCGGGATAGTTTACAGACGTCTGGAGAACAGTTATGTTCGCACGGGAGATTCGTCTGCGCGCCTGTGCGCGCAGACCTGCGATTCTCCCCTCTTTCTCTGCGGCTGCAGGCGGCTACGACCGCCTTCTCTCTCCTCCTCGCGCGGCCTTAAAAGGGCGCGCCTCCCCTCCCGTCTCCACCATCTTCTTCCTTCTTCTCCTGCCTGTGCGCGAGAGCGAGCAGACGCGAGGGCGCAGCGGCAGCGGCAGCCGCAGTGAGCGCGGAGGAGCTGCGGCGTGCGAGGGCGGAGCTCTGCCACGAGGGCGAGCTCGCCGGAGCGGCTTGGCCGGCCGACAGAGGGCGCAGGGGGCGCGGAGCGTCGCGGAGAGGGACCTGCTGCAGGCTGAGCAGCAGACGCGCGAGGTGCGACGCGGGCGGCGTCGCGAGCGGAGGCCGAGCAGGGTTCTGATTCTGGAAAAATTTCCAGAATCAGACGTCTGGATTGATATCCAGACGGCAAGGTCGACGTCTGTAATATCATATAGACGTCTGAAAGGTGAGTTTCCGCTTTCTTCTTCCTTCTTGTCGACTGACCGTACTGAGGGAGGGGGGTTGGCTGTGCGCAGGTTCGCTGATTCGTCATCCTTTGCGAATCAGACGTCTGGAAGTTCTACCAGACGGCGGGAGTGACCTCCAGACGTCCTGAGGGACCATCGGACGTCTGGGATCTAGGGCAGACGTCCCCGCAGACTTCTGGACGTCCGGGGAACCAAGCTGAATAGGTAATTCTCTGATCCACCATTTAAGACGTCTGGAAGGAGTTCCAGACGTCTGATTTTGCACAGTATCGTCTTTCTCGACCCGTTTAGGGCTCGTTTGGGCTCCGTTTTCCACGATTCGAGTTTCGTTCATTTCAGAATTAATTCCTCTACCCGCCTACAGTAGCTATACACTGTTTTGAGACACTCCTTGTGTTTGATCCTTGTGATAGGACCTCGTTCGGTTGCAGTCTTGAGAGTCGCGGAGGCGCGCGGGATTCCCGATCACGCCCCCATTACTCCCGTTGTACCTGGTAGAGTGGCTTTAAGTATTAATAAAATCTGTTAAAGTATGGAACCATAACTAGAACCTAGGGCATTGCATGAATCCCAGGAATGAGAAATATATGGAATGATAGCTCCTAGGTGTTGCATGAATCCTAGGGCCGGAAAACTAGATTGTATGATAGATCCTAGGATATGGCATGAATCCTAGGATGGAAAAACTAGTGGAATGTATATTACTGCAGTCTTAGAAAAATGGAAAGGAATATATAAAGCTGCCTGTAAATTAATTAACAGCTGCCTATTATGAATAAAGAAACATGTTTGAGATCATGGAATTTGAGAACGTGAATCTGGAAAGTGAAACATATGATGTTCTGAGATAAAAGAGCTGGAACCCTACGGGGAATTAGGAGTGGAACTCCTGGAAGGAAAATGGAATGGAACTGAGATGTAGTTTGTACTGTCTCTTGGGTACGCAGTACCAAGGGAAGTACCTGTACCTGTTTTAGTGCAGAGTGGGGCCAGCCGCCCCAGGGGCCCGGGGTTAGGATTGGCCGCTCTGTACCGACTTGTTGGCACTCGTGTACGTAGTACCGAGGAGAGCTAGTAGTGTTAGGAGAGTACTAGCTACCCCACGGGCCCCGGGGTTCTGCTAGCCTCCTTCACCGACATGTTAGGCCCACTAGGGCAAACCAGGGTAGTCAGGCGAGGGTGCGCGGACTGTGGAGGGGCAAGGCCCCGGTTTGGTTACTGTGGAGGGGTTGGACGCCTGTTACTGAGAGGGCTCTGCCCTGGTTCCGTGCTGTGCTTTGGGCGCACCCGTTAACGGAAACGACTGACCGCGTGCCAGTGCGGGCTAGCTACTTGTGCGTTTATCGCGCGTGCCGTAGTCACCGTTACGTCTGTCAGTGACCTTGGGGTGGTTGACTGAGGGTAGGATCACCACGGGGGACTCTCCCGGCCAGGAGAGCACCACGTGCTACTTCTACTTTTGGAAAAGACTGCAATCAAGATCGTTCCCACGAGGACATTCGAGATCAAGTAAAGGATCTGAGAAATAAATGAAATAGTGAGAAAAATTGAAAGATGTGAATAAAGGAAGTAATAGAACGTAACAGCTACTGTACACTCTACTGTTTTCCTTTAGTTGGTTTGCCACTCTACTCAGCGTTTTGCTGACGTGTTACACTCGTTACCTTTTTCAGGACTAGGTGTTGAGCAGCCAGGGTCGGCGGCTGCAGAGGACGCTGGGCCGAGTAGGGTCCAGTAGAGTTACCACAGCTTTTGTACCCCTTTTGTTTCTGTTCTAGTGAGTAGTTTTGTTTCCGCTGTACCTTCTTTACCTGCAGTTCTTGTTATATGATAAATGTTGTTTTACTGTTGTGGTAGTACCTACTGTAGTAGTTTCTTTCCTTACTACTGTACTTTCTTACTGTTAGTTATATTCATGATGAATGTGGTTTATTTTACTGTCTTTTGGTTACTTCCTCGTTGGACGACTGGGTCTTGGGATTAGTCGAGTCGGTCTGGTTCTCGTGTCTCTTAGGGACTCGGGAACCGGGTCGTTACAAGATGGTATCAGAGCAAGGTCGTCCCGAGAAGTGAATCAACTGACTGGAAAATAACCAATTCACATGTTTATAGCTAGAGTAGCCACCACAACATATCTCTTGACACGAGCTCTTAGAAGTGTTGTTAGGTACCGTCTGTTTTGACATTTCCTTTTTGTTTCGCGTCTCCTTGCAAGAGATGCCTCGTCGTGGGACTGGCGAGACTGGCCGCGGGCGCGGCCGAGGGCGAGGTCGGCGAGGTGGACGTGCTGTCGTTGACGTCTCGGTGGACCAGCCACCACTCCCTGGCATCCAGGCCCAGGACCTCGCCAGACTGATATGGGATATTGTATGAGAGGAGCTCCGCCCACCGCCCCGAGCACCTCCTCCTAGGGTTGCAGAGGGGGAGTCCTCTGTGGGACCACGCGACGGACGCGGCGCTGGACACGAGGGAGGGGATGGGTCCCTGCCGCCCCCACCTTCCTCCGACACTTCTGTACACGAGGCACCTTCGCCTGGAGATGCACCAGCACCTCCCCTACAGCGCCACTTCGAGCTTTTCGGACAGTTCCGGAAGCTGAAGCCCCCCTCCTTCAAGGGGGATGAAGACCGCAGTCGCGAGGAGGGTACCGGCCAGCACCTACCCATCCGACGCAGAGTGTGGCTGCTTCGTCCGCACCTAGAGCTGAGGGGCGTATCAACGCCCTAACACACAGGGACGCCAGAGCTTCGGGATCCGTGGTAGCAGGTATGGTTTCAGTTTCTGGCAGACTCGTTTACAAGCTTTTCGATTCCGGCGCCACGCACTCGTTTGTCGCAGCCAGTTTCGCAGTTAGTTTGGACCAGGATTATACACTGTTAGAGAATCCGTTCGTAATCAGAGGTCCGAGTGGTTAGCTGTTTGTAGCTGAGGAGGTGTACACGGGTTGCGGGGTCAGCATCGGGGGACACAGCCTGCCAGCTGACCTGATTATGATACAGATGGAGGACTCTGGAGTGATTCTGGGGATGGATTGGCTGTTCGCTTACCACGCCTTGGTAGACTGTTTTGAGAGGAAGATTGTCTTCTCCATTCCGGAGTTGCCTTCCTTCGAGTTTCACGGGCAGCCAGTGGACGGAGGTTTCAGGTGCATTTCGGCACTTCGGGCGGCGAGACTTTTGAGCCAGGGGTGTGAGGGCTTCCTAGCTTGTGTGGTGGCAGAGCACAGCCCCGTGGCAGACTTCCAGAGCATCCCGGTGGTCAGAGAGTACCCCGACGTGTTTCCAGACGAGTTACCAGGACTACTGCCCGAGCGTGAGATCGAGTTTGAGATCTCACTAGTACCAGGGACCAGCCCCATCTCCTCCGCGCCATACAGGATGGCACCGCTTGAGCTGCGAGAGCTCAAGTCTCAGTTGCAGGACCTTTTGGAGAAGGGTTTCGTGAGGCCCAGTGCGTCTCCCTGGGGAGCCCCGGTACTGTTTGTGAAGAAGAAGGATGGGACCCTACGCCTTTGTGTGGACTACCGACAGCTGAATAGGGTCACCATCAAGAACAGATATCCGCTGCCGAGGATTGACGATTTGTTTGACCAGTTGCAGGGTGCCACGGTGTTTTCCAAGATCGACTTGAGGTCTGGATACCACCAGTTGAGGATCAGGGAGACCGACGTCTCCAAGACAGCTTTCCGCACCTGGTACGGACACTACGAGTTTTTGGTCATGCCGTTTGGGCTGACCAATGCCCCCGCTGCTTTCATGGACCTGATGAACCGGGTGTTCAGACCGTACTTGGACCAGTTTGTGGTGGTTTTCATAGATGATGTACTCATCTATTCTAGAGATCGGACGCAGCACGGACAGCACTTGCGGATGGTTCTGGACACTCTGAGACGACGCAGGCTGTACGCCAAATATAGCAAGTGCGAGTTCTGGTTGAGGGAGGTGACCTTTCTGCGTCATGTGATCTCTGGAGACGGCCTGGCGGTGGATCCCGCCAAGGTCGCGGCAGTGCTCAGGTGGGAGAGACCGCGTTCAGTCACTGAGATTCGCAGTTTCCTGGGACTGGCAGGTTACTACAGACGGTTCATCAGAGGGTTTTCGCAGATTGCACGTCCTATGACACAATTGACCCGGAAGGATGTGCCTTTCGCTTGGACAGACGCCTGTGAGGTGTGTTTTCTGGAGCTGAAGGAGAGGTTGACCTCGGCCCCCGTGCTCACCATCCCTGACAGTAGTGGCAGGTTCGTTGTGTGCACGGACTCTTCCTTGCAGGGGTTAGGAGGTGTGCTCATGCAGAGGGGTCACGTGGTCGCTTATGCTTCGCGGCAACTGAAGCCCCATGAGCATACCTACCCTACCACCGATCTAGAGTTGGCAGCTGTTGTCTTCGCGCTGAAGACATGGAGGCACTACTTGTACGGTGAGACCTTCGAGATTTTTACAGATCACAAGAGCCTCAGATATCTTTTTGACCAGAAGGAGCTCAACATGAGAGAGAGACGTTGGTTGGAGCTCCTGAAGGACTATGACTGCAGCATCTCCTACCACCCGGGAAAGGCCAATGTGGTGGCTGACGCCTTGAGCCGTAAGGCGCCCGCACGCTTGGCCAGTCTACAGTTACAGAGTTGGAGCCTTTTGGAGGAGGTGGGCAGTTGGCGACCTCGAGAGTTACGAGGGTACTGTGGGGCAGTGACGGTGACACGGCAGACCAGGCCAGAGTTGATAGACCGCATCATCACGGGACAGATGGCCGATCCGTACTTGCAGTCTTTGCGCGACAGAGTACTATCAGGGGACGCAGGGGACTTCTCTTTCACAGACCAGGTGTTACGCTTGAGGGGACGGTTGTGCGTCCCCAGAGACGAGGAGCTGTTGAGAGAGCTCCTGACGGAGGCACACGATTCCAGATTCACCATACATCCCGGAAACACGAAAATGTACCATGACTTGAGACGCGAGTTCTGGTGGAGAGGGATGAAGCGGGATGTGGGTGAGTTCGTGCAGCAGTGCTTAGTGTGCCAGCAGGTGAAAGCCGAGCATCAGAGGCCTGCAGGGCCGCTTCAGCCGCTTCCAGTGCCAGAGTGGAAGTGGGAGAGCATCACCATGGACTTGGTGGTGGGCTTACCTGTTACCCAGCGAGGACACGACGCAGTCTGGGTAATAGTGGATAGATTGACGAAGACGGCACGATTCTTGCCGATCCGAGTCACTTTGGGACCAGCACAGTTGGCAGAGAGGTATATCCGTGATGTGGTGCGACTACACGGAGTTCCGCGGGAGATCGTATCCGACCGGGATACCCGCTTTACGTCCCAGTTTTGTGCTGAGTTTCAGCAGGCTTTGGGGATGAGGTTGAGGTTTAGCACGGCTTACCACCCCCAGACGGACGGACAGTCGGAACGCACGATACAGACACTTGAGGACCTTTTGCGGGCCTGTGTACTAGACTGGAGGGGCTCTTGGGAGGAGCACCTGCCCCTGGCGGAGTTTGCATACAACAACAGTTATCACTCGAGCATCGGCATGGCTCCCTACGAGGCTCTGTACGGACGGAAATGCACGGCACCCTTGAGTTGGGTTGAGGTGGGGACCAAGTGGGAGGTTGGCCCCAGGTTTATCCGGCAGAGTCAGGAGGTAGTTGAGCAGATCCACAGACGACTCCGCACTGTCAGGAGCAGACAGAAGAGCTACGCAGATCGCAGACGCAGAGAGGTGCAGTTCGAGGTTGGGGACCACGTCTTTCTTCGTGTTTCTTCCATGAAGGGCTTACAGCGGTTTGGGGTGAGAGGGAAGCTCGCGTCGAGGTTCGTGGGGCCCTTTGAGGTCCTGGAGCGGGTTGGACCCGTTGCTTACAGACTTGCCCTTCCCCCGTAGCTTTCTGGTGTGCACGACGTGTTCCACGTGTCCAACCTCAGGAAGTACGTAGCCGATCCCAGCCACGTACTGAGTCACGAGAGCGTCGAGGTGAGCGACGACCTGACCTACCCCGATCGGCCAGTGCAGATCCTAGACCAAGCCATCCGCAGGTTGAGACGAAAGCAAGTACCCCTGGTGATGGTTTTGTGGAGGAGCCAGCGGTACGAGGAGGCTACCTGGGAGCCTGAGGCGGCAATGCGGGAGCGGTACCCGGAGCTTTTCGCGGGTACGTCTTTTCGGACCGGCTTCGGTCCTCTTTGAGTTTGTTATGGTTATTTGGACATCTTTTTCCCGCACCCTAGTTGGCGCAAGTTTCGGGGACGAAACTTCCTTTGAGTTTGTTATATTGTAACGAGCACGTGCCCCAGACGCCTTTTAAGACGTCTGGGAGGTTGCCCAGACGTCGGACCAGACGTCTGGGATCACATCCAGACGTCTGACCAGACGTCCAGGATAGTTTACAGACGTCTGGAGAATAGTTATGTTCGCACGGGAGATTCGTCTGCGCGCCTGTGCGCGCAGACCTGCGATTCTCCCCTCTTTCTCTGCGGCTGCAGGCGACTGCGACTGCCTTCTCTCTCCTCCTCGCACGGCCTTAAAAGGGTGCGCCTCCCCTCCCATCTCCACCATCTTCTTCCTTCTTCTCCTGCCTGTGCGCGAGAGCGAGCGGACGCGAGGGCGCAGCGGCAGCGGCAGCCGCAGTGAGCGCGGAGGAGCTGCGGCGTGCGAGGGCGGAGCTCTGCCGTGAGGGCGAGCTCGCCGGAGCGGCTTGGCCGGCCGACGGAGGACGCAGGGGGCGCGGAGCTTCGCGGAGAGGGACCTGCTGCGGGCTGAGCAGCAGACGCACAAGGTGCGACGCGGGCGGCGTCGCGAGCGAAGGCCGAGCAGGGTTCTGATTCTGGAAAAATTTCCAGAATCAGACGTCTGGATTGATATCCAGACGGCAAGGTCGACGTCTGTAATATCATACAGACGTCTGAAAGGTGAGTTTCCACTTTCTTCTTCCTTCTTGTCGACTGACCGTACTGAGGGAGGGGGGGCTGGCTGTGCGCAGGTTCGCTGATTCGTCATCCTTTGCGAATCAGACGTCTGGAAGTTGTACCAGACGGCGGGAGTGACCTCCAGACGTCCTGAGGGACCATCGGACGTCTGGGATCTAGGGCAGACATCCCCGCAGACTTCTGGACGTTCGGGGAACCAAGCTTAACAGGTAATTCTCTGATCCACAATTTAAGACGTCTGGAAGGAGTTCCAGACGTCTGATTTTGCACAGTATCGTCTTTCTCGACCCGTTTAGGGCCCGTTTGGGCTCCGTTTTCCGCGATTCGAGTTGCGTTCGTTTCAGAATTAATTCCTCTACCCGCCTACAGTAGCTATACACTATTTTGAGACACTCCTTGTGTTTGATCCTTGTGATAGGACCTCGTTCGGTTGCAGTCTTGAGAGTCGCGGAGGCGCGCGGGATTCCCGATCACGCCCCCATTACTCCCGTTGTACCTGGTAGAGTGGCTTTAAGTATTAATAAAATCTGTTAAAGTATGGAACCATAACTAGAACCTAGGGCATTGCATGAATCCTAGGAATGAGAAATATATGGAATGATAGCTCCTAGGTGTTGCATGAATCCTAGGGCCGGAAAACTAGATTGTATGATAGATCCTAGGATATGGCATGAATCCTAGGATGGAAAAACTAGTGGAATGTATATTACTGCAGTCTTAGAAAAATGGAAAGGAATATATAAAGCTGCCTGTAAATTAATTAACAGCTGCATGTTATGAATAAAGAAACATGTTTGAGATCATGGAATTTGAGAACGTGAATCTGGAAAGTGAAACATATGATGTTCTGAGATAAAAGAGCTGGAACCCTACGGGGAATTAGGAGTGGACTCCTGGAAAGAAAATGGAATGGAACTGAGATGTAGTTTGTACTGTCTCTTGGGTACGCAGTACCAAGGCAAGTACCTGTACCTGTTTTAGTGCAGAGTGGGGCCAGCCGCCCCAGGGACCCGGGGTTAGGATTGGCCGCTCTGTATCGACTTGTTGGCCCTCGTGTACGTAGTACCGAGGAGAGCTAGTAGTGTTAGGAGAGTACCAGTTACCCCACGGGCCCCGGGGTTCTGCTAGCCTCCTTCACCGACTTGTTAGGCCCAGTAGGGCAAACCAGGGTAGTCAGGCGAGGGTGCGCGGACTGTGGAGGGGCAAGGCCCCGGTTTGGTTACTGTGGAGGGGTTGGACCCCTGTTACTGAGAGGGCTCTGCCCTGGTTCCGTGCTGTGCTTTGGGCGCACCCGTTAACAGAAACGACTGACCGCGTGCCAGTGCGGGCTAGCTACCTGTGCGTTTATCGCGCGTGCCGTAGTCACCGTTACGTCTGTCGGTGACCTTGGGGTGGTTGACTGAGGGTAGGATCACCACGGGGGACTCCCCCGACCAGGAGAGCACCACGTGCTACTTCTACTTTTGGAAAAGACTGCAACCGAGATCGTTCCCACGAGGACATTCAAGATCAAGTAAAGGATCTGAGAAATAAATGAAATAGTGAGAAAAATTGAAAGATGTGAATAAAGGAAGTAATAGAACATAACAGCTACTGTACACTCTACTGTTTTCCTTTAGTTGGTTTGCCACTCTACTCAGCGTTTTGCTGACGTGTTACACTCGTTACCTTTTTCAGGACCAAGTGTTGAGCAGCCAGGGTCGGCGGCTGCAGAGGACGCTGGGCCGAGTAGGGTCCAGTAGAGTTACCACAGCTTTTGTACCCCTTTTGTTTCTGTTCTAGTGAGTAGTTTTGTTTCCGCTGTACCTTCTTTACCTACAGTTCTTGTTATATGATAAATATTGTTTTACTGTTTTGGTGGTACCTACTGTAGTAGTTTCTTTCCTTACTGCTGTACTTTCTTACTGTTAGTTATATTCATGCTGAATGTGGTTTATTTTACTGTCTTTTGGTAACTTCCTCGTTGTACGACTGGGTCTTGGGATTAGTCGAGTCGGTCCGGTTCTCGTGTCTCGTAGGGACTCGGGAACCGGGTCGTTACACTCTATGCCTTGGTGAAAGTTAAGTCGTCCGGCTCAAATGGGCGACGCATGACTGAGGTCTTTGGTTTTGATACCGTGAAAACATTTAAGTGCTTGAGACTTTAGTGGATTAATTGATTGAGAACACTATTGATTTATTTGAATGGTTTGAATTGTTGAGATGTTGTCGCACATGTTTCGCGTGTTAGAAATCGGGGTTACAAGTAAGACATCATCGTAGTTGCAAAACACGCCGATCAGATAAAATTTATCCTGAAACTCGAAGAGAGTCTCGGGTCGAACATAGGGTGGAGACGTTTACTTTAAGTGAAAATCGTCCTTCATTTTGTTTCTTTTAGGTATTTTAGGGTTTTGTTATTTTTTTTCTTTTTCAAATAAAAGACAAGCAATAATAAGATAGAGATGGAATCAAATGTAATGTATTGCATTAATGTTTGTTACAATAGTCTACAAAAGCATAAAAGGAGAGAGGGGTGAGAGGAAATCTCCTAAATCAGCTGTTCGACGAGACAACGGCACCTGGCAGAAGCTCGGACGAAGGAGGTGAGGAGCGGGACTACGGAGGTGAGATGTAGGAGGACATCGGCTAGAGGAAAGCTTTGATGTGGCTCTAGAATGGAAGTGAGAAGCCAAAGATGACCTTCTACCGAAATGGAGGTGGGAGGACTGCTCCAAGGCGACCTATGAATTGGGATGGGAAGTTGGAGGAGTATTTGGTGGGGTAGAGGTTCGCTATACTAATAGGCACCTTGGGAGCTTGAGAGTAAGCTCTAACAGAGTCTTGGTAGTCTTGCTAAAGTGTGGGAGTAGGTGGGAGTAGAGTAAGTGGAGATGGCTTGGAAGGGAGGGGGTGTAGGTCCCTTTATAGGTGAGGAGAAGAGGACAAAATAGGCATGGGACCTTTAGTGATTTCCAGGCCATCGTAGGAAGCATCGTTGTAGATAGCTCATGCCAGCTCAAGGCCACTAGCACCCACAGCTGCCTTTGCTAGCACATGAAGAATTAGCGACGACTGTAAGCATCGCTTTAAGTGCAACTCATGCATCATGTAGGTCCAACTCATCCGTCGCTGGCGCTGCGCTGCCCACACCTTTGACGCCCGTTGATGTAAGCACATTTACACTACTTAAAATGTCTATTAATGCATGTTCTTAAGCATAGGATTGCTTTTCATGATATAAATATTGCATAACATGCATCATCTCTCATTTAGAGTAGTTTGAAAAAAATGGAGGTTAATTGTCTCCTTTTATGTGCTTGGACAGGGCAAACACTTTATCGGGGCCTCGGATCAAAGATCCAATCGTATGGATATGATCAGGGCGACGATTAGAGTTCAACGACTCCAAGATCGCCCTCATCAGGCATCCGTAGCATCAGATAGAGATCGGGGAACCCTAGAAAATCAAGGGCCAGGTGGTGTAAATCCGCACTACAGATGACAAATCCGACCGCACGGATGAATTCAGATCGACGATCGCAGCCCAACGACACAAAAATCGAGTCAATCCGACATCCGTGGCACCATCTACAACTTCCAGAAGATGGACGGCCAAGATGGCGCCACGTGGCACCATGTTAGCCGCCCAAACGGCCACTTGCATCTTGTGAAGACCACGCACTTGTCTCCTCTCCGCCGTTGGATCGATCCAACGGCTGCGACGCGCCCGCGCTAAAGTCAGGCGCTCGACACAAACGCGACAGCAGCGCAACGGTCGAGCGCTCTAACGCGAAGCAGGGACGCACGTTCGAGCCTCGCCACGCAGAAATTGGAGCGGTGGTGTGCCTCCAATCGACCGCACGATCGCGATCCAACAGCCGCGCGTGGCCAATAGCGCTGACGTGCACGTGAACGCGCGATCGCATGCACAGGCGGGCGGACGACAGCGGTGAAGGACTTCGCGGACGTGCGAAGCCGTTGAGGGCGCGAGCAAGCGAGTAGGCACGCGCAAGCCGCCCACGTCGCCCACGTTAGGGGCTTTAGTGATGGATTTATCTGTCACTAAAGACCCCTCATTTACTATTTTCAACTTGTAATGTCCATTTTGCCCTCACTCCTTGCAACTATAAAAGGAGACCCCTTCCATACAAAATTTTCATCCCTTCTTTCTCCTCTCTACCCCTCCAAAGCTCAAGAGAAGCTTGTCCCACACCCGGGATGCTTCTCGCGAGATAAAGTCCAATTTTCGTTCCCCTTCGGACGTGGATCCCTCGACGATGACGACGTGCTTCTTCGTTCCCGTTCTTCTGATTCGTCCTCCTTCGTCCTGGTTCGTTCTCCTTCGTCCAGGCGTCGTCCCGTCCAGCTCGTCCTCCAAGCAACCGTCGAGGAGGATTTCTCTCTCCCTATTTTTTTACCGCTTTCTAGTATAGATTTACTGCTTTCTAGATTAATCTACTCGTCCTCCAAGTAATCATCGAGGAGGACATTTCTCTCTCCATTCTTTTAATGCTTTCTGGAGTAAATTTATCCCTTTCTAGGGTAATTATTTTATGCTTTCTAGTTGTAATGAACAATCTCTTCAATACAAAAATTCCTTGTTTATTCTACATCTCATTTTGATTTCTCTGTCTAATATTCTCTTTCTCTCTTACTCTCTCTCTCTCTTCTATTTATTGTAAATAATTAGATAGTTCTAAATTGAATTATTCTGTAACAAATAAAAAGAAACACGTAGTTTTTAAATCAAACGTCCGCCTCGCTGTGTTCGACCCGGAATTTTAATTTCGGTATAAATTTTATTTGTTGAACACTAATTCTTCGCTTTCGAACTACAACGACAGGTTTTCCAAAACCAATCTCATTAGTGTTGGTTCGTACACGTTCAACATTTTGGCGCCGTTGCCGAGGAGGCAACGATCTTTGATTTCTCTTCGCATTTTGTAACTTACAAATCATTTACCTCACTTTTCTCCTTTCTTATTGTAATTGCAGGTACTCTTTCGGGGCAGGCAAAAGCAGTAGATTCGAGTAAAGTGCTGTAGAAGGTTTTGTGAGTTACCCCCCACCTCCCACCCATTAGACTTCATTTCATCACATAATAACTCAAACATCAATCAGCCTAGGTGTTTTTATAAACTCTAAGGTTAGATTGTTTGTTGTTTGACACCCATACTCACCCCAACCCCCACATTAAAAAAAAAAAAAAATCTCATAGAGGTACACAACCTCATCTGATTTTCAAACTCAACCGGTAAACCAATCTTAGGAGCCGGTACACACATCCAAACACATAATTGAGTAGAAATCAGATTAAGTAATCATTTGTGTGCCTAATTAAGTGGTACAATAGGCCAATTGTTTAAGTTGATTGGGCCGCACCACTTCAAATAAAATCAACTCATCAAGTAGCTGCCAATTAGGTTCAACTCTTAGGGATTTACCAGGCACTCCACATTCTTTTTAAATTTTAAAGGAAAACATCTTCACCTGTGCTTGCAAAACCTGGTGTGCTAATGAAACTTGATTGAAAACACCTAAAGTTGAATCCTAAAAGCTACTAAGCAAGATTTGAACCTTAAAATTCACGACATCAAAAACAATCTTGCTTGAAAACCACTGGTTATGTACTCACACACGAATCAATCAATCATTAAGGGCACAACCCATTTAAAGGGCCCATCACATTCCAAAGCACATTCAAACCTAGCCCTAAATAAAACAGAGTAGACGTTGGCCTTAAGGATTGGACTCGCTCTTCAGAACCCAGAACAAGATTATTTTCGATTAGTCTGTTTCTACTGTTCAATCTGATGTCTAGCTAAGGGAGTAGAGTCAAACGATCGCGGCTGGGGTGTACACTAGGAACCGGAGGCGCAAGCCGAAGGAAGAACCTTCTCCCCAGTCCCTCCTTTTAACTGGTTGGATTGAACAGACGGAAGTAGATCAAATCATTCCTTTATCTCAAGATGGGTTTTGAGAGTCTGTAGGTCTTTAGGCTAACATATTTAAGGATAGGTTTGATTGTTTGTATTGCATGGCACCTTTCTTCCTCCCATGTATCATGAATCCTTCCACATATTTCACGCATTCTCGCTCTTTCCTTCCTGTTGTAAATTATCCTCAACATGACGATTATCCCAACTCGTATTGTAATCAACCATCAGTTAATTGGGATAATTCAGATTGGGGATAAAATTCCGGACCCCCGTGTTTAGGGTCTAACCCTGAACACTTTGATTTTGATTTTTATCCTTCTCAAAGCTACATCGATTATAGATCGTCTTCCTTTCATGAACAGCATAATACGATCTACAATCAAGAAGGATACACCGATCCTTACCCATCCTCTGATTTCACTGCCTTTAGGTCATCACCATCTTTTCAACAATCTGAAATGACCTATTATCAGGAAGGGTATAACGAATCTCAATTCTTTAATTCCCCTGCATTGAGCCCAAACCCGCCAAACCCTGAACCAACTCATTTGGTTCAGGTTAATCAGGTTCAAGATAAGGTTCTGGCTAACTTGAGGAATATCATTCAATCTTTAGAAGTTCAGCCAATATCTTGCATTGAGAGATTAGAGCCCCAGATTTAAATGATTGATGATTTAAACAAGTCTTTGTTGGATTGGCTCCAGGATGTTAAGGATAAGAACCCGGGTGAGTTTCTACTTGGGAAATTAGCGAAATTGAGGATGAGATTCGTGGTTGCTTTGATTCAATCTTGGAATAATTCCCAGGATGAACTCTCTTCCGGAAAGCTAATGATAGAACCTGCTCAGGCACCTGTTGGGGGGGACATGTGTTACGAGGCTGACCAGATTGAATTAAAGCAACTAATTAAAGATGATCTGATTTCTTCACCTGAGATCCCTGAGCCGGGTTACGAGGAAACGTGTGTCTCCTTGGAACACAAAGTGACAAATGATTTTGGGACATACATTGATACAGATCCTAATGGTGAAGATTCAAGTTGCGAAGTCTCACGCAAGTTTTCTGAACACGATTTCTGTGAGACGATTGGGCCTGAGGAATCTGATAGATCAATTGATAGCCCAATAACCGAGAACACTGATCTTATTAGGGCACACATTACGGATCCAGAATCGCATTTTCTGAAAGAATCAATTCAATGCCCTGATTATCCTTTACACCCTGTTGAGCTTATTGATAATTCTAATTCTGAGATAATTAGACCCAAGTCAATTTTGATTTTGCCACATCATTTAGACTTGGAGATTTCAAACGGGGTGATGAATATACAAGAGGTCCTGGAATTTGATATGCTGAATGCGGAGGATAGGAGCTGGGAAGTGTTGATTTAGGAAATTAATTTTGGAGGAAATGGAAGATTGAGTCGAAGGGTTCCTTTTAAGCTGAAACCATCAAATCAGAACCCTTACGACATTTGTTTCGAGGATGTTCAACTCAAGCACACATTCAACGATTATCCTTTTGAGCTTCAATTCTCTATAACCCGACTTTTTGGTCTTGGGTTGCATCCTCACAAATCGTAGGCCCGACCCCGCTTGCATTCTGATTTTAGGGTTTGGGTAATTTTTATCCAGAACCTAAGATATTCTCGATTATGGGGGATGGGTCTGCACCACAATCTGGTCCACATCTGTAGACCGTTGTTTATAGGTTGGAGGATTCTTCTGTTTATATTAATTCTGACCTGCACTTGTGAATTCTTCATTTATTTTCTTTGTATAGTGTGCCTAGCTGAAGGCACTAAACTCAGCACTTATACAGTTCTTTTTCATTTTCATCTTGTAGCAGACCTGATATTCATGCAATTTAGGTGCTTTCTTCACTTTTCCACTCTATTTTATGTCTTTTTCATACAATGAGGACATTGCATTAGATAGGCATGGGGGGGTGGATATTTATCTCTGAATTCATTCGTCAGCTCCATAGATTTATTTTATTTTTTTTTAAAAAAATCGAAATTAGGAAAGAGAATTTGTGTTTAAGAAAATTTTCATTCTTAGGAAAAACTATATTAAGATCTGAACACAAAGACCCTTCAGGTCGTTGAACTTAATCAGCCCGTGTATCCACTAAAATGTGGATTTGTTTTTCGAGTTCTCGCCAACTTGAATTTTATTTTAATTGGAGTAAATAAGTTTGGGTGATAAGTACACGACTTATCAACCCGTCCTCTGATTTGAGGGAATTTTGAGTCTTAAGCATCTACACACTTTCTTTGCACTGACTCGTTGTTCGGCGATTTTTACGGAAATTTGATAGCTAATGAACCTTCTAGGGTGATATGGCTGCCAAGTTATCGTGGGTAACAACCCATAGGTAGGTTGTCCAGAGCCCAGTCACTAGACCTTTCTCTTTTTGCTGCCTTTAGGTAAATCTTAGACCAGGGAAGCCACCTACTTAAAAAAAAAGAAAAAAAAAATCAAAAGTGAGAAAAGAACAAAAAGAAATAAGCCACACTTCGTCGCACGAGTATGGCTGGCAAGTTGTCGGTGGTAACAGCTCATCGACCGGTTGTCCAGAACCCAACTCAGAAAATGCACTAAAAATTCCCAAAACACATAGGAAGAAGCGGAGAAGTAGAATAAACCGGGGAGTTATACACTGGATTCACCCTTGTGTTGACCCCGTTAAAAAAATAAAAGTAGGGAGAAAGCTACCGGTTGTAAAGATACACCTTTAGGCAGAATTCTTTTTGAGGTCACCTAGAGGCATAGAAATCCGAAGTCCGTTCTAATTGCCGGTCAACGAGTCTATCACAATCACAATAAGATGCTTAAAACTTAGGGTTTTCATCAAATCTTGGGAGAGTTGAATGGTCGTAGAAAGCAACTCTTGAACCCTAAAATTTGAAAATCCAAAAAAATTAGTAAAGAGTAAAAAGAGAAAAAGAAATTTTTCTTTGAATAAGGTGAGGGCTTGAGGCGATCTGCATTTTGGCTGATACCCGGGTACTGTTGTGTCTTCGAAAGTTCAATACCTAAGTAGACAATTTCTTAATGATTGAAAATAACTCAGGTCCAAATAATCTAACCTAATTCTTTTATAAATAGGATATAGTTTCTGCTAGGGACTAGCAAAAGATAGGCATGGGGGTATGATGTAAACACATTTACACTACTTAAAATGTCTATTTATGTATGTTCTTAAGCATAGGATTGCTTTTCATGATATAAATATTGCATAACATGCATCATCTCGCATTTAGAGTAGTTTGAAAAAAATGGAGGTTAATTGTCTCCTTTTATGTGCTTGGACAGGGCAAACATTTTATCGAGGCCTCGGATCAAAGATCCAACCGTATGGATATGATCAGGGCGACGATTGGAATTCAACGACTCCAAGATCGCCCTCATCAGGCATCCGTAGCATCAGATAGAGACCAGGGAACCCTAGAAAATCAAGGGCCAGGATGGTGTAAATCCACACTTCAGATGACAAATCCGACCGCACGGATGAATTCAGATCGACGATCGCAGCCCAATGACACAAAAATCGGGTCAATCCGACATCCGTGGCACCATCTACAACTTCCAGAAGATGGATGGCCAAGATGGCTCCACGTGGCGCCATCTCAGACGCCCAAACGGCCGCTTGCATCTTGTGAAGACCGCTCACCCGTCTCCTCTCTGCCGTTGGATCTCGATCCAACGGTTGCGACGCGCTCGCGCTGAAGTCAGGCGCTCGACACAAACGCGACCGCAGCGCAGCAGTCGAGCGCTCTAACGCGAAGCAAGGACGCGCGTTCGAGCCTCGCCAAGCAGAAATTGGACTAGTGGCGCACCTCTAATCGACCGCACGATCGCAATCCAAAGGCCACGCGCGCCCGATAGCGCCGACGCGTGATTGGACGCGCGCGTGAATGCACGATCGCACGCACAGGCGGGCGGGCGGCAGCGGTGAAGGCACGATTTTAAGCCGTCCGATCTCGCGATCGGACGGCTGAGACTTCACGGACGTGCGAAGCCGTTGAGGGCACGAGCAAGCGAGGAGGCGCACACGAGCCGCGCACGTCGCCCACGTTAGGGGCTTTAGTGGCGGATTTATCCGTCACTAAAAATCGCTCATTTACTATTTTCAACTTGTAATGTCCATTTTGCCCTCACTCCTTGCAACTATAAAAGGAGACCCCCTCCCTACGAAATTTTCATCCCTTCTTTCTCCTCTCTACTCCTCCAAAGCTCAAGAGAAGCTTGTCCCACACCCAGGATGCTTCTCGCAAGATAAAGTCCAATTTTCGTTCCCCTTCAGAAGTGGATCCCACGACGACGACGACCTGCTGCTTCGTTCCCATTCTTCTGATTCGTCCCCCTTCGTCCCGCTTCGTTCTCCTTCGTCCAGGCGTCGTCCCGTCCGGCTCGTCCTCCAAGCAACTGTCGAGGAGGATTTCTCTCTCCCTATTCTTTTTACCGCTTTCTAGTATAGATTTACTGCTTTCTAGATTAATCTATTCATCCTCCAAGCAATCGGGAGGAAATTTCTCTCTCCATTCTTTTAATGCTTTCTAGAGTAAATTTATCGCTTTCTAGAGTAATTGTTTTATGCTTTCTAGTTGTAATGAACAATCTCTTCAATACAAAAATTCCTTGTTTATTCGACATCTCATTTTGATTTCTCTATGTAATATTCTCTTTCTCTCTTACGCTCTCTCTCTCTTCTATTTATTGTAAATAATTAGATAGTTCTAAATTGAATTATTCTGCAACAAATAAAAAGAAACGCGTAATTTTTAAATCAAACGTCCGCCTCCCTGTGCTCGACCCGGAATTTTAATTTCGGTATAAATTTTATTTGTTGAACATGAATTCTTCGCTTTCGAACTACAACGACAGGTTTTCCAAAACTAATCTCGTTAGCGCAGGTTCGTACACGTTCAACACCCATGTGCACGCTCACACGCTGGCACTACACTATGCGCATGCATGCCTACCCACGCACGCATGCACCCACACTGCTGCAAGCATTCGGTGGCGCATGCGTGCACTGGGTGGCCTGGGCTGTGCCACGTGGCACAATCTGGGCCATCCATCTTCTTTTCATTGTAGGGGTTACAACAAAGGTCGGATTGAGTCGATTTTCACGCTGTTAGGCTGCGATCGTCGACCCGAATCCATCCACATGGTCAGATTTCTCATTTGAAGCTCCGAATTATGTCACATAGTCCCTTGGCTGTTGATCTTCCTTAAATTGTATATAGTGCTACGGGACTCCGATCAAGGTGATTTTGGAGGTGTTGGACTTCGATTGTCGTCTTGATCAGATCCGTATGGTCAGATCGTCAATCCGAGGCTCCAAAATTAATACCCTTCTCTCTTGACCAGAAAACGAACGTAATTAACCTAAATTATATACAACTACTATAAATGTTGAATGTTGCATGCTATGCATTATTTATAACATTAAATGCAAATATATGCCTAGGAACATGCATGATTAGGCATTTTATCCTCAATTAATGTGTTTACATCATACCCCCATGCCTATCTTTGGTTAGTCCCTAGCAAAATTAAACTATATGCTATGTATAAAAGCAGAATTAGGTTTAGATTGCTTAGGCCTAAGTCATTTATTAACAATAGAAATTTTCAACAGAGGTCCTAACTACAGAAACTTAACAGTACCTGGGTGACTGCCAGAATGTAGACCTCACAAGTCCTCAGCTTATTTGAAAAGCGAAGATACATTTTTTATTTTTCTTCTTTTATAATTTTTTTGTACTTTTGGATTTTGGGAGTTCCGAGATAACTTTTATGGCTACCTGACCCACCTAAGACTCGAAAAGGACTTTAAATGCCAAGCATCTTGTGAAAATAGTGAAAGACTCACTAGACGACTATTAAAATGGGCTTCGGGTTTCTATGAACTTAGGTGGCCTTGCCTAGAGGTTTATCTTTTCAAATGGTAGCTTTCTCCCTACTTCTTTCATTTATGAGGTCAACACAAGGGTGAACCCAGTGTATATCTCCTAAGTTTATTCTGCTTCCCTGCTTCTTCCCTAAGTGTTTTGTGAATTATTATGCATTTTTTTGTAAGCTAGGTTTTGGACAACCGACCAATGAGCTGTTAACACTGACAACTTCCTTGCCATACTCATGCAGTGAAGTGCGATTTTATTTATTTTTTTATTTTCTCCTTTTTCTATTTTTTTTTCTCTATATTTTCTTTTCTTTCTTTTTTAAGTAGGTGGCTTTCCTGATATGAGATATACCTAAAGGCAGTACAATAAAAATGGTCTTGTGATTGAGCTCCGGACAACCAGCTGATAAGCTGTTACCACCGACAACTTGCCAGTCATACCACCCTAGATAGTTCATTAGCTACCCAATTTTCAAAGAAACCACCGAAAAATGAGTCAGTGTAAAAGAAATGTGTGTAGATGCTTAGGCTTAAAGTACCTCCAAAATAGAGGGTTGGTTGATAAGTCCCATACGTACCATCCCAATTTATTACCCAAATTAAAAATAAATTTGAATTGGTGAGGACTTGAGATTAAGTCCACATTCAAGTGGACACTCGGGCTAATTAAGTCTGAAGACCAGAAGAGTCTAAGTGTTTAGGTCCTCTCGTATCATTTCCTAAAGTTAATAACTTCCAAATGGTTAAGTTCTCTTTTCCTAATTTCTTTCTTTTTATATCTTTTTCAAATTTTCAACTTTTTTTATAAGAAAGTAAAAGAAATTCTATGGAGTTAACATAATAATTTCAAGAATTGATTATCCACCCCACTATGCCTAAATGATGCAATGTCCTCATTGTAAAAATAAAGACATGAAAAGGGTGGAGTAAATTGAATAACACCTGAGTGTCGTGAAAATCCGATCAGCTCCGCAGAGAGAAGAGTGTATACACACACTCTAAGTTTAATGCTTTCAGCCAGGCATAACATACATACAAAGAATAAATTGAGAATTCACAAGTGTAGGTCAGAATCAAAATTAAAATATTGATCCTCAAACCTGCCAATAGAATATGCCCACAGATGTAGACCAAGTTATGATGCAGACCCATGCCCCAAGGTCGAGTGGTTCTAAGGTTTTGGATTGAAATCACCCAGAACTGAAGGTTGTTGTGTTTGCGGGGCCGGGCCTCCGATTTAGTGGTGTGCAACCCAAACCAAAGTGTCGGACAACGGGTAAAGATGGTTCAATAGGTGTGGTTGTCCACTTAACGTATAGCTCAGAAAAATAATCAACTATTTCAAGCTTGGGTTGCACGTGAAAGATATCGTAAGGGTCCTAGTAGAAAGTAGGTAGTTTCAGGTCAATAGGAACCCTTAGATCCACAATCAAAGTTCCCTCAGAATTAGCTTCCCAGATTTTTAATTCCGACTTCCTATCCTCCAAAATCATTGTTTGCGGGACCTCCAAATTGTTATACAGCTCATTTAAAGTGCCCAAGTCCAACAATTGTGGCTGAATCATGATTGACTTAGGTTTGGTGATCTCAAAAATATCATCATTATTATTCAATTCTTTAGGGTGTGTTTGAGGAATGGGGCAACTGATTGAATCATCAGGATTCGAATTGTCCAAGTTAGTCCCAACATGATCAAAATCTTCAATGATCAGGCTATCAAATAGTTCGTCAAACTCCTCGAGCCCGATTGCCTCACTAGAATCCTCTTCTGTGAGTTGAAATGAGACTTCACCAATAGATTCTTCACCCTTAGAATCAAAGAATTCATGATACTCATTTATATATGTCTCAAAACATATGTCATTTCATGGTCCGTGGAGACATATTTTTCGTCATTCCCCAGCTCTAGGATCTCAGGTGAGAAACTCAATTCATCCTCAAAGGGTTGCTCTAGCCCAACCTGGTCATCTCCAATCTCAGAATATGTATCCCCCCCGGACAGGCACCTGAGCAGGTTCAGACATTGGCTCTCCTGAACGGGGTTCATCTTGAGAATGATCCCAAGATTTGACTAGGGTAACCACAAATTTCATCCTCGACCTCGACAATTTCCCAAGAAGAAACTCACCCAGGTCCTTATCCCTAACACTTTGGAGCAAATTAAATAAAGAACTATTAAGATCATTAATCATTTTGATCGTAGGCTCTAGTGCTTCAGTGCATGGTGTTAGCTGAGCTTCTAAAGATTGCATAGTGTTCCTCTAATTAGCCAACACCCTATCTTGGATCTGGTTCACTTGAGCTGACTGGTTCGATTCAGGTTTGGATTAAATCTAAGGGAGTCAAAATGTCGAGGTTTCTCTGGTCCCTCCTTGATAGTAGGTCATTTCATGTTGTTTAAAGGTTGGTGGCGACCTATATTCAGCATAATTCTGTGGAGGGTAAATGTTATAATCAGTATATCCTTCATGGTTGTAGATCTGGTTAGGTTGATCATCAAAGGATGGAGATCTATAATCATTGTAGCTCTGTGAAGGATAGTAATAATAGTCTTGTCCAGGGTTAGACCCTGGACATTGAGGTTCGGATTCGTATCCTCAATCAATTTTATCCCAGCTAGTGGATGGGTAATTACAAGTCAAGTCGGGATAGTAATCATCTTGGGGATAAGTGGTGGTAGGAGGATAGGATGGGGAATGCGTGTAAGAAGTGGAAGGATACATGGCATAATAGGAGGCAAAACAAAGGAGAGAAAGCTGCCCAACAGTACAATCAACCAAACTTGTTCGCATGCGGGTAGCTTAAAGACCTACAGACTCCCAGGACCGTCTTGGGATTATAAACGATTTAGTCTACTTTTATCCGGCAAATCCAACCAGTTAGTAGGAGGGACTGAGGAGAAGGTTCTTCCTTTGGCTTGCACCTCTGGTTCCTAGTGTACCTCCCAGCTGCGTCATTTGATGCTACTCCCGTAGCTAGACATCAGATGGATCAACAGAAGCAGATTAATCGAAAAAAATCTTAATCTGAGCCTCGAAGAATGAATCAATCGTTGAGGCCAACGTCTACTCAGTTTTAGTTATGTTTGGGATGATCGTGCTCTTGGAATGTGATGGGCCCTTTAGATGGGTTGTGCTTTTAATGATCAGTTAAAATGTGTGTGCGTGCACAACCAGGGTTCTCAAACAAGGTTATTTGATGATGTGTCTTTTAGGATTTAACCTTGTTTAGTAGCTTTCAAGGTTTAATTCTTAGGTTGGTTCAATCATGGTTTAGTAGGACACTCCAAGTTTTGAAAGCATGGGTGATGATATGTTCCTTTAAAAATAAAAAAAATGTGGAGTGTCTGGTGCAGCCTTAAGAACCAACCCTAAGTGGCGAGCTACTTGATGGATCAATTTTAGATTGAGTGGTCCGACCCAAACAGCTCAATTAATTAGCATGTTGCACCACTTAGTTAAGGCACACAAGAATGTTTAACCTATTTAGATTTCTACTCACCTATGTGTATTGAGTTGAAGTGTACCATGTCCATAGGTCACGTCCTGGTTAAGTGGTACAATCAAAATGATTGTGTGCCTTATGATAAGAAGTTGTGGGTGTTAAGTGTGTAGCATTCACTTAAATCCCACAAGAGAAGAATATTTTTTTATTTTTTATTCTTTTATATATCCGGGTGGGTGAGGTGAGTGGAGTGGCAGTCAAACAACCAAAATCGACCCTAGGGTTTATGCAATGCACCTAAGTTGATTTGGACTTGAGTTATTAGGTTATGGAATGAAAACTATGGTGGGGGTGGTGTGGGGGACACTTACAAAACACTCTACCTACACTTTACTTCAATCTACCGTACTTGAATCTCCATGCTAAGGTACCTACAAGGCAATAGATCAGAGATAAGCGGGGTTAGTGTTATGTAAAAGCAAAGAAGTGCAGAAAATAATAAAGTAAATTCCGATGCCTCCCTGGCAATGGCGCCAAAATGGTCGCACATGTTTCGCGTGTTAGAAATCGGAGATACAAGTAACCCGTCATCATAGTTGCAAAACACGTCAACCAGATAAAATTTATACTGAAACTCTAGGGAGTCCCAAGTCGAACATAGGGAGGCGACGTTTACTTTAAGTGAAAACCACGCTTCGTTTTGTTTCTTTTTGGTATTTTAGGGTTTTGTTATTTTTTTTATTTTTGAAATAAAAGACAAGCAATCACAAAATAGAGATGGAATCAAATGTAATGTATTGCATTAATGTCTATTACAATAGTCTACAAAAGCATGGAAACAAAGGCGGTTAAGAGGAAATCTCCCGAATCGAATGTTTGGCAAGATGACGGCACCTGGTGGAAGCTCGGACGAAGGAGATGAGAAGCGGGATGACGGAGGTGAGATGTAGGAGAACGTTGGGCAGAGGAAAGCTTTGACGTGGCTCTGGAATGGAGGTGAGAAGGCAGAGATGACCTGCTATCGAAATGGAGTTGGGAGGATTGCTCCAAGATGGCCTATGAATGGGGATGGAAAGTTGGAGGAGCATTTGTTGGGGCAAAGGTTCGCTATACTAATAGGCACCTTGGGAGCTTGAGAGCAAGCTCTAACAAAGAATTGGTAGGCTTGCTAGAGCTTGGGAGTAGGTAGGAGTAGAGATGGGTTGGAAGGGAGGGGGTGTAGGTCCTTTTATAGTCGAGGAGAAGAGGCAAAAATAGGCATGTGACCTCTAATGACCTTAAGGCCATCGCTGGAAGCATCGCTGTTGATAGGTCATGCCTGCTCACGCTTGCTCATGCCCACAGCTGGCTTTCCTGGCGAGTGAAGAATTAGCGACGGCTGTAAGCGTCGCTGCAAGTTCAGCTCATGCATCACTGTAGGTCTAGCTCATGCATCGCTGGCACTGCGCTACCCCCACCTTTGCTCTGCACGTGCACTTTCACGTGGTGCTCATACGTTGTGCGCATGCATGCGCTGGGCGGCCTGGGCTGCACCACGCGGCACAATCTGGGCCATCCATCTTCTTTTCGTTGTAGGGCCTAATATAAAGGTCGGATTTAGTCGATTTTCATGCCGTTAGGCTGTGATCGTCGACCCAAATGCATCCGCATGGTCAGATTTGTCATTTAAAGCTCCGAATTATGTCACCTACTCCCTTAGCAATTGATCTTCCTTGGATTGCATATGGTGTCACAGGAGTTCGATCGAGGCGATTTCGGAGGTGTTGGACTCTGATCATCGTCTTGATCAGATCCGTGTGGTCGAATCGTTAATTTGATGCTCCAAAATTAATACCCTTCTCTCTTGACCACAAAAGGAATGAAATTAGCCTAAATTATATACAACTACTCTAAATGCAGAATGATTTATGCTATGCAATATTTGTAACATGAAATGTAAATCTAAGCCTTGGAACATACATGAATAGGCATTTTATCCTCAATAAATGTGTTTACATCAAGATACATGCTTAATTAAGAGGATTTAATTAGTGGTTCAAATCAACATTGTTTTTCTTCTCTATTTCTTTTTATCCCATGACTCTCTAAGATATTATTGATTGTTATTGAATATCAATCTGACCAATTTATTCATTGCATATCTTTTACTATGCTCATTTATTCTAAATAGCGATTAGTGTGTGAATTCTATATTTGCTACCTGCGAACGACTTCAGACTCTAATTAGATTTTGAGTTTATAAATTTAAGCGTTTTGTGTGATTTTTGTCAACTATACTACGACGTAAATATTTCTTAACACTCGACGGAAGCACCACAAACATTTTGGCATGGTTGCCAGGGAGAAACATGCAATTCACCATTAATCTTATCTTTCTTGATTAATTTGAGCACTAACTTGTCCTATTTACTTTGCTTGTGATTTTGTGGGGTACATTACGAAGAGATCTTCTGTACAATCAGCCACTCCAGGGGCAGGTAAAATTTCTCTTCTTCCCTAATCAACTTCCAAATATTGGGAAGAGAAAAAGGAAACAAATGAATTAGGATTCACTTGCCTTATTTCTGTAGTAATTATCATTCAAAGGAAAAAGATTCCTGATTTGTGAGCTTGATTTGATATTTGATTGAAGATTGAGATAATTTGATTAGAGATCCCTACCCTGATTTCCTATAACTATTAGTGATTGACACTTAATTTTCTAAACTTCATGGACTCCTCACTTTCTTGTTTAAGTCCAAGGTGTCAAATTTTGAGATCAAATTGGACTTGGAAATAGAGCCAATTAGGGTTTCTAGTTTAGGGTTTTGAAATGTTAGTACACATTTGCCTGGATTAAAGGAAATTGATATTCTCGCATTCGTGTGCTACCCAAACCCTTGTTTAAAAAGATCTATTCAAGGAAAACCATAAAAATCAGGCTTTAAATTCACTTGAATCCTAAAACTTTGGACCTAACAACCTAAGAGTAAATTTAGGGTGATGTTTTAGGTCTTGACCCAGATTTCTCCATCTTTAGGATAGGTCAGGTGAAGTTGGTCTATTTTGTGGGCTAATCAACCACCAAATTAGGTCACAAATTGAATCAACCTCTAATCAAGTGAAATCCAAGGCACAAATTTGGACTAAAATTGGAAGAATTAAGGTCTCAATTCACACATTTCGGTTTAATTGAAACTGCAGTGAAAAGAAAGGTTGGGTGGGCGAAATCCTATAACCCATGGGGATGTTCTACCATGTAGGGGTCTTTGCAAGGATCTTCTTTCCTGGGTGCCCAAGTAATTCTTGGGTGTGTGGATTTTTGATTCAGAGGTATAATCCATCTCAAAACAACCTTAGTCATCCAAAAAAACTTTGGGTGCCGTGATTGGGCCCAATTCATATCCAGTCCCTCATCTATTCTTTAGAGCACATACACAGGAAAGGTCCCTAGGTTAACCTAGAGGCCTCATTATAGTTGATCTTCTTGTGGATTTCTTATCTAATCTAATCAATTCAATCTGAACGTGAATTTGATTCCACATCTTGATCCACCACTTGATTTGAAATTGCAACCTACAATTTAGGAAGAATATTTAGGTAACCTGAATCCCAAATGAGCATAAAAAAAAGATGATTGAGGATGCTCTTAAACATCATGATGTGTATTACAAAACCTCTGATCCATCTAGGCACATTCAAGTTAATGTTTCAAAAACAACAACTCATATTATGAACTGTATTGCAATGCTATTGACACAAATGATACATGGTTCAAGCTGGGATGATCTTTTATTAGAATATATTGAATTGGGAAAATTACATAGTAGCAAGTATCTACAATGTTGGTCAAACACCCCACTTTTAGAAAAACACCAAGGTCTCATGGAGAAACGTGGGAAATTGCTGAATATGGTGTATGAGTCATCAATCAAAAATGCCCATATATCCCCTCAGAAACTGATGAGACATCTTGGAACAACATTGAGCATCAACATGATTTTTCAGAACCTAGGTTTGAAAATAGAGGTTGTCATTGACTCCCAACCCAAATGGAATCAGATTCAAACTTTGTGCAGATTGACATACTTTATCTTAATGTTGGTTGGGTGGATCCAATTGTAGGTGTTCTTGATTCTAAACTAGCCTTAGAGAGACATGAAGTTGGTCCTCGAGGATGTAATTCTCGAACCTTATCCTATTAAGGTAATCCTCGAGAGTGATTCTAACATCCCAATAGAACCAAGTCTAGATTCTAGTGACCCAATTCCTACCTTCAACTGAGAATTTAGATCTAAACCTATTTGTGATGATCAAGAGGCCCAATGTGTTGAGAATCAAATTTTAGATCTAGATCATGTTTCTGGGCCTATATTTGATGATTACCCTCTCCAAACTCCTCAAAAATACAAATTGATTTTTTGAAAGCCATACCAATATACGAAACAGAAACAGAAACAGAGGAGTTGGAAATGTTGAGATTTGATTAGGTCTACCTTAGGAGCCAAGAACTTGAGCCTATGCCTAATAACGACACCTCTTTGAGCTCGGAATTTAAGATTAAGTTAGATCCAAGTCAGGTTGTTGATTCTATACATCATGATTTATCCTGTGGTGGAAATCCTGATATGGAATCAGGTTCAGAAACTGATTTTCGTAGATTCTCCGATGATTTAGAATCATAGTCTGATTTCGGAGAACCTTTGTTTCTTGATGACTATGAGCCAATTTACAATCTCAACATCTATGACCCGTTCTTTGATTCTGACTTTGAGGTCCCTGATCCTGAGATCATTGATTCAAAATCATGTTCCCTTGAGTTGGAATCATTCTGTTATAAGCTTCAGGAATCCAAAGCAGTAAGTGCCGAGAGTGTCCACAATCTAAATTTTGAATCTTTCACTGACTCAGAATTCTACAATGCTATAAGCACTCTCTAGGCATTTACATTTGATTTGAATGAACATCAAGAAGACTCTCTAGATGAACCTATCTTTGAATCATTTCTAGAAGAGCCCTCTCCACACCAAGATTTTGAAAAAGCCATATCTTCCATCACAGAGCCAGAGCTTTCCAAAATCCTATCCCAACCCCAACCTGCCACCGGAATCAACTTCTACTTTGATTCACCTCTCCTTGATTTGGTTGCATATGATTCACCTCCATCTTTTGATCAGGTATCAGACATTGATTAGGCCGAGAATCTTTTCTTATCCCTTTTCGATTTCACCCGTAGGGTTCCTACAACCTCTACAAATCCATATTCTTTTGAGGACCCTTACTCTGATCAGGCTGAACAAATTCAGCCAAACCTAGATTCACATTTCCACATCTTTTTGAGCCACATAGTATCTGGAGGGCTCCACATCTACTGATTCACATCCACCAACCCACCAGACTGATTAGGTTTGGTCTGCATCATTAGCCTGTTGATCTAAATAAACACCTGGTTGGACCACCCAGGCTACTTATCAAGGTTCTTGTTCTACAAAATTCCTCTGATTTGACCACCCCTTCTCCTTGACCACCTTTTGCTCAGTTGAAGGCATTGAATTTAGTGCTTAATGGAAGGCAACCCATCATTCCAAAAACCTAGACCCTTCTGATCATCTTTTTTGAGCTACACTCTACTGCACTTTTGAGTTCAACTTTAGAACAACTGACTCCACCTTTGGTACTTGTATCAAAGCTTGAAATCATTTACAATAGCCATCCCAACCCATTCACCCACCCTTTGACCCTATTCTGAACTTTGAACCAAGCAGAATTTGTACCCTTCTAGTTCACAAGGAGGACATTGCAAAACATAGGCATGCCAGGGTGTTAAAGTGCAAACATATGGAAATTCAATTGTATGAGGGGTTCTCACAAAAAATACATATTCAAAAAATAATAAAAAAATTTAATAGAAAATGATATTGGAGAAAGGGGGAAATTTTGTGAATTGATTGGAAATATTTCCTAAGGAAAAGAGCAGGAAATTCAAATGTCAAAATGAAGCAAAAATCAGAAATAAAAAGGATAGTCATATCAATTGATTATGGGATTTACTTAAGTTATAGACCTAATCAAAAGAATGATTAAGTACTGAAATGCTAGAGATAAGGAGATTAGTAGTGAGTGCTGATTTTAGGCCTTTTGGGCTAAAACATTTACGCATTTGTTAAGATCCAGATTAGTCCTCAAGAGGTTGAGGAAAGTGCGAAGCTGATGTAATAGGTCTAAGCATTAGGGATTATTCAGCCTCATTGCCTACATTTTGGTTTGCGGTACTTGGTAACCTAAGCACCTAAAATCACACACTAAGTCTTGTTCAGTGCGCCTAATAAAGAAAATCATGCCAAAAGTATTCTGTTATGAAAACAGCTCGACAATACAAGTTGATTAGATGAGTTCTTGGCGCGGAGTGGTGGGAAACTCCCATCAAAGATGCGTAATAACATATTGTCTCGATGCTTGTCTCCTATGATATTTAAATATCCTACCGGGGGCATGTAAGCACTTTGTGCTAGTTTAGGTTCCATGGGAGGGATTATCCTGAAATGTCAATTGCTAGTGCCTGAATTTAGCTATAGAATGCCATGGGTGGCACTATCCCGAAGTGTCAAGAGCCAGGATTCTAGGGGTTGCCATGGGCAATGTTATCTCGAAGCATTGAAAGCCAGGGACCCTTCGAGGATTGATGGTGGAGACAAGGAATCCGATACAGACCGTGTTTAGGGTCAATCCAAACTTGGATCAAGGGAAATATAAAAGGAAAAGAGATAAAACTCTCAAAATGAAAAAAATCTTTCTCTACCGCTCTTGTAAAATGCACTGGCAAATTGAACCTGGACTTAATACATCTCATGCACGAGTGCTTTAACCGCTGGGTTCAACAAACCTCTGGGCAGTTTTTGTAGGCCTTAGAAACCTTCGCTGTAGACCCAGGCTGAAGCTAGTTAGATCTGGATCCTGAATGATACTTGAGTACCTCTTGGCCTATTGTTGCCATTCTGATCTAATTTCTAGAGAGTCACAAATTAGGCATTTGAAGATCAAAGCATGGTCTAGAGATCTAGTTCTTTCCATAAGATTTTGCTAGGGCCTAGCAAAAGTTAGGCATGGGGGTAAGATGGTAACACCATCATGAGCCAGAACTAGCTTTAATTAGTCATAATCGAGCGACAAATGCTCCTACATAATCGCCTGAGAGCCATAATTCCACGCATATCCATTTTGGGAGAAGAACATTAAAATAAGGATAATTCTGCCATGTCAACATCATACCACGAATGCAAAGTAACCATGGGATTTTCCAGGGGTTAAATGAAGGTCAACTAAGCATTAAAATCCAATAAGAGGGTCTATACAAACAAAAGCAGGTTTCACGTGTTTCGAGAATCGCATCAGCACCTAAAACCCTAATTTCATACCTGCCTAAATGATAGAGGTTTCGATTAGGCAAAAATTCATTTAAACATTCTAAAATTCATAGAAAAATATTCTACGAGGTTTTGGTACCCTTAGTTTGACCATCTGAACCTATTTTGATCTTGAACAGTCTTAGAGGAAATTCTACCCTAATTTGAGTTTCTACTTAAATTGACAACAGAAACTTGGTCAAAACTCAAATCTGACTTTACCATCAGATTGCTTCGATCCAAATTAGGTTTGTAGCAAAATTAGAACCCAATCAGAGTCCATCCTGACCTAGTTTGCATTTCGACTCATTTAAACTCTATTCCTCTAAGTTAAGCCCTTAACTGTTGAAATATTTACCAGTAAGTCCCTAACTTCCTTATCCTCTTTGCAAATGGGTCCTTGCTGCCATTGGGGGTCAACCGACCTCCAAGTAGTTTTTGACAAAGCCAAAATAGCATCAGATCATCATCAAATCCCACTAAATTTGGTGGGATTGATGTTCACACGGTGAGGATTTGTTTGGACTTAATTTGGGACTCAGATCTTACATGAAAAGCTTGTGTGAATGCATGAGATTCATGGGTGTTTTTCCTTCAATCTCAATCCATGTAGAGCCCTTTCCTTATCTAGAGCTTGCCTAGAAGCTCTATATAAAGCTCTAAGACTTGATACCATGCTCCTTAGCAAGAAAAAGGGCAAAAATACCTCGACTTCTCCTCTCTCCGGCCTGCTCTGACTTGCTCCAGTGATCCCCCTCCACCATCTTCCTATGGCCTCCCAATAGATAAGTTCGGAATGCCATAATCTTCCTCGACTTCGTCTGCCCCTCGACGGCCAACTCAAGAGTTGCCTCTCACTTTCTTCCTTATCGTCTCCCTCATCGGAGCCTTCGTCCCCTCTAGCACTGGCCAATCAAAGCCGACATGGATCTCCTTCCCCGTTGTCCATTAGTTAGCTCAACCACTTCCTTTTCCTCTCTAGATTAGGTTCATCTCCTCCCTCTCCTATTTGGATTAACTATCCACTACCTCCCCGATCATCTTCTTCTACTCCGACCAAGCCTCCGGTGAGGCCTTTAAATGCACTCCACAGTTCACCAAACTCTACGCGATCACCCCCAAAACCTTCTTCATGCTTCCACCACCAAAACCCCTCAAGAAATTGAGGGATTCATTCATTGAACACCTCCACCGAACACCTCCTTCACTGTCCACCCTCTCCAGCTTCGGCCGGCCACCATACACCATCACGTACCAAACGGACTCCTCAACTCCATTCCAATCCTCCCGGCAATGGTTCTGAACTAGCTAATTGGGGCAAGAACCCATCCTTTGGATTTCAGGTACCATCTCCACCTACGTAAGCGTAGCTGCCATCGTCGTCATCAAACACCTCCATCCGATAGCCAAACAACCTACCACCAACAGTAGGAAGTGTGGTTTCACCTCATGAAGCAATCTACACCTTTAATTGAGGCTTCCAATAGTGATAGCAGCGTGCATTCAACGACCCTTCAACGCTGCTGTTGTGCGAATGAGAAGTGGGGAACATAGTCCTACATCATGCAACCACAAGCTATTGATGGCACATATAAGTGATTTGTGCCATATGCTTTTCGCTCAAGACAGCGAGGGGTCAGGTCCCCCATGCACCTAACCTCACTCCTCGCTCACCTCTCACGTTGGTGAGCCTGGACCCGATATTGCATAGATTCGATAACCCGACTGTATACCCGATTAACCCTGATTCTAAGAGAAGGAAGAGGAATTGTGAGAGATGGGGGTAGGGTTTTGCTTCATCATGGAATACCTCAGGGTGCATGCTGAAGAACGAGAGGCTCACACTTATCCTCTCAATTGCCCTTGTATGCCTTGAGAATAGGCTCTATGCCTTGGTGAAAATTAAGTTGTTTGGCTCTAATGGGCGACGTCTGATGGATGTCTTTGGTTCGGATGCCTTGAAAACATTTAAGTGCTTGAAATGTGGATTAATTGATTGAGAACATTGTTGATTTATTTGGATGATTTGAATAGTTGGGATGCATACTTAATTATGAGGATTTAATCAGTGATTCAAATCACCATTGTTTTGCTTCTCTATTTCTTTTTATCCCATCACTCCTTGAGATATTATTGATTGTTATTGAATATCAATCTGACCAATTTATTCATTGCATATCTTTTATTGTGCTAATTTATTCTAAATTGAGATTAATGTGTGAATTCCATATTTGCTCCCTACGAACGACCTCGAACTCCGACTAGATTATGAGTCTATAAATTTAAGTGTTTTTTGTGTCTTTTGTTGACTATACTACGACGCATATATTTCCTAGCACTCGACGAAAGCGCCCAAACACCCAACTCACAACAGAATTATGATCTTCTGATGAATATTAACGAATATTTATCTTTGCAATTAGGCTAAATTAGGCTAATTATCACCAATGATGGTGCTACCATCAGTAAGTTAGCTAGAATAACAGTGCTAGCCTCTGTCTACAATATCGCCTATCATCCTATTTTCTGTTGTTGTCTCGGGGTACGATAGTCCTTAAAGAACCTAGCGACAGTAGGAATGTGACCAATTTCCTTGAGCAGTGGGACCTGAATATGGACTTCCTTGAACTTGGCTTTCAAGTCCTCAAAATTCTACGTTCCCATTTTCTTTGCTAATTCCCATGTAAGAGCTTTAGGAAAAGGGACGTGAATCTCATGGTTTTGGGGTCGTTTCCCTTTATCTACCTTAGGTGGCTCCTGAGAAGAAGAGGATGAGCCATCTTGTGGTAGTGGATAAGAGGAATCATGACCTACCTACCTATATGGTGGGTCCTGTGTAGTGTTCCTACTCCTCAAAGTGATAGCCTTCTCATCGGCATACTATCCTTGAGGTGGTGGAGGAGCGGAAGGGGCATAGTAGGCTAGGTTCGGTAATAAAGCTAGTTGACTTTGCACATACCCAGGTGGTGTAGGAGGTGCCTAGAGTACTGCATGCACCTATCCACGTGCTGCTTGGAACCTTGGGAGTGCACCTGGGTTCTGCACATATCTCAGGTTTGAGACAGACTGAGAGGGTAGGTTCCCCGTTATCTATGTTCCTGCAGCAACTGGTTCTACATATTTTGGATATTCTGTATCTGGTTAGCCATTGCTTTCAAGATCTTCAGATAATCACAATTCGATTGCCATACTAACTCTTTTAACTCCTCTTTCAATTTTTCCAAGCTAGGGTTGGCCAGCCTTAGAGGATGATTGGTAGCGTTATGCAATGGCTGGTAAATCGACAGCGACTGCAGCTGAGACTACGCATTCTCATATTGCCTAGTCTGGTGTTGTGGATCTTGATTTGGCCACTGTGCATTACCAGATCAGGAGAAATTCAGATGATGGCACCAACCATGGTTATACGTCTTGAGTATGGGTTATTACACCCATATCCTTGGATAGCACTAACATCTTCGTAGGTTGAAAATGTTTGAGACGTATATTCGTCAAGGGAATACGCAGCATAATCATCATGAGGCATGTAACCCTGATCATAGGGCATCAGATCCATATTATTCACGGGTTCCTGATACATAGGATCCTACAAAAGAATAGATGGAGAAGATGCATCCCGAGTGAGTAAATGTACACGAGCAAGAGGGGCTCAAGATGCCGAGGAAGAGTGCGATGTAGCAGCAATTCCTGGATAACTTGGACGAGAATGAATTAATTCATCTATCTTCTTGTCCAGCAGATCAACCTTATCCAACTTCTTGGTGATAATATCCATGTCTGCTCGAGTTGACTTAACATGAGCCTTGTGGACATTAACTTATTACTGTCCAGGTCGTTGGAATTGGTTAATGGAGGTGGCATTCAAGGAGTTCTTTGCTAAAGATTCAAAGAACTCAAAGGCGTTGTCCTCAACTTTAGCTAGGAAATTCCTGCTACTAGATGCATCAGCCAGGTACTGATAGATGTCATCTAGACCATGGTAAAAGATATGGGCTAAGTGCCGTCTGGGCACACCATGGTGTAAACATTTCCTAAGAAGATCATGAAATCAGTCCCATGCATCATGAAACTTTTCCCCTTGTCCCTGGTAAAAATTCATGATTGCCTGCCTCATTGTGTTCATTCAACCTTTTGGGAAGAACTTCTGGAGGAATTCTCAACCTAATTCCCCTAGGTTCCAATTGGCCTCCCAATGGTCTTGAACCAATATGAAGCTTTATCCCTCATTGAGAATGAGAAAAGATTCATGAGAACAATCGCAAGATCAACATTTCTAGGTCAAACCGTTTCGACGATTTGACTCAAATCCTCGATGTGCTGGAAGGGATTCTCATTCAAGTGTCCATAAAAATAAATTTGAATCAGACTTATTGCATTTGGCTTGGGATTGAATGCATCTCTGCCTGCAGGAATCCAAAGTTGTGGTGCTATAATCATTATAGCTAGATTGTAGAAATCCTGTAGTTGTTCTCCGTGCAATGGGTATTGCATTCTATCCAACGTATTTAGTATCTGATTAATGCTCTGCTGATGTCGCTCCTCAGATGCAGCGACTTGGGCCTCTAAACGGGTCATCGGATCTTGGTCCTCGTGACCAAGATCAGGATTAGGATTAGCCATTCCAGTTAATCGAGTGGAAGGGGTGGAGCAAGAAGAAGAAGATGCGAAAAGTCGCCTACGTTACCTTAGGTTAGGTTCCCAAGGTCCAACAAAATCAGGTGATAAAGACCTCCTCCCTTGCATAAACCAACACAAGGGTAGGTGAAGTCAAGCCAACAAGACTAAGCCCTTGCAATCAAATGTGGTCCTTAGATTCAGATGAACAAATTTTTTGTTCACGTTTGAATTCCTGAAGTAAATTTGTTATAAAACCAACTGCAAATAATCCCCGTTTCCTAAGCTAGACCAGCCAGTATGAATACGAGGGGACTAAAGGGAAGGTTCTTCCTTTGGCTTGCACCTCCAAGTCCTTGATACCCCTTAGCTGTGGTTGTTTGGCACTATCCTGTAGGCTTAGACATTGGGTTTTGCAAAGGAAGTTGAGACTACCCTATAGTTAAACAACAAATGTAGGTTAAATTAAGATTTTTCTTTATGTATTTCAATCTTTCTTTAAGTAATTGAGTTAGGTGAGGTGGTCAACCAAGTGACTCAACTCACCAACTAGGCAATGGACTCAATTGAGTCCAATCCTAGTCAATTGGCCTCTACTATCAAAAACCCTAAAAGGGGTACCAAGGGTTTATGCAACTTCTACTTAACTCAAGCAGTATACCAAGTAATCAACTTAAAAACACTCTCCACGACAAATATCGAATCCAAATTGAATAAAATTTGGTAGGAAGATTTTTTCTTAAATTAGCTTTATAGAGAATATTTTTATATGATTTTTACTATTTTGAGTGATTTTATATTAATTTTGAACTAATAAGGGTCATATAAGGCAGCTTGACCCCCTGTTAGTTTCTCTTCTTGAAACAGAATCCACTCAGATCCCAAAATTTGGGAAAAATACTAAATTAAAGCTTGTTTGATTAGCTTTCAAATACCCGTAGTTTCAGGGCAATCAGATTTATATGTTGTTCGAAATAAATCTTTAAAGATCGAAAGAAAGCGATTTTCAGTCTATTTGACCCCCTACACTTCATGAATTTTCAAAAATTATACATTGCGAATTTTTCAAAATTAATGGTGGCATTAAAAAGCTAGTTTGAAAATATACGTTCAACATGAATTTCAAGATTTTTGGATCAACAGATATTTGGTAAATTAATTTTTAAATCATTAAAAACTTTCTGGCCTAATTTCAAGAGATAGTAAAAAGTCTTTCCAAGATGTTTTCGAAAGTAAATAAGGCTTTTACTCAAAATATTCTTTTTTCAAAAGCAAAACCCTAACCTAAGATTTAGATAAAAGTCCTAAACCTAAGATAGGTAGTGTGCACCTAAATGTATCTTCACTTGTGCCCAATGTGTGCATAGAATCCCCATTGCTTTCCTGCACACCAAGATAGCAAGCAGGTACAAATATGTTAGAAATGATATCTTAGATCAGAAATCACGTTTGCCTTGCCTCCCCAGCAATGACGCCATTTGTTTGGGTTGAATCATGCGAAATAGAAAAACTATGGCCTAATATAGTCACATGGTAATCCTAAACAACAATTTTATAACGAAACTTTGGTGAGTCCTAGTCAATCTCAGGGAGGCGATAATGGCAAACTAATTCTGATTCTATTTGCTTTAAAAATGTAGTCTGATCTCTAAGTTGCGGATATATGATTCGCAGGTTGCATTATTAAGGTGAAGAACATGTGCATGTGTCAGAAAAATGATGAATGTGAATGTATGGGTTTCAGTACACACAATTTCGACAATGTGAAGGCTACCGATGGAATTAACATCTAATACTAAATCATTTATACATGTAGGCACTATCATCATTTATTTTTTATAGACAAAAGCAAATTCAAAATAATATATCATATATAGATGGCAGTTTCTAGATACATGCTTCAGCTAACACTATGAATGCAGTAAAAGAACAAGAATAAAGAGAAAAAAGTAGAGAGATGTGAGCAGAGATGAGGGCGCTGATGGTGCTACAGTACGGATTGCTTCGGAAGCCTTAGATTGCTTAAGAAAGATCAAAAGAAGTGACCCCTTTGGTGGTAAGGGGGTGGTGAGGAGCTTGGAGGAGGAGAGCCCTTGAAGTGGAAATGGAGGTGGGGATGCTCGATGGAGGTGAGTGATGGTATGGGGGTGTCCATGGCCCTTTAAATAGGAAAATTGGGGGGTAAAATAGGTATTTTAGGGCCCCCAATTGTGCCATCAAGCTATAGTGAATGAGGATCATTGATCTGCAGATCACGGGCTCTAATTATGTCAAGATCGTCCTCAGATCTCCCTCCATCGCACGCTACAATCTGCACTCACATTATGGCTTCATTGTGGGCATCTGATCTCCATCGTGTGGCCAGTTGCGCATAAAAACCGTTGCTCCTCGAGTGCTCATCACGTGCTCAATGCTTGTGTTCCATCATGGTCATTTGATCTGATGATCAACGGCTGAGATCTTATTTACGGCGTAGATCGCGTAAAAGATGAATACACCATAGTATAGCACGAAATACATTTGGATAGAAAAAATTAATGGAATTGGGAGTCCCAGTCGATCACAGGGAGGCAGAAAAATGCTTTTGATTTCATGGATTTATTCTAAATCTAATTACTAAATAGTAGAGACAATGAATCACATTATATATATTTATCATGCAGAGAGTTTGAACATGAATTGCATAGATGTAACTATAACTAAACAAATTATAAGGATGAATAAAACTATCTAGGTAACAGAATGAGGGCACCGCAGGTGGTCCATGGTGGCCTTCTGGAGAGGTTGGGGAGAACAAGAAGATCTGACAGGGTGGCCCAATGGATTCTTCAGACAAAGGCAGAGAAAATGGGAAGAAGAAGAACGGAGAGAGGTGGAAGGAAGAAGAAGTGAGAGGTGATAGTTGAGAGTTATCTTCCCAAGGGGGGCCCTTTGGTCCTTTTATAGCTTTTTCTTCTCGTACAAATCCTTCCCCAAATCCTTCTTCTTGGTCGGTTTATTCTGTGCTACCACGTGGCGCTCTCTGCACCCTCGGATGTAGATCACACGACTCCCGCTCTCCCACACCTTCACGTTTTTGCTTTTGCCGCATGCCTTCAAATCCTGCCGTCCGATCTCAAGATCGGATGGCTTAGATAGCCACAGTACTGTGCCTTCGCAAATCCTAAGTGTGATTCAAGTGCGTTCTAGATTTCGTACAACCTGCAAAATTGTGTCTAACCCCCTTTACGCTCTAATCACGCCAAGTGGCGTACTATGCGTAGTCGGATCTTGCAATTGCGCCTGCACATGCCTGCCTCAATTTTGTGCAACGCAGTGCTTGAACTTGCATCTCGCGCATACGCATGCGAACGTGAGCCAACACATTGCGCAAACCCTTTAGTATATATACTTGTTAGTTTTTATTTATACTCACCCAATCTGGGCGAGCGACGTGGCGCGCTCATGGTCATTCATCTTCTTTTCCTTGTATCCGGTGATGTAGGCCTCCGATTAAGTTGATTTCTGCACCGTCGGATTGCGAATGTTGGTTCGGATCCATCTGTGTGTTCGGATTTGTCATCTAAGGTCTGGATTTTCATCAATTTTCCCCTTAGCTCTTGATCTTCTGCATACTCCCTAGGGTCCTACAGGAGTCTGATTGATGCGATCTTGGATGCATTGGACTCCTGTCATTATTCCGAACACATCCATAAGGTTGGATCAATCATCTGTAGCCTTGGATTACTTGCAATCATTAATACCTCCCAAATAACATAGTTTAATACATAAAACACATATACCAACTACGATGCAGAATACGATGCATATGCATACAGAATGTTCATGTTAAGCTAAGTTCTAGCTTAATTCATGCGAGTTAGGGCCTATGATTGCTGTGCAATCATACCCCCATGCCTAAATCTTGCTAGTCCCTAGCAAATGCTCGACTAAATGCATTTTACCAACAGTTAAACTAAATATTTATTTCTTTTTGTTGCATCCAAAAATTTAAACTCTAGATAACTATGAATATATAATGTTGTAGCTTTTGCAATGGATCCAAGCAAAGAGTCAAAACACATTTAAAGGTTGCACTTAACTCTTAGTAAAATTCTGTTGAGATAAGTGAACCTCTTCTCTCGGGGTTATAAAATATTTTCTGATTTTTGACCCAGTGTTTGGTTTAGGTAGGAGATGTCTGAGTTAACTGGATTGTATTTGGTGGCTCACTCTCTTCTGGTGCTTCTTAGAGACTGGTATTTCAGAATTTAGATTTCCAGATTATTGAATAAATCAACATTGGGTGGGGCTGGAAAAACTGTGCTCTCTATAATCTTTTGTACTCTTCTCTCTTTTTTTTCTTTTTCTTCCTGAGCTCACATCTCACCAGATTTGCAAATGTATTTGGTGGTCTCATATGGCATGAAACTTTAATTAGGTTTTGATAACCCTACGACTAAGTTAGAAGCTCTCAAAGCGTATTCATGCGGTCAAAAATGCAGAAAAAGTAGGTTAAGGCTGTATTTGGTGGTTCGTGAGGGTGGTAGGTGTTTTTGCGTCAAAACATTTAACTTGATTCACATCATGCAATTGTTTCACATAACACTTTTTTTTCATCCTTTATTATTATTATTATTATTTTCTTTTTTTTTCTATTTTTTTTCGAGCAAACAACTCTCTTATATGCAAATCTATTGGCACAATGCAACAACACGACATACTGTTGTATTTATTAGCACAACATAACGCGATATACGTACTTTTAAGCATGAGAAATTCGTGGGGATTTTTGGGATGACCAAGTGAATTTTGTGTGGCTTATTTGGTGAAAGTGCCTATTCGCGGCACCAGGTAGGGAACGGATAGGATGACGTATTTCTGACGTTGACATCAGTACCCTCCTTCAACCGAGGATTCCATAGAGGCCAGTCGTGACCATCCACCTCAGTCCTAGTTTTATCAGAACCCGCTATCTATGTTTTTGCCTTATTTGGTGGCACTCGTATGGAATTTCTCACACATTTAGTAAGCAAGAATTGAGAGCGAAAACTATGCCCAACGTCAAGTGTTATTATTCAATTATTAAAGATTCTTTATACTAGCCTTAGAGCACCAGTAACCTCTCTACTCTAACCTCACATATATTTTTGTGGAGTTACTAGAAGATAGTTCACCTGACTCCCTGATTACTATCCAAGGGTTCAGGAGAAGATGCGATGCTTCTTCTCGACAAACTAGAAATGTCTATCGATTTTCGCAGAGGGTTCATTGCAAAATCTACATGCAAATATGAAATTATACTGGATTCTAAGTCTATGAATCCACTAAAGAATAAATCTTTAATAAAATCTCTTGATAAAACGATCTAATCCCCCCAATTGTTGGTAGAAAATTTACAGTTTTTTATAAACTACCCCCACATGCCTAAGTGTTTGCATGTCCTCATGCATGAATAAAAGAAATAAGGCAAGGTGTATGTGGATAGAAATGACCTGAAACTGCTTTTGAGTTGTCATTCAGTTAATGCCATCATTGCAATGCCATAAACAATATGCAAAACAATATGCAAAACATTATGTGAAAATGAAATATGCTATGCATATATGTATAAGTTTAACTGTGATGCCTAAATGCAAAGTCTAAATGCTATGCCTAACTACGATGCTGAGTTTAATGCCTCTAGCTAGGCGAAACTCATTAAATGGATCAATGATTGCAAGAGACAGACAAAGGATAGGCAGGAAGATGTGTTCCACTATCATCAACGGGCCAAGAATGTAGAGTAGTTGCCCGTGAATGCCAAGGCTACAAGTTCAGCAGAATAGAATCACAAGGCCTAGAGCAGCTTGTAGCCAGGTGCTATAAGAGAAATAAAACCGAGTGCTAGAGTTATAAGGAGCAAGTAGTAGCCATGAGGGATCCGGAGTGGGACACTAGTCATATGGGTCCTGAAAGTGGTGAAACAAGAATGTAGGGACCCGTGTGGTGCAATCAGAAATGGTGTAAAGAACCATTTCATGATTGGATCTGGGTGTTGGTGGTTGTAGAGTAGGTGTGTCGAATATGATTTTATGTTCCATCCTAATAGCTATATTTTCACCCAAATCATTCTCACCCTTGGGTTTATCAGGAATCTCGTATGGATTGCTCAAATTCTGCTCGTGGTGTGAATCCTCAAATGACTAGGTGGCAATTTATTTTCCCCAAGGTGTGAAGAATCATAATATAGTAAAGCCTCAAATTCTTTCATTTTTTGCTCTGTGGCTTTAGTGAAATCCTCGATATCCAAAAACAAAGATGCGAAAGAATCTATGATAAATTTGTCTAACTCCAAATCTAAAAATTCCTCCAGATTTTTCAGATTATCCTAACAATCAGAAATGGAGTTTTTAGTAGATTCTTTCTTAGCTTTTATTGGATTGTATGGTAATTCAAAATTACCCTCATGGATTTCAATATATTTATCATCTACGCTTGTCATGAGGGTTTTAGGCAATTCCACTCCAGATCTCTTATAATCCAAATCATGGGCCACATTAAGTGTATATGCCCAAGTCTTAGAATGTACTAAGTCTTGGGTGTCATGATCCTCCATCTCTATCTCCCAAGATTCAGGATTTTTAGATTAAAAATCGATCATGGAACTTTCCTCACTATTTTCTAAGCTAGAGCTCTCAACTAATTTCTTTTCAAATATGCCAAGAACATTTCCCTTAATTCCATCCGATATCTCATCTCTCACGTGAAAATCACCTACATCTTCTTCTTCGGGCATGTCAGTCGAAGAATCCTTAATAGTTGTCTTAAGTTCCCTAAAATCCTCTGGGCTAGTCTGAACTTGGTACTGCAAAAGGAGTATATCTTGAAGTGTGCGAGTTTGTTGATTCATCCAAGCCACAGATTCTAGTTCCTTAAGGGCTTCCATCAGAGATTCTTTGATTGCAATCAAAGTCTATCTCTTCCCTGGATCAGTAGTGATCTGGATTTGATGTACATATCTCACAACTGTGTCCTTGTACTTTGCTATTGTTTGTTGCAGTCTGAGAAGTAGTTACGAGTCTATTGGTGGCTCCCCAGTGGTGATCTGTGTGGACGTGGCCTCAGATGCGAATGTTAGGGAAGAAGGAGGGTTATAATATATTTGGTCTGGGGAATCAGAAGGGTGGTGGGTGGGTTCAGTGTAGTTATAGGTTGCGGTTGATTCCTTAACCTTAAGTGGCTCACCATCCACCTATGGTACATTCTCTCTAAATTTAGGGCACCTAGAGGTGATGTCGTGGGTTCTTTGTCTTTCATCCTGAATTGCTTTTCTTAAGTCTTCATATTCCTTTTTTCTGACCATTTTTTCATCCTGGACTATTTGGATCAGTACGACGATCTGATGGTTCTTGTGAGATGTAGGAGCCTGCCTTTGGTGGGACTAATCAAGATAATTAGTCATCATGATGAGATCTCGATCCTGCATAGGGAGTGTCTTTAAGTGCTGTGAGATCTGTGTGGATGTCTAAGTTATTGAGGTGGGTATGTCCTAGGCCTGAGGTGCGTGCATATAGGAATAATGAGGAGCAATCTCCCACCAATAAGAAGTTGGGTTGGGAGGAGAACCCTATTGATGGTAAGATGAGAAAGAGTATGGGTCCATGATTAAGATGATCAAAGGACACCAGAAGGGTCCTAGTGACCTTACACCGATTACAAGGGACTGGTGGCAAAACAAGGCAAGGGCCTTGTAATCAAATTTGTCCTTAGAATCAGATGACCGGATTTTTCATTTAAGTTTGTGTTATTAAAAATTTGGCTAGAGACCAACTGTAAGGATTTCCCGCCTCTCAGGCTAACCTAACCAGTCTGGTTACGAGAGGACTATGGGGAAGGTTTTTCCTTTAGCTTCCACCTCCGGTTCCGTTACCCTACAGCCACGATCGTTTGACACTACCCCGCAGGCTTAGTCAATAGGTTTTGCAAGAGAGGTTGTAACTACCAAGTAGTCTCAAGCCAAATACATGCTATTTGATGTATTTTCTTGAATTCTTAACATGTTTCTTTAATGTAGTATGTGGTTGGCGGTCCACAAGGTGACTTGCCTCACTGACTAACTTTTGGGCTCATCGGAGTCCAAGTTAGTCAATGTGATCCTCGTGGCTCAAGCGCTTCTAAGTTGTTCAAATTAATGACCACAAATCAAATATAAACTCTCAGGTAAAGATGGAATTCAAATGATTTGAAACTTGGCAAGAAGATTCCTTTTTCAATAATCCTTTCAGAGAGTATTTTTTCAAAATTTTTACTATTCCAACAAATAGTTATGAATTCTTAAATAGCAAGGAGTCGAATCTTAGATTTAGACCCCATGTTGGTCTTTCTATTGGAAATAGTACCAAATATACTCCAAAAATTTTGTAAAAATATGATAATTAAATCTAATTTGATTATCTTTGAAACCCCACTAGATGTGAGTAAATCATATTTGTATGTTGGTCAAAATCGATTTTCAAATTTCATGAAAGTTCTATTTTCAAGCAATCTGACACATATGTACTCTATGAATTTTTAAAAATTCCACAGAAGAAATTTCCTTTTAGAAATGGTGGAGTTGGAAAGACAATTTAAAAATCTAGTTCCAGTTCAAATTTAAGGATTTTTGGAGTACTAGAAACATAGCCATTGAATTTTAAAGATGACACTTACTTTTTGGCCGAATTTCCAAATAGGATTGTGTGCACCTGATTTCCGCAGCTCTCACTTCGATTCGTTCGCCACCTCTCTGGTTTAATCTGAACACAAAAATAGTATGTTAGAGATTAAATCAAAAAGTCACCTTACCTCCCCAGCAACGACGCCAATTTATTCAGGGCGTAGATTGCAAAATTCTAGATTGAGGAGAGTAGGAACACGATCCGACAGGGTTGCCCAACGGATTCTTCTGATGGAGGCAGAGAAGATGGGAAGAAGAAGAAGAGAGATAGGTAGAAGAAGGAAGAAGAAGAGAGAGTTGAGAGTTATCTTCCAAAGGGGAGCCCTTTGGTCCTTTTATAGCTTTTTTGTCTCATATAAATCCTTCCCTAAATCCTTCTTCTTAGTCAGTTTATTCTGGTGCTACCACATGGTGCTCTCTACGCCCTCGGGTGCAGACCACATGGCTCCCACTCTCCCATGCCTTCACATTTTTTCTTTTGCCGCATGCCTTCAAATCCCGCCTTGACATCGGCCGTCCGATCCTTAGACAGCCGCAGCCTCGCACCTTCGCAAATCCTAAGCGTGATTCACTCACCTTCCTGATTTTGTACAACCTGTGCAATCACACATCCTACCTACGGTGCACTCTGATCACACCATGTGATGCGCTATGCACCATCAGATCACGCAACTATGCCTGCACGTGCTTGCCTTAATTTTGCACAGCGTAGGGCTCGAACACGTGTCCCGTGCATATACACACACGTGCGAGCCAACGCACTGTGCAAACCCTTTAGTATATGTACTTGTTAGTTTTTATTTATACTCATCCAATCAAAGCAGGCAACGTGGCGCGCTCGTGACTGTTCATCTTTTCCGTGTATCTGGTGATGTAGTCCTTCGATTAAGTTGATTTCTGCACCGTTGGACTGCAAATGTCAATCTGGATCCATCCGTCTGGTTGGATTTGCCATCTAAGGCTTAGATCTTCTTCAATTTTCCCCTTGGCTCTTGATCTTCTATGGACTCCCTAGGGTGCTACGGGAGTCTGATTGATGCGATCTTGGATGCGTTGGACTCCCATCGTTATTCCTAACAGATCCATAAGGTTGGATCGATCATCTGCAGCCCTGGATTACCTGCAATCATTAATACCTCCCAAATGACATAGTTTAATACGTAAAACTCATATACCAACTACGATGCAGAATGCGATGCATATGCATACAGAATGTTCATGTTAAGCTAAGTTTTAACTTAATTCAGGCGAGTTAGGGCCTATTATTATTGTGCAATCAAATCTCGTCAAAGGCACACCCATTGCACGTTCAAGGCTTGCACCCACATCCACCTGCGTGTTATCATGCACATTTGATCCTCCAGTCATCAACTGTGCCCGTGGCGTGTTGCACGCCACACTATCATGATCTAACACTTGAATTCCACTCGCTTGTCACGCAGCACAATTTGCCATCCCCCCTCAGCATCTCGAACAGGCACTCGGTGCTTGTGATAGCGGACTTGAGCAACGCACTACATCTACATTTGAGTCAAAGTCTTGATTTCTTATGTGAACACCCTCAATAATTGGATGACGATCCAATGACTGGGATGAAGCTCCTCTTGGTAAAGTAGACTGATCGACTATGTGGAGCATCCAGGTCGACGGCCCACAGATCTCATGGGGGATCCTTCAGAGAAAGAGGGCGAGGTGGGGAGCCATTGGGATGGCACTACATGACACCATCTGATCGTCCATCTTCCTACCTTTGTAGATGGTGCTACAGGGCTCTAATCGAAGTGATTTTTGCATTGTTGGACTACAATCATCGCTTTAAGTCCTTCTGTTTAGTCAGATTGATCATCTGCAATCATTATTAACTATCAATTAGAACATAAAATAACATTATTCTTTACATAACTAAATAAGTCAATTATGATGCAACTATGCAGCTCATGCATGCATTATTCTTAAGTTAAGCTAGAATTTAACTCAATTCTGGTCGATTAAGTCTTATGATTGCTGTGCAACCAGTGGGCTCCGATTTCTTTCTTTTAAGGTTGGAGTGTAAGGCTTGAGGGAAAGGAATGGGAGTTTTGCCTTTTGAATCTTTCCCTTTTTCTTGGTCTTCCTAAGTTAGGGTGGGAGGAGCATCGACATGCATTTGGGATGGTTGGGTTTTATGTGTGGGATAAGAGGGCCCAGGATCATTAGTAGTTTTTCCACTCCTCAATTGTACCACATTTGCAGTGTGGTTGTTCCTGGGAGGAGGTCGAGGGCCCTAGTTTTGGTTCAAACCTGGGGGGTGCTACAGGGTTGGCTAGATAGGAGGTTGATAATGATTAGGATTGAACCCTGGTTGTGGTTCCTTTGATTATTTGGATTAGCCATGGGCTAGGAAGGCAAATTATCTACAGGTCTTAGGTCTGGAGTAACCCCAATTTGATTTTTCAATGTAGTCACCATGCAAGTTACTTCAGTCATTTTGTTTTGCATGCCCTGTAGGGTTACAATAAGCTAGGCATTAATATCATTTTGAGACAGCCTAGAAAACATCGATTTTGCCCATAGATCCCATCTGGTTTTGATGGAAAGGAACTTGAGTCAAGGCTTTCCCGAAAAAGTTCAGGTTATTCCTCCAATTAGGGTTGTATGAATTGGTGGAATTTCTAAAATTATCCTAGAGAGTAGAGATATGCTCAGTAGCAGGGATAAAAGAATTGGGAGAATCATATGTCGCAGTCATTTTCGATACAACCTCAGAAAAGTAATTTTGCTTAGTTGGAACAACACTAATGTTGTGCAAGTTTTCTCTCTTCAAGATGTTAGGTTGAGTCAGCTTTGAAGCTTGTTTCTGATTGAATTTTTCCTCCAATTTCTTTTGGTGAATTTGCATCTGGTCCAGCCTCTGTGCAATCATTTGGATATCATCTTGAGTTAGTGGAATAGATGTAGATCTAGAATCGATTTCATTTAAATTGAGTCTAGGATTAGAATTCCTACCGAAAGTATCAATTGAGATATGATTAAATGAGTTTTCACTCATTTTTTCAAATAATTGGTATGCTCTTTTGGCATCTTTTTTCAGGGGGTTTCCCCCACATGAGACATCCACAAACTTTCATAATTGATCTTCTAATTCATGATAGAAGATCTGCACTAACTACCAAAGTGCGATTTCATGATGAGGGCAATTCCACAGTAAATCCTAAAATCTCTCCCAAGACTCGTGTAAAGATTCACCATGTTTTTGTTGAAAGATCACAATTGATCTTCGCAATGCATTTGTACGACCGATTGGGAAAATTTTCTTAAGAAAAGCACTTTTGAGTTGCGGCTAAGTTGTTCTAGGTCAGCCGATAGTCCTAAACCAGTAAGCAGCCATATCCTTAAGAATGACAGGAAGTAATCTCATGAGCCATAAGTCTTCCTACACATTGCGGGAGCGAGTAGTATGGGTAAGGACAGTAGTTCCTCCAAATGGCTAAAGGGGTCCACTCTGGGAAGGCCGTGAAAATGCTTGATGAAGTTTGGGATAGCCGACTTAATCTTGAAGTCTCCCGTGGGAATTACCACTCTTGGTCTCTCTTCATAGTTAGAAGGACCATAAAAATCCTTCAGAGGAATGATAGGATCATGGAGTGGTAAATTGCCTCGTTGATTGGCTAGGTTCGTCACAATCCTAGCCAGTTGTTGTTAATTAGTGTGAAGTTGAGCCAATTACTCAACCATCATCAACAATGGGTTAGGTGGGGGAGCCTAATTTTAATTCAGCAACTCATGATTTTCTAGATTTTGAGGTAGTTCCAGGCTAAGGAAATGAGGGAGGGGGAAGTCAGAATGTGCGTCAGATTGTAGATTTTGGATGGGAGGGTTAGAGGTGGGATGACAGGTGGAGGAGGCATTGGACCTATTTTGCGGGTTTTCCATTTTATGAGGGGAAGAAGAATGTGGAAAAAGAGATTGTTTGGAGCATGAGGCGGAATCAAGTGGTCCCTCCAGGTGCGTGTTTTAGGACGGTCACCCATGCATACTTTAGAAGAATAGAAGGAGAGAAGGAAAAAGGAGAGAGAAAATGTGTACAATCCAAGCAATCAAAATTCTAAGCCTAATCTTAAGGTTGACTCCTTAGTTAACTTAAGACTTGGGAACAAGAAAAGTAAGAAACCAATAATTGAACCCCCTTCCTAAAATCAACCTGGCTAGACTAGAGAGGTGGCTTGGGCCCAAGCATGTACTGGGAAAATCACCAGAGACTTGTGTAAACCCATACCCATCGTTTGACTTCCCTCCTAGTCTGACACCACGTTTGATTAAGGGAGTTGGGACATTTAAGGGTAGCTTAAATTTCATATTTCAAGCCTAAGAATGGATGAAATCCTTAGGGGTCAAGTTGCTACAAGTTTTTAATTAGGCTTAGGAGACTTCAAGTGCACAAGAGATGAAGGGCGTTAGTTTATTTGAATTTTTTTTTGTGTACGAATTGGGCTAGAAATGTTAAGCCCAAGCCAAAACAAATAAGGTTTGCAAATAAGGATTAGAATTAAAGGATTTTAGGGTTTTGATCAAGATTTCTAGATTTTAGAGCTCTCTTTTTAAGATTTCAAGCAAGGTCGTGAAGTTCCACACAATAATAGAAAAAAGTTGTTGGTGGAAGTCAATTCCTTTAAAATTGATATACTACTAGAGAGAAATCAAAACCCTAAAGTTTGAAAAATCCTATGTATGCAACTCCTAATATGAATCTCTTACTTCAAAACCTTTAAAGGTGGTGTTCCAAATAAGCACACAACACCACCACTAGATAGGAAACCAAACAAGGAATTGAAAAATAATTTTGTTGAGATTTTAGGAACTTGTTTGATATTTTTTCAGAATTTTTCTTCTTACTAGTGTCAAAAGGTAGAAATGATAGATTTGGAAAGTCGATTTTACAGAATCCTCAAATGATCTCTGAAATTTTTGAAAATTTTATATGTTGTAGATATTTTAACAAGGATTCCATAAATATAATTTTGTCCTAATCTAATAAGTAGAAAAATTTATAAAATTCACAGGCAATAAGAAAATAGTAGAGAAACAAGGTGTGACCCCTATTCAATCCACTAATGTTTTAATTTTTTTATTTTTATTTAAAACTTATGAAATTTGGGCTCAAGGTTCCTGACTCAAAGAGACTTCCTTGGGTGAAGTTTGGTGATTGTAGGAAGCCTCTAAGCACTCGAACCTGATTTTTCAAATTCACGACAAAAGTCTAGATTTTCAAAAATCAGACACCAATAATATAAATGTGGTGGATATTGGATGAAAACAATCAAACAAATGATTTTTAGGGTTCCACCACCCTAAAATTTTCTTGTTTTTATGTTTCTATGATATTTTGAAGATTTTTTTAAGTGATTTTCTTAGGGTTTCCAAGGGGGTTTTGGCAAGTACTTACCTTAGAATCCCAAGAAGAAAAGGTACTGGAAGCTCTCGCTCCAAGTTGTAATGATCTCGCTTTCGCCTTGATTTCGCACCTGGCCAAACAAATATAAAACTAAGGAAAATAAAATTATGTAAGAGAGAGAAACAAGCAAAAACTAAGCCGTGCCATCCTGACAATGATGCCAAAAAGTGATATGGAATTTACGTGATTTTATAAAGATGCAAATTAAGTCTTTGAGATGCGTAAAATCGAACAACTCTTAAAATTTATAACCTTAATAGGATGAGTGTCTAGGGTCATCCAAGGAAGCACTTTAGTTCTCAAATCGGATTTTCTCTTTCTCGCTCTCTCAAATCAACACTTGAATTTTTGGTTTTGTATTTTTTTTGGGTTTTTGCAGAGATAATCGGGAAATGTTGCGGAAAAGGAAATCGAAGCTACACCCTAGTGATAAGAACTCAGTCTCTTCTCTAAGCTCACCCTAAGTACATGGAGACCTAGAGTAATTAGAGAGAGAATGTGTGTGCGCACTAAGCTACCAAAATTAATGCTTGAAAATAGAGACACAAATGAAGAAAGGCACTTTATATTAAGGAAGACTAGAGTTTTACAAAATACCTAGGGAGATCAATTGAGTAGAGGAGTTCCACTCAATTAATATTTAGGTAGATGAATGCTTCTACTACACAAAATTAAAGGAAATAAACAAGAAGAGAAATTCTCCCAAAATGATGAAGAAGAAGACAGCTCTTGCTCCAAGCACAATAGCTCCTGAGCTTGAAAAGAGCTTCTCCCAGCTTCCAAGTTGATGCTCCTCCTAGCTCTCCAAATGGTGGATGTCTTCCACCTTTCCTTCTTCCTACCTAGCTATCCTCCTAATGGTGCTCGCAAGCTTGAGGCATAAGGAAGAAGGGAGAAGAAGAATGAACACCAAGAGAGCAAGGGAGAGCCCTCTTGATTACTTCCTTCTTTCCTCCTCCTTGGCCGTATGTAGGTAGAATGAATGTATCTTAGGATGGGATAAAATGGTGTTAGAATGGGGTATTTATAGCAGTAGACAAGGGGGCTTACGTGGGATCTAGATGGAGGGCTAGGATGGATTGATGGGGTGGTTATGGGGATCCCATGGTGGAGAAAGGTGGTACCACCTTTAAGGGTGCAATGGTGGTGGTTATGGTTGGAAGGGGCACCAAAGGTGGCACCAACCATGGAGGGATGCCATGGTTTTGGCACCAACTATGGGGTGTTCTAGAATGTTAGGTTTTGGAGGGAAGAAGGGAGGGTGGAGATGGGGTTTAGGCTTGAGTGTAGGGTTGGAATTGATGGGTTTTGGAGGGAAAAAGTGGCGACAAAATGGGGGTGGTTATAGGTGGTTTTGGCACCACTTTTGTGGTGGCTGTTGGTGGTGGTGATGAGGTGAAGAGGTGGCTACAAGGTGGTGCCAAAAGGGAGTAAGAATAGGTAGCTTAGGTGGACTTAGGGTTAGGTTTATTTGGTGGAGCTAGCTAGGTGGAACTTAGGGTGATGGTTGGAGAGAGCTTGGTAGAGCTATGCTAAGCTAGCTTAGCTAGTAGAGTAGTGGAGGAAGGAGTAGAGGAGCTAGGGTTTTGGTTGGAGGAGCTGAGAAGGAGCTGCATTGGAACTTGCTAGAGCTAACTGCTGCTGAAGAGAACTAGAGCTAAGCTTAACAGCTAGCTAGTTCTTTGCCAGCAGCTAAATGATGCTAGGTTGAGCTAATCTGATATGACTTGAGCTGAGGTGAGCTGGTGTTGGTCTTTCTGAAGACTACCTAGCTACCTAAGGTAGTTAGCTTAGGTTAAGTAGCTCAGCTCAACCAACATGAGCTAAGTAAGGTCTTTGGGAACTCGAGTTGGGCCTGCTTGAGCTAGTTGAGAACTTCTTCAGCTGACTAGGCTTAGCTAGTTGATGGTAGTAGCTAATCCTAGTCAGGAAGAGCTCTTAAGAGCTGGATAGAGCTGGGAGGAGCTAAATGGGGCTAGGATTAGCTGAGTTGAGTAGGTTTGAACTACCATTTAGCTGAGTAGAGCTGAATGGAGCTAAGATGAGCTAACCTGAGCTATCATCCAATTGAGGTGAGTTGAATGGAGTTGAGATAAGATAATCCCAACAAGGTTGAGCTGGAATCCAACTGAGATGAGCTGGATTCAGCTAGGATCTAGCTGAATTGGGCTTCTCCTTCATCTTCTACCTTTCTTGGTGCTAGGGTTTGTGGGATCTAATTTCCTATTCATCCCTGACACTAAAGTAAACATGTCAAAATAAAAAAAAGAATGCAATGCATACCTAACCTAAGAGAATGCCTAAATGCAACCCAAAACCTTAATGCAATGTGCAAAACCTAAGGGCTAGATGTGTTTTAGGGCATAAGAATGATGATAAACTGGCATTTATCAGTGATGATATCAACCTTTGCATTCTCAGAGCGTGGTCTTCAAGTGATTATTGCCACTCATTTCTGATCTAATGGTGATGAAATGTGCTACGCAGGTCCCCTTAGCGTGAGAAGCACGCGAGCAGGCTTGTTCTCAACACTCTAATTCACATCCCACGGTCCTTTGCACTGCTTATCGCGATAAGGCATGATTCCTCAATGCAAGCAACACGTGGCCAAACTTGATCTCTACTGCACGATCGAAGATGGATGCCTCTTAGCTCGCCACGTGTCACAAGCATGATGAAGGCGTAGAGCATGCAATGGAGACTCGATCTTAGCCAAACAATCAGAGATCAACGACCCTCGTTCCTCCTCGCTGAGATGCATGGTTGAGGGCTCAAAATGCCAATTTTACCCCTCTTTCTCCACTATATAATGACTATAACCCCCATCCTTCCTCCTCATCCCTTCCTACTCCATTTTCCACCTCTTTAGAGCTCCAAAAGCACTTCTGAGCTTTGTTTTAGTGTCCCGAACCCTTAAGAAGCTCCACTAGAAGCAATAATAACTTTTCCACCTCCTCATCCCCCGTTCGTGGAGCTCCTGCTGACTGTCTCCTCATCTCCAGTTCTAGGAAGCGGATCACACCGTGACGACACCCTACCTTTGTTTTCCAAGCATCGTCTATGCAACTCATCAACTAAGCAACCATCTTGTAGGATAACTTCTCTTCATCTCTCTTTTTACTGCTTTCTAGTTTAGATTTTAGTTCCCATAATAATTCTACAGTAGTTATTTTGTAATGAATATTTGTGGAGATTTATATAGAAGTAATTTCTCTCTCTCTCTTTCTCTCTCTATTTATTTTTTTGCAAAGTAGAATAATTTTCTTGCCTACTAGAGTAAAGTAGATAACTAGATAATATTCCCTCTACTATCTGCCTTATAAAGCATACCAAAAAAATTACTTAGCCACAAATTGCCAAAAAGAAATAAAAGTAAGATGGATTTCCCACATAATCAAATGTCGCCTCCCTGAGTTTGACATAGGACTCACTTGAGTTTTGGTTAATCTATTTGATCTCAAATTTTTTTGCAACTACGATGACTCAGGTTTCTGTTTCTGGAAACCCTAAATATTTTTGCATAAATTTTTTGACGATCACTCACCTACAAGGACTTCCTCCTTCTTGGTAGGCAGATGAGACCCTTTACATCGAGAAAAGGTGATTCTCCATTTGTCGTGCTTCGTGAATTGGAAGGCAACCCTTGCCTCGAAATCCACAAAGATCTTACCCTAGAGGATCAAATCCTCTTCACCAAGAAGTAGTAGGTCGACCATTCCTTTGTCCTGGTAGATGCCCAACACTAGGGCAAGTAGATTAGGAAGAGGGTTCCACCCCTAGGGATCAAATCCCTAGTTCTAGTACATGCAAGTCATCTAAGGAACCTCTTAGACGATGCCCTATAGCATGTAAGGAGAGGAGGGCATTGACTCTAGGGGAACTTAGCTAACCTCTCTCTTCTTCCCAAGAAGAAAAGAGGCACCTGGTCCTCCTAATAGATGCCTTACTTCTCTTGCATAGATATAGGAAGAAGAACAAGGGAAGAAGAAGAAGAAGGTGGCAACCTTTGGATGGTGGATACACTTGATTAGAAAATCAATTATGGTTTCCATCTAGGTTTAAGGAGATATTTATATGGTTCTTTAAACTAAACCTAGTATGAAAGGAACTCTTGGATCTCTATCCAAGGGTTGGGATCTAATCCTATTTGCATTTTATAGGATTGGCCCCATAAAATCTCATGGAATATTTTGATCTACTATGAAAATATTAATTAATTGCAATCAAACCCTTGGATTTTGTATCTAATTAAATTAAGTGCAATTCATCACCAAATTGAATGCAATTCAACTCCATGAATCACTTCAATCAATCCAATCAAATAGTAACCCACTAAAATAATTATTGTTTCTTCATGTTAATTATCATGGATTCAGGTTTAGTAGAATTATGGCATTGTGCCTATCGTAGGCATTTCAAATACTTGTGAATCATTCACACTAGAAGACATATGTAACCCTCATGATTAAATCCCAAGTCCACTATCCATCCTATCATGAGTTAGATACTTTTCACATTCTCCTTGTATCACTTGGACAAGAATGAAGACTAGATCTTTTCTTAAATTAATGCTTTCTTCTCTTTCATACATAGGTCAGATCGGGACTCATACGACCATGTGCATGGATTTTCATACATCATAATATACACGGAGCGAGCTTGAGTCTCCCGATCTACTGCGTGCATGTACGACAGTGGATATATGTGCTCCATTTGAGAGATCATGTGTCTTTTCTGCCCTCATATGCACACCAGCATTCCAGTCATACCACTATGATGGGTGCATCAATTATCAATCCATCATATGTGTATACTCAAACTTAGAGACACATATCTATCTTAGGTCAAAGGATATGCCTTCTTTGTGAGAGTGATAAGAGATAGACTTCTGCATCTCCATATTGTCGAATCAACTCGTTAAGTCAACTTGCATGACAACCCTAAATCTTTATTCCTAAGCAGAGGATGTGCATCAAGGGCATCAATTAGCCAATAGTCCTTGATGGATTTTGTATGTCCTAAGCAAGCCATCTAAGTTATGCGATAAGATTATAGTTGCATCTAAATAAAGAATTTTATTATTTTCTAGTAATTGTGTTGAGTCACTTAATATGATTAAGGTTACAAACTTAGCCATATTTAATAAATCTAATGTGTGTTGATTTGGAGATCTAAACGATTTAAAGGATTCAATAGCACATCATGAAACCATCTAATTCAATCAATTATTTCCAATTTGAGTTGGGATAGTAACCTTCTCTAGAGGTTGTCACCGGATTGATATTCTTAATGGAGATTCTAGAACTACAATGCGAGTCAAGTTAAGGAGTTAACCTAATGAAACAATAGAGAAGGCATATCCTTAAACCTAAGATAGATGTGTCTCTATTCACGAACACATGCATTTGACAAACTAATAGTTGATGCATCCATCTTGGTGTTGATACTAGAAAGCTGGTGCATGTGTGAAGGGACAGGAGGTGCATGATCCCCTAATGGGATCACACAGATCTATTACATTGGTGTATGTAATAGAAGGCATGAGCTCACTCTCTATATGTTGGGAATAATAATTCCACATTTGGTTGTAGAATCCAAATTTGACTCAAGGCAAGAAGAGAAGAAGATGGACCTTTGGAAAAGATTTTGATCTTCGTTCTCATCTCAATAATACAAGGAGAAATCAAGAATAATCTTATCCAAGGAGGAATGACAGCAATCTAATGTGATAAGACCTTAAGATAATACTTTCCTCTATATGTGAAGGATTCACAAGTATTAGAAATGCTTGAAGGGGAGGAGTGCAAAATTTCACCTATGGTGTAGCTTCATTATTAGAGTGTTGAAACCAATAATGATTTTGATTGGTTTCTATTTGAAAATAAATCAATTGTAATTTAAAGAGTTAAAGTACTTTTGATTTGCTAATGATTAGGCACAAAATCCATGTATTGGAATACAATTAATTTAAGTTTGGATACTAGATCCAAACATCTCATAAATTGTTATGGGCCAGTGATGCAAAAATCAATTAGGATGTGATCTCCACCGTTGGATGGAGATCCAGTGGATCCTATCAAATTAGGAATGGGATTTGGAATCCTTATAAATACCTCCTAATAAGGAAACCCTAATGGCCATTCAATCAATTCCCTTGATTACAAAACAATTCCACCAAAAAGCCACTCAAATTCTTGTAGCTGTAGTTGCCAAGAGGAATGTAGGAGGCACCCTCTTCAGTCCCTTCAGTAGCCAGCCGACCAACAACAATGTTGGTCGACACCTACCTTATGAGTTGGTTGACCAGTTGGTGAACCAACCGACCAACTATATAGAGCTGAAGCTACAACTCTCTCTTCCTTGAGTATCTCTCGTTCCCTTAAGTAGACATTCAACCATCTCTCCTGTTGGTCAACTACCTACTATGGGACAAATTTATATTAGTATTCTTGAAGGCATTCTAGAGGTGTTACTTAAGTTTCGAGGTGATTATCACTTCAGATTTGAGAAGAAGTTCATGAATCACTTGTGGGATTAGTCCTCCACAACACGAGGGTCTCATCCACCCATCAGGGAAAAGTAGCTTAGGTTTTTGTTAGGAATTATTTTAGGAGGCACTACATCTTGGGGTGTTGCACCAAGCCACCCACAAAAGATATAACTTATATACTCATTGGATCCCAAAACAAGAGGAAACTAGCTTCTCTCATATAGATCCGAATTTAGGTATTTTCATTTTCGTTTGGTTGATCGTGTTTGGCATCAATTCGATCTCATATTTGAAAAATTTTAAACACTTGTTTCTTGTGTTTTCATGCTTCCATGATGCCATGAGATCAATGTAATCGATCCCTTTAGTCTCTAGAAAAGATTGCCACTCTTCCAAGACTGGAGATAACAATTCGATATCATGATGGTTGATAAATGCCAGTTTATCATCATTCTCATGACCTAAAACAAAACTAGCTCTTAGGATTTTAACTTCGCAAACAGGTTTTTGGGCTGCATTTAGGCATCAATTAGGTTAGGTACGCATTGCATGTTTTGTTGTGTTTTTGACATGTTTATTTGAGTGTTAACGATGAACAAATAGTTAGATCCCTAAAACCCTAGCACTTAGGAAGGCAGAAGATGAAGAATCTCCGTTCAGTTGGATTCCAGCTTAATCAAGCTCATTCTAGGTGGCTCCTGGCTCATTCTAGCTAGATCAACTGATCCCTAGCTAAATTCAGCTCATCTCAACTGAATGGTAGCCCTATCTAGTTCACTTTAGCTCCATTCAGCTCACCTTAGCTGGAAGGTATCTCAAACTAGCTCAAGTCAGTTGTTCCTAGCTCCATTCCAATTCCTCCAGCTCAGTAGAGTTCACTAGAAGTTCAACCTGACTAGGGCTAGCTACTAGCTAGACCTAGTCAGCTGAAGATGACCTTAACCAACTTAGGCCAGCTAAAGTACAGCTCCCAAGGGTTCAACTCAGCTCAACTTAGTTGAGTTGAGCTACTTGACCTAAGCTAGCTACTCTAGCTAGCTCAGTAATCTTTAGGAAGACCAGACCCAACTCATCTTAGCTCACATAGTAGAAGCCAACTTATCTTAGCTTGGCTTAGCAGCTAGCAAAGAACTACCAAGCTAAGCCAGCTAAGGTAGCTCCTCGTAACTCTCTTCAGCAGCCACCTGCTCTAGTGTAGCTCAAGACAACTGCGTCTAACTCATCATCTCCAAAACCCTATCTCCCTCTACCTCTCTACCCTACTCTGTACTACCTAAGCTAACTTAGCTAGCTTAGCTAGGCCACCTCCATGGCATCCATACCTAACCCAAAAAGCTACCTAGCTAAGCTCCACTAAATAGCGCTAAATTTAGTCCACTTAAGCTCCTATGCCTAAGCCATTTTTGGCGCCAACCCTTCACCACCCTTCAACCCACTACCACCACCAAAAGACACCACAAAAGTGGCACTAAAACCACCTACATCCACCCTTAGAGTTGGCACCTCTTTTCTATCCAAAACACCCCCACATCCCAGCCGTACAGCACTCGACAAAGCCATCCCTACCCTACACATAACCCCCTTCTAGAACCCTCCTTGGTGGTGCCAAAATGGAGGCTTCTCTACATTTTTGGCACCACCTTTAGGTGACCTTCCACCACATAACCACCACCCATGCACCCCTCTACTTGGTGCCAAAAACCCTCAACCATAGGATCACCTAACCACCTCCTAAAGCCCGTCCTAGCCCTACACCTAATCTCCACACCAACCACCACTCTCCACTTCTATAAATACCCTCCTAACTGCCACCAAAAAATTAGTTAGGTTCCATATTCTTCCATTAGTTTAGGTTCCACCCTACCTTAGCTATATCATTTTCATGCCAAGGAGGAAGAAGAAGGGAAGAAGATCAAAGGGGAACAGACCCGCTCCCTTGGTGCCTTCTTCCTCTCCTTCTTCTCCGTTACCCATGTAAAGGAGGTCATCGTCAACACTAAGGGGATGGCTAGGCAAGAGGAGGAGCAAGGTGGTTGATGCTTGACCGTTCACTGGATGCATTTGTGTAAAATTATCGTTGTAGCATATTTTATCATGTCAATTTTACTTAGAAAAATAATCAGATGTGAGTCTAAGTGTCGAACACAGGGAGGCAAAGTATTGAATCTGTTAATAGCTTTCGTGTCACAAAAGTGTCGCTTGTTTGCTTGCAAATCGATTTGAGAATGAGAGGGAGAGGGAGAAAGAGAATAGGGTTCGAGAATCTAAACATATGAGAATATTATATCAAATGATGTATTATCTTGACTATAAAATGTTATGACCAACAAAAATATAGATGAATGCTTGAAAAATAGATGAACTACAACTATCAACAATAAAATCTGAATGTAAGGCGACAAATGGTGTCGAGATAGCCACTGCGGTGGAGGGGCTTCCATCAATGGCTAGGCATCATCACAACCTTGCTTGGAGCTCTAGAAGGTGGTGGTAGCTCATGGGTGGAAGCTTGGCCAAAGTGGAGGGGGTAGACCCTTTTATAATGGAGGGAGAAGGCCAAAAATCATCTTCGCGTCAACAGCGACATTCAAAAACTTCGCTGTAGCACCCACCCTCGCACCTTCAATGCTTTGTGCTGTGCTGCGTGCCCTGTGCATTGTGTCCCGCACGCATGCGCTGGTGTGCGCTGTGCTACACTATGCTCCTTCCACACATGCGCATGCGTGCTATTACTACACTGCCGCTGCTGCTTCTTGCTGTGCCTTAATTGCAAGATTGAGGAGGGTCACGAGGCTTGAACCTGAGTCTGCTGGATGCAAGAAGGCGCCGTGATTGTTGCACGAAAGCTCCTGCTTGGTTGAATTTTGAACACATGCCCACAGCTCCTTAGCCGTCCGATCTTAGATCGGATAGCATAAGTTTCTTGATGAAGTGCTGGAGAGAGGGGGCACTAGTAGTCGTTGATGGCGAACTTGGGTGGCCTAGATGGCACCATGTGGCGCCATCTGGGCCATCCATCTTTTTTCTATTGCAGAGGGTGCTACAGTGCTTGAATCGCGATAATTCCTACACTCCCGGACCACGATCGTTACTCCAGATCCATCCGTACGGTCGAATTTTTTATCCAAAGCCTGTAAGGATGTTGCATTGCCCCTGGCCATTGATCTTTCTTGGGCTTGTTGTGGGAGCTACGGACGTTAGATCGAAGTGATTTTGAGTCCGTTAGACTCTGTTCGTTGATCAGGATCCATCCGTATGATCCAATCTCTCAGCTAAGACCAATTTTAAAATGGACTTGTGCACATGGTCATTAAACATTTATTCTAAGCAATTAAAATGTAAAGGTCAGTCAATATGCACGCAATGCTCCCAAGCCCATTATAATATGTCATTATAGCATAAGTACCCTCAAAATTGACTCTAATTGATAATATTAACAGTGAAAATTGTACAGTCATCAATGCCCACCCTGGGGGACAGCTTGGAGGAGGACTACATCAAGAAGAAGATAGGAAGACCCTTTTCAAGTGCGGGGCAACTGCACTTCGAGCAAGGGCCATCCCAACTTGAACTAGAGGATCCTCCTTTCTTCTTCTTTATCCTTATATCTTGTATTACCTAGTGTGCTTTTTTTTCATATAATAAGCATTCCACTACATTCCTTGTAGTTTCTAGTAATACAAATCATGTTTGCCTTCCAAGCTCATGTTTCAATTTTAGTGTACTTTCTTGCTTTTAATTAGCTAGTGCATCACACCCCTTCTCTTCTAATTACCCTAGGCATACTTGCCTAGGGTGAGCTTAGAGGAAAAGGCTTCATTTTTATCACTTATGGTTAGTTGTAGCATAATTCATCTTCACATCACTCCCGATTATTTCCAAAACTATAAAAACAACAAAACGAAAATCACAAAAATATGTGTTGATTTGAGAAACGAAAGAGAGAACCCATTCATTGTGACTAACAAACTGGTCTCCTTGGATGACTCTAGATACTCCACTATCTAGGTATTATAAATATAAAAGTTTAATTGCGGATTTACACATTGCAACGACACTAATTGTTGATTCCTACGTGAGGGGGTGAGATTTGTGGAATATAATATAAAATGCGGAATGAATGTAAAACAATCTCACAAAGATCACAATCACACAATTGCATAAGTATTTTTAGGTGGAAACCTAAACCGGGTGAAAACCACCACCTAACCCTCTCAAGTTAGCATTTCCCGATCGACTAAGTCGATCAAATCCACTATCCCAGTCACTTTAAACGAGGGTGACTGAACCTCTTACAACCACGCTACAAGTACGAGGGTAGCATAACCTCAAACCCCTTCTCTTCACAAAAAGGCTTTTGTCTCACAAAGGAGATGGAAATTCATAAAGCGAATACCCAACCAATTAATCAAGATAAAATACAATACAACCTACAGAGCCACAAAGTAAATGATTGAATCTAGCTATTATAGGTAAAGGATCATCCCTTTGTTGGAAGTGCATTGACTTGACGAAGTGGGTGCGTGAACCACGCATAAGCACTACGTTGCTCTAGTAATCGTGGAGTGAAAGCAGGTCCACAGCTGGATGAAGCTCTCAAGTGTGGAACTAAAGCTTGAAGAGCTAGAGATTCTTGTACCTCTCTTGGACACAAAAGATTTGGAAATGCTAGTACTTGTTGTGCATAAACAAGGGAGGGCTTTTCCTCTATTTATAGATGGCCTAGGAAGGCTTTGGAAGGCTTTGGAATTCACAGGTAGCCGTTGGGGATCATCCCAAGGCAAATCAAGTCACAATCAGAATCATTAATGATTTTGACAGGGTCATCAGACATCTAGAAAAAAGATCTGATGTCTGGAAGTCACTCTTAAGATGTCTGGAAACTAAATCAAACATCTAATCCTAGACAGGTTTCCTTACTGACTTGAGTTAGACCTAAATAGGGTTCTTGCGTAATTCAGTCATACGACATATCAGATGTTTGGCACCAGGCCTAGACGTCTAAAAACCTAATTTATTGCGGAAATGGATTTCCCATGGCATAAACAGCTATAAGCCTCAAGAGAAGTTATTTTGGCTCAATCGAGGGCTAACAGTCACTTTATCAGACGTCTGAGGTCCTCTACAGATGTCTGATAGAAACCTAAAGGTCATTTCTCAATGATCAGATTCTGTAAGCCAATGCTCCACTAAATTGGAAGTCTGGCAAAATCATCAAACATCTACTAAGATGTCTAGACTAAGGGTTGGTCGTCAGATTTCAACAGATAAAACCTACTATGTCCAGCCAAAGTGATTGGATGTTTGATCCAACAATCAGACGTCTTAGGGTTCACTATCAGATGTCTGATTTTTGTGTTAGACCTTTGAAAAGGCTGTCGTAAGCCTATTTAGGTTTTCTAAGTTCTCTACGGAAAACCTAAGTATCCTATGGTCTAGTAAGCCTCCTAAGACTACTGTATTGTTACTTTAGGCTCTTTAAAAAGTACTCTAAGAAAATAAAGAGCAAAGAACAAAAAAAAAGAAATTACAAACTACAAGACAAAAGAACATCTAGCTCTCGCTTCCTGCAAGGCTCCTCCTCCAACGAGCTCCTCCAATCCACCATGGATGCAAGCTTTGAGGTCTTTCACACTTGTATCCATTTGCATTTCCCTGAAATTTGAAGCTCAAATACAAATTGTTAAATTACAAGTATTTTGTTATCATCAAAATTGACGATTGTGGTGCCCTTATACCAACACTAATTACAACATTTAACTATGTATTTTCCGCATCAATGGTTATTTATGACTTATCGAAATCCTTGTTTCGAATTATTTGGATCCTTATATCCAAGTTAGCACAGTACATTATCCTAATTGTATTGAGGAATCCACTGATAAGGTGTGGCTCATCATAGCTAAAATGCCAAGGTTAGGCTAGAAATCAGATTAACACTATCATATTAACGTGATAAATGGGTTAAGTGTGGGAATTAAAAAAAATGACCTAAAACATTAAATTTGTGCTAAAAATGCATAATTAGGTCATATTGAGAGATTATCTATTAATTAAGTAAATGGATGATCTAAGTGCCAATTGAACACCAATTTGTGCTTAAAATCACAAATCAATCGATGGAATATTTTCTAATATGTTCAATTAACATGATATAAAAATTACATTGCATTTAGACATCATTTGGACCTTAGATTACATGCATTACACTTAGGTCCTCAAGCATTCACATTTTACTCATTTGAAAAGAGCTAGGGACTCATCTCTAAGCATTTAGGGACCTGGCTATAACATTTCTTATCACTAAAGCGTTCCTCTTGCAAATTCTAGATAGTTTCACTATAAGGGTGTTAATGCAATTCCACCAACACACCTGCATCTCTCTTCCTCGCACATTGCTCTTCGACGAAGAGCATGACCAATCACAGTCGTCCATCCTTTGATTCACTCAATCTACGGTTGATCTACAACCAATTGCTCAGTGCCGATGCACACCTGATCGCACCGGTCTCTCTATCTGATCCAATTGCTAGTTTTCATCATAAAACTTCCCACGCTCCTCAGCCATTTCCTTAGCCATTAATCCTTAAATTCTTACACCTATAATACTTGGTCACTCCCTACTCCTCGCGCTTATATAAGCACCTCCACACTTGCCTGTGCGAGGCTATAATCTTCCTCCCCCCTTTAGCTGATCAATCGCCCATCCCACCAGTTCTATTTCTCCTTCCTTGACCGCCAGTTGCAATGGTGGTATCTTCTACCTTACTTCGTTGCCATATCAACCCATTGTGGATCCAGGGATCCCACTCTCAGCTGGAGGTTCTTCTCATGTCGTCGTTGCAGTTACCAGCTGCAACTCGGGTCCCATTTCGTTCTTGTAGTTTATGATCTTTACCTCTTTGATAGGTAGGATTTTACTATTTTCTAGGTAGATTTAATGCTTTATAGTTTAATTTACGTGGTTTAGATTACAAATCACTATTTGATTGCTTAGAGTAGGAGAAGATTAGTTGCAGTGTTAGCATCCTTCGATCGGACCTCTCTAATCAATTTAGATCAGAGAGGTGAATTCACATTCATTCATTAGATCACATAGCTCCCCCACCACCTCACAATCACTTCTATCTCTTTTCCTCAAAGTTTTGATCTACAGTTCATTCCATCCATTAGAGCCGATTTGGATTCGAAGCTTTCTAACTTCCAGATCCAAATCATGCTAAAAATCACTCAAGGGCTATCCCATTCATTTCATCTAATCACAATAGCCCTCCACTTGAGTAGAATTGAAATTGATTTGGTCTTTTAAAGCTGATATGATTTTCTTGACTAATCGTGAAATCTTTAGAGCAATTTGGTGTTAATTAGATTTAATTGATCAAATTTAGTTTTTACTTGTTTCATTGGAATAATGGCAATAGGCATGAGCTATTTTAATTGAATTTTTATTAAGAGTAGTGCTTAGACCCAATTTCTTATTTGGTTATTGTTTTGTTGATTGCCAGGTAGTAAGGATCGAGGAAAATCTGATGCATGGATTTGAGGTCCTTATGATGACCTAAGAGTTTCTTAAGCATCGCCTAAAACCCCTGAACACTAATTAATAGTGTGCAGGGATTCAAAGTGGCCATATCATTTTGGTGGAGCTATATCAAGGGCACAGGTGGGCAACAGTTGATTTCAATTCCCATTCATTTTAATCTGATATTCATAGATCGAGAGAGGTTCTTTAGATCTGAATGAAGGTCTAAGACTTGATTTCAATGGGTTTTAATGCCTAGTTTGACTCTCCTTTATACACTGTCTATAGTGTACAAGAGAGGATGAATTAGGGTTTTTGAGGATTTTCGAGCATTAATATGTTTTTTAGTGGGTTTCAGATCCATTAAAAAACATTTGCGACAATGTAGCATGGGTTTTTGATGGTGTACATTAGATCTAGGATGTTTGTCTTATCACTCAGGTTTGAGGTTGACTTTGAAAACCAAAAATTCAACCATTTGTCTAGTACTTCGAGCAAGGTTTTGAAGAAACTTTTAGACAATTTAAGAACAGGAATTGGATGATTCTTTTGAGTGCTGCTACAGTAATTATAATCTAGTTGGAGAATTTTAATGATTTAATTGTGGATTTAAATTGGATTTTGAATGATATTATGTTTTGAATGGGTTTTCTGGCATAAATCTTATATAAATCTACCTCATAGAATTCATGAAAGCTTTGAAACTTAGATATCTAACATTGGATTGATTTGAATCTATCCTTGACAATGATGACAGCAACTGCCATGAACTTGGTGGAGTTTTAAACCAATTATAGCAGATCTTGATGTTAAGAGATGTAAAATAAAATTTTCAAGTAGTATAATATTTCACAAGCCTTCATGTACATGAATAACCTTTACTTGGCTTGGAATTTGTTGTAAATTAGTGTGAAAGTTGACTGAGAATCCTTTGCTAGCAGCAATTTAAGTTGAAATCTGCCCAAATTAGTGATTTTGATGCAAATTCAATGTTTAATGATGTTTTTATATCTGATTCTGATCTTAACTATTGTTGGATGTTTATACTGCCTTATTCTTTCTTCCTAGCACCTGAAATTGACTTTTTAAGGCTTAGGCTTCATTATCAACTCTCTATTAAGCCTAGTTTTATCCAAATTGTAAATACCTAAAAAATAAAAAAATAAATATGAATAAATAAAATAAATATGTCCTGAGTTAGATTAGGTTTAGCTTTAGGTGTGTGTCAAGTTAGGTTAGGTTTTGAGTCCTGTAAACAGAGCATACTAGTAGAAGTTCTATTCTCTAGTTTGTAAATAAAAAAAAACACACAAAAACAACAAAAAGAGTCATTCTCTTCTCTTCACTCCTTTCTTTCCTCTTCTCCTGTCTTTATTAAACATAAAAAGAAAATAAAAATCTAAAAAACTTCAAAAATCCATGAAAATACCCTGTATATCGTTGTTATACTTGCATATAATATAATATTAAGTTAATTGTAAATAGTAACTTATATATCTATAATGTATATAAATAACATATATATTTATTATATTCACTTAAGTAAGCATTTATGTTAAGTTATACAGTATATAATATAATTACATAAGTTTGTATTTATTTATTTAGACTATATGCACATAAGCCATGTATAATTGTAAATAACTAAGTATCTATGTATAATTATAATTATAACTATATATATAACTTAAAGTAATTATATTGTATAGTATCATACCTTTATATTTATTTTTTTATCTTTATATTGTATATAATTATGTTCACAGGTTAATTAGGTACATTAGTAAGTTACTATAATTTAAATTAGTAAATTAAAAAATTATTGAAATAAACTATGTTGTATAGTTATATAATGTAATTTAAAATAATTTCACTATATTTCAAACCTATTTATATTTTAAAACTGTATTTATAACATATATATCTGTATGTATATGTAAATCATGAATTTAAATGTATATAAATAGAAATAAATAAAAATTAAAAATATGTAATAATAAGTTAATAATGTATATTATCTAATTTATAAGTCAATTGAACCCTTAACTTATTAATTTGTACTTTAAATCATGAATTAAGCAATAAGTCAACATGCACTTTTTATTGATTTCAAATAAATTTTTAAATATATTATACATCTAAATATTGAAATAAACTATACCAATAGAAAGCCTTATGTATAGGCTTCATGTATATATAATTTAATTTTAAAATAATTAATTATTCAGTACCTAAATTAGGGTCTTAAGTTGTCCAATAGTCACGCTATGTGCATTGGAATTAGCACCCATTCTTAGTCCCACATCATGGGATGAAGACCGAACGCACCCATATATAACATATTGTGCTGATGACCCTCCCGATCGTCATTGCTACGTGCATAATGAACATGGGTGTGTGTGTGTGCATTTCGTGGGCTTGATAGCCTAGGATGGCCAGGATGGGTCGTGGTCTATTATGGGCCTAAATGAGTTGAAAACTATGCTAAAATCACCAAATAAACAATAGAGCCCAAGATTGGTAGTGGTTGATCCGGCTCCTGTGGGTTGTTGTTCCTGTGAAGAGCTGGACTCACTAATCTCAAATTCTTGACTAAGAGTAGTTAAACATGGGTTAAGCTATTAATGGCTAAGTGTTACCTGTGTACACGTGTAGTGTTAGAGTTAGTGTTGAGTCTGTTAAGTGCTGTGCACGTGCGTGTGTTAAGTGTTAGCATGTGTGTATTAAGTATATATTAATATAGTATAGCATACGTATTATATATATATAGTTTTAGCCTTAGTTTTCTATATATGTTTTTAAGGCTTTAGTGATGTTTAGAGACGTTAGAGTAGATAGTTATATATGTTACTATAGTATATAGTGTAATATAGTGTATATAGATTCTTTTTGTGCCTTCATGGAGGTAATGTTCAGATGTTAGTGTATATAACTAACCTAGATTAGTTTAGATTAATTTTTAATGCCTTTCTACCAGTTTATGTGTTTGAGGCATTGCCACTAACACTAATTAATTAATTGTTGTACATAATTGACTTAGGTTAGTTCATTCTTTGATTCTTTCATTCATTTGTAAATAAACATAGCATTTTTAGAATAAAAGATGATTTTTTGATAATAGAGAGTGATGTATTTCAATAACTGTCTCCCAGTGAATGACCTAGAATAAAACTAATAAAAATTGTATATAAACAAAATGACATCCGTCTGGATTGCGACTATACTACAATGCCTTAATTAATCATAATTAATGAGCTCTCCAGATTGTCAATCACCTATCTATCCATGTTAGTGTGTCCACATGATTTGACACTCAAATCTGAATCACTAATTGAGTGATTCGACTCAGGTTGATTTGCTCAAGGCACAATCTCCAATAGAGTCTCATTTGCCTTAAGTGCCAATTCTAGACTACCTCTTTGACCAATGATGCCAGCTCAATACTCAAGACCTTTACCACAATGCCTTAATAGAAAGAAGAGTTAAGCCATAAGTTGTAACACTACATATGATAACTACTTTATTATGCATGACTTCTATTTCTTGATGGAGACTTTTCTCTCTACAGACACACTTTTGTTTTGGAAAACCATTTCTCAACAAGAGCATTGTTTTTGTTGCCATTGCAACAATGGGAGTTTGAGTAGAAGAAACTACGTTAAGTCCTTATAGAGGTCTTACATATTTACATCATCCGTGCTATAGCTTCATAAGCTATACTTACTTTAGCATTCATATGGTGGTGTATATGCTTCCAAAGCAAATACTATACCATTCAAGTGGATAATACATGGACTATCCACACGTTAGATCGCTGATGTTGCATCTCATCTCATTGAGATCGACTGAAATGGTGCATCCCAACTCTTTGACATCACCCTTTCATTTACTACATTTCCTTTTCAAGCAATGTTAGGGACAACTTCACTAATTATCTAGACTGTCTTGTGGGTTGATAATAATTTATCCATTCACTAATTTTCAACATTCTACCTAGAACTATGCTTGGTTTGTGTGTATTGCATACATGCAACATGTTTTTCTCTCAGAACTCTTTGTGCTGATATCTTCTTTATAAGGAAACACCAAAAAAACATGTGTAATGACTTTTATCATATGAAAATTATTAAAGTGTCTTAGGTTCTAGAAATCTTGAATTTATCTTGGAAAATAATTTTCCAATCAAACTTTCAAATTCCATTTCTTGATATTGTTGTCTCATGATATAAGCACAACACTTGTGTCATCATATAAGCACACAACACTTGTCCTCCATCTAACTCTCCATCTTGCATCCTAACCCTCCATTCAAAATCAAACTAAGCCTTTCCACATCAACCCTAGTTGTATCCTAGCCCTCCAATTCAAACCATTTAATCCTATCTAACTGCGCAACAATATGGATTCTACATGACTAAATTAGGCTAAATGCCTAGCTTACATTGTAAATAGAACATACAATTTATGTGTAGCATGCATTTACATTTTGATATATTCTTAGTCTATTTTCTCCGTTCTATGGGCCTACTAGCTAGGGATACTATCATGTTATGTGGATCAAGTGCATATGAGAGGAATTGAACCTGCACTGAAGTGAAGATGCGAGAAGGTACACCATGGAGCCATCATCATCTTCCCATAATAGATGAGGTGGAGAAAGGATCAAGCATGCAAAGTAGATCAACATTTGAAAGGAAGATAGACAAGACAGTCCCCAACCCAAGCCTAATTACTCAAACCAAACTAGACTATTGAGCGGTAAATGTCGTTGTTTTAGAGAATCACATCATAGTGGATGGTTAGGTCATAGATTGGCTCGTAGTCGTCAAGAAACATAGGTTCTCGGAAATTAGAGTAAGATTCGAAATCATCGGAGAACTTGCGAAGATCATGTTCTAAACCTGATTCTAGATCAGACATTCCACCACAGAGTGAATTGAGATGTGGAGAAGCAGGAACAAGACTTGGATTTGACCTAAACTTAGAATTCGAACTCAAGAAGTTGTCCTTATTAGGCATGAGCTTGGGCTCTTTGCTTGTAGGGTTGACCCAATAATTCCTAACTCTTCCAACTCCTCAATTTCTATATCATAGATTGGCGTGACTTCCAAAAAATCAATCTGTATATCAGAGGAGCCTGGAGAGGTGTAATCATCAAACATAGGCCCAGAATCGTATTTCAACTCGAAAATCTGAGTCTCATCACATGGGGCCTCATAATTATCCCAAATAGGCTTGAATCCAGATTCTAGGCTTAAGGTATGGATTGGATCACTAGAATCTAGGATGGGCCCTATTGGGCTGTTAGAATCATCCTCGAAAGTTACCTTAACAGGATCATTACAACTGTTTAGGAATTCAAAGCTGGGCGAACTAGGTTCTTATATCTCTAGAGTTATCTCGAAATCGGGAGCACCTGCAATTGGATTGTCCCAACCCATCTCAAGATCAGCTGTATCAGTCTGTGCATAATTTGGATCATATTCCATCTGGGTTGGCGATCCACAACAACCTTGATTCTCGGACCTGGGATTTGGGAAATCAGATTGATCCTTAGTATTGTTCTAATATGTTTCACTACATGATTGGGGAATGTACGGGTATTTTTTATCGATAGTCTATTCCAACAATTTTATCATCTCGTCCCATTTTTCAAGATCATCTTGGTGTCTTTCCCAAAATATAGGATTTTTCAAGCATTGAAGATATTCAAATTTATGCAATTTCCCTAACTCAATGTATCCTATCATGAGAATATCCTTGGTTGATTCATTTGTTACTTGTGTCAATTTTAGTTGGGCACAGTTTATAATGAAGGTTGTTGTTACTGGCACATTAACCTGAATGTCGTCAACTAGATTTGAGGTTTTGTCATCAATCTCATAAAATCTAAGGGCATCCTCAATCATTCTATCTCTCATGGATATTTGAGATTCAGGTTTCTCAAATGGTCTTATTAGATTGCCAGGTTGCACTTTTGAATCAAGTGGTGGAACTAAGATGCATAATCAAACTCAAGATTAGATTGCAGTTGATTTGACCAGATAGAAATCCCAAAGATGATCTGTGTATGTGCACTAGAGAAACGATGAGGGACTGGATGTTGTTGGACTCAACCAAGGCACCCAAATATTTTTGGATGACTATAGATGTTCGGGGCGGATGATACCCTTGGATCAGAAAGTCGTCTACCTGAGATTTACCTGGGCAGCCAGTAAGGGAGAGTCCTAAAAAGACCCCTACACCATAGAGTATCCCCATGGATTACAAGGTTTCCCCCACCTAACCTTCCTTGTCACTGAGGGTCCAGGTAGACCAGAATGGATAACTTGACCTCCTAAGTCTACCAATTTTAAGTCCTAATTTGTGCCTTGAGTTTCACTTGATTAGAAGTTAATTTGACTTGTGACCTAATTTGGAGGTTGGTTGGCCTACTAGGTAGACCAACTTCACCTAAGCTGCCCTAAAAGATGGAGAATAAAATCCAGGTCAAGGCCCAGAAATCACCATAAATTGACTCTCAAGTTCTTAGGTCCAAGGGTTTTAGGGTTCAAGTGAATTTAGAGCCTGATTTTTAGGGCTTTTGTTGATTAGATTTTTTTTCAACCAAATGGCTTGGGTTGCACACAAATGTGGGTGGATTTGTTTCCTTTTATGTTGGCAAGTGTGAACTAGCACTCCAAAATCCTAAAATTGAGACCCTAATCAGCTCTAATCCAAGTCCAGTTGATCTCCAATTGTTCACCATGAGCTCCAAGCAAGAAGATGTGTGAGCACAAACTGATTTTAAGAATTAAGCGTAGTCCCTAATAGGTACAGGCAAATATGGTAGGGAATTTCTGAATAGAATTGCTCTAAATTCCAATTAGATTTGAATATTTTTCCAAATTAGGAAAACTTGCCTTTTTTAATGATGATTACTATAAAAATAGGATAGGTGATTCTGAATTTATTATTTTCTTTTTTTGTTTTCCCAAGATTCATTGGTTGATTAGGGAAGATCACCTCGTGAAGTTCTACACAAAATCACCTCGTGAAGATCACCTCGTGAAGTTCTGCACAAAATCACAAGAAATCAAATAGGGCAAGTTAGTGCTCAAATATAATCAAAATATAGCAAGAGAATAGCAGTGAATTGCATGTTGCTCACCAGCAACGATGCCAAAATGTTGATGAAGTGCGATGTCAGTATTTATAATTGATACGTTGTAGTACAGACCAAAATCGCTCATCAACAAATAAAGCTTATTACTTGAATTGAAGTTCAAGGTCAAGCATAGGGAGCAAATATGGAATTCACGCACTAATCTCAATAAATAATATAAATGAGCACAAATAATTACTCAAAAATTAATATGCAATGTATAACATGAGTATATGAAGAATCTAATGAGGGCAAAAAACATTTAAGGAAAAAAAATAATGGTGATTTGAATCACCAATTATTAGCTTAGATACACATATAATAATTACTTAATAATCAAAATAAATGAATCATATCAACCACTTTAAATCCACACAAGCTTTAGTGCACAGTGCACACCCTATCAAGCAAATCAGATGATAGAGCTCTTAATCAGATAGCTTACCCGTCCATTGCTACAGTGCCAATGAGTCTTCTACTGTTGTGCCCTTCTCTTGCTCTTCTTCTTCTACAGTCCTCCTCTGCATCTTTTTTGCCTTTTCCTCTTCTTCTTCTTCAGGCCTTCTTTAACCTCCTCTTCTTCTTCACTTTACGCACGGGGGGAACAACTCCTCAAACGAGTAAGTGTCAGCCAATGCACAACAGAAAAAAACCCCCTTACCCTGCGTACTCTCTATCTTTGCCTTCTCCTCTCTTCCGCAAGGGCAACCAAGCATTCGGGTAATCGAGCATGAGCGCACCTGGGACAAGGGTTGCGTGAGTGAGTGTCATAGCCAAGGTGTGCTCAGGTTAGGCGGGTAATTAGTTCAAGTGAGGGTAATGGGACCTGACCCTGTGTTAGGAGGCAGCAAGCCACAGAGACAAAATCAATTTATTCTGCCTCGCGTGCTGTAGTAGGTGGAGGTCTCCTCAATTGGAGCAGCAGTGGGTGGTGTGGTGCCCAATTAACCAACTGGGCATTTGCCTCGAACGAGTCCGCAAATCCTGGAAGAAGCACCTGGGGCTTTCGATTCCCATAGCTCAAAGAACCAAGGAAGTGATGGCGGAAGTGGTGGAGCTCCGGTAAGGACACCTAAAAATAAGAATACGACCTTGTGGCCAAGTTAAAATACTTCAGGACCTTCATCGGACCACGGTGAATGTGTGGGTGGTGGTGGTGTGCCGTGAGAGGGCGTATGGTGGTGTGCGGAGGTCGAAGTTGGTGGTGCGATAGTGGATCAGTCGTCAGGGTGTTAGGATGAGTAATAGGAGGGGAGATGTTAGGGCTTTTGCGCGGGTGGATGTCGCGGAGGTCACGGGCTTGTTGGTGAGGTGGATGGAGGTGCATAGCGGTGCAAACACCTCGCTGGAGTGGTCGCCGGAGATGGAGGAGATGAGGGTGAACAATGTAGTCAGTGGTTGAAAGGGATAGGAAAGAAGCTAGAAATGAAGTAGAGAGGGAGAGGGTCCTAACTAACTAAACTAAGCAAATGAAAGGGGTAGGAGGACATCGGCTTTGATTGGCTGCCACCGTGGAAGAGAACTTCTCCGGAGAGGTGGATGGCGAGGAAGAGAGGGGAGGACAACCTTGGCTTTGGCACGCTAGGCACGGATGAAGGAGACGAAGATGATGGCAATCCCAATTTGGCCGTCAAGAGGCTGGAGAGCGACGGAGGGAGGAGCTCGCTGAAGCTAACTCAGAGATGGCTAGGGAAGGAGTTTGAAGAGGGTATTTTGGCCAAAACTTAGCTAAAGGACTCAGCTTTGCGACCTGGGTCCTTTTATAGGACATGGGAAAGGGTTTAAGGCTTGGTAGGATTGTCGAAGAATGATACCCACGTCTCTCATGTGTTCACATGAGAGATTGGGAAAGAATTGGAGCCCACGAATAGGTTTGTTTTGTAGAGAAATCTCTTAGGAATCTCCCTTCCAAATTTGGAAGAGATTGAGCGTGAAATCTGGTAGAAAACTTTGATTGAAGGTGGTCGAAGTTGTAGTAGAACATGGAGGCAGCAAGGACCTTTTTCAAAGGTGATGACAAAGATAGGGGGCTTTTTGTAATAAATTCAAAAGCTATGTTGTTATTTTGGAGATTAAGAGTTAGACTTGGACTAAAATGCAAACTACATCGAAATGATCTCAGATTGGGTCTAAATTTTGGTACAAACCTAAATTAGACCCAAGGAATACAACGGTGAAGTTAGATTTAGGTTTTGATCAAGTTTGATTGGGTAATTTATGCAAAAATGCAAATTAGGGTAATTATCAGTCAATAGCTTTGTCTTAGTTCAAATTAAGTTCCAATGGTCAAATTGAAGATACCAAACCAAATAGAATATTTTTCTATGATTTTTAGAGGGTTTAGCTGGATTTTATCCTGAACAGAACCTTAGTGGATTAAGTGGGTTTGTTTTTAGGGTGTGAAATGTCATTTAATTCTCGAAATGCATGAAAAATTATTTCTATCTGCACGGACCCACTTGTTAGACATTTCTTTTTTGAAACTGCCCACTTATTAGACATTCTAGATCATTTGACCTTTAATTAACCCCTGAGAAATCCGATGATTGCTCTGCAATTGAGATATGCAGTTAAAACTGAAGTTTTACTCCTATTTTACTATGTTTCTCTGAAAATGATTATGCAATGAATTATGGTCCTCTAGCTGTTATGTAGGAGCATTTAATGATGGAATATGACTAAATAAAGTTAAATATAACTGATGATGACGTTATCATCACTCTCCCAGGGCATAAAAATTCCAACACATACTTGAGTGGAAAAGCTCTTGGGAGGGTCACCTACCTCTAATAGAGTTTACATACAATAATTATCATGCTAGTATTGACATGGCCCTCATACGAGGCATTGTATGGCCAAAAATGCATGTCCTCGCTCTCTTAGGATGAGGTTAATCTAATGTGGGTTGTAGGCCCGAAATTAATATGTCAGAGTAAGGAAATTGTGAAGTAGATTCAGAAGAAACTCATTACAATACAGAGTTAGTAGAAGATCTATGCAGATCGTCGGTGGTGAGATGTAGAGTTTGAGGTCAATGATTTTGTTTTCTCAAATTTTCATTGATGAAAGGAATATAGAGGTTTGAGGTAAAGGTAAGTTGGCACCAAGATTTATGGGCCCATTCGAGATACTAGACTCACCCCTGCCACCTCAACTACTTGGCATCCACGATGTCTTCTACATCTCTAGCCTATGAAAGTACATGTCAAATCCAAACCACATTCTTAGCTACAAGAATGTGGGGATCTAGGATGACCTAACCTACTAGGAGCAACCAGTACAGATCTTGGATTGGAAGATTTGGAGGATGCGGAACAAGAAGGTTTCTCAAGTTAATGTGCTGTGAAGGAGTCAGAAATACAGAGAGGCGGTTGATGCAAAAAATGTGTGATTTGTTAAAACTTGGGTTTAAGTTGCTACAACACACAAATCCGATCACTTTTAAAATTTGTAAAATCGAGTACTTGGGAAAGTATTCGAGTCATCCCATGGAAGGTAAGAATGCACTTTAAAACACTCTTGGTCGAATATGGAAATCAACTTTCCTTTTGTGATTTTGAATATAAGATTTTTTTGGATTTTGAAATAACGGGCAACTACGAAATTGTAAGCCAGAAATAGCTACACTTAACTTTCTAAGGCTAACACCTAGGTGACTAAAGTAACCCCTCTCTAAGCTCACCCTAGGTATGTGGAGACCTAGGGTAGTTAGAGAAAGGGAGTGAAAAATGCTAAAGTGAAAGCAATCAAATGATGCAACAAAATTATAGAAAGGCAATGTAATAAAAGAAGAAAAGTCATTTTACAAGAAATGTAGAGGGATGGTTCTACTACAAAAAGAAAAGAACGCAAGTAAAACAAAATTTCTCCACAAGATGATGGCGAAGAGGGAAGGTTCTTGCTCCAACCTCAACTGCTCTAGATCTTGAAAAGAATCTCTCCAACTCCTTCTTTGAAGTACTCCTCTAGAGGTGCTGCTTCTCCTTCCTGGCAAACCTTAGATAGGGCATGCCCAAGCTCCTCCAAGGGTGGAAGAATTCCACCCAAATGAACTCCTCCTAGGGTGGGTGTGCACCACCCTCAAGACCTCCTCCTGGACGTCCTCCTACATAGCTTATCCTCTGGCTGGTGTGGGCACAAGAGAGAAGGGAAAAGGGGAAGTGATTGCGCAGCAATCATGGGTCCTAATCAACCTAAATAATGTCTAAACATATCTTAAATTGTGGATATTGCATTCATATCTTGCATATCATGCATTGCATCAGTCTATTTAGAATAAGATGGGATATCCAGCTAGTTAATGGTTTTTATTGCTATTTATAGATAATAAAGTGATCCAGGATGGAGATAGTGGAATAAAGCAATAAAGGAAGAAGAAGACTGATCCAGATAAGAGGAGTGAGGAGGATAGCCTTATCCCTAACCTTAGAAACCCTAGGACAGCCTTCCCAAACCTAAAAGAACCTCCATTAGGGCACCTTAACCTCAAAACCCAAACATGGATAGCACTATCCATGTTCCTATCCCTCTCCCAAACACTTATGAACCAAAACCAAACTTACAAAACATAAAACCCACTCTTTAGCACCTTTTAGGACGTCCAGACATTTGGTTGGACGTTTGATTTCTGCAGAATAGCAATCCAGGAAGCCAAACTCATACTAACACATAATTGGACTTCTAATTTAGTATCCAGACATCCAATTTTGTAGTATAAGACATCTAACCACTATCCTGGATGTCTGATACTGCTGTCTGGTTCCTGATTTTGCTGTTGGAAGCCCTAACTTGCCTATTTTGACCTAGGAACCCCACCGGACACCCTAGGAAACCTAAGTAGAGACCTCCTAAGCCTAGTCCACTATCCATAGCCCTACTTGTCCTATCCCTAACCCAATTGAACCATCCCATACCTAATTGGGTGCATCTACAGTTGATTGGGTGCACCCAAGCCCAATTAGATCCACCCAGGATCTAATTAACTCATACCTATTAGGGTTACCCTAGCCTAATAACATGCACACATCTAATTAGACTTGACCTAGACCTAATTAGGTTCACTCCTACCCAATTAGACTTTCCTAAGCCTAATTAGGTCCACACCCACTTAGTCTAGATTGACCCAACCTATTTAGCACCTAATCCTACCAAAACCCACAACCTAGCCCTATGAAAAACACACACCCACACACACACGCACACCTTCCCATTTTCCTCCCACCAAACCCATGAACACTCTCTTGGAAACCCTAACTACTTGTGTCAAACCTAGATCTAAAAATTGTGGCATTGGCTATTTTTGGAGCCACCAAAAGTGGCAACCAAATGGAGCCTTCCATAAAGGGATAAGAGAGAGCTAAGAAATTGGACCATCTCTCCATACACTATCCCATCCGTACTCTCCACTCTAAACTTGCTTCCACCCTCTAAAACCATAAGGCCGTCCTCCTCATCCTCCTCCAAGGCTCCATGGATGGCTAGCTAGAGAAGCTTCTCTCCAAAGCTTCAAGGACGGCCATTGGTAGAGAAAGGGAGCAACACCCTCCTCTCTCCACTTGGGTGCACTAGCCCCCATCTTCTTCTTCTTGGATAGCCATGAAGGCTCACCCATAGCCTCTTGTGGCCGGCCATCCCTTTTGGTAGGCATGTTGACGGGTTTGCACACCCAAGATCTAGCTTACACCCTCACACAAGGCCGATGGCCCTAGTGGCAACTTTCCGACGTGAGGGATTTTCTTCTATTTATATGCTTTCTAGTGTAAATGATGTGTGATAAATTTTTATGCATAAATAATTTCATGATGTTTCTATGATTGATTGTCCTCATGTTTGCTTGCCTATATGACACTTTGGTTTGTTCACACCATGCACGGCCACCATGGCCTCATGTAGATGCACATAGTCACTTAGGTTTTTGCTAGTTTATCCAGATCTAGGTTTCAATTCGCTTTTCAAAATAAAAAATCAAGAACACAAAAAGACAAAAATAGTAGCTTAAGTTAGATTTTGGTTATAAAAGCCGATCCAAATCTCGATTCGTTTTCATGCCTCCCAGAGACGAACGACCGGGACTCAAGTTCTAAAAAGAATAATGATCTATGAGAGTTTCGTTATCATAAATATCTTTGACGAGTGGCTTTTGTGACTCTACTACGATTTGCAACGATTTCAAAATACGCGATTTCCACGCTCGTCAAATGGTGCCGTTGTCGGGAAGGTAACACATGTGTTAGATTTGGATTTGCTTAACTTCTATTTATTTTGATTGTAGGGTGTCAAGATGAGGATCTGCGCACACATCGACCCGTGGTGAAGACCGTAGGTATCTTCTTCATCTCTAGTTTATTGCTTCCTTAGGTTTGAGAAAAAGGAAAATATATATATATATATATAAATTCAAATTCAAAATTTCAGATCTAAATTAAAAACAAAATCATTTTCTTTGGTGTGTGTTTTAACTTGGAAACTATTTAAACACACCAAAATCAGATTTGAAAATTCAACCAGCAAATATTGACGATTTTCAAAAATTTATTGCTGTGAAATTAGGAGTCCAAAAATCTTGGGATTCGGTCTGGTATTAGGTTTTCAAACTAGCTTTCCAACACCACCTTTCATTTGGAAAAGTTATCACTATAAAAATTTTAAAAATTCGCATAATGGAACGGGGTTAGAATAGTCTACACTATGATTTTTTATAAATTTAAATGTTAATTCTGTCCTTTACATAAATCAGATATCTTTCAAATTTGTGGGATTGGAAAGCCACTGAAACCTAGTTCTTTTTAAAGAATTTTCAAGAATTTTTGGATTTTTTTTTATACTGTTTCAAACTACACTTCTCGTAGGGGGTCCATCTGGTCTATTTGACCCCCTGGAACATAAAAATTTGTGAAAAATTGCATGAAATAGTAAAAATATTAAAAAAAATATTCCTTGAAAAATTTATTGAAAAATTAAGATATCTACCAAATTTCACATTATTTTTCTTCAGTTATTGATCTAGGGAGTGATTTCAAGTCAGACTAAGGTCTGACTGCAGATTTTAGAAGAAGCACAAATCCTAGGTAATTCATATTAGGGTTTAAATTTAGAGACTCAAAACAAACCTTTTTGAGCTTGATTTCGGTGTGATTGCATGAGAAGGGATTTGATGTGAAGGCTATCTCTTATCTTTATTCGCATCTTCTCTCAAATATCCATGAACCCATGTCATTCTTTTAACCCTCAGGGTCCTCCATCTCCCAACCCAACCATGATTTCGACTCCTCTTGGTTGGGAGACTCATCCTAACTAGCTGAGATATAATTATCCTTATCCCCCAGCTTATTTAGAACCTGAATCTCATGGATCTGACCCTTATCTAGATCAGCACCAATTGAAATCCATAGTTGCTGAATTCCGGGAACATAACATGGACTATACAGATCAATGTTCCAAGCTTCTGGAGCAAATTAGACGATCTCAGGCACAATCTCAATCTTATCTCTCCTCCCAGGGACAAGAGACTTGGAACAACTAGCCTAGTGGGTCTAGTGACCCATATTTTGGAACCACTAGCTATTCTACTGATTCTTGCTACCATGGGGAGGCATCCTGGACTCAGCCAACCCAAAAGGCACCTTTGGACCAAATCCATGATTTGGGTAGATCAATTAAGGAATGCACTATTTCTGATACACCTATACCTGATGAGATATCTCTAATGAATTGGAATAATGGATCACAAGTACAGGACCACATAACAGGTACTCAATCAACTCCATCTGTAGTTAGCCCCACTCAGGGCGATACAACTATTGCTTCATATCCAAATTCATATAACCCTGAGTGGAGAAACAATCCTGATCTTTCATGGCCACCATAGAGACTGACTCAGACTGAACATCAATCTAGGCCAGCCCAATACTCCACTCAATCCACTTTAGGGCAACAATCTAGTCCAGCCCAACCCGCAACCACCCTTGAAGATATCATGAACATTTTGTTCGACTTTGATAAGAAAAATGAAGAAAGGCTGACTAAGTTGGAAAATCATGTGAAATCTCAAGGGGATCAAATCAAGAGACTTCAAGAATTACTTTATCCCCGAATGCAAATGCCTTTTCACTCCTATTCTCCACCTATTCTTTCAACCCCTCCTCCAATCTATCAAACATGCCCTTGTGCGGGGGTCAAATTTATGGCCTTTAAAAGGAAGAGAAGAGCTAAGAGCCCAACCAAACGACCTGATTTGGGCTCAACCAAAAATCATAAGACCAAACCCACATCCAGCTCTAACTCAGACTCAAGGGACAAAAAGAAGAAAAAGGCTTCTAAAGTTGATTTGACCTATTTACCCTTTCCTGAGGCCTTAAATAAAGAGTCACAAAAGAAAAGAATGACTTGCACACCTAAAGAGGTGGTTTTATCAGCTAACATAAGTGCATTTGTTTCTGGCACTATACCACCCAAAATGACTGACCCTGGAAAACCCTTCATATCTTGTGCCATAAAGGGATTCACCTTCAACAAAGCCCTTGTGGATCTAGGGTCTTCCATTAGCTTGATTCCTACCGCCCTTTTTGACCGCACCAAACTTGGAGATCTGCACCACACACCTGTCACCATTAGAATGGCAGATGGCTCCATCAAACTACCGAAGGGGGTAGTTCAGGATGTGATTATTAAAGTGCAAGGTCTTAGCTTTCCAGTCGATTTTATTGTCTTGGACATGAATATATCGGAGAATCTAAGTAATTCACCCATTATTCTAGGTTGACCTTTCTTGGCTATGGCCAATGCACGAATTGACTGTTACTCAGGATGTATGGAGGTGAGTAGCGGCAATGAGAAGATTCACTTTGATATGTATGCAGCCACTAAGAAAACAAAGTCAGGGTACTTTCTGGATGACATGGAAAGTGAGTCGGAGGGTAATTCGGAAGAAACTATGGCAATTGACACCTGGGTAGAACCACACGACCCGAATCAACAATCCACTAGATCACATAAGTCACCCTCCCTACCAGATCAAATCATTGATAATATGGTTGACTATCTTGATCGACCTAGCCCAATTCAAACCCCTGCCCCTTGCAATGAATCCCAGATTACTCAATTGATCAAAATGATTCATGAAATAAAAGAAGCTACTGCAAGAGAATATGATGATATAAGGAAAGAGCTTCATAGAATCCGGGATGAGCAACAAAAACCAGAAATGTTTGAATCTGGGTCAAGTGTGTCACAATCGATTTGCGATTCGGTGGTGGTCATGCAGGATTTTGTTGATCAAACACCTAGGGTGGATAATATTGATAACCCTATGGAAGCTTAGAATGGAGATTTATTTGAGAATCTTGATCTTGATATAGGGCCTAAGTACCAATCATTTCATTTTGAGGAACCAAGCATTAAGGGACCTGAATATAATTTTGTTGTATTTGAGAATACCCATGGAGACATTGATGAATTAATTCAAATGATCTCATACACGGAGCAACAAAATCAAAAAGACTGTAACAACACCTCAATCAATGATTCAGCCCATTCCACTTTCATGGAGGGACTCGCTACTCAATGTAATGCCCAACTTCATCTAAGTGAGAAGGAAATATCGCCTTATGAAATAGATATTCAAGAAATTGAAAGATTATTGGGGATAACATATGATGAGTTATCAGAGGAAGCTAGGAATTTTGGGGAATCATGTGATAATTGGGAATTGGCATTGGACAATTTGGAAGAGATAAAAGAAGAAGATGAGACCCAAAGATCTTTGGTAGAGATAGAGACTGATGACTGTACCTTGATTTCTACATCTGACCACACTACTTGGGTCATGCCTTCCATTCATCACCATTATCAGGACCTATATGATTTCACCCCACACGACTCCACCCATACCCCTACCACCCACATTCTCCATCACCTCTTCGGGATGCCTTCACCTTCATTCCATCCAGGCACCCATATTTATCTGTCTTTCTTCTGTAGCATCTGGCTGCAGATAATCCCAAGCCCCATCTACATATTTTCCCGATTATTTGGATTTGGAATTCATGGACAGCTAGTTCGCATTTATGGTCCACTGTTGGCGAATGAGACTAAAATTCTTATCATTTTACTCTCCATTCTCAATACTGTATTGGTATATCCTTTTTGAAGTGTACGCCCAGCTGGAGGCGTTAAACTCAGCATGTATAAATACCATTTCACCATCATCTATACATAACCATTTTTATACATAGCATATTTTTGTTTTAGCATATTTCCCTTTTCTATATTGCATGTTAACAGGTTGGCCGGTGCTGAATATAATTTCAGGAGCAATTACAAGTGATTTCTATCCATTCTCTACCTGTAGCATTTATTTTCTTTTACATTCATGCATGAGGACATACAAGAACTTAGGCATGGGGGGGTAGATACCGAAAAACTGAAAAAAAAAATTTCCCAACACTTAGGAAAACCTCGGAACTGCATGCAAAACGTACTTTAGGACATTAAATAAAAGAACAACCGACTCCACCTCCAATGCTCTCATTGGAGCTAGAAATCGTTCGCAACAGCCACTTCCGACTCACCCGCCCAACTTTTGTTCTTAATTTACGGTCAAGCTGATTGTAGCCCGATACGGGAAATTCACGAAGTACAAATTATATGAGGTTACATGTTTATAGCATATATAGATATTGCATTCATGAATAAGATTATTTTCTTAAGAGAATGCATTAGGGATTTTATCCTTTAGTTGATTCCTGTAATCTGGAATCCAGTACAACTTTTCACACACACATAGAATTTGCAATGGATTCATGGTGAAGGCTGATAAACGTCTTCAGTTTGTCGAGAAGAAGCAGTGCTTCTTGTCCTGAACCCATAGACAATATTTTGGGAGTCAGGCAGATTTTCCTCCAAAAATCCACCAAACAGTGTGAGATGAGAGTAGAGTGTACTGGTGCTCTAATATTAGTGCAAGGAATCTGAATCCTAGATAATTAGGTGATGATACTCTGAGATTAGACATAGTTTTCGCTCTCGGTTCCCACGTATACGTTTTTGTGCAAAATTGTGAGAGCCACCGAATAAGGCAAATATGCGGAAAGCGAGTTTTCATAAAACTAGGGCTAAGGTGGATGGTTACGACCATTCTTTACGAAATCCTCAGCGAAAGGAGGGTATTGATGTAAAGGTCAGAAATACGCCGTCCTATCCATCTCTTCTGGTGCCGTGAGTAGGCACTTCCACCAAATAAGCCACCCAATGTCCCTTGAGTACCACCAATCCCCAATAATGCCTCCTTAATAAAGTTCATGGATGTATGCCAGTTGTGTTATGCTGAAAAAAAAAATTAAAAAAAAAAAGAGAGAGAAAAAGAAAAAGAATGATGAAAAGAAAGAAAAACTGAAAAAAAAAATTAGAAAAAGAAGAAAAAAGAAGAAAAGAATGAATATTTAGTGTTTGTCAAGGCAATACCACTAAATAAAATTGAGCTCCACCAAATATGGCCTTAACCTATTTTTCTTATGTTTCTGACCGCCCGAATGCTAGTTGAGGAATCCCGACTTAGTGTTAGGGTTATGAGAACTCAATTAAAGTGTTAATGCCTAGTGAGACCACCAAATATATATCCTATGTGTGAATCTGGTGAGGTTGTGAGCTCTAAGCAAAAGAAAGAAAAAGAGTAAGAGAGAATGAATACAAAGGAATCAAAAGGGAGCATAGTTTTACTCGTCTTTCTCTGAGTTGAGTTACCTAGTAATCTGGGAATCAAGATTCTTTAGTACTAATCTCTATGTAGCACCAGTCGAGAGTGACCCACCAAATATATAATATTTTCACTTTAAGATCCTCTACCTAAGCTTAAAGCCAGGTGGAATTCATAGAATATCTTGAATACCCTGAGGGAAGAAGTCAGCCTATCTCACTAGAATTTTTATTAGGGGTTAAAGTACAGGCTTCAGAGGTGAATCAGGTATTTCACTTGAATCTGTTGCAAAAGCTACGTAGCTACCTTTCACGATTGTCAGCATTTCTAGAGCATAGGATGAAAACAAAAAGGAGAAAAATCTCTTTGCAAACACTTGATAAAATAACCAGTCCCTTAGGGACCTTGCTGTAAATAATTTAGCCTTGCATTTGCTAGGGACTAGCAAAGTTTAGGCATGGGGGCAAGATTACACAGCAATCATGAGTCCTAATCAACCTAAATAATATCTGAACCTATCTTAAATTGTGGATATTTCACTCATATCTTGCATATCATGCATTGCATCAGTCTATTTAGAATAAGATGGGATATCCAGCTAGTTAATATTTTTTATTGCTATTTATAGATAATAAAGTGATCCAGGGTGGAGATAGTGGAATAAAGCAATAAAGGAAGAAGAAGACTGATCCAGATAAGAGGAGTGAGGAGGATAGCCATATCCCTACCCTTAGAAACCCTAGGACAGCCTTCCCAAACCCAAAACAACCTCCATTAGGGCACCTTAGCTCAAAACCTAAACATGGATAGCACTATCCATGTTTCTATCCCTCTCCCAAACACTTAGGAACCAAAAACAACCTTACAAAACATAAAACCCACTCTCCAGCATCTTTTAGGATGTCCAGCCAGATCTGCAGAATAACAATCCAGGAAGCCAAAACTCATACTGACATAGAATTGGACGTCTAATTTTGTGTCCAGACGTCCAATTTTGTAGTATAAGACGTCTAACCACTATCATGGATGTCTGATACTACTGTCTGGTTCCTGATTTTGGTGTTGGAAGCCCTAGCTTGCCTATTTTGACCTAGGAACCCGACTGGACACCCTAGGAAACCTAAGTAGAGACCTCCTAAGCCTAGTCCACTATCCATAGCCCTACTTGTCCTATCCCTAACCCAACTGAGCCATCCCATACCTAATTGGGTGCATCTACAGTTGATTGGGTGCACCCGAGCCCAATTAGATCCACCAAGGATCTAATTCACTCATACCTATTAGGGTTACCCTAGCCTAATCACATGCACATATCTAATTAGACTTGACCTAGACCTAATTAGGTTCACTCCTACCCAATTAGACTTTCCTAAGCCTAATTAGGTCCACACCCACTTTATCTAGATTGACCCAACCTATTTAGCACCTAATCCTACCAAAACCCACAACCTAGCCCTACAAAAAACACACACCCAGACACACACGCACACCTTCCCATTTTGCTCCCACCAAACACATGAACACTCTCTTAGAAACCCTAACAACTTGTGTCAAACCTAGATCCAAAAATTGTGGCATTGGCTATTTTTGGAGCCACCAAAAGTGGCTACCAAATGGAGCCTTCCATAAAGGGCAAAGAGAGAGCTAAGAAATTTGACCATCTCTCCATACACTCTCCCATCCATACTCTCCACTTTAAACTTGCTTCCACCCTCCAAAACCTTAAGGCCGTCCTCCTCATCCTCCTCCAAGGCTCCATGGACGGCTAGCTAGAGAAGCTTCTCTCCAAGGCTTCAAGGATAGCCATTGGTAGAGAAAGGGAGCAACACCCTCCTCTCTCCACTTGGGTGCACTAGCCCCCATCTTCTTCTTCTTGGACAGCCATGAAGGCTCACCCATAGCCTCTTGTGGCCGGCCATCTCTTTTGGTAGGCGTGTAGATGGGTTTGCACACCCAAGGTCTAGCCTAGACCCTCACACAAGGCCGATGGCCCTAGTGGCAACTTTCCGGCATGAGGGATTTTCTTCTATTTATATGCTTTCTAGTGTAAATGATGTGCGATAATTTTTTATGCATAAATAATTTCATTATGTTTCTGTGATTGATTGTCCTCATGTTTGCTTGCCTATATGATACTTTGGTTTGTTCACACCATGCACGGCCACCATGGCCTCATGTAGATGCACATAGTCACTTAGGTTTTTGCTAGTTTATCTAGATCTAGGTTTCAATTTGCTTTTCGAAATAAAAAATCAAGAACACAAAAAGACAAAAATAGTAGCTTAGGTTAGATTTAGGTTATAAAAGCCGATCCAAATCTCGATTGGTTTTCACGCCTCCCAGAGATGAACGATCGGGACTCAAGTTCTAAAAAGAATAAAGATCAATGAGAGTTTCGTTATCACAAATATCTTTGATGAGTGGTTTTTGCGACTATACTACGATTTCCAACAATTTCAAAATATGCCATTTCCACGCTCATCAGGAAGGCACCAAGGGGCAAAGTATCCCCTTAATCCTGTTCTTCTCCTTCTCTTGGCTGGCTAAGGTGGGTGGAATGTGGGTGCAATTAATGAAGCCAAAGGTGAGTTTTATGTGGTGGTTATGTGGGTATATATAGAGAGGTAAAGGGGTAGCGTAGGCGTGCATGATAATGGATGGTTAGGATAGGTTTTTTTTGGTGGTTAGATGATCCTAAGGCCTACGTTAGTTGGTGCCAAACTAGGGGATATGAAGGGGGTTTGGTGGCCTTTGGTTGGATGACTAGGATGGCATAATGGAGGTGATTGAAGGATCCTCAGGTGGGGATATGATGTAGACACATCTATTTAGGTTAAAATGCTTATTCATGCATGTTCCTAGGCTTAGATTTGTATTTCATGTTATAAATATTGTATAGCATGTAGCATTACGCATTTAGAGTAGTTGTATATATTTTAGGTTAATTAGAACTTTTTATGGTCAGGAGAGGAGGTTTATTTCAAGGCCTAAGATGGATGATCAGACTGTATGAATCTAATCAAGATGAAGATCAGAGTCTAATGCCTCCACAATCATCTAAATTGGAAACCCATAGCAACATATGAAGTCCGAGAAATATCAAAGGCCAGGGGGCAATGCGACATCCAATGGGTTTCGGATGGAAAATCCAAGTGTACGGATCAATCTGAAGAGATGATCGCAGTCTGGCAACGTGAGAATCATCTCGATCTAAGCACTATGGCACCCTCTGCAACAGAAAGAAGAATGGATGGCCCTGATGGTGCCACATGGTACCATCTAGGTAGCCCAACATCAGCCAGCAACGCCTGCTCCCACCTCTCCATCATCCGCGACCTTCATTTCCAGCTGTTGGATCTTGATCCAACCATTGAGAAGCTCTCCCTCACCATGTGCGTTAAGTCATCCACTCAACACATTGGATATCTTAGCGTGTTGGTTGGGGTGCTGGACTCCAAGGGAGGGGTGCGGGTTCAAATCCCCACAACCCCCCCAATTAGCAATTGAGCACACATAAGGCATCGCAGTGCACCACGCACAGCCGTAGCCACGTGCAGTAGCAGTGTAGCGCATGCCAGCGCGCATGCTACATGGTGCGAGGGGCATGGGTGCGTGGAGCACGCAGTGCCAGCGGGGATATGCGTAGATCTTCAATGACGTAGGGCTTTAGTGATGCTTGCAGTTGTCACTAATGGCCCATGCATAATAACAAAGGAATTGACAGTGCGGATCTTCAGCGACAAAAAGGGTGGATCTGTAGCGACATTCACGAACGCCAGTAATGACCCATATACAAATTTGTTCTTCCTCCTCCACTATAAAAGGACCTACCCACCACCATTCCAAACCATCTCTTCCTTTCTTCCGCTCACCACCTCCAATGCTCTAGAGAGAGCTTGTCCCAAGCCCAGGATGCTCCTCTAGAGTAGAAAACCAAATAGTTTTCCTGCCCCTCATCCTCATTCGTGGAGCATCCCGTGGCCATCCTGTCACAGTACTTCGGTAAGAAGATCCTCGTCGTGATGCAGTCCTACCCCATCCTCCGTCCTCTGGCTTCATCCCCATTCGTCCCGCTCCTCACCATCTTCCTCCAGGTGACATCTGAGCGAGTCATCCTCCAAGTAGCTTTGAGGGGGATTTCTCTCACCTCTTTCTATCTTTCTTTCTATTTCATTATCTAGATTTTCTGCTTTCATAGTTGTAATAAATAATTCTTTATGAATAGATGATTGTTTCTCTCTCTCTCTCTTTCTCCCTCTCTCTCTTAAATTTTTGCAGGTAGATTACCTAGAATTCATCTCTTGCTTGCTAAAAATATCAAAAAAATTAGAAAAGATAAAAATGACCAAAACCAAATAAAAGCGAAGCATGGACTTTTATAAAACCAAACATTCGCCTCCCCGTGTTTGACCTGAGACTCACATTTCGAGTTTTGGTTATAAATTTTATTTGATAGATGCATTTTGTGAGCTACAACGACGAGTCCTCCGAACCTCGAATTTCATTTCGCGAAACACGCCCCCATCATTTTGGCATAGTTGCCAAGAAGGCAAGGCTCTTTATTTTTTCTCCATGTTTTACCGCCTTACCTAACTTTTATCTCACTTTTTCTCTAATTTTACTGTGATTGCAGGTACTCATCTGAGGCAAGCTAGAGCGGTTAGATCAGAGAAAAGTGTGGATCAAGGTTTTGTGAGTTTATCCCCACCACCCCCCCTTAGTTTTCATTCCATAACCTAATAACTCAAAGCCAAATCAACTTAGGTGCTTTTTATAAGCCCTAGGATAGATTTAGTTATTTGTTTGGCACCTCCACTCACCTTGCCATCCATATAAATAAAAAAGTATAAAAAAAAGTTATCTAATTGTGGGATTTTCTGAAAGAGACACACCTTAACACTCACAACTCTCGACTTAAGGCGCACTACTCTACTTTGATTCTACCACTTAACAGAGATCTAATCTGTGGACTTGGTACACTTCAACTCAAAACACTTGAGTAGAAATCTGATTAGGCTAAGACATTGCGTGCCTTAATCTATGGTGCGAATAGGCCAATTGATCGATTGGTTTGGGCCTCACCACTCAAATTAAAAGAGATTCATCAGTAACTTACCACTTAGGGTTGATTTTTATGGTTGAACCAAGCACTCCGCATTTTTTATGATTTCTAGAGGAAAACATCATCACTAGTGTTTGTAAAACTTGGAGTGTTCTCCTAAACTTGATTGAAAAAATCTAAAAACTAAACCCTAAAAGCTACTAAACATGGTTAAACCCTAAAAGACACATCAACAAATAGCCTTGTTTGCAAACCTTGGTTGTGCATGCACACACATTTCAACTGATCATTAAGGGCACAACCCATTTGAAGGGCCCATCACATTCCAAGAGCACAATCATCCCAACCTAATTAAAACTGAGTAAACGTTAGCCTTAAGGATTGATTCGCTCTTCGGGACTCAAACTAAGATTTCTTTTGATTAATCTGCTTCCGCTAGTCCATCTGATGTCTAGCTAGGGGAGTAGCATCAAACGATTGTAGCTAGGGGGTACACTAGGAACCGGAGGGGCAAGCCAAAGGAAGAACCTTCTCCCCAGTCCCTCCTTCTAACTGGTTGGAGTGACTGGATAAAAGTAGACTAAATCATTTATAATCTCAAGATGGGTCCTGGGAGTCTATAGGTCTTTAGGCTGTCCACAAAAGGACAGGTTTGGTTGATTGTACTGCAGGGTACCTTTCTCTCTTCTATTTTCCCCCTTATTCTACCACGTATCCTTCCACTTCTTACATGCATTTCCCATCCCATCCTCCTACCACCACTTATGCCCAAGATGATTACTATCCCGACTTAACCTATAATTACCCATCCACTACCTAGGATAACTTTAATTGGGGATATGAATCCGAACCTCAATGTCTAGGGTCTAACCCTGGACAATAAGACTATGATTACTATCCTTCCTAGAGCTACAAAGATTATAGATCTCCATCCTTTGACCATCAACCCAACTCGATCTACAATCAACAAGGATATGTTGATTATAACACCTACCCTCTCCACTATTCAACTGAATACAGGTCGCCACCATCCTTTGAGCAACCTAGAACAGCCTACTTTTAGGGAGGGACCCAAGAACCTCGATATGACTCCCCTAGATTCAACTCAAACCCACACAAACCTGAACCGAGCCAGTCGGTTTAGGTGAGCCAGATCTAGGATAGGGCGTTGGCTAATTTGAGGAACACTACAGAATCTTTAGAAGCTCAGCCAACACCATGCACTGAAGCATTGGAGCCTATGATCAAAATGGCTGATGAACTTAATAGTTCTCTATTGGATTTACTCCAAAATGTTGGGGATAGGGACCTGGGTGAGTTTCTTCTTAGGAAATTTTTGAGGTTGAGGATGAAATTTGTGGTTGCCTTAGTCAAATCTTGGGATGATTCTCAAGATGAACCCCCTTCAGGAGAGCCAATGTTAGAACCTGCTCAGTGGCCTATCGGGAGGGATACATTTTTTGAGATTGGTGATAACCAGGTTGGTCTAGAGCAACCCATTGAGGATGAACCGAGTTTCTCACCTGAGATCCTAGTGGTAGGGAATGACGAGAAATATGTCTCCATGGACCATGAAATGACATATGATTTTGAGACATAAATAAATGAGGATCATGAATTCCTTATTTTTGAGGGTGAGGAATCTCTTAGTAGAGTCTCACTTGAGCTTATAGAGAATGATTTTAGTGAGACAAACGGGCTTGAAGAATCTGATAAACCATTTGATAGCCCAACTATTGAAGATTTTGATTCGGTTGGGGCCAACTTAGATGACTCGAATCCTAATGATTCAATCATTAGCCCCATTCCTCAACTGCACCCTGAAGAGCTGACTTTTGAGATCATTGTGCCCAAGCCAATCACGATTTAGCCATGATTTTTGGACTTGGGTAAATCTTATGGGGTGAATGACATGCTTGAGGTCCCAGAGCCTAAACACTTGATATTGGAGGAAAGGAAGTGGGAAATAAAAATCTGGGAAGCTACTTCTAAGGGAACTATGAGTTTGGATTTAGGGGTTCCTATCGGCCTAATGATGAGTCCATTTTAATGGACTAATATTAAGCCTAAGCATCTTTAATCTTGCCTTGTAGGTGTGTTAATAATTGCGATTAAGTTGTAGAAGAATTGTACTCATCATGATTTATGTTTATAACATTCTATAACTTAATATGTAATGATTTTGTTATTTTTATGTGTAGGAATTATATTTAGAAAGAGCAAGGGTTGGGGAGCAAATTTCCCCAACAACCGACGGAACTTTTCCCTTTCCTCCGGCCGTCTCCTCCAATGCCTACCGGCCAAGAATAGAAAAGGGATTTGAAAATCCCTTGATTGGGGCATGCGGGGAGAGAGAGGAGTTAAAAGAGAGGAGGTGGGGTGCACTGAAAAAAATCCATCTTCCCTGTGGCAGGGAAAAACTCCACTGCATGCACTATGCACCCACACCGCTCCTTCACTACCGCCTCCAAGCCTGCACTGCACGCCTCTCTCCCTAGCACCACCTGGCGCCCGCATTTGTAGACTGCATAGCACCCACGCACATCTCCCTGCAAGCACCTTCAGTAGCTCCCCTACGCCAGCAAGCGCACGCAAGCCACCTCAAGCTCCAGCCAATTCTCTTTCCTAATCCTGCACCGCTCTCGCACCTTACCAAGTAGCCGCCTCATCCACCTTTGCCACCCGCACCCGCTAGCACTGACGCCACCCATCTGTAGCACCTCTGCCCGCAAGCGTGCCCCCACGCCCATCAGCATACGCAGCACCTCTCGCCCGCGCACCAAGCCCACAGGCACTACCGCACCCGCAGGCGCCCGCACGCCTGCCTTCTGTAGGCTCCGCCTTCGCCACCCACGCTCGTAGGAGCACGTCGCACCCGCCAGTGCCTTCCACCACTCTGCAGGTGCACCCACAGGTGCCAGCTACAAACCGCTGCCCCTGCACGCCCATCGGTATGCTCTACCTTCGCCACCCACGACCGCAGGCGCATGCCACAACCGCCAGCACCTACACAGCAGGCATGCAGCTACAGCAGCAGCCCTCTCCGGTCCTCATCTCCTCCACCGGCCAGCTGCCTTTGGCCAGCTCCATCGACGCCATCGCCTCCATCGAATAGCCATCATCCTCGCCAACATCCCTTCCTCGCGACAGCCCTGCTGGTGCTCTCTCTCTCGCACGCGAAAGAGAGAGAGCAAATGCTCTCTTTTGGTTGGGATTAAAAATTATGACAAATGCCATTGTGAGGTTTACTATTCATTTATTTTAGGCATTACATTATTGTGGTGAAATTGCATAGTCCTCCTACTTCATCTGAATTATCTGCACATATATAAATATCACATGAATGATTGAATGCATGGCTTCTGGTGAACAAGTAATGTTTTAGAAATTAGTATTTATGGTGCTTACCAGTATAGAGATAACTATTTTACATGATATTATATTATGGTGAATTTGCATAATATCACCTACATTCTTGATTAATTGGTGAAAACAAGCATTTACGTGAGAAAAAGAAAAGCATGAAGTAGCATGCATATCTATTGAGTTTCCCGAATAAAAGAGACACTATTTATTAATTTAAATAGGCTTATTCCTCCCTGTAGAGATGACCTAACTATTCGTGGTTAGATTCTGATAATTAAAATTGTTTTGAAATGAGATTTTCTACCACACGATTAAATACAACGACACATCATTTTATGATAAAGTTTTCAATGAAAACGAAGATCGCTCTTTCAAAGGCGTTGCCGGGGAGGAAAATTGGCTATTAATTTTTCAGGAAATTTATGTTATTTTTATGCTGTTTTGAAATCTTTTCTGAATTACTAACTGTGGATTTTCTTCTGTGCAAAAACACGCGGCGAATGCAACGGGCGCGTACGGCGGAGACGATCTTTTTGGTGGACCTTGACGCCACCTAGAGGATGGCAACAGGAAGACGTAGGCCTTTATCCCATGCACATTGGCTTACAAGGAAGCCTATTTCTGATTTAGGCAGTAGATCTTAGTTAGATTTAGTTAGATAGACATTAGAATTTAATTTCTATCTTTTGGACCTGTGTTGGGTATTTTTGGGAACGTGTTCCCAGTGCCACTTTATTTCTTATCACTCTTGTATGCAGGAGCGTATTTTTTGGAGCGTGTTCCCATTTATTTAGATTATAGGATTATTTAAATTTTTTGAACTGCATTTCGGTTAGTTAGTTAGATTAGGTCAGTTTGTTATTGTTATTAAAAATTAAAAAATAAAAATCAAACTGGCTGCTAGAAGCTGCATATCTATCGGACGACCATCTAGGACTGAATGAGCAGCATCTAGTTTATTTTTATTACTTTACATTCATTACTGCACGAAGAAAGCTGGAGTAAGGTACGTCTTCTCTTAAGCATTAATTACTTGTCATGCATATGCATTGAACCAAAATCTAAGACCACTAAAGTGCTCGAATCAAATTAATTCAGTGGTCACTTTAAAAAATTGGGACTGTTAAGAGGTTGGACTTTAAAATCTGTGACTGAAAATTGTGTGCAAAAGGATCCTGTTTGCGGAATTTCAAAAAATCAAAACACGATCGTATGCTTGCACACTTGAGACACTGTGCACCTCACATAAGGTCACTAGATAAATTTCTACCTCTCCTCTTTTGCACCACAAGGGAAGTTAGTCAGAAATCAACAAGCCTATCCACCAAGTTACTTCGGTTCCTCTTGTATCGGCTCGATTTGAGACTTCCATCCCTTGCGAGTAGGTTATAGGCACCAGCGAAGGTTGGCCTAGGAAGCGTAATTTTTGCAAAACTTGTTTGGCCACCAACTAAACATATAACTTTAAGACCTACAAACTACTAAAAACAGATCCCATTGAATTTGCATTTGCTTTGACAATAGAACTCTCAAGGAAGTTTTCTGCTGAATTTTGCTAAATCCTAAGAGAGTTAAAATTGTTTCACTTAAGGAAATGGATTACTCTTACTCCTATCATTCAGATTATCAGAGTCAATACTTCCCATCTTTTAATCAGGATCCCATGCTCCGAACGTATCCATCCTTTGATGGGTACATTGACAATTCATGGGATCATTCTCATTCTTACCCTGGGAGTACCGGCTTGATAACTCCCACTTTTTAGCAGAGCCTAGGAGTAGGATTTTCCAAACCTGAAATCCATACTTCCATGCAAACACCCAACCCTCCTACCCTTCATGATTTTCCGTATCGAGGTTAGATCAATACCCCTAGGCAACCAAAGCCTGAAATTGACTATCCTCCCCAACCTGATAATAGTAGCCTCTCCTCTTTCATGATAGAAATGCAAAAACAACAAAAGGAAATAATGCAATCAATGGGAGAGATGTTGAGGAATAGTCAACAATTAAATGAAGAAATAAGACAACTTAGCTACACGCTTCCTAATAGTCCTGATCCCTACCCATACGATCATGATCATGAACATAATTCTGAGGAGCCTAATGACAATAGAGATCCAATTTTATGTAGCTATCGCTTAGACTCTCCCAATGAGACATGGCCACTAGAGCACAATGGTCATAGTGATTATCCACGTGAACTACATTGGAGTCAAAAGCAAGGGAAGATGGTACCTCTTGAGGACCTTGACCCCAATGACGGTATTCTCCTTACCCCTACCAACACGGGTCAAGGTTATATTATTCCTATCACTTCCACTCTTGATTATTTGGTGGAATCTCATTCTACTCTTAGTGAGCCTACTCCTGACCATCCACTTAGGGAATCAACACCTAAAATTCAATATTCTGAGAATTCAAATGCAACTAATGAAGGTGACCCTAAGGGAATAGAGGATGATCAATTCTGGTCTCAGGGATATGAAGAGTCTAATTTAGATGATGAGGATGCCCCAACAGAGGAATCTGGACTGAAAATCTGGAGTGAATCATAGGAGAATTATTTATCATTTGAAGATTTACCTCCAGAGGATAGAAATAATATGATTAAATACAGATTCCTCCTTTCTTTTAAGAGTCATCCTCCATCAAAACAGGAGTTGATATTAGAGGAGGACAAACAAAATAATGAGAAGTCTATGGGAGACTTTCGGGGACAAAACACATCAATTAAAAATTTATACCCGGAGAAGAATGACAAATTCAATGCTATAGGCTTCCTCCAAAATATTAAGACTGATCCTCCTTTAGAAATAATTGAGAATACTGATCCAACTCCTAATGAATCACATATACACCCCGACAAATATTTGAGTGAACCAAACAAATTTGGGGATGAGCTGAATGATAATGATTCTTACATTTTGACCCTGCCATCAAAAAGTTGTAATTTGGAGTCTACCATTGATTCAAATATGACTCCGATCATTAATGCTAGGTAGGATAACTTGAAGTTGTCTACAACGGTTAAGGAGTGTACACAATCTGAATCATTGTTGGAATTGGACCTAACACCAACTAAGCCCTCATTGGACTTAACCATTACCTTCCAACACTACAAACAACCGTTATACTCCCAAACCGATCCTTGGCTCAGATCTCTGCTCATGTACATTCTTTCTGGAGAATATATCAGGCCACTACATCCTAGAGTAGAATGGCGAGTGTGGATTGATGCTTGTACTTTTACTCTCGCCATTCAATGGTTTGAACTAATTATGTGTATATCTTTTAAAACCCATCCTGCTCTAGAGGATCCTTGTTATCCTCCACTTATTCTATTTCGGGAGGTCCCTTTTCATATTGCATTTATTATTCCTAGACCTCCCAAGGTAGCCAACGAGATTTTCTATTTTCAGTTCTACTGGCGAGCATTTGAAATTACATTGCATCATCAGCTCGCCAACATCCGTGGTTACCTGTTTTCTAGGTCTACACTATTACGCATATTTTTAGGGCCTGACTTTTTCTGTCTAGAACCTGACTTACAGGTTCCTTATAAGTCTGGCCGCTGACAGAAAATGCAACGCTTGTTGGGAGGCAACCCAGCAGACTATGTTAGGTAATATTTTTCCTTTCTCTTCCTATTTTAATTTTACAATGGGGACATTGTAGGATTTAGGCATGGGAGAGTACATTTGCATTTTATGAAGTATTCATGCATTTAGGTTAGCATAAAAAAAAAAAATTCTTGAGCTGAATGGGTTAGTCCCTAGCAAAATACCTTTGTCATTAGAGGTTTTTCTTCCGAAATTATTTCTTAAGTTTAGAATCAAGTACATTTATTTCACGTGCACGTAGACTTGGCAATGAATCCTTGAGGAAAACCAATGAGCATTTGTAAGTCTACTGAAACCTTGGACAGTTCATAGGGAGTCAGGCATACTATCGTCCAATAGATCCACCTCATATTCGTGAGAGGAAAGTAGAGAGATTACTAGTGCACTAAGTCTAGTGCAAGGACTCTTAAGTTTTGGATAATTAGATGATGATACTTTAGAGTTAGGCATAGCTTTCACTCTATGTTCCTGTGTGCGTACTTTGAGTGAATTCCTGAGAGTCACCAAATAAGGCAGATACATAGAGATTGAGTCTTAATAAAGCTATAACTATGGTGGATGGTTACGACCGTCCTTCATAGAGTCCTCAGTTGAAGGAGGGTAATAGTGTCAAAGGTCAGAAATACGCCTGTCCTATCCATTCCTTCCCGTTGCTAAGAATAGGCGCTTCCACCAAATAAGCCACACAACTTCCTCTTGACCATCATCATCCCTAATAATGCCTCGTAAATAAAAGTCCGTATCATGTTGTGTTGATTGAAAAAGAAACAAAAACAAGAAGAAAAAAAATAAAGAAAAAGGAAAAGAGAAAAGAAGTAGAAAAAGAAGAAATAGAAAGAAGAAAAAGAAGAAATAGTTATATTACAAAAAAAAAAGAGAGTGCAAGTTTCTAATGTAATATTGTTTCTAAGGCAACAAAACACCTTTCGCGTTCCACCAAATATGACCGATACCTACCTTCTAGTATTTCTGATCACTCGAATACTGGTTGAGGACTCTAACTTAGTTGTAGAGTTATTAAGACTTTAAGTGAATTGTGAATGCCATGTGAGGCCACCAAATAGTCAGTACAATTTTTAAATCTGACGAGATTCGTGATCTCAGAAAGAAAGAAAAAGAGAGAATGCCTAGGAACATCAAGAGAGCACAATTGTGTAGCCTCTCTCAGAGTTGACTTGTTTAATAGTCTAGAGATCTAGAATCTGCAGTTCTAGACTATATGTAGCACCAGATGAGTGTGTGCCACCAAATACAAATCCATTCGATATCTCCTACCTAAGCCAAACGTCGGGGTCAAATTACAGATTATCGTCTGCTTTATCCCAGAGAGAAGTAGTTTCCTATCACGACAGAAATATTTGCCAAAGGTGATGTATGAACTCCCAATGCGAATTAGCTCTTTCACTTGCATCTATTACCTAGGCTATCAGCACTTCACATTTGTCTGGATTTCTAAAGTTTTGAAATAAGAAAAGAAGAAATCTTCTGATTACTTCTATTATTTTTCATTTTTGCTAGGGACTAGCAAATCTTAGGCATGGGGGTATTTGATGAGTCCATTTTAATGGACTAATATTAAGCCTAAGTATCTTTAATCTTACCTTGTAGGTGTGTTAATAATTGAAATTAAGTTGTAGAAGAATCGTACGCATCATGATTTACGTTTATAACATTCTATAACTTAATATGTAATGATTTTGTTGTTTTTATGTGCAAGTATTATATTTAGAAAGAGCAAGGGCAGGGGCACAAATTTTCCCAACAACTGGCGAAACTTTCCCTTTCCTCCGGCCGTCTCCTCCAACGCCTGCCGGCCAGAAATAGAAAAGGGATTTGAAAATCCCTTGATTGGTGCACGTGGGGAGAGAGAGGAGTTAAAAGAGAGGAGGCAGGGTGCACTAAAAAAAGTCCATCTTCCCCCTGGCAGGGAAAAACTCCACCGCTTGCACTGTGCACCTGCACCGCTCCTTAACCATCGCCTCCAAGCCTGCATCGCGTGCCTCTCTCCCTAGCACCACTTGGCACCCGGATCTATAGACTGCACAGCACCTGCGCCCATCTCCCTGCAAGCACCTTCAGCAGCGCCCCTATGCCCACAAGCGTACGCAAGCCACCTCAAGCTCTAGCCAATCCTCTTTCACGATCTTGCACAGCTCCTGCACCTCACCAAGAAACCGCCTCATCCACTTTCACCACCCACACCCGCTAGTGCTGACGCCACCCATCTGCAGTGCCTCTGCCCACAAGTGCGCCCGCACGCCCATCAGCAGGCGCAGCACCACTCGCTAGCGCACTAAGCTCATAGGCACTATCGCACCCGCAGGCGCCCGCACGCCCATCTGCTGACCGCCGCACCCACACTCCCACCTTCGGTAGGCTCTACCTTCACCACCCACGCTCGCAGGTGTGCACCGCACCCGCCAGCACCTTCCACCACTTTGTAGGCGCACCCATAGGCGCCAACTGCAGATCGCCGTGCCTGCACGCCCATCAGCAGGCTCTGCCTTCGCCACCCGTGCCCTCAGGCGTGCGCCACAACCGTTAGCACCTTCACAGCAGGCACGTGGCTACAGCAGCAGCCCTCTCCGATCCTCATCCCCTCCGCCGATCGGCCGCCTCCGGCCGTCTCCGTCGACATCGCCACCTCCATCGGATAGCCATCATCCTCGCCAACATCCCTTCCTTGCGACAGCCCCACCGGTGCTCTCTCTCTCTCGCGAGGAAGAGAGAGAGCAAATGCTCTGTTTTGGTTGAGATTAAAAATTACAACAAATGCCATTTTGAGGTTTACTATTCATTATTTTAGGCATTACATTATTGTGGTGAAATTGCATAGTCCTCCTACTTCATCTGAATTATTTGCACATATATATCACATGAATGATTGAATGCATGGGTTATGGAGAACAAGTTATGTTTTAGAAATTAGTATTTACGGTGCTTACCAATATTGAGATCACTATTTTACTTTATATTATATTATGATGAATTTGCATAATAGCACCTACATTCTTGATTAATTGGTTAAAATGAGCATTTATGTGAGAAAGAAAAGCACGAAGTAGCATGCATATCTATTGAGTTTCCCGAATAAACGGGACACTATTTATTAATTTAAATAGGCCAATTCCTCCCTGTGGAGATGACCTAACTATTCTTGGTTAGATTCTGTCAATAAAATATTTTTGAAAAATGATTTTCTACCACGTGATTAAATACGACACATCATTTTATGATAAAGTTTTCAACGAAAATGAAGATCGCTCTTTCACCTGAAACCACCTATTTTCTACCGGGACCCTTACGATATCTTTCACGTGCAACCCAATCTCGAAATAACTGATTATCTTTTTGAGTTAAACTTTAAGAGTACATTCGAACCTATTGAATCATCTTTACCCGTTGTCCAACACTTTGGTCTTGGGTTGCATACCATAAAACCACAGGCCTGGCCCCGCAAGCTTAACAACCTTAGGTTATAGGTGATTTTCATTCGAAATCTGACAACCACTCAACCATGGGGCATGGGTCTGCTCCAAAATCTGGTCCACGTCTGTGGAAATCTCCTGCTGATGGATTTAAGGATCAATCTTTTAATTTTGATTCTGACCCGTACCTATGAATTCTAATTCTTAACCTCTTCTTTGTTTGTATTTTATGCCTACCTAAAGGCATTAAATTTAGCACGTGTTTATATCCCATGTTCTCTATGGAGCTAACCGGATTTTCACGTTATTCAGGTGATATTCTATTTACTCTACCTTTTCATGTCTTTATTTTTACAATGAGGACAATGCATCATTTAGGCATGGGGGGTGGATACTTAATCCTGAAATTATTCCGTTAGCTCTATAGAATTTCTTTTATTTTCTTTAAATTTTTTTTTTGAAAATTCAAAAAGAAAAAAAAATAGAATTAAGAGAAGATAACTTAGGCTTTTGGAAGTTATTAAATTTAGGAAATGATACGATAGGACGAGAACATTTATACTCTTTAGGTCTTCGAGCTTAATTAGCCTGGGTATCCACTCGAATGTGGACTTAGTCTTGAGTCCTTGCCATGTAATTCTATTTTAGTTGGTCAATAAATTGGTGCGATAGTATACAACTTATCAACCCGCCCTCTGATTTAAGGGGACTTTAAGCCTAAGCATCTACACACTTTTTGCATTAACTCACTTTTTAGCAATTTCTTTGGAAATTGGGTAGCTAATGAACTATCTAGGGTGGTATGGCTGGCAAGTTGTTGGTGGTAACAGCTCATCGATCGGTTCTCTAGAGTCCAGCTATAAGACCATTTTTGTCGCACAGCCTTTAGGTAAACTTTAGATCAGGGAAGCCACCTAGCAATAAAAAGAATAAAAAATAGAGAAAAAAGAGAAAATAAAAAAAAACAAAACCATACTTTACAGCACGAGTATGACTGGCAAGTTGCCTTAGGTAACAGTCCATTGGCTGGTTGTCTAGAGCCTAGCTCACAAAACTACACAATAATTCCCAAAACACTTAAGGAAGAAGTGGGGAAGTAGAATAAACCAAGGAGTTATACACTAGGTTTGCCCTTGTGTTGACCCCATAAATAAAAGAAGTTGGGAGAAAGCTACCATTCGAAAAGATAAACCTCTAGGCATGGTCACCTAGGGTCGTAGAAACTCGAAGTCCATTTTGACGGTCGCCTAGTAAGTCTTTCACTCTTTTCACTAGATGCTTACAACTTGGAGTCCTTTTTGAGTCTTATGCGGGTTGGGTAGCCATAAAAAATTATCCTGGACCTCTCAAACTCCAAAAGTACAAAAAAATTAGAGAAGAAGAAAAAGCAAAAAAAATGTATCTTCCCTCTTCAAATAAGTGAAGGACTTGGGCGGTATGCATTTTAGCAGACACCTAGGTACTGTTGAGTCTTCGTAGTTTAGGACCTTAGTTGAAATTTTCTATTCTTAATAAACAACTTAGGCCTAAGCGATCGAGTCCTAATTTTGATTTTATACATAGCATGTAGTTTAACTTTGCTAGGGACTAGAAAAAGATAGGCATGGGGTTATGATGTAGGCACATCTATTTAGGCTAAAATGCCTATTCATGCATGTTCCTAGGCTTAGATTTGCATTTCATGCTATAAATATTACATAGCATGCATTCTACATTTAGAGTAGTTGTATATATTTTAGGTTAATTAGGTCCTTTTTATGGTCAGGTCGTCACACGTGTTTCGCGTATTAGAAATCGAGGTTACAAGTAACCTGTCGCCGTAGTTGCAAAACACATCGATCAAATCAAATTTATTCCGAAACTCCAAGGGAGTCCCAGGTCGAACAAAGGGAGGCGACGTTTACTTTACAAGAAAATCACACTTCAATTAGTTTCTTTTTGGTATTTTAGGGTTTTGTTATTTTTTTGTGTTTTTGAAATAAAAGACAAGCAAATGAATCACAAGATAGAGATGAGAAACGAAAATGGTATATATATCAATCCAATGTTTATTACAATCTACTATGAAAGCATAAAAAGAGAGGGAGGTGAGAGGAAATCTCCCGAATCGGCTGTTCAGTGAGACGATGGCGCCTGGCAGAAGCTCGGACGAAGGAGGTGAGGAGCAGGACGATGGAGGTGAGACGCAGGAGGACGTCGGGTTGAGGAAAGCTTCGGCATAACTCCAGAATGGAGGTGAGAAGACAGAGTTGATCTGCTACCGGAATGGAGGTGGGAGGACGGCTCCAAGGTGACCTATGAGGGGAGATGGGAAGTCGGAGGAATATTTGGTGTGGCAAAGGTTCGCAACACTAATAGGCACCTTGGGAGCTTGAGAATAAGCTCAAATCTAGCATTGCTAGGCTTGCTAGAGCTTGGAAGTAGGTGGGATAGAGTAGGTAGAGATGACTTGGAATGGAGGGTGTGTAGGTCCTTTTATAGTGGTCGAGAAGAGGCAAAAATCATATCTGGGTCTTTACTAACGTCCACAAAGGTCGCTGCAGCTGTAGTTGAAGATTCGCCCTTCAATTGTTCTTGCTGGCATGCACAGGCCTTTAGTGACGTCCACAAATGTTGCTGCAGCTGTCGCTGAAAATCCATCCTTCAATTCCTCCTACTGGCATGTGCAGGCCTTTAGTGACAGTTGCAAGTGTCGCTAAAGGCCCTCATAAATGTTGCTGAAGATCAGCACGCCTCCCTGCTGGCGTGCGCTCCACTGGCGCTGCATGCTTTGTGCATTTACCAGACCCCTAGACCATTAGTGATGAGAGCCTCATCATGAGCCCTAACTAGGTAATTTTGACCTGAGAAGTAAACAAAAGCTCCTGCATAACCTCAAGGAAGACTTAAGTCAAGGGTTTACTATTCTGAGAAGGAAACATGAACTAAAGGGTAAAAACTGTAATTTCACCATCGAAATACATAAAATGGATTTCTCATAGGTAAAACATAGGTCAAATGGTATGAATAAGATAATGAGTGGGTTGGTTCAGATAGAAATGGGTTATTGTGCAATCCAAGAATTAAATGACATTCTATAACCCTCAAATAGACTTGCTTAATCCAACAAGGTTCTGGTCAATATAAAAATCAACTAAACCCTCTAAAATTCATGGAAAAATATCCCTTAAGGTTTAGAACCTTCAAATTGACCTTTGGAACCTATTTTGACCTCGATTGAGTCCAAGCTCAGTATTTAACTTAATTTGGGTTTTTATGCAAAATGTCCATCCAAACGTTGTCAAACCTAAAATATAACTTTGTAATTGGATTCCTTAGGTCAAAATTAGGTTTATACCAAAATTTGGGCATAAGGGACGGTCATCTTGAGCTACTTTGCGAAATGGTCCACCCAATTTCAATCTAGCCCCTAACTTTTGAAAACCCCTTGCACCGAGCCCCCTATCTTTCTCGCCACCCTTGCATTCAGGTCCCTCCACCATTACAGTGGAGGAATCCCACTCCGACGAGGATTCAAGGCTGATATCCCCTCGAATCCTCAAAGATCTCCACCCAGATTTGGAAGGGAGATCCTTTGAGGATTTCTCCATCGATTGAAGGCGATCTCCAGATCAAATTTGCACCCAATTTCTCGTGCGAACGCTCGAGAGATTTGGGTATCCTAACTGCCTTCCTCCTCCGACGAGGAGTTTGCGATAGAAGGCTTAACCTCCAAGCACCAGAAGCTCGACCAGCGACTATAAAAGGATCCTCGGTCCTCTGCAAATCCCTCAAGCTTGATTTGGCCGAAGAATCCCCCAGAATTCCTCTTGCCCCTCTCAAGCCAAGTAGCCCACAAGCTCTGAAGGCTCTCCCTCCCTCCTCTTGTCCCTTTGCCACCATACTAGTGGTAGGGTTCGCTTCGCCTCGTTCTTCCGTGTTGTGCCGCACCAGTGCACGCCTCTCTGACCTCCTCCTTGTCACCGTTATCTCCTCCTCAGGGCCATCTTCTCTGACAACGGCACAAATGCATCGTTCGTCCCTTCTGCCTCCCCTTCACTCCAAGTACCCCAGATAAGTTCCTCTTCTCCTACTCTCTATTTTCCCTCCTTCTATCTCACAAACCACCCCTCGACTGCAACTATCCACCCTCATCTTCCCCATCTCCAGCTGACCTCCGACGAGACGCATCCATCACTCTGCACCTCCACACCTCTTGCCACCAACCTCTTCACTTCCACCATCGATCGCTGATCACTTTCCACCCACTCACTGCCCGCCACACCTGCTCCACACCTCCACCGAACTACCCCACACACATGGACTCAGTACAACCTAGGCACACATGCCTAGGCCATTTTGAACCACGCCAACCCCACCTCACCTTCGCTGTGATACGGTGAAGGTTCTATTGTTGTCTGATAGAGCCACAAGGCTATTCTTGTGTCATGCAGGGTAGAGTCCCCATCCGCCATTAACAAGTATACAAGCTTGCTTGCTTCTATGCTTCGGGCCACACGCTCCAGGTTTCAGGACCCCAGGCTATGCGGGTTGAGTGTGCAAGCGAATCCAGCCTGAGAGCAGTCACTGCGAGACCTGCAATTGCATCAATTGTGTGAAGATATCTTCCTGTAGATGCCAGCAAAAGCGGGTGGGACTTTTAGTCCCACCTCGAAAACGTAGGAGTGAGATACGTAGTTTAAATTGATTTTGTGATTTTTGTTGTTTGCCTCGAGAATATAGGGGTGAGGTCCCTCACCCTCACTCGCCACGCCTCGTCTGCGACTTGCCCCCACGAACCTGATACCGACTTGATTACCTAACCTAGCACTCCTCACACATCACACCCACGCTGGTGCGCCTGGACCCAGGCATGCACCCGACCAGATTACCTGGCTCTGGGAGAGCGTACCGAAGAGAGAAAGAGAGAGAGAGACATGGGGATGGTAGGAGGTAGGTTTTGCTGCGTGGTGTTGTGAAGGAAGAAGGAGCTAAGGAAGGAAGAGGCACAGCAAGAAAAGAAAAGGAGGAAGGTAGCAGTGGAAAGGAAGGAAAAAGGAGAAGAAGAAAAGAGATGCACTGTAGCAGAGGAGCGACAGACCAAGAGAAGAAGAAGAGGAAGGTAGCGAAGATGAAAAGGAGAGAGGCAGGGACTTAGCTGCAGGAAGAGAAAGAAGAAAGAAAGTAAGGGTAGAAGAAGAAGAGAAGCAGGAGCGGCTAAGGAAAAAAAGAAGAAGAAGAAGCCAAAAGAAGCATAGCCGTAGAGTAAAGAAAAAGAAGAGAGAGAGAAGACATAGAAGGACAACAATTCAAAGCACTGTAGTCAGAATTTTTAAGACATCTGATATTGTATTAGACGTCCAATTCTTTTTGAGCACTATTTCTCCATAACATTACTCTTCAATTTTGGTTGAATTAGTTTTTGCTTTTTATTGAAAGTTGTGTTCTTAAGTTTTGGAATACCCAATTGCTCCCTTTATTCGACCTCGGATACTTTAACTTTCGAGTTATAAATTCTTATTTGTTTTTGCGGAGAGTTCATCTATATTACAATGAGATATCTTCTAAAACACAATCTAGCCACGTAAACAGTTAGCTCACCTATGTCTTGGCCGCCCTACTTCATCAGAGAGATCTGACTCGACGGACCTCGAGTTAGATACAGACCTCCAGAGCACCATGGATGCTCTTATGGCATCTTTGGAGTAATTTTCACTTAGTTTTATTTTTTTTTTTTATAGCTTTTTGGATTGTAGTACTCTATTTCATGTGGAATATTTTATCCTACTATGTTTATCTAGACTCAATTTGCTTTCTAGTTAATTATATTCGTGGTTATTATCTCTCTTAGCTGAATATTTCTCTTTAAATTGCATATTATGATTATTACTACTTCAATTACATGTTTAAGTGGGAGATAATTTAGATTAATAGCTACATGTTTGACTTTTTGCTAAAACAAAAAGGGGGAAATATTATGCATAACTCCTTTTATTTCTATCTCTATACATAATTATAATTTTGTTGTCATAAAAATGGGGGAGAATGTAAGTAGCTTTGTTTTGATGCACCAAAATTATGTTATTTGCAAGACTAATATTTCAGGACTCACTCATGGATCAAAGCTAGAAGAATGTTGACCTATGCCTCAGTGTTCTTTTTATCTTTATTGAGTCTAGAATATTTTGTAAGGAACCTCAAAATAAGTCTCTGATGACTCTACAATTATCAGAGTTAATAATATCAATTAGAGTCAATTTCAAGTGTACTTGAGCGATAATGACATATTATAATAGGCTTGGGAGCATTGCATGCATATTACATGATATTTACATTCTAATTGCTTAGAATCAGTGTTTAATGACCATGTGCACCCAGATCGATGAATAGAGTCCAACTGACGCAAAATCATCCTAATCCAACCTCCGTAGCTCCCACAACAAGCCTAAGGAAGATCAATGACTAGGGAGCAATGCGACATCCTTATGAACTTTGCATGAAAAATCTAACCGTATGGATGGATTCGGAGTGACGATCACAGTCTGACAATGCGGGAATCATCTCAATTAGAGCACCATGTCATCCTTTACAATAGAAAAGATGATGGATGGCCCAGATGGTGCCATGTGGCACCATCTAGGCCACCCAACATCCACCCTTCATCACCACATCATCCGCGCCCTATACTCTTAGCTGTTGGATCTTGATCCAATGGTTGAGAAACCGTCTCCATCACAAGCTTAAGGGAACTGCGGCTCCTTCTTCGTGTAAGATCCACCACTAGATCAGCATCCAATGGTCGCCAGCACTCTACCACCCCGACATCTTCACAGCCATCCACAAAGATGGCTTATTAGTCGCCCCTCCACCTCGCATGCACCTGGAGGGGGATCGAATCCCACTTCGTCACCATCATGTGCCAATTGAAATTGGACTGTTTGATCGGGCTCAATGAGCGCCATCCAACCGCTCTATTCTCACGCACGCGATCACTTACTTGAGCACACCCCATCTAACAGGCGCAAGGTGCGACTAGAGGCATGGGCGAGGTTTGAATTCAGTCGTCCGATCTTTGATCGGACGGCTTAAATGATCCTTGCACTATGTCCATGGAGGGTAGCTGTGTGCATGAAGGCATGAGGGTAGGTGCAAGGGCGACGGATGCGATAGGTTTTTTAGCGACATTTTGAATGTCCCTATTGACCCAGTGACGAATTTGAGCCCTCTCCTCAATTATAAAAGGGGACATATCCCTCCCACTTGCACCAACCTTCCACCCAAGATCTACCACCACCTTTTAGAGCTTCGAGCAGAATCTTGAAGCCACCGAGCCGCCGACAGAAGCTCCTCCATCGCCATGGTTGCCTTGATGCCGTCTTCTTCCTTGTCTTAGTTTTATTTTATGCGATAGTGTTGTACATGTTTTTCATTTGAAGTATTCATCTATATTTTGTTCATCATAACATTTGATAATTTATAGAATACGTCTTTGATATATTATTCGCATCATTATTCTCTAACCCTAGTCCTCCCTTCTCTCTCTCTCTCTCCCTATCTCTCTCTTTCTCGTTCTCTCATTTTGCAAGCGAATCAAAAGCGATATTTTTGTGACAAGGGAGCGATTAGCAGATTCAATACTTTGCCTCCCTATGTTTGACACTTCGACTCACATCTGATTATTTTTCTAAGTAAAATTGACATCGTAAAACGTGCTACAACAATGATTTTACAAAAATACCTCTAGTGAACAATCATTTTTTGGCACCATTGCCACCCCTTATTCACTTTCATTTTCTTAGTCATTATTTACACTTGTGTTATGTAACTTTCTCTTCTCTCTCTAATTATGGTTGCAGGAACCTTGTGCATTGGCAATGGGAGGAGAATGAGTTGGGTTGGATCAAAGGAAGAGCAAGAAGAAGACCGCCATCGACCTGAAGGTTTGATCTTGTCTTCCCATGATCCAAAGGTAACTTCTCATCTTTGGACGAAGAAAAATGGTGGTGTGTTAAGAAAACCCCCTCATTTATTTGTCAAAGAAAAACACCACCATTAAGTCCACAAGCTGTTAATTTCGCAGTATGATTTTCTAGATTCAAGTTAAGGACACAATTTATGGACACTAAACACCTCTAAAAATTTTGAGAGAAATCTCAGAGGTGCTCATTCTAGTAGGTGAACACCTCAAATTTCATAGCTAAAGTTTCTATGGTTTGGCCGTGAGAAATTCGTTACTAGAACTGTGCAAGGTTGTCCTAATTTTTGGATATTTGTAGGTTGTTTTTACTGCTACGAGCTCCATGCAGTTTGGATTTGTGAGAGATTTATATTTCTAGAAATATCTTGAAATTTTCTTCACTTCATTTGATGACTACTTTTGCATTTGAAATTGATTAGTGCATGTTTTGATCAAGATATTAAAGTTGCGCACTGATCTAGAAATTCGGGATAGATTGATCCCCTCTTGGAGAAACATGAATTTGGGTGGTCTACTGTCCTCAAAAAATTTTGATATTAATTTTGTTCAAAATCTCATCTGATTTCGATCAGGATAGGGTCATTGCTTGTTTCGATTGGACCCTTCTTGACAAAAATCTTTAAAAATGATTCATTGAATAGAAGCAGCACACCCTAGGATTTTCCAAACTAGGGAGTTTTAAATTTTATAGCCACACAAAAGGCCTTAAAGAAAATCAATCTTCACCAACCATGTGACTATACATTTGTGCCTTGTTTGAATGTCCAAACAAGTTGAATTCTAAAAGCCACTACACCAAGGTTTAAACCCTAAAAATCACACATCTCAATCTTGCTTTCTAAAGAACACTTGTTTTGGCATTGGGTCCTTGCACACAATTGTTCACAGACATGACCCAGATTGGACCAATCTAAGTCTGAAAAGTGTGATTGGGTTTGTTAAGTGCTTGGCCTTAATTCCCATTGTGGAATCTAGTGTCTAGGCTGTGGGGAAGTGTCAAACGACCATGGCTGTGCGGTATAAAGGAACTGGCAGCGTGAGTCAAACGAAGAACCCACCCTTCAACCCTCTCGTAATCAACTTGGCTGGATTAACTTTTGGAAAAGAGGTTTAAGTTCTTGTAGATTTGATCACTCTCTTTAGGACTTCTAGGTCACCTAGGTCTACACTGTAAGGCCTAGATTTGTCTGCGTGATTATGCATATAATTCTCTCATCTATTCTTTTTTGATCCATCCATTGATTTCAATGCCTATCCTTCCTTCCCAAACTATCCCCAACATGAGTTGTATTGCAACCCAAGTAGACTGTATCCATAGTTTACTTGGGACAACCAATAACCTAGTTGGGGATATAATCCAGGACCCGAGTATCTAGAAGACCCTTCTAATCCCAACTATCCCAATTTCACTCAACCCACACCAACTTCCTATTAGGATACATCCAACCCAGCAACCCAGGGTTACGATCCAAACCTTGGGGATCCTTATCCTGATTCTCCTTATGATGACTCTTTTTTTAGGTCCCACCCACCCACTAATCAATTTGATAGGACCTACACTCTAGGAGAACACCAAGACCCCTACCCTTCCTAGGATAATAACCAAGATAGGTCATCTGAATTCAAGCATCTCTCCTACTTGACCTATGGATTGGAAGGGATTCTAGAAAAATGGAAATCAAAGGATGATCATAAACCTAGGTAAATCAAGAATTATCAAACCTGGCTTTGGACCCCTGATGAAGAATCCAACTGGGATGATGACTTAGAACCTCAATTAATCTGGAGTAGGACTAAACATAAAATGGTGCCTCTTGAAGAATTGGACCCCAAAAATGATAGAAGAGGACCCACCTAAGAATCTAAACCCCCATATGGATTCTGGTAGACATCCTCAACCATACCCTGCTAACCCTGATTTGAATTCTAAGGAGGAAATCCAAGGGAAACCTAATGACACTCTTTCAATTCTTGATAACCTTCAGTTGGAGTTTGATTGCATAGTAATCATAGGCCCTAACTCGCCCGAATTAAGTTAGAACTTAGCTTAACATGAACAATCTGTATGCATATGCATCATATTCTGCATCGTAGTTGGTATTTGTTTTTATATATTACACTATGTTATTTGAGAGATATTAATGATTGCAGGTAATCCAGGGCAGCAGATGACCTATACAACTTTATGGATCTGTTCAGAATAACGATGGGAGTCCAACGCATCCAAGATCGCATCAATCAAACTCTCGAAGCACCCTAGGGAGACCATAGAAGAGCAAGAGCCAAGGTCAAATTGAAGAAGATCCTAACCTCAGATGACAAATCCAACCGTACGGATGGATCCGAAATGACATTTGTAGTCCAACGGTACAGAAATCAACTTAATTGGAGGCCTACGTCATTAGATATAAAGAGAAGAAGAACAAACAGGCATGATGGTGCCATGTGGCACCATTGTAGCCACCCCTCGCCACACCCCGAACTCCTGAAGGCACCTCTCCTAGCACTTTGGGCCATTTGATCTTCATCCAACGGCCACGAACGTGCCACGTCGCCACCTAGATTGAATCAATATAAAACTAAATAGGCACATACATATGATAAAGGCTTTGTGCAGTACATTGGCTCGCATGTAAGCACAAGACGTGGGTTCGAGCCCTACGGTGTGCAAAATTGATGTGGCGGGTGCTTGCAAGCGCGTATACGCGATTAGATGGTGTAGAGTGTGCCACGTGGTGCGATTAGAGCGCACCACGGGTAGGAGGCACAATTACGTGAGTTGTGCGAAATCAGGAAGGCGCGTGGATCGTGCTAAGGATTTGCGAAGGCGTGGTGCTATGGTTGTCTAAGCCATCTGATTGTGATTTGAAGGCAAGTGGTAAAAGCAAAAATGAGAAGGTGCGGGATAGCGGGAGCAGTGCGATCTGCATCCAAGGGTGTGCAGAGTGCCACATGGCAGCACCAGAATAAACCAACCAAGAAGAAGGATTTGGGGAAGGATTTGCATGAGAAAAAAAAGCTATGAGAAGACCAAAGGGCCCCCCTTTTGAACATAACTCTCAACTCTCTCTTCTTTCTTCTTCTACCTCTCTCTCTTCTTCTTGCCGTCTTCTCTACCTCTATCTGAAGAATCCATTGGGCCACCCTATCAGATCGCTGTTGCTTCTCTCAACCTCTCCAAAAGGCCACCACAATCTACCCATGGTGCCTTTGTTCTATTCCATAAGTTTTTTACATTCATGCTATCAATTAGTTTAGTTTCATGTATTAAATTCATGTTCAAACGGTTTATGTGATATATATATCATGATTCATTGTGTCTATTACTTAGTAATTAGATTTAGAATAAGTGCATGAAATCAAAAGCATTTTTCTGCATCCGAGGGTGCGTAGAGCGCCATGTGGCAGCACCAAAATAAACCAACCAAGAAGAAGAATTTGCACAAGAAAAAAAACTATAAAAAGACCAAAGGCCCCTCTTTTGAACATAACTCTCAACTCTCTCTTCTTCTTTCTTCTTCTACCTCTCTCTCTTCTTCTTCCTATCTTCTCTACCTCCGTCAGAAGAACCCATTGCGCCACCCTATCAGATCGCTGCTGCTTCTCTCAACCTCTCCAAAAGGCCACAATGATCTACTCGTGATGCCCTTGTTCTATTCCATAAGTTTTTTACATTCATTTTATCATTTAGTTTAGTTTCATGTATGAAAATCATGTTCAAATGCTTTATGTGATATATATATTGTGATTTATTATGTCTATTACTTAGTAATTAGATTTAGAATAAGTGCATGAAATCAAAAGCATTTTTCTACCTCCCTTGATTGTCTGGGACTCCCAGTTTCGTTAATTTTATTTCTTGAGACGTATTTCAGGCTATACTACGACGTATTTATCTTTTACGTGATCTTTGCCCCAAACAAATTGCCGCCGTTTCCAGGGAGGCAAGGTGAATTTTCGATTTCATCTCTAACATACTATTTTTATGTGTAGATTAAACCAGAGAAGCGGCGAATGAATCAAAGCAGGCATTGCGGAAATCAAGTGCACACAAACCTATTTGGAAATTTGGCTAGAAAGTAAGTGCCATTTTTAAAATTCAATAGTCATGTTTCTAATGATTCAAAAATCCTGAAGTTTGAACTAAAACTAGACTTTCAAATTATCTTTCCAATACCATAGTTTTGAAAATTAAATTTTATCTGTGGAATTTTTAAAAATTCGTAGACTACAAATGTGTCAGATTGCTAAAGAACATAACTGTTATGAACTTTGAAAACCAATTCTGGCAAACATATAAATCAAATTGACTTGAAATTTGTGGGGTCTAAAAGATAATCAAATTAGCTTTTAATATATTATTGTTGCAAAATTTTTGGAGCAAATTTGGTATTATTTCTAATAGAAAAACTAACACGGGTCTAAATCCCAAATTTGGCCCCTTGTGAGTTAAAAATTCATAAATATTTTTTAAAGATAGTAAAAATTCTGAAAAAATACTCCCTGAAAAGCCTATTGCAAGTAGAATATTCTTACCAAGTTTCAAATCATTTGAATTCCATCTTTACCTAAGAGTTTATATTTGATTTGTGGTCATTAATTTGAAACAACTTAGAAGCGCATGAGCCAATAGGACCACATTGGACTAATTTGGACTCCGACGAGCCCAAAAGTTAGTCAGTGAGGGAAGTCACCTTGTGGACCACCCACCATCTACTACATTGAAGAGACAGGTTAATAATTGATGAAAACACATCAAATAATAACCTGCATTTGGCTTGAAACTATTGAGGAGTTTCAACTTCTCTTGCAAAACCTGGTGTCTAAGGCTACAGGGTAGTGTCAAGCGACCGCAGCTGTGAGGTAATGGAATCGGAGGTGAGAGACAAAGGAAGAACCTTCCTCGTAGTCTCCTCGTAACCAGCCTGGCCGGGTTAGCCTTAGAGGTGGAAATTTCTTGCAGTCTATCTCTCGCCAAATTTTCTTCAAGTTGAACTTGAACAAAAAATCTGATTAACTAATTTTAAGGACCACTCTGATTAATAAGGCCTTAGCCTTGTTCTACTTGACTACACCAACCCCTTGAGTTGGTGCATGCAAGGAAGAAGGTCATTAAGACCAAACCTCATGGGTCCTTGGGAGCCAAACCCAAGGCAGCAGAGGTGATTTTCACCCGACCTCTCGTCTGAACCTTCTTCCACCTGATTAGCCAAGATGGCTAATCTCGATCCTCGAATTTGTCAGGACCCTAAGAATTAGGACCCAATGGCTCGTCTGGAAGCCAGGGTTGAGGAAACGGAGCAAAAATATGAGTAGAGCATTGACCGGATTCTCACGACACTCGATAGAATGTAGCATCCACCACGTGGAGAACAACTGTGGGACTTCTATGATCCAACAACAACAATCATAGCACCTCAGGTCTGGATTCCAGCAGGCAGAGATGCATTCGAGTTAAAGTCGAATATCATAAGTCTAATTCAGACTCATTTCCATGGAAACTCAAATGAGGATCCCTTCAACCACCTCGAAGACTTGAGTCGGATTGCAGAGTCAGTTCGACCCATGAATATTGATATTGGAATTATTCTCATGAAGCTTTTTCCTTTTTCTCTCAAGGATAAAGCTACTTATTCGTTTAAGACCATCGGGAGGACAATTGGAACCTAGGAGGAATTACGTTGCGAACTCCTCCAAAAGTTCTTCCTGATCTGTTGAACAAATGCCATGAGGCACGCAATCATGACTTTTGCTCAAGGCCGTGGAGAGAAGCTACATGATGCCTAGGATAGATTTCACAATCTTCTCAGGAAGTTCCCACACCATGGTGTACCCAAATGGCACCTTGTGCAAGTATTTTACCATGGGCTAGATGACACACATCGAAACCTAGCTGATGCATCTAGTGGTGGGAACTTTCTCGCAAAGGATGAGAACAGCGCATTTGAACTGTTCGAGTCCTTAGTAGAGAACTCGATCAACGGTGCCTAAATGAACTAGTTCCAACGACCTGGATAGCAATGAGTTAATGTCCACGAAGATCAAGCCGAATCTACCTGAGTCGACATGGACATTATCACCAAAAAGCTGGATAAGGTGGATCTACTCGATAAGAAGCTCGATGAATTGATGTTGAACGCACGGGTTGCTAAGCTAACATGTTCGATTTTGAAAACCTGTCGTTGTAGTTTGAAAGTGAAGAATTTGTGTTCAACAAATAAAATTTATACCGGAATGGAAATCCTGGGTCGAACACAGGGAGGCAGACATTTGATTTAAAAACACGCATTTGTTTCATTTGTCACGAAGTAAAATAATTGATTAGAACTATCTAACTATTTACAATAAATAGAAGAGAGAGAGTAAGAGAGAGAGAGAATATTACAAACAAAAACCAAAAAGGAGATGTAGAATGAATAAGGAATTCATTATCAAAAGGATTGTTCATTACACTAAACATTACAACTAGAAAGCGGGAAAATGATTACACTAGAAAGTAGAAAATCTACCATAGAAGGCAGTAAATCTATTCTAGAAAGGAGTAAAAAGAATGGAGAGAAAGATATCCTCCTTGACGGTCGCTTGGAGGATGACCCAGACGAGACGACTCCTAGATGAAGGAGGATGGAGAAGGATGAAGGAGAACGAAGCAGGAAGAACAGGAATGGGACAGTATGTCGTCATCGTCATGGGATCCTCTTCTGAAAGGGGGACAAAAAATTGATTTTATCTCGTGAGAAGCATCCCGGGTGTGGGACAAGCTTCTCTTGAGCTTTGGAGAGGGAGAGAAGTGAAGGAAGGGATGAGAATTTTGTGTAGAGGGGGTCTCATTTTATGGTTGCAAGGAGTGAGGGCAATTTGGTCATTACAACTCTAAAAACATTAAATCAGGGGTCTTTAGTGATGGATAAAATCGTTGCTAAAGCCCCATCGTGGGCATAGTGGGGACGCCCGCTCATCTTCCATGCCTCCCACGTACAGCTGCTCACAATCAGAAAGCTTAAGTTGCACCTCCGCGTGCTTTCTTTGCACGCCTGCCCGCATGTGATTCAGCGTGAGGCACGGCATGCGATACGGCATGAACGTAATTGCGAGCGCACGACCGTTTGATCGCGATCGAGCGGTCAATCACGCCCGCTCACCCTCACCGCTCGCCAGCTCATTGCGTTTCGAACACGTGCCGCCCGCTCGCGATAAAGCCTTCACCCATTACGCTACGGAGGGGAAATGGTCGTGTGAATGAGTTGAGGCACGCGCATCCACAACTGTTGGATCAAGATCCAATGGCCCAGATTGCACATTGGATCATCTTTGGAGAGGCAGTGGCGGTCCTGTGGGCTGGTTGGATGGCTAAGATGGCGCCACGTGGTGCCATCATGGCCGTCCATCTTCTGGATGATCTAGATGGTGCTACGGGAGTCGGATTGAGTCGATTTTCGCGCTGTTAGGCTGCGATCGTTGATTCGAATCCATCTGTGCGGTCGGATTTGTCGTTTGAAGTGCGGATTCACACCATCTTGGCCTTTGATCATCTAGGGTTCCCTGGTCTCTATCTGTTGCTACAGATGTCTGATTAGGGCGATCTTGGAGTCGTTGAACTCAAATCGTCACCCTGATCACATCTATACGGTTGGATTTTTGATCTGAGGCCTTGATAAAAAGTTTGCCCTATCCATGAACATAAAAGGAGACAATTAACCTCCATTTTATTCAAACTAATCTAAATGCAAGATGATGCATGTTGTGCAATATTTATAGTATGCAATGCTATCCTTTGCTTAAGAACATACATAAATAGACATCTTAAGTAGTGTAAACAAGTTTACATCATACCCCCATGCCTATCTTTTGCTAGTCCCTAGGAAAAATAATATGCTTATTTATAAAGAATCAGGTTGGATTATTTAGGCCTGAGTTATTTTCAATCACTAAGAAAATGTCTACTAAGGATCTAAACTTTCAAAGATGCAATAGTGCTTGAGTATTTGCCAAAATGCAGACCGCCTCAAATCCTCGCCTTATTCCAAGAAAGCTTTCGTTTTCACTTTTTTTCTCTTTTCCAATTTTTTTGGATTTTCAAGTTTTAGGGTTTAAGAGTGGCTTTCTACGGCCATTTAACTCACCCAAGATTTGATGAGAACCCTAAGTTCTAAGCATCTTATTGTGAATGTGATACACTCGTTGACCGGCAGTTAAAATGGACTTCGAATTTCTACGCCTCTTGGTGACCTCAAAAAAAAAATTCTGTCGAAAGGTGTATCTTTACAACCACTAACTTTCTCCCTACTTTTATTTTTTTACGGGGTCAACACAAGGGTGAATCCAGTGTATATCTCCTTGATTTATTCTACTTCTCCGCTTCTTCCTAAGTGTTTTGGGAATTTTCAGTGCATTTATTGAGCTTGGTTCTGGACAACCAATCGATGAGCTGTTACCACCGACAACTTGCCAACCATACTCGTGCGGCGAAGTGTGGCTTGTTTCTTTTTTTTCTTTTCTCCTCTTTTTTTTAAGTAGGTGGCTTCCCTGGTCTAAAATTTTACCTGAAGGCAGCAAGAAGAGAAAGGTCTAGTGACTGGACTCTGGACAACCTACCTATGGGTGCTACCCACGATAACTTGCCAGCCATATCACACTAATAGGTTCATTAGCTACCCACTTTCCGTTAAAATCGCTGAACAATGAGTCAGTGCAAGAAAAGTGTGTAGATGCTAAAATCTCAAAGTTCCCTCAAATCAGAGGGCGAGTTGATAAGTCGTGTACTTATCACCCAAACTTATTTACTCCAATTAAAATAGAATTCAGGTTGGCAAATACTCGAAAAACAAATCCACATTTTAGTGGATACCCGTGCTGATTAAGTCTGAAGACCTGAAGAGTTTTTTGTTCAAATCATAATGTAGTATTTCCTAAGATTGAAAATTTTCTTAAACCCAAGTTCTCTTTCCAAATTCCATTTTTTTTTTTAAGGAAATAAAACAAATCTACGGAGCTGACGAAGAATTCAGAGATGAATATTGTAACGACCCGGTTCCCGAGTCCCTACGAGACACGAGAACCGGACCGACTCGACTAATCCCAAGACCTAGTTGTCCAACGAGGAAGTAACCAAAAGACAGTAAAATAAACCACATTCAGCATGAATATAACTAACAGTAAGAAAGTACAGCAGTAAGGAAAGAAACTACTACAGTAGGTACCACCACAACAGTAAAACAGCATTTATCATATAACAAGAATTGCAGGTAAAGAAGGTACAGCGGAAACAAAAACTACTCACTAGAACAGAAACAAAAGGGGTACAAAAAGGCTGTGGTAACACTACTGGACCCTACTCGGCCCAGCGTCCTCTGCAGCCGCCGACCCTGGCTGCTCAACACCTGGTCCTGAAAAAGGTAACGAGTGTAACACGTCAGCAAAACGCTGAGTAGAGTGGCAAACTAACTAAAGGCAACAGTAGAGTGTACAGTAGCTGTTATGTTCTATTACTTCCTTTATTCACATCTTTCAATTTTTCTCACTATTTCATTTATTTCTCAGGTCTTTTACTTGATCTCGAATGTCCTCGTGGGAACGATCTTGATTGCAGTCTTTTCCAAAAGTAGAAGTAGCACGTGGTGCTCTCCTGGCCGGGAGAGTCCCCCGTGGTGATCCTACCCTCAGTCAACCACCCCAAGGTCACTGACAGACGTAACGGTGACTACGGCACGCGCGATAAACGCACAGGTAGCTAGCCCGCACTGGCACGCGGTCAGTCGTTTCCGTTAACGGGTGCGCCCAAAGCACAGCATGGAACCAGGGCAGAGCCCTCTCAGTAACAGGGGTCCAACCCCTCCACAGTAACCAAACCGGGGCCTTGCCCCTCCACAGTCCGCGCACCCTCGCCTGACTACCCTGGTTTGCCCTAGTGGGCCTAACAAGTCGGTGAAGGAGGCTAGCAGAACCCCGGGGCCCGTGGGGTAGCTAGTACTCTCCTAACACTACTAGCTCTCCTCGGTACTACGTACACGAGGGCCAACAAGTCGGTACAGAGCGGCCAATCCTAACACCGGGTCCCTGGGGTGGCTGGCCCCACTCTGCACTAAACAGGTATAGGTACTTCCCTTGGTACTGCGTACCCAAGAGACAGTACAAACTACATCTCAGTTCCATTCCCTTTTCTTTCCAGGAGTTCCACTCCTAATTCCCCGTAGGGTTCCAGCTCTTTATCTCAGAACATCATATGTTTCACTTTCCAGATTCACGTTCTCAAAATCCATGATCTCAAACATGTTTCTTTATTCATAACAGGCAGCTGTTAATTCAAATTACAGGCAGCTTTATATTCCTTTCCATTTTTCCAAGACTGCAGTACTATACATTCCACTAGTTTTTCCATCCTAAGATTCATGCCACATCCTAGGATCTAGCATACAACTAGTTTTCCAGCCCTAGGATTCATGCATCACCTAGGAGCTATCATTCCATACATTTCTCATTCCTAGGATTCATGCAATGTCCTATATTCTAGTTATGGTTTCATACTTTAACAGATTTTATTAATAACTTAAGCCACTCTACCAGGTACAACGGGAGTAATGGGGGCGTGATCGGGAATCCCGCGCGCCTCCGCGACTCTCAAGACTGCAACCGAACGAGGTCCTATCACAAGGATAAAACACAAGGAGTGTCTCAAAACAGTGTATAGCTACTGTAGACGAGTAGAGGAATTAATTCTGAAAAGAACGCAACTCGAATCGCGGAAAACGGAGCCCGAACGGGCCGTAAACGGGTCGAAAAAGATGATACTGTGCAAAATCAGACGTTTGGAACTCCCTCCAGACGTCTTAAACGGTGGATCAGAGAATTTACCTGTTCTGCGTGGTTTCCCAGACGTCCAGAAGTCTGCAAGGACGTCTGCCTAGATCCCAGATGTCCGATGGTCACTCAGGACTTCTGGAGGTCACTCCCACCGTCTGGTACAACTTACAGACGTCTGATTCGGAAAGGATGGCGAATCAGCGAACCTGCGCACAGCCAACCCCCTCCCTCAGTACGGTCAGTCGACAAGAAGGAAGAAGAAGGCGGAAACTCACCTTTCAGACGTCTGTATGATCTTACAGACGTCGACCTTGCCGTCTGGATATAAATCCAGATGTCTGATACTGGAAATTTTTCTAGAATCAGGGCCCTGCTCGGCCTCCGCTCGCGACGCCGCCCGCGTCGAACCTCGCGCGTCTGCTGCTCAGCCCACAGCAGGTCCCTCTCCACGTCGCTCCGCACCCCCTGCGCCCTCCGCCAGCCGGCCAAGCCGCTCCGGCGAGCTCGCCCCCACGGCAGAGCTCCGCCCTTGCACGCCGCACCTCCGCGCTCACTGCGGCCGCCACTGCCGCCCTCGCGTCCGCTCGCTCTCGCGCACAGGAAGGAGAAGAAGAAGAAGGCGGTGGAGACGGGAGGGGAGGCGCGCCCCTTTTTAAGGCTGCGCGAGGAGGAGAGAGAAAGTGGTCGCAGCGCGCCTGTAGCCGCAGAGAGAGAGAGAAAGAGAGGAATCGCAGTTCTGCACGCACAGGCGCGCAGACGAATCTCCCGTGCGAACATAACTGTTCTCCAGACGTCTGGAAACGATCCCGGACGTCTGGTCAGACGTCTGGATGTGATCCCAGACGTCTGGTCAGACGTCTGGGCCACCTCCCAGACGTCTTAAAAGGCGTCTGGGGCACGCGTTCGTTACAATATAACAAACTCAAAGGAAGTTTCGTCCCCGAAACTTACGCCAACTAGGGTGCAGGAAAAAGATGTCCAACTAACCATAACAAACTCAAAGAGGATCGAAGCCGGTCCGAGAAGGCGTACCCGCGAAAAACTCCGGGTACCGCTCCCGCATTGCCGCCTCAGGCTCCCAGGTAGCCTCCTCGTACCGCTGGCTCCTCCACAAAACCTTTACCAGGGGTACTTGCTTTCGTCGCAACCTGTGGACGGCTCGGTCTAGGATCTGCACTGGCCGCTCGGGGTAGGTCAGGTCGTCGCTCACCTCGACGCTCTCGTGACTCAGTATGTGACTGGAATCGGCTACGTTCTTCCTGAGGTTGGACACGTGGAATACGTCATGCACACCAGAAAGCTGTGGGGGAAGGGCAAGCCTGTAAGCAACGGGTCCAACCCGCTCCAGGACCTCAAAGGGCCCCACGAACCTCGGCGCGAGCTTCCCTCTCACCCCAAACCGCTGTAAGCCCATCATGGGCGAAACACGAAGGAAGACGTGGTCCCCAACCTCGAACTGCACCTCTCTGCGTCTGCGATCCGCGTAGCTCTTCTGTCTGCTCCTGACAGTGCGGAGTCGTCTGTGGATCTGCTTAACTACCTCCTGACTCTGCCGGATCAACCTGGGGCCAACCTCCCACTTGGTCCCCACCTCAACCCAACTCAAGGGTGCCGTGCATTTCCGTCCGTACAGAGCCTCGTAGGGAGCCATGCCGATGCTCGAGTGATAACTGTTATTGTATGCAAACTCTGCCAGGGGCAGGTGCTCCTCCCAAGAGCCCCTCCAGTCTAGTACGCAGGCACGCAAAAGGTCCTCAAGTGTCTGTATCGTGCGTTCCGACTGTCCGTCCATCTGGGGGTGGTAAGCCGTGGTAAACCTCAACCTCATCCCCAAAGCCTGCTGAAACTCAGCCCAAAACTGGGACGTAAAGCGGGTATCCCGGTCGGATACGATCTCCCGCGGAACTCCGTGTAGTCGCACCACATCACGGATATACCTCTCTGCCAACTGTGCTGGTCCCAAAGTGACTCGGATCGGCAAGAATCGTGCCATCTTCGTCAATCTATCCACTATTACCCAGACTGCATCGTGTCCTCGCTGGGTAACAGGTAAGCCCACCACCAAGTCCATGGTGATGGTCTCCCACTTCCACTCTGGCACTGGAAGCGGCTGAAGCGGCCCTGCAGGCCTCTGATGCTCGGCTTTCACCTGCTGGCACACTAAGCACTGCTGCACGAACTCACCCACATCCTGCTTCATCCCTCTCCACCAGAACTTGCGTCTCAAGTCATGGTACATTTTCGTGTTTTTCGGGGTGTATGGTGAATCTGGAACCGTGTGCCTCAGTCAGGAGCTCTCTCAACAGCTCCTCGTCTCTGGGGACGCACAACCGTCCCCTCAAGCGTAACACCTGGTCTGTGAAAGAGAAGTCCCCTGGGTCCCCTGATAGTGCTCTGTCGCGCAAAGACTGCAAGTACGGATCGGCCATCTGTCCCGTGATGATGCGGTCTATCAACTCTGGCCTGGTCTGCCGTGTCACCGTCACTGCCCCACAGTACCCTCATAACTCTAGAGGTCGCCAACTGCCCACCTCCTCCAAAAGGCTCCAACTCTGTAACTGTAGACTGGCCAAGCGTGCGGGCGCCTTACGGCTCAAGGCGTCAGCCACCACATTGGCCTTTCCCGGGTGGTAGGAGATGCTGCAGTCGTAGTCCTTCAGGAGCTCCAACCAACGTGTCTGTCTCATGTTGAGCTCCTTCTGGTCAAAAAGATATCTGAGGCTCTTGTGATCTGTAAAAATCTCGAAGGTCTCACCGTACAAGTAGTGCCTCCATGTCTTCAGCGCGAAGACAACAGCTGCCAACTCTAGATCGTGGGTAGGGTAGGTATGCTCATGGGGCTTCAGTTGTCGCGAAGCGTAAGCGACCACGTGACCCCTCTGCATGAGCACACCTCCTAACCCCTGCAAGGAAGCGTCCGTGTACACAACGAACCCGCCACTACTGTCAGGGATGGTGAGCACGGGAGTCGAGGTCAACCTCTCCTTCAGCTCCAGAAAACACGCCTCACAGGCGTCTGTCCAAGCGAAAGGCACATCCTTCCAGGTCAACTGTGTCATAGGACGCGCAATCTGTGAAAATCCTCTGATGAACCGTCTGTAGTAACCTGCCAGTCCCAGGAAACTGCGAATCTCAGTGACTGAACGCGGTCTCTCCCACCTGAGCACTGCCTCGACCTTGGCGGGGTCCACCGCCAGGCCGTCTCCAGAGATCACATGACCCAAAAAGGTCACCTCCCTCAACCAGAACTCGCACTTGCTGTATTTGGCGTGCAGCCTGTGTCGTCTCAGAGTGTCCAGAACCATCCGCAAGTGTTGTCCGTGCTGCGTCTGATCTCTAGAATAGATGAGTACATCATCTATGAAAACCACCACAAACTGGTCCAAGTACGGTCTAAACACCCGGTTCATCAGGTCCATGAAAGCAGCGGGGGCATTGGTCAGCCCAAACGGCATGACCAAAAACTCGTAGTGTCCGTACCGGGTGCGGAAAGCTGTCTTGGAGACGTCGGTCTCCCTGATCCTCAACTGGTGGTATCCAGACCTCAAGTCGATCTTGGAAAACACCATGCCACCCCGCAACTGGTCAAACAAATCGTCAATCCTCGGCAGTGGATATCTGTTCTTGATGGTGACCCTATTCAGCTGTCGGTAGTCCACACAAAGGCGTAGGGTCCCATCCTTCTTCTTCACAAACAGTACCGGGGCTCCCCAGGGAGACGCACTGGGCCTCACGAAACCTTTCTCCAAAAGGTCCTGCAACTGGGACTTGAGCTCTCGCAGCTCAAGCGGTGCCATCCTGTATGGCGCAGTGGAGATGGGGCTGGTCCCTGGTACTTGTGAGATCTCAAACTCGATCTCACGCTCGGGCGGTAGTCCTGGTAACTCGTCTGGAAACACGTCGGGGTACTCTCTGGCCACCGGGATGCTCTGGAAGTCTGCCACGGGGCTGGGCTCTGCCACCACACAAGCTAGGAAGCCCTCACACCCCTGGCTCAAAAGTCTCACTGCCCGAAGTGCCGATATGCACCTGAAACCTCCATCCACTGGCTGTCCGTGAAACTCGAAAGAAGGCAACTCTGGAATGGAGAAGACGATCTTCCTCTCAAAATAGTCCACCAAAGCGTGGTAAGCGGACAGCCAATCCATCCCCAGAATCACTCCAAAGTCCTCCATCTGTATCATAATCAGGTCAGCTGGCAGGCTATGTCCCCCGATGCTGACCCCGCAACCCGTGTACACCTCCTCAGCTACAAACAACTGACCACTCGGACCTCTGATTACGAACGGATTCTCTAACAGTGTATAATCCTGGTCCAAACTAACTACGAAACTGGCTGCGACAAACGAGTGCGTATCGCCGGAATCGAAAAGCGTGTAAACGAGTCTGCCAGAAACTGAAACCATACCTGCTACCACGGATCCCGATGCTCTGGCGTCCCTGTGTGTTAGGGCGTTGATACCCCCTCAGCTCTAGGTGCGGACGAAGCAGCCACACTCTGCATCGGACGGGTAGGTGCTGGCCGGTACCCTCCTCACGACTGCCGTCCTCCTCCTCGTGCCTGGGGACCGCGGCCTCCTGCACGCCCTCCAGTGCTCTGCACGGGAAGTATCTGCTGACCTCCTGCCCTAGATGGGCAGTCCCTCCTGACGTGGCCCGGCTGGCCACACTGGTAGCAGAGGGGAAACTGACTCCCGCCCTTAGTGAGTCCCTGCTGTCGGCTAGGCGGGGGTCCGGTGCTGGCGACTGGCCCCTGTCGAGGGCCCCCAAAGGCCACTGATGGCCCTGCACAACGTGACGGCTCTCCTGCGGATGCCACGTGTCTCCGTTGAGTTCTCCTAACACGCCTTGTGTGGCGGCGAAAATCTCGTTCCACCACTAACTCCCCTGTCGTACGCTCGGAAGGGGGAGGGGGTGGCGATGTGGGTGGAAGCTGAAATTCTTCTCGAACCACCTCTCGAATCAGTTGGACGAGGTCCCGAGATGGTATACTCAGGAGAAGAGGAGGGATAGTATGTATTCCATGCCCGACACATCTGTCCCCCAGGCCCTGACCTCGGCCACGCCTGCGGCCCACCCTCCTAGCTCCACGACGCGGCATCTCCTACAATGGAGACGCGAAACAAAACGGAAACGTCAAAACAGACGGTACCTAACAAAACTTCTAAGAGCTCATGTCAAGAGATATGTTGTGGTGGCTACTCTAGCTATAAACATGTGAATTGGTTATTTTCCAGTCAGTTGATTCACTTCTCGGGACGACCTTGCTCTGATACCATCTTGTAACGACCCGGTTCCCGAGTCCCTACGAGACACGAGAACCGGACCGACTCGACTAATCCCAAGACCTAGTCGTCCAACGAGGAAGTAACCAAAAGACAGTAAAATAAACCACATTCAGCATGAATATAACTAACAGTAAGAAAGTACAGCAGTAAGGAAAGAAACTACTACAGTAGGTACCACCACAACAGTAAAACAGCATTTATCATATAACAAGAACTGCAGGTAAAGAAGGTACAGCGGAAACAAAAACTACTCACTAGAATAGAAACAAAAGGGGTACAAAAAGGCTGTGGTAACTCTACTGGACCCTACTCGGCCCAGCGTCCTCTGCAGCCGCCGACCCTGGCTGCTCAACACCTGGTCCTGAAAAAGGTAACGAGTGTAACACGTTAGCAAAACGCTGAGTAGAGTGGCAAACTAACTAAAGGCAACAGTAGAGTGTACAGTAGCTGTTATGTTCTATTACTTCCTTTATTCACATCTTTCAATTTTTCTCACTATTTCATTTATTTCTCAGGTCTTTTACTTGATCTCGAATGTCCTCGTGGGAACGATCTTGATTGTAGTCTTTTCCAAAAGTAGAAGTAGCACGTGGTGCTCTCTTGGCCAGGAGAGTCCCCCGTGGTGATCCTACCCTCAGTCAACCACCCCAAGGTCACTGACAGACGTAACGGTGACTACGGCAAGCGTGATAAACGCACAGGTAGCTAGCCTGCACAAGCACGCGGCCAGTCGTTTCCGTTAGCGGGTGCGCCCAAAGCACAGCACGGAACCAGGGCAGAGCCCTCTCAGTAATAGGGGTCCAACCCCTCCACAGTAACCAAACCGGGGCCTTGCCCCTCCACAGTCCGCGCACCCTCGCCTGACTACCCTGGTTTGCCCTAGTGGGCCTAACAAGTCGGTGAAGGAGGCTAGCAGAACCCCGGGGCCCGTGGGGTAGCTAGTACTCTCCTAACACTACTAGCTCTCCTCGGTACTACGTACACGAGGGCCAACAAGTCGGTACAGAGCGGCCAATCCTAACCCCGGGTCCCTGGGGCGGCTGGCCCCACTCTGCACTAAACAGGTACAGGTACTTCCCTTGGTACTGCGTACCCAAGAGACAGTACAAACTACATCTCAGTTCCATTCCTTTTTCTTTCCAGGAGTTCCACTCCTAATTCCCCGTAGGGTTCCAGCTCTTTATCTCAGAACATCATATGTTTCACTTTCCAGATTCACGTTCTCAAAATTCATGATCTCAAACATGTTTCTTTATTCATAACAGGCAGCTGTTAATTCAAATTACAGGCAGCTTTATATTCCTTTCCATTTTTCCAAGACTGCAGTATTATATGTTCCACTAGATTTTCCATCCTAAGATTCATGCCACATCCTAGGATCTAGCATACAACTAGTTTTCCAGCCCTCGGATTCATGCATCACCCAGGAGCTATCATTCCATACATTTCTCATTCCTAGGATTCATGCAATGTCCTAGATTCTAGTTATGGTTTCATACTTTAACAGATTTTATTAATAACTTAAGCCACTCTACCAGGTACAACGGGAGTAATGGGGGCGTGATCGGGAATCCCGCGCGCCTCCGCGACTCTCAAGACTGCAACCGAACGAGGTCCTATCACAAGGATCAAATACAAGGAGTGTCTCAAAATAGTGTATAGCTACTGTAGACGAGTAGAGGAATTAATTCTAAAAAGAACGCAACTCGAATCGCGGAAAACGGAGCCCGAACGGGCCGTAAACGGGTCGAAAAAGATGATACTGTGCAAAATCAGACGTCTGGAACTCCCTCCAGACGTCTTAAATGGTGGATCAGAGAATTTACCTATTCAGCGTGGTTTCCCAGACGTCCAGAAGTCTGCAGGGACGTCTGCCTAGATCCCAGACGTCCGATGGTCACTTAGGACATCTGGAGGTCACTCCCGCCGTCTGGTACAACTTACAGACGTCGGATTCGCAAAGGATGGCGAATCAGCGAACCTGCGCACAGCCAACCCCCTCCCTCAGTACGGTCAGTCGACAAGAAGGAAGAAGAAGGCAGAAACTCACCTTTCAGGCGTCTGTATGATCTTACAGACGTCGACCTTGCCGTCTGGATATAAATCCAGACGTCTGATTCTGGAAATTTTTCCAGAATCAGGGCCCTGCTCGGCCTCCGCTCGCGACGTCGCCCGCGTCGAACCTCGCGCGTCTGCTGCTCAGCCCGCAGCAGGTCTCTCTCCGCGTCGCTCCGCGCCCCCTGCGCCCTCCGCCAGCCGGCCAAGCCGCTCCGGCGAGCTCGCCCCCACGGCAGAGCTCCGCCCTCGCACGCCGCACCTCCACGCTCACTGCGGCCGCCACTGCCGCCCTCGCGTCCGCTCGCTCTCGCGCACAGGAAGGAGAAGAAGAAGAAGGCGGTGGAGACGGGAGGGGAGGCACGCCCCTTTTTAAGGCCGCGCGATGAGGAGAGAGAAGGTGGTCGCAGCGCGCCTGCTGCCGCAGAGAGAGAGAGAGAGGAATCGCAGGTCTGTGCGCACAGGCGCGCAGACGAATCTCCCGTGCGAACATAACTGTTCTCCAGACATCTGGAAACGATCCCGGACGTCTGGTCAGACGTCTGGATGTGATCCCAGACGTCTGGTCAGACGTCTTAAAAGGCGTCTGGGGCACGCGTTCGTTACAAATATCCACCCCCCCATGACTATCTAATGTAGTGTCCTCATTGTATTAAAAAGACATAAAATAGAGTGGAATATAATAGAAGTCACTTGATTTGCATGAATGTCAGGTCTGCTCTGAGATAGAAACTAAAAAGAACTGTATATGTGCTTAATTTATTGCCTTCAGCTAGGCACACTATACAAAGAAGAGAATTAATGAATTCCAATCGTCTCATAGAAATCATATTCTGTAAACTCTCGTGAGACTTGGCAACTTGAATCTTCACCATCAAAATCAAATAAATCATGATCCGTATTAATGGATGTCCCAAAATCATCTGTCACTTTCTATTCCAAGGAGATACGTTTCTTTGTACCTTGGCTCAGGGATCTCAGGTGAAGTAATCAGATCATCCCTAATTGGTTGCTTTAATTCAATCTGGTTAGCCTCGTAACACGTGTTCCCCCTAATAGGTGCCTGAGCAATTTCTGACATTGGCTCTCGTAAAGGACTTCATCCTTGGAATCATTCCATGACTGAAGTAAAGCAACCACAAATCTCATCCTCAATTTCACCAACTTCCCATGTAGAAACTCACCTGGGTTCTTATCCTTAACATCCTGGAGCCAATCCAACAAATACATATTCAAATCATCAATCATCTGAATCAGGGGCTCCAATCTTTCAATGGAAGGTGTTGGCTGAACTTCTAAAGTTTGTATGATATTCCTCAAGTTAGATAGAACCTTATCTTGAACTTGGTTACCTTGAACTAAATGAGTTGGTTTAAGGTTGGGCGGGTTTGGGATCAATAAAGGCGAATTAACGAATTGAGATTCGTTATACCCTTCCTGATAATAGGTCATTTCAGATTGTTCAAAAGGTGGTGATGACCTAAAGGCAGTGTAATCAGGGAAGGGTAAGAATTAGTGTATCCTTATTGATTGTAGATCGTATTAGGTTATTCATGAAAGGGTGATGATCTATAATCGATGCGGCTCTGAGAAGGACAGAAATCATAATCAAAGTGTTCAGGGCTTGACCCTAAACATGAAGGTCTGGAACTGTATCCCCAATCTGAGTTATCCCAACTAATTGATTGTTGATTATAGTACAATTCTGGATAATCGTCATGTTGAGGATAATTCAAAATAGGAGTGAAAGAGCTGGAATGCGTGTAATATGTGGAAGGATTCATGATAACCGGGAGGAAGAAAGGCGCCCTGCAATACAAGCAATCAAACCTATCCTTAAGTGGGCCAGCTTAAAGACCTACAGACTCCCAAAACCCATCTTGACATAAAGGAATGATTTGATCTACTTCTATTTGTTCAATCCAACCAGTTAGAAGGAGGGACTGGGGAGATGGTTCTTCCTTCGGCTTGCGCCTCCAGTTCCTAGTGTACCTCCCAGCCGCGATCGTTTGATTCTGCTCCCCTAGCTACACATCAGATTGAACAATAGAAACAAACTAATCGAAAATAATCTCATTTTGGGCTTTGAAGAGTGAGTCAAATCCTTAAGGCCAATGTCTACTCTATTTTACTTAGGGCAAGGTTTGAATGTGCTTTGGAATGTGATGGGCCCTTTATAAGGGTTGTGCCCTTAATGATTGATTGATTTGCGTGTTCGTGCACAACCAGTGGTTTTCAAGCAAGATTATTTTTGATGTGGTGAATTTTAGAGTTCAAATCTTGCTTAGTAGCTTTTAGGATTCAACTTTAGGTGTTTTCAAACAAGTTTTTGTTGGCACACCAGGTTTTGAAAGCATAGGTGAAGATATTTTCCTTTAAAACTTAAAAGAATGTGGAGTGCCTGGTAAATCTCTAATAGTTGAATCTAAGTGGCAGCTACTTGATGAGTTGATTTTAATTGAAGTGGTGCGGCCTAATCAACTCAAACAATTGGCCTGTTGCACCACTTAATTACGCACACAAGTGATTACCTAATCTAATTTCTACTAAATTATGTGTTTGGATTGGTGTACCAGCTCCAAAGATCGGTTTACCGATTGAGTTTGAAAATCAGATGAGGTTGGAGCGATCTCGTGGTTCAGACGTATCTATCATTCTTTTCTGTGACGGGAATTCTTCCCATAGCAAAGAGGGTGTCTAGCTCTACGTTCGAGACTATCGAATCACCGATGTCCCCGGGCCAGGGTCCGTGAGTTTGTACCTCTGTGAGAATTTTTTTCAATTTTCCTTATAAATTTGGAGGTTAGGACGAGTATGGGTGTCAAACAACAAACAATCTAACCTTAGAGTTTATAAGAACACCTAGTTTGATTGATGTTTGTGTTATTATGTTATGTAATGAAATGTAATGGGTGGGAGGTGGGGTATAACTTACAAAACCTTCCACAACACTTTACCCAAATCTATTGCTTTTGTTCATCTCGAAAGAGTACCTGCAATCACAATAAGAGAGGAGAGAAGTGAGGTAAATGATTCGTAAGTTAGAAAACGCAAAGAAAAAATCAGAGAGTGTTGCCTCCCCGGCAACGGCGCCAAAATGTTTAACGCACGAGTTGCTAAGCTAACGTGTTTTGTTTTGAAAACCTGTCGTTGAAGTTTGAAAGCGAAGAACTCGTGTTCAACAAATAAAATTTATATCGGAATGGAAATCCTGGGTCGAACACAGGGAGGCGGACGTTTGATTTAAAACCACGTGTTTATTTTATTTGTTAGAAAATAATATAATCGATTAGAACTATCTAACTATTTACAATAAATATAAGAGAGAGAGAATATTACAAACAAAAATCAAAAAAGAGATGTAGAATGAATAAGGAATTCATTATCAGAAGGATTGCTCATTACACTAAACATTACAACTAGAAAGTGGGAAAATGATTACACTAGAAAGCAGTAAATCTACTCTAGAAAGAAGTAAATCTATTCTAGAAAGTAGTAAAAAGAATGGGAGAGAGATATCCTCCTCGACGGTCACTTGGAGGACGAGCCGGACGAGACGACGCCTAGACGAAGGAGGACGAAGCAGGACGAAGGAGAATGAAGCGGAAAGAACGGGAATGGGGCAGCACGTCGTCGTCACGGGATCTGCTTTCGAATGGGGGACGAAAAAATGACTTTATCTCGCAAGAAGCATCCCGGGTGTGGGACAAGCTTCTCTTGAGCTTTGGAGAGGGAGAGAAGAGAAGGAAGGGATGAGAATTTCGCGTAGAGGGGGTCTCCTTTTATAGTTGCATGGAGTGAGGGCAATTTGGTCATTACAACTCTAAAAAATTAAATCAAGGGTCTTTAGTGACGGATAAAACCATCGCTAAAGCCCCATCATGGGCATAGTTGGGGCACCAACTCATCCTCCACACCACCCACGTACAGCTACTCCCATCCGTCCGATCGTGAGATCGGACGGCTTAAGTCGTGCCTCCGCATGCCTCCTTTGCGCTCTCGCCCACATGCGATTTCGCGTAAGGCACGACATGCGATGCGGCGTGACCGTTCGATCATGATCAAGCGGTCAATCGCGCCCGCTCACCCACACCGCTCGCCCGCTCCTTGCGTTTTGAACGTGTGCCACCCGCTCGCGATAAAACCTTCACCCACTACGCTACGAAGGGGAAATGGTCGCGTGGATGAGTTGAGGCACGCGTAACCACAGCCGTTGGATCAAGATCCAATGGCCCAGATCGTGCATTGGATCTTCTTTGGAGAGGCAGCGGTGGCCCTGAGGGTCAGTTGGATGGCTGAGATGGCGCCACATGGCTGAAATTTAAAAGAATGTGCAGTGCCTGGTAAATCCTTAATAGTTGAACCTAAGTGGCAGCTACTTGATGAGTTGATTTTAATTGAAGTGGTGCGGGCCAATCAACTCAAACAATTGGCCTGTTGCACCACTTAATTTGGCACACAAGTGATTACCTAATCTGATTTCAACTCAATTATGTGTTTGGATGTGTCTACCTACTCCAAAGATCAGTTTACAAGTTGAGTTTGAAAATCAGATGAGGTTGTGTACCTCTGTGAGTTTTTTCTTTAATTTTCCTTATAAATTTGGAGGTTGGGACGAGTATGGGTGCCAAACAACAAACAATCTAACCTTAGAGTTTATAAGAACACCTAGGTTGATTGATGTTTGTGTTATTATATTATGGAATGAAATCTAATGGGTGGGAGGTGGGAGATAACTTACAAAACCTTCCACAGCACTTTACTCCAATCTACCGCTTTTGCTCGTCTCGAAAGAGTACCTGCAATCACAATAAGAAAGGAGAGAAGTGAGGTAAATGATTCGTAAGTTAAAAAACGCGAAGAAAAAATCAAAGAGCGTCGCCTCCCCGGCAACGATGCCAAAATGTTGAACACACGGGTTGCTAAGCTAATGTGTTCGATTTTGAAAACCTGTCGTTGAAGTTTGAAAGTGAAGAACTCGTGTTCAACAAATAAAATTTATACCGGAATGCAAATCCTGGGTCGAACACAAGGAGGCGGATGTTTGATTTAAAAGCACGCATTTGTTTTATTTGTCACAAAGTAAAATAACCGATTAGAACTATCTAATTGATTACAATAAATAGAAGAGAGAGAGAGTAAGAGAGAGAGAGAATATTACAAACAAAAACCAAAAAAGAGATGTAGAATAAATAAGGAATTCATTATCATACACTAAACATTACGCTAGAAAGCAGGAAAATGATTATACTAGAAAGCAGTAAATCTATAATAGAAAGCAGTAAAAAGAATGGGGAGAGAGATATCCTCCTCGACTATTGCTTGGAGGACGAACCAGACGAGTGGTGTCAGACCTGAATAGGTTGTTAATATGATGATTTTATCGTTGAAATGTGTATAGTGGTTAACCTATCGCAGAGAAGCGCGCGCTGGAGGGCCATGGGCACGGAGAGAAGACACGCAGCGCACCGTGCTGCATGAGGGCTGGAGTAGACGCTGGCAGGCGTGCGTGGGCGAAGAGAGCGGGCGAAGGCAGGCGTACACGGGCTGGCAGATGAGTGGGCGGGTGCGGGCGACACAGGCGAAGACGCGTGCGCAGGCTGTGGCTGGTTGCGGCACGTCGGGTGACTGGTAAAGTGCGAAACTCACCGGTCACCCAACTGTAGCCACAGTGTCGCGCAGACTGGCGTGAACAATGGCTACAGTGTAAGGCTGCGCCGCGCGACGGCCTGCTACAGCCCACGCACACGTCTCAGCCCGCCTCGCCCGCACCCGCACCTACCACCCCGCGTATGCTTGCCTTTGCCCGCTCTCTTCACCCATGCACGCCTACCAGCGCCTGCTCCAGCCCTCGCGCAGCATGGTGTGCTGCGTGTCTTCTCTCCGCGCCCATCGTCCTCCAGCACGAGCTTCTCTGTGCGCATGCGCACCTGCGTGCGAGCTTGAGCCTCCGGATGACGCTTGGTCCTTCAGACGCCTTAACCTCCAGCAGGGACCGAGCGCTCTCCCACTCTCTCTCTCTCTCACACACAACACTCTCTCACTCTCTCTTTATCGACGCTCACACACACCTACACTCACACTTTCATACACACACACACACCTATACACTACTATATACATATATATATATACGTATACATATATATATATATTGATATATATACATATATTTATATACATATATATATATACATATATTTATACATACAGTAGTACTTATATACTTATGTATTAGTATACATACATATATATATAAACATATATCTATATACCTATATATATATATATATACATATATATTTACATATATACATATACTTATATACAAATGTATATATACTTATACATATATCTATACATATATTAGTACTTATATAAATATGTATCAGTCTATATACATATACACATATATATATACATCTATATACTTATATATATATACATATATATACACATATACTTATACATACATATATATATATATATATATATATATATATATACATACATATATACATATATATCTATATAACTATATACACATATATGCATATACCTATATACATATATTATTATATATATATATACATCTATATAGTATTATATGCAAACATACATATACATATATATATATATATACATCTAATCTATACATATATCTATCTATACATATATAGCTACATACATATATACATATACTTATATGTATATATATATATATATACATACATATATATTTACATACATATATATATATATTTTTACATTATTTACCATACGTGGTATCGCGGGTATATCTGCACCAGTTGATGGTATTCCCCAATACACGCGTACAAAAAACATGTTCGCATTCATCTTCGACCATCCATCCTACACCTTACATGTGGCACTTCATCCTGTTGGTTGCATCTCTCTAGATGACGACCGACTAGACACCGTGCTACACTCCATCTCCGCCTCCACCCCCACCCCTTTATATATATATAATATATACCTATATATATATACTATATGTACTTTATTTCAGCTTCTCTTTCATGCCAATAAAAAGATAAAAAAAATATAAAAGAGAAAAGATAATCCTTGACTTGCAGGTACTCTGTCTTGCGAATAGCAAGACCTATTTTGGAACCCTATTTTGGCTCAAAGCCAAGAACCTAATTTTGCAGGTGTGCCTCAAGGACAACGATTACCATAAAAAAAATCTAAATAGAAAAACACCAAAAACACAATAAATGAACGGAAGAGACTCGTTGTAGGAAAGGCATAGAAACTCGACTTGTAACCCCACTTCCCTAAGTTTGACCCTAGGCCTAAAATTGACCAAGATAAAATCAAATAGGCCAGGTTAAAAATTTTGTAAAGAGATGGTTAGGTCCGATTTCGGTTAACCACTATGCACACTTCAACGATAAAATCATCATATTAACAACCTATTCGGGTCTGACACCACACCATTTCTGGTGCCGTTGTCGGGGAAGTGCGCCTTCAAGTAAGTTTTTACTCCATTAGTGTAATGTTTTCTTTTTCTCTTCTCACACCATTCTCTTCACGAGTGTTTTTATTTTTGGTGTGCAGGTGAACCTGTTGAAAGAAGAAGGCAAGCAGACGAAGTCGGAGACGTGAGCAGATCTAAGGCGGGAATGTGAGCATGAAGACGCCGACACCGCATTGGAGCTTCGCACACGTTGCCGAACAAGTACGTCTTCTCTTCTTAGTAACCTAGGTTAACTTGTAACCTTAATAATAAAAAAAAAACTAAAAACTAGAAAAAAACTTCTTGGGATCTCTTGGGGCAAGTGGATTAAAATTCATTTGTTTGATTGATTGCCTTCATTCCCATCACCCCGTGATTTCCCGCCTTACTTCGCATAGCGAAAATCCAAGAATCTTGATTCTTGAATTTTTCGCCGTGTGAAGTATTCTTTGAGGCAAACACAAAAAGATTGATTGCACCCCTCTTTTACCTCACTTATCTACAATTCGGGATCACCATTTTGGTGGGGAGACTTGGAATTGAGTTGATTCCAACCCCACCACGACTTTTCAACTTGCCTAAGATTCGATCCCGAATATTTCAACACCAACAAATTTAGTTTCTTTATCTGTTTATTGAGCCTTGTGTGTGGAAATCTTTTTGGTGATTGGGAGCACTTGAATTGAAGTGTTTTGGCTCCCTTTCTCATAAATCTAAAAACTGATTCATGCATCCACACTTAGAAATCTCCATTTAGGGTAGCCCATTGCATTTTAGCATGTATTAACCAATTAAAATTGAAGAAGGGTTTGTTGGGCTTAGAAGAAAACCTGTATTCTTGCAAAACTGGGAGATTGGTTGAATTGATATTTCAGCGCAATCCTAAAATTCATACTACTTAAGGCTGAACTCTAAAACCCATTCACTAATTAAGAACTTCAATTCGGGGAGATTTCTTGGTTGCATGCTTGTTTTATACACTCTAAAAATCAATCACTTGGGCATTACCCGTAAACAATGCCCTTCACATTCCAAAAGCACTTGACCCTAAGCCTCTAACAAAAATTGGTAGTAACTTGACCCTTCTTATGGATTCGAGGTCAAACTACTTGCGTGTAGTGTCTACATGCTGGTGAGGGTTCCCGCGTGCTATCGGGTGTCTAAGACTGGGGCAAACAGCCTTTCAATCTGGCCCAGTGGTTCCACGGTGCTCACATTCGATTTCGTAGTTCGTGATAGTAGGTAACTTAGATCTTTAGGTCTAAGGGCACACTGTAGAGGTTAGGAATTTTATTGAATTGATTTGTCATCAAGTGTACCATTGCGGCATCATTTCTCTCATCTCTTTTCCCTTCTCATCTCCCCAATTCTTCCTGCGGTAGTGCATGTTTGGGAGGAGGTCACAAAACCCTGAACTGATTGAATTGCCTGATAAATCAAGAAAAGAAGCTGAATCATCCTCCTCCTCCATAAACATGGCTGCACGCCCACCCCCATATCTCAAGGGAGGAAACCGCTCTCAGAACCCACCAGGTGGTGGAGCCTTAGATCCCATAACTCGCCTCCAAGCCCAAATGGAGATGTATAATGAGCAAATGGAAGCCATTCGGGAAACATTGGAGGAAATGCAGAACCCTCCCAAATGGGAGGAGCCTAGGTCTCTTAGCTCCTATAAGAATCCCGCTGCTACAGAGACCATAGTACAAATTCGGGTCCCCATGGGCTGGGAGGACTTTGAACTGAAACCTAATATAATTGGCCTAATAAATTTTCACTTCCATGGTCTTACAAGTGAAGATCCTTTTCTCCACTTGGAAGACCAAACCCGATTGGATGAAATGGTTAAACCTAGAAATGTCGGGTTACCTATAGTCCTCATGAAAATGTTCCCGTTTTCATTGCGGGATAAAGCGTCGCAGTGGTTACGCACCCTTGGGAGAACCATCCACTCTTGGGAAGAGATGTGAACCGCGTTTCTCAAGAAGTTCTTCCCAATCGGGCGAACCAATGCACTTCGCCATGCTATCACCTCTTTTAGGCAACAAAATGGCAAACAATTTCATGAGGCATGGGAGAGGTATAACGACCTCCTCAGGAAGTGTCCACACCACGATCTGCCTAAGTGGCATAGAGCCTAGATTTTCTACTACGGGCTAAATGAGACTTTGAAGCAGATTGCAGACGCTTCCTGTGGAGGGAACTTTATGAATAATGACGAGAATGGAGCATTTGAATTGTTTGAAAATATGAGTGAAAACTTGATGAACAATGCTTCCATTGTCGCCTTTAATCATACCAGCCAGCCCCGAAATGTCCACGAAGTTGACACGGGACCCTCCCATTCATCCACTGATCTCAGCCTTATCGCACAAAAACTGGATGAAGTCTCTGTCGTGCACAAGAAGCTGAATGAGCTTCTAGCCAACCCTGCCCGATCTATGGCAAACACCCCCACTTCACCACTTTGTCACATCCAAATTCTTCCAACACCAGGCTTATCCCGAGAAACCCCGTAAGACCTTCCTTACTGAGTGTCGTGCTGAGTGACTCGGTAAGTCATGTGGAACTGGCTTCTGCGAGCCAGTATTTCGACACGGAGGACCAAGCCTCCGTGTGCTCGGACGCATATTTACATGCGGACACGTCTTCTGGCATAGAAGACGCTTGCGCCCTGGGGAACAACCCATTCTCTGCCACTTATAACCCAGGGTGGCATAATCATCCGAATTTTGCGTGGTCCAACAACCCACAGTGCCAAAACCCTGCTAGTGGATCAATGTGACAATCCACACCCATCATCCCAAGGGCCCAGTCTAATCCTATGGTGAATCTGCCATCAAGCCCTTCCGTACCGCAAGCAGAACACGCATCAAGTCCTCTTGACAAATTGATGCGAATGATGATGGATATGTCAAAGCGCCATGAAGAGAACATGACCTCTCTTCAGCACCAACTGGCACAATAGAATGCTGAGATCAGTCAACTACACATGGCGACTCGATCTCAGGGCACTCTTCCCCCCAACCTGTTCCCAACCCATGAAATTTCGTACCCCATGGTCCTCAACCAAAGGTACAACCTTCTTAGGGATAGGTTCATCAAATTCTGTAGGCTCCGAGCATTCCACTGGGATTTCAGGCTAATCCTGCTGCAGCACCGCACTCTTATGTCCCCATTGCGAACCCTCCTCTACCATATGATCCCACTGGACCCGCATCGTCCAATGCTATCACTACAAGGAGTGGTAAGCAGACAGTCAATCCGCCTTGACTTGATCCTGGCCCATCTTCTTCTTCATCGCCCTCTCATTCGGGATGCGCTCTACATTCATGAGAGGACGATACACCCAAATTGGTGCCAGAATCAGTCCTATTCCCTGAGGGTCTACTGAGGGAGCCAAAAGGCAAGAAGAAAGACATGTAGGCCTTTGATAACCTACGTAATTTTTTCAGGGATGTAGAAATCAAGGTACCCCTACTCGAGGCTATCGACCACATACCTACTATTGCCTGATTTTTCAAAGACTACACAACACCCAGGCGATAGTCAAAGAAAACTAAGAATCCGGTGGTTCTCTCACCTCATGCGAGTTGTGCTATACTATCAAACCTACCACCGAAGTAGAAAGATCCAGGCACACCACTCATTTCCTGTAGCATCCAAGGCTGTAGTTTTAACCGTGCCCTGCTTGATCTAGGATCTTCCATAAATCTCATACCGACCATCATGCTTGAAAAATTTTCCCTGGGAAATCTGAAACCCACCCCTGTCATGTTATAGTTGGCAGATCGTTCTGCCAAAATCCCGAAGGTTGTGGTGGATGACATGGTGGTTAGGGTCAACAGTCTCTGTTTTTCTATTGACTTTCTTGTTTTAGATATGGAAGTTCCTAGTTCACATTCTGATTGTCCGATCATCCTCAGTTGACCTTTCTTGGCCACAGCCCATGCCCTTATCGACTGCGAGTCGGGCTGTATTGAGATTGCTGTTGGATCTGAAAAGCTCAAGCTTAACATCTTCAAGGTAGCCAAGAACTTTGATTGTGATTGCATCGAGGATGACACATCTGATGAGGACATGACCGTCAGTGCATGTATTGTACTAATTGGGACTTATTCTGACAACTGCAGATTGCCTATAAACACTGTCAACTGCTTGACCAATACATATTGTGATGTTCCCCCATCCTTCACTTGTCCCGTACCTTCTCCTTGCAAGACTTCTGAGGAGGTTTTCTCCGCTTCCCATACCTCGTGGTCTGAGTCATATCCGGGCTGCTCATCGCCGGTCCACACTCTTGAAGACCAGATTGCCCTTTCTTTCCTGCCAAATCAGGAGGATTTGCAATTCCACACTACGACCCTGAGCCCACATCTTACTGGGGCTATTCCTTTTTGGTTCCACCTATCCAAGAAGCCCCTCTTCTTGGCCAATCTAAGGGCCAACTTCTTCTTCCCGACTTCTCCGATCCGCCTGGGACACTCTCGTCCCATGAAGTGCCAGACCTTTCACCATCAACCATCACTTTTCACGCCACTATCACGATCTCTTCACTTTTCACTTCACCACCCACTATCCACCCACCCTACCACCCTGCTGTATACCTTGCACCTCAACTCTCGTTACCCGATCTTTCGTCCTTTCTCTACCTCTCCTTGCATGCATATAAGGACATAGCATCGTTTGGCATGGGGGGGTGCATAGGCATCCATAGGATCTGGTTATTTTATGGTATCATGCAATTCCCACCTATTTATAAATATGCAAGAAAAAGAAAAAAAATATATATATATATAATATATATATAATAATAATAATGATAAATGGTGCTTAGTAATGATCTGAAAGCTGAAACAAAAATACAATAAGTGTTTATGGATATTCAACCTCTGTTTTGAAGACTTTCTAGGCCACAGAAGCTTGATTCGCTCAGGATCGGGCTTAATTCACTTGAGCATTGACAAAATAGATCGGAATCTCTCCAAACTAAGGACGTATTCTTGTACCTGAGACACCAGTATAGGATCCGTTGGTTTGCTTTTACTTAAGAGCTTATGCAAACTTGGTTCACACTACACATATCAGGAAAGACCAGATGAACATAAGATCCAACCCTAGTGTTCATTAGGGAAGGTGGAGTCCTTACCTGTGCATGCAGGTAGACATTTTATCCTAGGTTTTAGTCTTGTGTTTAGGAGAAACTCTTTCCACCAAAAAGAAACTCTCCCACCAAAAAGAAAAGTGTGCTCCTCCAAATAGTGTTGTAAGAGATATACTGACACATGTTTCAAAAAAAAAAAAAATGGATGCAAATAAGTCAGTATATCTCGCAAATGCCCGTAAACTATTTTCCTGTGAGCCACAAATGTCAAATAATGGGAGTTGAGTTTTCTGTCATCTTCTTAAGGGTCAATCCAAAAACACAAGCTGAAACTGGCACCAACCTTTACTTAAAAATTCGTGAAACCCTAGGCTTGAGTCTTAATGTTCATCTGGTCAGTCTTGATCCTTCAGTAAGCACAAGCCATAATCTCTTGAGCTCTTGAGTACGGCAAAAACCTCCTGGGTCCTAGAAATCATACTTAAGGTTTAAATATCAAGAGTCTTGATTAGTTGAGAGATGATCTATGACATGTGAGACTTAAAGTACTGGTAGTCTTCTCGACAATTGGTTCTCACAATATCCAACAATAAACACACCTATGTCGCCTCGGAAGAAAATCTTCAGTTTAAGATCATTTCTAAATGCTACAAAAAATGTTTTGCTAGGGACTAGCAAAAGATAGGCATGGGGTATGATTGCACCGCAAAAATACACCTACAATTGTGTCGTCTTATGCTATTTCCTAGCATTATCAGTGCATCTTAGGTAGACATAGTCACATTTGTGAATATAGACGCATGCATGCATTTAATTGAGGGGGGAGGAGAGTAAATAAATTGGCCTCGCAATTTACATTTTCTTCATGTGCTGCTTCGCAAAATTCCCATCTTTATTTTCATTCCCATTTGATTTGGAAATCTTTCTTCCCGCGGCTGCTATGCATGGATTGACTTCTCCTCATGCCATGCTTCCCTGCTCACCTCTCCCTGCAGTCGTAGGCACCACTCCCTGCCGAGCCCCATGCAGCCGCATGCACAGCCAGGGCATGGTTGTGCATGCCTTCCTCCTCTATAAAAAAGAGGGTTCGGCTCCTTCTTGAACCAGCCTGGTCCTCCACTCCAAAAGAACCCATAGCACTTCTCCTTCTAGGCCACTGTCTCCTCCCACTCCCTCTGCATGCTGGCCCTCCTCGGAGACACCTGGCAGACAGGAGCCTTCACTGTGGTGAGCACCCACCACCGTGAAACCCCCACCACCCAGCTCTTCAAGGAGCCGGTGGGTGTGCTGGCCTTCTTCACTGTTTTCACCTTCCACGCCACTTCAGCCATTGCCACAGGCTTCAAGCTTGAAGCTCAAAGCTCCAGCAGCAGTGGCAAGGCAGCAGTAGCAACACAGCAGCAGCAGCCCCAGCCCATTCTGTGCAAGCCTGCAAGCCGCCCTCGCCTCCGCGCGTGCCTGTAGGCCTCCCCGCCTCCCGCTTCTTCGCTCTGTCGCGCTCTCTCTTTCGCACGCAATCGGCCATTGCACACCTCTGCAGCGGCTGGCCAAGCACCCCAGCGCACCCCTACAGCACCCACAAGCGTCCGCGCGTGCCTGCAAACACCATCGCCCCCGCTTCTCCACTCTGTCACGAACTTTTCCACGCCCGCAACTAGCCGACGTAGACCTTCTTCCTCGGGCACCAACTCGCACGTGCCAGCTGCGAGCCGGTCGCACTAACAACGCCTGCAGCTCCCGGTCGCATGGCTCACCCGACCACTGTAGCCACTATTCACGCATTTCTTCATGACACTATGGCTACAATGGGGTGACCGGTGAGTTTCTCACTTTACTGGTCACCCGACGTGCTGCAACCGGCTGCAGCCCGTGTGCGTGTCTCCACCCACGTTGCCCGCACCCGCCCGCACGTCTGCATCGCCCGCACCTTCACCCACGTGCACCTTCGAGCGCCTGCTCCAATCTTCGCGCAGCACAATGCGCTGCATCTCCCCTCCGCGCCCCTCACCCTCCAGCACGCACATCCCTGCGTGCATACGTGCCTGCGCATGCGCTTGAGGACCTCCAGGCAACGCCACTTGCCTTCAGAAGCCTTAACATCCACCAATCTCTCTCCCACTCTCTCTCTCTCTCACTCTCTCTCACAACACTCACAGCACTCTCTTTACCGACGCTTACACACACATACACTCACACTTCCATACACACACACACCTATACTCTATCATATACATATATATATATGTATACATATATATATTGATATATATACATATATTTATATACATATATATATATATATACATATATATATTTTAATATTTTTACACATAGTAGTACTTATATACTTATGTATTAGTATACATAGATATATATATACATATATCTATATACATATATATCTATATATATATATATATATACATATATATTTTTACATATATACATATACTTATATACATATATATATACATATATACATCGTGCTACACCCGGCGTATAGGAGTCTTCACTATGGTGAGCACCCACCACCGTGAAACCACCACCGCCCAGCTCTTCAAAGAGTCGGTGGGCATGGTGGCCTTCTTCACTATTTTCACCTTCCACGCCACTTCAGCCATTGCCGCAGGCTTCAAGCTTGAAGCTCAAAGCTCCAACAGCAGCGGCAAGGCGACAGCAGTAGCACAGCAGCAGCAGCAGCCCCAGCCCTTTTCGTGCATGCCTGCAGGCCACCCTCTCCCCAGCAACGGTGCCAGAAAAGGTGTGGTGTCGGACCCAAATAGGTTGTTAATATGATGATTTTATCATTGAAGTGTGTATAGTGGTTAACCTAAATCGGACCTAACCATCTCTTTACAAAATTTTTAACCTAGCCAACTTTATTTTATCTTGGTCTCTTTTAGGCCCAAGGTTGAACTCAGGGAAGTGGGGTAACAAGTCAAGTTTCTACACCTTTCCTACAACGAATCTCTTCCGTTCGTTTATTGTGTTTTTGGTGTTTTTCTATTTAGATTTTTTTATGGTAATCTTTGTCCTTGAGGCACACCCTCAAAATTGGGTTCTTGGCTTTGAGCCAAAACAGGGTTCCAAAACTAGTCTTGCTATTCACAAGACGGGGTACCTGCAAGCAAGGATTATCTTTTCTCTTTTATATATATTTTTTTAACTTTCTACTAACAGGAAAGCAAAATCGAAATAAAGTAATATAGTGTATATATATATGTTTATATTATATATGTATAAAGGGGTGCGGGTGGAGGCGGAGATGGAATGTAGCACGATGTCGAGTCGGTCGTCGTCTAGAAAGACGCAACAAAAGTACGAGGAGCCGCGTGGAGTGTGGGATGGATGGTGGAAGATGTATGTGACCACGCATTTTGTACGCGTGTATCGGGGAATATCAGCAACTAGTGTAGATATTCCCGCGATACCACGTATGGTAAATAATGTGAAAAAATATATATATATGTATTTAAATATATCTATATATATATATGGTTATAAATATATAGGTATATATATATGTATATATCTATAGGTGTATATATATGTATATATATATATCTAAGTATATGTATATATGTATGTAGCTATACAGGTATATATGTATATGTACATATATATATGTATGTAAATATATATATATAAGTATTTGTATAGATAGATATATGTTTAGATATATATATATATATATGTATGTAATTATATATATATATGTATGTATATGATACTATATAGATGTATATGTATATATATATGTATATATGTATATAGTAATATATGTATATATAGATATATGTAGCCAGATATATATATATATATGTATATATGAATATATAGTTATATAGATATAAATGTATATATGTATGTATATATATATATATGTATAAGTATATGTGTATATATATGTATATATATAAGTATATAGATGTATATATATATAAATATGTGTGTGTATGTATATAGACTAATACAGATTTATATAAGTACTAATATATGTAGAGATATATGTATAAATATATATATATATATGTATGTATATAAGTATATGTATATATGTAAAGATATATATGCATATATATATATGTATGTATACTAATACATAAGTATATAAGTACTACTATATGTATAAATATAAATATATATATGTATATAAATATATGTATATATATCAACATATATATGTATACATATATATATATGTAAATGATAGAGTATAGGTGTGTGTGTGTATGGAAGTGTGAGTGTATGTGTGTGTAAGCGTCAGTAAAGAGAGTGCTGTGAGTGTTGTGAGAGAGAGTGAGAGAGAGAGAGAGAGTTTGGGAGAGAGATTGCGGGAGGTTAAGGCGTCTGAAGGCCAGTGGCGTCGTCTGGAGGTTTTCAAGCACACGCGTAGGCGTGTATGCGTGCGAGGACGTGCGTGCTGGAGGGCGAGGGGCGCGGAGAGGAGACGTAGTGCACCGTGCTGTGTGAAGGTCGGAGCAGGCGCTCGCAGGCGCACGTGGGCGAAGGGTGCGGGCGACGTAGACATGTGGGCGGGTGCGGGTGACGCGGGAGGAGATGCGTACACTGGCTGCGGTCGGTTGCGGTGTGCCAGGTGACCGGTAAAGTGAGAAACTCACTGGTCACCCCACTGTAGCCATAGTGTCGCGCAGAAATGCGTGAATTGTGGCTACAGTGGTCGGGCGAGTCGCACGACCGGGAGCTGCAGGTGCTATGAGTGCGGTCGGCTGGTGGCTGGTGCGCGTGAGCTGGCGCGCGAGGAGGAAGGTCTGCACTGGCCGATTGCAGGCACGGAGAAGTTTGGGACAAAGCGGAGAAGCAGGGGCGATGGTGTCTGCAGGCGCACGTGGAAGCTTGCTGGTGCTGCAGGGGTGCGTTGGGGTGCTTGGCCGGCCACTGTAGAGGTGCGCAATGGCCAGTTGCAGGCGGAAGAGAGAGCGTGACGGAGCAAAGAAGTAGGAGGCGGAGAGGCCTGCGGGTGCACGCGGAGGCGAGGGTGGCCTGCAGGCATGCGCAGGATGGGCTGGGGCTGCTGTAGTTGCTGCCTTGCCGCTACTGCTGGAGCTTTGAGCTTCAGGCTTGAAGCCTGCGGCAATGGCTGAAGTGGCGTGGAAGGTGAAAACAGTGAAGAAGGCCACCACACCCACCGACTCTTTGAATAGCTGGGTGGTGGTGGGTGCTCACCACAGTGAAGACTCCTGTCTGTCGGGTGTCTCCGAGGGGGGCCAGCATGTGGAGAGAGGAGGAGACGGTGGCCTGGAAGGAGAAGTGTTGTGGGTTCTTTTGGCATGGAGGACCAGGCTGGTTCAAGAAGGAGCCGAACCCTCTTTTTTATAGAGGAGGAAGGCATGCACAGCCATGCCCAGGCTGTGCGTACGGCTGCATGGTGCTCGGCAGGGAGTGGTGCCTGCGGCTGCAGGGAGAGGTGAGCAGGGAAGCATGGCGTGAGGAGAAGTCAATCCATGCACAGCAGCCGCGGGAAGAAAGATTTCCAAATCAAATGGAAATAAAAATAAAGATGGGAATTTTGCAAAGCAACACATGAAGAAAATGTAAATTGCGAAGCCAATTTATTTACTCTCCTCCCCCTTCAATTAAATGCATGCATGCATCTATATTCACAAATGCTACTATGTCTACCTAATATGCACTGATAATGCTAGGAAATAGCACAAGACAGCATAATTGTAGGTGTATTTTTGTGGTGCAATCAATGAGATGACGCCTGAACAAAGGAGGATGGAGCAGGACGAAGGAGAACGAAGCGGGAAGAACGGGAACGAGGCAGCATGTTGTCATCGTCGTAGGATCCACTTCAGAAAGGGGGACGAAAAATTGACTTTATCTCGCTAGAAGCATGCTGGGTGTGGGACAAGCTTTCTTGAGCTTTGCAGAAGGAGAGAAGAGAAGGAAGGGATGAGAATTTTTTGTAGAGGGTGTCTCCTTTTATAGTTGCAAGGTGTGAGGGCAATTTGGTCATTACAACTATAAAAACATTAAATCAGGGTCTGTAGTGGCGTATAAAACCGTCGCTAAAGCCCCATCGTGGCCGTAGTGGGGGTGCCTGCTCATCCTCCCGCCGCCCACGTATAGCTGCTCTCAGCCGTCTGATCGTGAGATCGGACGGCTTAAGTCGCACCTCTGCCCGCCTGCTTTGCATGCTCGCCCACGTGCGATTCCACGTGAGGTGCAGCGTGCGATACGGCATGAGCGCAATTCCGTGCAAGTGACCATTCGATTGCGATCGAGCAGTCAATCGCACCCACTCACCTAAACTGCCCGCTTGCTCCTTACGTTTCAAACGCGCGCCGCCTACATGCGATAAAGCCTTCGCCCATTGTGCTACAGAGGGGAAATGGTCGCGCGGATGAGTTAAGGCACGCACATCCTCAGCCGTTGGATCAAGATGCAACGGCCCAGATCTCATGTTGGATCTTCTTTGTAGAGGCAGCGGCAGTCCTGAGGGCCAGTTGGATGGCTGAGATGGCGCCACGTGGTGCCATCTTGGCCATCCATCTTCTAGATGATGTAGATGGTGCCACGGGTGTCGGATTGGGTCTATTTTCGCGCTGTTAGGCTGCAATCGTCAATCTGAATCCATCCATGTGGTCAGATTTGTCAGTTGAAGTGCGAATTCACACCATCTTGGCCCTTGATCTTCTAGGGTTCCCTGGTCTCTATCTGATGCTACAGATGTTTGATTAGGGTGATCTTGGAGTCATTGAACTCCAATCGTCGCCCTGATCACATCTGTACGGTTGGATTTTTGATCTAAGGCCCTGATGAAAAGTTTGCCCTGTCCATGAACATAAAAGGAGACAATTAACCTCCATTTTTTTCAAACTAATCTAAATGCAAGATGATGCATGTTATGCAATATTTATAGTATGCAATGCAAGCCTATGCTTAAGAACATGCATAAATAGACATCTTAAGTAGTGTAAACATGTTTACATCAACTGATGCGAGCGAGATCCGGATCTTCTGCCAACACTGCTCCACCTCAATCCACTCAAGCAACCCATGCCCCCTCTGCTCGTATATATCCAATCACTCGGGATGTTTTCTCTCCATCTTCTCGGGATCTGGAATACCAAGAACCCGTGAACAATATGGATCTAGCATCGTATAATCAGGGTTTTGCACCACATGATGCAAGTGTGTATTCTTTTGATGAATTCGCATATGAGACAACTTCGGCTTATGAAGCCATCAGTGCTATTCAGGGATATGGGCGTAACAATCTGTATTCTGAAACATATAACCCTGGTTGGCACCAGCATCCCAATTTCATCTGGTTTTGTAATCCACAGTGACCGAGTCAAGTTCCACACTACCAAAGTAGACAATAAATGAATGTCCAGAACACATATCCTAGGAAGCAGCCATTCCCATCTTAGCAGCAACAGACACGCTCTATCTATTAGCCGCTGCACCAAGCTGCCAACTACCCTCCAAAGCGGGCCAACCCTTTAGAGTCATTGAAGGAAGAATTGTAGACATCTATTCAAAAATCTACTCATGACAACCTCCAAATAATGAAGGCAATGGCTAACCAAATATAGAGCAAATAGAACATGCAGAACCAGATGATGTAGGAGCATAGATCACATGGAGCTTTACCCTTCCAGCTTGTCCTGATCTCGAGATATGTCCAGAATTAGGGTGCCCTGCCAAGATTCCAAGCACCATAGGGGTAGGCACACGCGGTTCTGCAAGCACCTCTCGCATCTTTTGGTTATGGGCTCGGTCTGCCACCTCTATTGCCAAACCCTGTGTATCCAAACCAACCTGCTCCTCTGCCCCTACTTGGACAGCACGACGATGCAAAAGCTATTATTACCTTAAGGAGCGGAAAGACTACATAGGGCCCGCTACCTAGGCAAGTGGGTAACGATTTTTCTTTTGCCATAACACGAGATGGCTGACAACCCTCTTCCTCTTGCAAGCCATCTTCACTAGATAAAGGAAAGAAGCCTTTAGGCCTTGAAATTCCCATCCCTTTTCCTGTGGCCCTAACATGAGATTCAGCATGAAAAAAGGACACGTGGAATTTTGACGACCTAAAATCTATGTTCAAGGAAGTTCACATTCAGGTCCCTCTCCACAAAGCAATAGATCACATCCCAGCTGTCACTAGGCTCTTTAAGGACTACTGTACTCTGAAGCAGCAGTAGAGGATTAGACGACAAGTGGTATTACTTTAGGAAGCCAGTGCAGTTTTTTTAGCTGACTTACCGCCCAAGAAGGAGGACCCGGGCACACCACTGATTTCCTACTTGTTGCAGGATTCCCATTTTGATAGGGCCCTTTCTTGACTTGGGGTTGTCCATCAACCTAACTCCCACTGTAGTATTTGATCGATTTCGATTCGGGGAGTTAAAGCCCACCTTGGTTACCATATAGTTGATTAACCGATCTATAAAAACACTGAGGGGGGTGGTTGAAAATGTGACCGTAAAAGTCCAAGGATTCTATTTTCTAGCAGACTTTTTTATTCTTGAGATGGAGGTTCCTCCTAATCTCTATGTTGCACCGATTATTCTTTGTCACCCGCTTCTGGCAACTACCCGTGTAAACATCGACTGTGCATCAGGGTGCATGGAGATTGCCCTTGGAAATGAAAAGCTCAGATTGGATATTTTCAGGGCATCAAAGAACTTTGATTGTGACTTGATAGAGGAGGATAGTGACGATGAAGATTCAGCTTTCTGTGGGAACATTGGGCTCCTTGATGAGACACTCATCATGATCTCTAATTACCGTTAATTAATTAGTCTTCCTAGTTAATTAAGCAAGGTTATGAACATATAACGGTTAATTATAGAATAAGGGATATTTAGTTAAGGACCTTAAAATAAGTTAAAAATGACATTTTATCATTCAATTAACAGAATTAATAATCTAGATAATAATTGGACTCGAAATATTATTAATCATTCCCTTAATTAATAAGTTAAGTAACTTAAACTTAATGTAAACCTAAGTATATAATAACTTAAGTAATTTTATTTAATCTAATAAATTACTCTAAAAAAGGTCAAAAATGTAAAGTCAAGGTGAAAACATAATATTTACCTTATTTACTAACATATATAAAAAGTAGAAAAAGATCTAAGTTAAAATAAGCCTTCAAAACCTGAGTTTACATTTTGGTCCTTAAAATTCATTGCAATCGGGTCCTTATTTCTCACACAGGTGCTTAAGTTTTATTACATTTAAGTCCTTTTCCTTCCTCTTCTTCAGCTGAATGAATGGCTGGCGACAGAGAGTCACGCCATTGCATGATTACCGCCTTGCCGACATCATTCCTCTTTGTCCAAGCTCTTGCAGCTTGCGCTCACCACCTCCTCTTCATCCACCGGTCTGGATTAACCGGAAATCCTAATTTCCAGTGGGAGATAACCTCACCGTCGTCGAAGACGATGCCGAAGGTTAAGCTCCTCAAGCTCCTTCTTCAGCCAGACCCCGCCACTTTCTTCGCCGCCAACTAATATAAATAGCCCCTCATCCTTCAGATTTTACTCAAGTTGGCTCCCTTCCCTCTTCTAACACTACAGCCAACTTTGATAGGCTATTCATCCAAAACGTCGGTGGCTTTCCATCTCACTTTCAGACTTCCTCCATCCATTCTGATCAGCTGAGGAGATCCGCCATGGTCTGCCGAGTCTTTGACACAGGCACCAACCCAAGGAATCCTCCACTTCACCGCAAATCCGCCTGTCGGAGATCTTTCTTTCACCCTCTGATTTCGTCGTCCACTATGAACCTTCGATGGAACCCTATTGCCCCTTCATCCAAGTAATAGTAGATTAGGAGTAGTAGGAGTAGGAGTAGGTTAGCTTAGTTAGTTAGATAGTCAGATTAGATGTAATTTTAGAATTTCAGTGTCATCTTCTCTGACTCCGGTGAGCTCCTTGAGCTGCCAGAGCCTTAATTTCATCTTTTGAAATCGTTGTCCACCTTCCTTATGCTCCCACGATCATTTCTAATCCACTTAATCACTTAATTGATCACCTAATCGCTTAATTCATCTTTCACCTCCACCGACTACTGTCACTGTCCATGGCGACTGTAGTCAAGCTAATTCCAACTTCATAGGGTCTTTCATCATCTATTCATCACTTACGGACCCTAATCGACACTATAATACCTATAAATATCACATATAACCTAAACGCCCAAATCTAATTAATCTCCTGAACTCATTGTCAATGGTGGCTCAAGAGTAGTTCAAATCAGTAATTAAATATATATTTAGTATCATAGACATCTGTTGACTTGTCTCAACCACTCAATTGAGTGGGAGATCAAGTCTCGTGCCTCAACCAACTTAATTTCCATTCAAAATTAATTCACTGTCAAATCTTACATATAAAGAGATAATGAAAAATTAAATGTGATTCTGAGGTTCCTTGCAACCTCAAGATCCTTTTTAGATTAAAAATGGCATTTAACCAATTTGTATACAATTTACATATTTTCTGGACTCACTGGAGCTCTAGCAAGCCTCGGTGAGACAAATCTGTGCTTCAGTGTATAGAATTTAGCAAGAATCTCCAGAATGATGTAACATGGATCACTAATTAATTTGAAGTCATTTAATTGAGGATTTAGCCACTGGAGCTGTAGGTAGATCTTTGTCTTCTCCAACTTCGCTGGAGTTGGAGAAGTTTGACAAAGGTCCGATAGAGGCATTGGATTGATTCAAAAGCTTCAGTGCAATGCATTGAAGTAAATTATGCCTTTAGAATACTGTAACAACTCTTCGATTGTTCTGACGAACAAATTCATTTTGAAGATCAGGTGGTGAGCCTGAAACCCTAGAAATCTTGGTCAGAGCACCTATCTGAAGATCGAGAAGACTCTATTTGAGGTTTTAATTTCTTGTAAGAAGTCTTTGAACAGAAAGTCAAGTTTTTGTGCCTTCACAGTCAAACTGAGTTTGATTATGGAGTTCTGAGCTAGAATTGGGGAATTGAAAAGATAGAACTACTTCTGAGAATCTGTTGGATAATCTAAGAGTGATGAAATTGAGCTCAGACCTGTATTTTGGTGAAAATTCGAACTCCGTCAATTTGGGTTATTTTTGAACCCAAATTAACAGAAGTGGCATTTTGATGAAATTTGAGATGAAATCCTACCCAGATCAATCTGTTATAACCCTTACAATTTGTTTAATTCAATCAGTAATGTTTCTCTGTGTCTGTTTCCCTATTTCAAATTTGAAAATTCAAACTTTGAAGCTTTCAGAGAATCTTTAAGCTTTACTGTTCCTAAAGGTCTTGTAAGCTTAGAACCTACTTCTACAGATGCGGAATTAATTTTAGTAACTGTTTAGATCATTAATTGAGAGAGAAAAGTCCATCCGAGGACTCTGTAGACATAAAAACCAATTCCAGGCATTAAAAACCCGTAGGAACCCCTTATTTCACTTTTCAAATTGAATAAGAAAACATCCTCTTATCCTTAAATTGACCCTGCAATCCTATAGAGTAACCTTAGAGCTTTCAAGCAAACTTTATATCACTTGGAAAGAAGCTCTGAGCAGGAAGTTTTGATCGGTTGAAGTTTGGTCTGGAAGGGGCTAAGATAGTCCCACATCATCATTTTCTAAGCTGGCGCCTTGGAATAAAAGCAATTTGTTTCATGGGCTTCCCAATCGTCAAGCGCTGGGCACGAACTGAGCATCTGAGCATTCTTATCTATTGAGCATGTGTATGCATGTGTGCTGCGGGTGTGCGCCCGAGTGGGAGTGAGCAAGTGTGCCCTTGAAGGGTGAGGCCTGGGAGGCTGGTTGAGCCGGATTGGCTCGGAACTATGAATCAAATGAATTAAGCCAAAATTGAACCTAATTGAAATTAAGCGAGGACCGAGTAGGGTCTGGTCCCACCCTGGTCTCAGGGTGCTGTGTATCCTCGAATGGACCTCAGTGCAAATAAAATAATTTTTTGTTTAAAGAAAAAAACCCAGTTCAACTGATGGTTCAAAAGAAAGCTTAAGGAAAAGAGGAGCCACTGAAGGTTAAGGTTAAGCTAAGTGTTGAAGGCTAAGGGAAGAAAGAGGAATAGGCATGAAGAAGAATGCATGAAAGGAAAGTAAGGAGAATAGGCACTGCTAAGGAACAACAAAAGAAGAGGACTAAGGAAAGATAAGAAGAAGGCAGGAACAGAATAGAAGAAGAGAGGTAAGAAAAGAGCTCGAGAGAATAAAAATAAAGGAAAAGAAGAGAAAGAAAGAGAGAAGAAGAGAGTGGATGAAGAAATAAAGAAAGGAAATTAATTTTCTTCCATCATTTTAATTACTTTTTGTTCTTAAATGTTGTAATAAGGCATGTTTTAATAAAAGAACTCTTATTGCCTTAATTTCTTTTGAAATTAAATTGGAAAACTAACATATTTACTTGTTAATAAAGTAGATCATTTTGAGTAAATATGTTCTCTTTTGGGATTTTGCATATTACTTCATTTTAGTCAAATATTTTGGCAAAATTCATTCTCTATAATTAACTTAATTATACCTCCAAAACTTATAAAGAAAATAAAAGATAATTAGTAAATTTAGAATGAATTCTACCTCCCAGCAAATGACCTGGACCCAACCAGTAAAAATTTCTAAAATGTTAGGTTAATTCGACCCTATAATATACAATTGACACAATTTCGAGTTAACCTAAGTGACTTATTCTACTCTTAATTAAGTAAAATTAACTTAATTACTGAGTTGAGTGAAAGCCAGGTATCATTTTAATGGCACCGTTGCAGGAGAGGTAATCCCTTAATTCAGTAGAATTAAGTTGGTTTAATTGTTTAATTAGGAGGTATTTTGTAAATATATTTTTGTTATTAATAACTTTTGTTCTAATTAGTTGTATTTTGTTTTGTTTTTGTTTTATTTTTGTTTTTATTTTTTGTCTTCTTTTCAAGTTTACCTCTGCAGGTAATCTCAGGAAGAGGCGGGAAACTGTTTTCTTGTGTTGCGATTTTTGTTTTTGTGAGTATTTCTAGTCTTATTCTTTTGTATTGTTGCATTTAAATAAATAAAAAAATACATCTTTTTCTGACTAGCAGCAGCATATACATAGGCAAACACTCTTAGGAGTGCATTATCTGTTAGTTTTAGAGCGAATCTAACTCAGGAATTTTTAACTATTTTTCTCGCATCAGTGGGAAAACATGAGAAATTGCACGTAGATCCCTGTCCTCTGAGAATTAAAAAGGCCACATACTTTTGTTTGAAAAGATTTCAAAAGCAGCCATTGTATTTTACTTGATATATTTTTGAAAAAGATTAACTAAAACGAGGAAGTAAAATTTGTGACCTAAATCTGATTGCAGAATGCATGCGGGTTTTTCAATCACTATCGTCTGTTGCATGATATCGTGCACACAGCGCTATCACTAGAGTCACACGAGTCTATTTTTCTATCTCTCCTCTTTGCACCTCTTAGGGCTTTGGTCGAAGATCAACAAGTCTGTCTCACTACTAGAGCCTCGAGGAGCCAGTAGTGAGCAGTCTTGATCCTAGACCTTAGACCTTTGAGATTTAAGGTACGCACCTGCATAGACACAGATTAGAATGTGTATTTTGATACTGTTACTCTATTAGTTTGCGTCAAATTACTTTTCATATCTTAAGAATCTCTTCTTTCCTTTGAAAGAAGAGCAAAACTTGCATCTTTTGCATTGTTTTGTGGGTTTTTTGTGCCGCTGTTTTACCGGTGGTGTGTGTGTGCACTTGCACATTATTTTTCATTTATGGATGGGAGGCAATCCTTGCATCCGCCTCTTGCAACACCATTGACAGGTGATCCTAGGCTGGTTGTAGATAAGCAACCAATGGTTTTCCCATTTGATCCATCTACTTCTATGGATTAAATGCAGAATCTAAATCCTGAGATCCCTTCATCTTCTGGTTAGGGGGAGATGCCGCCTTTTGATGTTCATGAGGTAGTTCTGAACTAGAATCTTAGGATGCTAGCGAAAACAAGGCAAATTAATCTTTTAACAGCAGCCTTGAATAATTTACAGACTCTTCAAACCCGTCGTCCACCTCGACTTGAGGTGGGTTTTGAAAACCCTGATTTACCGATCAATCGTCCAAGGCCTCTACTTAGAGATTATTATAACCCATCCAATGCACAAGTAGTGCCTAATGTTAGGATTCCTATTAGGGAGAATGATCCCAAATTAAAGCCAAACATTATATTTAATCCCCCACTTTCAAGGATTTGCATTTGAGGATCCATTTCAACGGATAGAAGATCTTAGAAATCTATCCCAAACTCTTGGTCCTCGAAATCAAAATAGGGAAATCCTACTAATGAAGATGTTCTCTTTTAGCCTTAAAGATAAATCTGCATATTGGTATAAAACTATATCAAGACCAATCTCAACTTGGGCTAAACTCGAATCTGCATTTTTGATGAAATTTTTTCCTATTGGTCAAACCAATGCTTTAAAGCGAGCTATTACTACTTTCAATCAAAATCAAGGAGAACCAATTCATGAAACGTGGGAACATTTTCATGAATTGCAAAGGAAATGCTCACATCATGACATCCCTCATTGGCAACTCATGCATATCTTTTAGTATGGTTTACAAGAGGGCATTTGCAATCTAGTCGATGCCTCTTGTGGAGGGAATTTTCTAAATCGCGACGTAGGATCTGCCTCAGAATTATTAGAAGGGATGGCGGAAAACTCAATCAATAATGCATCTATGTCGCAATTTACACGGGGAGCAAATACAAATCACCAAAATCTGCATAAGGGCATTCACGAGATCGATAATCCGTCCAGTTCAAAGGATTTAGAGATTAATGCAGAAAAATTGGACAAAGTCGATATCATAGCAAAGCATCTCGGCGAGGTTAGAAACACATTGAAAACTCTTACGCCTCTACTTGCTACGAATCCCACGTATTCACCTATTTCGCAAATTCCTGCGGGGAGGGAATTTGTGAATAATATGGATTCTAGAGATCCATCTTCCTTGGGTTTTCTATCTACTCCTTCACCAACCAAAGGAGGGACCTTTGTCCCACAATCTTACCCACACTTTTCCCCACCCTTTTCTATTGTAGAAAACGCACCATATCTTTTAGGTTTACATGCCATCCAGGAAAACATTCCAAGACCAAATTCTTATTCAAATTCCTATAATCCTGGATGGAGAAGCCACCGAAATTTTTCTTGGGCTGATCAAAATCAAAATCAAAGACCAAATTTTCCAAATTGGACCCATTTTAACCCACCACCATTGCCTCATCAGCAATCAAATTTAAGGCCTAGCCCGATGAGTATGCAGAATTACTCCAGGCCTATTAGAGATACACAGCTTGACCAGATTTTAAGAGCTGTGTCAGAGAGTCAGCGACAAAATGCTGAAGCTCTCGCTGAGATCCATAGGCAATGTAAGGTAGAGTTGGCTGATTTACGAAATCAAATCACACTTTTGGCTGAGTCTCGTCAACCAGGTACTCTTCCATCTTAGCCAATTCCGAATCCTAGGAATCTCCCAAATCCTAAGCAAAATCAAGGCCAAGTCCATTTCATTAATCAGGCCTTTGATTCTAATCATAACCCGTCCTATGTATTACATGAAAATAACCCACCAAACCTGCATCGACAACCTATTTTGTGTCAAAATGACCTACCTATTATTGAGAATCAAAACTGACTTTGCTGATCTTCTAAACTTGGTGGAAACATTTATAAATTGTCTTAATCTTTAACATTCTATATCTCAACCTAAATCAGATCTAATCTTTATAAGATTCACTCTGATCTTTCTGAGAATTTTCATGGGAATCTGATTTTGGGTTCTGTGAGATCTATTCTAGGAAATTTCAGGATGAGTTTTGATCGGGTGGTTTAATCTATTTTTTTATTTTTGATCTAATTCTTTCATAACTCCTCTATTTTTGCCATATACCTATTCTTTTTAGGAGTTCTTTACTAGGGTTTATGCCTAGCTGAAGGCGTAAAACTTAGCATTTGTAAATAGCAATTCCTTGTTTTTACATTTTTTATTTTCTTCTACACTTATTTTAAAATTTCACTTCATATCATATTGATTACCTTCATTTAGTCCGATTGACAACTCTGATCTTTGGTCAGACTTGAAATCGTTCGCACAGAGACTTTTAATGTCCTCTATTCAACTCCTTCTATTACCTTATACTAAATGCAATGTAATATCTTTTCACCCTTCTTACAATGAGGACATTGTAAACTTTTGGCTTGGGAGGGTGTTGAAGTGAAATTTTCATTTTAAGTGTGGGTTAAAAAATATAAAAATAAAAACACATAAAAAATTAATTATCAAAAAATTAAAAATCTAAAAATGAAATAAATTTTAAAAAACAAAAAATTTCATAAAAATTTTAAAAATTTTTGAAAAAATCATAAAAATTGGAAATTTTTATATACATAAAAACAAAAATACATAAATACAAAAATTTGAAAAAGAAAATTAATAAAAATAATAAGAGGGGTTTATTCATTATTAATAGAGAAGAAAAGGAGAAGAATATATATGTATTATAATTAAGAGCTTAATTTTCTTTTAGGTTAGAAGTTTAAAATGTATATAGAATATATATAGGTATTTAAGAGCATTCAATTTTTAATTAGATTTTTACTTTAAACATTTTGTCAAAATACAATTTTGTGTTTAAAATTTTTAAAATAAGATTTTATTTGAATTAGGAATCTTTTAAATCTTTTTAAGATTTTTTTTTCTATTCTTACTTGAATTAACAAATTAAGTGTATTAAGATTTAAACTTAAGCTTTAGAATTAAATTATAACTTTTTAATCAATTAGATTAAGTAATCCTTTTGCTTTTTGAAAATTTGATTTTATCATAAAGTTAAGTAAAAAGGCCAGATATTTTGAGTTACTTAGATAGAGAGTTGGTAGAATTTTAGTTTACAAAACTTACAGGCTAAAGATAAATAACTAGACTTGGTAAATTTTGTCTTGACGGATCCTATAGGAGGAAATTAAGAATTTGAAGAACCTGAGAGTGAAGGGCTTTGTTGTCCAAGCTCTAGTTTGAGAGCTAAGTAGCCTAAACATCTAAATTCACACACATAGAATTGTCTTGTTGGCATTTTAGACTGCGAAAACACAGAGGTTAAGAGATCAGTTCTGAATCCTCTTTAGTCCAAGGATTTCCACGGGGCGGTTCTTGAAAGGGTGAAGGATGTGCCACTCACCTAGAAAAAGGATTTGGAGAATAAAGTTAGTAAGAAAAATGAGAAGGGGGAAAAGAAAAAGAAAGAAAAAGAAAAAACTATTAAATAAAACACCCTGCAGTTAGGTGCCTTGTTAAAAAGGGTACTTATGTAGTTTTCCCACAAATAAATAAAAGCATCTCAATACAAATGGAATCTACCTTTCCTTCCATCAAATAAAAAGAACACCACGCTACAAATGGGTGTTCTAACCTATAGAAAAAGTGAAAAAAATATTAGGAATAAGAGACCCAGTGGTCCACTGGGGAGATATACACAAAAAGTGTTTACCTCGGGATAGAAAAATGGTGAGGAGAAAGCAACCAAACCTGAGTAAGGCCAAGCCAAAGGCTTGAATTGGAATAATTGGGATTGGAAATTGATGTCTTAAGATCTGGATTTTTGTAACTTTTGATGCCTTTAGGACAATTCTCTTCACTAAGCACAAATGTTTTAAAATCATAGCTACTAAACCTTGGTATTGGGCAGCGAAGCCTAAGAAATTGGGTTTTGAAGATTTTATGTTGAGACCAAAAGGAGAAGAATTGATAGAATCCTAGGTCTAGAAGTTATTCTTTAGTGTTGTAGGCTTGTAAATTAGAGTTTTACTACTCTAAGTTTGATTAATAATGAGTATCTGGTTAATTTGCTTAAACTTATATTGATAAAAGTCAAATATCATAAACAAAGGATTAACTTAAATCTATTTGAGTTTTTGAGTTGAAATTTAATTCTTAATCCTTAAGTTTTGTTTCCTTAAAACACTTTATATTCTGGAGGGAGAGGAGAAGATGCAGGCGACAGTAGGTGAATCAGGGGCAACAGCTAGTGGAAGCAGGGATGGTGAAGGCTGGCATACTTGGAGGTCGAGGGTTTGGAGGCAGAAGGAGCAGAGGGATTTTGATGTGCATGGTAAAAGGGGGATGGACGCGAGATGGTCTGATAGAAGGGGTGCAAAGGTGCATGGCAAGATCGTATGTTTCTGCTATCGGCGTCGGGGACATATGGCGACTACTTGCCGATCTCCCGTGGTGTGTTTAAGATGCGGGGGATTTGGTCACAAGAGGGATTCATGTAGGGGATTAGTGGGCTGATGAAAGAACGTCCTTTCCCATGCTCTGGAAGTTTGAATTTTAGGGCTTTGTAGGTGCCGCCTCCACCCCTTTCTCTGTGTAGTTCGAGAGGGCTTATGGTTGATGTGGAGGTTCCTATGACAGAAAACATCAAAGCGACAGAGATGGCTTTGTGTAGAGCTCTGGTCGGGGAGGTTATGTCTGGAAGACTGATGGCGGAGAATGTCCACATCCTAGTAAACTCTCTCTCCCTTTCAACCAACTCCTGGAAGTCTACTTTTTTATCAAATACACGATTTGTCTTCTTTGGCTTAGGTATGGTGGATGTTGAGAGGTTGCGATTTCAAACATCCTACAACGATGGCATCACGGTGATCTGGAGACTGGTTTCTCCCTTTGATGGAGCCTTGCCAGAGAGACCACCCTAGATAGTGGGATCCAGATCGAAAAAACTTGAGATCGAGGGATTGCCTCTGCATCTGAGGTCGAAGGAGGTCGTATCATCAATGATTTCAGGATTTGCATCATTTACAGAGGATGCGGTTATTGGACTGTTTGAGGGTGATGGGCGCTTGTTGAATGTGATGGTCGATGTATTTAAAGCTATCTCTTTACTTGATAGTCTAATTCTGAGATATGGTGGGAGTTCTTGGATGCTGAGCCTGAGGTTCTTGGTCGGTGACACTGTAGCAAAGCAAGTTAAGTCATCTGGACTTGCAGCTGATGAGGAGGCGGCTGCGCAGGAACTGTGCACGGCTCTTTTCGATGAACCCCCAACTATCAAAATTTGTAAGGACCTCCATGTGGTTGAGAAGGGGGAGATTCAAAATGAAGAAAAGGAGGAATCAGGTGGGGTGGAAATAGCAGGACCAACGTCCATGGTGGCAGGGGATGTGCTGCTAGGTGATATGGAGATTGAGGAGCAGGGGAGTCATGAGACGCAGCTTGAGTCTCTGAGGATAAAAAGGACCCACATCAGAAGGAGGGCATTAAATGTGAAGGTGGTTTATGCGCTAAAACTGGTAAGGGCAGATCACCATATAGCCTTGGACAGAGAAAGTTAAAGGCTATCATTCTGATGGATGAAGACGAGATTGCGGAAATGATGCAGGTATGTAAATGCCAAATCCTAAGGAGGGAGGGGTCCCGTGAAGATAGATGAGAATCCTCACTTGGAACATGCGTGGGTTGCGCGACAAAAGCCAGAGGGCTTCTTTTATGAGATATTTGAGAGAATGGGGGATTGATTATCCGATCATTCAAGAGACGCACATTAAAAGCAATTCTGATAGGCTTTGGTCTGACTTGCTGGCTTCAGGGATGAATGAATGTGTGAAGATTGATGCACAGGGGAGGTCGAGGGGTATTGCTATCTGGTGGAGGAAGGTGTGGGCTCAATGTCTTGAAGTTCACAAAGCCTGGCATATGTTGACTTGCAAATTCCAAATTCATCAGGGGCAGGAGTATATCTGGATTACTGGGGTATATGGACCATGTGTTGCATCTGCCAGGCAGGAGCTGTGGTAGGAGTGGACTGCTGTGGCTGAGTTGGTGCAGGGGGGAGTGTGGTTAATGGGTGGGGATTTCAATTATGTGTTAACAGGGGCAAACTGACCTAATGGTGGCACAGACAGCTCAGCTATTGGCTTCCAGATGATGGTTCAATCTCTTCATCTGAGTGAGTATCCATCTTCTGGTGTGGAATTTACTTGGTGTAATGGAAATGGGTTGACATCCAGACTAGATAGATTCTTTGGGAATGTGAACATTCTTAAAAGATTCCAGTTGTCAACTGTGAGTGGATTGAGCTGACCTTTCTCTGATCACACCCCTTTGGTGTGGGATAGTGGGGAAGAAACCCATGTTGGCTCCTATTTCAAGCTTAAAAGATCATGGATGAATGAACCAGGCTTCTATTAGATGGTCAGCTCTTGGTGGCAAGCTAACAAGGTGGAGGGTTCTGCTACTGTCAGATTGGCAACCAAGCTGGCTAATTTGCGCATTGTTTTAAAACAGTATGGTTTTATTGTTAGCATGATGAGGCAGCAAAGGAGGAGGGAGGCTTTGAATAAAATTCACGAGCTAGACTCTAAGGAAGCAGCTGGCCCTTTGTCTGAGGAAGAACTTGAGAGGAAAATGTGGCAGGGTGTGATATTGGATGAAGACCTTAAACAAGAAATCGATTAGAGGGAGAGATCAAGGCAATTATGGCTTAAGGAGGGAGATGCCAATACGAAATTTTTCCATCTTGTGGCTAGCTCTTGGAGGCATGTTAACTTTATTTCTCCTACTCTCAGAGATGGACATAGGATCTCTTCCACTCAAGAGATTAAATCTGAAGCCATTAAATATTATAGAGAGGCCTCTCGGGCAGCTAAGAGGGGGAAATGGAGAATGGCAAGGAGTGATTTCCTAGGGTGACAAGTGAACAGGCTGCTCAGCTGACTGCAATCATCACTAAACAGGAGACCCTATAGGCAATCAGAGAGCTAAATATGGAAGGTTCCCCGGGCCCTAACGGAATACAAGTTTTCTTTTACAAAGAGATGTGGAGTGTGGTGGGTAAGGAAGTGATGGATGTCATCAGAGAATTTGAGAAGGGAAATGCTGGGTTTGAAAGGATTGACAAGTCTTATCTTTTCTATTGCCGAAGTCAATGGGAGTAGAAAAATTTTCAGACTTTAGGCTGATCTCCCTTTCAAATTCCATCTACCTTGTCATCAGCAAGATTTTGGCTAGTCGGCTGAGAACTATTCTACAGGGCCTGATCCATCCAGTGTAGGCTGCATTCCTGCCTAACAGATCACTCCAAGAATCTTTCATTTTGGCTCAGGAAATGGTTAGCGGATGGCACAGAAGGAAATATAAGGCATTCATGTGGAAAGTTGATTCCCAGAAGGCATATGATTCGATCTCTTGGCCATATCTTTGGGAGGTTTTTAGAAGGAGAGGCTTTCCTCTCTTATGGATCCAATGGATGAAGCGTTGTATCACTACTACTTCCTTTTCTCCATTGATCAATGGGAATCCTTGTGGTGTTTGGATTCAGCCTCAGCGTGGGGTTAGACAAGGATGTCCTCTAGCCCCTTTGGTGTTTAACCTTGAGGTGGATGGGCTTGCAAGGTATGCTTGTAGATTGGCAAAGGTGGGTATAATTAAAGGGTATTCATTATCTAATAGGATAAATCTGGCCCCCGTTTTGCAATATGCAGATGACATGGTATTCTTTGTGGAAGGGTCCAAGCCTGCGACACATGCTCTGAGGTTATTTGTGAAGATCCTTGGGGACATTTCAGGCCTATGTTTGAACAAGGAAAAGTCTATCTTGATCTGTTTTGGCATGAATGAGCTGGAGTAGATGGATTTGGGGAGTACATTGGGGTCACCTCAAACTAAACTGCCACTGAGGTACTTAGGACTGCCACTGAGGGCTGTAAAATTGAAAAAATCTGATTGGAATGTCTTGTTTGATAAGGTTTCTGGAAAGCTGAAAGGATGGAGTAGTAAATTTTTGTCTAAGGGTGGAAGACTAATCCTTCTCAATTCGGTCATTAAATACATCCCGATCTTCTATTTTAGCATATTCAGGGCCCCTAAGTCTATTTGGAAGCGATTAGATGTTATGAGGAAAAGATTCTTTTGGAAAGGAGCTAGTCATGAGGGCGACTTTATGCAGCCCATCAGAAGGAGCAAAATCTGCAGACCAAAGGAGATTGGTGGTATGGGAATTAAGGCACTTAAGGAGTTTAATGAGGCTTTATTGATTAAATGGGCCATCAGGATTCTGGATTGCAAGGAGGGGTTGATGGCAGATCTGATCAGGGACAGCTATGGGGGATCAAACAGCAATCTGCAGAGGCTTCAACCGAAGAAACCCTCCCCTTTTTGGCGATCAGTGATCAATGTAATTAGCAAGTACTGGCATATGCTGTAGCCTAGGCTCGGAGATGGTAGAGACTTCAGCTTGTGGAACGAGTAGTGGTTTGGTCTGGGGGTGCTAAAAGAGGTCTACTCGAGAGCTTATGCAGCTGGTGCAGACAAGGAGGCCAAAGTCAGCAGCTTGTGGTCTGCTGTAGAGGGCTACTGGCGGGTGGAAGGGCTAGAACACTGTAGATCAGGCACTCGACTATGGGAGGATAGGTAGAACCTGATGGCTGATCTGCAGTAGGTGCGTCCTAGGATGAATGCAACTAATACATATGTCTGGTAGGGTACTTTTTCAGTGCAGTAGGTGTATGAGAAGGTCATTAGGTCCAACAGTGAGGTGGAGTGACCCTGTTGACAGAAAGATTTGGCTCTTGAGAGTCCCTTTGAAGGTTTAGATATTCTTGTGGCTTTGCAGACGGGAAGGCTTGATCACTGGTGATCTTAGGCACAGAAGGATGGGGACTATTCTGAATGCTTGCCCTCTTTGTGGTTTACATTCTGATAGTATGACACACATTTTCTCCTCTTGCCTGGTCACCGACAAGATTTGGAGAATGATTTGCTTATAACCTCTTCCCACCTGGGATTTGCTGTGGCAGAGGTTCACTAATCCTGGCCGGCCATTAGGGGCTATGGCAGCCATTTTGTGGTGTGTGTGGAGGGCACATAATGGTAAACTTTTTCTGGTGAGACCGGTCACATGTGAGAACATTGTATATGAATGTTGTTCCCTCATACATAGCTGGGGATCTCTTTAGTAATACTTTTTTTGATAAGAAATATACTACCCTCTGGATTGCTATCGGATCATGATAGCAATCCTCACTGTTTCAAAAAAAAAAACACTTTGTATTCTAATTAGAGTTAAGAATAGTTACAAAGATTAAAGAGATTTTTGAAGAATTCTAATTCAGAGTAAAATTCTTGTTAACAAATTATTTTCAAGTGTGTTTTGAAAATGTTATAAGTATAAGTCTAACTAAGAAAATTTTCACATATGCTCTACACATTAATCATTTATGTTAAACTTAAAAATTTCTGACCTAATCTTTCATCTACATAGTTACTATTTATTATAATTTAAACCCAAGTGCTTTAAATCATCGTAGCCTTAGTTAATTTTGCTAGGGACTACCAAAACTTTGGCTTGGGGGTATGATGAGACACTCATCATGATCTCTAATTACCCCTAATTAATTAGTCTTCCTAGTTAATTAGCTAAGGTTATGAACAAATAAGGGTTAATTATAGAATAAGGGATATTTAGTAGAGGACCTTAAAATAAGTTGAAAATGACATTTTATTATTCAATTAACATTATTAATAATCTAGATAATAATTGGACTCGAAATCTTATTAATCATTCCCTTAATTAAGAAGTTAAGTAACTTAAACTTAATGTAAAACTAAGTATATAATAACTTAAGTAATTTTACTTAACCAAATAAATTAATCTAAAAAAGGTCCAAAATGTAAATTCAAGGTGAAAACATAATATTTACCCTATTTACTAACATATATAAAAAGTTGAAAAAGATCTAAGTTAAAATAAACCTTCAAAACCTGAGTTTATATTTTGGTCCTTAAATTTAATTGCAATCGGGTTCTTATTTCTCACACACGTCCTTAAGTTTTATTACATGTAAGTCCCTTTCCTTCTTCTTCTTCTTCAGCTGAATGAATGGCTAGCGACGGAGAGTCACGCCACCACACGATTACCGCCCTACTGACATCATTCTTCCTTGTCCAAGCTCTTGCAGCTTGCGCTCACCACCTCCTCTTCATCCATCGGTCTGGATTAACCGAAAATCCTAATCTCCAGTGGGAGATAACCTCACCGTCATCGGAGATGACATCGGAGGTTAAGCTCCTCAAGCTCCTTCTTCGACTAGACCCTGCCACTTTCTTCACCGCCAACTACTATAAGTACCCCCTCGTCCTTCAGATTTTACTCAAGTTGGCTCCCTTCCCTCTTCTAACACTACAACCGACATCGATAGGCTATTCGTCCAAAACTCCGGCGACTTTCCATCTCACTTTCTGACTTCCTCCATCCATTCTTATCAGCCGATGAGATCTGCTATGGTTTGCTATGTCTCTGACACAGGCGTCGACCCAACGAATCCTCCGCTTACCTCAAATCCGTCCACCGGAGATATTTCTTTCACCCTCTGATTTCGTCGTCCACTATGAACCTTCGACGGAACCCTATTGACCCCTTCGTCCAAGTAACAGTAGATTAGGAGTAGGAGTAGGAGCAGGTTAGCTTAGTTAGTTAGATAGTTAGTTAGATTAGATGTAATTTTAGAATTTCAGTGTCATCTTCTCCGACTCTGGCGAGCTCCTTGAGCTCGCCAGAGCCTTAATTTCATCTATTGAAATCGCTGTCCACCTTCCTTTACCTCCCACGATCATTTCTAATCCACTTAATCACTTAATTGATCACCTAATCGCCAAATTCATCTTTCACCTCCACGGACTACTGTCGTTGTCCATGCCGACAGTCGTAGAGCTAATTCCACCTTCAAAGGGTCTTTCATCATCAATCCATCACTTATGGACCCTAATTGACACTATAATACCTACAAATATCACATATAACCTAAACGCCCAAATCTAATTAAGCTCCTGGGCTCGCTGTCAATGGCGGCTCAGGAGTAGTTCAAATCATTAATTAAATATATATTTAGTATCACAGACATCTGTTGACTTGTCTCAACCTCTCAATTGAGTGGGAGATCAAGTCCTGTGCCTCAACCAACTTAATTTTCATTCAAAATGAATTCACTGTCAAATCTTACATGTAAAGAGATAATGAGGAATTAGATGTGATTCTGAGGTTCCTTGCAACCTCAGGATCCTTTTTAGATTAAAAATGACATTGAACCAATCTGTACACAATTTACATATTTTCTGGACTCACCAGAGCTCCAACGAGCCCCAACGAGCCAAATCTGTGCTTCAGCCTACAAAATTTAGCAAGAAGCTCCAGAATGATGTAACATGGATCACTGATTAATTTGAAGTCATTTAATTGAGGATTTGGCCACTGGAGTTGCAAATAGATCTTTGTCTTCTGCAACTCCGGTGGAGTTGGAGAAGTTTGACAGAGGTTCGATAGAGGCATCAGATGGATTCAAAAGCTTCCGTGCAATGCACTGAAGTAAATTATGCCTTTTGAATACTGTAACAACTCTTAGATTGTTCTAACGAAGAAAGTCATTTTGAAGCTCAGGCGGCAGGCCTGAAACCCTAGAAATCTCGGTCAGAGCACCTATCTGAAGATCTAAATAGGTTCCTGAGGTTGAGAAGACTCTATTTGAGGCTTTAATTTCTTGTAAGAAGGCTTTCAACAGAAAGTCAACTTTTTGTGCCTTCATAGTCAAACTGAGTTTGATTATGGAGTTCTGAGCTACAATTGAGGAATTGATAAGATAGAACTACTTTTGAGAATCTATTGGATAATCTGAGAGTGATGAAAGTGAGCTCAGACCTATATTTTGGTGAAAATTCGAACTCTGTCAATTTAGGTTATTTTTGAACCCAAATTAATAGCAGTGGCATTTTGATGAAATTTGAGATGAAATCCTACCCAGATCAATCTATTATAACCCTAAGAACTTATTTAATTCGATCAGTAATGTTTCTCTGTGTCTGTTTACCTATTTTAAATTTGAAAATTCAAACTCTAAAGCTTTCAAACAAGCGTTAAGCTTCTCTGCTATTTCTGAAGGTCTTGTGACCTTAGAACCTACTTCTACAGATGTGGAATTAATTTTAGTAACTTTTTAGATCTTTAAATGAGAGAGAAAAGTCCATCTTAGGACTCTGTAGACATAAAAACCAATTCCAGGCATTAAAAACTCGTAGGAACCCCTTATTTCACTCTTCAAATTGAAGAGGAAAACATCCTCTTATCCTTAAGTTGACCCTGCAATCCTATAGAGTAACCTTAGAGCTTTCAAGCAAACTTTAAATCACTTGGAACGGAGCTCTGGGTAGGAAGTTATGATCGGTTGAATTTGGGTCTGGAAGGGGTTAAGATAGTCCCACTTCGTCAGTTTCTGAGCGGGCGCCTTGGAATAAAAATAATTTGTTGCATGGGCTTCCCAGTTGGCAAGCGTTGGGCGCGAATTGAGCATCTGAGCATTCTGATCTATTGAACATGTGTATGCAAGTGTGTTGCGGGTGTGCGCCCGAGTGGGCGTAAGAGAGTGTGCCCTAGGAGGGTGAGGCCTGGGAGGCCGGTTGAGTTGAATTGGCTAGGAACTATGAATCAAAGGAATTAAGCTGAAATTAAACCTAATTGAAATCAGGTGAGGATCGAGTAGGGTCTGGTCCCACCCAAGTCTCAGGGTGCTGTGTATCCTCAAAAGGACCTCACCGCAAATAAAATAATTTTTGGTTAAAAAAAAAAAAAAACCCAGTTCAACTGATGGTTCAAAAGAAAGCCTAAGGAAAACAGGAGCCACTGAAGGTTAAGGTTAAGCTAAGTGCTGAAGGCTAAGGAAAGAAAGAGGAACAGGCTTGAAGAAGAAGGCATGAAAGGAAAGAAAGGAGAACAGGCACTACTATGCAACAACAAAAGAAGAAGACTAAGGAAAGAGTAGAAGAATGCAGGAATAGAATAGAAGAAGAGAGGTAAGAAAGGAGCTCGAGAGAGAATAAAAATGAGGGAAAAGAAGAGAAAGCAAGAGAGAAGAAGAGAGAGGCTGAAGAAATAAAGAAAGGAAATTACTTTTCTTCCATCATTTTAATTACTTTTTGTTCTTAAATGTTGTAATAAGGCATGTTTTAATAAAAGAACTCTTATTGCCTTAATTTCTTTTGAAATAAAATTGGAAGACTAACATGTTTACTTGTTAATAAAGTAGATCATTTTGAGTAAATATGTTCTCTTATGGGATTTTGCATATTACTTCATTTTAATCAATTATTTTGGCAAAATTCATGCTCTATAATTAACTTAATTATACCTCGTAAACTTATAAAGAAAATAAAAGATAATTGATGAATTTAGAATGAATTATACCTCCCAACGAATGACCTGGACTCAACCAGTAAAAATTTCTAAAATGTTAGGTTAATTCGACCCTATAGTACTCAACTGACACAATTTCGAGTTAACCTAAGTGACTTTTTCTACTCTTAATTAAGTAAAATTAACTTAATTATTGAGTTGAGTGAAAGCCACACATCACTCCCTTGCAGCGACCCAATGGCTCATTCATCCTCACTATCAAGGATCTTTGATCATGATCCACATGGGATAGAGACTACTGATATATGCATTTCATCCCATGGATCTGGTTGTCATGGGTGTTCATCTGCTCCTAACACCCTTGATCCTGACTATCCTGTCCTATCCAACATTAATATCTTAAGACAAGATTACATGACAACTGTAGGCAGATTCTTCATAAATCAAGATCAACAAATTTCTGCTATTGTTTCCTCTCCTCCCTTGCATAACCCTCCTCCCAACCCTCCACTACTGGAGCTACAACCCTTACCTGATTCGCTTAAATACATGTTTCTAGGAGAAATTGAGAGATATCCAATGATTATCAATGCTCACTTGACTCCAGATCAGGAACATCGGTTGATCTCCATTTTACGAGCACATAGGGCTTCTATCGGGTGGGACATTGCTAATCTGCACGAAATTCGCCCCTCATATTGCACTCACCATATCTACACTGATGAAGGGGTAAGACCGTCAAGAGAACCTCAGAGATGCCTAAATCCCAATACGTTGGAGGTTGTTAAGGAGATCATTAAATGGCTGGACGCAGACATTATCTATCCAATTTTCGACAGCCAGTGGGTGAGTCCCATACAGATAGTGCCCAAAAAGGTGAGACTCACCGTAATCAGAAATGAATTGGGTGAATCCATCCCGACCTGCACCACGACTTCTTGGCGGGTCTGCATTGACTATAGGAAGCTAAACTTGGCTACCAAAAAGGATCATTTTCCTTTTCCCTTTATTGACCAAATTCTAGAATGGCTAGCCAGGCATAGTTTCTTCTACTTTCTGGATGGATACTCTGAGTAAAATAAAGTCGCAATCAACCCGGAAGACCAAAACAAGATGACTTTTACGTGTCCCTTTGGAACATTCGCTTTTAAGCTGATGCCTTTCGGCCTCTACAACGGACCAGCTACTTTTCAGTGATGCACGATGACCATCTTTTAAGACATGACCAGGGATTGCGTAGAAGTGTTCATGGATGACTTCTCTATGTTTGGAGATGATTTCTCATCTTGTCTCAATAGCCTACCAAAGATTCTAAGGAGATGTATAGAAGTTAACCTAGTACTTTCATGGGAAAAAAGCCATTTTATGGTGAGGGATGGCATCGTACTAGGTCACAAAATCTCCTTTAATGGACTCGAGGTCGACCGAGCTAAGTCCAAAATCATTTCGTGATTACCTCCGCCAAGCTCTATCAGGCAAATCAGATCATTCTTAGGGCATGTCGGATTTTATCAAAGATTCATTCGAGATTTCTCGAAAATTGCTTGTCCATTAACGAATCTTCTGGTAACCGACATGCCTTTTGAATTCAACTCCTCATGTCTCAGTGCTTTCCAGACCTTGTGAAACACTATCTCCAGTGCACCTATTCTCCAACCCCTTGACTAGTCACTCGACTTCGAGATGTTGTGTGATGCCTATGACTTCGCTGTCAGAGTTGTTCTTGGCCAGTGTCGGGAGCACCATCCATTTGTAATATACTACTCTAGCAAAATGCTGAATGAGGCTCAGCATAACTATGCAGTCACTGAGAAAGAATTGCTGGCCATAGTATTTGGGTTGAAGAAATTTAGGTCATACTTACTTATGTCCAAAGTTACCATCTACACTGACCATTCCGCCCTCCGGCATTTGTTGGCAAGGAAGGATGCCAAACCTAGCCTTATTCGATGGATCCTTCTTTTGCAAGAGTTTGATGTTGAGATCCGCGACGAAGTCGGAGGACATATGTTGTGGTGGACCACTTGTCTTAGCTAGAACCAGACTACATTCAATACTTCCTGCCGATATTAGAATGATTTCCAAATGAGTCTCTACTATCTATCAACTCTATGGAGTTTCCTTGGTATGCTGATATAGCAACTATCTTGTCGCAGGCAGACTACCTGCGGGATTATACACGGATCAAAAGCTCAAATTTGTATCGGAGGCTAAGTTCTATATTTGGGATGACCCATTGCTCTTTCTCATTGGGGCTGATTAGATCATCCGTAGATGTGTCCGTGATTCGAAAATCTCTAGTGTGCTATCCTTCTGCCACAGCAATGCTTGTGGGGTCATTTCTCGGGCCAAAAAACTACTGCAAAGATTTTTTGGCCTCTCCAATCCATTCTGGTCGTAGAAGTGTTTGATGTTTGGGGCATCGACTTTATGGGCCCCTTCCCAAACTCGGATGGTGTTGACTACATACTCCTTGCAGTAGACTATGTCTCAAAGTGGGTAGAAGCCATCCCGGCAAGATGAGCTGATCCTAAGACTGTTATATCCTTTGTCCGTGAATTTATTTTTGTGAGATTCGGAGTTCCCTACGCCCTGATAAGTGATGGGGAAGCCACTTCATCCATGCCCATTTTAGATCGTTATTGAAGAAATATGGGGTGCAGCACTGCATTGTTACCCCATATCACCCATAGACCAGTGGGCAGGCTGAAGTATCAAACTGTCAAATCAAGCTTCTCCTTCAAAAGATGGTTAGACCTAATAGGAAGGATTGGTCCGATCAGTTGATCGATGCACTATGGGCATATAGCAGTACGTACAAGGCCTCGCTCCGAATGTCACCATACCACAGGGTGTATGGAAAGGCCTGTCACCTTCCTGTGGAGCTAGAGCACTATGCCTTTTGGGTAGTGCAGAAGTGTAATTTTAACCTCAAGGCCGGAGGTTATGAAAGGAAGCTCCAGCTCAGTGAGTTAGAGGAGGTTAGGCAGGAAGCATAAGAGAATGTAAAAATATACAAGGACAAGACAAAAGCTTTCCATGACCAACACATCCAGAGGAAGGAGTTCGCTCCTAACCAGCAAGTTTGGTTGTTTGACTCCTGACTCAAATTCTTTGCAGGAGAGCTCAAGTCCAAGTGGATTGGGCTGTTTCTGGTGGTCCACCTATATCCTAACGGGGCGGTCCAAATTAGAGACCCAAATTGTAGGCACGTTTTTACAGTTTATGGCTAGCGCCTCAAACCATTCTTTGCCCAGGATCCTCCTCCTACTGACAAAATGATACATCTTCTTAAGGGCATATGACTGATGAGTTGCCGAACTGGAGGCGTTAAACTCAGCACGTATACATATATACAAAGCATATTTCATTTTTGCATAATGTTTTGCATATTGTTTTGCATACTGTGTATGGCATTGTAGTGATGGCATGAACTGAATGACAACTCAGAAGCAGTTTCAGGTGATTTCTATCCACATACACCCTACATTATTTCTTTTATTCATGCATGAGGACATGCAAACACTTAGTCATGGGGGGGGAGTTCCTAAAAACTGAAAATTTTCTGCCAACAATTGGGGGGATTAGATCATTTTATCAAGAGGTTTTATTAAAGATTTATTCATTAGTAGATTCCTATACTTAGAATCCAGTATAATTTCATACTTGCATGTAGATTTTGCAATGGATCCTCTACAAAAATTGATAGACATCTCTAGTTTGTTGAAAAGAAGCATTGCTTCTTCTCCTAAACCCTTGGACTGCAATCAGGGAGTCAGGTGAACTATCTTGTAGTAGATCCACCAAAACATATGTAACGTGAGAGTAGAGAGTACTGGTGCTCTGAGGCTAGTATAAGGAATCTTTAATAATCGAATAATGACACTTGGAGTTGGGCATAGTTTTTTCTCTCAGTTCTTGCGTACTAAATTTGTGAGAAATTCCATACGAGAGACACCAAATAAGGCAAAAACGCAGAGAGCAGGTTTTGATAAAACTAGGATTGAGGTGGATGGTCATGACCATCCTCTACGAAAACCTCGGCTGAAGGAGGGTACTGATGTCAAGGTCAGAAATACGTCGTCCTATCTATTCCATATCCGGTGCTGAGAATAGGTACTTCCACCAAATAGGCCACCCGAGATCCTCGTGGTCATCCCAAAAATCCCCAGGAATGCCTCACATATAAAAGTATCTATTTCGTGTTATGTTGTGCTAATAAATATAGTAGTATGTTGTGTTGTGGCATTGTGCCAATAGATTTGCATACAGAAGAGTTATTTGCTCAAAAAAGAAAAAAAGAAAGAAAGAAGAAAGAAAAAAAGAAAAAAAAGTTTCATGAAGCTATTGCATAATGTGAGTCAAGTTAAATGTTTTGAAATGTTTTGAGGAAAAAACAACTACCACCCTCAAGAACCACCAAATATAGCCGTAACCTACATTTGCTATAATTCTGACCGCTTGAATATGGGTTGAGGGCTTCTGACTTAGTCATAGGGTTATCAGAACCTAATTAAAGTGTCATGCCATGTGTGACCACCAAATACATTTGCAAATATGGTGAAATGTGAGCTCAGGAAGAAAAAGGAAAAAAGAGATAAGATTACAAAGGATTAAAGAGAGCATAGTTTTTCTATCCCCTCTCTAATTTGATTTATTCAATAATATGGAAATCTAAATTCTGAAACACTAGTCTCTAAGAAGCACCACAAGAGAGTCAACCACCAAATACAATCCAATTAACTCAAACGTCTCCTACCCAAGCCAAACACCAGGACGAAAATCAGAAAATATTTATAACACCAAGGGAAGAGGTTCGCCTATCCTGACAGAATTTTACTAGGGGTCAAATATAAGCTTTAAATGTATATTGACTCTTCGCTTGGATACATTGCAGAAGCTACAACATTATATATTCATAGTTATCTGGATTCTGAATTTTTGGATGAAACAAAAGGAAATAAATCTTTTGTTTAACTCTTGCTAAAATGCATTTAGTCTTGCACATACTAGGGACTAGCAAGATTTAGGCATGGGGTTATAATTGCACAACAATCATAGGCCCTAACTTGCCTCAATTAAGTTAGAACTTAGCTTAACATGAACATTCTATATGCATATGCATCGTAGTCTGCATCGTAGTTGGTAAATGTGTTTTATGTATTAAACTATGTTATTTGAGAGGTATTAATGATTGCAGGTAATCTAGGGTTGCAGATGACTGATCCAACCGTATGGATCTATTCGGAATAACGACAGGAGTCCAACGCATCCAAGATCGCATCAATCAAACCCTGTAGCACCCTAGGGAGTCAGCAGAAGAGCAAGAGCCAAGGGGAAAATTGAAGAAGATCTGAACCTCAGATGACAAATCCAAATGTACGAATGGATCCAGATTGATGTTTGCAGTCAAACGATGCAGAAATCAACTTAATCGGAAGCCTACGTCATCAGATATAAAGAGAAGAAGAACGGACGACCACGATGGTGCCACTTGGCACCATCGCTGTCGCCCCTTGCCGTACCCCCAACTCTTGAAGGCACCTCTCCTCGAAGTGTGGGCCATTGGGTCTTCATCCAATGGCCATGAACACGCCATGTCGCCACCCAGATTGGATCAATATAAATATAAATAAGCACATACATATAATAAAGGCCTTGTGAAACACGTTGGCTCGCGTGCGTGCTCACGTAAGAACGGGACACGGGTTTGAGCCCTGTGCTGTGTAAAATTGATGTGGCAGGCACATGCAGGCACGTATGCACGATTGGACTATGTAGAGTGTGCCACGTGGCACGATCATAGTGCACCACAGGCAGGACATGCGATAGCACGAGTTGTGTGAAATCAGGAAGGCGCGTGAATCGCGCTAAGGAAATGAGAAGGCAATGTGTTGTGGCTATCTAAGCCGTCTAATCGTGATTTGAAGGCATGTAGCAAAAGAAACAATGCGAAGGCGCGACATAGTGGAAGCCGTACGATCTGCATCCGAGGGCACGCAGAGTGCCTCGTGGCAGCTCCAGAATAAGCCAACCAAGAAGAAGGATTTGGGGAAGGATTTGCATGAGAAAAAAAAGCTTTAAAAATACCAAAGGGCCACCCTTCTGAACATAACTCTCAACTCTCTCTTCTTCTTCTACCTTCTTCTACCTCTCTCTCTTCTTCTTCTTCCCGTCTTCTCTGCCTCCTTCAGAAGAATCCATTCGGCCACCCTGTCAGATCGTTGCTGCTTCTCTCAACCTCTCCAAATGGCCACCACAATCTACCCTTGGTGCCCATGTTCTATTCCCTAAGTAGTTTACATTCATGTTATAATTTAGTTTAGTTTTATGCATGAAATTTATGTTCAAATGCTCTATGTGATATATATATCATGATTCATTGTCAATTACTTAGTAATTAGATTTAGAATAAGTGCATGAAATCAAAAGCATTTTTCCGCCTCCCTATGATCGACCAAGACTCCCAGTTTTGTTAATTTTATTTCTCGAGATGTATTTCACGCTATACTACGACGTATTTATCTTTTACGCGATCTACACCCCGAACAGAGCTATATAGACAGAATCAAGATTGATTAAGGGGAAACAAGCCATGATGGATATGTTCCAACAATTGGATGAGGAGGGTCAACAGAAAGTGATGAAAGAAACTTCTTTCTCAGAAACAATGGAACAAGGCCTTGTGATAATTGATTGGACCACACCTAGTTGCCCTAAATTGGTGCAGTCCACTATCAACACTTCCCTAATGTTGGAAAGCATTGAAGACCCTTTGGAGCACAAATAGGTAGAAAATAAGTATGAATCTGAAAATTTGAATGATAAGATCGAGGTCGATGTCCCAGAATTTAATGATAATAATTTAGTAATATGGACATTAAGATTTAGGGATGGGGAATTTGACTCTGAACACCTTGGCTATGAAATACTTAAAGACCCCATCATGGATTTAAAGGAGAGGCGACAGGAAGAACTGTGATATGAAACCAATGATGAAATTAGCTCCATCACAAGTCCTTCCCTGTTGATTGAATATTACTTGGAAGAGATGAATAGGAGGATCTCAAGCTCCAATGATGATGAGGAATTAGACAAAGAAATCATGATTGACGATGGGGAGGATTTTCGCTTTGATCAACTTGAATCAATCATGATTGATCAAACACTTTCTTTTGTAGCTAACCCAAGTCTCAAAAGTATTAATGTAACCAATGTGGAGTTGGCTAAACATTTGGAGTCCAAACTTTCAGAAGAAGAAGAGAACATTTCATTGAAATCAAGTTTGTGGATGGACACTAAAATGACCCCCCTGAGGACAACAAAATTGAAGAAGGAAATATTGACTGCAGGGGTCCTGAGTTGATCAAACCACTGACCTTTTATCACGACCCCTATGACCTTCATGACTTAAATCCAGGGAAGAATAAAAACCCTATGATTCATCATCACACTGACTTTATGCATTAGGGTTGCATCTATTCACACAAACCTTTACTCTTCATGCCTACAAACAACGAGAAGAATAGACATGGGCATGCATGTTACACTAGTTACAGAGTTCCCATCCCTTAGGGATGGGACTCCACCACAACCTAGTCTACATCTGTGAACTTCAAACTCTAGGTCTGGCTGATTTTATTTTCACCTTCTTAACCTAGACCATTCAAGTAATTGATCCTTTGTTGTCTATGTACAATGCCCAGCTGAAGGCACTGATGCAAAATTTGGCGTGATTCGTAAAAGCAGGTTTCTAAGTTGTTGTAACAAGAGAAATCGCAAACTCTTTTAAAATTTATAACCTAGATAGTGGGGTATATAGGGTCGACCAAGGAGGTAAATTTGCAAAAATTAAATCCCTTGCTTCGAAAATGAAATTCACCTTTTTTTTGCGCTTTTATCAATAAAACAATTTTTTTTGTTTTGTATTTAAAATAACAAGGGTTTCAAGTTGATGATAACTATTCCTATTAGTAACCCTAAGTGACAAGAGCTACCTTCCTTCTAAGCTCACCCTCGGCACATGAAGGCCAAGGGTAATTAGAGAGGGAGGGAAGTGAGTGTACAAAAGGGAAATTTAAATTGCAATCAAGACAAAAAAAATCTAATGAAGGCAACTTGCATAAAATTGAGGAATTATTTTATAAGAATATAGTAGAAGAATGCTTAAACTACTAGAATTAAAAATGCATGTAATTAAAACACAAAAATCCTATAAAATGATGGTGAAGATGGCGAGGCTCTTGCTCCAATTGCGGCTGCTCCCACAATCGAAAAGAGCTCCTCCTTGTAAAATTCTTCATGTTGTAGCTTCCCTGTCAAACCCTGAAGTTGGGGGGCGTGCCAAGGCTTTCCTCCAAGGATGGTTGTATATTGATGTAAACACATTTAATGAGGGTAAAATGACTATTCGTGCATGTTTCTAGGCTTAGATTTTCATTTCATGTTATAAATATTGCATAGCATGCATCATTCTGCATTTAGAGTAGTTGTATATAATTTAGGTTAATTGCGTCCTTTTTGTGGTTAGTAGAGAAGGATATTTATTTTGGAGCCTCGAATTGACGATCCGACCGTATGGATCTGGTGAAGACGACGATCAGAGTCCAACGCCTCTAAAATTGCCTCGATCAGAGTCTCGTAGCACCATATGCAATTCAACGAAGATCAACAGGCAAGGGACTAGGTGACATAATTCGGAGCTCCAAGTGACAAATCCCACTATGAGGATGGATTCGGGCTGATGATCGTAGCTTAACGGCACAAAAATTGACTCAATCCGACCTCTGTAGCGGCCCCTACAACGAAAAGAAAATGGATGGTCCAGATTACGCCACGTGGCGCAGCCCAGGCCACCCAACGCACGCATGCGCCACCACAAGCGCGGAGCAGCGTGGGGGCACAGGTGCACACGTAGGCACACATGCGCACAGTGCAGTGCCAATTCGTGAAGTGTGCGCGTGAGCGAAAAGTGCCCACCGTAGCATCAACGGAGCATACAGTGGATCTTCAGCGACAAACTGGCAGACTTAAAGCAATGCTTATAGCCGTCGCTAATTCATCGCATGCCAGCAAAGCCAACTATGGGCGCCAGCAGGCATGAGATACCTACAATGACATTTCCAGCAACGGCCTTGATGTCACTAATGGTCCCATACCTATTTTTTTTCTCTTCTCCTCGACTATAAAAAGACCTACACCTCCTCCCATCCAAGCCATCACTACCAACTCTACTCCCACCTACTCCCAAGCTCTAGCAAGCCTACTAAATCTCCATTAGAGCTTGTTATCAAGCTCCCAAGGTGCCTATTAGTATACCGAACCTCTACCCCACCAAATACTCCTCCAACTTCCCATCCCCCTTCATAGGTCTCCATGGAGCCATCCTCCCACCTCCATTCCGCTAGTAGATCATCTCTGTCTTCTCACCTCCATTCCAGAGCCACGCCAAAGCTTTCCTAAACCCGGCATCGTCCTGCATCTCATCTTCATCGTCCCGCCCCTCACCTCGTTCATCCAAGCTTCCTCTAAGTGTCGTTGTCTCGCTGAACAGTCGATTTGAGAGATTTCCTCTCCCCCCCTCTCTTTTATGGTATCGTAGAATATTGTAATACACATTCATGATATATAAAATATTTGTTCCATATCTCTTGTGATTTATTCTGCTTGTCTTCTTACAAAAACACAAAAAAAATATGAAATCCTAAAACTCCAAAAACAAACAAAACGAAGCGTGGTTTTCACTTAAAGTAAACGTCGCCTCCCTGTGTTTGACCTAAGACTCCCTTGGAGTTTCGGTATAAATTTTATCTGATCGATGTGTTTTGCAACTCTGACGACGGGTTACTCATAACCCCAATTTCTAACACACGAAATGCGTGCGACTATTTTGTCGCCGTTGCTAGGGAGGCAATGGAATTTACTTTATTATTTTCTGCGCTTCTTTGCATTTACAAAACACTAACCTCGCTTATCTCTGATATATTGTCTTGCAGGTACCCTAGCATGGAGATCCATGTGTGGTAGACCGGAGTAAAGTGCAGGTAGAGTGTTTTATAAGTGTTCCCCACACCATCCCCACCTTAGTTTTCATTCCATAACCTAATAACACAAACCCAAATCAACTTAGGTGCTTTGCATAAACCCTAGGGTAGATTTTGGTTGTTTGATTATCACTCCACTCACCTCACCCACCCGCATATATAAAAAAATAAAAAAAAATATTCTTCTCTTGTGGGATTTAACTGAAAGCTATACACTTAGCACCCACAATTTCTTATCATAAGGCGCACAATCACTTTGGTTCTACCACTTAATCGGGATCTGACCTATGGACCCGGTACACTCCAACTTAATACACATAATTGAGTAGGAATCTGAATCGGTTAAACATTCTTGTGTGCCTTAACTAAGTGGTGCAACAGGCCAATCGATTGAACTGTTTAGGCCGCACCACTCAATCTAAAACTGATCCATCTAGTAGCTTGCCACTTAGGGTTGATTCTTAGGGCTGAACCAGGCACTCCAAATTATTTTTTATTTTTAAAGGAACATATCATCACCCGTGTTTTCAAAACTTGGAGTGTTCTACTAAACCTTGATTGAACCAACCTAAGAATCAAACCCTAAAAGCTTCTAAACAAGGTTAAATCCTAAAAGACACATCATCAAATAACATTATTTGAGAACCCTAGTTGTGCACGCACACATTTTAATTGATCATTAAGGGCACAACCCATCTAAAGGGCCCATCATATTCCTGAAGCACCATTGTCCCAAGCCTAAATAAAATTGATTAGATGTTGGCCTTAAGGGCTGGTTCGCTCGTCGAGATCCAAACTGACATTGTTCATGATTAACCTGCTTGTATTAGTCAATCTGATGTCTAGCTAGGAGTGTAGCATCAAACGACCATGGTTGGGGGGTACACTAGGAATTGGAGGCATAAGCCAAAGGAAGAACCTTCTCCCCAGTCCCTCCTTCTAACTGGTTGAATTGCCTTGACATAAGTAGAGTAAATCATCCGTAATCTTAGGATGGATTCTGAGAGTTAGTAGACCATTAGGCTACCCAGCAAAAGGACAGGCTTGTATTTTTGTATTGTAGGGCTCCTTTTTCTTCTGATTTCCCTCCTTACTTCACTATGTACCCTTCCACATCTTACACACATTTCCAATCCAATCCTCCTACCACCAGTTATCCCCAAGATGACTACTATCCTGACTTAACTTGTAATTACCCATCCACTAGCTGGGATAACTTTGATTGGGGATACAAATCTGGACCACAGTGTCTAGGGCCCAACCCTGGACAACAAGACTATCATTACTATCCTTCCTAAACCTACAATGATTATGGATCTCTATCCTTTGATGACAAAACCAACCCGATCTATAATCAGGAAGGATATGTTGATTATAACACCTACCCTCCGTAGCATTCCGTTGAAAATAGGTCATCACCATTCTTTGAACAACCCGATATGACCTACTATCAGGGAGGAACCCGAGAACCTCGACATCTTACCTACCCTAGATTTAACCCAAAACCACCCAAACCTGAACCAAACCAGTAGATTTAGGTGAACCAGATCAAGGATAGGGTGTTGCCTAATTTGCGAAACACTATACAATCTTTAGAAGCTTAGCCAACACCATGCACTGAAGCACTGGAGCCTATGATCAAAATGATTGACGAACATAATAGTTCTCTATTGGATTTGCTCCAAAGTGTTAGGGATAGGGACTTGGGTGAGCTTCTTCTTGGGAAATTGTCGAGGTTGAGGATGAAATTTGTGGTTGCCGTATTTAAATCTTGGGATGATTATCAAGATGAAGCCCCTTTAGGAGAGCTAATGTCTGAACCCACTCAGGCACCTGTCGGGGGGGATACATTTTCTGGGACCAAGGATGACCAGGTTGGGCTAGAGCAACCCATTGAGGATGAACCGATTGATTGACCCGAGATCTTCGAGCCAGGGAGCGAGGAAAAATATGTCTCTTTGAACCAGGAAATGACAATTGATTTTGAGACATATATAAATGGAGATCATGGATTCTTTGATTCTAAGGGTGAAGAATCTCTTAATGAAGTCTCACTTGAGCTTAATGAAGAAGATTTTAGTGAGTTAAACGGGTTTGAGGAATCTGACGAACCATTTGATAGCCCAATTATTGAAGATTTGGATTCGGTTGGGGCTAACTTGGAGGATTCGAATCCTCATTTACTAGAAGATTCAATCAATAGCCACATTCCTCAACCACACCCCAATGGGATTGATTTTGATTTGGAAATCATTGTACCCAAGTCAATTTTGAGTCAGCCATGATTTCTGGACTTGGGTAAATCTTATGGGGTGAACGGTACACTAGAGGTCCTAGAACCTGAGCACTTGATGTTGGAGGATAGGAATGTTGAAATGAAAATTTGGGAGATTAATTTTGAGGGGAAAACAAGCTTGGATCTAAGGGTTCCTATTGACCTAAAATCACTAACTTTTTAACAGGATCCTTACGATATCTTTCATGTGCAACCCAAGCTCGAAATAACTGATTATTTTTCTGAGCTGCATTATAAGTGGACACCAAATTTTAATGAATTAGATCAACCCATTGTCCGACACTTCAGTCTTAGGTTGTACACCACAAAATCGTAGCCCCGGCCCCGCAAAATCAATAATCTTAGGTTCTGGGTTATTTTCATCTAGAACCTTAGAATCACTCGACCCTAGGGCATGGGTCTGCACCATAACGTGGTCCACGTCTGTGAACATCTTTTGCTGGTAGGTTTCAGGATCAATATTTTTATTTTGATTCTGACCCGCACTTGTTAATTCTCAATTTCTTCTTTGTATGTATGTTATGCCTAGCTGAAGGCATTAAACTTACCACGTGTGTATACACTCTTCTCTCTGTAGGGCTGACCGGATTTTCATGACACTCAGGTGATATTCTACTTACTCCGTCCTTTTCATGTCTTTATTTTTACAATGAGGACTTTGCATCATTTAGGCATGGGGGTGGATACGTAATCCTGAAATTGTTTTGTTAACTCCATAGAATTTCTTTTAGTTTCTTTAAAAAGAAAAAAGAAAAAAAATTGAAAATTCAGAAAGATAAGAAAAAGAAGAATTAGGAGAAGAGAACCTAGGCATTTGGAGGTTATTAACTTTAGGAAATGATACAAGAGGACCTAAATACTTAAACTCTTCAGGCCTTCGGGCTTAATTAGCTCGGGTGTCCGCTCGAATGTGGACTTAGTCTCGAGTCCTCGCCAATTCAAATTCATTTTTAAACCCACCCTCTAATTTGGGAGGACTTTAAGACTAAGTATCTACACACATTTTTTTTGCACTTACTCACTTTTCAGTAGTTTCTTCAGAAATTGGGTAGCTAATGAACTATCTATGGTGGTATGGCTGGTAAGTTGTCCGTGGTAATAGCTCATCAGCCGGTTGTCTAGAGCCCAATTACAAGACCATTTTCATTGTACTGCCTTTAGGTAAATCTTAGATCAGGAAAGCCACCTACTTTAAAAGGAAATAAAAAAATAAAAAAAAAAGAAGAAAAGAAAATATAGAGAAAAAAATAGAAAAAGGAGAAAATAAAAAACAAATAAAACCACAATTCACTACACAAGTATGGCTGGCAAGTTGTCGATAGTAATAGCTCATCGATCGGTTGTCCAGAACCCATCTCACCAAAAAAATGCATAATAATTCCCAAAATATTTAGGGAAGAAGCGGGGGAATAGAATAAATCGGGGAGATATACACTTGGTTCGCCCTTGTGTTGACCCCATAAATAAAAGAAGTAGGGAGAAAGCTACCATTAGAAAAGATAAACCTCTAGGCAAGGTCACCTAGGGTTGTAGAAACTCAAAGTCCGTTTTAACGGCCACCTAGTGACTCTTTCACTATTTTCACAAGATGCTTAGCACTTAGAATCCTTTTCAAGTCTTGGGTGGGTCGGGTAGCCGTAGAAAGTTATCCCAGAATTCTCAAACTCCAAAAGTACAAAAAAATTAGAAAAGAAGAAAAGCAATAAAAAAAATGTATCTTCCCTTTTTAAATAAGGCGAGGACTTGGGCAATCTGCATTCTGACAGGCACCCGGGTACTGTTGAGTTTTCGTAGTTTAGGACCTTAGTTGAAATTTTCTATTGTTAACAAATGACTTAGGCCTAAGCGATCTAATCCTAATTCTACTTTTATACATAGCATATAGTTTAATTTTGCTAGGGACTAGCAAAAGATAGGCATGGGGGAATGATGTAAACACATTTATTGAGGGTAAAATGCCTATTCATGCATGTTCCTTGGCCTAGATTTGCATTTCATGTTATAAATATTGCATAGCATGCATCATTATGCATTTATAGTAGTTGTAAATAATTTAGGTTAATTGCAACCTTTACGTGGTTAGGAGAGAAGAATATTTGTTTTGGAGCCTCGGATTGACGATCCGACCAAACGAATCTGATCAGGATGACGATCAGAGTCCAACACCCCTGAAATCGTCTCGATCGGAGTACCATAGCACCATATGTAGTACGAGGAAGATCAACGGCCAAGGGACTAGGCGACATAATTCAAAGCTTCAAATGACAAATCCGACCGTGTAGCAGCCAAGCGACATGAAAATCGAGCCAATCTGACCTCTGTAGCAGCCCCTACAATGAAAAGAAGATGGACGACCTAGATTGCGCCACGTGGTGCAGCCCAGGCCGCCTAGTGCATGCATGTGCCACCGCACGTGCGCATGCGCACAGCGCAGCAGCAGCGCATCAAGCCTACGCGCACGTGGAAGGTGCCCAGCGCAACACTAGCGGAGCATGCAGCGGATCTTCATCGACAGAATGGCGAACTTACAGCAACGCTTATAGCTGTTGCTAATTCATCGCATGCTAGCAAAGCCAACTGTGGGTGCCAGCAGGCATGAGCTACCTACAGCGACGTTTCTAGAGACGGCCTGCATGTCACTAATGGTCTCATACCTATTTTTTGCCTCTTCTCCTCAACTATAAAAGGACCTACACCCCATCCCTTTTGAGCCATCTCTACCAACTCTACACCCACCTACTCCTAAGCTCTAGCAAGCCTACGAACGATCCATTAGAGCTTGTTCTCAAGCTCCCAAGGTGCCTATTCGTATAGGGAACCTCTGCCCCACCAAATACTCCTCCAACTTCCCATCCCCCTTCATAAGTCGCCATGGAGCCATCCTCCAACCTCCATTCTTTTAGCAGATCATCTCCATCTCACCTCCATTCCGGAGCCATGTCGAAGCTTTCCTCAACCTGACATCCTCCTGCATCTCATCTCCATCGTCCCGCTTCTCACCTCCTTCGTCCGAGCTTCCGCCAAGTGCTATCGTCTCACCGAACAGCCGATTCGGGAGATTTCCTCTCACCCCCCTCTCTTTTTATGCTTTCATAGAATATTGTAATACACATTCATTATATATAAAATATTTGTTCCATATCTCTTGTGATTTATTCTACATGTCTTCCTCTTACAAAAACACAATAAAAATAACAAAACCCTAAAACTCCAAAAAGAAACAAAACGAAGCGTGGTTTTCACTTAAAGTAAATGTCGCCTCCCTGTGTTCGACCGAGGACTCCCATGGTGTTTCGGTATAAATTTTATCTGTTCGATGTGATATGCAACTATGACAACGGGTTACTCGTAACCCAGATTTCTAACACATGAAATGCATGCCATCATATACCACCCTCAAGTCCTCCAAAGGTCTTCCTTTCCTGGCTTCACCTTTGGCGATGTAGGCATAAAAGAGAAGGGAAAAGGGGAAGGCACCAAGGGGACAGAGTGTCCCCTTAATCTTCTTCTTCTTCTCTCTTGGGCATGAGCTATTGATAGAATATAGACGGTATTTTGCTAGCCAAAGATGGATTGTTTGGTGGTCGGTGTTGGAATTTTTATAGGGTAGGATGGGAGGGTTAAGGTGACTATTGGGATGGATGGCTAAGCTGGGAAGATGGGGGTGGTCAGGTGATCCTAGGGCTAAGGGGAGTTGGTGCCACCTAAACGATGTAAGGGGGGTAGTTATGGGTGGCCAAGGGACACATAAATGTGGCGCCAACCGTGGAGAGGTGCCATGGGTTGGTGCCAACTTCTAGGCTTCTAGAAGGGGGTTGAGGTGGATGGTGGATTGGCTTGGAAAGGTGGAGTGTAGGGTGGATATGGCAGGTGAAGTTGGCGCCAAAAAGGGGGGTGGTTAGGGTGGTTTTGGTGCCAACATTTAGGTATCTTTTGGTGGTGATTGAGGGGTGAAGGGTGGTGAAGAAGGTCGCACCAACATGAGTATAGGTAGAGATAGCTAGGTGTACTTAAGCTTACTTAGTAAATGGAGCTAGCTAGGATTAAGTTATGGCTGATGGATGGCCAAGGAGTTGGATGCTAGATAAGCTAAGCTAAGCTAAGCTAAGCTAGCTTAGCTAGCAGTGGAGTGGAGGAGTAGGTGTGTGAGCTTAGGGTTTGAGGAGAGGAGCTAGATATGATGTGTCTGGAGTTGAATTGGAGCTAGCAGCTATTGAAGAGGTCAACATGGGGCTACTCTAGCTGGCTTAGCTTGCTAGTTCTTTGCTAGCTACTAAGCCAAGCTAAAGTGAGTAGGCTTCTGCTTTAAGAAGCTGAGCTAAGCTGGGTCTGGTGCTCCCGCGGAGGATTGAGCTGGTTGAGGCAGCTAAGGTAGCTTAGCTCAACTAAGTTTAGGTCAGTTGATTCCCCGAGAGTTGGACTTGAGCTTTGTAAGCTGGAGTGAATTCATCTTTAGCTGGCTGGAGTTGATTGGTGCTGGATTAGGCTGGTCCTGAGCTGAGGTGAACTTCAGTCAACTCAATTGAGCTAGCTAGAGCTCCTTATGAACTCATGGGAGATGAGATGAGCTAGACTCAGTTAAGTTGAGTTGGATCTGAGCTGACCTGAGCTAGGGTGAGCTGTGATGAGCTCTCTTGAGCTGTCATTCAGCTGAGATGAGCTGAATGGAGCTAGGATGAGCTGACCCTAGTCCAAGTGAGCTGGATTCCAGCTATGTAAGTTGGATCAAGCTGAGTTCCAGCAAGTTTGAGCTTCTCCTTCACATGTTGCCTTCCTGAGAGCTAGGGTTCTAGGGATCTATTAATCTGTTCATCCCTAACACTCACAAAAAGACGTTAAAAAGACAATAAAAAATGCAATGCATGCCTAACTTAATTTATGACTAAATGCAACCCAAAAATCCATTTGTGAAGTGAAACCCTAAGAGCTAGGATTGTTTTAATGCAAAAGAATGATGATAGATTGGAGTTTATCACACCCCCATGCTTATATTTTTCTAGTCTCTTAGCAAAACTTTAATTTTTACAAAACAGAATTTTTGGGAAGTCAAATTTTTTTGACTTTTGAGGAAAAAGAGACTATAGGACCCTGGTTGGTTTAAACAAAGGAAGTACAGGATTTATTAAAGGTAAACATCGGGATTTGTTTTTGGATCCAAAAATTAGACAAAACAGGATCAATATATCCTCTTGAAAATTCACACATTAACTCCTTGTTAATTTAGATGAGTTGAAATTTTTGTTCACTTTTGTTCTAACCGGGGGGCTTAACAAACCAATATTTCCTGTAATGGAGTATTGGGTATGGATTGATGATTTCTTTAGTTAGTCCATTGCCCTGGGGGTTTATCTCTGCACCATTCCTTCCCCATTCCTTTTGGAGGATCCTTGTCATCCTCCCCCTACCCCTTTGGAGGTTGTTATGCCAGTTTATCCTTTAGAACCTCCTCTGGTGACCTGGGAAGATTTCATTACCATCTTAGTTGGGCGAGCATTTGCTATCGGGATTCTTCATCAGCTCGTCAGCATCCTAGGTTACCTTTTTTCTAGGCCAGCATTACTTTGCTCATTTTTAGGGCCTATTTCTACAATCCTTGAACCTGATTTGCAGGTTCCTTGGCTATGCAGCCCAGCTCTAACCTAGGTACTATCCTTCTATGCAATGAGGACATTGCAAATTTTAGGCATGGGGGGGTGTACTTGGTGATATACATAGCATAGTGCATTCATTGCATACATTTGCATTAAAAAAAAAAGAAGGTTTTGAGCTTAACTGGTAGGTCCTGCATTCTTAAGCAAATCAGAACTCTAGGGTAGACTAAGTTAATTCTAGGGTTAAACTTTAGAAGCTAAATGAGCTACTAGCTTTAGACCTTTAGGGTCCTTTGTGGACTTAAAAACTTAAGTAGGAGTTAAGTTACGGACCATTCCTCAACAGGTTGAGGAAGGAAAGCTAGGGTTTGAGTTAAAAGGTGGGGTAGTACCTAGAGTCTTGTTCTACCTTTTAGTTTACGGGTCCTTGTAACCCAAGCATCCAAATTTCACACACTTTGTCTGTAATCAACTTAAAAGAGATTTGGTTCTCTTAGTTTTGACCTAGGAGAGGCTTGAAAACACAATTTGATTGGAATAGTTCCCACTGTAGGAGAGGTGGAGTATATACTCACCTTGAGGATGCGATGATAACATATTATCTCCTCGGCGCTTGTCTCTTAGGATATCCATCCTACTGGGGGCATGTAAGTGCATTGCGTGGTTCAAGTACTATGGGCGGCCCTATCTCGAAGTGCCGATTGCCATAGGCCTGAATTCGCTTAAGAAATCCATGGGCGATACTATCTCAAAGTGTCGATTGCTAGGAGTTCTTGGGGTCGTTATGGGTGGTGATATCTCGAAGCATCGAAAGCTAGGCACCCTTAGAAGTATGGTAATGGGGGCAATGAATCCGGCACAGATCATGTTGATAGCTGATCTGAGGTTAGACTCAGAGGAATATAAAGAAAAAAAAATCCTTTTTCCTTTAACTCAAATAATTCAGACCAATGCACATGCATGGATGCTTTAATCTCAAGGATCAATAAACCTTAGAGTAGAGTTAGAAATCAGGGAAATTTGTGCTAGCAACTCGTCTTTAGCCGACCTAGTCTGTAACTTAACAACTACTTGGGAACCTTAGGTCTAAAGACTGAACTTAATAAGTTTCTAAAGGAAGACCGATTGAGTTGACTAGTCTACTTGGAGTGCTAGGTTTTGCTTGGATTTGCTAGGGACTAGTAAAAACTAGGCATGGGGGTATTTGATTAGCCCATATTTTTGGGCTATTTAAGTATTTAAGTGCCTAGACATTAAGTTAATTCTAACATTTATTTAGCATAAATTAGGATGTAAATAGATTAATTCATATTTCTAATTTAATTACAAAATTCATGCATCACATTCATATTTAAATGCATTTAGAATTAACTTAGAATTGCATTCATTTAATTAGTTAACCAATTAGGTACATTGCATGCATTAATTTAAGTTAACATAAAAGTTGAGGGTTTGTATATAAATAACCATAATATTTTATCATTATTTCTATTCTTCTTCTACGTGCAACGGCTGCATTTCTTCCTCCAGCTACTGCAGTGAAGAACCCAATCAAGGAGGAGCAGATGCGTTGGATTTGGTCGGGGCAGCTGACTTCAAAAAAGAGGAGGAGGCAGCCGAGCTCGACAGGCCACAATCCCAACAATCCACACTGTGCAGAGAGTTCATTGCTCATCCATTCCACCATCGTCGGCCTCAACCGCAGCAACGAGCCTCCACCACCGTGGGCGTGTGGCGTGACAGGCCACACTGCCATCTGGAGCTCGTCTGCATCACTGTGACTTACCAAAATCAACATCACCACCCTCACCGTCATCACTAACAACCTCCACTTCACACCTCTTCATCTCTTCCAGCCTCCAATGCCATCCCCAGCCTACGCGTGCCTTCCTTGCAACCTCGGCATGCTGCACCTTCTACAGCAGCAACCGACTTCACACCTGCACCACCCACACGCGCACCCTGCAGTACCGGCCACCAACTCCTCACCTACACGCGTACACACTGCCTCCAGCACACCACCTACGCACACAGCAGTAGGACTGGCCACTCCGCTCACATCACGCCTGTGCCCCTCCGGCTGCACAAGCCTTATAGCCTCGGTGCGCCACACCTCCTGCAGTATCCACGGCGCATGCCCTTGCTGCGCCTCACTGCCTTCAGCCCTTAGCGCACCCGCCTCACTGCCTGCAGCAACCTTCCGCCTACCCGCAGTGGGCACACCCGTTCAACGCCTCTATCACCTGCACAGCTCCATCACCTGCAGCCAAAGTGCCTCTAGCAGTGCGTGTGCCCTTATTGCGTGCAACAGCAGCCTCCACACGCACCACCTGCAGCGGCCTCCGAACACACCCATCCACGCCTCCTCCAGCAGGTGCAGCCATTGTCGAACCCACCTTCACCGGAGCTCCGTCCGGTCGGCTTCGGCCACCTCACCACTCGCCGCCACCACCACTGCGAAGCCCTCAGTCTAAGGAACTTCCTCCGAGCTTCATGCCTCCGGCCATTCCTTCCTCCTCGCACATGGCCAAGGGGAAGAACATCCCCTGTTTTGCTACAGTAAATGCCCTATTAATATTTACATTTTCTACCATTATCATCTTTTATTAATATTTTATTAAAGCTGCATTGCAAAAAATATTCGTTAGTTGTTCAAAATTGCCATTTCAACTTGTTCTCTTGATGCTTTCTTAATCTGAAGACAGATTTGGCTCGATTCTCGTCGAAACTAACTACGAACATGCATTTTTAACCGGTGCAAATTTAAATACGTCATTGCCTCCCTGTGGACACAACCCACTCTTCTGCGAATGGTTATTTTAATTATTGATTAGTCGATTTTTCCACCATATAGAGCTACAAACGACGCGATGTTTTTTGTAACAAACAACTGTAAAAGCGAAGAATCGGCTTGTCAAATCCACCTCGAAACAATCAAACAAAGCAAGTTAGAAATCAAAATTAGATAAGATAACTGATATGAATAGTGGTGAAATTGCATGTTGCTCCCTGGCAACGGTGCCAAAATGGTAACACGCTAAAGTTGGGTTTCAAAATACACCTTGTAGTACAGTGACTAAAGCGATGAAAACATTTAAATTAAAATCTCAAATTATGAGTCTGAGGTCTTCTTAGCGAGCAAATAGTGTATAATTCAACCACTAATCGAGTATATAAAATGAAGCACAGAGAGCTTGACATAAAAAGGAATATGTTCAATTAATATGGGAACCAACCCCCTATGTACGTTGGCAAGCAGTGAGGGGGCATGATTCAATAAGAACCAAAATCCAATCCTTCTTGGAATGAGGTGGCACTAAAATGTGCCATCCTCTTTTTTGTCTTCTTCATTCTATAGCATGGAGAAGTTCAGCTCAATGCAAGGTTAATTAGCCTTGGCTTGTGTTTGCCGCAAAACATGTAAAATAATATTTCTATCGTTGTAGTGCGAATCACGATGAGACAAATAAATTTATAAATCAGAATCAATGAGTCCTGAGTCGATCTCAAGGAAGCAAAACACGATTTTCAAAGCTTTTAGTGCTAACTAATCTATCCTAATGCAACATAGAAATAGAGACCAAATATTCAGAGAATCAGAATTTTATTACTACTTGGAAATAATTCTCAAACTAGGAATTAAAATAATTATGCTAAATAATAGAGAGTGAGAAATAGATGATGGACTACTGATTGCACCACAAAAAAACATTTGCAATTGTTCCATCTTGTGCTATTTCCTATAATTACAAATGCATATTAGGTCTCCATAGTTGCATTGTAAAAATACATGCATGCATGCATTTATTTGAGAAGGGAGGAGAATGAAATAAGTGGCCTTACATTTTACATTTTTCCTCAAGTGCATCTTTGCAAAATTCCCATCTGTATTTTTATTTCCATTTGATTTTTAAATCTTTCTCCCCGCGGCTGCATGGAGTAATTTCTTCCTCGCGCGCCATTCCATGTAGCTGCCCTTCCATGCGGCAGCCTCTCCCTACCAAGGCATTCCAACCTCTCCCTGCAGCCGCATGAAGCCATTCCCACCCATGCCTTCTTCCTTTATAAAAGACCACAGCTTCTACCTTCAAGAACGAGCCTGGTCCCAGCCAAAAGCCCACGGACAGCTCCATCTCCTTCCAGGCCGTCCTCTCCTTCCTCTCCCTCCATACGTCGGTCCATCTCCGAGGAGACACCCGACGGGCAGGAGCCCTCACTGTAGTGCACATCACCACAGTGAGACCACCACCGCCCAGCTCTTCAAAGAGCCGATGGGCGTGGTAGCTCTTTTCTATTTTTTTTTTCTGCTCCAGCACCTTCAGCTATGGCCGCACGCTTCAAGGTCTGAAGCTCGCAGCTTGGCAGCAGCAGCAGCTAAGTGGCGTCTGCAGCAGTAGCCCTAGCCATTCCATGCAAGTCTGCAGGCAGCCCAGCCCGTCCGCGCATTCCTGCAGTCCCCTCTCTGTCTCCTGCTTTCTCCTCCCTGTCGCACACCCTTCCGCCCATCACTACAGCAGTCGGCGAAGCGCTTCCTTGCACCCCTACCAGCACCTGCAAGCTTTCGCGCAAGCTGCAGGCACCCTCGCCTCCCTCTCCATGCGCTCTGTCGCGAGCTTTCCGCGCTGGCAACCGACCGGCGCGGGCCTTCTCCCTCGCGTGCCAGCCGCGAGCCGGCCACAGTCACACCACCTGCAGCTCCTGGTTGGCTCGGCGCAGACGACCACTGTAGCAACTATTCACGCGAGTCTGCGCGACACTGTGGCTACAGTGGCGTGACCAAAGAGTTCCTCACTTATCCGGTCACGCAGCGCACCACAACTGGCCCTCGCCCGTGCGCGCGCCTGCTTGCATGTCTACCCCAGCATGGCCCGCACCAGCCCACACTTCTGCTTTGCCCGCTCCCTTTTCGCATGCCTACAAGCACCCGTTCCAGCAACTCCGCACAGCGCTGGGCGCTGCCTTTCCTCTCCGTGCCCAATCCTCCCGTGCGCTCCTCTCTGCACAGACGTGCCTACGCATGCACGCGTGGAAGCTCCAGACGACGTCGCTGGTCTGCAGATGCCTTAAAACCTTTGGCCTTCACTCCAGAAGCACGTGACTGCCATCTCTCCTGCCTTCTCTCTCCCACTCTCTCTCACTCTCTCACTCTCTCTCACAACACTCATGGCACTCTCTACACCGACGCTCACACACACCTACACTCACACTTCCACACAAACACACACACCTATACTCTATTGTATACAAATATATACGTATACTTATATATTGATATATATATACATATATATACATATATATATATATGTACATATATTTATACATATAGTAGTATCTATATACTTATGTATTAGTATACATACATACGTATATATGTATGTACATATATATACTTATATATATATATACATATATACATATACTTATATAAATATACATACATATATTCATATATCTGTACACATATATATATAAATATACATATATCTATATATATATTACCCATATAACTTTATATATATATATATATATAAATATATATATATATATATATACATATATACACACCTACTTATATATACATTTATATATCTATAACTATATATACATACATATATATATATACTTAGCTACATATATCTATATATACATATATTACTATATACTTATACATACATATATATATACCTCTATATAGTTATATATACATACACATATATATATATATACATATACACTTATATATATACATATATACCTACATATATATATACCTATATATTTATAACCATATATATATATATACATATAGATATATTTAGATATATACATATACATATATTTTCACATTATTTACCATACGCTGTATCGCAGGAATATCTGCACCAGTTGCTGATATTCCCCAATACACGCGTACAAAAAGCATGGTTACATACATCTTCCACCATCCATCCCATACTCCACGCGGCGCGTAGTCCTGTTGGTTACGTCTCTCTAGATGACAACCGACTCGACACCGTGCTACACTCCATCTCTGCCTCCACCCCCACCCCTTTATATACATAATACATACATATATATATATACTACATTTACTTTATTACTGTTTCGCTTTCTTGTTAGAAAAAAGGATAAAAAATTTATATATAAAAGAGAAAAGATAATCTCTGACTTGCAGGTACCCCGTCTTGCGAATAGCAAGACTCATTTTGGAACTCTATTTTGGCTCAAAGGCAAGAACCCAATTTTGAGGGTATAACTCAAGGACAAAGATTACCAAAAAAAAAATCTAAATAAGAAAAACACCAAAAACACAATAAACGAATGGAAGAGACTCGTTATAGGAAAGGCGTAGAAACTCGACTTGTAACCCCACTTCCCTGAGTTCGACCCTGGGCCTAAAAGTGACAAGATAAAATCAAGAAGGCCAGGTTAAAAAATTTTGTAAAGAGATGGTTAGGTCCAATTTAGGTTAACCACTATACACATTTCAACGATAAAGTCACCATATTAACAACCTATCCGGGCTCGACAACAACTACGTTGCTTGTGGGATGCTTGTGCGAAATGCGACAGCACTTCAAATCCAAAGCGTCGGGAGGATTGAAGAGAAGTTGCAGAGAGAGAGGTTGGAGATGTGTCTGGTGGAAGTTGCCTCGCAATTGGGGGCTCCGGGGCTCTTTTTATAGACTCAATGAGGGGTAAAATAGGTATTAAGGCCACCCAACTTGTGGAAGAACTTAGGTACGATCAGATTCATTGATTGGGAGATCAACGGCTTAGATCGTTCGTAAAAATAGCCTCAATCACGCCTTGTACGTGGAGAACACTCTAGATGGCACCACGTGGCGCATGTGTAGCCGCTGAATCCGATCCGCACTCTCTTCCTCATGCACGCGCTCGCGCATCAATTTTGGTCATCTGATCTCCTGATTGGATGGCTTAAGCTCATCATCTCATTGCCTCTTTTCGCTCATCTATTGGCGCATCAGGTTGCATGTACATTTGAGTGTACGCTCAACCGCCTCATCCTACAGACCTCCGCATGCCACGCGGCTGTCCTCGCACCGCTCGATCTGATCCAATAGCCCAATCAGACCCATGCTCCACCACCTCTACAATTTTAGCCCCAGCATGATTCAAACGCGTGCCTCATGCTTGCGTACGGGGAAACGTACCACTGTGCTGCACTACCTTTTGATTCGCGATTTTGATTTTAGCTTGTGTCTACTTGATGTAAACATGTTTACATTGCATAAGATGTTTATTTATGCATGTTCTTAAGCATAAAATTGCATTGCAAACTATAAATATTGCATAGCATGAATCATCTTGCATTTAGTTTAGTTTGAATAAAATGGAGGTTAATTATCTCCTTTTATGTTCAGGGATAGGGAAAATTTTTATCGAGGCGTCGGATCGTTGATCCAACTATATAGATGTGATCAGGGTGACGATTGGACTTCAACGACTCCAAGATCGCCCTAATCAGGCATCTGTAGCATTAGATAGAGATCGGGGAACCCTAGAAGATCAAGGGCCAAGATGGTGTGAATCTGTACTTTAGAGGACAAAGCCAACCACACAGATGGATTCGGATTGACGATCGCAGCCTGACGGTGTGAAAATCGAGTCAATCCAACACCCGTCGCACCATCTACATCATCCATCATTTTCTGCTTTCTAGTCATAATGTTTAGTGTAACGAACAATCTCTTTGATAATGAATTCCATGTTCATTCTGCATCTCTTTTTGGTTTTTGTTTGTAATATTCTCTCTCTCATTCTCTCTCTCTTCTATTTAGTGTAAATAGATAGATAGTTTCTAGTCAATTAATTTACTTCCTGACAAATAAATTAAACGTGTATTTTTAAATCAAACGTCCACCTCCTTGAGTTCGACCTGGGATTTCTATTCCGATATAAATTTTATTTATTGAACACAATTTCTTCGCTTTCTACTTTCAACATTTTGGCGACGTTGCTGGGGAGGCGATGCTATTTGATTTTTTTTTGCATTTTCCAACTTACGAATCATTTGCCTCACTTCTCTCCTCTCTTATTGTGATTGCAGGTACTCTTTTGAGATGAGCAAAAGTGGTAGATTGGAGCAAAATGCTTTTGAAGGTTCTGTAAGTTATCTCCCACCTCCCAGCCATTAGTTTTCATTCCACCACGTAATAACACAAACATCAATCAACCTAGGTGTTCTTATAAACTCTAAGGTTAGTTTTGTTTGCTTGTTTGACACCTACACCCACCTCAACCTCTACATTTAGAAAGAAAAATAAAAAAAAATCTCATAGAGGTACACAACCTCATCTGATTTTCAAACTCAACCGGTAAACCAATCTTTAGAGTTGGTACACACATCTAAACACATAATTGAGCAGAAATCAGATTAGGTAATCATTTATGTGCCTAATTAAGTGGTGCAACAAGCCAATTGTTTGAGTTGATTGGCCCGCACCACTTCAATTATAATCAACTCATCAAGTAGTTACTATTTAGGTTCAACTCTAAGGGATTTACGAGGCACCCCACATTCTTTTAAGTTTTAAAGGAAAACATCTTCACCTGTGCTTTGAAAACCTAGTGTGCCAACAAAACTTGTTTGAAAATACCTAAAGTTGAATCGTAAAAGCTACTAAGCAAGATTTGAATCCTAAAATTCACTGCATCAAAAGTAATCTTGCTTGAAAACCACTGGTTGTGCACACACACACACACATCAATTAATCATTAAGGGCACAACCTAGATAAAGGGCCCATCACATTCCAAAGCAGATTCAAACCTAGCCCTAAATAAAACAGAGTAGACATTCGCTTTAAGGATTCAACTAGCTCTTTGAAGCCTAGAACGAGATTATTTTCGATTAGTCTATTTCTATTTTTCAATCTGATGTCTAACTAGAGGAGCAGAATCAAATGATTGAGGTTGGGGGGTACACTAGGAATCGAAGGTGCAAGTCAAAGGAAGAACCTTCTCCCCAATCCCTCCTTCTAACTGATTGGATTGAACAGACAGAAGTAGACCAAATCGTTTCTTTATCTCAAGACAGGTTTTGGGAGCCTGTAGGTCTTTAGGCTAGCCCACTTAACGACAGGTTTGATTACTTATATTTCAAGGAACCTTTCTTCCTCCCGTCTCCCATGAATCCTTCCACATATTATACGCATTCCCACTCTTTCCCTCATATTTTGAATTATCCTCAATAAGATGATTATCCCAATTCGTACTATAATCTACCATTAGTTATTTGGGATAACTCAAATTGGGGATGCAGTTCCAGACCTTTGTGTTTAGGGTCTAACCCTGAACACTATGATTGTGATTTCTATCCTTCTCAGAGCCACATCGATTATAGATCGTCAACCTTTCATGGACAACCTAATATGATCTACAATCAAGAAGGATACACTGATGCTTACCCATCCTCTGATTACATTGCCTTTAGGTCATCACCACCTTTTGAACAATCCAAAATGAGCTATTATCAGGAAGGGTATAACGAATCTCAATTTGTTAACTCCTCTGCATTGATCCCAAACCTGCCCAACCCCGAACCAAGTCATTTGGTTCAGGTTAACCAAGTTCAAGATACGGTTCTGGCTAAATTGAGGAATATCATACAATCTTTAGAAGTTCAGCCAATACCTTGCATTTAAAGATTGGAGCCCCTGATTGAGATGATTTGATGATTTGAACAAGTATTTGTTGGATTGGCTCCAGGATGCTAAGGATAAGAACTCAGGTGAGTTTCTACTTGGGAAGTTAGCGAAATTGAGGATAAGATTTATGGTTGCTTTAGTTCAGTTGTAGGATGATTCCCTGGATGAACTCCCTTCAGGGGAGCCAATGTCAGAACCTGCTCAGGCACCTATTTGGGGGGACACGTGTTACGAGGCTGACCAGATTGAATTAGAGCAACCAATTAAGGATAATCTGATTTTTTCACTTGAAATCCTTGAGCCTGGGTAGAAGGAAACGTATGTCTCCATGGACCAGAAAGTAATGGATGATTTTGAGACATACATTAATACGGATTTTGATTTCTTTGATTTTGATGGTGAAGATTCAAGTTGCGAAATTTCACGTGAGTTTACAGAACATGATTTCTGTGAGATGATTGGGCATGAGGAATTTGATAGATCATTTGATAGCCCAATAACTGAGGAAACTGATCTTATTAGGGCTCACCTTACGGATCCATACTCACATTTTCTAGAGGATTCAATCAAATGCCCTGATTGTCAATTACACCCCAGTGAGCTTATCGATGATTCTATTTTTGAGATAACTAGACCCAAGTCAATTCTGATTCAACCACATCTTTTATACTTGGAGATTTCAGACGGGGTGATTAATATGCAAGAGGTCCCGAAACTTAACATTCTGAATGAGTAGAACAAAGCTGGGAAGTTCTGATTTGGGAAGAAAACTTTAGAGGAAATAGAAGACTAAGTCTAAGGATTCTAATTCATCTGAAACCATCAAACCATGACCCTTACGACATCTGTTCTGAGGATGTCTAACCCAAGCATACATTCATTGGTTATCCTTTAGAGCTTGAATTCTCTGTAACCTGACTTTTTGGTTTTGGGTTACATCCTCATAAATCGCAGGCCCAACCTCGCTTGCATATTGATTTTAGGTTTTGGGTAATTTTTATCCAGAACCTTAGATATTCTCAATTATGGGGTATGGGTATGCACCACAATCTGGTCCACATCTGTTAACATCTGCTAGTAGGTCCGAGGTTTCATCTTTTTATTCTGATTCTGACCTGTACTTGTGAATTCTTTATTTCTCTTCTTTGTATAGTGTGCCTAGTTGAAGGCACTAAATTCAGCATGTATACAGTTCTTTTTAGTTTCTATCTCAGAGCAGACTTGTCATTCACGCAAATCAGGTGCTTTCTCCTCTATTCCACTCTATTTTATGTCTTTCTAATATAATGAGGACATTGCATTAGGTAGGCATGATGGGTGGATATTCATCACTGAATTTATTCGTCAGCTCTGTAGATTTGTTTTATTTTAGTTATATTAAAAGAAAATTATGGAATTAGGAATGAGAACTTGGATTTAAGAAAATTTTCAATCCTAAGAAATACTACATTATGATCTGAACGCAAAGACCCTTCAGGTCTTCAGACTTAATCAGCCTGTGTGTCCATCAAAATGTGGATTTGTTTTTCGAGTCCTCACCAACTTGAATTGAATTTCCATCTGAGAAAATAAGTTTGGGTGATAAGTACACGTCCTATCAACCTACCCTCTGATTTGAGGGAATTTTAAGTTTTAAGCATCTGCACACTTTCTTTGCATTGACTCGTTGTTCGACGATTTTAACGGAAATTGGGTAGCTAATGTAACTTCTAGGGTGATATGGTTGGCAAGTTATCATGGGTAACAGCCCATAGGTAGGTTGTCCAGAGCCTAGTCACTAGACCATTCTCTTTTTGATTCCTTTAGGTAAATCTTAGACCAGGGAAGCCACCTACTTAAAATAAATAAATAAATAAATAAAGTCAAAAAGAAAAGAAAAAGAAAAGGAGAAAAGAAAATAAAATAAAAGAAATAAGCTACACTTCGCCGCATGAGTATGGCTGGCAAGTTGTCAGTGATAACAGCTCATCGACTGGTTGTCTAGAACTTAGCTCAATAAATGCAATGAAAATTCCCAAAACATTTAGGAAGAAGTAGAGAAGTAAAATAAATCGGCGAGATATACACTGGATTTACCCTTATGTTGACCGCGTAAAAATAAAAGTAGGGAGAAAGCTACCGGTTGTAAAGATACACCTTTAGGTAGAATTCTCCTTTTAAGGTCATCTAGAGGTGTAGAATCCTGAAGTCCATTTTAACTGCCGGTCAACGAGTCTATCACATTCACAATAAGATGCTTAGAACTTAGGGTTCTCATCAAATCTTGGGTGAGTTGAATGGCCGTAGAAAGCCACTCCTAAACCCTAAAACTCAGAAATCCAAAAAAAAATTAGAAAAGAAGAAAAAGAGAAAAGGAAATTCTTCTTTGAATAAGGTGAGGGCTTTAGGCAGTCCGCATTTTGGCAGATACCTGGGCACTATTGTGTCTTTCAAAGTTCAGATCCTAAGTACATATTTCCTTAATGATTGAAAATAACTCATGCCCAAATAATCCAACCAGATTCTTTTATAAATAGCATATAGTTTTTGCTAGGGACTAGCAAAATATAGGCATGGGGGTGTGATGTAAACATGTGTACATTGCATAAGATGTCTATTTATGAATGTTCTTAAGCATAAAATTGCATTACATAACATAAATATTGCATAGCATGCATCATCTTGCATTTAGATTAGTTTGAATAAAATAGAGGTTAATTGTCTCCTTTTATGTTCATGGACAGGGCAAAATTTTTATCGGGGCCTCGGATCGAAGATCCAACCATACAGATGTGATCAGCATGACGATTGGAGTTCAACGACTCCAAGATCGCCCTAATCAGACATCTGTAGCATTAGATAGAGACTGGGGAACCCTAGAAGATTAAGGGCCAAGATGGTGTGAATCTGCACTTTAAATGACAAATCTGACCGCACGAATGGATTCAGATCAACGATCGTAGCCTTATGGTGTAAAAATCGACTCAATTCGACACCCGTGGCACCATCTACATCATCCAGAAGGTTGGATAGCCAAGATAGCACCACATGGTGCCATCTCGGCCTCCCAACCAACCGCACGCATCAGCTGAAGGCCTCCGCGTCAACCCTTCAATGCCATTGGATCAAGATCCAATGACTACGACGCACTTGCTCTTAAGTTAAGTGCTTGACACAAACGTGCCCACAACACGTTGGTCGAGCACTCTAATGCGAAGCGCAGGCATGCATTTGAGTCTCACCACGCAACAATTGGAGCAAAGGCACGTGCCCGATCGACCACATGATGGCAATCTAGTGGCCACGCTTGGTCAATCCAGATGATGCACCCACGGATGCCTACACGTAACGTAGGATCGCACACGTATGCGCGGCGAGGAGTGCTCTTACCCATTCGATCTCATGATCGAGTGACCGAGATTTAAAGAATTTGGGAAGGCATTGAGCACGGGGAGATGAGCGGATGCGCGCGTGCCACCCCACTACGTCCACGTTCAGCCCTTTAGTTGTGGATTTACCTGAGACTAAAGATCCTGAATTAATGATTTTCAACTTGTAATGACCAAATTGCCCTCACTCATTGCAACTATAAAAGGAGACCTCCTCCATACGAAATCTTCATCCCTTCCTTCTCTTCTCTACCTCTCCAAAGCTCAAGAGAAGCTTGTCCCACACCCAGGATGCTCCTCGAGAGATAAACTCAAATTTTCGCTCTCATTTCGGAAGTAGATCCCGCGACGATGACGACGTGCTTCCCTGTTCTCATTCCTCTTGCCTCATCCTCCTTCTTCCCTCTCTGTCCTCCTTCATCCAGGTGGTGTCTCATCCAGCTCATCCTCCAAGCGATCATCGAGGTGGATAACATCTCTCTCCCATTCTTCTTTACAGCTTTATAGAGTAGAATTTTCCTACTCTCTAGTGTAGCTAATTTCCCACTTTCTAGTGTAATTATTCTTTGGTTTCATTGTATAAACATTTTGAAATATTGAGTCCATGTTTTCTTTCTCTCTCTCTCTCATTTTGATTGTTAATATTGCTTCATTGTAATTACGTTGCTTCTATTTTCAATAAAAACTCTAAAAAAAATATAATTATGAATATAGATCAACATAGCCTCCCTGAGTTCGACCCAGGATTTCTATTCCAGTACAAATTTTATTTGTAGAACATGAGTTCTTTGCTTTCATACTACGACGAAAGGTTTTCAAAACCAAATATGTTAGCGTAGCAACTCGTAGCTTCAACACTACTCTCAACCATTAGATGAAGATCCAACGGCTGAGATGCTCTTCTCAGTTGACGAAGGGTGCATGAGGGGGTGACGTGGAGCCATCGTGGTTGTTGGATGACGATCCAATGACCCACATTTTTCCTTTAGTAAGTGGGGTGCAGCACTGGATCATTGGGATGGTGCGACATGGCACTATCCTGACCGTTCATCTTCTTACTTTTGTGTTTGGTGCTACAGGGCTCTGATCGGGTTGATCTTTGCACTGTTGGACTGTAATCGTTGATCCAGATCCATACGTGTTGTCGAATTTGACATCTAGGGCTTGGATTTCTGCTATCTTGCTCCATGGCCTTTGACCTTCTATTGGATGAATGTAGTGCTACGGAGGCCTGGCCAAGATGATTCTAGAAGCGTTAGACTCCCATCGTCATCCTAATCAAATCTGTATCGTCTGATCTGTCATCTACAGCTTCGAATTATCTATAATTAATATCATTTCTCTTTTAGAGAATAAAATAGCATTATTATCTATAAAACTAACAAATTAACTATGATGCAAATTATGATTCTTATGCATGCATTGTTCCTAAGTTAAACTAAAATCTAACTTAATTCAGGTAGATCAGATACTATGATTGTTACGTAATCACACCCCCATGCCTAAATTTTGCTAGTCCCTAGCAAATGCAAGGCTAAATGCAAAGTGGTCCTAAATCACTAATTTTTATCAAGAGTTCGACTAGAGATTTATTTCTTTTATTTTCATCCAAAACTTTAGAAATCCAGACAGTCATAAAAGTGTAGTGTTGTAGCCTAAGCAATGGATCCAAGTGAAAAGTCAATCAACATCTAAAGCTCGTACTTGACCCTTAGTAAAATTCTATTGGATAGGAAAACTTCTTCCCTCAGGGTTATAGAATAATCTGTAATTTTGGCCCCGACTTTTGGCTTAGGTAGAAGATGTTTGAGTCAAGTGGGTTTGTATTTGGTGACTCACATTCCTCTAGTGCTACACATAGACTAGTACTATGGAACCTAGATTTCCAGACTTATTAAATAAATCACTCAAAGATAGGTGGAGAAACTATGCTATCCTTAGTTCCTTTATGCTCACTCTCTCACTTTCTTTTTCTTTCTATCTCTCTTTTTTTTCTCTTTTCTTTTCTTTCTCTTTTAGAGCTTACAAGCTCAGCAGATTTGTCAACATATTTGTGGCTTCTTACAACATTAACACTTTAATTAGGTTCTGATAACCTTATGACTAAGTGAACTGTCCTCAGTCAGTATTTGGGCAGTCGAAAATACAGAAAAGTAGGTCAAGGCTGTATTTGGTTGATTGTAAAGGGAATGTGTATTGTTGCCTCAATGTGTTAAACATGGAATAAACACAACACAATTAACCCCTTTTTCTATATAGATATATTTTTTTCTTTTTCTTTTCTCTATTTTCTTTTCATATATATTCAATGCAACATATTGCAGCAACCATGCACATTTTTATTCATGAGGCATTATCCGGGATTGGAGGTGTTCAAAAGGATATTGGCTGGCTTATTTGGTGGAAGTGCCTACTCTCAGCACTAAGAAAGGAATGGATGGGAGAGCATATTTCTAACCTTGATATTATTACCCTCCTTCAGCCGAGGATTTTGTAAGGGACAGTCATAACCATCCTCCTTATTCCTAGTTTTATTAGAACCTGCTCTTTACCTATTTGTCTTATTTGGTGGCTCTCCAAAAATTCACACAAAGAATTTATACACAGGAACCAAGAGAGAAAACTATGCCCAACTCTGAGTATCATTATCTAATTACCCAAAAATTATGATTCCTTGTACTAGACATACAACACCAGTAGACTCACTATTCTCACCTCACACTTGTTTGGTGGATCTACTAGAAGATGATTTGCCTAATCACCTAATTATTGTCCAAGGGTTTAGGACAAAAAGTAGTGCTTCTTCTTGACAAACTAAAGATGTCTACTGATCTTCACAGAGTTTGCAAATTCTTTGTGCAACTGTGAAATTGTACTGAATTCTAAATTTAGGAATCAACTTAAGAATAAATCCCTAGTAAAACCTTCTTGATAAAAAACCTTTATGCATGAATGCATTTTTTTTTCTTTTTTTTTTGACATAAATATAAGACATGCAATGTCCATCCCCCCTAATGCCTATTCGTTACAATGTCCTCATTGAAATGTATGCAGAGAAATCAAAATGTAATAAGCAAGAGGAGGGGATATCACCTGATTGAGCTTGTTAATCCATGTCTGCTTGGATAGAAAAATACATGTACAAAACACTGGGTTGCCTCCTAGCCAACACTAAGTTTAATGTCATTTGCCAGACCTAAACCCCAAAAGAAGTATGCATTTCAATATTGTGGGTCAAGAGGAGTAATAACTATTGTTGAGAGATTCAGGATTAGTATGAAGATATGATCAAGTAGTCCAAGAATTAGTGATCCACAAATGCGGACCAACTGATGATGTTGCCCTACTGTGAAGAGTCTTTCTGATTTGAAATATAAAATAGGGTCAAATAGATGAGGCTTATGATGCAAAACTTGTTCATTAATCCAATTCCATAATTCTAGAACAGGAGGTGGAGGATCTAGATTGAAATCATGATTGAAATTTAAATTTGGTTCTGAATTAGAATCTAAAGGATCCTCATAATGGTAATTGACATAAACAATCATGAATTCTTGAGGCTCTGGGTCATATGAGGATAAAGGTAATTTGTTGAATTCCTCAAAATCCTCATCAAAAATTACCTCTTCCTTATTGAAAATCATTTCTTCTTGAGAATCAAGCCATCCATTTGAACTAGTTGGATTATAAGTTCTTCCCCAGTCCATCATGATGTGAAGTTCTTTCTCTGAGGTTGTTTCTTCATTTTCCTGGTTCATGCCCTTTGATTGTCCGATGTCTCAAACCCCCTCAAAATCCAATAATTCTTGAATTTCTGGGTGGATATATTGAGGATTCTTAATGTCATCATCTAATTCGTCATAAGATAATCCCAATAGTTTCTTGATTAGGTCACATTTCGCGTGGTAAAAATTGGGGTTTGGAGGATTCGTCGTAGTCGGAAAACATATCTATCAGATAAAATTTATAACCGAAACTCGAAAAGTGAGTCCCAAGTCGAACACGAGGAGGTGAACGTTTAGTTTTGAAAGATACACATTTCTCTTTTATTTCTTTTTATTTTTTTTTATCTTTTCTAATTTTTTTGGTATTTTTTATCAAGCAAGAGATTTGGTCGATGAAATTTTATCTAGCTAATATACTTGATAAAACATAAGAGAGAGAAAGAAACGATCATGGATTTCTAATCAAATGTTTTTTTTACAACTACGAAAGTGGGAAAGATTACACTACAAAAGCAATAAAGATAGAAAGAGGTGAGAGAATCCCCCACAATGGTTGCTCGGAGGATGACTCGCTCTGATGTCGCCATGAGGAAGGTGGTAAGGAGTGGGATGGAGGAGGACATAACCGGAGGATGGAGGATGGGGTAGGACGGCGTTGCATTGAGGATCTTCTTCCCGAAGGGCGGTGAGAGGATGGCCACAGGATGCTCCATGAATGGGGATGCGAGGAGGGAAAACTATTTGGTTTTCTACTCTAGAGGAGACCCCGAGCTTGGAACAAGCTCTCTCTAGAGCCTTGGAGGTGGTGAGAGGAAGAAAGGAAGAGATGATGAAAAATGGGAGGGGTAGGGGTCCTTTTATAGTGGAAGAAAGAATCAAATTCATATACAAGACATTTAGTGACGATCATAAACGTCACTGAAGATCTGCTACAAACGTCGCTGAAGACAGCCTACGCGCCCAAGCTATCGCTGCGTTGGCACGCACGGAGTGCCTCCTCACGCTACATGCCCGTGTGTGCTGCCGTTATTGCGTGTGCATGTCTCCACGCGCACGTGCGTGCCAGCACTGCTGTGCACGTGCCTGGGTAGTGCCATATGGCACGATCTGGGTCATCCATCTTCTTTTCATTGTAGGGGCTACTAGAGAGGTCGGATTGAGTCAATTTTCACGCTGTTGGGCTGCGATCATCAACCCAAATCCATCCATGTGGTCGGATTTGTCGTTTGAAGCTCTGAACTATATCACCTAGTCCCTTGGCCGTTGATCTTCCTCGGACTGCATATGGTAGTGCTACGAGACTCCGATCAGGGCGATTTCGGAGGCGTTGGACTTCAATCGTTGCCCTGATCAAAGTCGTACGGTTGGATTGTCAATCTCCTCTCCTGACCACAAAAGGGGTGCAATTAAGCTAAAATAAACACTACTCTAAATGATGAATGATGCATGCTATGAAATATTTATAAAATGGAATGCAAATCTAAGCCTACGAACATTCATAAATTGCCATTTTAACGTAAACTGATGTGTCTACAGCATACCCCCATACCTATCTTTTGCTAGTCCATAGCAAAATTAAACTACATGCTATGTGTAAAAATAGAATTTGGACTCGATCACTTAGGCCTAATTCATTTATTAACAAAAGAAAGTTTCAAGTAAGGTCCTAAACTACGAAAACTCTACAGTATCTAGGTGTCTACTAGAATGCAGACCACTCAAGTCATCTCCTTATTTGAAAAGGGAAGATACATTTTTTTATTTTTTCTTCTTTTCTAATTTTTTTGGACTTTTGGAGTTTGAGAGTTTTGGGATAACTTTTTACGACTACCTGACCCGTCCAAGACTCGAAAAGGATTCTAAGTGCTAAGAATCTTGTGAAAGGGTGATAGACTTACAAGGCGGCCGTTAAAACGGACTTTGGCTTTCTACGACCCTAGGTGACCTTAAGAGTTTCTGCCTAAAGGTTTATCTTTTCGAACGGTAGCTTTCTCCCTACTTTATTTTTTATGGGGTCAACACAAGTGCAAACCCAGTGTATTTCTCCCCGATTTATTCGTACTTCCCTGCTTCTTTCCTAAGTGTTTTGGGAATTATTTGTGCATTTTTATGAGCTGGGCTATAGACAACCGGCCAATGGGCTATTAGTCACGGTAGCTTGCTAGCCATACTCGTGCGGTGAAGTGTGATTTTATTATTATTATATTTTTTTTTCCCTTATTCTATTTTTTTAAATTCTATGTATTTCTTTTTTCTTTTTTATTTTTTTTAAGTAGGTGGCTTCCCTGATCTACGATTTACGTAAGGGCAGTAGGAAGAGAATGGTCGTGTGATTGGGCTCTAGACAACCGACCGATGAATTGTTACCACCAACAAATTGCCAGCCATACCATCCTAGACAATTCATTAGCTACCCAATTTCTAAAGAAACTGTCGAAAAGTGAGACAGTGCAAGCAATGTGTAGATGCTTAGGCTTAAAGTCCCTTCAAATCAGAGGGTGAGTTGATAAGTCGTATACTTATCACCCTAATTTATTAACCAAATTAAAATAGAATTACTTGGCAAGGACTCAAGACTAAGTCAACATTCGAGTGGACACCCGGAGTAATTAAGCCCAAAGACTTGAAGAGTCTAAGTGTTCAAGTCCTAAAGTATTGTTTCCTAAAGTTAATAACTTCAAAAAGCCAAAATTCTCTTCTCCTTATTCCATTTTTTTTTGAATTTTCATCATTTTTTTTAAGAAACTAAAAGAAATTATATGGAGTTAGCAAAATGATTTCAAGAATTAATTATTCACCCCCCATGCCTAAATGATGCAATGTCCTTATTTTAAAACTAAAGACATGAAAAGGGCAGAGTAAACAAAATATCACCTGAATTTCATGAAAATCCGATCAGCTTCGCAGAAAGAAGAGAGTATACACGTGCTAAGCTTAATGTATTTAGCTAGGCATAAAATACATACAAGGAAGAAATAGAGATTTCACAAGTACGGGTCAGAATCAAAATCAAAAGATTAATCTTCAGACCCACCAGCAGAAGATGTCCACAAATGTGGACCAAGTTGTGGTGCAGACCCATGCCCTAGGGTCAAGTAGTTCTCAGGTTCTAGATGAAAATCACCTAGAATCAAAGATTATTGAGCTTGTGGGCCCAGGCCTTCTATTTGATGGTGTGCAACACAAGACTAAAGTGTTGGACAATGGATTGATCTAATTCATTAAACTTGGGTGTCCACTTAAAGTTTGGCTCAAAAAAATAATCAGTTATTCCAGGCTTAGGTCGCACATCAAAGGTATCGCAAGGGTTCTGGTGGAAAGTAGGTGGTTTCAGGTCAACAGGAACCCTTAGATCGAAAATCATAGTTCGCTCAGAGTTAACCTCTCAGATTTTCATTTCCACATTTCTATGCTCCAACATTAAGTGTTCGAGTTTCGAGACCTCTAACATATCATTCACCCCGTATAATTTATGCAAGTTCAGAAATCGTGGCTAAATCAGAATTGACTTGGGTACAATGATCTCAAAAGTATGATCATTCAGCTCTTCAGGGTGTGGTTGAAGGTTAGGGCTACTGATTAGATCATCTATTACATTAGGATCAGTATCCTCCATGTTAGCCCCAATCGGATCACAATCTTCAATAATCGGGCTATCAAATGGTTCATCTTTCTCCTCAAGCCCATTAATCTCAATAAAATCATTCTCGTTATGCTCAAGTGAGACTTCACTAAGAGATTCCTCACCCTCAGAATCAAAGAATTCATGATCCTCATTTATATATGTCATTTCCTGGTTCAAAGAGACATATTTTTCCTCGTTCCCAGCATCGTGGATCTCGGGTGAATCAATTGGTTCATTCTCAATGGGTTGCTCTAGCCCACTTTGTCATCCCTGGTTTTAGAAAATGTATCCCCTTGACAGGCACCTGAGTAGGTTTAGACATTGGCTCTCCTGAAGGGGGTTCATCCTATGAATCATCCCAAAATTGGACTAGGGAAACCACAAATTTCATCATCAACTTCGACAATTTCCCAAGCAAAAACTCACCCAAACACCTATCCCTAACTTGTTGGAGCAAATCCAATAAAGTGCTATTTAGCTCATCAATCATTTTTATCATAGGCTCTAGTGCTTCAGTGCATGGTGTTGGTTGAGCCTCTAAAGATTGGATGGTGTTCCTGAAGTTAGCGAACACCCTATCTTGGACCTGGTGAACTTTAACCAAATGGTTCGGTTTAGGGTTGGGAGTGTTTGGGTTCATTCTAGGGGAGTCAAGATATTGAGGATCTCAGGTTTCTCCCTAATAGTAGGTCATCTCGGGTTGTTAAAAGAATGGTGGTGACCTATATTCAGTGGAATACTAGGGAAGGTAGGTATTATAGTCAACATATCCTTCTTGATTGTAGATCGAGTTAGGTTGATCATCAAATGGAGAAGATCTATAATCATTGTAGCTTTGGGAAGGATAGTAATCATAGTCTTGTTTTCCAGGGTTAGGCCCTGGACACTGAGGTCCGGATTCATATCTCCAATCAAAGTTGTCCCGGCTAGGAGATGGCTAGTCATAAGTGAAGTCGGGATAGCAATCATCTTGGGGATAAGTGTTGGTAGGAGGGTAGGATGGGAAATGAGTGTAAGATGTGGAAGGATACATGGTAGAATAAAAAGGAAATCAGAAGAGAGAAAGGAGCCCTACAATACAAGCAATCAACCTTTTCCTTAGGTTGGTTAGCCTAAAAACCTATAGACTCCCAGGACTCGTCTTGAGATTATAACCGATTTGGTCTACTTTTATCTTGTCAATCCAACCAGTTAGGAGGGGCTGGGGAAAAGGTTCTTACTTTGGCTTGCACCTCTAGTTTCAGCCGTAGTCGTTTGATGCTACTCACCTAACTAGACATCAGATGGACCAGTAGAAGCAGATTAATAAAAAAAAATCTCAGTCTGAGCCCCGAAGAGTGAATCAATCCTTAAGGCCAACGTCTAATCAGTTTTAATTAGGCTTGGGATGATTGTGCTCTTGGATTATGATGGGCCCTTTAGATAGGTTGTGCCCTTAATGATTGATTCAAATGTGTGTGCGTGCACAGCCAAGGTTTACAAACAAGTTTATTTGATGATGTGTCCTTCAAGGTTTAACCTTGTTTATTAGCTTTTAGGGTTTAATCTTAGGTGTATTCTATCAAGTTCAAGAGAACACTCCATGTTTTGAAAGTACTAGTGATGATATATTCCTTTAGAAATCAAAAGATAATGTGGAGTGCCTGGTTCAGCCCTAAAGATTAACCCTTAGTGGTAAGCTACTGATGGGTTGCTTTTAATTTGAGTGGTGCAACCCAAACAGTTCAATCAATTGGCCTATTGCATCACTTAGTTAAGGCACACAAAAATGATTGACCTATTTAGATTTCTAGTCATTTATCTGTGTGTTGAGTTAAGTGTACCGGATCCACAGGTCAGATCCCGGTTAAGTGGTAGAATCAAAGTGGAATGGTGCACCTCAAGTCGAAAGTTGTGAGTGTTTAATGTGTGACAGTTTTAGTAAATCTCACAAGAGAAGAGCTTTTTTTTATATATAGGGGGATGAGATGGGTGGAGGTGGCAAACAAACAACCAGATCTATCCTTGGGTTTATTAAAAGCACCTAAGTTGATTTGGGTTTGAGTTATTAGTGCGGTGAAATGAAATCCAGGGTGGGGGTGGTGGGGGAAAACTTACAAATGTCTCTACCCGCACTTTACTCCAATCTACCACCTTTGGCTCCTCAACCAAGTTCCTGCAAGATAATAAATTGAAGAAGAAAGATAGGTTGGAAAAATATGTAAGTAATGCAGGAAAACGCAAAAAAAACCAAAGAGCGTTGCCTCCCTGGCAACGGTGCCAAAATGATTAGGTCGTGTTTCATGTGGTAGAAATCAGGGATTGGAAGACCCGTCATCGTAGTTGCAAAATGCGTCTCTCAGATAAAATTTATAACTGAAACTCAAAAAGTGAGTCCCACGTCGAACATAGGGAGACGAACGTTTGATTTTGAAAGATACACGCTTCGCTTTTATTTCTTTTTTCTAGTTCTATCTTTTCTAATTTTTTTGGTAGTTTTTATCAAGCAAGAGATTAGGCCGGTGAAATTTTATCTAGCTAATCTACTTGCGAAAATATAAGAGAGAGAAACAATCATGGATTTCTAATCAAATGTGTTTTTTCAACTCCGAAAGAGGGAAAGATTACACTACGAAAGCAATAAAGATAGAAAGAGGTGAGAGAATCCCCCTCGACGGTTGCTCGGAGGATGACTTGCTCTAACAGCGCCTGGAGGAAGGTGGTGAGGAGTGGGATGAAGGAGGACGGAGGATGGGGTAGGATGGTGTCGTGGAGGGAAACTTCTTCCCGAAGGGCGGTGAGAGGACGACCATGGGATGTTCCACGAATGGGGATGAGGGGAGGGAAAACTATTTGGTTTTCTACTATAGAGGAGCATCTCGGTCTTGGAGAAGCTCTCACTAGAGCCTTGGAGGTGGTGAGAGGAAGAAAGGAAGAGATGATGGAAAATGGGAGGGGTAGGGGTCCTTTTATAGTGGATGAAGGAATCAAATTCATATACAAGGCATTTAGTGATGGTCATAAACGTAACTGAAGATCCACCACAAACGTCACTGAAGATAGCCCACGCACCCACACTACTGCTATACTGGTGAGCGCTCCGCACGCACATGTTGCGTGCCTCCACGCACTGTGCACCCACGTGCGCTGCCACTGCTGCACGTGATGCCTCCACGCACGCACGTGCCCGTGCTACAGTGCGCATGTGGTGGCACATGCGTGCATATGGGCATCTTGGATTGCACCACGTGGCGTGATCTGGGTTGTCCAACTTCTTTTCGTTGTAGGGATTGCTACAGAGGTTGGATTGAGTTGATTTTCACGCTGTTGGGTTGCGATATCGACCTGAATCCATCCGCGTGGTCGGATTTGTTGTTTGAGGCTTCAAATTATTTCACCTAGTCCCTTGGCAGTTGATCGCCCTCAGACTGCTTATGGTGCTACAGGACTCCGATCAAGGCAATTTTGAAGGCGTTGGACTCCGATCGTCGTCCTAATCTGATCTGTACGTTCAGATCGTTAATCCGAGGCTCTGAAATAAATCTCCTTCTCTCCTAACCACAAAAGGATGCAATTAACCTAAAATATACACTACTCTAAATGTAGAATGATGCATGCTATGCAATATTTATAATATAGAATGCAAATCAAGCCTAAGAACTTACATAAATAGGCATTTTAACCTAAATGATGTGTCTACATCATTTCTCAATCTCACTAGTGTCTTTTTCAATTTGATTATCTATGAGAGGTGTAATTTAGAGACATCCTCAAGTACATCACTTTCTTGCCTCTCATTTTGATCTTGAGATTTGGCAGAATTCGAATCATCCTTAGTGTGAATTGCCAAGACCTCTTCAATTGTTCCTGTGACCTCGATGGAACCAGAATTTACTTTATTTTTTTGGGAAGCTTTAAAGATATTGAGCTGACAAGTTTTCCTTCTAGAAGTGATTTGCATACTCACCATCTCACAATTGATCATAGCCTTGACTATGGCCAAGAAGGGTCTTCCTAAGATTATTGTGGTGTAGTTCAAGTTTTTCGATGCCTCCGTAAAGCTAGAAGGTCCACAGGGTACTCAAAATCCCTCACTTTTATAATCACATTTTGTAAAAGTCCCTTTGGAATCTTGACCTATCAGCAAGCTAAAGGGTAACATCGGTGTGTTGCAAGGGCCTAAATACTACTCTTCATATAATTCCCTGGAGTTTAGATTGATGGAGGCACCAAGGTCCAGTAAGGCTCTCTCCAAGATAAAACCATCTATTTCACATGAAATTAAGGGGGTCCCCGGATCTTTCTTTTCTTAAGGGAGCTTATTCAAGATAATGGCATTGGCTTGTTTAGAGACTACGACCCTTTTTCGATGATTTTGCCTAGCATTTTGGTGTGCACATTTCCTTAAGAAATTTCGCACAGGCCAGGATGTTCTTTATAGCTTCAGGGAGTGGTATATTCACCTGGACTTGCTTTAAAATCTCAAGCCACTCCTTAGATTGATCAGTTTTCTTTTACTTGGATTTGTTCAAGGCTTCAAGAAAAGGTGCTTGAGAGAAATCGTGAGTGTTCGGGTCCTGATCCTTGTCTTCTTGATTGTATTGGTTTCCCAGGTCAGATTCATGCTCCTCAAGATCTTAGTAAGATTTAAATGTAGAAGAATAAGGATATTGGATTTGTTTCCCACTTCTCAAGGTGATAGCACAGGCATAAGCATTAGGGTTAGAAGGATAAGGTGGGTTTTGAAAAATGGGTTGAGCATAAGTTGGGTTGGGGTTAACAAAGCCATGTGTTTGCTGGGGAACAGGTTAAACTATATGTGACTGTTGCACCCGTGTGTTATTTTGGTTAACCCTATTGAAGTCCTTGGGTTGGGGATGGGTTGGGATGGCAGCATCCTATGTTGTCTAGCATCAACTAATTGGTCCAATCGTCCTGTCAAATCTGTACTCAATTGATCCATTTCTTCGTTATGTCTCAGATTCATTTCCCGCATTTCTTTGAGGACCAGACTCAGATCTAATGGTTGGGTTTCCTTAGTAGGTTGTGGCTAGTATGTGCGTGGTTGTGTTCCCTACTTGGTTGCTCATAAGTACTAGACTTAGTCAAGTTATGTCCCTAGGTGGGTTTCTGACTTGACCAGTCAAAGTTAGGATGGTTACGCCATACAAGGTTATAGGTGTTTAACTATGGGCCATTTCTAATGTATCCCTGGAGTGCATTCACATCCTCAGGATAATTAGGCATCGGGATGCCTAATTTAGAATTTGAGGGCATCAAGATCATTCCTTGCTACCCAGAAAGAGGTGGGTCCAAGTAAACTTAGCTCATAGGTGGAGCCATGGTCTGGTAATTAATATTGTGCACCATTTCTTGACCTAGAGGGTTAGGGGGTTGGGTGAGGGTCAACATAGAAACTCTTGGGTAGGCATAGGGTTTACTCTAGAATCTGCACCTAAGGAACTCATGTCCTTCAGAAGGTTGTCCAATTTCTTAACCAAACTCTCTACATTTTTCCCAACAAGTTTCACCTTATCCCATCATTATGCAATTAGTTCTAAATCAACTGAGTTTAAATTATCCTTAACTTCATAGACTTTGCTCCTTGGTTTATTTGATCTGTTGAAGGTGGACATTGAGGCATTATTGATGGAATTTTTACTCATATTTTCAAATAATTCAAGGCTCCCTCAGCATCTTTCTTAGGAAATTTCCCCCACATGCTGCATCAACAAAATTCTTCAAATTGTCACTTAACCCATAATAGAAAATATGAGTCAAGTGCCACTTGGGAATCCGATGATGAGGGCATTTCGTAGCTAAGTCATTAAACCTTTCCCAAGCCTCATGTAGTTGTTTCCCAAGGTTCTGCTTTAAGGCTGTAATGGCACATCTAAGGGCATTTGTTTTTCTTATAGGAAAGAATTTTTTTAGAAATGTGCTTCTCAAATCATGGCAAGTTAAGATTTGTTTACCAATTGTCTTCAACCATTGAGCAGGTTTATCTTTTAATGAAAATGAGAACATTTTCACCATTAAGGTATTTTCATTCATGTTCCTCAGGTCAAAGGTCCTTCCTATGTGTAGAAGTTCTTCGAGGTGATGGAAGGGTCATCGAAGTTATGGCCATGGAAGTGGGGAATCGAATTGATGATTTGTGGTTTGAGGTCAAAGTCATCCCCATCCTGAGGTACCCTAACAAAAGGTTCTGGTTGGGCATCAAGAGGATTGTAAAAGTCTCTGGGAGGCCGGTCTGCTCTCCCGTTTTGGAGTCAAGTAATGGCCTGTACCACGACCTGCATTTGTCTATCATGATGCTGGCCCTGCCTATCAATTTGCCTTTGTAAGAGAGCCATTGGATCTAGATTTTGTTCCTCCTCTTCACCCTCATCTTCCTCATGGTGACTAGCCATTAAAGAGGGTTTAGATTCAAATCTTGGACAATCAGGTCTTCTCCTTGAATTTCTCTCTAAAGGTGGTAGCAAATCAGGATGTAGTGATCTTCTACCATGCATGCACCAAAAGAATGTCTAAGGATGAGAGAGAGAAGATAGATGCGAGAATACCCACCCTCTCAGTACAAGTAATCAAGCTAATCCTTTTAGAGTGTAATCCCTACTTAGACCTAATCCTGGCACCCTAAAACATGACTAGGTTAGATCAACCTTTGAATTTCTTGATTGGCCAGAAGGGTGGGACCCCCTAGGACATCGCACATGGTGGGACACCACTAAGGGTTCACGTGCTTACTGCCCCAACCTTTTTTGTCACTAATCAATCCAAGTAGACAAGGCCTTGACCTTAGCCCAATTTAATTTCAAGTCACCAAGAAAATTAGTCCTACCTAGGGCACGTCTACTCAATTTTAGGCTTAGGCTTGAGGTGTTTTTGGAATATGATGAGCGTTAGGGGGGTGTTGCCCTTTAAAATTGATTTTCAAAGTGTGAAGTGCATAAGCAAGGGGTTCACAAGCAATTTTTTACGATGAAGTAAATTTTAAGTTTCAATTGCTTGTATTAGTGAATTTTAAGGTTCACTTGAGTAAATATCCTCAAACAATGGTTTTGATGACGGACACAAGAGGTTTTGCAAGTCCCAATTATTTGATGGATTTCCTTTAATTATGGAAATGAAAGTGTGCTCTACTTTTGTGTGAAACCCTAAATGTAGATAGTGCTAAATGATTCGGTTTAAGTCCAAAGTAAGGTAGTGTGATTCACTCAATACAAGTAATTGGTCCTATTGCACCACCAAATAAGCACTCAAAAAATACTTTTTCAAGAATTTTAATGCACATTTTCTATTTTTTTATATTTAAAGTGTACTAGGGTTCTGTAGTCTGTTTTAACCCCCATTAGTGATTGAATGTTTCGTGTAATCAAACATGCACAAAATGTTTTTAGTAGAAGTTTTCAAGATTCTATATTATCATAGGAATCCAATGCAACAAATTTTAGATCAATGATAGTTGTATAAATATTCATGTGATTTTTTGAAGTTCAAAAAATCAGAAGTAATAACAGATTTGATGCCAATTCAATTGGTGAATTTTTAAAATTTTCATATAACTCAGAATAGTGCAAAATTTGGATATGTTGTTCCTGACTTCAGCCATGTCCAATAAAAATTTTAAAATTTTTGGATGTGTATATTTTAGTGAATTGAATTTTTAAGATGAGAGTTTGTTTCAGCTCGAAAATATAGGAGGTGGTTTTGTTGATTCCCACCAACAAGAGATTCATTTTTTCAAAAAATTGGAAAATGCTAATACTAAGGTTCAAGCAAAAAAACCTTTTTTTTTCGAAAGAAAATCTAGCATATTCTAAGTTACGTGTACATACCTGATATTAGAAACCTACAATTTGTCTGTTGTTGCATTTCTTCTTGAATTTCTACATTTCCTGCACACACGAAATCAACAAAAATAAAGTAGGTTAGAAATCTCAAATATGTACTAGGAAGAAAAGCTCTAAAAATTTTCGTTGCCTCTCTAGCAACGGCGTCAACTTTTTCGTAGCGAAACATGTAGAATAATATTTTTATCATTGTATTGTGAATCATGTCGAAATAAATAAATTTATAAATCAAAATCGATAAGTCCTAAGTCATTCACAGGAAGGCAAAACATGATTTTCAAAACTTTTCGTACTAACTAATTTCTCCTAATGTAACATAGAAATAGAGACCAGATATTTAGAGAATTAGATTTTTATTACTACTTGGAAATAGTTCTCAAAGTAGAAATTAAACCAACTATGCTAAAGAATAGAGAGAGAGAAAATAGATGAAGGGCGGTGCTGCTTGTGGGATGCTTGTGCGAAGTACGGTAGCACTTCAGATCCTGAGCACTAGGAGGAGGACCGGAGAGAAGTTGCAGAGAGAGAGAGGCTGGAGATGTGTTTGGTGGAGGTTGCCTCTCAACTGGGGGCTCTAGAACTCTTTTTATAACTTCAGTTAGGCGTAAAACAGGTATTAAGGGCTCCCAACTCATGCAAGAACTTAGGTACGATCAGATCCATCGATCAGGAGATCAACGGCTCAGAACACACCTAAAATAGCCTTAACCGCACCTTGTACATGCAGAACACTCCAGATGGCACCATGTGGCTCACGTGCAGCTGCTAAATTTGATTCAGGCTCTCTTCCTCGCACGCATGTGAGCTATTTAATTTCGGTCGTCTGATCTCATGATCGGACGGGTTAAAATTGCCACATCGCCTCTTTTCATGCATCTATCGGTGCATTAGGTTGCACGTGAAGCTAAGCATCCGTTGCACCACCTTTTGAGCCACCATTTTGATTTTAGCATGTGACTACTCTCAGCTGCTGGATGAAGATCCAACGGCTGAGATGCTCTTCCCATTTGATGAAGGGCGCGTGGAGGGGGCAACGTGGAGCCTTCGTGGCCATTGGATGACGATCCAATGGCCCACGTTTTTCCTTCAGTAAGTGGAGCATGGCGGTGGCTCGTTGGGATGGTGCCATGTGGCACCATCCTGACTGTTCATCTTCCTACTTTTGTGTTAAGTGGTACAGGGCTCCGATCAGGTTGATCTTTATGCCATTGAACAGCGATCGTTGATCTGGATTCATCCGTGTGATTAGATTTGACATCTGAGGCTTGAATTTCTGCTATGTTTCTCCTTGGCCTTTGATCTTCTATAAGCTGAATGTAGTGCTACACAGGTTTGATCAAGGTGATTCCGGAAGCGTTGTGTTAATATCTCTATTTCAATGAAACAAAATTATGTTTTATTGTGAACTAATCTTTCAGCATCACGCTCGCTTAAATTAAGTCAATTATCCTCTATGTGAATTAAAGTGAAGATTATATTTAGTCAGTGTAATTCTTTTATATTTCTTAAGTCTAGAATTACTTTAAGGAACCTCAGGATTAAAGGTGAACCTTTTGAAGTTGTAAAATAGACATCTAGATAATACTGATCGACCAAAATATTAGAATTGATTGATCAAAATAAGAATATTGATCGATTAAAATCAAAATTGATCAGCTAATTAAGTAAATTGATCGACTAATTTGGTTCGAATTATTGTTCTCAACATTCCAAATATGCTCTATTGTCACCTATAAATAGGGCTCCACACCCCTCATTTCAAAACACACTTTCAAAGAGACATACATATAGAAAAAAAGCTCTCGAGCTTTCTCTTAAAGTGCTTCTGCACTTTTGCTTTCTTGCTCTCTAAAGCGCATTGATTCAAACCATTGCAAAAATCTGATTTGACTTTCCTTGAGGTTCCATAGGATTATATTATTTTATTTTACTTGTTGCTTTGATTACGAATTCCAAGCTATTGGGAGAAATCTGTTGTTCTTATTATTATTGCGCTTCTCTTCAGGTTAGTAAGAGAAGGAATCATTGTAAGAGGATGTGCCACCCTCATTCACGTCGTACGTTAGTGGATTGACTAGCATTGCCTAGTAAGGAAAATCCTAATCTGGGAGGCTTAGGTAGCAGTTTTTACCCGTAGGGGTTTCCACTATAAATCTTAGTGTATATTGTGGGATTTTTTTTTGTGCCATATTACAATCGATATCACACTTGATCTTATGCTTGTGGCCAAGTAAGATCCACAGTACCCTCACATTGGACTTCCATTGTTGTCCTAATTAGATCCAAACTGTTTGATCTATCATTTGCTGCCCTGAATCATCTACAATTAATATTCTCTCTTTTAGAGCATAAAATAGCATTATTATCTATAAAGCCAACAAATTAACTATGATGCAAATTATGATGCTTATGCATGCATTGTTCCTAAGTTAAGATTAAATCTAACTTAATTCAGGTAGATTAGTTTGCTAAATGAAAGACATGGAAAGCTTCTTTATGAAATATCATAGCTATTGAGGTGTTCCCCTCATGGTGTGCTTTGCCGAAGATGGTGGAACAGTGCCAGAGAAGACTATGGCAATGACAACTATCTGCACGTAAGAACATTGGCTTTTGGCCCCGATTAAATGCATGAGAAGCTTCATCGTGAGGTGACGAAGGTGGTGGTGGTGTCTGTTTGGTGTTTGGGGGGCTAAGGTGGCCACCCGTACGAGTGGTGGGTGGCGTTTTGATGGGTTGTCCGACATAGAGTTTAAGGAGTCAAAAGCCCCAATTTCTTTAGGGATTTTACTCCCTAAGCTCCCACGATGCTTATGAGGTAGACATTTTGGTGGGAGATGGTATGGTGTGGCCACTGAAGCTCGCTAGAGCTTCATTGGCCGTAAGGAAGAAAGGGGGAGAATGATGAGTATGAGAGTCTAAACTAAATTCTAATAAGCTAACACTAATCTAGGGAAAAAGAGGAAGAGAAAGAGCTACTCTTTGGGATGAACGAAGGGGGAAACTACATCTTGAGTGGCTAGCTAGATGTAGGGAAGAAGATGTGTCTGGTGAGGGGGTTGGCGATAAGGAAACAGGGAGGAAGAGCTAGCTATGGTTGGCTAGCTTCAAAGGAGTATGGGGAAGAAGATGGCGCATTAAATTTCATCATTGAACATGCAAAAGAAGGAGAACAAGGGGTGTCGCTAGAGTTGTTGGGCATATGGTAGGTTAGAGGAAGAAGAGAAGGAATTTTTAGCCAATTTCAACTCAAAAACACATGGGAAGACGGTAGAGCTTATATAGAGGATGTTTTAGCCCTCAATTGACATGAATTCATGAAGTTTCTTTTATAATTTGGCAACCCAAAACCACGGATTTTCCAAGCTACGTTGGAGCTTTCTGCTCCAAATTGGAGTGCGAGATATGGTGCAAATGGAAGAGGATTCTCTCATGATCAGTCCATCAAAATTTGGAGGGATTTGATTGAGTTTTGGAGGAGAAATCCTCGGATGAAAATAGACCACCATTGCTTTTCCTAAAGCTACTGAACTTGCTTAAATTTAAGAGGAAGAAGATGGTGGAGGGTTTAATTGCAATGGAATTTCAAACCTAGGGGATTGGATGTAATAAATATGGATAAATGGGCTAAATTGCAAACTAAGTCAAGTTGAACTCTGGTTGGGCTCAAAATTTGGAATTAACCTAATTTGAACCCAAGGAATCTAGTGCTGACCTTGGACTTGGATTTTGACCAAGTTTTATTTGGTAAATTACATAGAAGACCAAAATAAAGCAAATTCCCAACTAAGTCTATTTTTGGTCTAAATGGGTTCCTTTGGTCAAACTGAAAATTCCAAATCTCTTAGAATATTTTTCAATGATTTCTTAGAGGTTTAGATTACATTTATTTCTACCAGAATCTATTTAATTGGAGTAAGGCTATAATTATGGTTTTTATTATTAAATTAATCCTTAAATCTCTGAAAATCCTAATTCAGTCAGCTCAGGCTCACATCTTAGGAAATTAAGCTCGTTTAACCTTAGATTCAGCCCTGATAAACCCCTTAGTTAATAAGCAATTGTGATTAGCTGTTAAAACAACAGAAGTAACTTGTTTTCTCTTCTTCTCAAACCCAATGATGGTAACCCCATCATGAGCCATAACTAGCTTTAATTAGTCATAATCGAGTGAAAAATGCTCCTACATAATCACCTAAGAGCTATAATTCGATACATATCCATTTTGAGAGAAGAACATTAAAATAAGGTTAATTCTGCCATTTTAAGATCATATCATGAATGCAGAGTAACCAAAGGGTTAATTGAAGGTCTAATAAGCATTAAATTCCAATAAGAGGGTCCATACAGACAGAAACAGGCTTCATGCGTTTCGAGAATCACATCAGCACCTAAAATCCTAATTTCAGAACTGCTTAAATTACAAAGGTTTTGATCATGATAAAATTCATCTAAACCTTATAAAATTCATAGAAAAATATTCTAAGAGGTTTTGGTACCCTTGGTTTGACCATCTGAACCAATTTTGGCTTTGAACAGAGTCTCAGACAAAATTCTACCCTAATTTGGGTTTCTACGCAAACTGACCATTCAAACTTTGTCAAAACTCAAATCTGACTTCACCATCTAATTTCTTGGGTCCAAATTAGGTTTGTACCAAAATTTGAGCCCAATTAGAGTCCATCTTGACTTAGTTTGCATTCCAACCCATTTAAACTCTACTCCTCTCAATTAAGCCCCTAACTTTTGAAATATTTGCCAATAAGTCCCTAACTTTCCTATCTTCTTTGCAAATGGGTCCTTACCACCATTGGAGGTCAACCAACCTCCAGGTAGCTTTCGACGAAGCCAAAATAGCATCAGATCATCATCAAATCCCACCAAATTTGGTGGGATTGATGTTCACACGGTAAAGATTTGTTTGGACTTGATTTGGGACTCAGATCTTGCATGAAAAGCTCGTGTGAACGCATGAGATTCATGGGTGTTTTTCCATCAATCTCAAGCCATGTAGAACCCTTTCCTTGTCTATAGCTTGCCTAGAAGCTCTATATAAAGTTCTAGAACTTGATATTTTGCTCTTTAGAAATAAAAAGGGCCAAAATTCCTTGTCTTCTCTCTTCGGCCCGCTCCAACTTGCTCCGACAGGCCTCCTCCAATGTCTTCCTATGGCCTTGTAACGGTCAAATTAGGAACACCACAATATTCCCTAACTTCGTCCTCTCCTTGACGGCTACCTCAGGAGCTGCCTCTCCCTTTCTTCCTCGCCGTCTCCCTCAACGGAGCCTTCATCCCCTTTGGTGCCAGCCAATCAAAGTCGGTGCAGATCTCCTTCCTTGTCGTCCATTAGTTAGCTCAACCTCTTCCTCTCCCTCTCTAGATTAGGTTCAGCTCCTCCTTCTCCTTTTTGGACTGATTATCCACTACCTCCCCCATCGTCTTCTTCTACTCCGGCCAAGCCTCTAGCGAGGACTTCCGCACTCCACAGTGAACCAAACTCTATGCAATCACCCCCAAAACCTTTGCCGTGCTTCCACCACCAAAACCCCTCAAGAAATTGAGGGATTCATCCATTGAACACCTCCACCAAATGCCTCCTTCACCGTCCACCCTTTCTAGCTCCGATCGACCACCATACACCATCACCCACCAAACAGACACTGCCAATCCATTCCACACCTCACGACGACTGTTCTGAACTAGCTAATTGTGGTAATGAGCCCATCCTTTGGATTTCTGGTACCATCATCGTCGACGTAAGTGCAATTGCCATCACCATCGTCAAAAACCTCCATCCAGTTGCCAAACAACTTGCCAGCAGCAGCAGGCGGTGCGGTTTCACCTCACGAACTAATCTACATGTCCAATTGAGGCTTCTAGTAGCGACAACAGCATGCATTCAATGACCCTTTAACGCTACTATTGCACAAAGGAGAAGTGGGGAACATAGTCCTACATCATGCAGCCACGAGCTAGTGATGGCTCATATAAGTGACTCATGCCATATACTTTTCACCTGAGAGACTCGGGGGTCAGGTCCCCCATGCACCTAATCTCACTCCTCACTAACCTCTTACGTCGGTGAGCCTGGACCCGATATTGCATAGATTCGATAACCCACCAGTATACTAGATTAACCCCGATTCTGAAAGAAAGAAGAGGAATTGTGAGAGATGGGGGTAGGGTTTCGCTTCGTCCTGGAATACCTTAGGGTGCATGCTGAAGAAAGAGAGGCTCACACTTAGCCTCTAAGTGGCCCTTATGTGACTTGAGAATAGGCTCTGTGCCTTGGTGAAAGTTAAGTCGTCTGGCTCAAATGGGCGACGTATGACTGAGGTTTTTGGTTTTGATACCGTGAAAACATTTATGTGCTTGAGACTTTAGTGGATTAATTGATTGAGAACACTATTGATTTATTTGAATGGTTTGAATAGTTGATATGTTGTCACACATGTTTCGCATGTTAGAAATCGGGGTTACAAGTAACCCATTGTCGTAGTTGCAAAACACGTCGATCAGATAAAATTTATACTGAAACTCCAAGAGAGTCTCGGGTCAAACATAGGGAGGCGATGTTTACTTTAAGTGAAAATTGTGCTTCATTTTGTTTCTTTTAGGTATTTTAGGGTTTTGTTATTTTTTTTCTTTTTGAAATAAAAGACAAGCAATCACAAGAAAGAGATGGAATCAAATGTAATGTATTGCATTAATGTTTATTACAATAGTCTACAAAAGCATAAAAGGAGAGGGGGGTGAGAGGAAATCTCCCGAATCGGCTATTCGGTGAGACAACGGTGCCTGGCAGAAGCTCGGACAAAGGAGGTGAGGAGCGGGACTACGGAGGTGAGATGCAAGAGGACGAAAGCTAGAGGAAAGCTTTGACGTGGCTCCAGAATGGAAGTGAGAAGCCAGAGATGACCTGCTGAAATGGCAGAGCGCAGTGCTGCTTTGTGTTTATTATAGTACAGTCGTTATAGTATAAGACAAGACAGCTATGGTTGTCATTTCAATAGATCTTTTTTACTCGAAAATAGTTTTCCCGAGGTCGAACTCAGGGAGCTACTGGAATTCTAGAAGTACAAAGTTTCTCTATTGGATTACAAAAATAAGAGAGAAGAGAGAGAGAGATTTTTGTCTTGGCTTCTTCTCCTCTTCGTGATTTCTCTCTGATCCTGTCTTCTTCCCTCTTCTTTCTTCTTCTGCTCTTCCTGTCTTCTTCTTCTCTTTTCTTCCTGGCTGCTCGTCTTCTTCTTCTGCTCTTCAGCTGCAGAGTCTTCTCTTCTTCTTTCTTTTCCTCTTCTTCTTCTCTGCTTTATCTCCTCTGAAGGTTCATCCGTCGTCTGATACAGCCGTCAGACGACTTAAACTGCGGTCTGCTACAGTGCTCCGCTTTTTCTTCCTTCGCTACTTCTTCCTTAGTCTTCTCTTTTCCTTCCGGTGGCTAAGTGCTGAGCCTCTCCTTCGTGCCCTGTTCCTGCACAAGGCACAGCAAAACCTAGCCCTTCCCTACACCCGCACGTCTCTCTCTCTCTGTAAACCACTCGTTGGAAGCTCTCGCAGAGCCGGGTTATCGGGTTGAATAGCGTACCCGTGACCAGGCGCACCGGCGTGGGTAGTGTGCAAGGAGTGCAGGGTAAACGGGTCGGCCAGGACCGCGTGGCATGGGTCGCGGATGAGGCGGGCGAGTGGCGAGGGGACCTTACCCCGTAATCTGAGGCATTAAGGTAAAAACACAAAATCAATTTAAATGGGTGCGGCGCTTAGAGATCTTATGATGTGGGACTAAACTTTGCTCCTTCTCGCGCGCGCCCACAGGAAGACCTCCTCGCAACCTGCTCAACTGCTGCCACTGTTGGTGCCAAGTGCTGAAGCAATAGTCTTCACAGACTTCACCGCAATCCATAGCACCTAGAGCGCAGCTGCCTTGATGCCTGGAGCCTGCTTGGAAGCTGCTTCAATCGTCAACAATGGCGGTAGAGCTCCAGAACCTGTCGTGCACGAATACGTTCTATCGGCCTAATCAAATCACAGGGGACCTTCACCGTGGCACGGTGAAGGTGGTGCGAGGTACAGAAGGCCGCGGGATGGCCTAGGCGTGTGTGCCTAGGTCGTTCTGTGGCCGGAAAAGTGGGTTTGATCAGGGGAGTGTTGTGGAGGTGTGGAGTGGCAGTGGAGGGGCGGAGGGCGTTCGGTATGATGAGGCGGAGCTTTTGGGATAGTTGGCGAGTCGTATGGGGTTGTGGAATGACGAGGGAAACTCATCGGAGAGTGGCCGGAGGCAGGGAAGGTGAGGGTGGTCAGGCGTGGTCGTGGGGCAATGAAGCAAATTAGATTAGGGAAAAGAAAGAGGGGAAGAAGGGGAGTAACTGAAACCTACCTACAGGGACGAAGGGGGGAGGATGGAGCTGCCGGCTTGTACCTGCCAGAGCTGGGGAAGAAACACCCAGAGGGAGACAGCGGCAACGAGGAAGTGGGTTGGGAGGGCATTGGCGGGTACCGCACGGCGCAGATGAGAGGGCAAGGGAAACCCTGCTGCAGGTAAGGCGGTAGAGCGACGAGGAGGAAGAGGAGAGAGTCACCGGAAGCTGTGGATTTCCTGTCAAAGAAGGAAGAGAGGAAATGTTGAGAGATTCTCCGCCAAGACCAGCTTGCTCGAACCAGCTGGCGTTGCTGATTCTTATAAAGGGGGTGGCGGAGAGGCGGACGCAGGATGGCGACGTGCGCCCCTGGCTGGAGTATGGTTGGAGACGAGACCCATACCTTCCGCACATTCACACGGAAGGTGTGGGGTTCATCAGGCGGCATGGTTGAGTCCCTACGACAGCAGACGTCGCAGGGAACTCCGCATTCACTTTGCAAGACGTTCCCCTCACCCTACAATGCGCCATGCTCCGCGCAAAGTCGCCGGAGCATGGTGCTGCGTAGAGAATTGCAGGAGGGACCTTTCTGCAAAGTATGATGAGAAGGTTGAGGGCCAAAATGCAAGGGTTTCGAAAGTTAAGGGTCAAAAAGTAAATGATGAGGACCAAATTGCAAAGTCGGTCAAGGAGGTCTCTTCCTAGGCTCAAGTTTTTATGCATGACTATACTGGACCAAAGGATTTTAATGGTGAATTTTGTTTCTAGGTCAGACCATGTTTGCCCATCCAATTTATGTAAAAACCCAAATTAAATCATTAATTAAGCATGGTTCTCAATGTAGGTCAAAATGGATTTCTAAGGACAAATTGAAGGTTATAAACCCTAGAGATTATTTTTCTATGAATTTTAGAGGGTTTAGTTGATTTTTAACCTACCTCGAACCTCATGAATTGAAGTGGGTTTGTTTTAGGATTATAGAATGTCATTTAATTTCTTGGAGTTACTATAGCCCTTGTTAGATCAGATCATCCCACTTTCCTTCTTATTAGGTTTGTTTGACCTGTGTTTGGACCCTTAATTACCCTGTTTGCAAATTGCATTGGTGAAATTGCATTTTTACCCCTTATGACTTGTCTTCTTCTTAAACTCAGAATTCTCTGAGTTAAGCCTTTCTTTGAGCTATGTAGGAGCTTTTTCTTGCATATCTAGGTTAAATTGTGCTAGTTAGGGTTCATGATGAGGTTCTCATCACCTGCTACCGAAATGGAGGTGGGAGGACTACTCGAAGGAGACCTGTGAATTGGGATGGGAAGCTGGAGGAGTATTTGGTGTGGTAGAGGTTCGCTATACTAATAGGCACCTTGGGAGCTTGAGACCAAGCTCTAATAGAGCGTTGGTAGTCTTGGTAAAGCATGGGAGTAGGTGGGAGTAGAGTAGGTAGAGATGGCTTAGAAGGGAGGGGGTGTAGGTCCTTCTATATTGGAGGAGAAGAGGACAAAATAGGCATGGGACCTTTAGTGATTTCTAGGCCATCGTAGGAAGCGTCACAGTAGACAGCTCATGCTCACTCACGCCCACTCACACCCATAGCTGCCTTTGCTAGCACGCAAAGAATTAGCGATGACTGTAAGCATCTCTGTAATTGCAGCTCATGTGTCATGTCGATCCAACTCATCCGTCACTGGCGCTGCACTGCCCACACCTTTGCCGCCCGCGTGCACACTCACATGCTGGCACTACGCTATGCGCATGCATGCCTACCCACGCACGCATGCACCCACGCTGCTGCGAGTGTGCAATGGCGCATACGTGCACTGGGTGGCCTGGGCTATGCCACGTGGCAAAATCTAGGCCATCCATCTTCTTTTCATTGTAGGGGTTGCTACAAAGGTCGGATTGAGTCGATTTTCAAGTTGTTGGGCTGCGATTGTCGACCCAAATCCATCCGCATCGTCAGATTTGTCATTTGAAGCTCCAAATTATGTCACGTAATCCCTTGGCCGTTGATCTTCCTTAGACTGCATATGGTGCTACGGGGCTCCGTCAAGGCGATTTTGGTGGTGTTGGACTTCGGTTGCCGTCTTGATCAAATCTGTATGGTCGGATCGTCAATCCAAGGCTCCAAAATTAATACCCTTCTCTCCTGACCACAAAACGGACATAATTAACCTAAATTATATATAACTACTCTAAATGTAGAATGTTGCATGCTATGCATTATTTATAACATTAAATGCAAATCTATGCCTAGGAACATGCATGAATAGGCATTTTATCCTCAATTAATGTGTTTACATCATACCCCCATGGCTATCTTTTGTTAGTCCCTAGTAAAATTAAACTATATGCTATGTATAAAGGTAGAACTAGGTTTAGATTGCTTAGGCCTAAGTCATTTATTAACATTAGAAATTTTCAATTGAGGTCCTAAACTACGAAAACTCAATAGTACCTGGGTGCCTGCCAGAATGTAGACCTCGCAAGTCCTCAACCTATTTGAAAAGTGAAGATACATTTTTTATTTTTCTTCTTTTATAATTTTTTGTAGTTTTGGAGTTTGAGAGTTCCGGGATAACTTTTTATGGCTACCTAACCCACCCAAGACTCGAAAAGGACTTTAAGTGCTAAGCATCTTGTGAAAATAGTGAAAGACTCACTAGACGGCTGTTAAAATGGGCTTCGGCTTTCTACGAACTTAGGTGACCTTGCCTAGAGGTTTATCTTTTCAAATGGTAGCTTTCTCCCTACTTTCATTTATGCGGTCAACACAAGGGTGAACCCAGTGTATATCTGATGTAAACACATTTACACTACTTAAGATGTCTATTTATGCATGTTCTTAAGCATAAGATTGCATTTCATGATATAAATATTGAATAACATGCATCATCTTGCATTTAGAGTAGTTTGAATAAAATGGAGATTAATTGTCTCCTTTTATGTGCTTGGATAGGGAAAACATTTTATCGGGGCCTTGGATCAAAGATCCAACCATATGGACATGATCAAGGCGACGATTGGAGTTCAATGACTCCAAGATCACCCTAATCTGACATCCATAGCATCAGATAGTGACCAGGGAACCCTCAAATATCAAGGGCCAAGATGGTGTAAATCCACACTTTAGATGACAAATATGACCGCACGGATGAATTCGGATCGACGATAACTGCCCAAAGACACAAAAATCAAGTCAATCCGACATCCGTGGCACCATCTACAACTTTCAGAAGATGGACGGCCAAGATGGCGCCACGTGGTGCCATCTCAGCCACCCAAATGGCCGCTTGCATTCTATGAAGACCGCGCACCCACCCCCTCTTCGCCGTTGGATCTCGATCCAACGGCTGTGGATGCAGCTCTTTAAAGTCATCTGCGCATCCTTTTGGGCGAGGCAGCGCAGCGATCTAGCGCCTTATCGTGAGGCGCTGGCGCGCGTTCGAGCCCCGCCAAGTGATTTTTGAGGAGAGCGGGCACACCTTCATCAACCGTCAGATCGCAATCCAACGGCTGCGCGCACCTGATATCGTTCACGCACTATTGCACGCGCGGCCTCACGCGCAATCACACGTGCCAGGCAGGCGCAGTAGCTGGCGGAGATGCATCTTAAGCCGTCCGATCTCGCGATAGGACGGCTGAGAATCAATGAACGTGCGATGGCGTTGAGGAAGCGGGTAGCTGAGGAGCTGCGCGTGGGCGCGGAAGCTATGCCCACGTTGGGGCTTTAGTGACGGATTTATCCATCACTAAAGACCCCTCATTTATTATTTTAAAGTTGTAATGTCCATTTTGCCCCCACTCCTTGCAACTATAAAAGGAGACCCCCTCCATACGAAATTCTCATCCCTTCCTTCTCCTCTCTACCCCTGCAAAGCTCAAGAGAAGCTTGTCCCACACCCGGGATGCTTCTCGCGAGATAAAGTCCAAATTTTCGTTCCCCTTCGGAAGTGGATCCCGCGACGACGACGACGTGCTGCTCCGTTCCCATTCTTCTGCTTCATCCTCCTTCGTCCTACTTCGTTCCCCTTCGTCCAGGCGTCGTCCCGTCTGGCTCGTCCTCCAAGCAACCATCGAGGAGGATTTCTCTCTCCCTATTCTTTTTACTGCTTTCTAGTGTAGTTTTGCTTGTCCTCCAAGCAATCGTCGAGGAGGACATTTCTCCCTCCATTCCTTTAATGCTTTCTAGAGTAAATTTATCGCTTTCTAGTGCAATTGTTTTATGCTTTCTAGTTGTAATGAACAAATCCCCCTAATGATAAATTCTCTATTTATTCTACATCTCATTTTGATTTCTCTGTGTAATATTCTCTTTCTCTCTTACTCTCTCTCTCTCTCTTCTATTTATTGTAAATAATTAGATAGATTTAAATTGAATTACTTCGTGACAAATAAAAAGAGACGCGTAGTTTTTAAATCAAACGTCAGCCTCCCTGTGTTCGACCCGGAATTTTCATTTCGGTATAAATTTTATTTGTTGAACACGAATTCTTCGCTTTCAAACTACAACGACAAGTTTTCCAAAACCAAAGACGTTAGCGATTCGATTCGTGCGTCTCAACATTTTGGCACTGTTGCCGGGGAGGCAACAATCTTTGATTTCTCTTCGCATTTTGTAACATGCAAATCATTTACCTCACTTTTCTCCTTTCTTATTGTAATTGCAGGTACTCTTTTGAGATGCGCAAAAGCTGTAGATTGGAGTAAAGTGCTGTGGAAGGTTTTGTAAGTTATCCCCATTCTTTCCCCCTCCATAGATTTCATTCGCCACATTAAATCCAAATTTCAATTAACCTAGGTGTTTGCATAAATCCTAGGAATAGTTTGGTTGTTTGGATTCTCACTCACATTCATTCCACCTTCATTTAAAAAAAACAAAAAAAACAAAAAGATAATTTTGTGGGGCAATTTTCAACAAACACACAACGTACACCCACACTCAAAGGCACTTAATCGAATTGATTTGTTTCTACACAACCGGGTTCTGATCTGTGGAACCGGTACACATAAAGCAACATATAAAATAGTAGAAATCATTCTAGGTTAACCATCTTTGTGTGCCTAACTTAGTGGTGCATTTGTGGCCATTTGTTTGAGTTGTTTGGGCCACAACACTTCAAATAAAATCAACTAATCAAGTAGTTGCCAATTAGGTTCAACTCTTAGGGATTTACCAGGCACTCCACATTCTTTTTAAGATTTAAAGGAAAACATCTTCACCTGTGCTTGCAAAACCTTGTGTGCCAATGAAACTTGTTTGAAAACACCTAAAGTTGAATCCTAAAAGCTACTAAGCAAGATTTTAACCTTAAAATTCAGCACCTCAAAAATAATCTTGCTTGAAAACCACTACTTGTGCACGCACACACAAATCAATCAATCACTAAGGGCACAACCCATTTAAAGGGCCCATCACATTCCAAAGCACATTCAAACCTAGCCCTAAATAAAACAGAGTAGACGTTGGCCTTAAGTATTGGACTCGCTCTTCAGAACCCAGAACGAGATTATTTTTGATTAGTCTGTTTCTACTGTTCAATCTGATGTCTAGCTAGGGGAGCAGAGTCAAACGATCACGGCTGGGGGGTACACTAGGAATCGGAGGTGTAAGCCGAAGGAAGAACCTTCTCCCCAGTCCCTCCTTATAACTGGTTGGATTGAACAAATAGAAGTAGATCAAATCGTTCCTTTATCTCAAGATGGGTTTTGGGAGTCTGTAGGTCTGTAGGCTAACCCATTTAAGGACAGGTTTAATTGTTTGTATTGCAGGGCACCTTTCTTCCTCCCGTGTCTCATGAATCCTTCCACATATTTCACGCATTCCCGTTCTTTCCCTCCTGTTGTGAATTATCCTCAACATGACGATTATCACAACTTGTACTATAATCAACAATCACTTAGTTGGGATAATTTAGACTGGGGATACAATTTCGGACCCTCGTGTTTAGGGTCTAACCCTAGACACTTTGATTCTGATTTCTATCCTTCTCAGAGCTACATCGATTATAGATCGTCTTCCTTTCATGAACAACCTAATATGATATGCAATCAATAAGGATACACCGATCCTTACCCATCCTCTGATTTCACTGCCTTTAGTTCATCACCATCTTTTCGACAATCTGAAATGACCTATTATCAGGAAGGGTATAACGAATCTCAATTCGTTAATTCCCCTGCATTGAGCCCAAACCCGCCCAACCCTGAACCAACTCATTTGGTTCAGGTTAACCAGGTTCAACATAAGGTTCTGGCTAACTTGAGGAATATTATTCAATCTTTAGAAGTTCAGCCAACACCTTGCATTGAGAGATTGGAAATCTTGATTAAAATGATTGATGATTTGAATAAGTCTTTGTTGGATTGGCTCCAGGACGTTAAGGATAAGAACCCAGGTGAGTTTCTACTTGGGAAATTAGTAAAATTGAGGATGAGATTCGTGGTTGCTTTGATTCAATCTTGGGATGATTCCCAGAATGAACCCTCTTCAGGAAAGCCAATGACATTACCTGCTCAGGCACCTGTTGGGGGGGACACGTGTTATGAGGCTAACCAGATTGAATTAAAGTAACCAATTAAGGAAGATCTGATTTCTTCACCTGAGATCCCTGAGCCGAGTTACGAGGAAACGTATATCTCCTTGGAACAGAAAGTCACAAATGATTTTGGGATATACATTGATACGAATCCAGATTTCTTTGATGGTGAAGATTCAAGTTGCGAAGTCTCGCATGAGTTTTCTGAACATGATTTCTGTGAGACGATTGGGCCTGAGGAATCTGATAGATCATTTGATAGCCCAATAATTGAGGAAACTGATCTTAGGGCACACATTACGGATCCAGAATTACATTTTCTCGAGGATTCAATTCAATGCCCTGATTGTCAGTTTCACCCCGTTGAGCTTATTGATGATTCTAATTCTGAGATAATTAGACCCAAGTCAATTTTGATTCTACCACATCATTTAGACTTGGAGATTTCAGATGGGGTGATTAACATGCAAGAGGTCTCGAAATAACATTCAGAATGAGGAGGCTAGGAGCTGGGAAGTTCTGATTTGGGAAGTTAATTTTGGAGGAAATGGAAGATTGAGTCGAAGGGGTCCTTTTAAGGGGAAACCATCAAATCAGAACCCTTACGACAATTGTTTCGAGGATGTCAAACCCAAGCACTCATTCAACGATTATCCTTTTGAGCTTCAATTCTCTGTAACCCGACTTTTTGGTCCTGGGTTGCATCCTCATAAATCGTAGTCCTGACCCCGCTTGCATTCTAATTTTAGGTTTTGGGTAATTTTTATCCAGAACCTAAGATATTATCGATTATGGGGTGTGGGTCTGCACCACAATCTGGTCCACATCTGTGGACCACTGCTGACAGGTCAGAGGATTCTTCTGTTTATTCTAATTCTAACCTGCACTTGTGAATTCTTCATTTCTTTTCTTTGTATAGTGTGCCTAGCTGAAGGCACTAAACTCAACATATATACAGTTTTTCTTAGTTTTTCATCTCGAAGCGGACCTGACATTCATGCAATTCAGGTGCTTTCTTTGCTTTTCCACTCTGTTTTATGTCTTTTTAATACAATGAGGACATTGCATTAGATAGGCATAGGGGGTGGATATTTATCTCTGAATTCATTCGTCAGCTCTGTAGATTTGTTTTATTTTCTTTTACAAAAAAAAATTTGGAATTAGGAAAGACAATTTGGGTTTAGGAAAATTTTCAATCTTAGGAAATACTACATTATGATTTGAACACAAAGACCCTTCAGGTCTTTGGACTTAATTAACCCGTGTATCCACTAAAATGTGGATTTGTCTTTGAGTCCTCGCCATCTTAATTCTATCGTAATTGGAATAAATAAGTTTGGGTGATAAGTACATGACTTATCAACCCGCCCTCCGATTTGATGGAATTTTGAGTCTTAAGCATCTACACACTATCTTTGCACTGACTCGTTGTTTGACGATTTTAAAAGAAATTGGGTAGCTAATGAACCTTCTAGGGTGATATGGCTGGCAAGTTATCGTGGGTAACAGCCCATAGATAGGTTGTCTAGAGCCCAGTCACTGGACCTTTCTCTTTTTCCTGCCCTTAGGTAAATATTAAACCAGGGAAGCCACCTACTTTAAAAAAAAAAAAATCAAAAAGAAAAGGAGGAAGGAACAAAATGAAATAAGCCACACTTCGCCGCACGAGTATGGTTGGCAAGTTGTTGATGGTAACAGCTCATCGACTGGTTGTCCAGAACCTAGCTCAGTAAATGCACTAAAAATTTCCAAAACACTTAGGAAGAAGCGGAGAAGTAGAATAAACTGGGGAGATATACACTGGATTCACCCTTGTGTTGACCCTGTAAAAAATAAAAGTAGGGAGAAAGCTACCAGTTGTAAAGATACACCTTTAGGCAAAAGCCTTTTTGAGGTCACCTAGAGGCGTAGAAATCCGAAGTCCGTTTTAATTACCGGTCAACGAGTCTATCACAATCACAATAAGATGCTTAAAGCTTAGGGTTCTCATCAAATCTTGGGTGAGTTGAATGGCCGTAGAAAGCCACTCTTAAACCGTAAAATTTTAAAATCCAAAAAAATTAGAAAAGAGTAAAAAGAAAAAGAAATTTTTCTTTGAATAAGGTGAGGGCTTGAGGCAGTCTGCATTTTGGCTGATACCTGGGCACTATTGTGTCTTTGAAAGTTCAGTTCCTAAGTAGACAATTTATTAATGATTGAAAATAACTCAGGTCCAAATAATCCAACCTAATTTTTTTATAAATAGCATATAGTTTTTCCTAGGGACTAGCAAAAGATAGGCATGGGGGTATGATGTAAACACATTTACACTACTTAAGATGTCTATTTATGCATGTTCTTAAGCATAGGATTGCATTTCATGATATAAATATTGCATAACATGCATCATCTTGCATTTAGAGTAGTTTGAATAAAATGGAAGTTAATTGTCTCCTTCTATGTACTTGGATAGGGCAAACATTTTATCAGGGCCTCGGATCAAAGATCCAACCGTATGGATGTGATCAGGGCGACGATTGGAGTTCAACCACTCCAAGATCACCCTAATTAGACATCCGTAGCATCAGATAGTGACCGGGGAACCCTATAAGATCAAGGGCTAGGATGGTGTAAATTCACACTTCAGATGACAAATCCGACTGCACGAATGAATTTGGATCGACGATCGCAGCCCAACGACACAAAAATCGAGTCAATTCGACATCCATGGCACCATCTACAGCTTCCAGAATATGGACGGCCAAGATGGCACCACGTGGCACCATCTCAGCTGCCCAAACGGCTGCTTGCATTCTATGAAGACCGCGCACCCGCCCCCTCTCCGCCGTTGGATCTCGATCCAACGGCTGTGGACGCGACTCTTTAAAGTCATCAGCGTGACCTTTTGGGCGAGGCAGCACAGCGGTCCAACGCCTTATCGCGAGGCGCTGGTGCGCATTCGAGCCCCACCAAGCGATTTCTGAGGCGAGCGAGTGCACCTTCATCAATCGTCAGATCGCAATCCAATGGCCACGTGGGCCCGATAACGTCACATGCGATCACACGCGCCGCGTCACACGCCATCACACGTGCCAGGCGGGCGCAGCAGCGGGCGGAGATGCATCTTAAGCCGTCCGATCTCATGATCGAACGGCTGAGAATCAATGAACGTGCGATGGTGTTGAGGAAGCGGGCATCTATGGAGCCGCACGTGGGTGTGGAAGCTATGCCCACGTTGGGGCTTTAGTGACGGATTTATCCATCACTAAAGATCCCTCATTTATTATTTTAAAGTTATAATGCCCATTTTCCCCCACTCCTTGCAACTATAAAAGGAGACCCCCTCCATACGAAATTCTCATCCCTTCCTTCTCCTCTCTACCCCTCCAAGGCTCAAAAGAAGCTTGTCCCACAACTGGGATGCTTCTCGTGAGATAAAGTCCAAATTTTCGTTCCCCTTCGGAAGTGGATCCCGCGACGACAACGGTGTGTTGCTCCATTCCCATTCTTTTGCTTCGTCCTCCTTCGTCCTGCTTCATTCCCTTTGTCCAGGCCTCGTCCCGTCCGGCTCGTCCTCCAAGCAACCGTCGAGGAGGATTTGTCTCTCCCTATTCTTTTTACTACCTTCTAGTATAGATTTACTGCTTTCTAGTGTAGTTTTGCTCATCCTCCAATCAATCGTCGAGGAGGACATTTCTCGCTCCATTCTTTTAATGCTTTCTAGAGTAAATTTATCGCTTTCTAGTGCAATTATTTTATGCTTTTTAGTTATCATGAACAAATCCCCCAAATGATAAATTCTCTATTTTTTCTACATCTCATTTTGATTTCTCTGTGTACTATTCTCTTTCTCTCTTACTCTCTCTCTCTCTCTTCTATTTATTGTAAATAATTAGATAGTTTTAAATTGAATTACTTCGTGACAAATAAAAAGAAATGCGTATTTTTAAATCAAACGTCCGCCTCCCTGTGTTCGACCCGGAATTTTCATTTCGATATAAATTTAATTTGTTTAACACGAATTCTTCGCTTTCAAACTACAACGACAAGTTTTCCAAAACCAAACACGTTAGCGTAGCGATTCGTAACGTTCAACAATATCTCCCGAGTTTATTCTACTTCCCCGCTTCTTCCCTAAGTGTTTTGGAAATTATTATGCATTTTTTTGTGACCTAGGTTCTAGACAACCGGCCAATGAGCTATTACCACTGACAACTTGCTAGCCATACTCGTGCGGTGAAGTGTGGTTTTATTTGTTTTTTTATTTTCTCCTTTTTCTATTTTTTCTCTATATTTTCTTTTCTTTCTTTTTTAAGTAGGTGGGTTTCCTGATATGAGATATACCTAAAGGCAGTACAATGTAAATGGTCTTGTGACTGAGCTCTGGACAACCAGCCGATAAGCTGTTACCACCGACAGCTTGCCAGTCATACCACCCTAGATAGTTCATTAGCTACCCAATTTTCAAAGAAACCACCGAAAAGTGAGTCAGTGCAAAAGAAATGTGTGTAGATGCTTAGGCTTAAAGTCCCTCCAAATCAGAGAGTGAGTTGACAAGTCACATATGTGTCATCCTAATTTATTACCTAAATTAAAAATAAATTTGAATTGGCGAGGACTCAAGACTAAGTCAACATTCGAGTGGACACTCGGGCTAATTAAGTCAGAAGACCTGAAGAGTCTAAGTGTTTAGGTCCTCTCGTATCATTTCCTAAAGTTAATAACTTCTAAATGCCTAAGTTCTCTTTTCCTAATTTCTTTCCTTTTATATCTTTTTCAAATTTTCAATTTTTTTATAAGAAAGTAAAAGAAATTCTATGGAGTTAACATAATAATTTCAAGAATTGATTATCCACCCCCTATGCCTAAATGATGCAATGTCCTCATTGTAAAAATAAAGACATGAAAAGGGCAGAATAAATTGAATATCACCTAAGTGTCGTGAAAATCCGATTAGCTCCGCAGAGAGAAGAGTGTATACACACACGCTAAGTTTAATGCTTTCAGCCAGGCATAACATGCATACAAAGAATAAATTGACAATTCACAAGTGTAGGTCAGAATCAAAATTAAAATATTGATCCTCAAACCTACCAATAGAGTATGCCCACAGATGTAGACCAAGTTATGATGCAGACCCTTGCCCCATGGTTGAGTGGTTCTAAGGTTCTATATTGAAATCACCCAGAATCGAATGTTGTTGTGTTTGCGGCGCCTGGTCTCCGGTTTAGTGGTGTGCAACCCAAGACCAAAGTGTCGGACAACATGTAAAGATGGTTCAATAGGTGCGGTTGTCCACTTAACATCTAGCTCAGAAAAATAATCAGCTATTTGAGCTTGGGTTGCACGTGAAAGATATCATAAGGGTCATAGTAGAAAGTAGGTAGTTTCAGGTCAATAGGAACCCTTAGATCCACAATCAAAGTTCCCTCAGAATTAGCTTCCTAGATTTTTAATTCCAACTTCCTATCCTCCAAAATCATTGTTTGCGGGACCTCCAAATCGTTGTACAGCCCATCTAAAGTGCCCAAGTCCAACAATTGTGGCTGAAGAATGATTGACTTGGGTTTGGTGATCTCAAAAATATCATCATTATCATTCAATTCTTTAGGGTGTGTTTCAGGAATGGGGCCATTGATTGAATCATCAGGATTCGAATTGTCCAAGTTAACCCCAACATGATCAAAATCTTCAATGATTAGGCTATCAAATAATTCGTCAAACTCCTCGAGCCTGATTGCCTCACTAGAATCCTCTTCCATGAGTTGAAATGAGACTTCACCAAAAGATTCTTCACCCTCAGAATCAAAGAATTCATGATCCTCATTTATATATGTCACAAAATATATGTCATTTCATGGTCTGTGGAGACATATTTTTCGTCATTCCCTGGCTCTAGGATCTCGGGTGAGAAACTCAATTCATCCTCAAAGGGTTGCTCTAGCCCAACCTGGTCATCTCCAATCTCAGAATATGTATCCCCCCCCGACAGGCGCCTGAGCAAGTTTAGACATTGGCCCTCTTGAACGGGGTTCATCTTGAGAATGATCCCAAGATTTGACTAGGGTAACCACAAATTTCATCCTTGACCTCGACAATTTCCTAAGAAGAAACTCACCCAGGTCCTTATCCCTAACACTTTGGAGCAAATTAAATAAAGAACTATTAAGTTCATTAATCATTTTGATCATAGGCTCCAGTGCTTTAGTGCATGGTGTTGGCTGAGCTTCTAAAGATTGCATAGTGTTCCTTTAATTAGCCAACACCCTATCTTGGATCTGGTTCACCTGAGCTGACTGGTTCGATTCAGGTTTGGGTGGGTTTGGGTTAAATCTAAGGGAGTCAAATGTCGAGGTTTCTCTAGTCCCTCCTTGATAGTAGGTCGTTTCATGTTGTTTAAAGGTTGGTGGCGACCTATATTCAGCATAATTCTGGGGAGGGTAAATGTTATAATCAGTATATCCTTCATGGTTGTAGATCTAGTTAGGTTGATCATCAAAGGATGGAGATCTATAATCATTGTAGCTCCGTGAAGGATAGTAATAATAGTCTTGTCCAGGGTTAGACCCTGGACATTGAGGTTCGGATTGGTATCCTCAATCAATGTTATCCCAGCTAGTCGATGGGTAATTACAAGTCAAGTCGTGATAGTAATCATCTTGGGGATAAGTGGTGGTAGGAGGATAGGATGGGGAATGCATGTAAGAAGTGGAAGGATACATGGCATAATAGGAGGCAAAACAAAGGAGAGAAAGGTGCCCAACAGTACAATCAACCAAACTTGTTCGTATGCAAGTAGCTTAAAGACCAACAAACTCCCAAGACCCATCTTGGGATTATAAACGATTTAGTCTACTTTTATCCGGCCAATCCAACCAGTTAGAAGGAGGGACTGAGGAGAAGGTTCTTCCTTTGGCTTGCGCCTTCGGTTCCTAGTGTACCTCCAAGCTGCGGCCGTTTGATGCTACTCCCCTAGCTAGACATCAGATGGATCAACAGAAGCAGATTAATCGAAAAAAATCTTAGTCTGAGCCCCGAAGAATGAATCAATCCTTAAGGCCAACGTCTACTCAGTTTTAGTTAGGTTTAGGATGATTGTGCTCTTGGAATGTGATGGGCCATTTAGATAGGTTGTGCTTTTAATGATCAGTTAAAATGTGTGTGCGTGCACAACCAGGGTTCTCAAATAAGGTTATTTGATGATGTGTCTTTTAGGATTTAACCTTGTTTAGTAGCTTTCATTTCTTAGGTTAGTTCAATCATGGTTTAGTAGAACACTCCAAGTTTTGAAAGCATGGGTGATGATATGTTCCTTTAAAAATAAAAAAAAATGTGGAGTGCCTGGTTCAGCCCTAGGAATCAACCCTAAGTGGCAAGCTACTTGATGGATCAATATTAGATTGAGTGGTGCAACCCAAACAACTCAATTAACTAGCCTGTTGCACCACTTAGTTAAGGCACACAAGAATGTTTAACCTATTTAGATTTCTACACACTTATGTGTATTGAGTTGAAGTGTACCGGGTCCATAGGTCAGATCCTGGTTAAGTGCTACAATCGAAATGATTGCGTGCCTTATGATAAGAAGTTGTGGGTGTTAAGTGTGTAGCATTCAGTTAAATCCCACAAGAGAAGAATATTTTTTATTTTTTATTCTTTTATATATGCGGGTGGGTGAGGTGAGTGGAGTGATAGTCAAACAACCAAAATCGACCCTAGGGTTTATGCAAAGCACCTAAGTTGATTTGGACTTGAGTTATTAGGTTATGGAATGAAAACTATGGTGGGGGTGGTGTGGGGGACACTTACAAAACACTCTACCTACACTTTACTTCGATCTACCATACTTGAATCTCCATGCTAAGGTACCTACATGGCAATAGATCAAAGATAAGTGGGGTTAGTGTTATGTAAATGCAAAGAAGTGCAGAAAACAATAAAGTAAATTCTGATGCCTCCCTGGCAATGGCACCAAAATGGTCGCACATGTTTCGCGTGTTAGAAATTGAGGTTACAAGTAACCCGTCATCATAGTTGCAAAACACGTCGATCAGATAAAATTTATACCGAAACTCTAGGGAGTTCCAGGTCGAACACAGGGAGGCGATGTTTGCTTTAAGTGAAAACCACGCTTCGTTTTGTTTCTTTTTGGTATTTTAAGGTTTTGTTATTTTTTTGTTTTTGAAATAAAAGATAAGAAATCACAAGATAGAGATGGAATCAAATGTAATGTATTGCATTAATGTCTATTACAATAGTCTACAAAATCATGGAAACAAAGGCGGTTGAGAGAAAATCTCCCGAATCGGATGTTCGACAAGATGACGGCACCTGGTGGAATCTCGGACGAAGGAGGTGAGAAGCGGGACGATAGAGGTGAGATGTAGGAGGACATTTGGTAGAGGAAAGCTTTGGCATGGCTCTGGAATGGAGGTGAGAAGGCAGTGATGACCTGCTACCAAAATGGAGGTGTCGGACTGCTCCAAGATGACCTATGAATGGGGATGGGAAGTTGGAGGAGCATTTGTTGGGGTAGAGGTTCGCTATACTAATAGGCACCTTGGGAGCTTGAGAGCAAGCTCTAACAGAGCGTTGGTAGGCTTGCTAGAGCTTGGGAGTAGGTAGGAGTAGAGATGGGTTGGAAGGGAGGGGGTGTAGGTCCTTTTATAGTGGAGGAGAAGAGGCAAAAATAGGAATGGGACCTTTAATGACCTCAAGGCCGTCGCTGGAAGCATCACTGTTGATAGCTCATGCCCGCTCACGCCTTCTCATGCCCACAGCTGGCTTTCCTGGCAAGCGAAGAATTAGCGATGGCTATAAGCGTCGCTGCAAGTTCAGCTCATGCGTCGCTGTAGGTCTAGCTCATGCATCGCTGGCACTGCGCTGCCCCCACCTTTACTCCGCATGCACACTCTCACGCGGTGGTAATACGTTGTGCGCATGCGTGCACACGCACGCACCCATGCTACTGCACGAGTGCAGTGGCGCATGCATGCACTGGGCGCCCTGGGCTGCACCACGTGGCATAATCTGGGCCATCCATCTTCTTTTCGTTGTAGGGCCTAATATAAAGGTCAGATTTAGTCGAATTTCATGCCGTTAGGCTACAATCGTCGACCTAAATGCATCTGCATGGTCAGATTTGTCATTTAAAGAACTGAATTATGTCACCTACTCCCTTAGCCATTGATCTTCCTCGGATTGCATATGGTACTATGGGAGTCCGATCGAGGCGATTTCGGAGGTGTTGGACTCCGATCATCGTCTTGATCAGATCCGTGCAGTCGGATACTCAATTTGATGCTCCAAAATTAATACCCTTCTCTCTTGACCACAAAAAGGATGAAATTAGCGTAAATTATATACAACTACTCTAAATGCAGAATGATGCATGTTATGCAATATTTGTAACATGAAATGCAAATCTAAGCCTAGGAACATGCATGAATAGGCATTTTATCCTCAATAAACGTGTTTACGTCATGATGCATGCTTAATTAAGAGGATTTAATTAGTGGTTCAAATCACCATTGTTTTTCTTCTCTATTTCTTTTTATCCCATGACTCTCTAAGATATTATTGATTGTTATTGAATATCAATCTGACCAATTTATTCATTGCATATCTTTTACTGTGCTCATTTATTCTAAATAGAGTTTAATGTGTGAATTCTATATTTTCTCCCTGCGAACGAATTCAGACTCTAATTAGATTTGAGTTTATAAATTGAAGCATTTTGTGTGATTTTTGTCGACTATACTACGACGTAAATATTTCTTAACACTAGACGGAAGCACCTCAAGCATTTTGGCGACGTTGCCAGGAAGCAACATGCAATTCACCATTAATCTTATCTTTCTTGATTAATTTGAGCACTGACTTGTCCTATTTGCTTTGCTTGTGATTTTGCAGGGTACATTACGAAGAGATCTTCTGTGCAATCAGCCACTCCAGGGGCAGGTAAATTTTCTCTTCTTCCCTAATCAACTTCTTAATATTGGGAAGAGAAAAAGAAAACAAATGAATTAGGATTCACTTGCCTTATTTATGTAGTAATTATCATTCAAAAGAAAAAGATTCCTGATTTGTGAACTTGATTTGATATTTGATTGAAGATTGAGACAATTTGATTAGAGATCCCTACCCTGATTTCGTGTACCTATTAGTGATTGATGCTTAATTTTCTAAACTTCTTGGACTCCTCACTTTCTTGTTTAAGTCCAAGGTGTCAAATTTTGAGATCAAATTGGACTTGGAAATAGAGCCAATTAGGGTTTCTACTTTAGGGTTTTGAAGTGTTAGTACACATTTGCCTGGATTAAAGGAAATTGATATTCTCACATTCGTGTGCTACCCAAACCCTTGTTTGAAAAGATCTACTCAAGGAAAACCCTAAAAATCAGGCTTTAAATTCACTTGAATCCTAAAACTTTGGACCTAATAACCTGAGAGTAAATTTAGGGTGATGTTTTAGGTCTTGACCCAGATTTCTCCATCTTTAGGACTGGTCAGGTGAAGTTGGTCTATTTGTGGGCTAATCAACCTCCAAATTAGGCCACAAATTGAATTAACCTCTAATCAAGTGAAATCCAAGGCACAAATTCGGACTAAAATTGTTAGAATTAAGGTCTCAATTCATACATTCCGGTCTAGTTGAAACTGCAGTGATAAGAAAGGTTGGGTGGGGGAAATCCTATAACCCGTGGGGATGTTCTACCATGTAGGGGTCTTTCCAGGGCTCTTCCTTCCTGGGTGCCCACGTAATTCTTGGGTGTGTGGATTTTTGATTTAGAGGTATAATCCATCTCAAAACAATCTTAGTCATCCAAAAAAACTTTGGGTGCCGTGATTGGGCCCAATTCATATCCAGTCCCTCATCTATTCTTTGGAGCACATACACAGGAAAGGTCCCTAGGTTAACCTAGAGGCCTCATTATAGTTGATCTTCTTGGGGATTTCTTATCTAATCTAATCAATTCAATCTGAACGTGAATTTGATTCCACATCTTAATCCACCACCTGATTTGAAAATGCAACTTACAATTTAGGAAGAATATTTAGGTAACCTGAATCCCAAATGAGCATGAAAGAAAAGATGATTGAGGATGCTCTTAAACATCATGATGAGTATTACAAAACCTCCGATCCATCTTGCCACATTCAAGTTAATGTTTCAAAAACAACAACTCATATTATGAACCGTATTGCAATGCTATTGACACAAATGATACATGGTTCAAGGTGCGATGATCTTTTATTAGAGTATATTGAATTGGGAAAATTACATAGCAACAAGTATCTACAATGTTGGTCAAACATCCCACTTTTGGAAAAACACCAAGGTCTCATGGAGAAACGTGGGAAATTGCTGAATATGGTGTATGAAGCCATCAATCAAAAATGCCCACATATCCCCTCAGAAATTGATGAGACATCTTGGAACAACATTGAGGATGAACATGATTTTTCGGAACCTGTGTTTGAAAATAGAGGTTGTCATGGACTCCCAACCCAAATGCAATCAGATTCAAACTTTGTGCAGATTGACATACCTGATCTTAATGTTGGTTGGGTGGATCCAATTGTAGGTTTTCTTGATTCTAAACCAGCCTTAGAGAGACATGAAGCTGGTCCATCATGACTTGATTTCCCAATCACCTATAGCAAGTTTGAATCAAAACCTCTCGAGGATGTAATTCTCGAACCTTATCCTGTTAAGGTAATCTTCGAGAGTGATTCTAACATCCCAATAGAACCAAGTCTAGATTCTAGTGACCCAATTCCTACTTTTATTTGACAATTTAGATCTAAACCTATTTGGGATGATCAAGAGGCCCAATGTGTTGAGAATCAAATTTTAGATCTAGATCATGTTTCTGGGCCTATATTTGATGATTACCCTCTCCAAACTCCTCAAAAATACAAATTGATTTTTCGAAAGTCATACCAATATACGAAATAGAAATAGAGGAGTTAGAAATGTTGAGATTTGATTGGGTCTACATTAGGAGCCAAGAACCTGAGCCTATGCCTAATAAGGACACCTCTTTGAGCTTGAAATTTGAGATTAAGTTAGATCCAAGTCAGGTTGTTGATTATATACATCATGATTTATCCTGTGGTGGAAATCTCGATCTGGAATCAGGTTCAGAAATTGATTTTTGTAGATTCTCCGATGATTTAGAATCATACTCTGATTTCGGAGAACCTTTGTTTCTTGATGATTATGAGCCAATTTATGATCTTAGCATCTATGACCCGTTCTTTGATTCTTACTTTGAGGTCCCTGATCGTGAGATCATTGATTCAAAATCATGTTCCCTTGAGTTGGAATCATTCTGTTATAAGCTTCAGGAATCCAAAGCAGTAAGTGCCGAGAGTGTCCACAATCTAAAGTTTGAATCTTTCACTAACTTAGAATTCTACAATCCTATAAGCACTCTCCAGGCATTTACATTTGATTTGAATGAACATCAAGAAGACTCTCTAGAGGAACCTATCTTTGAATCACTTCTAGAAGAGCCCTCTCCACACCAAGATTTTGAAAAAGCCATATCTTCCATCACAGAGCCAGAGCTTTCCAAAATCCTATCCCAACCCCAACCTGCCACCGGAATCAACTTCTACTTTGATTCACCTCTCTTTGATTTGGTTGCATATGATTCACCTCCATCTTTTGATCAGGTATCAGACATTGATTAGGTCGAGAATCTTTTCTTATCCCTTTTTGATTTCACCCGTAGGGTTCCTACAACCTCTACAAATCCATATTCTTTTGAGGACCCTTACTCTGATCAGGGTGAACAGATTCAGCCAACCCTAGATTCACATTTCCACATCTTTTTGAGCCACATAGTATCTTGTGGGCTCCACATCTACTGATTCACATCCATCAACCCACCAGACTGATTAGGTTTGGTCTGCATCATCAGCCTGTTGATCTAAATAAGCACCCGATTGATGAGTGGCTACTCATCATGGCTAAAAAGATGAAGTTAAGCTAGACACTAAGTAAAACAATATCAAATTAACAGATAAAAAGGGTTAAGTGTGGGAATTAAAGAAAATGACCTAAAACCTTTACTCTGTGTTAAAATTTCATAATTAGGTCACAAAATGAGATATTATGAATGCAAAACACAAATGATGATCCATGCGTCAATTGAACACATAAATAAGTTTGAAAGGCCAAATCAGAAGTAAAATCAATGTCTTAAATGTTCAATTAAGCACATATAAAAATTTGAAGGCAATTGGACATCATTTAGGTTATGAAATAGGTAGTTTACACTTAGGTCCTTCATGCATTACACTCTTACCCCTAAAAACTCCACTTTGGACCTACTTGTAAGCCGCAGGGACCCTTTTGAAAGGCTGCAGGGCCCTTTCGATTTTAGTTCTTTTCACTTATGGGCCTGCATGCAATTCTTCTACCCCTTCATTCAAGGGTCTTCCTGCAATTTTTCCCTCATTTCAAAGAGAGGCCTGCTACTCTTCACGCGCACTGTAGCAAGCGAAGAACACGGCCAATCTCAGCCGTCCGTCGCTCTTCAGATCTTGATCTGCGATTGGATTCGAATGGAACTTTCACGCAATTTGGTGCGTGCGTTCACCTCTCTCCCCAGATCTCATCTGACGGTTAGATCTTGTGCTCAGCTCACCGCGCGCTTCGCCCCTCACATCCTCGCGGCTGGTTGCATCTTGTTTATTCTCACCTATGCGGTGATCTTAGCCACTGAGCTGCTACTTAAGCACCTCAGAGGTGTCGCACGCAAGGGATCACTCCCTCCTACACCTCTTAGCGATCAATTCATCCACTCCAGTCTCTCCTCCCCATCCAGCCTCTAATTCCACAGCCACCGGCTATGAAATCATCGCCTTGTCTCGACACCCCTCGTCGCTAAGGACTTCGTAGTACCTGAGGACGACCCTGGAGCCTCACTAGCAGACTCGTCCCTCCGCTGGAGTCATCTTCCTCCTTTCTTCCTCCTTAGCCACCGACTAAGGACCCATAGGTCCCATTTTTCCGGTTAGATTAGGTTTTTAATTCTGCATAATTAGTTTTAGCAATGGTTAAGTAGTTTAGAGTAGAATTAGCATAATTGTTAATGTTTAATTTTCGTTGTAGGTTAAAGTAGCTGTAGTAATAGAATTAGGCTTAAATTCCCTCCCCTCACCGCCTCTGATCAGTCCGGATCAGAGGGGAAGAATTCATCAAACCATGTTTCAAATTATCTCCCTCTCCATTTTTTTTTACAATCCAGTTCTGATTTTTTCACGACAGATTTTTCTCATCTTTCACCCACACACTCTGATCCAATTTCAGATCTGGTTGGTTTTCAACCTCAGATCTGAAATGGGCGTCACAAGCACCTAAGGGGCTTCTCACTCACCTCATCTTTGATCACAAAAGCCCCTTGATTATGGGTCAAATTTTTCAGTTTGTCAGATTTCTTTTCAACATGGATTTTAAGGATTTATTACTTTATGGATTTACTACCTGATCTGACAGATTGAAGCTGAGTTGAATTCCTTGTTGGCAAGGATTCTGAGAGGATTTCTGGTGACAGAAATCATCTCAGAAGAGCCATCCATTAGTCTGATCATGCATTCACAAGTTACTGTGAAACCTTTAATGAGTTCTCAATACTGTTTTGATATTTCAGAAGAACCATACATTATCTGTTTTGATAATTACTGTAATAATTACTGTGGTAATTTGTATAGTGATTTCCTAACCTAAGGAGTAGTCAAAACTCCTTAAGGTTGCAAGAAACTGGGATTTGATCTTATGGTTTTAATTGACTGAATTAATCCTTCCTTCATGCTGTCTTTAGCAATAGGAAGAATTAATTCAGTGATATTTGTGGATTTAATCTGAAATAAAGTTTTTGATGAGGGTTTCTGGGCATCTGAATTGAGACATTTATTGATTTTCGTGAGAAATTGAACCCTTGTCAGATTTGTGATTTACTTATTTGCTTTTCAGTTGATTTTGATTGACTTTAATCCCAGTAACACAGTAAATTGCTACATCTTGCTGCTACATATTTCCTTCTTTCCAAACCCTTCCCTTCTCACCATTTGGATTCACCTTCCTTCTCAAATGGACTAACTGCATCAACAGTTAGCCCATTTAATAGTGGCTTAAGCTGCTGTAGAAAAGAGAAAATTAAACACTATTCCCCTTCTCATCTCTTGGACAGTATCTTCGACTGCTGTTAGAAAAGAAAATTGAACATAATTAATCCTTCCTTTCTCACCTCCTACTGAAATCTAACTATAAGTATATTAAATTCTGATACTGTATATATACATATATAACAAACTATAACTATAATGTACATAATAACTATGTAAGTATACTGTATACTGAAATCTGATTTAAAATACTATCTATATATATATATGGATATGGGCAGTAAGTATAGAAATAGTATATTACTCTATAAGTATATATGTAGCATATTGTATATTGTATAAAGTTGTATATATCTATATATATGTAGATTATAAGTATATTAAATCCTGTACCTTAATTAAATCTTTTATATATAATAAATAATGAATTTTTTAAGCCAACTGCTAAATTGTTAAATTAAATTAGATAAATTAGTAATTTAGGGTAATAATTAAGTTAATTGAATATGTGGACTTAGGTTAATATATCTTAAGTAATTTAAACTAGTTAAAGTCTACTTATACCTTTTTTGTACTACTTTAACTTAGTTTATAAGTTAAACAACCAAAAACTGCTACTCAAACATAAATAAAACAGAAATTAATTCGAAAAAAATATATAATAAAAATATGTATAAAATACTTATGTATGTAATCTAACTCTGTATAAGGTCAATTAGACCATATGCTAACTAATTTATAAGTAATTAACCAATAAAGAGCCTAAATCAGCATGTAAAAACAACCCATTTTAATGAATTTATTTATATAGTAAATCTATTTAAAATTCAAAATTAATTGAATAATTATATAGTATTATGTAAATACTTTATATTCCATAATTTATTTTATTTTTTTAATAAGTTATGGCCCTCGAATTGAGGGCCAAAATCACTTCGAACGCAGATGTGGCACTAGAATAGCACCACATCGTGCGCTGCAAACCGCACGCAGCGGTATATTATGAATTCTTGCATATGGCAGTTCAGTCGTCATGGCGCAGGGCGCCCGAAACTACATGAACATTGGTTAAACTTAGCATACTTACGAGCATGTATCTGACTTGTTCTAAGCGGTCGGGGGCCTGAGAAGCATGTGGCGTGGGGTAGAGGCCCTACGCTGAGTTAAGAAAGGAAAATGTAATTAAGCGGCCTAATGAGAATTAGGGCGTACTTAGTAGAGGTTTGGTCCCACCCACTGGGTGCTGTGTATCTCTCGAAAAGTGTGCCCGCAAATTAGACACATTTTTAATTGATTAAAGAAAGTTAATGACAGTTGTTAAGCGCCTCTCAACCGCAGTGTATTAAGGTTGTTAAGGTAGAATAAATACACAAAGGAAGAACGTCTGAAGAAGTTGTGTGTTAAGTAAGAGAGAGAGATAGAAGATGTACATACGTAAATACAAATACAAGAAAAAGATATAAATATATATGTATACGTAGTATGGCCAATTATTTGTATAAATGAACCCATATTTTACTAACAGAATAAAATGTCACCATAAACGTCTCTACAGAGCTCAGTTTTCCTCTTTAGGTTTGTATATAGTGTTTTCTGAGATCTAGCGACGCTTGCGTCTGTCACTAAAACTGTTGTATGTGTTACTGTAGATATCAGACTAGTAAGTTAAGTTAATATACTATGTAATCTTAGTCTATTGTGTACTTTCATGTAAGTATTAATACTATAACTTGTAAAGACATAGTCTAAAGTATAGTAATAAATTGTTTGGTGCTTATTTATAGTTAGTTTTTGCAAGCATTATAATTGATTCTTTTTAAGTAAATAAATAATGTCCACATTCATTCATTCTTTAATAAGATGTAAGGATTCTTTTTGGAATTAGAGGATAATTTTGAGATCAAAGAGCGATGTAATTCAATAAATTGACTCTCAGTGAACGACCTGGAATAAAACCAGTAAAAATTAGATAAGTAAATAATAATAATGGTTGTAATGACTGGTACTCCATACAACTCGCCACAATGACACTCATGATGTTTCAAATCACAACATACTACAACGCATACATCATCACATCGTTACAATATAACCATTTTTGTATTATTACCGATTGGACCAACCAGGCTACTTATCAAGGTTCTTGTTCTACAAAATTCCTCTGATTTAACCACCCCTTCTCCTTAACCACCTTTTGCTTAGTTGAAGGCATTGAATTTAGTGCTTAATCGACGGCAACCCATCATTCCAAAAGCCTAGACCCTTCTGATCATCTTTTTTGAGCTACACTCTACTGAACTTTTGAGTTCAACTTTAGAACAACTGACTCAACCTTTGGTACTTGTATCAAAGCTTGAAATCATTTACAATAGCCATCCCAACCCGTTCGCCCACCCTTTGACCCTATTCTAAACTTTGAACCAAGCAGAATTTGTACCCTTCTAGTTCATAATGAGGACATTGCAAAACTTAGGCATACGGAGTTGGTAAAGTGCAAACATATGGAAATTCAATTGTCTGAGGGGTTCTCACAAAAAAGTACATATTCAAAAAATAATAAAAAATTTTAATAGAAAGAGATATTGGAGAAAGAGGTAAATTTTCTAAATTGATTGCAAATATTTCCTAAGGAAAAGAGGAGGAAATTCAAATGTCAAAATGGAGCAAAAATCAGAAATAAAAGGGATAGTCATATCAATTGATTATGGGATTTACTTAAGTTCTAGACCTAAGCAAAAGAAAGATTAAGTACTGAAATGCTAGAGACAAGGAGATTAGTAATGAATGCTGATTTTAGGCCTTTTGGGCTAAAACATTTACGCATTTGTTAAGATCCAGATTAGTCCTCAAGAGGTTAAGGAAAGTGCGAAGCTAATGTAATAGGTCTAAGGATTAGGGATTATTCGGCCTCGTTGCCTGCATTTTGGTTTGCAGGACTTGGTAACCTAAGCACCTAAAATCACACACTAAATCTGGTTTAGTGCACTTAATAAAGAAAATCATGCCAAAAGTATTCTGTTCTGAATAGCCATCTCGAAGATCTAACTTAGGATTAGCTCGATAACACAAGTTGATTGGATGAGTTCTTGGCCCGGAGAGGTGGGAAATTACCATCAAAGATGTGTAATAACATATTGTCTCGATGCTTGTCTCCTACGATATTTAAATATCCTACTTGGGGCATGTAACCACTTTATGTTGGTTTAGGTTCCATGGGAGGGATTATCATAAAATGTCAATTGCTAGGGCCTGAATTTAGCTACAGAATGCCATGGGTGGCACTATCCTGAAGTGCCAAAAGCCAGGATTCTAGGGGTTGCCATGGACAATGTTATCTCGAAGCATCGAAAGCCAGGGACCCTTCGAGGATTGATGGTGGAGACAAGGAATCCGATACAGACCGTGTTTAAGGTCAATCAAAACTTGGATTAAGGGAAATATAAAAGGAAAAGAGATAAAACTCTCAAAATGAAAAAAACTTTCTCTATCACTCTTATAAAATGCACTGGAAAATTGAACCTGGACTTAATACATCTCACGCACGGGTGCTTTAACCGCTGGGTTCAATGAACCTCTGGGCAGTTTTTGCAGGCCTTAGAAACCTTCACTGTAGACCTAGGCCGAAGCTGGTTAGATCTGGATCCTGAGTGATACTTGAGTACCTCTTGGCCTATTGTTGCCATTTTGATCTAATTTCTAGAGAGTCACAAATTAGGCATTTGAACATCAAAGCATGGTCTAGAGATCTAGTTCTTTCCATAAGATTTTGCTAGGGACTAGCAAAAGTTAGGCATGGGTGTAAGATGGTAACACCATCATGAGCCAGAACTAGCTTTAATTAGTCATAATCAGGTGACAAATGCTCCTACATAATCGCCTGATAGCCATAATTCCACGCATATCCATTTTGGGAGAAGAACATTAAAATAAGGTTAATTCTGCCATGTCAACATCATACCACGAATGTAGAGTAACCATGGGATTTTCCAAGGGTTAAATGAAGGTCAAATAAGCATTAAAATCTAATAAGAGGGTCTATACAAACAAAAACAAGTTTCACATGTTTCGAAAATCGCATCAACACCTAAAACCCTAATTTCATACTTGCCTAAATTATAGAGATTTTGATTAGGATAAAATTCATTTAAACATTCTAAAATTCATAGAAAAATATTCTAAGAGGTTTTGGTACCCTTCGTTTGACCATCTGAACCTATTTTTATCTTGAATAGTCTTAGATGAAATTCTACCCTAATTTGAGTTTCTACTTAAATTGACAATAGAAACTTGGTTAAAACTCAAATCCGACTTCACCATCAGATTCCTTGGGTCCAAATTAGGTTTGTAGCAAAATCTGAACCCAATCAGAGTCCATCCTGACCTAGTTTGCATTTCAACTCATTTAAACTCTATTCCTCTAGGTTAAGCCCTCAACATTCGAAATATTTGCCAATAAGTCCCTAACTTCCTTATCTTCTTTGCAAATGGGTCCTTGCTGCCATTGGATGTCAACCGACTCCAAGTAGATTTTGACGAAGCCAAAATAGCATCAAATCATCATCAAATCCCACTAAATTTGGTGGGATTGATGTTCACACGATGAGGATTTGTTTGGACTTAATTTGGGTCTCAGATCTTACATGAAAAGCTTGTGTGAATGCATGAGATTCATGGGTGTTTTTCCTTCAATCTCAATCCTTGTAGAGCCCTTTCCTTATCTAGAGCTTGCCTAGAAGCTCTATATAAAGCTCTAAGACTTGATACCATGCTCCTAAGAAAGAAAAAGGGTAAAAATACCTCGTCTTCTCCTCTCTCCGGCCTGCTCCAACTTGCTCCAGCGATCCTCCTCCACCATCTTCCTATGTCCTCCCAATAGCTAAATTGGGAATGCCACAATCTTCCTCGACTTCGTCTGCCCCTCGACGGCCAACTTAAGAGTTGCCTCTCACTTTCTTCCTTGTCGTCTCCCTCATCGGAGCCTTCGTCCCCTCTAGCATTGGCCAATCAAATCCAGCATGGATCTCCTTCCCCATTGTCCATTAGTTAGCTCAACCTCTTCCTTTCCCTCTATAGATTAGGTTTAGCTCCTCCCTCTCCTGTTTGGATTGACTATCCACTACCTCCCCTACTATCTTCTTCCGCTCCGGCCAAGCCTCCGGTGAGGCCTTTAAATGAACTCCACAATCCACCAAACTCAACGCGATCACCCCCAAAACCTTCTTCATGCTTCCACCAACAAAACCCCACAAGAAATTGAGGGATTCATTCATTAAACACCTCCACCGAACACCTGCTTCACTGTCCACCCTCTACAGCTCCGGTCGGCCGACATACACCATCACCTACTGTTTGCACCTCAAAACACGCCTATAATAACGCCTTCTTGTGCTATTCTCTAGCATTAACTATGTATATTATGATCCTATAGTCGCATTTATAAAGACACTTGCATTCATGCATTTTATTGAGAAGAGGAAGAGGAGTGAAATAATGGCTTGCATATTAACATTTTTTCAAGTGCCTCCTTGCAAAATCCACCTCCTTTTATTTTTCCTCTTGATTTCTTCTTTTCACTTCTTCCCACGGTTCATTTCTTCCACGGCATGCTGCATGCGATGCCATACCCTGCCAACACCTCTCCCTGCGGTTGCCACTCTCCAACACCTCTCCCTGCTGCTGCCATGCCTCCCCGCCACGCTCTCCTCCTCTATAAAGCCGCAGCTCTTCCTCGCGAGAAGGGAGAGACGCAGCTGCTGCAAAGACCCCGCAGCCACCACCTTCCTCTCCACCGTTCTCCCCTCCCATACGCCGACCCTCCATCGAGGAGGCACCCGGCGAGCAGGAGAACCCACTGTGGTGCACACCACCACAGTGGGAGCACCACCGCCCACCTCTTCAACGAGCCGGTGGGCATGGTGTTTTCTTTTCTCTTCGTTTTCATCTCCACGCCATTGCTGCCGCTTCAAGCTCCGAATCTTGAAGCAGCAGCAGCAGTAGCTAAACCGCGGCGACGGCGACAGCAGCAGCAGCAGCACGCCCCGCCTCCTCCGCGACCTTCCCCGCAGGCACGCAACCCTCCGCGTGCGCCTGCGGGCCCGTTCCCCGCCTCCGTCTCCGTTCTGTCCACCCCGCATTGAACCCGCAGCTGGCCGCCGTGCGCACTGCAGCGGCCGGCTACGGCCTCGCGCCGACCCCCGCGACCCTCCGCGACCCTCCGTGACCACCGCAGAACCTCCTCCACGCTCGCTCCTCCGCGCCATCGCCCGCTCGTCGACTTCGCGCAGGCCTGCAGAACCCTACTAGAAGGCGCGCCCACACCCACCGTCTGCAGACGTCTGCCTTCGCCTTCAGACGACGCGGCGTCAGACGTCCGCCGCCTCTTGCAGACGTCTTAGCTCGCGCGTTCGCGATCTCTCTCTCTCTGCCAATCTCTCCCGCACGCGTCCGCTTGATCTCTCCCGCCCGCTCTCTCTCTGTCTGGTGCTCTCTCTCTCTTTTATTTAACTCACAGCAACACACACACACACATTCACCGACGCACACACACATTCACCGACACACACACACACACACTTATAATAACATATATACATATATATATATATATACATACATATATCTATATATATATACTTATATACATAGTATATCTATATAGTTATGTATACATACATATAATATAATATATATATACATACACATATATAATATATATATATATACACATACTTATATACATATATATATATATATATATACATATCTATATACTTATACATATACACATATATATATATATATCTAGATACATATATACTTATATACATATATATATATATATATATATACATATATGACTATATATATCTATACATATATACCTATATATTTATATATATAAATATATTTACTTATATACATACATATGTACATATATTTTCACGTTATTTACTATACGTTGTATCATGGGAATATCTGCACCAGTTGCTGATATTCCCCGATACACGTGTACAGAAAGCGTGGACACATTCATCATCCATCCACACTCCATGCAGCACCTAGTCGTGTTCGTTGCGTCTCTCTAGACGTCGACTGACTCGACATAGTGCTACACTCCATCGTCACCTCCACCCCCACCCCTTTATAGATATAATACATATATATATATATATCTATAGATGCTATATTTACTTTCTTTTTGTTTGCTTTCTTTTTAGTAAAAAGATAAAAAAAATATATAAAAGAGAAAAGATAATCTTTGATTTGCAGGTACCCCGTCTTGTAAGTAGCAAGACGTGTTTTGAAACTCTGTTTTGGCTAAAAGCCAAGGACACAATTTTGAGGGTGTGCCTCAAGAACAAGGATTACCAGAAAAAAAACTTAAATAAGAAAAATACCAAAAACACAATAAACGAACGGAAGAGACGCGTTTTAAGGAAAACATAGAAATTCGACTTGAACCCCACTTCCCTGAGTTCGACCCTGGGCTTAAAAGTGACAAGATAAAATCAATTAGGCCAGGTTAAAAATTTTGTAAAGAGATGGTTAGGTCTGAATTAGGTTAACCACTATACGCATTTCAACGATAAAAATATCATATTAACAACCTATTTGGGCCGACCCATCATACTTTTCTGGCGCCGTTGCCGGGGAGGTGCGCTTTCGAGTAAGTTTCTATCCAATTCCTTTAAATTTGTCTCTTCTCTCTTTGCGGGTATTGTTGTTTTTGGTGTGCAGGTGAACTTGGTGGAAGGAGAAGGCTGACGAAGTCGAGCACGTGAGCAGATCCAAGGCGGGAACGAGAGCGTGAAGACGCCGACATCGCATTGGAGCTTCGCACACGTTGCCGAACAAGTAGGTTTTCTTTTCTCATCAAATTAGGGTTAACTTGCCACCACAATAAAAAAAAAAATTTAAAACTAAAAACTAGAAAAACTTCTTGGGATTTCTTGAGGGCAAGTGGATTAAAATTCACTTGATTGATTGGTTGTCTTCACTCCCACTGCCCCGGGATTTCCCGCCTTACTTCGCATAGTGAAAATCCTAGAATCTTGATTCTTAGATTTTTCGCCATGGGAAGTATTCTTTGAGGCAAAGAAAAAGATTGCTTGCATCCCTCTTTTGCCTCACTTATCTTTAATTCAGGATCACATTTTTGGTGGGGAGATTTGGAATTGAGTTGATTCCAACCCCACCACGACTTTTCAAACTTGCCTGTGATTCGATCCTGAATACTTCAACCCCAACAATTTTAGTTTCTTTATCTGTTGGTTGAAGCCTTGTGTGTGGATATCTTTCTGGTGATTGGGAGCACTTGAATTAAGTGCTTTGGCTCCCTTTCACATTGGTATAAAATTGATTCCCGCATCCACACATAGAAATCTCCATTTAGGGTAGCCCATTGCATTTTAGCATGCATTAACTAACAGATAATTGAAGAAGGGTTTCTTGGGCTTTAGAAAGAAAACCTGTATTCTTGCAAAACCTGGAGATTGGTTGAATTGGTAATTCAGCAAAATCCTAAAATTCATACTACTTAAGGTTGAACTCTAAAAACCATTCACCAATTAAAACTTTAATTAGGGGAGATTTCCCTGTTGCATGCTTGTTCTTACACACTCTTAAAATCAATCGCTTGGGCATTACCCGTAAACAACGCCCTTCACATTCCAAAAGCACTTGACCCAAGCCTCTAATTAAAATTGGTAGTAACTTGACCCTTTTTAAGGATTGGAGGTCTAACTACCTACGTGTAGCGGCTACGTGCTGGTGAGAGTTCCCGCGTGCTATCGGGTGTCTAAGACTGGGGCAAACGGCCTTTCAATCTGGCCCGGTGGTTCCGCGGTGCTCGCATTCGGTTCTGTAGTTCGTGATAGTAGGTAACTTAGATCTTTAAGTCTAAGGGAACACTGTCGAGGTTAGGAACTTGATTGTATTGATTTGTAATCAAGTGTACCTTTGCGGCGTCATTTCTCTCATCTCTTTTCCCTACTCATCTCCTCAACTCTTCCTCCGGTAGTGCATGTTTGGGAGGAGGTCACAAAACCCTGAATTGCTTGTATTGACTAATAAATCTAGAAAAAGAGCCGAATCATCCTCCTCGTCCACAAACATGGCATACACCCCCGCCTCACCACTTCGTCACAATTTCAATTCTTTCAACACCAGGCTTATCTTGAGAAACCCTGCAAGACCTTCCTTATCGAGTGTCGCGCCAAGCGACTCGGTAAGTCATGTGGAACTAGCTTCTGCGAGCCAGTATTTCAACACGGAGGACCAAGCCTCCGTGTACTCGGACACATATGCGGACACGTCTTCTGGCATAGAAGATGCCTGCACCCTGGGGAATAACCCATTTTCTGCCACGTATAACCCAGGGTGGCACAATCATCCCAATTTTGCATGGTCCAACAACCCGCAGCGTCGAAACCCCGCTGGTGGACCAATGAAATCGTCCGCACCCGTCATCCCAAGGGCCCAGTCTAATCCTATGGAAAATCTGCCATCAGGCCCTTGTGTACAGAAAACCAAACACGCATCAAAACCTCTTGATAAATTGATGCGAATGATGACGGAAATGTCAAAGCGCCAAAAAGAAAACATGACCTCTCTTCAGCATTTGGCGCAGCAGAATGCTGAGATCAGTCAACTAAGCATGGCGACTCGATCTCAGGGCACTTTTCCCGCCCAACCTGTTCCAAACCCGCAAAACTTTGTACCCTGTGGTCCGCAACCACAGGTACAACCTTCTCAGGAAGAGGTTCATCAAATTCTGCAAGCTCCGAGTATTCCTCTGGGATTTCAGTTTAATCCCGCTGCAACACCGCACTATTATGCTGATAGTGATCACATCAAGGATGACACGTCTGACGAGGACGTGACTGTCAGTACGTGTATCGAACTAATTGGTGCCGATTCTGACTGCTGCGAATTACCTGACGACTGCCTGACCAACACAAACTGTGACGTTCCCCAATCCCTCCCTATTCCTGTACCTTCTCCTGACCAGACTTCTGATGAGTTTTTTTCCGCTTCCCATACCTTGTGGTCTGAGTCATCGCCGGGCTGCTCACCGCCGGTCCACACTATGGAAGACCGGATTGCCCTTTCTTTCCCGCTAAATCAGGCGGATTTGCAAATCCACACTGTGGACCTTGAGCCCACATCTTACTCACCGGGGCTATTCCCTTTTGGATCCATCTATCCAAAAAGCCCCCCTTCTTGGCCAATCTAAGGGCCAACTTCCTCTTCCTGATCTGTTTTCTGATCCGCCTGGGACACTCTCGTCCCAGAAAATGCCAAATCTCTCACCATCCACCATTACTTTTCACTCCTCTATCGCGATTACTTCGCTTTTCTCTTCACCACCCACCATCCACCCACCCTTCCACCCTGATTTATACCCTGAACCTCAGCTCCTGTTACCCGATCTGTCGTCCGTTCTCTGCCTTTCCCTGCATGCATATGAGGACATAGCATTGTTTGGCATGGGGGGGTGGATAGGCATCCATAGGATCTGGGTATTTTATGGTATCAGACAATTACCACCTATTTATAAATATGCAAGAAAAAGAAAAAAAAAAGAAAAAAAAATAAATATATATATATATTAGTAATAAATGGTGTTTAGTAATGATCTAAAAGCTGAAACAAAAAATACAATAAGTGTTTATGGATATTCAACCTCTGTTTTGAAGAATTTCCAGGCCACAGAAGCTTGATTCGCTCAGGCTTGGCTTAATTCACTTAAAGCATTGACGAAATAGATCAAAATCTCTCCTAACTAAGAACGTTTCTTGTACCTGAGACACCAGTACAGGATTTGTTGGTTTGCTTTTTCTTGAGAGCTTAAGTAAACTTGGTTCACACTACACATATCAGAAAAGACCAGGTGAACATCAGATCCAACCCTAGTGTTCATTAGGAAAGGTGGAGTCCTTACCTGTGCGTGCAGGTAGACTTTTTATCCCAGGCTTTAGTCTTGTGTTTAGGAGTGACTCTTTCCACCAAAAAGAAACTCTCCCATCAAAAAGAAAAATAAGTGTTCTCCTTCAAAATGTGTTGTAAGAGATATACTGACAGGTGTTTCAAAAAAAAAAAAAAAAAGATGTTGCAAAAGAGTCGGTATATCTCATAAATGTCTGTATACTTTGTTTTTCGGTGAGCCACAAAAAAAAAAAAATCAGAAAATGGGAGTTGAGTTTTCCGTAATCATCTTAAGGGTCAATCCGAAAACACGAGCTGAAACTGGGACCAACCTGTACTTAAAAATTCGTGAAACCCTGGGAGTGAGTCTTAAGGTTCATCTGGTCAGTCTTGATCCTTCACTAAGCACAAACCATAACCTCTTGAGCTCTCGAGTACGGAAAAACCTCCTGGGTCCTGGAAATCGTACTTAAGGTTTAAATATCAAGAGGCCTGGTTAGTTGAGAGATAATCTTTGTCAAGTAAAACTTAAAGTACTGGTAATCTTCTCTACAATTGGTTCTCACAATATCCGATAATAAACACACCGATATCATCTCAGAAGAAAATCTTCAGCTTAAGATCATTTCTAAATAGGGTTTTGCTAGGGACTAGCAAAAGATAAGCATGGGGGTATATGTTTGCACCTCAAAACACGCCTATAATAACGCCTTCTTGTGCTATTTTCTAGCATTAACTATGTATATTATGATCCTATAGTCGCATTTATAAAGACACTTGCATTCATGCATTTTATTGAGAAGAGGAAGAGGAGTGAAATAATGGCTTGCATATTAACATCTTTTCAAGTGCCTCCTTGCAAAATCCACCTCTTTTTATTTTTCCTCTTGATTTCTTCTTTTCTCTTCTTCCCACGGTTCATTTCTTCCACGCCATGCTGCATGCGATGCCATACCCTGCCAACACCTCTCCCTGCGGTTGCCACTCTCCAACACCTCTCCCTGCTGCTGCCATGCCTCCCCGCCACGCTCTCCTCCTCTGTAAAGCCGCAGCTCTTCCTCGCGAGAAGGGAGAGACGCAGCTGCTGCAAAGACCCCGCAGCCACCACCTTCCACTCCACCGTTCTCCCCTCCCATACGCCGGCCCTCCGTCGAGGAGGCACCCGGCGAGCAGGAGAACCCACTGTGGTGCACACCACCACAGTGGGAGCACCACCGCCCAGCTCTTCAACGAGCCGGTGGGCGTGGTGTTTTCTTTTCTCTTCGTTTTCATCTCCACGCCATTGCTGCCGCTTCAAGCTCCGAATCTTGAAGCAGCAGCAGCAGCACCCCCCGCCTCCTCCGCGACCTTCCCCGCAGGCGCGCAACCCTCCGCGCGCGCCTGCGGGCCCGTTCCCCGCCTCCGTCTCCGTTCTGTCCACCCCGCATTGCACCCGCAGCCGGCCGCCGCACGCACTGCAGCGGCCGGCTACGGCCTCGCACCGACCCCTGCAACCCTCCGCGACCACCGCAGAACCTCCTCCACGCTCGCTCCTCTGCGCCATCGCCTGCTCGTCGACTTCGCGCAGGCCTGCAGAACCCTACGCGAAGGCGCGCCCGCACCCGCCGTCTGCAGACGTCCGCCTTCGCCTTCAGACGACGCGGCGTCAGACGTCCGCCGCCTCTTGCAGACGTCTTAGCTCGCGCGTTCGTGATCTCTCTCTCTCTGCCGATCTCTCCCGCGCGCGTCCGCTCGATCTTTCCCGCCCGCTCTCTCTCTGTCTGGTGCTCTCTCTCTCTTTTATTTAACTCAGCAACACACACACACACATTCACCGACGCACACACACATTCACCGACACACACACACACACTTATAGTAACATATATACATATATATATATATATATACATACATATATCTATATATATATACTTATATACATAGTATATCTATATAGTTATGTATACATACATATAATATAATATATATATACATATATATATATAGTGTATATATATATATATATACATACTTATATACATATATATATATACATATCTATATACTTATACGTATACACATATATATATATATATCTAGATACATATATGCTTATATACATATATATATATATATACATATATATCTATATATATCTATATATATATACCTATATATTTATATATATAAATATATTTACTTATATACATACATATGTACATATATTTTCACGTTATTTACTATACGTTGTATCGTGGGAATATCTGCACCAGTTGCTGATATTCCCCGATACACGTGTACAGAAAGCGTGGACACATTCATCATCCATCCACACTCCATGCGGCACCTAGTCGTGTTCGTTGCGTCTCTCTAGACGTCGACTGACTCGACATAGTGCTACACTCCATCGTCACCTCCACCCCCACCCCTTTTTAGATATAATACATATATATATATATATATATATATATATCTATAGATGCTATATTTACTTTCTTTTTGTTTGCTTTCTTTTTAGTAAAAAGATAAAAAAAAAATATAAAAGAGAAAAGATAATCTTTGATTTGCAGATACCCCGTCTTGTAAGTAGCAAGACGTGTTTTGAAACTCTGTTTTGGCTAAAAGCCAAGGACACAATTTTGAGGGTGTGGCTCAAGAACAAGGATTACCAGAAAACAAAACTTAAATAAGAAAAATACCAAAAACACAATAAACGAACGGAAGAGACGCGTTTTAAGGAAAACGTAGAAATTCGACTTGAACCCCACTTCCCTGAGTTCGACCCTGGGCTTAAAAGTGACAAGATAAAATCAATTAGGCCAGGTTAAAAATTTTGTAAAGAGATGGTTAGGTCTGAATTAGGTTAACCACTATACACATTTCAACGATAAAAATATCATATTAACAACCTATTTGGGCCGACCCATCACCTACCAAATGGACACCTCAACTCCATTCCAAACCTCACGGCAATGCTTCTAAACTAGCTAATTGGGGCAAGAGCCTATCCTTTGGATTTCAGGTACCATCTCCATCTACGTAAGCGTAGCCGCCATCACTGTCATCAAACACCTCCATCCGGCAACCAAACAACCTACCACCAACAATAGGAAGTGCAGTTTCACCTCATGAAGCAATCTGCACCTTTAATTGAGGCTTCCAATAGTGATAGCAGCGTGCATTCAACAACCCTTCAACGCTGTTGTTGCGTGAAGGAGAGGTGGGGAACATAGTCCCACATCATGCAACCACAAGCTATTGATGGCACATATAAGTGATTTGTGCCATATGCTTTTCTATCAAGACACCGAGGGGTCAGGCCCCCCATGCACCTAACCTCACTCCTCGCTCACCTCTCACGCTGGTGAGCCTGGACCCGATATTGCATAGATCCGATAACTCGACTGTATACCAGATTAGCCCTGATTCTAAGAGAAGGAAGAGGAATTATGAGAGTTGGGGGTAGGGTTTTGGTTCATCATGGAATACCTCAGGGTGCATGCTGAAGAAAGAGAGGCTCACACTTAGCCTCTCAGTTGCCCTTGTGTGCCTTGAGAATAGGCTCTGCGTCTTGGTGAAAGTTAAGTTGTCTGGCTCTGATGGGCGACGTCTGATGGAGGTCTTTGGTTCGGATGCCATGAAAACATTTAAGTGCTTCAGACTGATGTGGATTAATTGATTGAGAACATTGTTGATTTATTTGGATGATTTGAATAGTTGGGATGCATACTTAATTATGAAGATTTAATCAGTGATTCAAATCGCCATTGTTTTGCTTCTCTATTTCTTTTTATCCCATCACTCCTTCAGATATTATTGATGGTTATTGAATATCAATCTGACCAATTTATTCATTGCATATCTTTTACTGTGCTAATTTATTCTAAATAGATATTAATGTGTGAATTCCATATTTGCTCGCTACGAACGACCTAGAACTCCAACTAGATCACGAGTTTATAAATTTAAGTGTTTTTGTGTTTTTTGTCGACTATACTACGACGCATATATTTCCTAACACTCGACGAAAGCGCCCAAACACCCAATTCAAAATAGAATTATGATCTTCTGATGAATATTAACGAATATTTATCTCTGCAATTAGGCGAAATTAGGCTAATTATCACCAATGATGGTTCTACCATCAGTAAGTTAGCTAGAATAACAGTGCTAGCCTCTGTCTACAGTATCACCTATCATCCTATTTTCTGCTGTTGTCTCGGGGTACGATAGTCCTTAAAGAACCTAGCAACTGTAGGAATGTGATCAATTGCTTTGAGCAGTGCGACCTGAATATGGACTTCCTTGAACTTGGCTTTCAAGTCCTCAAAATTCTACGTTCCCCTTTTCTTTGCTAATTCCCACGTAAGAGCTTTAGGAAAAGGGATGTGAATCTCATGGTTTTGGGGTCATTTCCCCTTATCTACCTTAGGTGGCTCCTGAGAAGAAGAGGATGAGCCATCTTGCGATAGTGGACAAGAGGAATCATGACCTGCCTACCTATATGGTCGGTCCTGTGTAGTCTTCCTACTCCTCAAAGTGATAGCCTTCTCATCGGCATACTGTCCTTGAGGTGGTTGAGGAGCGGAAGGGGCATAATAGGCTATGTTCAGTAATAAAGCCAGTTGACCTTGCACATACCCAGGTGGTGCAAGAGGTGCCTAGAGTACTGCATGCACCTATCCCTGTGTTGCTTGGAACCTAGGCAGTGCACCTGGGTTCTGCACATATCTCAGGTTCGAGACAGGTTGGGAGGGTAAGGTTCCCTGTTATCTATGTTCCTACAGCAACTGGTTCTATGTATTTTGGATATTCTGTATCTGGTCAGCCATTGCTTTCAAGATCTTCAGATTATCACAATTCGATTGCCATACTAACTCTTTTAACTCCTCTTTCAATTTTTCCAAGCTAGGGTTGGCTTGCCTTGGAGGATGATTGGTAGCATTATGCAGTGGCTAGTAAATCAACAACGACTGCAGCTGAGACTATGCATTCTCATATTGCCTAGTCTGGTGTTGTGGATCTTGATTTAGCCTCTATGCATTACCAGATCAGGAGAAATTCAGATGATGGCACCAACCAGGGTTATACGTCTTGAGTATGGGTTATTACGCCCATATCCTTGGATAGCGCTAACATCTTCGTAGGTCGAAAATGTTTGAGACGTATATTCGTCAAGGGAATACGCAGCATAATCATCATGAGGCACGTAACCCTGATCATAGGGCATCAGATCCATATTATTCACGGGTTCCTGATACATAGGATCCTATGAAAGAATAGATGGAGAAGATGCATCCCGAGTAAGTAAATGTACACAAGCAAGAGGGGCTCGAGATGCAGAGGAAGAGTGGGATGTAGCAGCAATTCCTAGATAACTTGGATGAGAATGAATTAATTCATCTATCTTCTTGTCCAACAGATCAACCTTATCCAACTTCTTGGCGATAATATCCATGTCGGCTCGGGCTGACTCAATATGAGCCTTGTGGACATTAACTTATTGCTGTCCAGGTTGTTGGAATTAGTTAATGGAGGTGGCATTCAAGGAGTTCTTTGCTAAAGATTCAAACAACTCAAAGGCGTTGTCCTCAACTTTAGCTAGGAAATTCCTGCTACTAGATGCATCAGCCAGGTACTGATATATGTCATCTAGACCATGGTAAAAGATATGGGCTAAGTGCCATCTGGGCACACCATGGTGTAGACATTTCCTAAGAAGATCATGAAATCTGTCCCATGCATCATGAAACTTTTCCCCTTGTCCCTGGTAAAAAGTCATGATTGCCTGCCTCATTGCATTCATTCAACCTTTTGGGAAGAACTTCTGGAGGGATTCTCGACCTAATTCCCCCAGGTTCCAATTGGCCTCCCAATGGTCTTGAACCAATTTGAAGCTTTATCCCTCATTGATAATGAGAAAAGATTCATGAGAACAATCGCAAGATCAACATTTCTGGGTCGAACCGTTTCGACGATTTGACTCAAATCCTTGATGTGCTAGAAGGGATTCTCATTCAAGTGTCCACGAAAAAAAATTTGAATCAGACTTATTGCATTTGGCTTGGGATTGAATGCATCTCTACCTGCAGGAATCCAAAGTTGAGGTGTTATAATCATTGTAGCCAGATCGTAGAAATCCCGTAGTTGTTCTTCGTCCGATGGGTATTGTATTCTATCCAACGTATTTAGTATCTGTTTAATGCTTTGCTGATGTTGCTCCTCAGATGCAGCAACTTGGGCCTGTAAATGGGTCATCGGATCTTGGTCCTCGTCACCAGGATCAGGATTAGGATTAGCCATTCTATCTAATTGAGTGGAAGGGGTGGAGTAAGAAGAAGATGCGAAAAGTCGCCTACGTTGCCTTAGGTTAGCTTCCCAAGGACCAACAAAATCAAGTGATAAAGACCTCCTCCCTTGCATAAACCAACACAAGTGTAGGTGAAGTCAAGCCAACAAGGCTAAGGCCTTGCAATCAAATGTGGTCCTTAGATTCAAATGAACAAATTTTTTATTCATGTTCAAATTCCTGAAGTAAATTTGTTATAAAACCAACTGCAAATAATCCCCATTTCCAAAGCTAGCCTAGCTAGTATGAATACAAGGGGACTAAAGGGAAGGTTCTTCCTCTGGCTTGCACCTCCGAGTCCTTAATACCCCTTAGCTGTGGCTGTTTGGCACTACCCTGTAGGCTTAGACATTGGGTTTTGCAAAGGAAGTTGAGACTACCTATAGTTAAACAACAAATGTAGGTTAAATTAAGATTTTTCTTTATGCTTTTCAATCTTTCTCTAAGTAATTGAGTTAGGTGAGGTGGTCAACCAAGTGACTCAACTCACCAACTAGGCAATGGACTCAATTGAGTCCATTCCTAGTCAATTGGCCTCTACTATCAAAAACCCTAAAAGGGGTACCTAGGGTTTATGCAACTTCTACTCAACTCAAGCAGCATACCAAGTAATCAACTTAAAAACATTCTCCACGACAAATACCGAATCCAAATTGAATGAAATTTCGTAGGAAGATTTATTTTTAAATTAGCTTTATAGAGAATATTTTTATATGATTTTTACTATTTCGAGTGATTTTATATTAATTTTGAACTAATAGGGGTCAGATAAGGGAGCTTGACCCCCTGTTAGTTTCTCTCCATGAAATAGAATCCACTCAGATCCCAAAATTTGGGAAAAATATTAAATTAAAGCTTGTTTGATTAACTTTCAAATACCAGTATTTTCAGGGCAATCAGATTTATATGTTGTTCGAAATAAATCTTTGAAGATCGAAAGAAAGTGATTTTCATTCTATTTGACCCCCTGCACTTCATGAATTTTCAAAAATTGTACATTGCGAATTTTCCAAAATGAACGGTGGCATTGAAAAGCTAGTTTGAAAATATACGTTCAACATGAATTTCAAGATTTTTGGATCAACAGATATTTGGTAAATTAATTTTTAAATCATTAAAAACTTTCTGGCCTAATTTCAAGAGATAGTAAAAAGGCTTTTCAAGATGTTTTTGAAACTGAATAAGGCTTTTACTCAAAATATTTTTTTTTCAAAGGCAAAACCCTAAACTAAGATTTAGATAAAAGTCCTAAACCTAAGATAGGTAGTGTGCACCTAAATGTATCTTCACTTGTGCCCAATGTGTGCATAGAATCCCCATTTCTTTCCTGCACACCAAGATAGCAAGCAGATACAAATATGTCAGCAATGATATCTTAGATCAGAAATCACATTTGCCATGCCTCCCCAGCAATGACGCCATTTGTTTGGGTTGAATCACGCGAAATAGAAAAACTACGGACTAATATAGTCACATGGTAATCCTAAACAACAATTTTGTAACGAAACTCTGGTGAGTCCTAGTCGATCTCAGGGAGGCGATAATGGCAAACTGATTCTGATTCTATTTGCTTCAAAAATGTAGTGTGATCTCTAAGTTGCGGATATATGATTCATAGGTCGTATTATTAAGGTGAAGAACATGTGCGTGTGTCAGAAAAATGATGAATGTGAATGTATGGGTTTCAGTACACACAATTTCGACAATGTGAAGGCTACCGATGGAATTAACATCTAACACTAAATCATTTATACGTGCAGGAACTATCATTATTTATTTTTTATAGACAAAAGCAAATTCAAAATAATATATCATATACAGATGGCAGTTTCTAGATACATGCTTCAGCTAACACTATGAATGCAGTAAAAGAACAAGAATAAAGAGAAAAAAGTAGAGATATGAGAGCAGAGATGAGGGCGCTGATGGTGCTACAGTACGGATTGCTTCGATAGCCTTAGATTGCTTAAGAAAGATCAAAAGAATTGACCCCTTTGGTGGTAAGGGGGTGGTGAGGAGCTTGGAGAAGGAGAGCTCTTGAAGTGGAAATGGAGGTGGGGATGCTCGATGGAGGTGAGTGATGGTATGGGGGGCTCCTTGGCCCTTTAAATAGGAAAATTGGGGGGTAAAATAGGTATTTTAGGGCCCCCAACTGTGCCATCAAGCTAGAGTGAATGACGATCATTGATCTACAGATCACGGGCTCTAATTATGTCAAGATCGGCCTCAGATCTCTCTCCATCGCACGCTACAATCTGCACTCGGCATGTGGCTTCATTGTGGGCATCCGATCTCCATCGTGTGGCCAGTTGCACGTAAAAACCGCTGCTCCTCGAGTGCTCATCATGCGCTCAATGCTTGTGTTCCATCATGGTCATTCGATCTGATGATCAACTGCTGAGATCTTATTTGGGGCGTAGATCGCGTAAAAGATGAATACATCATAGTATAGCATGACATACGTCTCGACAAATAAAATTAACGGAACTGGGAGGTAGAGAAATACTTTTGATTTCATAGACTTATTCTAAATCTAATTACTAAATAGTAGAGACAATGAATCATAATATATATATTTATCACGTAGAGAGTTTGAACATGAATTGCATACATGTAACTATAACTAAACAAATTATAAGGATGAATAAAACTATCTTGGTAACAGAATGAGGGCATCGCGGGTGGTCCATGGTGGCCTTCTGGAGAGGTTGAGGAGAGCAGGAAGATCCGACAAGGTGTCCCAACGGATTCTTCAGACAAAGGCAGAGAAAATGGGAAGAAGAAGAAGGGAGAGAGGTAGAAGAAGGAAGAAGAAGTGAGAGGTGAGAGTTGAGAGTTATCTTCCAAAGGGGGGGCCTTTGGTCCTTTTATAGCTTTTTTTTCTCGTACAAATCCTTCCACAAATCCTTCTTCTTGGTCGGTTTATTCTGTGTTACCACATGGCTCTCTCTACACCTTCGGATGTAGATTGCACGACTCCCGCTCTCCCACACCTTCGCGTTTTTACTTTTGCTGCATGCCTTCAAATCCTGCCGTCCAATCTCAAGATCAAACGGCTTAGACAGCCACAGTACTGTGCCTTCGCAAATCCTAATTGCGATTCAAGTGCGTTCTAGATTTCGCACAACCCGCAAAATTGTGTGTCTCACCCCCTTTGCGCTCTAATCGCGCCATGTGGCATGCTATGAGTTGTTGGATCTTGCAACTGCGCCTACACATGCCTGCCTCAATTTTGTGCAACGCAGGGCTTGAACTAGCATCTCACGCATATGCATGCAAACGTGAGCCAACACGCTGCGCAAACCCTTTAGTATATATACTTGTTAGTTTCTATTTATACTCACCCAATCTAGGCTGGCAACGTGGCGTGCTCATGGTTGTTCATCTTCTTTTCGTTGTATCTGGTGATGTAGGCCTCCGATTAAGTTGATTTCTGCCTCGTAGGATTGCGAATGTTGATTCAGATCCATCTGTGTGGTTGGATTTGTCATCTAAGGTCTGGATCTTCATCAATTTGCCCCTTGGCTCTTGCTCTTCTGTATACTCCCTAAGGTGCTACAGGAGTCTGATTGATGCGATCTTGGATGCATTGGACTCCTGTCGTTATTCCGAGCACATCCATAAGGTTGGATCGATCATCTGCAGCCTTGGATTACTTGCAATCATTAATACCTCCCAAATAACTTAGTTTAATACATAAAACACATATACCAACTACGATGCAGAATACGATGCATATGCATACAGAATGTTCATGTTAAGCTAAGTTCTAGTTTATTCATGCAAGTTAGGGCCTATGATTGCTGTGCAATCATACCCCCATGCCAAAATCTTGCTAGTCCCTAGCAATTGCTCGACTAAATGCATTTTATCAAGAGTTAAACTAAAGATTTATTTCTTTTTGTTGCATCCAAAAATTCAGAATCTAGATAACTATGAATATATAATGTTGTAGCTTCTGCAATGGATCCAAGCGAAGAGTCGAAACACATTTAAAGCTTGTAATAAACCCCTGCTAAAATTTTGTCGAGATAGATGAACCTCTTCTCTCGGGGTTATAAAATATTTTTTGATTTTTGACCTAGTGTTTGGTTTAGGTATGAGATGTCTGAGTTAACTGGATTGTATTTGGTGGCTCACTCTCTTCTAGTGCTTCTTAGAGGCTGGTATTTCAGAATTTAGATTTCCAGATTATTGAATAAATCAACATTGAGTGGGGCTGGAAAAACTATGCTCTCTTTAATCTTTTCTACTCTTCTCTCTTTTTTCTTTTTCTTCCTGAGCTCACATCTCACCAGATTTACAAATGTATTTGGCGGTCCCACATGGCATGAAACTTTAATTAGGTTTTGATAATGCTACGACTAAGTCAGAAGCTCTCAGCCCGTATTGAGGCAGTCAAAAATACAGAAAAAGTAGGTTAAGGCTATATTTGGTGGTTCGTGAGGGTGGTAGGTGTTTTTGCCTCAAAGCATTTAACTTGATTCACATCATGCAATTGTTTCACATAACACTTTTTTTTCTTCTTTTATTATTATTATTATTATTATTTTCTTTCTTTTTTCTTTTTTTTTTCGAGCAAACAACTCTTTTGTATGCAAATCTATTGGCACAATGCAACAACACAACATACTATTGTATTTATCAGCACAACATAACGTGACATACGTACTTTTAAATGTAATAAATTCGTGGGGATTTTTGGGATGACCAAGTGGATTTTGGGTGGCTTATTTGGTGAAAGTGCCTATTCTCAGCACCAGGTAGGGAACATATAGGACGACGTATTTCTGACCTTGACATTAGTACCCTCCTTCAACTGAGGATTCCGTAGAGGACGGTCATGACCATCCACCTCAGTCCTAGTTTTATCAGAACCCGCTCTTTGTGTTTTTGCCTTATTTGGTGGCACTCGTATGGAATTTCTCACACATTTAGTATGCAAGAACTGAGGGTGAAAACTATGCCCAACTTCAAGTGTCATTATTCAATTATTAAAGATTCTTTATACTAGCCTTAGAGCACCAGTAACCTCTCTACTTTAACCTCACATATATTTTGGTGGAGTTACTAGAAGATAGTTCACCTGACTCCCTGATTACTGTCAAAGGGTTCAGGAGAAGAAGCGATGCTTCTTCTCGGCAAACTAGAAATGTCTATTGATTTTCGTAGAGGATTCATTGCAAAATCTACATGCAAATATGAAATTATACTGGATTCTATGTCTAGGAATCTACTAAAGAATAAATCTTTAATAAAACCTCTTGATAAAATGTTCTAATCCCCCCAATTGTTGGCAGAAAATTTTCATTTTTTTATGAACTACCCTCCATGCCTAAGTGTTTGCATGTCCTCATGCATGAATAAAAGAAATAAGGCAAGGTGTATGTGGATAGAAATGACCTGAAACTGCTTTTGAGTTGTCATTCATTTCATGCCATCACTACAATGCCATAAACATTATGCAAAACAATATGCAAAACATTATGTGAAAATGAAATATGCTATGCATATATGTGTAAGCTCAACTGTGATGCCTAAATGCAAAGTCTAAATGCTACACCTAACTACGATGCTAAGTTTAATGCCTCTAGCTGGGCGAAACTCATCAAATGGATCAATGACTGCAAGAGACAGACAAAGGATAGGCAGGAAGACGTTTTGCACTATCATCAACGGGCCAAGAATGTAGAGTAGTTGCCCATGAATGCCAAGGCCACAAGGTTGGTAGAATAGAATCACAAGGCCTGGAACAAGTTGTAGTCAGGTGCTATAAGAGAAATAAATCTGGGTGCTAGAGTTATAGAGAGCAAGTAGTAGCCATGAGGGATCCAGAGTGGGACACTAGTCATACGGGTCCTGAAAGTGGTGAAACAGGAATGTAGGGACCTGTGTGGTGTAATCAGAAATGGTGTAAAGAACCATTTCATGATTGGATCTTGGTGTTGGTGGTTGCAGAGTAGGTGTGTCGAATATGATTTTGTGTTCCATCCTAATAGTTGTATTTTCACCTAAATCATTCTCACCCTTGGGTTATCAGGAATCTCGTATGGATTGCTGAAATTCTACTCATGGTGTGAATCCTCAAATGACTAGGTGGCAATTTATTTTCCCCAAGGTGTGAAGAATCATAATACAGTAAAGCCTCAAATTCTTTCATTTTTTGCTCTGTGGCTTTAGTGAAATCCTCGATATCCAAAAGCAAAGATGCGAAAGAATCAGCGATAAATTCGTCTGACTCCAAATCTAAAAATTCCTCCAAAATTTTCAAATTATCCGAACAATCGGAAATGGAGTTTTTAGTAGATTCTTTCTCAGCTTTTATTGGATTCTCTGGTAATTCAAAATTACCCTCATGGATTTCAATATATTTATCATCTAAGCTTGTCATGAGGGTTTTAGGCAATTCCACTCCAGATAACTTATAATCCAAATCATGGGCCTCATTAAGTGTATATACCCAAGTCTTAGAATGTACAAAGTCTTGGGTGTCATGATCCTCCATCTCTATCTCCCAAGATTCAAGATTTTTAGATTGAAAATCGATCATGTGACTTTCCTCACTATTTTCTAAGCTAGGGCTCTCAACTAATTTCTTTTCAGATATGCCAAGAACATTTCCCCTAATTCCATCCGATATCTCATCTCTCACTTGAAAATCACCTACATCATCTTCTTCGGGCATGTCAGTCAAAGAATCCTTAAAAGTTGTCTTAAGTTCCCTAAAATCCTCTAGGCTAGTCTGAACTTGGTACTGCAAAAGGAGTATATCTTGAAGTGTGCAAGTTTGTTGATTCATCCAAGCCACAGATTCTAGTTCTTTAAGCGCTTCCATCAGAGATTCTTCGATTGCAATCAGAGTCTATCTCTGCCCTGGATCAGTAGTGATCTGGATTTGATGTACATATCTCACAACTATGTCCTTGTACTTTGCTATTGTTTGTTGTAGTCTGAGAAGTAGTTGCGAGTTTATTGGTGGCTCCCCAGTGGTGATCTGTGTGGACGTGGCCTCAGATGTGAGTCTTAGGGAAGAACGAGGGTTATAATATATTCGGTCTGGGGAATCAGAAGGGTGGTGGGTGGGTTCAGTGTAGTTATAGGTTGCGGTTGATTCCTTAACCTTAAGTGGCTCACCATCCACCTATGGTACATTCTCTCTAAATTTAGGGCACCTAGAGGTGATGTCTTGGGTTCTTTCTCTTTCATCCTGAATTGCTTTTCTTAAGTCTTCATATTCCCTTTTTCTGACCATTTTTTCATCCTGGACTATTTGGATCAGTACGACGATTGGAGGGTTCTTGTGAGATGTAGGAACCTGCCATTGGTGGGACTAATCAAGATAATTAGTCATCATGATGAGATCTTGATCCTGCATAGGGAGTGTCTTTAAGTGCTGTGAGATCTGTGTGGATGTCTAAGATATTGAGGTGGGTATGTCCTAGGCCTGAGGTGCGTGCATATAGGAATAAGGAGGAGCAATCTCCCACCAATAAGAAGTTGGGTTGGGAGGAGAACCCTGCTGATGGTAAGATGAGAAAGAGTATGGGTCCATGATTAAGATGATCAAAGGACACCAGAAGGGTCCTAGTGACCTTACACCGGTTACAAGGGACTGGCGGCAAAACAAGGCAAGGGCCTTGTAATCAAATTGGTCCTTAGAATCAGATGACCTGATTTTTCATTTAAGTTTGTGTTATTAAAAGTTTGGCTAGAGACCAATTGTAAGGAGTTCTCGCCTCTCAGGCTAACCTGACTAGTCTGGTTACGAGGGGACTATGGGGAAGGTTCTTCCTTTGGCTTCTACCTCCAGTTCCGTTACCCTATAGCCGCGATCGTTTGACACTACCCTACAGGCTTAGTTACCAGGTTTTGCAAGAGAGGTTGTAACTACCAAGTAGTCTCAAGCCAAATACATGCTATTTTATGTATTTTCTTGAATTCTTAACTTATTTCTTTAATGTAATAGGTGGTCGGAGGTCCACAAGGTGACTTGCCTCACCGACTAACTTTTGGGCTCATCGGAGTCCAAGTAAGTCAATGTGATCCTAGTGGCTCATGCACTTCTAAGTTGTTTCAAATTAAAGACCACAAATCAAATATAAACTCTCTAGTAAAGATGGAATTCAAATGATTTGAAACTTGGCAAGAAGATTCCTTTTTCAATAATCCTTTCAGGGAGTATTTTTTCAAAATTTTTACTATTTCCAACAAATTGTTATGAATTCTTAACTACCAAGGAGTGAAATCTAGGATTTAGACACCATGTTGGTCTTTCTATTGGAAACAGTACCAAATATACTCCAAAAATTTTGTAAAAATATGATAATTAAAGCTAATTTGATTATCTTTCAAACCCCACTAGATGCCAGTAAATCAGATTTGTATGTTGGTCAAAATTGATTTTCAAATTTCATGAAAGTTCTATTTTCAAGTAATCTGACACATATGTACTTTATGAATTTTCAAAAATTCCACAGAAGAAATTTCTTTTTGGAAATGGTGGTGTTAGAAAGACAATTTAAAAATCTAGTTCCAGTTCAAATTTAAGGATTTTTGGACCACTAGAAACACAACCATTGAATTTTAAAGATGACACTTACTTTTTGGCCGAATTTCCAAATAGGATTGTGTGCACCTGATTTCCATAGCTCTCGCTTCGATTCGTTTGCCACCTCTCTGGTTTAATCTGCACACAAAAATAGTATGTTAGAGATGAAATCAAAAGGTTGCCTTGCCTCCCCAGCAATGGCGCCAATTTATTCAGGGCGTAGATTGCAAAATTCTAGGTTCAGGAGAGTAGGAACGATCCGACAGGGTTGCCCAACGGATTCTTCTGATGGTGGCAGAGAAGACGGGAAGAAGAAGAAGAGAGAGAGGTAGAAGAAGGAAGAAGAAGAAGAGAGAGTTGAGAGTTATCTTCCAAATGGTGGCCCTTTGGTCCTCTTATAGATTTTTTATCTCATACAAATCCTTCCCTAAATCCTTCTTCTTGGTTGGTTTATTCTGGTGCTGCCACATGGTGCTCTCTATGCCGTCGGATGCAGATCGCACGGCTCCCACTCTCCCATGCCTTCGCATTTTTTCTTTTGCCGCATGCCCTCAAATCCTACCATAACATCGGCCGTCCGATCTTAAGATCGGATGTCTTAGACGGCCGCAGCCCCGTACCTTTTCCTAGGTGTGATTCACTCACCTTCCTGATTTTGTAAAACCTGTGCAATCGCACGTCCTACCTGCGGTGCGCTCTGATCTCACCACGTGGCGCGCTATTCACCATCGGATCGCGCAACTATGCCGGCATGCTCCCACCTCAATTTTGCACAGTGTAGGGCTCGAACACGTGTCCTGTGCGTACACATGCGCGCGTGAGCCAATGCGCTGTGCAAAGCCTTTAGTATATGTACTTGTTAGTTTTAATTTATACTCATCCAATCAGAGCGGGCGACGTGGCATGCTCATGACCGTTCATCTTTTCCGTGTATCTGGTGATGTAGGCCTTCGATTAAGTTGATTTCTACACTGTTGGACTGCGAACGTCAATCTGGATCCATTTGTCTGGTTGGATTTGTCATCTAAGGCTTAGATCTTCTTCAATTTTCCCCTTCGCTCCTGATCTTCTATGGACTCCATAGGGTGCTAGGGAGTCTAATTCATGCGATCTTGGATGCGTTGGACTCCCATCGTTATTCCAAACTAATCCATAAGGTTGGATCGATCATCTGTAGCCTTGGATTACCTGCAATCATTAATACCTCCCAAATAACATAGTTTAATACGTAAAACACATATACCAACTTTGATGCAGAATGCGATGCATATGCATACAGAATATTCATGTTAGGCTAAGTTCTAACTTAATTCAGGCGAGTTAGGGCCTATGATTGATGTGCAATCAGATCTCGTCAAAGGCACACCCATTGCTCGTTGAAGGCTTGCACCCGCATCCACCAGCGTGTTATCACGCACATTTGATCCTCCAATCAACTGTGCCCATGGCGTGTTGCATGCCACACTATCATGATCCAACACTTGAATTCCATTCGCTCGTCGCTCAGCACAATTTGCCACCCCCCCTCAACATCTCGAACAGGCACTCAGTGCTTGTGACAGCGCACTTGAGCAATGCGCTACATCTACATTTTAGTCAAAGTCTTGATTTCTTATGTGAACACCCTCAATAGTTGGATGACAATCCAATGACTGACATGAAGCTCCTCTTGATAAAGTGGGCTGATCGACTATGTGTTGCATCCAGGTCGACAGCACACAGATCTCATGGGGGATCCTTCAGAGAAAGAGGGCGAGGTGGGGAGCCACTGGGATGGCACTACATGGCGCCATCTGATCATCCGTCTTCCTACCTTTGTAGATGGTGCTACAGGGCTCTGATCGAAGTGATTTTTGCATTGTCAGACTACAATCATCTCTCTAAGTCCATCTGTATAGTCAGATTGATCATCTGCAATCATTATTAACTATCAATTAGAACATAAAATAACATTATTCTTTACATAACTAAATAAGTCAATTATGATGCAACTATGCAGCTCATGCATGCATTATTCTTAAGTTAAGCAAGAATTTAACTCAATTCTGGTTGATTAAGTCTTATGATTGCTGTGCAACCAGTGGGCTCAGATTTCTTTCTTTTAAGGTTAGAGTGTAAGGCTTGAGGGAAAGGAATGGGAGTTTTGCCTTTTGAATCTTTCCCTTTTCCTTGGTTTCCTAAGTTAGGGTGGGAGGAGTGTCGACATGCATTTGGGATGGTTGGGTTTCATGTGTGGGATAAGAGGGTCCAGGATCATTACTAGTTTTCCTACTCCTCAATTGTACCACATTTGCAGTGTGGTTGTTCCTGGGAGGAGGTCGAAGGCCCTAGTTTTGGTTGAAACCTGGGGGGTGCTGCAGGGTTGTCTAGATAGGAGGTTGATAATGATTAAGATTGAACCCTAGTTGTGGTTCCTTTGATTATTTCGATTAGCCATGGGCTAGGAAGGCAAATTATCTACAGGTCTTAGGTCTGGAGTAACCCCAATTTGATTTTTCAATGTAGTCACCATGCAATTTACTTCTGTCATTTTGTTTTACATGCCCTGTAGGGTTATAACAAGCTAGGCATTAATATAATTTTGAGACAGCCTAGAGAACACCGATTTTGCCCATAGATCCCATCTGGTTTTGATGGAAAGGAACTTGAGTCAGGGCTTTGCAGGAAAAGTTCAGGTTATTCCTCCAATTAGGGTTGTATGAATTGGTGGAATTTCCAAAATTATCCTAGAGAGTAGAGATATGCTCAGTAGCAGGGATAAAAGAATTTGGAGAATCATATGTCCCAGTCATTTTCACTACAACCTCAGAAAAGTAATTATGCTTAGTTGGAACAACACTAATGTTGTGCAAGTTTTCTCTCTTCAAGATGCTTGGTTGAGTCAGCTTTGGAGCTTGTTTCTGATTGAATTTTTCCTCTAATCTCTTTTTGTGAATTTGCATCTGGTCCAGCCTCTGTGCAATCATTTGGATATCATCCTGTGTTAGTGGAATAGATGTAGATCTAGAATCGATTTCATTTAAATTGAGTCTAGGATTAGAATTCCTACCGAAAGTATCAATTGAGGTATGATTAAATGAGTTTTCACTAATTTTTTCAAATAATTGGTATGCTCTTTCGACATCCTTTTTCAGGAGGTTTCCCCCACATGAGACATCCACAAACTTTCATAATTGATCTTCTAATTCATGATAGAAGATCTACACTAACTACCAAAGTGGGATTTCATGATGAGGGAAATTCCACAGTAAATCATAAAATCTCTCCCAAGACTCGTGTAAAGATTCACCATGTTTTTGTTGAAAGATCATAATTGATCTTCGCAATGCATTTGTACGACCGATTGGGAAAATTTTCTTAAGAAAAGCACTTTTGAGTTGCGGCTAAGTGGTTCTAGGTTAGCCGATAGTCCTAAACCAGTAAGCAGCCTTATCCTTAAGAATGAGAGGAAATAATCTCATGAGCCATAAGTCTTCCTACACATTGCGGGAGCGAGTAGTATGGGTAAGGACAGTAGTTCCTCCAAATGGCTAAAGAGGTCCACTCTGGGAAGGTCGTGAAAATGCTTGATGAAGTTTAGGATAGCCGACTTAATCTTGAAGTCTCCCATGGGAATTACCACTCTCGGTCTCTCTTCATAGTTAGAAGGATCATAAAAATCCTTCAGAGGAATGATAGGATCATGGAGTGGTAAATTGCCTCGTTGATTGGCTAGGTTCATCACAGTCCTAGCCAATTGTTCTTAATTAGTGTGAAGTTGAGCCAATTACTTAACCATCATCAACAATGGGTTAGGTGGGGGAGCCTAATTTTAATTCGGCAACTCATGATTTTCTGGATTTTGAGGTAGCTCCAGGCTAGGGAAATAAGGGAGGGGGAAGTCAGAATGTGGGTCAGATTGTAGATTTTGTATGGGATGGTTAGAGGTGGGATGACAGGTGGAGGCGGCACTGGACCTATTTTAGGGGTTTTCCATTTTATGAGGGGAAGAAGAATGTGGAAAAAGGGATTGTTTGGAGCATGAGGCAGAATCAAGTGGTCCCTCAAGGTGCGTGTTTTAGGATCGTCGCCCATGCATACTTTAGAAGAATATGAGGAGAGAAGGGAAAAGGAGAGAGAAAATGTGTGCAATCCAAGCAATCAAAATTCTAAGCCTAATCTTAAGGTTGACTCCTTAGTTAACTTAATACTTGGGAACCAGAAAAGTAAGAAACCAATAATTGAACCCCCTTCCTAAAATCAATCTGGCTAGACTAGAGAGGTGGCTTGGGCCCAAGCATGTACTGGGAAAATCACCAGAGACTTGTGTAAACCCATACCCATCGTTTGACTTCCCTCCTAGTCTGACACCACGTTTGATTAAGGGAGTTGGGACATTTAAGGGTAGCTTAAATTTCAGATATCAAGCCTAAGAATGGATGAAATCCTTAGGGGTCAAGTTGCTACAAGTTTTTAATTAACCTTAGGAGACTTAAAGTGCACAAGAGATGAAGGGCGTTAGTTTATTTGAATTTTTTTTTCTATGTACGAATTGGGCCACAAATGTTAAGCCCAAGCCAAAACAAATAGGGTTTGAAAATAAGGATTAAAATTAAAGGATTTTAGGGTTTTGATCAAGATTTCTAGATTTAGAGCTCTCTTTTTAAGATTTCAACCGAGGTTGTGAAGTTCCACACAATAATAGAAAAAAGTTGTTGGTGGAAGTCAGTTCCTTTAAAATTGATATACTACTAGAGAGAAATCAAAACCCTAAAGTTTGAAAAATCCTATGTGTGCAACTCCTAATATGAATCTCTTTCTTCAAAATCATTAAAGGTGGTGTTCCAAATAAGCAAACAACACCACCACTAGATAAGAAACCAAACAAGGAATTGAAAAATAATTTTGATGAGATTTTAGGAACTTGTTTGATATTTTTTCATAATTTTTCTTCTTACTGGTGTCAAAAGGTAGAAATGATAGATTTGGAAAATCAATTCTACAGAATCCTTAAACGATCTCTGAAATTTTTGAAAATTTTATATGTTGTAGATATTTTCAGAAGGATTCCATAAATATAAATTTCGTCCAAATCTAATAAGTAGAAAAATTTATAAAATTCATAGGCAGTAAAGAAATAGTAGAGAAACAAGGTGTGACCCCTATTCAATCCACTAATGTTTTAATTTTTTATTTTTATTTAAAACTTATGAAATTTGGACTCAAGGTTCCTGACTCAAAGCGACTTCCTTGGGTGAAGTTTGGTGATTGTAGGAAGCCTCTAATCACCCAAACTTGATTTTTGAAATTCAAGACAAAAGTCTAGATTTTCAAAAATCAGACACCAATAAGATAAATGTGGTGGATAATGGATGAAAACAATCAAACAAATGATTTTTAGGGTTCCACCACCCCAAAATTTTCTTATTTTTATGTTTCTATGATATTTTGAAGATTTTTTTAAGTGATTTTCTTAGGGTTTCCAAGGGGGTTTTGGCAGGTACTTACCTTAGAATCCCAAGAAGAAAAGGTACTAGAAGCTCTCGCTCTGAGTCGTAATGATCCCACTTTTGCCTTGATTTTGCACCTGGCCAAACAGATATAGAACTAGGGAAAATAAAATTATGTAAGAGAGATAAACAAGCAAAAACTAAGCCGTGCCATCCCGACAATGATGCCAAAAAGTGATACGGAATTTACGTGATTTTATAAAGATGCAAATTAAGTCATTGAGATGCGTAAAATCGAACAACTCAAAATTTATGACCTTAATAGGATGAGTGTCTAGGGTCATCCAGGGAAGCACTTTATTTCTCAAATCGGATTTTCTCTTTCTCGCTCTCTCAAATCAACACTTGAATTTTTGGTTTTGTACTTTTTTTGGGTTTTTGTAGAGATAATCGGGAAATGTTGCGGAAAAGGAAATCGAAGCTACACCCTATTGATAGGAACTAAGTCTCTTCTCTAAGCTCACCCTAAGTACGTGGAGACCTAGAGTAATTAGAGAGAGAATGTGTGTGTGCACTAAGCTACCAAAATTAATGCTTGAAAATAGAGACACAAGTGGAGAAAGGCACTTTATATTAAGGAAGACTAAAGTTTTACAAAATACCTAGGGAGATCAATTGAGTAGAGGAGTTCCACTCAATTAATATTTAGGTAGATGAATGCTTCTACTACACAAAATTAAAGGAAATAAACAAGAAGAGAAATTCTCCCAAAATGATGAAGAAGAAGACAGCTCTTGCTCCAAGCACAGCAGCTCCTGAGCTTGAAAAGAGCTTCTCCCAGCTTCCAAGTTGATGCTCCTCCTAGCTCTCCAAATGGTGGATGTCTTCCACCTTTCCTTCTTCCTACCCGGCTATGCTCCTAATGGTGCTCGCAAGCTTGAGGCACAAGGAAGAAGGGAGAAGAAGAATGAACACCAAGAGAGAAAGGGAGAGCCCTCTTGATTACTTCCTTCTTTCCTCCTCCTTGGCCGTATGTAAGGTAGATGTAGGTAGAATGAATGTATCTTAGGATGGGATAAGATGGTGTTAGAATGGGGTATTTATAGGAGTAGACAAGGGGGTTTACGTGGAATCTAGATGGAGGGCTAGGATGGATTGATGGGGTGTTTATGGGGATCCCATGGTGGAGAAAGGTGGTGCCACCTTTAAGGGTGCAGTGGTGGTGGTTATGGTTGGAAGGGGCACCAAAGGTGGCACCAACCATGGAGGGATGCCATGGTTTTGGCACCAACTTTGGGGGGTTATAGAAGGTTAGGTTTTGGAGGGAAGAAGGGAGGGTGGAGATGGGGTTTAGGCTTGAGTGTAGGGTTGGAATTGATGGGTTTTGGAGGGAAAAAGTGGCGAAAAAATGGGGGTGGTTGTAGGTTGTTTTGGCACCACTTTTGTGGTGACTTTTGGTGGTGGTGATGGGGTGAAGAGGTGGCTACAAGGTGGTGCAAAAAGGGAGTAAGAATAGGTACCTTAGGTGGACTTAGGGTTAGGTTTATTTGGTGGAGCTAGCTAGGTGGAACTTAGGGTGATGGTTGGAGAGAGCTAGGTAGAGCTAAGCTAAGCTAGCTTAGCTAGTAGAGTAGTGGAGGAAGGAGTAGAGGAGCTAGGGTTTTGGTTGGAGGAGCTGAGGAGCTGCATTGGAACTTGCTAGAGCTAACTGCTGCTGAGGAGAATTAGAGCTAAGCTTAACAGCTAGCTAGTTCTTTGCCAGCAGCTAAATGAAGCTAGGTTGAGCTAATCTGTTATGACTTGAGCTGAGGTGAGCTGGTGTTGGCCTTTCTGAAGACTACCTAGCTACCTAAGGTAGTTTGCTTAGGTCAAGTAGCTCAGCTCAACCAACAAGAACTAAGTAGATTCTTCGGGAGCTCAAGTTGGGCCTTCTTGAGCTAGTTGAGAACTTCTTCAGCTTACTAGGCTTAGCTGGTCGATGGTAGTAGCTAATCCTAGTCAGGAAGAGCTCTTAAGAGTTGGATAGAGCTGGGAGGAGCTAAATGTGGCTAGGATTAGCTAAGTTGAGTTGGTTTGAACTACCATTTAGTTGAGTAGAGCTGAATGGAGCTAAGATGAGCTAACCTGAGCTATCATCCAACTGAGGTGAGTTGAATGGAGTTGAGATAAGCTAATCGCAACAAGGTTGAGCTGGAATCCAACTAAGATGTGCTGGATTCAGCTAGGATCTAGCTGAATTGGGCTTCTCCTTCATCTTCTACCTTTCTTGGTGCCAGGGTTTGTGGGATCTGATTTCCTATTCATCCCTGACACTAAAGTAAACATGTCAAAATAAAAAAAAGAATGCAATGCATACCTAACCTAAGAGAATGTCTAAATGCAACCCAAAACCTTAATGCAATGTGCAAAACCTAAGAGCTAGATGTGTTTTAGGGCATAAGAATGATGATAAACAGGCATTTATCAGTGATCATATCAACCTTTACATTCTCAGAGCATGGTCTTCACGCGATTATTGCCACTCATTTCTGATCTAATGGTGATGACATGTGCTATGCAGGTCCCCTTGGTGTGAGAAGCACGCGAGCAGGCTTGTTCTCAACACTCTAATTTGCATCCGATGGTCCTTTGCACTGCTTATCGTGATAAGGCATGATTCCTCAATGCAAGCAGCATGCCGCCAAACTTGATCTCTACTGCACGATCGAAGATGGATGCCTCTTAGCTCGCCACATGTCACAAGCACGATGAAGGCGTAGCGCATGCAATGGAGACTCGATCTTAGCCAAGCGATCAGAGATCAACGACCCTCGTTCCTCCTCGCTGAGATGCATGGTTGAGGGCTCAAAATGCCCATTTTTCCCCTCTTTCTCCACTATATAATGACTATAACCCCTATCCTTCCTCCTTATCCCTTCCTACATTCGCCAACTCTTTAGAGCTCCAAAAGCACTTCTAAGCTTTGTTTTAGTGTCCCAAACCCTTAAGAAGCTCCACTAGAAGCAATAATAACTTTTCCACCTCCTTATCCCCCGTTCGTGGAGCTCTTGCTGACTGTCTCCTCATCCCCAATTCTAGGAAGTGGATCACACCGTGATGACACCCTACCTTCGTTTTCCAAGCGTCGTCTATGCAACTCATCCTCTAAGCAACCATCTAGTAGGATAACTTCTCTTCCTCTCTCTTTTTACTGCTTTCTAGTTTAGATTTTAATTCCCATAATAATTCTGTAGTAGTTATTTTGTAATAAACATTTGTGGAGATTTATATAGAAGTAATTTCTCTCTCTCTCTTTCTCTCTCTCTATTTATTTTTTTGCAAAGTAGAATAATTTTCCTGCTTAGTAGAGTAAAGTAGATCAGCTAGATAATATTCCATCTACTATCTGCCTTATAAAGCATACCAAAAAAATTACTTAGCCACAAATTGCCAAAAAGAAAAAAAAGTAACATGGATTTCCCACATAATCAAATGTCGCCTCCCTGAGTTTGACATAGGACTCACTTAAGATTCGATTAATCTATTTGATCCCAGATTTTTCTCGACTACGATGACTCAGGTTTCTATTTCTGGAAACCCTAAATATTTTTGCATAAATTTTTTGACGATCACTCACCTACAAGGACTTCCTCCTTCTTGGTAGGCGGATGAGACCCTTTACATCAAGAAAAGGTGATTCTCCATTTGTCGTGCTTCATGAATTGGGAGGCAACCCTTGCCTCGAAATCCACAAAGATCTTGCCCTAGAGGATCAAATCCTCTACACCAAGTAGTAGTAGGTCGACCATTCCTTTGTCCTGGTAGATGCCCAACACTTGGGCAAGTAGATTAGGAAGAGGGTTCCACCCCTAGGGATCAAATCCCTAGTTCTAGTACATGAAAGTCATCTAAGGAACATCTTAGACGATGCCCTATAGCATGTAAGGAGAGGAGGGCATTGACTCTAGAGGAACTTAGCTAACCTCTCTCTTCTTCCCAAGAAGAAAAGAGGCACCTGGTCCTCCTGATGGATGCCTTACTTCTCTTGCATAGCTTTAGGAAGAAGAACAAGGGAAGAAGAAGAAGGTGGCTGCCTTTGGATGGTGGATACACTTGATTAGAAAATCAATTATGGTTTCCATCTATGTTTAAGGAGATATTTTTAGGGTTCTTTAAACTAAACCTAGTATGAAAGGAACTCTTGGATCTCTATCCAAGGTTTGGGATCTAATCCTATTTGCATTTTATAGGATTGGCCCCATAAAATCTCATGGAATATTTTGATCTACTATGAAAATATTAATTAATTACAATAAAACCCTTGGATTTTGCATCTAATTAAACTAAGTGCAATTCATCACCAAATTGAATGCAATTAAACTCCATGAAGCACTTCAATCAATCCAATCAAATAGTAACCCACCAAAATAATTATTGTTTCTTCATGAAAATTATCAAGGATTCAGGTTTAGTAGAATTATGGCATTGTGGCTATCGTAGGCATTTCAAATACTTGTGAATCATTCACACTAGAAGACATATGTAACCCTCATGATTAAATCCCAAGTCCACTATCCATCCTATCATGAGTTAGATACTTTTACATTCTCCTTGTATCACTAGGGCAAGAATGAAGACTAGATATTTTCCTAAATTAATGCTTTCTTCTCTTTCATACATAGGTCTGATCAGGACTCATACGACCATGTGCATGGATTTTCATACATCGTAATATACAAGGAGCGAGCTTGAGTCTCCTGATCTGCTGCGTGCATGTACGACAGTGGATATATGTGATCCATTTGAGAGATCATGTGTCTTTTGTGCCCTCATATTCACACCAGCATTCCAGTCATACCACTACTATGGGTGCATCAATTATCTATCCATCATATGTGTATACTCAAACTTAGAGACACATATCTATCTTAGGTCAAAGGATATCCCTTCTTTGTGAGAGTGATAAGAGATAGACTTCTGCATCTCCATGTTGTCGAATCAACTCGTTAAGTCAACTTGCGTGACAGCCCTGAATCTTTATTCCCATGTAGAGGATGCGCATCAAGGGTATCAATTAGCCAATAGTCTTTGATGGATTTTATATGTCCTAAGCGAGCCATCTGAGTTATGCGATAAGATTATAGTTGCATCTAAATAAAGAATTTTATTATTTTCTAGTAATTGAGTTGAGTCACTTAATATGATTAAGGTTACAAACTTAGCCATATTTAATAAATCTAATGTGTGTTGATTTGGAGATCTAAATGATTTAAAGGATTCAATAGCACATCATGAAACCATATGATTCAATCAATTATTTCCAATTTGAGTTGGGATAGTAACCTTCTCTAGAGGTTGTCACCTGATTGATATTCTTAATGGAGATTCTAGAACTACAACGCGAGTCAAGTTAAGGAGTTAACCTAATGAAACAGGAGATAACGGAACTCCCTCTCCAATGTTATAGAGAAGCATATCCTTAAACCTATGATAGATGTGTCTCTATTCACGAACACATGCATTTGACAAACTAATAGTTGATGCATCCATATTGGTGTTGATACTAGAAAGCCGGTGCATGTGAGATGAAACAGGAGGTGCGTCATCCCTTAATGGGATCACACAAATCTATTACATTGGTGTATGTAATAGAAGGCATGAGCTCACTCTCTATATGTTGGGAATAATAATTCGACATTTGGTTGTAGAGTCCTAATTTGACTCAAGGCAAGAAGAGAAGAAGATGGAGCTTTAGAAAAGATTTTCATCTTCCTTCTCATCTGTTTGCACCTCAAAACACGCCTGTAATAATGCCTTCTTATGCTATCTCCTAGCATTCACAGTGCATATTAGGATCCTGTAATCGCATTTGCAAAAACACTTGCATTCATGCATTTAATTGAGAAGAGAAGAGAATAAAACAATGGTTTGCATTTTTACATTTTTCTTCAGGTGTCTCTTTGCAAAAGTCCCCTCTCCATATTTTATTTCCTTTCTTTCTTCTCTTCCCGCGATTCTTCCCGCGGCTGCAATTCTTCCCTCGCCATGCTGCAGCATGCCATTCCCTGCCATCGCCTCTCCCTGCGGCTGCCACTTCCCTGCCCTTCCCCCTGCTGCAGCCATGCCTCCCCGCCATGCTCTCCTACTCTATAAGAAGCTGCAGCTTCTTCCTCGCGAGAAAAGAGACCATATACACACTGCTGCAGAGAAGAACCCGCAGCCACCACCTCCTCCACCGTCTTCCCCTCCCATACGTCGGCCCTCCGTCGAGGAGGCACCCGGCGAGCAAGAGAACCAACTGTGGTGCACACCACCACAGTGGGAGCACCACCGCCCAGCTCTTCAACGAGCCGGTGGGCGTGGTGCATTCCCTCGCTTCATTTTTTTTCTCTTTAATGCCATTGCCGCCGCTCTAAGCTTCGAAGCTTGAAGCCACGGCAGCAGCAGCCATGCAGCAGCAGCAGATCCTCCCGCTCCTCCGTGACCATCCCCGCAGCCGCCCGTCAACTTCGCGCGTGCCTGCAGGGCCATTCCCCGCTTAACCTCCATCTTGACGTCCCCGCAGTTGCACCTGTAGCCGTCCGCCGTGCGCACTGCAGCAGCCGGCTACGGCCTCGCGCCGTCCCCTGCCCTCCTCCGCGACCTTCCACGACCGTCGCAGACCCTCCTCCACGTTCGCTTCCCCGTGCCATCGCCCGCTCGTCGTCTTCGCGCCGGCCTGCAGAATCCTCGCGCGAAGGCGCGCCTGCACCTGCGACCATCAGACGTCCGCTGCCATCTCCAGACGACGCGACGTCCAGACGGCGGGCGTTTTCTACGGACAACTTATCTTGCGGCGCTCGCCCGCTCTCTCCAGTTCTCTCTCGCTCCTGCGTCCGCTCCCTCCCGCTCTCTCTCTCTCTCTCTTTCTCTCTCTCTCTTTTTTTCCTCACTGCACACACTACACCAACACACGCACCTACACTCACTCTTACGCACACACACACACTTACACTATAAGTATAGTTATATATAGTAACATATATATATATATACTTATATATTTACTTATATATTTACTTATATATATAGACATATATACTTATATACATATATATATATACATATATATAGATACATATACTTATATACATATATATATATATACATCTATATAGTATTATATGTATATACTTATATACATATAAACATACATATATATATATACATACATCTACACCTATATATATATATATACATATATATCTATGTATATCTATACATATATACATATACATTTATATATATATAGATATATTCACTTATATACATACATATGTACATATATTTTCACGTTATTTGCTATACGCTGTATCGCGGGAATATCTGCACTAGTTGCTGATATTTCCCGATACACGCGTACAAAAAGTGTGGAGACATTCATCATCCATCCTCTATCCACACTCCATGCAGCACCTAGTTGTGTTGGTTGCGTCTCTCTAGATGTCAACTGACTCGACATAGTGATACACTCCATCGTCACCTCCACCCCCACCCTTTTATATATATACTACATATATATATATCTATAGATACTATATTTACTTTCTGTCTGTTAACTTCCTTCTTGGTAAAAAGATAAAAAAAATATATAAAAGAAATAGATAATCGTTGATCTATAGGTACCTCGTCTTGCGAGTAGCAAGGCATGTTTTGGAACTCTGTTTTGGCTAAAAGCTAAGGACACAATTTTGAGAGTGTGCCTCAAGGACAAGGATTATCAGAAAAAAAATCTAAATAAGAAAAATACCAAAAATAGAATAAATGAACACAAGAGATGCATTTTAAGGAAAACGTAGAAATTGGACTTGAACCCCACTTCCCTGAGTTCGGCCCTGGGCCTAAAAGTGAAAAGATAAAATCAATTAGTTAGGTTAAAAATTTTTGTAAAGCGATGGTTAGGTCCAAATTAGGTTAACCACTATACATATTTCAACGATAAAAACATCATATTAACAACCTGTCCGGGTCGACCCATCAACTTTTCTGACGTCGTTGCCGGTGAAGTGCATCTTCAAGTAAGTTTTTATTTAATTCCTTTCAATTTTTCTCCTCTCTTCATGGGTATTTTTGTTTTTGATGTACAGGTGAATCGGGTTGCAAGGAGAAGATAGGCAGACGAAGTTAGGAACGAGGGCAGATCCAAGGTGAGAAGGAGAGCGCGAAGATGTCGACACCACATTAAAGCTTCTCACACGTTGCCGAACAAGTAGGTTTTCCTTTTCTTAACAAACTAGGATTAACTTGCCACCTCAATAAAAAAAAAAAACTAAATACTAAAAAATTAAAAAAACTTATTGGGATCTCTTGAGGCAAGTGGATTAAAATTCACTTTTTTGATTGGTTGTCTTCGCTCCCACCGCCTCGAGATTTCCCGCCCTACTTCGCTGAGCGAAAATCCGAGAATTTTGATTCTTTAATTCTTCGCCGTGAGAAGTATTCTTTGAGGCAAATAAAAAGATTGTTTGCATCCCTCTTTTGCCTCACTTATCTTTAACTAAGGATCACATTTTTTGTGGGGACATGGAATTGAGTTAATTTTAATCCCACCACGACTTTTCAACTTGCCTGAGATTCGATCCTGAATACTTCAACCGCAACATTTTGATTTTCTTTATCTTTTGGTTGAAGCCTTGTGTGTAGAAATCATTTCTGGTGATTGGGAGCACTTAAATTTAAGTGCTTTGGCTCCCTTTCACATTGATATAAAACTGATTCGTGCATCCATACATAGAAATCTCCATTTAACGTAGCCTATTGCATTTTAGCATGCATTAACTAGCTGATATTGAAGAAGGGTTTCTTGGGCTTAAAAAGAAAACATATCTTTTTGCAAAAACCTGGAAATTGGTTGAATTAGTAATTCAACAAAACCTTAAAATTCATATTACTTAAGGCTGAACTTTAAAAACCATTTACCAATAAAAAAATCAATTCGGGGAGATTTCCCCATTGCATGCTTGTTTTACACACTCTGAAAATCAATCACTTGGGCATTACCCGTAAAGAACGCCCTTTACATTCCAGAAACACTTGATCCTAAACCTCTAAATAAAATTGGTAGTAACTTCACCCTTGCTAAGGATTGGAGGTCTAACTACCCGTGTGTAGCGGCTACGTGCTGGTGAGAGTTCCCGTGTGATATCGGGTGTCTAAGACTGGGGCAAACGGCCTTTCAATCGGGCTCAGTAGTTCTGTGGTGCTTGCATTCGGTTCCGTAATTCGTGATAGTAGGTAACTTATATCTTTAGGTCTAAGGGCACACTGTAGATGTTAGGAACTTGACTATATTGATTTGTAATCAAGTGTACCTTTGCGGCATCATTTCTCTCATCTCTTTTCCCTTCTCATCTTCCCAACTCTTCCTGGGTAGTGCATGTTTGGGAGGAGGTCACAAAACCCTGAACTGTTTGAATTGACCGCTAAATTTAGAAAAAGAGCCGAATCCTCCTCCTCCTCTACAAACACACACACCCCAACCTCACCACTTCGTCACAATTCCAACACCAGGCTTATCTCGAGAAACCCTATAAGACCTTCCTTATCGAGTATCATGCCAAGTGACTCGGTAAGTCATGTGGAACGGGCTTCTGCGAGCCAGTATTTCAACACAGAGGACCAAGCCTCTGTGTGCTTGGACGTATATTTACATACGAACGCGTCTTCTGGAATAGAAGACGCCTGCACCCCGGGGAACAACCCGTTTTCTACCACGTATAACCCAGGGTGGCGCAATCATCCGAATTTCGCATGGTCCAACAACCCGCAGCGCCAAAACCCCGTTAGTGGATCGATGCGATCGTCCGCATCCGTCATCCCAAGGGCCTAGTCTAATCCTATGGCAAATCCACCATCAGGCCCTTGTGTACCGCAAACCAAACAGGCATCAAGGCCTCTTGATAAATTGATGCGAATGATGACGGAAATGTTAAAGCGCCATAAAGAGAACATGACCTCTCTTCAGCATTTGGCGCAGCAGAATGCTGAGATCAGTCAACTAAGCATGGTGACTCGATCTCAGGGCACTCTTCCCACCCAACCTGTTCCAAACCCGCAAAACTTCGTACCCTGTGATCTGCAACCATAGGTACAACCTTCTCAGGAACAGGTTCATCAAATTCTGCAAGCTCCGAGTATTCCTCCAGGATTTCAGGTTAATTCAGCTACAGCACTGCATTCTCATGCTGATAGCGATTACATCAAGGATGACACGTCTGACGAGGACATGACTGTCAGTACGTGTATCGAACTAATTGGAGCCGATTCAGACTGCTGCGAATTACCTGACAACTGCCTGACCAACATAAACTGTGACATTCCCCAATCCCTCCCTATTCCCGTACCTTCTCCTGACTAGACTTCTGACGAGGTTTTCTCCGCTTCCCATACCTCATGGTCTGAGTCATCACCGGGCTGCTCACCGTCGGTCCACACTATGGAAGATCGGATTGCCCTTTCTTTCCTGCCAAATCAGGCGGATTTGTAACTCCACATTGGGACCTTGAGCCCACATCTTACTCACCGGGGCTATTCCCTTTTGGATCCATCTATCCAAAAAGCCCCTCTTCTTGGCCAATCTAAGGGCCAACTTCCTCTTCCAGATCTGTTTTCTGATCCTCCTGGGACACTCTCGTCTCAGAAAATGCCAAATCTCTCTCCATCCACCATCACTTTTCACGCCTCTATCGCGATCACTTCACTTTTCTCGTCACCACCCACCATCCACCCACCCTACCACCCTGATCTATACCCTGAACCTCAGCTCTTGTTACCCGATCTTTCGTCCTTTCTCTGCCTTTCCCTGCATGCATATGAGGACATAGCATTGTTTGGCATGGGGGGGTGGATAGGCATCCATAGGATCCGGGTATTTTATGGTATCATACAGTTTCCACCCATTTATAAATATGCAAGAAAAAGGAAAAAGAAAAAAAAAGAAATATATAATAATAAATGGTGTTTAGTAATGATCTGAAAGCTGAAACAAAAAAATACAATAAGTGTTTATGGATATTCAACCTCTGTTTTGAAGATTTTCCAGGCCACAGAAGCTTGATTCGCTCAGGCTCGGCTTAATTCACTTAAAGCATTGGCAAAATAGATCAAAATATCTCCTAACTAAGGATGTATTCTTGTACCTGAGACACCAGTACAGGATCCGTTGGTTTGCATTTTCTTGAGAGCTTAAGTAAACTTGGTTCACACTACACATATCAGGAAAGACTAGGTGAACATAAGATCCAACCCTAGTGTTCATTAGGGAAGGTGGAGTCCTTACCTGTGCGTGCAGCTAGACTTTTTATCTCAGGCTTTAGTCTTGTGTTTAGGAGCGACTCTTTCTACCAAAAGGAAACTCTCCCACCAAAAAAAAAATTTGTGCTCTTTCAAAATGTGTTGTAAGAGATATACTGACACGTGCTTCAGAAAAAAAAAAAGAGTTGTCAAAAAAAAAAGATGTTGCAAAAGAGTCAGTATATCTCATAAATTTCTGTATACTTTGTTTTCCGGTGAGCCACAAAAAGAATCAGAAAATGGGAGTTGAGTTTTCCGTAATCATCTTAAGGGTCAATCCGAAAACACGAGCTGAAACTGGGACCAACCTGTACTTAAAAATTCGTGAAACCCTGGGAGTGAGTCTTAAGGTTCACCTGGTTAGTCTTGATACTTCACTATGCACAAACCATAACCTCTTGAGCTCTCGAGTACGGCAAAACCTCCTGAGTCGTTGAAATCGTACTTAAGGTTTAAATATCAAGAGTCCTGGTTAGTTGAGAGATGATCTTTGTCATGTAAGACTTAAAGTACTGGTAATCTTTTTTACAATTGGTTCTCACAATATCCGATAATAAACACACCGATATCACCTCAGAAGAAAATCTTCTGCTTAAGATGATTTCTAAATACAGTTTTGCTAGGGACTAGCAAAAGGTAGGCATGGGGCTATATGTTTGCACCTCAAAACACGCCTGTAATAATGCCATCTTATGCTATTTCCTAGCATTAACATTGCATATTAGGATCCTGTAGTCGCATTTGTAAAAACACTTGCATTCATGCATTTAATTGAGAAGAGAAGAGAATAAAACAATGGTTTGCATTTTTACATTTTTCTTCAAGTGTCTCTTTGCAAAAGTCCCCTCTCCATATTTTATTTCCTCTTTCTTTCTTCTCTTACCGCGATTCTTCCCGCGGCTGCAATTCTTCCCGCGCCATGCTACAGCATGCCATTCCCTGCCATCGCATCTCCCTACGGCTGCCACTTCCCCACCCTTCCCCCTGCTGCAGCCATGCCTCCCCGCCATGCTCTCCTCCTCTATAAGAAGCTGCAGCTTCTTCCTCGCCAAAGAAGAGACCATATACACGCGGCTGCAGAGAAGAACCCGCAGCCACCACCTCCTCCACCGTCTTCCCCTACCATATGTCGGCCCTCCATCGAGGAGGCACCCGGCGAGCAGGAGAACCCACTGTGGTGCACACCACCACAGTGGGAGCACCACCGCCCAGCTCTTCGACGAGCCGGTGGGTGTGGTGCATTCCCTCGCTTCATTTTTTTTCTCTTTAACCCCATTGCCGCCGCTCCAAGCTTCGAAGCTTGAAGCCACGGTAGCAGCAGCCACGCAGCAGCAGTCGATCCTCCTGCTCCTCCGTGACCGTCCCCGCAGCTGCCCGTCGACTTCGCGCACTCCTGCAGGGCCATTTCCCGCCTAACCTCCATCCTAACGTCCCCGCAGTTGCACTTGTAGCCATCCGCAGCGTGCTCTGCAGCGGCCGGCTACGGCCTCACGCCGTCCCTGGCCCTCCTCCGCGACCTTCCGCGACCAGCGCAGAACCTCCTCCACGTTTGCTTCCCCGTTCCATCGCTCGATCGTCGTCTTCGCACCGGCCTGCAGAATCCTCACGGGAAGGCGCGCCTGCACCCACGACCATCAGACGTCCACCACCATCTCCAGATGATGCGGCGTCCAGACGGCGGGCGCTTTCTACGGACGGCTTATCTCGCGGCACTCGCCCACTCTCTCCAATTCTCTCTCGCTCCTGCATCCGCTCCCTCCCGCTCTCTCCTCCCACTCTCTCTCTCTCTTTCTCTCTCTCTTTTTTTTTATTCACAGCACACACTACACCAACACACACACCTACACTCACACTTACGCACACACACACACTTACACTATAAGTATAGTTATATATAGTAACATATATATACATACATATATCTATAGATATATATATACTTATATACATAGTATATCTATATAGTTATGTATACATACATATATATATAATATATATATATATATATATATACTTATATATTTACTTATATATATAGACATATATACTTATATACATATATATATACATATATATAGATACATATACTTATATACATATATATATACATCTATATAGTATTATATATATATACTTATATACCTACATATATATATATACATACATCTACACCTATATATATATATATACATATATATCTATGTATATCTATACATATATACATATACATTTATATATATATAGATATATTTACTTATATACATACATATGTACATATATTTTCACATTATTTACTATACGCTGTATCGCAGGAATATCTGCAATAGTTGCTGATATTTCCCGATACACGCGTACAAAAAGCGTGGACACATTCATCATCCATCCTCTATCCACACTCCACACGGCACCTAGTCGTGTTGGTTGCATCTCTCTAGACGTCAACTGACTCGACATAGTGATACACTCCATCGTCACCTCCACCCCCACCCCTTTATATATATACTACATATATATATATCTATAGATACTATATTTACTTTCTGTCTGTTAACTTCCTTTTTAGTAAAAAGATAAAAAAAATATATAAAAGAGAATAGATAATCGTTGATCTGTAGGTACCTCGTCTTGCGAGTAGCAAGGCATGTTTTGGAACTCTGTTTTGGCTAAAAGCCAAGGACACAATTTTGAGGGTGTGCCTCAAGGACAAGGATTACCAGAAAAAAAATCTAAATAAGAAAAACACCAAAAACAGAATAAACAAACGGAAGAGACGCATTTTAAGGAAAACGTAGAAACTCGACTTGAACCCTACTTCCCTGGGTTCGACCCTGGGCCAAAAAGTGACAAGATAAAATCAATTAGGCCAGGTTAAAAATTTTTGTAAAGAGATGGTTAGGTCCAAATTATGTTAACCACTATACATATTTCAATGATAAAAACATCATATTAACAACCTGTCCAGGCCGACCCATCACCATCTCAATAGTATAAGGAGAAATCAAGAATAATCTTATCCAAGGAGGAATGACAACAGTCTAATGTGATAAGACCTTAAGATAATATTTTCCTCTATATGTGAAGGATTCACGAGTATTCGAAATACTTGAAGGGGAGGAGTGCAAAATTTCACCTATGCTGTAGCTTCATTATTGGAGTGATGAAACCAATAATGATTTTGATGGGTTTTTATTTGAAAATAAATCAATTGTAATTTAAAGAGTTAAAGCACTTTTGATTTGCTAATGATTAGGCACAAAATCCTTGTATTGGAATACAATTAATTTAAGTTTGGATACTAGATCCAAACATCTCATAAATTCTTATGGGCCAGTGATGCAAAAATCAATTAGGATGTGATCTCCACCGTTGGATGGAGATCCAGTTGATCCTATCAAATTAGGAATGGGATTTGAAATCCCTATAAATATCTCCTAATGAAGAAACCCTAATGGCCATTCAATCAATTCCCTTGATTAGAAAACAATTCCACCAAAAAGCCACTCAAATTCATGTAGCCGTAGTTGGCAAGAGGAATGTAGGAGGCACCCTCCTCGGTGCCTTCAGTAGCGAGCCGACCAACAACAATGTTGGTCGGCACCTACCTTATGAGTTGGTTGACCAGTTGGTGAACCAACCGACCAACTATAGAGAGCTGAAGCTACAACTCTCTCTTCCTTGCTAGCTCTCCTTCCCTTAAGTAGACATTCAACCATCTCTCCTATTGGTCAACTACCTACTATGGGACAAATTTCTCTTAGTATTCTTGAAGGCATTCTAGAGGTGTTACTTAAATTATGAGGTGATCGTCGCTTCAGATTTGAGAAGAAGTTCGTGAATCACTTGTGGGATTAGTCCTCCACAACACGAGACTCTCATCCACCCATCAGGGAGGAGTAGCTTAGGTTTTTGTTACGACTTATTTGAGGAGGCATTACATCTTGGGGTGTTGCACGAAGCCACCCACAAAAGATATAACTTATATACTTGTTGGATCCTTGAACAGGAGGAAACTAGCTTCTCTCATATAGATCCGAATTTAGGTATTTTCATTTTCGTTTGGTTGATCGTGTTTGGCATCAATTCGATCTCATATTTGAAAAATTTTAAACACTTTTTTCTTGTGTTTTCATGCTTCCACGATGCCATGAGATCAATGTAATCGATCCCTTTAGTCTCAAGAAAAGATTGCCACTCTTCCAAGACTAGAGATAATAATTCGATATCATGATGGTTGATAAATGCCAGTTTATCATCATTCTTATGACCTAAAAGAAACCTATCTCTTAGGATTTTAACTCCGCAAATCGATTTTTGGGCTGCATTTAGGCATCAATTAGGTTAGGTACGCATTGCATGTTTTGTTGTGTTTTTGACATGTTTATTTGAGTGTTAAGGATGAACAAATAGTTAGATCCCTAAAACCCTAGCACTTAGGAAGGCAGAAGATGAAGAAGAAGCTCCTTTCAACTGGATTCCAGCTTGATCAAGCTCATTCCAGCTGGCTCCTAGCTCATTCTAGTTGGATCAATTCATCCCTAGCTCCACTCAGCTCATCTCAGCTGAATGGTAGCCCTATCTAGTTCACTTTAGCTCCATTCAGCTCACCTTAGCTGGATGGTAGCTCAAACTAGCTCAAGTCAGTTGATCCCAGCTCCATTCCAATTCCTCCAGCTCAGCAGAGTTCACTAGAAGTTCAACCTAACTAGGACTAGCTACTAGCTAGACCTGGTTAGCTGAAGATGACCTTAACCAGCTTAGGCCAGCTCAAGTCCAGCTCCCAGGGGTTCAACTCAGCTCAACATAGTTGAGTTGAGCTACTTGACCTAAGCTAGCTACTCCAGCTTGCTCAGTAATCTTCAGGAAGACTAGACCCAGCTCACCTTAGCTCACATTAGTAGAAGCCAGCTTATCTTAGGTTGGCTTAGCAGCTAGCAAAGAACTACCAAGCTAAGCCAGCTAAGGCAGCTCCTCGCAACTCTCTTCAGCAGCCACCTGCTCTAGTGCAGCTCAAGACAACTTTGTCCAACTCATCATCTCCAAAACCCTAGCTCCCTCTACCTCTCTACCCTACTCTGTACTACCTAAGCAAACTTAGCTAGCTTACCTAGGCCACCTCCATGGCATCCATACCTAACCATAAAAACTACCTAGCTAAGCTCCACCAAATAGCTCTAAATTTAGTCCACCTAAGCTCCTAGGCCTAAACCATGTTTGGCACAAACCCTTCACCACCCTTCAACCCACTACCACCACCAAAAGACACCACAAAAGTGGCACCAAAACCACCTACAACCACCATTAGAGTTGGCACCACTTTTATATCCAAAACACCCCCACATCCTAGTCATACACCACTCGACAAAGCCATCCATACCCTACACATAACCCCCCTTCTAGAACCCTCCTTGGTGGTGCCAAAATGAAGGCTTCTCTTCATTTTTGGCACCACCTTTAGGTGACCTTCCACCACATAACCACCACCTATGCACCCCTCTTCTTGGTGCCAAAATCCCTCAACCATAGGATCACCTAACCACCTCCTAAAGCCCATCCAAGCCCTACACCTAATCTCCACACCAACCACCACTCTCCACTTCTATAAATACCCTCCTAACTACCACCAAAAAATTAGTTAGGTTCCATATTCTTCCATTAGTTTAGTTTCCACCCTACCTTAGCTATATCATTTTCATGCCAAGGAGGAAGAAGAAGGGAAGAAGATCAAAGGGGCACACACCCGCTCCCTTGGTTCCTTCTTCCTCTCCTTCTCCCTTACCCATGCCAAGGAGGTCATCTTCAACACTAAGGGGATGGCCAGGCAAGAGGAGGAGCAAGGTTGTTGATGCTTGACCGTTCGCTGGACGCAGTTGTGTAAAATTATCGTTGTAGCACATTTTATCACGTCAATTTTACTTAGAAAAATAATAAGATGTGAGTCGACGCATTTGTGTAAAATTATCGTTGTAGCACATTTTATCACGTCAATTTTACTTAGAAAAATAATCAGATGTGAGTCTAAGTGTCGAACACAGGGAGGCAAAGTATTGAATCTGCTAATAGCTTTCGTGCCACAAAAGTGTTGCTTGTTCGCTTGCAAATCGATTTGAGAATGAGAGGGAGAGGGAGAAAGAGAATAGGGTTCGAGAATCTAAACATATGAGAATATTATATCAAATGATGTATTATCTTGACTATAAAATGTTATGACCAACAAAAATATAGAAGAATGCTTGAAAAATAGATGAACTACAATTGTCAACAATAAAATCTGAATGTAAGGTGGCAAATGGTTTCGAGATAGCCACTGCGGTGGAGGGGCTTCCATCAGTGGCTCGGCATCATCACAACCTTGCTTGGAGCTCTAGAAGGTGGTGGTAGCTCTTGGGTGGAAGCATGGCCAAAGTGGAGGGGGTAGGCCCTTTTATAATGGAGGGAGAAGGCCAAAAATCATCTTCGGGTCAATAGCGACATTCAAAAACTTCACTGAAGACCTTCCGTAAGCATCGCTGTAGCACCCACCCTCATGCCTTCAATGCTCTGTGCTGAGCCGCGTGCCCTGTGCATTATGTCCCGCATGCATGCGCTGGTGCACGCTGTGCTACACTATGCTCCTTCGACACATGCGCGTGTGTGCTATTGCTGCACTGCCGCTGCTGCTTCTTGCTGTGCCTTAATTGCAAGATTGAGGAGGGTCACGAGGCTTGAACTTGAGTCTGGTGGATGCAAGAAGGCGCCGCGACTGTTGCACGAAAGCTTCTGCTTGGTTGAATTTTGAACACACGCCCACAGCTCCTTAGCTGTCCGATCTTAGATCGGACAGCATAAGTTGCTTGATGAAGTGCTGGAGAGAGGGGGCGCTAGTAGTCATTGATGGCCAGCTTGGGTGGCCTAGATGGCACCATGTGGTGCCATCTGGGCCATCCATCTTTTTTCTATTGCAGAGGGTGCTACAGTGCTCGAATCGCGATAATTCTTACACTCCTAGACTATGATTGTTACTCCAGATCCATCCGTACGGTCGAATTTTTTATCCAAAGCTTGTAAGGATGTCACATTGCCCCTGGCCATTGATCTTTCTCGGGCTTCTTGTGGGAGCTACGGAGGTTGGTCCGAAGTGATTTTGAGTCCGTTGGACTCTGTTCGTTGATCAGGATCCATCTGTATGATCCAATCTCTCAGCTAAGACCAATTTTAAAATGGACTTGTGCACATGGTCATTAAACATTTATTCTAAGCGATTAACATGTAAAGATTAGTCAATATGCATGCAATGCTCCCAAGCCCATTATAATATGTCATTATCGCACAAGTACCCTCAAAATTGACACTAATTGATAATATTAACAGTGTAAATTGTACAGTCATCAACGCCCACCCTAGAGGACAGCTTGGAGGAGGACTACATCAAGAAGAAGATAGGAAGACCCTTTTCAAGTGCGGGGCAACTGCACTTCGAGCAAGGGCCATCCCAACTTGAACTAGAGGATCCCCCTTTCTTCTTCTTTATCCTTATATCTTGTATTAGCTAGTGTGCTTTTATTTCATGTAATAAGCATTCCACTACATTCCTTGTAGTTTCTAGTAATACAAATCATGTTTGCCTTCCAAGCTCATGTTTCAATTTTAGTGTACTTTATTTCTTTTAATTAGCTAGTGCATCACACCCCTTCTCTTCTAATTACCCTAGGCAAAATAAAGCCTTTTCCTCTAAGCTCACCCTAGGCATGCATGCCTAGGGTGAGCTTAGAGGAAAAGGCTTTATTTTTATCACTTATGGTTAGTTTTAGCATAATTCTTCTTCACATCACTTCCAACTATTTCCAAAACTTTAAAAACAACAAAACGAAAATCACAAAAATATATGTGTTGATTTGAGAAGAGAAAGAGAGAACCCATTCTTTGTGACTAACAAACTGGCCTCCTTGAATGACTCTAGATACTCCACTATCTAGGTATTATAAATGTAAAAGTTTAATTGCTGATTTACACATTGCAAAGACACTAATTGTTGATTCCTAAGCGAGGCGGTGAGATTTGTGGAATATAATATAAAATGTGGAATGAATGTGAAACAATCTCACAAAGATCACAATCACACAATTGCACAAGTATTTTTAGGTGGAAACCCAAACCGAGTGAAAACCACCACCTAACCCTCTCAAGTTAGCATTTCCCGATCGACTAAGTCTATCAAATCCACTATCCTAGTCACTTTAAATGAGAGTGACTGAACCTCTTACAACCACGCTACAAGTACGAGGGTAGCATAACCTCAAACCCCTTCTCTTCACAAGAAGGCTTTTGTCTCACGAAGGAGATGGAAATTAGTAAAGCGAATACCCAACCAATTAATCAAGATAAAGTACAATACAACCTACAGAGCCACAAAGTAAATGATTGAATCTAGCTATTATAGGCAAAGGATCATCCCTTTGTTGGAAGTGCATCGACTTGACGAAGTGGGTGCGTGAACCATGCGTAGGCACTACGTTGCTCTAGTAATCGCGGAGTGAGAGCGGGTGCACAGCTAGATGAAGCTCTCAGGTGTGGAACTAAAGCTTGAAGAGCTAGAGATTCTTCTACCTCTCTTGGACACAAAAGATTTGGAAATGCTAGTACTTGGTGTGTATAAACAAGGGAGGGATTTCCCTCTATTTATAGATGGCCTAGCAAGGCTTTGGAAGGCTTTGGAATTCACAGGTAGCCGTCGAGGATCGTCCCAAGGCAAATCAAGTCACAATCAGAATCATTAATGACTTTGACAGGGTCATCAGACATCTAGAAAAAAGATCTAACGTCTAGAAGTCACTCTTAAGATGTCTGGAAACTAAATCAAACGTCTAATCCTAGACGGGTTTCCTTACTAACTTGAGTTAGACCTAAATAGGGTTCTTCTGTAATTCAGTCATACGACATATTAGACGTTTGGCACTAGGCCTAGACGTCTGAAAACCTAATTTATTGCAGAAATGGATTTCCCATGCCACAAACGGCTATAAGCCTCAAGAGAAGTGATTTTGGCTCAATCGAGGGTTAACAGTCACTTTATTAGATGTTTGAGGTCCTCTACAGATGTCTGATAGAAATGTAAAGGTCCTTTCTCAATGATCAGATTTTGTAAGCCAACGTTCCACTAATTGGAAGTCTGGCAAAATCACCAAACATCTACTAAGATGTCTGGATTAAGGGTTGGTCATCAGATTTCAATAGATAAAACCTACTAAGTCTAGCCAAAGTGATTGGACGTTTGATCCAACAATCAGACGTCTTAGGGTTCACTATCAGACGTCTGATTTTTGTGTTAGATGTCTGAAAAGGCTGTCTTAAACCTATTTAGGTTTTCTAAGTTCTCTACGGAAAACCTAAGTGTGCAAGCATCTAGTAAGTGTTCCTAAGACTACTGTATTGTTACTTTTGCTCTTTAAAAAGTACTCTAAGAAAATAAAGAGCAAAGAACAAACAAAAAGAAATTACAAACTACAAGACAAAAGAACATCTATCCTATTCTTCGGCCTTCTAGCTCTCGCTTCCTGCAAGGCTCCTTCTCCTCCAACGAGCTCCTTCAATCCACCATGGATGCAAGCTCTGAGGTCTTTCACACTTGTATCCATTTGCATTTCCCTGATATTTGAAGCTAAAATACAAATTGTTAATATACAAGTGTTTTGTTATCATCAAAATTGACGATTGTGGTGCCCTTGCACCAACACTAATTATATCATTTAACTATGTATTTTCTACATCAATGGTTATTTATGACTTATCAAAATCATTGATCCAAATTATTTGGATCCTTATATCCAAGTTAGCACAGTACACTATCCTAATTGTATTGAGGAATCCACTGATAAGGTGTGGCTCATCATAGCTAAAATGCCAAGGTTAGGCTAGAAATTAGATTAAACACTATCATATTAACATGATAAATGGGTTAAGTGTGGGAATTAAAAAAAATGAACTAAAACATTAAATTTGTGCTAAAAATGCATAATTAGGTCAAATTGAGAGATTATCTATTAATTAAAGTAAATGGATGATCTAAGTGCCAATTGAACACCAATTTGAGCTTAAAATCACAAATCAATTCATGGAATATTTTCTAATAACTTCAATTAACATGCTATAAAAATTACATTGCATTTAGACATCATTTGGACCTTAGATTACATGCATTACACTTAGGTCCTCAAGCATTCACATTTTACTCATTTGAAAAGAGCTAGGGACTCATCTCTAAGCATTTACGGACCTGGCTATAACATTTCTTATCACTAATGGGTTCCTCTTGCAAATTCTAGATAGTTTCACTATAAGGGTGTTAATGCAATTCCACCAACACACCTGCATCTCTCTTCCTCGCACGTTGCTCTTCGACGAAGAGCATGACCAATCATAGTCGTCCATCGTTTGATTCACTCAATCTACAGTTGATCTACAACCAATTGCTCAGTGCCGATGCACACCTGATCACGCCGGTCTCTCTATCTGATCCAATTGCTAGTGTTCATCATAAAACTTCCCATGCTCCTCATCAATTTCCTTAGCCATTAATCGTTAAATTCTTACACCTATAATACTTGGTCACGCCCTACTCCTCATGCTTATATAAGCACCTCCACACTTGCCTGTGCGAGGCTATAATCTTCCTCCCCCATTTAGTTGATCAATCGTCCATCCCACCAGTTCTATTTCTCCTTCCTTCACCGCAGTTGCAATGGTGGTATCTTCTACCTTACTTCGTTGCCATATCAACCCATTGTGGATCCAGGGATCCCACTCTCAGTTGGAGGTTCTTCTCATGTCGTCGTTGCAGTTACTAGTTGCAACCCGGGTGCCATTTCTTTCTTGTAGTTTATGATCTTTACCTCTTTGATAGATAGGATTTTACTATTTTCTGGGTAGATTTAATGCTTTCTAGTTTAATTTACGTGGTTTAGATTACAAATCACTATTTGATTACTTAGAGTAGGAGAAGATTAGTTGCAGTGTTAGCATCACTCGATCGGACCTCTGTAATGAATTTAGATCAGAGAGGTGAATTCACATTCATTCATTAGATCACATAGCTCCCCCACCACCTCACAATCACTTCTATCTCTTTTCCTCAAAGTTTTGATTTACATTTCATTCCATCCATCAGAGCCGATTTGGATCCGAAGCTTTCTAGCTTCCAGATCCAAATCACGCTAAAAATCACTTAAGGGCTATCCCATTCATTTCATCTAATCACAATAGCCCTCCACTTGAGTTGAATTGAAATTGATTTGGTCTTTTAAAGCTGATATGATTTTCTAGACTAATCGTGAAATCTTTAGAGCAATTTGGTGTTAATTAGTTTTAATTGATCGAATTTAGTTTTTACTTGTTTGATTGGAATAATGACAATAGGCATGAGCTATTTTAATTGAATTTTTATTAAGAGTAGTGCTTTTACCCAATTTCTTATTTGGTACTGTTTTGTTGATTGCCAGGTAGTGAGGATCGAGGAAAATCTGATGCACGGATTTGAGGTCCTTACGATGACCTAAGAGTTTCTTAAGCATAGCCTAAAATCCCTAAACACTAATTAATAATGTGTAGGGATTCAAAGTGGTCATATCATTTTGTTGGAGCTATATCAAGGGCACAGGTGGGAAACAGTTTATTTCAATTCCCATTCATTTTAATATGATATTCATAGATCGAGAGAGGTTCTTTAGATCTGAATGAAGGTCTAAGACTTGATTTCAATGGGTTTTAATGCCTAGTTTGACTCTCCTTTATACACTATCTATAGTGTACAAGAGAGGATCAATTAGGGTTTTTAAGGATTTTTGAGCTTTAATATGATTTTTAGTGGGTTTCAGATCCATTAGAAAACATTTGTGACAATGTAGCATGGGTTTTTGATGGTGTACATTAGATCTGGGATGTTTGTCTTATCGCCCAGGTTTGAGGTTGACTTTGAAAACCAAAAATTCAACCATTTGTCCGTACTTCGAGCAAGGTTTTCAAGAAACTTTTAGACAATTTGAGAATAGGAATTGGATGATTCTTTTGAGTGCTGCTACAATAATTATAATCTAGTTGGAGAATTTTAATGATTTAATTATGGATTTAAAATGGATTTTGAATGATATTATGTTTGGAATGGGTTTTCTGGCATAAATCTTAAATAAATCTACCTCATAGATGTTCAAGAAAGCTTTGAAACTTAGATATCTAACATTGGATTGATTTGAATCTGTCCTTGACAATGATGACAGCAACTGCTATGAACTTGGTGGAGTTTTAAACCAATTATAGCAGATCTTGATGTTAAGAGATGTAAAACAAAATTTTCAAGTAGTATAATATTTCACAAGACATCATGTACATGAATAAACTTTACTTGGCTTAGAATTTGTTGTAAATCAGTGTGAAAGTTGACTGGGAATCCTTTGCTAGCAGCAATTTAAGTTGAAATCTGCCCAAATTAGTGATTTTGATGCAAATTCAATGTTTAATGATGTTTTTATATCTGATTCTGATCTTAACTATTGTTGGACGTTTATACTACCTTATTCTTTCTTCCTAGCACCTGAAATTGAGTTTTTAAGGCTTAGGCTTCATTATCAACTCTCTATTAAGCCTAGTTTTATCCAAACTGTAAATACCTAAAAAATAAAAAAATAAATATAAAAAAGTAAAATAAATATGCCCTGAGTTAGATTAGGTTTAGCTTTAGGTGTGTGTCAAGTTAGGTTAGGTTTTGAGTCCTGTAAACAGAACATACTAGAAGTTCTAGTCTTCTCTAGTTTGTAAATAAAAAAAAACACACAAAAACAACAAAAAGAGTCATTCTCTTCTCTTCACTCCTTTCTCTCCTCTTCCCCTATCTTTACTAAACATAAAAAGAAAATAAAAATCTAAAAAACTTCAAAAATCCATGAAAATACCCTATATATCATTGTTATACTTGCATATAATAAAATATTAAGTTAATTGTATATAGTAACTTATATCTCTATAATGTATATAAATAACTTATATATTTATTATATTCACTTAAGTAAGCATTTATGTTAAGTTATACAGTATATAATATAATTACATAAGTTTGTATTTATTTGTTTAGACTATATGCACATAAGCCATGTATAATTGTAAATAACTAAGTATCTATGTATAATTATAATTATAACTATATATATAACTTAAAGTAATTATATTGTATAGTAACATACCTTTATATTTATTTATTTATCTTTATATTGTATGTAATTATGTTCATAGTTTAATTAGGCACATTAGTAGGTTACTATAATTTAAATTTGTAAATTAAAAAATTATTGAAATAAATTTTGTTGTATAGTTATATAATGCAATTTAAGATAATTTCATTATATTTCTAACCTATTTATATTTTAAAACTGTATTTATAACATATATATCTCTATGTATATGTAAATCATGAATTTAAATGTATATAAATAAAAATAAATAAAAATTAAAAATGTGTAATAATAAGTTAATAATGTATATTAGCTAATTTATAAGTCAATTGAACCCTTAACTTATTAATTTGTACTTTAAATAATGAATTAAGCAATAAGTCAACATGTACTTTTTCTTGATTTGAAATAAATTTTTAATATATTATACATCTAACTATTGAAATAAATTATACCAATAGAAAGCCTTTTGTATAGGCGTCATGTATATATAATTTAATTTTAAAATAATTAATTATTCAGTACCTAAATTAGGGTCTTAAGTTGGCCAATAGTCACGCTATGTGCATTGGAATTAGCATCCATTCTTAGTCCCACATCATGGGATGAAGACCGAACGCACCCATATATAACATATTGCACTGATGACCCTCTCGGTTGTCAGTGCTATGCGCACAATGAACTTGGGTGTGTGTGTGTGCATTTCGTGGGCTTGATAGCCTAGGATGGCCAGGATGGGTTGTGGTCTATTTTGGGCCTAAATGAGCTGAAAACTATTCTAAAATCACCAAATAAACACTAGAGCCCAAGATTGGTAGTGGTTGATCCAGCTCCTGTGGGCTATTGATCCTGTGAAGGGCTGGATTCACTAATCTCAAATTCTTAACTAAGATTAGTTAAACATGGGTTAAGCTATCAATGGCTAAGTGTTACCTGTGTACACGTGTAGTGTTAGAGTTAGTGTTGAGTCTGTTAAGTGCTGTGCACGTGCGTGTGTTAAGTGTTAGCATGTGTGTATTAAGTATATATTAATATAGTATAGCATACGTATTATATATATATAGTTTTAGCTTTAGTTTTCTATGTATGTTTTTAAGGCTTTAGTGACGTTTAGAGACATTAGAGTAGATAGTTATATATGTTACTATAGTATATAGTGTAATATAGTGTATATAGATTCTTTTTGTGCCTTCATGGAGGTAACATTCAGATGTTAGTGTATATAAGTAACCTAGATTAGTTTAGATTAATTTTTAATGCCTTTCTACCTATTTATGTGTTTAAGGCATTGCCATTAATACTAATTAATTAATTGTTGTACATAATTAACATAGGTTAGTTCATTCTTTGATTCTTTCATTCATTTGTAAATAAACATAGCATTTTTAGAATAAAAGATGATTTTTGGATAATAGAGAGTGATGTATTCCAATAACTGTCTCCCAGTTAATGACCTAGAATAAAACTAATAAAAATTGTATATAAACAAAATGACACCTGTCTGGATTGCGACTATACTACGATGCCATAATTAATCATAATTAATGAGCTCTCCAGATTGTCAATCACCCATCTATCCATGTTAGTGTGTCCACATGATTTGACACTGAGATCTGAATCACTAATTGAGTGATTCGACTTAGGTTGATTAGCTCAAGGCACATATCTCCAATAGAGTCTCATTTGCCTTAAGTGCCAATTCTAGACTACCTCTTTGACCAATGATGCCAGCTCGATACTCATGACCTCTACCATAAGGCCTTAATAGAAAGAAGAGTTAAGCCATAAGTTGTAACACTACATATGATAACTACTTTATTATGCATGGCTTTTATTTCATGATGGAGACTTTTCTCTCTACAGACACTCTTTTGTTTATGGAAACCATTTCTCAACAAGAGCATTGTTTTTGTTGCCATTGTAACAATGGGAGTTTTAGTAGAAGAAACTACGTTAAGTCCTTTTAAAGGTCTTACATATTTACATCATCCGTGCTATAGCTTCATAAGCTATACCTACTTTAGCATTCATATGGTGGTGTATATGCTTCCAAAGCAAATACTGTACCATTCAAGTGGATAATACATGGACTATCCACACGTTAGATCGCTGATGTTGCATCTCATCTCATTGAGATCGACTGAAATGGTGCATTCCAACTCTTTGACATCACCCTTTCTTTACTACATTTCCTTTTCAAGCAATGTTAGGGACAACTTCACTAATTATCTAGACTGTCTTGTGGGTTGATAATAATCTATCCATTCACTAATTTTCAACATTCTACCAAGAACTATGCTTGGTTTGTGTGTATTGCATACATGCAACATGTTTTTCTCTCTGAACCCTTTGTGTTGATATCTTCTTTATAAGGAAACACCAAAAAAACATGTCTAATGAGTTTTATCATATGAAAATTATTAAAGTGTCTTAGGTTCTAGAAATCTTTAATTTATCTTCAAAAATAATTTTCCAATCAAACTTTCAAATTCCATTTCCTGATATTGTTGTCTCATGATATAAGCACAACACTTGTGTCATCATATAAGCACACAACACTTGTCCTCCATCTAACTCTCCATCTTGCATCATAACCCTCCATTCAAAATAAAACTAAGCCTTTCCACATCAACCCTAGTTGTATCCTAGCCCTCCAATTCAAACCATTTAATCCTATCTAACTGCGCAACGATATGGATTCTAGATGACTAAATTAGGCTAAATGCCTAGCTTACATTGTAAATAGAGCATACACTTTATGTGTAGCATGCATTTACATTTTGATATATTCTTAGTATATTTTCTCCATTCTATGGGCCTACTAGCTAGGGATACTATCATGTTATGTGGATCAAGTGCATATGAGAGGAATTGGAGCTGCACTGAAATGAAGATGCGAGAAGGTACACCATGGAGCCATCGTCATCTTCCCACAGTAGATGAGGTGGAGAAAGGATCAAGCATGCAAAGTAGATCAACATTTGAAAGGAAGATAGACAAGACAATCCCAAACCCAAGCCTAATTACTCAAACCAGACCAGACTGTTGAGTGGTAAATGTCGTTGTTTTAGAGAATCACATCATAGTGGATGGTGAGGTCGTAGATTGGCTCGTAGTCGTCAAGAAACATAGGTTCTCGGAAATTAGACTAGGATTTGAAATCGTCGGAGAACTTGCGAAGATCATGTTCTGAACCTGATTCTAGATCAAACATTCCACCACAGAGTGAATCAAGATGTGGAGAAGCAGCAACAAGACTTGGATTTGACCTAAACATAGAATCCGAACTCAAGAAGGTGTCCTTATTAGGCATGAGCTTGGGTTTTTTGCTTGTAGGGTTGACCCAATAATTCCTAACTCTTCCAACTCCTCGATTTCTATATCATAGATTGCGTGACTTTCAAAAAATCAATCTGTATATCAGAGGAGTCTGGAGAGGTGTAATCATCAAACATTGACCCCGGATCGTATTTGAACTCGAAAATCTGAGTCTCATCACATGGGGCCTCATAATTATCCCAAATAGGCTTGAATCCAGATTCTAGGCTTAAGGTATGGATTGGATCACTAGAATCTAGGATGGGCCCTATTGGGCTGTCAGAATCATCCTAGAAAGTTACCTTAACAGTATCATTACAAGTGTTTAGGAATTCAAAGCTGGGCGAACTAGGTTCTCATATCTCTAGAGCTATCTCAAAATTGGGAGCACCTGCAATTGGATTGTCCCAACCCAACTCAAGATCAGGTGTATCAGTCTGTGCATAATTTGGATAATATTCCATCTGGGTTGGCGATCCACAACAACCTTGATTTTTGGACCTGGGATTTGGGAAATCAGATTGATCCTCAGTATTGTTCTAAGATGTTTCACTACATGCTTGGGGAATGTACGGGTATTTTTGATCGATAATCTATTTCAACAATTTTATCAGCTCTTCCCATTTTTCAAGATCATCTTGGTGTCTTTCCCAAAATATAGGATTTTTCAAGCATTGAAGATATTCAAATTTATGTAATTTCCCTAACTCAATGTATCCTGTCATGAGAATATCCTGGGTTGATCCATTTATTACTTGTGTCAATTTTAATTGGGCATAGTTTACAATGAAGGTTGTTGTTACTGGCACATTAACCTGAATGTTGTCAACTAGATTTGAGGTTTTGTCATCAATCTCATAAAATCTAAGGGCATCCTCAATCATTCTATCTCTCATGGATATTTGAGATTTCGGTTTCTTAAATGGTCTTATTACATTGCCAGGTTGCACTTTTGAATCAAGTGGTGGAATTAGGGTACATAATCAAACTCAAGATTAGATTGCAGTTGATTTGACCAGATAGAAATCCCAAAGATGATCTGTGTATGTGCACTGGAGAAAAGATGAGGGACTGGATGTTGTTGCACTCAATCATGGCACCCAAAGATTTTTGGATGACTATAGATGTTCGGGGCGGATGATACCCCTGGATCAGAAAGTCGTCCACTTGAGATTTACCTAGGCAGCCAGTAAGGGAGAGTCCTAAAAAGACCCCTACACCATAGAGTATCCCCACGGATTACAAGGTTTCCCCCACCTAGCCTTCCTTGTCACTGAGGGTCTAGGTAGACCAGAATGGATAACTTGACCTTCCAAGTCTACCAATTTTAAGTCCTAATTTGTGCCTTGTGTTTCACTTGATTAGAAGCTAATTTGACTTGTGACCTAATTTGGAGGTTGGTTGGCCTACTAGGTAGACCAACTTTACCTAACCTGTCCTAAAAGATGGAGAATAAAATCCAGGTCAAGGCCCAGAAATCACCCTAAATTCACTCTCAAGTTCTTAGGTCCAAGGGTTCTAGGGTTCAAGTGAATTTAGAGCCTGATTTTTAGGATTTTTGTTGATTAGATTTTTTTTCGACCAAGGGCTTGGGTTGCAAACAAATGTGGGTTGATTTGTTTCCTTTTATGTTGGCAAGTGTGAACTAGCACTCGAAAATCGTAAATTTGAGACCCTAATCAGCTCTAATCCAAGTCCAGTTGATCTCCAATTGTTCCCCATGGGCTCCAAGCAAGAAGATGTGTGAGATCAAAGTGATTTTAGGAATTAAGCGTAGTCCCTAATAGGTACAGGCAAATAAGGTAGGGAATTTCTGAATAGAATCACTCTACACTCCAATCAGATATGAAAATTTTTCCAAATCAGGAAAACTTGCCTTTTTCAATGATGATTACTATAAAAATAGGACAGGTGATTCTGAATTTATTATTTTTCTTTTTTGTTTTCCCAAGATTTAGTTGTTGATTAGGGAAGGATAGAAAAGTTACTTGCCCTGGAGTGGCTATTTTGTGTAGAAGATCGCCTCGTGAACTTCTGAACAAAATCACAAGAAATCAAACAGGGCATGTTAGTGCTCAAATATAATCAAAATATAGCAAGAGAATAGCAGTGAATTGCATGTTGCTCACCGGCAACGGTGCCAAAATGTTGATGAAGTGCGATGTCTGTATTTATAATTGATACATTATAGTACAGACCAAAATCGCTCATCAACAAATCAAGCTTATTACTTGAATTGAAGTTCGAGGTCAAGCATAGGGAGTAAATATGGAATACACGCACTAATCTCAATAAATCATATAAATGAGTACAAATAATTACTCAAAAATTAATATGCAATGTATAACATGAGTATATGAAGAATCTAATGAGGCAAAAAGACATTTAAGGAAAAGAAATAATGGTGATTTGAATCACCAATTATTAGCTTAGTTACACATATAATAATTACTTAATGATCAAAATAAATGAACTGCATCAACCACTTTAAATCCACAGAAGCTTTAGTGCACAGTGCACTCCGTGTCAAGCAAATCAGATGACAGAGCTCTTAATCAGACGGCTTAACCGTCCATTGCTATAGTGCCAATGAGTCTTCTTTTGTCGTGCCCTTCTCTTGCTCTTCTTCTTCTACTGTACTCCTTTGCCTCTTTTCTGCCTTTCCGTCTTCTTCTTCTTCAGGCCTTCTTCAACCTCTTCTTCTTCTTCACTTTACGCACAGGGGGAACAACTCCTCAAATGAGTAAGTGTCAGCCAATGCACAATAGAACAAAACCCCCTTACCCTGTGCACTCTCTCTCTTTGCCTTCTCCTCTATTCTGCAAGGGCAACCGGGCATTCGGGTAATCGAGCATGAGCGCACTTGGGACCAGGGTTGCGTGTGTGAGTGTCACAGCCAAGGTGTGCTCAGGTTAGGCGGGTAATTAGTTCAAGTGAGGGTAATGGGACCTCACCTTGTGTTAGGAGGCAGTAAGGCACAAAGACAAAATCAATTTATTCTGCCTTGCATGCTCCTTCGTTAATGATGTGAGACTAAATGTCCCACATCCTTCGCATGCTGCAATAGGTGGAGGTCTCCTCAATTGGAGTAGCAGTGGGTGGTGTGGTGCCCAATTGACCAACTAGGCGTTTGCGTCGAATGAGTACGCAAATCCTGGAAGATGCACCTGGGGCTTTCGATTCCTGGAGCTCAAAGAACCAAGGCAGTGATGGCGGAAGTGGTGGAGCTCTGGTAAGGACACCTAAAAATAAGAATACGACCTTGTGGCCAAGTTAAAATACTTCAGGACCTTCATCGGACCATCGTGAATGTGTGGGTGGCAGTGGTGTGCTGTAAGAGGGTGTATGGTGGTGTGTGGCAGTCGAAGTTGGTGGTGCGACAATGGATCGGTCGTCAGGGTGTTAGGATGAGTAATAGGAGGGGAGATGTTATGGCTTTTGTGCGGGTGGATGTCGCAGAGGTCACAGGCTTGTTGGTGAGGTGGATGGAGGTGCATAGCGGTGCAAACACCGCACCATAGTGGTTGCCGGAGATGGAGGAGATGAGGGTGAACAGCATAGTTGGTGGTTGAAACAGATAGGAAAGAAGCTAGAAATGAAGTAGAGAGGGAGAGGGTCCTAACTAACTAAACTAACCAAATGAAAGGGGTAGGAGGACATCGGCTTTGATTGGCTGCCACCGTGGAAGAGAACTTCTCCGGAGAGGTGGATGGCGAGGAAGAGAGGGGAGGACGACCTTGGCTTTGGCACACTAGGCACGGATGATGGAGATGAAGATGATGGCACTCCCAATTTGGCCGTCAAGAGGCTGGAGAGCGACGGAGGGAGGAGCTCGCCGAAGCTAAGTCAGAGATGGCCGGGGAAGGAGTTTGAAGAGGGTATTTTGGCCAAAACTTAGCTAAAGGACTCAGCCTTGCGACCTGGGTCCTTTTATAGGACATGGGAAAGGGTTTAAGGCTTGGTAGGATTACCGGAGAATGATACCCACATCTCTCATGCATTCGCATGAGAGATTGGGAAAGAATTGGAGCCCACAAATAGGTTTGTTTTGTAGAGAAATCTCTTAGGAATCTTCCTTCCAAATTTGGAAGAGATTGAGCGTGGAATCAGGTAGAAAACTTTGATTGAAGGTCGTCGGAGTTGTAATAGGACATGGCGGTAGCAGGGACCTTTTTGCAAAGGTGATGACAAAGATAGGGGGCTTTTAGCAATAAATTCAAAAGCTGTGGTGTTATTTTGGAGATTAAGAGTCAGACTTGTACTAAAATGCAAACTACATCGAAACGATCTCAGATTGGGTCTAAATTTTGGTACAAGCCTAAATTAAACCCAAGGAATACAATGGTGAAGTTAGATTTAAGTTTTGATCAAGTTTGACTGGGTAATTTATGCAAAAATGCAAATTAGGGTAATTATCAGTCAATGGCTTTGTTTTAAGTCAAATTAAATTCCAATGGTCAAATTGAAGATACCAAACCAAATAGAATATTTTTCTATGATTTTTAGAGGGTTTAGCTGAATTTTATCCTGACCAGAACCTCAGTGGATTAAGTGGGTTTATTTTTAGGGTGTTAAATGTCATTTAATTCTCGAAATGCATGAAAAATTATTTCTATCTGCACGAACCCACTTGTTAGACATTTCTTTTCTGAAACGGCCCACTTGTTAGACATTTAAGATCATTTGACCTTTAATTAACTCCTGAGAAATCCCATGATTGTTTTGCAATTGAGATATGCTGTTAAAACTGCAGTTTTACTCCTATTTTACTATGTTTCTCTGAAAATGATTATGCAATGAATTATGGTCCTTTAGCTATTATGTAGGAGCATTTAATGATGGAATATGACTAAATAAAGCTAGATATGAGTGATGATGACATTATCATCACTCTCCCAGGGCATAAAAATTCCAACACATACTTGAGTGGAAAAGCTCTTAGGAGGGTCACCTACCTCTAATAGAGTTTACATACAATAATTACCATGCTAGTATTGACATGGCCCTCATACGAGGCATTGTATGGCCAAAAATGCACGTCTCCACTCTCTTAGGATGAGGTTAATGTAAAGTGGGTTGTAGGCCCCAAATTAATATGCCAGAGTAAGGAAATTGTCAAGTAGATTCAGAAGAAACTCATTACAATACAGAGTTAGTAGAAGATCTATGTAGATCGTCGGTAGTGAGATGTAGAGTTTGAGGTCAACTATTTTATTTTCTCAAATTTTCGTTGATGAAAGGAATATAGAGGTTTGAGGTAAAGGTAAGTTGGCACCAAGATTTATGGGCCCATTCGAGATACTAGAGTATGTCAGACCCATTGCATACAAACTTACCCCTGCCACCTCAACTACTTGGCATCCATGATGTCTTCTACATCTCTAGCCTACGAAAGTACATGTCAAATCCAAACCACAATCTTAGCTACAAGAATGTGGGGATCTAGGATGACCTAACCTACTAGGAGCAACCAGTACAGATCTTGGATTGGAAGATTTGGAGGATGCGGAACAAGAAGGTTTCTCAAGTGATTGTGCTATGGAGTCAGAAATACAGAGAGGCGACTGATGCAAAAAATGCATGATTTGTTAAAACTAGGGTTTAAGTTGCTACAACACACAAATCCGATCACTTTTAAAATTTGTAAAATCGAGTACTTGGGAAAGCATTCGAGTCGTCCCAAGGAAGGTAGGAATGCACTTTAAAACACTCTTGGTCGAATATGGAAATCAACTTTCCTTTTGTGATTTTGAATATAAGATTTTCTTGGATTTTGAAATAACGGCCAACTATGAAATTGTAAGCCAGAAATTGCTACACTTAACTTTCTAAGGCTAACACCTAGGTGACTAAAGTAACCCCTCTCCAAGCTCACCGTAGGTATGTGGAGACCTAGGGTAGTTAGAGAAAGGGAGTGAAAAATGCTAAAGTGAAAGCAATCAAAAGATGCAACAAAATTATAGAAAGGCAACGTTATAAAAGCAGAAAAGTCATTTTACAAGAAATGTAGAGGGATGCTTCTAATACAAAAAGAAAAGAATGCAAGTAAAATAAAATTTCTCCACAAGATGATGACGAAGAGGGAAGGATTCTTGCTCCAACCTCAGCTGCTCTTGATCTTGAAAAGAATCTCTCCAACTCCTTCTTTGAAGTACTCCTCTAGAGGTGCTGCTTCTCCTTCCTGGCAAACCTTAGATAGGGCATGCCCAAGCTCCTCCAAGGGTGGAAGAATTCCACCCAAATGAACTCCTCCTAGGGTTGGTGTGCACCACCCTCAAGACCTCCTCCTGGACATCCTCCTACCTAGCTTATCCTCTGGCTGGTGTGGGTACAAGAGAGAAGGGAATAGGGGAAGGCACCAAGGGGGCAAAGTATCCCCTTAATCCTGTTCTTCTCCTTCTTCTCTTGGTTGGCTATGGTGGGTGGAATGTGGGTGCAATTAATGAAGCCAAAAGTGAGTTTTATGTGGTGGTTATGTGGGTATATATAGAGAGGTAAGGGGGTAGGGTAGGCATGCATGATAATGGATGGTTAGGATAGGTTTTTTTTGGTGGTTAGATGATCCTAAGGCCTAGGTTAGTTGGCGCCAAACTAGGGGATATGAAGGGGGTTTGGTGGCCTTTGGTTGGATGACTAGGATGGCATAATGGAGGTGATTGAAGGATCCTCAAGCGGGGATATGATGTAGACACATCTATTTTGGTTAAAATGCTTATTCATGCATGTTCCTATGCTTAGATTTGTATTTCATGTTATAAATATTGTATAGCATGCATCATTACAGATTTAGAGTAGTTGTATATATTTTAGGTTAATTTGGTCTTTTTATGGTTAGGAGAGAAGGAGATTTATTTCAAGGCCTAAGATGGATGATTTGACTGTACGAATCTAATCAAGATGAAGATCGAAGTCTAATGCCTCCATAATCATCTAAATTGGAAACCCGTAGCAACATATGAAGTCCGAGGAAGATCAAAGGCCAGGGGGCAATGCGACATCGAATGGGTTTCGGATGGAAAATCCAACTGTATGGATTGATTTGAAGCGATGATCGCAGTCTGGCAACGTGAGAATCATCTCGATCTGAGCACCGTGGCACCCTCTGCAACAGAAGGAAGAATGGTGGCCCGGATGGTGCCACATGGTACCATCTAGGCCACCCAACATCAGCCAGCAATGCCTGCTCCCACCTCTCCATCATCCGCGACCTTCATTTCCAACTGTTGGATCTTGATCCTACCGTTGAGAAGTTCTCCCCCACCATGTGCATTAAGTCATCCACTCAACATATTGGATGTCTTAGCGTGTTGGTTGCGGCGCTGGACTCCAAGGGAGGGTGTGGGTTCGAATCCTCATAGCCCCCCCAATTAGCAATTGAGCACACATGAGGCATCACAGTGCACCACGCACAGCCGTAGCCATGTGTAGTAGCAGTGCAGCGCATGCCAGTGCACGCACTACACGACGTGAGGAGCACGGGCTCATGGAGCACGCAGTGCCAGTGGAGCAGGTGCCAGCGGGGATATGCGCGGATCTTCAATGACGTAGGCCTTTAGTGACGCTTGCAGCTGTCAGTAATGGCCCATGCACAATAACAAAGGAATTATCGACGCGGATCTTCAGCGACAAAAAGGGCGGATCTGTAGCGACATTCACGGACGTCAGTAATGACCCATATACGAATTTGCTCTTCCTCCACTATAAAAGGACCTACCCACCACCATTCCAAATCATCTCTTCCTTTCTTCCTCTCACCACCTCCAACGCTCTAGAGAGAGCTTGTCCCAAGCCCAGGATGCTCCTCTAGAGTAGAAAACCAAATAGTTTTCCCTGCCCTTATCCCCATTCGTGGAGCATCCCGTGGCCATCCTGTCACAGTACTTCGGTAAGAAGATCCTCATCGAGATGCAGTCCTGCCCCATCCTCCTTCCTCTGGCTTCGTCCCCATTCGTCCCGCTCCTCACCACCTTCCTCCAGGTGACATCAGAGCAAGTCATCCTCCAAGCAACCTTGAGGGGGATTTCTCTCACCTCTTTCTATCTTTCTTTCTATTTCATTGTGTAGATTTTTTGCTTTCGTAGTTGTAATAAACAATTCTTTATGAAAAGATGATTGTTTCTCTCTCTCTTTCTCCCTCTCTTAAATTTTTGTAGGTAGATTAGCTAGAATTCATCGACCTGATCTCTTGCTTGCTAAAAATACCAAAAAAATTAGAAAAGATAAAAACGACCAAAACCAAATAAAAGCGAAGCACGGACTTTTATAAAACCAAACATTCACCTCCCCGTGTTCAACCTGAGACTCACATTTCGAGTTTTGGTTATAAATTTTATTTGATAGATGCATTTTGCGAGCTACAACGACGAATCCTCTAAACCTTGAATTTCATTTTGCAAAACACGCCCCCATCATTTTGGCGTAGTTGCCGAGGAGGAAAAGCTCTTTATATTTTCTCCGTGTTTTACCGCATTGCCTAACTCTTATCTCACTTTTTCTCTGATTTTACTGTGATTGCAGGCACTCATCTGAGGTAAGCTAGTGCGGTTAGATCGTAGAAAAGTGTGGATCAAGGTTTTGTGAGTTTATCCCCACCACCACCCCTTAGTTTTCATTCCATAACCTAATAACTCAAACCCAAATCAACTTAGGTGCTTTTCATAAACCCTAGGATAGATTTGATTGTTTGTTTGGCACCTCCACTCACCTCGCCATCCATATAAATAAAAAAGTAAAAAAAAAAGTTATCTAATTGTGGGATTTTCTGAAAGAGACACACCTTAACACCCACAACTCTCGACTTAAGGTGCACCACTTTACTTTGATTCTACCACTTAACCAAGATCTAATCTGTGGACCCGGTACACTTCAACTCAAAACACATGAGTAGAAATCCGATTAGGCTAAGACATTGTGTGCCTTAATCTGTGGTGCGAATAGGCCAATTGATCGATTGGTTTGGGCCACACCACTCAAATTAAAAGAGATTCATCAGTAACTTGCCACTTAAGGTTGATTTTTATGGTTGAACCAGGCACTACGCATTTTTTATGATTTCTAGAGGAAAACATCATCACCAGTGTTTGTAAAACTTGGAGTGTTCTCCTAAACTTGATTGAACAAGCCTAAAAATTAAACCCTAAAAGCTACTAAATATGGTTAAACCCTAAAAGACACATCAACAAATAACCTTGTTTCAAAACCTTGGTTGTGCATGCACACACATTTCAACTAATTATTAAGGGCACAACCCATCGAAGGGCCCATCACATTCATTCGAAGAGCACAATCATCCCAAGGCAAATTAAAACTGAGTAGATGCTAGCCTTAAGGATTGATTCGCTCTTCGGGGCTCAAACTAAGATTTCTTTTGATTAATCTGCTTCTGCTGGTCCATCTGATGTCTAGCTAGGGGAGTAGCATCAAATGACCGTAACTAGGGGGTACACTAGGAACTGGAGGGGCAAGGCAAAGGAAGAACCTTCTCTCCAGTCCCTCCTTCTAACTGGTTGAAGTGACTAGATAAAAGTAGACTAAATCATTTATAATCTCAAGACGGGTCTTGGGAGTCTGTAGGTCATTAGGCTATCCACATAAGGACAGGTTTGGTTGATTGTATTGTAGGGTACCTTTCTCTCTTCTGTTTTCCCTCTTATTCTACCACGTATCCTTCCACTTCTAACATGCATTTCCCATCCTATCCTCCTACCACCACTTATCCCCAAGATGATTACTATCCCGACTTGACCTGTAATTACCCATCCACTAGACAGGATAACTTTAATTAGGGATATGAATCCGAACCTCAATGTCTAGGGGCTAACCCTGGACAATAAGACTATTATTACTATCCTTCCTAGAGCTACAAAGATTATAGATCTCCATCCTTTGACGATCAACCCAACCCGATCTACAATCAAGAAGGATATGTTGATTATAACACCTACCCTCTCCAGTATTCCACTGAATATAGGTCGCCACCATCCTTTGAGCAACCTAGAACAACCTACTTTTAGGGAGGGACTTGAGAACCTCGATATGACTCCCCTAGATTCAACTCAAACCCACACAAACCTGAACCGAGCCAATCGATTTAGGTGAGCCAGATCTAGGATAGGGCGTTGGCTAATTTGAGGAACACTACACAATCTTTAGAAGCTCAGCCAACACCATGCACTGAAGCATTGGAGCCTATGATCAAAATGACTGATGAACTTAATAGTTCTCTATTGGATTTGCTCCAAAATGTTAGGGATAGGGACCTGGGTGAGTTTCTTCTTGGGAAATTTTTGAGGTTGAGGATGAAATTTATGGTTGCCTTAGTCAAATCTTTGGATGATTCTCAAGATGAACCCCCTTTAGGAGAGCCAATGTCAGAACCTGCTCAGGGGCCTATCGGGAGGGATACAATTTCTGAGATTGGTGATGACCAGGTTAGTGTAGAGCAACCCATTGAGGATGAATCGAGTTTCTCACCCGAGATCCTAGAGGCAAGGAATGACGAGAAATATGTCTCCATGGACCATGAAATGACATATGATTTTGAGACATATATAAATGAGGATCATGAATTCCTTGATTTTGAGGGTGAGGAATCTCTTAGTAGAGTCTCACTTGAGCTTCTAGGGAATGATTTTAGTGAGACAAACGGGCTTGAAGAATTTGATAAACAATTTGATAGCCCGACTATTGAAGATTCTGATTCAGTTGGGGCCAACTTAGACGACTCGAATCCTGATGATTCAATCATTAGCCCCATTCCTCAACTGTACCCTGAAGAGCTGACTTTTGAGATCATTGTGCCCAAGCCAATCATGATTTAGCCATGATTTTTGGACTTGGGTAAATCTTATGGGGTGAATGACATGCTTGAGGTCCCAGAGCCTAAACACTTGATATTGGAGGGTAGCAAGTGGGAAATAAAAATCTGGGAAGCTACTTTTGAGGGAACTATGAGTTTGGATTTAAGGGTTCCTATTGGCTTGATGATGAGTCCATTTTAATGGACTAATATTAAGCCTAAGTATCTTTAATCGTACCTTGTAGGTGTGTTAATAATTGCAATTAAGTTGTAGAAGAATTATACGCATCATGATTTACGTTTATAACATTCTATAACTTAATATGTAATGATTTTGTTATTTTTATGTGCCGGTATTATATTTAGAAAGAGAAAGGGTTGGGGAGCAAATTTCCCCAACAACCGGCGGAACTTTTCCCTTTCCTCCGGCCATCTCCTCCAATGCCTGCCGGCCAAAAATAGAAAAGGGATTTGAAAATCCCTTGATTGGCACACATAGGGAGAGAGAGGAGTTAAAAGAGAGGAGGCAGGGTGCACTGAAAAAAATCCATCTTCCCCCTGGCAGGGAAAAACTCCACTGCATGCACTGTGCACCTGCACTGCTCCTTCACCACCGCCTCCAAGCCTGCACCGCGCGCCTCTCTCCCTAGCACTACTTGGCGCTTGCATCTGTAGACCGCACAGCACCCGCACCCATCTCCCTGCAAGCACCTTTAGCAGGGCCCCTACACCCACGAGCGTGTGCAAGCCACGTCAAGCTCCAGCCAATCCTCTTTCCCGATCCTGCACCTCTCCCGCACCTCACCAAGTAGCCGCCTCATCCACCTTCGCCACCTGCACCCGCTAGCGCGGATGCCACCCATCCGCAGTCCCTCTGCCCGCAAGCGCACCTGCACGTCCATCAGCAGGCGCAGCACCGCTCGCCCGCACACCAGGCCCACAGGCGTTACCGCACCTACAGGCACCCATACGCCCATCTGCTAACCGCCGCAACCGCACGCCTGCCTTCGGTAGGCTCCACCTTCGCTACCTGTGCTCGCAAGCGTGCGCTGCACCCGCCAGCACCTTCCACCACTCTGCAGACGCACCAACAGGCTCCAACTACAGACCGCCGTGCCCGCACGCCCATCGGTAGGCTCTGCCTTCGCCACCTGCGCCTGCAGGAGCACGCCACAACTGCCAGCACCTTCACAGCAGGCGTACAGCTACAGCAGCAGCCCTCTTCATTCCTCATCTCCTCCGCCGGTCAGCCGCCTCCAGCCGTCTCTGTCGACACCGTCGCCCCCATCGAATAGCTATCATCCTCGCCAACATCCCTTCCTTGCGACAGCCCCACCGGTGCTCTCTCTCTCACGCGGAAGAGAGAGAGCAAATGCTCTGTTTTAGTTGGGATTAAAAATTACGACAAATGCCATTGTGAGGTTTACTATTCATTTATTTTAGGCATTAGATTATTGTGGTGAAATTGTATAGTCCTCCTTCTACTTCATCTAAATTATCTGCACATATATGTATATCATATGAATGATTGAACGAATGGATTATGGAGAACAAGTTATGTTTTAGAAATTAGTATTTATGGTGCTTACCAGTATAGAGATCACTATTTTACATGATATTATATTATGTTGAATTTGTATAATAGCAGCTACATTCTTGATTAATTGGTTAAAACGAGCATTTCTGTGAGAAAAAGAAAAGCACGAAGTAGCATGCATATCTATTGAGTTTCCTGAATAAACGAGACACTATTTATTAATTTAAATAGGCTAATTCCTCCCTGTGGAGATGACCTAACTATTCGTGGTTAGATTCTGATAATTAAAATATTTTTGAAAAGAGATTTTCTACCACATGATTAAATACGACACATCATTTTATGATAAAGTTTTCAACGAAAACGAAGATTGCTCTTTCAAAGGCGCCGTTGCCGGGGAGGAAAATTGGCTATTACTTTTTCAGAAATTTTATGTTATTTTTATGCTATTTTGAAAGCTTTTCTGAATTACTAACTGTGGATTTTCTTTTGTGCAAAAACACACTGTGAATGAGACGGGTGCGTACGGCGGAGACGATCTTTTTGGTGGACCTTAATGCTACCTGGAGGATGGCAACAGGAAGACATAGGCCTTGATCCCACACACATTGGCTTACGAAGAATCCTATTTCTGATTTAGGCAGTAGATCTTAGTTAGATTTAGTTAAATAGACATTAGAATTTAATTTCTGTCTTTTGGACTCGTGTTGGGTATTTTTGGGAACGTGTTCCTAGTGCCACTTTATTTCTTATCGCTCTTGTATGCAGGAGCGTATTTTCAGGAGCGTGTTCCCATTTATTTAGATTATAGGATTATTTAAATTGTTTGAACTACATTTCAGTTAGTTAGTAAGATTAGGTCTGTTTGTTATTGTTATTAAAAATGAAAAAAAAAATCGAAATGGCTACTAGAAGCTACATATCTATTGGACGACCATCTAGGACTGAATGAGCAGCATCTAGTTTATTTTTATTGCATTGCATTCAATACTGCACGAAGAAAGCTGGAGTAAGGTATGTCTTCTCTTCAGCATTAATTACTTGTCATGCATTTGCATTGAACCTAAATCTAAGACCACTAAAGTGCTTGAATCAAATTAATTCAGTGGTCACTTTAAAAAATTGGGATTGTTAAGAGGGTGGACTTTAAAATCTGTGACTGAAAATTGTGTGCAAAAGGATCCTATTTGCGGAATTTCAAAAAATCAAAACACGATCGTATGCTTGCACACTTGAGACACTCTGCACCTCACATAAGGTCACCAGATAGATTTCTACCTCTCCTCTTTTGCACAAGGGAAGTTAGTTGGAAATTAACAAGCCTATCTACCAAGTTACTTTGGTTCCTCATGTGTGGGTTCGATTCGAGACTTCCATCCCTTGCGAGTAGGTTTTAGGCACCAGCGAAGGTTGGCCTAGGAAGCGTAATTTTTGCAAAACTTGTTTGGCCACCGACTAAGCATATAACTTTAATACCTACAATCTACTGAAAATAGATCCTGTTGAATTTGTGTTTGCTTTGACAATAGAACTCTCTAGGAAGTTTTCTGTTGAATTTTGCTAAATCCTAAGAGAGTTAAAATTGTTTCTCTTAAAGAAATGGATTACTCTTACTCCTATCCTTCAGATTATCAGAGTCAATACTTCCCATCTTTTAATCAGGATCCCATGCTCCGAGCGTATCCATCCTTTAATGGGTACATTGACAATTCATGGGATCATTCTCATTCTTACCCTGGGAGTACCGGCTTGATAACTCCGACTTTTGAGCAGAGCCTAGGAGCGGGATTTTCCAATCCTGAAATCCATACTTCCATGCAAACACCCAACCCTCCCACCCTTCATGATTTTCCGTATCGAGGTTGGACCGATACCCCTAGGCAACTAGAGCCTGAGAATGACTATCCTCCCCAACCTGATAATAGTAGCTGCTCCTCTTTCATGATAGAAATGCAAAAAAATAAAAGAAAATAATGGAATCAATGGGAGAGATGTTGAGGAATAGTCAACAGTTAAAAGTAGAAATAAGACAACTTAGCTACACACTTCCTAATAGTCCTGATCCCGACCCATACGATCATGATCACGAAAATAATTCTGAGGAGCCTAATGACAATAGGGATCCAATTTTATGTTGCTATCACTTAGACTCTCCCAATGAGACACAGCCACTAGAGCACAATGATCATAGTGATTATCCACCTGAACTACATTGGAGTCAAAAGCAAGGGAAGATGGTACCTCTTGAGGACCTTGACCCCAATGACGGTATTCTCCTTACCCCTACCAACCTGGGCCAAGGTTATATTATTCCTATCACTTCCACTCTTGATTATTTGGTGGAATCCCATTCTACTCTTAGTGAGCCTACTCTTGACCCTCCACTTAGGGAATCAACACCTACCATTCAATATTTTGAGAATTCAAATGCACCTAATGAAGGTGACCCTAAGGGAATAGAGGATGATCAAGGATATGAAGAGTCTAATTTAGAGGATGAGGATGCCCCAATAGAGGAATCTGGACTAAAAATCTGGAGTGAATCACAGGAGAATTATTTATCATTTGAGGATTTACCTCCAGAGGATAGAAATAATACGATTAAATCCAGATTCCTCCTTTCTTTTAACATTCATCCTCCATCAAAATAGGAGTTGATTTTAGAGGACAAACAAAATAATGAGAAGTCTATGGGAGACTTTCGGGGACAAACACATCAATTAAAAATTTATACCCCAAGAAGAATGACAAATTCAATGATATAGGCTTCCTCCAAAATATTAAGATTGATCCTCCTTTAGAGATAATTGAGGATACTGATCCAACTCCTAATGAATCACATATACACCCCGACAAATATTTGAGTGAACCAAACAAATCTGGGGATGAGCTGAATGATAATGATTCTTACATTTTGACCCTGCCATCAAAAAGTTGTAATTTGGAGTCTACCTTTGATTCAAATATGACTCCGATCATTAATGCTAGGCAGGATAACTTGAAGTTGTCTACAACGGTTAAGGAGTGTACATAATCTAAATCATTGTTGGAATTGGACCTAACACCAACTAAGCCCTCATTGGACTTAACCATTACCTTCTAACACTATAAACAACCCTTATACTCCCTAACCGATCCTTGGCAAAGATCTCTGCTCATGTACATTCTTTCTGGAGAATATATTAGGCCACTACATCCTAGAGTAGAATGGCGAGTGTGGATTGATGCTTGTACTTTTTCTATCGCCATTCAACGGTTTGAACTAATTATGTGTATATCTTTTAAAACCCATCCTGCTCTAGAGGATCCTTGTTATCCTCCACTTATTCCATTTCGGGAGGTCTCTTTTCATATTCTGTTTATTATTCCTAGACCTCCCAAGGTAGCCAACGAGATTTTCTATTTTCAGTTCTGCTGGCGAGCATTTGAAATTACATTGCTTCATCAGCTCGCCAACATCTGTGGTTACCTATTTTCTAAGCCCACACTGTTACGCATATTTTTAGGGCCTAACTTTTTCTGTCTAGAACCTGACTTACAGGTTCCTTATAAGTCTAGCTGTTGACAGAAAATGCAGCGTTTGTTGGGAGGCAACCCAGCAGACTGTGTCAGGTAATATTTTTCCTCTCTCCTCCTATTTTAATTTTACAATGGGGACATTGTAGGATTTAGGCATGGGGGAGTGCATTTGCATTTTAGGAAGTATTCATGCATTTAGGTTAGCATAAAAAAAAAAAAATTCTTGAGCTAAATGAGTTAGTCCCTAGCAAAATACCTTTGTCATTAGAGGTTTTTCTTCTGGAATTATTTCTTAAGTTTAGAATCCATTACATTTATTTCACGTGCACGTAGACTTGGCAATGGATCCTTGAGGAAAACCAATGAGCATTTGTAAGTCTACTGAACCCTTGGACAGTTCATAGGGAGTCAGGCATACTATCGTCCAATAGATCCACCTCATATTTGTCAGAGGAAAGTAGAGAGATTACTGGTGCACTAAGTCTAGTGCAAGGACTCTTAAGTTTTGGATAATTAGATGATGATACTTTAGAGTTAGGCATAGTTTTCACTCTCTGTTCCTGTGTGCGTACTTTGAGTGAATTCCTGAGAGTCACCAAATAAGGCAGATACACAGAGATTGAGTCTTAATGAAGCTATAACTATGGTGGATGGTTACGACCATCCTTCATAGAGTCCTCAGCTAAAGGAGGGTAATAGTGTCAAAGGTCAGAAATACGCCTGTGCTATCCATTCCTTTCCAGTGTCAAGAATAGGCACTTCCACCAAATAAGCCACAAAACTTCCTCTTGACCATCATCATCCCTAATAATGCCTCGTAAATAAAAGTCCGTATCATGTTGTGTTGATTGAAAAAGAAACAAAAACAAGAAGAAACAAAAATTAGAAAAAAAGGAAAAGAGAAAAGAAGTAGAAAAAGAAGAAATAAAAAGAAGAAAAAGAAGAAATAGTTATATTACAGAAAAAAAAAGAAAGAGTCCAAGGTTCTAATGTAATATTTTTTCTGAGGCAACAAAACACCTTTCGCGTTCCACCAAATATGACCCACACCTACCTTTTAGTATTTTTGATCGCCCGAATACTGGTTGAGGACCCTAACTTAGTTGTAGAGTTATTAAGATTTTAAGTGAAGTGTGGATGCCATGTGAGGCCACCAAATAGTGAGTACAATTTCTAAATCTAGCGAGATTCGTGATCTCAGAAAGAAAGAAAAAGAGAGAATGCCCACGAACATCAAGAGAGCACAATTGTGTAGCCTCTCAGAGTTAACTTGTCTAATAGTCTAGATATCTAGAATCTACCGTAGTAGACTATATGTAGCACCAGATGAGTGTGCACCACCAAATACAAATCCATTCGATATCTCCTACCTAAGCCAAACGTCGGGGTCAAATTACAGATTATTGTATGCTCTATCCCAGAGGGGAGTAGTTTCCTATCTCAACAGAAATTTTTGCCAAGGGTGATGTATGAACTCCCAATGCAAATCGGCTCTTTCACTTGGATCTATTACCTAGGCTATTAGCACTTCACATTTGTCTGGATTTCTAAAGTTTTGAAATAAGAAAAGAAGAAATCTTCTGATTACTTCTATTATTTTTCATTTTTGCTAGGGACTAGCAAATCTTAGGCATGGGGGTATTTGATGAGTCCTTTTTAATGGACTAATATTAAGCCTAAGTATCTTTAATCTTACCTTGTAGGTGTGTTAATAATTGCAATTAAGTTGTAGAATTGTATGCATCATGATTTACGTTTATAACATTCTATAACTTAATATGTAATGATTTTGTTGTTTTTATGTGCAGGTATTATATTTAGAAAGAGCAAGGGTAGGGGAGTAAATTTTCCCAACAACTGGCGTAACTTTTCCCTTTCCTCCGGCCGTCTCCTCCAATGCCCGCCGGCCAAAAATAGAAAAGAAATTTGAAAATTCCTTGATTGGCGCATGCGGGGAGAGAGAGGAGTTAAAAGAGAGGAGGCGGGGTGCACTGAAAAAAATCCATCTTCCCCCTGGCGGGGAAAAACTCCACCGCATGCACTGTGCAACCACACCGCTCCTTCACCATCCCCCCCAAGCCTGCATCGCGTGCCTCTCTCCCTAGCACCACCTGGCGCCCGCATCTGTAGACCGCACAGCACCCGCGCCCATCTCCCTGCAAGCACCTTCAGCAGTGCCCCTATGCCTGCAAGCACACGCAAGCCACCTCAAGCTCTAGCCAATCCTCTTTCCCGATCCTGCACCGCTCCCGCACCTTACCAAGCAGCCGCCTCATCCACCTTTCCCACCCGCACCTGCTAACACTGACGCCTCCCATCTACAGCGCCTGTGCCCGCAAGCACGCCTGCATGCCCATCAGTAGGCGCAGCATCGCTCGCCCGCACACCAAGCCCACAGGTGCTACCGCACCCGCAGGCACCCGCACGCCTGCCTTCAGCAGGCTCCGCTTTCACCACCCACGTCCGCAGGCGTGCGCCGAACCCGCCAGCGCCTTCCACCACTCTACAGGCGCACCCACAGGTGCCAACTGCAAACCGTCGCACCCGCACGCCCATGCGCAGGCTCTGCCTTCACCACCCGTGCCCGCAGGCGCGTGCCACAACTGCCAACATCTTCACAGTAGGCACGTAGCTACAGCAGCATCCCTCTCCGATCCTCATCTCCTCCCCCGGTCGATCACCTCCAGTCATCTCCGTTGACGCCACCACCTCCATCGGATAGCCATCATCCTCGCCAACATCTGTTCCTCGCAACAGCCCCACCGGTGCTCTCTCTCTCTCGGGAGGAAGAGAGAGAGCAAATGCTCTGTTTTGGTTGAGATTAAAAATTACGACAAATGCCATTTTGAGGTTTACTATTCATTTATTTTAGGCATTACATTGTTGTGGTGAAATTGCATAGTCCTCCTTCTACTTCTTCTGAATTATTTGCACATATATATATATCACATGAATGATTGAATGCATGGATTATGGAGAACAAGTTATGTTTTAGAAATTAGTATTTACAGTGCTTACCAGTATAGAGATCACTATTTTACATGATATTATATTATGGTGAATTTGCATAATAGCACCTACATTCTTTATTAATTGGTTAAAACGAGCATTTATGTGAGAAAAAGAAAAGCCCAAAGTAGCATGCATATCTATTGTGTTTCCTGAATAAACGAGACACTATTTATTAATTTAAATAGGCTAACTCCTCCCTATGGAGATGACCTAACTATCCGTGGTGAGATTCTGACAATTAAAATGTTTCTGAAAAGCGATTTTCTGCCACGCGATTAAATGCGACACATCATTTTATGATAATGTTTTCAACGAAAACGAAGATCGCTCTTTCACCTGAAACCACCCATTTTCTACTAGGACCCTTATGATATCTTTCACGTGCAACCTAATCTCGAAATAACTGATTATCATTTTGAGCTGAACTTTAAGAGTACATTCGAACCTATTGAACCATCTTTACCCGTTGTCCAACACTTTGGTCTTGGGTTTTACACCATAAAACTGCAGCCTTGGCCACGCAAGCTTAACAACCTTAGGTTATAGGCAATTTTCATTCAAAATCTGAGAACCACTCAACCATGGGGCATGGATCTGCACCATAATCTGGTCCACGGCTGTGGACATCTCCTACTGATGGATTTAAGGATCAATATTTTAATTTTGATTCTGACCCATACCTGTGAATTCTAATTCTTAACCTCTTCTTATTTGTATTTTATGCCAAGCTAAAGGCATTAAATTTAGCACGTGTTTATATTCCATGTTCTCTATGGAGCTGACCAGATTTTCACGTTATTGAGGTGATACTCTATTTACTCTGCCTTTTCATGTCTTTATTTTTACAATGAGGACATTGCATCATTTAGGCATGGGGGCTGGATACTTAATCTTGAAATTATTTCGTTAGCTCTATAGAATTTCTTTTATTTTCTTTAAATTTTTTTTTCTTGAAAATTCAAAAAGACAAAGAAAAATAGAATTAAGAGAAGATAACTTAGGCTTTTGGAAGTTATTAACTTTAGGAAATGATACAATAGAACTAGAACACTTAGACTCTTCAGGTCTTCGAGCTTAATTAGCCTGGGTATCCACTCGAATGTGGACATAGTCTTGACTCCTTGCCAAGTAATTCTATTTTAATTGGTCAATAAATTGGTGTGATAGATACGACTTATCAACCCACCCTTTGATTTAAGGGGATTTTAAGCGTAAGCATCTACACACTTTTTGCATTAACTCACTTTTTAGCGATTTCTTTGAAAATTGGGTAGCTAATGAACTATCTAGGGTGGTATGGCTGGCAAGTTGTTGGCAGTAATAGCTCATCGGTCGGTTCTCTAAAGTCCAGCTACAAGACCATTTTTGTCACACAGCCTTTAGGTAAATTTTAGATCAGGGAAGCCACCTACCAATAAAAATAAAAAATAGTGAAAAAGGTGAAAATAAAAAAAAAATAAAACCACACTTTACAGCACGAGTATGACTGGCAAGTTGCCTTGGGTAACAGTCCATTGGCCGGTTGTCTAGACCCTAGTTCACAAAACTACACAATAATTCCCAAAATACTTAGGGAAGAAGCGGGGAAGTAGAATAAACCAGGGAGATATCCACTAGGTTTGCCCTTGTGTTGACCCCATAAATAAAAGAAGTATGGAGAAAGCTACCATTCGAAAAGATAAACCTCTAGGCATGGTCACATAGGGTCGTAGAAACTCGAAGTCCATTTTGACGGCTGCCTAATGAGTCTTTCACTCTTTTCACTAGATGCTTACAACTTAGAGTCCATTTTGAGTCTTATGCGGTTTGGGTAGCGATGAAAAATTATCCTAGAACTCTCAAACTCCAAAAGTACAAAAAAATTAGAAAAGAAGAAAAAGCAAAAAAAATGTATCTTCCCTTTTCAGATAAGTCAAGGACTTGGGTGGTCTACTTTTTTGTAGACACCCGGGTACTATTGAGTCTTCGTAATTTAGGACCTTAATTGAAATTTTCTGTTGCTAATAAACAACTTAGGCCTAAGCGATCAAGTCCTAATTTTGATTTTGTACATAGCATGTAGTTTAACTTTGCTAGGGACTAGCAAAAGATAGGCATGGGGTTATGATGTAGACACATCTATTTAGGCTAAAATGCCTAATCATGCATGTTCCTAGGCTTAGATTTGCATTTCATGTTATAAATATTACATAGCATGCATCATTCCACATTTAGAGTAGTTGTATATATTTTACGTTAATTAAGTCCTTTTTATGGTCAGGTGGTTGCACGTGTTTCGCGTATTAGAAATCGAGGTTCCAAGTAACCTGTCGTCATAGTTGCAAAACACGTCGATCAAATAAAATTTATACCGAAACTCCAAGGGAGTCCCAGGTCGAACACAGGGAGGCGATGTTTACTTTACATGAAAATCGCACTTCGATTCGTTTCTTTTTGGTATTTTAGGTTTTGTTATTTTTTTGTGTTTTTGAAATAAAAGACAAGCAAATGAATCACAAGATAGAGATGGGAAACGAAAATGGTATATATATCAATCCAATGTTTATTACAATCTACTATGAAAGCATAAAAAGAGAGGGAGGAGAGAGAAAATCTCCCGAATCGGTTGTTTAGTGAGATGACGGCACCTGGCGGAAGCTCGAACAAAGGAGGTGAGGAGCGGGACGATGCAGTTGAGATGCAGGAGGATGTCGGGTTGAGGAAAGCTTCAGCGTAGCTCTGGAATGGAGGTGAGAAGACGGAGTTGATCTACTACCGGAATGGAGGTGGGAGGATGGCTCCAAGGTTACCTATGAAGGGAGATGGGAAGTTGGAGGAATATTTGGTGGGGCAGAGGTTCGCTACACTAATAGGCACCTTGGGAGCTTGAGAACAAGCTCTAATGGAGCGTTGGTAGGCTTACTAGAGCTTGGAAGTAGGTGGGAGTAGAGTAGGTAGAGATGGCTTGGAATGGAGGGGGTGTAGGTCCTTTTATAGTGGTCGAGAAGAGGCAAAAATCGTATCTGGGTCTTTACTAACATCCACAAAGGTCGCTGCAGCTGTCGTTCAAGATCCGCCCTTCAATTGTTCTTGCTGGCGTGCATAGGCCTTTAGTGACGTCCACAAACGTTGCTGCTGCTGTTGCTGAAATCCATCCTTCAATTCCTCTTGCTGGCACGCGTGGGTCTTCAATGACAGTTACAAGTGTCACTAAAGGCCCTCGTAAATGTTGCTGAAGATCCGCACGCCTCCCTGCTGGCATGCGCTCCGCTGGTGCTACGTGCTTCGTGCACCTGTGTCGCGCACGCGTTGGCGTGCGATGGCATGCACATGAGCGTATGCTGCACGCTGCATGGCTATGCAGCTGTTGCTGAGCAATCGGCCAAATTGGAAATTGGGGGTTTGAGGGGATTCAAACCCGCGCCCCTCCTTTGCAATACAGTGCTACCACCATTGCGGCAACCCCTCCCTTGTGTCGTGTGAAGCGGCTTGGTGCGTCCGCTTCCCAACTGTTGGATCTTGATCCAACGGCTAGGATTGAAGGGTGCGGATGAAGGAGTTGGGCGGTGCTGCTGGCTGGTGTTGGGCGGTCGGGATGCTGCCACGTGGCTCCATCTGGGCCATCCATCTTCTTCTTGTAGAGGGTGCTACGGTGCTCAGATCGAGATGATTCCCGCGATGCCGAACTACGATCGTCACTCCGGATCCATCCGTACGGTCGGATTTTCCATCCGAAACCTATATGGATGTGTCATTGCCCCCTGGCCATTTATCTTCCTCAGGCTTAATGTGATGCTACGGGACTCCGATCTGGATGATTTTAGAGGCGTTAGTCTCCGGTCGTCATCCCGATCAGATTCGTATGGTCTGATCGTCCATCCGAGGCCCTGAAATAAATCCTCTTTTCTCCTAACCATAAAAAGGACCTAATTAATCAAAAATATAAATAACTTCTCTAAATGCAGAATGATGCATGCTATGCGATATTTATATCATGATATGCAGTGCTAAGCCTAGGAACTATCATAAATAAGCATTTTACAATGAACTTATATGTGTTTATCATCAAGAGAGGAGACTTATTTCAGGGCCTCGAATGGATGATCGCACTGCACTGATCTGATCAAGACAATGATCAGAGTCTAACGCCTCTGAAATCGTTTAAATTGGAAACCTGCACCATCATATGAAGTCTGAGGAAGGTAAACGGCCAGGGGGTAATGTGACATCCATATGGGTTTCAGATGGAAAATCCAATCACACAAATGGATCCGGAACGACAATCATAATCTGGTGGTGTCGAACCCAAATAGGTTGTTAATGTGATGATTTTATCGTTGAAGTGTGTATAGTTGTTAACCTAAATCAGATCTAGCCATCTCTTTACAAAATTTTTAACCTGGCCTACTTGATTTTATCTTGGTCACTTTTAGGCCCAGGGTCGAACTCAGGGAAGTGGGGTTACAAGTTAAGTTTCTACGCCTTTCCTACAATGAATCTCTTTTGTTCATTTATTATGTTTTTTTTTTGTTTATATTTTTTTCTGGTAATCTTTGTCCTTGAGTCACACCCTCAAAATTGGGTTCTTGGCTTTGAGCTAAAACAGGGTTCCAAAACGGGTCTTGCTACTCACAAAACGAATTACCTGCAAGTCGAAGATTATCTTTTCTCTTTTATATATTTTTTCATCTTTTTATTGGCATGAAAGAGAAGCAGAAATAAAGAAAATATAGTATATATATATATAGGTATATATTATATATGTACAAAGGGGTGGGGGTGGAGGCGGAGATGGAGTGTAGCACGGTGTCGAGTCGGTCGTCGTCTAGAGAGACGCAACCAATAGGACGAAGTACCGCGTGTAAGGTGTAGGATGGATGGTGGAAGATGAATGCGAACACGCTTTTTGTACGCGTGTATCGAGGAATATCGGCAACTGGTGCAGATATTCCCGCGATACCACGTATGGAAAATAATGTGAAAAAAAAAAAAAAAAATTATGTAAATATATCTATATATATATTTGGTTATAAATATATAGGTCTATATATATGTAGTTATATATAAACATATGTATGTGTGTATATATATATAACTATATGTATGGATAGATATATGTATAGATATATATATATGTATATATATATGTATAAGTATGTATATATCAATATATAGATGTAAATATATATGTATGTATATGTATATAGTAATATATGCATATATAGATATATGTATATATAGATGTATATATAAGTAGGTGTGCATATATGTATATAGATACATATATATATGTATATATATATACATATATATATGTATCTATACTTAGTTATATAGGTAATAATATATATATAGATATATGTATATTTATATATATATATGTATATAAATATATGTATATATGTAAGTATATATATGTGTGTGTATATATATATATATATATATAAGTATATAGATATATGTATGTAGACTAATACGTAGTTATATAAGTATATAGATATATGTATATATATATATATGAGTATACTAATACTACTATATATATAGATATAAGTATATATATTTATGTATATGTATAGAAGTATATGTATATATGTATATATGTATGTATGTATATATATAGGCATATAAATATATGTATATATATATATCAATATATATATGTATACTTATATATATATGTATATAATAGTGCATAGGTGTGTGTGAGTGGGTGGAAGTGTGAGTGTATGTGTGTGCAAGCATCGGTGAAGAGAGTGTTGTGAGAGAGAGTGAGAGAGAGAGAAAGAGAGCGGGAGAGAGAGCATCCACGCTGCTGGAGGAGAGGGTGCTATTAAGGCGTCTGGGCTTCAGGGGCGACGTTTGATCCACATGCGCATGCGCAGAGCGTATTCGCAGAGAGAGGAGCGTGCATGCAGGAGAGTTGCTGCGGGGAGGACCCAGCGCCCAGCATTTCACGGAGTGGCTGGAGCGGGCACTCACAGGCGTGGGCGAAGGGAGTGCTCGACACAGATGGGTGCGGGGGACACAGACGCGCGGGTGTGTGCAGGCGACGTGGGGCGTGATGTGCGCACGGGTGATCGGCGATAGCGGCGTGCCGGGTGACCGGTAAAGTGAGAAGCTCACTGGTCACCCCATTGTAGCCACAGTGTCGCGTAGACTCGCGTGAACAGTGGCTACAGTGTAAGGTCACGATGCGTGACCGGGAGCTGCAGGTGGTGTGAGTGTGGCCAGCTCGCGGCTGGTGCGCACGGGCAGGCGCGCGAGGGAGAAGGTCTACGCCAACCGGTTGCAGGCGGGCGGAAGGTCACGACAGAGCGCACGGAGGGGGAGTTGGCGTGCGCAATGGAGGGCGATGGCGACGCAGGCACTGCTGGGGTGCGTGGGGAGGGTTGGCCGGCCGCTGCAGTGACGTGCAGTGGCCGGTTGCGGGCAGAAGAGAGAGTGCGACAGAGCGAAGAAGCGAGAGGCGGAGAGGGTAGCAGGTGCGCGCTGGGTGCGAGGGCACCTGCAGGCACACGCGGAAGGGGCTGGGGTTGCTGCTGCTACTGTCGTCGAGATGCTGTTGCCGCTGAGCTTCGAGCTTCAGACCTTGAAGCTTGCGGCGATGGTTGAAGGTGTTGGAAATGTAAAAAAAATGAGAAAACAGCCACCATGCCCACTGACTCTTTGAAGAGCTGGGCGGTGGTGGTCCACTGTGGTGGGTGTTCACCACAGTGAAGGCTCCTGTCCGCCAGGTGTCTCCGAGGAGAGCCGGCGTGTGGAGGGAGAGGGTGGAGAGTACGATGGCCTGGAAGAAGTGTTCGGTGGTTTTTTTCTTGTGGAAGGACCAGGCTAGTTTTGAAGGTAGAAGCTGCTCCCTTATAAAGAAGGAAGAGCCATGCACAGCCATGCCATGGCTGTGCATGGCTCTGCATGGGGCTCATGGTAGGGACAAGTGCAGAGGTGAAGCAGGACATGGTGTGAAGAGAAGTTGTTCCATGCAATGCAGCCGTAGGAAGGAAGTCAAAATCAAAAAGAAATAAAAATGGAGATGGAAATATTGCGAAGCAGCACTTGAGGAAAGCATGAATTGCGAGGCCATTTTATTCACTCTCCTCCCCTCTTAATTAAATGCATGCATGCATGTATTTTTACAAATGCGATTATGGAACCCTAATGTGCATAAGTAACGCTAGGAAATAGCACAAGAAGGCACTATTGTAGGTGTCTTTTTGCGGTGCAATCATCTGGCAATGTTGGTATCATCTCGATCTGAGCACCGTGGCACCCTCTACAATCGAAAGAAGAATGGATGACCTAAATGGCACCACATGGTGCCCTCCAGAATACCCAACATCGGCCAGCAATGCTCGCTCCCACCGCTCCATCATCCACGACCTTCATTCCCAGTCATTGGATCTTGGTCCAATAGCTGAGAAGCTCCCTCCCACCCCACGCATTAAGTCATCCGCTTGACACATCGGACATCTTGGCACGTTGGTTGGAGTGCTAGACACCAAGCGAGAGGCATTGGTTCGAATCCCTACAGCCCCCCTAATTAGCAATTGAGTGCATATGAGGCATCGCAGCGCACTGCACACAGCCACAGCCGTGCGCAGCAGCAACACAGCATATGCCAGCGTGCATGTGCATGACACGGTGTGAGGTGCACTGGTGCATGTAGCACGCAGTGCCAGCGAAGCAGGTGCCAGCGAGGATATGTGTGGATATTTAGTAACGCAAGCCTTTAGTGATGCTTGCAGCTGTCACTAATGGCCCATGCACACAGCAAAGGAATTAAAGGTGCGGATCTTTGGCGACAAAAAGGGCTGATCTATAGCGACATTTACGAACGTCAGTAATGTCCCATATGCAAATTTGTTTTTCCTCCTCCACTATAAAAGGATCTACCCTTCACCATTCCAAACCATCTCTTCCTTTCTTCCTCTCACCACCTCCAAGGCTCTAAAGATAGCTTGTCCCAAGCCCAGGATGCTCGTCTAAAGTAGAAAACCAAATAGTTTTCCCTCCCCTCATCCCCATTCTTGGAGCATCCTGTGGTCGTCCTCTCATGGCACATCGGGAAGAAGATCCCTGCTGCGATGCCATATTGCCCCATCCTCCATTTTCCAGCTTCGTCCCCATTCATCCCGCTCCTGACCACCTTCCTCTGAAAGACGTCAAAGCGAGTCGTCCTCCAAGTGACCGTCGATGGAGATTTCTCTCACCTCTCTCTATCTTTCTTTTGCTTTCGTAGTGTAGATTTTCCCCTTTCGTAGTTGTAATAAATAAATATTTATGAATAGATGATTGTTTCTCTCTCTCTCTCTTTCTCCCCTTCTCTCTTAAATTTTTGCACGTAGATTAGCTAGAATTCATTGACCTGATCTCTTGCTTGCTAAAAATACGAAAAAAAAATAGAAAAGATAAAAACTACCAAAAACAAATAAAAGAGAAGCACGGATTTTTATAAAGCCAAATGTTCACCTCCCCGTGTTCAACTCGGGGCTCACATTTCAAGTTTCGATTATAAATTTTATTTGATAGATGCGTTTTGCGAGCAACAATGACAGGTCCTCCAAACCCTAATTTCAAACATGCGAAGCGCCTCGATCGGGATAGGTTGGGACCAACCCAATGGGTGTAACAGGGGTGATCATGGGCCAAAAGATGGCCATCCAAGGTGGTTGGCAACCACCAAGTTGGCACCAATTTGGGGGTGTTCTAGAAGGTGGTTAGGTTGAGGGCTAGGATGTGTTGAGAGGGTAGGTGTAAGGTGGTGATGATGGGTTTCTGGAGGGAAAGAATGTTGCCAAAAGTAGGTGCCTTTTAGTGGTGGTTGAGGGGTGAAGAGGCATCATTTTTGGCACCAAGGTGAAGGGTTACAAGGAAGGTGATGTTGGTGCCAAAAGTAGGAAGGCTTAGGAGGTTAACTTAGGTGGTATTTTGGGTTAGGTGGATGTCCATGAGTAGGGAGCTTAGGTGGAGCTAAGCTAAGCTAGCTTAGCTAGTAGGGTAGTAGTGGAGAAGGTAGGAGGGAACTAGGGTTTTGGATGGAGGAGCTGAGGAAGAGTTATCTTGAGCTGAACTGAAGCTGGTGGTTGCTGCCCAGATCAATCTATTATAACCCTAAGAACTTGTTTAATTCGATCAGTAATGTTTCTCTATCTGTTTACCTATTTGAAATTTGAAAATTCGAACTCTGAAGCTTTCAGAGAAGCTTTAAGCTTCTCCACTGTTCCTGAAGGTCTTGTGAGCTTAGAACCTACTTCTGCAGATGTGGAATTAATTGTAGTAACTGTTTAGATCTTTAAATGAGAGAGAAAAGTCCATCTTAGGACTCTGTAGACATAAACACCAATTCCAGGAATTAAAAACTCGTAGGAACCCCTTATTTCACTCTTCAAATTAAATTGGAAAACATCCTCTTATCCTTAAATTTACCCTGCAATCCTATAGAGTAGCCTTAGAGCTTTCAAGCAAACTTTAAATCACTTGGAACGGAGTTCTGGTTAAGAAGTTATGATCGGTTGAAGTTGGGTCTGGAAGGGGTTAAGATAGTCCCACATCGTCAGTTTCTAAGTGGGTGCCTTGGAATAAAAGCAATTTGTTGCATGGGCTTCCCAGTTGTCAAGCACTGGGTGCTAATTGGGCATCTGAGCATTCTGATCTATTGCGCATGTGTATACATGTGTGCTGCGGGTGTGCGCCCGAGTGGGTGTGAGTGTGCCCTAGGAGGGCGAGGCTTGGGAGGCCAGTTGAGCCGAATTGGCTCAGAACTATGAATCAAATGAATTAAGCTGAAATTAAACCTAATTGAAATCAGGCGAGGATCGAGTAGGGTCTAGTCCCACCCTGGTCTCAGGGTGCTGTGTATCCTCGAAAGGACCTCACCGCAAATAAAATAATTTTTGGTTAAAAAAGAAAAAAAAACCCGGTTCAGCTGATGGTTCAAAAGAAAGCCAAAGGAAAAGAGGAGCCACTGAAGGTTAAGGTTAAGCTAAGTGCTGAAGGCTAAGGAAAGAAAGAGGAATAGGCATGAAGAAGGCATGAAAGGAAAGAAAGGACATGCACTACTAAGGAACAACAAAAGAAGAAGACTAAGGAAAGAGAAGAAGGCAGGAACAGAACAGAAGAAGAGAGGTAAGAAAAGAGCTCGAGAGAGAATAAAAATAAGGGAAAAGAAGAGAAAGCAAGAGAGAAGAAGAGAGAGGCTAAAGAAATAAAGAAAGGAAATTATTTCTCTTCCATCATTTTAATTACTTTTTGTTCTTAAATGTTGTAATAAGGCATGTTTTAATAAAAGAACTCTTATTGCCATAATTTCTTTTGAAATAAAATCGGAGGACTAACATGTTTTCTTGTTAATAAAGTAGATCATTTTGAGTAAATATGTTCTCTTATGGGATTTTGCATATTACTTCATTTTAATCAATTATTTTGGCAAAATTCATTCTCTATAATTAACTTAATTATACCTCGTAAACTTATAAAGAAAATAAAAGATAATTGGTGAATTTAGAATGAATTATACCTCCCAACGAATGACCTAGACTCAACGAGTAAAAATTTCTAAATTGTTTGGTTAATTCGACCCTATACTAGTCAACTGACATAATTTCGAGTTAACCTAAGTGACTTTTTCTACACTTAATTAAGTAAAATTAACTTAATTACTGAGTTGAGTGAAAGCCATGCATCACTCCCCTGTAGCGACCCAATGGCTCATTCATCCTCACTATCAAGGATCTTTGATCATGATCCACATGGGACGGAGACTACTGATATACACATTTCATCCCATGGATCTGGTTGTCATGGGTGTTCATCTGCTCCTAACACCCCTGATCCTTACTATCCTGTGCTATCCAACATTGATATCTTAAGACAAGATTACATGACCACTGTAGGCAGATTCTTCATAAATCAGGATCAACAAATTTCTGCTATTGTTTCCTCTCCTCCCTACATAACCCTCCTCCCCACCCTCCGCTACTAGAGCTACATCCCTTACCTGATTCTCTCGAATACATGTTTCTAGGAGAAATTGAGACATATCCAATGATTATCAATGCTCACTTGACTCTAGATTAGGAACATCGGTTGATCTCCATTTTACGAGCACATAGGGCTTCTATCGGGTGGGGCATTGCTGATCTGCCCGAAATTCGCCCCTCATATTGCACTCACCATATCTACACTGATGAAGGGGTAAGACCATCAAGACAACCTCAGAGATGCCTAAATCCAAATACGTTGGAGGTTGTTAAGAAGGAGATCATTAAATGGCTGGACGCAGACATTATCTATCCAATTTTCGATAGCCAGTGGGTGAGTCCCATTCAGATAGTGCCCAAAAAGGTGAGACTCACCTTAATCAGAAATGAATTGGGTGAATCCATCCCAACCTGCACCACAACTTCTTGGTAGGTTTGTATTGACTACAGAAAGCTAAACTTGGCTACCAAAAAGGATCATTTTCCTTTTCCCTTTATTGATTAGATTCTAGAATGGCTAGCCAGGCGTAGTTTCTTCTACTTCTGCATGGATACTCTAGGTAAAATCAAGTCGCAATCAACCTGGAAGACCAAGACAAGATGACTTTTACGTGTCCCTTTGGAACATTCGCTTTTAAGCGAATGTCTTTCGGCCTCTACAACAGACCAGCTACTTTTCAGTGATGCATGATGGCCATCTTTTAAGACATGACCAGGGATTGCGTAGAAGTGTTCATGGATGACTTCTCTGTGTTTGGAGATGATTTCTCATCGTGTCCCAATAGCCTACCAAAGATTCTGAGGAGATGTATAGAAGTTAACCTAGTACTTTCATGGGAAAAAAGCCATTTTATGGTGAGGGATGGCATCGTACTAGGTCACAAAATCTCCTTTAATGGACTCGAGGTCGACCGAGCCAAGTCCAAAATCATTTCGTGATTACCTCTGCCAAGCTCTATCAGGAAAATCAGATGATTCTTAGGGCATGTCGGATTTTATTGAAGATTCATTCCAGATTTCTCAAAAATTGCTCGTCCATTAATGAATCTTCTAGTAACTGACATGCCTTTTGAATTCAACTCCTCATGTATCAGTGCTTTCCAGACCTTGCGAAACACTATCTCCAATGCACCTATTCTCCAACCCCTCGACTAGTCACTCGACTTCGAGATGATGTGTGATGCCTACGACATCGCTGTCGGAGCTGTTCTTGGCCAGTGTCGGGAGCACCATCCATTTGTAATATACTACTCTAGCAAAATGCTGAACGAGGCTCAGCGTAACTATACAGTCACTGAGAAAGAATTGCTAACCATAGTATTCGGGTTGAAGAAATTTAGGTCATACTTAGGTCCAAAGTTACCATCTACACTGACCATTCCACCCTCCGGCATTTGTTGTCAAGGAAGGATGCCAAACCTCGCCTTATTCGATGGATCCTTCTTTTGCAAGAGTTTGATGTTGAGATCCGCAATGAAGTCCGAGCACATATGTTGTGGTGGACCACTTGTCTCGGGTAGAACCAGACTACATTCCATACTTCCTGCCGATATTAGACCGATTTCCAAATGAGCCTCTACTATCTATCAACTCTGTGGAGTTTCCTTGGTATGCTGATATAGCAACTATCTTGTCGTAGGTAGACTACCTGTGGGATTATCCAAGGATCAAAATCTCAAATTTGTATCGGAGGCTAAGTTCTATTTTTGGGATGACCCATTGCTCTTTCGCATTGGGGCTGATCAGATCTTCCGTAGATGCGTCCGTGATTCGGAAATCTCTAGTGTGCTATCCTTCTGCCACAGCGATGCTTGTGGGGGTCATTTCTCGGGCCGAAAAAATACTGCAAAGATTTTGCAGTCAGGATTTTTCTGGTCGACCATTTTCAGAGATACACACGCGTTTACCAAGTACTGTAAGCGATGCCAAGCAGTCGGTTCTATGACCCGAAGAGACATGATGCCTCTCCAATCCATTCTGGTCATAGAAGTGTTTGATGTCTGGGGAATTGACTTTATGGGCCCCTTCCCAAACTCGGATGGTGTTGAGTACATACTCCTTGCAGTAGACTGTCTCAAAGTGGGAAGAAGCCATCCCAGCAAGTTGAGCTGATCGTAAGACTGTTATATCCTTTGTCTGGGAATTTATTTTTGTGAGATTCGGAGTTCCCTACGCCATGATAAGTGATGGGGAAGCCACTTCATCCATGCCCATTTTAGTCGTTATTGAAGAAATATGGGGTGCAGCACAGCATTGCTACCCCATATCAGCCACAGACCAATGGGCAGGCTGAAGTATCAAACCATCAAATCAAGCTTCTCCTTCAAAAGATGGTTAGACCTAATAGGAAGGATTGGTCCGATCGGTTGATCAATGCACTATGGGCATATCTCACTACGTACAAGGCCTCGCTAAGAATGTCACCATACCACAGGGTGTATGGAAAGGCATGTCACCTTCTTGTGGAGCTGGAGCACTATGCCTTTTGGGCAATGTAGAAGTGTAATTTTAACCTCAAGGTCGGAGGTTATGAAAGGAAGCTCCAGCTCAGTGAGTTAGAGGAGATTAGGCAGGAAGCATATGAGAATGCAAAAATATACAAGGACAAGACAAAAGCTTTCCATGATCAACACATCCAGAGGAAGGAGTTCGCTCCTAACCAGCAAGTTTGGTTGTTTGACTCCCAACTCAAATTCTTTGTTGGAGAGCTCAAGTCCAAGTGGACTGGGCTATTTCTGGTGGTCCACCTATATCCAAACGGGGCGGTCCAAATTAGAGACCCAAAATGTTGGCGCATTTTTACAGTTAATGTCCAGTGCCTCAAACCATTCTTTGCCCAGGAACCTCCTCCTACTGACAAAATGATGCATCCTCTTGAGGACATATGACTGATGAGTTGCCCAACTGGAGGCATTAAACTCAGCACGTATACATATATACAAAGCATATTTCATTTTGGCATAATGTTTTGCATATTGTGTATGGCATTGTAGTGATGGCATGAACTGAATGACAACTCAGAAGCAGTTTCAGGCGATTTCTATCCACATACACCCTACCTTATTTCTTTTATTCATGCATGAGAATATGCAAACACTTAGGCATGGGGGGGGGAGTTAATAAAAATTGAAAATCTTCTACAAACAATTGGGTGGATTAGATCATTTTATCAAGAGGTTTTATTAAAGATTTATTCATTAGTAGATTCCTATACTTAGAATCCAGTATAATTTCATACTTGCATGTAGATTTTGCAATGGATCCCCTACAAAAATTGATAGACATCTCTAGTTTTTCGAAAACAAGCATTGCTTCTTCTCCTAAACCCTTTCACAGCAATCAAGGAGTCAGGTGAACTATCTTGTAGTAGATCCACCAAAACAAATGTAAGGTGAGAGTAGAGAGTACTGGTGCTTTGAGGCTAGTATAAGGAATCTTTAATAATCGAATAATGACACTTGGAGTTGGGCATAGTTTTTGCTCTCAGTTCTTGCGTACTAAATTTGTGAGAAATTCCATATGAGAGACACTAAATAAGGCAAAAATGCAGAGAGTGGGTTTTGATAAAACTAGGATTGAGGTGGATGGTCACGACCATCCTCTACAGAAACCTCGGCTGAAGGAGGGTACTAATGTCGAGGTCAGAAATATGTCGTCCTATCCATTCCCTATTCGGTGCTGAGAATAGGCACTTCCACCAAATAGGCCACCTGAGATCCTCTTGGTCATCCCAAAAATCCCCAAGAATGCCTCAATATAAAAGCATCTATGTCCTGTTATGTTGTGCTAATAAATATGGTAGTATGTTGTGTTGTGGCATTGTGCCAATAGATTTTCATACAGAAGAGTTATTTGCTCGAAAAAGAAAAAAAGAAAGAAAGAAGAAAGGAAAAAAGAAAAAAAAATTTCATGAAACTGTTGCATAATGTGAGTCACGTTAAATGTTTTGAAATGTTTTGATGCAAAAACAACTACCACCCTCAAGAACCACCAAATATAGCCTTAACCTACATTTGCTATAATTCTAACTGCCTGAATATGGGCTGAGGGCTTTTAACTTAGTCATAGGGTTATCAGAACCTAATTAAAGTGTCATGCCATGTGTGACCACCAAATACATTTGCGAATATGGTGAAATGTGAGCTCAGGAAGAAAAAGGAAAAAAGAGATAAGAGTACAAAGGATTAAAGAGAGCACAGTTTTTCTATCCCCTCTCTAATTTGATTTATTCAATAATCTGGAAATCTAAATTCTAGAACATTAGTCTCTAAGAAGCACCAGAAGAGAGTCAACCACCAAATACAATCCAGTTAACTCAGACGTCTCCTAACCAAGCCAAACATCGGGACGGAAATCAGAAAATATTTATAACCCCAAGGGAAGAGGTTCGCCTATCTCGACAGAATTTTACTACGAGTCAAATACAAGCTTTAAATGTATATCGACTCTTCGCTTGGATACATTGCAGAAGCAACAACATTATACATTCATAGTTATCTGGATTCTGAATTTTTGGATGAAACAAAAGCAAATAAATCTTTTGTTTAACTCTTGCTAAAATGCATTTAGTCTTGCACTTACTAGGGACTAGCAAGATTTAGGCATGGGGTTATGATTGCACAGCAATCATAGGCCCTAACTTGCCTGAATTAAGTTAGAACTTAGCTTAACATGAACATACTATATGCATATGCATCGTAGTCTGCATCGTAGTTGGTATATGCGTTTTATGTATTAAACTATGTTATTTGAGAGGTATTAATGATAGCAGGTAATCTAGGGTTGCAAATGACTGATCCAACCTTATGGATCTATTCAGAATAATGACGGGAATCCAACGCATCCAAGATCGCATCAACCAAACCCTGTAGCACCCTAGGGAGTTCACAGAAGAGCAAGAGCCAAGGGGCAAATTGAAGAAGATCCAAACCTCAGATGACAAATCCAAATGTACGAATGGATTCGGATTGATGTTTGCAGTCAAACGGTGTAGAAATCAACTTAATCGGAGGCCTACACCATCAGATATAAAGAGAAGAAGAACAGACGACCATGATGGCACCACTTGGAACTATCGCAGTCGCCCCTTGCCGCACCCCCAACTCTTGAAGGCACCTCTCCTCATAGAGTAGGCCATTGGGTCTTCATCCAACGGCCATGAACACGCTACGTCGCCACCCAGATTGGATCAATATAAATATAAATAAGCACATACATACAATAAAGGCCTTGTGCAACGCGTTGGCCCACGTGCATGCTCATGTAAGCACGGGACACGGGTTTGAGCCCTGCGCTGTGCAAAATTGATGTGGCAGGTGCGTGCAGGCACGTATCCACGATTGGATGATGTAGAATGTGCCACGTGGCACGATCAGAGTGCACCATAGGAGGGACACGCGATTGTGTGAGTTGTGCGAAATCAGGAAGGTGCATGAATCGCGCTAAGGAAATGCGAAGGCAATGTGCTGCGGCTATCTAAGCCGTCTGATCGTGATTTGAAGGCATGCAGGAAAAGAAAAAATGCAAAGGTGCAGGATAGTGGGAGCCCTACGATCTGCATATACATATAATAAAGGCCTTGTGCAATGCGTTGGCTCACGTGCATGCTCATGTAAGCACAGGACACGGGTTTGAGCCCTGCGCTGTGCAAAATTGATGTGGCAGGTGCGTGCAGGCACGTATCCACAATTGGACGATGTAGAATGTGCCACATGGCACGATCAGAGTGCACCACAGGAGGGACACACGATTATGCGAGTTGTGCGAAATCAGGAAGGTGCGTGAATTACGCTAAGGAAATGCGAAGGCAATGTGCTGCGGCTATCTAAGCCGTCTAATCATGATTTGAAGGCATGCAGCAAAAGAAAAAATGCGAAGGTGCGGGATAGTGGGAGCCCTACGATCTGCATCCGAGGGTAGTAGAGTGCCTCGTGGCAGCTCCAGAATAAACCAACCAAGAAGAAGGATTTGGGGAAGGATTTGCACGAGAAAAAAAAGCTTTAAAAATACCAAAGGGCCGCCCTTTTGAACATAACTCTCAACTCTCTTTTCTTCTTCCTTCTTCTACCACTCTCTCTTCTTCTTCCCGTCTTCTTTACCTCCTTCAGAAGAATCCATTGGGCCACCCTGTCAGATCGTTGCTACTTCTCTCAACCTCTCCAAAAGCCCACTACAATCTACCCTTGGTGACCTTGTTCTATTCCCTAAGTAGTTTACAATCATGTTATAATTTAGTTTAGTTTTATGTATGAAATTTATGTTCAAACACTCTATGTGATATATATATCATGATTCATTGTCTATTACTTAGTAATTAGATTTAGAATACGTGCATGAAATCAAAGGCATTTTTCTGCCTCCATATGATCGACCAGGGTTCCCAGTTCTGTTAATTTTATTTCTCGAGACGTATTTCACGCTATACTACTACGTATTTATCTTTTACGCTATCTACACCCCGAACAAAGTTATATAGATAGAATCAAGATTGATTAAGGGGAAACAAGCCATGATGGATATGTTCCAACAATTGGATGAGGAGGGTCAACAGAAAGTGATGAAAGAAACTTCTTTCTCAGAAACAATGGAACAAGGCCTTGTGATAATTGATTGGACCACACGTAGTTGCCCTAAATTGGTGCAATCCACTATCAACACTTCCCTAATGTTGGAAAGCATTGAGGACCCTTTGCAGCATAAATAGGTAGAAAATAAGTATGAATCTAAAAATTTGAATGATAAGATCGAGGTCGATGTCCCAGAATTTAATGATAATAATTTAGTAATAAGGACATTAAGATTTAGGCATGGGGAATCTGACTCTGAACATCTTGGCTTTGAAATACTTAAAGACCCCATCATGGATTTAAAGGAGAGGCGACGGGAAGAACTGTGGTATGAAACCAATGATGAAACCAGGTCCATCACAAGTCCTTCCCTATTGATTGAATATGACTTGGAAGAGATGAATATGATCTTAGGCTCCAATGGTGATGAGGAATTAGACAAAGAAATCATGATTGAGGATGGGGAGGATTTTCAGTTTGATCAACCCAAATCAATCATGATTGATCAAACACTTTCTTTTGTAGCTAACCCAAGGCTCAAAAGTATTAATGTAACCAAGGTGGAGTTGGCTAAACCTTTGGAGTCCAAACTTTCAGAAGAAGAAGAGAACATTTCGTTGAAATCAAGTTTTCGGATGCACACTAAAATGACCCCCCTAAGGACAACAAAATCGAAGAAGGAAATATTGACTGCAGGGGTCCTGAGTTGATCAAACCACTGACCTTTTATCAGGACCCCTATGACCTTCATGACTTAAATCCAGGGAAGAATAAAAGCCCTATGATTCATCATCACACTGACTTTATGCATTAGGGTTACATCTATTCACACAAACCTTTACTCTGCATGCCTACAATCAAAGAGAAGAATAGACACGGGCGTGCATGTTACACTAGTTACAGAGTTCCCATCCGTTAGGGATGGGACTCCACCATAACCTAGTCTACATCTGTGAACTTCGGACTCTAGGTCTGGCTGATTTTATTTTCATCTTCTTAACCTAGACCATTCAAGTAATTGATCCTTTGTTGTCTGTGTACAATGCCCAGCCGAAGGCACTGATGCAAAATTTGGCGTGATTTGTAAAAGCAGGTTTTTAAGTTGTTGTAACAAGAGAAATCGCAAACTCTTTTAAAATTTATAACCTAGATGGTGGGGTATCTAGGGTCATCCAAGGAGGTAAGTTTGCGAAAATTAAATCCCTTGCTTCGAAAATGAAATTCACCTTTCCTTTTGCGCTTTTGTCAATAAAACATTTTTTTTATTTGTATTTAAAATAACAAGGATTTCAAGTTGATGATAAATACTCCTATTAGTAACCCTAAGTGAAAAGAGCTACCTTCCTTCTAAGCTCACCCTAGGCAAATGAACGCCAAGGGTAATTAGAGAGGGAGGGAAGTGAGTGTACAAAAGGGAAATTTAAATTGCAATCAAGACAAAAAAAATCTAATGAAGGCAACTTGTATAAAATTGAGGAATTGTTTTACAAGAATATAGTACAAGAATGCTTCAACTACTAGAATTAAAAATGCACGTAATTAAAACACAAAAATCCTCTAAAATGATCGTGAAGATGGCGAGGCTCTTGCTCCTGTTACGGTTGCTCCCGCAATCAAAAAGAGCTCCTCCTCCTTGTAAAATTCTTCATGTTGTAGCTTCCCTGTCAAACCATGAAGTTGGGGGGCGTGCCAAGGCTTTCCTCCAAGGATGGTTGTATATTGATGTAAACACATTTAATGAGGGTAAAATGACTGTTCGTGCATGTTTCTAGGCTTAGACTTTCATTTCATGTTATAAATATTGCATAGCATGCATCATTCTGTATTTAGAGCAGTTGTATATAATTTAGGTTAATTGCATCCTTTTTGTGGTTAGCAGAGAAGGATATTTATTTTGGAGCCTCAGATTGACGATCTGACCATACCGATCTGATCAAGACGACGATCGGAGTCCAACCCCTCTAAAATCGTCTCGATCGAAGTCTCATAGCACCATATGCAGTCTGAGGAAGATCAACGGCCAAGGGACTAGGTGACATAATTCGGAGCTCCAAGTGGCAAATCCGACTATGCGGATGGATTCGGGCTGACGATCGTAGCCTAATGGCATGAAAATTGACTCAATCCGACTTCTGCAGTAGCCCCTACAACGAAAAGAAAATGGATGGTCCAGATTACGCCACGTGGCACAGCCCAGGCCACCTAGCACACGCATGCGCCACCGCAAGCACGGAGCAGCGTGGGTGCACATGTGCACGCGTAGGCACACATGCACATAGCGTAGTGCCAATTCATGAAGCGTGCGCGTGAGTGAAAAGCCCCCAGCATAGCGCCAGCGGAGCATACAGTGGATCTTCAGCGACAAACTGGCAGACTTAAAGCGATGCTTATAGCCGTCGCTAATTCATTGCATGCCAGCAAAGCCAACTGTGGGCGCCAGCGGGCATGAGCTGCTTACAGCGACATTTCCAGCGACAGCCTGGATGTCACTAGTGGTCCCATACCTATTTTTTGCCTCTTCTCCTCCACTATAAAAGGACCTACGCCGCCGTCCCATCCAAGCCATCTCTACCTACTCTACTCTCACCTACTCCCAAGCTCTAGCAAGCCTACTAAATCTCCATTAGAGCTTGTTATCAAGCTCCCAAGGTGCCTATTAGTATACCAAACCTCTACCCCACCAATTATTCCTCCAACTTCCCATCCCCCTTCATAGGTTGCCATGGAGCCATCCTCCCACCTCCATTCTGGTAGCAGATCATCTCCATCTTCTCACCTCCATTCCAGAGCCACGCCGAAGCTTTCCTCAACCCGACGTCCTCCTGCATCTCATCTTCGTCGTCCCGCCCCTCACCTCGTTCGTCCAAGCTTCCTCTAAGTGCCGTTGTCTCACTGAACAATCGATTTGAGAGATTTCCTCTCACCCCCTCTCTCTTTATGGTATCGTAGAATAGTGTAATACACATTCATGATATATAAAATATTTGTTCCATATCTCTTGTGATTTATTCTACTTGTCTTCTTACAAAAACACAAAGAAAAAATGAAATCCTAAAACTCCAAAAAGAAATGAAACGAAGCGTGGTTTTCACTTAAAGTAAACATCGCCTCCCTGTGTTCGACCTGAGACTCCTTTGGAGTTTTGGTATAAATTTTATCTGATTGATGTGTTTTGCAACTATGACGACGGGTTACTCATAACCCCAATTTCTAACACACGAAATGCGTGCGACCATTTTAGCTCCTTTGCCAGGGAGGCAACAGAATTTACTTTATTGTTTTCTATGCTTCTTGGCATTTACATAACACTAACCTCGCTTATCTCTGATATATTGTCTTGCAGGTACCCTCGCATGGAAATCCTTGTGCAGTAGACCGGAGTAAAGTGCGGGTAGAGTGTTTTATAAGTGTTCCCCACACCATCCCCACCTTAGTTTTCATTCCATAACCTAATAAGTCAAACCCAAATCAACTTAGGTGCTTTGCATAAACCCTAGGGTAGATTTTGGTTGTTTGATTATCAGTCCACTCACCTCACCCACCAGCATATATAAAAAAATAAAAAAAATTATTCTTCCCTTGTGGGATTTAACTGAAAGCTATACAGTTAACAGCCACAATTTCTTATCATAAGGCGCATAATCACTTTGGTTCTACCACTTAATTGGGATCTGACCTATGGACCCGGTACACTCCAACTTAATACACATAAATGAGTAGAAATCTGAATCGGTTAAACATTCTTGTGTGCCTTAACTAAGTGGTGCAACAGGCCAATCGATTGAACTGTTTGGGTCGCACTACTCAATCTAAAATTGATCCATCTATTTGCTTGCCACTTAGGGTTGATTCTCAGGGCTGAACCAGGCACTCCAAATTATTTTTTATTTTTAAAGGAACATATCATCACCCATGTTTTCAAAACTTGGAGTGTTCTACTAAATCTTGATTGAACCAACCTAAGAATCAAACCCTAAAAGCTGCTAAACAAGGTTAAATCCTAAAAGACCCATCATCAAATAACGTTGTTTGAGAACCCTGGTTGTGCACGCACACACATTTTAATTGATCATTAAGGGCACAACCCATCTAAAGGGCCCATCATATTCCTGAAGCACCATTGTCCCAAGCCTAACTAAAATTGATTAGATGTTGGCCTTAAGGGCTGGTTTGCTCATCGAGATCCAAACTGACATTGTTCACGATTAACCTGCTTATATTAGTCAATCTGATGTCTAGCTAGGAGTCTAGCATCAAATGACCGTGGTTGGGGCATACACTAGGAATTGGAGGCATAAGCCAAAGGAAGAACCTTCTCCCCAGTCCCTCCTTCTAACTGGTTGGATTGCCTAGACATAAGTAGAGTAAATCATCGATAATCTTAGGATGGATTCTGAGAGTTAGTAGACCATTAGGCTACCCAGCCAAAGGACAGGCTTGTATTTTTGTATTGTAGGGCTCCTTTCTCTTCTGATTCCCCTCCTTACTTCACTATGTACCCTTCCACATCTTGCACACATTTCCAATCCTATCCTCCTACCACCAGTTATCCCAAAGATGACTACTATCCTGACTTAACTTGTAATTACCAGTCCATTAGCTGGGATAACTTTGATTGGGGATACAAATCTAGACCACAGTGTCTAGGGCCCAACCTTGGACAACAAGACTATGATTACTATCCTTCCTAAACCTACAATGATTATGGATCTCTATCCTTTGATGACAAAACCAACCCGATCTACAATCAGGAAGGATATTTTGATTATAACACCTACCCTCCCCAGTATTCCATTGAAAATAGGTCATCACCATTCTTTGAACAACCTGATATGACCTACTATCAGGGAGGAACCCGAGAACCTCGACATCTTAACTGCCCTAGATTTAACCCAAAACCACCCAAACCTGAACCGAACTAGTCGATTTAGGTGAACCAGATCCAGGATAGGGTGTTGGCTAATTTGCAGGACACTATACAATCGTTAGAAGCTTAGCCAACACCATCCACTGAAGCACTGGAGCCTATGATCAAAATGATTGATGAACATAATAGTTCTCTATTGGATTTGCTCCAAAGTGTTAGGGATAGGGACTTGGGTGAGTTTCTTCTTGGAAAATTGTCGAGGTTGAGGATGAAATTTATGGTTGCTGTAGTCAAATCTTGGGATGATTCTCAAGATGAAGCCCCTTCAGGAGAGGTAATGTCTAAACCCACTCAGGCGCCTGTTAGGGGGGATACATTTTCTGGGACCAAGGATGACCAGGTTGGGCTAGAGCAACCCATTGAGGATGAACCGATTGATTCACCCGAGATCTATGAGCCAGGGAGAGAGGAAAGATATGTCTCTTTGAACCAGGAAATGACAATTGATTTTGAGACATATATAAATGGGGATCATGGATTCTTTGATTCTGAGGGTGAAGAATCTCTTAGTGAAGTCTCACTTGAGCTTAATGAAGATTTTAGTGAGAAATGGGTTTGAGGAATCTGACGAACCATTTGATAGCCCAATTATTGAAGATTTGGATTCGCTTGGGGCTAACATGCAGGATTCGAATCCTCATTTACTAGAAGATTCAATCAATAGCCCCATTCCTCAACCACACCCAAATGGGATTATTTTGATTTGGAAATCATTATACCCAAGTCAATTCTGAGTCAGCCATGATTTCTGGACTTGGGTAAATCTTATGGAGTGGACAGTACGCAAGAGGTCCTAGAACCTGAGCACTTGATGTTGGAGGATAGGAATGTTGAAATGAAAATTTGGGAGATTAATTTTGAGGGAAAAACAAGCTTGGATCTAAGGGTTCCTATTGAGCTAAAATCACTAACTTTTTAATAGGACCCTTACGATATCTTTCACATGCAACCCAAGCTCGAAATAACCAATTATTTTTCTGAGCTGCACTATAAGTGGACACTCGATTTTAATGAATTAGATCAACCCATTGTCCGACACTTCAGTCTTAGGTTGTACACCACAAAACCGCAGGCCCAGCCCCGTAAACTCAATAATCTTATGTTCTGGGTGATTTTCATCTAGAACCTTAGAATCACTCGACCTGGGGCATGGGTCTACACCACAATGTGGTCCACGTCTGTGGACATCTTTTGCTGGTGTGTTTCAGGATCAATATTTTTATTTTGATTCTGACCTGCACTTGTTAATTCTTAATTTCTTCTTTCTATGTATGTTAGGCCTAGCTGAAGGCATTAAACTTAGCACGTGTGTATACACTCTTCTCTCTGCAGAGCTGACCAGATTTTCATGACACTCAGGTGATATTCTATTTACTCCGTCCTTTTCATGTCTTTATTTTTACAATGAGGACATTGCATCATTTAGGAATGGGGGTGGATACTTAATCCTGAAATCATTTTGTTAACTTCGTAGAATTTCTTTTAGTTTCTTTTAAAAAAAAAAGAAAAAAAAATTGAAAATTCAAAACGATAAGAAAAAGAAGAAACAGGAGAAGAGAACCTAGGCATTTGGAAGTTATTAACTTTAGGAAATGATACGAGAGGACTTAAATACTTAAACTCTTTAGGTCTTCGGGTTTAATTAGCTCGGGTGTCCACTCGAATGTGGACTTAGTCTCGAGTCCTCGCCAATTCAAATTCATTTTTAATTTTGCTAATAAATTGGGATGATAAGTATGCGACTTACAACCCACCCTCTAATTTGGGGGGACTTTAAGCCAAGAATCTACACACATTTTTTTTGCACTTACTTTTCGACAGTTTCTTCGGAAATTGGGTAGCTAATGAACTATCTAGGGTGGTATGGCTGGTAAGTTGTCCGTGGTAATAGCTCATCGGTCGGTTTTCCAGAGCCCAGTCAGAAGACCATTTTCATTGCACTTCCTTTAGGTAAATCTTAGATCAGGAAAGCCACCTACTTTAAAAAGAAACAAAAAAATAAAAAAAAGAAGAAAAGAAAATATAAAGAAAAAAATAGAAAAAGGAGGAAATAAAAAATAAATAAAATCACGCTTCACCGCACAAGTATGGCTGACAAGTTGTCGGTAGTAATAGCTCATCAACTGGTTGTCCAGAATGCAGCTCACCAAAAAAAAGCACAATAATTCCCAAAACACTTTGGGAAGAAGCGGGGGAGTAGAACAAATTAGGGAGATATACACTGCGTTCGTCCTTGTGTTGACCCCATAAATAAAAGAAGTAGGGAGAAAGCTACCATTCGAAAAGATAAACCTCTAGGCAAGGTCACCTAGGGTCGTAGAAACTCAAAGTCTGTTTTAACGGCCACCTAGTGACTCTTTCACTATTTTCACAAGATGCTTAGCACTTAGAATCCTTTTCGAGTCTTGGGTGGGTCGGGTAGCCGTAGAAAGTTATCCCAGAATTCTCAAACTCCAAAAGTATAAAAAAACTAGAAAAGAAGAAAAATAATAAAAAAAAAGTATCTTCCCTTTTCAAATAAGGTGAGGACTTGGGCAGTCTGCATTCTGACAGGAACTCGGGTACTGTTGAGTTTTCATAGTTTAGGACCTTAGTTGAAATTTTCTATTGTTAACAAATGACTTAGGCCTAAGCGATCTAATCCTAATTCTGCTTTTATACATAGCATATAGTTTAATTTTGCTAGGGACTAGCAAAAGATAGGCATGGGGGTATGATGTAAACACATTTATTGAGGGTAAAATGTCTATTCATGCATGTTCCTAGGCCTAGATTTGCATTTTGTTATAAATATTTCATAGCATGCATCATTCTGCATTTATAGTAGTTGTATATAATTTAGGTTAATTGCAACCTTTATGTGGTTAGGAGAGAAGGATATTGGTTTTGGAGCCTCGGATTGATGATCTGACCATACGGATCTGATCAGGATGACGATCAGAGTCCAACACCCCTAAAATCGTCTCGATCTGAGTACCATAGCACCATATGTAGTACGAGGAAGATCAATGGCCAAGGGACTAGGCGACATAATTCAGAACATCAAATGACAAATCCGACTGTGTAGCAGCCAAGCGGCATGAAAATTGAGGCAATTTGACCTCTGTAGCAGCCCCTACAATGAAAAGAAGATGGACGACGCAGATTGCGCCACGTGGTGTAGCCTAGGCTACCTAGCGCATGCATGCGCCACTGCACGTGCGCAGGTGTGCACGCGCAGAACACAGCGCCAGTGCATGAAGCCTACACACACATGGAAGGCACCCAGCGCAATGCTAGCGGAGCATGCAGCGGATCTTCATCGACAGAATGGTGAACTTACTGTAATGCTTATAGCTGTCGCTAATTCATCGCATGCTAGCAAAGCCAGCTGTGGGTGCCAGCAGGCATGAGTTGCCTACAGCGACATTTCTAGAGACGGCCTGCATGTCACTAATGGTCTCATACCTATTTTTTGCCTCTTCTCCTCCACTATGAAAGGACCTACACCCCCTCCCTTTTGAGCCATCTCTACCTACTCTACACCCACCTACTCCCAAGCTCTAGCAAGCCTACCAATGCTCCATTAGAGCTTGTTCTCAAGCTCCCAAGGTGCCTATTAGTATAGGGAACCTCTGCCCCAACAAATACTCCTCCAACTTCCCATCCCCCTTCATAAGTCGCCATGGAGCCATCCTCCCACCTTCATTCTTTTAGCAGATCATCTCCATCTTCTCACCTCCATTCCGGAGCCATGCCAAAGCTTTCCTCAACCCGACGTCCTCCTACATCTCATCTCCGTCGTCCCGCTTCTCACCTCCTTCGTCCGAGCTTCCACCAAGTGCTGTCGTCTCGCCGAACAGCCAATTCGAGAGATTTCCTCTCACCCCCCTCTCTTTTTATGCTTTCGTAAAATATTGTAATACACATTCATTATATATAAAATATTTGTTCCATATCTCTTATGACTTATTCTACTTGTCTTCTTCTTACAAAAATACAAAAAAAATAACAAAACCCTTAAACTCCAAAAAGAAACAAAACGAAGCACGATTTTCACTTAAAGTAAACGTCGCCTCCATATGTTCGACCAAGGACTCCCATGGTGTTTTGGTATAAATTTTATCTGATCAACGTGTTATGCAACTATGACAATGAGTTACTCGTAACTCGGATTTCTAACACATGAAATGCGTGCCATCATATACCACCCTCAAGTCCTCCTCCAAAGGTCTTCCTTTCCTGGCTTCTCCCTTGGCGGGCATAGGCACAAGAGAGAAGAGAAAAGGGGAAGGTACCAAGGGGACAGAGTGTCCCCTTAATCTTCTTCTTCTTCTCTCTTGGGCATGAGCTATTGATAGAATATAAGAGGTATTTTGCTAGCCAAAGATGGATTGTATGGTGGTCGGTGTTGGAATTTTTATAGGGTAGGATGGGAGAGTTAAGGTGACTATTGAGATGGATGGCTAAGCTGGGAAGATGGGAGTGGTTAGGTGATCCTAGGGCTAAGGGGAGTTCGCGCCACCTAATCGATGTAAGGGGTGTAGTTATGGGTGGCCAAGGGACACCTAAAAGTGGCACCAACCATGGAGAGGTGACATGGGTTGGTGCCAACTTCTAGGCTTCTAGAAGGGGGTTGAGGTGGATGGTGGATATGTCTTGGAAAGGTTGTGTGTAGGGTGGATATGGCAGGTGAAGTTGGGGCCAAAATGGGGGTGGTTAGGGTGGTTTTGGTGCCAACATTTAGGTATCTTTTGGTGGTGATTGAGGGGTGAAGGGTGGTGAAGAAGGTCGTACCAACATGAGTATAGGTGGAGATAGCTAGGTGTACTTAAGTTTACTTAGTAAATGGAGCTAGCTAGGTTTAAGTTATGGCTGATGGATGGCCAAGGAGCCGGATGCTAGATAAGCTAAGCTAGCTTAGCTAGTAGTGGAGTGGAGGAGTAGGCGTCTGGAGATTAGGGTTTGAGGAGTGGAGCTGGATATGAAGTGCCTGGAGTTGAATTGATGCTAGCAGCTACTGAAGAGGTCAACATGGGGCTACTCTAGCTGGCTTAGCTTGCTAGTTCTTTGCTAGCTACTAAGCCAAGCTAAAGTGAGTAGGCTTCTATTTTAAGGAGCTGAGCTGGGTCTGGTGCTCTCAAGGAGGACTGAGCTGATTGAGGCAGCTAAGGTAGCTTAGCTCAACTATGTTTAGGTATGCTGATTCCCTGGGAGCCGAACTTGAGCTTCCTGAGTTGGAGTGAATTCATCTTCCGCTGGCTGGAGTTGATTGGAGCTGGATTAGGCTGGTCCTGAGCTGAGGTGAACTTCAGTCCACTCAATTGAGCTAGCAAGAGCTCCTTATGAACTCATGGGAGATGAGATAAGCTAGACTCAATTAAGTTGAGTTGGATCTGAGCTGACCTGAGCTATGGTGAGCTGTGATGAGCTCTCTTGAGCAATCATTCAGCCGAGATGAGCTGAATGGAGCTAGGATGAGCTGACCCTAGTCCAAGTGAGCTGGATTCCAGCTATGGTAAGTTGGATCAAGCTGAGTTCCAGCAAGTTTGAGCTTCTCCTTCACATGTTGCCTTCCTGAGAGCTTGGGTTCTAGGGATCTGTTAATCTGTTCATCCCTAACACCCACAAAAACACATTAAAAAGACAATAAAAAGTGCAATGCATGCCTAACCTAATTTATGGCTAAATGCAACCCAAAAATCCATTTGCGAAGCGAAACCCTAAAATCTTGGATTGTTTTAATATAAAAGAATGATGATAGACTGCATTTATCACACCACCATGCTTATCTTTTTCTAGTCTCTTAGCAAAACTTTAATTTTTACATAATAGAATTTTTGAGAAGTCTAATTTTTTTGACTTTTGAGGAAAAAGAGACTATACGACCCTAGTTGGTTTAAACATAAGAAGTACGGGATTTGTTAAAGATAAACATCGGGATTTGTTTTTGGATCCAAAAATTAGACAAAATAGGATCAATATATCCTCTTGAAAATTCGCAGATTAACTCCTTGTTAATTTAGATGACTTGAAATTTTTGTTTTGAGAATTTTTCTGGCTCTTGAATCTGATTTGCAACTTGCAATGAGCTTTAAAAGCTTGTGTCCATGCTTGTGAATAGCCAACATTTATAAGGGCATGTTTTTGGTTTAAAACTTTTTTTTTGTGTCCCCTATGCTTTTTTCTAGCTTAGTCTTACAACAGATGTATCGGGATCATCATTCCCGTCAGCAATCCTCGAGGGGGCTCTAGTGCCAGTACTTCGGGATAGCACTGTCTATGACACCACCTAGGAGCTCACAATCCCAAAGCACAATGCGATGTAAAGGGGTGCTCCAAGCAAACTCAAGTTCTTGCTCTGACACTATAGGTAGAGCACCGTCCAAGACACTTGAGCTACTAAAATGTGCTTTAATGCTTTGTCTAAAGATATGAAATATAGATATGGAGCAGTGTCGAGGCAGTAACATGTTGACATCACATCCTCAAAGGAGGCATTTTCCCCCTTCTTGGTAGTGGGAACTCAAACAAATGATCTACGTCAGACTTTTTACTAAGTCCAAACAAGCGGGTCTTTTTTTCTAATTTTCAGTGATTTTTTTGTGTTGGCTTGTGTGTGAAATTTGACATAGGAAGTTTTGCATGAAATGCAAGTTTTTGAATTAGAAACTAAGCCAGATACTTTCTATATTACGAAAGAAGATCAAGTCACTTGAATTATCATGAGTTCAGGTGGAATTTTGGAGAAGGATATCTGATCTAGTCTAAAAATAAACCCTAAGATTCTAATGATCAGATCCATATCCTTATCCCTAGTTTGTTGAAGATTAAATCCCACTGTACCAAATGTGATCTTTTTCAACCTTAGTCCAAATTTCAAAATTTTTCCTCAAAAAGGTTTTCAAAATTTATATATTTTTGGGTATGCATGCTAGAAAATAAGGATGACTAAAAAAAAATTTGTATATTTTTAGATTTTGAAAATCCTAATTTGATAGTCAAAATTAAAAACATCCCCCCATGCTTAAGATATGCAATGTCCTCAAGCAATAGGAGGGAAAGAGAGATTACCCTAGTAAAAGGCGATTGGATTTAGGATAGTCAAAACCAAGGGAAAAGAAAGAAAAAGAAGCAAAAAGAAAATGATGGGTTACCTCCCATCCAGTGCTATCTTTTACACCATTCAGCTAGGTGTAGTGTGCATCAGTGATCAACTGTGGTTGGTTCAGTGAAATCGAAAGATTCAGATAGAAGATTCAGGGTATGATCAAAATAGGGCTTTAAACGTTGGCCGTTGACTTCAAATGTCATATTAGTTTTAGGATCAGAAAGAACAACAGCGTTGTACGGATAAGTTTTGAGGACAATAAAGGGGCCAGTCCATTTGGATTTTAATTTTCTAGGAAAAAGACGTAATCTAGCATCAAAAAGTCAAATGCGTTGATTAATGTCAAAGTGTTTCCGAATAATGTGTTTATCATGAAATTTCTTTGTTCAGTCTTTATAAATCCTCGTATTTTCATAGGAAAAATTACGTAATTCTTCCAATTCAGTTAATTGCATTTTTCTACGAACATCGGCATAAGATAAATCCATGTTTAATTATTTTATTACCCAAAAAGCCCTATGTTCTAGTTCTACTGGGAGATGGCATGCCTTACCAAAAATTAGATGGAAGAGAGACATGCCGAGCAGGGTTTTGAAAGTGGTACGGTAGGCACATAAAGCGTTGTCCAATTTGGTGGACCAGTCTTTACAGTCGGGCCTAACCATCTTTTGTAAAATATTTTTGATTTCCCAGTTAGAAACTTCTGCTTGACCATTTGTTTGAGGGTGATAAGGTGTGAAAATTTTGTGATTAACCCCGTATTTAGAAAGAAGGTGACGAAATTGTAAATGAGTAAAATGTGAGCCTCCGTCACTGATAATGGCTTTTGGAATGTCGAATCCTGAGAAAATATTTTTCCTAAGAAATTCGACAACCACACGGTGATCATTAGTGCAGGTGGGTATTGCTTCTATCCACTTAGAAACATAGTCAATTGCGACTAGTATATATGCATACCCACCAGAGTTCATGAACGACCCCATGAAGTCGATGCCCCACACATCAAAAATTTTAACCTCTAAAATATGATTAAGGGGCATCATATCCTTCCGAGTCATGTTGCCAAAGCTCTGGCAATGCACATAGGACCGAACAAAATTATGAGCATCTTTGTGCAAGTTGGGCCAAAAGAATCCTGCATTAATTATTTAGCTGTAGTTTTCTTGAAAGAAAAATCTCCGCCACAGGCTATTGAATGACAATGTATCAGAATATCATGTATTTTAGAATCAAGGACACATCGTCAAATGACCTGATTGGCACAAATGCAAAAAAGGTCAGGCTCCTCCCAAAAATAGTACTTAATGTCAGCAAAGAACTTACCCCATTTTGTTTTTGGCCAATCAACGGGGATTCATTCTATTGCTAAATAGTTTGCGATGAGGTCAAACTAAGGGAGGGTACTGGCAGGTAAAATGCTGTCATCAGGGAATTGATCAGGTGGGGTCATTATGTCATTCGTCATAAGATGAGAGAGATGGTCGGCCACTACATTTTGCGATCCTGCCTTATCCTTGATTTCTAGGTTAAATTCCTGGAGCAGCAAGATCGAATGGATAAGGCGGCGTTTCACATCTTTTTTTGTCAGCAAATATTTAAGTGCTAAGTGGATGGTGTATACAGTGACATGCAACCCCAATAGATAAGTTCTAAATTTTTCTAAGGCAAATACAATGGCAAGAAGTTTCTTTCAATAACCATGTAATTCCATTGTACATCATAAAGAGTTTTGCTAGCATAATAGATCACAACAGGCTTCATGCCAATTCTTTGCCCTAGAACGGCCCCCACAGCAAAATCTGAGGCATTTGTCATTAAATCAAAGCGACTATTCCAATCAGGTCCCTAGAAAATTAGTGCCTCGGTAACTTCCTTCTTCAACCTCAAAAAACTCTCCAACATTTATCATTAAAATTGAATGGCTGGTCTTTAGTAAGAAGCTGACTTATGGGCTTGGAGATTTGGGAAAAATTTTGTATGAATCTACTGTTGAAACCCACATGTCCCAAAAAGGATATGATCTATTTTACAGTAGTGGGTAGTGGAAGCATAGATATAGCATCTATTTTTGCCTTATCTACCGCAATTCCTTGTTTTTAAATAACATGGCCCAAGACAATACCTTCCTAGACCATGAAATGACTTTTTTCCCAACTGAGGGCCAGATTGACTTCTATGCATTTTTGGAGCATTCATTCAAGGTTCTTGATACAATGGTCAAAAGAATCTCCAAAAACAGAGAAGTCATCCATAAAGACTTCTAAGTATTCACCTACCTGGTCCAAAAATATTGCAAGCATACACCTTTGAAAAGTTGCAGGTGCTTTGCAGGGACTAAAGGGCATTCTTGCGAATGCAAAGATTCTGAAGGGGCAGGTGAAAGTTGTTTTGTCCTTGTCCTCAGGATGAACCTCTCCCTGATTATAGCTGGAATAACCATCCAGAAAATAGTAAAAATCTTATCCGGCTAATCGCTCCAAAATTTGATCAATAAAGGGGAGTGGAAAATGGTCCTTCTGGTGGTGGTGTTTAATTTTCTTTAATCAATACACACGTGCCAAAAAGAGGTAATTCAAGTGGCTATATTCTCCCCATTGTCATTAGTGACAACTGTTAGTCCAGCCTTTTTGCGCACAACATGTGTTGGACTAACCCAGGAGCTGTTAGAGATGGGGTAAATGATATTGGCATCAAGCCGCTTAATAATCTCCTTTTTTACCACCTCCTGCATATTAGGGTTCAAGCAACTTTGTGGTTGGCGGGAGGGGCGAGAATCATCCTCTAAATATATACGATGTGTACAGTAGGACGGATGAATACCCTTAAGATCAGAAAGGGTCTAGCCAATAGCTTTTCTATATTTACTCAAAACCTGGAGAAGTTTGTGTTCTTGTGCCCCAATAAGTCCAGAATTTATAATCAGGGGCAGGGTCTGATTTGGACCCAGGAAAACATATTTAAGGGACTCAGGCAATGGTTTAATTCTAGTTGTGGGCCTGGCTCCAAAAGAATTTCTGCTTTTTGTGTTAGTGGTGAAGTGAGAGTGCAAGGGTCAGCTGGAGTGTTAGCTGAGTGTGTGGTTAGGATGGAAGGGTGAGAAGAAGTGGATTGTTCAGGAACCGTGAAAATGACAAAATAGGAACCTAAATGTGAAATCTGCAAAGTTTCCTCCACTATATTTTCCATTTCTATATCCGAGTCATCAAAGAAATTAGATTCTTGGAACCTCCTAGAAGATTGGAAAGTATCTAGGGTTACAGATTCACCGTCGCACATGATCTTCATTTTACTAGAATCACAATCAATATTTGCACAGGTGGTGGCTAAGAATGGTCTTACAAGAATTATAGGGGAAAACTTTAATGCTTCAGGTACCTCTATGTCCAAGACTAGAAAGTCTACTGCAAATAGGCAACTTTTGACCCGGACAAGAACATCCTCAGCAATTCTCCTTGGTTTAATTCTAGATCGGTCTGCTAATTGAAGAGTAACCTCAACAGGCTTTAATTCTCCGATCTTAAATTCTTCAAAAATAATTGTGGGTATAAGATTAATTGAGGCATTGAGATCCAACAAGGTGTGATCAAAAGAAGTATCATTAATGATAACTAGAATCAGGGGGGCGCCTAGATTTTTTCTCTTAAGAGGCAATCAGCTCTGCACAACTGAGCTGACTATCTTAGGAAGGATCACCTTTCCTAAATTTCTGGGCTGCCTTTTTGGGGTACACAAATCTTTTAGAAATTTTACGTAGCTAGGGATGTATTTTATGGCATCTAGGAGAGGGATGTTAATTTCAACTTGCTCAAATAAATCCATTAATTCCTTATAAGTGGGCTCAGATTTCTTCTTTTTCTTATTTTGTGAAGAATCGAGGGCTTATGGAAATGGTGCAGGGCTTCCCTATTTTGCATTATTAGGTTCCAGAACAGTGGTAGAGGAAGATGGGGAAGAGTTGATTTGCTTTTCATTGAAATGAGTTTCTTTAATAGGCATGGGGTCTTGAGTGGTTTTCCCATTCCTCAAAGAAACTGCATTTGCAGTCTGGTTGCTTCTAAGATGAGGATGGGAAGCCTGACTATTATTGAAACCCGGGGGACGCTGAAGTGCTAGTTGAATGGGTTGACTAGTATATCCACCTTGGAACTGATTCCTTTGATTATTTGGGTTGGCCATGGGTTGGGAAGGTAAATTCCCAACTGGTCGATGATCAGGGGTAACCATAACTTGGTGTTGCAAGTTGGTAATCATGCAAGTTACTTCTGTCATTTGATTCTGCATACCTTGTAGAGTTTTCATGACCTGAGTGTTAATATCTTCCTGGGATGGTCCAGGTTGATATGCAGGGTGCCCGTAATTTCCAAAATTATTTTGTTTGGGAAAAGGAATTGGATTCGTGTTTTTCCAAGAGTGATTTGGGCTGGTCCTCCAGTTTTGATTGTAAGTGTTGGAGGGGTTTCTAAATTACTCTTGGAGAGCAAAAATATTTTCCATGGTGGGATCGTGAATATTTTGATTAAAATAATCAAAATTCCAAGTCAATTCTTGTGGGAAATCAGCTGGAAATTGCTGACCAGCGGGTGTAGCATCAATATTATGCAGATTTTCTCTTCACAGAAGTTGTGCAGTGTTAGTGTGTAAAGAGTTAAAGTGTGGAGTTTGTTTGTTTGTGAGCTTTTCTTCTATTTTTTTCTGGTGAATTTGCATTTGGTCCATTCATTGAGCTAACATATATAGATCATCCTTTGTGACTGGAACAGAGGTGGATTTGGAGTCAATTTCATTGACTCCGTGTCTAGGGTTTTGTGTTCTACCAAAAGTGTCCATTGAAGTCATATTAAATGAGTTTTCACTCATTTCTTCAAAGAGGAGATAGGCACTTTTGGCATCTTTATTAAGGAAATTGTCCCCAAATGAGGCATCCACAAATTGCTTCAATTGATCTTCTAATCCATGATAGAAGATCTGCACTAACTGCCATTGCGAAATTTCATGGTGGGGACAACTTCTTAAAAGTTCTTGGAATCTTTCTCAAGCTTCATGGAGGGGTTCACCAATTTTTTGTTGAAAGGTTGTTATGGATCTTCTTAAAGCGTTAGTCCGACTGATCAGAAAAATTTTCTTTGGAAGAGTGCTCTTTAATTGGCGCCAGGTGGTAATCGGGCTCCTAACCGTTCCAAACCAATGTTAAGCTTTATCTTTTAGAGAGAGAGGAAAAAGTCTCATCAACCACATGTCTTCCTGCACATTGCGGGAATGAGTGGTTTGAGCGAGGACAGTTAATTTCTTGAGATGATAAAAAGGGTCCTCTCTTGGAAGACCATGAAAATGCTTAATAAGATTTAGAATGGCTGGTTTGATCTCAAAATCCCCTTGTGGTATGACCACCTTGAGTCTTTCCTCATAATTGGAAGGATCATAGAAATCCCTAAGAGGAACAACAAGCTATTGGCAGGGTGGTGGGTTTTGGCCTTGGTTAGCTAAGTTCGTTACAGTCCTAGCCAAATCCTCCTGATTTTGTTGTAGCCGAACCAAATGTTTGACCATCAAGGAAAAGGGGTTTATATTTTGAATAACGATTGGAGGGCCACCAGGCCCTGCAGGAATTTCTGGTTGTTCTAGATGAGGGAGGTGAGGGATGGGGAAGTCAGCTTGTGGGTTGGCTGACGGGTTAGAAGTGAAAGCAGAATTTTTTTGTCGGTTTCTTAGGTTTTCCATTTTTTTAGAAGATGAAGGAGAAGAAAACAAACATTTTTTGGTGTGGGGGGCAAAATCAAATGGTTCCTCAAGATGTGCTTTTTGGGACCTTCGCTCGTGAATGCACTTTTTTGGAAGAATTGGAGGAGAGGAGAAGAGAAAGAGATGAGAGAAGGTGTGCAATTCAAACAACAAATTCTAGACCTAACTTAAGTGTGACTCCCTAAAAAATTAACCTAGGACTTGGTCTACTTAAGAAATAAGTAATTAATAGTGAATACCCATTCTGTCAACAAATCTAGCCAAGTTGCTTATGGAAAGGTTTGGGCCCAAGCGTTTCCTAGGAAAATCCCCAGGTGCTTGTACAATCCCATGCCTGGTCATTTGACATGGCCCCTCAGCCTGAACACCAGATATAGATGACGAAATTGGTATTAACTAGAGGAAACTTAAGACCTATATAGCAAGCCTAAGTTGATGAAACCTTAGGGGTCAAGTTGCCATAAATTTCAGTTAGGTCTTGGATACTAAAGTGCACATGGAATGTGGAAAGCTTTGATTGGGTTGTTGCCCTGTTATTTCAATTTTTAGTATGTGTACAAGAATTGGAAAGTGATTCCAATTAAAAGCAAGTTGTCACACAATTTTTGTATTTTTGCCTTTTAGGGTTGGATTTAACTTAGTGTATTTTTATGGTTTTCTTTTTAAGTTTTCAAAAAAGTTTGAGATTCCACAAACAAGAGGAAATCAAGTTGTATGGGTGAGGATATGTTTCCTTTTGCTTGTTTGTCTCTAAAAATGAAAACGAAACCGTAATCCAATTGATCCTAAGACAGAAATTTAACTACCAATGAGTTATTTTTAGGCTTTCTATATTAAGTAGTGGTACAAATAATTCAAAAAGCACCACTACTTTGAAGAGAATCAAACAAGGATTCCAGAAAATATTTTTTTAAGATTTTAGAAATTTATTTGATAATTGTTTTGAATTTTTATTGTACTAGTGTCACAGTCCAGAAATGATACCTCTAGGTATTTTGGACTTTTTAGTATTACCACTAGCATCATAAAATTTTGGTGATTTTATATGATGTGTATAATTTCACAAGGATTCTAAAAAGTTAAATTTCACAAAAATAGGATGAGCATAAAAATTTTAAAAATTCACGGACAGTTGCAAAATAGGAAGATTAGAGGGTGTGACCCCTTTATAGTCCATGAATTTTACAAAATAAATACAAATTCAATTAGTCTGAAATTCGGAATAGATGTTCCCAACTTGATTTGGAATCTTTGCGTAAAATTCCAAGATTTTAGGGGGCTTGTGCTGATCGGAATTGATTTTTCAAATCCAGACAGAAGTCTGGATACGAAAAACCATAACACCAATAGTTGAAATGAAGTGGTGTTAATGGTGCAAACAAGCAATCAATGAGTTTTAAAATGCACTACTTCACTTAATTAAGTTGTTTAGGGTCTTGAAAGCCATGTTTAGTGTATTTTGGTAGTCTTTTAGTTTAGGTGTGACAGGAGAAAGGGAACCAACCTGAATCCATGGGATGACAAGGGATTTGAGTTCTTTCTAGAATTCTTGCTTGCTTCCTGTAGTTCTTGCACACACCAGATAGAAGAAAAGAGAAGGGGATGAGATCCTCTTCAAGCAAAAGAAAAGCGATAAAAGCAAAGCCTTGCTTCCCCGGCAACTGCACCAAAAAGTGATATGAAATTTGTCGTGATTTGTAAAAGCAGATTTTTAAGTCGTTGTAACAAGCCAAATCGCAAACACTTTTAAAATTTATAACCTATATAGTGGGGTATCTGGGGTTGTCCAAGGAGGCAAGTTTGCAAAAATTAAATCTCTTGCTTCGAAAATGGAAATCACCTTTCTTTTGCGCTTTTTTCAATATAACATTTTCTTTTTTTGTTTTGTATTTGAAATAACAAGGATTTCAAGTTGATGATAACTACTCCTAATAGTAACCCTAGGTGACAAGAGCTACCTTCCTTCTAAGCTCACCTTAGGCATGTGAGGGCTTAGGGTAATTAAGGGAAATTTAAATTGTAATCATGACAAAAAAATTCTGATGAAGGCAACTTGTATAAAATTGAGGAATTGTTTTACAAGAATCTAGTAGAAGAATGCTTAAACTACTAGAATTAAAAATGCATGTAATGAAAACACAAAAATCCTCTGAAATGATGGTGAAGATGGCAAGGCTGTTGCTCCAATTGCGGCTGCTCCGGCGATCAAAAAGTGCTCCTCCTTCGCCTTGTAAAATTCATGGTGTAGTTTCCTTCGCAAACCCTGAAGTAGGGGGCATGCTATGGCTTTCCGCCAAGGTGGCATGGACCACCTCTAAGCTCTCCTCCAAGGATGGCTGTAGACCACCCTCAAGACCTCCTCCAAATGTCTTCCTTGCCTGGCTTCTCCATTGGCTGGCGTGGGCATAAGAGAGAAATGAAGTGGGGAAGGCACCAAGGGGATAGAGTGTCCCCTTAATCTTCTTCTCCTTCTTCTCTCTTGGTCGTAAGCTATAGCTAGAATATAAGAGGTATTTTGCTAGCCAAAGTTGGATTGTATGGTGGTGGGTGTTGGTCTTTTTATAGGGTAGGATGGGAGGGTTAAGGTGACTCTTGAGATGGCTAAAATGGGAAGATGGGGGTGGTTAGGTGATCCTAGGGCTAAGTGGAGTTGGCGCCACCTAAGGGATCTAAGGGGGGTAGTTATGGGTGGCCAAGGGACACCTAAAAGTGGCGCAAACCATGGAGATGTGCCATGGGTTAGCACCAACTTCTAGGCTTCTAGAAGGGGGTTTAGGTGGATGGTGGATGTGGCTTGGACGGCTTATGTGTAGGGTGGATATGGGAGGTGAAGTTGGTGCCAAAAAGGGGGGTGGTTAGGGTGGTTTTGGTGCCAACATTTAGGTGTGTTTTGGTGGTGATTGAGGGGTGAAGGGTGGTGAAGAAGGTGGCACCAACTTGAGTAGTGGTGGAGCTAGCTAGGTGAACTTGAGTTTACTTAGTAAATGGAGCTAGCTAGGATTAAGATATGGCTGATGGAAGGCCAAGGAGCTGGATGCTAGCTAAGCTAAGCTATGCTAAGCTAGCTTAGATAGTAGTGGAGTGGAGGAGTAGGTATGTGGAGCTTAGGGTTTGAGGAGAGGAGCTGGATATGAAGTGTCTGGAGCTGAATTGGAGCTGGCAGCTACTGAAGTAGTCAACATGGGGCTACTCGACCTGGCTTAGCTTGCTAGTTTTTTGCTAGCTACTAAGCCAAGCTAAAGTAAGCTGGCTTCTGCTGAATGGAGCTGAGGTGAGCTGGGTCTGCTGCTCTCGGGGAGGATTGAGCTGGTTGAGGCAGCTAAGGTAGCTTAGGTCAACTAAGTTGAGCTAAGCTGAGTCCCCGGGAGGTGGACTTGAGCTTCCTGAGCTGGAGTGAATTCATCTTCAGCTGGCTAGAGTTGAGTGGAGCTGGATTAGGCTGATCCTGAGTTGAGGTGAACTCCAGTCAACTCAACTGAGCTGGCTAGAGCTCACTGTGAACTCATGGGAGATGAGATAAATAAGACTCAGCTAAGTTGTGCTAGATCTGAGCTGACCTGAGCTAGGGTGAGTTGAGATGAACTCTCTTGAGCTACCATTTAGCTGAGATGAGTTGAATGGAGCTAGGATGAGTTGACCCTAGTCCAAATGAGCTAGATTCCAACTATGGTGAGTTGGATCAAGCTGTGTTCCAGCTAGTTTGAGCTTCTCCTCCTGCTGCCTTCCTGAGTGCTTGGGTTCTAGGGATCTGTTAATCATTCGTCCCTAGCACTCACAAAAACACATTAAAAAGACAATAAAAAATGCAATGCATTCCTAACCTAATTTATGACTAAATGCAACCCAAAAACCCATTTTCAAAGTAAAACCCTAAGAGCTAGGATTGTTATAATTCAAAAGAATGATGACAAACTGGCATTTATCAGGTACTAAACTTAGAGCTTTCTGAACGAAAACCCAAAGGATTCACGCTGACTAGATTAGCTGTTGAAACTCAAGTGATTTCTTTCCTTACTCCATTGCATACATTTATTTTTCCAATGAGGACATTGTCCAACTTAGGAATGGGGTGGTGGTAATTCTCAGGATCTGAGTACAAATCGTCAGCTTGAACTAATTTTATTTATTTATATTAATAATAATAATAATAAAATTAGGAAAAGAAAACTTAGCTATTAGAAGCTTGTCAACTCTAGGAAATGATTGTTAGGGACCTGATCGGTTAGATTTTTCAGGTCTTCGGACTTAATTAGTCTGGGTGTCCACTAAAATGTAGACTTGGTCTAGAGTACTCTCCACCTTAATGTATATTAATCTACTCAATAATGTAGGGTGATAAGTATATGACTTATCAACCCGCCCTCCGATTTGGGGAGATTTTTAGTCTAAGAATCTGCACATTTTTGCACTGACTCACTCATCTGTGCTTTTAACGGAAATTGGGTAGCTAATGAACCATCTAGTGTGGTATGGATGGCACATTGTTGTGGGTAACAGTGCATTGGCTGGTTGTCCAGAACCTATCCATAGGACCATTCTCATTGATTACTACCCTTACGTAAATCTTAGATCAGGAAAGCCACCTACTTAAATATATATATAAGAGAAATAGAAAAGTAGAAAAAGGAGAAAAGAAGAAAAGAAAGAAATAAGCCACACTTCACTGCACCAGTATGGCTGGCAAGTTATCGTGGGTAATAGCCCATTGGCCTGTTGTCCAGATCCCAACTCATAAAATGCACAAGAATTGCAAAACACTTAAGGAAGAAGTGGGGAAGTAGCATAATCCAGGGAGATATACACTGGGTTTGCCCTTGTGTTGACCTCACAAAATTAAAAAGTAGGCAGAAAGCAACCAGTTAGATAGATACACCTTTAGGCAACGTTTTCTCTTTCAGGTCACCTAGGGGCCTAGAAACCCGAAGTCCATTTTAATTGCTGTTGAGGGAGTCTATCACTTTCACAATAAGATGTTTAGTATTAAGAATCCTTTTTGAGTTGTGGGTGGATTGGGTAGCCGTAGAAAGTTACCTTGAAATCCTCAACACCAAAAATAAAAAAAAAAATTAGAAAAGATGAAAAAGAAAAAAGTATGCATTTGTTTCTATATAGAATAAGGAGAGGACTCGAGTGGTCGGCATTTTGGCAGGCAGCCTAGGTATTGTTGAGTCTCTACGCATTAGGTTCTTAGTAGAAATTTCCACTTGTTGACAAGCAACTTCTACCTAAGTGACTAATTCCTAATTTCAGTTGTAAATAGCATTTAGGTTAACCTTACTAGGGACTAGCAGGGGGTGGGCATGGGGGTATGATGACTCTACAATTATTAGTCTTAATAAAATCAATTAGAGTCAATTTCGAGGGTACTTGTGCAATAATGGCATATTATAATCGACTTGGTAGCATTGCAAGCATATTGTGTGATCTTTACCTTTTAATCGCTTAGAATAAATGTTTAATGACCATGTGAACAAGTCCATATTGAAATGGGTCTCATATAAGCGATCGGACCAAACAGATGGGTCTAGATCGATGAGTGGAGTCCAATGAACTCAAAATCAACCCAATCCAACCTCCGTAGCTCCCACAACAAGGCTGAGGTAGATCAATGGCTTAGGGGCCATGCGACATCTTATGGGCTTTGGATGAAACATCCGAACATACGGATGGATTCAGAGGGACAATCGTAGTCCGTCAATGTAGGAATCATCTTGATCCAAGCACCGTGGCATCCTCTATAGCAGAAAAGATGATGGATGGCCCAGATGGTGCCATGTGGTTCCATCTAGGCTGCCCAACATCGGCCCTTCATCACCTCATCATCCGCTTCTTCTACTCTCAATTGTTGGCTCTTGATCCAACGGCTGAGATGCCGCCTCCATCGCCAGCCTAAGGCAGCTACGGCTCCTCCACGCATGATCCACCGTTGAATCAACATCCAACAGTCGCCTCTGCTGTGGCAGCTGATAACTCTGCATTCAATGATTATAATTCCATCAACTGTTGTTAGTTTTGGGGATATATGCATGCTAATAACAGACCATGATGGGCATGGGAGCATTGTGTGCATTGCAAATTAAGATTGCTTAAAAATCAATGTTTAATGGCCATATGTACAAGTGCATGTTGAAATAGGCCTCAGACAAGAAATTGGACCACACGGATGGATTCAGATCAACGAATGGAGTCCAACGGATATGAAATCACTTAAATTTGACATACAGAGCTCCCTCGACCAACCAAAGAAGTTCTAGCCATTGATCAATGATCAACGGCCCAAAAGCGGCAATGTAGTGGCCATTAGCCGCCCTCGCCAACACCAAGTCCCCGCTTCATCGGGCAGGAGTAACTACAACCATCTGATCTCCCATCGGATGGCTAAGGATTGGCGAAGAGCACAACCATGTTGCGTGCATGCCGTAGCAGTTAGCACTTTTCCACGCTCACCAGGGGCACACGTTCGAAATGCAGTTTCCCGCATCCATGCACGTGATCAAAATTCAGTCGTTGATGCACGCTTGGATGTCGGGATGAAGGCGATAGGGCACAATGAGGGTGCACGGATGCGTCAGGTAGGAATGCACGCGATCCAAGTGCCCGATCATGCGTAATCGTAGTCGTTGAGGCATGATCGAATAGTCGACGCTCGTCCATCACATGAAGGCACTCGAAGGCACTCCAAACAGCGAATGGAAAGGATGACGTGGCGTGCTTTCAGCCGTTCGATGGTGATCCGCGCCTTGGATCCAATGGCTACGACACGCAAATGTAGATTGAAGGGAAGAAGCACACGTGCCTCGAAGGATTAGCTGGCGAGGAGCTTCACTGATGCTTATGGAATGGGTATAACGACATCCTGGATGTCGCTAAAGCCCTTACTTATTTTAGAAAGCCCTCTTCTCTATATAAACCTCCTCAACCATGCCATTCAAGGTCATTCAATACACACACACCTTCCACACTACTCTAGCCTTCTTTTAGCTTCACTAAATACTCCATACCTGCCTCGGAGTTGTCAAGCTGCTGACGGAGCCTCCCTCCATCGCTGTGGCTGCCTTGACTCCTCATACTCTCTCTTTACTTTAGTTTACATTGTACTTGTTTAAGCTTTCATTTGTTGTTGTAGTTGTAAACACAGTTTAATTGCATGCTATATATTGATGAATGTTTCATATATTGCAGCTCAGATCCTCTTAATGCTTGGCATGTTTTAAACACGATCTCTAACTCTACTCTCTCACTCTTTCTTTCCTTCTCTCTCTCACATTTTCTCGCAAGCAAGCAAACCACTCATTCCTGTGACAACTAAAGTGACAAAATAATCTAATTTTATGCCTCCTTGTGTTCGAAACTTGGACTCACCAACTCCACTTCTTAAATTAAAACCGACATCGCGAATGCGTACTACAATGGCATAAATAAACAAATGCATTGCACGTGCGTCAATTTTTGGCGTCGTTCTTGGGGAGGCAACAGATTTCTTTTGTCGCTTTTATCCTGCATTTGTATTCACATTTTCTAACTCATTTTGCTCTCTCTAGTTGATTGCTTACAAGAACTCGATGCTTGGGCAACGGAGGAGCATACTCCAAGACGATGGACCAAGAGTAAAATACTATGAATATGATTGTGAGTATCACTCCACCCAGTGATTATTTTCATGCCTAAAAAGAAAATAAATTACAAAAAAAATAAAAATTTAAAATTGGCGTGGTGAATGACTACTTGACCCACATTCCAAACTCATCACCCAACAAAAAAAAAAAAACTCTAGCATTCTTAAAAAGATAATCTTTTTTGGAGTGTTCTTATTTTGAGTGGTGTTTGCAAAGCCACCTTGACTTGAGCTGGGCCACACCACTCACCATAATTAAAATCAACTCACCTGGTAGAATTGCATGAACACTAGGGTGAATGCAATAGGATTGTTTTTGTAGGGCCGCAACATTCCAAAAGAAATAAAGTTTCACCTGTTGGGTGTAAAACCTTGTGTGCCCACTTGAACCTTATTTGAAAACATTAAAGAACTTCAACCATAAAAAAGAAAAAAAAATTATGGAAAGGACAAATCATTAAAAGACATCACATCCTAAAATCCTTGCTTGAAAATCATGTTTTGTTAAAGTGCACACACATGCTCAAATCGGTTAACTAAGAGGCACAACCCCAAACAATGCCTCATCACATATCTTGAGCACAAGCACTAACCTAGCTCTCATTAAAATGGAATAGACGTGCCCTTGGCCTAGGTCACCACCAGCTTCAACAACAACAGATCCAAGCCATCATGCAAGCTATACACCATTTGCAAACCCTCAAGGGCGACCCGCAATGAACCCACCTAACCCACCACAACCTCCTGAAGGCCAACATAGGCCTCTCCATGCTTTTTACGATCCATCTGCTATCCGGATCGAGGCACATATTAGGGTCCCCAAAGGGGGAGATGATTTTGAGTTGAAACCTAATGTCTTGAGCTTAATTTAGAGCCACTTTCATGGGAGCTCAAACGACGACTGGTGTCGGTTCGTTTGATGACCGGGTTTTGGTTTTGTTATAACGTTGTAGTAAAGCCGGTTATTACCAACATTTCAAATATAAATTTTTTACTCGGAAAATAAAAGAGTTCCCGAGGTCGAACTCAGGGAGCAAGTTGTATTCTAGAGATATACATGTTTCTTTTACAAAATAAAGAAAGAGAGAGGGAAAGAATTTGTTGTTCTCTTCGTTTTCTCCTCGTGATGTTCTTCTTTCTTTCTTTCTTCAGAGCTCCTTCTTCTTCTTCTTCGTTCTGCAGGGGTGATGCTCCTCTTCCGATCTCCTTCTTCTTCTTCCTTGGTTTCTGTCTTGGCCTCTCTTCTTCTTTTTCTGCAGTCACTTCTGTGAAGGTTTCTTCTTCCTTGGCTCTGCTGCACTTCTTCTCTGCAGCCTTTCCTCTTCTTCTGCCTTGCTCAGTCTCTTCTTCAGAGTTTCTTCTTGTTTTTCCTCCCTGCGGCTAAGTGTCAGCTTCTTCTTTTCTTTTTCAGCCAGGGATGTCACGCGAAGCTTTCTTCCTTAGCTGCTTCAGGCCGTCGTCTGATTTCCAAATCAGACGACTCAACTACCTGTTGCTACAGTTAGCTTCCTTCTTCTTCCGCGGGTCTTCTTCTTCGCCTGTGCCTGCACACTTCAGAGTTTTTCGTCAGAGGCAAAACCTACTCTACCCTCCCCCCCCCCGCGTCTCTCTTTCTCTCTGAAACCACTCTTGGGAAAGCTCTCCCAGAGCTACCGGGTAACCGGGTTCGGATCAGGCCCGGGTCCAGGCCCACCGGCGTGCGTGGTGGGCGAGGAGTGCAGGTCAGTCGAGTCGGGTCGGGTCGGTTCGGGTCAGGTCTGCGGGCTTAAGTGAATAAATTGAAAGCGGGGAAAGAAAGAGGAGAAGAAGGGGAGTAGCTCTAGCTTACTTGCAGGGACGAAAGGGGAGGAACAGGGTGACAGTCGTATCGACTGTCGCCGGAGAAGACGATGCTCAGGGAAAGGGGCGGCGGCGAGCAGAGAGCCGGAGAGGCGCCAGCTGGGTGCGGCGTGGCGCGGGAAGAGCGGGGGAGGAAGTCTCTGCTGCTGGTATTGCGGCAGAGCGAAGAGGTGGAGGGGGAGGAAACCGCCGGAGCTGGTGAGCGTCTGCCGGAGGAAGAAGAGAAGAAAGTTGGGGATTTTCTCCGTCAGATCCAGGCTGCCCTGGTCGGTGGAGCAGCGGGGGGTATTTATAGGGATCAAACAGGGAGGAAGGCAGAGGGAGACGACGTGTCTCCCTCGTCGGAGGATGGTCGGAAACAAGAACCCATACCGTCCATGCGTTCGCACGGCCGGTATGGTGGGCTACAACGACCAGGGGGGTGTCCCTGCGACGGTCGACGACGCAGGGCACCCCCGGTTTACTTGCCAGGTCCCCCACCTCGCCCTGCGCGGCGCCATGCTCCGCGCAAGGTCGCCGGAGCATGGTGCTGGCAGGTTTTGCAGGAGGGACCTGATTGCAAAGAACGAAGGAGAGTTAGGGGCCAAAATGCGAGGGTTCAAAAGTTGAGGGCCAAAAAGTAAATATATGAGGACCAAAGTGTAAAGTCGGTCAAGGAGGTTTCTTCTTAGGCTCAAGTTTTTATACATGACTAATTAGAACCCAAGGAATCTGATGGTGAATTTCATTTTCATATTAAGCCTTGTTTGATCGGTCAATTTGCGCAAAAACCCAAATTAAGTTATTAATTGGGCATGGTTCTCAATGTCGGTCAAAATGGGTTCTAAAGGCCAAATTGAAGGTTCTAAACCCTAGAGATTATTTTTCTATGAATTTTAGAGGGTTTATTCTATTTTTACTTTGCCTCGAACCTTGTGAATTGAAGTGGGTTGTTTTAGGGTTACAGATTTATCATTTAGTTTTTTGGAATTGCTGTAGCCCTTGCTAGATCATTTCATCCCACTTTTATTCTTATTAAGCTGCTTTGACCTATGTTTGGGCCCTGAATTACCCTGTATGCAGATTATACTGGTGAAATTGCATTTTTACCCCTTATGACTTGTTTTTTCCTTAAACTCAGAATTCTCTGAGTTAAGCCTTTCCTTGAGCTATGTAGGAGCTTTTATCCTTTGTATTGGGTCAAAATGAGCTAGTTATGGCTCATGATGAGGTTCTCATCATACCCCCATGCCTAGCTTTTGCTAGTCCCTTAGCAAAAACTTAAGGTTTCAACCCTTGTTCTAGACCATGAAGTTTTTAATAGTTTTAGATAAGTGCCTTTTTTATTTGAGCATAGATTAGGTTAGAATGCTGACCATAGGCCTAAAAGGTACTCTAGTACCAATCAAGATCCAAATCTGTCTAGCCTTAGCCTCAGTCTTTTAGCAAAGGTTTTTAAGGCCCACAAGAACTAACCTAAGGTTTATTGGACTTCGTGGTTAAAGCACCCGTGCTTGAAATGATTTTAGCCCTGGCTCAGTTCGCAGTGCGTTTTGTAAGAGAGAGATAGAAAGTTTTTCTGTTTGGAGAGTTTTCTCTCTCTTTTTCTTTTTAGTTCTAGCCTAGGATTGGCTTTTCAACACGGTCTGTATCAGATTCCTTGCTCCCATCATCAATCCTCAAGGGTTCCTGGTGATCGATGCTTCGAGATAGCACCGCCCATGGCAACCCCCGGAACCCTGGCTATTGAGATTTCGAGATAATCCCATCCATGGTATTCCGTGGCCGAATCCAGACCCTGGCAATTGACACTTCGAGATAATGCCATCCATGGAATCTGAACCAGCAGAGTGCTTACATGCCCCCAGTAGGATATGTAAATATCCTAAGAGACAAGCACCGAGGAGATGATATTTTGTTACGCATCTTCGAGGGGATTTCCCGCCTCTCTGCGCTGGGAACTCGTCCAAATCAACTTGTGTTGATCGGCCGCTCCTATTCTAGGTGTTCTTTTCAGATTTTTTGCGACGCTTCTGCGTGTTAATGATTTTTACGCTTACTGAACCAGGCTGTGTGAGATTAGGGTGCTTAGGTTACTGAGTCCCGTAAACCAAAAATTAGTTAACGAGGCCGAATACTCCCTAAGCCTTAGACCTAATACTTCAGCTTTTATTTTCCTCAACCTCTTGAGGAGTGTCCAGATCTTAATGGGTACTAAGAGTCTATTCAAGAATGCCTAAGGTTTGCATTCTTTACTAATCTTATTGTGCACTTTTCTTGAATGAGGTCTAGAACTTAGGTTAATTCCTTAGTTCCTTACTAATGACTATCACTTTTTCTCATAATTTTGTGCTCCTTTTTCATTTTGTTTCTTTTCTCCTTCACAAAATTTTCTTCTCCTCTTTTCCTCTTATTCTTTTTCGAAAAATTTTTTTAATTTTTATGGTGTTTTTGGCATATGTGAAGTTTTTTGTTTGAAACCTTTTCTTACAAGTTTTTGTACTTTCATACCCCCCCATGCCTAAGATTTGCAATGTCCTCATTGTAACCTAGGGGGTCTTAGTTTATTCCTTAAGACAGAAATTTGGGTGAGTGGATGGGTCGGGTTGAATTTTTGCGGACGATTTCAAATCCCAGATGCAAATATCTAAGTTGGGGTCGGCTGTCTACAAGGGTGAACTTCGAGTGCTGAAAGGTGTCAGAACAAGTTTCAGGTTTACAAAGAGAATGACGGGCTGCCTCCCGTTAAGCACTGAGTTTTACGCCATCGGCTGGGCGCAATAAGCTCAAGGGGAAAGGAGGATATAAGATGCCTCAGCCAAATCAGTAGAAGTTACATCAATGAACGGCTTGAGTCTCTGACCGTTCACGATGAAAGGTTCAGAATCGTGGCTGAGTGGACTGATTTCGATTGCTCCATTTCCAAAAACCTGTCGGACCAAATATGGTCCGACCCACTTAGATCTCAGTTTTCCTGGGAAGAGTTTGAGTCGGGCATCAAAGAGTAGGACCTTTTGACCAGGATGAAAGATCTTTCTCGAGATGTGTTTGTCGTGGAAGGCTTTAACCCGCTCCTTGTAGATTTGCGAGTTCTCGTACGCGTCTATGCGTAATTCATCGATCTCGCTAATTTGGAGTTTTCTGTGGGTCCCAGCCTTAGAAAGATCCAGATTACAGTTCCGTACTGCCCAATAGGCTTTATGCTCCAGTTCGACGGGAAGGTGGCATGCCTTTCCGTACACCAATCTAAAGGGAGACATGCCCAATTGGGTCTTGTGGGCGGTCCTATAGGCCCACAATGCTTCCGGAAGTCGGGACGACCAGTCCTTCCTGTCAGGTCGAACAGTGACTTGAAGGATTTTCTTGATCTCCCGATTAGACAGCTCAGCTAGACCATTAGTTTGGGGGTGGTAAGGAGTAGAGATTCGGTGAGACACCCCGTATTTGGTCATCAGTGACCTAAACTGAGCATTTGTGAAATGGGTCCCCCCATCAGAGATTATTGCACGAGGAATCCCGAACCTTGAGAAAATGTGTTGATGAATGAATTTGAGAACGATTTTGTGATCACAGGTTCGGGTCGGTATGGCTTCGATCCATTTGGACACGTAGTCCACAGCCAACAGAATGTATTCGAAACCATCCGAAACAGGAAAGGGGCCCATAAAATCAATCCCCCAAACATCAAAGATTTCGCATACTAGAATCGGTTGCATAGGCATCATGTCGCGATGGCTCATGTTGCCCAAAGTCTGGCAACGGCTGCATGCCTTGCAATGACTGTATGCGTCTTTGAACAGTGTGGGCCAGTAAAAGCCGCACTGGAGGACTTTTGATGCGGTTTTATGCCCGGCAAAATGGCCACCGCATGCCTGGTCATGGCAGAAAGAGAGGATATTGTTGACTTCCCCTTCCGGGACACATCTCCGGATGATCTGATCGGCACCTATGCGGAAGAGGTACGGGTCTTCCCAAATGTAATACTTGGCATCGGAGCGTAATTTGTCTTTCTTGGCCTTCGGCCAATTGGACGGGGTCTGATGAGATGCCAAGTAATTTACAATATTAGCGAACCATGGAAGGCTAGTACCAATAGTCAGCAGGTGCTCATCGGGAAAATGCTCCGTGATGGGTCCGGAGGGGTCAATTATTTCAGAAGGAAGACGGGACAAGTGATCAGCTACCACGTTTTGTTTTCCCACTTTGTCGCGAATCTCAAGGTCAAATTCTTGCAACAGCAAGATCCATCGGATTAATCGAGGTTTCGCGTCCTTCTTCGCAAGGAGATGCCTCACAGCTGTGTGATCCGAGTATATGATGACATGGGAACCCAGAAGATACGATCTGAACTTCTCTAGGGCAAATACTACAGCTAGCAGCTCTTTCTCAGTAACTGTATAGTTACGCTGAGCCTCATCGAGTGTTTTGCTGGCGTAGTAAATGACCACAGGTTTCTTGTCATTTTTCAGCCCCAAAACCGCTCCTACAGCGAAGTCGGATGCATCACACATGATCTCAAAGGGTTGAGACCAATCAGGGGACTGTAGGATCGGGGCTTGGGTGACTCGGTCACGCAGGATTTCAAATGCTTGAGTGCATTCCTTGGAGATTTCGAAGGGAACATCCTTTGAGAGAAGAGTGGTCAGGGGGCGTGCGATTTTTGAAAAATCAGGGATAAATCGTCGATAAAAACCGACATGCCCTAAAAAGGATCGGATGTCCCTGATCGAGCTAGACATAGGAAGGTGAGAAATCAGATTAACCTTAGCTCGATCCACTTGGATACCTTTTTCCGAAATTGAGTGTCCCAGGATAATTCCCTCAGGCACCATGAAATGGCTCTTTTCCCAGGAAAGAACCAAATTCACATCGATGCACCGCCTGAGTATCTGGACCAAGTGTTGGAGGCAATCGTCGAATGATGCTCCGAAAACTGAAAAGTCATCCATGAAGACTTCCAGATAATCACCTACCATATCTGAGAATATGGCAAGCATGCATCGCTGAAAAGTAGCGGGTGCATTGCAAAGACCGAAAGGCATCCTTCGGAAAGCGTATGTTCCGAAGGGGCAGGTGAACGTGGTCTTTTCTTGGTCCTCAGGATGGATTGCCACCTGGTTATAACCGGAGTACCCGTCAAGAAAGCAGAAGAACCTATTTCCCGCTAGTTTTTCGAGAATTTGATCAATGAAGGGTAGTGGGAAATGATCCTTCTTCGTGGAGGAATTGAGTCGACGGTAATCTATACAGACTCTCCACGAGTTGGCTAATCGGGTAGGAATGATTTCTCCGGTCTCAGTCGTTATAGTGGTGAGTCCTGCCTTCTTAGGCACGACCTGAATTGGGCTCACCCAACGACTATCGGAGATCGGGTAGATGATTCCGGCATCTAACCACTTGATGATCTCCTTTTTCACGACCTCCTGCAGATTGGGGTTTAAGCGTCTCTGCATTTCACAAGAAGGTCGTGTGCCCTCTTCTGAATAGATATGATGAGTACAATAAGAGGGACTTATTCCAGTCAAATCATCGAGAGTCCATCCGATGGCTCTGCGATGTTGCTGGAGGACAACAATCAGACGGGCTTCCTGTTCAGGACTGAGGTTGGAATTGATGATCACAGGAAGGGTCTGATTAGAACCCAAAAAGATGTATTTTAAGTGAGCAGGAAGGGGTTTCAGTTCGAGGATGGGGTTTTCAGCAGCAGCGGGTGGTTCAGTATAGATGTGAGGTTCAAGGGTGGGAGTTACTGGGTTGTTCATATCTGGATTCAACTCCTCTGTTTGCGGGTCAAGATCCTTCTATGGTTGATGAGGCACAATCGAGTCATTCTGGAGGTGTGATTCATCAACCAAAGTCTTGATGTCACAAATTTGCTCGATGACGCCGCAATTAATTCCTTGTTGGGCCTTAAATATATCAATTTTTAGTGTTTGATCTCCAAACTTAAGCTCTATTTGGCCCTTCTCACAGCTAATGTTGGCTCTAGCAGTAGCCAAGAAAGGTCTCCCTAGAATGATTGGTGTATCCCTAGGGTTCTCAGGTGCATCCATATCTAAGACTATAAAGTCCACTGGAAAATAGAAATCCCGCACTCTCACGATAACATCCTCGAGAATCCCTTTTGGTGACTTTATAGATCGATCTGCTAATTGTAATGTCACCTCGGTTGGTTTTAGCTCAGATTCTTCTAGATGGTCAAGTAAGGATGTGGGTATCAGGTTTATGGATGCGCCCAAGTCTAACAATGCTCTATCAAATTGGGTACCACCTATCTTACAGGAAATCAGGGGAGTTCCAGGATCTTTTGCCTTGGGTGGGAGTCTACTAAGGATTACAGAGCTGGCTTGCTCTGACAGAACAATTGGGCTCCCTCCCTTGGTTCGCGGCTTACGCTGGGGTGTACATATATTTTTTAGAAATCGTGCATAAGCTGGTACGTGGCGGATTGCATCCATCAAGGGGATGTTTATGTGGACCTGCTCAAAGAGCTTGACCAGGTCCTCCTCAGGGGCCACGGGTTTTGTGGTCTTCTTTCCCTTGGTCAGGGCCTCGGGAAACGGGATCTTGGTTGGTTCTTCTAGGATAGGTTCAGGTTGTGGATCTGGAACAGCGGTACCTTGGATAACTATCCTAGGGTCATGGTTATCAGGCTGGGAGTGGTTTGGATAATGCGGGTCTTGAGTTGTCTTACCACTACGTGTTGTTACAGAATTTAATCCGGCCTGATTTTGGTTTGGGTTTGGTAGGAGGGGTGGCTGCTGCTGAAATCCTGCATAAGAAGTTGAGGCTTCCATCTCGTCTGGAGATGGAGCAGTAGGAGCCTGATAAATCCATTGGGCGTGGCCTAAATTTGGATTCATAACGCGCTTCTGGGTTGGCACGTTATTTGGGTTAGGAAGAGGTTGGGAAGGGAGTGTGCCTGGTTGGCGAGAATTTGCCAACTGGGCCAGTTGAGTTTTAACTTCTGTAAGCTCGTCCTTGTGCTGTTTTTGAATAGCCGCATTCGTTTTTTGAATGTCAGCCAGAGTCTGAAGGATTAAGGACATTTGATCTTGATTTGGCCCTGATGGATAAGTAGGGTTGGGCCGAGGCTGAGGCGGCTGGTAGTGACGAGAGGGCTGTGGGCGGGACTGAAAAGGTGGTCTTTGGGTTTGGGAATTTCCCGCCCACTGAAAATTTGGATGGTTTCGCCATCCAGGGTTGTAAGTGTTGGAGAATGGGTCATTCTGGATGGCGTTAAGGTCCTCGCAGATCTGAGGAACCTCCTGAGAGTCAGGGAAAGGAGGAATGGAGTTCCCCCGACTGGTGTAGAAAGGATCGGATGATCTTCCAGTCCAAGAATCAGATGGGGATGGATATGGATCCATCCCAGGGGAGGATCGGTGGAGGATGTTTTGCACAGTCTCCTGTGTGGAAGGAGGTTGTGCAAAGGAGTTACGCGCAGAGGTGGCTCGCTGCAAGTGCTGAGTCAGCTCATCCACCTTCTTTTCAATGATTGAGACCTTGTCCAATCGACTGGCCATTAATTCCAGGTCGACTGATGCGGACAGGCCCTGCGTCTCATGTGCTCCCTTAAGATTCGTCGCTGCGCGGGTATTCGTCCTGTCGAATAATCCCATGGAGTCATTGTTGATGGAGTTCTCACACATATTTTCGAGAATCTCCCATACGGTGTCTTCATGTTGACCCATGATGTTTCCTTCGCAAGTTGCATTGACGAAAAGGCGGATGTCCTCACGGAGTCCCTGGTAAAAAGATTGGACTTGTTCCCATTTAGGAACTCCGTGATGGGGGCACTTTCTCATGAGATCCTGAAAACGATCCCATGCCTCATGGAGAGGTTCTCCTGATTGTTGAGTGAAGTGTGTAATCTGATGGCGCAAGGCGTTGGTCCGACCAACGGGAAAAAACTTTTTCAAAAATTCGGATTGAAGTTCTTCCCAAGTGTTGATCGGCCGGGTCTGAGTTTGATACCAATGGGCGGCCTTGTCCATAAGAGAAAAGGAGAACATCTTCATGAGAAGAATATCCCGATTTTGCGCATCTGATCCAAAAGTGTGGGCCAGATGCTTTAGCTGTTTGATGTGCTGGAAGGGATCTTCAGAATTAAGCCCATGGAATTTAGGTATAGCAAGAATCATGTTGGGCTTTAGTTCGGAATCAGGTCCTCCAGTCGGGATTCTGACTCGAGGCTCAATGGCCACCGCAACAGGATTGTAGTGGTCCCGCATCATAGGATGCTGTGGTGGGTGCACGAAGTTTTGGAAGAGGTCATTGAGTCGCTGGAGCTGGTGTTCCAGATTATTTTCTTCCTCAACTGGCTGAGCCATGATGGGGGAAGAAGAAGAACTTGGTTCTGAATCAGAAGAGAGAATAATGTGAGGGTGTTGCTGCACAAACACGGGCGTCGAGGCTTGGCCTTGACGAGAGTGAATTTCTAATGGAGGTCTTAAGGGTGGTCCTAGGGACCTCCTTCCGTACATGCACAGTTGGGAGAGGTAAGTTAGAAGGTGCTGGACCCAATCAAGGCACCCAAAAAATGTGTTGGGTGACTATAGAGGTGCGGGGCAGATGGACCCCTTGATCAGAAAGATCGCCCACCTGAGAATTACCTGGGCAGCCAGAGAGGGAGAGTCCCGCGAAGACCCCTACACGGTAGAGCGTCCCCACGGGTTACAGGGTTTCCCCCACCCGACCTCTCTTGTCGCTGCGGTTCCAGGTAGACCAGAATGGGGATCTTGACCTCTTAAGTCTACCAATTTTAAGATCAGGGTGCTTAAGGTTTCACTTGAACTTTAGTCTTTTTAAGTGCACAGAGTGACCTAATTTACGGTTGGTTAACCCAAAGGGGTCAACTTTACCTCTTGTTTTCTTTGAGAGCTTTTTGGGTCCTTTCTTTTAGTGTCCAAGTGTTTAAAGAGAGAGCCAATTGTTTAGGATTTTTCTTGTTAATTATTTTCAATCAATGGCTTGGGCACACCTCTTTTGGATTTCCTCAATTCTTGATTAAGGGGTGTGTCTCTACTGAAATCCTAATGTTTGACCTTATGTTGGCTCTACTTGGTCCATTTAACTCTTTGTTGGGCAATTAGGGCTCAAGCAAGAATGTGTTAGCCCTTAAATACCCTTAATAGTGTGCAGGAGTGATGAGTTGAAAACATGCAACTCTTTATGGTTACTAAGTATGGAAGACAGGTTAGCCCTATATTGCTTGTTCTTTTCTTTTCTTCCTCTTTAGAGTTAATAGTGAGAGGAAAAATTTACCTGTCTTCGGAGTGGTTGTCGTGTGGTTGCTTGTCTTCTTGAGTTCCTGTAGCTGCACAAAAGAGAGGAGATTATCAGAAATTAAAAGAAACAGGAATGTTTACCTCTAGAATAGCCGTTGCTCCCCGGCAGCGGCGCCAAAATGGTGTCGGTTCGTTTGATGACCGGGTTTTGGTTTTGTTATAACGTTGTAGTAAAGCCGGTTATTACCAACATTTCAAATATAAATTTTTTACTCGGAAAATAAAAGAGTTCCCGAGGTCGAACTCAGGGAGCAAGTTGTATTCTAGAGATATACATGTTTCTTTTACAAAATAAAGAAAGAGAGAGGGAAAGAATTTGTTGTTCTCTTCGTTTTCTCCTCGTGATGTTCTTCTTTATTTCTTTCTTCAGAGCTCCTTCTTCTTCTTCTTCGTTCTGCAGGGGTGATGCTCCTCTTCAGATCTCCTTCTTCTTCTTCCTTGGTTTCTGTCTTGGCCTCTCTTCTTCTTTTTCTGCAGTCTCTTCTGTGAAGGTTTCTTCTACCTTGGCTCTGCTGCACTTCTTCTCTGCAGCCTTTCCTCTTCTTCTGCCTTGCTCAGTCTCTTCTTCAGAGTTTCTTCTTGTTTTTCCTCCCTGCGGCTAAGTGTCAGCTTCTTCTTTTCTTTTTCAGCCAGGGATGTCACGCGAAGCTTTCTTCCTTAGCTGCTTCAGGCCGTCGTCTGATTTCCAAATCAGACGACTTAACTACCTGTTGCTACAGTTAGCTTCCTTCTTCTTCCGCGGGTCTTCTTCTTCGCCTGTGCCTGCACACTTCAGAGTTTTCCGTCAGAGGCAAAACCTACTCTACCCTCCCCCCCCCGCGTCTCTCTTTCTCTCTGAAACCACTCTTGGGAAAGCTCTCCTAGAGCTACCGGGTAACCGGGTTCGGATCAGGCCCGGGTCCAGGCCCACCGGCGTGCGTGGTGGGCGAGGAGTGCAGGTCAGTCGAGTCGGGTCGGGTCGGTTCGGGTCAGGTCCGCGGGCTTAAGTGAATAAATTGAAAGCAGGGAAAGAAAGAGGAGAAGGGGAGTAGCTCTAGCTTACTTGCAGGGACGAAAGGGGAGGAACAGGGCGACAGTCGTATCGACTGCCGCCGGAGAAGACGATGCTCAGGGAAAGGGGCGACGGCGAGCAGAGAGCCGGAGAGGCGCCAGCTGGGTGCGGCGTGGCGCGGGAAGAGCGGGGGAGGAAGTCTCTGCTGCTGGTATTGCGGCAGAGCGAAGAGGTGGAGGGGGAGGAAACCGCCGGAGCTGGTGAGCGTCTGCCGGAGGAAGAAGAGAAGAAAGTTGGGGATTTTCTCCGTCAGATCCAGGCTGCCCTGGTCGGTGGAGCAGCGGGGGGTATTTATAGGGATCAAACAGGGAGGAAGGCGGAGGGAGACGACGTGTCTCCCTCGCCGGAGGATGGTCGGAAACAAGAACCCATACCGTCCGTGCGTTCGCACGGCCGGTATGGTGGGCTACAACGACCAGGGGGGTGTCCCTGCGACGGTCGACGACGCAGGGCACCCCCGGTTTACTTGCCAGGTCCCCCACCTCACCCTGCGCGGCGCCATGCTCCGTGCAAGGTCGCCGGAGCATGGTGCTGGCAGGTTTCGCAGGAGGGACCTGATTGCAAAGAACGAAGGAGAGTTAGGGGCCAAAATGCAAGGGTTCAAAAGTTGAGGGCCAAGAAGTAAATATATGAGGACCAAAGTGTAAAGTCGGTCAAGGAGGTTTCTTCTTAGGCTCAAGTTTTTATACATGACTAATTAGGACCCAAGGAATCTGATGGTGAATTTCATTTTCATATTAAACCTTGTTTGACCGGTCAATTTGTGCAAAAACCCAAATTAAGTTATTAATTGGGCATGGTTCTCAATGTAGGTCAAAATGGGTTCTAAAGGCCAAATTGAAGGTTCTAAACCCTAGAGATTATTTTTCTATGAATTTTAGAGGGTTTATTCTATTTTTACTTTGCCTCGAACCTTGTGAATTGAAGTGGGTTATTTTAGGGTTACAAATTTATCATTTAGTTTCTTGGAATTGCTGTAGCCCTTGCTAGATCATTTCATCCCACTTTTATTCTTATTAAGCTGCTTTGACCTATGTTTGGGCCTTGAATTACCCTGTATGCAGATTATACTGGTGAAATTACATTTTTACCCCTTATGACTTATTTTTTCCTTAAACTCAGAATTCTCTGAGTTAAGCCTTTCCTTGAGTTATGTAGGAGCTTTTATCCTTTGTATTGGGTCAAAATGAGCTAGTTATGGCTCATGATGAGGTTCTCATCAACGACCCCTTTCAACACCTTCAGGACCTTGATTGGATCGCCCGAATTGTGAAACCTAGGAACATCAGCTTGGACATTGTTTTGATTAAGTTTTTCCCTTTCTCCCTAAAAGACAAAGAATCTCATTAGCTTAGAACCTTAGGGAGACCCATCTCCACTTGGGATGAACTGAGGCATGCATTCCTGAAGAAATTTTTCCCCATATGTAAGACCAATGCCCTTAGAAGAGCCATTACCACATTTACACTACAAGGTGGGGAACAATTCCATGAGGTGTGGGAAAGATTTAATGAATTATGGAAGAAATGCCCACACCATGAGGTTCCAAGGTGGGAATTAGTTCAGAACTTCTACCATGGTATGACAGCAACCTTAGGAATTTTGTTGATGCCTCATGTGGAGGCAAATTTTTGAACAAAGATGAGGAGAGTGCATTCGAACTCTTTGAGTCCATGAGTGAGAATTCGCTCAACAATGCCTCCATGACCCTGTTTAATCGACCCAGTCAACCCCGTGGTGGGATCTATGAAGTGCAAGCCAATTTTGGAATGGTTGACATGGACATTATAGCCAAGAAGTTGGATCGAGTTGAGTTGGTGGACAAAAAGATTGATGAACTTCTAAACCAAACCTGAAACTAGCTATAGACCCTCTCCCTAGCAAAGGGAGCACACAATGTAGATTTGGTGAAGAACTAGATACACCTAGAATAACCACTGACCATGTTCCATGGAGGGACCTTTGCTCCCTCAAATCCTGATTACACCTCCCCCTCCCCCTCAACACCTTCTACATTTGAAGATGTCCAAGCCATCTAAGGTTACTCCAAACCTGACCCCTTCTCCAACACCTACAACGCCGGATGGCGTAATTATTTGAATTTCACCTGGGTGAACCAAAAATTGAACCAATTCCAGAACCAACCCAGGCCAAACCCCTCTCCTATCAACAAGGTCCACCGGTTAGACCACCTTATAATCAGAATAGGGTGGCCCCTCCCTAACAAAACCAAATGGACATTCTAATAAAAATGATGGTTGACATGGATCAAAAACATCAGAAGGAAATGGCATTAGTGAAGGGACAATTGAGCTAGTTATTGGATTGCAAACAATAGGGATCCCTTCCTTCTCAGCCACAACCAAATCCGAGAAATGTGATCAACAGAGGCCCCAATTTTCAAGGGTTCTAAGCCAATCCTGGGAATGCCCACATGGTCCAAGAAGCCCCACAAACACCCCTTGGGTTTGGTGCTTCTTCTTCCTCTTCTTCTCAAGGATCTACCCATGGTCCCAATGCCTCTACCAATGCAGCTACCTTGAGAAGTGGCACAAGACCTAGGATCCCAAATGGCCTACCCCTCCCGTAACCTCACTTCCTGAGATACCCAATTCTGCGGATGTGTGAGAGGAACCCAAGGACCTGGAGACTGACTCGATTCAAACCTAAACACCATACCTTGAGGCCTTGGAGAAAAGAAAGAAAAAGAAAGTAGTAGTTGAGAATGAGGAGCTGTTGAAGATTTTCAAACAAGTCTAGATTAATAGTCTGCTCCTCGTAGCAATCAAGCATATCCCAACTTACGCTAAGATCTAGAAGGATGTCTGTACGCTGAAGCGTAAGCCGAAAACCCAAGCACCTTGGAAGGTAGTGCTCTCAGAACAAGCTAGTTCAGTAATACTGAGCAGCCTGCCTCCCAAAGAAACTAACCTAGCAGTGCCCCTAATTTATTATAATATTGGGGACATGACATTAGATAGTGCACTCTTGGACTTAGGTGCTTCGAACAACCTCATCCCGACTACCCTTTATCACCAGTTTGGATTTGGAGAATTGAAACCCACACCTGTGACTATCCAATTGGCTGATAGATTTGTCAAAGCCCCAAAGGGGGCAGTCAAGGATGTGATTGTTCGAGTCAAGGATTTCTACTTCCTGGTCGACTTCTTGGTCCTCGACATGTAATTCCCCGAACAACTGCAAAACACACCTATCATCCTGGGCAGACCTTTCTTAGCTACGGCTAAGGCAAACATTGATTGAGACACGAGATGCATGGAAATCACCTTTGGGGACAAGAAGATGCAATTGGATAATGTGCGATGCATCAGATTTTGCTATCGGTGCAGTCCTAGGACAAAGAAGTGAGAAGAAACCCGTGGTGATCTACTACGTGAGCAAAATGTTGGATGAGGCTCAATGGAATTACACCGTCATAGAAAAAGAGCTGCTCACCATAGTCTTTGGATCAGAAAAGTTCTGATCATACCTTCTGGGATCCCACGTGATTATTTACATTGACCACTTGGCTATTCGGCATTTGTTGGCCAAAAAGGATGCTAAACCCAGGCTCATTCGATGGATCCTACTCTTGTGGGAATTTGACTTGGAAATATGTGACAAAGCTGGGTCCAAAAAACATCATAGCAGATCACCTGTATAGACTTCACCTAGACCACATCGGATCCTCATTACCTTTGACTGATACCTTCCCTAATGAACAACTTCCAGCCATACAAGGAAGAAAGCTACCATGGTATGCAGACTTATTCAACTATCTGATGGTAGGATAGAGTCTACACGACTCGTGCAGATAGCAACGGGATAAGTTCTTGGCTGAAGCCAAGCACTATTTCTATGATGATCCTATACTATTTAGACTCTGTGCTAACCATATCAGTAGGAGGTATATTCCTGAAGCGGAACTCCAAAGTGTGCTATCCTTTTGTCACGACCAAACCTATGGTGGCCACTTCTCTAGGAAGCAAACGGCGGCAAAAGTTTTGTAGTCTGGATTTCACTGGCCATCCATATTCAAGGACGCACATAATTTTTCCAACACTTGCTCTCAGTGCCAGACATTAGGGACTTTGGCTAGAAAGGATATGATGCCCCTCCACCCCATTCTGATTGTCGAAATTTTTGACATTTGGGGCATTGATGTTATGGGTCCCTTCCTACCATCCAACAGCTACGAGTACATATTAGTCTCAGTAGACTATGTCTCAAAGTGGATCGAAGCTGTAGCCACTCAAAGATGTGACCATAAGGCTATCATGGACTTTGTTAAGCAGAACATCTTCTCTCAGTTTAGGATACCAAAGGTCATGATCAGTGATGGTGGGAGCCACTTTCTTCATGCCCAATTCTGTGCCCTACTTAGAAAATACGGGGTTACTCACCACATTGCCACCCTATATCACTCGTAAACAAACGGGCAAACTGTGGTCTCTAATAGACAGATCAAGGATATTTTGTAAAGGACCATGAGACTTGATCAGAAGGATTGGTCCACACGATTGGAGGATGACCTTTGGACATACAGGACCTCTTTTAAGACCCTAATTGGGATGTTGCCTTATCGATTGGTCTTTGGCAAAGCTTGCCACCTTTCGGTCAAGTTGGAACACCGGGCATACTAGGCTGTGAAGCAGTGCAATATGGATTCCCAGTTTGTCGGAGCTCAAAGGACGCTCCAACTCTCTAAGCTCGAGGAAATCCATTGGGACGCCTATGAGAACAGTCGACTTTACAAAGAGAAGATGAAAGCCGTCCACAATAGACACATTCATAGGAAAGCCTTCGAGCCCAATTAGCAAGTCTAGCTTTTTGATGCAAGGCTTAAGCTTTTTCCGGGGAAGTTGAGATAAAAATGGATAGGACCATATCAGGTGGTCAAACCTTACCCAAATGGGGCGGTTGAAATTGCAGATCCTAACACTGTGCAAACCTTCAAAGTAAACAGCCAGAGATTAAAACATTATCTTGCCCAGGTTCCCCCAAAGGAAGTAGTCACACTCATTGTGGGTTGACATGGAACTTTGCTCAGCTGGTGGCAATAAACTCAGTGCTTCCTGGGAGGCAATCCAGAAGATTCATACTAATCAAGTAAACTGCGACACACAAGTGATTTCTTTCTATACCCTTGTGGATATATTTATTTGCCAATGAGGACATTGTCCAACTTAAGAATGGGTAGGTGGTAATTCGCATTCTCCGAGTTTATATTATCAGCCTTGATTATATATATAATAATAAAAGAAAGGAAGGAAAACTTAAGCATTAGGCGCTTGTCAACTGTGAGAAATAATACGAGAAGAACCTGAAACACATAGACTTCTCAAGCCTCCAGGCATAATCTGCCCTGGTGTCCACTAAAATGTGGATTTAGCCCCGAATCCTAGCAATCTTAATTTACATTAATCTGATCAATAAAGAATGGTGATGAGTATACAACTTATCAACCCACCCTCTAACTCGAAGGGACTTTAGTCTAAGCATCTGTACACATTTTTGCACTGACTCACTCCTCACAGATTCTAATAGAAATTGGGTAGCTAATGGACCTCTAGGGTTGTATGGCTGGCAAGTTGTTGTAGGTAACAGCCCATTGGTTGGTTGTCTAGAGCCCAGCCACATGACCATTCTCGTTTATTGCCTCTAGGTAAATCTTAGATCAGGGAAGCCAGCTACTAAAAAGCCAAAAGAAAAAGTAAGAAAAAAAAGAGAGAAAGGGAGAAATAGAAAAAAATAAATAAGCCACACTTCATCACATGAGTATGGCTGGAAAGTGGTCATGGGTAAAAATCCATTGGTTCGTTGTCTAGAACCTAGCTCACTAAATGCACGAAAAAGCCCAAAACACTTAAGGAAGAAGCAGGGAAGTAGAGCAATCCGGAGAGATATACATTGGAAATACCCTTGTGTTGATCCCACTACTTTCAAGGTTAATGGTCAATGACTTAAGCCCTATCTTCATAACAATCCTGATGCGAAATCTGATTCTCAAGAGCTTCATGAACCACCTGATACATAGTGACTTCACGCCCGGCTGAATGGCATAAAGGATAGCACTGGATGGGAGGTTGATGTAAACATGTTTATATTACATAAAATATCTATTTATGCATGTTCTTAAGCATAGAATAGCATTACATACTATAAATATTGCATAGCATGCATCATCTTGCATTTAGATTAGTTTGAATAAAATGGAGGTTAATTGTCTCCTTTTATGTTCAGGGATAGGGAGATTATTTATCAAGGCCTCAGATCGAAGATCCAACTGTACGGATCTGATCAGGGCGACGATTGGAATTCAACGACTCCAAGATCGCCCTAATCGGATATTCGTAGCATCAGATAGAGATCGAGGAACCCTAGAAGATCAAGGGCCAAGATGGTGTGAATCTGCACTTCAGATGACAAATCCAATTGCACGGATGGATTTAGATCGACGATCGCAGCCTAACGGTGAGACAATCGACTAAATCCGATACCCGTGCTTTTGAAAAGCCTATCGTCGTAGTTTGAAAGTGAAGAACTCGTGTTCAACAAATAAAATTTATACCGGGATAGAAATCCCAGGTCGAACTCAGGGAGGATAGGTCTAACTATATTCGCAATTATATTTTTTTAGGGTTTTTGTTGAAAAGCGAAGCAACGTAATTATAGTGAAGAAACATAAACAATTAGAATAAATGAGAGAGAGAGAGAAAACATGCACTTAATATTTCAAAATGTTTATACAATAAAACCATAGAAAAATTACACTAGAAAGCGGGAAATCTATTACACTAGAAAGTAGGAAAATTCTACTCTAGAAAGCTGAAAAGAGGAATGGGAGAGAGAAGTTATTCTCCTTGACGATAGCTTGGAGGATGAGCTGACAAGATGATGCCTGGACGACGAAGGACAGAGTGGGAAGAAATGAGGATGACGTAGGAGGAACAGGAATGGCGTAGCACGTCATCCACAACCTGGTCTTTAGTGATGCTTAATTCCATCACTAAAGGCCCCTTAGTTAATATTTTGAAATTGTAATGTCCAAAATGCCCACACTCCTTGCAACTATAAAAGGAGCCCCCCTCTATACGAAATTCTCATCACTTCCTTCTCCTCTCTCCCTCTCCAAAGCTCAAGAGAAGCTTGTCCCACACCCGGGATGCTCCTCAAGAGATAAGGTCAAATTTTTGCCCCCATTTCGAAAGTGGATCCTGCGACGACGATGACGTACTACCCTGTTCCTATTCCTCTTGCCTTGACCTCTTTTCTTTTCACTCTATCATTCATCATCCAGGCGTCGTCTCGTCTTGCTCGTCCTCCAAGCGATCGTCGAGGAGGATAACTTCCCTCTCCCATTCCTCTTTTCAACTTTCTAGAGTAGAATTTTCCTACTTTCTAGTGTAATAGATTTCCCGCTTCCTAGTGTAATTTTTCTCTGGTTTTATTATATAAATATTTTGAAATATTAAGTTCATGTTTTCTCTCCCTCTCTCATTTATTCTGATTGTTTCTACTGCTTTATTGTAATTATGTCGCTTTACTTTTCAACAAAAACCCTAAAAAAATATAATTGTGAATATAGATCAATGTAGCCTCCCTGAGTTCGACCTGGAATTTCTATTCTGGTATAAATTTTATTTTTTGAACACGAGTTCTTCGCTTTCAAAGTACAACGATAGGTTTTTCAAAACCAAATATGATAGCGTAGTAACCCATAGCTTGAACATTTTGGCGTTGTTGCCAAGGAAGCTATGATTTCCGATCATCTTTTCACATTTCACGCACTTTGTTATCTTCTAACTTGCTTCTTCTTGTGTCTATTGTTTTGCAGAGACCTCTATCAGGGAATTATCAAGCGGTAGATCGGAGTAAAGTGAAATTGAAGACAACTGTAAGTGCTCCCCGTTCTTCCCCCTCCATAGATTTCATTTGTCACATTAAATCTGAATTCCAATTAACCTAGGTGTTTGCATAAACCCTAGGATTAGTTTGGTTGTTTGGATTCTCACTCACACTCATTCCATGCTCGTTTATAAAAAAACAAAAAGATAATCTTGTGGGGTAATTTTCAACAGACACAACATACACCGACATTCAAGGCACTTAACCTACTTGATTTGTTTCTACTCAACTAGGTTCTAATCTGTGGAACTAGTACACATAAAAGAGTAGAAATCATTCTAGGTTAACAATCTCTGTGTGCCTAACCTAGTGGTGCAGTTGTGGCCAATTGTTTGAGTAGTTTGGGTTGCACCACTCAACCTAAAATTAACTCATCAAGTAGCTCCTCCTTAGGGTTTTTAATCTAGGTCTATTCCGGGCACTCCACTTTATTTCTGATTTTAAAGGAAAGCAATCTTCACCCATGTTTGAAAACCTTATTTGCCTCAAAACTTGATTGAAATCAACCTAATTTTAAACCCTAAAAGCTACTTAAGCAAGATATGAACATTAAAACCCACACATCACAAATAATCTTACTTGAAAACCTTGGTTGTGCACGCACTGGCACAATTCTCAATCAATCATTAAGCGCACAACCCATTTTAAGGGCCCATCACATTTCATAAGCAATACAATCCGAGGCCTTAGTAAAATTGAGTAGATGTTGCCCTTAAGGACTGATTCGCTCTTCGCGGCCTAGTCTGAGATTGGTTTTGATTAACCTACTTGTAATGATTAATTTGATGTCTAGCTAGAGGAGTAGCATGAAACGACCATGGCTGGGGGGTACACTAGGAACCGGAGGAGCAAGTCGAAGGAGGAACCTTCTCCCCAGTCCCTCCTTCTAACTGGTTGGATTGAGCAAACACAAGTAGAGTATATCATTTACAACCTTAAGGTAGGTTTTGGAAGTCTGTAGATCCTTAGTCTACCCCACTTAAGGACAGGCTTGTTTTGTTGTGCTGCAGGGTCCTTATCCCCAGTCCTTCTGACCTCCTTCTAGTTTATGCTGGGAAGATGGTCATTGAATCCCTGATTGGAATGACCACTAGTGTATCCTAGGAGGCGCAAATTGGATTTTGGTCAAATTGATCCCATGGCCTACCAACAGCCTCCTTTGCCTTGGGATTCACAAGAGGAATTCCGATGGCAGCTGGAACAAATGCAGAGAATGAGGGAATGGTTCCAGAGAATGTAGGACACTCAGCCCTTGAAGGATTTTTATGATCCTTCAAATTACGATTAACATTCCAACGTCCAGATTCCAGCCGATGACGTAGAAATCAAGCCCCAGGTGTTAAGCCCGATCAAACATCACCATGGGCTTGGCTCCAAAGACCCATTTTAGCACTTGGAGGACTTGACTACTTTGGTCCAAACCACCAAGGAACGAAATGTGAATGAGGAGAAAATGATCATATGAGACTCTTCCCCCACTCTCTTAGGGATAAGGATTCTATTGGTACAGGACAATAGGAAGACCAATTGCAGCTTGGAATGGGTTGAAATCAGCCTTTTCAAAGAAATTCTTCCAAGTCGGACATAGCAATGCCTTGAGACAAGCAATCACTACCATTACCCAGTGGCTGGGGGAGCAGTTTCATGTGGCCTAGGAGAGATTCCAGGACCTACTGCGGAGGTGTCCACACCACGAGGTGCTGAAATGGCAACTCGTGCAGATCTTCTATCACGGGTTGACTGAGCAACTTAGAAATCATGTGGATGCTTCTTGCAGAGGTAATTTCCTCAATAAAGATGCAGATAGTGCACACGATTTTTTTGAGGAAATGAGAGTTCAATCAATCATGCCTCCATTGATAATTTTAGCCGGTCCCAGCAGCCTAGATCAAATGTCAATGAAGTCTATGACTCTCATTCATTTGATATGGAATTGATTTGTAACAAACTTGACAATGTGGACTTGGTTGCTAAGAGAATGGAAGAGTGGATGTCTAGAAATTCTATGAACAACTCTGGATCCACTCAATCCCAAAATTGGGGATTCCATTCTTCGCGAGCTCCTTTTCGATGGGAGTTCGTGAATCAACTCGATGTGGCTCAATCTGTGAGTCAGCATTATTCGGAACCCCACAGGTTCCAATCTGGGGCCTTTGTTCCCAGTTTTTCTGATCCTTCCCTTTCTTTCTCTCCATCCTCACCCTACAAGGATGTCTGTGCTATACAGGAGAATGTTAGATCCAACCCCTACTCTAATGCTTATAATCCGAGTTGGAGAATCCACCCTAACTTCTCCTAGAAAAACCTAGGGCAATAGACCCAATTCCGAGTAGGTAACTATGCTCCACAATGACCAATGGGTCAGGGTCATGTGAATACTCAGTTGCCCTCAAATCAGGTTAATCAGCCAGCTTGGAATGACTGTCAACCCGTAGGGCAGGCTGATTTGAACCGACAAAAGGTAGAGATGCAAGGATCTATGCTCCTGTTCATGCAGTAAATGAAAACCTCGCTTGACAACTTGCAGACCGGGCTCATTGCTAACTCTCATCAACCCGGATCTCTACCATCCCAACCCATACCCAACTCGTGAAATATTCTGAATCCGAGCAACCAATCCCATGGGTACGGAAATCAGGAGGACCCACAAGCACATGCTCAGGTGGTTGAGTAGGGTCCTTCCTCTTCTTCGTCTTCTGCACATCAGCAATTCTTGGCTAATCAAGGCCCTCCAATCTTTCTTAACCCTCCCCAAGGCCCAAACTCTTATGCATTTGCAAATTCTATTACCTTGAGGAGTGGTAAGAAAACTCAGGATCCACAACCACACTGTTCTGATCTATCGATTCCTGAAGAACTTGAGGAGAGAGGAGAATTCTAGAGAAGAAATCAAGGCTCATGAACCTAATTCCAAAGACATGACTCGTGTTCTTTTTCCTGAAGCCTTGATCAAATTAAAGAAGTCTGTTGATAGTAATGAGGAGCTTCTAAATAATTTTAAGAATGTTGAGATCAATATCCCACTCCTCGATTCTATCAAGCATATACCAGCTTACGTGAGATTTTTAAAGGATTTATGTACAGAAAAGAATAAGTCGAGAGAATCAATTTCGAGGAAGGTGGCACTCTTCGAGCAAGCTAGTTCTGTTATCCTGCACCACCTCCCTCAAAAAAAGAGAGATCCAGGTGCTCCGTTGACTTCTTGTGTCATTGGAGATTACACATTTGATAGAGCACTTTTGGATTTAGGTGCATCTATCAACGTAATTCCGACTTCTCTTTATGAGAAGTTTGCATTAGGTGAACTTCGGCTGACTTCAGTAACGCTACAGTTAGCGGACCGTTCGGTCACAAATCCGTGAGGCGTTATTGAAGATGTTATAGTTAAGGTCAAGGATTTCTATTTTCCTATAGATTTCAATGTCCATGACATGGATGTACCTGAAAATCTGAGGAACACGCCCATCATTTTGGGGCATCTGTTCCTGGCTACTACTAAGGCCAACGTTAACTGTGAAAGTAGTAGTATGGAAATCACCTTTGGGGGTCAACGAATGAAATTGGATATTTTTAAGGTGATTAATAAATTTTAGAATTGTGGATTTATTGAGGAACTTGAGGAGGATAATGTAAATAATGAAACTTGTTTGATGGTGTCTTCAATTGAAAGTTCCTCCTTTGATGATGAATTGGACCCACAACACTCTGTGGTAGACCTGCCATTTTCTGAAGAGGTTATTGATTTTGTTCACTCACGACCACTTCCTCTTATTGAGTCTTCAGCATCTTCCTTACTGTCAATCATTAACCTTCCCAAACTTGAGCTGAAATCATTGCCTGAGAATTCGAAATATCAATTTTTAGGACCTCAAAAGATGCTCCCTGTGATTATCAGTGCTAAATTAACAAAGGAGCAAGAGATTATTTGATCAAGGTCCTAAAGGAACACAAAGAGGCAATTGATTGGACCATTCATGACCTTAGAAGGATCTAGCCATCTTACTGCAATCATAGAATATTCTTGGAAGATGGATCATGCCCTTCTCGCCAGATGTAGAGGAGATTAAATCCAAATATGCGAGAACTGGTCAAAAAGGAAATCATTAACTGGATCGATGCGAGAATTATTTATCCAATCTCTGATAGTCCTTGGGTAAGTCCCGTGCAGATTGTTCCCAAGAAAGTTGGGATTATCGTTGTGACTAACGAGAGAGGAGAATCTGTCACAACTCGTTCAGCTTCCTCTTAGAGGGTTTGTATTGATTACAGGAAGCTAAACATGGCCACGAAAAGGGATCATTTTCCCCTGCCTTTCATTGATCAAATCTTGGAAAGACTAGCTGGGCAGAAGTACTTTTGTTCTCTTGATGGCTACTTTGGATAAAACCAAGTTCCTATCCATCTCGAGGATCAGGAAAAAATTACTTTTACCTGTCCTTACGGAACCTTTACTTTTCGTACGATGCCTTTCGGTTTATGCAATGCACCTGTGACTTTTCAAAGGTGTATGTTAGCCATATTCTCTGACGTGGTGGGAGAGTTGATGGAAGTCTTCATGGACGATTTCTCTATTTTTGGAGAATCGTTTGACTCTTGTTTAGCTAATCTGGAAATGATTCTTAAGCAATGTATCCGAACATGATTGGTCCTTAGTTGGGAAAAGAGTCATTTCATGACACAAGAAGGCATCGTCTTGGGTCATCTAATCTCTGAATGGGGAATTGAAGTGGATAAAGCTAAGGTTGATGCTATCGCTAAACTTCCTCCTCCCACATCTATTAAACAAATTCGATCATTTCTTGGTCATGTGGGATTTTACAAAAGATTCATCAAGGATTTCTCGAAGGTTGCTCGTCCTCTGAGCAATCTTCTCGCCAAAGAAATGCCATTTGTTCTTAACGAATCATGTCATAAGGCATTTGATTTCTTGAAAATGGAAGTCACTTATGCTTGAGTGTTGTAACCACCGATTTGGACATCCCCTTTTAAGATCATGACCGACGCTTCCGATTACGCGATCGGGGCTATTTTGGCTTAGAAAATAGATAGGAAGCCCTCTATCACTTACTATGCTAGTAAAACTCTGGATGAAGCCCAGAGGAATTACACTGTTACTGAAAAGGAATTACTTGCTATAGTATTTGCTTTGAAAAAATTCAGGACTTATCTCTTAGGGTCTCATGTCATCATCTATACCGACCACTCAGCCTTGAGACATCTCTTGGCCAAAAAGGATGCCAAACCCCAGCTTATTCGTTGGATTCTTCTGCTTCAAGAATTTGATCTTGAAATCAAGGATAAAATCGGGGTAGAAAATGTGGTGGCAGATCATGTGGTGTGCTAATTTATAAGTTTTAATCAACCTAAATAATATTAGAAAGCTAGCTTAATTTATAAATATGACATTCATATCATGCATATTATGCATTGCATCATTTTACATAAAATAAGATAAGATTATCTTGCTATTTAATGTTTTTGTTGCTATTTGCAGGCAATAAGAAAATCCAAATAATGCAAGGATACAAAATAATGTAAGAAGAAAGAAGAGGAAGCTAGATCTAGATAGAGGAAAGAAGAGGATAGCCTTATCCCTACCCTTAGAAACACTAGGACATCCTTCCTAAATCGAAAACCACTTTCATTAAGACATTTTAGCCTTAGAACCAAAAAGGTGGATAGCACTATCCATGTTCTTATCCACGTTATCCCTCTCCCAAACACTTAGAAAACCCAAAACCCACTTTCTAGCACATTTCTAGGTGTCCAGATATTAGATTGGACATTTGATTTATACAGAAAACCAATCCAGGAAGCTAAAGCTCGCACCGACAGAGAATTAGACTCCAACCTAACCTCCAAACGTCCAACTTTGAAGTATAAGATGTCTGACCACTTGTCTAGACATCTGGAGGTCTTCTTTGGTTCCTACTTTTGGAGATAGAAGCTCGAGTTTGCCCCTTTTGACCTTAAAACCCCACCAAATGCCTTAGGAAACCTAATTAGAGACCTCCTAAGCGTATCCCACTATCCATACCTGATAAGTCCACTTTAGTGGACCATTATTTGGCCTACTCTTTAATTAGTTTCTCTTAGTTGTTAATTGAGTAGGAGTTAAATGGGAATTCACCTTAGTCTGCGTATAATCTTATACACCAATTTTAACATTTAATAAGATAAGATATGACAAGATAGTCATTTGGTGGATGCAGGCTAGGTGCAAGAAACATGAAGACTTTATTCTGACATCCAAAGTCATTCAATAAGATGTACTATGCCTAGTTTGGACGTTTGAGAACCTCCATCGTAGACTCACTGCTATCCACACTTTCTAAGACATCTGGAGAGTTGATTGGACAATAGATGAAGAATAGCCAGAACTTATCTTTCTGTTATAGCCACTCATGATCTTCATCGAGTGGTTGGAGAAGTTTGAGACTAAAGAAAAATAGATGGAGAGGTTTTAAAAAGCCACACCCAACCACCGTGGACATCCCATTGCCTGCACCGTGGACCCATTGAGCACCGTGGACCCATTGCACACCGTGGCATGAGCTCTCCACCGACAACCTTCCCCTACCATGGTGTATGCAGTGACAGCACACACACCATCACCACCATCAACACCATCATCCACAGACTACCTGCCTCACCATCTTCTTCCTCGCGTGCTTACAGCCACCCCGTTGCGCAACACTCACTAGGCCATAGCACCATCTTCATCCTCTTCCTCTCCACTCACAAGGTCATGGCCATCCTCCTTGTGGGCGCAAACCACCAGTAGCCATGCATAGCCGTCCTCCTCGCATGCGCATGCATGCATCCGTCCACAACAGCCTGCCTCCACCCTCGACCATGTGAGCTTTCCCACCAAGCTCACTGTTCATCTTCTTCATCACCGCCAACAGGAAGAGAACCCAAAGCTCCAAGTGGATCCTCCTCCACGTAGCCACCTCCACGTGCAACGACTCTCTACACCATCGATGCCAACATGCTCCCCTCGCCTTCACGAGTGCTTCCACACCATATGTGCCACCAATCGACAACCCGTGCGCCAGTGAGCTGCCGCCACCACTGCCTGTCCTCCTCATCATCGGTGAGAGCTCCCATCACCATTTGATGCGCCGTCACCGCCAACGTGTAGCCCTCATCATGGCCAACCTCCACCAAAGTTCTCGCAGCCGGCTGTGACCTTGTCTTCACATAAGTACAAAGGAAAGAAAAGCTCCATTTTTGGTCGAATTAGTATTTATGTATTATGCCATTGATGCAACACTAATGATTTATTTTTTGAATTAAATTATTCATTTGATATTTCATGCATGCCCTTAAGTTTCCACTCAATTTTTCTCATACACTTAACTCTTAAATGTTGAATTTGACTTTTAACTTGCATGCATAAGGTATCAACACATGTAGACCATGATTAGTGGAGAGTTCTCAATGTCTTGGATTTTAACTATATTTACCCTAAATGCGATTATGGGAAAATTGCACACATAATCCTCGTATGCCTAAATTATCATGTGCAACCTTCTTCTCACCTCGTTTAGCAGCAGATTTGGGCACAAATTCTATACCTGATTGGGTAAATACAAAGGGAAATATTCATGAATTTATTGCATCTATCTCTCCCTGTGGATACGACCTAACTCTTTGTGGTTTGTTTTATTAAAATACTTTTTTTTAGGATTTTCCACCATGATTATTTACTACAATGCATTATTTTTCTGGCATCATCTTCTAAGCAAAAACTATTGTTCATTACCCTTAGTCATCCTATCCTCAACCCAATTGAACTAGCCCATACCTAATTGGGTGCATCAATAGTTGATTGGGTGCACCTGAACCTAATTAGATCCACCAAGGATATAATCGACTCCTACCTACCCATACGAGTCTAACTAGGCTCAGTAGAACCTAACTATACTTAAGCTAGACTCCATTAACCTACCCAAGACCCAATTTTGTTCACTCCTCTCCAATTATACTCACCTAAGCTTAATTAGGTCTACATCCACTTAACTTAGATTGACCAAAAATATTTAGCACCTAAATCACACTTCACTCTAGGAGAATTGAACACACACACCTTCCTAATCTACCTACCCACTAGTTCCCACTAACCCTTCCTAATATCTTCACCAAAACCCATGGCAACCAACTTATAACCCTTCCTAAAAATCCCATGCACACCTATTATAGGAAAGCCCTAGAACCTAGGCGTCAACCCTTACCAAAACTAGATCATAAATTATGATTGACTACCTATTTTTGGGAACCACCAAAAGCGATGACCTAAAGAAGCCACTTCCCTATTATTTTTTCAAGCCCAAAAGTAGGAACCAAAGAAGCCCAAGTAAGAAGAGACTGCACATTCTCTATTATTTTTTCCTCAATCGCGCACCCTCTACCTCTGAAGTGAGACCACCCTCCCTTTCACCATCCAAAGGTCATCCTCCTCCTCTTCCTCTCAAGGGTCCTCCTCCTCAAAGGCTCCCTCCAAGGACGGCTAGTAAGAAGCTTCTCCCAGGCTTCTTCAAGGGTAGTAAGATGAAGGAAAGCACAAGGATGCAACACCATCTCCTCTTTCATTTAGGTGTCTCCTCTCATCTCCATAAAGAGGGCCCATGCCCCCCCTATCCTTTTCCTTCTTGGTTAGCCAAGGAGGTTCTCCTTATACCTCCCTTGGTTGGCCATCTTTTGCGTTGCTTTCAAATTATCTTTTTATGCATGTTAAACTCTCATTTTAGTCCTTTATAAATATGTTTCATGATTTCATGTGCTTATGTTATGCATGCCACTTTTGTTCATTAGCATCCATTAGGGTCATCCTCCTTAGGTTCACCGTAAGCACAGCCATCATGGCCCTCACATAGATGTACAATCATTTAGGGTTTCAGATACTTAATTAGATTTAGGTTGTGTCCTATTGGTTTCGCTTTTCAAAAATCAAAAGCACAAAAATATCGCAAAAGCAAAAAGACTAAGGAAAATGTATGTATATATATTTGGTTAGATCTAGGATTGATAATAAGCAGATAGAATTATAATACTCGCATTTTATGCCTCCCAGAGACGAATGACTAGGACTCGAAAGAATAAAATTCAACGTGAGTTTCATTAAAACAAATTTCTTTGACTTGGGATTTCTACACAACTATACTACAACCAACAAAATGACATATCATTTACAAAAATATATTTTTATCGCGTAGAAATACCACTTGTGAAGGACATAGACCAAAGAGATGCACCAACGGTAATCACCATGTTACCTACCTAGTACACCTGAGTACAAAACCTACGGAACACGTTAGTAAAAACCAAGTAGAGCAGAAATAATAACTTAGTGCAACAAAAATAAAGAGGGCAAGAGAAAATGGGTACTATATTATCAATTAATACATTTATTAACCATCACATTATTCGATTCACTTTATGCATCAAGTCCAACTTATCATAGTCAGTTACCTGTTAATCAATACCTCAAGGCATGAGACGATCTCCTGTGACTTCCTGAGATGCAAGATCGGTATAAGCATCTTCTCGGCCAAGAAGGCAGCTTATACCCATCAAGTCACCTTGATTCCTTACCCTAGGGTCATTACAGAAATGGATGGCAATTATGTTATGTGGTGTAAACACACGCAAGCACTACGCACGTTGAACCACAGACATCCAATGACCTACCCACTAGTTGATAAAGAACAACTCCAACCCTAAAGCCACACATCTTGATATCCCAGTTAGCCACTAAGCTTAACCAAAGAGATGTAAGGAGTCTAGCAACTCCCTAAACTAGACTAGAAACAATTTAAAAGGTCAAAGCTACTGGCAAATCTAGCGAGTAGCGGGGTTAAAACCAATTATCTAGTCTCTACATCCTGATAATAACCTCGATATCAATTTAATAATTAATTTCAGATAACTGAATCACTAAATCCAACTAAATTTACTAAATACATTCGTTGATTCAAATATTTATGAAATAATCACATCATTCCCTAATTTAACCATTTACAAGTAGTTTGCAATTTATGAAAATGGTTAGAAGTAATTTATCAACTAACAAACACAACAAGAGCTATTTCATGAAAAATGAAGTTCGTTCTATGCATGTGATAATAAAGTCACGTTTTGACATCTTAACAATCAATAATCATGCAATATCAATTTACTTTACATTAAAGTCCAAAAATAAAAGCCATACTCCCAAAGGATTCCAAACTCAGAGAAACATACACCAACAAACACAAGATATGCGAATAATAATGGGAAACAAGTCCACAACTACTCGAAAATGAAATGGAAATGAGAGAAGAGTAGCTTGCACTACTTAACATTATCGAAGGGTCACGATAACTCCAAACTGTGCAAAAATGGCCTAGGAACACTTATCATGCCCTCCTCGTATTTTACCCATGCACCGAGGGATTTTCATGGACCAAACATATTAATAAAAGGGTAGGAACCACGTTGGACATGTTTCTGATTTTTCACATAAGGAACAATAATAAAAAATGAGAATAAAAGATACAAATGCATATTATGTGTCACTACTCTTCCAATAGTACCTTATTTATCAAATTTTTGAGGTCGGGAAGGCCTCGAACCACTCAGATTAATGCAAATGGGACCTTGAACCACTCAGATTAGTTGGTTCACTTGAACGGACATCATTCCACCAATGCCATGCATCACCAATTGACTCTTGTGCCTTCCATGTGTTATAAATCTGTAAGACATTGAGAACCCGCTACCCGTTTCCTTGAGCAAATGCCTATGTGCGTAGCTCCGGTGGTCATGACACGTGGAGTGAATCCATGCTTTACTACTTGATCAAATGGCTCGTAGTTGCTACCTTTCTCATCCTTGCAAAATTTGGGATCTGAAGGCTGGTGTTCTTTCTATTATGCACTGGTCCCTAACTTTCCAAAATGAGCCTCTTTCCTTATTTTCTATCTTTCTTTCTCTTCAATTTTGGTGGCCCTTGGAGGGTGATGACAGCTTCAACTTCCAAGAGCCCTTTCTATAAAGCCAATATTAAGTTTAGGATTTGTGGGTAAAATACCAAAATTACCATTAGGTTTCGTTCACCTTCATTTAGGTTTTCTGACATAACTTGAGCTAAACATGGGATTCTCACAAAACAAGTGTTGCTGGAAAGCTTATGGCGAGAGTAACCCAACGATAGCATACATGGTACCCTCTTGATGAGGTTTGAGTAAGGGTTGATCGAAAACACATGTTTCATCAGGTTTTATGAGGTGTTCGTACTCATACAAATCAAAACCGTGCCTATGGGTTCGAAGTGACTCGAATGATTCCAACAAAACTTGAGACCCAAATTTTAGGGTGTTACACAATGCATGCTTGATGCATGGTAGCGACAATGTTTGTGGTGTTGACAGGTAGCGAAGGCGCATAATGCATATGCACTCTCGCGTGAGGAAGCGGGTGTGGTGTTTTTCCAAACATGTCCGATGATTGACACATGGATGATCCAGCAGTTGGACTTGCATGATTTGTTGTTCGTGGGCATCATGCACGATGAATTAGCAAGTGACAGGTGTCACATGTGGGCTAGTGGGCAGTTCACTTGAACTGGACCAATCTAGTCTAGTTTGGGACCCCTTCACATTGTTTGGGTCGGCTTAGGGGCCAAACAACCTTTGTTTTGCACAATCAAGTACTGTGGAATCGTATCATTGTATACTACAAGTTTATTACTTTTATTTCTCTTTTTGAATAGTATTTCTTATAAAAAAAATAAAAAGAATGTGTAATGTGATTTTTTTGCCCATTCTTGGTGCATCTAGTCTAGGAAACCCACCTGATGCTTGCACAAATTTTAAGGCAAGCTTGAAATGCTTCCCTAGGTGTGTTGTGCATGATTCGGAGTCACTGTGACCCCATATGATGTTAGGTAGAGTAGTAGCTTTCATTACTCGTATTTCGAGTTGCTCTCATATATTTGGACCCATTTTTGCAATTTTCCTCATATGTGCTTCTTGTTAGCATGTGTTCTACCTCTTGTTTAGATCAGAATAATTGTTGTCATATTTTTACCATTTTTGGGTACTATTTTTGCAAATTTAACGTGATGGATGGTTTCATTTATTTGAGAATTGAACAATTGGTGTTAACTTGCAATGAGTATGTTCATGTAAGGGTTTATACCAGTTTAAAACTAACTTTCAGAACTAATAATCTGAGATTCTTTGGATGCTTTAAATATTGAAATCAGAGATTGGTTATAAGAAAACCAATCTACTAAATAATAGGTCCAAACAAGGTAAAAATTGATGAATTTATTGTTAAATATTACACCATTGTTAAACATAAACATTCTCTATTATGCATATTTAAATATTCAAATGTGTTAATGAAGGCTTCAGTCAAGAATTGAATTTTATATCTAGTTTAAGCCCTGCTACCTATTGGGGTTTTGGCCATAGCTTTTGTCTTCTAGACCAGTTTAGGCTATTTAAGGAGTGTTGGCCTCACTACGACTCTTGCTTAGGCTTAACAACCAACTAGGTTACTGGGATTCATGGCAAATTTTAGAGTTATTTTTCTCAGTTGGTGGGTAGTTCATTGCCTATCTATGGTTTAGCATGTGTTGAATGCACTTGTTCGCATAATATGATATTGTCGCCAGTCCTTTTTGCAATAACCCCAAGGCAATGAATTACGGTGACTTGACAGGTGTAGGTTGCCTTCTCAACCAAGAAGGTGGCTTATATCAGCCTTGTTACTTAGGATATCACATGTAGATAGTCTAGTAAATAGAGGTGTTGATTAACAGGATTTTGATAGTAACAAGTTGGGCTTAACTTTTAAAATGAACAAAATAAAGTAATGATTAATAAATGAATTAAATTGTGGACTAGTACCCTCCTACTTGTACTTTTTGTTGCTGTTACTATACTCTGTTGTTGGTCCTACTTAGCTTTTACTAACGTGTTCCTCATGTTCCGTACTCAGGAGTTACTGAGCAGCTAGGTGTAATGGCTATAGTTGGTCTTGCTACAGGACCAAGCAAAATTTTAGGCGACGATTCGTACTAAGCTTAGCTACTCATGTAGTCTTGTCATCAGTTATCTTTTCTATAGTCATTAGACTCTTTACTTTCAAGTTTTCTTGCAACTGTATCATTTTGAGCACTTCTTTTCTTTCCAATTTTCTATGGTGGATCTGATTGACTGTTAGCACTTTATTCCATTTTACGCTTTGTGAATGAATGCTTGAACATTTATTATTCTATGACTATGTATTGGGTGACTGCAATCCTATAGCATCTTATGCTTGATATTAGCACTCGACGACTCAAGTCTCATCGGTTGGCAAAATCCAAGTCATCACACCCCGTATGTTGTTCCTCCTTAAAAAAGTCCTACTAGGGAACTCCAACTCGGCAGGTAGATGTGGCCCTTCATGTTGAGGACAATTTATTCCATTGTATGCAAGATGAATAATTTGCATCCTACAAACTCCTTCACGAGTGGGGAGGCAAGTCTTGTCTCTAATCCACCAAGATGTTAACCAAGAGGATCAAATCCTCTTAACTAGGAATAAGCAGGTCAACATCCTCCTTCACTGGTCAACACTTGACACTTGGGCTACGAGATCAGGAAGATGCTATGGGCCTATAGAGACCAAAACATCAATCCTAGCACAAACTGGTCATCTAGGGTACCGTTGGATGATGCCCTTTGTTCATGGGAAAGGATGAGGGCAATGACTAGTAGCCTCCGTTCTTTTAAAGAAGAGGGGTGGTGGCTAGTGGAGCGACTGATTGTCTGCCTTCTTTTCTCCTCTCTTTTTCTCTCGCTACAAAAATAAGATCAAGAGAAGAACTAAAGCCAACCCATGGCCAACTGCCCTTTTTCTCTATTTATATTTTTCTCTTGCTTGGAGATTAATGCACTAAATCAAACACTTTGACTAATTTTATTGAAATCAAAGCTAGGGTTGCCTTTCTGCCTTGGGAGATATTTGTAGGGTTCCTAATCAAATCATAACATTATGTGAACCCTTAAATTACCATACAAGGGTTGTGATCGAATCCCACTTGATTTTGCATGATTGGCCTAAAACAATTTATGGGTTGTTTAGATTTAGTATCTAAACATTAATTAATTACAATCCAACCATTGGATCTTCTACCTAATCAAATTTCGTGTAATTAGTGAACAAGTTGGATGTTATTTAACTCCTTAAATCACATCAATCAGTCCTACAAGTAGGAACATACCAATTGATTATTAGTTACATCATGCTAATAATCAAGGGTTTAGGATTAGAAAAATTATGGTGCTATGCCTCCCTCAGGTATTCCAAGCACCGTGAATCCCTCACATTGGAAGACATATGTAACTCTTAGGATTGAATCCCAAATTCGTTGTCCATCCCATCATAAGTCACATACTTTTCACATTCTCTTTGTATTTTTTGGATGAGAACGAAAAGTACATCCTTTACAAGGGGATTGTCTTCTCTTCATGTTTGAGTCTGATTTGGACTCGTACAATCATGCAAGGAATTTTGTACTTCCTAATGTATGTAGAGGGAGCTCGAGTATCCAAATGTACTGTGCATACCTATGACAATAGATCTTTTTGATCCATTCGATATGCCCTAATATGCACACTAGCTTTCTAGTTTCACCACCAAGGTGGGTGTATCCCCTATCAGTCCACCAAATATACATACTCAAACAGAGACAATATTTGTCTTAAGTCACAGAATTCACTTTCTCTATGATAGTAATAAGAGTGACTTCCACATCTCAATCTCGTTTTGTCAACTCCTTCACCTAATTCACTTGACAACCTTGAATCTCTATTCCCATGCAGAGAATGTACATCAAACGCATCAGTTGTAATAATCTCTAGAGAAGATTGCCACTCTTCTTAGACTAGAGACAATAGTTGGATACATAATAATTCTTAATGGCTTATTAGAATCCTTGATCCAAACCTTTTGTATCCATCAATACCAGTCATCGATATATACAACATGGCATAATACATTATCCCAAATATACTAAGGAACTGTTAGAATGGATATTTGCAAAATAGATGAGTTTATGGCATAGTATAATCACTATTGAGTTTGCAAAACACAGATTTGTTTAGAAACATGTCGTATAGTGTGAATCACAACTCAAACAAAAATTAGTAACGAGATGGTGAGTCCCGATCGATCTCAGGGAGGCATAAGATGACGAGATTGATTTTGATTTTTCTTTCTCTACTTGCTCAAAATTGCAGTCCAATATTTAAGGTACGAATATAGGATTCTTCGGTTGTGCTCTTAACTCGTAGAACATGCACATGCATCCAAAGTAGTATGAACGTGAAAGTATGTGCATTAGTGCACATGATCTCAATTCTTCGATGGCGACCCACTGAAAATTCGTTAATCATTAAGTCCTCAATATCCTATGGAACAAACATTTTAGCTGCATAATAATGGAAATATGAAGCAGGAAAATCTTATTTTTATTATTTCCTTGAAAATCTTGATGTCATTACAATGACTATAGAGGAATGCTTATACAAGGAAATTGAAAATGACAAGATCTATGGTAAAAGAATAGAAATGCACACATGAAACCCATGAAGAGTTTATGTGTGCACTGTGGAAGGAAGGAATACTACAGTACTAAGCAGGAAACTGATGCGCAAATTAAACTACAAAAAATAGTAAATCTACAAAAAAATGGGGCACTAGAGGTTGTCTCTGGTGGGCGTGTGGCTTTAGGTGGTAGGAGGGAAGAGAGGGATAACCAATGGTGGGTAGGCCAACCTTTTGAGAGGTGGAGGAGGTGGTGCTCCTGGACATCCAATGCTCTACTTAGAGGTGCAGGGAGCTGGTGAAGATGAAGATGGTGGTGGGAGCCACCAATGGGGAATCCAAGGTGGGGTGCTTGGTCGTCCCCTTAGGTCCTCAAATGGACTAAGGGAGTGGCCATCTAGAGAATTATAGAATTCTCTAGAGCTACTCTTAGGTGACAGCTGGAGAGGCATAGAGTGGATCTTCTTACATCCACTTTCTAGGGATGTAGGTTGTGGACTCCTTTTAGTCTTCAAGGTGGCACCACTTGGAGGCCACTCTAGGGAACTCTAGAGTGGACGGCCAACTGGTGGTGTGTGTGTGTCTGCGTGAGTATGGGTGGTGGCTAGGTGGTCAAGGTTGAGTCCTATAGGTCTAGGCAATTGGGTTTAGGTAGGTTTCTAAAAACTAGGTTCACAATGCCTAATACTAAAGTAATTGATCCAATTAAACTTAACTAAGACTTTTAGAAGATTTTACCTTAGAGGTGCCCTCGTGAGTTACCTCAAGTGTATGCCAAATCTCACATGTGGTGGCGCATTGCGAGATTCAGTTGAACTCCTCTAGGCTCAACGTGCAATAGAGAGCATTCATCATATTTGCATTGAGTGAGAGCTCCTGAATTGGCTGCTGCGAGTAGCCTACAGCGAGTCTCTCTGGGATGTCAAAAGGCATCTCTCACCTAGCCTAGATGGTGAAGTCTTTGGCCTGAAGCCACGTCTTCATTCTGAGTTTCCAGTACGGGTAGTTGGACCTGTAGACAAAAGGTTGACGGGTAGTAGATTGCCCCTCGAATATCCTCATCGTGGAACTGCTCCCATCCATTTGATCTTCGTTGGGTTGTCACGTTGACACAAGAAGCTTGCTCTGATAGCAATTGAAATTCATTACGGCAGGGGATGAGATTTGCATGATATATAAAATTGTGGAAATATAAAACCAATCTCACAAAAGGACGCAATCACAAGTACACAATGACTTTTAGGTGGAAACCTAAACTCGAGTAAAAACCACCACCTATGCCTCTCGACTTAGGATTTTCCAATCAATTGAGTCGATCAAATCCACTATCCGAGTCCCTTAAAACGAGGGTGACTCAACCTCAATACAACCATGCTACTTACATGAGGGTAGCATACCTCAAAACACTCCTCTTCATCAGGAGTATTTAGTCTCATGAAGTATAGGAGAATTCGCAATGTGAATCCCCAACTAAAGGCAATTACATAAATCCTGTTGAGCCACAAAGCAAGTATTTAAAGCTAGCTACTATGGGCAAAGATAACTTCCCTTTGATGGAGGTGACGTGGGGGCATGAGCCACGCAACAACACAATGACACTCTCATAACCGTAGGCAGGAGAGCGGGTGCACGGCGAGAAAGAAGCTCTCAAGATGAGGGCTATGGCTTTTGAGATCTAGAACTTCTTCTCCAGGACACAAATATGGTGGAAAGAAGTGATACTTGGTGTGTCTTGAGTGTCTTGGGTTGTCTTTAACAAAGGAGGGCTCCCCCTCTATTTATAGATGGTCTAGGAAGGCTTTGGAAGGCCTTAAAAGGCTTCTATAATCATTCAGAGAAAACCCAAGGCAGATTAGGCCAGAATCAGGGCTATTTGTGATTCTGACAAGGTTATCAGACGTCTAGGTAAAGTATCAGACATCTGGAAACTGCTTTCAAGATGTTTGGAAAGTAAATCAAACATCTAATCCTAGATGGTTTTCCTTACTGACTTGAGTCTGACATTAACAGGGTTCTAGTGAAAGTTAGTCAGAGACATCTTGGATGTTTGACACTAGGTCTAGATGTCTGGAAACCTAAATAACTGCAGGAATAGATTTCCTATGGAACAAATGGCTATATCTCTGATGAGAAGTGATTTTGGCTTAATCGAGGGCTAACGTGTATTTATCAAATGTTTGAGGTCCTCTAGGGATGTCTAAATAAGATTAAGGGTTAATCCTCAATGATTATATTTCTAAGCCAATGTTCCACTAATTGGACTTCTAGCAATGTCATCAGACGTCTGCTAAGATGTTTGGACTAAAGGCCGGACATCTAAACTTGGCAGACATAGAGTGGTTTCCAGCCTAAGTGTTTTTGGATGTTTGAACAAACAGTTAGATGTCTTAGAGTAAAATATTAGATGTCAGATTTCCAGATTAGACGTCTGATAAGGCTGTCTAATGCCTACTTTGGCTTCCTAAGTAAAGTATCCTAGGGTTGAGTAGGTGTTCCTAGGACTATAGTTTTGTTACTTTGAGGCTCTTTAACATATATCTAGACATAATAAAGAGCAAAGAACAAAGATACAGAGCCAAAGTACATAAAACAAGACAAAAAAAAAATCTATCCTATTCTTCTTTTCTTCTAGCCTCACTCCAAGCAAAGCTCCTCAACCAATGAGCTCCTCCAATCCACTTTGGATGCGAGCTCTTCGCACTTGTATCCAATTGCAATTGACCTAAAATCTTGGACTCCGAAGCAAATGTCAGATATCAAGCGTTTTGTCATCATTAAAATTAATGATCGTGGTGCCCTTGCACCAATAATCTCCCCCTTTTTTATGATGACAAAACTATAAGTAATAATCCAAAAAGTTCTCCCCATTTTTGACATTATCAAAAAGGTTTCATGAATTTTAATTCTCCTCTACGCCCCCTTGAAACATGCTCTTCTAATTTTGGGTTAACTTCCTCTTTTTAATAAGATTAACAATCTCCCCCTTTTTATAATAACAAGTTAGCTATATAATTGACTCCCCCTATATAAAGGAAATATACCTAACTTTTAAGTCCTCGCCCTTAATGATGGACAAATCGCTTATCAATTTTAATAACTTCCCCCATCTAGATGCTATTAAAAGAAAATAGGGTTTAGAGTGTATCTCACTTACCATGGCCAATAGAATAGCCGAAATGGAGGTTGATGCCAAATTGGATGGGGCTCCCATTCGATGCTTGGAGGATCGGGCATCAGTGCCGGTTTCAAATCGGGCGATCACCGTGTGGTGGTTCGATCACCTACTGGAAAGTTGTATGGTCGGGCCCGGGTAGGTTGTGTTAATATGGTGATTTTATGGTTGAAATGCATATAGTGGTTAACCTTAATCGAGCCTAACCATCTCTTTACAAAAAATTTTAACCTGGCCTACTTGATTTTATCTTGGTCACTTTTAGGCCCAAGGTCGAACTTAGGGAAGTAGGATTTGAAGTGAATAAATTTCTACGCCTTTCCTACAACGAATCTATTCCTTTCGTTTATTATGTTTTCGGTGTTTTTCTATTTAAGATTTTTTTCTGATAATTTTTGTCCTTAAGGTACACCCTCAAAATCAGGTTCTTGGCTTTGAGCCAAATTAGGGTTCCAAAACTGGTCTTGCTATTCGAAAGATTGAGTACCTGCAAGTCAAGGATTATCTTTTCTCTTTTGAATATATTTTTTTGTCTTTTTACTGGAAGGAAAGAGAAGCAGAATTAAAGTAAATATAATATATATATGTATATATTATATATGTATATAGGGGTGGGGGTGGAGGTGGAGATGGCGTGTAGCACGGTGTCGAGTCGATCGTTGTCTAGAAAGATGCAACCAACAGGACGAAGTGCCGCATGGAGTATAGGATGGATGGGTGGAAGATGTGTGCGAACACGCTTTCTGTATGCGTGTGTCGGGGAATATCAGCAACTGGTGCAGATATTCCCACGATACAACACATGGTAGGTGATATTAAAATATATATATATGTATATATGTAAATATATACCTATATGTATTTATATATATGGTTATAAATATATAGGTGTATGTGTACTTATATATATATATATATGTATATATTTGTATATATAGATATGTAAATATATGTATAGATAGATATATGTATATATATATATTTATTTATAATTGTATATATATGTATGTATATATAACTATGTATATAGATATAAATATATATATATATGTATATATATAGTAATATATATAGTGATATATATGTGTATATGTATATATATATATTAGTATACGTATCTATATATATATATATATAGATATATATATATATGTATTTATAGTTATAGATATATGTATGTATATGTGTATGTATATTTGTATATATATATATATGTATAAATATATGTGTATATATATGTATATATATATATATGTATATATACTTATACTTAGTTATATAAGTACTAATATATGTATAGATATATATATATGTGCATATAAATATATGTATATATATCAATATATATATGTATATATATATATATAAGTATATAATAGTGTATAAGTGAGTAGGTGTGTGTACGAGAGTGTGAGTGTGTGTATGTATGTGTCTGTAGAGGGAGTGAGAGAGTGCTGTGAGAGAGAGAGAGAGAGAGAGCGTCTGCTAAAGATGGTGCAGGCGAGTTAAGTCGTCTGCACACAGTGGGCGACGTCTGATGCTAAGCGCACGCGCAGGCACGTAGGCGCACGAAGACGTGCGCACACGTAGGAGGGAGAGGGCATGGGAGGAACCACAGCGCACCGTGCTGTGCGAAGAGGCGGGTGCGGGAGCGGAGAGAGACACAGATGCAGGCATTGGAGCTGGTGCGGGGAGAGACACGGGCGTGAGCTAGGGCTGGTAGTGGTGCGCCGGGTGACCGCATAAGTGAGAAACTTACCGGTCACCGCACTGTAGCCACAGTGTTCCGCTGAAACGCGTGAACAGTGGCTACAGTGTACGCTCGGATCACGCAACCGGGTGTTGGTGGTGTTCTGAGTGCAGGAGCCACTACCCGAGCTAGTGTGCGCACGAAAGGTCTACGCCAGCTGCTGGCGAGCGCGGAGGGGCGGGTGCGGGCGAGAAGAAGCGGGAGGCGAGGGCGGCCTGCAGGCATGCGGAGGAGGCGAGGGTGACCTGTAGGCACACGATGGGAGAGATGGCAGCCTGTAGGTGCGCGTTGGAGGCCTGCGCTGCTGCGGAGCTTGAGCTTCAAAGCTTGAAGCTCCTGCTGCAATGGTAGAAATGGCTTGGAATGACAAACAGAGAAGAGAACCAACATGCCCACCGGCTCTCTGATGAGCTAGGCGGTGGTGGGACTCACAGTGGTGGTTGTGCACCATTATGAGTTGCTCTTGCCAGCAACGTGGCTCCTCGAAAGGAGGAGAGGCTGCGTATGGAGGGGAGAGGGGAGGAGACAGCTTGGAAGGGAAGGAAGGTGCTGTGTTTTGGTGTGAACCAGACTCCCTTTGCAAAGAAGGTAGCCGTGCCTTTTTAAAGAGGAAGAAGGCATGCACAGCCATGCCCTGGCTGTGCATGGCTGTGCATACGACTGTGCATGGCTGGTAGGGAGTTACTGTGCAGGGCAAGCTGAGCAGGACATGGCGCGAGGAAGAGGCTACCATGCATTGTAGCCGTGGAGAATAAATTCAAAGTCAAATAAAATTAAAAATAAAGATGGTGAAGTTGCGAAGCAGCACTTGAAGAAAATGTTAATTTCACGGCCATTTTATTCACTCTCCTCCCCTCTCAAATAAATGCATTCATGCGTGTATTTTTACAAATGCGACTATGTCTACCTAATCTACATAGGCAATGCTTGGAAATAGCACAGGATGGCACAATTGTTGGTGTATTTTTGCTGTGCAATCACCTGCCGGTCTTCTCATCGAACTTCCCCTCTTCCTCTTTGCTCTTGACGTTGGTCCACCTAGCTTGAGTAGACCATCCTTCATCTTGTAATTCCAATCCTTGATGTTGAAATCTTTGCAACCTGCAAAATAAGATTCTAATTCTCTCCTTGGTATCCAAGTCAATGTTAGAGGGTCTCCTTTAGGGAGATCCTTTCCCAACCTTAGTACTAGCTTTTAATTTACATAAAAGACTATTTGAATTTTCTTTCAAACTAGCTACTTCCTTTTCAATAGCATTTATCTTGATTTTTAAATCTGAAAATTCTATTTTGAAACTAGTGTTCTCCTCAATCAATCTACAATTTTCATTGGTTAGCTTTTTAATTTCTAACAACAAATTAACATTTTCAAAAATTTACAATTTGAACTACTTTCTAGATTCCTAATTTAAATCTCTAAGCTCTCATTTTTAGTTTTAAGAAGGCTAAGATTCTTTTTAATACTTTTGTTTTCTGCTTTTATTGACTTACTAACTTCATAAAGTTCATCAAAATCATCTTGTAATTTGATAGAAGAATTTACCCCTTTGTCATCTTTGCTTTCACTATCACTCGCCATGGCCATGAAGCGCATGCAAGTGATTTCTTCTTCTGGAGTTTCTTCTTCTTCTAAGGTAGACTCATCCCAAGTAGCTTGGAGTGCTTTCTTCTTGTACTTCTTCTCCTTCTCCTTCCCCTTCTTGAGAAGAGGACATTCAGGTCAGAGATGTCCTTTTTCATTGCAATGATAGCAACGTCATGGACTTTCCTTCTTCTCCTTCCTCTCCTTCTCTTTCTTTGTATCCCAACAAAACTTGGAAAATTTTTAAGTAAAATCCTAAAGTCCCCGTCATCGGAACTTACCATGGTGTCTAAAACGGCTTTGAAGGACAAACTCTTTCTTGTCCTTGGCTCCAGTGTTTCTTTCTTCTTCAACTTCATCTCATAGGCCATAAGGTTACCAAAGCGGTCTTCCATATTGAGCACTTCAACGTCATTTGCCTCCTTGATGGCAGTGACATTTTGTTCCCATTCCGATCCAAGGGAACGAAGAAGCATTCCTTGAAGTTCCCCCTTGATGAAGGTCTTACCTAAGGCTTTAAACTATTAACAATAAGAGGGAACCCAGTGTTCATCTCACTTAAAGTTTCATTAGTCTTCATAGAAAAGGATTCAAATTCTTGACTAAGTAAATTAATTTTAGTAAATTGTTGAACTTCCCATCATCCTCTTTGTTCTTGACGTTGGTCCACCTAGCTTGAGTAGACCATCCTTCATCTTGTAATTCCAATCCTTGATGTTGAAATCTTTGCAACCTGAAAAATATGATTCTAATTCTCTCCTCGGTATCCAAGTCATTGTTAGTGGGTCTCCTTTTGGGAGATCCTTTCCCAACCTTAATACTAGCTTTTAATTTACATAAAAGACTGTTTGAATTTTCTTTCAAACTAGCTAGTTCCTTTTCAATAGCATTTATCTTGATTTTTAAATCTGAGATTTCCATTTTGAAACTAGCGTTCTCCTCAATCAATCAACTATTTTCATTAATTAGGTTTTTATTTTCTAACAACAAATTATCATTTTCAGAAATTTACAATTTGAACTACTTTCTAGATTTTAAATTTGAATCTCTGAGCTATCATTTTTAGTTTTAAGAAGGCTAAGATTCTTTTTAATACTTTTGTTTTCTACTTTTAATGACTTACTTCATAGAGTTCTTAAAAACCATCTTGTAATTTGTTAAAAGAATTTACCACTTTGTCATCTTTGCTTTCACTATCATTCACCATGGCCATGAAGCACATGTAAGCGATTTCTTCTTCAGGATTCTCTTCTTCTAAGGTAGAGTCATCCAAAGTAGCTTGGAATGCTTTCTTCTTCTACTTCTTCTCCTTCCCCTTCTTGAGAAGATGAGATTCAGGTCGGAGATGTCCCATTTCATTGCAACAATAGCAATGTCATGGACTTTCCTTCTTCTCTTTCCTCTCCTCTTTCTTTGTATCCCTACAACACTTGGAAAAATTTTTAAGTAAAATCCTAATGTCCTCATCATCGGAACTTACCACGGTGTCTAAAACGGCTTTGAAGGACAAACTCTTTCTTGGCCTTGGCTCCAGTGCGTCTTTCTTCTTCAACTTCATCTCATAGGCCGTAAGGTTGCCTAAGAGGTCTTCCATTTTGTGCTCTTCAATGTCATTTGCCTCCGTGATTTCAGTGACCTTTTGTTCCCATTCCAATCCAAGGGAACAAAGAAGCTTTCCTTGAAGCTCCCCCTTAATGAAGGTTTTACCTAAGGCTTTCAAACTATTAACAACAAGAGTGAACCCAATGTTCATCTCACCTAAAGCTTCATTAGTCTTCATAGAAAAGGATTCAAATTCTTGACTAAGTAAATTAACTTTAGAAGACTTTACCTTAGAGGTACCCTCGTCAGTTTCCTCAAGTGTACGCCAAATCTCGTATGTTGTGGTGCATTGTCAGATTCAGTTGAACTCCTCCAGGCTCAATGCACAATAGAGAGCATTCCTCATCTTTGCATTGAGTTAGAGCTCCTGAATTTGCTGCTACGAGTAGCCTACAGTGGGTCTCTCTGGGATGTCGAAAGGCATCTAGCACCTGGCCCAAATGATGAAGTCGTTTGCTTGAAGCCACGCCTTCATTCTGAGCTTCCAATATGGATAGTTGCTCCCATCAAAAAATGGTGGATAGGTAGCAGACTGCCCCTTGGATATCCTCATCATGGAACTGCTCCCCTCCATTTGATCTTCGCAGGGTTGTTACGCCAACATGCGAAGCTTGCTCTGATACCAATTGAAATTCCCTATGGGTGGGGGTTGAGATTTGCGTGATATATAAAAATGCAGAAATATAAAACCAATCACACAAAAGGATGCAATCACAACTACATAATGATTTTTAGGTGGAAACCCAAACCCGAGTAAAAACCAACACCTATGCCTCTCGAGTTAGGATTTTCCGATCGACCAAGTCAATCATATCCACTATCCGAGTCACTTAAAATGAGGGTGACTCAACCTCAGTACAACCATGCTACTTAAACTAGGGTAGCATACCTCAAACCACTCCCCTTCATGAGGAGTATTTAGTTTCACAAAGGAGAAGGGAATTCTCAATGTGAATACGCAACCGAAGATAATTACACAAACCCTATAGAGCCACAAAGCAAGTGTTTAAATCTAGCTACTATAGGCAAAGATAACTTCCCTTTGATGGAAGTGACGTGGGTGCATGAACCATGCGACGGCATAACAGTGCTCTCGTAATCGTAGGTGGGAGAGCAGGTGCACGGCGAGAAAGAAGTTCTCAAGATGAGGATGATGGCTTTTCAAAGCTAGAACTTCTACTTCTCTAGGACACAAATATGGTGGAAAGAGGTGATACTTGGTGTGCTTTCAGTGTCTTAGGTTGGCTATAACAAAGGAGGGCTCTCCCACTATTTATAGATGGCCTAGGAAGGCTTTGGAAGGCCTTGGAAGGCTTCTGTAGCCGTTGGGAGCAAACCCAAGGCAGATTACGCGGAAATCAGAGCTATTTATGATTTTGACAGGGTTAACAGACGTCTGGGTAAAGTATCGAACTTTTGGATACTACTTTTAAGACGTCTGGAAAGTAAATCAAACGTCTAAGCCTAGTCAGGTTTCCTTACTGAGTTGAGTCAGACCTAAATAGGGTTCTAGTGAAAGTCAGTCAGACGACATCTTGGACATCTGGCACTTGGTCTGAACATCTGGAAACCTAAACAACTATTAGAATGGATTTCTCGAGGCACAAACAGCTATATCTCATATGAGAAGTGAGTTTGGCTTAATCGAGGGCTAACGTCTATTTATTAGACATCTGAGGTCCTCTACGTACATCTGAAATAAGATTAAGGGTCAATCCTCAACGATTATATTTATAGGCCAACATTCCACTAATTGGACATCTGGCAATATCATCAGACATCTACTAAGATATCTGGATTAAAGGTGGATGTCTAAACTTGGTAGACAGAGAGTGGTTTCTAGCCTAGGTACTTTTGGACCTCTGAACAAACAGTCAGATGTCTTAAAGTCAAATATCAAACATCTAATTTCCAAATTGGATGTTTGATAAGGCTATCTGATGCCTAGTTTGGTTCTCTAAGTTAATTATGAAAAGTCTAAGTATCTTAGGGTTGAGTAGGCATTCCTAGGACTATAGTTTTCTTACTTTAAGTCTCTTTAACATATATCTAGACACAATAAAGAGCAAAGAATAAAGATACAAAGACTAAGTACATAAAACAAGACAAAAAGAAATCTATGATATTCTTCTTATCTCCTATCTCTCTCTCCAAGTGAAGCTCCTTCTCTACCAACAAGCTCCTCCAATCCATATGTATGCAAGCTCTTCACACTTGTTTCCATTTGCAATTGTCCTAAAATCTTAGAGTCAAAAGCAAATGTCAAATATCAAGTGTTTTGTTATCATCAAAATTAACAATTATGATGCCCTTGCACTGACAATCTAGTCCTAGGATTCAGAGGAAACCTAACTAAGATTTTGATGTGCACCTGATTTCTTTAACTACGCCTAAAGTGTGCGAAGAATCCGCTTTTTCTGTTTTTACACACCAAAAGCAAGCAGAAACAAGTATTTTACAGTTAAGCTCAAAAATCAAACACCAAAATCACGTTGCCTCCCTGGCAATGATAGCGAAAATACGTAGTTTGTTAATTAGGCAATTTAGTGTCGTTGCAATGCATAAATCTACTTTCACTTTTAAAATTTATAAGACCTAGATAGGGAAGTATCTAGGGTCATCCAAGGAGAAAACTTTTTGATAAATCAATCTCTTACTTAGAAATATGGAAATCACCTTCTTTTTGTCTCTTTAAACATGTAATTTTTTTTAGCTTTCTGAAATAAACAGGCAATCGCAAGTTGGCGGTAGAAGAAGACTAAATCTAATTTAACAACTAGGTGACAAGAAAGACCTCTTCTCAAGCTCACCCTAGGCGCGTGAAGGCCTAGGATAATTAGGAAGAGGGAGTGAAAGTGCTAAAAAGAACTAAAGTAAAGAAGAAGATACACCAAGTAGAAAAGGCAACTTAATATTAAGCGGATTCCTGTTTTACAAATGTAGAGGAAAGCTTGTATTACAAAAAGTAAAAGTACAAAAAATAAAACACAAATCCTTGATGATGATGGTGAAGAGTGAAGGCTCCTTGCTCGAACTGCAGCAGCTCCTAAAGTTAAAAAGGGGTCCTCGTCCTTTTCCTTGAACAAGAGATAGTCTCCTCCTAGCAAGCCCTTGAAGGGCATGCCTTCTCCTTTGTAGAGTGGGTGGCTCACAGTTCAAGAACTCCTCCTGATGGTTGCGTGGACCACCTTTGATTCCACCTCCAATGGTGGTAATGTACCACCCTCAAATCCTCCACTTCCTAGGGTAGGCTTGTACCCTAGGTTGTCCTCCAATGCCTAGCTTCCTTCCTTGGCTGGCGTGGGCACAAGAGAGAAGAGAAGAGGGGAAGGCACCAAGGGGATAGAGTATCCCCTTAAACTTCTTCTTCCTCTCTTGTCCTTCTATGTAGGTGGAAATATGGGTAGAAAAATTGTAGCCAAGGGTGGATGGGAATTATGTGGTGGTAGGGTAGGGTATTTATAGGATGGGATGGGGGGTGGTTATGGTATTTTTTTTTAGGGAAATGAAGGAGTGCTTGGATATTTTTGGAGGGAAAAATGGGAGGGAATGAAGAGGTGCCTTTGTTTTGCCTCCAAAAATACCTTTTAGAAGGTATTGATTTTGGAGGGAAAAAATGGAGGGTGGAGATGGGTTTTGATGGAGGATGTAGGGTAGTGATGGAAGGGATAGTTGGCAACAAAATAAAGTAGGACGAGGTTGTCTTTTCGCTGGACCTTAAGAAGTAGGGTAGTAGGTTTTGGTGCCATGGAGCTGGGCTAGCTATGCTAAGAAAGCTTAGCTAGCTTAGCTAGTAGGGAGTAGGGTTGGAGACATTTGGAGGTAGGGTTTTGAGGGAGAAGAGCTGGAGGTAGTCATCTTGAATTGCACTGGAGCTGGTGGCTGCTGAAGAGAGCTGCAAGGAGCTACCTTAGCTGGCTTAGCTTGCTAGTTCTTTGCTAGCTGCTAAGCCAAGCTAAAGTAAGCTGGCTTCTACTAAAAGGAGCTGAGGTGAGCTAGGTCTGATGCTCATGAGAAGGACCTAGCTAGTTGAGGTAGCTAAGGTAGCTTAGCTCAACTCCCCGAGAGCTGGACTTGAGCTTCTTGAGCTAAGATGAAGTCATCTTTAGCTGGCTGGAGTTGAGTGGAGCTGGATGTAGCTAGTCCTATGCAGGGGTGAACTCCAGTCAACTCAGCTGAGCTAGCTAAAGCTCCCAATGAACTAATGGGAGCTAAGGTGAGCTAGACTTGCTAAGTTGAGCTTGTTCTGAGCTGACTTGAGCTAAGGTGAGCTGAGATGAGCTCTCTTGAGCTGCCATTCAGCTACGATGAGCTGAATGGAGCTAGGATGAGCTAACCCTAGTTCAAGTGAGCTGGATTCCAACTATGGTGAGCTAGATCAAGCTGAGTTCTAGCTAGTTTGATCTTCTCCTTTAGCAGTTGGCTTCCTGAGTGCTAGCGTTCTAGGGATCTGACAATCTGTTTATCCCTAACACTCACCAAAACACATCAAAATCACAATAAAAAATACAATGCATGCCTAACATAATTAATTCCTAAATGCAACCCAAAAACCCATTTGCGAAGCAAAATCCTAAGAGCTATGTTTGCTTTAATACATAAGAATGATAATAAACTAGCATTTATCAGGCAATAGCTACATTTGTTGAGTTCGCAAAATGCGGATTTGTATAAAAACACATCATAGTATAGTTCAAATCACAAATCAAATAAAAATTACTAACATGATGGTGAGTCCCAGTCGAACTCAGGAAGGCATAAGTTAGCAAAATTGATTTCAATTTTTTTTTCTCTAGTTGCTTAAAATTATTTTCTGGTATTTAAGGTAAGAATATAAGATTTGCCGGCTGTGCTATTAACTCGTAAAACAAGAACATGCGTTAAAAATAGTATGAACGTGAAAGTATCTATATTAGTGTGCATGATCTTAATTCTTTGATGGTGACACACAGAAAATTCATTAATCATTAAGTCCTCAATATCCTCCAAAATAGGCATTTTACTTGCATAAAAATGGAAACATGAAGCAAGCAACTCTTATTTTTATTATTTCCCTAAAAATCTTGATGTGATTACAATGGCTATAGAGGAATGCTTATACAGGAAAATAGAAAACAACATGATCTATGCTAAGAGAATAGAGATGAATGAGTGAAACTGGTCACAGGTGTTTTGCGTGTTAGAAATTGGGGTTACAAGTAACCCATCGTCGTAGGTGCAAAACACATCGATCAGATAAAATTTATACCGAAACTTTAAGGGAGTCCCGAGTCGAACACAGGGAGGCGACATTTACTTTAACTGAAAATCGCACTTCGATTTGTTTCTTTTTGGTATTTAGGGTGTTGTTATTTTTTTTGCATTTTTGTAGGAAGAAAACAAGCAAACGAATCACAAGATAGAGATGGAACGAAAATCTTACAGATATCACTTCAATGTCTATTACAATCTACTATGGAACCATAAAAAGAGAGCGGGGTGAGGGGAAATTTCCCTAATCGACTCTTCGACGAGATGATGGCACTTGGCGGAAGCTTGGACAAAGAAGGTGAGGAGTGGGATGACGGAGGTGAGATGTAGGAGGACGTCGGGTAGAGGAAAGCTTCGGCACAACTTAGGAATTGAGGTGAGAAGACGAAGATGATTTGCTACCAGAATGGAGGTGGGAGGATGGCTCCAAGGTGAACTATGAAGGGGGATGGGAAGTTGGAGAAGTATTTGGTGGGGCAGAGGTTCGCAATACTAATAGGTGCCTTGGGAGCTCAAGAACAAGCTCTAATGGATCGTTGATAGGCTTGCTAGAGCTTGGGAGTAGGTAGGAGTAGAGTAGGTAGAGATGGCTTGGAAAGGAGGGGGTGTAGGTCCTTTTATAGGGAAGGAGAAGAGGTTAAAATAGGTGAAGAACCTTTAGCGATCTCTAGACCGTCGCTGGAAACGTCGCGGTAGATAGCTCACATTCGCTCACGCCCTTAGTTGGCTTTACTCGCTTGCAATGAAGTAGCGATGGCTGTAAGTGCCGCTGTAGGTCAGGCCAGCTGTCACTGAAAGCTGGCACCAACCGTGCACGCACCCGTACTGCATTGCCACCCATCACGCTCGCTGATCGCGCGGCATCCTGCTGGTGTGCACTAACGCGCGAGCGTGTTGCCTTACCACTATTGTTGCATGCGCTGCTACCAGGCTGATTTGAGAATTGGGGGTGCTGCGGGGATTCAAACCCGCGCCCCTCCCTTATAAACCGCTACGTCGATCAATGCGCCAACTCTGCATGTGCGTCGTGAGGAGGATTTGCAGCCACGTGGTGAGGGCTACTCTCAGCCGTTGGATTCTCATCCAACGGCTGAGATCACTTGATGATCGTCCTTTGGAGAAGTGGCAGTGGCGTTGGGTGCTCCAGATGGTGCCACGTGGCACCATTTGGACCATCCACCCTTCATTGCTTGAAGAGGATGCCACGATGCTCGGATCGAGGTGATTTCTGCATTGTCGAACTGCGATTGTCACTCCGAATCCATCCATATGGTCAGATTTTTCATCCGAAGTCCGTAAGGATGTCGCATTGCCTCCTGGCCATATAAAATGAAGGAATTAATATACAAAACATACAACTATCTTAAATGCCATGCAGTGGATGTCATGGAGTATTTATAGCATGATATGCAATGCTAAGCCTGGGAGCTATCATAAATAAGCAATTTATCATGAATTCATGTGCGCGCATCATACCCCATGCTTACTTTTTTCTAGCCCCTAGAAAAATTAACCTAAATGCTATAGGTAAAAGTAGAATCAGGGTTAGTGTATTTAGGCAAAATTCATTGATTGCTTTAGAAAATATCAACCCCAAGACCTAATTACAAAAACTCAAGAGTGCCCAGGTGCCTGCCAGAATACAGATCGTCCAAGTCCTTGCCTTATTTAAGAAGAGAAGATAAATTTTTTTTCCTTATTTTCTATTTTTTTTTGTACTTTTGTAGTTTGAGAGTTCAGGGATAACTTTTTACGGCTACCCGACCCGTCCAAGACTTGAAAAGGACTCTAAGTGATAAGCATCTTGTGAAAATAGCGAAAGACTCACTAGGCAGCCATTAAAATGGACTTCGGCTTTCTACGGCCCTAGTTGACCTTACCTAGCGGTTTATCTTTTCGAACAGTAGCTTTCTCTCTATTTCTCCTATTTATGGGGTCAACACAAGGGTGAACCCAGTGTATATCCCCTTGATTTATTCTTTTCCCTTGCTTCTTCCCTAAGTGTTTTAGGAATTATTATGCTTTTTTTTTGTTAGCTGGGTTCTGGACAACCGGCCGATGAGTTGTTACCACCGACAACGTGACAGCTATACTTGTTCGGTGTAGTGAGGTTTTCTTTTTTTATTTTCTCTTTTTTTTTCTACTTTTTCTTTTCTTTTCCTTTCTTTTTTAAGTAGGTGGCTTTCCTTACCTAAGATTTACCTAAAATCAGTACAATGAAAATGGTCCTGTGACTAGGCTCTGGACAACCGGCTGACGAGCTGTTACAACCGACAACTCGCCAACCATACCACACTAGAGAGTTCATTAGCTACCCAATTTTCGAAGAAACTACCGAAAAGTGAGTCAGTGCAAAAAAGTGTGTGTAGATGCTTAGGCTTAAAGTTGCCCAAGATCAGAGGGTGGGTTGATAAGTCACATACTTATCATCCCAAACTTTTTACCAAATTAAAATGAATTTTAATTGGTGAGGTGATTGCACACCAATCATGTGTCCTAATCAACCTATATATTGTTTGAACCTAGCTTAATTTGTCGATATTGCACTCATATCTTGCATATCATGTATTGCATCAGTCTATTTAGAATAAGATGAGATATCCTGCTACTTAATGGTTATTATTACTATTTCCAGGTAATAAAGTGATCCAGGATGGTGATAGTAGAATAAAGCAAAAAAAGAAGAAGAAGACATATCCAGATAATAGGAGTGAGGAGGATAGCCTTATCCCTACCCTTAGAAACCCTAGGATAGCCTTCCCAAACCCAAAATGACCTACATTAGGGCACCTTAGCCTCAAAACCCAAACATGGATAGCACTATCCATATTATTATCCACCCTATCCCTCTCCCAAACACTTAGGAACCAAAACCCACCTTAAAAAACCTAAAATCCACTCTCCAGCACCGTTTAGGACATCCAGACATCTTGCTGGACGTTTGATTTCTGCAGAATAACAATCTAAGAAGCCAAAACTGATACTGACATAGAATTGGATGTCCAATTTGTTGTCCAGACATCCAATTTTGTAGTATAAAATGTCTAACCACTATCTTGGATGTCTGACACTACTGTCTGGTTCCTGATTTTGGTGCTAGAAGCCTGATCTTGCCTAATTTGACCTAGGAACCCCATCGAACACCGTAGGAAACCTAATTAGAGACCTCCCAAGCATACTTCACTATCCATGGCCCCACTTATCCTATCCCTAACCCAATTGAACCATCCCATTCCTAATTGGGTGCATCTATAGTTGGTTGGGTGCACCTGAGCCCAATTAGATCTACCCAGGATCTAATTGACTCATACTTATTAGGGTTACCCTAGCCTAATCACATGCACACATCCAATTAGACTAGACCTAGACCTAATTAGGTTCACTCCTATCTGATTAAACTTTCCTATGCCTAATTAGGTCCGCATCCACTTAATGTAGGTTAAGCCAACCTAGATTCACCAAACCCACTACCCTACTCCACTAAAATTACACCTGTGCATACATACACTTTCCTAAATCCCACTTTCCCACTCTAGCCCTCATTTGTCGGTCACCAACATAGATCCTACATTGGTGGCACTTGCTATTTTGAGACCCAACAAAAGTGGTGACCCATTCGAAATGGAGAGGCCTTCCTATAATAGCCAAGGAGAGAAGAGAGCCACGAAATTCATTCACTCTCCCATCCATTCTCCTCCCAGTTGCGACACCCTTCCACCGTCCAAAACCCTAAGGTTTCCCTCCTCCTCCAAGGCCCCCTCCATGGATGGCTAAAGAAGAAGCTCCTCCATGACATCTTCATGTGGATGGCAAGAAGAAGGAGAGCACAAGGGTGCAACACCCTCTTCTCATCTCTTCACCTAGGCTTGTCCTTTCTTCTCCACAGAGAGGACACACCCTCTTTTTCTTCTTCTTTTTGGTCGGCCATGAAGGCTCACCCATAGCCTCTTGTGGCCAACCATCTCTTGTTGTTAAGCGTGTAGATGGGTTTGCATACACAAGGTCTAGCCTACACCCTCACACATGGCCGATGCCCTAGTGGCACCTTCCCAGCATGTGGGATTTCTTCTATTTAAATGCTTTATAGTATAGATATTGTGTGACATTATTTTGAGTATTTTATGCATGAATAATATTGTGTGATCATCGCTTCTGTGATTGTCTTCAAGTCTGTTTGCCTATCACTTTTCAAAATAAAAATCAAAAACACAAAAAAATAAAAAAAATTATTAGGCTAGCTTAGATTTAGGTTAGATTAAGCAAATCCAAATCTCAAATAGTTTTCACGCCTCGTAGAGACGAACGACCGGGACTCAAGTTTTCAAAGGAATAAAATCCATCGAGTTTCGATATTATAAATGTTTTTGTCAAGGGGATTTCGTGACTATACTACGATGTTGTTTTCTGAAAACTCATGATTTCTACGCTTGTCAAATGGCGCCATTGCCGGGGAGGCAACCCACGAGTTTAGAATTGGATTTGCTTAATTCCTGTTTGTTTTGATTGTAGGTCAAGATGAGGATCTGCGTATGCATCGACCCATGGTTAAGACCACAGGTATTTTTTTCATCCTCTATTTGTTGCTTTCTCCAGTTAAAATATATATATATATATATTCAAATTCAAATTTTCAGATTTGAATTTACAAAGAAAAAAAATTTATTTCTTTGGTGTGTGTTTTAACTTGGAAACTATTTAAACACAACAAAGTTAGATTTGGAAATCGAGCCAGAAATTGCTGATGATTTTAAAAAATTTATTCTCGTCAAATTAGGAATCCAAAAATCTTTGATTTTGATCTGATCTTAGGGCTTCAAAGAGGCTTTGTAAATCCATCATTTATTTGGAAAAATTAGCACTGTACGAATTTTATAAATTCGTACAGTGGAAGGGGTTCAAAATAGTCTATACTATGATTTATTCAACTTCAAATAGTAACTCTAACCTCTGCATAAATCATATTGATATGACACTTGTGGGGTTAGAAAGATACTGGAACCTAGTTACTTCTATAAATTTTCAAGAATTTTTGGATTTTCTTTGTACAGTTTCAAACTGCATTCTCGTAGGGGGTCCATCTGGTCTGTGTGACCATCTGAACATAAAAATTCATGAAAAATTGCATGAAATAGTAAAAATCTTCAAAATATATTCCCTGAAAAACTTATTAAAAATGGAAATCTCTACCAAACTTCATCTTATTTTGGTTTATTTACTGATTTAGGGCATTTATTTCAAGTCAAAGTAAGGTCTGACTGTAGATTTTTAGAAGCACAAACCCTAGGTGTTTCACATTAGGGTTCAAATTTAGAGACCCAAAACAAACTTCTTTGAGCCTGATTTGGGTGTGATTTGATGAGAGGGGATTTTCTTTGATTAGTTGTCCACCCCCCAACCCACTTGATTTGAAATTGATTTACATTGCAACCTAGGAAACCACTTAGGTCTATTTCATTTAGTAGTGGTGCATTAGGACCATTGTTTTCCTTGATTGGGTCGCACACTTCTACGTTGTTGGACTTAAAAGCATCATATAGACCTATTTGATATTAAGGATTCCACACTAGGGTAGAGCACATTTGCATGCCATACTTGAAGGAAATTCATATAACAATTGGGACTTGGAAAACTGTTGCGTGCTCCACCACAACTTTGTTTGAATTGACTTAAATAAGGAAACCCTAAAAAGAAAAAAATTAATACTAGCACTTGAACCATAAAACCCATTACACCAATTAAAGCTTGTATTGCAAACCCTTTGTCTGCACACTTCACACTCTAAATCCAATTTTTAGTGCGACACCCCCAAAATGCCCAATCACATTACAAGAGTACTCTAAGCCCAAGTCTAAAACTAAGTAGACTTGCCCTAGGTAGGGATAAATTACCTGGTAACTGAAATTTAATTGGGTAGAAACCAAGGCCTTTTCCATTTGGACCAACGGGTGACAAGAAAGGTCGGTGCGGTAACCGCATTAACCTCTAGTGGTGTCCTACCGTGTAGGGTGTCCTAGGGGGACCCACCATTCTAGCCACCCAAGTAATTCAAGGGTTGGTTTAACCCAGTTCCATTTTAAGATACCAGGCTTAGGTCCAATTAGGGTATACAATTTAAGGCTAGCTTGTTTACTTGATTTGGGGCTCTCGCATCTTTCTTCCTAGGCCTTTGCCTTAATTCCACCAGACCCTTGTAGGTGGTTGTGTCTTCCTAAGGAAGACTATCTCTTATCTCTATCTGCGTCCTTTCTCAAATATCCATGAACCCATATCATTTTTTTGACCCTCAGGGACCTCCATCTCCCAACCCAACCATGATTTCGACTCCTCTTGGTTGGGAGACTCATCCTAACCAGCTAGGATATGATCATCCTTATCCCCCAGCATATTTAAAACCTTAACCTCACGGATCTGACCCTTATCTAGATCAGAACCAATCGAAAGCCATAGTTGCTGAATTTCGAGAATATAACAAGGACTATACAGATCAATGTGCCAAGCTTCTAGAGTAAATTAGATTATCTCAGGAACAATCTCAATCTTATCACTCCTCCCAGGAACAAGAGACCTGGAACAACTAGCCTAGTGAGTCTAGTGACCCATACTTTGAATCCACTAGCTACTCTACTGATTCTTGCCACCATGGGGAGGTATCCTGGACTCAGCCAACCCAAAAGGCACCTTTGGACCTAATCCCTGATTTGGGTAGATCATTTGAGGAATGCACCATTTCTGATACACCTGTAGCTGATGATATATCACTAAGGAATTGGAATAATGGATCACAAGTACAGGACTACATAACAGGTTCTCAATCAACTCCCTCTATAATCAGCCCCACTCAGGGTGATACACCTATTGATTCATATCTAGATTCATATAACCCTGAGTGGAGAAACAATCCTGATCTTTCATGGCCACCACAAAGACCGACTAAAACTAAACATCAATCTAGGCTAGCCCAGTACTCCACTAAATCCACTTTAGGGCAACCATCTAGTCCAGCCCAACCCAAAAACACCCTTGAAGATATCATGAACATTTGGTTGGACTTTCATAAGAAAAATGAAGAAAGGCTGACTAAGTTGGAAAATCAACTGAAATCTCAAGGGGATCAAATCAAGAGACTTCAAGAATCACTTTATCCCCGAATGCAAATGCCTTTTCACTCCTATTCTCCACATATTCTTTTGACCCCTCCTCTAATCTATCATACATGCCATTGTACGAGGGCCAAATCTGTGGCCTCTAAAAGGAAGAGAAAACCTAGGAGCCCACCTAAACAATCTAATTCGGGCTCAACCAAAAATCATAAGACCAAACCCACATCCAACTCTGACTAAGACTCTACAGAAAAAAAGAAGAAAAAGGATTCTGAAGTTGATTTGACCTATTTACCCTTTCCTGAGGCCTTAAAATAAGAGTCACAAAAGAAGAAAAAGACTCGCACACCTAAAGAGGTGGTTTTATCAGCTAACATAAGTGCATTTGTTTCTAGCACTCTACCACCCAAAAAGACCGACCCTAGAAAACCTTTCATATCTTGTGCCATCAAGGGATTCACCTTCAGTAGAGCCCTTGTAGATCTAGGGTCTTCCATTAGCTTGATTCCCACTGCCCTTTTTGACCACACCATACTTGGAGATCTACACCACACACCTGTCACCGTTAGAATGGTAGATGGCTCTATCAAAACACCTAAGGGGGTAGTTCAGGATGTGATTATCAAAGTGCAAGGTCTTAGTTTTCCAGTTGATTTTATTATTTTGGACATGGATATACCGAAAAAGCAAAGTAATTCACCAATCATTCTAGGTTGACCTTTCTTTGCTACGGCCAATGCATGAATTGACTGTTACTCGGGATGTATGGAGATGAGTACCGGTAATGAGAAGATTCACTTTGATATTTATGCAGCTGCTAAGAAAACGAAGTCAGGGTATTTTTTGGACGACATGGAAAGTGATTCGGAGGGTAATTCGGAAGAAACTATGGCAATTGACACCTGGGTAGAACCACATGACCCAAATCAACAATCCACTAGATCACCTAAGTCACCCTCAATACCAGATCAAATCATTGATAGTATGGTTGACTATCTTGATCGACCTAGCCCAATTCAAACCCCTGCCCCTTGCAATGAATACCAGATTACTCAATTGATCAAAACGATTCATGAAATAAAAGAAGCTAGTGCAAGAGAATATGATGATATAAGAAAAGAGCTTCAAAGAATCTAGAACAAGCAACAAAAGTCGAAAATGTTTGAATTTGGGTCAGGAGTGTCACAACAGATTTGTGATTCGGTGGTGGTCATGCAGGATTCTATTGATCAAACACCTGAGGTGGATGATACTAATAATCTTATTGAAGTCGAGAATGGAGATTTATTCAAGAATCTTGATCTTGATTTAAGGCCTGAGTACCAATCATTTCATTTTGTGGAACCAAGTATTAAGGGACCTAAATATGATTTTGTTGTATTTGAGAATACCCATGGAGACATTGATGAATTAATTCAATTGATCACATACATGGAGAAATAAATTCAAAAAAGCTGTAACAACTGCTCGATCAATGATTCTGCCCATTCCACTTTCACGGAGGGACTCACTATTGAATCTAATGACCAATTTCATCCAAGTGAGAAGGAAATATCCCCTTATGAAATGGATATTCAAGAGATTGAAATACTATTGGGGATTTCATATGATGAGTTATCGGAGGAAGCTAAAAATTTTGGGGAATCAAGTGATAATTGGGAATTATAATTGAAAATTTTTGAAGAGATAAAAGAAGATGATACCCAAACATCTTTGGTAGAGATAGAGACTGATCACTGGACCTTGATTTCTAGATTTGGCTACACTACTTGGGCCACGCCTTCCATTCATCACCATTATCAAGACCCTTATGACTTTACCCCACACAACTCTACCCATACCCCTACCACCCACATTCTCCATCACCTCTTCGGGATGCCTTCTCCTTCATTTCTTCTAAGCACCCATAATTATCCATCTTTCTTCTGTAGCATCTGGCTGCAAATAATCCCAAGCCTCATCTACATATTTTTCCAATTATTTGGGCTTGGAATTTATGGACAACTGGTCCACATTTGCGGTCCACTGTTGGCGAATGAGACTAAAATTCTTATCATTTTACTCATTATTCTCAATACTGTATTGACATATTCTTTTTGAGTGTACGCCAAGCTGGAGGCGTTAATCTTAGCAATTATGTATAGCATATTTTATTTAGCATATTTTCCTACATATTCAATTTTAGGTGTTGAAATAAGTGGAACATCAAAATTTGGGAGCTATTCTAGGTGATTTCCACCCATTTACCCTTGTCATAAGTAATTTTTCATTATATTCATGCATGAGGTCATGCAAGAATTAGGCATGGGGTGGTAGTAATTGTAAGCTAAAAATTTTTCTACCAACACCTTGGAATGACCTTTCATACATCATGCTAATTGCACTTTAGGATCCTTAAATTAAGAACATCCGACTCCACCTCCAATGTTAGCATTGGAGCTAAAAATCATTTCCAAAAGCCACTTTCGACTCATTCATTCACCTTTTTTGTTCTAAATTTAGGGTCAAGCTGAATTTAACATGAATTAGGGAAATTTTCGAAGTGCAACTTTGAAAGGTTACAAATAGCATTTATATATATTGCATTCATGAATAAGATTTTTATCAAAAGAATGTATTAGGGATTTTATCCTCTAGTTGATTTTTGTAATCTGGAACCCAGTACAATTTTCACGCACATGTAGATTTTGCAATGGATTCACGGTAAAGATTGATGAACATATTCAGTTGTTGATAAGAAACAGTACTTCTTTTCTTGAACCCCTGGACAGTGTTTTGGGAGTCAGGCATATTTTCTTCCAAAAATACAACAAATAGTGTGAGATGAGAGTAGAGTGTACTGGTGCTCTAAGATTAGTGCAAGGGATCTGGAATCCTAGATAATTAGGTAATGATACTCAGAGATTAGGCACAGTTTTCAATCTTGGATCCTACGTATATATTTTTGTGTGAAATTTTGAGAGCCACCAAATAAGGCAAATACGTAGAGAGTGAGTTTTCATAAAACTAGGGCTAAGGAGAATGGTTAAGACCATTCTTTACGGAATCCTTGGCTGAAGGAGGGTATTGATGTCAAGGTCAGAAATACACCATCATATCCGTCTCTCCCGATGCCGTGAGTAGGCACTTCCACAAAATAAGCCACCCAATGTCTCCTGAGTATCACCAATCCCTAATAATGCCTCCTCAATAAAGTTCATGAACATATGCTAGCTTGTGTTATGTTGAAAAAAAAAATTATACGTAGAAAAAGTGGAAGAAAAAAATAAATGAAGGAAAGAGAAAAATTGAAAAAGAGAAAAAAATTAGAAAAAGAAGAAAAACAAAGAAAATAAGTGTGTGAATATTTCGTGTTTATTTTAGTTGCATTGAGGAAATACCACCAAATAAATTTGAGATCCACCAAATAAGGCCTTAACCTACTTTTCTGTGCTTCTGACAGCCTGAATACTGGCTGAGGAATTTCGATTTAGTGTTAAGGTTATGAGAACTCAATTAAAGTGTTAATATGGATCATACGTGGGAATCTGGTGAGATTTTGAGCTCTAAGAAAAAGAAAGAAAAGAAAAAGAAAAAAAAAAGAGAGAATGAATATAAAGGAATCAAAAGAGAGCATAGTTTTTCTCGTCTTTCTCTGAGTTGAGTTACATAATAATTTGGGAATCTAGATTCTATAGTACTAATTTCTATGTAGCACCAAGTGAGAGCGAACCACCAAATAAACGCATCCATTTCCCTATGACATTCTCTACCTAAGCTTAAAGTCTTGGTGGAACTCAGAAAATTATCTTGGATACCGTGAGGGAAGAAGTCAGCCAATCCTGCTAGAATTTTTCTAGGGGTTAACTACAGACTCTAGAATTGAATTTGGCCTTTCACTCAATTCCATTGCAAAAGCTACATAGCTACACTTTCACGTATCTGGATTTGTAGATTTCTGGATGAAAAGGAGAAAAATAATTAGTCAAGCTCTTTAACAAAAAGAATAAGCAGTCCTTTAGGGATTAAATTTGTACATAACTTATTCATGCATTTAGTCTTGCATTTGCTAGGGACTAGCAAAGTTTAGGAATGGGGGTATGATTACACAACAATCATGGGTCCTAATCAAGCTACATAATGTTTGAACCTAGCTTAATTTGTGGATATTTCACTCATACCTTGCATATCATGTATTGCATCAGTCAATTCAGAATAAGATGAGATATCTTGTTATTTAATGGTTTTATTACTATTTCCAGGTAATAAAGTGATCCAGGATGAAGGAGATAGTGGAATAAAGTAATAAAGGAAGAAGGAGACTGATAGAGATAAGAGTGAGGAACCCATGGACTATTCAAGATCAGATAGATGATTACTGCGTCAAGCTAATTAATGATTTCTTTCTTGACCACTTCTCTCATATTTGGGTTTTGTCTCCTCTGCACCTGGTGAGATGGGCTGGATCCATCTTCCAGGAAAATTCTATGATTGTATTAAGATGGCTCAATCCCCCTAAGGTCACGAATGGTGCAACCAATTGCCTCTTTATGTCCTTTTAAGACCTTGATCTGTTTTATCTCCTACTCCTTAGTCAATATAGAATTGATAATTATAGGGAGCATCTGCTTAGGTCCTAAAAATTGATATTTCAAACTCTCAGGCAATGGTTTTAGTTTGAGTTGGGGCGGGTCTATGATGGAAGGTAAGGAGGATGCTAATGAATATTCATTAGGACGATTGAGAGGAAGAGGTTAAAAGTGAACAAAATCAGCAACCTCTTTAGAATATGGCTGGTTTGCCATGGAGGGTTGTGGGTTGGGTTCATCAGTGCAAGAGGAACTCACAATAGTAGATACAATCATACAAGTCTCAATATTCAAATGATCTTCCTTAAGTTCCTCTATAAGTCCATAATCCTCAAATTTATTAATCGCCTTGAAAATATCCAGTTTCAGTTTTCGATCTCCAAAGGTGATTTCCATGGTACTGCTCTCACAGTTGATATTGGCCTTAGCGGTAGCCAAGAACAGACACCCCAGAATGATGGGCGTGTTCCTTAAATTCTCACATACATCCATGTCAAGGATAATGAAATCTACAAGAAAATAGAAGTCCTTAATCTTTACAATAACATTCTCGATAATGCCTCTCGGATTTGTGATCGAACAGTCTGCTAACTATAGCGTTACTGAGGTTGACCGAAATTCACCTAATTCAAACTTCTTGTAAGGAGAAGTCAGAATTAGGTTAATGGATGCACCTAGATCCAAGAGTGACCGATCAAAAGTGTAACCTTCGATAACACATGAAATCAAAGGGGCACCTCGATCTCTCTTTTTTGGAGGAAGGTGATGTAGGATAATAGAACTAGCCTACTTGGAGAGTATCACCTTCCTCGGAACAAATTCCCTCGGCTTATGCTTCTGGGTGCATAAATCCTTTAAGAATTTAGCATAAGCCGGTATGTGTTTGATAGCATCGAGGAGTGAGATATTGATTTCAACATTCTTGACAATATTCAAGAGCTCCTCATCACTATCAATGGGCTTCTTCTTCCTAAGTTTAATCAAGTCCTCAGGAAAAGGAACATGAGTCAAATCCTCGAAATCAGGTTCTTGAGCATTGATTTCTTCTTTAGAGTTCTCCTTTCTTTCCTCAAGCTCACCAGGGTTTTCTTGACTACTGTAGGGTAGGTGTGGGTCTTAGGTTTGCCTTCCACTCCTCAAAGTAACGAAGTTGGCAGATGCATATGAGTTTGGGTCTTAGGGAGGGCTAGGAAAGATTGAAGGGGCTTCATTAGCCAGAAACCTTGGATTTGATGAAGAAGCAAAAGAGTAAGGACCCTACTCAAACACCTGAGCAAGTGCTTGTGGGTCCCTCTAATTCCCGTACCCTTAGGCTCGATTGTTCAGATCCTATATGTTGTGCGGTTGGGTACAGGTCAAGATGGAAGAGATCCGAGTTGATGGGTATTTGCAATGAGCCTAGTTTGCAAGTTATCCAGCGAGGGAGCTAGAGCATAGATCCTTGCATCTTTGCCATCCAACAGTTCAAATCAACCTGCCCTACGGGGATATGGGCATTCCAAACTAGCTGAATGACCAGATTTGGGGCAACTGAGTGTTGAAAGGCGTAGATCGCGTATTTGATTGGAAAATGTCATAGTGTAGTTGTGAAATACAATCCAACAAAAATATTTATAGAAAAAGATAACGAGACTTGAGTCCCGGTCGTTCGTCTCTGGGAGGCATTTGCTTTACGTTTGAATTCAATCTTATACCGCTCTACTCTATTTAAAAGTGCATGCCAATTTCCAATCTTCTGATTCAGATTTCACCACTTCTATTATGAACTCGGATTACGTGCCTATGCGTTAAATAAATCACAAAGGTGAACGTGTGAGTTGCTGTGCGCACAATTCTAGTGAGGTGGTGACTATTTACGGATAATGCATCTATCGTTAGATTCTCTATATTCTCGGGAAATGACATGCTTGTTATAGAATAAATAAACAATTGAAAAATAGGCAACTTGAATCATGCAATTATGATAGCAATTGATAAGCTCATGGTGATTTAACAACATGGAGATATATGTATATATATAAAAGTATTTTTTATTCATTCAATGGGAGAGTTGTTTGCAAAAGAATTGTAGAGGAAAGCTTATACAGAAATGCTTAAAATGTAAATCTAGCTACCAGAAAATGATTGCATACAAGAATCTATAGGGGGATTTCGCATGCATCATTGGGGGAGAATAAAGACTACGCTACTAAGCAGTAATAAAAAGCAATAAGACTATGAATAGCATAATCTAAATCTAGAAGAACAGAAGGGCATTCAGGGGTGGTCCCCGAAGGGCTTGGAATGGTCAAAAGGAGAATGAGGGGCAGCCAATGGACCTTACGCCAGCCATTGGAGAAGGAGAGGAGTGATCCAACATCCTGGCAAGGTGTCCTTCATGGTGGTGATGAGCTCATGGAGGTGGAGTGGCTAACCTAAGTGGAGGTGGGCTTGCATGCAGCCAATGAAGTGAGTGGTGCCAAAAATGTGAATGGATGCACTTGGGCACCCATTAGGTCTTTTTGTAGACCCAAGGGCTTCTCTCTTGAGGGGTGTGGACCCCTCTAGAGAGAGCCCAAGAGTGGCCGACCATGAGAGGATAGAGGTGCTTTTTGAGATCCAAAAAATGTGGATCACAATTTGAATGCCTCTTGGTTGCTAAATTTGGCAACCAAGATGTGGCGCCACCTCAAGAGAGTTCTAGAGAACTATAGAGAAGTGTGTGTGCGTGAATGGGTGTGTGTGTGTGTGTGTGTGGTCATGCTCTAGGTGTCTAAGAGGTTTAGGTTAGGTCCTAAGTGGTTCGGGTAGGTGTAGGTCTTGAATTAGGGTTACAAACCCTAATTGCTAAGGGGAAAATGCAATTAAACTTAACCTAAGTTTAATTGAATGAGTGTGAACCTAATTGAGAGTGAAGTAACTCAATTAGGTTGGGTTTAGGACAATTAAATTCTCACCAAGTTCAATTGAACTTGTGTGGGTTAAGATCTAAGCTCAATTAGACTCAATGAGTCCAATTGACTTAGGTGAAGGTAATTGACTTTGATCTAAGCCAATTGGATTTGGTGAGGACCTAATTAGGTCCTTAGGTATGTTTAGAGGTGATGTACTAGGGTTATAACACCTTAATTTAGGTTTCTATGGTGTTGGGATTAGGTCTAGGGAGCTAGAGAGCCAAGATCAAGACTTAAATCTCAAAACAGGGACTGAAGACTAGTACCAGAAGTCCAAAAATGTTATCAGATGACTTATACTCAAAAATCAGAAGTTCAGACTTCAGTTTTGGATGTCCAATCTGAGTCAGGGGAGAATCAAGGTTCTGTTTTGGGTATTCTACAGAAATTGGACATTTGATAAAGTGTCTGGATGTCCAATAGCACTGCAGAAGTGGGTTTGAGGTGTGCAGGAGTTGGCTAAGGGTCCTGGACGTCCTATAACTTATTCGGACGTCCAGATAAGGGTTGGAACTAGGGTTTTAGGGCTTCCTAGGGTGTTGTGACCTAATCTAAGGGTGGCTAAGGCTTGGGGAAGTCTCTAGGCTATCCTAGGGCTATGATGGATCTATGCTCTTCACATTTTACTGCTTTATTCCTACTTAATAGAATAGCAAACCTTTAACTCCCTTACATCATTATTCATACATCTAATCTAAGCCTTCTGCTCCAACTCTGCTGCAACTCCCATTATTCCTGATTCAGCTTCAGATCCTGCTCCAGATCCAACTCCTGATCAGTTTATTGCCTGCAATCGACATAATGCACTTAATCCGCACATTATAACATTATTTCAAGCATAGCTAAAGTAAAGCAATGGAGATGTAGATAATGCTTATTCATGCATGAATAATGCTAACTTATGCTAAGTTCTAGCTTAATCTAGGTCAATTAAGACCTATGATTGCTGCACAATCACTGGGTACAAACATGACCCTGACCCATTGGTCTTTGTGGAGCATAGTTGTTGGGTCCTAATTCGGTTTGCTTACTCAAATTTTTCCAGGAGAAGTTAGGGTGGTTCCTCCAACCTGGATTATAAGAATTGGAATATGGGTTGGACCTAATGTTCTCCTATACAGCATAGACATCCTCACAGGGCGAGGATTGGGAAAAAGAAAGGGAGGGATCAGAGAAACTGGGATCAAAGTCCCCAGTTTGGAACCCATGGGGTTCCGAGTAATGCTAGCTCAAAGGTTGAGCTACACCCAGTTGATTCACGAACTCTCATCCAGAAGGATCTCGCGAAGAATGGAATCCTGAATTCTATGGTTGAGTGGATCAAGAATTGTTCATAGAGTTTCCAACCATCCATTCCTCCATCCTTTTGGTAACCAGGTTCACCTTATCTAGTTTATTGCAAATGAGCTCCATATTGAATAAATGAGAGTCATGGACCTCATTAACGTTCGATCTGGGTTGTTGGGACTGGTTAAACATATCCATGGAGGAATGATTGATTGAATTTTCAATCATTTCCTCAAACAAATCATGTGCACTATCTGCATCTTTGTTGAAGATATTGTCCCTGCAAGAAGCCTCCATGTGATTTATGCGTTGCTCAGTCAACCCATAGTAAAAGATCTGCACAAGTTGCCATTTCGGCACCTCATGGTGTGTACACTTCCGCAATAGATCCTAGAATCAGTCCCAGGCACCATGAAACTGCTCCCCTAGTGCTGGACAGAAGTAGCAATCGCCAGCCTTAGTGCATTGGTATGCCCGACTTGGAAGAATTTCTTTACGAAAGCTGATTTGAGATTATTCCACTATCGACCTTCTTATAGTTTTATAGCAATGTGCGGCCTTATCCCTAATAGAGTGGGGAAAGATCCTCATGATCATTTGCTTCTCATTCACGCTTCACTCTTTGGTGGTCTTGACCAAAGTGGTCATGTCCTCCCAGTGCTGAAACAGATCTTCAGAGCCTAGCCCATGAAAATGTTTTATCAGGCTTAACACCTAGGGCTTGATTTCAATGTCATTAGTTGGAATCTAGACACCAGGACGTTCCCCATAATTTGAAGGATCGTAAAAATCCTTCAAGGGCTGAGTGCTTTGCATTCTCTGGAACCATTCCTGCATTTTCTCCATTTGTTCCAACTGCCTTTGAAACATCTCATGTCGATTCTGAGGCAGAGGAGGTTGTTGGTCGGCCATAGGATCAATTTGACTAAAATCCAACATATGCCTCGTAGGATGAACTAATGGTCTTTCCAATCGGGGATTCAATGACCTCCTTCCAAGCATAAACTAGGAAGAGGTCGAAAGGATTGGGGATAAGAACCTTGTAGCACAACAAAACAAGCCTATCCTTAAGTTGGGTAGCCTAAGGACCTAAGCTCCAAGATAGATTCAAACTACAGTACAAATTTCATGTTGTCCTTAGTCTAGAAGCTGGTTAAGTTGGGATGGTGACACAAGGGGAGCATGTCTCAAAGGCCACTAGTTATGCCAAACCCCTACTTGCTTAAGTCGTTTGACAATCTGGCCACCCAAGTTAGTACCTTCTGGAGAAAGCAGACATCACAAATTCGCACCACAGTTCGAAAAACATCCTGAAATAGACAGTTGAGTCCTAAGGCCAACGTCTACTTGATTGTATATTATGTTTTGGAGTGCTTGTGGAATGTGGTGGACCCTTAGAATGGGTTGTGCCCTTAATGATCGATTAAACATGTGTGAGTGCTTGCACAACCAGGGTTTTCAAGTAAGATTATTCGGATGAGTAGATTTTAATGTTCAAATCTTGCCTAAGTAGCTTTCAAGGTTTAGAATTAGGTGAGTTCAAATAGAGGCAAACTAGATCTTTCAATCATGAGTGAAGATGTTTTCCTTTTAAAATCAAGAATAAAGTGGAGTGCCTGGTATTGACCTAAATTTTAAACCCTAAAAGGAAAGCTACTTGATCAGTTGTTTTTAAATGAAGTGGTGTGGCCCAAACAACTCAAACAACTACCCTTGATGCATGATGTGCATACATTTGATTAACCTAAAATATCTATTAATGCATGTTCTTAGTGTCACATTAGCATCATACATTGTAAATAATGCATAACGTCCATAATCATGCATTTAGATCAAGTTGTATAAATGGTATAGTAATTGTCTCCTTTTTATGGTCAGGGACAGGTCAACTTTTTATCGGGACCTCAGATCAAAGATCCAACCATATGGATCTGATCAGAGCAATGATTGGAGTTCAATGACTCCAGGATCGCCCTAATCGGATATTCGTAGCACCAAATAGACAACAAGGAACTGCAAAATTCAAGGGCCAAGATGGTGTTAATCTGCACTCAGATGACAAATCCGACCATAAGGATGGATTCAGATCAATGATCCCAACCTAATGGTGAAAAAATTGATCCAATCCGACACCCATGGCACCGTCTACAATACTTAGAAGATGGATCGCCAAGATGGCACCACATGGTGCCATCTCAGCACCCAACCAGCGCCAAGAACCAGCCTCTTCCTTTCCTTTTCATCTGACCGACGCTTCTCCACCATTGGATGCTCATCGAACAACTACAGGCCCGCATGCTCAAAACATCTGCGTGACACAAAGCTGCCCGCAGCGCATTGGTCGAGCACCTTCGCGAGAAGAGGAGGTCACACATTCAAGCCATGGCACCTCAAATTGAAGAGCGGGTGTGTGGAGCAGGCGAGAGAGTAGATCCGTGCGATGAAGATCGTGCTACGCTAAGTGAACAACAGCGCTCATGCGCGATCAGATGCACGACACTGACACGTGATCGCATGCTGGCTCACAGCGCAAGCGTAGGCAGTTTTAAGCCATCCGATCTCTTGATCGAACGACTGTAAGCGCGTGGACGTGCACGTGCATTGAAGGACGCTGAGGCGAGGAGGCGTGCGACACACGCACATGGAGGCCACGGTCAGGCTTTCAGTGATGGATTTATCCGTCACTAAAGATCCCATATTAATGATTTTCAAATTAAAATGTCAAAAATTCCCCCACTCCTTGCAACTATAAATGGATACCTCCACCATATGAATTTCTCATCCCTTCCTTCTCTCCCTCTTCAAAGCTCAAGAGAAGCTTGTCCCACACCCGGGATGCTCCTCAAGAGATAAAATCAATTTTTTGCCCCCATTCGAGAAGCGGGTCCTGTGACAACGACGACGTGCTGCCTTGTTCTCATTCCTCTTGCTTCAACCTCCTTCTTCACGCTATGTTCCTCGTCTTCCAAGCATTGTCTCATCTAGCTCGTCCTCCAAGCGATCGTCGAGGAGGATAACTTCTCTCTTCCATTCCTTTTTCCTGCTTTCTAGAGTAGAATTTTCCTACTTTCTAGTTGTAATAGTTTTCCTTCTTTCTAGTGTAATTTCTCGCTTTCTTAGTTGTGAAAACATTTTGCAACTTCAAGTTGATGTTTTCTCTCTCTCTCTTATTGTCTATAGTTATTTCATTTCAATGTGATTAGTCTGCTTCTTAAACAAAAACACAAAAAGAATATAATTGCAAATCTTGATTGACATAGCCTCCTAGAGTTCGACCAGAGATTTCTTTTCCGATATAAATTTTATTTGTTGAACCCGAGTTCTTCGCTATTGAAGCTACAATGATAGGTTTTCAAAATCAACTTTGGTAGCGTAGTCCTTTGACATTCAACATTTTTGGTACCGTTGCCGGGAAGGCAATGATTTTCCGATCTTCTTTTCACATTTCACGCATTTTACTGTCTTCTAACTTGCTTTCTCTTGTGTCTATTATTTTGCAGATACCTCCATCAGGGAATCATCAAGCGATAGATTGGAGTAAAGTGCAGTTGAAGACAATTGTAAGTGCTCCCCATTCTTTCCCCCTCCGTAAATTTCATTTCGTCACATTAACTTCAAATTCCAATTAACCTAGGTGTTTGCATAAATCCTAGGATTAGTTTTGTTATTTGGATCTGCACTCACACTCACATTTCACCCTCGCATATATAAAAAAAAAATAGAAAGATAATTTTGTGGGGTAATTCAAAACACAAAACGTACACCCACATTCTAAGCACTTAACCTACTTGATTTCTTCTACTCAACCGGATTTTGATTTGTGGAACTAGTACACACAAAACAACACACAAAGGAGTAGAAATCATTCTAGGTTAATAATTTCTATGTGCCTAACCTAGTGGTGCAATTGTGGCCAATTGTTTGAGTTGTTTGGGTCGCACCACTCAACCTAAAATCAACTCACCAAGTAGCTTCCTCTTAGGGTTTTCAATCTAGGATCATACCAGGCACTCCACTTTATTTTTTATTTTAAAAGAAAGCAATCTTCACCCATGCTTGAAAACCTGGTTTGCCTCAAACTTGATTGAAATCAACCAAATTCTAAACCCTAAAAGCTACTTAAGCAAGATTTGAACATTAAAATCGACTCAACACAAATAATCTTTCTTGAAAACCCTAGTTGTGCACGCACTTACACATACTCAATCAATCATTAAGGGCACAACTCATTTTAAGGGCCCACCACATTCCATAAGCACTACAATCCCAAGCCTCAATAAAATCGAGTAGATGTTAGCCTTAAGGGCTGATTCAATCTTCGTGGCCTCGTCTAAGATTGTCTACGATTAACCCAGTTGTACTGATCAATCTGATGTCTAGCTATGGGAGTAGCGTCAAACGATCGCAACTGGGGAGCACACTAAGAACTGGAGGTGCAAGCCGAAGGAAGAACCTTCTCCCCAGTCACTCCTTCTAACTGGTTGGATTGAGCAGACACAGGTAGAGTAAATTGTTTATAATCTTAAGGCGGGTTCTGGGAGTCTGTAGATCCTTAGGCTATCCCAGTTAAGGATAGGCTTATTTTGTTGTGCTGTAGGGTTCTTATCCCCAGTCCTTCTGACCTTTTCCTAGTTTATGCTGGGAAGAAGGTCATTGAATCCCCGATTGGAAGGACCACTAGAGTATTCTAGGAGGCGTAGATTAGATTTTTCCCAAATTGATCCCATGGCCGATCAACAACCTCCTCTACCCAGAGGGGCTATTTCTAAGGCAGTTGCAACAAATGCAGAGAATGCAGGGTGCTCAGCCCTTGAAGGATTTTTATGATCCTTCAAATTACGGGGAATGTCCCAGTATCCAGATTCCTGCAGGAGATGTAGAAATAAAGCCCCAGGTGTTAAGCCTGATCAAACATTTCCATGGGCTTGGCTCTGAAGACCCGTTTCAGCACTTGGAGGACTTGACCACTTTGGTCTAGACCACAAAGGCGTGAAAAGTGAATGAGGAGCAAATGATCATGAGGCTCTTCCTCTACTCTCTTAGGGATAAAGCTGCTCAATGGTACAGGACTATAGGAAGAACAATTGCAACTTGGAATGAGTCGAAATCAGCCTTTCTGCAGAAATTCTTCCCGGTCGGACGTACCAATGCTTTGAGACGGGCAATCACTACCTTTACTCAGCGGCTGGGGGAGCAATTTCATGTGGCCTAGGAGCGATTCCATGACCTATTGCGGAGGTGTCCACACCACGAGGTGTCGAAATGGCAACTCATGTAGATCTTCTACCACGGGTTGACTGAGCAACTGAGAAATCACGTGGCGCTTCTTGCAGAGGCAATTTCCTCAACAAAGACACAGACAACGCACACGATATGTTTGAGGAAATGAGTGAGAATTTGATCAGTCATGCCTCCATGGATACTTTTAATTGGTCCCAGCAGCCCAGATCGAATGTTAATGAAGTCCACGACTCTCATTCATTCGATATAGAATTGATTTGTAATAAACTTAATAAGGTGGACTTGGTTGCTAAGAGAATGGAGTGGATGGCTTGAAATTCAATGAACAACTCTCGATCCACTCAATCCTAGAATTCAGGATTCCATTCGTCGTGAGCTCCTTCTTGATGGGAGTTTGTGAATCAACTTGATGCAGCTCAACCTGCGAGCCTGCATTATTCGGAACACCACGGTTTCTAAACTAGGGCCTTTGATCCCAGTTTCTCTAATCCTTCCCTTTCTTTCTCTCCATCCTCATCCTATGAGGATGTTTGTGTTGTACAGGAGAACGTTAGATCCAACCCCTACTCCAATGCTTATAATCCGAGTTGGAGAAACCACCCTAACTTCTCCTAGAAAAACCTGGGGCAGCAGACCCAATTTCAACCCAGCAACTAAGCTCCGCACTGACCATTGGGTCAGGGTCATGTTTATACTCAATTGCCCCCAAATCAGGCCAATCAGCCAACTTGGAATGCCCGTCAACTTGTAGGGCAGGCTAATTTGAATCGACAAATAGTAGAGATGCAAGGATCCATGCTCTAGCTCATGCAGCAAATGAAAACCTCGCTGGACAACTTGCAAACCAGGCTCATAGCTAATTCTCGTCAACCCGAATCTCTACCATCCCAACCCGTACCCAACCGGCAAATATCCTGAATTCGGGCAATCGAACACATGCGTACGGAAACTAGAGGGACCCACACGCACATGGTCAGGTGGTTGAGCAGGGTCCTTCCTCTTCTTCTTCTGCAAATCAACGATTCTTGGCTAATGAAGCCCCTCCAATCTTTCCTAACCCTCCCCAAGACCCAAACTCGTTTGCATCAACAAATTCTGTTACCTCGAGGAGTGGTAAACAAACTTAGGATCCAGAACCACACTGTTCTGATTTACCAAATCCTGAAGAACCTGAGGAGAGAAAGGAGAACTCTGGAGAAGAAATCAAGGGTTAGGAACATGATTCCAAAGATCCAACTCATGTTCCTTTTCCTGAAGCCTTGATCAGATCAGGGAAGAAGTCTGTTGGTAGTAATGAGGAGCTTTTGAATATTTTCAAGAATGTTGAGATCAATATCTCGCTCCTCAACGCTATGAAGCATATAATGGCTTATACGAAATTTTTAAAGGATTTATGTACATAGATGCGTAAGTCGAGAGAATCTATTCCGAGGAATGTGGTACTCTCTGAGCAGGTTAGTTCAATTATCCTGCACCACCTTCATCAGAAGAAAAGAGATTTAGGTGCTCCTTTGATTTCTTGTGTCATCGAAGATTACACTTTTGATAGAGCACTACTGGATCTGTGTGCATCCATCAACCTAATTCCGACTTCTCTTTCTGCGAAGTTTAGATAAGGTGAACTTCGACCGACTTCAGTAACGCTGCAGTTAGTAGACCGTTCGGTCACAAATCCGCGAGGCGTTAAGGTTAAGGATTTCTATTTTCCTGTAGATTTCCTTGTCCTTGACATAGATGTACCTGAAAATCTGAGGAACACGCCCATCATTCCAGATTATGGATTGTGGATTTATCGAGGAACTTGAGGATGATAATGTGAATATTGAATCTTGTATGATGGTTTCTGCATTTGAAAGTTCCTCCTTTGATGATGAATTGGACCTGCAACCCTCTATGCTAGACCTGCCATCTTCTGAAGACGTTATTGATTTTGTTCACTCTCAACCTCTTCCTCTTGATGAGTCATCAGCATCTTCCTTACCTTCAATCATCAGTCTGGCCCAGCTTGAACTGAAACCATTGCCTGAGAATCTAAAATATCAGTTCTTAGGAACACACAAGACGCTCCCTGTGATTATCAGTGCTAAATAAGCAAAGGAGCAGGAGATTAAACTGATTAAGGTCCTGAAGGAATACAAGGAGGTAATTGGTTGGACCATTCATGACCTTAGGGAGATCGAGCCATCTTATTACAATCATAGAATATTTTTGGAAGATAGATCCCGCCCTTCTCTCCAGATGTAGTGGAGATTAAAGCCAAATATGCAAGAAGTGGTCAAGAAGGAGATTATTAAGTGGCTAGATGCAGGAATCATTTATCCAATCTCTGATAGTCATTCGGTAAGTCCCATGCATATTGTTCCTAAGAATGCTGGGATTATCGTTGTGACTAATGAGAAAGGAGAATCTGTCACAACTCGTTCAGCTTCCTCTTGGAGGGTTTGTATCAATTACAAGAAGCTGAACATGGACACGAAAAAGGATCATTTCCCTCTACCTTTCATTGATCAAATCATGGAAAGATTAGTTGGGTAGAAGTACTTCTATTTTCTTGATGGCTACTCAAGATACAACCAAGTTCCTATCCATCCTGAGGATCAGGAAAAAACTACTTTCATCTGTCCCTATGAAACCTTTGCTTTCTGTAGGATGCCATTTGTGACTTTTCAGGAGTGTATGCTAGCCATATGCGTTGACATGGTGGGAGAGTTTATGGAAGTCTTCATGGATGATTTCTCTATTTTTGGAGAATCATTTAACTCTTGTTTAGCTAATCTTGAAATGATTCTTAAATGATGCATCAAAACAAGATTGGTTTTTAGCTAGGAAAAGAGTCATTTCACGACATAAGAAGGCATTGTCTTGGGTCATGTAATCTCTAAATAGGGAATTGAAGTGGATAAAGCTAAGGTCGATGCTATCGCTAAACTTCATCCTCCCACATTTATTAAACAAATTCGATCATTTCTTGGTCATGTGGGATTCTATAGAAGATTCATCAAGGACTTTTCGAAGGTTGCTCGTCCTCTAAGCAATCTTCTTGCCAAAGAAACACCGTTTGATTTCGACGAATCATGTTGTAAGGCATTTGATTTTCTTAAAACGGCAGTCACTTGTGCTCCGTTGCTGTAACCACTAGTTTGGACAGCCCCTCTTGACATCATGACCGATGCTTCTGATTATGCGGTCGGGGCTGTTTTGGGTTAGAAAGTTGACAGGAGGCCCTCTGTCAGCTACTATGCTAGTAAAACTCTGGACAAGGCCCAGAGGAATTACACTATTACGGAGAAGGAATTACTAGCCATAGTATTTGCTTTGGAGAAATTCAGGGCGTAGCACTTAGGGTCTCACGTCATTATTATACCGACCACTCGGCCTTGAGACATCTCTTGGCCAAAAAGGATGCCAAACCCTAGCTTATTCGTTGGATTCTTTTTCTTCAAGAATTTGATCTTGAAATCAAGGATAAATCTACGGTACATAATGTGGTGGCGAATCATTTGTCGAGACTTCTAAGTGATTCTTCTCGTCTAGACATCCCGATTGCTGATACTTTCCCAGATGAAAGCATCCTTACAGTTTCAGGTGTCCAAACCTCATGGTTTGCTAACATTGTTAATTATTTGGTCATTTGTCAAATCCCCCAGGATTGGACCAAGCAACAATGGGATAGACTCAAATCTGAGGCCAAATATTACTTCTGGGAGGACCCTGAATTGTACTGCATCGGCTCTGATTGGATTATTCGCCAATGTGTTATAGAGAATGAATATAATAGTATACTCGATTTCTACCATGCATCTGCGTGTGGTGGACACTTTTCAGGGAAAAAGATGGCTGCAAAAATTTTCCAATTTGGATTCTATTGGCCGTCTTTATTTAAGGATGCCCAGGATTTCTCAAGGTTGTGTTCCCGATGCCAGGCACTCGAGAGCATAACTAAAAGAGATATGATGCCCCTAAACCCAATTCTTCCTGTCAAAATCCTTGATGTTTGGGGCATCGATTTCATAGGACCCTTTCTTCCTTCATTTGGACATAAGTACATTCTCGTTGAAGTTGATTACGTGTCCAAATGTATTGAGGTGATTCCCACCTGGACCAATGACCACAAGGTGGTCATCGATTTTGTCAAGAACATCTTCAGTAGGTTTGGGATTTCGAGGGCCATCATCAGTGATGGTGGCACTCATTTCACTAATGCCCAGTTCCATAATTTGCTGGCTAAATATAGGGTTAATCACCGAATCTCCACACCTTACCATCCCCAGATGAATGGATAGGCCAAGATCTCCAATTGGGAGATCAAGAATATTCTGCAGAAAATGGTTAGGCCTGATTGCAAAGACTGGACTCAAAAGCCTGAGGATGCTCTTTTGGCTTACCGTATAGCACATAAAATACCCATCGGCATGTCTCCGTTTCGTCTAGTTTATGGAAAGGCATGCCATTTACCCAAAGAGATTGAACATAGGGCATCTGGGTAATCAAGCAGTGCAATCTAGATCTGAGTTTAGCTGGGAAGACCAGGAAACTCCAACTATCTGAGTTGGAGGAGCTTAGAAATGATGTTTATGAGAATGCCGAGATCTACAAGGCTCGATCCAAAGATCTACATGACCAATTGATTTCCCGTAAGAGCTTTGAGTAGAACCAGAAGGTCTGGTTATTCGATTCTTGACTTAAGCTTTTTCTCAGCAAACTTAGGTCGAAATATGTAACGAATGTGTGCCCTAGACGTATTTTAAGACGTCTGGGAGGTGGCTCAGACGTCGTACAAGACGTCTGGCATCACAACCAGATGTCTGATAAGACGTCTGGGATAGTTTCAAGACGTCTGGAAATCCGTTATTTTCGACACACGCGAGTCGCCTACGCGCGCAGACCGCATATTCCCCCTTTTTCTCTCTGCGGCTGCAGGAGGCCTGCCACCTCCTCTCTCCTCTCCGCGCGGCGTTAAAATGGGTGCGCCTCCCCTCCCGTCTCCACCGTCTCCTTCTTCTTCGCCTTCCTGTGCGCGAGAGCGAGCGGACGCGAGGGCGGCAGCGGCGGCCGCAGTGAGCGCGGAGGTGCGGCGTGCGAGGGCGGAGCTCTGCCGTGAGGGCGAGCTCGCCGGAGTGGCTTGGCTGGCTGGCGGAGGGCGCAGGGGGCGCGGAGCGATGCGGAGAGGGACCTGCTGCGGTCTGAGCAGCAGGAGCGCGAGGTGCGACGTGGGCGGCGTCGCGAGTGGAGGCCGAGCAGGGTCCTGATTCTGGAAAAATTTTGAGAATCAGACCTCTGGATTGATAGCCAGACGGCAAGGTCGACGTCTGTAAGATCATACAGACGTCTGAAAGGTGAGTTTCCGCCTTCTTCTTCCTTCTTGTCGACTGACCGTACTGAGGGAGGGGGTTGGCTGTGCGCAGGTTCGCTGATTCGCCATCCTTTGCGAATCAGACGTCTAGAAGTTGTACCAGATGGCTGGAGTGACCTCCAGACGTCCTGAGGGACCATCGGACGTCTGGGATCTAGGGCAGACGTCCCCGCAGACTTCTGGACGTCTGGGAAACAACGCTGAACAGGTAATTCTCTGATCCACTTTTTAAGACGTCTGGAAGGAGTTCCAGACGTCTGATTTTGCACAGTATCATCTTTTTCGACCCGTTTAGGGCCCGTTCGGGCTTCGTTTTCCGCGATTCGAGTTGCATTCTTTTCAGAAGAAATTCCTCTACCCGTCTACAGTAGCTATACACTGTTTTGAGACACTCCTTGTGTTTGATCCTTGTGATAGGACCTCGTTCGGTTGTAGTCTTGAGAGTCGCGGAGGCACGCGGGATTCCCGATCACGCCCCCATTACTCCCATTGTACCTGGTAGAGTGGCTTTAAGTATTAATAAAATTTGTTAAAGTATGGAACCATAACTAGAACCTAGGACATTGCATGAATCCTAGGAATGAGAAATATATGGAATGATAGTTCCTAGGTGTTGCATGAATCCTAGGGCCGGAAAACTAGATTGTATGATAGACCCTAGGATATGGCATGAATCCTAGGATGGAAAAACTAGTGGAATGTATAATAATGCAGTCTTGGAAAAATGGAAAGGAATATATGAAGCTGCCTGTAAATTGAGTTCACAGCTGCATGTTATGAATAAAGAAACATGATTGGGATCATGGTTTGTTAGAACGTGAAACTGGAAAGTAAGACATGAGATGTTCTGGAACCCTGCGGGGAAGTAGGAGTAGAACTCCTGGAAAGCGAATGGAATAGAATTGGGGAAGTGAGCTGGCCCTTGAGTACGGAGTACCAAGGAGAGCGACTGTCCCCCTGTTTAGTGCAGAGTTGAGCTAGCCACCCCAGGGACCCGGGGGTTAGGACTGGCCACTCTGTACCGACTTCTTGGCCCTCGTGTACGTATTACCGAGGAGAGCTAGTAGTGTTAGGAGAGTACTAGCTACCCCACGGGCCCCGGGGTTCTGCTAGCCTCCTTCACCAACTTGTTAGGCCCACTAGGGCAAACCAGGGTAGTCAGGCGAGGGTGCGCAGACTGTGGAGGGGCAAGGCCCCGGTTTGGTTACTGTGGAGGGGTTGGACCCCTGTTACTGAGAGGGCTCTGCCCTGGTTCCGTGCTGTGCTTTGGGCGCACCCGTTAACGGAAACGACTGGCCGCGTGCCAGTGCGGGCTAGCTACCTGTGCGTTTATCGCGCGTGCCGTAGTCACCATTACGTCTGTCAGTGACCTTGGGGTGGTTGACTGAGGGTAGGATCACCACGGGGGACTCTCCCGGCCAGGAGAGCACCACGTGCTGCTTCTACTTTTGGAAAAGACTGCAATCAAGATCGTTCCCACGAGGACATTCGAGATCAAGTAAAGGATCTGAGAAATAAATGAAATAGTGAGAAAAATTGAAACATGTGAATAAAGGAAGTAATAGAACATAACAGCTACTGTACACTCTACTGTTGCCTTTAGTTAGTTTGCCACTCTACTCAGCATTTTGCTGACGTGTTACACTTGTTACCTTTTTCAGGACCAGGAGTTGAGCAGGCAGGGTCGGCGGCTGCAGAGGACGCTGGGCCGAGTAGGGTCCAGTAGAGTTACCACAGCCTTTTGTACCCCTTTTGTTTCTGTTCTAGTGAGTAGTTTTTGTTTCCGCTGTACCTTCTTTACCTGCAGTTCTTGTTATATGATAAATGCTGTTTTACTGTTGTGGTGGTACCTACTGTAGTAGTTTCTTTCCTTACTGCTGTACTTTCTTACTGTTAGTTATATTCATGCTGAATGTTGTTTATTTTACTGTCTTTTGGTTACTTCCTCGTTGGACGACTAGGTCTTGGGATTAGTCGAGTCGGTCCGGTTCTCGTGTCTCGTAGGGACTCGGGAACAGGGTCGTTACAAGATGGTATCAGAGCAAGGTCATCCCGAGAAGTGAATCAACTGACTGGAAAATAACCAATTCACATGTTTATAGCTAGAGTAGCCACCACAACATATCTCTTGACATGAGCTCTTAGAAGTTTTGTTAGGTACCGTCTGTTTTGACGTTTCCGTTTAGTTTCGCGTCTCCTTGCAGGAGATGCCTCGTCGCGGGACTGGCGAGACTGGCCGCGGGCGCGGCCGAGGGTGAGGTCGGCGAGGTGGACGTGTTGTCGTTGACGTCTCGGTGGACCAGCCACCACTCCCTGGCATCCAGGCCCAGGACCTCGCCAGACTGTTACGGGATATTGTACGAGAGGAGCTCCACCCACCGCCCCGAGCACCTCCTCCTGGGGTTGCAGAGGGGGAGTCCTCTGTGGGACCACGCGACGGACACGGCGCTGGACACGAGGGAGGGGATGGGCCCCTGCCGCCCCCACCTTCCTCCGACACTTCTGTACACGAGGCACCTTCGCCTCGAGGTGCACCAGCACCTCCCCTACAGCGCCACTTCGAGCTTTTCGGACAGTTCTGGAAGCTGAAGCCCCCCTCCTTCAAGGGGGATGAGGACCCGACCGAGGCAGAGGACTGGCTTGAGCAGCTGGAGAAGATCTTCGACACCCTTCGCCCCCCGGTGGAGTGCCGCGTGGCCTTTGCCACGTACCAGCTGGAGAGTGCGGCACACCGGTGGTGGAGGGCGGTCCGGGGTCAGGAGAGGGACGAGCCGACGTGGGACCAGTTCGTCACCCTCTTCTGCGAGCAGTACTTTCCCCAGACGTGGCAGGACCAGAGGAGGCGGGAGTTCCACACTCTCCGCCAAGGGACGATGACCGTGAGCGCGTACCGCACGCGACTCTTGGAGCTGTCCCGCTTTGCAGCGACAGCGGTAGCCACTGAGGAGGAGCGCCTTTGGAGGTTCACCGAGGGGCTCCGGCCTGCGATCCGGGGGAATGTCAAACCCCTGAAGCTGCCGACGTTTTCGAGGGTGGTAGAGGCAGCTATGACTTACGAGGAGACCAACCCGTCCGCGCGAGAGACCGACGGTGGGCGGAAGAGGCCCTTTCAGCCAGACTTCTCACATGGCCGGCGAGAACGGAGACACGTGACATCCGCAGGAGAGCTGTCACGCTGTGCAGGGCCATCAGTGGCCTTTGGGGGCCCTCGACAGGGGCCAGTCGCCAGCACCGGACCCCTGCCTAGCCGACAGCAGGGACTCACTGAGGGCGGGAGTCGGGTTCCCCTCTGCTACCAGTGTGGCCAGCCGGGCCACGTCAGGAGGGACTGCCCATCTAGGGCAGGAGGTCAGCAGATACTTCCCGCGCAGAGCACTGGAGGGCGCGCAGGAGGCCGCAGTTCCCAGGCGCGAGGAGGAGGACAGCAGTCGCGAGGAGGGCACCAGCCAGCACCTACCCGTCCGACGCAGAGTGTGGCTGCTTCGTCCGCACCTAGGGCTGAGGGGCGTATCAACGCCCTAACACACAGGGACGCCAGAGCATCGGGATACGTGGTAGCAGGTATGGTTTCAGTTTCTGGCAGACTCGTTTACACGCTTTTCGATTCCGGCGCTACGCACTCGTTTGTCGCAGCCAGTTTCGCAGTTAGTTTGGACCAGGATTATACACTGTTAGAGAATCCGTTCGTAATCAGAGGTTCGAGTGGTCAGCTGTTTGTAGCTGAGGAGGTGTACATGGGTTGCGGGGTCAGCATCGGGGGACATAGCCTGCCAGCTGACCTGATTATGATACGGATGGAGGACTTTGGAGTGATTCTGGGGATGGATTGGCTGTCCGCTTACCACGCCTTGGTAGACTGTTTTGAGAGGAAGATTGTCTTCTCCATTCCAGAGTTGCCTTCTTTCGAGTTTCACGGGCAGCCAGTGGACGGAGGTTTCAGGTGCATTCCGGCACTTCGGGCAGCGAGACTTTTGAGCCAGGGGTGTGAGGGCTTCCTAGCTTGTGTGGTGGCAGAGCACAGCCCCGTGGCAGACTTCCAGAGCATCCCGGTGGTCAGAGAGTACCCCGACGTGTTTCCAGACGAGTTACCAGGACTACCGCCTGAGCGTGAGATCGAGTTTGAGATCTCACTAGTACCAAGGACCAGCCCCATCTCCACCGCGCCATACAGAATGGCACCGCTTGAGCTGCGAGAGCTCAAGTCCCAGTTGCAGGACCTTTTGGAGAAAGTTTTCGTGAGGCCCAGTGCGTCTCCCTGGGGAGCCCTGGTACTGTTTGTGAAGAAGAAGGATGGGACCCTACGCCTTTGTGTGGACTACCGACAGCTGAAAAGGGTCACCATCAAGAACAGATATCCGCTGCCGAGGATCGACGATTTGTTTGACCAGTTGCGAGGTGCCACGGTGTTTTCCAAGATCGACTTGAGGTCTGGATACCACCAGTTGAGGATCAGGGAGACCGACGTCTCCAAGACAGCTTTCCGCACCCGGTATGGACACTACGAGTTTTTGGTCATGCCGTTTGGGCTGACCAATGCCCCCGCTGCTTTCATGGACCTGATGAACCGGGTGTTTAGACCGTACTTGGACCAGTTTGTGGTGGTTTTCATAGATGATGTACTCATCTATTCTAGAGATCGGACGCAGCACGGACAGCACTTGCGGATGGTTCTGGACACTCTGAGACGACGCAGGCTGTACGCCAAATACAGCAAGTGCGAGTTCTGGTTGAGGGAGGTGACCTTTTTGGGTCATGTGATCTCTGGAGACGGCCTGGCGGTGGATCCCACCAAGGTCGAGGCAGTGCTCAGGTGGGAGAGACCGCGTTCAGTCACTGAGATTCGCAGTTTCCTGGGACTGGCAGGTTACTACAGACGGTTCATCAGAGGATTTTCACAGATTGCGCGTCCTATGACACAGTTGACCCGGAAGGATGTGCCTTTCGCTTGGACAGACACCTGTGAGGCGTGTTTTCTGGAGCTGAAGGAGAGGTTGACCTCGGCTCCCATGCTCACCATCCCTGACAGTAGTGGCGGGTTCGTTGTGTACACGGACGCTTCCTTGCTGGGGTTAGGAGGTGTGCTCATGCAGAGGGGTCATGTTGTCGCTTACGCTTCGTGGCAACTGAAGCCCCATGAGCATACCTACCCTACCCACGACCTAGGGTTGGCAGCTGTTGTCTTCGCGCTGAAGACCTGGAGGCACTACTTGTACGGTGAGACCTTCGAGATTTTTACAGATCACAAGAGCCTCAAATATCTTTTTGACCAGAAGGAGCTCAACATGAGACAGAGACGTTGGTTGGAGCTCCTGAAGGACTACGACTGTAGCATCTCCTACCACCCGGGAAAGGCCAATGTGGTGGCTGACGCCTTGAGCCGTAAGGCTCCTGCAAGCTTGGCCAGTCTACAGTTACAGAGTTGGAGCCTTTTGGAGGAGGTGGGCAGTTGGCGACCTCTAGAGTTACGAGGGTACTGTGGGGCAGTGACGGTGACATGGCAGACCAGGCCAGAGTTGATAGACCGCATCATCACGGGACAGATGGCCGATCCGTACTTGCAGTCTTTGCGCGACAGAGTACTATCAGGGGACCCAGGGGACTTCTCTTTCACAGACCGGGTGTTACGCTTGAGGGGACGGTTGTGCGTCCCCAGAGACGAGGAGCTGTTGAGAGAGCTCCTGACTGAGGCACACGGTTCCAGATTCACCATACATCCCGAAAACACGAAAATGTACCATGACTTGAGATGCGAGTTCTGGTGGAGAGGGATGAAGCGGGATGTGGGTGAGTTCGTGCAGCAGTGCTTAGTGTGCCAGCAGGTGAAAGCCGAGCATCAGAGGCCTGCAGGGCCGCTTCAGCCGCTTCCAGTGCCAGAGTGGAAGTGGGAGAGCATCACCATGGACTTGGTGGTGGGCTTACCTGTTACCCAGCGAGGACACAACGCAGTCTGGGTAATAGTGGATAGATTGACGAAGACGGCACGATTCTTGCCGATCCGAGTCACTTTGGGACCAGCACAGTTGGCAGAGAGGTATATCCGTGATGTGGTGCGACTACACGGAGTTCCGCGGGAAATCGTATCCGACCAGGATGCCCGCTTTACGTCCCAGTTTTGGGATGAGTTTCAGCAGGCTTTGGGGACGAGGTTGAGGTTTAGCACGGCTTACCACCCCCAGACGGACGGACAGTCGGAACGCACGATACAGACACTTGAGGACCTTTTGCGTGCCTGTGTACTAGACTGGAGGGGCTCTTGGGAGGAGCACCTGCCCCTGGCGGAGTTTGCATACAACAACAGTTATCACTCGAGCATCGGCATGGCTCCCTACGAGGCTCTGTACGGACGGAAATGCACGGCACCCTTGAGTTGGGTTGAGGTGGGGACCAAGTGGGAGGTTGGCCCCAGGTTGATCCGGCAGAGTCAGGAGGTAGTTGAGCAGATCCACAGACGACTCCGCACTGTCAGGAGCAGACAGAAGAGCTACGCAGATCGCAGACGCAGAGAGGTGCAGTTCGAGGTTGGGGACCACGTCTTACTTCGTGTTTCGCCCATGAAGGGCTTACAGCGGTTTGGGGTGAGAGGGAAGCTCGCGCCGAGGTTCGTGGGGCCCTTTGAGGTCCTGGAGCGGGTTGGACCCGTTACTTACAGACTTGCCCTTCCCCCGCAGCTTTCTGGTGTGCACGACGTGTTCCACGTGTCCAACCTCAGGAAGTACGTAGCCGATCCCAGCCACGTACTGAGTCACGAGAGCGTCGAGGTGAGCGACGGCCTGACCTACCCCGAGCGGCCAGTGCAAATCCTAGACCGAGCCGTCCGCAGGTTGAGATGAAAGTAAGTACCCCTGGTAAAGGTTTTGTGGAGGAGCCAGCGGTACGAGGAGATAACCTGGGAGCCTGAGGCGGCAATGCGGGAGCGGTACCTGGAGCTTTTCGTGGGTACATCCTTTCGGACCGACTTCGGTCCTCTTTGAGTTTGTTATGGTTATTTGGACATCTTTTTCCCGCACCCTAGTTGGCGCAAGTTTCGGGGACGAAACCTCCTTTGAGTTTGTTATATTGTAACGAATGTGTGCCCCAGACGTATTTTAAGACGTCTGGGAGGTGGCTCAGACATCGTACAAGACGTCTGATAAGACGTCTGGGATAGTTTCAAGACGTATGGAAATCCGTTATTTTCGACACACGCGAGTCGCCTACGCGCCTGAGCGCGCAGACCACATATTCCCCCTCTTTCTCTCTGCAGCTGCAGGCGGCCTGCCACCTCCTCTCTCCTCTCCACGTGGCGTTAAAAGGGGAGTGCCTCCCCTCCCGTCTCCACCGTCTCCTTCTTCTTCTCCTTCCTGTGCGCGAGAGCGAGCGGACGTGAGGGCAGCAGCGGCGGCCGCAGTGAGCGCGGAGGTGCGGCGTGCGAGGGCGGAGCTCTGCCGTGAGGGCGAGCTCGCTGGAGCGGCTTGGCCGGCTGGCGGAGGGCACAGGGGGCGCGGAGCGACGCGGAGAGGGACCAGCTGCGGTCTGAGCAGCAGGAGCGCAAGGTGCGACGCGGGCGGCGTCGCGAGCGGAGGCCGAGCAGGGTCCTGATTCTGGAAAAATTTCCAGAATCAGACGTCTGGATTGATAGCCAGACGGCAAGGTTGACGTCTGTAAGATCATACAGACGTCTGAAAGGTGAGTTTCCGCCTTCTTCTTCCTTCTTGTCAACTGACCGTACTGAGGGAGGGGGTTGGCTGTGCGCAGGTTCGCTGATTCGCCATCCTTTGCTAATTAGACGTCTGGAAGTTGTACCAGACGGCTGGAGTGACCTCCAGACGTCCTGAGGGACCATCGAACGTCTGGGATCTAGGGCAGACGTCCCTGCAGACTTCTCGGCGTCTGGGAAACCACGCTGAACAGGTAATTCTCTGATCCACTTTTTAAGACGTCTGGAAGGAGCTCCAGACATCTGATTTTGCACAGTATCGTCTTTTTCGACCCGTTTAGGGCCCGTTCGGGCTCCGTTTTCCGCGATTCGAGTTGCATTCCTTTCAGAAGAAATTCCTCTACCCGTCTACAGTAGCAATACACTATTTTGAGACACTCCTTGTGTTTGATCCTTGGGATAGGACCTCGTTCGGTTGCAGTCTTGAGAGTCGCGGAGGCACGCGGGATTCCCGATCACGCCCCCATTACTCCCGTTGTACCTGGTAGAGTGGCTTTAAGTATCAATAAAATTTGTTAAAGTATGGAACCATAACTAGAACCTAGGACATTGCATGAATCCTAGGAATGAGAAATATATGGAATGATAGTTCCTAGGTGTTGCACGAATCCTAGGGTCGGAAAACTAGATTGTATGATAGACCCTAGGATATGGCATGAATCCTAGGATGGAAAAACTAGTGGAATGTATAATAATGCAGTCTTGGAAAAATGGAAAGGAATATATGAAGCTGCCTGCAAATTGAGTTCACAGCTGCCTGTTATGAATAAAGAAACATGATTGGGATCATGGTTTGTAAGAACATGAAACTAGAAAGTAAGACATGAGATGTTATGGAACCCTACGGGGAAGTAGGAGTAGAACTCCTGGAAAGCGAATGGAATAGAATTGGGGAAGTGAGCTGGCCCTTGAGTACGGAGTACCAAGGAGAGCGACTGTCCCCCTGTTTAGTGCAGAGCTGAGCTAGCTACCCCAGGGACCTGGGGGTTAGGACTGGCCACTCTGTACCGACTTGTTGGCCCTCGTGTACGTAGTACCGAGGAGAGCTAGTAGTGTTAGGAGAGTACTAGCTACCCCACGGGCCCCGGGGTTCTGCTAGCCTCCATCACCGACTTGTTAGGCCCACTAGGGCAAACCAGGGTAGTCAGGCGAGGGTGCGCGGACTGTGGAGGGGCAAGGCCCCGGTTTGGTTACTGTGGAGGGGTTGGACCCCTGTTACTGAGAGGGCTCTGCCCTGGTTCCGTGCTGTGCTTTGGGCGCACCCGTTAACGGAAACAACTGACCGCGTGCCAATGCGGGCTAGCTACCTGTGCGTTTATCGCACTTGCCGTAGTCACCGTTACGTCTGTCAGTGACCTTGGAGTGGTTGACTGAGGGTAGGATCACCACAGGGGACTCTCCCGGCCTGGAGAGCACCACGTGCTACTTCTACTTTTGGAAAAGACTGCAATCAAGATCGTTCCCACGAGGACATTCGAGATCAAGTAAAGGATCTGAGAAATAAATGAAATAGTGAGAAAAATTGAAAGATGTGAATAAAGGAAGTAATAGAACATAACAGCTACTGTACACTCTACTGTTGCCTTTAGTTAGTTTGCCACTCTACTCAGTGTTTTGCTGACGTGTTACACTCGTTACCTTTTTCAGGACCAGGTGTTGACCAGCCAGGGTCGGCGGCTGCAGAGGACGCTAGGCCGAGTAGGGTCCAGTAGAGTTACCACAGCCTTTTGTACCCCTTTTGTTTCTGTTCTAGTGAGTAGTTTTTGTTTCCGCTGTACCTTCTTTACCTGCAGTTCTTGTTATATGATAAATGCTGTTTTACTGTTGTGGTGGTACCTCCTGTAGTAGTTTCTTTCCTTACTGCTGTACTTTCTTACTGTTAGTTATATTCATGCTGAATGTGGTTTATTTTACTGTCTTTTGGTTACTTCCTCGTTGGACGACTAGGTCTTGGGATTAGTCGAGTCGGTCCGGTTCTCGTGTCTCGTAGGGACTCGGGAACCGGGTCGTTACAAAATAGAATGGCCCATTCGTTATCGACCAGATTTTCCAAACAAAGCCGTTCAGATCTCTAACCCGAAGATGGGTAATTCATTCAAAGTCGACGATCAACGTCGAAAGCCTATTATTGACTGTACTCTTCCAGAACTCGTCCCAGACACGGTTGCTGTAGCCATGTTGTGACTTCTTTGGCTGGACTTCGCCTACCTGTCAGCATTAAGCTCAATAGTTGTACATATGACTCAGAGTTGACCCGAGCTTCATATCCAAGTGATATCTTCTATACTCTACCCTTCCTTTCATGTCTCTTTTTCTCAATGTGGACATTGCATCAGCTAGGCATGGGGTGTGGATTCATTTTTCAATCATTTTGTCACCTCTGTGAAATTCTTGTAAATTCTATTTCTCTTCTTATATATACGTTAAAAAAAAAATTGAATTAGGAAGGAATACTTGGACATTAGGACTTTTCAATCTTAGGAAATATTACATTAGGAGCTGAACACAAAGACCCTTCAGGTCTTTGGGCTTAATAAGCTCGGGTATCAACTAAAATGTGGATTTGTTTTTCGTGTCCTCGCCATCTTGAATTCTATTGTAATGTGATTAAATAAGTTTGGATTATATGTACACGACTTATCAACCCACCCTCTGATTTGAGGGAACTTTAACTCTAAAGCATCTACACACTATCTTTTCACTGACTTGTTGATCGGCGATTTAACAGAAATTGGGTAGCTAATGAACATTCTAGGGTAATATGGATAGTAAGTTATCTTGGGTAACAACCCATAGGTAGGTTGTCCAGAGCCCAGTCACTGGACCATTCGCTTCTTACTGCCTTTAGGTAAATCTTAGACTAGGGAAGCCACCTACTTAAAGAAAAAAAAAGAAAGTCAAAAAGAAAAGAAACAGTAAAGGAGAAAAGAAAGAAACAAAAAGAAAACAAAACAAATAAGCCACACTTTGCCCCATGAGTATAGCTGGCAAGTTGTCGGTGGCAACAACTCATCGACTGGTTGTCTAGAACCCAGCTCAAGAAATGCACTAAAAATTCCCAGAACACTTAAGCAAAATCAGAGAACAAGAATAAACTAGGGAGATATACATTGGATTCACCACTGTGTTGACCCCATAAAAATAAAAGTAGGGAGAAAGCTACTGGTCGTAAAGATACACCTTTAGGAAGAACTCCCATTTTAAGATCACCTAGAGGCGTAGAAACACGAAGTTCGTTCTCATTACCAATCAATGAGTCTATCACATTCACAATAAGATGCTTAGAACTTAGGGTTCTTATCAAATCTTGGGTGGGTTGAATGGCTGAAGAAAGCCACTCTTTAACCCTAAACTGAAAAAATAAAAAAAATATTAGAAAAGAGGAAAAAGAGAAAAAAAAAATTCTTTGAATAAGGTGCGGGCTTGAGGCGGCCTACATTCTGGCAGATACCTAGGCGCTGTTGTGTCTTTGAAAGTTCATATCCAGAGTAAAAAATTTCTTAATGTTGAAAATAACTAATGCCCAAGTAATCCAACCAAATTCTTTTATAAATAGCATGTAGTTTTTGCTATGGACTAGCAAAAGATAGGCATGGAGGTGTGATGTGCATACATCTGATTAACCTAAAATGTCTATTAATGCATGTTCTTAGTGTCACATTAGCATCATGGATTATAAATAGTGCATAGCATGCATAATCATGCATTTAGATCAAGTTGTATAAATTGTATAGTAATTATCTCCTTTTTATGGTCAGGGATAGGGTGCCTTTTTATCAGGGCCTCGGATCGAAGAACCAATAGTACAGATCTAATCAGGGCAACGATTGGAGTTCAATGACTTCGAGATCACCCTAATCGGACATCCATAGCACCATATAAACACTGAGGAACCATAAAGATAAAGGGCCAAGATGGCGGTAATTCACACCTCAGACGACAAATTTAATTGCATGGATGGATTCAAATCGACGATCGCAGCCTAACAGTGCAAAAATTGGTCCAATTCGACACTTGTGGCATCGTCTACAATACTCAGAAGATGGACGGCCAAGATATCACCACATGGTGCCATCTCAGCCTCCCAACCGGCCCCAAGAACCTGCCTCTGCCTTTCCTCTTCATCTGATCGACGATTCTCCACCGTTGGATGCTCATCTAATTACTGCAGGCCCACACGGTCAAAACATCTGCGCGACACAAAGCCGCCCAAACCGCGTTGGTCGAGCGCCTTCGCGAGAAGAGGAGGTCAAGCGTTCGAGCTGCGGTGCCTCAAATTGAAGAGCGAGTGCATGGAGCAGACGAGCGAGCAGAGCCATGCGATGAAGATCATGTGGCGCTGAGCAGGCAATAGTGCCCATGCGCGATTAGACGAGCAACGCTGACGCGTGATTGCACAAGGGCGCACGACACAAGTGTAGGTGATTTTAAGCCGTCTGATCTCTTAATCGGACGACTGTAAGCATGCGGACATACGTGTGTTTCGAAGGATGTAGAGGAAAGGACGTGCACAGCATGCGCACACGAAGGCCATGTTCAGGCCTTTAGTGAAGGATTTATCCGTCACTAAAGGTCCCATATTTATTATTTTCAAATTAAAATGCCTAAAATGCCCCCACTCCTTACAACTATAAAAGGAGACCTCCTCCACATGAATTTCTTATCCCTTCCTTCTCTTGTCTCCCTCTCCAATGCTCAAGAGAAGCATGTCACACAACCAGGATGCTCCTCAAGAGAAAACCAAATTTTTTCCCCCATTCCGGAAGTGGATCCCGTGGCGACGATAATTTGCTGCATCATTCCATTCCTCCTTCTTCGACCACCTTCATGCTTCGTTTCTCGTCTTCCAAGTGTTGTCTCATCCGGCTCATCCTCCAAGCGATCGTCGAGGAGGACAACTTCTCTCTCCCATTCCTTTTTCCAGCTTTCTTGAGTTGAATTTTCCTACTTTCTAGTTGTAATAGTTTTCCTTCTTTCTAGTGTAATTTCTCGCTTTCTTAGTTGTACAAACATTTTGCAAATTCAAGTGGATGTTTTCTCTCTCTCTCTTATTATCTATAGTTATTTCATTTCATTTTGATTACTCTTCTTTTTAAACAAAAACACAAAAAGAATATAAATTCGAATCTTGATCGACGTAGCCTCCCTGAGTTTGACCCAGGATTTCTTTTCCAGTATAAATTTTATTTGTTGTAATCAAGTTCTTCGTTATTCAAACTACAACGGCAGGTTTTCAAAACCAACTTCAATAGCATAGTCCTCTGACGTTCAACAATGCACCATTGAGTTAGGCACGCAAATGGTTACCTAATCTGATTTTTACTCAATTATGTGTTTGGTTGTGTGTGTGCCAATTCCAAGGATCGGTTGACTGGTTGAGTATGAAAATCAGAAGAGGTCATGTACCCTTGTGTTTTTTAGATTTTTTTGTTGATATATGGAGGGTGAGATGGGTATAGGTGTAAATCAAGCAATCAAAACTAATCCTAGGGTTTATGAGAATACCTAGGTTAATTAGGGTTTGAATTAAGGTTATGAAATGAACTCCATGGAGGGGGGAATAGTGGGGTGCACAGACAGTTGTCTTCAACTGCACTTTACTCCTTTCTATTGCCTAAAGATTCCCTATTGACGTACCTACAAAACAATAGAGAAGAAATAAAAGAGAGTTCAAAAATATTTAAGTGCTCGAAAATGCAGAAAGGAAATTGAGATTCGTTGCCTCCACTGAAACGATGCCAAAGTATTGACGCAGAAAATTTTCGCAAAAAGATAGAGTTTGGAAAACCCGTTGTTATATCGCAATTTGCAAGAAAATCCGTCAATAAATAAATTTACCAAAACTCAAAAGGAATTCAAGCTCGAATGCAGGGAGGCTATGTTGATTTGCAATTTCCAATTATATATATATATTTTTTTAATTTTAGTTTTAAGACAGGATAATCACAATGAATCTACTTTACTTGTGTTATTAACATTAGAAGAGAGAGAGAGAGAATAAAACACTTTTTATAACAGAGCTAGTGCTTTTACAACTAGAAGGATGGAAATATTACAACTAGAAAGTGGTAAAGTGAAGGGAGGTGAGAAATTATCTTCCTCGACAGCTACTTAGAGGACGAGCCAAAATGGGCAATGGCTGGAAGACATAGAATGGAGACAGATGACGAAGAATGAAGCTGGAAGAATCAATGGTGAGGAAGGACGTCGTCATTGTGGGATCCACTTCTGGAATGAGGGTGAGAAGACGACCATGGGAGCTACACGAATGGGGTGTGGAGACAAAATTTTGATTTTAACTCTAGAGGAGCATCCTAGGTTTGGGAGAAGCTTCTTTAGAGCTTTGGAGAGGGAGAGAGGTGAAGGAAGGGTTGAAGGATATGTGGGGGTCGTAGGGTTATTTATAGGTGAGGAATGGAGGGGCAATTAGGTCATTTCATCTTAAAACATTAAATAAGGGGGTCATTAGTGACGAATTTAAGCGTCACTAAAGCCCTGAACGTGGGCGTAGGTCACCCACCCATGTGCCTCCTCCCCTTCCACTACTACAACGCCTTATGCATGAACACAAAATTTCAGTCGTCCGATCATGCGATCAATCGATGAGAATGCATCGCGCCCATGGATTCAAAATGCCCCCTCGCATGCGATCACATGTGTAAAGGCGTGTCTGATCGTGCATGCGGGACTCCTTGCATATGGGTGCGCCATTTGGTGCTCCCACCGCCGCTCAACTTCGATCTGACGGCCTAATTTTTCCACACAAGCACCTTTGGCTGATTTAGGGTGCACTGTATTTCAAATGTGTGGCCCTTCCCTGACATCTGAAGTCATGACCAATGCACCATCTTGTTTCTTTGACGAGTTTTTTATTTGAGGCACTCCCACTTTCAGCTGTTGGATCAAGATCGAACTGCTAAGATCAATCGAGCGCGAGAGGAGAGAGTCGCAGCAGATGGCTTGGGCAGTGTGGGCAGCTAAGATGGCACCACGTGGTGCCATCCTGGCTGTCCATCTTCTATGTCTTGTAGATGGTGCCACGAATGTCGGATTGGATCGCTTTTCACATCGTTGGGCTGTAATCGTCGATCCGAACCCATCTGTGTAGTCGGATTTGTTATTTGAAGTACGAATTTACACCACTTGGCCTCTTGATCTTGGATCTTTGTTAGACTACATCTAATGCTACGGAAGTCCGATTGTGGCGATCTTGGAGTCGTTGAACTCCGATAGTCACCCTGATTAGATCAGTACTAGATCTTCAATCCAAGGATCCGATAAGTGTTGCACGGCTCCTTGACTACAAAAAGAAAAATTAATCTAAAATTTATACAATTTAACCTAAATGTAGGATGATGCTTATTATGCAATAGTTACAATGTATGATGCTACTACGACACTAAGAACTTGCATAAATAGATATTTTAGGCTACTTAGTTTCATACACATCAGGTGGCACATGCCAATGCACTGCAACCACTCTTTGGTCGAGTTTGTGTTTAACGCATACACGTCCTCAACCGTTGGATCTCGATCCAATGGTTAAGATCGCATCTTGATCACGCCGTCAGAGCTGGAGCGAAAATCTTGGGTCGGTGTTGGGCTGCTGAGATGGAGCCATGTGGCACCATCCTAGCCATCCATCTTCTCTAACTTGTAGATGGTGCCACGGATGTCGGTTTGGATCGATTTTTGCGTCGTTAAGTTATGGTCGTCGATCCGAACCCATTCGTGTGATTGGATTTGCTGTCTGAGGATTGGATTTACACCACCTTGGCCCTTGACATCTGATCTTTCTCGAACTGCATCTGTTGCTACGGAGGTCCGATCGAGGCGATCTTGGTGTTAAACTCCAATCATCACCCTATCAAATCCGTATAGTTAGATCTTCAATCCAAGGCCCCAATAAATGTTGCTCTGTTCCCTGATCGGAAAAAGGGAGAATTAACCTAAAATTTGTACAATCTAACCTAAATGCATACTGATGCATGTTGTGTGATATTTATAATGATGAATGTTCTATGACACTAGAAACATGCATTAATAGGCATTTTAGCTCAATTAGATGTATACACATCAATGTGTCAATAGATGATTTTGACATCTTCTAGACGAGGAGGCAGTGATACCAAGTGATGGTGCCTACAGATCATAATGGTGTACTTGAGGGGAGGGCTGATAATATCACTTAAAAATTTAGATGAAATAGACACTGATCAATCCACAAAAGAATCAAATAAGATAACACCTAGATTTATAGTGTAAACATTTCCCGAGTGAAAACCACTACCTAAGCCTTTCAGCTTAGAATTTTCCCGACTAGTCGAGCTAGTCAATCCCCAAAGTACCACTTGAATGAGGGTGCCACAACCTCTTACATTGATACCTTCTCTTACTAACCTGAAAGAAGCACAACAACAACAGTGAATTTCTCCCAATAATTTGGGATCCGTAATCAAAGGCAATAAGATAAAAGAACATTTTAAACCTATGGAACCTCAATAAAAGCCAAAGCAAAATTTTAGCGGAGGTTTGAATCGACGTGCTTTGGAACACATGAAAGCAGAAGCATAGAAGCACTTAGAGAGAAGCACAAAATGCGCTTTCTTTTGAATAGATTTCTACTTGAGAGTATTTTGAAAAGGCTGCGCATGACCTCTATTTATTCTAGCAAATTGACCTGAAAAGGAAAGCAAATTAGTCGATCAATTAAGGTACTTTGGTCAATCAAATTGAGTTTTGGTCGGTCAAACTAGTTATTTGATAGATCATTGATTGGTCGATTAATTAACCTAAATGGTCGATCAAAAGTGTACTAATCAACTTCTTAAAATGGGTTGATTTGATCAATTAGTTAAGTTGGTTGGTCCATCAATTTTATTATTTGGTCAATCAAGAACCATAAAAACTTATTTTTATGAGAAGTATGAAAATCTATTTGAAACTTGTTTTGAGGTTCCTTACAAAATAATCTAGACTCAATAAAGATAAAAAGACATTGAGACAAAGTTAGTAATCTTCTAGCTTTAATCCATGAGAGAGTCCTGAAAGATTAATTTCGTAGATAGCATAATTTTGGTGCATCAAAACATAGGTACTTACAAGGAATGCATTGATAATCATGAGCAAAGTGTTGTCTAGGCCAAGGAAGACATATTTGTGGTTGTTGGGCAATGGTTTGAGTTCAAGCTTGGGTGGTACAACATTGGATGGGAAGAGAAGGCATGGGCTAGGTTACATTGATTTTGAGTTGAGGAGGTTGCTGATTAAAGTCAGTTTAGAATAGATCTACAACCTTCGAAGATTGAACGGGATGCAGACAATCCAATGTTGGTTGAGTCAGTTGGTCATCAAAGCACTAACTGTCATGCATTCTTCAACCATTTTATCCATGGAATCGCATTCCTTGACCAAACCATAATTGAAGGACTTTGTTGCCTTGAAGATGTCTAGTTGCATTCTCTAGTCTCCAAAAGAAATTTTCATACTTCCTGTGGCACAATGAATATTTGCTTTGGCCATAGCCAAAAAGGGTCTACCTAGGATGATGGCAGCATTTTGTAACTGTTCAGGGACTTCCAGCTCAAGTACCAGAAAGTCAACTTAGAAGTAGAAGTCTTTCACTCGAACAATTACATCCTCAACTACCCCATTTGGGGATTTAACAGATCGGTTAGCTAGTTGGATGGTCATAGATGTAGGCTTGAGCTCTCTGAAACCACACTAATGATAGAGGGTTGTCGGAATCAGATTAATTGAAGCACATAAATTGAGGAGTGCTCTATTAAAAGTTAAATCCCCACTGTTACAAGAAATCAGAGGTGCTCCTTGGTTTTTTCTCTTAAGAGGTATGCTACTCAAAATCACCAAACTAGCCCTTTCCAATATCACTACCTTCCATGGTGCTTAAGTCTTGGCTTTATGCTTGGGCATGCAAGCCTCCTTTAAAAACTTAGCATTAGCCAGAATGTGTTTTATTACTTTGAGGAGGGGGATGTTAATTTGTACTTGTTTGAATATCTCCAATAAGACCTCGTTGTCAGCAAGATATTTCTTTTCCTTAATTTTATCCTGGGATTCAAGGTATGGCACTTGGGAACTAATCAAGTCACATTCCTAGGCCTTGGATCCTCTTGCTCATCCTTAGAGTCTTCAGTTCTTTCATGTTCTCTAGTTGTGGGAGGGGTTGGCCGTTGTGGGTCTAGGGTCTGAGTACCACTCCTCAAAGTAACCGCATTGGCTGAGGCACTGGAGCCAGGGTTAGACCCTTGAGAAGAGGGGGAAAATCTAGGAGGTGCCTGTAGGGCTTGTAAGATTACATGGGCTTGCCACTGATTCTGTTGGAGCCCTTGAGGATTGTAGCCTTGATTCATTACATTCCTTGGGTTTGGTTGTGACTGGGATGGAAGGGATCCCTATTGTTTTGATTACAACAGTTGGCTCAACTATCTCTTCACTAAAGCCATTTCCACCTGAATTTTTGATTCATTTCAAACATCATTTTTATCAGGGTATCCATCTGACTTTGCTGTGTATGACATTGTTCATCACTTTTCACGTAAAAAGATTTTTATATCATTGTAGTTGCGAAACACGTCGAAACAAAATAAATTTTTTAATCTTTTGGTAAGTACCGAGTCGTTTGCAGGGAGGCAAAATGTGATTTTTGTGCGAAAGCTCTTTGGAAAGATGCTCTAAACAAATATTTCTATATGTATATATACATGTATATGTATCTATATACATGCAATCCTCAGATAAAATAAATATTTTATTGATAAAGAGAATGTCGCAAAAATCTAATGAAATTAAATGCTTGAAAATAATATGAAATAGAAGAATAAAATATAGAGGAGGAAATAGAAGAAGAAAATGTAGTGGAGATGATAGAGCCGCTTGAGGGATGCTTGTAAGAAGTGCGATAACACATTAGATCCAAGGCAACGGGAAGAAGATTGGAGAGAGAGGCTGCAAAGAGAGAGGGGAGGCATGTAGTATGGTGGTCTAAGCTAAACTAAGACTAATTTGCTACTAAGGGTTGGAGGCTAGGTCCTTTTATAGAAGAGTAGGAAGAATTATGGCCATTGGGTTTAATCTAAGGGCTACTAAAAGGGCACTTAAATTTAAGGGTAAGATAACCCTTGGATTTTCATCCAAGGGTGGCTAGGTGGAGATTGGTTTTCAAAAGAGCTTATCTCTTTAGATCTTTCATAAGAAAGATCCAAGAGATAAAATCTTCGCTTTGTTGGGTGGCTAAGAGGATTAAATCTTGCTAAGAGATAAGATCTTATCTCTTGGCCAGCCACTAAGGGATATAATCTTCTTAAGTTGGCACCAACTTAAGAGGACTAGGCTAGGAATTTCGTGGGTCTTATGTGGGTAGGGTTACCAAGGAGCTAACCGTAGATTAAGCCAATTAGGGTAATAAATTATGCTATTATCACACCTCCATGCCTATTTTTTACTAGTCCCTTAGCAAATTAAGGAATGGAAAATGAATGCAAAATGTATGGTCCGTGCTAATTACAACTTAGCCACCAAAGGATTATCTATTGCTTTTTATCAAGGGCTTGACAAAAGATTTCTTCTTGTCTTCTTCCAAAAGTTTAGAAATCCTAACAAATGTGAAAATGATGTGATAGTAGCCTAAGCAACGTATCTAAGTGAAAAGCCAACACATAGTTAAAGTTCATACTTAATTATCGGTAAAGATTCTATCAACATAGGCAAACTTCTTCCCTCGGGGATGCAAATAATCTGAAATTTTTACCCTAGCTTTCTGACTTATGTAGAAGATTCTGAGTGAAATGGTTTTATATTTGGTGGCTGACAATCATTTGGTGCTACACGTAGCTTAGTACTATGGACTGTAGATCTCTAGACTATCAAACAAATCAACCAAGAGAGAGGCTCAAAACTATGCTCGCTTTTAGTTTGTTTGCATTCACTCTCTTTCCTTTCTCTTTTTCTTTTTTTTCATTTTTTTTAAGCTCACAATCTCACCAGATTTTGTAAATGCACTCCAAATTTAGGAGCCTCACATGGCATTAACACTTCAATTAAAATTCTTATAACCTTATAATTAAGTCAGAATTCCTCAACCCATATGTATGTGGTTAGAAATATAGAAAAAGTAGGTCAGGGCCATATTTGGTGCATCACAAATGGAGTGGGTGTTGTTGCTTCAATGTAATGAAATGAACACAACTATGAACTCAACACTTTTTTTTCAAGCTTTTTCTCTTTCCCTCCTTTTTTCTTTTCTTTTTTCTTTTTCTTGATATATATATATATATATATATTTTCTCTCTATTTTTTTATATGTATCAATACAATGCAACACAACACACAAAAATTTTTATTCACAAGGCATTATTAGAGATTGGTGATGTTCACGAAGATATCGGGTTGCTTATTTTGTGGAAGTGCCTACTCTTGGCACCGAGAAAGAAATGGATAAGGTGGCATATTTTTTGACCTTGACAATAATACCCTCCTTCAACTGAGGATTCCATAAAGGATAGTCGTAACCATCCACCTTAGTGCTAGTTTTATTAGAACCCGATCTCTACGTATTTGCCTTATTTGGTGGCTCTCAAGAATTCTCGTGGTAAATTTGCACGTTGGAACCGAGGGCGAAAAACTATACCTAATTCTAAATATTATTATTCAATTATCCAGAAACTAAGAGTCCTTACACAAGACTTAGAACACTAGTAGAGATTCTACTCTCACCTCACAATTGTTTGGTGGACCTATTGAAAGACAACTTGCCTGACTCCCAAACCATTGCCTCTAAGGGTTCAAGAAAAGAAGTAATGCTTCTCCTCGACAAACTAAAAATGTCTATTGGTTTTCATAAAGGATTCATTGCAAAGTCTATGTGTAAGTGAAGTATTTGTACTGAATTCTAAACTGAGAAATAATTCCAAATGAAAATCCTCAATAAAAGCTTCTTGATAAAAATACTTTATGCATGAATGCAATATGTAAAAATGTTTTCTTCTTTTTAAATCCTATTTGTAAGTTCTGACATAAAAATAAGACTTACAATGTCCACCCCCCCATGCCTATTCATTGCAATGTCCTCATTGAAATGTGTGCAAGAAAGTCAAAATGTAATAATCAAGAAGAGGGGATATCACCTAACTAAGCTTGTTAATCCACGTTAGCTTGGATAAAATAAAGAAAGATACCTGTACAAAATACTGGGTTGCCTCCTAGCCAACGCTAAGTTTAACGTCATTTGTCGGACCAAAAACCTAAAACTAAGATCAAATTAATGGGTTAAGTCAGGATTAATACAAAGATATGGTCATGCAGCCCAAAAATCAGTGATCTATATATGTGGATAAGCTGATAGTGATACCAAGCCCAAAAGGTCGAAAAAAAAAATAAACAACCTTGGAATTATTTGCAGCCAGGTGCTACAAAAGAGAGAAAAAAGTGCAGGTGCTAGAGTGGAAAGTAAATAGTGGCAACCCTAAGAAGTGGTGTATAAGTAAGGCAGATGAGGTTGATAAAGAGTGGCTAGTGGGGAATAAATCATACAGGTCTTGAGAGTGATGGGAAATGAAAGGAGGAACCTAAGTGGTGTACTCTGAAATGGTGTAAGGAAATACTTCGTAAATCAAGTCAGGTGTGGATGGATGTAGAGTAGATAAGTCAAATAAAATCTAGTGGTCCATCTCAATAGTTCCAAATACACCCAAATCATGTTGGATATCCAAATCATAATCATCAAGCTCATCCTTGGGGTCATAAAAAATCTTATATGAGTCTCCCAAATCTTGTCTTAATTCATGATACAATTCCTCAAATGCAATGGGCGAAAATTCATTATTCTTCAAAATCATTTCCCTAGGAGAAGTAAGATCGGAATCTAGATTAATCAAAGCCTAAATTCTTTCATTTTTAGTTATGTGGCTTCTGTGAATTTCTGAGTGTCAGAATCGAGCCATCCATTATGATTAGTAGTATTATAAATTTGATCCCAATTGATTTTGTCTTGATCTACATCTTCTGAGGAAATATCTTCCTGTTTCTCATTAATCAAATCAATTTCCTCGAAATTCCATGATTTAGATAAATTCTTTGCTTCTTTAGGTAAATAATCATAAATCATCCCTAATAACTCTACAATCTCTTGAGCATCTCTTTCATAGGGGGATTGTTTGCTTTGTTTAATCTCAAGATGTTGGGGATCAGAGTCAGGGTTTTCCTCAGGACTCTGGTCGATGGGAAGAGAAGGGTGAGAATTAGTTGATACAGAAGTGAATGCAGATTTGGCTTCTATATGGAATATCTCATAATGAACAGTACTGCTAAATCCAGAAATCATAATCGAATCATCCAAGCACATATTATCATGATAATCCTCAGACAAAATCATATCAAAACCGTCCAAATGTGCCTGGCCAGGAGTGTCATTATCCTCAATCCTTCTATCCTCTTGATGGGGCTCTTTATATTCTTGTTCTTATTCTCCCAAATTTTTGAGATATCTAAGTCCGAATCATCTGCATGGTCTAATTATGCATATTTTAACATAAAGGACTCGTACTCAAACCCAACAGAGATTTATTCCTCAATATAGAATGATTGTAATTCTAATCCTGAATCAAGATTTAGATCCTCGAGTGAGTCTTCCTCCTTAAAGTTAGTATTTGGGACAACAAAATTGCCCATTAGTTCAGATGTAGGCCTAAGTAATATCTATTATGGATAAACATAGGCTAGTGGGTGGGCTTGGTGCAAGTAGAGGTTGAGATTGAATAAGATGTTACACCTAATGTTAAATCCTCAACCTTAAATGGCTCACCACCAATTTGTGCCACACTCAGACTAGGATTTCCAAGTTGTGCTTCCCAGATACTATTAAGCTCCTTTAGAAGGTTATCAATATTTCTTTTATTAGCATCTCTCATCTCCTGGAGCACTTGGAGCAATTGGGTAACCTCAAGATCACCACCATGGTCAATAGTTTGAGTGGACTGAGGATAATAATTTCTAAGATTTCTGACCTCAGTTAAATTAGAATATCTCTCATCATCAGGATTTGAATACTTAGGGTAAGAATCATATCCTTGGTTAGGTGGTGTGGGGTTATCCCAATAAGCTGTGGTGGGTTGGGTGAAATTGGGATAATCTGCAAAGTGATTTCGGGGATAGGATTGATATCCTAGGTATTGGGACTTTGAGGCATATCCCCGATCAGGGGAGATGTGACTCAGGTTGAACTGGTCAAGATTGTTTGTCATGTCGATCAAGTGCTAGTCCTATATGGAGAGTGTCTCTTGAGATTGTAGAGATCCTTGATATCTAGTGATTCATGTGGGATTCCATAAGGACGAGGTAGGCCTAGCTATACCCACGGAATATGAGGTGCAGGCAAGGGAATCAAGTCCCAGGTGTTGAGGAAGGTTCTCCCATCCTAAATAAGTTGAAATAAGGGGTGGGTTGGGATAAGGAGAAAAGGAGGAATAGTGGGAAACAAAAGAGTATGGATCCAAGTTCTCTTCCTCAATCATTTCTTCCTTGTAGTGATTAACCATGGTAAAGGATTCAGAATCATATTAAAAAAAAACAAGTCTTCACCTAGGATTTCTCTCTAAAGGTGGCATCATATCAGGGCTTAGAGATCTTCTACCTTGCATGCACTAGAAGAATTTTAGTAGATGTGTGAGAGAAGATAGATGAGAGAATCCCCAAACATGCAAACAAACTAAGCCTTAAAGTGTAAGCCCTAATTAGACCTAATCTTGGCTCCCCAAAATATGACTAGGTTAAACCAACCCTTGAATTACTTGACTGGCTAGAAGGGTGGGACCCTTTAGGACACCCCACATGGTGGGACACCACTAAATGTTAGTGTGGTTACCGCACCAACCTTTCTTATCACTAGTGGGTCCAAGTAGACGAGGCCTTGATCTTAGCCTAAACTAACTTCAAGTTACCAAGAAGACTAGTCCAACCTAAGGCACAACTTCTCAATTTTAGAGTTAGGGTTTAAGTGCTTTTGGAATATGATGGGCATTAGGGGGTGTTGCCCTTAAAATTGATTTCAAAAGTAAAGTGCACAATCAAGGAGTTCACAATACAAGTTTAGTTGATGCGGTTGCTTTTAGGGTTCAAGTGCTTCTATTAGTGAATTTTAGGGTTCACTTGGTTAAATATATTCAAACAATGGTTCTGATGAGGCACACAAGAGGTTTTGCAAGTCCCAATTACTTGATAAATTTCCTTTAAGTATCAAGATGCAAGTATGCTCTACCTCAATGTGAAACCCTAAGAGCAAATAGTGATATATGATGCATTTTAACCGAAAGAATCAAAAGTGTTGTGACCCAATCAAAGACATCAATGTTCTTATTTCACCACCAACTAAGCCACTTAGGAAAAATTTTTCCAAATTTTTTAGCACACATTAAATAATTTTTCCATATTTAAAATGCACTAGGGGTTTTGTAGTTGATGATAAAATCATCATAAGTCATAACTAACTTTAATTAGTCATAATCAATCGACAAATGCTCCTACATAATCACTTGAGAGTCATAATTCCATTCATATCCTTTCTGAGAGAAGAACAATAAAATAAGGTTAATTCTGCAGTTTTAACATCACATTATCAAAGCAGAGTAACCACAGGGATTGCCAGGGGTTAATCTAATGTCTAATGGGCATTAAAGTCTAACAAAAGGGTAAATGCAGACAGAAATGGGTTTCACGCATTTCAAGAACTAATACAGTACCCAAAATCGTAATTTCATACCTGCTTGAATTACAAAAGTTTTCATCAGGATAAAATTCATCTAAACCTTCTAAAATTCATATAAAAATATTCCATGAGGTTTGGTATCCTTGATTTGACCATTGAAACCTATTTTGACCTTAAATAGAGTCACAGATAGAGTTCTACCCTAATTTTGGTTTTTGCACAAATTGCCCAGCCAAACTTGGTTAAAACTCAAATCCTACTTCACCAGCAAATTCCCTACATCCAAATTAGGTTTGTACCAAAATTTAGCCCCAATCAGAGTTCATCTTGACCTAGTTTGCAGTCTAGCCCTTTAAAACTCTATTCTTCACATATACGGCCCTTGCTTTTGAAATTCCTTATGAACATCCCCCCAGGTTTGTCTTCTTCTTTGCAAGAAGGACCTTGCCACTATTTGGGCTCAACTGACCACCAGGCCAACTTTAACCAATCCTAATCCTACTCAAATCAACATCAAATCCCACTAAATTTGGTGGGATTGATGTTCACCCTATGAAGAATCCATTAGGACAGATCTTGGCACTTAAATCGCACAGATTAGGTCATGTGAATCCATGAAAATCTGTGGGTTTTTCTGACCTACTCCTTAAGCAATCATGGTTGTTTCTTAATCTAAAGCTCGGTAAGGAGCTCTATAAAAGCTTCAGAATCTCGAACCATGCTCTTAAGTCATTTCTTGGTTGGAAACCATCTTTTTCTCTTGTCTCTAACCTCGAGCTCCACCAACTTTGGCAACCTCCTCAATTCCTCTCATCAGGGCCTCCATTGGTCAAATTGAAGGCAGCTCCTTCCTGCTTTCCTTCCTCCACTCCTTGCATTACAAACGAGAGCATCCTAGACTGCATCATCGCCGCTTCTTCCACCGGAGAGTTTGTCTCCTTTGACATCTACCAATCAAAGCCAGTGCGAACCACCTTCCCCTTCATCCATTAGTTAGCTCTCTTTCTTCCTCTCCCTCTCTTGAATCTCCCCAACCTCTTCTTCTTCTATTTCAACCACTGTTTGTCAATCTCCCCCTCCGCCTTCCTTCGCTCCAACCGAGCTTCAGTGAGGTCACCTTGATGCTACATCGCACTAAACATCCTCGTGATGCTCCCAAAGACTCCGCCATCCCACGCCGGTCAAAACCCCTCAAGAAATTGAGGGGATTGAACATCCAAATTGCCCATCGAACACACACACCACCGAACACCTTCGACTTCGCATGTCCACCACACACCTCCCCGTACTTCACAAACACTGTCATTGCTCTCCTTAACTCATGATGACTCTCCTGATCAATTCTAATTGGGCCGTGAGGCCATCTTCATGCTTTTAGGTATTGACCGGAGCTTTCCCTCATTGCCATCATCTCTGCCCCGGCTTGCAGTGCTCCAATGAGTTCAAGACGCAATTGCACTTCTAGGAGATGCAGATTGCATCCATGCATCTAGCTGTAGCTCCAATTGAGATGTGAAGCCCACCAGCAGCTGCAATTAAGTGAAGCTTCCTCTGCATCTTTCACACGAAGAACAGGGGGTCATTTAGTCCTGCATTACTTGTTTACAACTGACCAACATAGTATAAGTGGAAAAAGTGAGGACAACCCCTCACCTAGAACATGAGTGGTCGGGTTCCTCACATCCATGCCTCCATACACTCCTCACCAGCAGTCACTACCACGCAGGTCTGGTCCCCTGCCTGGATTCGAATACCCAACTATATACCTGATTAACCCAAGTCTGAGAGAGAAGAGGAGAGGAGATCTATGAGAGGAAGGGGGTGGGTTTTGCATTACAATGTGTAGGTCACATGTTGAAGGGAGAAAGAGGCTCTCTAAAATTAGCCTCTATGAGAAGAAAAGCCTGAAGGCTTGAAGAGGTCTTAACACTCAACCTCCGAAGAGTTTCCTCTTCGTGCTGAATATGGAAGGCTCTTATGAGAAGCCTTATGCTTGTGCGAACCTTGTGCTCTACTGAGGTCATGTTGATCTGTTAAGTCGTCTAATTTACATAGGCGACGTCTAAATGGGTGATGTTGGCACTGTTAGATTATTTAAGTACCAAAGTTAACATTGATTAATTAATTAAGGAATACGGTTGAATTATTTGAATTATTTGAGTATGAGATATAAGCTTAATTAAAGATGAATAATTGGTGATTCAAATCACCATTATTTTATCTTTCTATTCTTTTTGTCTCATGTTCCTTTGATTTACATTCGATTATCAATCTAAGCAATCCATTCATTGCATATCTGTCATTATGATTGATTTGTTGTGCTTATTGATTCTGAACGAAGATTAATGTGTGTGTTCCACATTTGCTCCCTGTGAACAACCTTGGACTCCAATTTTAGAATTGGAGTATACAAATTTAAATGTCTTGTTGTGCGATTTAGGAGTGTACTACAACAAATGCACATTTAGAACTCCTCTTTCATCCAACAACAGTCTGTTTTGACCCCCAGTTAATGATCAAATCTTCCGTGTAATCAAATGTGCACCAAATATTATTTTCATATTTTTTCAGGATTTTATATTATCGGAGGAATCTAGAAAAACAAATTTCAGATAAATTGGAGTTGTATAAAAATTCTTGTGATTTTTTGAAGTCCAAAAAATCAGGAACAATAATAGACTTGGAAGCAGTTAAGTTCCCTAATTTTTAAATTTTGTGTAAGTCAGAATGGAGCGAAATTTGGATATATTGTTCGTGACTTCAACACCCACGTCTAGTAGAAAGTTCAGAATTTTTGGGAGTGTAAACTTTTGGGAATTAAATTTTGAATATCGAAGTTTGTTGCAGCCCAAAAATGAAGGAGGTGGTTTTATTGATTTTCAAAATACAATACCCACCAACAAGAGTTTATTTTTCTTATTGAAAAGAAAGTTAGTATTAAACTAAGGATCAATCAAAGATCCTATTTCTTTTTTGGATTTTCCTTAAGGATCAATCAAAGCTCCTATTTCTTTTTGGGATTTTCCTTCTTTCAAAAGGAAATCTAACCTAATCTAAGATACCAATACTTACCTGATATTACAAGCCTGCAATCTTTTCATTGTTGCATTTCTTCTTGAATTTTTGCATTTCCTACACACACGAAATCACAAAAATAACTCTATTGCCTCCACGGCAAGAGTACCAATTTGTTCGTAGCGAAACGTGTGAAAATTTATTATTGTAGTTGCGATTGGTAAGTTTGAGTCGTTCGTAGGGAGGCAACATGAGATTCTTATGTGAAAACTTTTCAGAAAGATGTTCTAAGCAAATATTTATATATATGTATATATGTATATATAGACAAGAATTCATTAGATCAAATAAACATTTTATTGATGAAGAGAATGTCTCATAAATCTAATGTAATAGCATGAAACCAGGGAATAAACTATAGAGGAGGAAAAGAAGAAGAAAATGTGGTGGAGACGATAGAGCTGCATGTGGGATGCTTGTGCGAAGTGCAGTAGCACTATAGATCCAGGGCACCGAGAAGATGATCAGAGAGAGGGGCCATAGAGAGAGAAGGGGGCATGCACTACGGTGTTCTATTTTTTTCTATCTCTAGTTATCTAAGTTATGTTCCAAAGGGTAGAGGCTAGGTCCTTTCATAGAAAAGTAGGTGGCATCCTATTGGTTGATCTAGAGTGCCTAGGATCACTAATTTGGATGGTTTAGATTTAATCAAAAGTGATGCCTAGGATTGGTTGAATAGGGACCTTAGGGTCTAAGTTGTAGGGCTATGATAGCATGACAGTTTTTAAAAATAGGCAACCTAGGTGGGTAGCTATCAAAGGATAAAATCTTGCTAAGAGATAAGTTCTTATCTCATAGCCAACCACTAAGGGATAAAATCTTCTTAAGTTGGCACCAACTTAAGCGGATTAGGCTAGGATTTTCATGGGTCTTATGTAGGTAGGGTTAGGGATAGACATAGGTTGTGAGAATAGGTTCCTAATTAAGCTAGGTTGACCCTATGTCTAGTTGGCTGGGTCCAAAGAGGTCCATGAACCTAATTGACTTAAACTAAGTGAATTAATCGAGCTTATAGACCTAAATAGGTTCTTGGGTTAAGGATTGGATATAGGGTAGGTTTGGTAGGTTCTTGGATAGTAAGACAACTCTGTGGATAAAGGGTCAAGATCATGGATAGTGTTATCCATGATTTTGACTTTCGAGCTCACTTATTCAATTTGAGCTGACCTAAGGGTAGGAGTTGGGATAAGGATAGCCTAGGGTTCTAAGGGTAGGATTAGGTTATCCTAGTTCCCCTCTCTCTTCGTTACTTGGATCTTCGTTTCTTCCTTAATCAAATCTTGGTCTTCAACAAGCTCCTAACTTTGTAGCTTTATCTTCTATCCCACTTTTATTCCGCATGGCTCCAAGTCATTCTACATCCTTTAGCTATATTATTCAGAAAAGACCAGAATTAGATAATTAGGCCTAAAATAAACACAATGCATGTGATATGCATGCATGCTCTAAATGCAATATTGACATTTTAAATGCATGATTTTACTAAGGAGCTAACCCTAAATTAAGTGTTGCAGTCGAAAATCATCATTGTTTTGGAAAATAATACATTGTAATATAGTGACGAAAATCGATACAACATTTGCAGTTATAAAGCTCTAGAAATTGTGAGTTTCGAGGTCATTTGTAGGGAGCAAGTGTAGCAAATCAATCCATTAATCACAACAATCAGAAATAATAATGCAATTAAGTCAAACAACTAAAAAGATATTCAATTAGAATCAAGAATGTATCTCAAAATTAGGGACAAAAATTATAAAAAATAAGGCCTAAAATTGGAGGTTGAAACCACCAATTAAGCCCCGCAATTAAGCATAATTCCCAAGGATCAATATTTCAATACTAACCTAAATCAGATGCCAGACCCAAGCACCAGACGACTTAACTTCATACCCCAGATCGATTGAATTTGCCCATGTGTTGGGCATGAATCCCAATGTGCTACAGTGGAAAACCTCCCCCCTCCACCCTCAAAATTTCCTTTCCTCTTTCTCTTTCCATAGATCCGAGTGAGGGGCTAATCGGGTAATGAAGTAAATGGGTCAAGGTCCAGGTCAGCATGCACATGATCGTGGGCGAGGTTGCATGGCACATGCGGTGAGAGGGGCCTCACCGTGTTCTACTAGGGCACGCAGCTAATGCAACAAAAACAAAATAAAGCAATTTTACTTTCAACTGCCCACGATGTGGGACTAAATCCTGGCCTTCCTTCCCGTGCAGCTGCGAATTGAAGGACGCAGTTGCTGCTACTGCTTCGTTGCTTTCACTCGATTGGTGGTTTTGAAGTCTTCAATAGATGAGGCCATGTCGAGTGAGACTGGCAGTAGGTCGATTGGTAGGTAGAGAGAGGCAAACAACATTGAGGTGGATAGTGGTGGCAACGGAGCACCGGTGGTACTGAAAATTCAAGAAAATGGCCGATGGGGCCCATTAAATATATAAGAAGCTTAGCCGTGATGTGGCGAAGCATGTGGTGGTGTTGGTTGTGGGTTTGGTGTGGTGCAGTGGTCTATCGAAGTCTAAAAGGGGGAGAGGAAGGTGCATTGCTTGACGGGGAGGAGAAGCTAAAGCGTTAAATTAGGTTAGGCAAAATGGTCAAGGAGGTGTGTGTGGAGCTTTTGCCTATCATCATTTGGGTGGAGGAAATCGGAGGGAGTCCGATGATGAAGGTGGTCGTGGTGGTAGTTGCTAGAGTCAGAGAAGGAGGAGGAGAACGAGGCGGAGATCTGGGCTAAACCTAATTGGAGCAAGGTGAAGTAGAAGCCCTAAACCTATTGGAAAAATGAAGATGGGAGGTAGGTTGTCGGTGTGGCCATCAGCGAGGAAGAAGATTGGAGATGGAGTCGAATAGGAGGTCATTGGGGCCGAAGCTTGGCGAGAAGCCCCGGTGAGGATTGGGGAAGAAGGATTGTTGCTCGGTTGGCGGCGAGCAACAACGAAGATAGAAGTTGAAGGAGCTCTAGGTCATCATCAATGGCGGCAGAGGAACCAAAAACTAGATGAATTCTGCTTGAGTAGATGTGACCCTTTTTATAGATGAGGTTTTCCTCCATCCGCCCAAAGTAGGCAAGTTTGGAGTCTGATATTGATAGGGAAGACAACTCAAAAATCTCAGCAGACTAATTCCAGCCAAATTTGGTCTTAAATTGATGCTCAGCAGATTGAGAATGATCTTAGGAACATCAATCTCTCCAACATTGGCAAGTTTTTATTGAAGTTTTTTCAATCAATTCTTTGATTGAATGTCAATAGCTTTTGGGTTCTCTCTGTGTTCAGATGACAACAAAGGTGGAGTAGAAAGAGAAGGCTGCAGGGACTCTTTGTTAAGGAGATGAGAAAGATAAGGGCATCTATGCAAGAAAATTCAAAATTTAGGGGTTTAGATGTAAAAATAAGGTTTCTAGTGGCTAAAATGCAAACTAGGTCAAGATGGACTCTAATTGGACCCAAATTTTGGTGCTAACCTAATTTGGACCCAAGGAATCTAATGGTAAACTTGGATTTGAGTTTTGACCACGTTTAGCTAGTTAAATTGCATAGAATCCCAAATTAGGGTAAATTCTCATCTTAAAGTCTATTCTATGTCAAAATGGTTTCAGATGGTCAAAAGTGAAGGTACTAAATCTCTTAGAATATTTTCCAATGATTTCTACAAGGTTTATATTGATTTTATCTTGACCAAAACTTTTTCAATTTAAGTGGGGTTGATAATTAGGGCTTTTAAAACTATTTTCACCCTCGAAATGTATGAAACCATGATTTAGTGTGAACCCACTTTTTAGTCTTTTATGTTCATTTGACCTTCAATTAACCCCTTACTAACCCAATGGTTAATTTACTTTTGTGATGTACTACTAAAACAACAGAATTAACCCTATTTTCTTATCTTCTCAAATCAAATTAGTGTGGAATTGTGACCCTCAGATGATCAATTAGAAGCATTTATCACTTAAATCTGATTAATTTTGGCTAGTTAGGACGCATGATGCTGTTAACATCATTAGGCCAATTAGGGCAAAAAATTAAGCTGTTATCACTACCCTTCCCAGGATTATACTAAATATAGGTCACCACCCTTCTATGAACAACCTGAAATCAAGGAAGGCCCCAAGAACCTTAATTCCTTGACTCCGCTGGATTAAACCTAAACGCACCTAATCCTGAACCAAACCATTCAATTCAGGTGAATCAGGTACAACATAAGGTGTTGGCTAATTTGAGGAACATGATACGATCTTTGGAAAATCAACCAACACCCTGCACTAAAGCAATGGAGACTTTGATTTAGATGATTGATGAGATTAATAGTTCTTTATTAAATTGGCTCCAAAATGTTGAGTATAAAATTTATAGTTGCTCTAGTATAATATTGGGAAGATTCTCAAGTTGAACCCTGATGTAAACACATTTGCTGAGGGTAAAATGCCTATTCATGCATGTTCCTAGGCTTAGATTTGCATTTCATGTTATAAATATTGCATAGCATGCATCATTCTGCATCTAGAGTAGTTGTATATAATTTAGGTTAATTGCATCTTTTTGTGGTTAGGAGAGAAGCATATTTATTTCAGAGCCTCAAATTGATGATCCGACCGTACGGATCTGATCACGACGACGATCGAAGTCCAACGCCTTTGAAATCGCCTCGATCGGAGTCCCGTAGCACCATATGCAGTTCGAGGAAGATCAATGGCCAAGGGACTATGAGACATAATTCGGAACTTCAAATGATAAATCTGACCACGCAGATGGATTCGGGTCGATGATCGCAGCCTAACAGCGTAAAAATTGACTCAATCCAACCTCTGTAGCAGCCCCTACAGCAAGAAGAAGATGGACGGCCCAGACTGTGCCACGTGGCGCAGCCCAGGCCACCAGCACATGCGCAGCACCAACCCGTGGGCGCATGCACGCGGCAAGGCTTGCGCACGTCGCCAACGAAACATGAGGTGGACTACAGCGTCGCATGAGCTAGACTTACAACGACGCTTACAGCCGTCAGTAATTCATCGCATGCCAGTAAAGCCAGTTGTGGGTCCCAGCGGGCATGAGCTGCATTCAGTGACGATTCCAGTGATGGCCTGGATGTCACTAATGGTCCCATACCTATTGTTGCCTCTTCTCCTACAATATAAAAGGACCTACACCCACTCCCTTCCAAGCCATCTCTACCTACTCTACTCCTACTTACTCCCAAGCTCTAGTAAGCCTACCAACGCTCCATTAGTGCTTGTTCTCAAGCTCCCAAGGTGCCTATTAGTGTAACGAACCTCCACCTCACCAAATACTCCTCCAACTTCCCATCTCTATTCATAGGTCACCTTGGAGCTGTCCTCCCACCTCCATTCCGGTAGCAGATCACCTCCATCTTCTCACCTCCATTCCTGAGCCATGCCGAAGCTTTCCTCAACACGATGTCCTCCTGCATCTCACATCCATTATCTCGCTCCTCACCTCCTGCGTCTGAGCTTCCGCCAGGCACTGTCGTCTCACTGAATAGCCGATTTGGGAGATTTCCTCTCACCTCCCTCTCTTTTTTTGCTTTCATAGTAGATTGTAATAAACATTGGATTGATATATATACCATTTTCGTTCCTCATCTCTATCTTGTGCTTCATTTTCTTGCCTTTTATTTTAAAACACAAAAAAATAACAAAACCCTAAAATACCAAAAAGAAACGAATCGAAGCGTGGCTTTCACGTAAAGTAAATGTCGCCTCCCTATGTTCGACCCAGGACTCCCTTAGAGCTTTGGTATAAATTTTATCTAATCGACGTGTTTTGCAACTACAACGACAAGTTACTTGTAACCTCGATTTCCAACATGCGAAACACACACAACCATTTTGGCACCGTTGACAAGGAGGCAACGGAATTTACTTTATTGTTTGTTGCATTTCTTTGCATTTACATAGCATTAACCCTACTTGTCTTTGATCTACTGTCTTGCAGTTACCCTAGCATGGAGATCCAAGTGCGGTAGACCAGAGTAAAGTGCGGGTAGAGTATTTTGCAAGTGTCCCCCACACCACCCCCACCTTAGTTTTCATTCCATAACCTAATAACTCAAACCCAAATCAACTTCGGTGCCTTTTATAAACCCTAGGATAGATTTGGTTGTTTGTTTGCCACCTCCACTCACCTCGCCATCGACATAAATAAAAAAAAAATAAAGAAAGTATTATCTGATTGTGGGATTTTCTGAAAGCTACACACTTAACACCCACAACTTCTTATCCTAAGGCACACAATCACTCGGATTCTACCACTTAACCAGGATCTAACCTGTGGACCCGGTACACTTGAACTAAATACACATAACTGAGTAGAAATATGAATAGGTTAAGCATTCTTGTGTGCCTTAACTAAGTGGTGTAATAGGCCAATTGATTGAGTTGTCTGGACTGCACCACTCAAACTAAAATTGATTGATTGCGCAGTAATCATAGGTCTTAATTGACCTAAATTAAGCTAAGACTTATCATAAGTTAGGGTTATTCATGCATGCATACGCATTATCTGCATCTTTATTGCTTTCCTTTAGCTATGCGTAAAATAATGTTATAATGTGCTGATTAAGTGTATTATGTCGATTGCAGGCAATAAGCAGATCTGGAGCTGGATCCGGAGCAGGATCTGAAGCTGGATATGAAATAATGGGAGTTTTGGCAGAGCGGGAGCAGAAGGCCTAGTTTAGATGTAGGAATAATAATGTAAGGGGGTTAAAGGTTTTCTATTCTATTAAGTACAAATAAAGTAGTAAAATGTGAAGAGCTTAGGTCCATCCTAGCCCTAATATAGCCTAGAGACTTCCCCAAGCCTTAGCCACCCTTAGATTAGGTCACAGCACCCTAGGAAGCCCTAAAACCCTAGTTCCAACCCTTCTCTAGACGTCCAGATAAGTTTTAAGACGTCCAGGACCCTCAGCCAACTCCCGCACACTTCAAACCCACTTCTGCAGTGTTATAGGACGTCCAGACACTTTGTCAGACGTCTAATTTCTGCAGAATACCCAAAAAGGAACCCGAAATCCTTCCTGACTCTGATTGGATGTCCAGACAACAAGTCTAAACTTCTGATTTTTGAGTATAAGACGTCTGATTATATAATTAGACATCTGATACTGCTCTCCAATTCCTGTTTTGAGATTTAAGCCTTGATCTTGGATCTCTAGGTCCCTAAACCCAATTCCAACCCATAAGAACCTAAATTAAGGTGCCCTAACCCTAGTACATCACCTCCAGACCTCCCTAAGGACCTAATTAGGTCCTCACTAAACCTAATTGACTTGGATCTTAGTCAAATCCATCGGCCTATTCAATTGGACTCATTGAGTCCAATTGAGCCCTGATCTCAGCACACACTGTCCAATTATTCTCAGTGAGAGTCCAATTGACCTAGACCTGACTTAATTGAGTTGTTTTACTCTCAATTAAGTTTCCACACACCCAATTAAACTTGTACTAAGTTTAATTGCACTTTACCTTAGTGAATTAGGGTTTATAACCCTAATTTGAGACCTACCTTCACCTAAACCCACTAGAACACAACCTAATCAACCTAGCCACCTAAGTTTCGACCCACACACACCCACACACACCATCCACACGAAAATATCTAGCCTAGAGTTCTCTACAACTCTCTACCATGTGTGGTTGCCTTGGTTGCCAAAAATAGCAACCAAGAGCCATTCAATTTTTAGATCCACATTTGGTGCATCTAAAAACCACCATCCACCCTCTCTCTCTCACTCTCCCACGAGCTCCCACCATAGGCCTATCTAGAGAATTCCATAATTCTCTAGAGAGCTTCCATTGGGTCTATAAAAGGACCCCATGGGTGGCCATTTGCACCCATTCACTCCCTTGGCAATTGCTCTCCATTGGTGCCACTCACTCCACCTCCACTTAGCCACTCACTCCACCTCCATGAGCTCACTACCACCACCATGGAGGAAACCATGCCGGGATGCTGGATCAACCCTACTTCTCTCCATGGGTCGGCCTAAGCTACATTGGCCGCCCCTCATTCTCTTCTAGACCACTCCAAGGCCATCGGGGACCACCCCTGAATGCCGTCTATTCTTTTAGCTCTAGATCATGCTCTTCATAATTTTTATTGCTTTCATTTACTGCTTAGTGGAGTAGTCTTACTTCTCCCCCAATGATGCATGCGAAATCCCCCTGTTGATTGATTTAATTTTAAGCATTCATGTATAAGCTTTCCTCAAGATTTCCTTGTGCAACAACTCTCCCATGATGAATGAAATTTCATTTTATATATATATATCTCTTATGTGTTTGAAATCAACTTGAGCTGAATGATTATCATATTTGAGTGATTTAAGTGCCTGCTCTTTAACTGCCTATAGATTACGCACAAGCATGTCGTTTAAATAAACTAGAGTGGCTTTAAGATCGATTTCAAAAATAAAAACAACGCCTCCCAGAGATGAACGACCGAGACTCAAGTCTCGTTATTTTCAAAATAATATCTTTGTTGGATCGTATTTCGCAACTATACTACGATGCTTTTATCAAAAAAATGCGATCTATGACATTCCAACACTAATCCATCAAGTAACTTGCCACTTCGGGTTGATTCTTAGGGCTGAACCAGGCACTCCACATTATTTTTTATTTTTAAAGGAACATATCATCACCCGTGCTTTCAAAACTTGGAGTGTTCTACTAAACCTTGATTGAACAAACCTAAGAGTTAAACCCTAAAAGCTACTAAACAAGGTTAAATCCTAAAAGACACATCATCAAATAACCTCATTTGAAAACCTTGGTTGCGCATGCACACACATTTTAACTAATCATTAAGGGCACAACCCATCTAAAGGGCCCATCACATTCCTGAAGCACCATTGTCCCAAGCCTAACAAAAATTGATTAGACGTTGGCCCTAAGGATTGGTTCGCTCATCAAGATCCAGATTGAGATTATTCACGATTAACCTACTTATCCTAGTCAATCTGATGTCTAACTAGGGGAGTAGCATCAAATGACCACGGCTGGGGGTTACATTAGGAACCGGAGTCGTAAGCCAATGGAAGAACCTTCTCCCCAATCCCTCCTAACCGGTTGGATTGCCTGGACATAAGTAGAGTAAATCATCTATAATCTTAGGATGGATTTTGAGAGTCTGTAGACCTTTAGGCTACCCAACCTAAGGACAGGCTTGTATTTTGTATTGTAGGGCTCCTTTCTTTTCTGATTTCCCTCCTTACTTCACCATGTACCCTTCCACATCCTACACACATTTCACATCCTGTCCTCCTTCCACCACTTATCCCCAAGATGATTACTATCCTGACAAGACTTGTAATTACCCATCCACTAGCCGGGATGACTTTGATTGGGGATATGAATCCAGACCTCAATGTCTAGGGCCTAACCATGGACAACAAGACTATGATTGTTATCCTTCCCAGAGCTATAATGATTATGGATCTCTATCCTTTGATGACCAAACCAACCCGATCTACAATCAGGAAGGATATCATGATTATAGAACCAACCCTCCCTAGTATTCCACTGAATATAGGTCACCACCATCCTTTGAACAACCTAGAATGACCTACTTTCAGGGAGGGGCCCGAGAACCTCGACATCTTGAGTCCCCTAGATTCAACCCAAACCCACCCAAACATGAATCAAACCAGTCGATTCAGGTGAACCAGATCCAAGATAGAGTGTTGGCTAATTTGAGGAACACCATACAATCTTTAGAAGCCCAACCAACACCATGCACTGAAGCACTGGAGCCTTTGATCAAAATGATTGATGAACTTAATAGTTCTCTATTGGATTTGCTCCAAAGTGTTAGGGATAGCCTAGGTGAGTTTCTACTTAGGAAGTTATCGAGGTTAAGGATGAAATTTGTCTTTGCCCTAGTCAAATCTTGGGATGATTCTTAAGATGAATCCCCTTTAGGAGAGCCAATGTCTGAACCCGCTCAGGCGCCTATCGGGGGGGATGCATTTTCTGAGATCGGAGATGACCAAGTTGGGCTAGAGCAACCATTTGAGGATGAACCGATTGATTCACCCGAGATCCCCAAGTTAGGAAACAAAGAAAATTATGTCTCCTTTGATCAAGAAATGGTTTATGATTTTGAGACATATATAAATGAGGATCATCAATTCTTTGGCTCTGAGGTGAAGAATCTTTAGATGATGTCTCACTTGAACATAAGGAAAATGATTTTAGTGAGACAAACGGGCATGAGGAATCTGATGAACCATTTGATAGCTCATTCATTGAAGATTTGGATTCAGTTGGGGTTAACTTGGAGGATCTGAATCTTGATGATTCAATCAGTGACCCTAGTCCTCATCTGCACCCCAAAGAGCTAACTTCTGAGATCTTTGTGCCCATGTCAATCTTGATTCAGCAATGATTTCTAGACTTAGGAGAATCATACGGGGTGAATAATATGCTAGAGGTCCCGAAGCCTGAGCCCTTGATGTTGGAGGATAGAATTGTTGAAATAAAGATTTGGGAGGCTAATTCTGAGGGAAGTTTGATTTTGGATCTAAGGGTTCCTTTTGACCTAAAACCATCTACTTTCTACCAGGACCTGATGGGTCGGCCTGGATAGGTTGTTAATATGATATTTTTATCGTTGAAATGTGTATAGTGGTTAACCTAATTCAGACCTAACCATCTCTTTACAAAATTTTTAACCTGGCCTAATTGATTTTATCTTGTCACTTTTAGGCCCAGGGTCGAACACAGGGAAGTGGGGTTAAAGTCGAGTTTCTACGTTTTCCTTAAAACGTGTCTCTTCCATTCATTTATTGTGTTTTTGGTGTTTTTCTTATTTAGGTTTTTTTATGGTAATCCTTGTTCTTGAGGCACACCCTCAAAATTGTGTCCTTGGCTTTTAGCCAAATAGAGTCCCAAAACAAGTCTTGCTACTCGCAAGACGAGGTACCTGCAAGTCAAAGATTATCTTTTCTTTTTTTATGTATTTTTTTATATCTTTTTACTAATAGAAAAGCAAATAGACAGAAAGTAAATATAATCTGTATATATATATATGTAGTATATATATAAAGGGGTGGGGGTGGAGGTGGCGATGGAGTGTAGCACTATGTCGAGTCAGTCGACGTCTAGAGAGACGCAACCAACACGACTAGGTGCCGCGTGGAGTGTGGATGGAGGATGGATGATGTATGGGACCACGCTTTTTTTGTACGCGTGTATCAAGGAATATCAACAACTGGTGCAGATATTCCTGCAATACAGCGTACAATAAATAACATGAAAATATATGTACATATGTATGTATATAAGTAAATATATCTATATATATATAAATGTATAGTTATATATGTATAGATATATATATATAGATATATATGTGTATATATATGTATATAAGTATATATATATATTACTATATATATGTATATATATATGTATATAGATATGTATCTGTATATATGTATATAAGTATATATGTATATATATATATAAGTATATGTATAAGTATATAGATGCATATATAAGTAGATATATATATATTATATATATATGTATATATATTATATATATGTGTATGTATACATAACTATATAGATCTACTATGTATATAGATATATATATATATATATATGTATGTATGCATATATATATATATTTATATATATGTTACTATAAGTGTGTGAGTGTGCGTGTATGTGTTGGTATAGGTGTGTGTGCATCGGTGAATGTGTGTGTGTGTGCGTTGCTGTGAGTGTGTGTCTGTTAGTGAGTAAAAAAGAGAGAGAGAGAGAGAATACGTGAGAGAGAGAACGGGAGCGGGCGGGAGAGATCAGTAGAGAGAGAGAGAGTGGGCGAGCGAGAGATCGCAGACGCGCGAGTTAAGATGTCTGCCGCCTCCGGCGGACGTCTGACGCCGCATCGTCTGAAGGCGAAGGCAGACGTCTGAAGATGGCGGGTGCGGGCGCGGCTTCGCGTAGGGTTCCTGCAGGCATGCGCGAAGGCGACGGGCGGGCGAAGGCGTGGAGGAGCGAGCGTGGAGGAGGTCTACAGGTGGTCGTGGAGGGTAGCGGAGGGTCGCGGAGGAGGGCAGGGGTCGGCGCGAGGCCGTAGCCGGCCGCTGCAGTGCGTGCGGCGGCGGCTACGGGTGCAACTGCGAGGCGGACAGAACGGAGACGGAGGCGGGGAACGCCCTGCAGACGTGCGCGGAGGCGGTGAGCGACTGCAGGGACGGTCGCGGAGGAGCGGGGAGGACCTGCTGCTGCTGCCGTGGCTTCAAGCTTCGAAGCTTGGAGCGGCGGCAATGGCGTTAAAGAGAAAAAAAATGAAGCGAGGGAATGCACCACGCCCACCGGCTCATCGAAGAGCTGGGCGGTGGTGCTCCCACTGTGGTGGTGTGCACCACAGTGGGTTCTCCTGCTCGCCGGGTGCCTCCTCGACGGAGGGCTGACGTATGGGAGGGGAAAGCGGTGGAGAAGATGGCTACGGGTTTGTTTCGTTGCTGCAGCAGTCTCTGTTGCGAGGATGAAGCTGCAGCTACTTATAGAGGAGGAGAGAGTGGCGTGCCGGCTGCAGCAGGGAGAGGGTGCGCAAGTTGCAGCTGTAGGGAGTGGCGTTGGCAGGGAGAAGTGACGGGAAGAAGTGCTGCGTTGCATGCAGCTACGGGAAGAGTGCAGCCGCGGGAAGGAGAGAAAAGAAGAAATCAAGAGGAAAAATAAAAAGAGGGTGATTTTGTAAGGAGGCACTTGAAGAAAAATGTAACTATGCAGGCGATTGTTTCACTCCTCTTCCTCTCTTGATTAAATGCATGCATGCAAGTGTTTTTACAAATGTGATTACAGGATCCTATTATGCAATGTTAATGCTAGAAAATAGCACATGAAGGCGTTATTACAGGCGTGTTTTGAGGTGCAAACAGGACCCTTACGATATCTTTCGTGTGGAAACTAAGCTCGAAATAACTGATTATTTTTCTGAGCTAGAAGTTTAGTGGACAACCGCACCTGTTGAATCATCTTTACCCATTGTCCGACACTTTGGTCTTGGGTTGCATACCACTAAACCGCAGGCCCGGCCTTGCAAACACAACAACCTTCAGTTCTGGGTAATTTTCATCCAGAACTTGAGAACCACTCGACCCTGGGGCATGGGTCTGCACCATAATCTAGTCCACATCTGTGGACATATTCTGTTGGCAGGCTTCACGATCAATATTTTTATTTTGATTCTGACCCGCACTTGTGAATTCTCAATTTCTTCTTTGTATGTATGTTATGACTAGCTGAAGGCATTAAACTTAGCACATGTGTATACACTCTTCTCTCTGCGGAGCTGATTGGATTTTCACGACACTCAGGTGATGTTCTGTTTACTCTGCCCTCTTCATGTCTTTATTTTTACAATGAGGACATTGCATCATTTAGGCAAGGGGGGGTGGATAATCAATTCCTGAAATCATTATGATAACTCCATAGAATTTCTTTTAGTTTATTATAAAGTAAAAAAAATAAAAAATTTGAAAAAAGTTAAAAAAAGAAATTAGGAAAATATAACTTGGTCATTTGGAAGTTATTAACTTTTGGAAATGATACGAGAGGACCTAAACACCTAGACTCTTCAGGTCTTCAGCCTTAATTAGCCCAGGTGTCCACTCAAATGTGGACTTAGTCTCGAGTCCTCGCCAATTAAAATTCATTTTAATTTGGTAAATAATTTGGGATGATAAGTATGCAACTTATCAACCTGCCCTTTGATTTGGGGGGACTTTAAGCATAAGCATCTGCACACTTTTTTTTGCACTGATTCACTTTCCGACGATTTTTACAGAAATTGGGTAGCTAATGGATCAACTTGGTTGGTATGCTTGGCAAGTTGTCGGTGGTAACAGCTCATCGATTGGTTGTCCAAAGCCCAGCCACAAGACCATTTTCGTTGTATTGCCTTTAGGTAAATCTTACATCAGGGAAGCCACCTACTTAAAGAAAAAAAAAAGAAGAACTCAAAAAGAAAAGAAAATAAAAAAACAAATAAAACCGCACTTCACCACAAGAGTATGGCTGGCAAGTTGTCGGTGGTAACAGCTCATCGGCTGGCTGTCCAGAACCCAGCTCACAAAAAAAAAAAGCACAATAATTCCCAAAACACTTATGGAAGAAGCGGGGAAGTAGAATAAACCGGAGAGATATACACTGGGTTTTCCCTTGTGTTGACCCCATAAATAGAAGAAGTAGGGAGAAAGTTACCGGTCGTAAAGATAAACCTTTTGGCAAGGTCACCTAGGGTCGTAGAAACCCAAAGTCTGTCTTAACGGCCATTTTGTGAGTCTATCACTTTTTCACAAAGATGCTTAGTAATTAGAGTCCTTTTCAAGTCTTGGGCAAGTCGGGTAGCCGTAAAAAGTTATCTCAGAACTCTCAAACACCAAAAGCACCAAAAAAATTTGAAAAAAAGAAAAATAAAAAATATATATATATCTTCCCATCTCAAATAAGGCGAGAACTTAAGCGGTTTGCATTCTGGCAGACACATGGGTACTGTTGAGTTTTCGTAGTTTAGGACCTTAGTTGAAATTTTCTATTGTTAATAAATGACTTAGGCCTAGCTGATCTAATCCTAATTCTACTTTTATACAAAGCATATAGTTTAATTTTGCTAGCGACTAGCAAAAGATAGGCATGGGGTTATGATGTAAGCAAGTTTGTTAAGGGTAAAAAGCCTATTCATGCATGTCCCTAGGCTTAGATTTGCATTTCATGTTATAAATATTGCATAACATGCATCATTCTGCATTTAGAGTAGTTGTATATAATTTAGGTTAATTGCATCTTTTTTGTGGTTAGGAGAGAAGCATATTTATTTCAGAGCCTCGGATTGATGATCCGACTGTATGGATCTAATCAAGACGACGATCGGAGTCCAATGCCTTTGAAATCGCCTCGATCGGAGTCCCATAACACCATATGCAGTCCTAGGAAGACCAATGGCTACGGGACTAGGAGACATAATTCAGAGCTTTAAATGATAAATCCAACCACACGAATGGATTCAGGTCGATGATCACAGCCTAACGGAGTGAAAATCGACTCAATCCGACCTCTGTAGCAGCCCCTACAACAAGAAGAAGATGGATGGCCTAGACTGTGCCACGTGGTGCAACCCAGGCCGCCAGCACTTGCACGCAGCACCGCACGCGCGCAGCAGCATGGGTGCACGTGCAGGCATGTAGGCACACATGCGCGCAGCGCCGTGCCAACCCGAAGGCATGCGCACTCGGCCAGGCAGGAGCGCATCGCCAGCATAGACTGAGGTGGACTGCAGCGACGCATGAGCTGGACTTACAGTGGTGCTTACAGCCGTCAGTAATTCATTGCATGCCAGCAAGGCCAGTAGTTGGTGCCAGTGGGCATGAGCTGCCTATAGTGACGATTCCAGCGATGGCCTGGATGTCATTAATGGTCCCATACTATTTTTGCCTCTTCTCCTCCACTATAAAACGACCAACACCCCCTCCCTTCCAAGCCATCTCTACCTACTCCACTCCTACCTACTCCCAAGCTCTAGCAAGCCTACCAATGCTCCATTAGAGCTTGTTCTTAAGCTCCCAAGGTGCCTATTAGTGTAACGAACCTCTGCCCCACCAAATACTCCTCCAACTTCCCATCTCCCTTCATAGGTCACCTTGGAGTTGTTCTCCCACCTCCGTTCTGGTAGCAGATCACCTCCATCTTCTCACCTCCATTCCGAAGCCACGTCGAAGCTTTCCTGAACATGACATCCTCTTGCATCTCACCTTCATCATCCTGCTCCTCACCTCCTTCATCCAAGCTTCTACCAAGCACTATCATCTCGCTGAATAGCCGATTCAGGAGATTTCCTCTCACCTCCCTCGCTTTTTATGCTTTCATAGTAGATTGTAATAAACATTGGTTTGATATGTATACCATTTTTGTTCCTCATCTCTATCTTGTGCTTCATTGACTTGTCTTTTATTTCAAAAACACAAAAAAATAACAAAACCCTAAAATACCAAAAAGAAACAAATCGAAGTGCGGTTTTCACATAAAGTAAACGTCGCCTCCCTATATTCGACCTGGGACTCCCTTGGAGTTTCGGTATAAATTTTATTTGATCGACGTGTTTTGCAACTACGACGACAGGTTACTTGTAACCTCGATTTCTAACACGCGAAACACGCACGACCAAACCCCCTAAAGAGAGCCAAAGTCAAAACCTGCTCAAGCACCTTTTGGAAGGGACACATTTTGTAAGACTGGGGATGACCAGGTTAATTTTGAGCAACCCATTGAGGATGATGTCATTTCCACACCCGAGATCCTTGAGCCAGGGAGAGGGGAGAAATACATCTCCATGGGCAAGGGAATGATAGATGATTTTGGGACAAATATAATGAGGATGAAGAATTATTTAATTCTGAGGGTGAGGAATCTCTTAATGAACTCCTACTTGAAGTTAAGGAAAATGACTTTAGTGAGACAAATGGGCTTGAGGAGCATGATGAATAATTTGATAGCTCAAAAATTGAAGATTGTGATCCTGTTGAGGATAACTTGGTGGATCCGAATCCTGATTTACTAGAAGATTCAATTAGTAGCCCCATTCCTCAACCACACCCTAAATGGTTGAATAATAATGTTTTTGAAATCATCATACTGATAAACGCCAATTTATCATCGCTCTTATGCCTTAAAACTTATCTCGCTCTTAGGGCTTTAACTCCGTAAATAGGTTTTCATGCTGCATTTAACCATTCACTTAGGATAGGCATGCATTACATTCTAAAATTTCTATTGCATTTTTAATGCATTTACTTTAGTGTCAGGGATAGGCAGATAGTCAGATCCCACAAACCTTAGCACTCTAGAAGGAAAAATATAAAGGAGAAGACCACATCAGTAGGATCTCAGCTAGATCCAGCTCATTCCATCTAGATCCCAGCTCCTTCTAGCTAGCTCAACTCATCCATAACTCCATTTAGCTCATCTCAACTTAATGGAAGCTCAAGCTAGTTCACCTCAACTCCATTCAGCTCGCATCAATTGGATGGCAGCTCAAACTAACTCAAGACAGTTGACCTTAGCTCCATTCCAGCTCCTCCAACTCAAAATAGTTCACTGGAAGCTCTACCTAACTAGGACTAGCTACTGCCATCAACTAGTTAAGCATAGTCAGTTGAAGAAGATGTCAACAATCTCAAGCTAGCTCAAGTCCAGCTCTCAGAGACTCAACCTAGCTCAACTTGGTTGAGCTTGTTGGTGCAAGGGCACCACGATTGTTAATTGTGATGATAACAAATCACTTATTATTTAACATTTGCATTCGATTCCAAGATTTCAGGTCAATTGCAAATGGATACAAGTGTGAAGGACCTCAAGCTCGCGTCCATGGTGGATTGGAGAGCTCATTGGAGGAGAAGAAGCTTCGATTCGGCGAGAGCTTCAAGATTGACATGAAGAATAGGATAGATGTTTATTCTAGTCATGTACTCAGCTTTTTTGTTCTTTGCTTTCAATTTCTTAAATCATATGTTAAAGAGACTCAAAGTTGCCTACCTTAAGTCCTAAGATCGCCTACTAAACCCTAGGACACTTACACAACTCTTAGAGAAGTTAGAAAACCAAAGTAGGCATCAAACACCCTGATCAGACGTCCAATGTGGACTTTAGATGTCTGATCTTGACTTTTAAGACATCTGAATGTTTGATAAGACGTCAAAAACACTTAGGCTGGAGAACCACTCCCTGTTTGCCATGTTTAGACCACTACTAGAAAATCAAGAATTGGTCATGGGTATTTGGTAACGGTTTTGGGAACTATGATCGAAAGTAAGTTATGGTCACGATTCCGCTAAAAACCATGACCAAATAGGCAGAGTGAGATTTGTTTTCTATTTTAACCTTTTGTTAGGAGTTTGACGACCGTGACAAAATGCTTTGGTGATGGTTCCAAGTGGGACCGTGGCCATAGCCTTCCCTTTGGTGATGGTTCCAAGTGGAACCATGGCCATAGCCTTCCCTTTGGTGACCTCCAAAAATTTCCCCTTCCCTCCTGCCCTCATCGGAATTTCCCCTTCCACTCAAAATCGCGGCCAAAGGATTTTTGCATTTAAAAGAAAAACTCCCCCTAAAACCCTTTCCCCTTTCCCACTTCCACCCATCCCTACATTGTGCCCTCGCCCTCTGTGGCCTCCCCTCAACCCTCCACCTCCTCTCCTTTGTTGACTCCGGTGCCAACACAACCCACTTCCCCATCGTCGTTGCCGGCTTCAACTTCGACTGCGGCACCTCCTACGAGCAGGCACTCGTCACCCTCAGTGCCTTCGAGGTTCGCTGAATTGTCACAAGGTCCTTCACCATGATCTTCCACAACTCCATCACCATGGGAGAGATCTACCCTATCGAGGTCGAAAGTGAGGAGAGCAAGCTCATCAATCACACCACGGGGAAGGTGTACTAGTTGAAGCCCATCAGGGATGCCAGACCAATCATCGAGGCCAACGAGATCTTTGCCTACGTGAGGAAGGTGGGGATGATCTATGCATGTTGAACCCAGTGGTAAAGGCTTATCCCTTTTTTCCTTCCCTTAATTATGTGCATAGTTTATTATAAATTGTATTCGTGTCAAATGGGGAAATCAAAAAATTAAGTAGCAAGTTATAAGAGGGACCTATTTACAATGCAGGTAATTACCAATTTGGGTGCTTCATATATTCTCCCCAAGAAACCACTAATATAGGCAAGGACCACAAATCAGAGTTCCCTTAATTATTGTAGATTATGCATTGATTCTATATAATGGATCAAAGGACTTGTATCCATAATCCGTCGTCTCTTGTTGAGTAACCCAATTTAATTTTGACACAAGGCTCTAAACACCCCAGATAACTTAGGAAAACATAAAACACGATTATAAATCAATCTACTTTCTCAAACACAGAACTTCCAGTCATATCAAAGGGAAAAGACTTCAAACAATATCCAGATCACCAATCTCACCCTTAAAGCTAAAGCATAGAACTTCAAACTGCACAAAGGTTCAGATAGGATCAAGTTGATGCCTGCAAGAACTTGAATCCAAGGTGTGACCATGGGAAGAATCCAACTTTGGCCAACCGGTGTTTGAGCTAAGAGTAGGGAGATCTAATCAAGTGGAGCAGGCAAGCCATCGTGGTACTCAACTTGTGGGACCATAGCCCATAAGTTGGGACAAAGGTCCATTGGAAAAAACACATTGGTATCAATAGTGCTCAACATGGATTTTTTCTTCAAGTTGGATACACATGCAATCCACTTATCTCAAGCACCTCTGCCTGTTCTAAATTCCTTTTTTCTTTTTTTTAGAAGGCAAATACGATGGAAATGGAATTTGATTTCATGGCATTAAGTCATTTACAGCAATATGCTTACCCCTTGGCTATTCTTTGAGCTATTTGGCTACACTAAAATGGTGTTATCTTTATGGGAGAGTACTTTGGGGTTCTTTTATTCTTCGAAATGAGAAGGAATGATCACACGAGATTCGTGATTGCCTAGTTTATTAAAAAGAAAATGGTCTGTAAGTTTAAAAATATGTTACCAAAAGTTCTTGAGAGACAAAAGTCCCTAAATCTCTCTACAAGCATTTTCAATTAACAGTCCACCCTTCTTAAAGATCACCACATTTCTTTGGAGCCAAACACCCGAAAAAACCACAAATGGCTCTGCTTATTCCTTTGATCTGAAAGAGCCTTGATGCATGGACCCCTAAAAGCTCTCCCAAGAGTCAACAACCACCCAATGTTCAAAATATTATTTTTAGAGCTTTCTCTTCGAGCACTAGTTAGCTACAATGTTGACAATCTGTTTTCTTTATAATGCCTGTAACATTTTTCTTTTTTCAAATAAAAAGGTTAATGCTTGTAACTTTTGTCCAAGGCATTAATGATATGATGTTCCCTGACCTCGAGAAATCACCCACTTTTTTCCACCAAGAAAGATGAATGATAACTCAGCAAGAAACATCCACACACTATTCTAAAAAAAGACACTGTTTATTAAAGTAAAGATAAGGTAAGAGATGTGCTACCAACCTTTCCCACTTTTGCTTTATATCAGAGGCACAACTTGTAATTACCTCTGTTAACTTTTGTGTTGTTTCATGTTTGGTCTATTTTCCAAGTGTTTGGTCATTTTAATAACAACTCCACTAAAGATAGGCAGATATCTATGATGATTTAGTTAGAATAGAAGGTAATTCTAAGTAAATGAAGATCCAAAAGTAAGTAATATGATGTGGCATCTTCACAGAATGAGATACAAAATACATCTGAAAACCATTTCATTGTTGACCATTGGTGTAGATAAGCAAAACCATGTGCAACAATCAAAATGAAAGCACTCAAGGACAAGGCTAATTTACTTTGTGTTCGTCATTATTTTTAATATCTATTCTCTTTTAAGATCTAATGGGATGGATCTATAAAAGTAATAGTACTAACGTTGATTCAACTTTTGCATCCCAATAAGCCCAATCAATGGTCCTCAACATCTATTATGTTCTTTCACTATCACCCACCCTTCATTTCTATATTATTGATGGAAATGGCTTCCTAGAGTGTCCCATACGTGCCATTAATAATACTAGCTCCTACTTTTACTAGCTTTATTATGTGCTTCATATCGCTTAGAGCATCTGCTTTGATTTTGGCATCATAGAACACGATATTAGTGTGGTTGGAGTATTTTTTTTTATCTCAGTATGCAAGGGATTTGTCAAGGCAACAAAACTTTGCTAACTGATTTTAAGGACAACCCATCATTTAATGAGGAAGATGAAATCAATGCTTGTGAAGAAAGAAATTTAGATTCCAATGCAAGACAGTTGAAGGGGAAAGTCTTCATGGAATCCCCTTCATAGATTCACAAATTATTCATAGATCCAAGGATAGCATTATCTGTGCTATATTTTTCTGTACTTAGGTGAGGATTTTTGTTAATTAACCAATAGCATTGACTAAATCTTGTATTCTGATTCAATGTCGTATCCAAGACTTATTTTTGAAGGATTGGCATACTAATATTTAATCCTCTTTTATCTTCTTTAACTTCTTAACAAAACAAATGTAAAAACTAACTCTATCCTCTTGTGTGGTCTACAAATACATGTAATGTGCACCTTGTGATGAATGAGCAAGTCAAATACATTTCCTCCACTTTACGTTTTTGACAAGTACCTCATTCACCCTTCTAGTTGTACTTCACTCCTTTTACTAGATCCCATTTGCTGCTACCACTATTTCTCGTACGATAATGAATCAGCCAAACAATCTATGCCCCCTTGACAGATACAGTATTGAATTCTCACAAAACTGATATATTGTTGTCTATACTTGCTTAAGTTATCTGATTTCCAATTGGGTCATGCTTTACACTTAATGGCTAGTCTAATTACATTGGAGGTCTCCATTGCTTTGGTGTTGTTAGTGCTCACTGAGTTATTTGATTTCTAGGTGGCTTCACACATTACATTTTGAGATTTAATGTAAACTCTAATTACATGCAGTTCTCCATTATCATTATCCACATTGTGTTTGGACTGGTATAAACCTTGAAGGGCTTAGTTCTAACCATTCAAGCTTTTTCTTGGTTTCTATTTTGATTCTTGATTGTGCATTGGTTATATGTTGTACCTTCGTTAGATTACCATGGCTACTATTTCTTTGGATATCACTATATTGTATTGATTACAACATTTGACGATATATTTTTGATACATTATTCTTATCGTGAACATGGATTTCTAACTCTCTCTCTCTCTCGCCCTCTCTCTTTTTCAAATTTGTTTTCAAGCGAACAAACGACATATTTTTGTGACACAAAAGCATCTAAGTGATTTCTATTATTGCCTCCTTATGTTCGACACTCAGACTTACATCCGATTCTTTATTTAAAATTGATGCGATAAACGTGCTACAACGAATGTTTTTATGCAAATGAATCTACCAAATGTCAATTTTTGGCGCCGTTGCTGGGGAGGAAATGGATCTCTTATTCACTTTCATATTCTTGGTCATTATTCATATTTTTATTATCTAACTTTCTATTCTCCCTCTTCTTGTGGTTGCAAGACCTCGTGCATCAGCAACTGGAGGAGAAATAGTTGGGTTGGATCAAAGGAAGCACAAGAGGAAGACCACCATCGACCTGAAGGCTTGATCTGGTCTTCCCACAATCCAAAGGTAACTTCTCATTCTTAGACCAAGAATAATGTTGGTGTTCTAAAAGAGACTCTCTTTTGTTTGTCGAAGAAAAACACCACCACTAAGCCTTCAACCCGTTAACTTCGAATGATCATTTTCTAGACTCAAGTTGAGGACATGATTAAAGGACCTAAAACACCTGTAAAAATTTTGAGAAAAATCTCAGAGGTGTTCCTTCCAGCAGGCGACCACCCCTTCAAATTTCAGAGCTAAACTTCGTGTGGTTTGGCCGTGAGAAATTTGCTACTAGAAGCATGCAAGGCTATCCTAAGTTATGGAGATCTGTAGGGTGCTCCAACTGCTACGAACACCACACAGTTGGATTTATGAGAAATTCATATTTCTAGAATGTTCTTGAAATTATCTACACTTCATCTTAAAAACACTTTTGCATCTGAAATTGATTAGCGCTTGTTCTGATCAACACATTAAACTTACACACTGATTTAGAGGTTCTGGATAGATTGACCCCCTCTTGGAAAAATGTGAATTTGGGTGGTCTATCATCCTCAAGAAATATTAAAATTAATTTTTTTGAAAATCTCACTCGATTTTAATTAGGATAGGGTCATTGCTTGTTTTGATTGGACCCTTCTTTGAAAGAAAAAATCCTAAAAGAGATTCATTGAATAGAAGCTGCACACTCTAGGATCTTCCACACTAGGGAGTTTTTGATTTTTTAGACACACAAAAGGCCTAAAAGAAAATCAATCTTCACCAACCATGTGCTTATACATTTGTGCCCAATTTGAAGGTGTAAACAAGTGAAAAGCTTTAAAAGCCATTAAAGCAAGATTTAAATCCTAAAAATCACACATGTCAATCTTGCTTGCTAAGGAACACTTGTTTTGGCATTGGGTCCTTGCACCCAATTGTGCACACTATTTCAACTTGAATTTTGAGGGCATTAACCCCTTTAACACCCTTCACTTAATCCATGAGCACAAGCATTGACCTATCCCTAAAAACTTAGACGTTGGCCCTAGGACTCATTGAGTTCGTTTCAGGGTATTTTCCTGAATGCTTAGTGAATTAGTGATGTCGGCTTGCTCCAAAAGGTGCTAAGTTGGGAGGCTCGATTGTAAAACGACTTAAGCAAGCTGGGGTTTGGCATAATTAGTGGCCTTCGGGAGACACTCTCCCTACTTCGCCTTTCCAACTCTACCATCTTTAGGAGTAAGGACAACACCAAATTAACTATGTGCTCGAAATCTGCTTCTGAGGCGTAAGTTGCCTAGGTGTACATTATAGGGCTTAGTTTTGCTTGCTTGATTGTGTACATAATTCTCTCGTCTATTCTTTCCTGATCCATCCATGGATTTTAATGCTTATCCATCCTACCCAAACTATCCCCAACATGATTTGTATTCTAACCCAAGTAGATCGTATCAATAGTTTACTTGGTATAACGAGCCACCTAGTTGGGGATGTAATCCAGGACCTGAGTATCTAGAAGACCCTTCTTATCCCAACTATCCCAATTTCACTCAACCCGCACCAACTTCCTATTGGGATACATCAAACCCAACAACCCAGGGTTACGATCCAAACCTTGCAGATCCTTACCTTGATTCTCCTTATGATGGCTCTTCTTTTAGGTCCCACACACCCACTAATCAATTTGATAGGACCTACACTCTAGGAGAACACCTAGGCCCCTACCCTTCCCAGGACCATAACCAAGATAGGTCATCTGAATTCAAGGATCTCTCCTACTTGACCTATGGATTGGAAGGGATTCTACAAAAATGGAAATCAAAGGATGATCATAAAGCTAGTAAAATCAAGAATGATGAAACCTTGCTTTGGACCGCTGATAAAGAATCTGAAGGGGAGGAGGACGTAGAACCTCAATTATTCTGGAGCAAGACTAAACAGAAAATGGTGTATCTTGAAGAATTAGACCCCGAAAATGATAGAATAGAGGACCCACCTAAGAATCTAAACCCCAGTACAGATTCTAGTGCACATCCTCAACCATACCCTCCTAACCTTGATTTGAATGGTAAGGAGGAAATCCAAGGGAAACCTAATGACACTCTGTCAATTCTTGATAACCTTTAGTTGGAGTTATATAGATAGAATCAAGAATTGATTAAGGGGAAACAAGCCATTATGGATATGTTCCAACAATTGGATGAAAAGGGTCAATAGAAAGTGATGAAAGAAACTTCTTTCTCAGAAACAATGGAACAAGGCCCCGTGATAATTGATTGGACAACACCTAGTTGCCCTAAATTGGTGCAGTCCACTATCAACACTTCCCTAATGTTGGAAAGCATTAAGGACCCTTTCGAACACAAATACGTAGAAAATAAGGATGAATCTAAAAATTTGAATGATAAGATTAGGGTCGATGTCCCATAATTTAATGATAATAATTTAGTAATAGGGACATCAAGATTTGGGGATGGGGAATCTAACTCTAAACACCTTGATTATGAAATACTTACTGACCCCATCTTGGATTAAAGGAAAGGCGACAGGAAGAACTGTGGTATGAAATGAATGATGAAATTCACTCAATCACAAGTCCTTCACTGTTGATTGAATATAATTTGGAAGAGATGAACAAGATTTCAGGCTCCAATGGCAATGAGGAATTAGACAAAGAAATCATGATTGAGGATGGGGAGAATTTTCACTTTGATCAACCCAAATAAATCATGATTGATCAAACACATTCATTTGTAGCTAACCTAAGTCTCAAAAGTATTAATGTAACCAATGTGGAGTTGGCTAAACATTTGGAGTCCAAACTTTTAGAAGAAGAAGAGAACATTTCGCTGAAATCAAGTTTGTGGATGGACCCTGAAATGACCTCCCCTGAGGGCAACAAAATCGAAGAAGGAAATATTGGATGTAGGAGTCCTAAGTTGATCAAACCACCGACCTTTTATCAGGACCCCTATGACCTTCATGACATAGATCTATGGAGGAATAAAAACCCTATGATTCTTCATCACATCGAACCTAATTTTCTAAGTACAAGAACTACTTCTTCTGATAATCTAAATGTCTGACTTTATGCATTAGGGTTACAATGTTCACATAGACTTCTACTCTGCAAGCCTGCAGACTAGGAGAGGAGCAGACATGGGATGGGACTCCACCACAACCTAATCCACATCTACGAACTTCAGACTCTGGGTCTGGCTAATTTTGTTTTCACCTTTAAACTTAGACCATTCAAGTAATTGATCCTTTGTTGTCTATGTACTATGCCCAACTAAAGGCACTAAACTTAGAGCTTCCTGGGAGGCAACCCAGAAGATTCAAGCTGACCAAATTAGTTGTTGAGGTGATTTCTTTCCTTACTCCCTTGCATACATTTTTCTTCCAATGAGGACATTGTCCAACTTAGTCATGGGGGGGTGGTAATTCTTAGGATCTAAGTACAAATTATCAGCTTGAATTAATTTTATTTACTTTTATTAAAATAATAATAATAATAAAATTAGGAAAAGAAAACTTAGGTATTAGATGCTTGTCAACTTTAGGAAACGATACGTTAGGGACCTAATCGCTTGTACCCTTCAGGTCTTCTGACTTTATCAGTCCTGGTGTCCACTAAAGTGCGGACTTGGTCTCGAGTCCTCGCCACCTTAATGTATATTAATCTGGTCAATAGAGTAGGGTGATAAGTATACGACTTATCAACCTACCCTCTGATTTGGAGGGATTTTTAGTCTAAGCATCTACACATGTTTTGCATTGACTCACTTTTCAGTGGTTTTCATGGAAATTGGGTAGCTAATGAACCTTCTAGGGTGGTAAGGCTGGCAAGTTGTTGTGGGTAACAGCCCATTGGCTTGTTGTCCAGGGCCCTGCCATAGGACCATTCTCTTTTATTACTGCCTTTAGGTAAATCTTAGATAAGGAAAGATGCCTACATAAAAAAAAAAGAGATAGTAAAATAGAAAGAGTAGAAAAGATGAAAAAAGAAATAAGCCACACTTCATCGCACGAGTATGGCTGGCAAGTTGTCGTGGGTACCAGCCCATTGGTCGGTTGTCTAGATCCTAGCTCCTAAAATGCGCAAGAATTCCAAAACACTTAAGGAAGAAGCAAGGAAGTAACATAATCTGGGGATATATACACTAGGTTCGCCCTTGTGTTGACTCCACAAAAAAAAAAAAGTAGGGAGAAAGTTACCGGTCAGATAGATACACTTTTAGGCAACATTTTCTCTTTCAGGTCACCTAGGGGCATAGAAACCCGAAGTCTGGTTTAATTGTCGTTGAGTCAATCTATCACTTTCACAATAAGATGCTTAGTACTAAGTGTCCTTTTCGAGTCTTGGTGAGTTCCGTAGCCATGAAAAGTTATCCCGAAATCCTCAACAGCAAAAATGCAAAAAAAAAAGAAAAGACAAAAAAGAAAAAATATATATATAGTTGCTTCTGTATATAATAAGGTGAGGACTCGAGCGGTCGGCATTTTGGCAAGCAACCCGAGCACTGTTGAGCATTAGTGATTGAGGGACCTAATCGCTTAGACCCTTCAGGTCTTCGAACTTAATCAATCTGGGTGTCCACTAAAATGTGGACTTGGTCTTGAGTCCTCGCCACCTAAATGTTTATTAATCGGTCAATAAAGTAGGGTGATAAGTATATGACTTATCAATCCACCCTCTAATTTGGGGGGATTTTTTATCTAAGAATATACACACATTTTTCACTGACTCATTCATTGGTGGTTCTAATGGAAATTGAGTAGCTAATGAACCTTCTAAGGTGGTATGGCTGGCAAGTTGTCATGGGTAATAGCCCATTGGTTGGTTGTTCAGAGCTTAGCCACAGGATCATTCTCTTTTACTACTGCCTTTAGGTAAATCCTAGATCAGGAAAGCCACCTACTTAAAAAAAAGGAAAAAAAAAGAAATTAAAAAAGGAGAAAAGGAAAAAAGAAATAAGCCACACTTCATCGCACGAGTATGGTTGGCAAGTTATCATAGGTAACAAGCCATTGGCCAGTTGTCTAGATCCCAGCTCATAAAATGCTCAAGAATTCCAAAATACTTAAGGAAGAAGTGGGGACGTAGCATAATCTGGGAAGATATGCATTGGGTTCACCATTGTGTTGACCCGACAAAAATAAAAAGTAGGGAGAAAGCTACTGGTCAGATAGATACATCTTTAGGCAACATTTTTTCTTTCGGGTCACCTAGGGGCGTAAAAACCCAAAGTCTATCTTAATTGTCATTGAGTGAGTCTATCACTTTCACAATAATATACTTAGTACTAAGAATCCTTTTCGAGTCTTAGGTGGATTGGGTAGCTGTAAAAAGTTACCCCGAAATTTTCAACACCAAAAATCCCAAAAAACTTAGGAAAGATGCAAAAGAGAATATATATATATATACTTTGTTTGCATATAAAATAAGGTAAGGACTCAGGCAGTTTGCATTTTGGTAGGCAACTTGGGCACTGTTGAATCTTTGCGATTTAGATTCTTAGTAGAAATTTCCTCCTCTATTGACAAGCAAATTCCACCAAAGTAATCAATTCCTAGTTTTATTTTGTAAATAGCATTTAGGTTAAACCTTACTAGGGACTACCATGGGGTGGACATGGGGGTATGATGACTCTACAATTATCAATGTTAATATCATCAATTCGAGTCAATTCGAGACTACTTGTGCAAGAATGACATTTCATAATGGCCTTAGGAGCATTACATGCATATTGCATGATCTTTACAATTTAATTGGTTAGAATTAATGTTTAATGACTATGTACGCAAGTGCATTTTGAAATAGGTCCCAGATGAACAATTGAACCATATGGATGGATCCGAATTGACGAACAAAGTCCAATGGACTTAAATCTCTTAGTTTCGACCTCTGTAGCACTCACATCATGCCCAAGAAGTCCTGACTGTTGATCTAATGATCAATGAACCTCAGTGTGCCATGTGACACTCATCCACCCCCCACCCCCATGGCTCAGATCAGATGAAGCCAACTCTAGTGACGTCTCTCCACCGTCAGATGAAAATCCAACGGGTGACGTTGCAAGCATCCATGCAGATGGCCCATTGGTCACGCCTCCAGCATGCATTCACCCGCCGAGGGATCGAATCCCACTTCTCCCCCATCGCACACCAATTGAAATTGGACTATTCGATCGAGTGTGATGAGGACCATCTAGCTGCTCGATTCTCATGAAAGCAATCATGTGCTCAAGCATGCCCCATCTGATGCATGTGGGGTGCGACTTGAGGCACGGGTGAGGTTTGAATCCAACCGTCCGATCTTCGATCGGACGGCTTAAATGATCCTTGCACTTTGCACATGGAGGGTAGCTGTGTGCGTGAAGGCACGAGGGCGAGGGCATGGGCGACGGATGTGGCTGGTCTTTAGCGACATTTTGAATGTCGTTATTGACCTAATGATGAATTTGAGCCCTTTCCTCAACTATAAAAGGGGCCCCACCCCTCCCATTTGTACCAACCTTCCACCCAGGAGCTACCACCACCTTCTAGAGCTCCAAGCAAGGTCTTGCAGCCACTGAGTCACCGATGAAAGCTCCCTCACCACTGTGGTTGCCTTGACACCGTCTTCTTCCTTGTATTAGTTTTATTTTATGTGATAGTGTAGTACATGTCTTTTATTTTGTTAAGCATTCATCTATATTATATTGATTACAACATTTGATGATAAATTTTTGATACATTATTCTTATCTTGATCATGGGTTTCTAGCTTTCTGTCTCTCTCTCTCCCTCTATCTCTTTTTCAAATCGATTTTCAAGTGAACAAATGACATATTTTTGTGACACAAAGCGACTAAGTGATTCCTATTATTGCCTTCGTGTGTAAGACACTCAGACTCACATCGGATTCTTCATTTAAAATTGACGTCATAAATGTGCTAGAATTAACGATTTTACGCAAACACAGCCAGCGAACATCATGCATCCAACTCAAAACCAATTGACTTGAGTGGGAAGGCCCAGCATGTTACATTAGCACCTAATCCAAATAGTAGGAACAATAAAATTACAAAACCTAAGCCTAATTGCAAATTTAGAATTTCGATATCTACTTCTGTTAGCTATATTAAGCTTTTGGCATTCTTTTGGACTACTTTTAATAAATAGTAGGCTTTGCATTTACTAGTGTAGTTGTTTAACTTAAGAGCTTTCTATCTCCCCTTGTTTGGTAGTAGTGACTAGTCAACATCTCTTTAGATGATTGAGAAGTTGTTTCCAAAATGTTTGAAGAATGATGATTAAGAAGATGTTTCCATGATTTTATGATGATTCAGATCTCTCTTTAGATGTATAACTATAAAACTCTTGTGAAATCTTATCCATAACTACTACAATTTATTTTTGAACCTTTGTACGTGAAAAAGTTGAATGAAGTACTATTTGACTTCACAAACCTCTTTTTTAAAATTTTTGTGATCAAAAGAAGGTCAATACCAATCTTTATATAACTTGGGAAAACTCCATTTAGCCATTGGAGGGGTACCCAACGTCTCCCTTCCAATGGTTGCTTATGTTATTGTTAGTTTGTTGGTGGTTCCAAGGGCAATGGTTGAAAGTCAAAACCATTCTGACCAAGTGAAATATGTGGTTTCTCAAAACTTTAAGAGTAGTTTCTATTCGATTCTGACAAAATTTATGATGGTCCCTTGCATTCTTCTTCAAAATTAGATTGTTTCTCATTTAAAAAATGTTTTGGTTGTTATGTTATTAGGTTTCACACATTGATCAGATAAGGGATTTTTTGCGAAGCAAAAGAAGCTTCACACATCTACATCTTTGTATCTTACATCTAGAAAATGATGAGAAGGAATGAAAGTCACATGTGAAGATATGAAATGGCCTTCTTCTCCAAAAAAAGGCCTTGTGTTCGCAAAAGTTTTGGTGGAAAGTAAGGAAATCTATTTAAGGACCTTCGCTTAAAACTCTTTTAGGACATCTCTACCTATATTTGTTGGCTGCCAACTTTTCAGATATTCCCCATTCTCTTCATAAGTACAACTCTTTGTGAGTATGACCTTTTATTACATTATTCTCTTCAGAAGCTAGCAAATTCATTCTACATTTCATAACATGGTTTTCTTTAATATTTCCAAGATATCCTTTAAGATCTTTTTTTAATTAGCCATTTGAAGGAAAAGAAAAGTTTTTTAAAATCATTTTTCTTTAAACCTGCACAGAATCTTCTCATGTTGCATATGTTTAACTATTCTGGATTAAAAGCATCGTGCTATTCTTACCAAAGATACATGCATCTAGGAAATTCATTTGTTGTCATTGATATTGATTTATATGATATATACAATTGTGCCTTTTGGTTGCCTGACAATTTGAATACACTAATGTATTTTTATTTACAGGCAGGAAAGAACGTTATTGATCTTTAGGAGAACGTAAATTGCGAAACATTTTCTTTTTTTGTATGTGTGTGATCATATTCTTGATTCTGATATCTAGTAACTGCAGGATTTTGTAAAAAAGTTATTGAGCTACATGACGAGAATATGGCATATGTCAGTGATTGCTTTTAGAACCACACTCTTTTCCACAACGTTTGTATTGACTATGAACATTTTGCCATGTATTTTATTTAACCTTTATTGATGTGCACAAATTGGTTTTGGCAACTCGATCTCTATTTATCATAACCATGTCTTAAGTATAATTTCTCAAAAGTATATATGAGAAAGATATTAGTTTGGAGGGGTAGTTTATAATATTTGTTGTTGACTACTGTAACTTAATGGCCAACTCCAACATAATGGAAACTTTCAAATTAAATCAATAAAAATAACTCAAGAAAAAAATGTTATGTGATCCAACTAACTTGAATCTAAGAACTAATTAAATCCCATTGTAATTTGAAATATAACAAAAATGTATGCTCAGAATAGTATGGGATATGATCTCACCACATTACGTGCCTAGGCATTTATCTATTTGCGTTTTTACGTACTGTTGAAGACAAAATAAGATAATGACATTGGAAAGCCCATCAGTTATTTCTAGACCCCTCCTAACATCTTGGAACAATTGTTGTATACCTCTAAATGGTCTACCACCTCGACACAAAAGGTGTCCTTGAGAAATGCCTCACATGGCTCCTTCTTTGAAGGATCATTCCTTTCAAATGCAATGAGTAGGGGAAGCATCAATGCCATTTGTGCAGTTAAGTATATGCCTGCTGTGCCTTCATTATTATGCCTTCCTTTACTTGTAATGAACTTGAATGCATAAAATGAAGATGGGAGTGATAAAGAAAAGAGTTAACCTTAATTATTTTCTAATATTTTCTTGATAAACATGACCAGACACATGCCAATATAATGGTATATGAGGGGCTAGGTTCTATGTGTGCTTCAATATGACTCATTCTATGGAAGAACATCATGATATTCTCTCATTTATCTATTATCCTTTTTAGAGATTTTTTAATCTTGTTTGCCTTTTCTATAGGCACTCAAAGTGGCTTTTGAGGTCTTATGCAACAAGGGTGCTACTGGCAGCTCAAGTGCTGAGTTGCTAGCAATGATAATATTCTCAAGAATGGTGGAAGTGAGAAATTAAGTGATGAAGCCATTGAGGAAACACTTAAGAAGGTCAGGTTCTTGATTTTTCTTTTACAATGTTTAATTATAGTGGCATTTTATTGATTTTCTAGTAATTTTCAAATGTCATATATTACTTGGTTTGATACTATTGTTGATAGTAAAACTATCAAGATTACAAATTTCAATCTCTTAGTTTGTTTGTTATTTTTCCTTTTTATTTTTCAATTGGGATAATTGGTCTAAAATATGGAATATTGATGTGAAATGTAAGATTCAAGCTTAGTGCATACTCATATTTATTAGCACTTCTTGTAATGTGTATTGACGTGCTTATAGATGATAGGTATATATTCAAGTGATGCATTGGATTTGCTATCTAATTTTGCAGAGAAGGATATAAGATCCATTGATGAAGCAGGATTCTTCTCTTTTTCCTTTACTCATTGTACTTTTTTTCTTCTCAAAAAATTTTGTAGCAATGAACATTTTGCAATTTGTGGTACTTTTTGGACTATCCTATTGTATCTTTATTGGTCTATTATAATTTTTTGGCTTTTGTAATAATTTGACAACTAGGTTATCATGTAATTTGTACTATCTTGAATCTATAGTAATTTATTACTTTTCAAAAGAGGGTCTAATTACTTTTATTAATTTTTTATTTTAAGTGACCTTTGGTGACGGTTCATAAACCGTCACCAAAGGGACCTTTCCTGACAATTAATGAACCGTGACCAAAAAGTGTCAAATTGTGACCAAAGGTATCCTTTGGTGACGGTTAAGGAACTATGACCAAAGGAACCCTTTTTTCTTCCACGCCAAATTTTGGTGATGGTTATTAACCATGGCCAAAGCTCTCTCTTTGGTCACGGTTTTACAACTATGACTAAAAGTCTTTGGTAACAGTTATAACCATGACCAAAACTGTTGAACATAGCTATTGGTGGAGGCTTTAGTCATGGTTTTAGGTGGAACCCTGACCAAAGCTCTTCAGCTTTCGTGACGGTTCCAAGACCCTTCCGCAACGTAACTTTTGCTGATGCTAATTGGTGATGGTTATAAATCCTTTGGAAAAAATTGTGACGAAAACCCCCATTTGTTGTAGCGGACATCCAGCCTTTAGTCCAGATGTCTTAGCAGGCGTATGATGACTTTGTCTAACATCCAACTAGTGGAACGTTGGCTTAGAAATATAATTGTTAAGGATTGACCCTTAATCTTCTATTACACTTCCGTAGAGGACCTTAGACATCTGATATATAGACATTAGCCCTCGATTAAGCCAAAATCTCTTTCCTATAGACCTTATAGTCGTTTGATCCTCAGGAAATCCATTCCCATAGTAATTTAGGTTTCAAGACATCTAGACATAGTGCCAAGCGTCCAACCTATCTTCTGACCAACTTACACTAGAACCCTATTTAGGTCTGCCTCAAATCAGGCAGGGAAATTATTTAGTATTAGACATCTATTTTGACTCCTAGACATCCTATACTTGTTTTCCAGACATCTAATGTTAGAACCAGACATCTGATAACACTGTTAGAATCATTAATGATCCTGATTCTACGATGCTTTGCCTTGGGTTCACTCCCAATGGCTACCTAAGGGTTCCTAAGCTTTCTATAAATAGGAGAGGCCCCTTCCTTTATTAGAAACATTCAAGATACACCAAGACACACCCAAGACTACTACTTCCACTCATATTGTGTCATAGAGAAGCTATTCTCAAGAAGAGAAGTGATCTTGCTCTCCAAAGCCCCATTCATCAAATCTAAGAGCTTCGATACTCTATCGATATCACGCCTACACACTTCCGTCTAAGAAAAGTTATTCCTTACTTAAAGAAGCTAGTTTTATTCACTTTACTTTGTGGCTCTATAGGATATTTGTAGTTGTTTTCATTTGGGTATTTGCTTTACGAATTCTATTTTCCTTCACGAGACAAAAACCTTCTCATGAAGAGAAGGGGTTTGAGGCACGCTACCCTCATTCAATGTGGCATCAATTGTATTAAGGTTGAGTCACCCTCATTTTAAGTGACTCGTTAGTGGATTTGATCGACTCAATCGATTAGTAAATCCTAAACTAAGAGGTGTAGTTGGTAGTTTTTACCCGGGTTTGGGTTTCCACCTAAAAATCCTTGTGCAGTTGTGTGATTGATATTTTAATTTCTACATCATTTTCATTTTCTGCAAATCTCACCCCCTCCCATAGGGAATTACAGAGCTATGCTACTTGACCTAAGCTAGCTACTCCAGCTAGCTAGGTAATCTCTAGGAAAACCAGACCCAGCTAACCTTAGCTTACACCAGTAGAAGCTTGCTCATGTTAGCTTGGCTTTCCAGCTAGCAAAGAGCTAGCTAGCTAAACCAGCTAAGGTATCTCCTTATCGCTCTTTTCAGCAGCCATCAGCTCCAATACAGCTCAGATGCAGCCCCTCCTCAATTCTTCCACCAAAACCCTAGCTCCCTCTACCTCCAACTCCATTCATCCACTAGCTAAGCTAGCTTAGCTAGTCCACCTCCATGGCATCCCAACCTAACCCTAAAACCCATCTAACTAGCTCACCAAATGAGCCTACTTAAACTCCACCTAGGCTACCACTATGCCCATTCCGTGTTTGTGTTACCACCACACATCCCTTCAATCCTCAACCACCAGCAAAAGTGGCGCCAGCCCACCATAGCTACATCACCTTGCAAGCCATCACCACCATTCCTTTTCCTTCCAAAACCAACCCTTCTAGAACCTAACCCCATTTGGTGCCAATTGCACGCACCCTTACACCCATGGACATCCACCAAAGGGTGGATTCCACCCATAACCACCACCACCCAAAACCCTTAAGGTGGCACCAACTGTCCTACAACATAGGATCGTACAACCACCCATGAAAGCCCATCTTAGCCAATCACCACCTCTCCCTTCTTATATGTACCCCTTCTAACCACCACCATAGAACCATCCTCCCTTAGTTCTAATTCCACCTACACCACCTACATCTCACATCCAAGGAAGAAGAAGAGAAGAAGATCAAGAGGGCAACCTACCCGCCCCCATAGTGGCTTCTTCTTCTCTCTTCCTCTCCCTTGTGCCATGCTATTGAAGGCGTAAAAATACACGTTCATAATTGGATTTGAAAACCCATCATTGTAGTTTGAGTCGTGAAGAAATCCGTTCAACAAATAAAATTTATACTGAAAAATCTATAAAGAAATTCCAGGTCGAACACAGTGAGGCTATGTCGATCAAAATTCGTAATTAGATTTTTTTGTATTTTTTGTTTAATGGGCGAAATAATCATAATGGAACCGATATAAACATAAGAGAGAGAGAAAAAGAACAATCACTTGATATTGAATAATGTTTTTACAACTAAGAAAGTGAGAAATGATTACACTAGAAAGCAGGAAATTGTTACAAGTAGAAAGCAGGAAAATTCTACTCTATAAAGCGGAAAAAGAAGGGAGAGAGAAGTTATCCTCCTCGACAATCGCTTGGAGGACGAGTTGGATGGGACAATGCTTGGAAGGTGGGGAACAGAGTAGAAAGAAGGAGGATGAGGCAGAATGAACGAGAATGAAACAGCACGTCGTCGTCGTTGCAAGATTCGCTTTCGGAATAGGGGCGAAATCTTGATTTTAGCTCTTGAGGAGCATCCCAAGTGTGGGATAAGCTTCTCTTAAGCTTTGGAGAGGGAGAGAAGAGAAGCAAGGGATGAAAAATTCGTAGGGTAGGGGTCTCCTTTTATAGTTACAAGGAGTGGGGGCATTTTGGACATTTCAACATCAAAAACATTACTTCAGGACCTTTAGTGATGGATAAATCCATCACTAAAGGCATGAACATGGTCGATGTGTACGCACCATGCGTGCGCCCCCTTGCCTTCGCGCTCTTAATGCATGCACACATTCACGCACGCTCATCCATCCGGTAAAGAGATCAGATGGCTTAAACCTCTCCTCGCCAGTGCCGCATGCCTGCTTGTGATCGAGCGTTCATGCTACGCATTTGATCACACGTGGGCACTATCGGCTAATCCGCACTACTCGATGCCAATTGCATGGCTACGATGGCACAGCCGCACATGAGGAGGCGATGCTGCACACGATTCGAACCTTCATCTCCTGCCTACACAATGCCTTAACCGCTGCGCTACGCGTGCGGTTGAGGCGCGAGGATGATTTTGTGCATGGGTTCATGAGACATTGGATGGGCATCCAAGGGTGTATATGCATCGAGCAGTTGAAGAAGAGAAGAGCTACAGCCAGTGCTGGGTGGCTATGATGGCACCACGTGGCGCCATCTAGGCCATCCATCTTCTGAGTGTTATAGGTGGTGCCACAGGTGTCGAATTGCACCGATTTTCACGCTGTTAGGCTGCGATCTTCGATTTGAACCCATCCGTGCGGTCAGATTTGTCGTCTGCGGTGCAGATTAACACCATCTTGGCCCTTGATCTTTTGGATTCCTTGGTCTCTATCTGGTCTATGATTGTCCGATCAGAGCGATCTTGGAGTCGTTGAACTCTAATCATTGGCCTGATCAGATCCGTACTATTGGATCTTCGATCTGTGGCCCCGATTAGCAAGTTGCCTTGTCCCTAGCCATAAAAGGAGTCAGTTAACCTACATTTTATTCAGACTAACCTAAATTCAAGATGGTGCATGTTATGCAATATTTATAGTATTTGATGCAATTCTATGCTTAAGAACATGGATAAATGGACAGTTTAGGTGATACAAACATGTTTACATCACACCCCCATGCCTATCTTTTGCTAGTCCCTAGCAAAACTATTTGCTATATATAAGTGAATTAAGTCAGATTTCTTGGGCAATAATTATTTTCAACATTTAGGGATTTCAACTAGGACCTGAACTACAGAGAGACAACAACACCTGGGTATCTGCCAAAATGTAGACTGCCTCAAGTTCTCGCATTTATTCAAAGAGGGCTCTCTTTTTCTCTTTTTCTTTTGTAATTTTTTTGGATTTTTGAGTTTAGGGTTACAGAGTAGCTCTCTACGACCAGTCAACCCACCCAAGACTTGATGAGAACCATAAGTTCTAAGCATCTTTTTGTGAAAGTGATAGACTCGTTGATCGACAATCAGAATGGACTTCGCGTTTCTACACCCCTAGGTGACCTTAAAAGGAATTCTACCTAAAGATTTATCTATACGATTGGTAGCTTTCTCCCTACTTTTATTTTTTATGGGGTCAACACAAGGGTGAATCTAGTGTATATCTCCCCGGCTTATTCTACTTCTCTGCTTCTTCTTATGTGTTTTTGGAATTGTTAGTGCATTTCTTAAGCTGGGTTCTGAATAACCGGTCGATGAGCTGTTACCACCGACAACTTGCCAGCCATACTTGTGCGGCGAAGTGTAGCTTATTTCTTTTGTTTCTTTTTCTTTCTTTTCTCCTTTTTCTTTTTTTCTTATTCTTTTCTTTCTGACTATTTTTTTTTTTAAGTAGGTGGCTTCCCAGGTCTAAGATTTACCTAAAGGTAGCAAGAAGAGAGTGGTACAGTGACTGGGCTCTGGACAACCTACCTATGGGTTGTTACTCATGATAACTTGCCAGCCATATCACCCTAGAAGGTTCATTAGCTACCCAATTTTCGTTAAGATCGCCGAACAACGAGTTAGTGACGAATAGTGTGTAGATGCTTAGACTTAAAGTTTCCTCAAATTAGAGGGTAGGTTGATAAGTCATGTACTTATCACCCAAACTTATTTAATCAAATTAAAATAGAATTCAAGATGGCGAGGACTCGAGAAACAAATCCACATTTTAGTGGATACCCAGGCTGATTAAGTCCAAAGACCTCAAGGGTCTTCGTGTTCAAATCGTACAGTTTAATTTCCTAAGATTAAAAATTTTCTAAAGCCTAAGTTCTCTTTGCTATTTCCAAAATTTTTTTTATATATAAGTAAAAGAAAATAAAATGAATCTACGGAGCTAATGAAGTAATTCAAAGATGAATATCCACCCCCCCATGCCTATCTAATGCAATGTCCTCATTGTATTAAAAAGACATGAAATAGAGTGGACAAGAGTAGAAAGCACCTGAATTGCGTGAATAACGGGTCCACTCCAAGATAAATAGAAACTGTATATGAGCTGAATTTAGTGTCTTCAGCTAGGCACACTATACAAAGAAGAGAAATAAAGCATTCATAGGTGTAGGTCAGAATCAGAATAAAAAGATGCAACCTAAGACTTGCCAGTAGATGTCCACAGATGTGGACCAGATTGTGATGTAGACCCATACAGCATGGTCAAGAATATCTAAGGTTCTGGATAAAAATTACCCAGAACCTGAGATCCATATGCAAGTGGGGTCGGGCCTACAATTTATTAGGATGCAACCCAAGACCAAAATGTCGAGTTACAAAGAATTCAACATCAAAAGGGTAATCAATGAATTTGTGCTTGGGTTGGTCATCCTCAAAACAAGCATCGTAAGGGTCTTGGTTTGATGGTTTTAGATTAATTGGAACCCTTATACTTGGTCTTCTACCTCCTCCAGAGCTTGCTTCCCAAATCAAAATTTCCTAGCTCCTATCCTCCTCATTCAGAATGTCAAATTCCAAGACCTCCAATATATTAATCACCCCATCTGAAATTTCCAAGTCTAAAAGATGTGACTGAATCAGAATTGACTTGGGTTTAGTTATCACAAAAACAGAATCATCAGAAAGCTCAATGGGGTATAACTGACAATTGGGGCATTGAATTGAATCCTTCAAAAAATGTGATTTTGAATCCGTCATGTGAAACCCAATAAGATCAATTTCCTCAGTTATCGGGCTATCAAATGATTTAACTGATTCCGCAGGCCCAATCATCTCACAGAAATCGTGCTCTATAAAGTCACATGAGACTTTGCAAATTAAACCATCACCTTCAGAATCAAAGAAATCTAAATCCGTATTAATGTACGTCCCAAAATCATCCATCACTTTCTGATCCATGGAGACATACGTTTCCTCATACCCTGGCTCTGGGACCATAGGTGAAGAAATCTTATCATCCTTAATTGGTTGCTCTAAGTCAATCTGGTCAACATCGCAACATGTGTCCCCCCCAATAGGTCCCTGAGTGGGTTCTGACATTGGCTCTCCTGAAGGGGGTTCATCCTAGGAATCATCCCATGGTTGAACTAAAGCAACCACAAATCTCATTCTCAATTTTGTTGACTTCCCAAGTAAAAGCTCACCCGGGTTCTTATCCTTAACATCCCAGAGCCAATCCAGCAAATATTTGTTCAGATCATCAATCATTTTAATCAGGGGCTCCAATTCTTTAGTGCAAGGTATTGGCTGAGCTTCCAAAGATTGTATAGTATTCCTCAAGTTAGCCAAAACCTTATCTTTAACCAAGGTTAACCTGAACCAAATGACTTGGTTCTGGAATGGGCGGGTTTGGAATCAGTGCAGATGAGTGTTTATCGTGTTGAATCAGGTTTTAAGAATATCGCATTGTAATATAGCCAAAAAAGAATTCAAAACAAATATAATTTTATTACTCAAATTTAAAATCCGAGGTCGAACACAAAGAGCAAATTAGGTTTTAGAAATCAAGATCACAATTTAAAAGAATATGCAATAATATCAATGTCACAATGCAAACATATAGGAGTAGATGTGTAGCACAAAATATTCAAGAACACAATTATGAATAAAAAATTAGAATTTTTTCTCTCTCTCTAATTCTCTTCTCCTCTTCTTTCTGATATTTCTTTTGTGAGTTCTTCCTCCTTCCTTCTTCTTCTGATTTTGGATTCTTCCTCCATTAGCCCTTCCTTGAGCTCCCTCTGCCTTCTTTTCTTCCTTTGGATTTTCTCTTCTTTCTCTCTCTCTGTCGGCTGCTTTTTCTTTGGATTTGCCTTGCTGCCTTTTCTTCCTTCAGCTTCTTCTTTCTCTTCCTTTCTCTGCCTTAGCCCCTCTACAGTTCTTCTCTTTCCTTTGGCTTTCTTCCTCTTCTGCTTCAGCCCTTAGCCTTCCCTTCCTCTTCTTCAGCTTCGCTTCTCCTCCTCTTATCCTGCAGAGCAAAAGCTACCCCCTACCCGTGCGAACTCTCTTCTCTCTTTTCTTTCTTGGGTTTCGCTCTCCTAAAGCCACGCTTCTCGGGTAATTGGGTTGGGAATGCACCTAGGACCAGGCCCACCGGCGTGTGGTGGTGGGTGAGGTGTGCTAGTCGGGTCGGGTCTACCAGGTCTACGAGGCGTGGTCATAGACGAGGCGATCAGGTCGAGTGAGAGGGACCTCACCCCATGAGTTGGAGGTGATAAGCCACTGGCAGAAAAATAATTTATGCGAGTGCGGTGCTCCTTCCAGTTCCGAGGTGGGATTATCTTCCCACCTACCTCGCTTGTGCCTACGACAGAGAAGCTCTCTTTGATTGTAGCAGCTGCTATGACTCTTGGCTTCAATTGGATGCCTAGAGTTGTTCGTGAGAGTGCCCTAGGTAGCTTGGGACATGAGCCTAGGGCTATCACGGCCTGGAGCTCGCTGCAAGCAAGCTTCAAGTTCTGCGTCAATGGCGAAGGGCTTCTAGACCAGAAATCACCACAACACCCTTGCGGCCACGTTAAAGCGCTCAGGGAGCTTCAAAAAGGCACGAAGAATATGCAGCGGTGGTCGGTGTGGCGTGGGAATGCCTAAGTGAGCATACCTAGGGCACATTGTGGCCGTGTGTCTGGTTGTGTTCATTGGTGTGTTGAGTGAATGTTTGGGTGATATGAGTGAGGGGTTGTGATTAGGGGTTGAGGTGATGCTTGTGCACTGGTCAGCGAGGAGGGAGGTGGTCTGTGGTGGTGGAGCGATCTCGCCAGAGTTGGTGGCCGGAGGTGAAGGGGATGATGGAGGTGGAGTGCGGTAGTAGTTAGTTGAGGGAAATAAAGAGGGGGAAGGAATGTAGAGGGTGAGAGGAACTTATCTAGGTGGTGAAGAGACGAAGGGGAGACGAAGATGGCATCTGGCTCGTATTGCCGATGCCGGAGACGAAGAGGCTTAGAGAGGATAGTCAGCGAGGATGAAGGGGAGACAGGGTCATCGGCGGGTGCTCCGCCATGCAGATGAATGTGGAGGAGAACCTGCCACCAGTATTGTGGCCAGGCGACGGGGAAGATCAGGGAGGGTCACCAGAGCTTGATGAGCGAGTCGTTCGGAGGAGAAGAGACGAATTTGAGGGGAATTCCTGTCGATTTCAAGCTTAGAGGAGTCAAGGCGAACTAGGGCTCCTTAAATAGAGCCCAGGATGTCGATTTTGTGCTTGGAAACCAAGCTTCCAAGCACGGTAAGGTCATCAAAGTTGGAAACTTTGAAGAGACCCAAATCTCTCATGTGTTAGCATGAGAGATTGGGTACCAAGTAGGGCACCAAATTGGGTTCACATTGGAGGGAATTTCTCAGAGAATCTCCCTTCCAATTTTGAAGGGGATTCTCTAAGAAATCAGGAAGAAATCACCTTCCAAAGTTCACCAGAGTAGGATTCCTCTGCTATAATGGTAGAGGGACCTAATTTTAAAGAATGATGAATAAGTTAGGGGGAAAATGTAAGGATTTTTGAAAGATAGGGTTAGAAATGTAATCAGGTAGGACCTATTTGAAAAGTGGGTCAAGATGAGTTTCCCTTAGGTCCAAATTTTGGTACAATCCTAATTTGGACCTAAGGAATCCAATGGTGAAGTTAGATTTTTGGTTTGACTATGTTTGACTGCGTAATTTATGCAAAAACCTAATTTAGGGCAAATATAGGTTTGAGACCCCATTCTTGGTCAAAATAGGTTCCAATGGCCGAATTGAGAGTTATAAACCCTATAGAATATTTTTCTATGAGTTTTAGAGGGTTTAGGTGAATTTTATTTTTATTAGAACCTTATTTAATCATGTGGGTCTGTTTTAGGGCTACAAGAGGTCATTTAATTCCCAGAACTCACACGAACCCTTTTCTGTCAAATCCAACCCACTTTTTATCTTATTAAGACCTTTTGACCTATGTTTAGTCCTTGAGAAAATCCATTATTATACTGCAATGGTAGAATTGCAGTTTTACCCCTTATTTCTTACTTTTCTCTCAGAAAGGTTATTTAGTGAATTATGACATCCATTTGGTTATGTAGGAGCTTTTATTCTCTTCTTTGGGTCAAAATGAGGTAGTTAGGGCTCATGTGGTGTTTCCATCAAGGAGTTAACGAATTGAGATTCATGATACCCTCCCTGATAATAGGTCATTTCAGATTGTTCAAAAGGTGGTGATGACCTAAAGGCAGTGTATATAGAGGATGGGTAAGGACTAGTGTATCCTTCTTGATTGTAGATCATATTAGGTTGTCCATGAAAGGGTGGCATCTATAATCGATGTGGCTCGAAGAAGGATAGAAATCACAATTATGGTGTTCAAGGTTTGACCCTGAACATGGAGGTCCAGAACTGTATCCACAATCTGAGTTATCCCAACTAAGAGATGGTTGATTATAATACTAGTCGGGATAATCGTCATGTTGAGGATAAGTTATAACAGGAAGGAAAGAGAGGGAATGCATATGAAATGTGGAAGGATTCAAGATAGATGGGAGGAAGAAAGGTGCCCCGCAATGCAGACAATCAAACCTATCCTTAAGTGGGCTAGCCTAACGACCTACAGACTCCCATAACCCATCTTGAGAAAAAGAAACGATTTGGTCTACTTCTTTCTGTTGAATCCAACCGATTAGAGGGAGGGACTGGGGAGAAGGTTCTTCCTTTTTGCTTGTGCCTCTGGTTCCTAGTGTACCCCCCAGCCACAATCATTTGATTCTGCTCCCCTAGCTAAACATCAGATTGAACAGTAGAAATAGACTAATCGAAAATAATCTCATTCTGGGCTCCGAAGAGCGAGTGCAATCCTTAAGGCCAACGTCTACTCTGTTTTAATTAGGGTTAAGTTTGAATGTGCTTTGGAATGTAATGGGCAATTTATCTGGGTTGTGCCCTTAATGATTGATTGATGTGTGTGTGCGTGCACAACCAGTGCTTTTCAAGCAAGATTATTTTTGATGCGGTGAATTTTAGGATCCAAATCTTTCTTAGTAGCTTTTAGGATTCAACTTTAGGTATTTTCAAATAAGTTTTGTTGGCACACCAAGTTCTGAAAGCACAGGTGATGATGTTTCCTTTTGAAGCTTAAAAGAATGTGGAGTGCTTGGTAAATCCCTAAGAGTTGAACCTATGTGGCCGCTACTTAATGAGTTGATTTCAGTTGAAGTGCTGTGGCCCAATCAACTCAAACAATCAGTCTGTTGCACCAATTAATTAGGCACACAAGTGATTACCTAATCTGATTTCTACTCGATTATGTGTTTGGGTGTGTGTACTGATTCCAAAGATTGGTTTACCGATTGAGTTTGAAAATCAGATGAGGTTGTGTACCTCTATGTTATTTTTTTTAAATTTTTCTTTTCAAATGCAGAGGGTGAGGCAAGTGTTAGTGTCAAACAAACAATCAAAACTAACCTTAGGGTTTATAAGAACACCTAGGTTAATTTATGTTTGTGCTATTATGTGGTGGAATGAAATCTAATGGGTAGGAGGTGGGGGTAAACATACAGAACCTTCAACAACTCTTTGCCCCAATCTACCACTTTTGCTTGTCTCAAAAGAGTACCTGCAATCACAACAAGAAAAGAGAGAAGTAAGGTAAACAATTCGTAAGTTGGAAAACGTGAAGAATCAAAGAGCGTCGCCTCCCCAGCAATGGCGCCAAAATGTTGAAGGCGGAAAACTACGCATTCGCAATTGGATTTGAAAACCTGTCATTACAGTTCAAGTCACGTAGAAATCCATTCAATAAATAAAATTTATACCGAAAAATTTACAAAGAAATTCCAGGTCGAACACAAGGAGGCTACGTCGATCAAAATTCACAGTTATATTTTTTTGTATTTTTTGTTTAATGGGTGGAATAATCACAATGGAAATAATATAAACAATAAGAGAGATAGAGAGATAGAGAAAGAACAATCACTTGATATTGAATAATGCTTTTACAACTAGGAAAGCGAGAAATGATTACACTAGAAAGCGAAAAATTGTTACAACCAGAAAGCAGGAAAATTCTACTCTAGAAAGTGGAAGAAGAAAGAAGAGAGAAGTTATCCTCCTCGACGATCGCTCAGAGGACAAGTCGGATGAGAGAATGCCTGGAACATGGGGAATGGAGCGGAAAGAAGGAGGACGAGGTAGGAGGAATGGGAACTAAGCAGCACGTCATCGTAGTCGTGGGATCCGCCTCCGGAACGGGGGCAAATAATTCATTTTAGCTCTTGAGGACCATCCTGGGTGTGGGACAAGCTTCTCTTAGGCTTTAGAGAGGGAGAGAGGAGAAGGAAGGGATGAGAAATACATAGGGTAGGAGTCTACTTTTATAGTTGCAAGGAGTGAGGTAATTTTGGACATTTCAACACTGAAAACATTAAATCAGGACCTTTAGTGACGGATAAATTCGTCACTAAAGGCTTGAACATGGCCGATGTGTGCATGCCGTGTGCACACCCCCTCTCCTTCGTACTCTTAATGCATGTGCACGTCACGCACACTCAGCCATTCGATCAAGAGATCGGACGGCTTAAACCACTCCTTGCCAGTGCTGTGCGCCCACGTGTGATTAGGCATTCCTGCTACGCATCTGATCATGCATCGGCGCTATCGGCTGATCCGCACTGCTCGATGCCAATCGCATGGCAGCGATGGCACGCTCGCACGGGAGGAGGTGACCCAACGCACGATTCAAACCTTCATCTACCACCTACGTAGCACCTTAATCGCTGCACTACACGTGCGGTTGAGGTGCAACGATGATTTTGTGCACATGTGCGTGCGACCGTTGGATGAGCATCCAACGGTGTAGATTCCTCGAGCAATTGAAGAAGAGAAGAGCTACGACCGGTGCTAGGCAGCTGTGATGGCACCACGTGTCACCATCTAGGCTGTCCATCTTCTGAGTATTGTAGATGGTGCCACGGGTGTCAAATTGGATCGATTTTTGCGTCGTTAGGCTACGATCGTCTATCCAAACCCATCCGAGCGGTTGGATTTGTTGTCTAAGGTGTGGATTAACACCATCTTGGCCATTGATCTTTAGGGTTCCTCTGTCTCTATCTGCTGCTACGGTTGTCCGATCAGAGAGATCTTGGAGTTGTTGAACTCCAATCACTGCCCTAATCATATCTGTACGGTTGAATCTTCAATCCAAGGCCTCGATTAACAAGTTGTCCTATCCCTGGCCATAAAAGGAGATAATTAACCAACATTTTATTCAAACTAACCTAAATTCAAGATGGGGCATGTTACGCAATATTTATAGTCTATGATGCAATTCTATGCTTAAGAACATGCATAAATAGATGGTTTATGTGAATAAACATGTTTACATCACATGCCAATGAGGAGGAAACTTTCATCTTGGAGGGATGGCCAGGCAAGAGGAGATGCAAGGTGGTTGACACGCACCTTGGAGGAAAGCTTGGAGGAGTACCAACTTTGAGACAAGGAGATCTTTTTAAGCATAGGAACTGTTGTGCTTGGAGTACGCCCTACCTCTTCCTTCATCATCTTTGGAGGACATTTTTCTTCTCATTTATTTTCCTCATATTAGCTAATGTGTTTTTGTTTCTTCCATGTAATAATCATTCCGCTACACTTCACCTACTTGCTAGTAATACAAGTTTCAACTTCGCCCTCCAATTTCATGTTTTAATCTTAGTGTGTTTTTCTTATTCTAGTAGTTTGAGGGCACCAGACTCTCCTTTTCTAATTATCCTAAGCACATTTCCTAGGGTGAGCATAGAAGAGAGGGTTTCATTCTTGTCACTTAAGCATAGGTTTAGCATAGTTCGTCTCCACTTTCAAGTGCCCATTATTTTTAAAAACCCTAAAAACAACAAAATTGAAAATACAGAAAGGTAATTGTGGATTTGAGAGGTGAGAGAGAGAATCATTTCATGTGACGAACAAATTGGCCTCATTGGATGACCTAGATATTCACACTATATAGGTATTATAAATTTAAGAGTTGATTAGTGTTATACATTTTAACGACAAAAACTCACATTTATAAAATCACGTAAAATCTGTATCACTTTTTTGCACCGTTGTTAGGGAGTCATGGCTTAGTCACATCTTTTATCTCTCTCTTGCCTACTTGGTCATCATGAATTTTTTGTTTTATTTTGTTTAGGTGCGAATCAAGAGAAAAAGTGGGATTTGAAGCAGTTGGAGCTGAAGCTTCAAGTTTCTTTTCTTCCTTCGTACTTCAGGTAAGCACCCCAGGCCATTTCCTTTCAAAAACAAAAAAAAAAGCTAAAAAATCTTTAAATTATCAAAAAAATCAAAAACAAAAAAAAATTAAGGATGGTGGAACCCTAAAATCCATTGTATTGCATGTTTGACTTACTTTTCCACCACCTTTGCCATACTAGTGTCTAATTTTTGAAAAACCCAACTGATATCTTGATTTTCAAAATTACTTAGGAGCTTCCTAAAATCATCAAATTCCATCTGAGGAAGTCTCATTAAGTCAGGAACTTTGGGTACAATTTCCAGCCAAGTTGCACAAAAAGAAAAAATTAAAAAATTCACGGACTGAACAGGGGTTCGAACTTGTTTCCTTACTATTTTTTTATAGTCCATTAATTTTATTAATTTTTTTACTCATCTGATTTGGAAAATTTTGTATTGCTAGAAACCTTGGGAAATTATCTACAACATATAAAATTCTCAAAGATTCTTGAGGTCATTTGAGGTTTCTGTAGAATCAATTCTTCGAATCTATCATTTCTGAATCTTGACACCAGTAGGGAGAAAATTTCCTAAAAAATATATAACAATTTTCTAAAATCTCAAAAAAAGTATTTTTGGATTCCTTGTTTGATTTTACATCAAGTGGTGGTGTTTTTTTGCAATTTGGATCACCACTATTAAAGATTTAAGAAAGAGATTCATTTTCTGGAGCTACATACATAGTATTTCCACATTAGGGTTTTAAATTCTCTCTTAGTCACATCAACTTTAAAAGAATTGACTTCCACCAACAGAAAAACTTGTTTGCTATTATTTATGGAATTTCAAAACCTTGATTGAATATTTAACAAGAGAGAACCTTAAAAGACATACAATCTTTATCAAATCCTAAAACACTTCAACAACAAAAAAATCCTTGTTTGCAAAACCTAATTGATTTAGCTTGGGCATCACCTCCTGCTCAATTTGCATACACTAAAAAAAAAGAAATAATCGGGCAATACCCTAGTTAACGGCTATCACATTCTTTTTACATTTTTGGTTTCTAGACCAAATTAAAATTTTATAGCAACTTAACTGCTAAGGTTTCATCAAAGTTAGGCTTGCTAAATTGGCTTTAAGATTTTTTTACTTGATATCAATTCCTTCATCTATATCTAGTGCTAGGCCAAGTGGTAGCTTCAAATGAGTAGGCACGGGTTTATATAAGCCCCTAGTGATTTTCCTGGGACATGCTTGGGCGTAAGCCTCCCTTTATTGAGCCTAGCCAAATTTATTCAGGGAACGGTTATCCACTATCGATTTCTTATTCTCAGATAAACTAAGTCTTAGGTAAATTTCTAGGGAGTCACATTTAAGTTAGGTCTAAAATTTTGTCTTGCTTGATTGCACACTTCCTCTCATCTCTCCCTAATCTTCCCACCATTTGTTCCATTGTATGCACGGCGGCGGTCCCAAACTCAGCACTTGGAGGGATCCCTTGATTCTTCACCTCATACAAAAGGATCCTCTTCCTTACATTCATCAAAAATGGAAAACATGCAAAATAGGTCCACTACTACTTCCACCTCTCAACCATAAAATCTATCTAATCCCGCTTCTAATTTTCCACCTGAAATCAACAAACTAACCCCTCCATCTTTGACCTACCCATCCCTAACTTGCCCAGCCTGGAGCTACCTAATGTTGAGATGGCACAACGACAAATCAAGCCCCCCCGCCTAATCCCTTCTCTATGATGGTTGAGAAATTGGCTCAACTACAAGCAAACCAACAATAGTTGGCTAGGACTGTAACGAACATAACCAACCAAGGGCAAAACCCCCCACCCTGTCAGTAGCCTGTCATCCCTCTTAAGGATTTTTATGATCCTTCCAACTATGACGACAGGACAGGGGTGGTCATTCCAAAAGGGGACTTTGAAATCAAACTGGCCATTCTAAGCCTAATTAAGCATTTCCATGGCCTTGCTAGGGAAGACCCGTTCAGCCACCTTGAGGTGCTTACTCTCCTCACGCAAACAACTTGTTCCCACAATGTGCAAGAAGACCTATGGCTAATGTGGTTATTCCCATTATCTCTTAAGGATAAGGATGCTTATTGGTTTAGGACCATCGGCTGACCTATTACAACCTGGCCTTAGCTTAAAAGTGCTTTCCTAAAAAATTTCTTCCCCATTGGTTGTATCAATTCCTTATGAAGATCTATTACAACCTTCCAACAAAAATCTGGCAAGACTCTTCTAGATACTTGGGAATGGTTCCAAGATCTTTTAAGAAGTTGCCCACACCATAAGGTTTCCTTATGGCAACTCGTACAGATCTTCTACCGTGGATTAGAAGATCAACTTCGACATTTCGTCATCACCTCATGTGGCAAAAACTTTTTAAATAAGGATGTTGAAAATGCCTATGAAATATTTCAAGAAATGAGTAAAAACTCATTTAATCATGTGTTCATGGACACCTTTGGTCGAACTACAAATGCGCAGTTCGATGTTCATGAGATAGGCACTCAATCTATCCCCATTTCCTAAGATGACCTCCAAATGATTGCTCACCAACTCGACCAAATACAATTAAATCAGAAGAACATGGAGGAAAGACCTATCACACCCACCTAGGCTCCACAGGCTACACATCAACCCCCCTAAAATCTTAAAGAGAGAAAATTTGCATAATCTTAACATTGTCCCTACTAAGAATAATCAATTTCTTGAGGCTTTCTATGGTTCTTCGGGGTCCTACACATATCCAAATCTCAACCTCACTAAAAATATCTTCACCCTCCAGGTGCAATTTAAAAATTCCTGTAATTAGAGGAATTACTTAACTCACTCCTGGACCAATCCATCTCCTTTCCAAAAGCAAAATCAATTTGGAGGGTATGGGTCAAATTAGACATTTTATCAACCTGCGCCATCCCAAGAAAACATCAATGCCCAGGTTATGACAACTCTACAGGGCATGCAAAATCAAATGTTGGTAGTAACCCATGTTGTTACAAATCTCCATACCCAGATTAGGATTACTCCAACTCAAAGTCCGGCAAGTCATTTACCTGCCCAACCCTAACAATCAAAGGAACCATTATCAGGGTAGAACTCTAAATCAAACCAACCAAAACTTGCCTCTCATTAACTCAGCAACATAGCACCCACCCAATTTCAATCAATAGGCCCCCCAACCTCCACCCTGGAATAACCAAACTGCGAATGCAGATACATTGATGAGTGGGAAAATCACCACTAATCTTGGACCATCACATCAAAATGATGAAACCCACTCTCAACCTATGCAAGTTAACTCTCCTAACAGCACTCAGAAAGTAAAAGAAACCCAAGCATCACAAGCACAACTCCTGTTCCTTTTCCCTATGCACTTCACTCCACCACCAACAGAAAGAAGAAATTTAAGCCCATGATAGAAGAACTCATGGATTTATTCAGGCAAGTTCAGATCAAGATACCTCTCCTAGACATAATCAAATACATACCTGCCTTTGACAAGTTTTTGAAAGATTTTTGTACTCCCAAAAGGTAGACTAAGAACCTATGAAAGGTGCATCTCTTGGAGACTGTAAGTTCTATCATACAGAGCAAGCTGCCTCCTATGATGAAAGACTTGCGCACACATTTCATTTCAATAATTATTGATGATGCCACTTTTACCGTGCCCTCCTGGATCTTAGTACCTCAGTCAATATCATCCCTACAATTCTATTTGAAGAATTTAAGATCGGCGATTTCAAACCTACCGAGGTTACCTTACAATTATCCAACCAATCTGCAATCAAACCCTAGGGGATTATCAAGGATGTCTTTGTCAAAGTCCAGAACTGTCTTGCGTATAGACTTTCTGGTCCTTGACATTGAGGTACCCGAATCTCTGATTAACACCCCTACAATTCTTGGATGACCCTTTTTGGCCACTGCAAAAGCAAATATAAATTGCCACATAGGAAAAATGGATATCACTTGCATAGGCCAATCTATCACTCAAGATATTTTCAAATCCTCTAGGAAATTTCATGATGATAACTTTTTTGATGATTTAGGTACGGAAATATCTAATTTGGTGGAGGAAACAATGCTAGTGGATGCTCTTCCCGACCATAATTTTTTCGAGCATTCTAACTCTAAATCAGTGGTCGGCAACATTATTGACTTGGAGCCTTGTCTTCAAACTTACTCTATTTCTGATCTCTCACCAAACCCACCCACACTAGCTTCACTCAACCCTCATCACACTGACTCTTCTTCCCCTCCCTTTCCCATGGACCTACCACCCTACCCAACCATGTATGGCTCTCATCATTAACTCAGACCATGGCCAGACTTAGGTCATTCTTCTATTCTTCCATCTTATTTTGATTCCCATATTTTTACCACTCATCTTTTAGAAGATCCTCACGAAGACATCTTTAATGAGGGCATTCACGTATCCAATATTGTACATGACTATCCATCTTTCGTGCATCGCTTCATGCCCGGTTGAATGGTGTAAAAGATGGCTCTAGATGAAGGTAACCCATCATTCTTCCTACTTTCTTTTTGTCTTTCTTTTTCCTGGTTTTTGACCTTCCTAAACCTAATAGCTTTTCACTAAGGTGATTGACGGAGAGATTTTTGCTTAATTAGAGAGAACAATAATAATACGTCGATGTAATCGCCTGGTGGAAAACCTCTCAATCAAAACATCAAATAATTCAACTCTAACCACAGAAGATTAGGTAGGTCATATCCATAGGGAGGACATTGACCTATTAAAAACTCGTAAATGTTTTCCTAAATCACTCTAACCAATGTTTTCCATCATCAATCACAGATGATAGAGAGAAAACCAAGGCAAAGCAGCAAGTTGGGCATAACAACAATATATAATAAATGACTCTTCAAATTATCGCCAAATACCACTAGTCATAAATCAACTCTCTTGGTAGCTATATACATCAATAGTAATATCAGGTCCAAAGCAAACCTAGAGATAACATAAAATTTCAAAAATTTAAGGATTCAAAATTTAGATTCACACAAATAATATTTTAAGAAAAATAACCCACAGTATTCTCAACCAAGAAAGTTAGCCAACAGCTTATTACCCTTGCACTATTGAATGTGCTATGTGCGTTGGGGGGGAGAGAGGATGCATAAGGGAAAAGAAAGAATCAACAAGAGAATTATAGAAAAGCTGAGGGGCTAGTCAGCAATATTAAATAATAATATATCAATTCAAATTCAAACTGTAATGGCAGTGAATTGTAAAATTTAAATCAAAAATAGGGCACTTGCTTTCGATCTCGGTGACGCAAGAGGAGGGTACGGTCGATTTTGTGGTCACACGTGGAGGACCTCTGGAAAATGGGCTATGCATTGGTGGTGCTGGCTCAGCGCAAGGAGGGCGGAGGTGACGGAGGACACCAGTAGGCTTTGGCTGCCGCGTGGGGGCACCAGCTAGTTGACACGTGGAAAGTAGCTGCCGATGGGTGGGAGGGCACTCGTGCAGTCACGGTGATCTAAATGGAGAGCAGTTGTGGTTGGAGCTCGAAGGAGGTGGCGTTGGGGTTGCTGCGTGTGAAGGTACTTTGGGTTCTTTTGGTGAATAGGGGACGGGTTGTGTGAGAAGAAGAATGAAAGAGAAGAGGAGATGAGAGAGTGGGCTGTGGATTCTTTTGGTGCTCAGCGGCGAGGGGGGAACGTTATGGGTTGGGTAGGGGTGGTTGAGAGGTGGAGACTGTGGGAGTGGTGCTGCGGTGTTGGGTTTTTATTTTGTAGGAAGATGATGAATAGTGCGGCTGTAGGAAAAGATGAAGGAGAGGATGTTGGTGATGGTGATTGATGATAACATCATCATGAGCTATAACTAGCTTTAATTAGTCAAGATTAGGTAACAAATGCTCCTACATAATCACCTGAGAGCCATAATTCCTTGTATATCCATTCTAAGAGGAATACAATAAAATAGGGTTAATTCTAAATTTCTAGTATCATACTATGAATGTAGAATAATCACAGGGTTTTCTAGGGTTTAATCTAAGGTTTAATAATCATTAAAGTCCAATAAGAGGGTCCACACAGATAGAAATAGGGTTTCATGCATTCCGAGAACTCTTACAGCACCCAAAACCCTAATTTCAAACCTGCTTAAATTATTGAGGCTATGATCAAGATAAAATTCATCTAAGCCTTCTATAATTCATAGAAAAATATTCCATGAGGTTTGGTATCCTTGATTTGACCATTGAAACCCATTTTTACCTTAAATAGAGTCATAGACACAATTCTACCCTAATTTAGGATTTTTCATAACTTTCCCAGTCATACTTTGTCAAAAGTGAAATCCAACTTCATCAGATTTCTTGGGTCCAAATCAACTCTTACCAAAATTTGGGCCCAATCAGAGATCATCTTGACCTAATTTGCATTTTAGTCTAATCAGACTCTTTCTCTCTGAATTAGCCCCTTAGCTTTCAATATCCTTGCAAATAGCCCCTAGGTTTGTTTTCTTCTTTGCAAGAAGATCCCTACCACCATTGGAGGTCAACTGACCTCCAGGAAACCTTTGACCACCCCTAAACCTACTCAAATCTTCATCCTCGCCATTCTCCCCCATCGGAGATTTCATCATCCCCGATGCTAGCCAATCATAGTTGGTGCCAACTTTCTCCCTTTCATTTCTTAGACTAGGCCAATCTCCTTCTCTCCCTCTTTAAGTTAGAACCACTCCTTCTCCACTTCAAATCAACCTTCAACCCATCCACTCCCTCATCGTCTTCTCCACGTCTGACCGAGCTTCGGTGACGACTCCCCGACGCCACACACAACCAAATGCCACGATACCACTTCCAGAAGCTCCGCCACATCAACGTGAGCAAAACCCCTCTTCATATTTTCCATTCCACCAACTCCAAAGCTCCACTGAACTCATGCACTTATGCACAACTTCTCTGAGGTCGCCAAGCCTCTACACACGCCCACACACCCTAAGATCAACACCATCACCTACGTCATGCTTCCACGAAGCTTTTGAGCTTTCTAACCAGGTCTTTTAGCCTATATTCATGCCCAATTAGGTATCCTCACAAGAGCTGCTGCATTCACCGACCATCTCCTCCCCTGCTAGTAGTGCTTCGACTGCTTTCACCGCCACTCTCAACTCCTGGTGCTAAAGACTTCATCTATGACTTTAGAAGTAATCTCAATTGAACGCAGCGGTGCCAGTAGCTATGTTGATTTTCAAAGGATCACTTTCTATTGCATGCATGAAACGGAAGAAGTGGGATAGTCCCACATCGTCAGATGCAAAGCCCATGACGAAGCATAAGTTGAATTTGTGACACCTATTCTTCGCCCAAGACATGGGGGTCGGATCCCCATTCAGCTGCTCACCCGCTTACCCGCTTACGCTCACACCTCGCCTGTGACACACACCCGTAGACCTCGTCCATGTTATCGACCTGATAACCCAACCGATTACCCGATTGCATCAAGTCTTTGAGACAGGAGGAGAAATTTCTGAGAGAGAGGGGGTGGGTTTTGCTGTGTGATCCTCTAGCATGGCCCTGTGTTAAAGAAGAAGGCTTGGAAAGGAAGGAAGGCTTGTGAAGAAGAAGAAGAAAAGGCTTTGAAGAGCCATGTGCCTCCTGTGAGGCACTATGCTTTGTTGATACTTAAGTCGTCTGATGCTATATTCCTATTGTCTAATCTGATTACTCTAAACTTTGTTGAATGATTTAAGTAGTACGTTAGCATTTAATTAAATTGATTGAAGGTATTGATTGTTTGAATAACTTGAAAATGAGATGCATGCTTAATTATAGGACCTAATTGGTGGTCTAAATCACCACTTTTTAGATTATCTTTATTCTTTTTAACTCATCATCATTTGAATTATAATCTGATAAATTATATTCGTTGAATATTTATTTTAATGCTCAATTTATTGTGCTCATTGATTCTAAATGATGATTAACATGTGAATTCCATATTTACTCCTTGTGAATGACCTCAGACGCCTTTTAGATTCTGAGTTTATAAATTTAAATGTCTGTTGTAAGATTTTTTCGATTATACTATGAATTATATATTTCTTAACACCCGACGAAATCCTGACAACATTTTGGTGCCGTTGCTGGGGAGCAACGTGCAATTCACCGTTAATCTTATCTAGATTTTCATCTGAGCACTAACTTGCCTTGTTTGCTTTATTTGTGATTTTGTGGGGTACATCACGAAGAGATATTCCGCGCAATCAACCACTCCAGAGGTAGGTAAACTCTCTCTTCTTCCTTAATCAACCTTGTAATCTTTGGAAGAGAGAAAAGGAAACAAGCAATTCCAATTCACCTACCTTATTTTCTAGTAATCATCATTTAAAAGGCAAGTTTCCTAATTTATGAATTCAAAATCAATATATGATTGAAGTTGAGATGATTCTGTTTAGAGATCCCTACCCCGATTTCCTATTCCTACAAGAGATTTACGCTTAATTTCTTATCATCTTGTACTACACACTTCTTGTTCGAAGTCCAAGGTGTATATGTAAAATTAAATTAGACTTGAAATAGAACCAATTAGGGTTTCTAATCTATGGTGTTGAGTGTTAGTTTACACTTGCCTGAATTAATGGGAAATTAACCCTCCAACATTTTTGTGCTACCCAAACCCTTGCTTGAAAAGATGTCATTAGGAAAACCCTAAAAATCAAACTAAGTTCACTTGAACCCTAAGACTTTGGAACTAATAACCAGAGTCAATTTAAGGTGATCTTTGGGTCTTGACTCATATTTCATTCTTCATCTTTTAGGGTAGGTCAGGTGAAATTGACCCACTTTGTTGGCTAATCAACCTCCAAATTAGGTCACAAATTGAATTAACTTCTAATCAAGTGAAATCCAAGGATTAAACTAGATAAAATTGGTCTACTTGGAACTGCCGTGACAAGGAAGGTTGGGTGGGGGAAACCCTGTAACCCATGGGGACACCCTACCATGTACAGGTCTTTGTGGGGCTCTCCCTTTCTGGCTGCCCAGGTACTTCTTGGGTGTGTGGAGTTTTGATTCAGAGGTATCACCCACCTCGAAACAAGCCTTAGTCATCCAAAAATCTTTGGTTGCCTTGATTGGGTCCAACTCACATCTAGTTCCTCGTTTATTCTCTAATGCACATACACAGGAAAGGTCCCTAGGTTGTTAACTTAGAGGCCTCATTAGAATTGATCTTCTTGGGGATTTTTGATCTATTCCAATTAGTTCAAATCTGATCTTGAGTTTAATTCTACTTCTTGATCTACCACTTGATTTGAAAATGCAACCTGACAAATTAGGAAGAATTTGTAGGAAACCTGAATCCAAATGACCATGAAAGAGAAAATGATTGACGTTGCCCTTAAACACTATGAGGATTATGACACAACCTCAAATCCAGTTAGCAAGATTCAGGTTAATGTATCAGCAATAACAACCTTCATTACAAATCATGTCCAGCTGATAGTAACACAAATGTCAAATGGTTCAACCTGAGATATTCTCATGACAGGATACATTGAAATAGAAAGATAGCATATTTTTGAGTATCTTCAATTTCTGACAAATCCACGACTTTGGGAAAAGCTCCAAGATGACCTTGAGAAATGAGAGAACTTGATAACTTTGTTGAAATAGGTCATCAATCAAATTTACCCAAATCAACAGTTAGAAATTGATGAGAATAACGTTGAAAATTAGAATGATCTCCCAGAACTCGGGTTTGAGAATAGAGATTGTTGTAGACCCCCAAACCAAATGGAATCAGATTCAAATTTCATAACGATTGACATGCCTAATCTTGATGAGCGTTAGGAGGATCCAATTGCAGGTGTTCCCGATTCTGAACTAGCCATAGAGAGCCTTGAAGCTGGTCCATCATGCCTTGATTTCCCAAACACCTGTAGTAAACTTGAATCAGAACCTCTTGAGAATGTAATTCCCAAACCTTATCCTGTTAAGGTAATTCTCGAGAATGATTCTGACATCCCAATATGACCTAGTACTAATTCTAGTGACCCAATTCCTAGCTTTAACCTAGAATCTTGATCAAAACCTATTTAGGATGATCAAGAGGCCTAATTTAATGAAAAATAGATCTTGTATCTAGATTATAATTTTGGGCCTATATTTGAAGATTACACCTCTCCAACCTCCTCAGAAATACAAATTGATTTCTCGAAAGTCAAACCAATTTATGATACAAAAATAAAGGATTTGGAAGAGCTTGGATTCAATTGTGTCTATCCTATGAGCCTAGAACCTAAGCCTATGCCTAATAAGGACACCTCTTTAAGCTTAGAAATTGAGATTACATTAGATGACAGTCAGATTGCTGATTCCATGCAACATGACTAATTATATGGTGGAAGTCCCGATCTGGAATCGCGTTCAGAAACTAATCTTCACAAATTCTCTGATGATTTCAAATCCTACTATGATTTTGGAGAACCTTTGTTTCCTGATGATTGTGAACCAATTTACGACTTCAGCATCCATGATCCATTCTTTAATTCTGACGCTGAGCTCGATGATTCAGACTTCAAAGAAGCCACACCATTTGATTCACATACTGAGTTGATCGCATGGGTTTCATGAGTTTGAAATCGAGGTTCCGAGTAACCCGTCGTCATAGTTGCAAAACATGTGGTCAAATAAAATTTATACCGAAACTCGAAAAGTGAGTCCCAGGTTGAACACGGGGAGGCGAATGTTTGGTTTTATGAAATCCGTGCTTCACTTTTATTTCTTTTTGGTCATTTTAATCTTTTCTAATTTTTCTGGTATTTTTAACAATCAAGAGATTAGGTCAATGAAAACATTAACTACTTGTAAAAATATAAGAGAGAGGGAGAGGGAGAGAGAGAGAGAGAAACAATCATCTATTCATCAAGAACTGTTTGCTACAACTACAAAAGTAGGAAAACTACTCTACGAAAGCGTAAAGAGATAGAAAGAGGTGAGAGAAATCCCCCTCGACGGTTGCTTAGAGGATGACTTGCTTTGACATCGCCCAGAGGAAGGTGGTAAGGAGCGGCACTAAGGAGGACGGAGGATGAGGCAGGACGGCGTCGTGGCAAGGATCTTCTTCCCGAAGGGTAGTGAGAGGATGGCCACGAGATGCTCCACAAATGGGGATGAGGGGAGCGAAAACTATATGATTTTACTCTAGTGGAGCATCCTAGTCTTGGGACAAACTCTCTCAAGAGCCTTGGAGGCGATGAGGTGAAGAAAGGAAGAGATGGGTTGGAATGGTGGTGGGTAGGTTTTTTTATAGTGGAGGAGGAAGAACAAATTCGCATCTAGGTCATTACTGACATCCATAAATGTCGCTGCAGCTGTCACTGAAAATCCGCCCTTCAAATCCTCTTGCTGGCGCACATAGACCATTAGTGACAGCTGCAAGCATCACTAAAGGCATGCATCGCTAAAGATCTTCTCCGCTGGCATGCACTGTGCTGGCACACACATCACATGCTGCATGCCTCACATGCCCATGCTCCCCGCACCTTGCACGCAAGTGCGCTGGCATGCATTGCGCTGCGTGTGACTACGCTGTGTGCGGTACGTTGCTGTGGATATGGCTGTGTGCGTGCGCTGTTGCCGGCCGGCGTTGGGCATTCTAGATGGTGCCACATGGTGTCATCTGGGTCGTCCATCCTTCTTTCATTTGTAGAGGGTGCCACGGTTCTCAGATCAAGATGATTCCCATGCTGCTAGACTGCGATCGTCGCTTTGGATCCATCCATACACTTGGATTTTCCATCCGAAACCCATATGATTGCCATATTGCTCCCTGGCCATTGATCTTCCTTGAACTTTGTACGATGCTACAGTTCTCCGATCTAGACGATTTCGGAGGCATTAGACTCCGGTCGTCATCTTAATCAGATCAGTACGATCTGATCTTCCTTCTGAGGCCCTAAAATAAGTCTTCTTCTCTCCTGACCATGAAAAGGACCTAATTAACCTAAAATATTTACAACTACTCTAAATGCAAAATGATGCATGTTATGCAATATTTATAACATGAAATGCAAATCTTAGCCTAGGAACATGCTTGGTAGGGCATTTTAACCAAAATAGATCTGTCTGTCATACCCCGTGCCTATCTTTTGCTAGTCCCTAGCAAAATTAAACTACATGCTATGTATAAAATTAAAATTATGATTAAATCACTTAGGCCTAAGTCATTTATTAACAATAGAAAATTTAAACTAAGGTCCTAAACTACGAAGACTCAACAGTACCCGGGTGCCTATCAGAATGCAGACCTCCCAAGTCCTCGCCTTATTTCAAAAGGGAAGATACATTTTTTTTATTTTTCTTCTTTTCTTTTTTTTTTTTGTACTTTCGGAGTTTGAGAGTTCTGGGACAACTTTTTAGGGCTACTCGACCAACCCAAGACTCGAAAATGACTCTAAGTGATAACCATCTTGTGAAAATAGTGAAAGACTCACTAAGTGGCCATTAAAATGGACTTCGAGTCTCTACAATCCAATGTGACCTTGCCTAAAGGTTCATCTTTTCGAACGGTAGCTTTCTCTGTACTTTTATTTATGGGGACAACATAAGAGCGAACCCAATATATATCTCCTCAATTTATTCTACTTCCCCGCTTCTTCCCTAAGTGTTTTGGGAATTATTGTGCATTTTCTACGAGCTGGTGATTGCACAGCAATCATGGGTCATAATCAACCTAAATAATGTTTGAACCTAGCATAATTTGTGGATATTGCACTCATATCTTGCATATCATGCATTGCATCAGTCTATCTAGAATAAGATGAGATATCCTGCTATTTAATTCTTTTTATTACTATTTGCAGGTAATAAAGTGATCCAGGATGGAGATAGTAAAATAAAGCAATAAAGGAAGAAGACTGATCCAGATAAGAGGAGTAAGGAGGATAGCCTTATCCCTACCCTTAGAAACCCTAGGATAGCCTTCCCAAACCCAAAATGACCTCCATTAGGACACCTTAGCCTCAAAGCCCAAACATGGATAGCACTATCCATGTTCTTATCCCTGTCCATGCTCTTATCCACCCTATCCCTCTTGTAAACACTTAGGAACCAAAACCCACCTTAGAAAGCCTGAAACCCACTCTCTAACACCATTTAGGATGACCAGACATCTGGTTGGACGTCTGATTTCTGCAGAATAACAATCCAGGAAGACCAAACTCATACTGACATAGAATTGGACATCCAATTTATTGTCCAGATGTCCAATTTTGGAGTATAATATGTCTGTCCACTATCCTGGACATCTAATACTGTTGTGTTGTTCCTAATTTTGGTGCAACAAGCCTGATCTTGCCTATTTTGACCTAGGAACCCCACCAGACACCCTAAGAAACCTAATTAGAGACCTCCTAAGCCTAGTCCACTAACCATAGGCCTACTTATCCTATCTCTAATCCAATTGAACCATCCCATACCTAATTGGGTGCATCTACAGTTGATTTGGTGCACCTGAGCCCAATTAGATCCACCTAGGATCTAATTGACTCATAACTATTAGGGTTACCCAAGCCTAATCACATGCACACATCCAATTAGACTTGACCTAGATCTAATTAGGATCACTCCAATCCAATTAGACTTTCCTAAGCCTAATTAAGTCCACACCCACTTAATCTAGATTGACCCAACCTATTTAACACCTAATCCTACCAAAACCCACAATCTAGCCCTACGTAAAACAAACACCCACACACACCTTCCTATTTTACCCCTACCAAACCCAAGCACAGTCTCTTGGAAACCCTAAAACTTGTGTCAAACCTAGATCCTAAACATGTGGCTTTAGCTAATTTTGGGGCCACCAAAAGTGGAAACCAAATGGAGCCTTCCATAAGGGCAAAGAGAGAGCCACGAAATTCCATCCATTCTCCTCCCACTTGCGACATCCTTCCACCCTCCAAAACCTTAGGGTCGTCCTCCTCCTCCAAGGCCCCCTATTTGCAAGGTGAAATCAATTTTTAAAATAAAGCGTTCTAATATAGTTGAAATCGCTTTGAAAATAAATAGATTTTCTTACTTAAAGTTTAAGTTCAAGGTCGAACACAGGGAGAAAATTAAGGTTTAGAAATCAAGAGCACAACTTGATAAATTGAATATAATATGCAATAAAAACCAGAGTTATAGTGAAGAAAGATAAATGTAAGCATAGAATCTCAATGTATGTGAATAAGCGTAAAAATTGGATGTCTGATTGGTGAATGGATGCTCTAAAATATGGATGCTACAGTACTTGGTTCTCTGATTTCTCTTCTCTATCTCTGGCTGCTCTATTTCTTCTTCTTCTTTCTTTCTCTTCTTCTGATTTCGTGCCTTAGCCTTCTCTTTTCCTCTGCCTTTTTCTTTTGCCTTTTCCTTCCTTTGATTCCTTCTTTCTCTTTCTTTGGTGGCTCCTTCTTCTTTCGCCTTCTGTCCTTCTTTCCCTTTCTTCTCTTCAGCTCCTGCCTCTTCAACTCTTTCTTCTTTAGCCTTGTCTTCTCCTTCCTTAGCTTCCTCTTTGGCCTCCTCCTTCTTCTTCCTTGGCTTCAACCCTTAGCTTCTTCTTCATCTCCTTTCCTTGTAGAGCAAAACCTACCCCTATCCACACGTGCTCTCTTCTCCTCTTTCTCTCTTAGGTTCATACACTCAGAGTCACTTTCTTGGGTAATCGGGTCGGGTATGTGCCCAGGACCAGGCCCACCTATGTGAGGTCATGGGCGAGGTGTGTTGGGTCGGGTAAACGGTTCAAGCCAGGTCCACGGAGGCAAGGTCACGGATGAGGCGGGTGAAGGGTGAGTAGGACCTCACCCTATGGTACTTGACTGGTCGATCTTTCGCTTTTAAGTCATTTGTAGTTTAATGTGGTGGAAAAATCAACTAATCAATTTTTAATAAGAAATAACCACTCGTAGAGGAGCGAATCGTATCCACAGGGAGGCAATAACGTATTAAAATTCGCGCCACTTAAAAATGTTTGTTCGGAGTCAATTTGGACAAGAACCAAGCCAAGATTGCCTTCAGATTAAGGTTTAAGCAAGAAATAATGCTGAAATGGCAATTATGAGAAACTACAGGATATTTTCCGCAATGCAGAGTGAATAGAATATGATTAAAATGTGGCAATGGTAGAAAATGTAAATTTTAATTAACGTTTTACTGTAGCAAAATAGGGGAATTTTTCCCCGTTGTCTTGTGCGACGAGGAGTCCATGGCCGGGCGCGGGAAGCTCGGAGGAGGTCCCTTGGATCAAGGGCTTCGAATCGGTGGTGGCGGCGAGTCGCACGGCTGCCGGAGGTGGCCGGACGAGCTCCGGCGGAGGTGCTGCAGCCGGCAGCTTGCGCAGCCTGTTGGCGTGAAGTCCGCCGCCTGCTGCTGCTGCGGGGGTGGCTGCTGCCGCTGCCATGGGCACTGCTGCGGCTGGCGTGTGCAGCTGGCGTGCGCGGTGGTCGGTTGGGCGGTCTGCAGGCGGTTGTGCGTGAGCGCGCAGAGGGTCTGCGGAGGGCGTGCGGTTGTGCGCGGGCGGTCGTCTGCAGGAGGGCGCTTGCACGGTGGTCTGCAGGCGGTTGGCGTGTGCGGTGGAAGCTGGCGTGGGCGGAGGGTCTGCGGAGGGCGCTGGCGCGGTGGAAGCTGCGGCGGTTGGCGTGTGCGGTGGAAGCTGCAGGCGGCTGTTGGAGGATGCTGCAGGCTGGTCTGCAGGCGTTGGAGGAGAGCGCGGGCTGATCTGCAGGCGTGCGTAGGTCTGCAGCCGGTGAGCGGTGGAGGGTGCAGGCGGTCTGGTGGCCGGTTGGAGAGTGCAGGCTGAGGAAGTGGAGGTGAGCGGGTAACTTCAGACGTCTGGGAAATTTCCCAGACGTCTTAAGTTACTGAGAGGGTGGCTGATCAGTAGCTCGGTGGTGATGGTCTGCGACTACGGCGAGGAAGATGCACGCTAGGGTGCTCACGGTGATGCGGGTGAGCTCCGGATGGCGGTGTGGCCTGTCACACCACACGCCCACGGTGGTGGAGACTCGCCGCCACGGTAGAGGCCAGCAATATGGAGTGGAAGAGAGAGGTTCTCTCTGCACAATGGTGGGTCGGTGGCGGAGGCCTCTCTGAGCTCGGCTGCCTCCATGCTCCTTTTGTAGTGGCCTGAACAAATTTGAAATCAGCGGCCGACCAGATCCACCGTATCCGCTCCCCCTTGAATGGCTCCTTCACTGCATCACCCGAGCGTTGGAGCGGCAGCCAGCCGTTCTGAAAGAAGACGAATAAAGAAAATATTATTAAAATATTAGGGTTATTTATGTATAGACCCTCAACTTCTATGTTAATAAAAATAATATACCTAATTGGTTATCTAATTAGATGAATGCTATTTTAAGCTAATTCTAAATGCACTTAAGATATGAATGCAATGTATGGATTATGTAATTAGATTAAAACTATGAATTAATCTATTTACATCCTAATTTATACTAAATAAATGTTAGAATTAGCCTAATATGTAGGCACTTAAATACTTAAATAGCCCACAACTATGGGCTAATCAAATACCCCCATGCCTAGTTTTTGCTAGTCCCTAGCAAAATTAAGTGAAACCTAGAACTCTAAGTAGACTAGTCAACTCACTTAGTCTTCCTTCAGAAGCATATTAAGTTCGGGTTCTAAACCCAAGGTTCCTAAGTAGTTGCTAAGTTATAGACTAGGTCGGCTAAAGACGAGTTGCAACCACAAGTTTCCCTGATTTCTGACTCTACCCTAAAGTTTATTGATCCCTGAGATTGAAGCATCCGTGCTTGTGCATTGGTCCGAGTTATTTGAGTTAAAGGAAAACTTTTTTTATATATACACCCTCTTTTTTTTTTTTTTTTTTTGTTTGTTTGATTCTTCTAAGTCTAACCTCAGATCAGCTATCAACACGGTCTGTGTCGAATTCATTGTCCCCATTACCATACCTCGAAGGGTGCTTGGCTTTTGATGCTTCGAGATAGCACCGCCCATAACGACCCCAAGAACTCCTGGCAATCGACACTTCGGGATAGTATCGCCCATGGATTTCTTAAGCGAATTCAGGCCTATGGCAATCAGCACTTCGAGATAGAGCCGCCCATGGTACCTGAACCGCTCAATGCGCTTACATGCCCCCAGTAGGATGGATATCCTAAGAGACAAGCGCCGAGGAGGTAATATGTTATCATCGCATCCTCAAGGTGAGTATATACTCGACCTCTCCTGCGGCAGGAACTCTTCCAATCAAAATGTGTTTTCAAGCCTCTCTTAAGCCAAAACTAAGAGAACCAAATCTCTTTTCAAAAATTAATTTAATTACCAGACCAAGTGTGAAAAATTTGGATGCTTGGGTTACAAGGACCCGTAAACCAAAAGGTAGAATAAGACTCCAGGTACTACCCCACCTTTTAACTCAAACCCTAGCTTCCCTTCCTCAACCTCTTGAAGAATGGTCCGCAACTTAACTCCTACTTAAGTTTTTAAGTCCACAAAGGACCCTAAAGGTCTAAAGCTAGTAGCTTATTTAGCTTCTAAAGTTTGACCCTAGAATTAATTTAGTCTACGCTAGAGTTCTGATTTGCTTAAGAATGCAGGACTTAGCCAGTTAAGCTCAAAACTTTTTTTTTTTTTTTTTATATGTACAAATGTATGCAATTATGCTATGTATATCCCCAAGTACACCCCCCCATGCCTAAAATCTGCAATGTCCTCATTGCATAGAAGGATATTACTTGGGTCAAAGCTGGGCTGAATAGCCGAAGAACCTGCAAATCAGGTTCAAGAATTGCAGAAATAGGCCCTAAAAATGAGCAAAGCAAAGTTGGCCTAGAAAATAGGTAACCTAGGATGTTGGCGAGCTGATGATGAATCCCGATAGCAAATGCTCGCCCAACTAAAATGGGAATGAAATCTTCCCAGGTCACCAGAAGAGGTTCTAAAGGATAAACAGTTAAAATAACCTCCAAAGGGGTAGGGGTAGGATGACAAGGATCCTCCAAAAAGAATGGGGAAGGAATGGTATAGAGATAAACCCCCAGGGTAATGGACTGACTAAAGAAATCATCAATCCATAACCGATACTCCATTACAGAAAATATTGGTCTGTTAAGCCCCCTAGTCAAAACAAAAATGAGCAATTCTCTAAGGCAAGGATCGTCTAGGGTGTCCAAGTTACAAGGTTGTGGGATGGCCATAAGATCTAGGTTGGGTTTAATCAGCTTGGTGTCCATCCCAAACACTCTTTCTAAATCCTCAATTTCATCCCTAGCATTCCTTGCACCATCACGTGGATCTTCCTGCTCTTCATCAGGAGTCACAATTTCGCTTTCAGATATAAGCGAATCAGAGGGTGACTTCGAAGTGAATGAAGGCAGGTTGGAAGCAACAGATCTAGGGATTATCCTATCAATGTCATCCCCAGGCTTTTGTTCTTTACTCAAATCTTCCCCGGAGTCTATATGTGAATCCACATAAATCTTAGAAATTGCTTCCAAATTTTCCATCATTTTATCATGAGGAGAAATATCATCAATGGGTGTGCCAAGGAAACCTAATTTGGTCAAATTTGTGACATCCTCAGGGGCTAACTCTTCAAATAATACATAATCACCCTTAGTGTCACTCCAAATCTTGAATGTAGGTTCCTCATATAATTCATCTTCCTCCTCATCACACAATTCATCATGTACCGGAGGTCTAGAATCATTTAATATCTCAGCAGATCCCCTAGGGTGCTCTATCTGAGGTAAATTATTTACATTGGTTACATTAGACTCCTCAGATAGGTTAATTTCTTTAAGGTTAGGTTCCCTAAGGGTGGGTTTGAGTTCCATATCGTGATCAGAAGGGAGGGTAGGATTAACAACTTGACTTTGACCCACTTCATCAAATGTCACGAAAATACTATCATCTGGGTCGAGGTCTTCCAATGGTACCATCATTCCCTTCTTTTGACTCCAATATAAATCAGGTGGATACTCAACCTTATCATCATCTTCCTCGGGTTGCCACCGTTCTTCATCCAATGCATAGCTACTTTCATGTGTTTTTTCCTCCCACCTAAAGTGTAGATCTCTCAAGGAAGTGTCATCTAATGGGGAGGTTTCAAAATCGATCCTCGAAAAGTAGCTATTCTCCCCAGAATTTCCCTTCAACTTAAAGTGTAGCTTTCCCACGGGAGATGCATCTATTGTAGAGGGGTGTACGTCATCGTCAATGGGGCAGATTGGGTGGCTAATTTCATCTCTTTCTTTTTGCCCTACTCTCAAAGATTCTCCTAACAATTCACTCATTTCATTTTGCATTTTCTGTATTTCCATCTTCAAAGAGGAGAGGTCATTTCTATCATAAGAGAAGTTAGGCTCAGGCTTATAGTACCCAGGAGTGTTTGTCCAACCATTATAAGTTTTCAGGGAGGGTGGGTTGGGTATTTCTTTGGTATGTGGGATATTGGGCAAAGCAAATCCCGCTCCTGAGTTCTGCTCACTAACTTGGGGCTTAACTTGGCTAATACTCCTATAATAGGAGTAAAACGGATCCCAATGATTGTCATTATGTCCATCAAGGAATGGACCATCTCGGCATCTGGGATCGAAGGATGCAGAGTGGGGGTGAGGGTGTGGGCAAGATGTGAAAGGATGAAAATCAATGTGGTCCATTCTAACTCACACTTCAATCAGAATTCCCTAAGCAAGACACAATTCAAAAAGGACCTTTTAGGTCTTTCCCAATTTAGGCTTTTGATTTTAAGTCAGATTGCAGGTGACAATACAATTTGTTCAATCAATTTACGCGCCTATTGTCGACCTACGGCTCGCCTAAAAAGACCTAGTTGGAGCTTAGGTGTTCTTCCCTAAATCTCAAATGGTCAAGTAAATCCAAAGACGGAAGATTGAGGGATGCAAGTAGGCCTAAGCCTTCCTTTGAAGCTGTGCTTTCACGGTGCTCCTCAACTACCCCAAAAAATCCGTGACAGGGTATCCCCCTCTTTGGATTTACAAAACCTTTGATCTCAAGTTCCGAACACTTCAAAATCCAACGAAAGGAGGGCTCTTGTCCTAGTATTTCCAAACCTAAGGAGTGTTTAGAAATGTGCCGTGGTGCAAGTGAAATAAGTGTGCATACACCGTCAAAGATTTTGAACTTTGAATCGCACGCCAAGTTTGAAAATCAAATCCTTGGTTTTTAAAATGTCCTTCCTTTAATTAGTCCTTTTTCTAAAGAAAATATGTGACCACTTGTTAGATTTATTCAGTACAGATTAGGTGGTCTTCGCATTAAATCCCAAATGCAATGCGTGATCAAAAATAGGATGCAAAGTAAGAGAATGTGTACCTTGCCTCCAGCGATCTTCGATGCAAAAATGCACGCAATGCAGAAAAGCAAATCTAGAGGCTGCTCATACAGACCTAAATGGTTCGTCCTAGGGCAGGCAACTTCTAGCAGGCAGCTCATTTTTTTTCTTTTTCTATTTTTTTTTAGAACTACTTATGCACAAGCAAATAAAAGAAATAATAAAAAAAAAAATAAACCTAAATCTAAAGAAAAGGGAACAGGCTCCCAAAAATTACCCAACACGGGTCCAAAACAAAATCGGGGAACAAACCCCTCAAAATTTGCCCCAGAACAAGGGGTTCAAACTAACTGTAATGAAAAATTAAGTCTTCAGTCTTAATTCTATTCTAATTAAATTAGCGATTAAATACAATGGTGTCCGTCGCGTCCTCGTCCTTCTCCTCCTTTCAAAATTGCTTGTCCACTTCTCGTCTGGCGACGTCAAGGGTCGCCTCTCAGAGTGGCTGATTCTTGCACAAAATTTCTCGCACAGAAAAGAAAATAATAGATGGTCAAATCTCTGTGCAATTGACAAATAACTAAAATAAAATTAGGCGAAATTATTGCCTCTGTTGCCTCCCCGGCAACGGCGCCATTTGACTGGTCGATCTTTCGCTTTTAAGTCGTTTGTAGTTTAATGTGGTGGAAAAATCGACTAATCAATTTTTAATAAGAAATAACCACTCGTAGAGGAGCGGGTCGTATCCACAAGGAGGCAATAACGTATTAAAATTTGTGCCACTTAAAAATGTTTGTTCGGAGTCAATTTGGACAAGAACCAAGCCAAGATTGCCTTCAAATTAAGGTTTAAGCAAGAAACAATGCTGAAATGGCAATTTTGAGAAACTACAGGATATTTTCCGCAATGAAGAGTGAATAGAATATGATTAAAATGTGGCAATGGCAGAAAATGTAAATTTTAATTAACGTTTTACTGTAGCAAAATAGGGGAATTTTTTGTGCGACGAGGAGCCCATGGCCGGGCGCGGGAAGCTCGGAGGAGGTCCCTTGGATCAAGGGCTTCGAATCGGTGGTGGCGGCGAGTCGCACGGCGGCCGGAGGTGGCCGGACGAGCTCCGGCGGAGGTGCTGCAGCCGGCAGCTTGCGCAGCCTGTTGGCGTGAAGTCCGCCGCCTGCTGCTGCTGCGGGGGTGGCTGCTGCCGCTGCCGTGGGCACTGCTGCGGCTGGCATGCGCGGTGGTCGGTTGGGCGGTCTGCTGGCGGTTATGCGTGGGCGCGCGGAGGGTCTGCGGAGGGTGCGCGGTTGTGCGCGGGCGGTGGTCTGCAGGAGGGCGCTTGCGCGGTGGTCTGCAGGCGGTTGGCGTGTGCGGTGGAAGCTGGCGTGGGCGAAGGGTCTGCGGAGGGCGCTGGCGCGGTGGAAGCTGCAGGCGGTTGGCGTGTGCGGTGGAAGCTGCAGGCGGCTGTTGGAGGATGCTGCAGGCTGGTCTGCAGCCGTTGGAGGAGAGCGCGGGCTGATCTGCAGGCGTGCGCAGGTCTGCAGCCGGTGAGCGGTCGAGGGTGCAGGCGGTCTGGTGGCCGGTTGGAGAGTGCAGGCTGAGGAGGTGGAGGTGAGCGGGTAACTTCAGACGTCTGGGAAATTTCCCAGACGTCTTAAGTTACTGAGAGGGTGGCTGATCAGTAGCTCGGTGGTGATGGTCTGCGACGACGGCGAGGAAGATGCACGCTAGGGTGCTCACGGTGATGCGGGCGAGCTCCGGATGGCGGTGTGGCCTGTCACACCACACGCCCACGGTGGTGGAGACTCGCCGCCACGGTAGAGGCCGGCAGTATGGAGTGGAAGAGAGAGGTTCTCTCTGCACAATGGTGGGTCGGTGGCGGAGGCCTCTCTGAGCTCGGCTACCTCCGTGCTCCTTTTGTAGTGGCCTGAACAAATTTGAAATCAGCGGCCGACCAGATCCACCGTATCCGCTCCCCCTTGAATGGCTCCTTCACTGCATCACCCGGGCGTTGGAGCGGCAGCCAGCCGTTCTGAAAGAAGACGAATAAAGAAAATATTATTAAAATATTAGGGTTATTTATGTATAGACCCTCAACTTCTATGTTAATAAAAACAATATACCTAATTGGTTATCTAATTAGATGAATGCTATTTTAAGCTAATTCTAAATGCACTTAAGATATGAATGCAATGTATGGATTATGTAATTAGATTAAAACTATGAATTAATCTATTTACATCCTAATTTATACTAAATAAATGTTAGAATTGGCCTAATGTGTAGGCACTTAAATACTTAAATAGCCCACAACTATGGGCTAATCAGTACTGAGGTGATAAGCTCTATACAGTTTTTCCTCTTATGTAGGTGCAGGCATCCAAAAGCTTCCAATATGGGACTAACTTCCCACCTCCCTCATGCGTGCCTGCAGTAGGGATGCTTCGCTTGATTGTAGCTGTAGCTTCAGCCTTCGATGCCAATTAGCTGCATGGAGTTGTGCACGAGGGAAGTCTACTCAACCTCGGACTATTGGCCTAGAGCAGGCGGACCTGAAGAGAGCTTGCAAGCAAGCTTCTTGCTGTTTGCCAATGGCGGCGACCCTTCGGACCTACAATCACGCAAATGGCCCTGTGGCCACGTCAGAATACTCAAGAGGCTTCGCCAAGGCACGGTGAGTATACTGTGGGAGTCGGCATGGCATGGGACTTCCTAAGTGTGCGAGCCTAGGGCAACCTGTGGCCATGTGTGTGGGTGTGTTCGGGGGCCCTTGTTGTTGAGTGATAGTGTGTACGAAGTGAGGGGTTATGTTTAGTGAGGTGTTTCAGAGCTTATGGGGTGGTTGGCTTGGCGGATGGAGGTGCGGAGCGACGAGGATGCCTCGCTGGAGGTCTAGCCGGAGGTGAAGGGGATGATGGTGATGGAGTGCATCGAGGGGTGTTTTTGAGAGATAAAGAGGGGAAAAAGGAGTAAAAGGGAGAGGGAACATATCTAGGCATAAAAAGATGAAGGGGGATACAGGGATGGCGGCCGACTCGTATCACCGTCACCGAAGATGAAAGTGCCCAGTGAGGGAGATCGGCTAGGGCGAAGGGGATGCAGAGGCGTTGGCAAGTGCAGTGCGATGCAGATGAGCTGGAGAAAGAGAAACCTGCCACTGGTATTGTGGCTAGGCGACAAGGGAGAGAGAGGGAAGTCATCAGAGCTTGATGAGCCAACTATCTAGAGGGGGAGAGACAAATTTTAGGGGTGTTCCCAGCCAATTTCAAGCTTAGGAGATGTTAGGTGATTTGGGTTTGCTTAAATAGGCCCTCGAGGTCGGTTTCGTGCTTGGAAGTCATGCTTCCAAGCATGGCAAGTTTGCCTAAGATGGCAACTTGAAAGGGACCCGAATCTCTCATGTGTTCGCATGAGAGATTGGGTACCAAACAGAGCCTCAAATTAGGTTCACACTGGAGGAGATTTCTCAGAAAATCTCCCTTTCAATTTTGAAGGGGATTCTCTGAGAGATCAGGGAGTTCTTGCCTTTGCAATCTTGCTGGAGTAGGATTCCCTCAGCTATAATGGTGGAGGGACCTAATTGCAAAGAATAAAGAAGAAGTTAGGGGGGTTTCTGCAGAGGATTTCGAAAGATAGGGGTAGAAATGAAATTAAGCTGGACTTATTTGTAAAGTGGGTCAAGATGAATTCCCCTCAGGTCCAAATTTTTGTACAAACCTAATTTAGACCTAAGAAATCCAATGGAGAAGTTGGATTTTGGGTTTGATCATGTTTGACTGGGCAATCTACGCAGAAACCTAATTTAGGGCATATATTTGTTTGAGACGCCAATTTAGGTCAAAATAGGTTCCAAAGCCCAAATTGAAGGTTCTAAACATTAGAAAATATTTTTCTTTGACTTTTAGAGGGTTTAGGTGAATTTTATCATGAGCAGAACCTTGTTAAATCATGTGGGTCTGTTTTAGGGTTACAAGACGTCATTTAATTTCCAGAATTCACATGAACCCTTTTCTGTTTGAACCAACCCACTTATTATCTTGTTAAGACTATATGACTAGTGTTTAGCTCATAAAAAACCCGTTGTTGTACTGCAATGGTAAAAACTCTTATTTCTTGCTTTTATCTCAGAATGGTTATTCATGGAATTACGACCTCCAGTTGGTTATGTAGGAGCTTTTGTTCTCTTCTTTGGGTCAAAATGAGCTAGTTAGGGCTCATGATGGTGTTCCGATCACCCCCTCGATGGATGGATAAAGAAGAAGCATTTCCAAGGCATCTTCATGTGGGCGGCAAGAAGGAGAGCACTAGGGTGAGACACCCTCTTCTCTTCTCTTCACTTAGGCATGTCCTTTCTTTTCCATAGAGAGGATGCACCCTCTTTTTCTTATTCTTTTTGGTTGGCCATGAAGGCTTACCCATAGCCTCTTATGGTCGGCCATCTCTTATTGGTAGGCATGTAGACGGTTTTGCATACCAAGGTCTAGCCTACACCCTCACACAAGGCCGATGGCCCTAGTGGCACCTTTCCGGCATAAGGGATTTCTTCTATTTAAATGCTTTCTAGTGTAAATATTGTCTGACATTATTTTGACTATTCAATGCATGAATAATATTGTGTGATAATTGCTTCTGTGATTGTCTTCAAGTCTGTTTGCCTATCACTTCTCAAAATAAAAATCAAAAACACAAAAGGATAAAAGAAAAATATTAGGTTAGATTAAGCTGATCCAAATCTTGACTTGTTTTCACGCCTCCCAGAGACGAACGACTGAGACTCAAACTTTCAAAAAGAATAAAAGCCATCGAGTTTCGATATTACAAATGTTCTTGTCAAAGGGATTTCACAACAATACAACGATGTTGTTTCTCGAAAACTAGCAATTTCTACGCTTGTCAAATGGCACCGTTATTTGGGAGGCAACGTGCGAGTTTAGATTTGGATATGTTTAGCTTTTTATTGTTTTGATTGTACGGGTGTCAAGATGAGGATCCATGCACACATTGACCTGTGGTGAAAATCGCAAGTATATTCTTCATCCCCTATTTGTTGCTTTCTTAGGTTAAAAAAAAAGAAAAAAATAAAAAAATATATATACACATAAAATTTCAAATTCATATTTTTGAATTTGAATTTACCAAAAAAAAGATTTCTTTCCTTGGTGTGTGTTTTAACTTGGAAACCATTTAAACAGACCAAAGTCAGATTTGGAAATTCGCACAACAAATTTTGACTATTTTTAAAAATTTATTACCATCAAATTAGGAGTCTAAAAATCTTGGGATTCATTCTGATATTAGGATTTCAAATAGGCTTTTTAGCGCTACTTTTTATTTGAAGAATTCACACTGTACGAATTTTGAAAATTCACACAATGGAAGGGGGTCAGAATAGTCTACACTCTGATTTTATATAAATTTAAATGTTAGTTCTGACCTCTACATAAATCAGATCTCTTTGAAATTTGTGGGGTTGGAAAGCCACTGAAAACTAGTTGTTTTTGTAAGTTTTCAAGAAGTTTTTGATTTCTTTTGATACTATTTAAAACTAAATTAGTTGTAGGGGGTCTATCTAGCCTATTTGACCTATTGACACTAAAAAATTCTTGAAAAATTGTAAAAAATAGTAGAAATATTAAAAAAATATTCTCTGAAAAGCCTATTGAAGAAAGAAGATATCTACCAAATTTCATCTTATTTTGACATATGTACTGATTTGGGGAGTGATTTTAAGACAGACTAAGGTCTGACTACGGATTGTTTGAAGATGCATAAACCCTAGGTGTTTCACACTAGGGTTTAAATATAGAGACCCAAAACAAACCTGTCTGAGCCTGATTTTTGTGTGACTATATGAGAGGGGATCTGATTTGATTGGTTGTCTTCCCCTCACCCAATTAAATTGAATTGATCTACATTTCAACTTAGGCAACCACTTAGGTCTATTTCATTTAGTACCGGTGCACTAGGACCATTATTTTCCTTCATTGGTTCTCACCACTTCTATCTTATTGGACTTAAAAGCATCATATAGACCTATCTGATATTAGGGTTTCTCCACTAGGGTAGAGCACATTTGCATTCCATACTTAAAGGAAATTCATATAACAATTGGGACTTGCAAAACTTGTTGTGTGCTCCACTACAACCTTGTTTGAATTGACTTAAACAAAGAAACGCTAAAAGAAATTGATACAAGCACTTGAACCATAAAAGCCACTACACCAATTAAAGCTTGTATTGCAAACCCTTTGTCTATGCACTTCATACTTCTACATCTAATTTTAAGGGCAGCACCCCCAAAATGCCCAATCACAATCCAAGAACACTCTAAGCCCAAGCCTAAAACTAAGTAGACATGCCTTAGGCAGGACTAAATTACTTGGTAACTAAAATTTAATTGGGTAAAAATCAAGGCCTTGTCTATTTGGACCAACTAGTGACAAGAAAGGTCGGTGCGGTAATCATGTTAACCTCTAGTGGTGTCCTGCTGTGCGGGGTGTCCTAAGGGGTCCCACCATTCTGGCCAGCCAAGTAATTCAAGGGTTGGTTTAACCCAATTCTATTTCAGGATAACAGGTTTAGGTCCAATTAGGGTATACAATTTAAGGCTGGCTTGTTTGCTTGATTTAGGGCTCTCTCATCTTTCTTCCTAGGCCTTTGCCTTAATTTCACCAGCCCATTATAGCTGGTTGTGTCTTCCTAAGGAAGACTATCTCTTATCTCTATCTGTGTCTTTTCTCAAATATCCATGAACCCATATCATTCTTTTGACCCTCAGGGTCCTCCATCTCCTAACCCAACCATGATTTCGACTCCTCATGGTTGGGAGACTCGTCCTAACTAGCTGGGATATGATCATTCTTATCCCCCAGCTTATTTAGAACCTGAACCTCATGGATCTAGCCTTTATCTAGATCAGAACCAATTGAAAGCCATAGTTGCTGAATTCCAGGAATATAACAAGGACTATACAGATCAATGTGCCAGCTTCTAGAGCAAATTAGATGATCTCAGGCACAATCTCAATCTTATCACTCCTCCTAGGAACAAAAGACTTGGAACAACCAGCTTAGTGAGTCTAGTGACCCATATTTTGAATCCGCTAGCTATTCTACTGATTCTTGCTACCTTTGGGAGGCAACCTGGACTCAGCCAACCCAAAAGGCACCTTTGGACCTAATCCGTGATTTGGGTAGATCATTTGAGGAATGCATTGTTTCTGATACACCTGTACCAGATGAGATATCACTAAGGAATTTGAATAATGGATCACAAGTACAGGACCACATCATAGGTTCTCAATCAACTCCCTCTACAGTTAGCCCCACTTAGGGTGATACACCTATTGATTCATATCCAGATTCGTATAACCCTGAGTGGAGAAATAATCCTAATCTTTCATGGCCGCAATAATGATCGACTCAGATTGAACATCAATCTAGGCTAGCTCAATACTCCACTCAATCCACTTTACGGCAACCATCTAGTCCAACCCAACCCACCACCCTTGAAGATATCATGAACATTTTGTTGGACTTTGACAAGAATAATGAAGAAAGGTTGACTAAGTTGGAAAATCAAGTGAAATCTCAAGGGGATCAAATCAAGAGACTTCAAGAATCACTTTATCCCCGGATGCAAATGCCTTTTCACTACTATTCTTCACCTAATCTTCCTACCCCTCCTCTAATCTATCATGCATGCCAATGTGCAGGGGCCAAATTGTGGCCTCTAAAAGGAAGAGCAAATCTAAGAGCTCACCTAAACGATCTGATTCGGGCTCAACCAAAAATCATATGACCAAACCCACATTTAGCACTAACTCGGAGTCTAGGGACAAAAAGAAGAAAATAGCTTCTGAAGTTGATTTTACTTATTTGTCCTTTCCTGAGGCCTTAAAGAAAGAGTCACAAAAGAATAAAAAGACTTGCACACCTAAAGAGGTGATTTTATCAGCTAACATAAATGCATTTGTTTCTGGCACTCTACCACCGAAAATGACTGACCCTAGAAAGCCTTTTATATCTTGTGCCATCAAGGGATTCACCTTTAATAGAGCCCTTGTAGATCTAGGGCCTTCCATTAGCTTGATTCCTACCACCCTTTTTTACTGCACTAGACTTAGAGATCTACACCACACACTTGTCACCATTAGAATCGCAGATGACTCCATCAAAACATCTAAGGGGGTAGTTTAGGATGTGATTATCAAAGTACAAGGTCTTAGTTTTTCGGTTGATTTTATTATTTTGGACATGGATAAACTGGAAAAGCTAAGTAATTCACCCATCATTCTGGGTCAACCTTTCTTGGCTACGGCCAATGCATGGATTGACTGTTACTCAGGATGTATGGCGATGAGTAGCGGTAATGAGAAGATTACTTTCATATTTATGTAGCCGCTAAGAAAATAAAGTCAGGGTATTTTCTGGATGACATGGAAACTGATTCGGAGGGCAATTCGAAAGAAACCAAGGCAATTGACACCTGGGTAGGATAACACGACCTGAATCAACAATCTACTAAATCACATAAGTCACCATCAATATAGGATCAAATCTTTGATAGCATGGTTTTCTATCTTGATCAACCTAACCCAATTCAAACCCCTACCCCTTTGCAATGAATCCCAGATTACTCAATTGATCAAAATGATTCATGAAATAAAAGAAGCTAGTGCAAGAGAATATGATGATGTAGGAAAAGAGCTTCATAGAATTTTAGACAAGCAACAAAAATCAGAAATGTTTGAATTTGGTTTTGGTGTGCCACAGCAGATTTGTGATTCGGTGATGGTCATGTAGGATTCTGTTGATCAAACACCTGAGGTGGATGATATTGATAATTTTATTGAAGTCGAGAATGTAGATTTATTCGAGAATCTTGATCTTGATTTAGAGCCTAAGTACTAATCATTTCATTTTGAGGAACCAAGCATTAAGGGACCTGAATATGATTTTGTTGCATTTGAGAATGCCCATGGAGACATTGATGAATTAATTCAAATGATCACATACACAGAGCAACAAAATCAACAAGACCTTAATGACTCCTCAATCAATGATTTAGCCCATTCCACTTTCATGGAGGGACTCAATATTGAATCTAATAACCAATTTCATCTAAGTGAGAAGAAAATATCACCTAATGAAAAGGATATTCAAGAGATTGTAATACTATTGGGGATAACATATGATGAGTTATCGGAGGAAGCTAAAAATTTTGGGGAATCATGTGATAATTGGGAATTGGCATTGGAAAATTTGGAAGAGATAAAAGAAGATGATACCCAAACATCTTTGGTAGAGATAGAGACTGATCACTAGACCTTGATTTCTAGATCTAACTACATTACTTGGGTCATGCCTTCCATTCATCACCATTATCAAGACCCATATGATTTCACCCCACACGACCCTACCCATACCCCTACCACCCACATTCTCCATCACCTCTTCAGGATGCCTTCACCTTCATTTCTTCGAGGCACCCGTATTTATCTATCGTTCTTCTGTAGCATCTGGCTACAGATAATCCCAAGGCCCATCTGCATATTTTCCTGATTATTTGGACTTGGAATTCATGGACAGCTAGTCCGCATTTGCGGCCCGCGGTTGGCGAACGAGATTAAAATTCTTATCATTTTACTCGCCATTCTCAATAGTTTGTTGACATATCCTCTTTGAGTGTACGCCCAGCTGGAGGCATTAATCTCAGCACTTATATATAGCATATTTTATTTAGCATATTTTCCTACATATTCAATTTTAGGTGTTGGAGTAAGTGGAATGTCAAAATTCAGGAGCCATTCCAGGTGAATTCTACCCATTTACTCCCTATCTAAATTTATTTTCGTTGTATTCATGCATGAGGACATGCAAAAAAGTAGGCATGGGGGTGTAGTAATTGTAAACTGAAAATTTTTCTGCCAACACCTAGGAAAAACCTTTTGTACATCATGCTAATTGCATTTTAGGGTCCTTAAATTAAGAACAATCAACTCTACCACCAATGTTTGCATTGGAGCTAAAAATTATCTGCAATAGCCAGTTTTCACTCATCCACTCACCCTTTTTGTTCTAAATTTAGGGCCAAGCTGAATGTAACCCATATTAGGAAAATTTTCAAAGTGCAACTTTGAAAGATTACAAATAGCATTTATATATATTGCATTCATGAATAAGATTTTTATCAAGAGAATTTATTAAGGATTTCATCCTCTAGTTTATTCCTGTAATCTGGAATCTAGTACAATTTTCACTTACATGTAGATTTTGGAATGGATTCACGGTGAAGGCTGATAAACATTATTAGTCTATCGAGAAGAAGCACTGCTTCTTCTTCTGAACTCTTGGACAGTGTTTTGGGAGCTAGGCAAATTTTCTTCCAAAAATCCACCAAATAGTTTGAGATAAGAATAGAGAGTACTAGTGCTCTAAGATTATTGTAAGGAATTTGGAATCCTAGATAATTAGGTGATGATACTCAGAGATAAGGCATAGTTCTCACTCTTGGTTCCTATGTATACATTTTCTGTGAATTTTGAGAGATAATTAGGTGATGAAAATGAAGAGAGCGAGTTTTCATAAAACTTAGGCTAAGGTGGATGGTTACGATCATTCTTTACGAAATCCTCGGCTAAAGGAGGGTATTGATGTCAGGGTCAGAAATATACCATCCTATCCACCTTTCACGATGCTGTGAGTAGGCACTTCCATCAAATACGCCACCCAATGTCTCTTGAGTATCCCTAATAATGCATCCTCAATAAAGTTTGTGAATGTATGCCAGCTTGTATTATGTTGAGAAAACGAAAAAATTTACATATAGAAAAAAAAGTGAGAAAAAAAATGAAAAAAAAGAGAAAAATTTAGAAACAAAAAAATTAGAAAAAGAAGAAAAATGAAAGAAAAAGAGTGTGTGAATATTTAGTATTTGTTTCAGTTGCATTGAGGTAGTACCACCAAATAAAATTGCGATCCATCGAATAAGGCCTTAACCTACCTTTTCTATGTTTCTGACTGCCTGAATACTGGCTGAGGAATTTCGACTTAGTGTTAGGGTTATGGAACTCAGTTAAAGTGTTATCCCAAGTGAAACCACCAAATACAGATCATATGTGTGAATCTGATGAGATTGTGAGCTCTAAGAAAAAGAAAGAAAAATGAAAAAAAAAAGAGTAAAAGAGAGAATGAATACAAAGGAACCAAAAGAGAGCATAGTTTTTCTCATCTTTCTCTAAGATGAGTTACTTGATAATCCGGGAACCTAGATTCTATAGTACTAATTTCTATGTAGCACCAAGTGAGAGTGAGCCACCAAATAAACACCCATATCCCTCAAACATTCTCTACCCAAGCTTAAAGCTAGGGTAGAATTCATAGAATATCTTGAATACCCCGAGGGAAGAAGTCAACCTATCTCGCTAGAATTTTACTAGGGGTTATGTACAGGCTTTAGAGGTGAATCAGGTCTTTCACTCGAATCCATTGCAAAAGCTACATAGCTACACTTTCACATTTGCCTGGGTTTCTAGAGCATAGGATGAAAACAAAAAGGAAAAAAATCTCTAAGCATACACTTGATAAAATAATCAATTCCTTAGGTACCCTTATGTGAATTAATTCATCTTGCATTTGTTAGGGACTAGCAAAGTTTAGGCATGCGGGTATGATTGCACAGCAATCATGGGTCCTAATCAACCTAAATAATGTTAGAACCTAGCTTAATTTGTGGATATTTCACTCATATCTTGCATATCATGCATTGGATCAGTCTATTTAGAATAAGATGAGATATCCTGCCATTTAATGGTTTTTATTACTATTTGCAGGTAATAAAGTGATCCAGGATGGAGATATTGGAATAAAGAAATAAAGGAAGAAGAAGACTAATCCAGATAAGAGGAGTAAGGAGGATAGCCTTATCCCTACCCTTAGAAACCCTAGGACTGCCTTCCCAAACCCAAAATGACCTCCATTAGGAGACCTTAGCCTCAAAACCCAAACATGGATAGCACTATCCATGTTCTTATCCCCCATATCCCTGTTGCAAACACTTAGGAACCAAAACCCACCTTAGAAAACCTAAAACCCACTCTCCAGCACCTTTTAGGATGATCGGACATCTGGGTGGACATCTGATTTCTGCAGAATAACAATCCAGGAAGGCAAAACTCATACTGACACAGAATTGGATGTCCAATTTATTGTCCAGACGTCCAATTTTGTAGTATAAGATGTTTGACCACAATCTTGGACATTTGATACTGCTGTCTATTTCCTGATCTTGCCTATTTTGACCTAGGAACCCCACCAGACACCCTAAGAAACCTAATTAGAGACCCCCTAGACAAGTACACTATCCGTAGCCCTACTTATCCTATCCCTAGCACAATTGAACCATCCCATACCTAATTGGGTGCATGTACAGTTGATTGGGTGCACCTAAGCCCAATTAGATCCACCTAGGATCTAATTGACTCATACCTATTAGTGTTACCCTAGCCTAATCACATGCACACATCCAATTAGACATGACTTAGATCTAATTAGGGTCACTCCTATCCAATTAAACTTTCCTAAGCCTAATTAGGTCCACACCCACTTAATCTTGATTGACCCAACCTATTTAGCATCTAATCCTACCAAAACCCACAACCTAGCCCTATGAAAAACACATACCCACACACACCTTCCTATTTTACCCCTACCAAACCCAAGCACACTCTCTTCGAAACCCTAAAACTTGCGTCAAACCTAAATCCTAAAAATGTGGCATTAGCTAATTTTGGAGCCACCAAAAGTGGCAACCAAATGGAGCCTTCCATAAGGGCAAAGAGAGAGCCACGAAATTCCATCCATTCTCCTCCCACTTGAGACACCCTTCCACCCTCCAAAACCTTAGTGTTGTCCTGCTCCTCCAAGGCCCCCTCCATGGACGGCTAAAGAAGAAGCTCCTCCAAGGCATCTTCATGTGGGCGGCAAGAAGAAGGAGAGCACTAGGGTGCAACACCCTCTTCTCCTCTCTTCACTTGGGCATGTCCTTTCTTCTCCATAGAGAGGATGTACCCTCTTTTTCTTCTTCTTTTTTGATGGCCATGAAGGCTCACCAATAGCTTCTTGTGGCTGGCCATCTCTTGTACATAGGCGTGTAGACGAATTTGCATACCCAAGGTCTAGGCTACACCCTCACAAAAGGCCGATGGCCCTAGTGGCACCTTCCCGGTGTGTGGGATTTCCTGTATTTAAATGCTTTCTAGTATAGATATTGTGTGACATTATTTTTAGTATTCTATGCATGAATAATATTGTGTGATCATCGCTTCTGTGATTGTCTTCAGGTCTGTTTGCCTATCGCATTTCAAAATAAAAATCAAAAACATGAAAAGACAAATGAAAAATATTAGATTAGATTAGATTTAGGTTAGATTAAGTCGATCCAAATCTCGACTTGTTTTCATGCCTCCTAGAGACGAACGACCGGGACTCAAGTTTTCAAAAGAATAAAAGCCATCGAGTTTCGATATTATAAATGTTTTTGTCAAGGGGATTTTGTGACTATACTATGATGTTGTTTTTCGAAAACTCATGATTTCTACGGTTGTTAACTGGGTTCTGGACAATAGACCAATGGGTTGTTACCCACAGCAACTTGCCAGCCATACTCGTGCGGTGAAGTGTGGTTTTGTTTATTTTTTATTTTTTTCTCCTTTTTCTATTTTTTTTCTTTTTCTTTTTGTTTATTTTTTTTCCTTAAGTTGATGGTTTCCCTAATCTAAGATTTACCTAAATGAAGTACAATGAAAATGGTCTTGTGACTAGGCTTTGGACAACCAGTCGATGAGCTGTTACCACCAACAACTTGCCAGCCATACCACCCTAGATAGTTCATTAGCTACCCAATTTCAGAAGAAACTGCCGAAAAGTGAGTCAGTGCAAAAAATGTGCGTAGATGCTTAGGCTTAAAGTCCCCCCAAATCAGAGGGCAGGTTGATAAGTTGCATACTTATCATCCCAATTTATTAACCAAATTAAAAATGAATTTGGATTTGTGAGGACTCGAGACTAAGTCCACATTTGAGTGGACACCTGGGATAGTTATGCCTGAAGACCTGAAGAGTCTAAGTGTTTAGGTCCTATCGTATCATTTCCTAAAGTTAATAACTTCCAGATGCCTAAGTTTTCTTCTCTTAATTCTTTTTCTTCTTCTTTTATCTTTTTGAATTTTCAATTTTTCCTTTTTTTAAAAAAAAACTAAAAGAAATTCTACAGAGTTAAGCAAATGATTTTAGGATTAAGTATCCACCCCCCCATGCCTAATTGATGCAATGTCCTCATTGTAAAAATAAAGACATGAAAAGGGCGGAGTAAACAGAATATCACCTGAGTGCTACGAAAATTCGGTCAGCTCCGCAGAGAGAAGAGTGTATACACATGCGCTAAGTTTAATGCATTCAGCTAGGCATAACATAAATAAAAAGAAGAAATTGAGAATTCATAAGTGCGGGTCAGAATCAAAATAAAAATATTGATCCTGAAACCCACCAGCAGTTGTTTACAAACGTGGACCAAATTATGGTGTAGACCCATGCCCCATGGTCGAGTGATTCTCAGGTTCTGGATAAAATCACCTAGAACTGAAGGTTGTGTTTGCGGGGCTAGGCCTGTAGTTTAATGGTGTGCAACCCACGACCAAAGTGTTGGACAAAGGGTAAAGATGGTTCAATAGGTGCAGTTGTCCACTTAGCAACTAGCTCAGAAAAATAATCAGTTATTTCAGGCTTGGGTCGCACGTGAAAGATATCGTAAGGGTCCGTATAGAAGATAGGTGGTTTCAAGTAAATAGGTACCCTTATATCCAAAATCGTAGTTCCCTCAAAATTAGCCTCATAAATTTTTATTTCAACAATTCTATCTTCCAACATCAAGGGCTTAGGCTCCGAGACCTCTACCATATCATTCACCCAATATGATTCTCCGAAGTCTAGAAATAATGGCTAAATGAAGATTGACTTGGGCACAATGATCTCAGAAGTCAGCTCTTCGGGGTGCAGATGAGGAATGGGGTCACTGATTAAATCATTAAGTAAATGAGGATTCGAATCCTCCACGTTAGCCCCAACCAAATCAAAATCTTCAATGCCTGGGCAATCAAATGGTTTGTCATGCTCCTCAAGCCCATTTGTCTCACTAAAATCATCTTCCTTAAGCTCAAGTGAGACTTCACTAAGAGATTCCTCACCCTCAGAATCAAATAATCCATGATCCTCATTTACATATGTCTCAAAATTGATTGTCATTTCCTTGTTCAAAGAGACATATTTTTCCTCGCTCCCTAGCTCAGGGATCTTGGGTGAATCAATCGGCTCATCCTCAATGGGTTGCTCTAGCCCAACCTAGTCATCCCTAGTCTCAGAAAATGTATCCCCCACGACAAGTGCCTGAGTGAGTTCTAACATTGGCTCTCCTGAAGGGGGTTCATCTTGAGAATCATCCCATGATTTGACTAGGGCAACCATAAATTTCATCCTCATCCTCGATAATTTCCCAAGAAGAAGCTCACCCAGGTCCCTATCCCTAACATTTTGGAGCAAATCCAATAGAGAAGTATTATGTTCATCAATCATTTTGATCATAGGCTCTAATGGGTCAGTGCATGGTGTTGCCTGTGCTTCTATAGATTGTATAGTGTTCCTCAAATTGGTTAACACCCTATCCTAGATCTGGTTCACCTGAACCGACTGGTTCGGTTCAGGGTTGGGTGGGTTCGGGTTAAATCTAGGGGAGTCAAGATATCGAGGTTCTCGGGTCCCTCCCTAATAGTAGGTCATTTCAAGGTGTTTAAAGGATTGTAGTGACCTATATTCAGTGGAATATTATGGACGATAGGTGTTATAATCATTATATCCTTCCTAATTGTAGATCAAGTTGGTTTGGTGATCAAAGGATGAAGATCTATAGTCATTGTAGCTCTAGGAAGGATAGTAATCATAGTCTTAATGTACAGGGTTAGGCCTTGGACACTGAGGTCCATATTCATATCCCCAATCAATGTCATCCCACTAGTGGATGGGTAATTACAAGTCAAGTCGGAATAGTAATCATCTTTGGGATAAGAGTTGGCAGGAGGATAGGATAGGAAATGAGTGTAAGAAGTGGAAGGATACATGGTAGAATACGAGAGAAAATAGAAGAGAGAAAGGTGCACTACAGTACAAGCAATCAACCCTGTCTTTAGGTGGGTCAGCTTAAAGACCTATAGACTCCCAGGACCTGTCTTGAGATTATAAACGATTCAGTCTACTTATATCCGGTCAATGCAACCAGTTAGGAGGGACTGAGGAGAAGGTTCTTCCTTTGGCTTGTGCCTCCTATTCCTAGTGTACCCCCCAACCGCGGTCGTTTGACGCTACTCCCCTTGGTAGACATCAAATGGACCAGCAGAAGCAGATTAATCAAAAAAAATCTCAATCTGACCCCCGAAGAGCGAATCAATCCTTAAGGCCAACGTGTTCTCAATTTTAATTAGGCTTGGGATGATTGTGCTCTTGGAATGTGATGGGCCCTTTATATGGGTTGTGCCCTCAATGATTAGTTAAAATGTGTGTGCATGTACAACTAGGGTTTGCAAACAAGGTTATTTGATGATGTGTCATTTAGGGTTTAACCTTGTTTAGTAGCTTTTAGGGTTTACTCTTAGGTATATTCAAACAATGTTAGTAGAACACTCCAAGTTTTGAAAACATAGGTGATGATAAGTTCCTTTAAAAATAAAAAATAATGTGGAGTGCCTGGTTCAGCCTTATGAGTCAACCTTAAGTGGCAAGCTACTGATGAATCACTTTTAATTTGAGTGGTGCGGCCTAAACAAATCAATCAATTGGCCTATTCTCTCCACAGATTAAGGCACACAATGTCTTAGCCTAATCAGATTTCTACTCACTTATGTGTTTGAGTTGAAGTGTACCATGTCCACAGGTTAGATCCCAGTTAAGTGGTAGAATCAAAGTGGAGTTGTGCGCCTTAAGTCGAGAGTTGTTGGTGTTAAGGTGTGTCTCTTTCAGAAAATCTAACAATCAGATAACACTTGTTTTATTTTTTATTTTTATTTATGTGGATGACGAGGTGAGTGGAGGTGGCAAACAAACAACCAAATCTATCCTATGGTTTATAGAAAGCACCTAAGTTGATTTGGGTTTGAGTTATTAGGTTATGGAATGAAAACTAAGGTGGGGGCAGTGTGGGGGACACTTACAAAACCTTCATCCTCACTTTTCTCCAATCTAACCGCTTTGACCCACCTCAGAAGAGTACCTGCAATCACAGTAAGATCAGAGAAAAAGTGAGATAAAAGTTACGAAAGGAAGAAAAAAAAAAACCAAATAGTGTTGCCTCCCTGGCAACGACGCCAAAATGATCGCATAGGTTTCGTGAGTTTGAAATTGGGGTTACAAGTAACCCATCATCGTAGTTGCAAGATGCTTGGTCAAATAAAATTTATACCAAAACTCGAAAAGTGAATCCTGGGTCGAACACGGGGAGGCGAACATTTGGTATTATGAGATCCGTGCTTCACGCTTATTTCTTTTTGGTCATTTTTATCTTTTCTAATTTTTTTGGTATTTTTAACAAGCAAGAGATTAGGTCGATGAAAACTTTATCTACTTGCAAAAATATAAGAGGGAGAGGGAGAGGGAGAGAGAGAGAGAAACGATCAACTATTCATCAAGAACTATTTGTTACAACTACGAAAGCAGGAAAACTACACTACGAAATCATAAAAAGATAGAAAGAGGTGAGAGAAATCCCCCTCAACGGTTGCTCGGAGGATGAACTGCTCTGACACTGCTCGGAGGAAGGTGGTAAGGAGCGGGACAAAGGAGGACGGAGTTGAAGGATGGAGGATGGAGGATGGGGCAGGATGGCATCGCGGTGTGGATCTTCTTCCCAAAGGGCGGTGAAAGGATAGCCACAGGATGCTCCACGAATGGGAATGTGGGGAGGGAAAACTATTTGGTTTTACTTTAAAGGAGTATCACGGGCTTGGGACAAGCTCTCTCTAGAGCCTTGGAGGTTGTGAGGTGAAGAAAGGAAGAGATGGTTTGGAATGGTGGTGGGTAGGTCATTTTATAATGGAGGAGGAAGAACAAATTCTCATCTGGGTCATTACTGACGTCCATAAACGTCGCTGCAGCTGTCGCTGAAGATCCACCCTTCAAATCCTCTTGCTGGCACGTGCATCACGTCCTGCGCTGGTGCGCGCATCACATGCTGTGTGCTTCACTCACCCATGCTCCTAGTGGTTTGCACGCTTGCACGCTAACAAGTGCTGCACTGCGTGCGGTTGCTCTGTGTGCCGTATGCCGCTGCGGCTGTGGTTGTGCGTGGTGTGCTGCGCACGGCTGCGGCTGTGCACATGCATTGCTGCTAGCTGGAGTTGGGTGGCCCGGATGGCACCATGTGGCACCATCTGGGCCGTCCATCCATCTTTCATTTGTAGAGGGTGCCACAATGCTCAGATCGAGATGATTCTCATGCTACTGGACTACGATCGTCACTCTGGATCCATCCGTATGGCCAGATTTTCCATCTGAGACCCGTATGGATGTTGTATTATTCCCTGGCCGTTGTTCTTCCTTATACTTCGTACGACACTACGATTCTCCGATCTAAACAGTTTCGGAGGCGTTAGACTCCGATTGTTATCTTAATCAGATACGTACAGTCTGATTATCCATCCGATGCCCTAAAATAAGTCTTCTTCTCTCCTGACCATAAAAAGGACCTAATTAACCTAAAATATATACAACTGCTTTAAATGAAAAATGATGCATGTTATGCAATATTTATAACATGAAATGAAAATCTAAGCCTAGGAACATGCATGAATAGGCATTTTAACCTAAATAGATGTGTCTATATCATGAGCCTTCCAAAATCCAATCCAAAGCTTGACCCGCCACTGGAATCAACTTCTACTCTAATTCACTTCTCTTTGATCCAGTTGCATATGATTCTGTTCGATCTTTTGATCAGGTTTTGGAGATTAATCAGAATGTTAATCACTCCCTATCCTTCTCTGATCTCACTTGTAGGGTTCCTACATCCCCTTCAGATCCTTTTTCTTGGATCCCTATTCTCGGCAGGCTGAGCCAACTTAGCCAAACTTGCAATTTGCATGATCATATCTGTTCGAGCAACAAAGTATCTAGTGGGCACCACATATTTTTATTCATATCCATCAACCCACTAAGGTGCTCGTTCTACAAAACTCATCTAATTTGACCACCCCTTCTCCTTAATCGCCTTCTACTCGGCTAAAGACATTGAATTTAGTGCTTAATAGGAGAGAACCCATCATTCCAAAAACCTGAAACCCTTCTGATTTCCCTTTTGAGCTATACTCCTACTATACTTTTGAGTTCAACTTTAGATTAGTCGACTCCACCTTTGGTACTTGTATCAAAGCTTGAAATCATCTGCAATAGTCATCCCAACCCATTCGCCCACCCTTTGATCCTATTCTAATCCTTGAACCAGATTGAATTTACACCCTCCTTGTTTATAATGAGGACATTGCAAAACTTAGGCATGGGGGTGTTAAAGTGCAAATATATGGAAATTCAATTTTTTGACGGGTTCTCACAAAAAATACATATTCAAAAATGATAAAAAAAAGAGAAAAAAGAAAAAGAATTGGAGAATGGGGAGGAATTTTGTGAACTCAAATGCAAATCTCTCTTGAGGAAGAAAAGAGGAAAAAATTCAAATGTCAAAAAGGAGCAAAAAGTAAGAAAAAAATGATTGTCATAGAAATTGATTATGGAATCTACTTAAGTTCTAGACTAAGAGAAAAGAAAAAAAAATCAAGTCTTGAAATGACAAAAGGACAAGGAGATTAATATAAGTAATGATCTTAGGCCTCTTGGGCTTGTTATTAGGGCTTAAACATTCACATATCTGTTAAGATATGGATTAGTCCACAAGAGGTTGAGGAAAATGTAAAGCTGATGTACTAGGTCTAAGGCTTAGGGATTATTTGGTCCCATTGTATGCCCTTTGGTTTGCAGGACTTGGTAACTTAAGCACCCAAAAAATACACACTAAGTCTGGTCTTGTGGCTCGTGTCAAGGAGACCCAAGCTCCCCTTTCCTGTTTGACATATTGATGGAACCTTTCAATCTTGTTAAGAAGGAGCTTGCCTTTTTGGGATACTTACCTGGAGTATGCAGGAAGAAAAGATGTGTTGAAGCTTCCACTCTAAACACTCCTAATCCAGCTCTCACTCCTTATTTGCACCTGTATTCACAACAAAACAAAACTACTGAAGACCTAAATAGAGGAAGAGAGATAAGAAATCAACTATGCAGTGCCCCCCAACAATGATGCCAAAAAGTGATGCGAATTTTATGCAATTTTCTAAATGCGAGTTTTTAGTCGTTGAGATGCGTAAAATCGATCGACTTTTAAATTTTGTAAACCAATATATGGTGAGTATCTAGGGTCATCCAAGGAGGCTAAATTGTTAATTAACTTGTTCTCTCTCTCGCTCTCTCAAATTGACACTTGTGTTTTCGTATTTCTGATTTTGTTGCTTTTTAGGGTTTTCAAATAATGGGCACTGAAATGAATGTGAAGAAAAGACTGAAGACTATGCCTACGTAACAAAAGGATCTTCTCTTCTAAGCTCACCCTAGGCAAGTGCACCTAGGGTAATTAGGAGGGAAGAGTGTAGTGTCAAAGCAAATTTCCATAGAATTATTTTATGAGCGTCATAGTATAGCAACGAAAATCGAATCAATACTTAAAATTTATAAGCTTGATAAATGTGAGTTTTCGAGGTCGTTTGCAGGGAGCAAATGATTCCAAATCAAACACTAATTAAGTAATCAAATTGCATAATATATGAAAGGAATGCCCAATTTATTGCAATATAAATCAATGTATATCAAGCTAAAAGTTGATGAAGAGAAAGAGAGATATTGAGCAAAAATGGTGGTCTGAGACCACCAAGGAAGGCTTTAGGCTTTAATTCAACTTCAAACCTCAAGTCAAATGTCTCACAATTGCCTCGGATACCTTAAGTTTTCAAGTCAATGCCCAATTCTCCTTAGCATAAAAGTCCATCTCTCACATCCTTGTCTTTCTTTCTGTCTTTCCATATCAGTTCATCCTAGATCAAACCTGGTTCAGACCAGGCCAGACCGGAGTTCATGTAGGCACGGGCAATTGAGTATGCAGCTTGTGATGGTAGGGACCTGACCCTAGTGTTTCGTAGGCAATCGGCCAATGCACGTAAATAGTTAAATATGCAAATTTGATTTCAAAATTCCCAAGGTGTAACTAAAGAGTGAGGCTCTCCTTGTGCAACTGTTGGGATGAGGCTTGGAATTGGAGGTGTTGCTATTGCAGTTTCTGCAATTCAAATCCCAGGTGGCTGCTAGGTTCAGATTGCATCGTTTAGAGGTAGAGGTGAGGTCGGAGGTCGGCAGATGGTGACACTCAGTGGTAGAGTTTACGTCGATGGCAGAAAACACCTATAGACCAAAATACAGGCTAAAAGCCCCAATTTAAAAGTTCGCAAGGATCGTCATGAAATGAGGAGTGCAGTGGTCGAGGTGATTTGGTGATTCGTGTGTCAAGAGTAATCGAACGGTGATGAGATAGGCTGCAAAGGTGTGGGTCATTTGGTGAGGGGAAATAGATATCAAAGCTCCAAATTTCATTGGGGATTTTGATCTATGGAATGTGAGGAAGGTTTTGGTGGTGGTGGCGTATTGCTAGGTGGACTATGGAGGCGGTGCAACCTCGCTGAAATTGCATTGAAGGCGAAGAAAGGGAAAGAACAGGAAAGAGAGAGGGCAAGTGCTAATTCTAAAGGTCCAAGATTAGGCTATGGGAGGAGGAGAAGATGATGAGCTACCAAGAGAGACGAGTTGGGGGTGAGATGCATCCGCTGTTGGCCGATCGGATGTGAAGGAGATACAAAAGCACAATTGAGGAAACGGTGATGAAGACAAGGTTGAAACGACTTAGCTTGGGTCAGTCAAGGTCTCAAGGAGGAGAGGAAGAAGATGGCAATGCTATTTTGGCTTTAGCATGCATGGAGGAAGGTGGACAGAGAGCTCGCTGGAGTAGAAGATCAAAGGTGGCCGTGTGTGACGGAAAGGCGTAAACATGGCCAAATCTTGATCAGGAACTTCTTGGGAGCTAGGAGAGCTTAAATAGAGGTGTTTCTAAACCTCAATTGTCAAGAATTTGTGAGGCTTCTACTAAATCTGGGCAACTCTAAATTTGGCAATCACAAGCTTTGCCGGAGCTTTGTACCCCATATGGGAGTCCATGATCTCATTCAAATGGTGGAGAATCTCCTTGTGATAAATCCTTCCAAGTTTGGAAGGATTTGGTCCTAAATTGGAAGGGAAATCCTTAATTGAAATAAGCCACTTTTGGGTTTAGGAGTTCTACTACCCTTGTTTAGGAAATGAGGAGGACAAAGGTGGCTGGGCTATTTTGCAAAAATGATGAGAAGTTAGGGGTGCTTTTGTAAGAAAGACATAGAAGTTAGGGATCTAGTTGTAAAGATAGAGAACTAGGAGCTAAAATGCAAACTAAGTCTGGATGGATTTTAATTGAGCCTAAATTTTGGTGTTAACCAAATTTGGACCCAAGAAATCTAATGGTGAATTTAGACTTTGGTTTTAACCATGTTTGACTGGGTAAATTGCACATAAGTCGAAAGCAAGGCAAATTCCCATCTGAATATCTGTTTTTGGTCAAAGTGGGTTCTGATGGAGAAAGTGAAGGTACCAAACCACAGAATATTTATCAATAATTTTTACGAGGTTTTGATTGCATTTATTTCTACCAGAACCCTTTCAATTTGAGTGAGGCTGCTAATTAAGGTTTTTCTGAAATAGCTTAATCTTCAAAATGCAAAAAAACCCCGATTTAGTCAGCTTAGGCCCACTTCTTAGGAAATTAAGTTCATTTAACCTTGGATTAAGCCCTAATTAACCCCTTAGTTAATCTGTGTTAATATTGAGATGTTAAAACAATAGAATTAATCCATCTTCTTGTCTTCTTCCCAAATTTACTCCAAATTGGAATTATAATCTTCTGATGAATATTAAGTTGCATTCATTACTGCAGTTAGGCTAATTTAAGCTTATTAACAACGATGATGGTGCTGCCATCATACCCCATTCCTAAATTTTGCTAGTCCCTAGCAAAATCCTTTGGACCATGTTGAAATGGCGAAGGACTACGCTATCAAATTCGATTTTGAAAACCAGTCATTGCTGAATAGTGAAGAACTCAGGTTCAACAAATAAAATTTATGCCAGAATAGAAATCCCAGGTTGAAGTCAGGGAGGCTACGTCGATAAAAATTTGCAATTATATTTTTTCGTGTTTTTGTTAGAAAGTGGAGTAATTACAATGAAATGAAGCACTATAAACAATCAGAGAAAGAGTGAGAGAGAAAACATCCACTTGATACTTCAAAATGTTTATACAACTAAGTAAGCGAGAAATTACACTAGAAAGCAGGAAAACTATTACAACTAGAAAGTAGGAAAATTCTACTCTAGAAAGTAGGAAAAAGGAAGGGGAAAGAGAAGTTATCCTCCTCGACGATAGCTTGGAGGATGAGCTGGATGAGATGACACCTAGAAGACAAAGAATGGAACAGGGAGAAGGAGGTTGAGGTAGGAAGAACAGGAATGAGGCAGCACGTCATCATCATCGCAGGATCTGCTTCGAAAATGGGGCCAAAAAATTGACTTTCTCTTGAGGAGCATCCCTAGTGTGGGACAAGGTACTCTTGCACTTTTGAGAGGGAGAGAAGAGAAGGAAGGGATGAGAAATTCATATGGAGGGGGTCTCCATTTATAGTTATGGGGAGTGAGGGCATTTTGGTAATTACATTTTGAAAAACATTAATTCAGGACCTTTAGAGATGGATAAATCCATACTAAAGGCCTGAACATGGCCTTCGTGGGCGATGCTGGCGCCCGCTCGCCTTCTGCGCCTCAATGCATGCTCCACGTCCATCAAATCTTGGTTGTTTGATCGTGAGATCGGACAGCTGAGAGCTCTCCTCACCACGCCTCAATAGCAAGCCTTACGCGTGAGATCCCACGTCACATGGGGGCATCAGATGGAGAGTGGATGCTATCGGTCGCATGACGCCGTTGGATCTTAATCATGCGGCTGATCGTGCCCGTGCGCTCGCTCCAATTTGAGGTGTGCGAGGACTAGATCCCACACCTCCTTGTCTGGATGAGATGCTCGACCAATGCGCTACGGGCACGTTTGTGTCAAGCGCAAAACTCAAGCACGTGTGCCTCGTAGCTATTTGATCTTGATCCAATGATGGAGAAACGCTAGCCAGAAGAGCTTCAATGGGTGCATGCGGCCGGTTGGGCGGCTGAGATGGCACCACATGGCGCCATCTTGGCCATTCATCTTCTAAGTGATGTAGATGGTGCCACGGGTATCGAATTAGATCAATTTTCACGTCGTTAGGCTGTGATCGTCGATCCGAACCGATCCGTGTTATCGGATTTGTCGTCTGAAGTGTGGATTAACACCATCTCGGCCCTTGATCTTCTAGGGTTCCTCGATCTCTATCTAATGCTACGAATATCCGATTAGGGCTATCTTAGAGTCGTTGAACTCTAATCGTCACCCTGATCAGATCCATATGGCTAGATCTTCGATCCAAGGCTCCGATAGAAAGTCGCCTTGTCCCTGACCATAAAAAGGAGATAATTAACCAGCATTTTATTCAGACTAATCTAAATGCAAGATGATGCATGCTAGCCAATATTTATAGTATGTAATGTAATTCTATGCTTAAGAACATGCATAAATAGATATTTTATGTAATATAAACATGTTTACATTAGACCCCCATGCCTATCTTTTGCTAGTCCCAAGTAAAAACTACATGCTATTTACAAAAGAATTAGGTTGGATTACTTAGGCATAAGTCATTTTCAACATTAAGAAAATTTTTCTTAGGATCTGAACTTTCAAAGACACAAAAGTGCTTGGGTATCTATGAAACTGTAGACTGCCTCAAGCCCTTGCCTTGTTCAAAGAAAAAATTCTTTTTCTCTTTTTCTTCTTTTCTAATTTTTTTTTGAATTTGAGTTTAGGGTTAATGAGTGGCTCTCTATTGCCATTCAACCCACCCAAGATTTGATGAGAACCCTAAGTTCTAAGCATCTTATTGTGAATGTGATAGACTCGTTGATCGACAATTAGAATGAACTTCGGGTTTCTATGCCTCTAGGCGACCTTAAAAAGAGAGTTCTGCCTAAAGGTGTATCTTTATGACCGGTAGCTTTCTCTCTACTTTTATTTTTATGTGGTCAACACAAGGGTGAATCTAGTGTATATCTCCCCAATTTATTCTACTTCTCCACTTCTTCCTAAGTGTTTTGGGAATTTTCAGTGCATTTCTTGAGCTAGGTTCTGGACAACCAGTCGTTGAGTTGTTACCACCGATAGCTTGCCAGCCATACTCGTGCGGTGAAGTGTGGCTTTTTTTTTCTTTTCTCCTTTCTTTTTCTTTTCTTTTTGACTTTCTTTTTCTTTCTTTTAAGTAGGTGGCTTCCGTAGTCTAAGATTTACCTAGAGGAAGTAAAAAGAGAATGGTAATGACTAGGCTCTGGACAACCTACCTATGGGCTGTTACCCATGATAACTTGCCAGCCATATCACCTTAGAAAGTTCATTAGCTACCCAATTTCCATTAAAACTGCCGATCAACAAGTTAGTGAAAAGTTAGTGTGTAGATGCTTTAAACTTAAAGTTCCCCCAAATCAGAGGATGGGTTAATAAGTCGTATACTTATCACCCAAAATTATTTAATAAAATTACCATAGAATTAAGATGGCGAGGACTCGAAAAACAAATCAATATTTTATTGGATACACGAGCCGATTAAGCCCAAAGACTTGAAGGGTCTTTGTATTTAGATCCTAATGTATTATTTCCTAAGATTGAAAAGTTCTAATGTCCAAGTATTCCTTCCTAATTCAATTTTTTTTTATGTATATAAAAGAAGCAAAATACAATTTACAAGAATTTCATAGAGCTGATAAAATGATTAAAAAATGAATCCACCCTCCCATGCTTAGTTGATGCAATGTCCACATTGAGAAAAAGAGACATGAAAGAAAGGGTAGAGTATGAAAGATATCACCTGAATATGAAGCTCAGGTCAGCTTTGTGTCATATGTACAACTGCTGAGTTTAATGTCGTCAGCTAGGCAAAGTCCAGCCATAGAAGTCACAATATGGCTAGAGCAACCGTGTTTGAAATGGGTTCTAGAAGAGTGCGGTCAATAATAGGTTTCAGACATTAACCGTTGACTTTAATTGTATTACCTGTCTTTGGGTCGGAGATTTGAATGGCTCCATTTGTAAAAATATGGTCGATAATGAACGGGTCGTTCCATTTCGATCTAAGCTTGCCGGGAAAGAGCTTAAGTCAAGAATCGAATAACCAGACCTTCTGGTTCAGCTCAAAGCTCTTGCGGGAAATCAATTGATCATGTAGAGCTTTGGTTCGAGCCTTGTAGATCTTGGCATTCTCATATGCATCATTTCTAAGCTCTTCCAACTCAAATAGTTGGAGTTTCCTAGTCTTCCTAGCTAAACTCAGATATAAATTGCATTGCTTGATTGCCTAGAATGCCCTATGTTCAATCTCTACGGTTAAATGGCATGCCTTTCCATATACCAGATGAAATGGAGACATGTCGATGGGCATTTCATACGGCGTATGGTAGGCTCAAAGTGCGTCCTCAAGCTTTTGAGTCCAGTCCATGCGATCAGGCCTAACCATTTTCTGTATAATATTCTTGATCTTCCGATTGGAGATTTTGGCCTGTCCATTCGTTTGAGGATGGTAAGGTGCGGAGATTCGGTGATTAACCCTACATTTAGCCAGGGAATTACAGAATTGGGCATTAATAAAATGAGTGCCACCATCATTGATGATGGCCCTCGGAATCTTGAACCTGATGAATATGTTTTTCTTGACAAAATCGATAACCACCTTGTGGTCATTGGTTTGGGTGGGAATCACTTCAATCCATTTGGACACATAATCAATAGCAACAAGAATGTACTGATGTCCAAATGAGGGAGAAAGGGTCCCATGAAATCAATGCCCCAAACGTAGAAGATTTTAATAGGAAGAATTGGGTTTAGGGGCATCATATCTCTCTTAGTTATGCCCCCGAGTGCCTGACATCGGGAACACGACCTTGAGAAATCCTGGGCATCCTTGAATAAAGATGGCCAATAGAAGCCAGATTGCAAAATCCTTGCAACAGTCTTTTCCCAGAGAAATGTCCACCACAAGCAGATGCATGGCAGAACTCGAGTATACTGTTGAATTCATTCTCCAGAACACAATGGCGAATAATTTGATCAGAGCCGATGCGGTACAGTTCAGGGTCGTCCCAGAAGTAGTATTTAGCCTCAGATTTGAGTCTATCCCATTTTTGCTTGGTCCAATCTTAGGGGATTTGACCAACAGCCAAATAATTAACAATGCCAACAAACCACGGGGTTTGGACACCTGAAACTGTAAGGATAGTTTCGTTCAGAAAAGTATCAGCAATTAGTACATCCAGACGAGAATAATCACTTAGAAGTCTCAACAAATGATCCGCCACCACATTTTGTATCCCAGATTTATCCTTGATTTCAAGATCAAATTCTTGAAGCAGAAGAATCTAACGAATAAGTCAGGGTTTGGCATCCTTTTTGGCCAAGAGATGTCTCAAGGCCGAGTGGTCGGTATACATGATGACATGAGACCATAAGAGATAACCCTAAATTTTTCCAAAGCAAATACTGCAGCCAGTAATTCCTTTTCAGTAATAGTGTTTCTGAGCTTCATCTAGAGTTTTACTAGCGTAGTAGAAGACAGAGGGATTCCTGTCAACTTTCTTACCCAAAACAGCCCCAACCGCGTAATCAGAAGCGTCGATCATGATCTCAAAAGGGGCTGTCCAAATCGGTGGTTGCAACATCGGAGCACAAGTGACTGTTGTTTTCAAGAAATCAAATGCCATACGATATGATTCGTTGAAAACAAATGGCGTTTCTTTGGCAAGAAGATTGCTCAGAGGATGAGCAACCTTCGAGAAATCCTTGATGAATCTTCTGTAGAATCCCACATGACCAAGAAATGATCGAATTTGTTTAATAGATGTGGGAGGAGGAAGTTTAGCATTAGCATCAGCCTTAGCTTTATCCACTTCAATTCCCTCTTCAGAGATTACATGACCCAAGACGATGCCTTCTTGTGTCATGAAATGACTCTTTTCCCAGCTAAGGACCAATCATGTTTTGATGCATCATTTAAGAATCATTTCTAGATTAGATAGACAAGAGTTAAACAATTCTCCAAAAATAGAGAAATTGCCCATGAAGACTTCCATAAACTCTCCCACCATGTTAGAGAATATGGCTAACATACACCTTTCAAAAGTCGTAGGTGCATTGCATAAACCAAAAGGCATCCTACAGAAAACAAAGGTTCCGTAGGGACAGGTGAAAGTAGTTTCTTCCTAATCCTTCGGATGAATAGGAACATGGTTGTATCCCGAGTAGCCATCAAGAAAACAGAAGTACTTCTGCCCAGCTAATCTTTCCAAGATTTGATCAATGAAAGGCAGAGGGAAATGATCCTTTTTTGTGGCCGTGTTCAGCTTCCTGTAATCGATACAAACCCTCCAAGAGGAAGTTGAACGAGTTGTGACAGATTCTCCTCTCTCATTAGTCACAACAGTAATCCCAGCTTTCTTGGGAACAATCTGCACCGGACTTACGCAGGGACTATCAGAGATTGGATAAAAGATTCCTGCATCGAGCCACTTAATAATCTCCTTTTTGACCACTTCTCGCATATTTGGATTTAATCTCCTCTGCATCTGGCGAGAAGGGCGAGATCCATCTTCCAAAAATATTCTATGATTGCAATAAGATGGCTCAATCCCCCTGAGGTCATGAATGGTCCAACCAATTGCCTCATGTTCCTTCATGACCTTAATCAATTTAATCTCCTGCTCCTTTGTTAATTTAGCACTGATAATCACAGGGAGCGTCTTGTGTGGTCCTAAACATTGATATTTCAAATTCTCAAGCAATGGTTTCAGTTCAAGCTGGGGTGGGTTGTTGATTGAAGGTAAGGAAGATGCTGATGGCCCATCAAGAGGAAGAGGTTGAGAGTGAACAAAATCAATAACCTCTTCAGAAGATGGCGGGTCTACCGTAGAGGGTTGCAGGTCCAATTCATCATCAAAGGTGGAACATTCACTTGCAGAAACCATCAAACAAGTTTCAATATTCACATTATAATCCTCGAGTTCCTCAATAAATCCACAATCCTCAAATTTATTAATCGCCTTAAAAATATCCAATTTCATTTGTTGATTCCCAAAGACAATTTCCATGCTAGTACTTTCACAATTAATGTTGGCCTTAGCGGTAGCCAAGAACAGATGCCCTAGAATGTTGGGCGTGTTCCTCAGACTTTCGGGTGCATCCATGTCAAGGACAAGGAAATCTACAGGAAAATAGAAATCCTTAACCTTAACAATAACATCTTCAATAACGCCTCGCAGATTTGTGATAGATCGGTCCGCTAATCGCAACGTTATTGAAGTCAGCCGATGTTCACCTAATCCAAACTTCTCAAAAAGAGAAGTCGGAATTTGGTTGATGGATGCACCCAGATCCAGAAAAGTGTAATCTCTGATAACACAAGAAATCAATGGAGCACCTGGATCTCCCTTTTTCTGATGGAGGTGGTGCAAAATAACAGAACTAGCCTGCTTCGAGAGTACACCTTCCTTGGAATAGATTCTCTCGACTTACGCTTTTGTGTACATAAATCCCTTAAAAATCTCACGTAAGCCAGTATATGCTTGATAGCGTCATGGAGTGGGATTGATCTCAACATTCTTGAAAATATTCAAAAGCTCCTCATTACTATCAACGGACTTCTTCTTCTTTGATCTGATCAAGGCTTTAGGAAAAGGAACATGAGTCAGATCTTTGGAATCATGTTCCTGAGCCTTGATTTTTTCTCTAGAAGTCTCCTTTCTCTCCTCAGGTTCATCAGGATTCGGTAAATCAGAATAGTGTGGTTGTGGATCCTAAGTTTGTTTACCACTCCTCAAGGTAACAGAATTTATGAATGCATATGAGTTTGGGCCTTGGGGACGGTTAGGAAAGATTGGAGCGGCTTGATTAGCCAAGAATTGTTGATGTGCGGAAGAAGAGGAAGGGCCCTACTCAACCACCTAAGCATGTGCATGTGGGTCCATCTGATTTCCGTACCCATGGGCTTGGTTGCCTGAATTCATAATATTTTGTGGGTTGGGTACAGGTTGGGATGGTAGAGATCCGGGTTGACGAGAGTTAGCTGTGAGCCTGGTTTGCAAGTTGTCTAGTGAGGTTTTCATCTGCTGCATGAGCTGGATCATGAATCCTTGCATCTCTACCATTTGTTGGTTGAAATCAGCCTACCCTACGAGTTGACGGCCATTCCAAGCTGGCTGATTGACCTGATTTCGGGGCAACTGGGTACAAACATGGCCCTGACCCATTGGTCATTGCGGAGCATAATCGCTAGGTCAGAATTGGGTCTGTTGCCCCAGGTTTTTTCAGGAGAAGTTAGGATGGTTTCTCCAACCCAGATTATAAGCATTAGAGTAGGGGTTGGATCTAGCATTCTCCTGTATAGCACAGACAACCTCATAGGGTCAGGATGGAGAGAAAGAAAGGGAAGGATCAGAAAAACTGGGATCAAAGGCCCCAGTTTGGAACCCGTGGGGTTCCGAATAATGTTGTCTCGCAGGTTGAGTCGCATCAAGTTGATTTATGAACTCCCATCCAGAAAGATCTCGCGATGAATGGAATCCCGAATTCTGGGATTGAGTGGATCAAGAGTTGTTCATTGAATTTTCAGCCATCCACTCTTCCATTCTCTTAGCAACCAAGTCCACCTTATCAAGTTGGTTACAAATCAATTCCATATCGAATGAATGAGAGTCATGGACTTCATTAACATTCGATTTGGGCTGCTGGGACCGGTTAAAAGCATCCATGGAGGCATGATTGATGGAATTCTTGCTCATTTCCTCAAACAAATCATGCACGCTATCTACGTCTTTGTTGAGGAAATTGCCTCCGCAAGAATCATCCACGTGATTTCTGAGTTGCTCAGTCAACCCATGGTAGAAGATCTACATGAGTTACCATTTTGGCACCTCATGGTGTGGACACCTCCGCAATAAGTCCTGGATCCCAGGCCACATGAAACTGCTCCCCTGGCTGCTGGGTAAAGGTAGTGATCACCCATCCCAAAGCATTGGTACGTCCGACAGGGAAGAATTTCTTCAGAAAGGTCGATTTCAACTCATTTCAAGTTGCAATTGGTCTGCCTGCAGTCCTGTACCAATGAGTGGCTTTATCCCTAAGAGAGTGGAAGAAGAGCCTAATGATCATTTACTCCTCATTCACATTTCGTGCCTTGGTGGTCTGGACCAAAGTGGTCAACTCCAACAAAAGCTCATGGTAATGTTCGATCCGGCTTAACACCTGGGGCTTGATTTCTACGTCTCCGACCAAAATCTGGTCGCCGGGACGTTCCTCGTAATTTGAAGGATCATAAAAATCCTTCAAGGGCTGAGCGCCCTGCATTCTCTGGAACCATTCCTACATTCTCTGCATTTGTTCCAGCTGCCTTCGGAAATACTCCAGTGGATCCCAGGGTAGAGGAGGCTGTTGATCGACCATGGGAGCAATTTGGCAAAAATCCAATCTACGCCTCCGATAATACTCTAGTGGTCCTTCCAATCAGGGATTCAATGACCGTCTTCCAAGCATAAACTAGGAAAAGGTTGGAAGGACTGGGGATAAGGACCCTGCAGTACAAAAAAACAAGCCTGTCCTTATGTGGGGTAGCCTAAGGATCTACAGACTCCCAAAACCCACCTTAGGATTATAAATGATTTACTCTACTTGTGTCTACTCAATCCAACCAGTTAGAAGGAGGGACTGGGGAGAGCATTCTTCCTTCGGCTTGCGCCTCCAGTTCCTAGTGTACCCCCCAGCTGCGGTCATTTGATGCTACTCCCGTAGCTAGACATTAGATTAATCATTACAACTAGGTTAATCGAAAACAATCTCAGACTATGCCTCGAAAAGCGAATCAATCCTTAAGGCCAACATCTACTCGATTTTATAGAGGCCTGCAATTGTAGTGCTTATGGAATGTGATGGGCCCTTAAAATGGGTTGTGCCCTTAATGATTGATTGAGTATGTGCAAGCACGTGCACAACCTGGGTTTTCAAGTAAGATTATTTGTGATGAATAGATTTTAATGTTCAAATCTTGCTTAAGTAGCTTTTAGGGTTTAGAATTAAGTTGATTTCACTCAAGTTTGAGGCAAACCAGGTTTTCAAGCACGGGTGAAGATTGCTTTCCTTTAAAACCAGAAATAAAGTGGAGTGCCTAGTATGAACCTAGATTGAAAACCCTAAGAAGAAGCTAGTTGATGAGTTGATTTTAGGTTGAGTGGTGCGGCCTAAACAACTCAAACACTGGCCACAACTGCACCACTTGGTTAGGCACATAGAAATGGTTAACCTGGAATGATTTCTACTCTTTTATGTGTTGATTTGTGTGTATCGATTCCACAAATCAGAACTTGGTTAAGTAGAAGCAAATCAAGTAGGTTAAGTGCCTTGAATGTGGGTGTATGTTGTGTGTATGTTGAAAATTCCCTCACAAAATTATCTTTTTATTTTTTTATTTATATAACCGAGGGTGAAATGAGTGTGAGTTGAAATCCAAACAACCGAACTAATCCTAAGATTTATGCAAACACCTAAGTTATTCAGAATTTGAATTTAATGTGGCAAATGAAATCTATGGAGGGGGAAGAATGGGGAGCACTTACAGTCATCATCAACTGCACTTTACTCTTGTCTACCGCATGATGATTCCCTGATGGAGGTCAGTGCAAAACAATAGACACAAGAGAAAGTAAGTTAGAAGACAATAAAGTTCATGAAAAGTGAAAAGAAGATCGAAAAATCATTGCCTCCCTGACAACGGTGCCAAAATGTTGAAATGGTGAAGGACTATGCTATCGAATTCGATTTTGAAAACTTGTCATTATAGTTTGAATAGCGAAGAACTCGGGTTCAACAAATAAAATTTATACTAGAATAGAAATCCTGGGTCGAACTCAGGGAGGCTATGTCGATCCAACTTTGAAATTATATTTTTTCGTGTTTTTGTTAAAAAGTGGAGTAATTGCAATGAAATGAAGCACTATAAATAATCAGAGAAAGATAGAGAGAAAACATCCACTTGATGCTTCAAAATGTTTATACAACTAAGTGAGAAATTCCACTAGAAAGCAGGAAAATTCTACTCTAAAAAGCAGCAAAATGGAATGGGAGAGAGAAGTTATCACCCTCGACAATCGCTTGGAGGACAACCTGAATGAGACGACACCAGGAAGATGAAGAACGGAGCAGGAAGAAGGAGGTCGAGGCAGGAAGAACGGGAATGAGGTAGCACATCGTAGTCATCGCGGAATCCACTTCCAAAATGGGGGCGAAAAATTGACTTTATCTGTTGGGGAGCATCCCGGGTGTGGGACAAGCTTCTCTTGAGCTTTGGAGAGGGAGAGAAGAGAAGGAAGGGATGAGAAATTCATATGGAGGGGATCTCCTTTTATAGTTGCAAGGAGTGAGGGTATTTTGGTCATTACATTTTCAAAAACATTAATTCAGGACCTTTAGTGACGGATAAATCCGTCACTAAAGGCCTGAACGTGGCCTTCGTGGGCGGCACTCACGAACCCACTCACCTTCCACACCTCAATGCACACTCCACATCCATCAAATCTTGCTCGTCCTATCGTGAGATCGGATGGCTGAGAGCTCTCCTCACTGCGACTCAATCACGCGGCTTGCACGTGAGATCATGCATCACGCAAGGGCATCAGATGGCTCATGGACGCTATTGGCTACGTGCCACCGTTGGATCTTGATCGCGCAGTTAATCGTGCCTGTGCGCCCGCTCCAATTTGAGGCGTGCAGGGACTCGATCCCATGCCTCCTCGTCTAGATGAGATGCTTGACCAACGTGCTACGGGTGCATTTGTGTCGAGTGCACAACTCAAGCATGCGCACCTCACAGTCGTTGGATCTTGATCCAACGGCAGAGAAGCGCTAACTAGAAGAGCTTCAGCGGGTCCGTGCAGTCGGTTGGACTGCTGAGATGGCACCACGTGGTGCCATCTTGGCCGTCCTTGTTCTGAGTGATGTAGATGGTGCCACGGGTATCGGATTGGATCGATTTTCACGCTATTAGGCTGCGATCATTGATCCGAACCCATCCGTGCGATCGGATTTGTTGTCTGAAGTGGTTATTAACACAATCTTGGCCCTTAATCTTCTAGGGTTCCTCGATCTCTATCTGATGCTACGGATATCCGATTAGGGCAATCTTGGAGTCATTGAACTCCAATCGTCGCCCTGATCTGATTTGTACGGTTGGATCTTCGATCCGCGGCCCTGATAGAAAGTCACCCTATCCTTGACCATAAAATGGAGACAATTAACCTACATTTTATTCATACTAATCTAAATGCAAGATGATGCATGCTATGCAATATTTATAGTATGTAATGCAATTCTATTCTTCAGAACACACATAAATAGACATTTTATGTAATATAAACATGTTTACATCATACCAAATCAGATCTCTAAGCTGGATTTTAACCGTCAGGATTCCTTACTGAGGCGCATCTAAAAATTATATGAAAATGCCAACAGTAGGCCCAAAGGTACTCAAGTTCCGGCCAAGATCTAGTCCTAACCAACCTCATCCTTGGGTCCATCATGAAGGTTTCTAAGGCTAGAAAAAATTGGACAGAGGTTCGTTGACCCCAATGGTTAAAGCATCCATGCGTACGGGCAACAAGTCTAAGTTTACTTTGCTAGCGCATTTTTGATAAGAGAGATATTTATTTTTAGAGTTTTCACTCTTATTTTAAAATTCCCTTAAACCCAACATCGGATTGGTCCTAAACACGATTTGTATCGAATTCCTCATCCCCATCATCAATCCTTGAATGGTCCCTGGTAATCAATTTCGAGATAACACCGCCCATGGCAGCCTCTAGAATCCTACCTTTCAACACTTCAAGATAATGCTTCCTATGGCATTTTGTAGCAAAATCCAGACCCTGGCAATTGACATTTTGTGATAATGCCGCCCATGGCATCTAAACCACCGGAAGGTACTTATGTGCCCTCGGTAGGATACGTAGATATCCTAGGAGACAAGCGTTGAGGAGAGAAGCGTCGAGGAGATAGTATGTTATAATGCATCTTCGAGGAGAGTATTTTATTCTTCTGTGCACTAGGAACTAGTCCAATCAACTTGTGTCTTTGAGCCACTCCTAAGCCAAATCTTTGGAAAAATATTTCCAGAGTAGAACACTTTTTGGCATTATTTCTCATTAAGCGCACTGAACTAAACCGATGTATGATATTTGGGTGCCTAGGTTGCCAAGTCACGTAAACTAAAAGGCAGGAAATGGGATCGAATAATCCCTAAGACTTGGACTTAATACATCAACCTCGCAACTACCTAAACCTCTTAAGTGATAGTCTAGATTTTAGTAATACGCAAGTGTTTAAGCCCAAAATCAAGCCCAACAAACCTAAAGTCAGTACCCTTCACTTATCTCCTAAGATTTATCCCTTTAAATATTAATTCATCATCCGATCCAGCATGGAACTTAGGTAAGTTCCATACTCAGTCACTGGGATTAACACAATTTTTCTTTTTGCTCAGTTTTTTCTATTTTCCTTTCCTTTTCCTCCTCAAACTTGATTTGCAATTAAGCTCACATGTTTTTTTTAAATTAAGCCACCATAATAAAATCGAATTTCACATCATTCTACACTTTCATAACTCCCCATGCCTACGATTTGCAATGTCCTCATTGTAAATTAGATAGGTTTGAGTTTAGCTTAGTTTGTAAGTTAAAACAGGTTTAGATGGGTGGGTGAACAGATTGGGATGACTGTTGCTAAAGATTTCAAGCTCTAATATGAATATCAAAGGTGTAGTCAACTGTTCTAAGGAATGAACCCTAAGGTACAATATGAATTCAGCTCAGACATGGTTAAGAAGTGTCTCGGGTTTTCAAATGATGAGTTGTCCCCTGTTGAGCATTAAGTTTAACGCCATTAGTTAGGCACAATGCAGCTTAGAGAGAATGGAGATGAAAACATTCAATAGACAGATTCGAATCGATGAGTTCGAGGAATGGTTTCAATCTTTGACCATTCACTACAAAAGGGTCGAAGTCCTGGTTGAGTTTGTTGATTTCCACAGCTCCATTTGCAAAGATCCTCCAGACTAGAAAAGGTCCAGTCCATTTTGATCTTTGTTTACCTGGGAAGAGTTTGAGTCTGGCATCGAAGAGGACTTTTTCACGAAGATAGAAAGATTTTCATGATATGTTCTTGTCATGAAAGGCCTTGATCTGCTCTATGTAGATACGTGAGTTCTCATATGCATCATTGCGTAACTCATCAATCTTGCTCATTTACAATCGGTAGTGGATTCCAGCCACCTTGAGATCAAGATTGCACTTTCATACTGCCTAGCAGGGTTTATGCTCAATCTCTACAGAAAGGTGACATTCCCTCCCATACACGAGTTGGAATGGAGACATTACTAGATGGGTTTTATGGACTGTTCTATAGGCCCATAATGCTTCCAGAAGATGGGTAGACCAGTCCTTTCTATCATGTAGAACTGTCAACTGTAGAATTTTCTTAATCTCTCTATTGGAGAGCTTAGCTAGTCCATTTTTCTAGGGGTGATACGGAGTTCAAATATGGTGCGACACCCCATACCTTTTCATCAGGGACTGGAAGCATACATTCATGAAATGACACCTGGCATCATGATGATGGCTTTCGGAACCCCAAATCTGGAAAAACATGAGCTCCGAGGTCGTTCGCAGGGAGCGAGTATTTCAATTCAATCAACAATCAAATAATATGACAATGAGCATAATAATTAATCAAAGCTCAACAAAGTATATTCAATGTATGCCAGGAGTTATAGAATAGTAATAATATAGATAGAGAGAGAAAAGCAAGAAAGAATGGTAGTTGAAACCACCAATCTATCACTCAAGTTCAACTCTTCTCAACTCAAATCAGATATTAGCCCAAGCCTCTCAAATTAAACAGTCAATTTAAACCACACTGACATCCTAAGAGATTAATTCCAAAGCCATAGATGCCTCAGCGAAGCCAAAGCCTTCAAATTTGCCTAAGTGTTTAGGCATGAATCTCGAGGGCAAAACCCCTACCTCCTTGTCAGAAATCCCCTCCATTCTCTTCCTAATCGAATCGAGTAATCAGAGCAGGCTCACCTGAGTGTGGGCGGCAGGCAAGGAGAGCACATGTAATCGGGACCCAACCCCTTGAGCTTGGACGAGAGGGTAGCACACATAAAACCTTATATATCAAAGTTCAAAACAAATTCCCACAATGTGGGACTAAATTGTTGCTTCCTCTTCGCATGTGCTGCAGATGGCACTCCAGCTGAATTGATGCTCCTGCTACTATTGCCATGGTCAATTGAAGGCTTGCTTATCTTCACGGTCTGATTCCGTAGTGATGGGAGGTGGAGATGTCGTTGGTGGTCAGAGCACAGTGGATGGAGTTGGTGATGGATGACGATGACAGTGATGACAGCAAGGATCTGAAGCACATAATATGGGTTCTAAGCCTTAATTATAAGGTTTAAGAGCATCGTTAAGTTGTAAGGAATGCAGTATTGGTTGAATGTGTGTGATTGGAGGTGAGATGTCACTGGTAGAAGTCGGAGTTGACAGCAAAAAGTAGGTTTGGTCGGCTAAGGTCTCTAGAGGTAAGAAGCTTTAATAGGGTTAGGGATTTTGATCGTGGAGTCGAGGTAGAGCTTATGGAGGTGGTAGAGACTCATTTGGTGTAGTGTGGTGGCCATACGAGCTCGCTGAAGCTTTGTTGATCGTGGAGAAGGGAGTAGAACGGAGGAGAGAGAGATCAAAACTATAATCTAAGGTCCTAATCATATTCTAGAGAGGGATAGGAAGAGAAAGACCCAGGTTTTTGAATGAAGGGGAGAGGATGCACAGTGGCTTGCCTCGCCGATGTCGTGGATGATGAAGTCTCAGGTGATGAGAAGTGGCGATGATGATGGGGTTGAGAGCTCTTGCTTGGTCTAGCGAGGAGCGGAAGATGATGAGGAAGAATTTGGGCCACCCAATTTGGTCATTGGGTGTCCTGAAGTGGGATTGATAGGGTTGCCGAAGCCTATGGAGTTTGCAGCTAGGGAGGAGGGAAGATAAGGAATTCTGGCGTAGACATAGCTGGAAAACAGGGTGGAAGTTAGGAGAGCTTATATAGAGGTCTTTCTAACCCTCAATTTCACAATATCCATGAGAGTGTTCGCAAATTAGGAAACCTAGAGCCATGGATTTTGTGAGCTTCTTATCGATGCTATAGTCCAAATAGAACCCCAAGACAAGGCTCAATCGAAAAAGGATCTTCTTGCAATCAATCCCTCCAAATTTGGAGCGATTTGATTGAGAATATTAAGGGAAATCCTCGATTGAGAGTCAGTGGTTTGGGTTTGAAGCTCTATTCTGACTGTGAAGAAGGAGATGAGAGAGAGGCGACAGGGGTCTTTTTGTGAAGGTGACGAGAAAGTTAAGTGTAGATTTATAACTAAACGTGAAACCTAAGGGTTTAGATGTGAAAAATTGGGATTTTAAGGGAGAAAAGGCAAACTAGGTAAGATGAACTTCGATTGGGCCCAAATTTTGGTGTTACCCTAATTCATATGCAAGGAATCTAATGATGCACTTGGATTTTAGTTTTGACCTTTATTAACTGGGTAAATTGCATAGAAGCCAAAAATAGAATAAATTCCCATCTGAATCTCTATTGTTGGTCAAAATAGCTTCAAATGGTCAAAGTGAAGGTGCCAAACCTCTTAAAATATTTTTCAATGATTTTTAGGAGGTTTAGATTGAATTTATTTCTACAATAACCCTTCCAATTTGAGTGTCGATGATAATTAGGGTTTTTAGTACTATTTTAATTCTCGATATGCGTGAAGCACTAATTTAGTTATTTTAAGCCCACTTTTTGGTCTTTTAGGTTCACTTGACTCTAGATTAACCCCTGATTAACCCCTTGGTAAATCTGCTTTAATGATGGGATGGTAAAATAGTAGAATTAACCTTATTTTCCTATCTTTTTCTCAAATCAGTTTAGTATAGAATTACGATCCTCAGATGATCCATTAGGAGCATTTAACATTGGATTTTGACTAAATTTAGTTATGATGAATGATTGTGTTACCATCATACCCCCATGCCAAACTTTTGCTTGCTCCTAGCAAAATCCTATGGACCAAACCAGTTCTCTAAGTTGGATTATAATCGTCAGGATGCCTTACTGAGCTGTATCTCTGAAAACTAGATCAGAATGCCAATAATAGGCCTATAGGTACTCAAGTACCAACCAAGATCCAAACCTGACCAACCTCAACCTTGGGTCTACTGCAAAGGTTTCTAAGGCTTGCAAAAACTACCTGGAGGTTCGTTGACCCTAGCTGTTAAAACACCCATGCATATACATAGAAAGTAGGATCCACAATCAATTGCTAGGACTAATAATTTTCTTTGATTTTGCCCCTTCTTCATTTTGTATTTTGTTCTTTTCTTCTCCTCAAGTAATATTTTTCATTCAGTTCACAAAATTTTCCTCCCCTTTCCCCATTTTTTTTTTATATATATACTATTGTTAGAACCCCACAAAGAATTGAATTTCTCATTTGTTTTGCACTTTAATATCCCCCATGCCTAAGTTTTGCATTGTCCTCATGGTAAACCAAGTGGGTTAGAATTCAATATAGTTTATAGTTTAGAACAGGTCAAAGGGTGGGCGAACGGGCTGAGATGATTGTTGCGAATGATTTCAAGCTCTGATACAAGTATCAAAGGTGGAGTCGGTTGTTCTAAAATTTGAACCCTAAAGTGCAATATGAATGTAGCTTAAAATGAATCAAAAGGGTCTTGGGTTTTCGAAATGATGGGTTGCCACCCGTTAAGCGCTAAATTTGATGCCTTCAACTGAGCAAAAGGTGGTTAAGGAGGAGGGGTGGTCAGATTGGAAGAATTTTGTAAGACAAGCACCTTGATGATTAGCTTGGTTGGTCCAACTAAGCGCTTGTTTAGATCAATTGGCTGATGATGCAGACCAAACTCAATCATTCTGGTGGGTTGAGGAATGTAAATCAATAGGTGTGGAGCCCACCAAATGCTTTGTGGCTCAAATAGATGTGGAAATGCGAATCGGGGCTTTCGTTATATCGGCTCATCTAGATTAGAGTAGGGGTCCTCAAAAGATAATGGATCGGTGAAGGACATAGGAACCCCACTGGTGGGATTAGAGGGGGACAAGATACGGTTGTCAGTTTGATCAGTGTCTTATTCACTATCGAATCTTGGTGGTGAATCATATGCAACTAGATCAGAAAGGGGTGAATCAGAATAGAAATGGATTCCGGTTGGAGGTCAAGGTTGGGACTAGTTTTTGAAAGATTCTGGCTCAAGAGTAGGTGGTAGGGCTGCTTCAAGTTTCAAATCATTGGCCTCAGAATCAAAATCAAATAATGGATCATGGATACTATACTCGTAAATCGGCTCATAATCATCTAGAAACAACGATTCTCCTAAATCAGAGTATGATTCAAAATTACTGGAGAATTTGCAAAAATCTTCTGAACCTAATTCAAGATTGAGATTTCTACCATTGAATAAATCAAGATTCATGGAGTTATCAACTTGACTTTGGTCTAACCTAGTTTCAAATTCCAAGCTCACTGGGATATCCTTATTAGGCATAGGCTCAGGTTCAAGGCATCTAGGGTATATCCAATCAAATCTCAACTCTTCCAACTCCTCTGATTTTATATCGTAAATCGGTTTGACTTTCAAAAAATCAATTTGTTCTTTCGAGGAGTCTAAAGAGGTATAATCATTAAATATAGGCTCAAGATCATAATTCAAATCTAAAATCTTATTCTCATCACATTAAGCCTCATGATCATCCCAACTAGGCTGAGCTATAGATTCTAGGTTAAGTGTAGGAATTGGGTTGCTAGAATCTGTACTCCGTTCTATTGGGATGTCAGAACTACTCTCGAGGAATACCTTAATAGGTTAAGGTGTAGGGGTTACATCCTTGGGAGGTTCTGACTTGAACTCATCATAGATGTTTTGGAAATCTATGCCTGATGAATCAGCTTCACAGCTTCCCATGGCTGGCTCATAATCCAAAACACCTGTAACTAGATCTACCCAATCCATATCTTAATTACGTTTTTCATTCTTCATAAAACCAACATTTGGTTCCAATTTGGTCGGGGTTCAATAATAATAACCTCCATTTTCGTACCTAGGCTCTAGGAAATTGTATTGATTCTTAAGATTGCTCCAAGATGCATCATTAGTTTCCGGGTCATGATCTTGGCATTTATGATCAATGGCTTGTTGCATCATATTCAGCATATCCCCACATTTTTCAATGACATCCTGGTGTATTTCACAAAGTGGTGGATTTGTTAAACATCGTAAACACTCAGTGCTATGCAATCTCCATAATTCACTATACTCCGATAAGAGAGCATCCCAGGTTGAATTGCATATCATTTGTGTTTAGCACAATCTATAAAGAGGTTTGTTGTCTCTAGTACATTAACTTGGACTCTCCTAAATAGATTTGAGGTCCTGTAATATTCTTCATTATGTATAAGGGCAGCCTCGATCATTTTCTCTTTTATCCTTTTATGGGTTTTAGTTTTATTGATGGTAACATCATCATTCATCATAACTAACTTAATTTACTTGGAATCAAGAGATAAATTCATTTAAATGATCGTCTAAGGACCATAATTCCACTTTGATTTGATTTAGGAAGAAAATAAGAAAATAGGGTTAATTCTATTATTTTAGTAGCACATCACAAATGCAGATTAGCCATGGGGTTACTCAAGGGTTAATTAAAGGTCAAATGAGCATAAGAAACCAAGAAATGGATCCACACTAGCTAAATCAGGGTTTCACACATTTCGAGGACAAAAAATAGTATTGAAAACCCTAATTATTAGCCCTAGTTAAATTAGAAAGGTTTTAGTTAGAATTTAATCCTCCTAAAATTCAAATAAAAATATTCTAAGAGGTTTGGTACCTTCGGTTTGACCATTTGAACCCACTTTAATCTAGAATAGAGTTTCAGATAGGAATTTAACTTGATTTGGGCTTTTATGTAATTTACCTAGTCAAAAGTTGTCAAAAATCAAATCCAAGTGTACCATTAGATTTCTTCGATCTAAATTAGGTAACTACCAAAATCTAGGACCAATCAGAATTGATCTTGACCTAGTTTGCAATTTAGTCCTTTAAATGTCTATTTCTTGCACTTAGACCCCCAGGTTTCTTGTTTCTCACAAATGTCCCCTAACTTTCTATTCTTCCTTGAATTTTGATTCCTACCTCCATTAGTGGCATGAACAAAGTCAACCCAAGTATCCACCACCTTTGGCCGAGGAGTTCTCCTCCAATCTAAGTCCAAATCCCTCTAAATATGGAGGGATTGACAATCAAGATGTCCTGTTCCATTTGGGCAAGATTCCAGGAGCCAAAGTCAACTCTAGAGCTCAAGCGAACTCACGATTTCAGTAAGATTTCCTTACTTTATTTGTGAGTAATTCCCATTGATTCCATGCAACTAGGGGTCGCGAACTCGTCTATATAAGTTCACCCACTTCTTAATTTCATTTTTAGTCTGATTACAAACCAGAATACCCCTTCTTCCTCTCCAACCGCCTCCGTTGCAACTTCGGCGACCGTACTCCCCTGTCCTCTTACGACTTCCCAACGGTCAAATTAGGAGAGCATCCTTCTCCCTCACATTAGTCGGCCTCTAGCCAACCAAAGCAGAGGCACTCTCTCCCTCTCCTCATCACCAATTCCATCATCAAAGGTGCTCATCTCTCCCACATCCGACATGGCATGCTAGCATGGTATCTTCTTCCCCTTTGTCTATAACTAGGTTCTTCTTTTTCATCTCCTTCTTAAGGTTAGATTCAACCCCTTCCCACTCCAATTCAACCTCCGATTCACCGATCTCCCACGTCGTCTTCTCCACCTCTAGCTGTGCCTCCAGCGAGGTCACTCACATGCCACCAACCATCACCACCAAAAGCTTCCTCACCCTCCACCGACCAAAATCATTCTACCAATTGGAAGCTTTGATCACTCTTTTGCTCCCCCAAACTATCCACACTCCGGCCACCTTCCCCATCACCGTCCGAGCACCGTAGACCTCCATTCACCTCGCCACCACTACCAACGCACTCCATGCACCAAGGTGAAGCATTTCAGCATTTCTAATTGGGCCACAAGGCTGTATTTTTCTATTCAGGGTTTGATCGAAGCATCGCCGCTGCCATTTTCATCTGTGTCTTCGATCATCATCCTCCAACCATCATCACCACCATGACCACCCCAAATGGATGTGGCTTAACACCTCAAAGACTCATGCAGTAGTAATTGAAGTTTGAAGCACTTCAAAAGCTTCAGTTCAATGCTTCAATCTATTATAGCACATGCAAGAAAATCATGGGATTTAGTCCTACATTGTGGGCCTCGAAATCTGAACAATGCATAACAGGCAATTGTACCAATGGCTATTCGATTCTCACATAGGGGGTGAGGTCCCCTCACTCTCTCTTAGGCACTCCTTGATTGCACAGCAATCATAGGTCTTAATTGTATAGAATTAGGCTAGGAATTTGCATAAGTTAGGGTAGTTCATGCATACATAAGCATTATTTGCATCGTTATTGTTCCTCCAATAGCTATGCATAGAATAATGCTATAACATACTAATTAGGTGCATTATATAAATTGCAGGAAATAAGAAGCTCAGGAGCTGGATCTGAGATCGGATCTGAAGCTAGACCTGAAGCCAGAGTTGCAGCAGAGCTAGAGCAGAAGGCCAAGAATAAGATGCAGTAGACAATAATGTAAGGGGCTGAGGTATGCTATTCTATTAAGTAGGAATAAAGAAGTAAACTACGAAGATCTTAGGTCCATCCTAGCCTTAGGATAGCCTAGAAGCTTCCCCAAGCCTTAGCCACCCTTAGATTAGGTCACTGTAACCTAGGAAGCCCTAAAACTTTTTTACCAGCCTCTATCTGGATGTCTAGATGAGTTATAGGGCATCCAAAACCCATAGCCACAACCCGCGCACCTAAAACCAACTTTTACAACATTTAAGACGTCCAGACACTTGGTCTAGACATCCAATTTCTGCAGACAGAACATCAATTCTTCCCTGCCTCTGTTTGTCTGTCTAGACAACAAGTCTGGACATCCAAATTTTCATTTTAAGATGTCTAGCACCATTGTCAGACATCTAGAACTACTCCCTAGTTCCTATTTTTTAATTCAAGCTTGGATCTTGAATTCCTAGGTCCCTAAACCCAATTCCAACCCCATAGGAATCGAAATTAAGGTACCCTAGCCCTAGTACATCACCTCTAGACCTCCCTAAGGACCTAATTAAGTCCTCACTAAACCTAATTGACTTGGATCTTAGTCAATTCCATTATCCTATTCAATTGGACTCATTGAGTCAAATTGAGCACTGATCTCGACACACACTATCCAATTGGACTCAGAGAGAGTCCAATTGACCTAGATTTACCTTAATTGAGTTATTATACCCTAAATTAGGGTTTCACACATCAATTAAACTTGTATCAAGTTTAATTGCATTTTACATTAACGAATTAGGGTTTACAACCCTAATTTGAGACCTACCTTGACCTAAACCCACTAGAACCTACCCCAATCAACATAGCCACGTAAGTTTCGACCCACACACACCATCTGCATGAAAATACCTAGCCTAGAGTTCCCTATAACTCTCTACCATGTGTTGTTGCCGTGGTTGCTAAAAATAGCAACCAAGATGCATTCAATTTTTAGATCCACCAAATGTGGATCTAAAAACCACCCATCCATCGTCTCTCTCACTCCTCCATGAGCTCCCACCATTATCCTCTCTAGAGATTTCCACACTTCTCTAGAGAGGCTCGCTTGGGTCTATTTAAAGGACCTTTGGGTGTCCATTTGCATTCATCCAGATTTCCATCTACTTTTAGCTTAATTCCACCTCCATTACTCCACCTCCATCTCCACAAGCACACCATGGCATCCCCATCACCTCCACGCTAGGCCTAGATCACCTCCAACCTCTCTCCAAGGGCTGGCCTAAGCACCATTGGCCGCCCCTCCTCCTCTCAAGCAAGTCAAAGGCCATCGGAGCTACCTCCGAATGCCCTTCATTCTATTAGGTGATAAGTAGCGTAGTTCTTCGTAGATTAATGCCTTATTACTTCTTAGTAGTGTAGCTCCATATTCTCCCCCAATGTTGCATGCATAATTCCCCCCATAGATTCATGTATGCTGTCGTTTTCTATTAGGTAGTTTATTGCTTTCAAGCTTTACTATACAAGCTTTCCATGATCTTCACTCTGTAGCCACCATGATGTAATGAATGAAATCATATTTTATATATCTCTATGCCTATGTAGTAAAATCACCATGAGTTAATTGCCATATTTCCTTGTGATTAAAGTTTGCATGCGTGAAATTTTTATTCTCTTGCAACTAAGCATGTCATGTATCAATACGAATTATTGTAAATTGACATGCATTTCTGAATAAGTAGAGTGAGCTAGATCAAATTCAAATCAACATTTTCTAAATGCCTCCTAGAGACGAATGACCAGGACTAAAGTCACATTATTTTATAAATTATTTTTGACGAGCACTTTTGCGCACTATACTACGATGAGATCTCTGTTTTCAAAACACGTGCAAGAACTGCCTCCTGTCAAATAGCACCATTGCCAGGGAGGCAATGAAATTGATTTCGATCTTTTGAGATTTTAGTCATAAATATTCCTTTGCTAGTTTGTTGGATGTGCAAGAAAGCAAGAAAAATGGGATCTACACACACATCAGGCATAGAAAAATCATCAAGTGCACATCTCCTCTTAGATTAGGATTTCCCTTTTTCAAACCCTATCTCAGATTTTCTTCTAGCAATTTCATTTGAAAGAAAAAGCCTATTCATTTTTGTGAAAAAAAATTCAAAAAAAAAGTCTAGGTAGTTAGATTAGGTTTCCGTTTGAATCTTAGGTTTGTTTGCTTGAAAAAAAAAAGAAGAAAAACTTCTCTAAAAAAAAATGCTTTTCCCTTCAAAGAAAAATTCAAAGGTTTTTGAAAATAAGAAATTTTCAAAAGAGAAAAAAAATCATTTTGGTGGAAAGTTTGAATTTTGAATTCAACCACCTTTTAAAAGCTTTCCCACCATTCTCTGATTTTCGGCCAGATTTGAAATTCAGACTTTGAAATTCAATCTTAGAAATTAATGAGTGAAATATTCTAAAATTCAGGCTACACCTTCATTATCAAACAATCTTTCAAATGATTCTGTTCATTTGAAGAAATGCAAAGTATAAAATTTTTAAAAATTTGTGAAGTGCAACGGGGTCAGAGTGACCCAGATTTGAAAATTTTCAAAATTTAAAAATCAATTTCGAGCAATTCGCGAATCTATTTTGACTAAAACTGTTGGTGTTTGAAAGCTGACCTCATTCTCTAATTTCAATATTTTTTCCAAATTTTTAAAGATCATTTGATATTGTTTCAAGACCTAAAATCTACCAGGGGTCAAAATTTTAGATCTGACCCCCTGATATTTAAAAATCTCTATAAATTCGATTGAAACAGTTAAAATTATAAAAAAATATTCTCAAAAAAGATAATTGAAAAAGGAATCTACTTCCGAAATTTAAATTTATTCTTATTCCAATTTTTATCAGAGAATTGTTCTTATTTTCGTGATTTGTTGAAGAAGAAAAAAAACCCTAGAATTGCATGAATCCTTGGTTACACCTTTAGGGTTACACTCTAGAGACCATACATTTGGGCTAGACTAAACTTAATCAAGTCTAAGATTTAGCTGGTGAGCTTGGTCACCTTGTGGGCCACTCACCATAAACCCAGTTGAAGAAAAAAGGGCTAAAATTAATTTTAAAACACAAAATAAACCTGAATTTGTTGTCATACTACTGGGTGGCTTCAACTGCTCTTGCCAAACCAGGTGACTAAGTATGCGAGGTAGTGTCAAATGACTGCGACTAAGGGGTAACGGAACCGAAGGTGTGAACCGAAGGAAGAACCTTCCCCTTAGTCCCATTGTAACCAGACTGGCTGAGTTAGCTTGAGAGGTAAGAGTTACTTTCAGTCGGTTGAACGATGAATTTTCTCCTTTGGAATTAGAATTTTAAACGAAAAATCTAGTCATCTGATCATAAGGACCATCTGATTGACAGGGCCTTAGCTTTGTTTGGCTGGCAGCACCAACCTAGGGTTTGGTTGGTGTACGCGAGGAAGGAGGTCACTCGGACCTCAATTGGTTGGACATTGAGAGCCACTCCAAAGGAGGTGAGTCACTTCGCCCAGACTATCTTCTCCCCCATCCACTTCTTCTATCTGCTTAGCCGCAATGGATAACCCAGGATCTGGACCTAATCAGGATCTAGAAGAGTTGGACCCACGAGCTTATCTGAGAGCTCGGGTCACTAAATTAGCTCAACCTTGGGATCAGAACCCAAGGTGGCAAAGACAACTTTTCGCTTCACCTGATCCTTCTCCTCGAGTTACCGAAATGGTTAACCCATATCCTAACTGTTGGCACGGCTTGATCGTGTTTTAACAGTCAATTACGTAGTAGCATAGGTGACCAAGTGTTGTCAACAAATATAAATTTATTACTCGAAAACCTAAGTATCCGAGGTCGAACACAGGGAGCAATTGGAATTTATTACTAATCTCAAGAATGTAATTGAACACTTAATTACTCAAGGCTTAATTCAAAATATATATATGCATGAGTTTAAAAATTATTTGCGGCAAAAATAGAGAAATTGGACGTCTGATCATGGGATCAGACGTCTTAAAAAGATATTCTCTTTTAACTCTCACTTATGATTTCTCTTCTTCTTTCTTCTGACTTTCTCTGATTTTTCCTCTTTTTCTTCTGTGGCTGTGTACTTCTTCTTCCTTGTTTCTTCTCTGTAGCTCCTTTCTCTGCGCTTGCCTTTCTTCTCCGGTGTCTTTCTCCTTTCTTTCTGCGGGTCTTCTTCTTCCTTCCTTGGCTTTGCTTCCCTTGGTTTTGTCTTTTCTTCTATTCCTGCTTGTCTTTCCCTTTCTTTCTTTCTTCTTCTTAGCTCTCTGACTCCCACTTATCATTGGCTTCAGCTTCTTCCTTCTTTTTATTTTCCTTTGTCTTCTGCCTTTCCTCTCTTCTGTAGTGCCTTTCTTCTTTTTCCCATCGGGTCTTCTTCTTCTTTCCTTGGCTCAGCTTGCTTCTCCTCTTTGTCTGCCCCTTGATCTCTCTCTTCTTCTTTCTCTTAGCCTGCTGCACTTCTACTTCACGGTGTCCTTCTTCTTCTTCTTTTCCTTCACTTGCAGCGGCTAAGTCCATACTTCCTTCTCTTGCTGCTTCTTCCTTAGCATCCGCTTCCTGTACAAGCACCATGCAACAAAACCTATTCCCCTACCCTTCCCGCACATCTCTCTCTCTCTGAATCTCTCTTTGGTACTCTCTCCCAGAGCTGGGTAATCGGGTCAAATCGTGTGCCTGGGTCTAGGTGCATCGACGTCGGTGTGCTACGCGAGGAGTGCTTAGGAGGATAGTTGGGTCGGGTTACCAGGTCCGCGGGATGAAGTCACGAACGTGGTGCGTGTATAGGTTAGGGACCTCACCCCATGTGTTTTTGAGGTGAACAACTAATATCACAAATTCAATTTATTGCGCGCACCTCGCTCACAGGTTCACGAGGTGGGACTAATGTTCCACCTACTGTTGCTCGCACGCTGGCAGGAGATCTTCCATCCAATTGCAGCAGCTGCAGGCCTCACAGTGCCAATTGCTTGGACAGCTGGATGCACGAGACTTCCCCAAATCGGCTGGACCTAGGAGCCTGAACCACTTCAGCCTAGAGCGAGCTTTTCAACCTCCTCGAGCCGTCGCTAATGGTAGCTGGAGCTTATACCCTGCACGACACAAAAGGGGCCATGCGGCTCTATCAGACCACAGGAGGACCTTCGCCGTGTCATGACGAAGGTGAGGAGGTAGGTGGCAGGCTGCAGGGCAGCCTCCGGATGGATGGGTTAGGTCGAGGGCCGATTGTGGTGGTTTAGGCGGTATGTGGATGAGTGGAGGATGTTCAATGGAGTGTGGAAGAGGTTGTGAGGTGGGTGGCGAGACATGTGTGGTTGCAGAGTGACGGAAGCATCTCGCCGGAGAATGGCCGGAGATGGGGAAGATGGCAGTGGACCGTGGCTGTCGAGGGGCGTTTTGTGAAATAGGCTGAAAGAAATTGAAGAGGGGATAAAGATGAGTGGTTCTAGCCTAATTAGGTGGACAAAGGGGGCAAGAGGGCAACTGGCAGTACCTGCTGTCGCCAAAGAAGAAGCATCAGTGGAGGAAGACGGCGGCAATGACGGAGCTAGGGATGTGTGCGCGGGTGTTGCTAGACGCCGAGGAGGGTGGGGAGGACAACTCTGCCACTGGTATTGTGGCAGAGTGACGAGAAAGAGGATGGGGGCTCGCCGGAGCTCGCTGGAGCACTTGGCCGGAGGAGAAGAAGAATTTGAGATGGAATTCTGGCCAAGTCGAGCTGAGGAGGTGTGGTCGGAGTTGGGGGTCAATTTATAGGTACTGGTAGGGACTCCTGTGCTCAGAAGACAACCTTCCAAGCATAGGAATCCTCACTGGAGATGGAAGTCTATTAGGTACCCAAATCTCTCGTGCATTTGCATGAGAGAATGGGTGCAAATCATAGATCAGGACCACGCTCAGATGGAAGGGAATTCCTTAGAGAATCTCCCTTCCAAATCTGGGAGGAGATCCCTGAGGGATTAGGGAGTATTCCCGCTCTATTCCTCGCCAGAGTAGGATTTCTCCGCATTAATGGTAGATGGACCTGTTTGTAAGAGTGGCAAGGAAGCTAGGGGGTTTGTGTATTGGTTTTCAAAAGATAGGGGCCAAAATGTAATTGGGTGTACTAATTTGCAAAGTAGGTCAAGATGACCTCCCCTTAGTTCCAAATTTTGGTGCAAACCTAATTTGGACCTAAGGAATCCAATGGTGAAGTTGGATTTTAGGTTTGACCACATTTGACTAGACATTTTGCTTAAAAACCAAAATTAGGTCAATTGATGAGCTAGGACCCCAATCTAGGCCAAACTAGATTCCAAAGGCCAAATTGAATGTTATAAACCCTAGGGGATATTTTTACATGAATTTTAGAGGGTTTGGTTGATTTTTATCCTGACCATAACCTTGTTGAATTAAGCGGGTCTGTTTTAGGGTTACAAGATGTCATTTAATTCCTTGTTTGCACATAAACCCATTTCTGATTAAACCAACCTAGTTTTTATCTTATTCAGACCATTTGACCTTTGTTCTACCTCTGAGAAATCATATTTATGTACTACAATGGTAAAATTGCAGTTTTAACCTTTATTTCATATTTTCTTCTCAGAACACTTATTACTTCAATTAAGCCCTCTTCTAAGTTATGTAGGAGCTTTTATTCTCTTTCTTAGGTCAAAATGAGCTAGTTAGGGCTCATGATGAGGCTCTCATCATACCTCCATGCCTTGCTTTTGCTAGTCCCTTAGCAAAATTTCAAGGTTTTAACTTCTGTTTTAGACCATGAGTGTGTGTCATCAGTTATGATAAGTGCTTTTCTTTTTCTTTGTGATTAGGTCAGAATGCCGACAATAGGCTTAGAGGTACTCAAGTATCAACCAAAATCCAGACCTGACCCACTTTTACCTCAGTCTTCCGCAGAGGTTTTTAAGGCCCGCAGAAACTATCCTAGGGTTTGTTGGACTCTGCAGTTAAAGCACCTGTGCTTGAGACATTCTTAGCCTAGGTTCAGCTTGTAGTGCGTTTTTGTATGAGAGAGACAAATGATTTATTTGTTTGGAGAGCTTTCTCTCTCTTTTGTTTTTATTTCTAGCTTCGGATTGGCTTCTCAACACGGTCTGTATCGGATTCCTTGTCCCCATCATCAATCCTGAAGGGTCCCTGGCAATCGATGCTTTGAGAGAGCACCGCCAATAGCAACCCCCAGAACCCTGGCTTTCGAGATAATCCCGCCAATGGCATTCCGTGGCCGAATTCAGACCTTGGCAATTGACATTTCGTGATAATGCCGCCCATGATATCTGAACCAGCAAATTGCTTACATGCCCCCGGTAGGATATATAAATATCCTAAGAGATAAGCACCGAGGAGATGATATGTTGTTACGCATCTTCGAGGGAAATTTCCCACCTCTCCGCATCAGGAACTCGTCCAAATCTACTTTTGTTGATCGGCCACTCCTAATCTAGGTGACTTTTTCAGAACATTGAAATGCTTTTTGCATGATTTTGATATTTATGCGCACTGAACCAGACTGTGTGTGGATTGGGGTGCTTAGGTTACAAATCCTACAAACCAAAGGCCAGTTAACGAGACCGAATACTTCCTAAGCCTTAGACCTAATACTTAAGCTTCGCATTTTCCCCAACCTCTTGAGGATTATCCATATTTTAGTGGATACATGAATTTTTAAGCTAAAGAATCTAGCCTAGGAGGCCTAAGATCAGCATTCCTGCTAATCTATTTTTATGTCTCCTTAGCACTTTTCTTTTATTTTTCTCTTTTCTTGATATAGTCTAGAACTTCAGTTAAGTCCTTAATCTTTTATTAATGACTATCTCTTTTTCTTTTTCATTTTGTGCTCCTTTTCATCATTTTTGCTCTTTTTCTCCTCCTTATAATTATGTGGCTAACAAAATTTCCTCCCTCGTCCATTTTTTTGTTCTTTTTCATAATTTTTCAATTTTTGTGTTTTTGACATATGTGAATTTTTTTGTGAGAATCCTTCTGACTTTTTCTTGGTTCTATATGTATGCACTTTATCACCGCCCCATGCCTAAGTTTCGTAATGTCCTCATTGTAAACGGAGGGTATGAAATAGTTTTAAGGTCAGGGACTTAGAAAAGGATACAATGGGTGGGTGAATGGATCAGAAATGACTGATGCAGATGATTTCAAGCTCTGGTACATGTATCAGAGGTGGGCTCAACTATCTAAGGCTAAACTCAAGGTGCAATGGACGTGGAGTACAGACAGATAATCAAACGGGTCTCTATTTTTTTGGAATGACAGGTTGCCTCTCGTTAAGCACTAAATCCAACACCTTTAGCCGAGAGGAAAATGGGGTGGAGAGGGAGTGGTCAAATCAGCGGAGTTTTGTAAAACAAGCACCTTGATTAAGAGCCTGGTTGGTCCAACCAGGTGCTTGTTAAGATTAGTGAGCTGATGATGCAGCCTAAACCTAATAAGTCTGGTGGGTTGATAGATGTAGATAAACAGATGCGAAACCCACCATATGCAATGTGGCTTAGATGGATATGGAAGTGAAAACTCGGGTTTAGGCTGAGTCGAATCAGCCTGGTCAAAGTAGGGTTCCAAAATATAATAAGTGCATGGTGTGGAAACCCTACAAGGGTGATTAGAGAATGATGGCTCTTGTTTTTCAGTCTGATCGATACCCGATACCTGGTATAGATGTGGAGTTGTATCATCTGCAAACGGCTCTGTGAGAGGTGAATCAGTATAGAAATTGAGTCCGGTTGCTGGTCGAGGTAGAGAATGGGTTTTGATTGGTTCTATATATGTGGAAGAGGTGGCTTCAATGAGAATTGGCTTATTAAAATTAGGAAGCAGATTTTCCCCGATGTTTTGGTCAGATTTGAAATTGTCGGAGAGTTTGAGAAAATCTGAATGGGATTCAAGATCATGAGTTCCACCATAGAATAAATCATATGCTGTAGATTCAGCAGCCTGGCTGGGGTCTAGCCAAGATGTTAATTCTGAGCTTAAAAAGGTGTCCTTATCTAGTAGGAGCTCAGGTTCTAAGCTGGTAGGGTAGACCCAGTTGAAACCCCACTCGTCCAACACCTCAGTTTCTGTGTCGTAAATTGGCATGATTTTCAAGAAATCAATTGATTCTTCTTAGGATATTGGCGAGGGATATTCATCAAATAGAGGCCCAAAATTATATTCTTCATTGAAAGATTGATCTTCCTCATATGGGGCCTCAAAATCTTCCCAATAGGTTTCAGATCTAGATTTTGGGCTTAGGATGTGGGTTGAATCACAAGAATCTAGGTCCGAATAATGTTCGAGGGTCACCTTATTAGAATAAGGGATGGAATTTACACCCTCGAAAGGTTCAATTCTACTCTCATTATTACAGGAGTTTTAGGATTCTAAGCCTGGTGATTCATGGTCTAGAGTGGGCTCAACATGGTGTTTTCCTACATTTGAAGCTTCCCAACCTTCTTCAATATTGGGCACATTGTACTCCATCTAGGTTGGGAATCCACAACCATTTTGTGCCTCAAACCCGAGATCATATTGATCCTCGATGTTGTCCTAAGATGGTTCATCCCCTGTTTGTGGTATATAAGGGTACCTCTGGTCGATAATTTGTTTTACTAATCTCATTATCTCTTCCCATTTTTCAAGATCATCTTGGTGTTGCTTCCAAAGTTGAGGATTTGTCATACATTGAAGGTATTCAGGATTGTGCAGTTTTTTTATCTCAATGTACCCAGTGATGAGCAAGTCACAGGTTGATCCTCTTGTGGCTTCTGCCAATAGTACTTAGGCACAAGTTATGATAAAGGTTGTGGTTGTTGGGACATCAACCTGAATGTTTTCTACTGGTGTTGAGGTTTTGTCTTCTTTGTCATAGAATTTCAGGGCATCCTCAATCATCCTATCTCTCATGGATCTCCGATATTCGGGTTTCTTGAATGGTAGTCCTAAGTGGTTTGGCTGCATATTTGGATTAGGTGGTGGAATCAAGATGTAGAATCAGAGTTTGAATCAAGATGTAGAATCAAGTTATGAAGCAATTAGAATCTGAATAAAGAGTCCCACTGAAAATGTATGTGTGTGCTCTAAAGAGAAATGATGAGGAACTGGAGATGTTTTTGACCCAATAAAAACAACCAAAGACGTTTGGATGACTATGGAGGTTCGGGGCGGATGATACCCCTAGATCAAAAGGTCGTCCACCTGAGAATTACCTAGGCAGTGAGAGGAGAGTCCTGCAAAGACCCCTACACGATAGAGCATCCCCACAGGTTACAGGGTTTCCCCCACCCGACCTCTCTTGTCACTGAGATTCCAGGTAGACAAGAATGGGGACCTTGACATCTTAAGTCTACCACTTTATTTCAAAGGTGCTTTAGGGTTCTCACTTGAACTTTAGATGTTTTGATGTTGTGACTTAATTTAGTGGTTGGTTGACCCAAGGGGTCAACTTCACCTGACCTATCCTATAGATCGCAGAATGATTCTAGGCTTGGGACCTAGAGATCACCCTGATTTGACTCCCAGTTTGTTAGGTCCAAGATTTTAAGATTCAAGTGATCTTAGAGCTCAATTTTTCTTAGGGTTTGTCATGTTTAGATCTCTTCAATCAAGGGCATGGGTAGCACATTGATGCAGGAGGGTTCATTTCCTTTTAAATAGGCATGTGTGAGTAGCACTCCAAGGCCCTACTGTAGAAACCCTAATTTGGTTCTATTTGCAATCCTCTTTTTCACAAAAATTCTCTTTGGACTTGAAAGCAAGAAGTGTGTTGTCTGCAGAGATTAAGTGTGATTTCAATTAGGCACATGCATTTTGTGGGATAGAATCTAAAAAGAATTGCTACAACTTCAATAAGATTTGAAAAATTTTCGCAAAATCAGGAAACGTTTGCCTTAAAGATGGTGATTACTAAAGAAAGAAGGCAATTGATTCCAAAATTAATTTCTTCCTTTTGTCTTTCAAGGATTAGGGGATGGTTTATGGAAGAAAAGAAATTACCTACCCTGGAGTAGTTGACTTGCGGGAGGGATCTTCTCGTGAAATACCTGTAGGATCACAAGAAAGCAAAGTAGGGCAAGTTAGTGTTCAATATGATCAAAAAGAATGTAGAAATAAGTGATAAATTGCGTGTTGCTCCCTGACAACGGTGCCAAATTGTTGGTGCGGCTTGATCGTGTTTTAATAGTCAGTTACGTCGAAGTATATGTGACTAAGCATTGTCAACAAATAAAAATTTATTACTCGAAAACCTAAGTATCCTAAGTCGAACACATGGAGCAATTGGAATTTATTACTAATCTCAAGAATGTAATTGAACACTTAATTACTAAAAACTTATTTCAAAATACATATATGCATGAGTTTAAAAGTTAATTGTGGCAAAAATAGAGAAATTGGACATCTGATCATGGGATCAAACATCTTAAAAAGATATTCTCTTTTCACTCTCTCTTATGACTTATCTTCTTTGTTCTGACTTTCTCTGATTTTTCCTCTTTTTCTTCTGTGGCTGTGTACTTCTTCCTTGTTTCTTCCTTGCAGCTCCTTTCTCTGCTCTTGCCTTTCTTCTTTGGTGTCTTTCTCCTTTCTTTCTGTGGGTCTTCTTCTTCCTTCCTTGGCTGTGCTTCCCTTGGCTTTGTCTTTTCTTCTTCTATTCCTGCTTGTCTTTCCCTTTCTTTCTTTCTTCTTCTTAGCTCTCTGACTTCCTCTTCTCTTTGGCTTCAGCTTCTTCCTTCTGCCTTGTCTTTCCTTCTTTTTATTTTCCTCTGTCTTCTGCCTTACCTCTCTTCTACAGTGTCTTTCTTCTTTTTCCCTTCGGGTCTTCTTCTTCTTTCCCTGGCTTAGCTTGCTTCTCCTCTTTGTCTGCCCCTTGATCTCTCTCTTCTTCTCTCTCTTGGTCTACCACACTTCTGCTTCAAGGTGTCCTTCTTCTTTTCCTTTGCTTGCAGTAGCTAAGTCCCTGCTTCCTTCTCTTGCTACTTCTTCCTTAGCATTCGCTTCCTACACAACCACCACACAACAAAACCTATTCCCCTACCCTTCCCACACGTCTCTCTCTCTCTGAATCTCTCTTTGGTATGCTCTCCCAAAGCTGGGCAATCGGGTTGGGTCGCATGCCTGGGTCTAGGCGCACTGGCGTGGGTGTGGTGCACGAGGAGTGCTCAGGAGGATAATCGGGTCGAGTTACCAGGTACACGGGATGAAGTCATGGATGAGGCGCGTGTATAGGTGAGGGACCTCACCCCATGTGTTTTCGAGGCGAACAGCTATTATCACAAATTCAATTTATTGTGCGCAGCTCACTCATAGGTTCACTAGGTGGGACTAATGTTCCACCCACTGTCGGTCGCATGCCCACAAGAGATCTTCCGTCCAATTGTAGCAGTTGCAGGCCTCGCAGCACCAATTGCTTGGACAGCTGGATGCACGAGACTTCCCCGAACATGCTGGACTTGGGACCCTGAAGCACTTCAGCCAGGAGCGAGCTTTTCAACCTACTCAAGCCATCGCTAGTGGCGGTTTTGGTGGTGTAGGCGGTCTGTGGATGAGTGGAGGATGTTCAGTGGAGTGTGGCAGAGTTGTGAGGTGGGTGGCGAGACGTGTGGGGGTGCGAAGTGACGGATGCATCTCGCCGGAGAGTGGTCGGAGATGGGGAATATGGTGGTGGACCGTGGCTGTCGAGGGGCGTTTTGTGAAATAGGTTGAGGGGAATTGAAGAGGGGATAAAGATGAGTGGTTCTAGCCTAATTAGGTTGGCGAAGGGGGCGAGAGGGTAGCTGGCAGTACCTGCTGTCGCCGGAGAAGAAGACATCCAGTGGAGGAAGACGGCGGCGACAACGGAGCTAGGGATGCACGCGCTGGTGTTGCGCAATGCGGAGGAGGATGGGGTGGACAGCTCTGCCATTGGTATTGTGGCAGAGCGACGAGAAAGAGGAGGGGGGCTCGTTGGAGCTCGCTGGAGTACTTGGCCGGAGGAGAAGAAGAATTTGAGATGGAATTCCAGCTAAGTCGAGCTGAGGAGGTGCGGCCAGAGTTGGGGGTCAATTTATAGGTACTGGCAGGGACTCCTGTGCTTGCAAGACAAGCTTCCAAGAGCAGGAATCCTCGCCGGAGATGGAAGTCTGTTAGGTACCCAAATCTCTCGTGCGTTTGCACGAGTGAATGGGTAAAATCATAGATCAGTACCACGCTCAGATGGAAGGGAATTGCTCAGAGAATCTCCCTTCCATCTGGGAGATTTGTAAGGAATTAGGGAGTATTCACCCTCTATTCCTTGCCGGAGTAGGATTTCTCCCCATTAATGAAGGAGGGACCTGCTTGTAAGAGTGGCGAGGAAGCTATGGGGGTTTGTGTAATGGTTTTCGAAGGATAGGGGCCAAAATGTAATTAGGTGTATTAATTTGCAAAGTAGGTCAAGATGACCTCCCCTTAGGTCCAAATTTTGGTGCAAGCCTAATTTGGACCTACGGAATCCAATGGTGAAGTTGGATTTTATGTTTGACGAAGTTTTATTGGATATTTTGCATAAAAATCCAAATTAGGTCAATTGATGAGTTAGGACCCCATTCTAGGTCAAACTAGGTTGCAAAGGATAAATTGAATTTTCTAAACCCTAGGGGATATTTTTCCATGAATTTTAGAGGGTTTAGTTGATTTGTATCTTGACCAGAACCTTATTGAATTAAGCAGGTCTATTTTAAGGTTACAAGATGTCATTTAATTCCTGGTTTGCACATAAACCCATTTTTTATTAAAGCAACCCACTTTTTGTCTTATTCAGACCATTTGACCAATGTTCTGCCTTTGAGAAATCTCATTTATGTACTACAATGGTAAAATTGCAGTTTTCACCTTTATTTCATGTTTTCTTCTCAGAACACTTATTACTTCAATTAAGCCCTCTTCTGAGTTATGTAGGAGCTTTTATTCTCTTTCTTGGGTCAAAATGAGCTAGTTAGGGTTTATGATGAGGCTCTCATCACTAACCCTAGATATTATGACCCATACAAATCGATCCCTCAAAGGACTGCATCTTATATCCCAGGATATGGATTTCATACTCCTGCTTCTCACCCATGAAATATGGGTAGACTTAATTCACCCCCTAGAACCCCTGAAGAACTACCAGTGCCTATGCGACCACATTACAGAATATAGAGAGCCATAGTTAGCACTAAGGAGAAGGCCACATTCTATCTAAACGAAAGGTGAAGTTGGATTCTACATCAAGTACCTTTGATGGGGCTCCATTAGCGAACAACAGGGATAACAAGGCTAATTGTAGAAATTGGGAAACTCAAGAACTACTGTTTTGAGATATCAAGTGGAAAATAGCCTTGAAGACCTCAAAAATTCAGAAACGGCTACATCGAACAGACACATATGAGATTCTCTAAAGCAGATGCCGGAAGATAATTTAGGGGAAGAAGAATCCAGCTTGGAAAAGAGACAGGAGCAAGAAATATTTTGAATGGGTTCATCTGAGAACTCCATTTAGGAAACTGAGGAAAGGACTGACATCTCCACTACTGAGACACAATCGGATTATCTTGAATCCTGGGAGATACCATTTGGGGTAGATAACCCAACCATGATAAGGGAAGTAGATCCATTTGTGGATATGGATCTTGAGGCAAACATTACATGTGATACCACTGATCAGTCTAGGCCACTTCCCGTTGTAGGTGAACCTGTGCTAGGGCCAACATCTTCTGATCCGTACTCTTCTTTCACCTACTTCTCGAATGTCGATGCTAGAGATTCTGAGATGACACTTTCTATCCCAGATCCTAACATCCGAAGACCAGAAGTAGCTATGGATGACTTGACTGAAGAAATAAATATACTACATGAGGCACAAATTATCGAGGGGCTCAAAGCATATCAGGGTAAAGCTTTGAGCATAATGAGCTGGGGATGCACCTACCATCCTAGTCAATCTAATGGATGGCTTGACTCCGGGCCTAAAGAGTCAGCTCCGATGAATCAAAGATGAGTACTAATGAGGATGAAGTAATTTCTGACGAGGATTTTAGTGACCTCGCCATTGATTTGCTTTCATAGATACCCCCATATGATACAGAGCCTGGAGAGGGCATGATCTTTGATGTCAATTATCGTTATGAGGATCCCTATGACTCAGATTTTGGTTTTGAGATACATGCTGATCTACTCCATCAGCAACTTCCCATTGAAATGTGGGACATGATAAATCAGTTGAATCAACATCATGACCCCCCCTCTGATTATCCTCTAATTTCCACCACCACTCCACACTTTTTTATTGCTAAACTTTTGGAGTAGGGGTGCACAATTAGTTGGTTCAATCTCTGGACCACTGATTCTAGGAGCATATGAGCACATCTTTCTCTTAATCTTTGACCAGCTCCTATGCTAGAATTAATACATCTGATTGAGTTTTCGCCCAGCTAGAGGCGTTAAACTCAACATATACCCCACATTATACCATCACTATACATACCATTTTTATACATAGAATATTTTTATTTTACCATATTTCCTTTCTGGACATTGCATATTGTCAGGTTGGCCTGTGCTGAATGTTAAAATTCAGGAGCAATTCTAGGTGATTTCTACCCATTTACTCCCTGCTGTATTTATTTTCTTTTATATTCATGCATGAGGACAAGCAAGAACTTTGTCATGGGGGGGTAGATACAACAAAACTGAGAATTTTTACGACAACATTTAGGAAAATATCGGAGTTGCATGTCAAAAGTACTTTAGGACCCTAAATAAAAGAACAACCAACTCCACCTCCAATGCTCGTATTGGAGCTAAAAATCATCTGCAACAGCCACTTCCGACTCACCCGCTAACTTTTTATTCTAAATTTAGGGTCAAGCCAAATGTAACCTGAAAGGGAAATTTCATGAAGTATGAATATAAGTGGTTACTTGTTTATAGCATATATCATAGTGCATCCATGAATAAGATTATCTTATTAAGTGAATGCATTAAGGATTTTATCCTCTAGTTGATTCCTTTAATCTGGAATCCAGTACAACTTTCACACACACGTAGAATTTGCAATGGATTTACGGTGAAGGCTGATAAACGTCTTTAGTCTATCAAGAAAAAGCAGTGCTTCCTTCCCTGAACCATTGGATAGTGTTTTGGGAGCTAGGCAGATTTTCTTCCAAAAATCCATCAAATAGTGTGAGATAAGAATAGAGTACTAGTGCTCCTAGATTAGTGAAAGGAATCCAAAATCCTAGATAATTAGGTGATGATACTCAGAGATTAGGCATAGTTTTCTCTCTCGTTTCCTATGTATATATTTTTGGGCAAAATTGTGAGAGCCACCAAATAAGGCAATTACATGGAGAGCAAGTTTTCATAAAACTAGGGCTAAGGTGGAGGGTTACGACAATTCTTTACAGAATCCTCGGCTAAAGGAGGGTATTGATGTCAAGGTAAAAAATTCACTGTCCTATCCATCGCTCCCGGTGCCGTGAGTAGGCACTTCCATGAAATAAGCCACCCAATGTCTCTTGAGTACCACTAATCCTGAATAATGCCTCCTCACTAAAGTTCATGAATGTGTGCTTGCTTGTGTTATGCTAAAAAAAAGTATACATAGAAAAAAAAGGGAAGAAAAAAAAAGAAAAAAATTGAAAAATTGAAAATGAAAAAAATTAGAAAAAGAAGACAAAGCAAAGAAAAAGAGTGTGTGAATATTTAGTATTTATTTCAATTGCATTGAGGCAATACCACCAAATAAATTTGAGATCTACTAGTTAAGGCCTTAACCTATCCTTCCATGTTTTTGACCGCCCTAATACTGGCTGAGGAATTCTGACTTAGTGTTAGGGTTATGGAACTCAATTAAATTGTTAATGCCAAGTGAGACCACCAAATATACATCATACGTGAGAATCTAGTGAGATTGCGAGCTCTAAGAGAAAAAAACAGAGAGTAAGAGAGAATGAATACAAAGGAACCAAAAGAGAGCATAGTTTCTCTCATCTTTCTCTGAGATGAGTTACTTGATAATCCAGGAATCTAGATTCTGAAGTACTAATCTCTATGTAGAACCAAGTGAGAGTGAACCACCAAATAAACAACTTTATCCCTTAGACATTCTCTACCCAAGCTTAAAGCTGGAGTGGAATTCAAAGAATATCATGAATACCTTATGGGAAGAAGATTGCCTATCCCAATAGAATTTTTTTACTAGGGTCAAGTATAGGCTTTAGAGGTGAACCAGGTCTTTCACTCAAATCTGTTGCAGAAGCTACGTAGCTGCACTTTCACATTTGTCTGGATTTCTAGATCATACGATGAAAACAAAAAGGAGAAAAATCTCTAGGCATACACTTGATAAAATAATCAATCTCTTATGGACCCTTCTGTGAATAATTTAGTTTTGCATTTGCTAGGGACTAGCAAGATTTAGGCTTGGAGGTATGATTGTACAGCATTCGTAGGTCTTAATTGTCTAGAATTTGGCTAGGACTTAGCATAAGTTAGGGTAGTTCATGCATGAATAAGCATTATTTGCATCTTTACTGTTCCTCCTATAGCTATGCATAGAAGAATGCTATACTATACTAATTAGGTGCATTATATAAATTGCAGGAAATAAGAAGCTCAGGAGCTGGATCTAAGACTGGATCTGAAGCTGGAACTAAAGCCAAAGTTGCAGCAGAGCTGGAGTAGAAGACCAAGAATAATATGTCGTAGACAATAATGTAAAGGGTTGAGGTATGCTATTCTATTAAGTAGGAATAAAATAGTAAACTACAAAGAACTTAGGTCCATCCTAGCCCTAGGACAGCCTAGAAGCTTCCCCATGCCTTAGCTACCCTTAGATTTGGTCACTGTAGCCTAGGAAGCCCTAAAATCATATTTCCAGCCTCTATCTGGACGTCCAGATGAGTTACAGGGCATCTAGAACCCTTAGCCACAACCCGCGCACCTAAAACCTACTTCTGCAACATTTTAAGATGTCCAGACACTTGGTCCTGATGTCCAATTTCTGCAGACAAAACCTTAATTCTTACCTGCCTTTGTTTGTATGTCTAGACAACAAGTTTGGATGTCTAACTTTTCATTTTATGACATCTGACAATATTGTTAGTTGTCTAGAACAACTCCCTAGTTTCTGTTTTTGAATTCAAGCTTGGATCTTGAATTCCTAGCTACCTAAACCCAATTCCAACCACATAAGAACCCAAATTAAGATACCCTAGCCCTAGTACATCACCTCTAGACCTCCGTAAGAACCTAATTAAGTCCTCACTAAACCTAATTGGCTTTGATCTTATTCAATTCCATCAGCCTATTCAATTGGACTCATTGAGTCCAATTGACCTAAACCTACCTTAATTGAGTTTTTTACTCTCAATTAGGGTTTCACACATCCAATTAAACTTGTAGCAAGTTTAATTGCATTTTACCTTAATGAATTAGGGTTTACAAGCCTAATTTGAGACCTACCTTGACCTAAACCCACTAGAACCTAACCTAATCAACCTTGCCACTTAGGATTCGACCCACACATACCCACACACACCCACACACACCATCTACCTGAAAATACCTACCATAGAGTTCTCTAGAACACTCTACCATGTGTTGTTGCCTTGGTTGCTAAAAAAAGCAACCAAGATGCATTCAGATTTTAGATCCACCAAATGAGGATCAAAAAACCACCCATCCATCCTCTCTCTCACTCTCCATGAGCTCCCACCGTAGGCCCCTCTAGGGAGTTTCACACTTCTCTAGAGAGGCTCCCTTGGGTCTACTTAAAGGACCTTTGGGTGGCCATTTGCACCCATCTACCTTTCCATCTAGTTTTAGCTTTATTCCACCTCCATTACTCCACGTCCATCTCCATGAGCACACCATGGCATCTCCATCACCTCCACGCCAGGCCTAGATCACCTCCAACCTCTCTCCAAGGGTCGGCCTAAGCACCATTGGCCGCCCCTCCTCCTCTCAACCAAGTCAAAGGCCATCGAAGTTACCTCCGAATGCCCTTCATTCTGTTAGCTAGATAACTAGCGTAGTTCTTCATAGATTAATGCTTTATTACTTGTTAGTAGTGTAGCTCCATAATCTCCCCCAATGATGCATGCACAATCTGTTGGTGCTAGAGCACCACGATCATTTGTTTTGATTATAACAAAACACGTGTTATTTAACATTTGCAATTTGAGTCCTAGATTTCAGGTCAATTGCAAATGTGGACGTGTTTAGACGGAGTTCGAGCTCGCATCCAGGACGGATTGGAGGAGCTTGACGGAAAACAGAGGAGGTTTGCGTGGAGCGAAAGATTGAAGATGGAAGACAAGAGGAATAGGATAGATTCTTTTTTATCCTTTCATGTATCTCTTGTCTTTATTTTCTTGCTCTTTTTGATTCCTTAGAACATTATGTTAAAGAGCCTAAAAGTACCCTAAAAGTAGTCCTAGGAACACCTGCACAACCCTAGGATACTTAGGTTTTCTGTAGAATACTTAGAAAACCAATATAGGGCTCAAACAGCATTTCCAGACATCTAATCCCAAAATCAGACGTCTGATAAAGTATTTTAAGACGTTTGACTGTTGTTTCAGACGTCTGATAACCTTTTAGGCTGGACTTAGTTTTCTGTCTGATGAAATCAGACGTCCAGACCTTAGTCCAAACGTCTTAGAGGACGTCTGATGGACTTGCCAGACGTCCAGATAGTGGACCGTTGGCTAACTTAGCAAGCACGGCAGTATATGACCGCTAGAGCCTTATCAGACGTCCATAGGTCTTCCCAGACGTCTGATAATTGACCGTTTTGCCTCGGCTGACCCAAAATCTCTTCTCAGAGATTTTCTAGCCGTTGCAACATTTGGAAATCAAATCCCACAGTAAAAGTAGGTTTCCAGACGTCCAGACATAGTGCCAGACGTCCTGTATGTCGTCTGATGGACTTGCGCAAAAACCCTGTTTAGATCTGATTCAAGTCAGGGAGAAACCCGCATAGAATCAGACGTCTAACCTTGGAATCAGACGTCTTAAAGTGGCCTTCCAGACGTCTGATGCCATAGTTAGATGTCTGATAACCCTGTCAAATGTAATCATTGTCCTGATTTCGGCCTGATTCTCTTGGGCTTTGCACCCAACGGCTATCGAACCTTTCTTAAGCCTTCCAAAGCCTTCCTAAGGCCTCTATAAATAGAGGGGAGCCTTTGCAACACAAAAACACACAAGATATACACTTAGAAAAACACAAGACACACTTAAGCAACATACTTCCACTCTCTTGTGTCCAATTGAGGCCCTTGCTCTCCAAGCTCTAGTTTCATTCTCTTGAGAGCATCAAGTCTTCGCGCACCCGCTCTCCCGCCGTTGTTCACGAGAGCGACATTGCGCCATTGCGTGGCTCACGCACCCGCGTCATCCTCGACGCAGTCCTTGCAAAGGGGAGTTTCCTTATTCCTATAGAAGCTAGGTTCTTAATTACTTTGTTGGCTCTATATGACCTGTTGTTTTATTTTATCTTTGTTATTTTGGTTGGGTATTCGCTTTGCGAATTCCCGTCTCCTTCGTGGGACAAAATCCTTCTCGTGGAGAGAAGGGGTTGAGGAACGCTACCCTCATACTTGTAGCGTGGTTGTACTGAGGTTGAATCACCCTCATTTTAAAGTGATTCGTTTAGTGGATTTGATCAACTAGGTTGATCGGAAAATCCTAACTCGAGAGGGTTAGGTGGTGGTTTTTACCCGGTTTGGGTTTCCACCTAAAAATTACTTGTGCACATTTTGTGATTGCTTATTTTGTGAGATTGCTTTATATATTTCAATTCCGCATTTTTTTGTCACCTGATCTCACCCCTCCAAGTAGGGAAATTACACAATCCCCCCATAGATTCATGTATGCAGTCATTTTCTGTTAGCTAGTTTATTGCTTTTAAGCTTTCCTGTACAAGCTTTCCGCGAGCTTCACTCTGTTGCCATCATGATGCAATTAATGAAATCATAATTTATATATCTCTATTTCTATGTGTGAAAATCACCATGAGCTGATTGCCATATTTCCTTGTGATTAAAGTTGCATGCGTGAAATTTGTATTCTCTTGCAACTAAGCATGTCTTGTATCAATACCAATTATTGTAAACTGGCATGCATTTCTGAATAAGTAGAGTGAGCTAGATCGAATTCAAATGGGCATTTTCTAAATGCCTCCTAGAGACGAACGACCGAGACTCAAGTCTCGTTATTTTATAAATTATTTTTTATGAGTGTTTTCATGCACTATACTATCACGAGCTCTCTATTTTCAAAGCATGCACAAGAACCGCCTCCTATCGCTCCTTGCCCACCACTGCATGTCAGTGGGTTTGGTCCTTATACACAGATTTGATTACTAACCCAATTACCTGATTACTTACCCGATTCTAGATTTATGAGAGAGAAGAGGTTTTTGAGGAGTAAAGGTGGAGGTTTTGCCTCAGTGTGTATGGACATACACCTAACACTTAGCGAATTTCTGAGGCTTGGTGACTTTAAGTTGTTTGAACTTAACACCCAATGCCTGGTAGTGGTTCATTTGAGTAACTGTGGAGTTATTCGAGGCCTGTGCTGATATGGCCAAGTGGTTCAGGACCACGGTTGAGAAATTTGGCTGCAAATTGATATTGAGTATCCTTGGGATATGTGCTTAATTGTGGGATATAATTGGTGATTCAAATCACAATTTTTAGGTTTTAATTACTCTTTTTGTCTCACTGATTTCTGAGATAGAATTTGCTATTATTGAATATCATTTTGAATATATTTGATTATTCATTGCATATCTCTATTATGAATTATTATGCTCGTTATTTCTCAATTCGACTAATGTTTGAATTCCATAATTGCACCCTACGAAAGACCTCAGAACTCATGATTTTTTTAGCACTATAAATTTAAGTGTTGTATCGCTTTTATTGACTGTACTATGATGCTACACTTTACTAAAACACAGTAGAAGCGTACCATCATTTTGGCACCATTGCCAAGGAGCAACGTGCAATTCACCACCAGTATTGTATTTCTTGATTATTAAGCTAATTTCTAACTTGCCCTATCTACTTTGTTTTGATTTTGCGAGATACATCACAAGAAGATCTTTCATGCAATCAACCACACCAAGGTGCAGGTAAAATTTCTCTTCTTCCCTAATCACCTCCTAATCTTGAGAAGAGAAAAATGAAACAAATCAATTAGGATCCGCTTGCCTTATTTTCCTAGTAATCATCATTTAAAGGCAAAGAGTTTCCTGATTTGAGAAATTGATTTAAAATAGATTGATGTTGGTGTGATTTGAATAGAGATTTCCCATCTTGATTTCCTATACCTATTAGGGATTTGTGCTAAAATTTCTCAACAACTTGGACTACTCACTTTCTTATTTGACTCCAAGGTGTTATATTTGGAATCAAATTGGACATGAAATAAAGCCAATCTAGTGTTTCCACATTAGGATTTTGAAGTGTTAGTACACATTTTCCTACAATTAAGGAAATTGATTTTCCCGCATTTGTGTGCTACCCAAGCCCTTGTTTGAATTGATCTAAATTCACTTGAATATTAAAATTTAGGATCTAATAACCTAATGAGAACCAACTCAGGGTGAGTTAGGTGCTTTAACCAAAGTCATCCTCAACCTTAGGATAGGTCAGGTGAAGTGGTTCATTTGTTGAATCAACCAACCTACAAATTAAGTCACAAACTGAAATAACTTCTAAATCAAGTGAAATTCAAGGCAAAATTAGGGCTAAAATTGGTAGACTTAGGTCTCAATTCATACATTCCAATCTACTTGGAACTGCAGTAACAAGGAAGGTTAGGTGGGGGCAACCCTGTAACCTGTGGGGAAGCTCTACCATGTAGGGGTCTTTGCAGGACTCTCCCTTCCTGGCTACCCAAGTTATTCTCGAGTGTGTGGATTCTTGAAGAAAGACGCCCATTTGCCTCAAACAGCCTTAGTCATCCAAAATTTTTTGGGTAACTTGATTGGGACCAATACACATCCAGTCCCTCATTTATTCTTTAGTGCACATACACAGGAAAGGTCCCTAGGTGTTTGGAGCGCTTGATCGAGTTTTAAAAAGGTTATGTTGTAGTACAGTCGAAAAAACATTCAAAACAAATGCAATTTGTAAAATGTTTTTTAAAGTCCAAGGTCGAACACAGGGAGCAAATTAGGGTTTAGAAATCAAGATCACAACTTTAGAATTTAAAAGGATATGCAATAAGTTCAATGTTATAGTGCAAAAAGATAGGAATAAATGTAAAGCACAAAATACTAAAGGAACCAATATATGTGAAAACAGTACAAAATTGGATGTCTAATTTGTGAATCAGATGCATTAAAATGTTGACGCTAGAGTGCTTCTCCTTTGTCTGCAATCTTCTTCTGATTCTTCTTTCTTTACCTTTGTCTTCAATCCTCTTCCTTTCTTCCTTCTCTATTTTTTGGCGGCTCCTTCCTTATTCTTCTTCATTGGCTTCTTCTTTCTTCCTCTTCTGATTTTGGCTTCAGCTTCCTTGCCTTAGCTTTTGCTTGCCTTAGCTCCCTCTACCTTCTTCTCTTCCTTTGGCTTTCTTCTCTTTCCCTTGTCGGCTGCCTTTTCCTTCTACTTCTTCCTTCTCTTTCTTTCTCTTCTAACTTTGGCTTTTTTTCCTTCAGCTCTTTCTTTTGCCTTAGCCTTCTCTGTTTCCTTTCCTTCTCCTTCTTCTTCTCTTTGGCCTACAGAGCAAAACCTACCCCCTATCTGTGCGAGCTCTCTTTTCTTTGTTCTCTCTTAGGTTCACTCTCCTAATTCCATAGCTTCTCAGGTAATCGGTCAGATATGCGCCCGGGACCAGGCCCATCAGTGTGTGGTTGGGTAAGGTCACTAGGTCCGCGAGGTGTGATCATGGACGAGGTGTCAGGTCGGGTGAGAGGGGACCTCACCACTTGGGTTGGAGGTGAATAGCCTTATGTAGAAATTCCTTTTATGCAGGTGCAACGGTCCACAACTTTTTGAGGTAGGACACACATCCCACCCTCTTTCACGTGTGCCAGCAGCAGAGGGGCGTCGTTTGATTGCAGCTACAGCTTCGACCTATGACACCAATTAGATGCCTAGAGACATTCACGAAGGCTCTCCGCGTGACCTAGGACTATGTCTTGGAGTGGGCACAACCTGGAGAAGCTTACATGCAAGCTTCCGGCTGTGCATCAATGGCGGTGAGCCCCTGGACCTGAAATCACACAAACTTCCTCACGACCATGTTAGAAATCTCAGGGAGCTTCGCCAAGCTGCGACGAATGTGCAGTGGTGGTCCGCGTGGCATGGTAATGCCTGTGGGAGTGTGCCTGGGGCACACTACAGCCATGTGTGTGGGTGTGTTCGGGGGTGCTTTTGGGTGAGTGGTGGAGTGTTGTGTGTGGGGGGTTATGATTAGTGAGTCGGGGCGGTGCTTAGGAATTGGTCGGTGAGGAGGGAGGTGGTCTGTGTGGGTGGAGCAAACTCACCGGAGTGGTGACCAGAGTTGAAGGGGATGATGGTGGTGGAGTGCGGCAGTGGTAGTTTGAAGGAAATAAAGAGGGAAAAGAATGTAGAGAGTGAGAGAGACTTATCTAGGAGTGAAGAGATGAAAGGGGAGGTAGGGATGGCATCTGGCTCATATCACCAACGCCAGAGATAAAGGTGCTCAGTGAGGGAGGTTGGTGAGGACGAAGGGGAGGCAAGAGCATCGGCAGGTGCTCCGTGACATGGACGAGCGAGAGGAAGAGCAACCTACCACCGGTACTGTGGCTAGGCCATAAGGAAGAGTAGGAGAGGTCGCTGGAGCTTGATGAGCAAGTTAGCTGGAGGAGGAGATACAAAATTGATGGGGTTCTCTGGCTGATTTCAAGCTTTGGAGATGCCAGGTGAATTAGGCTCTCTTAAATAGGCCCTGGCAGTTGGGTTTGTGCTTGGAAGCCAAACTTTCAAGCAAGGGAAGTTCACTAGTTATGGAAAATAGAAAGACTTAAATCTTTCATACATTCACATGAGAGATTGGGTACCAAATAGGGCTTCTAATTGGGTTTACATTGGAGGAGATTTCTCGGAGAATCTCCCTTTCAATTTTGAAGGGGATTCTTTGAGAGATCAGGGAGAACTCACCCTTTCAAGCTCGCCAGAGTAGGATTCCCTCTGCTATAGTGGTGGAGGGACCTAATTGTGAAGAACGAAGAAGAATATAGGGGGTCAAATGTAAGGGTTTTTGAAAGATAGGGGTAGAAACATAAATGGGCTGGACCTATTTGCAAAGTGGGTCAGGATGAATTTCCCTTAGGTCCAAATTTTGGTACAAACCTAATTTGGACCTACGAAATCCAATGGAGAGGTTGGATTTTGGGTTTGACAAATTTTATTTGGGCAATTTATGCAAAAATCTAATTTAGGGTAAACATTTGTCTGAGACCCCATTTTTAGTCAAGATATGTTCCAATGACCAAATTGAAGGTTCTAAATCCTAGAGAATATTTTTCTATGATTTTTAGAAGGTTTAGGTGAATTTTATCATGACCAGAACCTTGTTAAATCAAGTGGGTTTGTTTTAGGGTTATAAGAAGTCATTTAATTCCTAGAATTCACACGAACCCTTTTCTGTTTGAACCAACCAACTTTTCATCTTGTTAAGAACTTTTGACCTTTATCTAGCCCTTGACAAACAAGTTGTTGTACTGCAATGGTAAATTATAGTTTTACCCCTTATTTCTTACTTTTCTCTCAGAATGGTTATTTAGTGAATTAGGACCTCCAGTTGGTTATGTAGGAGCTCTTGCTCACTTTAATGGGTAAAAATGATTTAGTTAGGGCTCATGATGGTGCTCCCATCATACCCCCATGCCTAGCTTTTGGTAGTCCCTTAGCAAAATTTTAAGGTTTTAACATTGATTCTAGACCATGAGTTCTTTGATGCTCAAAAACTTTGATGAGTGCTTTTTTCTTTTGATTAGGTTTGAATACCAATGATAGGCCTAGAGGTACTCATGTACCAACCAAGATCCTAACCTGACCAGCTCTAGCCTCAGTCCAACACAAAGGGTTTTAAGGCCCACAGGAACTATCCTAAGTTCATTGGACTTCGCGGTTGAAGTACTCATGCTTGAAACATATTTTAGCCTTGGTTCAGTTTGTAGTACATTTTTATAAGAAAGAGAGACAGAGGATTTTCTTTCTTTGGAGATTTTTCTCTCTTTTCTTTTTATTTCTAGCTTTGGATTGGCTTCTCAACACAGTCTATATCGGATTCCTAGTCCCCAACATCAATCCTCGAAGGGCCCCTGGCAATCTATGATTAGTGATAGCACCGCCCATGGCAACCCCAGAATCCTGGCTTTTGATATTTTCAGATAATCCTGCCTATGGCATTCTATAGCTAAATCCAGGCCCTGGTAATCGGCATTTCATGATAATGCCGCCCTTGGCATCTGGACCATCACGAGGTGCTTACATGCCCCATGTAGGATATGTAAATATCCTAGAAGACAAGCACCAAGGAGATGATATGTTATTGCACATCTTCGAGGGGAATTTCTCTCATCTCCGTGCCGAGAACTCATCTAAATCAACTTTTGCTGATCAGCTGCTCCTAATCTAGGCAAATTTTTCAGAACAAGTTAAGTGCATTTGCGTGATTTAGATACTTGTGTGCATTGAACCAGATTGTGTGTGGATTGTGGTGCTTAGGTTACCAAGTCCTGCAAAGCAGAGGTCAGTTAACAAGGTCGAATACTCCCTAAGCCATAGACCTAATACTTAAGCTTCACATTTTCCCCAACCTCTTGAGGACTAACTAGATCTTGGAGGATACTTGAATTTTTAAGCCTAGGAGTTTAGCCCAAGAGGCCTAAGATCAACGTTCCTTCTAATCTCTTTTGTGTCTCATTAGCACTTTTTTCGTTTCATTTTATTTTCTTGATATGGTCTAGAACTTAGTTAATCCCATAATGTTTTATTAATGACTATCTCTTCTTTTTCTTTTCATTTTGTGCTCCTTTTTTGACATTTTTTACTTTTCCCCTTTTTCTCCTCATGATTTGTATGGCCTCAAAATTTTATCTCCCCTAAGAATTTTTATTCTTTTTCAAGAATTTTTTCATTTTTTTTCGATATCTTTTGTGATATGTGATATTTTTGTGGAAACCTTTTCTTGTGAGATGAGTTTTCACAGCGTTTTGCACTTTCGTACCCCCCCAAGCCTACGATTTGCAATGTCCCCATTTTAAATTAGGTGGGTTCAAGTTCAACTTAGATCATTCATTAGAATAGGTTTTGGGTGGGCGAATGGGTCAAGGTGACCATTGCGGACGATTTCAAACTCGGGTACGGGTACCTAAGGTGGGGTCAGCTATTCTAATGAATGAACCCTAAAGTGCAATATGAATTCAGCATAAGAATGTCAAGCAAGGTTTTGGGTTTTTTAAAAAATGATGGGTTGCTCCCGTTAAGTAATGAGTTTTACGCCATCGGCTGCACGCAATGAGCTCAGGGAGAATGGATGGTAAAGGATATCTCATCCAAATTTGTATCAGTTAGGTCAATGGACGGTTTGAGTCTCTGACCGTTCACGATGAAAGGTTTTGAATCGTGGCTGAGTGGACTGATCTCGATGGCTCCATTTTCGAAGATTCGTCGGATAAGGTTATGTCCGATCCACTTTTTGACCAGGATGGAAGATCTTTTTGGATATGAGTTTGTCGTGAAAGGCCTTAACCCACTCTTTGTAAATTCGTGAGTTCTCATACGCATCGTGGCATAATTCATCGATCTCGCTCATTTAAACCTCTCTGTGGGTTCCTTCCTTAGAAAGATCTAGGTTGCAGTTCCATACTGCTCAATAGGCTTTGTGCTCCCTTTCGACGGGGAGGTGACATGCCTTCTCGTACACCAATCTAAAGGGAGACATACCAATTGGGTTTTTTGCGCGGTCCTTTAAGCCCACAAAGCTTCCGGAAGTCAGGATGATTAGTCTTTCTTGTCGGGTCTAATAGTGACTTGGAGGATTTTCTTGATCTCCCCATTTGATAGCTTAGCTAGACCATTTGTTTGGGGGTGGTAAGGAGTTGAGATTCGGTGCGACACCCGTATTTGGTCATCAGTGACCTGAACTGACGTTAGTGAAATGGGTCCCTCCATCAGAGATTATAGCACATGGAATCCTGAACCATGAAAAGATGTTATGATGAATGAATTTGCTAACCACCTTATGATCATTGGTTCGGGTCAGAATGGCTTCGATCCATTTGGACACATAGTCAACAGCGAGTAGAATGTACTCGAACCATCCAAAATAGAAAAGGGTCCCATAAAATCAATTCCCCATACGTCGAAGATTTCGCATACAAGAATCGGCTGTAAAGGCATCATACCATGGTGGCTCATGTTGACTAAGGTCTGGCAACGAGTGCATGCCATACAGTGATTGTATGCATCCTCGAAAATCGTGGTCCAATAGAAGCCACACTGGAAGACTTTTGCTATGATTTTTTGACCTGAGAAATTTCCACCGCATGCCTGGTCATGGCAGAAGGACAATATGTCCTGAATTTCCACTTTTGCGACGCATCATTGGATGATTTGATCAGCACCGATGCGGAAAAGATGCGGGTCTTCCCAAATGTAATACTTGGCATCGGAAAGCAATTTGTCCTTCTTGGCCTTCAGCTAATCGGATGGGATCTGTTGTGATGCCAGGTAGTTTACTATATCAACAAACCAGGGAAGCCCTGTATTGATGGTCAGGAGGAGCTCACCAGGAAAATGTTCCGTGATGGGTCCGAAAGGTCAATGATCTCATAAAGGAGGTGGGACAAGTGATTAGCTACCATGTTCTGTTTTCCCACTTTGTCGTGAATCTCGAGGTTAAATTCTTGCAACAGCAAGATCCAGCGGATTAATCAAGATTTCATGACCTTCTTCGCAAGGAGATGCCTCACAGTTGTGTGATGCAAGCAAATGACAACACGGGAACCCAGGAGATATGATCTAAACTTTTCCATGGCAAATACTATGGCTAGTAGCTCTTTCTCAGAACTGTGTAGTTACGTTGAGCCTCATCAAGTGTCTTGCTAGCGTAGTAGATGACCACGGGTTTCCCATCAATTTTCTGCCTAAGTACCACTCCTATAGTGAAGTCAGATGCATCGTACATGATCTCAAAGGGTTGAGACCAATCAGGGGACTATAGGATCGGAGCTTAGGTAACTCGATCATGGAGGATTTCAAATGCTTGAGTACATTACTTGGAGATTTTGAAAGGAACATCCTTAGATAGTAGAGTGGTCATGGGGTGTGTGATCTTTGAGAAATCAGGAATGAATCGATGATAAAAACCAACATGCTCCAGAAAAGATCGGATGTCCTTGATCGAGCTAGGCATAGGGAGTTTGGAAATCAATTTCACCTTGGTTCGATCAACCTGGATGCCTTTTTTTGATATGAGATGTCCTAGGACAATTCCTTCAGGCACCATGAAATGGATCTTCTCCAAGGAAAGAACCAGATTCACATCAATGCACCGCTTGAGGATTTGGAACAAGTGCAGGAGGCAATCATCAAATGATTCTTTGAATAATAAAAGGTCATCCATGAAGACTTCCAGATAATCACCTACCATATCTGAGAATATGGCAAGCATGCACTGCTGAAAAGTAGTGGGTGCATTGTAGAGACCGAACGGCATCCTTCGGAACACGTATGTCCTGAAGGGGCAGGTGAAAGTGGTTTTTTCTTGGTCCTTAGGATGGATTGCCACCAGGTTATAACTGAAGTACCCGTCCAAAAAGTAGAAGAACCTATTTCCTGCTAGTTTCTTGAGGATCTGATCAATAAACGATAGTGGGAAATGATTCTTCTTTGTGGAGGTATTGAGTCTTCTATAATCAATGTGGACTCTCCATGAATTTGCCACATGGGTCGGTATGATTTCTCTGATTTTAGTCATGATCATGGTGAGTCCTGTCTTTTTAGGCACAACCTGGATTGGACTCACCCACCGACTATCGGAGATTGGGTAGATGATCCCTGCATCTAACCAGTTGATGATCTCTTTTGTCATGACCTCCTGCAGATTAGGATTCAGACATCTTTGCATTTTACAGGAAGGTCGTGTGCCCTCTTCGGTGTAGATGTGGTGTGTGCAACAGGAAGGACTAATACCAGTCAAATCATCGAGTGTCCATCCAATTGCTCCTGGATGTTGCTGGAGAATAGTAATCAGATGGGATTCCTGATCAGTTGTGAGTCTAGAGTTGATAATCATAGGAAACATCTGATTGGAACCCAAAAAGACGTACTTCAGATGGTCGGGAAGAGGCTTGAGTCCTAGAACAGGGTTATCAGCAGTAGCGGGTGGTTCAGGGTGTGTATCAGTAGTAAGGGAGGGAGTTATGGGTGTATCTAGGTTAGGTTCTGACTCCTCTGATTTTGGGTTTTGATCCTATTGTTGTTGATCAATAGTAGTTAGGTTTTCCTCAATATATTGATCATCAACCATAGCCTTGATATCATATATTTGTTCTATAACATTGCAACTAATCCCTTGCTGGGCCTTAAAGATGTCAACCTTTAGTGTTTGGTTCCCGAATTTCAATTGAATTTGGCCCTCCTCACAATTTATTTTGGCCTTAGTAGTGGCCAGAAAGGGTCTCCCTAGTATAAGTGGTGTATCCCTCGAGTTTTCTGGAACGTCCATATCCAAGACTACAAAATCCATCCGGAAATAGAAATCCCGCACCTTAACAATGACATCCTCAAGAACTCCTTTAGGTGACTTAATAGATCGATCAATCAACTGTAATGTCACCTCTGTCAATTTAAGCTCAGATTCCTCAAGCTGGTCAAGTAGGGATGTAGGTATTAAGTTTATGGAGGCTCCTAGATCGAGTAAAGCTCTATCAAATTGGGTATCACCAATGGTATAGGAAATCAGGGGAGTATCTGGGTCTCTTGCCTTAGGTGGGAGTTTGCTCAAAATTATAGAGCTGGCTTGCTCTGACAGTACGATTGGACTCCCACTTTTGGTTCGCGGCTTACACATAGGTGTACACACGCCATTTAGAAATTGTGCATAAGCCTGTACGTGGCAGATCGCATCCATCAATGGGATGTTTATATGGACCTATTCAAAGTGCTTAAAGAGATCCTCCTCAGGTGCCACGGGTTTGGTTGTCCTCTTTCACATGGTCAAGGCCTCGGGAAATGGAACCTTGGATGGTTCCTCTGGAATAGGTCCATGTTCTTGATTAGGAACAGGGGTGTCCTAGATAACTATCCTAGGGCTTGGGTTACTACCAGGCTGAAAGTGACTTGGATAAGGTGGGTCTAGTGTAGCTTTGCCACTACGGGTTGCAACAGAATTCAGTCCTACCTGCTTTTGGTTGGGAGTCGGTAAAATAGGTGGTTGCTACTGAAATCCCGCATATGATGTGAAAGATTCCATCGCATCAGGTGATGGAATAGAAGGGGCCTAATAAATCATGTGGGCGTGGCCTGGATTTGGGTTCATAATGTGCCTCTGGTTTGGCACGTTATTCGAATTCGACAAAGGTTGCAAAGGGAGCATACCAGGTTGGTGGGAATTTGCAATCTGGGCGAGTTGATTGTGAACCTCTATGATCTCGTCCTTATGGTGTTTTTGCATAGCTGCATTCGTCTTCTGAATGTCAGCTAAAGTCTAAAGGATAAGAGTCATTTGATCTGTTTGAGTTGACCCAGATTAATAGGTGGGGTTGGACCGAGGCTGAGGTGGTTAATATGGACAAGGAGCTCATTGACGAGGTTGATATGCTAGTCTTTGATTTTGATTATTTCCCGTCCATAAGAAATTTGGATGATTCAGCCATCTAGGGTTATAGGTATTAGAGAATGGGTCATTCTGGATGGCATTGAGGTCCTCGCTAGTCTGAGGGACCTCAGGAAAGTCAAAGTACGAGGGTTCAGAGTTTCCCCAACTAGAGTTGGTCAGATTGGAGTTTCCTTCAGTCTTAGAGTCAGACGGGGGCGGATACAGGTCCATCCCCTGAGAAGTTCGGTGATAGATGTTATGCACAGCTTCCTTCCCAGATGGTAGCTATGCAAAAGTGTTTTCCACTGAGGTGGCTTGCTGCAGATGTCGAGTCAGCTCGTCCACCTTGTTCTCAATGATAGAGACCTTGTCCAATCGACAGGCCATAAATTCTAAGTCGACGGATGCGGACAGGCCTTGCATCTCATGTGCTCCCTTAGGATTCGTCAATGCACAGGCATTCGTCTGGTGGAGTAAGCCCATGGAGTCATTATTGATGGAGTTCTCGAACATATTCTCGAGAATCTCCCACACAGTGTCTTCGTGTTGATCCATGATATTTCCTCCACAAGTTGCATTGATGAATAACAGGATATCTTGACAGAGTCCCTGGTAGGAAGACTGGACTTGTTCCCATTTAGGAACTCTGTGATGGGGGCACTTTCACATGAGATCCAGGAAATGGTCCCATGAATCATGAAGGGGTTCTCCAGATTGCTGGGTGAAGTGTGTGATTTGGTGTCGTAAGGCATTCGTTCGACCAACTGGGAAGAACTTTTTCAGAAACTCGGATTGTAGTCCAACCCATGTGTTGATTGGATGCGTTTGAGTTTGATACCAGTGAGTTGCTTTGTCCATGAGAGAGAAGGAGAACATCTTCATGAGAAGAATATCCCGATTTTTGATGTCTGACCCGAAGGTCTGGGCCAGATGCTTGAGTTACTTGATGTGCTGGAAGGGATCCTCGGATTTAAGCCCATGAAACTTAGGAATAGCATGAATCATGTTGGACTTGAGTTCATAATCAGGACCTCCAGCTGGGATTTGGACTCGAGGTTCAATTGCCACCACAGCAGGATTATAGTGATCTCGCATCATAGGATGCTACGGTGGGTTTATAAAGGCTTGAAATAAATCATTAAGGTGCTAAAGTTGGTTTTCAAGGTTATTCACTTCTACTAGTTGTGTCACGATGATGGAAGAAGGAGAATTTGGCTCAGATGAATCAGAGGAGATGTCTATGTGGTGGGGTTGCTGCACAAACACGGACATCGAAGTTTGGCCTCAGCAGGAGTGAATCACTAAAGGAGGCCTCAATGATGGTCTTAAGGACCTCCTACTGAACATGCACTGATGGTTTGGACGAGAGTAGAATCTGATGGACCAATCAAGACACCCAAGAATTTGAATGACTAAAGAGGTTCAGGGTGGATGATACCCCTTAGTCAGAAAAGCTGTCCACCTGAGAAATACCTGGGCAGCCAACGAAGGAGAGTCCCGCGAAGAGCCCCGCATGGTAGAGTGCCCCCGTGAGTTATAGGGTTTCTCCAACCTGACCTCTCTTGTCACTGATGTTCCAGGTAGACTATAATGGGAATTTTGACCTCTTAAGTCTACCAATTTTATTGAAGAGCAAGGGTGCTTAAGAATCCACTTGAACTTTAGATGTATTGAGTGCAAAAGTAACAAAATTTCAAGGTTGGTTGACCCAACAAGGGGGTCAACTTCACCTATTTGTCCTTTGAGAAGTTTTAGGTCCTTTCTTTTAGGATTCAAGTGAGATTAAGAGCCTGAATTTCAGGGTTTTCTTGAATAAGTCTCTTCAACCAAGGCTTAGGCACACCACTTTTTGGAGAGTTGATTCTTGCTTATGAAGGTGTGTCTCTAAGACCCTAAATTGAAATCCTTATTTTGGCTCTAAACTTGGCCCAATTTAGTTTGCCAAAATATGGTACCTAGGGCTTAATCAAGAAGGTGGTAGCCCTAGTTACCTTAAGTGGGTACACAAATTAGTATTTGTTTTTGAAATCAAATCAAGCAACTTTGGTAAATTACCTAGAAGTGTAAAGCAAGTAGCCCTAATTGATTTTATCTTATTTTTTTCCTTTTCATAATGAGGGGCTTAAGAGAAAGAGATTAATTAGAAATTACCTGCCTCACGCATGTTTGATGTGCGACTATATTTTGTTGAATCTTCTCCCTAAAAGAACCAAAAAAAAGTGATATATCAAGTTAGTACCAAATCAGCAATTGTAATCAGGATTTCTAAATCGCTCATTGCTTCCCGGCAACAATGCCAAGATGTTTGAGCACTTGATCGAGTTCTAAAAAGGTTGCGTTGTAGTACAATCGAAAAAGCATTCAAAACAAATACAATTTATTAATTGATTTTTAAAGTCTAAGGTCAAACATGGGAGCAAATTAGGGTTTAGAAATCAAGATCACAACTTTAGAATTTAAAAGAATATGCAATAAGATCAATGTTATAATGCAAAAAGATAGGAATAAATGTAAGGCACAAAATACTAAAGGAACCAATATATGTGAATATAGCACAAAATTGGACATCTGATTTGTGAATCAGACGCCATAAAGTGTTGATGCTAGAGTGCTTCTCCTTTGTCTTCAATCTTCTTCTGATTCTTCTTTCTTTGCCTTTGTCTTCAATCCTCTTCCTTTCTTCCTTCTCTACTTTCTGGTGGCTCATTCCTTATACTTCTTCTTTGGCTCCTTCTTTCTTCCTCTTCTGATTTTGGCTTCAGCTTCCTTGCCTTAGCTTTTGCTTGCCTTAGCTCCCTCTACCTTCTTCTCTTCCTTTGGATTTCTTCTCTTTCTCTTGCCGGTTGCCTTTGCCTTCTGCTTCATTCTTCTCTTTCTTTCTCTTCTGACTTCAGCTTTTTTCCTTCAGCCCCTTCTTTTGCCTTAGCCTTCTCTGCTTCCTTTCCTTCTCCTTCTTCTCTTCGGCCTGTAGAGCAAAACCTACCCCCTACCCACGCGAGCTCTCTTTTCTCTTTTCTCTCTTAGGTTCGGATACGTGCCCAGGACCAGGCCCACCAGTATGCGGTTGTCGGGGAGGTGTGTGGTCAGGTCGAGTCACCAGGTCCATGGGGTGTGATTGCGGATGAGGCATCGAGTCGGGTGAGAGGGGACCTCACCCCGTTGAAAGGGATTTGGTGTAGGCCCGGATAGGTGTGTTAATATGGTGATTTTATCGTTGAAATGTGCATAGTGGTTAACCTAAATCAATCCTAACCACTATACACATTTTAACGATAAAATCACTATATTAACACACCTATCCGGGTCTACACCAAATTCCTGTCATGGCACCGTTGCCGGGGAAGTGCGCATTCAAGTAAGTTTCTATTCCATTCCTTTAATTTTCTCCTCACACCTTTCTCTTCATGGGTGTTTTTGTTTGTTGCTGTGCAGGTGAACCTGTTGCAAGGAGAAGATAGGCAGACAAAGTCGGAGACGTGGGCAGATCCAAGGCGAGAACGAGAGCGTGAAGATGCTGGCACCACATTGGAGCTTCACACACGTTGCTGCACAAGTAGGTCTCTTTCTTAGTAACCAAGGTTAACTTGTAACCTTAATAAAAATAAAAAAAACTAAAAAATTAAAAAGGCACTTCTTGGGATCTCTTGGGGCAAGTGGATTAAAATCACTTGTTTGCTCGTTTGTCATCACTCCCACCGCCCCGGGATTTCCCGCAAAACTTCGCATAGCGAAGATCCAAGAATCTTGATTCTTGAATCTTTCATCATGTGAAGTATTCTTTGAGGCAACTAAAAAGATTTACTGCCACCCCTCTTTGCCTCATTTATTTACAAATTCGGGATCACATTTTTGGTGGGGAGACTTGGAATTGAGTTGATTCCAACCCCACCACGACCTTTCACGTGCCTAAGATTCGATCCCGAATACTTCAACCCCAACGATTTGATTTTCTTTATCTTCTGATTGAGCCTTGTGTGTGGAAATCATTCTGGTGATTGGGAGCACTTGAATTGAACTGCTTTGGCTCTCTTTCACACTAATCTAAAACTAATTCGTGCATCCACACATAGAAATCTCCATTTAGCGAAGCCCATTGCATTTTAGCATGCATTAACCAATTGACATTGAAGATGGGTTTGTTGGACTTAGAAGAAAACTTGTATTCTCTCAAAACCCGAAGATTGGTTGAATTGGTAATTCAGAGAAATCCTAAAATCCATACTACTTAAGGCTGAATTCTAAAAACCATTCACCAATTAAAACTTCAATTCGGGGAGATTTCCTCGTTGCAAGCTTGGTTTACAGACTCTCATAAAATCAATCACTTGGGCATTACCCGTAAATAACACCGTTCACATTCCAGAAGCACTTGATCCTAAGCCTCTAACTAAAATCAGTAGTAACTTTACCCTTATTAAGGATTGGAGGTCTAACTACCTGCATGTAACACCTACGTGCTGGTGAGGGTTCCCACGTGCTATCGGGTGTCTAAGACTGGGGCAAATGGCCTTTCAATCTAGCCTGGTGGTTCCGTGGTGCTTGCATTCGATTTCGTAGTTTGCGATAGTAGGTAACTTAGATCTTTAGGTCTAAGGGCACATTGTAGAGGTTAGGAACCTGATTGTATTGATTTGTCGTCAAGTGCACCTTTGCAGCGTCATTTCTCTCATCTCTTTTCCCTTCGTATCCCCCCAATTCTTCCTACGGTAGTGCATGTTTGGGAAGAGGTCACAAAACCGTGAACTGTGTGAATTGTCTGATAAATTTAGAAAAGAAGCCGAATCATCCTCCTCCACCACCCGTGTGGATCACCAAATGTCGCCCCACTGCTGCAGACGACTTAAAAGAGCCTTTTCTTCACAGCAGGCGCTCTATCTCTCTCTCTCTCACACAGCACTCTCTCACTCTCTTTGCCGACACATACACACACACTCACACTCTCGCACACGCACACTCTACCTATGCACTATTATATACTTATATATATATATTTATATCTACATATGTTTATATACATATATCTATACATAAATTAGTACTTATATAACTATGTATTAATCTATATACATACATATATATATATACATCTATATACTTATATATATATATACACATATATATTTTCATATATACATATATTTATACATATATATATACAAATATACATACATATATACATATATATCTATAGCTATATATACATATATATATATATATATCTACATATATCTATATAAATATATTACTTTATATATATATACATCAGTACATATATCTATCCATACATATATTTACATATCTATATATATATACACATATATAACTACATATATACCTATATATTTATAACCATATATATATATACATATAGATATATTAACATATATACATATATATATATTTTCATATTACTTACTATACGTGGTATCGCAGGAATATCTGCATCAGTTGCTAATATTCCCCGATACACACATACAGAAAGCGTGTTCGCATTCATCTTCCACCAATCCACCTTACACGTGGCACTTCAGCCTATTGGTTGCATCTTCCTAGATGATGACTGACTCGACACTGTGCTACACGCCATCTCAACCTCCAACCCCACCCCTTTATACATATATAATGTATACATATATATATATACTATATTTAGTTTGTTTCTGTTTCTCTTTCTTGCCATTAAAAAGATAAACAAAAAAATATATAAAAGAGAAAAGATAACCCTTGACTTGCAGGTACTCAGTCTTGCGAATAGCAACACCAATTTTGGAACCCTAACTTGGCTCAAAGCCAAGAACCCGATTTTGAGGGTGTGCCTCAAGGACAAAAATTATCAGAAAAAAATCTTAAATAGAAAAACACCAAAAACACAATAAACGAATGGAAGAGACTCATTGTAGGAAAGGCGTGAAACTTTTTCTAACCCACTTCCCTGAGTTCGACACTGGGCCTAAAAGTGACCAAAATAAAATCAAGTAGGCCAGGTTAAAAATTTTGTAAAGAGATGGTTAAGCTCGATTTAGGTTATCCACTATACACATTTCAATGATAAAATCACCATATTAACATAACCTATCCGGGCCCGTCCACATCCATCTTTCATGGTGTCTGTGTGGTGGACCCGGCTTGCCGCAAAGAAGAGAGCCGAGCGCTTTTTATAGAGGAAGAAGGCATGCACAGCCATGCCCTGGCTGTGCATGCCTGTGCATGTGGCTACAGGGCAAGCAGGGAGTGGCTGTGCTGGGCAAGCTGAGCAGGACATGGCGCGAAGAAGAAGAGGCCATGCCTGCAGCCGTGCAGAGAAATTCAAAGTCAAATAGGAATAAAAAAATAAAGATGGAGATTTTGCAAGGCAGCACTTGAGGAATTTGTTAATTGCAAGGCCATTTTTTTCACTCTCCTCCCCTCTCAATTAAATGCATGCATGCATGTATTTTTACAAATGCGACTATGGATACCTAATATGCACAGGTAATGCTAGGAAATAGCACATGACGGCACAATTGTTGGTGTATTGTTGCTGTGCAATCACCCGTGAGTTGGAGGCGAATAGCCCTATGCAGAAATTCCTTTTATGCGGGTGTGGCACTCCACAACTTTCTAAGGTGGGACTAATTTCCCACCCTCTTCCATGCACACCTGTAGTAGAGGGGCATGACGAGTCGATTGTTCGCTTTTAAAGTCGTTTGTCACAAGAAATGATGCGTCATTTGTAGTTCTATATGGTGGAAAAATCAATTAATCAACAGTTAATATAACCACTCAATTAGGAGCGGGTCATGTCCACAGGGAGGAAAATGCCTATTTAAACTTGCAAGGGTCAAAAATAGATGTTCACTATTAATTTATTCAAGAAACAGACTCAAAATCACTTTCATATTTGGTAAACAATAAGTATAAATGTTGAAATAGTAATTTTGCACAACCAAAGGATATATTTTGCAATGCAGCCTAATAAAATAATAATAAAAGTTGACAATGGCATAGAATGCAATTATTAATAGGGGATTTACTATAGCAAAATAGGGGAAATTCTTCCCCTTGTCCTTGCGCGAGGAGGGAATGGCCGGAGGTGTAAAGCTTGGAGGAGGATCTCTGGACAGAGGGCTCAATGATGGCGGTTGCGACGAAGTGCGAGGTGCCCTGAGGTCATTGGACGGAGGTACGGTGGAGGTGGGTTCAGGTGGCTGCTGAAGGGCTTCATGCGGTGGACGCGCAGGCCGTATAGGCGAACGAGGGCGTGGTTGAGCTTGGCTGCAGCTGCTACTACTGCATGCTGCAGGTCGCACGTGGGGAAATGCTGAAGGCCATAGTTGCTGCTATTGGATGCTGCTAGCCACACACTACAAGCGTCGACGACGCATTGCAGGGAGTGAGACGGAAGTGCAACGCACTCTACATGCGCGACTAAAGGGCGTGCACGCAAAAGTGCAGCACGCTCGACGTGCGTGGCTGAAGGGTGTGCGGGCAGAACTGCAGCGCGCTCTATGTGCACAGCTGGAGGGCATGCGGGCACATGTCTGGAGGCGATGGCTACTGGCTGCTAGACACGCGGTTGCTGGGAGGAGGACGTTGGGGCTACTACTGGATCTGGCCAAGAGGCACGCGAAGACAGTGGCTGGGCACTGCCTATGAGCACGCGGTGATGCATGGTATGGAATTGGCGGAGAGCTGCTGATGCGCATGGGATGGCGTGTTGTTAGGATTATTTTTAAGGTGAAGGGAAACAGGGGAAGAAGAAGAAAGAAGAAGATATGGGGCCAAGCTTTAGACTTCTGAGAAACTTCCCGGACGTCTTAACTGGCGGGGGAGATGAAGATGCTGGGCATGGAGTTGCGGTGGCTGCGGTGGTGGATGCTGGTGATGGCGATGAAGGTGGTGATGTTGATTCTAGTGAGACACGGTGATGGAAGCGTGGCCATCAGGGACACACGCTGACAGTGTTGGCACGAGTCCACCAGCTTGGCGTGGCGAGCTATCACCCTGCCAGCCCACGGTGTGGTGGAGCTCGGCCTTGTAGACCACGGTGGTGGAATGGAGTACACGGTGGTGGAGTGGGGTAGTGTCTCCCTAGGGCATGGCAGCCTCCCTCTCTTCCTTATCCTTGTCCGGGAGACCAGATCCACTTTTGGCGCTACTCCTTGATTGGGCTCTTCACTGCTGCAGCTGGAGTAAGAAATGCAGCTGTTGCTCATAGAAGAAGAAAATAATAATAAAATATTATGGTTATTTATATACAAACCCTAAACTTTTATGTTAACTTAAAATAATGCATGCAATGCACCTAATTGGTTAACTAATTAAATGAATACAATTCTAAGTTAATTCTAAATGCATTTAAATGTGAATGCAATGCATGAATTATGTAATTAAATCAGAAATATGAATTAATAAATTTGCATCCTAATTTATGCTAAATAAATGTTAGAATTAACTTAATGTCTAGGCACTTAAATTCTTAAATAGCCCACAAATATAGGCTAATCAAATACCCCCATGCCTAGTTTTTGCTAGTCCCTAACGAATCACAGAAAAACCTAACACTCCAAGTAGACTAGCCAACCCAATTAGTCTTCCTTTAGAAACATATTAAGTTCAGACTTTAGACCTAAGGTTCCCAAGTAGTTGTTAAATTACAGACTAGGTCGGCTAAAGATGAGTTGCAGGCACAAGTTTCTCTGATTTCTGACTCTACCCTAAGGTTTATTGATCCCTAAGATTAAAGCATCCGTGCATGTGCGTTGGTCTTAGTTATTTGAGTTAAAAGAAAAAGGATTTTTTTTTCGAACAATATATATATATTTTTGTTTGATTCCTCTAAGTCTAACCTCAGATCAGCTATCAACACGGTCTGTGTCGGATTCATTGTCCCCATCACCGTACCTCGAAGGGTGCCTGGCTTTCGATGCTTTGAGATAGCATCGCCCATAGCGACCCCAAGAACTCCTGGTAATCGACACTTTGAGATAGTATCGCCCATGGATTTCTTAAGCAAATTCAGGCCTGTGGCAATCGGCACTTCGAGATAGGGTCGCCTATGGTACCTAAACCACACAATGCGCTTACATGCCGCAAGTAGGATGGATATCCTAAGAGACAAGCACCGAGGAGATAATATGTTATCATTGCATCCTCAAGGTGAGTATATACTCCACCTCTCCTGCGGTAGGAACTCTTCCAATCAAGTTATGTTTTCAAGCCTCTCCTAAGTCAAAATTTCTTTTACGAAATGAATTAAGGTGAATACTTACATAAGGCCAAGTGTGTGAAATTTGGATGCTTGGGTTAGAAGGACTCATAAACGAAAAGGTTGAACAAGACTCCAGGTATACCCCACCTTTTAACTCAAACCCTAGGTTTCCTTCCTCAACCTCTTGAGGAGTGATCTGCAACATAACTCCTACTTAAGTTTTTAAGTCCACAAAGGACCCTAAAGGTTTAAAGCTAGTAGCTCTCTTAGCTTCTAAAGTTTGACCCTAGAATTAACTTAGTCTAACCTAGAGTTCTGATTTGCTTAAGAATGCAGGGCCTAGCCAGTTAAGCTCAATAATTACAATTTTTTTATTATTTTATTTATTTATTTATTTTTAATGCAAATGTATGCAATGAAAAATGCTTTAATTAAATGCATGAATGCACTATGCCATGTATATCCCGAAGTACACCCCCCATGCCTAAAATCTGCAATGTCCTCATTGCATAGAAGGATATTACCTGGGTCAGAGATGGGCTGCCATTCTTTTGTTAACAGCCAAGCAGCCAAAGAACCTGCAAATCAGGTTCAAGGATAACAGAAATAGGCCCTAAAAATGAGCAAAGTAATGCTAGCCTAGAAAATAGGTAACCTAGGATGTTGGTGAGCTAATGATGAATCCCAATAGCAAATGCTCGCCCAACTAAGATGGGAATGAAATCTTCCCAGGTCACCAGAAGAGGTTCTAAAGGATAAACTAGCATAACAACCTCCAAAGGGGTAGGGGGAGGATGACAAGCATCATCCAAAAGGAATGTGGAAGGAATGGTGCAGAGATAAACCCCCAGGGCAATGACTAATTAAAGAAATCATCAATCTATACCTGATAATCCATAGAAGAAATATTGGTTTGTTAAGTACCCCGGTCAGAACAAAAGTGAGCAAATCTCTAAAGCAAGGATCATCTAGGGTGTCCAAGTTTCGAGGTTGCGAGATGGCCATAAGATCTATGTTGGGTTTAATCATCTCGGTGTCCATCCCTAACACTCTTTCAAAATCCTCAATTGCATCCCTAGCATTCCTTGTACCATCACATGTATCTTCTTGCACTTCATCAGGAGTCACAATTTCACCTTCAGACATAAGCGAATCAGAGGGTGACTTTGAATCAAATGAAGGCAGATTGGAAGCAACAGATATGGGGATTATCCTATCAATGTCATCCCCGGGTTCTTGTTCCTTACTCAAATCTTCCCCAGAGTCTAGATGTGAATCCACATAAATCCTAGAAGTTGCTTCCAAATTTTCCATCATTTCATCATGAGGAGAAATATCATCCATGGGTGTGCTAAGGAAACCTAATTTGGTCAACTTTGTGGCATTCTCAGGGGCTAACTCTTCAAATAAGATATAATCACCCTTAGTGTCACTCCAAATCTTGAATCTAGGTTCCTCATATAATTTGTCTTTCTCCTCATCATATGATTCATCATATACCCGAGGTCTAGAATCATTTAATATCTTAGCAGATCCCCTAGGGTACTCTATCTGAGGTAAATGGTTTACACTTGTAACATCGGACTCCTCAGATAGGTCAATTTCTTGAGGGTTAGGTTCCCTGAGGGTGGGCTTGAGTTCCATCTCGTGATCAAAAGGGAGGGTAGGATTAACAAATTGACTTCGTCCCACTTCATCAAATGTCAGGAAAGTACTATCATTTGGGTTGAGGTCATCCAATGGTACCATCATTCCCTTCTTTTGACTCCAATATAATTTAGGTGGATACTCAACTTTATCATCATCTTCCTCGGGTTGCCACCTTTCTTCATCCAATGCACATCTACTTTCATATGTATCTTCCTCCCACTTAAGGCGTGGATCTCTCAAGGAAGTGTCATCTAATGGGGAGGTTTCAAAATCTATCCTCGAAAAGTAGCTATTCTCCCTTACATAATCCCCAAAATTTCCCTCCAACTTAAAGTGTAGCTCTCCCACGGGAGATGCATCAATTGTAGATGGGTGTATGTCATCCTTAATGAGGTAGATGTGGTGGCTAATTTCATCTCTTTCTTGTTGGCCAGCTCTCGAAGATTCTCCTAACAATTCAATCATTTCATTTTGCATTTTCTATACTTCCATCTTCAAGGAGGAGAGGTCATTTCTATCATGAGAGCAGCCAGGCTCAGGCTTATAGTACCTAGGAGTGTCTATCCAACCATAATAATTATTCAGGGTGGTTGGGTTGGGTATTTCTATGGTGTGTGGGATATTGGGCAAAGCAAATCCTGCTCCTAGGTTCTGCTCACTGATTTGGGGCTTAACCAAGCCAATACTCCTGTAATAGGAGTAAAAAGGATCCCAATGATTGTCATTATGTCCATCAATGGATGGACCATCTTGGCGTATGGGATCGAAGAGTGCAGAGTGGGGGTGAGGGTGTGGGCAAGATGTGAAAGGATGAAAATCCATGTGGTCCATTCTAACTCACACTTCAATCAGAATTCCCCAAGAAAAACACAATTCAAAAAGGACCTTTTAGGTCTTTCCTAATTAGGCTTTTGATTTAAGTCAGATTGCGGGTGACAATACAATTTGTTCAATCAATTTACGTGCTTATTATCGACCTACGGATTGCCTAAAAAGACCTAGTTGGAGTTTAAGTGTTCTTCCCTAAATCTCAAATGGTAGAGCAACTCCAAAGATGGAAGATCGAGGGATGCAAGTAGACCTAAGCCTTCCTTTGAAGTTGTGCTTTCACGGTGCTTCTAAACTACCCCCAAAAATCCATGACAGGGTATCTCCCTCTTTGGAGTTACAAAACCTTCGATCTCAAGTTCTAAACACTTCATAATCCAACAATAGGAGGGCTCTTGTCCTAGTATTTCCAAACCTAAGGAGTGTCTAAAAGCGTGCCGTGGTGCAAGAGATATAAGTGTGCATACACAGCAAAAGATTTCCAATTTTGAATCACATGCCAAGCTTGAAAATCAAATCCTTGGTTTTTAAAATGTCCCTCCTTTAATTAGTCCTTTTTCCAGAAAATATGTGACCACTTGTTAGATCTATTCAATATAGATTAGGTGGTCTTGAAATTAATCCAAATGCATTTGCATGACAGGTAGAAATGCAAAGTTAGGAGTGAATACCTGATTCCAGCATTCCTCATGCAATATGCAAGACAAGAATTAGATCTAGATGCTGCTCATTCAGTCCTAAATGTTTCAACCTAAGGGCAAGCAGCTTCTAGCAGATAGCTCATGTCTTTTTTTCTTTTCTTTTAGTTCTTTTTTTTTTTAGCTACTCATGCACAAGCAAATTAAAGGCAAACAATCCACAAAATAAATTAAAAACCTAAATCTAAAGAAAAGGGAACAAGCTCCCAAAAATTACCCAACACAGGCCTAAAATAAAATCAGGGAACAAACCCCTCAACTGTACCCTAGAACAAGGGTTTCAAACCAAATGCGCAATGAAAAATTAAGTCTAAAGTCTTAATCCTACTCTAATCAAATCAGCGACTAAATGTATAGAAATGATCGTCGCATCCTCGTCCTTCCCCACCCTTGCAAGGTAGCTCGATAAATTTCTAATCTGGCAACATTAAGGGTCGCCTCTCACGATGGCTGGTGTGATTGCAAGTCGTAGAATGTGTGTCGAAGATCGTTGCACTCGCCTTAGAAAAAAAATTCAGAGTTAAATATGATTCAAAATTTAAGCCAATGTGAATGAATGAATGAATGAATGCGATTTAATTAAGCCTTTTGCCTCCCCGGCAACAGTGCCATTTGACGAGTCGATTATTCGCTTTTAAAGTTGTTTGTCACATAAATTGATGCGCCATTTGTAGTTCTATGTGGTGGAAAAATCGACTAATGAACAATTAATATAACCACCCAATTAGGAGCGGGTGAAGTCCACAGGGAGGCAAATGGCTATTTAAACTCGCAAGGGTCAAAAATCGATGTTCATTATTAATTTAGTCAAGAAACTGACTCAAAATTACTTTCAGATTAGGTAAACAATAACTGTAAATGCCGAAATAGCAATTTTACACACCTAAAGGATATATTTTGCAATGCAGCTTAATAAAATAATAATAAAAGTTGACAATGGTGCAAAATGTAATTATTAATAGGGGCTTTACTGTAGCAAAATAGAGGAAATTCTTCCCCTTGTCCGTGCGCGACGAGGAGGGAATGGCCGGATGTGTGAAGCTCAGAGGAGGATCTTTAGACCGAGGGCTCTGTGATGGCAGTCGCCGCGAAGTGCGAGGTGCCCCAAGGTGGCCGAATGGAGGTACGGTGGAGGTGGGTTCTGGTGTAGACCCGGATAGGTTGTGTTACTATGGTGATTTAATCATTGAAATGAGTATAGTGGTTAACCTAAATTGAGCCTAACCATCTTTTTACAAAATTTTTAACCTAGTTTACTTGATTTTAACTTGGTCACTTTTAGGCCCAGGGTTGAACTCAGGGAAGCGGGATTAGAGGTGAATAAGTTTCTACGCCCTTCCTACAACGAATCTCTTCCATTCGTTTATTATGTTTTTGGTGTTTTTTCTATTTATGATTTTTTTTTGAAAATTTTTGTCCTGGAGGTACACCATCAAAATCAGGTTCTTGGCTTTGAGCCAAATTAGGGTTCCAAAACTGGTCTTGCTATTCGCAGGACAGAGTACCAGCAAGTCAAATATTATCTTTTCTCTTTTATATATATATTTTTTATCTTTTTAATAGCAGGAAAGAGAAATAGAAATAAGATAAATATAATATATATATAGATATATATATTATATATATATAGGGGTGGGGATGGAGGTGGAAATGGTGTGCAGCACGGTGTTGAGTTGATCGTTGTCTAGGAAGATGCAACCAACAGGACGAAGTGCCACGTGGGGTGTAGGATGGATGGGTGGAAGGTGTGTGCGAAGACGCTTTCTTTACGCGGGTATCAGGGAATATCAGCAACGGGTGCAGATATTCCCGCGATATAACGCGTGGTAGGTGATATGAAAGTATGTATATATTTATATGCATATATATAGATAGGGTAATAATTATATAGGTGTATATGTAGTTATATATATATGTATATATATATATATATGTAAATATATATATAGATGAATGTATGTATATATATATATGTAAATATATATATAGATGAATGTATGTATATATATATATATTTATAATTAGATGTATAAGTATGTATATATAACTATATAGATATAGATATATATATATATGCATAAATGTATATAGATATATTAGTATAAGTATCTATGTATATAGATATATGTAGATAGATATATATATATAGGTATTTATATCTATAGATATATCTGTATATATGTATGCATATTTGTATGTATATATATGTATAAATATATGTGTATATATATGTATATATATATGTATATATACTTATACATAGTTGTATTGGTAATAATATATGTATATATATATGTATATAAATAAATATATATATAAGTATATAGTCGTGTACAAGTAGTGAGTGAGTGTACACATGAGTGTGTACAAGTGTGGTGTGTGTGCGTGAGTGAGGTGTGTGTCTGTGAGAGAGAGAGAGAGCGTTTGCTGGAGGAAGAGGGCATGGGCGTTTAAGCCGTCTGGAGGCAGCGCCCATCATCTGATGGCCCACGCGTAGGCGTAGGCACGCACAAGTGTAGGTGAGCGAAGATGAGCACGCGCGCTAGAGGATGCAGGCGTGAGGGGAGAGTGTAGCGTAGTGCACTGTGGACCGCAGCGCACTGTGCTGCGGGCTGGAGTGACGGAGGCGAAGATGCGGATGCGGGAGGTGGCGGGTGCAAACGCGAGCATAGGCGCTGGAGCGGGCGCGGGCACTGATGCGGGCGCAGGCTGGAGGCAGTTGCATCGCGGAGAGAGAGCGCGCGGTGATCGGATAAGTGAGAAACTTTTCGGTCACCACACTGTAGCTACAGTGTCATCCACTCTATCGTGAACAGTAGCTACATTGCACGCTCGGCTCGGACAGCCAGCTGCGGCTGGTTCTGTGTGCGCGGGCACTACGGAGTGAGACTGCACGCGCAGAAGGTGATGGCGCTCGTTGCTGGCGTGTGTGCGGAGGCTTGCTCGCTCCGTCGAGCTACCGGTGCCTTGCTGCTGCTGCACTTGAACTTCAAAGCTCGATTCTGCGGTAATGGCGGAAGAGCTTGAACGGGTGAAATAGAGAGGTGAACCACCATGCCCACCGGCTCTTTGATGAGCTAGGCGGTGGTGGCACTCACAGTGGTAGTCGTGTACCATTGTGAGCTTCTCCTACCAGCAGCGTAGCTCCTCAGTAGAAGAGGTGTTGCGTATGGAGGGGAGAGGGGAGGAGATGGCCTGGAGAAGGGTGTGTGGGTGTGTGTTGCAAGGACTAGTTTCGCCAACATAAGGAAGAAGGCCTATCTTTTTAAAGGAGGGAGAAGCATGCTCGGCCATACCCTGGGCTGCACATGACCGGCCATGTGACTGGCAGAGCAAACTGTGGCAGAGAATGGTGCAAAGAGCAAGCCATGCCCTGAGCCACGCGGAGAAGAAGTTCAAAGCCAAATAAAAAATGAAGATCATGATTTTGCAAGGTAGCACTTGAAGAATATGTTAATTACAAGGCCAATTTATTTACTTTCCTCCCCTATCAATTAAATGCTTGTATGCGTTTATTTTTACAAATTCACTCTGGCTACCTAATATGCAATGACAATGCTAGGAAATAGCTCAAGATGGCACAATTGTTGGTGTATTTTTGCTGTGCAATCACACCACCATGCCTATTGATCGAGTCGATCCTTCGCTTTTAAGTCGTTTGTAGTTTAATGTGGTGGAAAAATCGACTAATCAATTTTTAACAAGAAATAACCACTCGCAGAGGAGCGGGTCGTTTCCACAGGGAGGCAATAACGTATTAAAATTCGCGCCACTTAAAAATGTTTGTTCGGAGTCAATTTGGACAAGAACCAAGCCAAGATTGCCTTTAGATTAAGGTTTAAGCAAGAAATAATGCTGAAATGGCAATTATGATAAACTACAGGATATTTTCCGCAATGCAGAGTGAATAGAATATGAATAAAATCTGGCAATGGCAGAAAATGTAAATTTTAATCAATGCTTTACTGTAGCAAAACAGGGGAATTCTTCCCCGTTGTCTTGCGCGACGAGGAGCCGATGGCTGGGCGCGGGAAGCTCGGCGGAGGTCCCTTGGATCAAGGGCTTCGAATCGGTGGTGACGGCGAGTCGCGCGGCGGCCGGAGGTGGCCGGACGAGCTCCGGCGGAGGTGCTGCAGGTGGCTGTGCGTGGGCGCGCGGAGAGTCTGCGGAAGGCGCTGGCGCGCAGTGGTCTGCTGGCGGGCGTCTGCAGGCGGGCGCTGGCGTGTGCGGTGGAAGCTGCAGAGGGGGCGCTTGGGCGCTTGCGCGGTGGTCTGCAGGCGGGCGTCTGCAGGCGGTTGGCGTGTGCGCGGGCTGATCTGCAGGCGGGCGCTGGCGTGTGCGGTGGAAGCTGCAGAGGGGGCGCTTGGGCGCTTGCGCGGTGGTCTGCAGGCGGGCGTCTGCAGGCGGTTGGCGTGTGCGCGGGCTGATCTGCAGGCGGGCGCTGGCGTGTGCGGTGGAAGCTGCAGAGGGGGCGCTTGCGCGGTGGAAGCTGCAGACGGCTGTTGGAGGATGCTGCAGGCTGGTCTGCAGGCGTTGGAGGAGAGCGCGGGCTGATCTGCAGGCGTGCGCAGGTCAGCAGCCGGTGAGCGGTGGAGGGCGCAGAGGTCGGTTGCTGGCGGTTCTGCAGGCACAGTGGTGAACGGCGTGGACTGCAGGCGGTTGTGCGTGTTTGAGCTGAAGGTTGACGGACGTGGGTGCGCTGAAGGTTCTGCAGGTGCGGGAAGGGATCTGCAGGCGACTTCAGGCGTGTGCGGTGAAGTGAGCGGGTAACTTCAGACGTCTGGGAAATTTCCCAGACGTCTTAAGTTACTGAGAGGGTGGCTGATCAGTAGGTTGGTGACGGTGGTCGGCGACGACGGCGAGGGAGTTGCACGCTAAGGTGCTCACGGTAATGCGGGCGAGCTCCGGATGGCGGTGTGGCCTGTCACACCACACGCCCACGGTGGTGGAGACTCGCCGCCACGGTAGAGGCTGGCAGTGTGGAGTGGAAGAGAGAGGATCTCTCTGCACAGTGGTGGGTCGGTGGCGGAGGCCTGCTGCAGCCGGCAGCTTCCGTGCTCCTTTTATAGTGTCTTGAACAATTTTGAAATCAGTCGCCGACCAGATCCACCACATCCGCTCCCCCTTGAATGGCTTCATCACTGCAGCAGCCGGGCGTTGGAGCGGCAGCCAGCCGTTCTGAAAGAAGACGAATAAAGCAAATATTATTAAAATATTAGGGTTATTTATGTATAGACCCTCAACTTCTATGTTAATAAAAACAATATACCTAATTGGTTATCTAATTAAATGAATGCTATTCTAAGCTAATTCTAAATGCACTTAAGATATGAATGCAATGTATGGATTATGTAATTAGATTAAAACTATGAATTAATCTATTTACATCCTAATTTATACTAAATAAATGTTAGAATTAACCTAATCTGTAGGCACTTAAGTACTTAAATAACCCACAACTATGGGCTAATCAAATACCCCCATGCCTAGTTTTTGCTAGTCCCTAGCAAAATTAAGCGAAACCTAGCACTCTAAGTAGACTAGTCAACTCACTTAGTCTTCCTTCAGAAGCATATTAAGTTCAGGTTCTAAACCCAAGGTTCCTAAGTAGTTGCTAAGTTACAGACTAGGTCGGCTAAAGACGAGTTGCCAGCACAAGTTTCCCTGATTTCTGACTCTACCCTAAAGTTTATTGATCCCTGAGATTAAAGCATCCGTGCTTGTGCATTGGTCCGAGTTATTTGAGTTAAAGGATTTTTTTTTTTTTTTTTTTTTTTTTTTTGATTCTTCTAAGTCTAACCTCAGATCAGCTATCAACACAGCCTGTGTCGGATTCATTGTCCCCATTACCATACCTCGAAGGGTGCCTGGCTTTCGATGCTTCGAGATAGCACCGCCCATAACGACCCCAAGAACTCCTGGCAATCGACACTTCGAGATAGTATCGCCCATGGATTTCTTAAGCGAATTCAGGCCTATGGCAATCGGCACTTCGAGATAGGGCCGCCCATGGTACCTGAACCGCGCAATGCGCTTACATGCCCCCAGTAGGATGGATATCCTAAGAGACAAGCGCCGAGGAGGTAATATGTTACCATCGCATCCTCAAGGTGAGTATATACTCGACCTCTCCTGCGGCGGGAACTCTTCCAATCAAAATGTGTTTTCAAGCCTCTCTTAAGCCAAAACTAAGAGAACCAAATCTCTTTTCAGAAATTAAGTTAATTACCAGACCAAGTGTGAAAAATTTGGATGCTTGGGTTACCAGGACCTGTAAACCAAAAGGTAGAATAAGACTCCAGGTACTACCCCACCTTTTAACTCAAACCCTAGCTTCCCTTCCTCAACCTCTTGAAGAATGGTCCGCAACTTAACTCCTACTTAAGTTTTTAAGTCCACAAAGGACCCTAAAGGTCTAAAGCTAGTAGCTTATTTAGCTTCTAAAGTTTGACCCTAGAATTAATTTAGTCTACGCTAGATTTCTGATTTGCTTAAGAATGCAGGACCTAGCCAGTTAAGCTCAAAACCTTTTTTTTTTTTTTTATGTACAAATGTATGCAATTATGCTATGTATATCCCCAAGTACACCCCCCCATGCCTAAAATCTGCAATGTCCTCATTGCATAGAAGGATATTACCTGGGTCAAAGCTGGGCTGAATAGCCGAAGAACCTGCAAATCAGGTTCAAGAATTGCAGAAATAGGCCCTAAAAATGAGGAAAGCAAAGTTGGCCTAGAAAATAGGTAACCTAGGATGTTGGCGAGCTGATGATGAATCCCGATAGCAAATGCTCGCCCAACTAAAATGGGAATGAAATCTTCCCAGGTCACCAGAAGAGGTTCTAAAGGATAAACAGTTAAAATAACCTCCAAAGGGGTAGGGGTAGGATGACAAGGATCCTCCAAAAAGAATGGGGAAGGAATGATATAGAGATAAACCCCCAGGGTAATGGACTGACTAAAGAAATCATCAATCCATACCCGATACTCCATTATAGAAAATATTGGTCTGTTAAGGCCCCTAGTCAGAACAAAAATGAGCAATTCTCTAAGGCAAGGATCGTCTAGGGTGTCCAAGTTACGAGGTTGTGGGATGGCCATAAGATCTAGGTTGGGTTTAATCAGCTTGGTGTCCATCCCAAACACTCTTTCTAAATCCTCAATTTCATCCCTAACATTCCTTGCACCATCACGTGGATCTTCCTGCTCTTCATCAGGAGTCACAATTTCGCTTTCAGATATAAGAGAATCAGAGGGTGACTTCGAAGTGAATGAAGGCAGGTTGGAAGCAACAGATCTAGGGATTATCCTATTAATGTCATCCCCGGGTTTTTGTTCTTTACTCAAATCTTCCCCGGAGTCTATATGTGAATCCACATAAATCTTAGAAATTGCTTCCAAATTTTCCATCATTTTATCATGAGGAGAAATATCATCAATGGGTGTGCCAAGGAAACCTAATTTGGTCAAATTTGTGACATCCTCAGGGGCTAACTCTTCAAATAAGACATAATCACCCTTAGTGTCACTCCAAATCTTGAATGTAGGTTCCTCATATAATTCGTCTTCCTCCTCATCACACAATTCATCATGTACCCGAGGTCTAGAATCATTTAATATCTCAGCAGATCCCCTAGGGTGCTCTATCTGAGGTAAATTATTTACATTGGTTACATCAGACTCCTCAGATAGGTCAATTTCTTTAGGGTTAGGTTCCCTAAGGGTGGGTTTGAGTTCCATATCGTGATCAGAAGGGAGGGTAGGATTAACAACTTGACTTTGACCCACTTCATCAAATGTCACGAAAATACTATCATCTGGGTCGAGGTCTTCCAATGGCACCATCATTCCCTTCTTTTGACTCCAATATAATTCAGGTGGATACTCAACCTTATCATCATCTTCCTCGGGTTGCCACCATTCTTCATCCAATGCATAGCTACTTTCATGTGTATTTTCCTCCCACCTAAAGTGTAGATCTCTCAAGGAAGTGTCATCTAATGGGGAGGTTTCAAAATCGATCCTCGAAAAGTAGCTATTCTCCCCAGAATTTCCCTTCAACTTAAAGTGTAGCTTTCCTACGGGAGATGCATCTATTGTAGAGGGGTGTACGTCATCGTCAATGGGGCAGATTGGGTGGCTAATTTCATCTCTTTCTTGTTGGCCTGCTCTCAAAGATTCTCCTAACAATTCACTCATTTCATTTTGCATTTTCTGTATTTCCATCTTCAAAGAGGAGAGGTCATTTTTATCATAAGAGAAGTCAGGCTCAGGCTTATAGTACCCAGGAGTGTTTTTCCAACCATTATAAGTTTTCAGGGAGGGTGGGTTGGGTATTTCTTTGGTATGTGGGATATTGGGCAAAGCAAATCCCGCTCCTGAGTTCTGCTCACTAATTTGGGGCTTAACTGGGCCAATACTCCTATAATAGGAGTAAAACGGATCCCAATGATTGTCATTATGTCCATCAAGGAATGGACCATCTCGGCGTCTGGGATTGAAGGATGCAGAGTGGGGGTGAGGGTGTGGGCAAGATGTGAAAGGATGAAAATCAATGTGGTCCATCCTAACTCACACTTCAATCAGAATTCCCCAAGCAAGACACAATTCAAAAAGGACCTTTTAGGTCTTTCCCAATTTAGGCTTTTGATTTTAAGTCAGATTGCAGGTGACAATACAATTTGTTCAATCAATTTACGTGCCTATTGTCGACCTACGGCTCGCCTAAAAAGACCTAGTTGGAGCTTAGGTGTTCTTCCCTAAATCTCAAATGGTCAAGTAAATCCAAAGACGGAAGATCGAGGGATGCAAGTAGGCCTAAGCCTTCCTTTGAAGCTGTGCTTTCGCTGTGCTCCTCAACTACCCCCAAAAATCCGTGACAGGGTATCCCCCTCTTTGGATTTACAAAACCTTTGATCTCAAGTTCCAAACACTTCAAAATCCAACGAAAGGAGGGCTCTTGTCCTAGTATTTCCAAACCTAAGGAGTGTCTAGAAGCGTGCCGTGGTGCAAGTGAAATAAGTGTGCATACACCGTAAAAGATTTTGAACTTTGAATCGCACGCCAAGTTTGAAAATGAAATCCTTGGTTTTTAAAATGTCCTTCCTTTAATTAGTCCTTTTTCTAAAGAAAATATGTGACCACTTGTTAGATTTATTCAGTACAGATTAGGTGGTCTTCGCATTAAATCCCAAATGCAATGCGTGATCAAAAATAGGATGCAAAGTAAGAGAATGCGTACCTTGCCTCCAGCGATCTTCGATGCAAAAATGTACGCAATGCAGAAAAGCAAATCTAGAGGCTGCTCATACAGACCTAAATGGTTCGTCCTAGGGCAGGCAGCTTCTAGCAGGCAGCTCGTTTTTTTTCTTTTTTTCTATTTTTTAGAACTACTTATGCACAAGCAAATAAAAGAAATAATAAAAAAAAAAAAAAAAAAAAAAAAAGATAAACCTAAATCTAAAGAAAAGGGAACAGGCTCCCAAAAATTACCCAACACGGGTCCAAAACAAAATCAGGGAACAAACCCTCAAAATATGCCCCAGAACAAGGGTTTCAAACTAACTGTAATGAAAAAAAAAAAATTAAGTCTTCAGTCTTAATTCTATTCTAGTTAAATTAGCGATTAAATACAGTGGTGTCCGTCGCGTCCTCGTCCTTCTCCTCCTTTCAAAATTGCTTGTCCACTTCTCGTCTGGCGACGTCAAGGGTCGCCTCTCACAGTGGCTGATTCTTGCACAAAATTTCTCGCACAGAAAAGAAAATAATGAATGGTCAAATCTCTGTGCAATTGACAAATAATCAAAACAAAATTAGGCAAAATTATTGCGTCTGTTGCCTCCCCGGCAACGGCGCCATTTGATCGAGTCGATCCTTCGCTTTTAAGTCGTTTGTAGTTTAATGTGGTGGAAAAATCGACTAATCAATTTTTAACAAGAAATAACCACTCGCAGAGGAGCGGGTCGTTTCCACAGGGAGGCAATAACGTATTAAAATTCGCGCCACTTAAAAATGTTTGTTCGGAGTCAATTTGGACAAGAACCAAGCCAAGATTGCCTTTAGATTAAGGTTTAAGCAAGAAATAATGCTGAAATGGCAATTATGATAAACTACAGGATATTTTCCGCAATGCAGAGTGAATAGAATATGAATAAAATCTGGCAATGGCAGAAAATGTAAATTTTAATCAATGCTTTACTGTAGCAAAACAGGGGAATTCTTCCCCGTTGTCTTGCGCGACGAGGAGCCGATGGCTGGGCGCGGGAAGCTCGGCGGAGGTCCCTTGGATCAAGGGCTTCGAATCGGTGGTGACGGCGAGTCGCGCGGCGGCCGGAGGTGGCCGGACGAGCTCCGGCGGAGGTGCTGCAGGTGGCTGTGCGTGGGCGCGCGGAGAGTCTGCGGAAGGCGCTGGCGCGCGGTGGTCTGCAGGCGGGCGTCTGCAGGCGGGCGCTGGCGTGTGCGGTGGAAGCTGCAGAGGGGGCGCTTGGGCGCTTGCGCGGTGGTCTGCAGGCGGGCGTCTGCAGGTGGTTGGCGTGTGCGCGGGCTGATCTGCAGGCGGGCGCTGGCGTGTGCGGTGGAAGCTGCAGAGGGGGCGCTTGGGCGCTTGCGCGGTGGTCTGCAGGCGGGCGTCTGCAGGCGGTTGGCGTGTGCGCGGGCTGATCTGCAGGCGGGCGCTGGCGTGTGCGGTGGAAGCTGCAGAGGGGGCGCTTGCGCGGTGGAAGCTGCAGACGGCTGTTGGAGGATGCTGCAGGCTGGTCTGCAGGCGTTGGAGGAGAGCGCGGGCTGATCTGCAGGCGTGCGCAGGTCAGCAGCCGGTGAGCGGTGGAGGGCGCAGAGGTCGGTTGCTGGCGGTTCTGCAGGCACAGTGGTGAACGGCGTGGACTGCAGGCGGTTGTGCGTGTTTGAGCTGAAGGTTGACGGACGTGGGTGCGCTGAAGGTTCTGCAGGTGCGGGAAGGGATCTGCAGGCGACTTCAGGCGTGTGCGGTGAAGTGAGCGGGTAACTTCAGACGTCTGGGAAATTTCCCAGACGTCTTAAGTTACTGAGAGGGTGGCTGATCAGTAGGTTGGTGACGGTGGTCGGCGACGACGGCGAGGGAGTTGCACGCTAAGGTGCTCACGGTAATGCGGGCGAGCTCCGGATGGCGGTGTGGCCTGTCACACCACACGCCCACGGTGGTGGAGACTCGCCGCCACGGTAGAGGCCGGCAGTGTGGAGTGGAAGAGAGAGGATCTCTCTGCACAGTGGTGGGTCGGTGGCGGAGGCCTGCTGCAGCCGGCAGCTTCCGTGCTCCTTTTATAGTGTCTTGAACAATTTTGAAATCAGTCGCCGACCAGATCCACCACATCCGCTCCCCCTTGAATGGCTTCATCACTGCAGCAGCCGGGCGTTGGAGCGGCAGCCAGCCGTTCTGAAAGAAGACGAATAAAGCAAATATTATTAAAATATTAGGGTTATTTATGTATAGACCCTCAACTTCTATGTTAATAAAAACAATATACCTAATTGGTTATCTAATTAAATGAATGCTATTCTAAGCTAATTCTAAATGCACTTAAGATATGAATGCAATGTATGGATTATGTAATTAGATTAAAACTATGAATTAATCTATTTACATCCTAATTTATACTAAATAAATGTTAGAATTAACCTAATCTGTAGGCACTTAAGTACTTAAATAACCCACAACTATGGGCTAATCACCTATCTTTTGCTAGTCCCGAGCAAAACATTTTTGTATTGTATTCAGAAATGATCTTAAGCTGAGGATTTTCTTCTAAGGTGACGTAGGTGAGTTTATTTGTTGGATATTGTGAGAACCAATTGCAGAGAAGACTACCAGTACTTTAAGTCATATGTAACATAGACCATCTCCCAACTAACCTGGACTCTCGATATTTAATCCTTAAGTACGATTTCCAGGACCCAGGAGCTTTTTGCCGTACTCAAGAGCTCAAGAGATTATGGCTTGTGCATAGTGAAGGATCAAGACTGACTAGATGAACATTAAGACTCAAGCCTAGGGTTTCACGAATTTTTAACTGCAGGTTGGTCCCAGTTTTAGCTTGTGTCTTTCGATTGACCCTTAAAAAGATGATGGAAAACTCAACTCGCCTTTTATTACATTTTTGGCTCAAAGAAAATAGGGTATTTGTAACTTTCCCTGAAGAACTTTTGTAGGGAGAAGAGTTTACAAACATTTGCCAGATATACAAACTTATTTATAGCCTTTTTTTTTTTTGAAACATGTGTCAGTATATCTCTTACAACATTATTTGGAGGAGCACACTTTTCTTTTGGTGGGAGAGTTACTTTTTGGTGGAAAGAGTCTCTCCTAAACACAAGGCTAAAGCCTAGGATAAAAAGTCTACCTGTGCGCACAGGTAAGGACTCCACCTTCCCAAATGAACACTAGGGTTGGATCTTATGTTCACCTGGTCTTTCTTGATATGTGTAGTGTGAACCAAGATTACTTAGGCTCTCAAGTAGAAGCAAACCAACAAATCCTGTACTGGTGTCTTAGGTACAAGAATACGTCCTTAGTTAGGAGAGATTTCAATCTATCTTGTCAATGCTCAAGTGAATTAAGCCGAGCCTGAGCGAATCAAGCTTCTGTGGATAGGAAAGTCTTCAAAACAATGGTTGAATATCCATAAACACTTATTGTATTTTTGTTTCAGCCTTCAGATCATTACTAAACACCTTTTTTTTTTTTTTACATATATATAGATAGATGGAAACTGCATGATACCATAAAATACCCAGATCCTATGGATGCCTATCCACCATGAATGGTAGCTACAGTGCGCGCTCGGCTCGGACATCCAGCTGCGGCCGTTTTTGCGAGCGGAAGCGCTGCGGAGTGAGCCTACGTGCACAGAAGGTCATGGCGATGGCTGTTGGCGTGCGCGTAGTGGCTTGCACGCTGCGTGGAGCTGCCGGTGCCTTGCTGCTGCTACGCTTGAGCTTCAAAGGTCGAGTCTGCGGTAATGGAAGAAGAGCTTGAACGTGTGAAATAGAGAGGTGAACCACCATGCCCACCAGCTCTTTGATGAGTTGGGCAGTGGTGGGACTCACAGTGGTAGTCGTGTATCACTGTGAGCTGCTCCTGCCCGCAGCGTAGCTCCACAGTAGAAGAGGTGCTACGTATGGAGGGGAGAGGGGAGGAGATGGCCTGGAGAAGGGTGTGCGGGTGTGTGTTGCATGGACCAGGCTCGCCAGCTCAAGGAAGAAGGCCTGTCTTTTTAAAGGAGGGAGAAGCATGCACAGCCATGCCCTGGGCTGCACATGACTGGCCATGCGGCTGGCAGAGCAAGCTATGGCAGAGAATGGCGCGAAGAGCAAGCAATGCCATGAGCCGCGCGGAGAAGAAGTTCAAAGCCAAATAAAAAATGAAGATGGTGATTTTGTGAGGCAGCACTTAAAGAATACGTTAATTACAAGGCCAATTTATTCACTTTCCTGCTCTCTCAATTAAATGCATGTATGCGTTTATTTTTGCAAATTTACTCTGGCTACCTAATATGCAATGGCAATGCTAGGAAATAGCACAAGAAGGCATAATTGTTGATGTATTTTTGTTGTGCAATCATACCCCCATGCCTATCTTTTGCTAGTCCCTAGCAAAACATTTTTGTATTGTATTCAAAAATGACCCTAAGCTGAGGATTTTCTTCTGAGGTGACATAGGTGTGTTTATTTGTTGGATATTGTGAGAACCAATTGCAAAGAAGACTACCAGTACTTGGACATAGACCATCTCCAGACGAACCTGGACTCTCGATATTTAAACCTTAAGTACGATTTCCAGGACCCAGGAGGTTTTTGCCATACTCGAGAGCTCAAGAGATTATGGCTTGTGCATAATGAAGGATCAAGACTGACCAGATGAACATTAAGACTCAAGCCCAGGGTTTCACGAATTTTTAACTGCAGGTTGGTCCCAGTTTCAGCTTGTGTTTTTGGATTGACCCTTAAAAAGATGATGGAAAACTCAACTCGCATTTTATTACATTTGTGGCTCAAAGAAAATAGGGTATTTGTAACGTTCCCTGAAGAACTTTTGTAGGGAGAAGACTTTACATATATTTGCGAGATATACTGACTTATTTGCAGCTTTTTTTTTTTTTTGAAACACATGTCAGTATATCTCTTACAACATTATTTGGAGGAGCACACTTTTCTTTTGGTGGGAGAGTTACTTTTTGGTGGAAAGAGACTCCTAAACACAAGACTAAAGCCTGGGATAAAAGTCTACCTATGCGCACAGGTAAGGACTCCACCTACCCTAATGAACACTAGGGTTGGATCATATGTTCACCTGGCCTTTCTTGATATGTGTAGTGTGAACCAAGATTAGTTAGGCTCTGAAGTAGAAGCAAACCAACAAATCCTGTACTGGTGTCTCAGGTACAAGAATACATCCTTAGTTAGGAGAGATTCCGATCTATATTGTCAATGCTCAAGCGAATTAAGCCGAGCCTGAGCGAATCAATCTTCTATGGCCAGGAAAGTCTTCAAAATAGTGGTTGAATATCCATAAACACTTATTGTATTTTTGTTTCAGCCTTCAGATCATTACAAAACACCTTTTTTTTTTACATATTTGTAGATAGATGGAAACCGCATGATATCATAAAATACCCAGATCCTATGGATGCCTATCCATCCCCCCATGCCAAATGATGCTATGTCCTCATATGCATGCAGGGTGGGGTAGAGGAAGGACCAGAGATCGGGTAACGAGCGTTGAGGTGCAGAGTATACAGTAGGGTGGTAGGGTGGGTGAATGGTGGGTGGTGAAGTGAAAAGTGAAGTGAGCGTGACAGTGGATAGTGTTGTTGGGGTGCCTCCCAACGAGCGCTAAATTTAACATCCCCAGCTGGACTTAGAATGAGGCTCAACCTTAGTTACCCTCCAGTAGGGCAACAGTTTCTCCAATGGGGGTAGGTTCATGAGTAAGATAAGGTTTCAAACACTACCCATTGACCATAAATTTATGCCCAGATTTGGGATCTTCAATCTCAACGCCCCCGCTGGGAAATGGTCTCGAGACTAGGAAAGGACAAGTCCATTTGGACTTTAATATCCCAGGAAAGAATTTGAGCCGGGCGTTGTAGAGCCAAACTTACTGAGTTGGCTCAAATTCCTTCCACCGAATACGGCTGTCGTGAAAAGCCTTAGTGTGTTGCTTGAAAGTTAAGGCAGAATCGTAGGCTTCACGACGGAGCACTTCCAGCTCCTGGAGTTGGAGTTTCCTTTCTCGACCACACAAGTCTGGGTTGAGGTTACATTGGTAAACTACCCAATAAGTGCGGTGCTCCAACTCCACGGGCAAATGACAAGGCTTCCCGTAAACGATTCTATAAGGAGACATACCAAGGGGAGCCTTGAAGGCGGTCCGATATGCCCAAAGTGCGTCAATCAGCTTGTCGGACCAATCCTTACGGTCAGGCCGAACCGTTTTCTGGAGAATTTGATTGATTTGTCGGTTTGACACCTATGCCTGGCCATTCGTCTGAGGATGATATGGGGATGCGATACGATGGTGGACTCCGTATCTCCTTAGAAGTGCCCGAAAAGATGCATGCGTAAAGTGGCTTCCTCCATCCGAGAAATGGCTCGAGGGATCCCAAAGCGCACAAAAATGTGGTCTTTGACAAATCGAGTGGATATAACATGGTTAGCATGGCACGTGAGAATAGCCTCGATCCATTTTGAAACATAATCAACAGCCACAAGGATAAATTCAAAGCCATTGGAAGGAGGAAAGGGACCCATGAAATCAATTCCCCAAATGTCGAAGATTTCTGTAGCTATGATGGGTTGCAAGGGCATCATGTCACGACATGACATTGATCCTAACGACTGGCACCTAGTGCAATGTTTGGCATAATTGTGTGCATCTTGGTGAAGGGAGGGCCAAAAGAAACCGCACTGCAACACCTTGGCTGCAGTTTTCCTCCTAGAGAAATGGCCTTCGCAGGCCTGATCGTGGTAGAAGGATAGCACACTTGGGAATTCTCTGTCAGGAATATAGAGACGGATGATTTGATTAGCACCTATTCGAAAAAAAAGTGGATTATCTCAGAAATAATACTTTGCTTCTGCCATGAGACTCTCGCGCTGGTTTTTGGGCCAGCCACGTGGAAGGGAACCAGAAACAAGGTAATTGGCAATGTCGGCATACCAAGGTCCACTTGCCACATTAATTGCCAATAGGTGCTCATCGGGAAAATTCTCATTAATCGGCAGAGTAAGCGCAATATGGTCAGGGTCCAGTCTAGAATGATGATCAGCCACAACATTCTGGTCTTCGGCCTTATCATGGATCTCAATGTCAAATTCTTGGAGCAGAAGGATCCAACGAATCAGTCTAGGCTTGGCATCCTTCTTATGCATGAGATGGCGAATGGCCACGTGATCAGTGAAAACAATAACATGTGAGCTAAGAAGGTAAGAGCGAAATTTCTCCAGCCCAGAGAAGACCACCAGTAGTTCTTTCTCAGTGGTAGTATAATTACGCTGGGCCTCGTCCAACGTCTTACTGGTGTAGTACACCACAAAGGGGTGTCTCGGCGTCTTTGTCCCAGGATGGCTCCGACTGCAAGGTCGGAAGCGTCACACATGAGTTCAAAGTCGAGGGACCAATCAGGTGGCTGGAGAATTGGGGCCTTGGTGACAGCATCACGCAGTTGCGTGAATGCTCGTATGCAGTCGGGGCCCATATCGAAGGGTACGTCGGTCGATAGGAGGTGAGTCAAAGGTCGAGAAATCTTGGAGAAATCTTTGATGAATCTCCAATAGAAATCGACGTGTCCCAGGAAGGAGCAGATTTGTTTGACAAAGCCAGGCACAGGTAAATCAGCAATTACATCAAGCTTAGCTCTCTCAACCTCAATACCCCTACCGGAGATGATATGTCCGAGAACAATTCCCTCGTGTACCATAAAATTACTTTTTTCCTAGGAAAGCATGAGGTTTACATCAATACATCTCTTAAGGATACGGGTCAGGTTGGCAAGGCAGTCATCGAAAGACGGTCCAAAGATCGAAAAGTCATCCATGAAGACCTCGAGAAAGTCACCCACCATGTCATGAAATATCACCAGCATACATCTCTGGAAAGTTGTTGGCGCGTTACAAAGTCCAAACGGCCTCCTTCTAAATGCAAAGGTGCCTAAGGGGTAGGTAAAAGTGGTTTTCTCTTGGTCCCAGGGGTCAATTGCCACCTGGTTATATCCTGAGAGTCCATCTAGGAAACAGAAAAATTTATTTCCTGCTAACCGCTCCAGGATTTGGTCAATGAAAGGTAGCGGAAAGTGATCTTTCTTAGTTGCAACATTGAGTTTCCTATAATCTGCACACTCTCTAAGATGTAGGAGTGCGTGTAGGGATGGATTCGCCCCTGTCATTGACACAGATGGTGAGTCTCGCCTTTTTGGGCACGACGTGAATCCGACTCACCCAGGGGCTATCATTGATCAGGTAGATTATACCCGCATCCAGCCACTTAATAATTTCCTTCTTAACGACCTCCCGCATGTTAGGGTTGAAACGTCGCTGCATCTCGTGGGAAGGTTGAGCCTCCTCCTCCGTATATATACAGTGAGTGTAGTAGGAGGGGCTAATGCCAGTTAAGTCTGATAAAGACCATCCAATGGCTGCCTTGTGTTCCATAAGGACCTTCGCTAGTTTGTACTCTTGCTCCCTGGTCAATTTTGAACTGATGATTACGGGGAGCGTTTCACTTGGTTCCAAGAAAACATACTTAAGTGTACTAGGCAGCTCTTTCAACTCGATAGTGGATGGTGAAAGATCTGGCATTTCTTGGGATGAGAGTGTCCCAGGCAGATCAGAAAACAAGTCCGGAGGAAGAACTTGGCCCTCAGAATGGCCAAGAGGAGGGGCTTCTTGGATAGATGGATCCAAAAAGGAATACCCCCAGTGAGTAGTATATGGGCTCAAGGTCCCAGTGTGGAGTTGCAACTCCGCCTGATTTAGCAGGAAAGAAAGGGCAATTTGGTCTTCAAGAGTATGGATCGGCGGTGAGTAGCCCGGATATGACTCAGACCACGAGGCATGGGAAGTGGAGAAAACCTCATCAAAGTCTGGTCAGGGGAAGGTACGGGAATAGGGAGGGATGGGGGAACGTCACAATATGTGTCGGTCAGGCAATTGTCAGTGTTTAAAGGTAGTCCGTAGCAGTCAGAATAAGTCCCAATTAGTTCGATACACGCACTAATGGCCATGTCCTCGTCAGACGTGTCATCCTCGATGTAATCGCCATCAAAGTTCTTCGCTGCCTTGAAGATGTTAAGCTTGAGCTTCTCAGATCCAATGGCAATCTCAATACATCTCGACTTGCTGTCATATGGGCGTGGGCTGTGGCCACGAAAGGTCGACCAAGGATGATTGGAAAATTAGAAAGTGAGCTAGGAACTTCCATATCTAAAATAGGAAAGTCAACAGGAAAACAGAGACTGTTGACCCTAACCGCCACGTCTTCCACCACAACCTTTGGAATTTTGACAGAACGATCTGCCAACTATAACGTGATAGGGGTGGGTTTTAGATTTCCCAAGGAAAATTTTTTGAGCATGATGGTTGGTATAAGATTGATGGAAGATCCTAGATAAACTAGGGCACGGTTAAAATTGCAGCCTTGGATGCTATAGGAAATAAGCTGTGTACCCAAATCTTTTTGCTTCGGTGGTAGATTTAACTGTATAGCACAACTCGCATGAGGCGAGAGAACCACCAGATTCTTAGTTTTCTTTGACTGTCACCTGGGTGTTGTGTAGTCTTTGAAAAATCGGGTGACAGTAGGTATGTGGTCGATAGCCTCTAGCAGGGGTACCTTGATTTCAACATCCCAAAACAAATTACGCAGGTTATCAAAGGCCTGCATATCCTTCTTCTTGCCTTTTGGCTCCCTCAATAGAGCCTCAAAGAATGGGACTGATTCTGGCACCAATTTGGGTGTATCATCCTCTCGCGAATGCGGCACACATCCCGAATGAGAGGGCGATGAAGAAAATGGGCCAGGATCAGGTCAAGGCGGATCGACAGTATGCTTACTGCTCCTCGTAGTGATCGCATTGGACGATGTGAGTCCAGTGGGATCATAAGGCAAAGGAGGGTTCGCAATAGGGACGTAAGAGTGAGGTGCTGTAGTAGGATTAGCCTGAAATCCCGGTGGAATGCTCGGAGCCTGCAGAATCTGATGAATCTGCCCCTAAGAAGGTCGTACTTGTGGTTGAGGACCACGGGGTATGAAATTTCGTGGGTTGGGAATAGGTTGGGCAGGAAGAGTGCATTGAGATCGAGTCGCCATGCAAAGTTGACTGATCTCAGCATTTTGTTGCGCCAATTGGTGCTTAAGAGAGGTCATGTTCTCTTCATGGCGCTTTGACATTTTCTTCATCATTCGCATCAATTTATCAACAGGACTTGATGCATGTTCTATTTGCGGTATGCAAGGACCCGATGGCGGATTCGCCATAGGATTAGACTGGGCCCTTGGGATGATGGGTGCAGACGGTCGCATTGGTCCACTTGCGGGGTTTTGGCACTACAGGTTGCTGGACCATGCGAAGTTTGGATGATTTTGCCACCCTGGGTTATAAGTGGCAGAGAACGGGTTGTTCCCCAGGGTGCAAGCATCTTCTATGCCAGAAGATGCGTTCGCATGTAAATATGCTTCCGAGCACACGGAGGCTTAGTCCTCCATGTCAAAATACTGGCTTGCAAAAGCTAGATCCACATGACTTATCGAATCGCTCAGGGCGACACTCGATAAGGAAGGTCTTACGGGGTTTCTAGGGATAAGCCTGGTGTTGGAAGAATTAGGATTATGACGAAGTGGTGAGGTAGGGGTGTTTGCCACAGAACAGGTGGGATTGGCCAGAAGCTCGTCCAGCTTCTTGAGCACGATGGAGACTTCATCCAATTTCTGTGCGATAAGGCTGAGATCTGTGGATGAATGGGAGGGTCCCATGTCAACTTCGTGGACATTACGGGCAGGCTGGTACGATTAAAGGCGACAATGGAGGCATTGTTCATTGAGTTTTCGCTTATATTTTCAAATAATTTGAATGCTCCATTCTTGTCTTTATTCATGAAATTCCCTCCGCAGAAAGCATCTGCAATATGCTTCAAAGTCTCATTTAACCCATAGTAGAAAATCTGGGCTATATGCCACTTAGGCAGGTCGTGGTGCAGACACTTCATGAGGAGGTCATTATATCTCTCCCATGCCTCATGAAACTGTTCGCCATTTTGTTGCGTAAAGGAACTGATAGCACGACGAAGTGCATTGGGAAGAACTTCTTGAGAAACATTGTTTGCATCTCTTCCTAAGAGTGGATGGTTCTCCTAAGGGTGCGTAACCACTGCGACGCTTTATCCAGCAATGAAAACGGGAACATTTTCCTGAGGACTATTAGTAACTCGATATTTCTCAGTTTAACTATTTCAATCAATCGGGTTAGGTCTTCCAAGTGGAGAAAAGGATCTTCACTTGCAGGACCATGGAAGTGAAAATTTATCAGGCCAATTACATTAGGTTTCAATTCAAAGTCATCCGCGCCCAAGGGGACTCGAATTTGTCCTATGGTCTCTGTAGCAGCGGGATTCTGATAGGAGCTAAGAGACCTAGGCTCCTCCCGTTCAGGAGGGTTCTGCATTTCCTTTAATGTTTCCCTAGTGGCTTCAATTTGTTCATTATACATTTCCATTTGGGCTTGGATGCGGGTTATGGTATCCAAGGCTCCACCACCTAATGGGTTTTGAGGGTAGTTTCCTCCCTCGGGATTTGGGGGTGGGCATGCTGCTATGTTTGTGGAGGAGGAGGACGATTCAGCTTCTTTCCTAAAATTATCAGGCAATTCAAATAGTTCAGGGTTTTGTGACCTCCTCACAAACATGCACTACTGCAGGAAAAATTGGGGGGATATGAAGGGAAAAGGAGATGAGAGAAATGACGCCGCAAAGGTACACTTTATGACAAATAAATACAATCAAATTCCTAACCTCTACAGCATGCCCTTAGACCTATAGATCTAAGTTACCTACTATCACAACCTATGGAATCGAATGCAAGCACCGCAGAACCACCGGGCTAGATTGAAAGGCCGTTTGCCCCAGTCTTAGACACCCGATAGCACGCGGGAACCCTCACCAGCACGTAGGCACTACACGCAGGTAGTTAGACCTCCAATCCTTAATAAGGATCAAGTTGCTACCAGTTTTAGTAAGAGGCTTAGGATAAAGTGCTTCTGGAATGTGAAGGGTGTTATTTACGGGTAATGCCCAAGTGGTTGATTTTATAAAGTGTGTAAACCAAGCATGCAATGGGAAAATCTCCCCGAATTGACGTTTTAATTGGTGAATGGTTTTTAGAGCTTTAACCTTAAGTAGTATGGATTTTAGGATTTCGCTGAATTACCAATTCAACCAATCTCTGGGTTTTGAAAGAATACAAGCTTTTTTCTAAGCCCAACAAACCCTTCTTCAATGTCAGTTGGTTAATGCATGCTAAAATGCAATGGGCTTCCCTAGATGGAGATTTCTATGTGTGGATGCACGAGTCAATTTTAGATTAGTGTGAAAGGGAGCCAAAGCACTTCAATTCAAGTGCTCCCAATCACCAGAATGATGTTCCACACACAAGGCTCAACCATGGGGTAAAGAAAATCAAATTGTTGGGGTTGAAGTATTCGGGATTAAATCTTAGGCACGTGAAAGGTCGTGGTGGGGTTGGAATCAACTCAATTCCATGTCTCCCCACCAAAAATGTGATCCCGAATTGCAGATAAATGAGGCAAAGAGGGGTGGCAATCAATCTACTTATTTTTGCCTCAAAGAATACTTCACACGGCAAAAGATTCAAGAATCAAGATTCTTGGATCTTTGCTATGCGAAGTTTGGTGGGAAATCCCGGGGCGATGGGAGTGATGGAAAATAATCAAACAAGTGATTTTTAATCCACTTGCCCCAAGAGATCCCAAGAAGTGCTTTTTTATTTTTTTTATTTTATTAAGGTGACAAGTTGACCTAAGTTACTAAGAAAGAGGGACCTACCTATTCAGCAATGTGGGCGAAGCTCCAGTGCGGTGCCAGTGACTTCACGCTCTCATTCTCGCCTTGCATCTATCCACATCTCCGACTTCATCTGCATGCCTTCTTGCAACTGGTTCATCTGCACACCAACAAACAGAAACACCTGTGAAGAGAAGGGTGTGAGAAGAGAAAAATTAAAGGAATGGAGTAGAAACTTACCTGAATGTGCACTTCCCCGGCAATGGCACCAGAAAAAGTATGGTGTAGACCCAGATAGGTTGTGTTAATATGGTGATTTAATCGCTGAAATGAGTATAGTGGTTAACAAAAATTTAGCCTAACCATCTTTTTGCAAAATTTTTAACCTCGCCTACTTGATTTTATCTTGGTCACTTTTAGGCCTAGGGTTGAATTCAGGGAAGTGGGATTAGAGGTGAATAAGTTTCTACGCCTTTCCTACAACGAATTTCTTCTATTCGTTTGTTATGTTTTTGGTGTTTTTTCTATTTAAGATTTTTTTCTGATAATTTTTGTCCTTGAGGTACACCCTCAAAATCAAGTTCTTGGCTTTGAGCCAAATTAGGGTTCCAAAACTGGTCTTGCTATTCGCAAGTCCGAGTACCTGCAAGTCATGGATTATCTTTTATCCTTTATATATATTTTTTTATCTTTTTAATAGTAGGACAGAGAAATAGAAATAAGATAAATATAGTATATATATATATAGATATATATATATATATTATATATATAGGGGTGGGGATGGAGGTGAAAATGGCATGTAGCACGATGTCGAGTTGATCGTCGTCTAGGAAGACGCAACCAACAGGACGAAGTGCCGCGTGGAGTGTAGGATGGATGGGTGGAAGGTGTGTGCTGAGACACTTTCTGTACGCGGGTGTCGGGGAATATCAGCAACGGGTGCAGATATTCCCGTGATATAACGTGTGGTAGGTGAAATGAAAGTAAGTATATATCTATACGTATATATAAAGATAGTGTTATAATTAGATATGTGTATATGTACTTATATATATATATATGTATATTTATAGATATGTAAAAATATATATAGATGGATGTATGTATATATATATTTATAATTAGATGTATTGGTATGTATATATAACTATATAGATATAGATATATATATATAGTAATATATCTACATAGATATATATATATATGTATATATGTATATAGATATATTAGTATAAGTATCTATGTATATAGATATATGTAGATAGATATATATATATGTATTTATATCTATAGATATATTTGTATATATGTATGTATATTTGTATATATATTACATATGCATATATACTTATACTTAGTTGTATAGGTAATAATATATGTATAGATATATGTATATATATATACGTATATAAATATATATATGTATATATATATAAGTATATAGTCGTGTCCAAGTGAGTGAGTGAGTGTACACGTGAGTGTGTACAAGTGTGGTGTGTGCGTGTGAGTGAGGTGTGTGTCTGTGAGAGAGAGAGAGAGAGCGTCTGCTGAAGGAAGAGGGCGCGGGTGTTTAAGCCGTTTACAGGCTGCGCCCGTCGTCTCATGGCCCACGCGCAGGCGCAGGCGTGCACAAGCGTAGGCATGCGAAGATGCACACGTGTGCTAGAGGCTGCAGGCGTGAGGGGAGAGTGTAGTGCAGCGCGCTGCGAGCAAGAGTGATGCACGCGAAGATGCGGATGCAGGAGTGGGCGGGTGCAGATGTAAGAGCAGGCGCTGGAGCGGGCACGAGCGTTGACGTGGGCACGGGATGGTGGTGGTTGCGCCGTGGAGAGAGAGAGCGCGGTGACCGGATAAGTGAGAAACTTTCCGGTCATCGCACTGTAGCTACAGTGTCTCACTCTTTAGCGTAAATAGTAGCTACAGTGCGTACTAGGCTCGGACAACTGGCTACGGCCAGTTCTGCATGCGCGGGCGCTGCGGAGTGAGCCTACGCATGTGGAAGGTGATGACGCCAGCTGCTGGTGTGCGTGCGGAGGCTTGCGCACTGCGTGGAGCTGCCGGTGCCTTGCTGCTACTACACTTGAGCTTCAAAGCTCGAGTCTGCAGTAATGGTGGAAGAGCTTGAATGGGTGAAATAGAGAGGTGAACCATGACTTCCACTGGCTCTTTGATGGGCTGGGCGGTGGTGGGACTCACAGTGGTAGTCGTGTACCACTGTGAGCTGCTCCTGCCCGCAGCATAGCTCCTCAGTAGAAGAGGTGATGCGTATGGAGGGGAGAGTGGAGGAGATGGCCTGGAGAAGGGTATGCAGGTGTGTGTTGCATGGACCAGGCTCACCAGCTCAAGGAAGAAGGCCTGTCTTTTTAAAGGAGGGAGAAGGATGCACAGCCATGCCCTGGGCTGCACATGACCGGCCATGCAGCTGACACAGCAGGCTGTGGCAGAGAATGGAGCGAAGAGCAAGCCATGCCCTGAGCCGTGTGGAGAAGAAGTTCAAAGCCAAATAAAAAATGAAGATGGTGATTTTGCGAGGTAGCACTTGAAGGATACGTTAATTACAAGGCCAATTTAGTCACTTTCCTCCCCTATCAATTAAATGCATGTATGCATTTATTTTTACAAATGCACTCTGCCTACCAAATATGCAATGGCAATGCTAGGAAATAGCACAACATGGCACAATTGTTGGTGTATTTTTGTTGTGCAAACAGGTTTTGGTGGCTGCATAAGGGCTTCACTCGGTGGACACGCAGGCCCTATGGGCGCATGAGGGCACAGCTGAGCTCGGCTGCAGCTGCTACTACTGCGTTCTGCAGGCCGCACGTTGGGAAGTGCTGAAGGCCACAGCTACTGCTGCTGGATGCTGCTGGCCGCACGCTGCAAGCGTCGATGGTGCATTGCAGGGAGTGTGGTGGAAGTGCAGTGTGCTCTACGTGCACGGCTGGAGGGTGTGCGTGAGGAAGTGCAGCATGCTCTACACACTTGGCTAGAGGGTGTGCGAGAGGAAGTGCAGCGCGCTCTATGCTCGTGGCTGGAGGGCGTGCAGGCATGTGTCTGGAGGAGATGGCTGCTGGCTGGTGGACACATGGTTGCTGGGAGGAGGACGCGGGGGCTACTGCTAGATTTAGCCAAGAGGCACGCGAAGACAATGGCTGGGCACCGCCTACGTGCGCGGTGATGCACGGTATGGAGTTGACGGAGCGCTGCTGATGTGCATGGGATGGAGTGTTATTGGGTTTATTTTTAAGGTGAAGGGAAATAGAGGAAGAAGAAGAAAGAAGAAGAAGATATGAGGCCAAGCTTCCGATGTCCGGGAAACTTCTCGGACGTCTTAACTAACGGGGGAGATGAAGATGCAGGGCATGGAGTTGCAGCGGCTACGGTGGTGGCTGCTGGTGGTGGCAGTGAAGGTGGTGATGTTGATTCAGGTGAGGCACGGTGATGGAAGTGTGGCCATCAAGGACACATGCTCATGGTGTTGGCACGAGTCCACTGGCTTGGCACGATGAGCTGTTAGCTCACCGGCCCACGGTGTGGTGGAGCTCGGCCTTGGAGACCACTGTGGTGGAATGGAGTAGATGATGGTGGAGTGGGGCAGTGTCTCCCTGATGCATGGCAGCCTCCCTCTCTTTTCCCTGTCGAGGAGACCAAATCCACTTTTGGCGGTACTCCTTGATTGGGCTCTTCACTGAGGCAGCTGGAGGAAGAAATGCAGTTGTTGCTCGTTGAAGTAAATAATAATAAAATATTATGCTTATTTATATACAAACCCTTAACTTTTATGTGAACTTAAAATATTGATGCAATGCACCTAATTGGTTTACTAATTAAATGAATGCAATTCTAAGTTGATTCTAAATGCAATTAAATATGAATTATGTAATTAAATCAAAAATATGAATTAATCTATTTACATCCTAATTTATGCTAAATAAATGTTAGAATTAACTTAATATCTACGCACTTAAATTCTTAAATAGCCCACAAATATGGGCTAATCAGGGCATCCTTTGATTGCAGCTATAGCTTCAGCCTTCAACACCAATTGGATGCATGGAGATGTTCGCGAAGGCTCTCCGTGCTGCCTGGGATTGTGTCCTGGAGTTTGCACGACCTAGAGAAGCTTGCAAGCAAGCTTTCAGCTGTGCGTGAATGGCGGCGAGCCCCTGGACATGAAATCACACAAATAGCTTCACGGCCACATTAAAAGGCTTAGGGAGCTTTGCCAAGGTGAGACGAATGTGCAGACATGGTCGACGTGGCGTGGTAATGCTTATGGTAGCCTGCTTGGGGCACACTGCGGCCATGTGTGTGGGTGTGTTCGGGGGTGCTTTTGGGTGAGTGGCGTAGTGTTGTGAGTGGGGGGTTATGATCAGTGAGTCAGGGCAGTGCTTAGGAATCGGTCGGAGAGGAGGGAGGTGGTCTGTGTGGGTGGAGCAAACTCGTCGGAGTGGTGGCCGGAGTTGAAGGGGATGATGGTGGTGGAGTGCGGCAGTAGTCGTTTGAAGGAAATAAAGAGGGGAAAAGAATGTAGAGAGCGAGAGAGACTTATCTGGTAACGAAGAGACAAAGTGGGAGGCAGGGATGGCGTCTGGCTCATATCATCGATGCTGCAGACAAAGGTGCTTAGTGAGGGAGGTTGACGAGGACGAAAGGGAGGCAAGAGCATTGGTAGGTGCTGCGTGACGTGGACGAGCGAGAGGAAGAGGAACCTGCCACCAGTATTCTGGCTAGGCAGAGTGGAAGAGTAGGAGAGGTTGCCGGAGCTTGACGAGCAAGTTGGCTAGAGGAGGAGAGACAAAATTGAGGGGGTTCTCCAGCTGATTTCAAGCTTAGGAGATGTGGGGTGAATTGGGGTCTCTTAAATAGGACCTGGTGGTCAGGTTTGTACTTGGAAGGCAAGCTTCCAAGCAAGAGAAGTTCACCAGCATTGGAAAATCGAAAGAGACCCAAATCTCTCATGCATTCGCATGAGAAATTAGGTACCAAATAGGGCTTCTAATTGGGTTCACATTGGAGGAGATTTCTCAAAGAATCTCCTTTTCAATTTTAAAGCGGATTCTCTAAGAGATCCAGGAGAACTCGCCCTTTCCAGCTCACTGAACTAGGATTCCCTCCGCTATAATGGTGGAGGGACCTAATTGCAAAGAAATAAGAATAAGCTATGGGGTCAAATGTAATGATTTTTGAAAGATAGGGGTAGAAATGTAATTGGGTGGACCTATTTGAAAAGTTGGCCAAGATGAATTCCCTTAGGTCCAAATTTTGGTACAAACCTATTTTGGACCAAAGGAATCCAATGGTAAGATTGGATTTTGGATTTGACTACGTTTGACTGGGCAATTTATGCAAAAACTCAATTTAGGGCAAACATTTGCCTGAGATCCCATTTTAGGTCAAGATAGTTTCCAATGGTCAAATTGAAGGTTCTAAACCCTAGAAAATATTTTTCTATGATATTTAGAGGGTTTAAGTGAATTTTATCCTGACTAGAATATTGTTAAATAATGTGGGTTTATTTTAAGGTTACAATAAGTCATTTAATTCCCAGAATTCACATGAACCCTTTTCTATTTGAACCAACCCATTTTTTATCTTGTTAAGACCTTTTGACTTTTGTTTAGTCCTTGAGAAACCCGTTGTTGTACTGCAATGGTAAAATTGTAGTTTTACCCCTTGTTTCTTGCTTTTCTCTCAGAATGGTTATTCAGTAAATTAGGACCTCCAGTTGGTTATGTAGGAGCTTTTGTTATCTTTTATTGGCCAACATGAGCTAGTTAGGGCTCATGATGGTGTTCCCATCTTTAGGTCTAACCTAAAATCCTCCATTAGAGTTGATCTTTAGGGGAAAATCTGATTTGATCAGATTAAAACAATCTGGACCTCAATTTGATTCTTCATCCTGATCAACCACTTGATTTGAAAATGCAACCTAACAACATAAGAAAGATGTTCAATAAACCTGAATCTTAAATGAGCATTAAAGAGAAAATGATCGAGGTTGCCCTTAGACATAGAGAAGAATTTGACAGGACCTCAGATCCCTTTAGGAACATTCAGGTTAATGTACCAGAAACAACAACCCTCATTATGAACCATGCCGGAATGATATTTACACAAATGATACATGGTTCAACCTGATATGCACTTTTATCAAACTATATGGAAATGTGGAGATTACATAACGTTGAATATTTACAATGTCTCAAAATCCACCACTTTGGGAAATACACTAGGGTCTCATTGAGAAATGTGGGTGTATGCTAAATATGTTGCAACAAGCCATTGATCAGAAATACTCATATCACTACTCATGAATTAGTGAGACATCTTTGAACAATTTTGAGGATCAATGTAATTTCCTAGAGCTTCGGTTCGAAAATGGAGGTTGTTATGGATCCCCAACCTAAATGGAACCAAATTTTGATATTTTGCAGAATGACATACCTGATCAAAATGTGGGTTGGGTGTATCTAGTGGTAGGAGTTCTCGATTATGAGCCAGCCATAGGAAGCTGTGAAGCTAGTCCATCATGACTAGAGTTTCCAAATGTTGGTGCTAGCACACCACGATCATTTGTTTTGATGATAACAAAACACGTGTTATTTAACATTTGCAATTTGAGTCCTAGATTTCAGGTTAATTGCAAATGTGGACGTGTTTAGACGGAGTTCGAGCTCGCATCCAGGACGGATTGGAGGAGCTTGACGGAAAACAGAGGAGGTTCGCATGGAGCGAAAGATTGGAGATGGAAGACAAGAAGAATAGGATAGATTCTTTTTTATCCTTTCATGTATCTCTTGTATTTATTTTCTTGCTCTTTTTTCCTTAGAACATTATGTTAAAGAGCCTCAAAGTACCCTAAAAGTAGTCCTAGGAACACCTGCACAACCCTAGGATACTTAGGTGTTCTGTAGAATACTTAGAAAACCAATATAGGGCTCAAACAGCATTTCCAGACGTCTAATTCCAAAATCAGACGTCTGATAAAGAATTTTAAGACGTCTGACTGTTGTTTCAGACGTCTGATAACTGTTAGGCTGGACTTAATTTTCTGTCTGATGAAATCAAACGTCCAGACCTTAGTCCAGACGTCTTAGAGGACGTCTGATGGACTTGCCAGACGTCCAGATAGTGGACCATTGCCTAACTTAGCAAGCACGGCAGTATATGACCGTTAGAGCCTTATCAGACGTCCATAGGTCTTCCCAGACGTCTGATAATTGACCGTTTTGCCTCGGCTGACCCAAAATCTCTTCTCAGAGATTTTCTAGCCGTTGCAACGTTTGGAAATCAATTCCCACAGTAAAAGTAGGTTTCCAGACGTCCAGACTTAGTGCCAGACGTCCTGTATGTCGTCTGATGGACTTGTACAAAAACCCTGTTTAGATCTGATTCAAGTCAGGGAGAAACCTGCATAGAATCAGACGTCTGACCTTGGAATCAGACGTCTTAAAGTGGCCTTCCAGACGTCTGATGCCAGAGTTAGACGTCTGATAACCCTGTCAAATGCAATCATTGTCCTGATTTCGGCCTGATTCTCTTGGGCTTTGCACCCAACGGCTATGGAAGCTTTTCCAAGCCTTCCAAAACCTTCTTAAGGCCTCTATAAATAGAGGGGAACCTTTGCAACACAATACACACGTATCAGAGCAGGTCTTGCTGTTTCGGCGTAACAACCCGGCAAGAGATCAAATGGAGGGAAGCTGTTCCACAAGCAGGATTTCCGAGGGGCAGTCCACAACCCGTCCGCCGTTCTTCGACGGGAGCAACTACCCCTACTGGAAGTTGCGGATGAAGACGCGGCTTCAAGCCACCGATTTCACAGTCTGGGCCAGATGCGAGACGCCTTTCGACATCCCAGAAAAACCCGCGGGAGGCTAGTCGCAGCTGCAGATTCAAGATCTTTCACTCAACGCAAAGGCAATGAATGCCTTGTATTGCGCGTTGAGTCCGGAAGAATTCAAACGAATCCAAGAGTGCACCACCGCTCACGAGATATGGAGGAGGTTGGAAGGCACTCATGAGGAGACGAGTTCGGAAGAAGATCTCGGAGAGAAGGAAACCACGTGCCTTGGTTTCATGCCAATCGGAGAAAGCGACATCGACAGCGAAAGCGACTCCGACAATGAGGTAAATCTTGATCTTCAAGAAGCTTTTAATGAACTTTTTGAGATTAGTAAATCACTTAGGATAGAAAATAAAAGCATTAAAAAGAACCTTAGTTTTCTTAAAAATGAAAATGATAGGTTAGAAAAACAACTTAAGGACATAGAAGCTAGTCCTAAGGATGATAACCTATTATTAGATAATCATAACCTCATCAATGAAAATAATAAATTGATTGAGGAAAATGTTAGTCTAAAATTAGAAATTTCTGATTTAAAAACTAAGATGGATATTATAGAAAAAGAAATCGCATGTCTTAGGGAAAATTCTAACAAATTAATCAACAAAGTTGATAATTTTTATAGCCCTAAGGTTGAGAAAGGATCTCCATCAAGGAGACCTTCTAACAAATCCGGATCCAAGCTCACTTGGATACCGAAGAAAAAATTAGAATCTTGTTTTGTAGGGTTCGGGGATGACTACAACATAAAGGACTGGACCTACAAGCTCAAGGCTGGTCAACTCGAGTTGGGAGAACTAAGGGGTAGACCAAGGAGGAGAACAAGAAGTCCGACGAGACGGCGAACAAACGACGGACCCGCCGCACGTCGACCACCAGATTGGAGACCGGCGCCAATGCCCGGGCCTCCAAGCTACGGATGGGAGCCCCATCCGATGTGGCATCCACCACCACCATTCGGGCCATTTTATTGGCCATGGTAGGTGAGGTAAAACCCTTTACCCTATCTTTGTTTATCAGTAGCATTTAGATAGGGGGAGTTAAAGTTTATGAGCTAATTGTCAATTTTTAAGGGGGAGAAATAAAGTAGCTAAATTTCCTTTAGTAAGGGGGAGAAAAATAATAGCTATCTTGTTGTTACAAAAAGGGGGAGAATATCACCTTTGTTAAAATAAATTCATAGAAGAGCATGTTTAAAGGGGGAGTTATAGGAAATATAAAATCAATTAAACCTTTTTGATAATGTCAAAAAGGGGGAGGATTTTTATGCATTATTATTTACGGTTTTGTCATCATCAAAAAGGGGGAGATTGTTGGTGCTAGCACACCACGATCATTTGTTTTGATAATAACAAAACACGTGTTATTTAACATTTGCAATTTGAGTCCTAGATTTCAGGTTAATTGCAAATGTGGACGTGTTTAGACGGAGTTCGAGCTCGCATCCAGGACGGATTGGAGGAGCTTGACGGAAAACAGAGGAGGTTCGCGTGGAGCGAAAGATTGGAGATGGAAAACAAGAAGAATAGGATAGATTCTTTTTTATCCTTTCATGTATCTCTTGTATTTATTTTCTTGCTCTTTTTTCCTTAGAACATTATGTTAAAGAGCCTCAAAGTACCCTAAAAGTAGTCCTAGGAACACCTGCACAACCCTAGGATACTTAGGTTTTCTGTAGAATACTTAGAAAACCAATATAGGGCTCAAACAGCATTTCCAGACGTCTAATTCCAAAATCAGACGTCTGATAAAGAATTTTAAGACGTCTGACTGTTGTTTCAGACGTCTAATAACTGTTAGGCTGGACTTAGTTTTCTGTCTGATGAAATCAGACGTCCAGACCTTAGTCCAGACATCTTAGAGGACGTCTGATGGACTTGCCAGACGTCCAGATAGTGGATCGTTGGCTAACTTAGCAAGCACGGCAGTATATGACCGTTAGAGCCTTATCAGACGTCCATAGGTCTTCCCAGACGTCTGATAATTGACCGTTTTGCCTCGGCTGACCCAAAATCTCTTCTCAGAGATTTTCTAGCCGTTGCAACGTTTGGAAATCAATTCCCACAGTAAAAGTAGGTTTCCAGACGTCCAGACTTAGTGCCAGACGTCCTGTATGTCGTCTGATGGACTTGTACAAAAACCCTGTTTAGATCTGATTCAAGTCTGGGAGAAACCCGCATAGAATCAGACGTGTGACCTTGGAATCAGACGTCTTAAAGTGGCCTTCCAGACGTCTGATGCCAGAGTTAGACGTCTGATAACCCTGTCAAATGCAATCATTGTCCTGATTTCGGCCTGATTCTCTTGGGCTTTGCACCCAACGGCTATGGAAGCTTTTCCAAGCCTTCCAAAACCTTCCTAAGGCCTCTATAAATAGAGGGGAACCTTTGCAACACAATACACACACCTAGAGAGACCAAGATACACAAGAAACAATTTGAATTACACTTTCCACTCTCTTGTGTCCTAGCTAGCTCTTGCTCTCCAAGCTCAAGCACCATTCTCTTGAGAGCATCAAGCTGTTACGCACCCGCTCTCCCGCCGTTGTCCACGAGAGCGAAGTTGCGCCATCGCGTGGCTCACGCACCGCGTCATCGTCGACACACTCCTTGCAAAGGGGAGTTTCCTATTTCCTATAGAAGCTAGGTTTAATTTTGTTGGCTCTATAGGACTGTTGTTTTATTTTATCTTTGTATTTTGGTTGGGTATTCGCTTTGCGAATTCCCATCTCCTTCGTGGGACAAAATCCTTCTCGTGGAGAGAAGGGGTTGAGGAACGCTACCCTCGTACTTGTAGCGTGGTTGTACTGAGGTTGAATCACCCTCGTTCAAAGTGATTCGTTTAGTGGATTTTGATCAACTTTGTTGATCGGAAAATCCTAACTCGAGAGGGTTAGGGGGTGGTTTTCACCCGGTTTGGGTTTCCACCTAAAAATACCTGTGTACATTGTGCGATTGATTTTTGTGAGATTGCTTTATATTTTATTTCCGCATATTATTACGTCACCCCTCCTGGTAGGGAAACTTTCACCAAACACCTGTAAGGAATTAGAATAAGAATCTTTCAAGGATGTAACTACCGCACCTTATCCTGTTAAGGTATTCCTTAAGAGTAATTTTGACATCCCAATAGAACCAAGTCCAGATTCTAGTGACCCAGCTCCAACACTTAACCTAGAATCTAGATTTGAGACTAGTTGGGATGATCATAAGGCCCAAGGCAAAGATAATAAGATTTTAGAATTGAATTATGATTTTGGGCCTATATTTAATATTATACCTCTCCAGACACCTCAGAAAAGCAAATTGATTTTTTGGAAGCCACACTGATTTATGATACAAAATCAGAGGAGTTGGAAAAGTTGGGATTTAATTGGATCTACCCTAGTGCCCAAAACTTGAGCCTATGCCTAATAAGGATATCCCTGTAAGCTCAGAATTTGAGACTAGGTTAGAACAATGTCACGTTAATAATTCCATGCATCTTGATTTATTCTTTGATGGAAATTTCGATCTTGAATCAAGTTCAGAAACTAATTTCACAAATTCTTCGATAATTTTGAATCACTCTGATTTCGGAGAACCACTATTTCCAGATGATTATGCGATGATTTATGACCTCAATATTTATGATCCATTCTTTGAATCTGATTCTGAGCTCCCTAATCCTGAAATCATTGGTTTAAAATCATGTTGCATTGATTTGGAAACATTCTATTATGATCAACAAGATCAAACACAGAAAGGGCCAAGAGTGTCTATAGTGTAGAGTTCAAATCTTTCATTGACTCAGATTTCCAAGATCCAATAAGGACTCTCCGGGCATTTACATTTGACTAGGATGAACATCATGAAAAAGACTCTCTGGCTGAACTGATCTTCGAATCATTTTTTGAGGAGCCCATATCGCACCCAAATATCGAAATAGCCCTACCTCTTACCCCAAAGCCATTTAAAAACCAATCCCAACCTTGACCCACCACCGTAATCAATTTCTTTACTAACTCACCTCTTTCAACTGGGAATCAAACATTGATTAAACTGATAACCACATATTGTCTACTTCTGATCCCACCAATAGGGTTCCTGCATTCTCCATAGATCCATTATCTTTCATGGACCCCTACTTTTATCTGGATGAATTGATTCAACCACACCCTAGATTCACATTTCCACATCTTTTTGAGCCACAAAGTGTTTGGTGGGCTCCACACCTATTGATTCCCATCCATCAACCCACCATACTGATTGGGTTTGGTCTACATAATCAACCGATTGATTTGAATAAGCATGTGGTTGGACCAACTAGACAACTCATCAAGGTGCTTATTCTACAAAATTCCTCCAATCTGACAACCCCTTCTCCTTAACCACCTTCTACTTAGCTGATGGCATTGAATTTACCGCTTAATGGGAGGCAACCTATCATTTCAAAAACCTAAGGCCCTTCTAAATCTCTTTGAGTAACATTCCTATTGCACTTTAGGGTTCAATTTTAGAACAACCCACTCCACCTTTGATACTTGTATCAGAGCTTGATATCATCTGCAACAGTCATCCCCACTTGTTTGCCCACCCTTTGACCCTGCTCTAATCATTAAACTAAGTTGAATTCGTACCCCCCAGGTTTACAACGAGGACATTGCAAAACATAGGCATGAAGGGTATTAAAGAGCAAAACAAATGGGAAATTCAATTCTCCAAGGGGTTCTCACAAAAAAGTACATATTAAAAAAATGGGAAAGGGGAGGAAAATTTTGAGAATTGATTGAAAAATCTTTCTTGAGGAGGAAATACAAAGAATATCGAAGGGGAAAAAAAAAAGATAGTCTTCACAATTGATTATAGGATTTACTTAAGTTCTAGACCAAATCAAATTAAGGATTAAGTCCTGAAATGCTAGAGACAAGGAGATAAGTAAAGTGTACTGATCGTAGGCCTCTTGGGCCTATTCTAAGTCTTAAACACTCATTTACTTGTTAAGATTCAGATTAGTCCTCAAGAGGTTGAGAAAAGTGTAAGGCTGATGTATTAAGTTTAAGGCTTAGGGATTATTCGGCCGCATTGCTGTTTATAGCGAATTAATCATTGTTTCAGAGTTTTGTCGTAGTGTAGGAAAAAATTGCTCGAAACAGATAAAATTTATCACTCGAATGAAGTTTAAGGTCATTCGCTGGGAGCAAATATTGAATTCAATCGCTAATTTCAACAATTAATGTAAATGAGCATAAGTAATTACTCAAAATCTAATGTGTAATACATAGCATGAGTATATGAAGAGTAAAAAGAAATCTAGACAAAATAATGGTGATTTGGATCACCAATTATTTGTCTAACACATATAGCAATTACTCAAATGTTAATCAATTATTCAAACAAAGTGCATAGTGCACTTATCAGACGACAGAGTCTTTAACCAGATGGCTTAAGTCAGCCTTGCTACAGTGCTAAGAGAGCATTGTACTTCTTCTTCTTCTTCTTTCTTTGCTCTGTGCTCTTCACTTCTTCTATTATCCTTTTCTTTCTTCTCTACGTGCCTTTCCTTCAGGCTTCTTTCTTTAGCTCTGTCTCTTACACACAGGGGGTAGCTCTTCCTCAGATGCTGCTAAATGTTAGCCAAATACACAAGGAAGCAAAACCCTCCCTTACCCTACACCCTCTCTCCATTTCTCTCTCTTGGTCAACCTCTTTCCCTCCCTTCCAAGGCCATGCACAGTATTGGGTAGTCGGGTAATCGGTCTAGAGTGCACCTAGGACCAAGGCTATCGGTGTAGGGTAGCAGCTAAGGTGTGCGTGGGCATAGGCGGGTTGGGTCGGAGTTAGGCCCACGTGCAAGTGTCACGGGCGAGGCGAGTGGGTAAGGAGGACCTCACCCACGTGTGTTAGGAGGTGATAAAGCCTATGCAGAAAAATGTAATAAGGCACTTCACTCGGTTGCCCACTTCCGAGGTGGGACTAAATTCCATCGCCTTCTTCACGCAGCTGGTAGCAGTTGGAGGTATGTTCAATTGAAGTTGAAGCGGGTGGTGTGGTGCCCAATTGGGCACCTAGGCGTGTGCTTGGAAGTGTTCCGCATTACTTGGTGCCTACACCTGGAGCTGGATATGGTAAGGGACCTACCTTAAGCTCCTTAAAGGAGCTCCGGTAATGGTGGTGGTGGCGACGAACCTGAAAATGAAGAACATGGCCTTACGACCTTGTCAGATGGTTCAGCAGAATTGTCGTGGCATGACGAATGTGGTGGTGGGTGCGATGTAGCGCGAGGATGCGTGTAGGTGGCTGGCAAAGTCGAAATAGGTCGGAGATGATGGGTTTGTTCGGCAGAGGGTTCGGGTGAAAGGTGGAGCAAAATAGGAGAGGGGTTTTATAGAGGGTAGTGCAGCAGAGCTTATGAGGGTTTCGGCTAGGTAGATGGAGGTGTGTAGCGGCGGGGACACCTCTCCGGAGAAGTGATCAGAGATGGAGATGAAGGTGGCTTGTGACTATGTCAAGGGGTTTTTTTTTTTGGTTTCCGGGAATAGGGAATTAACCTAAAATAACTAAGGATCTAATCTTACCCTAATCTCATAGACGAAGGGGAGAGAACGACACGGGTGTTGGTAGGCCAACGTCGGGGAAGAAAGTACACCGATGGAGGTAGGATGTCATCGACGACGAATAGAGAGCGACGGTGGCTGGTATTGCACGACACGGAGGAAGATGACGAAGAACAATCCACCGTTGTGGTTGAACAACGACGATAGGTAGGGAGTCGCAGGAGCTTGAGGAGCCTTTCGACTAGAATAGGAGGGAGGAAATGAGGGTAGATATAGCCAAAATCAAGATCGAAAAGCACGTTCTTGCACTGGGGTTCCTTTTATAGGTCTTAGGGAGCAGTTAGAGCATGGGAAGCAAGCTTCCCAAGCTTGGAAGCCTCGCCAAAGTTGGAAACCTATGAGATACCCAAAGGATGGGAACACTATCATGAGCCCTAACTAGCTCATTTTGACCCAATGAAGTCAATAAATTCTCCTACATAACCGATTGAAGGTCATAATCCATTGCATAACCATTCTGAGAGAAAAATAAGAAACTAAGGTTAAAACTGTAATTTTACCAGCTTATGATAAATGCAGTACAATCATGGGTTTTCTCAAGGGTAGAATAAAGGTCAAATGGTCTTAATAAGATAACAAGTGGGTTGGATTAAACAGAAAAGGGTTTGTGTGTGTTTTAAGAATTAAAGGAGTTTTAAAACCTTAAAAATAGACCCACTTTATTAACCAAGGTTCTGGTCGGGATAAAATTCACTTAAACCCTCTAAAAATTATAGAAAAATATTCTTTAGGGCTTAGTACATTCAAATTGGCCATCAGAACCCATCTTGACCTAAAATGGAGCCTCAGATAGATATTTGCCCTAATTTGGATTTTTGCATAAATTACCCAGTCAAACAAGGTCAAAACCAAAATCCAAATTTACCATTGGATTCCTTAGGTCAAAATTATTTTTGTACCAAAATTTTGACCCAACGAGAACTTGTCTTGACCTAGTTTGCAAAAAGGTTCTATCTGATTACATTTATATCCCCAACATTAAAAACCCATGCAATTAGCCCCATAACTTCTTTGTCATCTTCACAATTAGGTCCCTTCGCCATTATCGCGATGGGAACCTACTTTGGTGATCTTTGACAGGAGATTTCTCCTTAATTGCTTGGAGAATCTCTTCCAAAATTGGAAGGGATATTCTTTGAGAAATTCTCTCCAGTATGAACCCATCTTGTACTCTGATTCCCTCCCAATCTCTCTTGTGAACACATGAGAGATTTGGGTATCTAAAAAGCTCCCAAGTCTAATGACCTTCCAAGCTTGGGAAGCTTGCTTCCCAAGCCCTAACCGCCCCTAACATACATATTTAACGAAGCCAAGATCCTCTCGAACTCCTCACGCTCAAATTCAGCTGTGAATCCTCTCAAATTCCTCTCTCCCTCATGGTCGAAGGCTCCTTGACGTCCGGTGATCCCCTCTACCCTTTCTCGTCATTCATTCGCCATACCTGCGGTGGATTCATCCTCCCTGCTCTCGTCCACGTCTCATCGTAATAGCAGATGCCACTTCCTCCTTCATCCTCGCCGTTCCGACCTCACCTAAGCCGCCCTCGTCTCCGATGTCGGCCACACCAGACCCAACGTTATCACTGCCCCAATTCATCCATCAACTTCCTAGCTATGTCCCCTGTCCCTTCTACTTTCTTCTCTACTCTTTATCTTCGAAATCTAACCACCGACACCCATTCAAACCTCCGTCTCCTCTATCTCTGGCCACCCCCTCCGACGAGGCCATCCCACCTCCGCAGCCCACCAAAACCCTCGCCAACAAGACAAAAACCTTCACCACACATCCCTGATCATTTCCACTCTATTCATTCACCTCTCCACTCACATGCACATAGTTTGACCTAGGTACGCACTCACAGTCACTCTCGCTCCATGCCACCACCCCCATCACATTCACTGTGCTTTGGCGATACTCCCTTAGTGCTCTGACGTGGTTGAGAGGCCATTTTACTGATTTTAGGTGCACAACCTTGTCCGCCACTGGCGAGCAAGCTTCGAGCTTGCTTGAGGATAGGCCAGGTGCCCTTTCCCTAGGTTGAAGTCCCAGGCTGCGTGGAAGAGGCTTGCGCAGGGTTCCAGGTCCTCAATTGAAGATGCGAGCGTCGCATCCTGCTGCAATTGGAAGGACACTCCCTGCTGCAGATGTGCGAAGAAAGGGTGCACAGATAGTCCCACATCGGTAGCTACTGAAGCCAAACACCTGCATAAATTGAAAAAGTGCTTGAAGCTATTCGCCTCAAATCCACGGGGTGAGGTCCCTCTCACCCACTCACCCGTCCTCGTCTGCGACATGCCCCTCAGACCTGGTCGACCCGTTTACCCGCCTAACCTGCTCTCCTCGCTCACCACCGCACATCGGTGAGCCTAGACTCGGGTACGTGCCTGACCCAATTACCCGGATACCCTGTGGCTCTATGAGAGTGAATCCTAAGAGAGAAAAAGAGAGGAGAGTCGCACGGGTGATTACGCAGTAATCATAGGTCTTAGTTGACCTAGATTAAGCTAGGACTTTGCATAAGTTAAGGAAATTCATGCACGCATACGCATTATCTGCATCTTTACTACTTTACTTTAGCTATGCAGAAAATAACGTTATAATGTGCTGATTAAGTATATTATGTTGATTGCAGCGAATAAGCTGATCAGGAGTTGGACCTGAAGCTAGATCAGGAATAACGGGAGTTGCAGTAGAGCAGGAGCAGAAGGGCTAGTTTAGATGTAGGAATACTAATTTAAGGGGGTTAAAGGTTTTCTATTCTATTAAGTAGAAATAAAGTAGTAAAATGTGAGGAGCTTAGGTCCATCCTAGCCCTAGGATAGCCTAGAAACTTCCCAAAGCCTTAGCCACCCTTAGATTAGGTCATTGCACCATAAGAAGCCCTAAAACCCTAGTTCCAACTGATCTCTGGACGTCCAAATAAGTTTTAGGATGTCCAAGACCCTTTGCCAACTGCTGCACACTTCTAGCCTACTTCTACAGTGTTATTGGACATCCAGACACTTTGTCAGACGTCCAATTTCTGCGGAATACCAAAAACAGAATCCAAAATCCTTCTTGACTCTGATTGGACGTCCAAACAACAAGTCTGGACTTCTGATTTTTGAGTATAAGACCTCTGACCTACTTCTGCAGCGTTATTGGACGTCCAGACACGTTGTCAGATGTCCAATTTCTGCAGAATACCAAAAATAGATCCTGAAATCCTTCTTGACTCTGATTGGACATCCAGACAACAAGTTTGGACTTCTGATTTTTGAGTATAAGACGTCTAATACTTCTCTCCAATTCCTATTTTGAGATTTAAGACTTGATCTTGGATCTCTAGGTCCCTAAACCCAATTCTAACCCCATAGGAACCTAAATTAAGGTGCCATAACCCTACTACATCTCCTCTAGACCACCCTAAGGATCTAATTTGGTCATCACTAAACCTAATTGGCTTGGATCTTACTCAATTCCATCAGCCTATTCAATTGGACTCATTGAGTACAATTGAGCCTTGATCTCAACACACACTGTCCAATTGGACTCAGTGAGAGTCCAATTGACCTAGACCTAAATTAATTGAGTTGTTTTACTCTTAATTAAGTTTTCACACACCCAATTAAACTTGTATTAAGTTTAATTGCACTTTACCTTAGTGAATTAGGGTTTATAACCCTAATTTGAGACATACCGTGACCTAAACCCAGTAGAACCTAACGTAATCAACCTAGCCACCTAAGTTTCGACCCACACACACCCACACACGCCATCCACATGAAAATACCTAGCTTAGAGTTCTCTAGAGCTCTCTACCACGTGTGGTTGCTGTGGTTGCCAAAAATAGCAACCAAGAGCCATTCAATTTTTAGATCAACATTTGGTGGATCTAGAAACCACCATCTACCCTCTCTCTCTAACTCTCCCATGAGCTCCCACCATAGGCCTCTCTAGAGAATTCCATAATTCTCTTGAGAGCTTCCCTTAGGTCAATAAAAAGACCCAATGGGTGGCCATTTGCATCCATTGCACTTAGGCTAGCCACTTCCATCTCCACTCCACCTCCACGACTAGAGCACCAACATGGTGGCCACCATCTCCATGACAGGAAGCTGGATCACCTCCCCAACCTCTCTCCAAGGGCCAGCCTAAGCTCCATTGGCTGCCCCTCCTTCTTCTCTCAACCACTCAAAGGCCATCGGAGGCCACCTCCGAATGCCCTTCCTTCTACCAGATTAGTAGCTTAGCTTTTCGTATATTTACTGCTTTTATTACTGCTTAGTAGCGTAGTCTTAACTTCTCCCACAATGATGCATGCGAAATCCCCCCATTTATTCTTGTATGTAGTCATTTTCTGGTAGCTAGATTTCCGTTTCAAGCATTTATGTATAAGCTTTCATCTATAGTTCTGTTGTAAACAGCTCTCTCACTGAATCAATAAAAAAAATGTTATATATATATATATATCTATCTCCATGTTATGAAATCACAATGAGCTTATTGATTGCTATCATATTTGCATGATTCAGGTTGCCTAACTTAGTTGTCTATCCATTCTGCAACTAAGCATGTCGTACTTAAATACGTAATAATCACGAACCGATATGCGATTCTACATAAAGTAGAGTTGGATAAGATCGATTTCAAAAGTAAAAGAAATGCCTCCCAGAGACGAACGACAGGGACTCAAAGTCTCATTATTTTTACAAAACAATATCTTTGTTGGATCATATTTCACAACTATACTATGACGCTTTTATCAAAAACACGAGCTACGATTTTTTCCCAACAAAATGGCACCGTTGCCAGGGAGGCAACGTCATTTTTCTTGATTTTGATCTTTTAATTTATCACTGACAAATCTGCCTCTACTTCATTTTTGATTTGCAGGACAACACGGAAGGAAAACGGGATCTGCGCACACACCGAGAGCAGCGAAGAAAAATCAGGTGTACATCATCTATCTTAGATTAGGTTTTTTTTTTTTTGAACCCTAGGATTAGATCTACTTCTTGTAATTTCTTTTGTTGAAAAGAAAAAAAAATAAAAAAAAAATTACTCATTTTCGTGAAAAAAAAATCAAGAAGAAAAATTTTGAAAAAAAAAATCTAGATTAGATTTCCTTTCGAGCTTAGGTTAGTTTAAAAAAAAAAAGAGAAAAAAAGGGGATATTTTCTATGAATCTTTTGAAAAATTCATTTTGAAAAAAAAAAGGTGCAAAATTTTTGAAAAGGTAAAAAAAAATCTTTTGGTGGATGGCTTGAATTTCAAATTCAAACCTCTTTAAAAGCTTTTCCACCATCTTCTGATTTTCGGCGAGATTTCAAATCTCAATTAAAATTTCTATTGTCAAAAAATTCGTTAGTGAAAAATTCTTAAATTTGGGCTAAACCTTCATTTCCAAACCATCTTTCAAATGCCACCATTACTTTAAAAAAATTCCAAGCATAAAATTTTTAGAAATTTGTGAAGTGCACGGTGGTAAGACTGACCCAGATTCAAAATTTTTCAAATTTCAACAAGCGAATCCAGGCAATCTGTGAATCTATTTTGACTAAAAATAGTGGGCTTTGAAATCTGGTCTCATTAGCTTTATTTTCCATATTTTTTCCAAATTTTTGAAGGTCATTTGATACTGTTTCAAAGTCAAAAATCATCTAGGGGTCAAAGTTCCAAATCTGACCCCCTGACATTCAAAATTCCCTAAAAATTTGTTTGAAGTAGTAAAAATTCCAAAAAAATATTCCATAAAAACCTAGTTGAAAAAGGAATATACTCAAAAAATTTCAAATTAATTTGATTCCAATTATTATAAAAAAATCAACATTATTCTTGTGGTCTGCTGAAATAGAGAAAAACCCTAGAAGTGCATGCAACTTAGGTTAAATACTTAGGGTTACAACTTGAGACCACACATTGGGCTAACTTATACTTGATCAAGTCTAGTTAGCCGGTGAGCTTGGTCACCTTGTGGGCCACTCACCTCAAACCCCACTGAAGAAAACGGGTTAAAATTAACTTTAAAATACGAAATCAACTCGAGTTCGTTGTCGTACTACTGGGTGAGTTTAATCTCTCTTGACAAACCTGGTGACAAGGCCTGCGAGGTAGTGTAAAATGATCACGGCTCGGGGGTCAATGGAATCGGAGGCGTAAGCCAAAGGAAGAACCTTCCCCTTAGTCCCCTCGTAACCAGACTGGCTGGGTTAGCTTGAGAGGTGGGATTCACTTTCAGTCCGTTGTACGACGAATTTATCTTCAGGAATTTAAATCCATAACGAAAAATATGGTCACCTGATCTATAAGGACCATTTGATTGTCAAGGCCTTAGCCTTGTCCTTCATGGCTACACCAACCCAGGGGTTGGGCTGTGTATGCACGGAAGGAGGTCACTTCGACCTCACTTGGTTGGACCTTGGGTGCCACACCCAAGGAGGCGAGTCACCTCGCCCAGACCATCTTCTCCCCCCATTTCTTCTACTCCAAGAGCCACCATGGCAAATCCTGGACCTGTACCTAGATCGGGTTAGGACATTGAGAATCTGAACCAGATGGCTCATTTGGAAGCCCGGGTCACCGAATCTGAGGAGCAGCATCAGCAGTCTGATGGCGCTTGACAGGATGCAGCACCCACCAAGAGGAGAACAACTGTGGGATTCTTACGACCCAGTCGCACCAATCGTCGCACCACTAGTAGAATTCCCGCAGGCTGAGATGCATTTGAGCTCAAGCCCAATGTAATTGGGTTGATCAGCACTCATTTCTATAGGAACTCAAGCGAAGATATATTCCAGCACCTTAAGGACCTGAGTCGACTCGCTGAAACGATTCGACCCAGGAATATTGATCTCGAGATCGTTCTAATGAAGCTTTTCCCATTCTCATTGAGGGACAAAGCTTCATACTAGTTCAAGACTACTGGGAAGCCAATTGGAACCTGGCCGGAATTACGACGTGAATCCTGCAAAAGTTCTTCCCAATCGGTCAAACAAATGCAATGTGACGTGCAACCACGACTTTCTCCCAGGGAGCTGGGGAGAAATTACATGAAGCATGGGATAGATTTCACAACCTTCCTCGGAAATGCCCGCATCATAGTATACCCAGATGGCACTTAGCCTAGATTTTTTACCATGGGCTAAATGACACGCATCAGTATTTGGCTGATGCATCTAGCAGCGGGAATTTTTTCTCAAAAGACGAGAACAGCACGTTTGAGCTATTCGAATCATTAGCGGAGAACTCGATGATTGTCGCATCTATGAACCAGTTCCAACAGCCTGGTCAGAAGCGGGTTGGTGTCCACGAGGCTCACACCGATTCTATTCGAGTCAACATGGATATCATCGTCAAGCAGCTGGATAGAATAAACCTAATTGAGAAGAAGATTGATCAGATCAGTCAAGGTCAATCCGACTCGAGCTCTGCCACCGCAAGATCCTCCTTTGCACCCCGAGCCCTACCTGCTAGGGTTAATCTACTCACTCGGGATGCATCTTCTTCGTATTTACGAGATCCCACATATCAGGATCCCGTGAATAATCCAGATCTGGCACCTTACGACTAGAGTTACGCACCACTCGCAGATTATAATCCGTATAACCTTGACGGATATACGTCTCAGATATCTTCGGCCTACGAGGACGTCAGCACTATCCAAGGATACGGGCATAATAACCCGTACTCAGAGACGTATAACCCTAGTTGGCGCCAGCATCTGAACTTCTCCTGGTCTGGTAATTCACAGAGACCACATCAAGATCCGCACTACCAGACCAGGCAATACGGGAATGTGCAAAGCATGTATCCTAGGCAGCAGCCATTCTCGCCTCAGCAGCAGCAACCCTGCTCGTTATAATAGCCGCTGCACCAAGCTGCCAACCACCATTCAAAGCAGGCCGACCCTTTGGAGGCGTTGAAAGAGGAGCTGCAAGAATCGATGAGGAAGTCTACACAAGATAGCTTGCAGATAATGAAGGCGATGGCTGATCAGATTCAGACCATACAAAATACACAGAACCAGCTATTACAGGAGCATAGGACTCAAGGAGCCTTGCACTCCCAACCCATCCCGAATCCTCGATATGTGCAGAATAAGGGCACCCTGCCTAGGTTTCAGGCATCGCAGGGACAGGCACACGCCATACAACATGGTCCTCCTACACCACCCAGTTACGCACAAGGCTAGCCACCTTTGCAAAATCCCATGTATTCTGCCCCTTCCGCTCCCCCACCACCTCATGGATAGCAAGCCGATTCACACGTTATTTCTTTGCGAAGCGGAAGGAAGACATTCGACACACCACCTAGGCAGGCGGGTCATGATTTTTCCCACCCTCCGCCGCAGGCAAGTTCGACTCCGTCTTCATCATCTCATGAGACACCTACAGTAGATAAGGGTAAGAGGCCACTTAACCCTTAGATTCCCGTCCCTTTTCCTGAGGCTCTGACACGAAATGTAGTACGGAAAAAGGACACATGGAATTTTGAGGACATGAAATTGATGTTTAAGGAAGTACATATTTAGGTCCCCCTCCACGAGGCAATCGATCACATTCCCGCTGTCGCTAGGTTCTTCAAGGACTATTGTACCCCGAAGCGACAGCTGAGAATTAGACGACAGGTGGTACTGTCGAAAGAAGCAAGCGCCGTGATTCTAGCTGACCTATCGCCAAAGAAGAAAGACCCTGGTACCCAACTCATATCCTGCTTCTTGCAGGATTCTCCATTTGATTGGGCCCTTCTAGATTTGGGTTCGTCCATCAACTTAACTCCTTCTGCCGTATTTGATCGATTTCGATTTGGGAAGTTGAAACCCACCTCTGTTACGATTCAGCTGGCTGATAGATCAGTCAAAACACTGAGGGGGGTGGTTGAGAATGTGATCGTGAAAGTCCGCGGGTTCTGCTTTCCCACAGATTTTTTCGTTCTCGATATGGAAGTTCCTCCCAATCTCCGAGATGCACCAATTATTTTGGGTCGCCCATTTCTGGCGACAGCCCGGGCAAACATTGATTGTGCATCCGAGTGTATGGAGATTGCCGTAGGCAATGAGCAACTTCGACTAGACATATTCAGGGAAGCAAAGAACTTCGACTGTGATCGAATAGAGGATGGTGAAGACAAAGATTCGGCTTACTGTGGTAACATTGGGCTCCTTTGTGACTACCCAATGTCTAATTCGTCTACACTATCAGGGTTCTCGGACCTCGATCCACATGGGATTGAAACCATTGCATTACACATATCTCCCCAAGGATCTGACTGTTTGGGGTGTGCTTCTGACGACAGCACCCCTGAATCCAACTATCTTGATCCATATATTACTGAATCGCCCCTATTATTACAGGAAAATGTGACTATAACTAACAAGTTTCCCGTTAATGCAGTCACAACGGATTTCACAGGGAGCGACTCAGCAGGAATTCTTGTGTACATGGATAAGTAGATTCCCACCCTTGATTCTTCTCCTCCCACTCTCGATTCTGATTCAGACCCACCTGTAATTGAATTGAAGCTCTTACCTGGCTCACTCAAGTACGTATTCTTGGGCGAAAGTGAGACATATCCAGTGATAATCAATGGCCGCTTAACCCAAGAACAGGAGCATCAAGTAATTTCTACACTTTAAGACCATAGGGCTGCTATCGGGTGGAGTGTTGCTGATCTCCGCAGTATTCGCCCCTCATATTGCACTCATCACATTTACATGGATGAGGGGGTGAAACCTTCGAGACAACCTCAAAAACGGCTAAACCCGAATATGCTAGAGGTTGTTAAGAAGGAGATCATCAAATGGCTGAATGTAGGCATTGTATATCTAATCTCCGACAGCCAGTGGGTGAGTCCGATTCAGATAGTGCCTAAGAAAGCAGGACTCACCATCATAAAAAATGATAAGGGCGAATCCATCCCGACCCGCACTGCAACATCTTGGCGGGTCTGCATTGACTACAGGAAACTGAACACGGCTACCCAGAAGGATCACTTTCCTTTGCCGTTCATCGATTAGATCTTGGAACGGTTAGCTGGATGCAGTTTCTTCTGCTTTCTGGATGGATACTCCGGGTATAATCAGGTAGAAATTAGCCTAGAAGATCAGGACAAGACCACATTCACATGCCCCTTTGGAACATTCGCCTTCAGGCGGATGCCCTTTGGCCTCTGCAAAGCACTAGCGACATTTCAACGTTGTATGATGGCTATCTTCTCTAAGATGATTGGGGATTATGTGGAGGTATTCATGGATGATTTCTCTATTTTCGGAGATGATTTCGCAACTTGTCTTGATAACCTCACCAAGATCCTGAAACGATGCATTGAGGTAAACCTAGTACTATCCTCAGAGAAAAGCCATTTCCTGGTGAGGGATGGCATAGTACTAGGGCAAAGGATCTCCAAAAATGGACTCGAGGTCGACCGGGCTAAATCAAAGATTATCTCCCACTTACCGCCACCTAGCTCAGTCAAGCAGATCAACTCATTCTTGGGTCACGTCGACTTCTATCAGAGATTTATACGTGATTTTTCAAAAATTGCACGGCCTTTAACGAATCTCTTGGTTACCGATGTCCCATTTGAATTTGATACCTCGTGTCTCAGTGCCTTCATGACTTTACGAAGCACTGTTTCTGACTCCCCGATCCTCCAACCACCCGACTGGTCGCTTGATTTCAAAATGATGTGCGACGCTTCTGATTTTGCCGTCGGTGCTGTTTTAGGCCAGCGTTGGGAGAAACAACCCTTTTTCATATACTATGCTAGCAAGACGCTGAATAAGGCTCAGCACAATTATACTATTACCGGAAAAGAATTGCTAGCAGTAGTATTCGAGTTGGAGAAATTCAAATCATATTTATTATGATCCAAGGTCATCATTTTCACTGACCACTTCGCCCTCTGGCACTTGTTGGCAAAGAAGGATGACAAACCATGACTCATTAGATGGATCCTTCTATTGCAAGAATTTGATATCAAGATCCGTGATAAAGCTGAAAAACAAAATGTTGTGGCGGATCACCTATCCAGATTGGACCTAGACCACATTCCTTATTCCCTGCCTATCCATGAACAATTTGCAGATGAATCACTTTTCGCAATTCATTCTATTCAGTTCCCCTGGTATGCGGATTTTGCGAACTACCTTGCCGCAGGCAAAATTCCCGCTAACGTATCCAAAAACCAGAAACTCAAATTCATTGCAGAAGCCAAATACTATCTCTGGGATGACCCATTGCTCTTCCACATTGGAGCAGAGTAGATTATTCGCAGATGCATCCCAGACTCTGAGATCCCCAGTGTGTTATCTTTCTGCCACAATAGTGCGTGTGGTGGCCATTTCTCAGGACAGAAAACCACTGCAAAAATTTTGCAGTCGGGATTTTTCTGGCCAACCATCTTCAGAGATACACACGATTATGCCCAATGTTGCAAACGATATCAGTCGATCGGTTCTATGACCCGGAGAGACATGATGCGACTCCAACCCATCATGGTCATAGAAGTGTTCGACGTCTGGGGCATCGATTTTATGGGCCCTTTTCCGAACTCGCATGGCTTCGAGTGCATATTGCTAGCTGTTGATTGTCTTGAAGTGGCTTGAGGCCATCCTGGCGAGATGGGTTGACCACAAGACTGTCATTTCCTTCATACGGCAAAATATTTCGCGAGATTCGGAATACCCCGCGCTCTGATTAGTGACGGGGGAAGCCACTTCATCCATGCCCATTTCAGGTCGTTGTTAATGAAATATGGGGTACATCACCGCATAGCCACCCCGTATCACCTGCGGACCAATGGGCAGGCTGAAGTGTATAACCATCAAATCAAGTTGATTCTCTAGAAAGCGGTTAGACTAGATAGGAAGGACTGGTCCAACAAATTAATCGATGCACTCTGGGCATACCGGACCGCATACAAGTCCCCACTCGGAATGTCACCATATCGCATGGTATATGGCAAGGCCTGTCACCTTCCTGTAGAGTTGGAACACCGCACCATTTGGGCGGTGCGAAAATGCAACCTCGACCTCGATGAAGGAGGTCAAGAATGAAAACTCTAGCTCAGCGAATTAGAAGAAATCCGGTGGGAGGCCTATGTGAATGCATTAATATACAAGAACAAGACCAAGGCCTTTCACGACCGCCACATCCGAAGGAAAGTATTCACGCCCAACCAGTGAGTCTGGTTATTTGATTCATGGGTGAAACTGTTCGCGGGGAAGCTCAAGTCCAAGTGGATTGGCCTGTATGTTGTGATGCAGCCATACCCTAATGGGGCAGTCCAGATCAAAGACCTAAAATCTGGGCATATATTCACAGTGAACGGCCAGCGCCTCAAGCCATTTTTGGCCCAGGAACCTCCTCCACCTGACGAGACTATTCATATTAGTGAGGACGTGTGATTGAGTGCTCGCCCAGCTGGAGGCGTTAAACTCAGCATGTATAGATACCATTCGCCCCACATTCCAACATCATTTATATATAACCATTTTTATACATAGCATATTTTTCCTTTAGCATATTTCCTTTGCATAGTGCATGCTGACAGGTTTGCCGGAGCTGAATATAATTTTAGGAGTAATTACAGGTGATTTCCACCCATTCTCTCCCTGCAGTATTTATTTTATTTTACATTCATGCATGAGGACATGCAAGAACTTAGGCATGGGGGGGTAGATACAGAAAAACTGAAAAAATTTTATGCCAACACTTAGGAAAACCTTGGAGCTACATGTAAAATGTACTTTAGGACCTTAAATAAAAAAACAACCGACTCCACCTCCAGTGCTCGCATTGGAGCTAGAAATCGTTCGCAACAACCACTTCCGACTCACCCGCTCACCTTTTGTTCTAAATTTAGGGTCAAGCTGATTGTAACCTGATACGGGAAATTCACGAAGTACAAATTATATGAGGTTACATGTTTATAGCATATATAGATATTGCATTCATGAATAAGATTATTTTATTAAGAGAATGCATTAGGGATTTTATCCTTTAGTTGACTCCTGTAATCTAGAATCCAATACAACTTTTCACACACATGTAGAATTTGCAATGGATTCACGGTGAAGGCTGATAAACGTCTTCAATCTGTTGACAAGAAGCGGTGCTTCTTTTCTTGAACCCTTGGACAGTGTTCTGGGAGTCAGGAAGATTTTCCTCTGAAAATCCACCAAATAGTGTGAGATGAGAGTAGAGTGTACTGGTGCTCTAAGATTAACGTGAGGAATCTAGAATCCTAGATAATTAGGATATGATACCCTGAGATTAGGCAGAGTTTCCGCTCTCGATTCCTTCGTATACATTTTGAGTGAATTTTGAGAGCCACCAAATAAGGCAAATACGCAGAGAGCGAGTATTCATAAAACTAGGGCTAAGGTAGATGATTAAAACCATTCTTTACGGAATCCTCGGCTGAAGGAGGGTATTGATGTCAAGGTCAGAAATACACCGTCGTATCCGTCTCTCTCAGTGCCATAAGTAGGCACTTCCACCAAATAAGCCACAAATGTCTCTTGAGTACCACCAATCCCTACTAATGCCTCCTCAATAAAGTTCATGGATGTATGCCAGTTGTGTTATGCTGAAAAAAAAAAAGAAAAAAAATTGAAATGAAAAAAAAATTGATGAAAAGAAAGAAAAATTGAAAAAAAAAACATAGAAAAGGAAGAAAAAGCAAAGAAAAAAAGGAATGAATATTTAGTGTTTTTTTCATCGAGGCAATACCACCAAATTGAGCTCAACCAAATATAGCCTTAACCTATTTTTCTTGTGTTTCTGACTACCCAAATACTGCTTGAGGAATTCCAACTTACTGTTAGGGTTATGAGAACTCAATTAAAGTGTTAATGCCTAGTGAGACCACCAAATACAAGTCATATATGTGAATCTGGTAAAGTGTGAGCTCTAAGAAAGAAAAAAGAAAGAAAAAAAAAGAGTAAGAGAGAATGGATACAAAGGAATCAAAGAGAGAATTGTTTTTCTCGTCTTTCTCTAAGTTGAGTTACTTAGTAATCCAGGAATCTAGATTCTGTAGTACTAGTCTCTATGTAGCACCAAGTGAGATTGAGCCACCAAATATATAATACTTTCCCTCGGAGATTTCTCTACCTAAGCCTAAAGCCATGGTGAAATTCATAGAATATCTTGAATATCCCGAGGGAAGAAGTTCTCCTATCCTGCTAGAATTTTTACTAGGGGTCAACGACAGGATTTAGAGGTGTATTAGTTTTCACTCGAATCCGTTGCAAAAGCTACATAGCTGCACTTTCATGATTGTCTGGATTTCTAGAGCATAGGATGAAAACAAAAGGGAGATAAATCTCTATGCAAACACTTGATAAAATAATCAGTCCCTTAGGGACCTTTGTTGTAAATAATTTAGCCTTACATTTGCTAGGGACTAGCAAGATTTAGGCATAGGGGTATGATTACGCAGCAATCATAGGTCTTAATTGACCGAGATTAAGCTAGGACATAGCATAAGTTAAGGAAATTCATGCACACATACGCATTATCTATATCTTTACTGCTTTACTTTAGCTATGCATAAAATAATGTTATAATGTGTTGATTAAGTATATTATGTCGATTACAGGGAATAAGCTGATCAGGAGCTGGATCTGAAGCTAGATCAGGAATAACGGGAGTTGCAGCAGAGCTGGAGTAGAAGGCCTAGTTTAGATGTACGAATAATAATGTAAGGGGGTTAAAGTTTTTCTATTCTATTAAGTAGAAATAAAGCAGTAAAATGTGAAGAGCTTAGGTCCATCCTAGCCCTAGGATAGCCTAGAAACTTCCCCAAGCCCTAGCCACCCTTAGATTAGGTCACCGCACCCAAGGAAGCCCTAAAACCCTAGTTCCAACCCTTCTCTAGACGTCCAAATAAGTTTTAGGACGTCCAGGACCCTTAGCCAACTCCTGCACACTTCAAACCCACTTCTGCAGTGTTATTGGACGTCCAGACACTTTGTCAAACGTCTAATTTCTGCAGAATACCCAAAACAGAACCCGAAATCCTTCCTGACTCTGCTTGGATGTCAAGAAAACAAGTTTGGACTTCTAATTTTTGAGTATAATATGTCTGATTCTATTATTAGACGTCTGATACTGCTCTCCAATTCCTGTTTTGAGATTTAAGCCTTGATATTGGATCTCTACGTCCCTAAACCCAATTCCAACCCCATAGGAACGTAAATTAAGGTGCCCTAACCCTAGTACATCACCTCTAGACCTCTCTAAGGACCTAATTAGGTCCTCACTAAACCTAATTGACTTGGATCTTAGTCAATTCCATCTGCCTATTCAATTGGACTCATTGAGTCCAATTGAGCCTGATCTCAATACACACTATCCAATTGGACTCAGTGAGAGTCCAATTGACCTAGACCAAAATTAATTGAGTTTTTTTACTCTTGATTAAGTTTTCACACACCCAATTAAACTTGTATTAAGTTTAATTGCAATTTACCTTAGTGAATTAGGGTTTATAACCCTAATTTGAGACAGACCTTGACCTAAACTCACTAGAACCTAACCTAATCAACCTAGCCTCCTAAGTTTCGACCAACACACACCCACACACACCATCCACACGAAAATACCTAGCCTAGAGTTCTCTAGAACTCTCTACCATGTGTGGTTGCCTTGGTTTCCAAAAGGAGCAACCAAGAGCCATTTAATTTTTAGATCCACATTTGGTGGATCTAAAAACCACCATCCACCCTCTCTCTCACTCTCCCACGAGCTCCCACCATAGGCCTTTCTAGATAATTCCATAATTCTCTAGAGAGCTTCCCTTAGGTATATAAAAAGACCCAATGGGTGGCCATTTGCACCCATTCACTTCCTTGGCATCCATTCCACTTAGGCTAGCCACTTCCATCTCCACTCCACCTCCACGAGTAGAGCACCACCATGGAGGCCACCATCTCCACACCAAGAAGCTGGATCAACTCCCCAACCTCTTTCCAAGGGCCGGCCTAAGCTCCATTGGCCGCCCCTCCTCTCAGCAACTCAAAGGCCATCGGAGGCCACCTCCGAATGCCCTTCCTTCTACTAGATTAGTAGCTTAGCTTTTTGTATATTTACTGCTTTTATTACTGCTTAGTAGAGTAGTCTTAACTTCTCCCCCAATGATGCATGCGAAATTCCCCCATTGATTCTTGTATGCAGTCATTTTCTGGTAGCTAGATTTCCATTTCAAGCATTTATGTATAAGCTTTCATCTATAGTTCTGTTGTAAACAACTCTCTCACTGAATCAATAAAAAAAATGTTTTATTTATATATATCTGTCTCCATGTAATGAAATCATGATGAGCATATTGATTACTATCATATTTGCGTGATTCAAGTTGCCTGTCGTAATTGTCTATCCATTCTGCAACTAAGCATGTCGTACTTAAATACGTAATAATCATGAATTCTTATGCGATTCTAAATAAAGTAGAGCTAGATAAGATCGATTTCAAAAGTAAAAGCAACACCTCCCAGAGACGAATGGCCATGACTCAAAGTCTCGTTATTTTTACAAAATAATATCTTTGTTGGATCGTATTTCGCAACTATACTACGACCCTTTTATCAAAAATGCGAGCTACGATTTTTTCCTAGTAGCGGGTAGGGGGAGGGTTTTGCTACAGGAATCTTCGGCTGACACTTAGTCGAATTCTAAAGAGGAAGGCTAGAGAAGAAGAGGAGGAGGCCAGAAGCTGAAGAACAGAAAGCAACTAAGGGCCAAAGAAGAAGAAAGCTAAAGGCAAACAAAGATGAAGAAGAAGGCTTGCAGAGGTTGTAGTTGAGAAAGCCAAGAAAGAAGAAGTAGGTTTGAAGAAAGAGTTGAAGGGGAAAGGAAGAATCAGAGAAAGTAGAGAAAGAGATGAAAAGAAGTAGACAGCTATAAGTTGTCTGATTTCCAAATCAGACAACAGAATTAGCTCTCATTTCATACATTTACATTAAGTTCCTTAGTGATATTGTAGGAGTATTTGGTGATCTAAATGACCATTTTACTCCCATCTTTTTGCACATTGCTACTGATATTATTGCAAATTCTTTTAGTTTGAATTGTGATCTTGATTTCTAAATCCCATATAGCTCCCTGTGTTCGACCTCGAAACTTTTTCGATTAATAAAATTATATTTGTTTGAACGCTATTTCGACTATATTGCAACGCAACACTTTTTAAACACTGACTTAGCGCGATCAAACATTTTTGCACTATTGCTGGGGAGCAACGGGCAATTTAGAATTCTCGATTACAATTCCTAATTTGGTAGTAACTTGCTATATCACTTTGCTGTGGTTGTTTTAGGGAGAAGATATATTCAAAGGAAATTCAACCGCACATCAAACTTGCCAAGGGCAGGTAAATTCTGATTACTCTTTCTCTTAAGCCCCTCATTCTGAAAAGCTTAAAAGGGGTAATATCAACTAGGGCTACTTGCTTTCCATTCTTGGATAATCAATCAATTTGCCTAATTTGGGCTCCCATTAAGGTAACTAGGGCTATCACATTCTTGTTTAAGCCCTAAATACCACATTTAGCAAATTAAATTGGACCAAAATTAGAGGCAATTAAGGATTCCAAGTTAGGGTTTTAGAGACACACTTACATAAACAAGAATCAACTTGTCCAAACAATGTGTGCCTAAGCCTTTGTTGAATTGATCTATTCAAGCAAACCCTAAAAATCAGGCTCTTAATCTCACTTGAATCCTAAAAGAGGGACCTAAAACTTCTCAAAGGACAAACAGGTGAAGTTGACTCACCTTGTTGGGTCAACCAATCTTTAAATTAGGTCACTTTTGCACTCAATACATCTTAAAAGTTCAAGTGAAATCCTAAGCACCCTTGCTCTTAATTAAAACTGGTAGACTTAAGAGGTCAAGTCCCCATTCTGGTCTACCTGGAACATCAGTGACAAGAGAGGTCGAGTGGGGGAAACCCTGTAACCCGTGGGGGAGCTCTACTGCGTAGGGGTCTTCGTGAGACTCTGCCTCTCTGGCTGCCAAGGTAATTCTCTGGTGGATGACTTTCTGACTAAGGGGTATCATTTGCCCTGAACCTCTATAGTCATCCAAAACTTTTGGGTGCCTTGATTGGGTCCATCACATTCTATTCTCATCCAATCCATCGGTGCATGTTTGGTAGGAGATCCTTAAGACCATCCTAGAGGCCTCCTTTAGTCATTCACTCCTGTCGAGGCCAGACATCGACATTCGTGTTTGTGCAGCAACCCTATCACATAGACATTTCTTCTGATTCATCTGAACCTAATTCTCCTTCATCCATCATCCTGGCACAACCAGCGGAAGAAGAAAATAACCTCAGGAATCAACTTCAGTGCCTTAATGATTTATATCAAGCCTTTATGAATCCACTGCAACATCCTATGATGAAAGATCATTACAATCCCACTACGGTGGTGATAGAACCTCGAGTCCAAATCCTGACTGGTGGTCCTGATACTGAACTCAAGCCCAACATAATTCATGCTATTCCAAAATTTCTTGGGCTCAATTCCTAGGATCCTTTCCAGCACATTAAATAGCTCAAGCATCTGGACTTGACCCTTAGGTCAAATGTTCAGAATCGGGACATTCTTCTCATGAAAATGTTCTCCTTCTCTCTCATGGACAAAGCAGCTTACTGGTATCAGGCTTAAACGCATCCAATCAACACGTGGGTTGAACTACAATCCGAGTTTCTGAAAAATTCTTCCCAGTTGGTCAGACCAATACTTTACGACACCAGATCACGCACTTCACACAGTAGCCTGGAGAACAACTTCACGAAGCATGGGATCATTTCCTAAATCTCCTACAAAAGTGCCCCCATCACGGAGTTCCTAAATGGGAACAAGTCCAGTCTTTTTACCTGGGACTCAGTGAAGATATCCGATTATTCGTCAATGCAACTTGCCGAGGAAATATCATGTGTCAATATGAGGACACTGTGCAGGAGATTCTCGAGAATATGTGCGAGAACTCCATCAATAATGATTCCATGGGCATATTCGACTAGATGAATGCCTGCGCAGCGACGAATCCAAGGAGAGCACATGAGATGCAAGGCCCCTGGGAGGGAAGCTGTGCATAACATCTACCACCGATCTTCTCAGGCGATGGACTTGTATTCACCCTCGTCTGACTCTAGGGTCGGAGGAAACTCCGAACCTGCCTACTATAGTTGGGGGAACTCTGAACCCTCGTATTCTGACTTTTCTGAGTTCCCTCAGACCTGCAAGGACCTCAATGCCATCTAGAATGACCCATTCTCTAATACCTATAACCCTGGATGGAGAAATCATCCTAATTTTATGTGGGCGGGAAACAATCAGAATCAGAGACCACCATATCAACCCTGTTCGCAAGCTCCTCATCCATGTCAGCCGCCTCAACCTCGGCCCAACCCCATCTATCAATCTGGGCCAACTCAGACAGATCAAATGACTCTTATCCTTCAGACTCTGGCTGACATTCAAAAGATGAATGTGGCTATGCAGAAACAGCACAAAGACGAGAGCATAGAGGTTTGCAATCAACTCGCACAGATGGCGAATTCTCGCTAACCTGGCACACTCCCTTTGCAACCTCTGCCTAATCCAAATAACATGCCAAACTAGAGGCTCATTATGAACCCAAATCCAGGCCAAGGCCACATGGTTTATCAGGCCCCTTCTGCTTCATCACCCGACGATTTGGAAGCTTCGACATCATACTCAGGATTTCAGCGGCAGCCTGATTGCACTGCAAAAGTACACCTGCAATTGGCCGTCTTGTGCTATCTCCTAGCATTACCAGTGCATATTAGGTTTCCATAGTCGCATTTGTGAAAATACATGCATGCATGCATTTAATTGAGAGAGGAGGAGAGTGAATAAAATGGCCTCGCAATTACATTTTTCCTCAAGTGCTGCTTTGCAAAATTCACCATCTTTATTTCTTATTCTTATTTGACTTTGAAATTCTTCTTCCCGCAGTTGCAAGACATGGCCTCTTCTTCCTCATGCCATGCCCTGCATATCAGCATGCCAAGTCATGCAAGCCACTCCCTGCAACCGCATGCACAGCCAGGGCATGGCTGTGCATGCTTTCTTCTTCCATAAAATGAGGTCGGCTCCTTCTTGCAAGAGAGAGCCTGGTCCTCACAAAAAAAGCCAACCCAACGCAGCTCTTCTTCTCCAGGCCATCTCCTCCCCCTCTCCCTCCATACGCAGGCCCTCCTCCTCTGAGGAGACACTCTGCTGGCAGGAGTACGTCACTGTGGTGCACACCCACCACCGTGAGACCACCACCACCCAGCTCATCAAAGAGCCGGTGTGCATGGTGGTCTTCTCTTCCCTGTTTCAACTTTCCAAGCCATTTCCGCCATTACCACAAAGCTTCAAGCTTTGAAGCTCAACCGGCCACCGCATGCCCCTGCAGCAGCTGGCCGAGCTCCACAGCAGTAGTAGCAAGGTGGCAACAGCACACGCAGGCCTCCAACGCACGCCTGTAGGCGCCCTCGCCTTCCGCTTCTTCACGTACGCCTGCTTCTCCATGCCTGCAACAAGCTGGCACATCCCTTCCACGCGCGTGCCAGCCCGCGCGCGCTAGCCGCAAGCCGCCTGCACTCACAGCACCTACAGCACCCGGCCGCGCAGCTCGCCCGGGCACTGTAGCCACTGTTCACACATTTCAGCGGAACACTGGGGCAATAGTGAGGTGACCGGTAAGTTTCTCACTTATCTGGTCACCCAGCACGCTGAAATCGGCCGCAGCCCACGCACGCGTCCCACCCCACATCCCACTCCAGCGCCCGCCCGCGCGTTTGCCAGCACTCGCACCGGCCCGCATCTTCGCCCGCGTATGTCTGCGTGCGCCTGCTGCAGCCCTTCGCTCAGCGCGGTGCGCGGTGTTCCTTCCTCCGCACCCACTCCCCTGAGTGCACATGCCTCTTAGCGCGCCTACGCAACTGTGCGTGCGTGCATCAATAGCAAACGTTGGCCCCTGATGCTGCAGACGGCTTAAACTCTCCAGCCTTCTTTACAGCAGGGGCTCTCTCTCTCTCTCACAGCACACACTCTCTCTCTCTGCAAATACACATACACACACACACTCACACTCTCGCACACACACACTCTCACCTATACACTATTATATACTTATATATATATATACATATATATATTTATATATACTTATATTTATACATATTGTAGTATCTATATACTTAAGTGTTAGTATACATATATATATATATATACTTATATAAATATACATATACATATATATTTACATATCTACGTATACTTATATACACACATATATATTTATACATATATCTCTATATATATATATTATTACATATATAACTAAGTATAAGTATAGATGCATATATATATATATACACATACACTTATACACACATATATATATATACAAATATACATACCTATATACATATATATCTATATAACTATATATACATATATATATATATACATATCTATCTACATTTATCTATATACATATATTACTATATATATATATATACATACATATATATACATCTATATAGTATTATATACATACATATACATACATATATATATATATCTATACATATATCTATCTACACATATAGTTACATACATATATATATATAGTTATATATATACATATATGCATATATATACACATATAACTACATATATACCTATATATTTAGAACCATATATACATCTAGATATATTTACAAATATACATATATATATATATATATTTTCACATTACTTACCATATGTTGTATCATGGGAATATCTGCACCAGTTGCTGATATTCCCCGATACATGTGCACAAAAAGAGTGGTCACACTCATCTTCCATCAATCCACCTTACACTCCATGCAGTGCTTCGTCCTATTGGTTGAGTCTTTCTAGATGACGACTGACTCGAGACCGTGATACAGTCCATCTCCACCACCCCCACCCCTTTATACATATATATCTATTATATTTACTTTATTTCTGCTTCTCTTTCCAGCCAATAAAAAGATAAAAAATATATAAAAGAGAAAAGATAATCCTTGACTTGTAGGTACTCTATCTTGCGAATAGCAAGACCAATTTTGAAACCCTGATTTGGCTCAAAGCCAAGAACTTGATTTTGAGGGTGTGCCTCAAGAACAAAGATTATCAAAAAAAATCTAAATAGAAAAACACCAAAAACATAATAAACGAACGGAAGAGATTCATTGTAGGAAAGGCGTAGAAACTTGACTTCCAACCCCACTTCCCTGAGTTCGACCTTGGGCCTAAAAGTTACCAAGATAAAATTAAGTAGGCCAGGTAAAAAATTTTTTTAAAGAGATGGTTAGGCTCGATTTAGGTTAACCACTATACACATTTCAATGATAAAATCACCATATTAACACACCTATCTGAGTCTACACCATAATCTTTCTCGCACCGTTGCTGGGGAAGTGCGTATTCAAGTAAGTTTCTATTCCATTCTTTTCATTTCTTATTTCTCTTCTCTCTTCACGGGTGTTTTTTTTATCCCTGTCTGGTAAACTTGTTGCAAGGAGAAGGCAAGCAGACAAAGTCAGAGATGTGGGTAGATCCAAGGCGGAAACTAGAGCGTGAAGATGCCAACACTGCACTGGAGCCCCGCACATGTTGTTGAACAAGTAGGTCTTTCTTTCTTAGCAACCTAGGTTAACTTGTCACCTTAATAGACAAAAAAAACTAAAACAAAAAAAAAAAGAAAAACTTCTTGGGATCTCTTGGGGAAAGTGGATTAAAATTCACTTGTTTGATTGATTGCCTTTACTCCCACCGCCCTGGGATTTCCTGCCTTACTTCGCATAGCGAAAATCCAAGAATCTTGATTCTTGAATTTTTTGCTGTGTGAAGTATTCTTTGAGGCAAACATAAAAAGATTGATTGCACCCGTCTTTGCCTCACTTATCTGCAAATTTGGGATCACATTTTTGGTGGGGAGACTTGAATTGAGTTGATTCCAACCCCACCATGACTTTTCAACTTGCCTAAGATTCGATCCCGAATACTTCAACCCCAACAATTTGATTTTGCTTATCTTTTGGTTAAGCCTTGTGTGTGGACATCTTTTTGGTGATTAGGAGCACTTGAATTGTAGTGCTTTGGCTCCCTTTCACACTAATCTAAAACTGATTCATGCATCCACACATAGAAATCTCCATTTAAGGAAGCACATTACATTTTAGCATGCATTAACCAATTTATATTGAAGAAGGGTTTGTTGGGCTTAGAAGAAAACTTGTATTCTTGCAAAACTCGGAGATTCGTTGAATTGGTATTTCAGCGAAATCCTAAAATCCATACTACTTAAGGTTGAATTCTAAAAACCATTCACCAGTTAAAACTTCAATTCGGGGAGATTTCCACATTGCATGCTTGTTTTACACACTTGAAAAATCAATCACTAGGGCATTACCTGTAAACAACGCCCTTCACATTCCAAAAGCACTTGATCCTAAGCCTCTAACTAAAATTGGTAGTAACTTGACCCTTATTAAGGATTGGAGGTCTAGTTACCTGCGTGTAGTGCCTACGAGCTGGTGAGGGTTCCTCTGCGCTATCGGGTGTCTAAGACTGTGGCAAACGGCCTTTCAATTTGGCCCAGTGCTTCTGCGGTGCTTGCATTCGATTCTGTAGTTCGTGATAGTAGGTAACTTCGATCTTTAGGTCTAAGGGCACAATGTAGAGGTTAGGAATTTGATTGTATTGATTTGTCATCAAGTGTACCTTTGCGGCGTCATTTCTCTCATCTCTTTTCTCTTCGTAACCCCCCCAGTTCTTCTTGTGGTAGTGCATGGTTGGGACGAGGTCAAAAAACCCTGAACTGTTTGAATTGCCTAATAAATTTAGAAATGGAGCCGAATCGTCCTCCTCCACAAACATGGCTGTACGCCCACCCCCAGATCCCGAGGGAGGAAACTGCCCTCAAAACCCACGAGGTGGTGGAGCCTTGGATCCCATAACCCGCCTCCAAGCCCAAATGGAAATGTATAATGAGCAAATTGAATCCATTCGAGAAACATTCGAGGAAATGCAGAACCCTCCCAAATGGGAGGAGCCTAAGTCTCTTAGCTCCTATCAGAATCCCACTGCTACAGAGACCATAGGACAAATTCGGGTCCCCATGGGCATGGACGACTTTGAACTGAAACCTAACATTATTGGCCTAATAAATTTTCACTTCCATGGTCTTGCAAGTGAAGATCCTTTTCTCCACTTGGATGACCTAACCCGATTAACTAAAACTATTAAACCAAGAAATATTGGGTTACCTATAGTCCTCTTGAAAATGTTCCCATTTTCATTGCGGGATAAATCGTCGCAGTGGTTACGCACCCTTGAGAGAACCATCCACTCTTGGGAAGAGAAGCGAACAGCGTTTCTCAAGAAGTTCTTCCCAATCGGGCGAACCAATGCGCTTCGCCGTGCTATCACTTCATTTATGAAACAAAACAGAGAATAATTTCATGAGGCATGGGAGAGGTATAATGACCTCCTCAGAAAGTGTCCGCACCACGGTCTGCCTAAGTGGCATATAGCCCAGATTTTCTAGTATGGGCTAAATGAGACTTTGAAGCAGATTACAGATGCTTCCTGCGGAGGGAACTTTATGAATAAAGACGAGAATGATGCATTTGAATTGTTTGAAAATATGAGCGAAAACTCAATGAACAATGCCTCCATTGTCACCTTTAATCATACCAGCCTACCCCGAAATGTCCACGAAGTTGACACGGGACCCTCCCATTCATCCAAAGATCTCAGCCTTATCGCACAGAAATTGGATGAAGTCTCCGTCATGCACAAGAAGCTGGATGAGCTTCTGGCCAACCCCGCCTGTTCTTTGGCAAACACCCCCACCTCACCACTTCGTCACAATCCCAATTCTTCCAACACCAGGCTTATCCCGAGAAACCCTGTAAGACCTTCCTTACCGAGTGTCACACCGAGTGACTCGGTAAGTCATGTGGATCTCGCCTATGCGAGCCAGTATTTCGACACAGAGGACCAAGCCTCCGTGTGCTCGGACGCATATTTACATGAAAACACATCTTCTGGCATTGAAGACGCTTGTGCCATGGGGAACAACCCGTTCTCTACCACTTATAGCCCAGGGTGGTGAAATCATCCAAATTTCGCATGGTCCAACAACCCGCAGTGCCAAAACCCCCAGGTGGACCAATGCAACCATCCACTCCCGTCATCCCAAGGGCCCAGTCTAATCCTATGGCAAATCCTCCATCAGGCCCTTGCATACCACAAACCGAACACGCATCAAGTCCTCTGGATAAATTGATGCAAATGATGACGGAAATGTCGAAACGCCATGAAGAGAACATGAGCTCTCTTTAGCACCAATTGGCGTAGTAGAATGCTGAGATCAGTCAACTATGCATGGCGACTCGATCTCAGGGCACTCTTCCTGCCCAACCTGTTCCCAACCAGCGAAATTTCGTACCCCTTGGTCCGCAACCACAGGTACAACCTTCTCAGGGACAGGTTCACCAGATTCTGCAAGCTCCAAGCATTCCACCAGGATTTTAGGCTAATCCCGCTGTAGCACCTTACTCTTATGTTCCAATTGCAAACCCTCATCTGCCGTATGATCCCACTGGACCCGCATCGTCCAATGAGATCACTACGAGGAGCAGCAAGCAGATCGTCGATCCGCCTCGACCTGATCCTGGCCCATCTTCTTCTTCATCGCCCTCTCATTTGGGATGCACACCGCATTCGCGAGAGGACGATACACAAAAATTGGTGCCGGAGTCAATCCCATTCCCTGAGGCTCTACTGAGGGAGCCAAAACGCAAAAAGAAAGATACGCAGGCCTTTGATAACCTACGTAATTTGTTCAGGGATGTAGAAATCAAGGTACCCCTACTCGAGGCTATCGACCACATACCTACTGTCACCCGATTTTTCAAAGACTACACAACACCCAGGCAACAGTCAAAGAAAACCAAGAATCCGGTGGTTCTCTCACCTCATGCGAGTTGTGCTATACTGTCAAACCTACCACCGAAGTAGAAAGATCCAGGCACACCTCTGATTTCCTGTAGCATCCAAGGCTGCAATTTTAACCGTGCCCTGCTTGATCTAGGATCTTTCATCAATCTTATACCGACCATCATGCTCGAAAAATTTTCCTTGGGAAATCTGAAATCCACCCCTATCACATTACAATTGGCAGATCGTTCTGTCAAAATCACGAAGGGTGTGGTGGAAGACGTGGTGGTTAGGGTCAACAGTCTCTATTTTCCTGTTGACTTTCATGTTTTAGATATGGAAGTTCCTAGCTCACTTTCTGATTGTCCGATCATCCTTGGTCGACCTTTCTTGGCCACAGCCTGCGACCATATCGACTACGAGTCGGGCTGTGTTGAGATTGCCATTGGATCTGAAAAGATCAAGCTTAACATCTTCAAGGCAGCCAAGAACTTTGATTGCGATTGTATCGAGGATGACACATCTGATGAGGACATGGCCGTCAGTGCGTGTATCGGACTAATTGGCATCTATTCTGACTGCTATGGATTACCTGTAAACATTGACGATTGCCAGACTGACATAAATTGTGACATTCGCCCATCCCTGCCTTGTCCCGTACCTTCTCCTGGCTAGACTTCTGATGAGGTTTTCTCCTCTTCCCATACCTCATGGTCTGAGTCATATCCGGGCTGCTCACCGTCGGTCCACACTCTCGAAGATCGGATTGCCCTTTCTTTCCCGCCAAATCAAGCGGATTTGCAAATCCATACTAGGACCTTGAGCCCATATACTACTCACAAGGGCTATTCCTTTTTGGATCCATATATCCAGGAAGCCCCTCTTCTTGGCCAATCTGAGGGCCAATTTCTTCCTCCTGACCTATTCTCCGATCTGCCTGGTACACTCTCGTCCCACGAAATGCCAGACCTTTCACCATCCACTCCCGAGCTGAAAGAGCTGCCTAGTACACTTAAATATGTTTTCCTAGGACCAAATGAAACGCTCCCTGTAATCATCAGTTCAAAATTGACCAGGGAGCAAGAGTGCAAACTAACAAAGGTCCTCATAGAACACAATGCGGGTATTGGATGGTCTTTAACAGACTTATTTGGCATTAGCCCCTCCTACTGCACTCACCATATATATACGGAGGAGGAGGCTCGACCTTCCCGCGAGATGCAGCAACGTCTCAATCCTAACGTGCAGGAGGTCATTAAGAAGGAAATCATTAAGTGGCTGGATGCAGGTATAATCTACCCAATCAGCGATAGCCCCTCGGTGAGTCCGATTCACGTTGTGCCCAAGAAGGCAGGACTGACCATCCGTGTCAATGACAGGGGCAAATCCATCCCTACATGCACTCCTACATCTTGGAGAGTGTGTGTAGATTATAGGAAACTCAATGCTGCAACCAAGAAAGATCACTTTCCGCTACCTTTCATTGACCAAATCCTGGAGCGATTAGCGGGAAATAAATTTTTCTGTTTCCTGGATGGATTCTTAGGATATAACGAGGTGGCAATTGACCCCCGGGACCAAGAGAAAACCACTTTTACCTACTTCTTCGGTACCTTTGCATTTAGAAGGATGCCATTCGGACTTTGCAATGTGCCAGCAACTTTCCAGAGATGTATGCTGGCGATATTCCATGACATGGTGGGTGACTTTCTTGAGGTCTTCATGGATGACTTTTTGGTCTTTGGACCATCTTTCGATGACTGTCTTGCCAACCTAACTCGCATCCTTAGGAGATGTATTGATGTAAACCTCGTGCTTTCTTTGGAAAAAAGTCATTTTGTGGTGCACATGGGAATTGTTCTTGGGCATATCATCTCCGATAGGGGTATCAAGGTTGACAGAGCAATGATTGATGTAATTGCTGATTTACCTGTTCCTGGCTTTGCCAAACAAATCCACTCCTTCCTGGGACATGTTGGTTTCTATAGGAGATTCATCAAAGATTTGTCAACCCTTAACTCATCTCCTATCGACCGACGTACCCTTCGATATGGGCCCCGACTGCATACGAGCATTCATGCAGCTGCGTAATGCTGTCACCAAGGTCCCTGTTCTCCAGCCACCTGATTGGTCCCTCGACTTTGAACTCATGTGTGACGCTTCCGACCTTGCAGTCGTAGCCATCCTGGGACAAAGATGCGATAGACACCCCTTCGTGGTGTACTACGTCAGTAAGACATTGGACAAGGCCCAATGTAATTACCCTACCACTGAGAAAGAACTACTGGTAGTCGTCTTTGGGCTGGAGAAATTCTGCTCTTACCTTCTGGGCTCACACGTTATTATTTTCACTGATCACGTGGCCATTCGCCATCTCAAGCACAAGAATGATGGCAAGCCTAGATTAATTCATTGGATTCTTCTGCTCCAAGAATTTGACATTGAGATCCGCGATAAGGTCGGAGCCCAGAATGTTGTGGCTGATCACCTTTCCAGACTGGACCCTGACCATATTGGTCTTACTCTACTGATTAATGAGATTTTTCCTGATGAGCACCTATTGCCAATTAATGTGGCAAGTGGACCGTGGTATGCCGACATTGCCAATTACCTTGCTTCTGGATCTCTTCCACGTGGCTGGCATAAAAACCAACGCGAGCGTCTCATGGCAGAAGCAAAGTATTATTTCTGGGATAATCCACTTCTTTTTCGCATAGGTGCTAATCAAATCATCCGTCGCTGTATTCCTGACAGCGAATTCCCCAGTGTGCTATCCTTCTGCCACGATCAGGCTTGCAAAGGTCATTTCTCTGGGAGGAAAACTGTAGCCAAGGTGTTGCAGTGCGGTTTCTTTTGGCCCTCCCTTCACCAGGATGTGTACAATTATGCCAAGCATTGCACTAGGTGCCAGTCGTTAGGGTCAATGTCAGGACGTGACATGATGCCCTTGCAACCCATCCTACATGCGGAAATCTTCAACATTTGGGGAATTGATTTCATGGGTCCCTTTCCTCCTTCCAACTGCTTCGAATTCATTCTCGTGGCTGTTGACTATGTTTCGAAATGGATCGAGGCTATTCCCACACGCCGTGCTGACCATGTTATATCCACTCGATTTGTTAAAGACCACATCTTTGCACGCTTTGGGATCCCTCGAGCCATTATCTTGGATGGAGGAAGCCACTTTACCCATGCTTCTTTTCGGGCACTTCTTAGGAAATATGGAGTCCACCATCGTATTGCATCCTCGTATCATCCTCAGATGAACGGCTAGGCAGAGGTGTCGAATCGGCAAATCAAGCAAATTCTCCAGAAAATGGTAGGGCCTGACCATATGGATTGGTCCGACAAGCTAATTGACGCACTTTTGGCATATCGGACCGCCTTCAACGCTCCCCCTAGTATGTCTCCTTATAGGATTATTTATGGGAAGCCTTGTCATTTGCCTGTGGAGTTGGAGCACCACGCTTATTGGGCGATTCACCAATGTAACCTCGACCCAGACCTGTGTGGTCGAGAAAGGAAACTCCAACTCCAGGAGCTAGAAGAGCTCCGTCGAGAAGCCTATGATTCTGCTTTAACTTTCAAACAATGCATTAAGGCTTTTCATGACAGCCGTATTCGACGGAAAGAATTTGAGCCATCTCAGCAAGTTTGGCTCTATAATGCCTGGCTGAAATTCTTTCCTGGGAAACTGAAGTCCAAATGGACTGGCCCTTTCCTGGGCTCGAGACCAATTCCCAATGGGGCCATTGATATTGAAGATCCCTAATTTGGGCATAAATTTACGGTCAATGGGCAGCATTTGAAACCCTATCTTACTCATGAACCTGCCCCCATTTGAGAATCTGTTGCCCTGCAGGAGGGTAACTAATTTTGTGCCTCATTCTGAGTCCAGCTGGGGACGTTAAATTCAACGCTCGTTGGGAGGCATCCCAACAACACTCATCATCCACCATCACTTTTCACTTCACTATCACACTCACTTCTCTTTTTCTTCACCACCCACCATCCTCCCACCCTACCACCCTGCTGAATACCTTGCACCTCAGCTATCATTACCTAACCTTTCGTCCTTCCTCTACCCTTCCCTGCATGCATATGAGGACATAGCATCGTTTGGCATGGGGGGGTAGATAGGGATCCATAGGATCTGGGTATTTTGGGGTATCGTGCAATTTCCATCTATCTATTTATATATATATACAAAAAAAAAAGGTATTTAGTATTGATCTGAAAGCTAAAACAAAAATACAATAAGTGTTTATGGATATTCAACCACTGTTTTGAAAACTTTCCTGGCCACAGAAGCTTGATTCGCTCAGGCTCGGCTTAATTCACTTGATTATTAAAAAGATAGATCAGAATCTCTCTTAACTAAGGACGTATTCTTGTACTTGAGACACCAGTACAGGATCCGTTGGTTTGCTTCTACTAGAGAGCCTAAGTAATCTTGGTTCACACTACACATATCAAAAATGACCAGATGAACATAACATCCAACCCTAGTGTTCATTAGGGAAGGTGGAGTCCTTACCTGTGCGCGTAGGTAGACTTTTTATCCTAGGCTTTAGTCTTGTGTTTAGGAGAGACTCTTTCCACCAAAAAGGAACCCTCCCACCAAAAAGAAAAGTGTGCTCCTCCAAATAATGTTGTAAGAGATATACTGACACGTGTTTCAAAAAAAAAAAAGAGATACAAATAAGTCAGTATATCTCACAAATGTCTGTAAAATCGCCCTACAAAAAGTTCTTCAGGACAAGTCGCAAATACCCTATTTTTCTTTGAGCCACAAATGTCAAAAAATGGGAGTTGAGTTTTTCGTCATCTTTTTAAGGGTCAATCCGAAGACATAAGCTAAAACTAGGACCAACCTTTACTTAAAAATTCATCAAACCTTGGGCTTGAGTCTTAATGTTCATCTGGTCAGTCTTGATCCTTCACTAAGTACAAGCCATAACCTCTTGAGCTCTCGAGTACGGCAAAAACCTCCTGGGTCCTGGAAATCATACTTAAGGTTTAAATATCAAGAGTCCTGGTTAGTCGAGAGATGATCTATGTCATGTGAGACTTAAAGTACTGGTAATCTTCTCAACAATTGGTTCTCACAATATCCAACAATAAACACACCTATGTCACCTCAAGAAGAAAATCTTCAGCTTAAGATCATTTTTAAATACTATACAAAAAAATGTTTCGCTAGGGACTAGCAAAAGATAGGCATGGGGGTATGATTGCACCGCAAAAATACACCTGCAACTGTGTCATCTTGTGCTATTTCCTAGCATTACCAGTGCATATTAGGTTTCCATAGTCGCATTTGTGAAAATACATTCATGCATGCATTTAATTGAGAGGGGAGGAGAGTGAATAAAATGGCCTCGCAATTACATTTTTCCTCAAGTGCTGCTTTGCAAAATTCACCATCTTTATTTCTTATTCTTATTTGACTTTGAAATTCTTCTTCCCGCAGATGCAAGACATGGCCTCTTCTTCCTCATGCCATGCCCTGCACATCAGCCTGCCAAGCCATGCAAGCCACTCCCTGCAACCGCATGCAAAGCCAGGGCATGGCTGTGCATGCTTTCTTCTTCCATAAAACGAGGTCGGCTCCTTCTTGCAAGAGAGAGCTTGGTCCTCACAAGAAATGCCAACCCAACGCAGCTCTTCTTCTCCAGGACATCTCCTCCCCCTCTCCCTCCAGAAGCAGGCCCTCCTCCTCTGAGTAGACACTCTGTGGGCAGGAGTACATCACTGTGGTGCACACCCACCACCGTGAGACCACCATAGCCCAGCTCGTCAAAGAGTCGATGGGCGTGGTGGTCTTCTCTTCCCTGTTTCAACTTTCCAAGCCATTTCCGCCGTTACCACAAAGCTTCAAGCTTTGAAGCTCAACCAGCCACCGCATGTCCCTGCAGCAGCCGACTGAGCTCCATAGCAGCAGCAGCAAGGTGGCAGCAGCGCAAGCAGTCCTCCAGTGCACGCTTGCAGGTGCCCTCGCCTTCCGCTTCTTCCCGTACGCCCACCTCTCCATGCCTGCAACCAGCCAGCACAACCCTTCCAAGCGCGTGCCATCCCGCGCGTGCCAGCCACAAGCCGCCTGCACTCACAGCGCCTACAGCACCCGGTCGCACGACTCCCAGGGCAATGTAGCCACTATTTAGGCATTTCAGCGGAACACTGTGGCTACAGTGCGATGACCGGCAAGTTTCTCACTTATCCAATCACCCAGAGCGCTGCAATCGGCCGCAGCCCTCGCATGCATCCCACCCCACGTCCCTCTCCAGCGCCCGCCGGCGCGTCTGCCAGCGCCCGCACCCGCCCGCGTCTTCGCCCGCTCCCTTCGCCCACGTACGTCTGCGTGCACCCGCTCCAGCCCTTCGTGTAGTGCGGTGCGCTGCATTCCTTCCTCCGTGCCCACTCCCCTACGTGCGTGCGCCTCTCAGCACGCCTACACGCTTGCGCGTGCATGCGTGGACACCAGACGTCGGCCCCTGATGCTGTAGATGGCTTAAACTCTCCAGCCTTCTTCACAGTAGGGGCTCTCTCTCTCTCTCTTTCACAGCACACACTCTCTCTCTCTCTGCAAATACACATACACACACACTCACACTCTCGCACACACACACTCTCACCTATACACTATTATATACTTATATATATATACATATATATATTTATATCTATATATATTTATATACATATATATATATACACTTATATCTATACATATAGTAGTATCTATATATTTAAGTATTACTATACATACATATATATATATCTATATACTTATATAAATATATATACATATATATTTACATATCTACATATACTTATATACACATATATATATATTTTTACCTATATAAGTAAGTATAAGTATAGATACATATATATATATACGCATACACTTATACACACATATATATATATACAAATACACATACCTATATACATATATATATATACATATCTATCTACATATATCCATATACATATATTACTATATATATATACATACATATATATACATCTATATAGTATTATATACATACATATACATATATATATATATATCTATACATATATCTATCTATACATATAGTTACATGCATATATATATACTTATAAATATATACATATAAACATATATATACACATATAACTACATATATACCTATATATTTATAACCATATATACATATAGACATATTTACATATGTACATATATATATATATATTCACATTACTTACCATACGTTATATCACGGGAATATCTACACTAGTTGCTGATATTCCCCGATACACGTGTACAAAAAGTGTGGTCACACTCATCTTCCATCAATCCACCTTGCACTCCACGCGGCACTTCGTTCTGTTGTTGTGTCTTTCTAGACAACGACCGACTCAACACCGTGCTACACTCCATCTCCACCTCCACCCCTACCTCTTTATACATATATATATGCTATATTTACATTATTTCTGCTTCTCTTTCCTGCCAATAAAAAGATAAAAAATATATTAAAGAGAAAAGATAATCCTTTACTTGCAGGTACTCTGTCTTGCGAATAGCAAGACCAGTTTTGAAACCCTGATTTTGCTCAAAGCCAAGAACCTAATTTTGAGGGTGTGCCTCAAGAACAAAGATTATTAGAAAAAAATTTAAATAGAAAAACACCAAAAACATAATAAACGAACGGAAGAGATTCATTGTAGGAAAGGTGTAGAAACTTGACTTCTAGCCCCACTTCCCTGAGTTCGACCTTGGGCCTAAAAGTTACCAAGATAAAATCAAGTAGGCCAGGTAAAAAATTTTTTTAAAGAGATGGTTAGGCTCGATTTAGGTTAACCACTATACACATTTCAACGATAAAATCACCATATTAACACACCTATCCGAGTCTACACCACAGCCACCTATTTTACCCTCACCAAACCAGAACCAAGTAGGACTAAATTCAGTTACAACCCGTAGTGGCAAAGCAACACAGGACCCACCTTACCCAAGCCACTTTTAGCCTAGTAGTAATCCAAACCCTAGGATAGTCATCTAGGATACCCCTGTCTCAGATCAAGAACCTGGACCTATTCTAGAGGAACCATCTAAGGTTCCATTTCCCAAGGCTTTTACCAAGGGAAAGAAGACAACCAAACCCGTGGCACCTGAAGAGGATTGGTCAAGCTCTTTGAACAGGTCCATATAAACATCCCCTTGATGGATGCAATTCGCCACGTACTGGCTTACGCACGATTTCTGAAAAGCGTGTGTACACCTAAGCATAAGTTGCGAACCAAAAGTGCAAGCCCAATCGTATTGTCGGAGCAAGTCAACTCTGTCATTTTGAGCAAACTCCCACCTAAGGAAAAATACCCAGGTACTCCCCTGATTTCCTATACAATTGGTGATATCTAATTTGATAGAGCATTATTGGATCTAGGAGCCTCCATAAACTTACTACCTACATCCCTACTTGACCATCTTGAAGAATTTAAGCTCAAACCAATGGAGATGACATTATAGTTGGCAGATCGATCTATTAAGTCACCTAAAGGAGTTCTTGAGGATGTCAATGTTAGAGTTCGGGATTTCTATTTCCTGGTGGATTTCGTAGTCTTGGATATGGATGCTCCAAAAAATTCAAAAAACACACCGATCATACTAGGGAGACCGTTTTTGGCCACTGCTAGGGCCAACACTAATTGTGAAGTGGGCCAGATTGAACTGAAATTTGGGAACTAGACACTAAAGATCGACATCTCTAAGGCCCAACAAGGGATTAATTGCGGAGTTATAGAACAAGTATGTGATATCGAGGAAAACCTAACTACTTCTGATCAACCACAAGAGGATCAAAACTCGCAATTAGAGGAGTCCGAACTCAACCAAGACACACCCATAACTCCTTAGCTTACTCTTGACACCCACCCTGAACCACTTGCTGCTGCTGATAACCTTGTTTTGGAACTAAAGCCTCTTCCCAATCATCTAAATTATGCCTTTTTGGGTTCCAATAAGATGTTTCTTATGATTATCAACTCCAGATTCACAGCTGGTCAAGAATCCCGTCTGATTTCTATTCTCCAGCTATTGAACCCTAGTTCCATCTCTCTTCTATGTTTTGGTGTTAACAAAATCATTTTAAATTCTAATATGTTAATGAAGTAATTACAAGTCAAAAGAATCTGTGGATGCAAGCAAAAAGATTGCACATGAAAGAAGTTTTGAAGACTTTAGTTTTTATTGTATCTTAGAATTTTTGTATGTCTCCAAACAAGTAAAACATAATCTAGGTGTTAAAATCAAAGTAGAGATAACTAGGATTCAAAATATCATTCATTTACTCAGTTCTTAACTCAAAATCGACTCTTTCAAAACAAAGTCGCCTAGGGTAGATTGGATTCCTCTAAAAATTGATTTACACTAATGATCTTCGGTACTTGCTACAGGTTTGGACCTAAGTTCCAAACTGTGAACATCAAGTATCGGTACTCATCATGAGTACCGGTATCAAGTGGTCACAGTTTGTGAACTGGGTTTTTGCATGGACCTTACAAGTATCGGTACTCATCATGAGTACCGGTACATGTAGGTCATAAGACCCAAGTCTATGTGTCACAAGTACCGGTACTCACAATGAATACCGGTACCTAATGATTTGGTTGTACTGAATGTATGCAATCAGTACCAGTACCAAGAGTTCAATACCGGTACCAACTAACCGTTGTGACCAATCTGAATGGCTAGTTTGCAATTAATCATATTTCTAATGTTCCTAAAATACCCCTAACGGCTAGAATTCACGGGAGAGGTGATTAGTGGCTTATATAAGCACTCTTTGAGTGTTGATTTTTTACACATCTCTTAAAAAATCATACTCTTGCCTACACCTTCAATTCTCAATTTTCAAGCTGAAAAAGAGCTTGGTTTGTTGCATATCTTTCAAGGCCTCTCACCATTTGCAACAAATCATCAAAGGCGATTGTGCTTTTCTATATTCAATCGTTTGTTTTACGCCTTAGTTTTTCTTGTCAGATTTGGTTATACTTATTATAAGAAATATTCTTGTTGGAGACTTAGGAAATAGTTGTAAGCTACTACTTACATTTTGCTTACACCTATATCTTTATCTCTTTTCATATTTTGTAATTAGGTTGAGGTAACCCATTAATTACCTCTGATTTACTAAATTGATTCCCTCTGAGTTGAGGGAATCATGTTAAAAATCCTAAGTCAGGAGACTTAGGTAGTGGAGTACCCAAGTGAGGGGAACCACTATATATGTTCTGCCTTTGTCTTTTTTGTGGTTTGTTTTGTCTTGCAATTTTTATTTCCCACACTATTCATCGCCCCTTCTAGTGTCCTTGTGATTTACAGATCCTACACCAGCAACATCGAAGAACCATTGGATGGACTCTCGATGATTTGACTGGTATTAGCCCCTCTTATTGCACACACCGCATCTATACTGAATAGGGCACATGACCTTCTCGTGAAATGAAAGACGTTTGAATCGTAATCTGCAGGAGGTCATAAAAACGATATCATCAAGTGGTTAGATGCTGGGATCATCTGCCCAATCTTCGACAGTCGGTGGGTGAGTCCAATCCAGGTCGTGCCTAAGAAGGCTGGACTCACCGTGATCACAACTGAGATCGGAGAAATCATACCTACTCCTGTAGCAAATTCGTGGAGAGTTTGTATTGATTACAGAAGACTCAATACCTCCATGAAGAAGGATCATTTCCCACTACTATTTATTGATCAGATCCTCGAAAAACTAGCGAGAAATAGATTCTTCTTCTTTTTGGATGGGTACTCTGGTTATATCCAGGTGGCAATCCATCCTAAGGACCAAGAGAAGACCACTTTCACCTACCCCTTCGGGATGTACGCATTCAGAAGGATGCCTTTCGGTCCCTGCAATGCACCTGCTACTTTTTAACGGTGCATGCTTGCTATATTCTTAGATATGGTAAGTGATTATTTGGAAGTCTTCATGGATGACTTCTCAATTTCTGGCGAATCATTTGACGATTGCCTCCTGCACTTGGTCCAAATCCTCAGGTGGTGCACTGACATGAATCTGGTTCTTTCCTAGGAAAAGAGCCACTTCATGGTGCCTGAAGGAATTGTCCTGGGACATCTCATCTCCGAAAAAGGCATCCAAGTTGATCAAGCCAAGGTGAATCTGATCTCCAAACTCCCTATGCCTAGCTCGGTCAAAGACATCCGATCTTTCCTGAGGCACATCGATTTTTACCGTCGATTCATTCCTGATTTCTCGAAGAACGTACGCCCCTAGACTAATCTGTTATCTAAGGATGTCCCTTTTGAAATCTCCAAGGAATGCACTCAAGCATTTGAAATCCTACATGGTCGAGTTACCCAAGCTCCGATGCTACAGTCCCCCGATTGGTCTCAACCCTTTGAGATCATGTGTGATGCTTCTGATTTCACTATAAGAGTGGTACATGGGCAGAAAATTGACGGGAAACCCGTGGTTATCCACTATGCTAGAAACACACTTGACGAGGCTCAACGTAACTACATAGTTACTAAGAAAGAGCTGCGAGCCATAGTATTTGCCCTAGAAAAGTTCAGATTGTATCTTCTAGGTTCCTGTGTTATCATTTACTCTGATCACACAACTATGAGGCACCTCCTTGCGAAGAAGAACGTGAAACCTCGACTAATCCATTGGATATTGCTGTCACAAGAGTTTGACCTTGAGATTTGCGACAAGATGATAAAATAGAACTGGGTAGCTGATCACTTGTCCCGCCTTCCTTCTGACATTATCGACCCTTCCAAACCCATTACGGAACATTTTCCAGATGAGCACCTCCTAACTATCAGTACAGGGCTTCCATGGTTTGCTGATCTAGTAAACTACTTGGCATCACATCAAATCCAACCAGATTGGCCGAAGGCCAAGAAAGACAAATTTCTTTCTTATGCCAAGTACTACTTTTGGGAAAACCCGTATCTCTTCCGCATCGATGCTAATCAAACCATCCGATGATGTGTCTCAGAAGCGAAAATTCAAAACATCTTGTCCTTCCATGACCATGCATGCGATGGACACTTCTCTGGTCATAAAACTGTAGCAAAGTCCTCCAGTGCGGCTTCTATTGGCCCATGATTTTCGAAGATGCATACAATAACTGTAAGGCATGCACTCATTGCCAGACCTTAGGCAACATGAGCCGCCGTGATATGATGCCCTTACTGCTGATTCTCGTATGTGAAATCTTCAATGTCTGGGGAATTGATTTTATGGGACCCTTTCCTATTTCGGACGGCTTCGAGTACATTCTGCTCGCTGTTGACTACCTGTCCAAATGGATTGAAGCCATTTCGACCTGAACCAGTGATCATAAGGTGGTTATCAAATTCATTCATCTGAACATCCTTTCACGATTTAGGACTCCACATGCTATAATCTCCGATGGGGGGACCCATTTCACTAATGCTCAGTTCAGGTCACTGATGACTAAATACGGGGTGTCACACCGAATCTCTACTCCTTGTCACCACCAAACCAACGGTCTAGCTGAGCTATCGAATTGGGAGATCAAGAAAATCCTCCAGGTTACTGTTCGACCTGACAGGAATGACTGGTCATCCAGACTTCCAGAAGCTTTGTGGGCTTATAGGACCACCTAGAAAACCCAATTAGGTATGTCTCCCTTCAGATTGGTGTACGGGAAGGCATGTCACCTCCCCATCAAATTGGAGCACAAAGCCTACTTTGCAGTACGGAACTGCAATCTCGATCTTGCTAAGTTAGGAACACATAGAAAGCTTCAAATGAGCGAGTTCGATGAATTACGCCACATGTGTGAGAACTCACGAATTTACAAAGAGAGGGTTAAGGCCTTTCACGACAAGCACATATCCAGAAAGATCTTTTGCCCTGGTCAAAAAGTCCTACTCTTTTATGCCAAACTCAAACTATTCCCAGGAAAACTCTGATCAAAATGGATCGGACCTTACCTCGTCCAACGAATCTTTGGAAATGAAGCCGTCGAATGTAGTCAACTCAACCACGATTCAGAACCTTCTGTCGTGAACGGTCAAAGACTCAAACCGTTCATTGAACTTACTGATACAAATTTGGCTGAGACATCATGTACCTTCCATTCTCCTTGAGCTTATTGCGTCCTACCGATGGCGTTAAACTCAACGCTTAACGGGAGGCAACCCATAATTTTGAAAGACCCAAAACCTTTCTTGACACATTCCTTTGCTGAACTCATATTGCACTTTAGGGTTTATTTACTAGAATAGCTGTCTCCACCTCTGGTACATGTACCTGAGCTTGAAATCGTCTTCAACAATCATCCTAACCCATTCACCCACCCAAAACCTATTCTAATGAATGATCTAAGTTGAACTCGAACCCACATAATTTACAATGTCGACATTGCAAATCATAGGCATGGGGTGATATTAAAGTGGAAAATGCCATGAAAATCATCTCATAGGAAAGGGTTTCATCAAAAAAATCACATATCACAAAAATACCAAAAAAATAAAAAAATTCTTGAAAAAGAACAAAAAATGAGAGGAGAGGAAATTTTGGTGGCATATCAAATTTTGAGGAGAAAAAGGGGAGGAGATAAAAATGTCAAAAAGGAGCACAAGTTGAAAAGAAAAAGAAAAAGAGATAGTCATTAGTAAGAAATTAAGGAATTGACTTAGTTCTAAACCATATCAAAAGAAAGAAAATGAAAGGCAAACAGTGCTAATGAAATTAAGAAGGGATTAGTAGGAACGCTTGGTCGGGTGTGTTTTGCGTGTAAGAAATCGGGGTTACAAGTAACCCGTCGTCGTAGTTGCAAAACACGTCGATCAGATAAAATTTATACCGAAACTCCAAGGGAGTCCTGGGTCGAACATAAGGAGGTGACATTTACTTTACGTGAAAACCGCGCTTCGATCGTTTCTTTTTGGTATTTTAGGGATTTGACATTTTTTGTGTTTTTGAAATAAAAGACAAGCATAATGAATCACAAGATAGAAATGGAACAAATATAATATATATATCAATTCAATGTCGATTACAACGAACTATGAAAGCATAAAAAGAGAGGGAGGTGAGAGGAAATCTCCTGAATCGACTGCTCAGTGAGATGACGATGCCTGGCAGAAGCTCGGACGAAAGAGACGAGGAGTGGGACGACATAAGTGAGATGCAAGAGGATGTCGTGCTGACGAAACCTTTGGCATAACTCCAGAATGGAGGTGAGAAGACAGAGTTGATCTACTACCGGAATGGAGGTGGGAGGATGGCTGCAAGGTGACCTATGAAGGGAGATGGGAAGTTGGAGGAGTATTTGGTGGGGCAGAGGTTCGCTACACTAATAGGCTCCTTGGGAGCTTGAGAACAAGCTCTAATGGAGCGATGGTAGGCTTTCTAGAGCTTGGGAGTAGGTGGGAGCAGAGTAGATAGAGATGGCTTGGAAGGGTGGGTGCAGGTCCTTTTATAATGGAGGAGAAGAGACAAAAAATAGGTATGGGACCATTAGTTACATCCAAGCCGTCGCTGGAAACATCGCTGTAAGCAGCTCAAGCTCGGTGGCACCCACAGCTGGCATTGCCGGCATGCAATGATTTATTGACGGCTATAAGCATCGCTGTAAGTCCAGCTTATGTGTCGCTGTAGGTCCAGCCCATGCATAGCTGGCGCCATGCTCCTGCCTTCCCACGGGCGCACGCGCCCACGTGCTGGCGTTGCGCTGCACTGCACTGTGCGCATGTGCGCCTGCACGCCCGCACGCGCACCTGCACTGCTGCGCGCATGTGGTGCTACGTGCTTGTGCTGGCGGCCTGGGTTGTGCCACGTGGTGAAGTTTGGGCCGTCCATCTTCTTCTTGTTGTAGGGGTTGCTACAGAGATCGGATTGAGTCAATTTTCATGCCGTTAGGCTGCAATCGTCGACCCGAATCCATTAGCGTGGTTGGATTTATCATTTGAAGCTTCGAATTATGTCTCCTAGTCCCTTGGCCACTGATCTTCCTCAGACTGCATATGGTGCTTCGGGACTCTGATCGAGGTGATTTTAGAGGCATTGGACTCCGATCGTCATCTTGATCAGATCTGTATGGTTGAATCGTCAATCCGAGACTTCGAAATAAATATCCTTCTCTTAAAAGCACAAAAATGACACAATTAACCTAAATTAGATACAACTACTCTAAATGCAGAATGATGCATGCTATGCAATATTTATAACTTGAAATGCAAATATAAGCCTAGGAACATGCATGAATAGGCATTTTACTTTCAATAAATGTGTTTACATCATGCCCTCATGCCTATCTTTTCCTAGTCCCTAGCAAAATTAAACTATATGCTATGTATAAAAGTAAAATTATGATTAGATCGCTTAAGCCTAATTTATTTATTAACAGTAGAAAATTTCAACTAAGGTACTAAAATACGAAAACTCAACAATACCCGGGTGTCTACCAGAATGTAGACTGCCCAAGTTCTCACCTTATTTGAGAAGGAAAGATATATATTTTTTATTTTTCTTCTTTTCTAATTTCTTTGTACTTTTGGAGTTTGAGAGTTCCAAGATAACTTTTTACGGCTACCTGACATGCCCAGGACTCGAAAAGGACTCTAAGTACTAAGCAAGTTTGTGGAAAATTGATAGACTCAAAAAACGGTTGTTAAGATGGACTTCGGGTTTCTTTGACCCTAGGTGACCTTGCCTAAAGGTTTATCTTTACGATCGGTAGCTTTCTCCCTACTTCTTTTATTTATGGGGTCAACACAAGGGCGAACCTAGTATATATCTCCCAGGTTTATTCTACTTACCTGCTTCTTCCCTAAGTGTTTTGGGAATTAATGTGTATTTTTCTTTTTTTTTTATGAGATGGGTTGTGGACAACCGGTCGATGAACTATTACCACTGAGAACTTGCCAGTCATATTCATGCGATGAAGTGTGGTTTTATTTGTCTTTTATTTTCTCCTTCTTTTTCTTTTTTTTCTTTTCTTTTTGAGTGTTTTTTTTTTCTTAGTAGGTGGCTTCCCTGATCTAAGATTTACCTAAAGGTAGTATAATGAAATGGTCTTGTGACTAGGCTCTAGACAACCAGCCGATGAGTTGTTACCACCGACAACTTGCCAGCCATACCACCCAAGTCTGCCCATTGGCTACCCAATTTCTGTAAAAACCATTTGAAAGTGAGTCAGTCCAGAAAAATGTGTTTAGCTGCTTAGCCTTAAAGTCCCCCCAAATCAGAGGACAAGTTGATAAGTCGGATACATATCATCCAAAATTATTTACCGAATTAAAATAAATTTTAATTGGCAAGGACCCGAGACTAAATCCACATTCGAGTGGACACTCGGCCTAATTAAGCCCGAAGACCTGAAGAGTCTAAGTGTTTAGGTCCTCTCGTATCATTTCCTAAAGTTAATAACTTTCAAATGCCTAAGTTTTCTTTTCCTAATTTCTTTCCCTTTTTAATTTTTTTTAAAAAATTTTAATTTTTTTTAATTTTATAAGAAACTAAAAGAAATTACACGAAGTTAACATATTGATTTCAGGAATTGATTATCCACCCCCCATCACTAAATGATGCATTATCCTCATTGTAAAAATAGACATGAAAAGGGCAGAGTAAACAAAACATCACCTGAGTGTCGTGAAAATCCAATCAACTCCGCAAAGAGAAGAGTGTATACACACGTGCTAAGTTTAATGCCTTCAGCTAGGCATAACATACATACAGAGAAGAAATTGAGAATTCACAAGTGTGGGTTAGAGTCAAAATCAAAAGGTTGATCTTGAAACCCATCCGCAGAAGATGTACAAAGATGTCAATGAGATTATGGTGCAGACCCATGCCCCAGGGTCGAGTAGTTCTCAAGTTCTTGATGAAAATCACCCAGAACCGAAGCTTGTTGTGTTTGCGAGGCTAAACCTGCTATTTAGTGGTGTTCAACCCAAGACCAAAGTGACAGACAAAGGGTAAAGATAGTTCAATAGGTGCGGTTGTCCACTTAACATCTAGCTCAGAAAAATAATCAGTTATTCCAAGCTTGGGTTGCACGTGAATGATATCATAAGGGTCTGCAAAGAAGATAGGTGGTTTTAGGTCAATAAGTACCCTTATATCCAAACTTGTTTTTCCCTCAAAATTAACCTCCCAAATTTTTATTTCCAACTTCCTATCCTCTGAAATCAAGGTTTCTGGGACCTCCAGATCATTGTACACCCCATCTAAAGTACCCAAGTCCAATAATTGTGGCTGAATCAGGATTGACTTGGGCACAAAGATCTCAGAAGTCAGCTCTTCGGGGTGCAAATGCGGATTGGGGTCATTGATTGAATCATCAGGATTCAAATCCTCCAAGTTAACCTCAACTGAATCCAAATCTTCAATGAACGGGCTATCAAATGGTTCATCAAATTCCTCATGCCTGTTTCTCACTAAAATCATTTTCCTTATGTTCAAGTGAGACTTCACCTAAAGATTCTTCACCCTCAAGGTCAAAGAATTGATGATCCTCATTTATATATGTCTCAAAATCATAAAACATTTCATGATCCAAGGAGGCATAATTTTCTTTGTTTCCGGACTTGGGGATCTTGAGTGAATCAATCGATTCATCCTCAAATGGTTTCTTTAGCCCAACCTGGTCATCCCCGATCTCAGAAAATGTATCCCCCCCGATAGGCGCCTGAGCAGGTTTAGACATTGGCTCTCCTGAAGGGGGTTCATCTTGAGAATCATCCCAAGATTTGACTAGTGCAACCACAAATTTCATCCTCAACATTGGTAATTTCCCAAGAAAAAACTCACCCAGGTCCTTATACCTAACACTTTGAAGCAAATCGAATAGAGAACTATTAAGTTCATCAATCATTTTGATCATAGGATCCAGTGCTTCAGTGCATGGTGTTGGCTGGGCTTCTAAAGAATGTATGGTGTTCCTCAAATTAGCCAACACTCTATCTTGGATCTGGTTCACCTGAACCGACTGGCTTGATTCAGGTTTGGGTGGGTTTGGGTTGAATCTAGGGGAGTCAAGATGTCGAGGTTCTCGGGTCCCTCCCTGAAAGTAGGTCATTCTAGGTTGTTCAAAGGATGGTGGCGACCAATATTCAGTGGAATACTAGGGAGGGTAGGTGTTATAATCATGATATCCTTCATGATTGTAAATCAGGTTGGTTTAGTCATCAAAGGATGGAGATCTATAATAATTGTAGCTCTTGGTGGGATAGTAATCATAGTCTTGTCAAGGGTTAGGCCCTGGACACTGAGGTCCAGATTCATATCCCCAATCAAAGTCATCTTGGCTAGTGGATGGATAATTACAAGTTAAGTCGGCACAGTAATCATCTTGGGGGTAAGTGGTGGTAAGTGGATAGGTTGTGAAATGTGTGAAGGATGTGGAAGGGTACATGATGAAGTAAGGAGGGAAATCAGAAGAGAAAGGAGCTCTACAATAAAAAAATACAAGCCTATCCTTAGTTTGGGAAGCTTAAAGGTGTACAGACTCTCAGAATCCATCCTAAGATTATAGACGATTTACTCTACTTATGTCCAGGCAATCCAACCAGTTAGAAGGAGGTACTGGGGAGAAGGGTCTTCCTTTGGCTTGTGCCTCCGGTTCCTAGTGTACCCCTCAGCTGCAGTCGTTTGATGCTACTCCCCTAGCAAGACATCAGATTGACTAGTATAAGCAGGTTAATCATGAACAACCTCAATCTGGATCCCGAAGAGCAAACTAGTCCTTAGGGCCAATGTCTAATCAATTTTAGTTAGGCTTGGCACAATGGTGCTTCAGGAATGTGATGGGCCCTTTAGATGGGTTGTACCCTTAATAATCAGTTAAAATGTGTGTGCGTGTACTACCAGGGTTCTCAAACAAGGTTATTTGATGATGTGTCTTTTAGGGTTCAACCTTGTTTAGTAGCTTTTAGGGTTTAATTCTTAGGTTGGTTCAATCAAGGTTTAGTAAAACACTCCAAGTTTTGAAAGCATGGGTGATGATATGTTCCTTTAAAAATCAAAAATAATGTGGAGTGCCTAGTTCTGCCCTAACAATCAACCCTAAGTGGCAAGCTACTTGATAGATCAGTTTTAGATTGAGTGGTGCAGCCCAAATAGCTCAATCAATTGGCCTATTGCACCACATAGTTAAGGCACACAATAATGCTTAACCTATTCAGATTTCTACTCACTTATGTGTATTTAGTTGAAGTGTACCAGGTCCATAAGTCAGATCCTGGTTAAGTGGTAGAATCAAAGTGATTGTGCGCCTTAGGATAAGAAGTTGTGGGTGTTAAGTGTGTAGCTTTTAGAAAATCCAACAATCAGAAAACACTTTTCTTTTATTTTTTTTATTTATGTGGATGGTGAGGTGAGTGGAGGTGGCAAATAAACAACCAAATCTATCCTAGGGTTTATAAAAAACACCTAAGTTGATTTGGGTTTGAGTTATTCAGTTATGGAATGAAAACTAAGGTGGGGGTGGTGTGGGGGACACTTACAAAACACTCTACTCGCACTTTACTCCGGTCTACCGCACTTGGATCTCCATGCTAGGGTACCTACAATATAGTAGATCAAAGACAAGTAGGGTTAGTGCTATGTAAATGCAAAGAAACACAATAAACAATAAAGTAAATTCCGTTGCCTCCCAGGCAACGGTGCCAAAATGGTCGGGTGTGTTTCGCGTGCTAGAAATCGAGGTTGCAAGTAACTCATCGGCATAGTTGCAAAACACATCGATCAAATTAAATTTATACCGAAACTCCAAGGGAGTCCCGGGTCGAACACAGGGAGGCGACATTTACTTTACATGAAAATTGCGCTTCGATCGTTTCTTTTTGGTATTTTAGGGTTTTGATATTTTTTGTGTTGAAATAAAAGACAAGTAGAATGAATCACAAGATAGAAATGGAACAAATATGATATATATATCAATTCAATGTTGATTACAATGAACTATGAAAGCATAAAAAGAGAGGGAGGTGAGAGGAAATCTCCCAAATCGGCTGTTCGGTGAGACGACGGTAGCCGGCGGAAGCTCGGACAAAGGAGGTGAGGAGCATGACGACAGAGGTGAGATGCAAGAGGACGCCATGTTGAGGAAAGCTTCGACGTAGCTCCAGAATGGAAGTGAGAAGACAGAGTTGATCTGCTACCGGAATAGAGGTAGGAGGACAGCTCTAAGCTGACCTATGAGGGGTGATGGGAAGTTGAAGGAGTATTTGGTAGGGCAGAGGTTCGCTACATTAGTAGGCACCTTGGGAGCATGAGAACAAGCTCTAATGGAGTGTTGGTAGGCTTGCTAGAGCTTGGGAGTAGGTGGGAGTAGAGTAGGTAGAGATGGCTTGGAAGGGGGGTGTAGGTCCTTTTTAGTGGAGGAGAAGAGGCAAAAAATTGGTATGGGACCATTAGTGACATCCAAGCCGTCGCTAGAAACGTCGTAGTAGGCAGCTCATGCCCGGTGGCACCCACAGCTGGCTTTGCTACCATGCGATGAATTGCCAACGGCTGTAAGTGTCGCTGTAAGTCCAGCTCATGCATCGGTATAGGTCCAGCCCAAGCATAGCTGGCGCCGCGCTACTGCCTTGTCGCACATACGCGCGCCCAAGCGCACATGCTGCGCTACGCTATGCTATGTGCATGCATACCTACGCGCCCTCATGTGCACCCACGCTGCTGGCGCATGCGATGCTGCGTGCGTGTGTTAGCGGCTTGGGCTGCGCCACGTGGCGCAGTTTGGGCCCTCCATTTTCTTCTTGTTGTAGGGGCTGCTATAGAGGATAGATTGAGTTGATTTTTGCACTGTTAGGCTGCGATCGTCGACCTAAATCCATCCTCATGGTCGGATTTATCATTTGAAGCTCCAAATTATGTCTCCTAGTCCCTTGGCCATTGATCTTCCTCGGACTGCATATGGTGCTACGGGACTACGATCGATGCAATTTCAGAGGCGTTGGACTCCGATCATTGTCTTGATCTGATCCGTACGGTCGGATCGTCAATCTAAGGCACCAAGATAAATATCCTTCTCTCCTAGCCATAAAAAGGATGCAATTAACCTAAATTATATACAACTATTCTAAATGCAGAATGGTGCATTATTTGTAATATTTATAACATGAAATGCAAAGCTAAACCTAGGAACATGCATGAATAGGCATTTTACCCTCAATAAATGTGTTTACATCAATGCTGATTTTAGGCCTTTTGGGCTATAATCCTAGGCTTAAAAATTCAAGTACTCACTAAGATTTAGATAGTCCACAAGAGGTTGAGGAAAATGCAAAGCTTAAGTATTAGGTCTAAGGCTTAAGGTGTATTCAGCCTCCTTAACTAACCTCTGGTGTGCGAGACTTGGTAACCTAAGCACCCCAATCCACACATTATCAGGTTCAGTACGCTTTAGTATAAAAATCACGCAAATGCATTTAACTTGTTATGAAAAGGTCACCTAGACTAGGAGTGGCTGATCAACACAAGTTCATTTGGACGAGTTCCTAGTGCGGAGAGATGGGAAATTCCCCTCGAAGATGCGTAATAACAAATCATCTCCTTGGTGCTTGTCTCCTAGGATATCTACATATCCTACAGGGGGCATGTAAGCACCCTGTGCTAGTTCAGATGCCATAGGTGGCATTATCTCAAAATGTCAATTGTCAGGGTCTGGATTTAGCTACAGAATGCCATGGGTGGGATTATCTCGATATCTCGAAAGCCAGGGTCCTGGGGGTTGCCATGGTCGGTGCTATCTCGAAGCATTGATTACCAGGGACCCTTTGAGGATTGATGTTGGGGACTAGGAATCCGATACAAACCATGTTGTAAATCCAATCCGAAGCTAGAAATAAAAAGAAAAGAGAGAGAAAACTCTCCAAAAAAAAGAAAAATTCCTCTGTCCCTCTCTGACAAAAGTGCACTACAAACTGAACCGAGGCTAAAACATTTTATAAGCATGGGTACTTTAACTGCAATGTTCAATGAACCTTAGGATAGTTCTTGTGGGCGTGAGAAACCTTCGTGGTGAACTGAGGCTAGAGGTGGTCTGGTTCGAATCTTGGTTAGTACTTGAGTACCTCTAGGCCTACTATTGGCATCCTAACCTAATCTACAGAAGAAAGCACACATCAAAAGTTTTAAGCATCAAAAGATTTTATGGTCTAGAATCAAAGCTAACACCTTTAAATTTTGCTAAGGAACTAGTAAAAGCTAGGCATCGAGGTATGATGGAAACACCATCATGAGCCCTAACTAGCTCATTTTGACCTAATGAAGTCAATAAATTCTCCTACATAACCGATTGAAGGTCATACTCCATTGCATAGCCATTCTGAGAGAAAAATAAGAAACTAAGGTTAAAACTGTAATTTTACCAGCTTATCATAATGCAGTACAACAACGGGTTTTCTCAAGGGCAGAATAAGGGTCAAATGGTCTTAATAAGATAACAAGTGGGTTGGATTAAACAGAAAAGGATTTGTGTGTGTTTTAAGAATTAAATGACTTTTTAAAACCCTAAAAATAGACTCACTTAATTAACCAAGGTTCTGATTAGGATAAAATTCACTTAAATCCTCTAAAAATCATAGAAAAATATTCTCTATGGTTTAGTACCTTCAAATTGGCCATCAGAACCCTTCTTGACCTAAAATGGAGCCTTAGATAGATATTTACCCTAATTTGGATTTTTGCATAAATTACCAAGTCAAACGTGATCAAAACCAAAATCCAACTTCACCATTGGATTCCTTAGGTGCAAATTAGGTTTGTACCAAAATTTAGACCTAAGGATAACTTCTCTTGACCTAGTTTGCAAAAAGGTCCTGTCTGATTACATTTATACCCTCAACTTTGAAAAACCCTTGCAATCAGCCCCCTAACTTCTTTGACATCTTGACAATTATGTCCCGCTGCCATTATCGTGGAGGAAACCTACTCCAACGACCTATGATAGGAGATTTCTCCTTGATTGCTAGGAGAATCTCTTCTAAAATTGGATGGAAGATTCTCTGAGAAATTCTCTCTAGTACGAACCCAAGCATGCACTATGATTCCCTCCCAATCCCTCATGAGAACGCATGAGAGATTTGGGTATCTAAAAAGCTCTCAAGTCCGGCGACCTTCCAAGCTTGGGAAGCTTTCTTCCCAAGCCCTAACCTCCCCTCAGATCCTTACTTAAAGAAGCCTAGATCCTCCCGAACTCCTCACGCTCGAATTCAGCCGTTAATCCACTCAAATTCCTCTCTCCCTCATAGCCGAAGGCTCCTCGATGTCCAACGATCCCCCTGCCCTTTCTCGTCATCCATCTACCATACTTGTGGTGAGTTCATCCTCCCAGCTCTCGTCCGCGTCTCGCCGTGCCAGCAGGCGCCACTTCCTCCTTCATCCTCACCATTCCCACCTCACCGGAGCCGCCTTAATCTCTGGCGTCGGCCACACCAGACCTGATGCCATCACTACCCCAATTTGTCCATCAACTTCCTAGCTAGGTCCTCTGTGCCATCTACTTTCTTCTCTACTCTTTATCTTCCAAATCCGACCACCAACACCCCTTCGCACCTACATCTCCTCCATCTCCAACCACCCACTCCGCGAGGCCATCATACCTCCACAGCCCACCAAAACCCTCGCCGACAAGCCCAAAACCTTTGCCAAACATCCCTGATGATTTCCACTCTATTCATTTGCCTCTCCACTCACTCACACGCACCCCCGAACATACTAACTCATACACAGTTTGACCTCGGTACGCACTCACAATCACTCTCACTCCCTGCCACCACCCCCATCACATCGCACGTGCTTCGGTGATACTCCCTGAGTTCTCTAATGAGGTCGAGAGGCTATTTTATTGATTTCAGGTGCATGACCTTGTCCGCCATTGGCGAGCAAGCTTCGAGCTTTCTTGAGGCTGCTGGAGGTGCCCTTCGCCTAGGTTGAAGTCCCAATCTACGCGGAAATGGCTTGCGCATGGTCCCAGGTCCTCAACTAAAGACGTGAGCCTCACGTCTTGCTACAATTGGAAGGACACTCCCTGTTGTAGATGTGAGAAGAAAGGGTGGGTGGATAGTCCCACATCGGCAGCTATTGAAGCCGAACACCTACATAAATTGAAAAAGTGTTGGTAGCTATTCGCCTTAAATTCACGGGGTGAGGTCCCTCTCACCCGCTCACCCAGCCTCGTCCGCGACATGCCCTTGCGGACCTGGCTGACCCATTTACCTGCCTGGTCTGCACTCCTCGCTCACCACTACACGTCCGTGAGCCTAGACCCGGGTGAAGGTTTTTCCCTACCAGGAGGGGTGACGTAATAAAATTGCGGAAATAAAAATATAAAGCAATCTCACAAAAATAAGCAATCGCACAATGTACACAAAGATTTTTAGGTGGAAACCCAAACCGGGTGAAAACCACCACCTAACCCTCTCGAGTTAGGATTTTCCGATGAACCTAGTTGATCAAATCCACTAACCGAATCACTTTGAACGAGGGTGATTAACCTCAATACAACCACGCTACAAGTACGAGGGTAGCGTTCCTCAACCCCTTCTCTCCACGAGAAGGATTTTGCCCCACGAAGGAGACGGGAATTCGCAAAGCGAATACCCAACCAAAATACAAAGATAAAATAAAACAACAGTCCTATAGAGCCAACAAAATTAAACCGAGCTTCTATAGGAAATAGGAAACTCCCCTTTGCAAGGAGTGCGTCGACGATGATGCGGTGCGTGTGCCACGCGACGGCGCAACTTCGCTCTCGTGGACAACGGTGGGAGAGCGGGTGCGCAACGGTTGGATGCTCTCAAGATGTAGAACTTGAGCTTAGAGAGCAAGAGCTTCTTGGACACAAGAGTGTGAGAGTGTATAGCTAAGTGTGTCTTGTGTCTTTCTTGGTGTGTGTTTGTGTTGCAAGGGTTCCCCTCTATTTATAGAGGCCTTAGGAAGGCTTTGGAAGGCTTAGGAAGGGTTCTATAGCCGTTGGGAACAAAGTCCAAGTGAATCAGCCCGAAATCAGGAACAATCATTGTTTTGACAGGCTTATCAGACGTCTAATTCTAGCATCAGACGTCTGGAAGGCCACTTTAAGACGTCCGATTCAAAGGTCAGACGTCTGATTTTGGGCGGGTCTCTCCCTGACTTGGATCAGATCTAAATAGGGTTTTTACGCAAGTCCATCAGACGACATACAGGACGTCTGGCACTATGTCTGGACGTCTGGAAACCTACTTTTACTGTGGGAATTGATTTCCAAACGTTGCAACGGCTAGAAAATCTCTGAGAAGAGATTTCGGGTCAGCCGAGGCAAAACGGTCATTTATCAGACGTCTGGTAAGTCCTAAGGACGTCTGATAAGGCTCTAACGGTCATAATCTTGAGTGTCTTCTAAGCCAGCCAACGGTCCACTAATTGGACGTCTGGCAAAGTCATCAGACGTCTCCTAAGACGTCTGGTCTAAGGTCTGGACGTCTGATTTCATCAGACAGAACTAACTATGTCCAGCCTAACTGTTATCAGACGTCTGAAAAAATAGTCAGACGTCTTAAAATACTTCATCAGACGTCTGATTTTGGGATTAGACGTCTGAAATTGCTGTTTGAGCCCTATTTTGGTTTTCTAAGTATTCTACAGAAAACCTAAGTATCCTAGGGTTGTGCAGGTGTTCCTAGGACTACTTTTAGGGTACTTTGAGGCTCTTTAACATAATGTTCTAAGGAATCAAAAAGAGTAAGAAAATAAATACAAGAGATACATGAAAGGATAAAAAAGAATCTATCCTATTCTTCTTTTCTTCCATCTCCAATCTTTCGCTCCACACGAACCTCCTGTGTTTTCCGTCAAGCTCCTCCAATCCGTCCTGGATGCGAGCTTGAACTCCGTCTAAACACATCCTCATTTGCAATTGACCTGAAATCTAGGACTCAAATTGCAAATGTTAAATAACACGTGTTTTGTTATCATCAAAACAAATGATCGTGGCGCTCTAGCACCAACAATCTCCCCCTTTTTGATGATGACAAAACCGTAAATAATAATGCATAAAAATCAGAGAGCAAGAGCTTCTTGGACACAAGAGTGTGAGAGTGTATAGCTAAGTGTGTCTTGTGTCTTTCTTGGTGTGTGTTTGTGTTGCAAGGGTTCCCCTCTATTTATAGAGGCCTTAGGAAGGCTTTGGAAGGCTTAGGAAGGGTTCTATAGCCGTTGGGAACAAAGTCCAAGTGAATCAGCCTGAAATCAGGAACAATCATTGTTCTGACAGGCTTATCAGACGTCTAATTCTAGCATCAGACGTCTGGAAGGCCACTTTAAGACGTCTGATTCAAAGGTCAGACGTCTGATTTTGGGCGGGTCTCTCCCTGACTTGGATCAGATCTAAACAGGGTTTTTACGCAAGTCCATCAGACGACATACAGGACGTCTGGCACTATGTCTGGACGTCTGGAAACCTACTTTTACTGTGGGAATTGATTTCCAAACGTTGTAACGGCTAGAAAATCTCTTAGAAGAGATTTTGGGTCAGCCGAGGCAAAACGGTCATTTATCAGACGTCTGGTAAGTCCTAAGGACGTCTGATAAGGCTCTAACGGTCATAATCTTGAGTGTCTTCTAAGCCAGCCAACGGTCCACTAATTGGACGTCTGGCAAAGTCATCAGACGTCTCCTAGGACGTTTGGTCTAAGGTCTGGACGTCTGATTTCATCAGACAGAACTAACTATGTCTAGCCTAACAGTTATCAGACATCTGAAAAAACAGTCAGACGTCTTAAAATACTTCATCAGACATCTGATTTTGGGATTAGACGTCTGAAAATGCTGTTTGAGCCCTATGTTGGTTTTCTAAGTATTCTACAGAAAACCTAAGTATCCTAGGGTTGTGCAGGTGTTCCTAGGACTACTTTTATGGTACTTTGAGGCTCTTTAACATAATGTTCTAAGGAATCAAAAAGAGTAAGAAAAAAAATACAAGAGATACATGAAAGGATAAAAAAGAATCTATCCTATTCTTCTTTTCTTCAATCTCCAATCTTTCGCTCCACGCGAACCTCCTGTGTTTTCCGTCAAGCTCCTCCAATCCGTCCTGGATGCGAGCTTGAACTCCGTCTAAACACGTCCTCATTTGCAATTGACCTGAAATCTAGGACTCAAATTGCAAATGTTAAATAACACGTGTTTTGTTATCATCAAAACAAATGATCGTGGTGCTCTAGCACCAACAATCTCCCCCTTTTTGATGATGACAAAACCGTAAATAATAATGCATAAAAATCCTCCCCCTTTTTGACATTATCAAAAAGGTTTAATTGATTTTACATTTCCTATAACTCCCCCTTAAAACATGCTCTTCTATGAGTTTATTTTAACAAAGGTAATATTCTCCCCCTTTTTGTAACAATGCGATAGCTATTATTTTTCTCCCCCTTACTAAAGGAAATTTAGCTACCTTATTTCTCCCCCTTAAAAATTGACAATTAGCTCATCATTTTTTAACTCCCCCTATCTAAATGCTTATGATAATAAGATAGGGTTAAGAATTTTTACCTCACCTACCATGGCCAATAAAATGGCCCGAATGGTGGTGGTGGATGCCACATCGGATGGGGCTCCCATCAGTAGCTTGGAGGCCCGGGCATTGGCGCCGGTCTCCAATCTGGTGGTCGACGTGCGGCGGGTCCGTCGTTTGTTCGCCGTCTCGTCGGTCTTCTTGTTCTCCTCCTTGGTCTACTCCTTAGTTCTCCTAACTCGAGTTGACCAGCCTTGAGTTTGTAGGTCCAGTCCTGTGTATTGTAGTTATCCCTGAATCCTACAAAACAAGATTCTAATTCTTTTTTCGGTATCCAAGTGGGCTTGGATCCGGATTTGTTTGAGGGTCTCCTTGATGGAGATCCTTTCTCAACCTTAGGGCTATAAAAATTATCAACTTTGTTGATTAATTTGTTAGAATTTTCCCTAAGACATGCGATTTCTTTTTCTATAATATCCATCTTAGTCTTTAAATGAGAAATTTCTAACTTTAGACTATTATTTTCCTCAATCAATTTATTATTTTCATTGATGAGGTTTTTATTTTCTAAAAGCTGGTTATTAGGACTAGAGCTACTTTCTAGGTCCCTAAGCTTTATTTCTAACCTATCATTTTCACTTCTAAGAAAACTAAGGTTCTTCTTCATGCTTTTGTTTTCTATTTTTAGAGATTTACTAAGCTCAAATAGTTCATTAAAAGCTTCTTGTAAATCGAAATTTACCTCATCGTCGGAGTCGCTTCTGCTTTCGCTGTCGCTATTGGTTCCTCTAGCCATGAAACCAAAGCAAGCGGTTTCCTCCTTCTCGTGATCTTCTTCCGAGCTTGTCTCTTCATGAGTGCCTTCCAACCTTCTCCATATCTCGTGGGCGGTGGTGCACTCTTGGATTTTCTCGAACTCCTTCAGACTCAACGCGCAATACAAGGCATTCATTGCCTTTGCGTTGAGGTTGAGATTCTGAACCTGATCTTCTGAGTAACCTTTTGCAGGTTTCTTGGGAATCAAAAATGCGGATTCGCATTTTTCCCACACCCGGAAGTCGTAGGCCTGCAACCACATAGTCATACGATTTTTCCAATAAATGAAATCTATATCTACAAAATGTGGTGGTCGCGAGGTATCATGTCCTTCAGTGCACACGAATGCTTTTCCCTCCATGTCTAGATCCTCGCCGGTTTGTAACGCCGATAACGCGAGACCTGCTCTGATACCAATTGAAGGTTTTTCCCTACCAGGAGGGGTGACGTAATAAAATTGCGGAAATAAAAATATAAAGCAATCTCACAAAAATAAGCAATCGCACAATGTACACAAAGATTTTTAGGTGGAAACCCAAACCGGGTGAAAACAACCACCTAACCCTCTCGAGTTAGGATTTTCCGATCAACCTAGTTGATCAAATCCACTAACCGAATCACTTTGAACGAGGGTGATTCAACCTCAATACAACCACGCTACAAGTACGAGGGTAGCGTTCCTCAACCCCTTCTCTCCACGAGAAGGATTTTGTCCCACGAAGGAGACGGGAATTCGCAAAGCGAATACCCAACCAAAATACAAAGATAAAATAAAACAACAGTCCTATAGAGCCAACAAAATTAAACCTAGCTTCTATAGGAAATAGGAAACTCCCCTTTGCAAGGAGTGCGTCGACGATGACGCGGTGCGTGTGCCACGTGACGGCGCGACTTCGCTCTCGTGGACAACGGCGGGAGAGCGGGTGCGCAACGGTTGGATGCTCTCAAGATGTAGAACTTGAGCTTAGAGAGCAAGAGCTTCTTGGACACAAGAGTGTGAGAGTGTATAGCTAAGTGTGTCTTGTGTCTTTCTTGGTGTGTGTTTGTGTTGCAAGGGTTCCCCTCTTTTTATAGAGGCCTTAGGAAGGCTTTAGAAGGCTTAGGAAGGGTTCTATAGCCGTTGGGAACAAAGTCCAAGTGAATCAGCCCGAAATCAGGAACAATCATTGTTCTGACAGGCTTATCAGACGTCTAATTCTAGCATCAGACGTCTGGAAGGCCACTTTAAGACGTCTGATTCAAAGGTCAGACGTCTGATTTTGGGCGGGTCTCTCCCTGACTTGGATCAGATCTAAACAGGATTTTTACGCAAGTCCATCAGACGACATACAGGACGTCTGGCACTATGTCTGGACGTCTGGAAACCTACTTTTACTGTGGGAATTGATTTCCAAACGTTGCAACGGCTAGAAAATCTCTGAGAAGAGATTTTGGGTCAGCCGAGGCAAAACGGTCATTTATCAGACGTCTGGTAAGTCCTAAGGACGTCTGATAAGGCTCTAACGGTCATAATCTTGAGTGTCTTCTAAGCCAGTCAACGGTCCACTAATTGGACGTCTGGCAAAGTCATCAGACGTCTCCTAAGACGTCTGATTTCATCAGACAGAACTAACTATGTCCAGCCTAACAGTTATCAGATGTCTGAAAAAACAGTCAGACGTCTTAAAATACTTCATCAGACGTCTGATTTTGGGATTAGACGTCTGAAAATGTTGTTTGAGCCCTATATTGGTTTTCTAAGTATTCTACAGAAAACCTAAGTATCCTAGGGTTGTGCAGGTGTTCCTAGGACTACTTTTAGGGTACTTTGAGGCTCTTTAACATAATGTTCTAAGGAATCAAAAAGAGTAAGAAAATAAATAAAGAGATACATGAAAGGATAAAAAAGAATCTATCCTATTCTTCTTTTCTTCCATCTCCAATCTTTCGCTCCACGCGAACCTCCTGTGATTTCCGTCAAGCTCCTCCAATCCGTCCTGGATGCGAGCTTGAACTCCGTCTAAACACGTCCTCATTTGCAATTGACCTGAAATCTAGGACTCAAATTGCAAATGTTAAATAACACGTGTTTTGTTATCATCAAAACAAATGATCGTGGTGCTCTAGCACCAACACCGGGTACGTGCCTGACCTGATTACTCGGATACCCTGTGGCTCTGAGACAGCAGATCCTAAGAGAGAAAAAGAGAGGAGAGTCACGTGGGTAGGGGGAGGGTTTTGCTATAGGAATCTTCGGCTGACACTTAGCAGATTTCTGATGAGGAAAGATAGAGAAGAAGAGGTGGAGGCTTGAAGCTAATGAAGAGAAAGTAGTTAAGGGCCAAAGAAGAAGAAAGCTAAAGGCAAATGAAGAAGAAGAAGGCTTGTAGAGGTCGTAGCTGAGAAAGCCAAGAAGGAAGAAGTAGGTCTGAAGAAAGAGCTGAAGAGGAAAGGAAGAGTCAGAGAAAGTAGAGAAAGAGAAGAAAAGAAGTAGACAACTTTAAGTCGTCTGATTTTCAAATCAGACGACAGAATTAGCTCTCATTTCATACATTTACATTGAGTTCCTTAGTGATATTGTAGGAGTATTTGGTGATCAAAATCACAATTTTACTCCCATCTTTTTGCACATTGCTACAGATATTATTGCAAATTCTTTTAGTTTGAATTGTGATCTTGATTTGTAAATCCCATATAGCTCCCTGTGTTCGACCTCGGAACTTTTTCGAGTAATAATATTATATTTGTTTGAACTCTATCTCGACTATACTGCAACACAACACTTCTTAAACACTAACTTAGTGCGATCAAACACCAAATCTCTCATGTGTTCGCATGAGAGATTGGGAAGGTTGTTGGGCTCAAGCCAGATTCATTGGAAAGAGAACTTCTCAATGAATCTCCCTTCCAATTTTGGAATGGATTCATTGATCAAAGGAGTTCTCTTCAATCAAAGGTCACAGGAGAAGGATTCCTCCATGATAATGCTGGAGGGACCTATTTGCAAATAGTGAAGACAAAGATAGGGGCCTAATTGTAAGGATTTTGAAAGTTAGGGGCATGTGTGTGAGAGAAAAACCTCAGACAGAACCATATCGCAAACAAGGTCAATATGATCTCATATTAGGCCAAAACATTGGTACAAACCTAATTTGGATCCAAGGAATCCAATGGTGAAGTTAAATTTATGTTTTGACCATGTTTGGCTAGAGAAATTGCATAATTACCCAAACTAGTGCAAAAGTTTATCTGTGGCTCTATTTTAGGTCAGGACGGGTTCTGATGGTCAAATTGAAGGTACTAAACCCTAGAAAATATTTTTCTATGATTTTTGGAGGGTTTATGTGAATTTTATCCTAACCAAAACCTTAGTAGATTAAGTAGGTCTATTTTAGGGTTTCAGATGTCATTTAATTCCTCAAATGTGAGGAAACTCATTTTTGTCTGCATGAACCTACTTGGTAGATATTGAAGTCCATTTGACCTTTAATTAGCCCTTGAGAAATTTTTTGATTATTGTACAATTGAGTTATGCTGTTAAAACTGTAGTTTTACCCCTATTTTACTGTTATTCTCTCAAAATAATTATGCAATGAATTATGGTCATTTGGCGGTTATGTAGGAGAATTTAATGATGGAATATGAATAAATAATGCTAGATATGGCTGATTATGACATTATCATCAGTTGCCTCCCTTTTGATTTGTGAGACTTAGTAACCTAAGCATCCAAAAATCACACATTGGTCAGGTTCAGTGCGCTTAATGAAATAAAATGCCAAAAGTGTTCGATTTTGAAAAGGTTTTCCCAAAGATCTGGCTTAGGAGCAGCTCGATGACATAAATTGGCTGGACGAGTTCCCAGCGCGGAGAGGCAGAATGAAAAATATTCCCCTCGATGATGCATAATAACATATCATCTCCTCATTGCCTATCTCCTAGGATATCTAAAAATCCTACCAAGGGCATGTAAGCACCATGTACTGATTTGGGTGCCATGGGTGGGATTATCCCGAAATGTTGATTGCCAAGGCTTGGATATGGCTACAAAACACCATGGGCAGCAATATCTCAAAGTGTCGAAAGCTAGGGTTCTAGGGTTGCCACGGGCGATGCTATCTCAAAGCATCGAAAGTCAAGAACCCTACAAGGATTGATGATGGAGATAAGGAATTCGATACAAATCATGTTTTAGGGCCAATTCTATGTTACATTTAGGGGAATATAAAAAAAAGGGAGAAAAATCTCAAAATAAATATCCCTCTCTATCTCTCTTACCAAAAATGCATCGGAAAACTGAACCTAAACTTGCTACAAATATGCACGGGTGCTTTAACTGCTGGGGTCAACGAACCTCTAGGAATTTTTTTTGGGCCATAGAAGCCTTCACGGTAGGCACAAGGCTGAGGCTGGTTAGGTCTGGATCTTGACTGGTACATGAGTACCTCTAGGTCTATTGTTGGTATTTCGATCTAATTTTTAGAGAAAAGGCACAAATAGGCATTTGAACATTAGAAACTTGGTCTAGAGAACCAGTTCTTTCCATTGGATTGTGTTACGGACTCGCAAAAATTAGGCAATGTGGTATGACGGTAACACCATCATTCATCATTACTAACTAAATTCAGTTGGAATCAAGAGATAAATGCTCTCAAATGATCACCTGAGGACCACAATTCCACTCTGATCTAATTTGGGAAGAAAATAAGAAAAATGGCTAATTCTATTGTTTTGACAGTACATCACAAGTGTAGATTAACCACAGGGTTACTTAGGGTTTAATTAAAGGTCAAATGAGCATAAGAGATGAAGAAGTGGATCCACACTGATTGAATCAGGGTTTCACGCATTTTGAAGATAAAAATAGTCCTAAAAACCCTAATTATCAACCCCACTTAAATTGGAAAGTTTATAGTCTGGATAAAATCAATCTAAACCTCGTAAAATTCATAGAAAAATATTATAAGAGGTTTGGTACCTTTGGTTTGACAATTTGAATCCATTTTTACCAAGAATAAAGTTTCAGATGGGAATTTACCCTCATTTGGGCTTTTATGCAATTTATCTAGCCAAACATGGTCAAAACTCAAATCCAAGTGTACCATTATATTCTTTAGGTCTAAATTAGGTTAACTCCAAAACTTGGGCCTAATTAGAGTCAATCTTAACCTAGTTTTCAATTTAATCCTTAAAATCTCTATTTCTTACAATTAACCCCCCAGGTTTTACATTTCTCACAAATGGAACCCTAACTTTCTCTTCTTCCTTGCATTTTGGTCCTTACCGCCATTAGTGGTATGAAAAGAGCCAACCCAAGTATCCACCAGCTTTGACCGAGGAGTTCCCCTCCAATCTAAGTCCAAATCCCTCCAAATTTGGAGGGATTGATAATCAAGATCTCTTCCATTTGGGCAAGATTCCAAGAGCTGAAATCAATTCTAGAGCTTGGGTGAACTCGAGATTTCAGTGAGAATTCCTTGCCTTACTTGTGAGGAATTCACATTGATTCCTTGCAATTAATGGTTTGGAACTCCTTTATATAAGTTCGCCCACTTCCTTGGTTCATTTTGAGCCCGGTTACGGGCTAAAATACCCCTTCTTCCTATCCTCCAGCTGCCTCCACTGCAACTTTGATGATCATCCTCCCCCATCCTCCTACTGCCTCGCAATAGCCAAATTGGGAGATCCTCCTCCCTCACATTCGTCTGCCTCTCGCCGGGGAAAGAGGAGGCGCTCTCCCCTTCTCCTCATCACCAATTCCCTCATCAGAGGTGTTCATCTCTCCTACGTTTGGCAAGGCATGCAAGCATGGTATCTACTCCCCCTTCATCTATAATTAGGTTCTTCTTCTTCCTCTCATTCTCAGGGGTAGATTCAACCCCTACCCACTCTAATTCAACTGCTGATTCATCGACGTCCCACCTCATCTTCTCCATCTCCGATCAAGCCTCCAACGAGGTCATTCGTATGCCATCAACCACCAAATACCAAACCATCACCACCAAAAGCTTCCTCGCCCTCCACCGACCAAAAGCCCACTACCAATTAGAAGCTGGTAAATGCTAGTTTTTCATTATTCTTATGTATTAAAACAAACCTAGCTCCTAGGGTTTTGCTCTACAAATGAATTTTTGGGTTGCATTTAGGTATAAATTAGGTTAGGCATGCATTGCACTTTTTATTATGTTTTTAATGTGTTTTTGTGAGTGTTAGGGATAAACAGATTGCCAAATCCATAGAACCCTAACACTCAGGAAGGCAACAAGTGAAGGAGAAGCTCAAATTAGCTGGAACTCAGCTTGATCCAGCTCACCATAGCTGGAATTCAGCTCACCTGAACAAGGGTTAGCTCATCCTAGCTCCATTCAGCTCATCTCAACTAAATGGCATCTTGAGAGAGCTCATCTTAGCTCACCCTAGCTCAGATTAGCTCTGATCCAGCTCAACTTAGTTGCGTCTAGCTCATCTCAGCTCCCATTAGTCCACAGGGAGCTCTAGCTAGCTCAGCTGAGTTGAATGGAGTTCACCCCAGCCTAGGTCCTGCTACATCCAGCTCCACTCAACTCCAGCCAGTTGAAGATGAATTCATTCCAGCTTAGGAAGCTCAAGTCCAGCTCCCGAGGACTTAGCTTAGCTCAACTTATTTGAGCTAAGCTACCTTAGCTACCTCAACCAACTCAATCCTACCTGGGAGCACTAGAGCCAGCTCACCTCAACTCATTATGGTAGAAGCTAGCTAACTTTAGCTTGCCCTAGTAGCTAGCAAAGAACTAGCAAGCTAAGCCAGCTAGAGTAGCTCCATGCCACCCTCTTCAGCAGCTGCTAGCTCCAGTTCAAGCTCCAGGCTTCTCCTCCTCAAGTCCTCTCTTCAAACCCTAGCTCCAATACCTCCTCCTCTACTTCACTACTAGCTAAGCTATCTTAGCTTAGCTATGCTCCACCTCCCTTGGCTTTTACCACCGAAAAACCCTACCTAACAACTCCACAAACTAGCTCCACCTAAGCTCCATATAAGCTAACCCTACTTCAACCTCACCTTGGTGCCAACCTAGCCTACCCACTACCTCTAAAAAACACCACTAAATGGCACCAAAACCACCTATAACTACCCTTGTTTTGGCGCCAAAAATTCCCTCCAAAAATCCCACCATCCTAACCCTACACCTACCCATATAACCCATCCTAGCCACCCACCTACCCCTCCTTCTAGAACCCTACTTGGTGCCACCTAAGCCCCCCTTATAGAACCCATTTTGGTGCCACCTTCAAGGGGTGCCACCACCCATAACCACCACCTCGGTAACCCTTGGGTTGGCGCCAATCACCCTTATCCCTAGGATCCCCAACCACCCCCCATATCCTATCCTAGCCATCCATTCCAAGAGCAACCTATGCCCCCTTCCTACTCTATATAAACCCATCACCTACCACCATTTTCAATCATCCTCCATTAGTGTGTTATTCTACCTATACCCTTCTACACCTACGACCAAGAAGGAGTAGAGAAGAAGATTAAGGGGGCACATCACCCAGTCCTTTGGTGCCTTCTTCTCCTCACTCTCTTCAACTTGTGCCACGCCAAGGAGGAGGGCTATTCTACTTCAAGGAGGATGGCCAGGGAAAGGAGAAGGACCTAGGGTGGACGTCCACCCTTGGAGGAGGAGAATTGAAGGTGGTAGCTACCACCTTGGAGGACACCATCTTGGAGGAGCATAACAAGGAAGGAGGAGGAGCCCTTTGCAAGCCTAGGAGCCACTAATCTTGGAGCAAGGAGCTTCCCCTCTTCACCAACAATTCAAGACGATTTGTGTTTTATTTTATTTGTTGCAATTATCTAGTAGTAGAAGCATTCCTTTATTAGGGGTTGCAAAACATTTTTTCTGCTTGAGTAAAGTTGCCTTTTCTTAATTATTTTATTTTACTTTTACCATAGTGTAATCACACCCTCTCTCTAATTACTCTAGGTTCCCACCTACATAGGTGAGCTTAGAGAGAGGAATTACTTGTCACTTAGGTTCCACTGTAGTAAATTTAGGTGTTAGCCATCTTCCCACCATCGATTTTATGTTGCTTTAGTTATTTCAAAACAAAAATTAAATATTTCAAAATACCAAAAAGAAAGTTGATTTCCATTTCTAAGCAAGGGATTTTGATTTGCAAACTTGGCCCCTTGGATGACCCTAGATACCCCACTATCTAGGTTATAAATTTTAAAAACATTTGCAATTTGGCTTGTTACGACTTAAAAACCTGCTTTTACAAATCACACCCAATTTCGCATCAGAAGCTTTGACCACTACACTCCGCCAAACAATTCACACTCCAACCACCTTCTACATCACCATTCGAGCACCATAGACCTCCATTCACCTCGCCACCATCACCGTCGCACTCCATGCACCACAGAGAGGCATTTGACCAATTCTAATTGGGCTGTAAGGCCATATTTTGCCATTCAGGGTTTGATCAGGGCACTGTCATCATCATCGTCATCGTCTTCGTCTCCGACCGTCATCCTTTGGCCATCATCGCCACCACAACCACTCCCAATGGATGTGGTGATACGTGCGTTTCACTCAACTCAGTAATCAAGTTAATTTCATTTAAATAAGAGTAGAAGAAATCACATAGGTTAACTGGAAGTTGTGTCGATTGTGTAGTATAGGGTCGAATTAACCTAACATTTTAGAAATTTTTACTAGTTGAGTCCAGGTCGTTAACAGGGAGGCATAATAATTTTCCCCAAATTCACCAATTTTCTTCTATCTCTTTAAGTTTAGGAGGTATAACTAGTTTGATTTTCAAAATATGAATTTTGTCAAAATATTTAAACTATAAAGAATATACAAAATTCCATATGCAAAACATATTTACTTAAAATGTTGTACTTCATTAACAAGTAATCATGCTAATTTTTCAATTGTATTTCATTCCAAGAAATTAAGGCAATTAAAAAGTTATTCTATTAAAACATGCCTTTTTAATTTAAGAACGAAAAGATATTGATGCAAGAAAAATTTATTTATTTTCATTTATCTCTTCAGCCTCTAATCTTCTTCTTTCTTTCTTTTATTTCATTCTCTATCTCGGGCTCTCTTTCTTTTATTGTTCCTGCCTTCTTCTCTTGTTCCTGTCTCTTATCTTTTTCCTTAGTTTTCTCCTACCTTTTCTTCCCTTAGTTTTTCTCCTTGACACTCCTTAGCACCCGTGCCTTCTTCTTTAGCTTTCAGCTTCAACATTTAGCATCCTTCAGTGGCTTCTCTTTTCCTTAAGCTTTCAGCTGAACCAGGTTTTTTTACTTTTTTAACCAAAAGTTTTTTTATTTGCAGCGAGGTCCTTTCAAGGATACACAGCACCCTGAGACAAGGGTGGGACCAGACCCTACTTAGTCTTCGCCGAATCTCAGTTAGGTTCGTTTTTGGTTCATTTGTTAATCAGTTCACAATTTCGAGCCACATTGGCTCAACCTAGCCTCCCAGGCCACACTCGCCCTCCCAGGGCACAATCACTTTCGCATGCCCCAAGGGCGCACACCCGTAGGCATAAGCCCGCCCACTCAGACATGCAATGCTTAGATCAGAATAGATGGAATCGGGACTGGTGCGCCGAGCGCTGATGACTGCATAGCCAAGGAAACAAATTGGTTTTATCCCCAGGCGTGTGCTCGTGAATAACCGAGGTGGGACTAACTTACCCCTCTCAGACCCAAATTCAAATGTTCATAACTTTCTACCCAGAGCTACAAATTGAATGATTTCAAGTTTGTTGGAAATCTCTAAGGGTAATCTACACAATTGTAGGGTCAATTCAATGTTTTAATGATGTCTTGCTCTTCAATTTAAAAGATGAAATCAGGGGTTCCTACGGGGTTTTTAAGCCTGGAAATGAAATTTATGTCAGGAGAGTCCTCAGATGGACTTCTCTCTTCTATTAAAAGGTCTGTATATGTTATATTAGTAATTCCTCTTCTATTAGAGTAGGTTTTAAACTCTTAAGACCTTCAGAACTTGCAGAGAAGCTTTTCTCTTCTCTGAAAGCTTCAGAGTTTGATTTCTCAGATTTCTATAAGTGCAACAAACACATAAAAGTGTTCCTAATCTATTTAGATTAATTCTAAGGATTACAACAGATCAATCTAGGCAGGTTTTATGTTTGAATTTCACCAGAATAGTACTCCTGTTGGTTTTGGTTCAAAAGTAACCCAAATTGGCAGAAACTAAATCTTCACTAAGTACATCATCTGTGCTTACTTTAATTGATTTCAGATCATCAAATAAGATCCCAGAAATAGTTTTCACTCCTCAAAATCTCAATTCAAGCTCAGAATCCATTATTAGACTCATGTTTGACTGTGGAAGCTCGAAAATTGACTTTTTGTTCTAAGCTTCCTCCTAGGAAATTAATGCCTAAAATAGAGTCTTCTCATCATCTAGAACTTATTAGATCTTGAGAAAGTTGTTTCAACCTTAATTCCTAGGGTTTCAGGCTCTCCACCTAAACTAAAAGAGGTATGCATTCGACAGAATCATGGGAAGATTCTTACAATGCTTTGAGGGTTTAAATAGCTTCAGTGCATCGCATTGAAGCTTCTGAGCTCATTAAATGCTTCTCAAATCCTTCCTAACAGACTTCACAAACTCGCTGGAGTTGGAGAAGTTACATCTATAGCACCAGTGGTTAAATCCTCAAATAAATTTCTTCAAAATAGTTAGTAATCTTTATTTTACTATTCTAGAGCTACTTAGCAAGTTTTAGAGGTTGTAACACAAAAATGGCTCGCCGGAGCTCGCCGGAGCTTCGGTGAGTCCAGAAAATGTAGAATTGTATGTACAGATTGACAAAACTAACCATTTTTAATCCAAAAATGATCCTGAGGTTACAAGGAACCTCAGTATCACATTTAATTCCTCATTTGTTCATTAAAATTAAGATTTCACAGTAAGTTTGTTTTCTTAAAAGATTTGAGTGGTTAAAGCTTAGGACTTGATTTAACCTCTCGATTGAGAGGTTAAATCAAGTCAACAGATGCTATTATTCATAAATTTGTATTTAATTTATAGTTTGAACTGTTCCTGAGCCGCCATGGATAGCGAGCTTAGGAGCTTAATTAAGATTTAGGCATTTAATTATAGATGACAATAATAGGCATTATAATGTCGATTAAGGTTCATAGGTGGTGATAGGTGATGAAAGAACCCAGTGAAGGTGAAATTAAATCAACTACTATCACCATGGATAGTGTCAGTAGTCGGTGAAGGTGAGATTTGAATTAGGCGTTTAGGTGATTTAATTAAACGATTAAGTGAATTAGAAGTGAACATGGAAGATATAGGAAGGTGTACAGTGAGTTAAAAGACAAAATTGAATCTCTGGCGAGCTCAAGGAACTCGCCGGAGTTGGAGGAGATGAAACTAAATTCTAACATTACTCAAACCTAACTAGCTAAACTAACTAACTAAGCTAGCCTACTCCTACTCCTACTCCTAGTCTACTGTTACCTATACGAAGGGGTCAATAGGGTTCCGCCGAAGGTTCATAGCAGACGACGAAATCAGAGGGTGGAAGAAAGATCTCCGGCGGGTAGATTTGAGGTGGAGCAGAGGAATCCTAGGGTCGGAACCTGTGTCAGAGTTGCGGAAGACCACGGCGGATCTCCTTGGCTACTTAAGATGGATGGAGGAAGTCGGAAGATGGAATGGGAAGTCACAGGAGTTTTAGACGAATAGCCTATCGAAGTCAGCTACAGTGTTAGAAGAGGGAATGGAGCCAACTTGAATAAAATCAAAGGTGTGACGGGGTATTTATAGCAGTTTGCGGCGAAGAGAGAGACGGGGTCTGGCTAAAGAAGGAGCTCAAGGTGCTTAACCTCCGTCGTCGTCTCCAACGATGGTGAGGTTATCTCCCACTGAAAAATAGGATTCTCGGTTAATTCAGACCGATGGATGAAGTGGAGGTGGTGAGTGCAAGCAACAAGATATTGGAAAAAGAGGAATGATGTCGGCAGGGTGGTGATCGCGCGGTGGGGTGACTCTCTGCCGCCAGCTGTTCATTTAGCTGGAGAAGAAGAAGAAGAAGAAGAAGAGGGACTTAGAAGTAATAAAACTTAAGGATCTGTGTGAGAAATAGGGCCCCGACTGTAATGAATATTAAGGACTAAAATGTAAACCTAGGTTTTGAAGGTTTATTTTAATTTAGATCTTTTTCAACCTTTTATATATGTTAGTAAATAAGGTAAATATTATGTTTACACCTTGAATTTACATTTTTCACCCTTTTAGATTAATTTATTAGATTAAGTAAAATCACTTAAGTTATTACATACTCAGGTATGCATTAAATTTAAGTTACTTATCTTATTAAGTAAGGAAATGATTAATAGGATTTAGAGTCCAATTATTATATAAATTATTAATAATGTTAATTGAATGATAAAATGTCATTTTTAACTTATTTTAAGGTCTTTAACTAAATATCCCTTATTCTATAATTAACCCTTATATGTTCATAACCTTAGCTAATTAACTAGGAAGACTAGTTAATTAGGGGTAATTAGAGATCATGATGAGTGTCTCATCATACCCCCAAGCCAAAATTTTGGTAGTACCGAGCAAAATTAACTAAGACTACGATGATTTAAAGCAGTTGGGTTTAAATTATTATAAATAGTAACTATGTTGAGGAAAGCTTACGTCAAAAATTTTTAAGGTTAAATATAAATGATTAATGTATAGAGCATGTGTGAAAATTTTCTTACTTAGACTTATACTTATAACATTTTAAAAACACACTTAAAATAATTTGTAGGCAAGAATTTTATTTTGAATTAGAATTCCTAAAAAATCTCCTAATCTTTGTAACTATTCTTAACTCAAATATAGTACAAAGTGTTTTAAGAAAAACAAAACTTAAGGATTTAGAATTAAATTTTAACTCGAAAACTGAAATAGATTTAAGTTAATCCTTTGTTTATGATATTTGACTTTCATCAATATAAGTTTAAGCAAATCAACCAGATACTCATTATTAATCAAACTTAGAGTAGTAAAACTCTAATTTACTAACCTACAACACTGAAGATTAACTTCTAGACATAGGATTCTGTCAATTCTTCTCCTTTAGGTCTCAACTTAAAATCTTCAAAACCCAATTTCTTAGGCTTCACTGCCCAATACCAAGGTTTAGTAGCTATGATTTTAAAACATCTGTGCTTAGTGAAGAGAATTGTCCTAAAGACATCCAAAGTTGCAAAAATCTCGATCTTAAGACATCACTTTCCAATCCCAATTATTCCAATTCAAGCCTTTGGCTTGGCCTTATTCAGGTTTGGTTGCTTTCTCCTCACCAATTTTCTATCCAGAGGTCAACACTTTTTGTGTATATCTCCCCGGTGGACCACTGGGTCTCTTATTCCTAATATTTTTTTCTCCATGTTTTCTTTTCTTTTTCTATAGGTTAGAACACCCATTTGTAGCGAGGTGTTCTTTTTATTTTTGATGGAAGGAAGGGTAGCATCCATTTGTATTGAGATGCTTTTATTTATTTATGGAAAACTGCATAAGTACCCATTTTTAGCGAGGCACTTAACTACAGGATGTTTTATTTACTTTTTCTTTTTCTTTTTCTTTTTTTTTCTTTTTCCCCCTTCTCATTTTCCTTACTAACATTATTCTCCAAATCCTTTTCCTAGGTGAGTGGCACATCCTTCACCCTTTCAAGAACCACCCCGTGGAAATCCTTGGACTAAAGAGGATTCAGAATTGATCTCTTAACCTCTGTATTTTCGCAGTTTCAGATGTCAACAAGACAATTCTATGTGAGTGAATTTTAGATGTTTAGGTTACTTAGCTCTCAAACCAGAGCTTGGACAATAATAACCTTTACTCTTAGGTTCTTTAAATTTTTAGTTTTCTCCTAAAGGATCTGTCAAGATAAAATTTACCAAGTCTAGTTATTTATCTCTAGCTTTTAAGTTTTGTAAACTAAAATTCTACCAACTCTCTATCTAATTAACTCTGAATATCTGGCTTTTTACTTAACTTTATGATAAAATCAAACTTTCAAAAATCAAAAGATTACTTAATCTAATTGATTAAAAAGTTATAATTTAATTCCAAAACTTAAGTTTAAAATCTTAACACACTTAGTTTCTTAATTCAAATAAGAATAGAAAAATAAATCTTTAAAAGATTTAAAAGATTTCTAAATTCAAATAAAATCTTGTTTTAAAAATTTTAAACACAAAAGTGTGTTTTTACAAATTGTTTGAAGTAAAATCTAATTAAGAATTGAATGCTCTTAAATACTTATATATATTTTATATACATTTTAAACTTCTGACATAAAAGAAAATTAAAGTTCTTAATTATAATATATATATATATTCTTCTTCTTCTCTTCTTTATTAATAATGAATAAGCCCCTCTTATTAATTTTATGAATTTTCTTTTTAAATTTTTATATTTATATATTTTTATTTTTATCTATATAAGATTTTTTTTCAAATTTTTATGATTTTTTTCAAAAAATTTTCAAATTTTTATGAGATTTTTGAATTTTTAAAATTTTTCTCATTTTTAGATTTCTATTTTTTTTAATTTTGTGGATATTTAATTTTTATGTGTTTTTATTTCTTAAACCAACACTTAAAGTGAAAATTTCACTTCAACACCCCCCCAAGCCAAAATTTTATAATGTCCTCATTGTAAGAAGGGTGAAAAATATTACACCTCATTTAGTATAAAGTGATGGAAGGAGTCGAATAGAGGAGATTAAAAATCTCTGTGCGGACGATTTCAAGTCTGGACAAAGGTAGGAGTAGTCAGTCAGACTAAATGAAGGTAATAAATATGATATGAAGTGAAATTTTAAAAGTAAGCGTATAAGAAAATCAAAAAGGGTAAAAATAGGAAACAACTATGTACAAGTGTGGTGGAAGGATAGAAAAAACCCTAGTGGAGCCGGTAACATTCTCCAACTTGACCTAAAGAATGTGATTCCAAGAAAGGTTTAAGACGTTGACCATTGACTTTGAAGGGTTGATCCTTATTGGGTTCAGTGATTTCGACAGCTCCGTTATCGAAGACTCTAACTACAATAAATGGCCCTTGCCATTTAGACCTAACTTTACCCGAGAAGACCTTCAAATTGGCATCAAATAACAACACCTTCTGACTAGGTGCAAAGGATTTGCGGGAAATGAATTTGTTGTGGAAGGCTTTAAGTTTCTCCTTATACAGCTTTGAGCTTTCATAGGAATCATGACGTAATTTCTCTAGTTCACTAAAGCTGCAACCTACGATTTTCACTAGCCTTCAAGAGGTCTAAATTATAGGCATTAATTGCCCAATAAGCCTTGCGTTCAATTTCTACGGGAAGATGACAGGGTTTCCCATAAACAAGTCTGTATGGTGACATGCCTATTGGTGTTTTGTGGGCAGTCCTATAAGCCCACAAAGCCTCATCTAAATGGGAAGACCAATCCTTCCTATCGGGTTGGATTGTCATTTGAAGGATCTTTTCGATCTCCCGATTAGAGACCTTGATTTGCCCATTGGTCCGGGGATGGTAAGGTGTAGAAATACGACGTGTAACCCCATATTTTCTAAGTAAATGTTTACATTGGGCGTTAATAAAATGGGAACTGCCGTCAAAAATAATAGCATGAGGTACCCCATAACGAGCAAAAATGTGACTGTATAAAAGGAATGACAACTCGATGGTCATTTCTGCATGTGGGTATGGCTTCAATCCAACGAGAAACATAGTTGACAGCAAGTAAAATATAGTGGAAGACAAAAGAGGATGGAAACAGACCCATAAAATCTATGCCCCAAATGTCAAAGATTTCACAGACAAGAATCGGGTTCAAAGGCATCATGTCTTTCCGAGACATGCCTCTAAGTGTTTGGCAGCGACTACATGCCTTACAATAAGTCTGACAATCAACAAATAATGTGGGCCAATAAAACCCACATTGCAAAACTTTTGCAGCGGTCTTTCTACTAGAAAAGTGACCACCATAGGCCTGGTCGTGACAAAAAGATAGGATAGAATCAATCTCAGAAGAGGTGACACAACACCTGATGATTTGATCATTATAGAGTCTAAAAAGATATGGATCTTCCCAAAAATAGTATTTGGCTTCTGCTTTGAGTCTTGATTTGCGATTCCCGTCCCAATCTAGCTGGAATTGATGTGTAACCAAATAATTAACAATATCTGCATACCAAGGAAGATCTGTGGATATAGTCAAAAGATGTTCATCAGGGAAGTGTTCCATAATTGGTGGAGATGATTCGATTGTATCAGAAGGAAGATGGGAAAGATGATCTGCAACAACATTTTGCCTACCTGCCTTATCATGAATTTCTAGGTCAAATTCTTGCAAGAGCAAGATCCATCTGATTAACCTAGGTTTCGTGTCCTTCTTGGATAGAAGATGTCGAATAGCTTAGTGATCAGAGTACACTATGATTTGAGATCCGAGTATGTAAGATCTAAATTTTTCTAATCCAAATGCTATTGCTAGTAACTTCTTTCTCTGTAACTGTGTAATTCCTTTGTGTCTCATTCAATGTTTTACTAGCTGATGAGAACCTCATCATGAGCCATAACTAGCTCATTTTGACCTAATACAAAGGATAAAAGCTCCTACATATCTCAAGGAGAGGCTTAACTCAGAGAATTCTGAGTTTGAGAAGAAAACAAGTCATAAGGGGTAAAAATGCAATTTTACCAGTATAATCTGCATACAGGGTAATTCAGGGCCCAAACATAGGTCAAAGCAGCCTAATAAGAATAAAAGTGGGATGAGATGATCTAGCAAGGGCTACAGCACTTCCAAGAAACTAAATGATAATCTGTAACCCTAAAACAACCCACTTCAATTCACGAGGTTCGAGGCAAAGTAAAAATAGAATAAACCCTCTAAAATTCATAGAAAAATAATCTCTAGGGTTTAGAACCTTCAATTTGGCCTTCAGAACCCATTTTGACCTACATTGAGAACCATGCCCAATTGATAACTTAATTTGGGTTTTTGCATAAATTGACCGGTCAAACAAGGTTTAATATAGAAATGAAATTCACCATCAGATTCCTTAGGTCCTAATTAATCATGTATAAAAACTTGAGCCTGAGAAGAAACCTCCTTGACCGACTTTACACTTTGGTCCTCATATATTTACTTTTTGGCCGTCAACTTTTGAACCATTGCATTTTGGCCCCTAACTCTCCTTCGTTCTTCGCATTCAGGTCCCCCCTGCAAAACCTGCCAACACCATGCTCCGGCGACCTTGCGCGGAGCATGGCGCCGCGCAGGGTGAGGGGGGAAGCCTGGCAAGTAAACCGGGGGTGCCCTGCGTCGTCAGCCGTCGCAGGGACACCCCCCTGGTCGTTGTAGCCCACCATACCGGCCGTGCGAACGCACGGACGGTATGGGTTTTTGTTTCCGGCCATCCTCCGACGAGGGCGACACGTCGTCTCCCTCCGCCTTCCTCCCTGTTTTGATCCCTATAAATACCCCCCGTTGCTCCACCGACCGGGGCAGCTCGGGTCTGACGGAGAAAACCCCCAACTTTCCTCTCTTCTCTCTCCGGCAGACGCTCACCAGCTCCGGCGGTTCCTCCCCCTTCTCCTCTTCGCTCTGTCGCAATACCAGCAGTAGAGACTTCCTCCCCTGCTCTTCCCGCGCCACGCCGCACCCAGCTGGCGCCTCTCCGGCTCTCTGCACGCCGCCGCCCCTTTCCCTGAGCATCGTCTTCTCCGGCGATGGTCGATACGACTGTCGCCCTACTGCTCCCCCTTCGTCCCTGCAAGTAAGCTAGAACTACTTCCCTTCTTCTCCTCTTTCTTTCCCCGCTTTCAATTTGTTCAATTAAGCCCTCGACCGACCCTGACCATCGTCACCCCCTTCGTCTCCGGCCACCCTCCGGCGAGATGCTCCCATCGCTCCACAGCCTCACACACCTCGCCGACCCTCACCGAACCTCCGCCTCATCACACTGAGCACCCCCCACCCCTCCACTGCCACTCCACACCTCCGTAACGCTCCCCTGAACAAACCCATTCCTCCGGTTGCAGTCCAACCTAGGGCTGCCGCCAGACACCACCTTGCGGCTTGCCGCGCAGCTCCACACCTTCGCCGTGCCACGGCGAAGGTTCCCCAGTGGTTTGATCAGGCCGAGATGCCATATTCGTGTCCGACAGGTTTTGAGGTTCGACCGCCATTAACGCACATTGAAGCAGCTTCTCCCGCGCTCCAGGCTTGAGGACTCCAGGTCTCCAGCTGCTGCGGATTACGGGGAGTCTTGCGAAGGCAGCCAGCCAGCAACCGACGCAAATCGAAGCCGCAGCTGCAGAAGCTAGGCCGCGGTCTCCTAGTAGGCGCACGTGAGGAGAGGCCTCCGTTTAGTCCCACATCGGTAAGCCTCACAACCTCTTCACCGTTTAAATTGATTTTGTGCATTAGCCTTACTGCCTCAGCACACGGGGTGAGGTCCCCTTCACCCGCCCGGTTACCCGGTCTCGTCCGCGCTCACGCCCCGCGGACCAGACCCGACCCGACTTAAGACTGACCTGCACTCCTCGCCCACCACGCACGCCGGTGGGCCTGGACCCGGACCTGACCCGTACCCGACTACCCGGCAGCTCTGGGAGAGCTTTCCCAAGAGTGGTTTCAGAGAAAGAGAGACGCGGGGGGAGAGGGTAGAGTAGGTTTTGTCCTCTGACGTAAGCTCTGAAGTGTGCAGGCACAGGTGAAGAAGAAGGACCGCGGAAGAAGAAGGAAGCTGAGGGAGACACTGTAGCAACAGGCAGTTTAAGTCGTCTGATTTGGAAATCAGATGACGTCCTGAAGGGAAAAGAAGAAAGAAGGAGGGGCGACGTCCTGACTGGAAAAAGAAAAGAAGAAAGAAGGAGATCTGAAGAACAACAGAAGAAGGCGAGGCAGAGGAGAACACAAAAGAACAAGGGAAGAACTGAAAGAAGAAAAACAAAGAAGAAAGAAGAAGATCTGAAGAAAGACAGAAGAAAAAGGAAGAGTAGGAATAGCTGGAAAAAGTAGAAGAGCATCACCACTGCAGAAGAAGAAGATCACCTCTGCAGACAAAGAAGAAGAAGATCTGAGACGAGGAGAAACAAAGAGAAAACAACAAATCCTTTCTCTCTTTATTTTTTTTGTAAAAGAAACATGTATATCTCTAGAATACAACTTGCTCCCTGAGTTCGACCTCGGGAACTCTTTTCCGAGTAAAAAAATTTATATATTTGAAATGATGGCAACAACTGGCTATACTACGACGCTATAACCCTGCTGTTGGAGCCACCATTTTTTGGCGCCGTTGCCGGGGAGCAACGGCTGTTCTAGAGGTAAACATTCCTGTTTCTTTTTAATTTCTGATAATCTCCTCTCTTTTGTGCAGAAAACTACAGGAAATCAAGAAGACAAGCAACCTCACAACAACCACTCCGAGGACAGGTAAATTTTTCCTCTCGCTATTAACCCCTAAACTCTAAAGAGAAAAAAGAAAAGAAAAGAACAAGCAATATAGGGCTAACCTGTCTTCCATACTTAGTAACCATAAAAGTTGCATGTTTTCAACTCATTATTCCTGCACACTATTAAGGGTATTTAAGGGCTAACACATTCTTGCTTGAGACCTAATTACCCAACAGAGAACTAACTGGACCAAGTAGAGCCAACATAAGATTCAACATTAGGGTTTTAGAGACACACTACTTAAATCAAGAATGGAGAAAATCCAAAAGAAGTGTGCCTAGACCATTGATTGAAAATACCTATTCAAAAGAAAACCTAAAACAATTGGCTCTCTAAACACCTGAACCCTAAAAGACAAGACCTAAAAGCTCTCAAAGAAAACAAGAGGTAAAGTTGACCCCTTGGGTCAACCAACCTTAAATTAGGTCACTCTTTGCACTTAAAAGACTAAAGTTCAAGTGAAACCTTAAGCACCCTGATCTTAAAATTGGTAGACTTAAGAGGTCAAGATCCCCATTCTGGCCTACCTGGAACCGCAGTGACAAGAGAGGTCGGGTGGGGGAAACCCTGTAACCCGTGGGGACGCTCTACCGTGTAGGGGTCTTCGCGGGACTCTCCCTCTCTGGCTGCCCAGGTAATTCTCAGGTGGACGATCTTTCTGATCAAGGGGTCCATCTGCCCCGCACCTCTATAGTCACCCAACACATTTTTGGGTACCTTGATTGGGTCCAGCACCTTCTAAACTTACCTCTTCCAACAGTGCATGTACGGAAGGAGGTCCCTAAGACCACCCTTAACACCTCCTTTAGAAATTCGCTCTCGTCAAGGCCAAGCCTCGACGCCCATGTTTGTGCAGAAACACCCTCACATTATTCTCTCTTCTGATTCAGAACCAAGTTCTTCTTCTTCCCCCATCATGGCTCAGCCAGTTGAGGAAGAAAATAATCTGGAACACCAGCTCCAGCGACTCAATGACCTCTTCCAAAACTTCGTGCACCCACCACAGCGTCCTATGATGCGGGACCACTACAATCCTGCTGCGGTGGCCATTGAGCCTCGAGTCAGAATCCTGACTGGAGGACCTGATTCCGAACTAAAGCCCAACATGATTCATGCTATACCTAAATTCCATGGGCTTAATTCTGAAGATCCCTTCCAGCACATCAAACAGCTAAAGCATCTGGCCCACACTTTTGGATCAGATGCGCAAAATCGGGATATTCTTCTCATGAAGATGTTCTCATTTTCTCTTATGGACAAGGCCGCCCATTGGTATCAAACTCAGACCCGGCCGATCAACACTTGGGAAGAACTTCAATCCGAGTTTTTGAAAAAGTTTTTTCCCGTTGGTCGGACCAACGCCTTGCGCCATCAGATTACACACTTCACTCAACAATCAGGAGAACCTCTTCATGAGGCATGGGATAGTTTTCAGGATCTCATGAGGAAGTGCCCCCATCACGGAGTTCCTAAATGGGAACAAGTCCAATCTTTTTACCAGGGACTCCGTGAGGACATCCGCCTTTTCGTCAATGCAACTTGCGGAGGAAACATCATGGGTCAACATGAAGACACCGTACAGGAGATTCTCGAAAACATGTGCGAGAACTCCATCAACAATGACTCCATGGGATTATTCGACAGGACGAATACCCGCGCAGCGACGAATCTTAAGGGAGCACATGAGACGCAGGGCCTGTCCGCATCAGTCGACCTGGAATTAATGGCCAGTCGATTGGACAAGGTTTCAATCATTGAAAAGAAGGTGGATGAGCTGACTCAGCACTTGCAGCGAGCCACCTCCGCGCGTAACTCCTTTGCACAACCTCCTTCCACACAGGAGACTATGCAAAACATCCTCCACCGATCTTCCCCTGGGATGGATCCATATCCATCCCCATCTGATTCTTGGACTGGAGGATCATCTGATCCTTTCTATACCAGCCGGGGGAACTCCATTCCCCCTTTCCCTGATTCTCAGGAGGTTCCTCAGACCTGCGAGGACCTCAACACCATCCAGAACGACCCATTCTCCAACACTTACAACCCTGGATGGCGAAACCATCCCAATTTTCAGTGGGCGGGAAATTCCCAAACCCAAAGACCACCTTTTCAGTCCCGCCCACAGCCCTCTCGTCACTACCAGCCGCCTCAGCCTTGGCCCAACCCTACTTATCCATCAGGGCCAAATCAAGATCAAATGTCCTTAATCCTTCAGACTCTGGCTGACATTCAAAAAATGAATGCGGCTATTCAGAAATAGCACAAGGACGAGCTTACAGAAGTTAAAACTCAACTGGCCCAGTTGGCAAATTCTCGCCAACCAGGCACACTCCCTTCCCAACCTCTTCCTAACCCAAATAACGTGCCAACCCAGAAGCGCGTTATGAATCCAAATTTAGGCCACGCCCAATGGATTTATCCGGCTCCTACTGCTCCATCTCCAGACGAGATGGAAGCCTCAACTTCTTATGCGGGATTTCAGCAGCAGCCACCCCTCCTACCAAACCCAAACCAAAATCAGGCCGGATTAAATTCTGTAACAACACGTAGTGGTAAAACAACTCAAGACCCGCATTATCCAAACCACTCCAAGCCTAATAACCATGACCCTAGGATAGTTATCCAAGGTACCGCTGTTCCAGATCCACAACCTGGACCTATCCTAGAAGAACCAACCAAGATCCCGTTTCCCGAGGCCCTGACCAAGGGAAAGAAGACCACCAAACCCGTGGCCCCTGAGGAGGACCTGGTCAAGCTCTTTGAGCAGGTCCACATAAACATCCCCTTGATGGATGCAATCCGCCACGTACCAGCTTACGCACGATTTCTAAAGAATATATGTACACCCCAGCGTAAGCCGCGAACCAAGGGAGGGAGCCCAATTGTTCTGTCAGAGCAAGCCAGCTCTGTAATCCTTAGTAGACTCCCACCCAAGGCAAAAGATCCTGGAACTCCCCTGATTTCCTGTAAGATAGGTGGTACCCAATTTGATAGAGCATTGTTAGACTTGGGTGCATCCATAAACCTGATACCCACATCCTTACTTGACCATCTAGAAGAATCTGAGCTGAAACCAACCGAGGTGACATTACAATTAGCAGATCGATCTATAAAGTCACCAAAAGGGATTCTCGAGGATGTTATCGTGAGAGTGCGGGATTTCTATTTTCCAGTGGACTTTATAGTCTTAGATATGGATGCACCTGAGAACCCTAAGGATACACCAATCATTCTAGGGAGACCTTTCTTGGCTACGGCTAGAGCCAACATCAGCTGTGAGGAGGGCCAAATAGAGCTTAAGTTTGGAGATCAAACACTAAAAATTGATATATTTAAGGCCCAACAAGGAATTAATTGTGGTGTCATTGAACAAATTTGTGACATCAAGACTTTGGTTGATGAATCACACCTCCAGAATGACTCGATTATGCCTCATCAACCACAGAAGGATCTTGACCCGCAAACAGAGGAGTCGAATCTAGATATGAACAACCCAGTAACTCCCACCCTTGAACCTCACATCTATACTGAACCACCCGCTGCTGCTGAAAACCCCATCCTCGAACTGAAACCCCTTCCTGCTCACTTGAAATACGTCTTTTTGGGTTCTAATTAGACCCTTCCTGTGATTATCAATTCCAACCTCAGTCCTGAACAGGAATCCCATCTGATTGTTGTCCTCCAGCAACATCGCAGAGCCATCGGATGGACTCTCGATGATTTGACTGGAATAAGTCCCTCTTATTGTACTCATCATATCTATTCAGAAGAGGGCACACGACCTTCTCGAGAAATGCAGAGACGCTTAAACCCCAATCTGTAGGAGGTCATGAAAAAGGAGATCATCAAATGGTTAGATGCCGGAATCATCTACCCGATCTCCGATAGTCGTTGGGTGAGCCCAATTCAGGTCGTGCCCAAGAAGGCAGGACTCACCACTATAACGACTGAGACCGGAGAAATCATTCCTACCCGATTAGCCAACTCGTGGGGAGTCTGTATAGATTACCGTCGACTCAATTCCTCCACGAAGAAGGATCATTTCCCACTACCCTTCATTGATCAAATTCTCGAAAAACTAGCGGGAAATAGGTTCTTCTGCTTTCTTGACGGGTACTCCGGTTATAACCAGGTGGCAATCCATCCTGAGGACCAAGAAAAGACCACGTTCACCTGCCCCTTCGGAACATACGCTTTCCAAAGGATGCCTTTCGGTCTTTGCAATGCACCTGCTACTTTTCAGCGATGCATGCTTGCCATATTCTCAGATATGGTAGGTAATTATCTGGAAGTCTTCATGGATGACTTTTCAGTTTTCGGAGCATCATTCGACGATTGCCTCCAACACTTGGTCCAGATACTCAGGCGGTGCATCGATGTGAATTTGGTTCTTTCCTGGGAAAAGAGCCATTTCATGGTGCCTGAGGGAATTGTCCTGGGACACTCAATTTCGGAGAAAGGTATCCAAGTGGATCGAGCTAAGGTTAATCTGATTTCTCACCTTCCTATGCCTAGCTCGATCAGGGACATCCGATCCTTTTTAGGGCATGTCGGTTTTTATCGACGATTTATCCCTGATTTTTCAAAAATCGCACGCCCCCTGACCACTCTTCTCTCCAAGGATGTTCCCTTCAAAATTTCCAAGGAATGCACTCAAGCATTTGAAATCCTGCGTGACCGAGTCACCCAAGCCCCGATCCTACAGTCCCCTGATTGGTCTCAACCCTTTGAGATCTTGTGTGATGCATCCGACTTCGCTGTAGGAGCGATTTTGGGACAGAAAAATGACAAGAAACCTGTGGTCATTTACTACGCCAGCAAAACACTCGATGAGGCTCAGCGTAACTATACGGTTACTGAGAAAGAGCTGCTAGCTGTAGTATTTGCCCTAGAAAAGTTCAGATCGTACCTTCTGGGTTCCCGTGTCATCATATACTCGGATCACACAGCTGTGAGGCATCTCCTTGCAAAGAAGGACGCGAAACCTCGATTAATCCGATGGATCTTGCTGTTGCAAGAATTTGACCTTGAGATTCGCGACAAAGCGGGAAAGCAAAACGTGGTAGCTGATCACTTGTCCCGTCTTCCTTCTAAAATAATTGACCCTTCCGGACCCATCACTGAGCATTTTCCCGATGAGCACCTGCTGACTATTGGTACTAGCCTTCCATGGTTTGCTAATATAGTAAATTACTTGGCATCTCATCAGACCCCGTCCGATTGGCCAAAGGCCAAGAAAGACAAATTACGCTCCGATGCCAAGTATTACATTTGGGAAGACCCGTACCTCTTCCGCATAGGTGCCGATCAGATCATCCGGAGATGTGTCCCGGAAGGGGAATTCAACAGTATCCTCTCTTTCTGCCATGACCAGGCATGCGGTGGCCATTTTGCCGGGCATAAAACCGCATCAAAAGTCCTCCAGTGCGGCTTTTACTGGCCCACACTGTTCAAAGACGCATACAATCACTGCAAGGCATGCAGTCGTTGCCAGACTTTGGGCAACATGAGCCATCGCGACATGATGCCTATGCAACCGATTCTAGTATGCGAAATCTTTGATGTTTGGGGGATTGATTTTATGGGCCCCTTTCCTGTTTCGGATGGTTTCGAATACATTCTGTTGGCTGTGGACTACGTGTCCAAATGGATCGAAGCTATATCGACCCGAACCTGTGATCACAAAATCATTCTCAAATTCATTCATCAACACATTTTCTCAAGGTTCGGGATTCCTCGTGCAATAATCTCTGATGGGGGGACCCATTTCACAAATGCTCAGTTTAGGTCACTGATGACCAAATACGGGGTGTCTCACCGAATCTCTACTCCTTACCACCCCCAAACTAATGGTCTAGCTGAGCTGTCCAATCGGGAGATCAAGAAAATCCTGCAAGTCACTGTTCGACCTAACAGGAAGGACTGGTCGTCCCGACTTCCGGAAGCACTGTGGGCCTATAGGACCGCCCACAAAGCCCAATTAGGCATGTCTCCCTTTAGGCTGGTGTACGGAAAGGCATGCCACCTTCCCGTCGAACTGGAGCATAAAGCCTATTGGGCAGTACGGAACTATAATCTAGATCTTTCCAAGGCTGGGACCCACAGAAAACTCCAAATCAGCGAGATCGATGAATTACGCATAGACGCGTACGAGAACTCGCAAATCTACAAGGAGTGGGTTAAAGCCTTCCACGACAAACACATCTCGAGAAAGATCTTTCATCCTGGTCAAAAGGTCCTACTCTTTGATACCCGACTCAAACTCTTCCCAGGAAAACTGAGATCTAAGTGGGTCGGACCATATTTGGTCCGACAGGTTTTTGGAAATGGAGCAATCGAAATCAGTCCACTCAGCCACGATTCTGAACCTTCCATCATGAACGGTCAGAGACTCAAGCCGTTCATCGATGTAACTTCTACTGATTTGGCTGAGGCATCTTATATCCTCCTTTCCCCTTGAGCTTAGTGCGCCCAGCCGATGGCGTAAAACTCAGCGCTTAACAGGAGGCAGCCCGTCATTCTCTTTGAAAACCTGAAACTTGTTCTGACACCTTTTAGCACTCGAAGTTCACCCTTGTAGATAGCCGACCCCAACTCAGATGCTTGCATCTGGGATTTGAAATCGTCCGCAAAAATTCAACCCGACCCATCGACTCATCCAAATTTCTGTCTTAAGGAATGAACTAAGACCCCCTAGGTTACAATGAGGACATTGCAAATCTTAGGCATGGGGGGGTATGAAAGTGCAAAAAACTTGTAAGAAAAGGTTTCAAACAAAAAAATTCACATATGCCAAAAAACACCATAAAAATTAAAAAATTTTCAAAAAAGAATAAGAGGAAAAGAGGAGAAGGAAATTTTGTGAAGGAGAAAAGAAACAAAATGAAAAAGGAGCACGAAATTATGAGAAAAAGTGATAGTCATTAGTAAGGAACTAAGGAATTAACCTAAGTTCTAGACCTCATTCAAGAAAAGTGCACAAAGAGATTAGTAAAGAATGCAAACCTTAGGCATTCTTGAATAGACTCTTAGTACCCATTAAGATCTGGACACTCCTCAAGAGGTTGAGGAAAATGAAAAGCTGAAGTATTAGGTCTAAGGCTTAGGGAGTATTCGGCCTCGTTAACTAATTTTTGGTTTACGGGACTCAGTAACCTAAGCACCCTAACCTCACACACAGCCTGGTTCAGTAAGCGTAAAAATCAGAATCACGCAGAAGCGTCGCAAAATTCTGAAAAGAACACCTAGAATAGGAGCGGCCGATCAACACAAGTTGATTTGGACGAGTTCCCAGCGCGGAGAGGCGGGAAATCCCCTCGAAGATGCGTAACAAAATATCATCTCCTCAGTGCTTGTCTCTTAGGATATTTACATATCCTACGGGGGCATGTAAGCACTCTGCTGGTTCAGATTCCATGGATGGCATTATCTCGAAGTGTCAATTGCCAGGGTCTGGATTCGGCCACGGAACACCATGGATGGGATTATCTCGAAATCTCAATAGCCAGGGTTCCGGGGGTTGCCATGGGCGGTGCTATCTCGAAGCATCGATCGCCAGGAACCCTTGAGGATTGATGATGGGAGCAAGGAATCTGATACAGACCGTGTTGAAAAGCCAATCCTATGCTAGAACTAAAAAGAAAAAGAGAGAGAAAACTCTCCAAACAGAAAAACTTTCTATCTCTCTCTTACAAAACGCACTGCGAACTGAGCCAGGGCTAAAATCATTTCAAGCACGGGTGCTTTAACCACGAAGTCCAATAAACCTTAGGTTAGTTCTTGTGGACCTTAAAAACCTTTGCTAAAGGACTGAGGCTAAGGCTAGACAGATTTGGATCTTGATTGGTACTAGAGTACCTTTTAGGCCTATGGTCAGCATTCTAACCTAATCTATGCTCAAATAAAAAAAGGCACTTATCTAAAACTATTAAAAACTTCATGGTCTAGAACAAGGGTTGAAACCTTAAGTTTTTGCTAAGGGACTAGCAAAAGCTAGGCATGGGGGTATGATGAGAACCTCATCATGAGCCATAACTAGCTCATTTTGACATAATACAAAGGATAAAAGCTCCTACATATCTCAAGGAAAGGCTTAACTCAGAGAATTCTGAGTTTGAGAAGAAAAAAAGTCATAAGGAGTAAAAATGCAATTTTACCAGTATAATCTGCATACAGGGTAATTCAGGGCCCAAACATAGGTCAAAGCAGCTTAATAAGAATAAAAGTGGGATGAGATGATCTAGCAAGGGCTACAGCACTTCCAAGAAACTAAATGATAATCTGTAACCCTAAAATAACCCACTTCAATTCACGAGGTTCGAGGCAAAGTAAAAATAGAATAAACCCTCTAAAATTCATATAAAAATAATCTCTAGGGTTTAGAACCTTCAATTTGGCCTTCAGAACCCATTTTGACCTACATTGAGAACCATGCCCAATTAATAACTTAATTTGGGTTTTTGCATAAATTGACCGGTCAAACAAGGTTTAATATAGAAATGAAATTCACCATCAGATTCCTTAGGTCCTAATTAATCATGTATAAAAACTTGAGCCTGAGAAGAAACCTCCTTGACCGACTTTACACTTTGGTCCTCATATATTTACCTTTTGGCCGTCAACTTTTGAACCATTGCATTTTGGCCCCTAACTCTCCTTCGTTCTTCGCATTCAGGTCCCCCCTGCAAAACCTGCCAGCACCATGCTCCGGCGACCTTGCGCGGAGCATGGCGCCGCGCAGGGTGAGGGGGGAAGCCTGGCAAGTAAACCGGGGGTGCCCTGCGTCGTCAGCCGTCGCAGGGACACCCCCCTGGTCGCTGTAGCCCACCATACCGGCCGTGCGAACGCACGGACGGTATGGGTTTTTGTTTCCGGCCATCCTCCGGCGAGGGAGACACGTCGTCTCCCTCCGCCTTCCACCCTGTTTTGATCCCTATAAATACCCCCCGTTGCTCCACCGACCGGGGCAGCTCGGGTCTGACGGAGAAAACCCCCAACTTTCCTCTCTTCTCTCTCCGGCAGACGCTCACCAGCTCCGGCGGTTCCTCCCCCTTCTCCTCTTCGCTCTGTCGCAATACCAGCAGCAAAGACTTCCTCCCCTGCTCTTCCCGCGCCACGCCGCACCCAGCTGGCGCCTCTCCGGCTCTCTGCACGCCGCCGCCCCTTTCCCTGAGCATCGTCTTCTCCGGCGACCGTCGATACGACTGTCGCCCTGCTGCTCCCCCTTCGTCCCTGCAAGTAAGCTAGAGCTACTTCCCTTCTTCTCCTCTTTCTTTCCCCGCTTTCAATTTGTTCAATTAAGCCCTCGACCGACCCTGACCATCGTCACCCCCTTCGTCTCCGGCCACCCTCCGGCGAGATGCTCCCATCGCTCCACAGCCTCACACACCTCGCCGACCCTCACCGAACCTCCGCCTCATCACACTGAGCACCCCCCGCCCCTCCACTGCCACTCCACACCTCCGTAACGCTCCCTCGAACAAACCCATTCCTCCGGTTGCAGTCCAACCTAGGGCTGCCGCCAGACACCACCTTGCGGCTTGCCGCGCAGCTCCACACCTTCGCCGTGCCACGGCGAAGGTTCCCCAGTGGTTTGATCAGGCCGAGAGGCCATATTCGTGTCCGACAGGTTTTGAGGTTCGACCGCCATTAACGCACATTGAAGCAGCTTCTCCCGCGCTCCAGGCTTGAGGACTCCAGGTCTCCAGCTGCTGCGGATTACGGGGAGTCTTGCGAAGGCAGCCAGCCAGCAACCGACACAAATCGAAGCCGCAGCTGCAGAAGCTAGGCCGCGGTCTCCCAGCAGGCGCACGCGAGGAGAGGCCTCCGTTTAGTCCCACATCGGTAAGCCTCACAACCTCTTCACCGTTTAAATTGATTTTGTGCATTAGCCTTACTGCCTCAGCACACGGGGTGAGGTCCCCTTCACCCGCCCGGTTACCCGGTCTCGTCCGCGCTCACGCCCCGCGGACCTGACCCGACCCGACTTAAGACTGACCTGCACTCCTCGCCCACCACGCACGCCGGTGGGCCTGGACCCGGACCTGACCAGTACCTGACTACCCGGCAGCTCTGGGAGAGCTTTCCCAAGAGTGGTTTCAGAGAAAGAGAGACGCGGGGGGAGCGGGTAGAGTAGGTTTTGTCCTCTGACGTAAGCTCTGAAGTGTGCAGGCACAGGTGAAGAAGAAGGACCGCGGAAGAAGAAGGAAGCTGAGGGAGACACTGTAGCAACAGGCAGTTTAAGTCGTCTGATTTGGAAATCAGACGACGTCCTGAAGGGAAAAGAAGAAAGAAGGAGGGGCGACGTCCTGACTGGAAAAAGAAAAGAAGAAAGAAGGAGATCTGAAGAACAACAGAAGAAGGCGAGGCAGAGGAGAACACAAAAGAACAAGGGAAGAACTGAAAGAAGAAAAACAAAGAAGAAAGAAGAAGATCTGAAGAAAGACAGAAGAAAAAGGAAGAGCAGGAACAGCTGGAAAAAGAAGAAGAGCATCACCACTGCAGAAGAAGAAGATCACCTCTGCAGACAAAGAAGAAGAAGATCTGAGATGAGGAGAAACAAAGAGAAAACAACAAATCCTTTCTCTCTTTATTTTTTTTGTAAAAGAAACATGTATATCTCTAGAATACAACTTGCTCCCTGAGTTCGACCTCGGGAACTCTTTTCCGAGTAAAAAAATTTATATATTTGAAATGATGGCAACAACTGGCTATACTACGACGCTATAACCCTGCTGTTGGAGCCACCACTAGCATAGTAAATTACCACCAGATTCTTCTCAATTTTCTATCCTAAAATAGCTCCTATTGCATAATCTGATGCATTACACATGATTTCAAATGGTAAATCCCAATTAGGTTGTTGCAAAATTGGAGCCTGTGTAACTCTGTCTCTCAAAGTTTTAAATGCTAAAATACACTCCTCATCCATCTCAAAAATCGCATCCTTTGTGAGGAGGTTTGTGAGTGGTCGGGCAATTTTTGAAAAATCAAGGATGAATCTTCTATAAAATCCCACATGCCCGAGAAATGATCTAATGCCTTTGATCGAGTCAGGAATTGGAAGATTTGCAATTTGATTGATCTTGGCTCGATCTACTTGGATACCCCTCTCAGATACGAGATGACCAACTAAGGACAAGGTTAACCTCAATACATCCTTTTAGAACCTTCGACAAATTATCCAAGCAAATATCAAATGTCTCCCCGAAGACTGAAAAATCATCCATAAAAACCTCCATATATTCACTCATCATTTTGGTAAAAATGGCTAACATGCAACGCTGAAAAGTCGCGGGTGTGTTGCAAAGCCCAAATGGCATTCTTCGGAAAGCAAAGGTTCCGAAGGGGCAGGTGAAAGTCATTTTCTCTTGATCTTCGGGATAAATTGCAACTTGATTATATCCAGAGTAACCATCTAAAAAGTAGAAGAACCTATTATCAGCTAATCTCTAAAGGATTTGATTAATGAATGGTAAAGGAAAATGGTCCTTCTTTGTAACAGAATTTAGTTTTCTATAATCTATACAAACCCGCCACGAATTCGCAATTCGTGTGGGAATGGTTTCTCAAGATTTAGTTTTGATTATGGTGAGTCCTGCCTTTTTGGGTACCACTTGAATTGGACTCACCCAAGGGCTATCAGATATAGGATAAATAATATCAGCATCAAACCACTTGATTATTTCTTTCTTAACGACCTCCTTTAGATTAGGATTTAGGCATCTTTGAGCTTCTCTTGAAGGTCGTGCCCCATCTTCAATATAGATGTGATGAGTACAAAAATTGGGGCTAATCCCGGTGAGATCATCTAAAGTCCACCCAATTGCCTTCTTGTGATCTCGAAGCACTTTGATCAATTTGGATTCTTGTGATTCAGAGAGATGAGATTTTATTATTACAGGATATGTTTGATCAGATTCGAGATATACATATTTAAGATTATTAGGCAATGGTTTCAATTCAAGCATACGAGTTGAATCAACAGCAAGATTTGGGGCGGGATTCTCAATTGTGAAAAGTGATTCAGATTTAGAGTCAAATTCAGGATTGAATAGAGATTCCAACAATGTTTCATTGCTTTGAGGGTATAGGATATCAAAAGATGTTTCTTCTAAATCTAGAGAACTAATGTCATCCTCAAAAACTTCTATTGATTTTATTTCCTCAATCCATTCACAATCAAATCCACTAGAAGCTCTAAATATATCTAACTTAATTATCTTCTCCCCAAATTTCAACTCAATCTTTCCTGATTCACAGTCAATGTTGGCTTTTGCAGTAGCCAAAAAGGGTCTCCCTAAGATAATTGGGGTGTCTTTAATGTGTTCGGGTACTTCCATATCAAGAACAATAAAATCTACAGGGAAATAAAAATCCCGAACTCTTACAATAACATCCTCCAACATTCCTTTTGGTGACTTAATGGATCTATCAGCTAATTGTAAAGTCACATTGGTAGACGTAAGGTTTTCTATTTGAAAATGTTTTACCAAAGAGAAAGGAATGAGCTTAATAGAAGCTCCTAAGTCTAGGAGGACTCTATTAAAACACTGAACCCCAATTATATAGGAAATAAATGGAGATCCTGGGTCTTTCTTTTTCAAAGGAAGCATACTTGAAATAATAGAGCTCACATGCTCTGAAAGTACAACAGTGCTTCCTTTCCTCGACTTACGCTTAGGAGTACACAATTCCTTAAGAAATCTTGCATAAGTCGGAATGTGTTTGATAACATCTAAGAGTGGGATAGTAATATGTACCTGTTCAAAAATCTTAATCAAATCTTCATCTAATGTAACAGGTTATTTTTTTTCCTAGTCTTCTTCAAAGCTTCTGGGAATGAAACGTGGGTTTCCTACTCTACTGGGGTGTTTTCCTGATCTTGCATATTAGCGGGAATTGCGAGATCGGGTTCTGCACCGCTTCCAGATGTAGAAACAGGGGTTAATCTAGATGTACTAGGGTCTTGGGATAGGTTCCTTGGAAAAACTGGATCCCTAGTGAAAGTTCCACGGCAGGTTGTAATAGAGTTAATACACACATGAGAAGAAGCAATTGAAGAAGAAGATGCTTGTGAATTTTGGAAGGAAAGATCATTAATTATTGGTTGATTCGCTACTGATTGTTGTTGATTTAGATATTCAAAATCAAAATTAGAAATAGGTGGATTCAGATTTTGATTTTGTTTTGGATTCAGGGGTAATTGATTAAGGAGATGGACATGTCCCTGATTCAGATTTTGAACTCCCGGGTGTTGTCTTTGCTGGACATTCCTAGTGTTTGGAATTGGCTGGGATGGAAGGGTCCCTAGCTAACGAGATTCAGCTAACTGCGTGATTTGACCCCTAAGATTAGCCAATTCTGCCGAACATTGTCGTTGGACTTCAGCAAGAGCCTCAGCATTTTGTCGCTGGCTCTCTATCACAGCTCTTAAAATCTGGTCTAGCTGTGAATCTCTATTTGGCCCTATGGGGTTTTGCAAACCCATGTAAAATGGCCTCGCATTGTGTTACTAAAACGACAATTTAGGCGGGTTTTGTCTGGTCTGAGTCGGATATGATGGTCTTTGTGTATGGTCAGACTAAGAAAAATTTGGGTGATTACGCCATCCAGGATTATAGGTATTTGAATATGGGTTTGATCTTGGTGTGTATCCCTGAATGGCATTTAAATCAAGAGGATAGGGCATGTTTCTTGCAAATAGTAAAGGGTAGGGAAAAGGGTGAGTAAGATTGTGGGACAAAGGTCCCTCCTTGGGTTGGTGAAGGAGTAGATAGAAAACCAAAGGAAGATGGATCTCTAGAATCCAAATTATTCACAAATTCCCTCCCCACGAGAATTTGCGAATTGCGTAAATACGCGGGATTCGTAGCAAGTAGAGGTGGAAGAGTCTTCATTGTGTTTCTAACCCTGTCGAGATGCTTTGCTACGATATCGACTTTGTCCAGTTTTTTTGCAATAATCTCTAAATCCTTTGAACTGGCTAATTACCAATCTCGTGAATGCCCTTATGTGGATTTTGGTGATTCGTATTTGTGCCCTGCAAAAATTGCGACATTGATGCATTGTTGATCGAGTTTTCCACCATCCCTTCAAATAATTCTGAAGCGGATTCTAAATCGTGATTTAGAAAATTCCCTCCACTAGAGGCATCGACTAGATTGTGAATGCCCTCTTGTAAACCATAATAAAAGATATGCATGAGTTGCTAATGAGGGATGTCATGATGTGGGCATTTCCTTTGCAATTCATGAAAACGTTCCCATGCTTCATGAATTGGTTCTCCTTGATTTTGATTGAAAGTAGTAATAGCTCGCCTTAAAGCATTGGTTTGACCAATTGGAAAGAATTTCTTCAAAAATGCAGATTCGAGTTCAGCCCAAGTTGAGATTGGTCTTGCTATAGTTTTATACCAATAAGCTGCTTTATCTTTAAGGCTAAAAGAGAACATTTTCATTAGTAGGATTTCCCTATTTTGATTTGGAGGACCAAGTTTTGAGATAAATTTTTAAGATCTTCAATATGTTGAAATGGATCCTCGGATGCAAATCCGTGAAAGTAGGGGATTAAACCTAAAATGTTTGGCTTTAATTCTGGATCATTTTCCCCAATAGGAATCCTAACATTAGGCTCTACTTGTGCATTAGATGGGTTATAATAATCTCTAAGTAGAGGCCTTGGATGATTGATCGGTAAATCAGGATTTTCAAAACCCGCCTCAGGTTGAGGTGAAGAACGAGTTTGCAAAGTTTGTAGATTATTTAAGGCTGCTGTTAATAAATTGATTTGTCTTGTTTGCTCTAGCATCCTAAGGTTCTGGTTCATGAGCATCTCATGAACATCAAAAGGCAGCATCTCCCCCTGACCAGAAGAAGGGATCTCGGGATTAAGATTCTGCATTGGATCCATAGAAGTAGATGGATCAGATGGAAAACCATTGGTTGCTTATCTGCAACCGGCCTAGGATCACCTGTCAACGGTGGTGCAAGAGGCGGATGCAAGGATCACCTCCCATCCATAAATGGAAAATAAATGTGCAAAGGCACATGCACACCACCGATAAGAAAATAGCGGCATAAAAAAACCCGCAAAACAGCGCAAAAGACGTGGGTTTTGCTCTTCTTTCAAAGGAAAGAAGAAATTACTAAGGTACGCAAAGTAATTTGATGCAAACAAATAGAGTAACAATATCAAAATATGCATCCTAATACATGACTACGCAGGTGCGTACCTTAAAGCTCAAAGGTCTAAGGTCTAGGATCGAGACTGCTCACTACTGGCTCCCCGGGTCTCTAGTAGTGAGACAGACTTGTTAATCTTCGGCCAAAGCCCTAAGAGGTGCAAAGAGGAGAGATAGAAAAATAGACTCGTGTGACTCTAGTGATCGTGCTGTGTGCATGATATGATGCAACAGACGATATCGATATAAAAACCCGCATGCATTCTGCAAACAGATTTAAGTCACCAAGTTTACTACCTCTTTTTAGTTAGTCTTTTTCAAAAATATATCAATTAAACTACAATGGCTGCTTTTTATATCTTTTCAAACAAAAATATGTGGTCTTTTCTAATTCTCAAAAGACAGGGATCTACGTGGGTTTTCTCGTGTTTTCCCGCTGATGTGAGAAAAACAGTTTAAAAATTTCCCGAGTCAAATCGCTCTTAATACTAGCAGGAACTGCACTCCTAGGAGTGTAAACCTATGTTATGCTACTGCTAGTTAGAAAAGATGTACTTCTGTATTTTTTATTTTTAAATGCAACAAAACAAAAGATTAAGAAATACTTACAAAAAAAAAATAGTAAAACGGATTCCCGTCTTCTCCTGAGATTACCCGCAAAGGTAAACCTGAAAAGAAGATAGAAAATAAAATAAAAAAAAAACAAAACACACTAATTAAAACTAAAGTTAGTAAAAATAAATGTATATTTACAAAATACCTCCTAATTAAACAATTAATCCTTTTAAATTTTAGTGAATCAAAATATTGCCTCCCCGGCAACGGCGCCATTAAAATGATATGTGCGTTTCACTCAACTCAGTAATCAAGTTAATTTCACTTCATTAAGAGTAGAAGAAATCACTTAGGTTAACTCAAAGTTGTGTCGATTGTGTAGTATAGGGTCAAATTAACCTAATATTTTAGAAATTTTTGCTGGTTGAGTCCAGGTCGTTCACTGGAAGGCATAATAATTTTCTCCAAATTCACCAATTTTCTTTCATCTCTAAGTTTAGGAGGTATAACTAGTTTGATTTTCAAAATATGAATTTAGTCAAAATATTTAAACTATAAAGAATATACAAAATTCCATATGCAAAACATATTTACTTAAAATGTTGCACTTTATTAACAAGTAATCATGCTAATTTTTCAATTGTATTTCATTCCAAGAAATTAATGCAATTAAAAAGTTATTTTATTAAAACAAGCCTTTTTACATTTAAGAACAAAAAGAACTGATGCAAGAAAAATTAATTTATTTTCATTTATCTCTTCAGCCTCTAATCTTCTTCTTTCTATCTTTTATTTCCTTCTCTATCTTGAGCTCACTTTCTTTTATTGTTCCTGCCTTCTTCTCTTGTTCCTGTCCCTTATCTTTCTCCTTAGTTTTCTCCTGCCTTCTCTTCTTCCCTTAGTTTTTCTCCTTAACACTCCTTAGAGCCGTGCCTTCTTCTTTAGCTTTCAGCTTCAACACTTAGCATCCTTCAGTGGCTTCTCTTTTCCTTAAGCTTTCAGCTGAACTGGATTTTTTTTACTTTTTTAACCAAAAGTTTTTTTATTTATAGCAAGGTCCTTTCGAGGATACACAGTACCTTGAGACCAGGGTGGGACCAAACCCTACTCAGTCCTCGCCTAATCTCAGTTAGGTTCATTTTCGGTTCATTTGTTAATCGGTTCACAGTTTCGAGCCACATTGGCTCAACCTGGCCTCTCAGGCCACACTCACCCTCCCAGGGCATAATCACTTTCGCATGCCCCCAAGGGCGCACACCCGCAGGCATAAGCCCGCACACTCAGACATGCAATGCTCAGATCAGAACAAATGGAATCGGAATCGATGCGCCAAGCACTAACGACTGCATAGCCAAGGAAGCAAATTGGTTTTATCCCCAGGCGCGCACTCGTGAATAACCGAGGTGGACTAACTTACCCCTCTGATAGCGATTTCACGCGGTTTGTTAAATGCCGTTTTAGTGTCGTTGCAATGCGTAAATCCGCTTTCGCTTTTAAATATTACCTAGATAAGGGAGTATCTAGGGTCGTCCAAAGAGGCAAAAATTGCAAAATTAATCCTCTTGCTTACAGATAGATCTCAACTTTCTTTTTTGATATTTTTTCAATATGTAAGTTTTTTTTTTGTATTTTGAAAAGACGAGGGCAAACTGCAGATTGTAGTGAAAAGAACTAACACCTACAAATGATTAACTAAAATCTAAAAGATAGAAATATCTTCTTCCTAAGCTCACTCTAGGCAAGTGGAGGCCTAGGGTAATTAGGAAGAAGAGGTGAAACAAGTGCTAGAACCCAAACAAACAACTGCAATAAAAAAAACTAAAAGAAGGCAATTTTGATTGAGTAGAATGAGTGTTCTTTTCAAGGACAAGTAGAGGAATGCTTCTACTAGAATTGAACAATCTAAAAGCAAGAAAAGAAACACAAATCCTCTTGTAACAATGGTGAAGAAGGTTGTCTTCTTGCTCCAAGCCTAGCTGCTCCTTAGCTTGAAAAGAGGGCTTCCTTCTTCTCCTTCCTTGAGAGCTCCTCCAAGGTGGAAGCTACCACCTTTAATGCTCTCTCCAAAGGGGTGGGCGTGCACCACCCTCAAAAACTCCTCCAAGGTGGCGTGACCACCTTCAAGATCTCCTCCAAGATCTTCCTTGCCTGGCTTCTCCTTTGGCTGGCGTGACCCAAGAGAGAAGGGAAGAGAGGAAGGCACCAAGGGGACAGAATATCCCCTTAATCTTCTTCTTCTTCTTCTCTCTTGGAAGTGGGCTTCTTGGTGGAATATGAGAGTGAAATTGCTAGCCAAGGATGACTTGAATGGTGGTGGGTAATGGTCTTTTTATAGGGTAGGATGGGGGGTTAAGGTGCCCCTTGAAATGGAGGGCTAGGATGGAAGAATGGAGGTGGTTGGCGATCCTATGGCTAAGGAGAGTTGGCGCCAACTCAACGGGTGTTAAAGGGGGTAGTTATGGTGGTGTTGGTGTCTTTTGGTGGTGGAGAGACACCACCATGTTGGCGCCAACATGGGGTCTTCTAGAAGGGGGGTTAGGTGGATGGTGGAGATGAGGGGAGATTTTGGAGGGAAAACTGGCGCCATTAAGGGGTGGTTATGGGTAGTTTTTGGCGCCACTTTTAGGTGTCTTTCGGAGGTGGTGGGTAGGTTAGGTTGGTGCCAAGTAGGTTAGCTTATGTGGAGCTTAGGTGGAGCTAGTTGGGTGGAGTTGGTAGGTGGGTTTTTGGGGTGGTACAAGCCAAGGAAGTTGGAGCATAGCTAAGCTAAGCTAGCTTAGCTAATGGAGGAGTAGAGGAGAAGGTAATGGAGCTAGGGTTTGGAGGAAGGAGCTGAGGAGGAGAAATCTGGAGCTGGAGCTGGCTGCTGCTGAAGAGGCTGGCATGGGGCCAGTCTAGTTGGCTTAGCTTGCTAATTCTTTGCTAGTTGCTAAGCCAAGCTAAAGTGAGCTAGCTTCTACCAAAATGAGCTGAGGTGAGATAGGTCTGGTGCTCCCGGGGAGAATCAAGCTGGTTGAGGCAGCTAAGGTAGCTTAGCTCAACTGAGTTGAGCTAAGCTGAGTCCTCGGGAGCTGGTCTTGAGCTTCCTGAGCTGGGATGAGTTCTTCTTCAGTTGGCTGGAGCTGAGTGGAGCTGGATGTAGCTGGATCTGAGCTGGGGTGAACTCCTGTCAACTTAGCTGAGCAAGCTAGAGCTCCCTATGGACTAGTGGGAGCTGAGATGAGCTAGACTCAGCTAAGTTGAGCTGGATCTAAGCTGACTTGAGCTAGGGTGAGCTAAGGTGAACTCTCTTGAGCTGCCATCCAGCTGAGATTAGCTGAATGGAGCTGGGATAAGCTAACCCTAGCTCAAGTAAGCTAGGTTCCAGCTGCGGTGAGCTGGATAAAGCTGAGGTGAGCTGGATAAAGCTGAGGTGAGTTGGATTAGGCTGAGTTCCAGCTAGTCTGGGCTTCTCCTTCACCATTTGTCTTCTTGAGTGCTAGGGTTTTAGGGATCTATATATCTGTGCATCCCTAACACTCACAAAAACATATTAAAAAGATAATAAAAAATGCAATGCATGCCTAACCTATTTTATGCCTAAATGCAGCCCAAAAACCTGTTTATGGAGTAAAATCCTAAGTGCTAGGTTTGTTTTAATGCATAAGAATGATGAACAACTGGCGTTTATCACCCTCTCAGACCTGAATTCAAATGTTCATAACTTTCTACCCAGAGCTCCAAATTGAATGATTTCAAGTTTGTTGGAAAGCTCTAAGGGTAATCTACACAATTATAGGGTCAATTTAATGTTGTAATGATGTTTTTCTCTTCAATTTAAAAGATGAAATTAGGGGTCCCTACGGGGATTTTAAGCCTGGAAATGAAATTTATGTCAGGAGAGTCCTCAGATGGACTTCTCTCTTCTATTAAATGATCTGTATATGTTATATAAGTAATTCTACTTCTGTTAGAGTAGGTTTTAAACTCTTAAGACTTTCAGAACCTGCAGAGGTGCTTTTCTCTTCTCTGAAAGCTTCAGAGTTTGAGTTTTCATATTTCAATAAGTGCAACAGACACTTAAAAGTGTTCCTAACCTATTTTGATTAATTCTATGGGTTATAACAGATCAATATGGGCAGGTTTTAAGTTTAAATTTCATCAGAACAGTACTCCTGTTGGTTTGGGTTCGAAAGTAACCCAAATTGGTAGAAACTAAATCTTCACTAAGTACATCATCTGAGCTTACTTTAATTAATTTCAGATCATCAAATAAGATCCCAGAAATAGTTTTCACTCAAAATCTCAATTCAAGCTCAGAACTCCATTATCAGACTCTTGTTTGACTGTGGAAGCTTGAAAATTGACTTTCTGTTCTAAGCTACCTCCGAAGAAATTAATGGCTAAAATGGAGTCTTCTCATCATCTAGAACTTATTCAGATCTTTAGAAAGTTGTTTCAACCTTAATTCATAGGGTTTCAGGCTCGTCGCCTGAACTAAAATAGGTATGTGTTCAACAGAATCATGGGAAGATAGCTACAATGTTTTGAGGGTTTAAATAGCTTCAGTGCATCGCACTGAAGCTTCTGAGCTCATTAAATGCTTCTCAAATCCTTCCTAACAGACTTCTCGAACTCACCGGAGTTGGAGAAGAAGTTACATCTATAGCTCCCATGGTTAAATCCTCAAACAAATTTCTTCAAAACAGTTAGTAATCCTTATTTTACAATTCTAGAGCTACTTAGCAAGTTTTAGAGGCTGTGACACAAAAATGGCTTGTTGGAGCTCCGGTAAGTCTAGAAAATGTAGAATTGTATGTACAGATTGACAAAACTAACCATTTTTAATCCAAAAATGATCCTGAGGTTACAAGGAACCTTAGTATCACATTTAAATCCTCATTTGTTCATTAAAATTAAGATTTGACAGTAAGTTTGTTTTCTTAAAAGATTTGAGTGGTTAAAGCTCAGGACTTGATTTAACCACTTGATTGAGAGGTTAAATCAAGTCAACAGATGTTATTATTCATAAATATGTATTTAATTTATAGTTTGAACTGTTCCTGAGTCACCATGGACAGCGAGCTCAGGAGCTTAATTAAGATTTAGGCATTTAATTATAGATGATAATAATAGGTATTATAATGTCCATTAGGGTTCATATATGGTGATAGGTGATGAAAGAACCCAGTGAAGGTGAAATTAAATCGACTACTGTCACCATGGATAGTGTCAGTAGTCGGTGAAGTTGAGATTTGAATTAGGCATTCAGGTGATTTAATTAAATGATTAAGTGAATTAGAAGTGAACATGGAAGATACAGGAAGTTGTACAGTGAGTTAAAAGACAAAATTGAATCTCTGGCGAGCTCAAGGAACTCGCCAGAGTCGGAGGAGATGAAACTAAATTCTAACATTACTTTAATCTAACTAACTAAACTAACTAACTAAGCTACCCTACTCCTACTCCTACTCCTAGTCTACTGTTACCTGGACGAAGGGGTCAATAGGGTTCCACCGAAGTTTCATAGCAGACGACGAAATCAGTGGTGGAAGAAAGATCTCCGGCGGGCGGATTTGAGGTGGAGCCGAGGAATCCTAGGGTCAGAGCCTGTGTCAGAGGTGCGGAAGACCATGGTGGATCTCCTCGGCTGCTTAAGATGGACGATAGAAGTCAGAAGATGGAATGGGAAGTCACCGGAGTTTCGGACGAATAGCCTATCGAAGTCAGCTATAGTGTTAGAAGAGGGAAGGGAGCCAACTTGAATAAAATCAGAGGTGTGACGGGGTATTTATAGTAGTTTGCGGCGAAGAGAGAGACAGGGTCTGGCTGAAGAAGGAGCTCGAGGAGCTTAACATCCGTCATCGTCTCCAACGACGGTGAGGTTATCTCCGACTGAAAAATAGGATTCTCGGTTAATCCAGACCGATGGATGAAGTGGAGGTGGTGAGTGCAAGCACCAAGAGCTTGGACAAAGAGGAATGATGTTGGCAGGGCGGTGATCGCGTGGTGGGGTGACTCTCTGCCGCCAGCCGTTCATTCGGCTGGAGAAGAAGAAGAAGAAGAAGAGGGACTTAGAAGTAATAAAACTTACGGACTTGTGTGAGAAATAATGACCCAACTGTAATGAATATTAAGGACTAAAATGTAAACCCAGGTTTTGAAGGTTTATTTAATTTAGATCTTTTTCAACTTTTTATATATGTTAGTAAATAAGGTAAATATTATGTTTACACCTTGAATTTACATTTTGCACCTTTTTAGATTAATTTATTAGATTAAGTAAAATCACTTAAGTTATACATACTTAGTTATACATTATATTTACGTTACTTATCTTATTAATTAAGGAAATGATTAATAGGATTTAGAGTCCAATTTTTATCTAAATTATTAATAATGTTAATTGAATGATAAAATGTCATTTTTAACATATTTTAAGGTCCTTAACTAAATATCCCTTATTCTACAATTAACCCTTACATGTTCATAACCTTAGCTAATTAACTAGGAAGACTAGTTAATTAGGGGTAATTAGAGATCATGATGAGTGTCTCATCATGTGGCTTAACACCTCAAGGACTCACGCAGTAGTAATCAAAGTTTGAAACACTTCAGAGGCTTTAGTTCAAAGCTTCAATCTGTCGCATTGCACGCAATAAAATAATGGGATTTAGTCCCACATCGTGGGCCACAAAATCTAAACTGTGTATAAAAGGCAATTGTGTCAATGGCTATTCATCTCTCACACAGGGGGTGAGGTCCCCTTTCACTCTCTCACGCACTCCTCTCCCACCACCACATGCCGATGGACCTAATCCCCATACCCGGATCCGATTATAGACCTGATTACCCAATTATGTACCCGATTCTGGATTGAGAAGAGAGATGAGGTTTCTGAGGAGGAAAGGGGGAGGTTTTTCCTCAGGGTGCATGCACATGCACCAAACACTTAGTAGATTTCTGAGGCTTGGTGAATTTAAGTCATTTGACCTTAGGGCCCGACATCTGATAGTTGTTCATTTGAGTTACTGTGGAGCTATTTGAGGCCTGTGCTAACATTGTTAAGTGGTTCAGGACAACTATTGAGAAATTTGGCTGTGAATTGATATTGAGTACCCTAAGGATATGTGTTTAATTGTGGGATATAATTGGTGATTCAAATCACCATTTTTAGGTTTTAATTATTCTTTTTTTCCTATTGACTTCTGAGACACAATTTTCTATTATTGAATATCATTATGTGTATATTTCTTTATTCATTTTATATCTTTGTTGTGAATTATTGTGCCCATTATTTCTCAATTAAACTAGTGTTTGAATTTCATAATTGCTTCCTGCAAATGACCTCGAAACTCAATTTTTTGTGCATTATAAATTTAAGTGTTGTTATAATTTTCCTTACTATACTACTACATGATATTTCTACGATAATTTTCGACTGCAACATTTATTGAACATGTTTCCTATGTTGTTAGGTTGCATCTCGAAATCAGGTAGTGGATCAGGATGAAGAATCAAATTCAGGTACAAATTGATTTGATCAGATTAGGTTAGATTTCATTCGCATGATCAACAATTTTGGAGGCCTCTACGTCAGACCTAGGGACCTCTTCCTGTGTATGTGCACTAAAGAATAGATGTGGGACTAGATGTGTATTAGACCCAATCAAGGCACCCAAAAATTTTGGATGACTAAGGTTGTTTGACGCAAATGGACCTCTTGATTAAAAATCGACACACCTGAGAATTACTTGGGCAGCCAAGAAGAGAGAGTCCTACAAAGACCCCTACACGGTAGAGCATCCCCACAGGTTACAGGGTTTCCTCCACCAGACCTTCCTTGTCACCGCAGTTCCAAATAGTGCAGAATGTATGGATTGAGACCTAAGTCTACCAATTTTAGCCCTAATTGTGCCTTGAATTTCAATTGATTTAGAAGTTTTTTCAAATTTTGATCTAATTTGTAGGTTGATTGATTCACAAAGTGAACCAACTTCACCTGACCTATCTTAAGGTTGAGGATGAAATTTGGGTCAATACACCCAAATCATCCTAAATTGGTTCTCAACAGGTTATTAGGTCCTAAATTTTATCGTTCAAGTGAATTTTTTAGCACTGATTTTAGGGTTTACTTGATTAGATCAGTTCAAACAAGGGCTTGGGTAGCATCCAAATGCGGGAAGATCAATTTCCTTAATTGAAAGTAAGTGTGTACTAACACTTCAAAACCCTAATGTGAAACCCTAATTGACTCTATTTGAAGTCCAATTTGATTTAAATATGACACCTCGGACTCAAACAAGAAAGTGTGTAGTCTAAGGTGTTGAGAAAGTATAGCACAAATCCCTAATAGGAATAGGAAGTATGCATGGGTTCTTTCCAATCAAATCGTACCAATTTCAATCTGATTTCAATCCATGTCGCAAATCGAGAAATGCATGCCTTGAATGATATTACTAGGAAAGTGAGACAAGTGGATCCTAATTCATTTGTTTCCCTTTTGTATCTTCCTAAGATTAAGAGGGGATTAAGGATGAAAAGAAATTTTACCTGCTCCTGGTGTGGCTGATTGCACAAAAGATCCCTTCGTGATTCGCCTTGCAAAAACAAAGTAAAGTAGATAGGGCAAGTTAGAAATCAACTTAATAATCAAGAATGATATGACTAGTGGTGAATTTTGCATTGCTCCCTAGCAATGGTACCAAAATGTTTAAGTAGAGGTTGCCATGGTTTAGGAAAACATGTCATAGTATAGCGACGTAAATCAAATAGACATTTAAATTTGTAAAGCTCAAAAAATGTGAATTTTGAGGTCATTCTTAGGGAGAAGTGTTGCATTCAATCACCAATCAAATAATATGACAATGAGCACAATAATTAATCAAAACTCAATCAAATATACTCAATGTATGGCAGGAGTTATAGAATAGTAATAATATAGATATAGAGAGAAAAGCAAAAAATAATGTTGGTTGAAACCACCAATGTATCACTTAAGTTCAACTCTTCTCAACTCAAATCAGATATCAGCCCAAGCCTCTAAAATTAAATGGTCAGTTTAAACCACATAGATGGCCCAAGTGATTAATTCCAAAGCTACAGATGTCTCAATAAAGCCAAGACCTTCAAATTTGTATTTGTATTTAGGAATGGATCCTGAGGGCAAAACCCCTCCACTTCCCTCTTAGAAATCCCTTCCTTTCTCGCTCTTCCTAATCGGATTGGGTAATCAGACCAAGCCCACCTGGGTGCGGGCGATGGGCGAGGAGTGCACATGTAATGGGGACTCGACCCCCTGAGCTTTGGCGAGAGGGTAGCACACATAAAACCTTATATATCAAAGTTCAAACCAAATTTCCACGATGTGGGACTAAATTGCTACTTCCTCTTCGAATGTGTTATAGATGGTGCTCCCACTGAATTATTGCTCCTACTATTGTTGCCTTGTCCAATTGAAGGCCTGGTTGTCTTCGTGGTCAACTTCCGTAGCGATGGGACGTGAAATCATTGGTGGCTGGAGCACGGTAGATGAAGCCGGTGATGAACGGCGGTGAAAACCTGAAATGCATAATACGGGTGCAAAGCCCTAATTAGAAGGTTCCAGAGCATCATTAGGATGTGATAAATACAGTGGTGGTGGAATGTGGGTGATTGGAGGTGAGATGTGGCCGGTTGAAGTCAAAGTTGACAGCGAGAGGTGGGTTTGGTCGGTCGAGGTCTCCAAAGGTCAAAAGCTTCAATAGGGTTGGGGCTTTTGATCATGGAGTCAAGGTGGAGCTTGTAGAGGTGGCAGCGAGTTGTTTGGTGTTGTGTCGTGGCTGTGCAAGCAAATCAAAGCTTTACTGACCGTGGAGAAGAATGAGGGAGAATGGAGGAAAGAGAGATCGAAACTACAATCTAAGGTCCTAATCCTATTCTAGAGAGGGAGAGGAAGAGAAAGACTTACGAGTTTGGATGAAGGGGAGACGATCCACGGTGTCTTGCCTCATTGGCACCGTGGACGATGAAGTCTCCACTAATGAGAAGTGGCGACGATGGAGTTCAGAGCTCCTGTTTGGTCCTGCGAGGAGTGGAAGAAGATGAGGAAGAATTTGGGCCACCCAATTTAGCCATTGGGTGTCCTGAAGAGAGGAATTGTGAGGGTTGCCAGAGCCAGTGGAGTTCATGACCGGAGAGGAGCGAAGAGGAGGAATTTCGACATAGACCTGGCTGGGTGACACATTCCAAGTTAGGAGAGCTTATGCAAAGGTGTTTTTGACCCTCAATTTCCCAAAATCCATGAGTATTCATGAATTCGAAAACCTAGAATCATGAATTTCACGAGATTCTTGTCGATGCTATAGTCCAAAGACATGGCTTGATCAAAATAGGATCTTCTTGCAATCAATCCTTCAAAATTTGGAGGGATTTGATTGAGAATATCGAGAGAAATCCTTGATTGAGAGTCGATAGTTTGGGTTTGAAGCTCTATTTGGACTACGAAGAAGAAGATGAGAGAGAAGGTGGCAAGAGCCTTTCTATGAAGTTGGCAAGAAAGCTAGGGCAGATCTGTAACAAAACTTTAAACCTAAGGGTTTAGATGTGAGAAATAGGGATTTTAAGGGTGGAAATGTAAACTACATCAAGATGGACTCTGATTGTGCCCAAATTTTGATGTTAACCTAATTTGAACCCAAGAAATCTAATGGTGCACTTGAATTTAGGTTTTCACCATGTTTGACTAGGTAACTTGCGTAGAAGCCCAAAATAGGTCAAATTTCTGTCTGAATCTCTATTATTAGTCAAAATGGGTTCCAATGGTCAAAGTGAAGGTACCAAATCTCTTAGAATATTTTAAAATAAATTTTAAGAGGTTTATGTTGAATTTATTTCTTCCAGAACCCTTTTAATTTGAGTGTGGATGATAATTAGTGTTTTCAGTATTATTTTAATCCTTAAAATGCATGAAATCTTGATTCAATTATTCTGAGCCCACTTCTTGGTCTTCTAGACTCATTTGACCCTAAATTAACCCCTAATTAACCCCTTGTTCAATCTGCATTAATGATGGGATGGTAAAATAGTAGAATTAACCATGTTTTCTTGTCTTCTGTTCAATATGCAATTACGATCCTCATCATTTAGGGCCATTTAACACTGGATTCTGACTAAATTAAGTTAGTTATGATGATTGATAGCGTTTAACACTATCCATAACAATTGTGTTATTCGCCATATCATTTAGGACCATTTAACAGTTGATTGATCTGTCAGCTAGCTATACAGTCATCTCAATCGGTTTGAGCATGGTTATCTAGTAGGGAGGTAGGAATCAGGTTTATGGAGGCTCCTAAATTCAATAAAGCTTAATAAAATTCTAGGTTGGCTATCTTACAGGAGATTAGAGGGGTACCAGGATCTTTCACTTTTTGCAGGAGTTTACTAAAAATTATAGAGCAGCATGCTCTGATAACACAATGGGACTCCTGTCTTTGTTTCGAGGCTCACCCTTTGGTGTACAAAAATCCTTCATAAATCATGAGTAAGCTGGAACATGATAGATATCATCCATCAAGGGAATGCTTATTTGGTCTTTCTCAAAGAGCTTGGCCAAGTCTTCCTCAAGTGCCATGGGTTTGGGTAAAGGCCTCGGGAAATGGAATCTCAGTTGGTTTTTCTAGGATTGGTTTAGGAATTATGATGTTAACACCATCATGAGTCCTAACTAGCCCAAATTAGTCAGAATCAAATGATAAATGCCCTTAAATGATCGTTTGAGGGTTACAATTCCACATTAAACTATTTCAAGAAGTTAGAAAAATGAGGTTACATTTATTGTTTTACCATTCCATCATTAATATAGATTAATCAAGGGGTGAATTTAAGGTCAAATGAACCTAAACATCCATGAAGTGGGCTCACATTAACTGAATTAGGGTTTCATGCATTTCGAGGATTAAAATATCACTAAAAATCCTATTTATTAGCATCACTTAAATTGAAAGGATTTTTGTCTAGATAAAATAAATCTAAACCTTCTAAAATTTATGGAAAAATATTTTAAGAGGTTTGGCACCTTTGGTTTGACCATTTAGTCTCATTTTGACTAGAAAATAGAGATTCAGATGAAAATTACCTTGATTTGGGCTTCTATGCAATTTACCTAGTCAAACATGGTTAAAACTCAAATCCAAGTTGACCATTAAATTCCTCAGGTCCAAATTAGCTTAACACCAATATTTGGGTCCTATTAGAGTCCATCTTGACCTAATTTGCATTTTAGTATTTAAAATCTCTATCCTTCACATTTAGACCCCTAGGTTTCAAGATTATTTCATATAGGTCCATAACTTTGTCTTCGTCTTCCCAAAATGGTCCCTACTACCTGAACAGTATGAATAGAGTCAACACCCAACACTGTCGAACTTTGATTGACGATTCCTCCTTCAATCTTAAGTTAAATCCTTCTAAATTTGAAGGGATTGATCTTGAGAACCTTCCTAATCAAATGAACCCAGCAATAAATCCTAGTTCGGACCATAGACTGACGACGAGCTCAATATTTGAGGGATTTCAAGTTTCCAGAATCGCATATCAATCTCACGAATTCCTTGAATTAGAGGTCAAAATCATTGCCTATATAATTTCTAGGATGTCCCCACGTCTCCCTCAACCAAGATTTGACTAGATTTCCTCTTCATTCTCCTCCTCCGATCGTCCTCATCTTCAGCCATCCTCCTCCTTTGGCCATCCAATTGCTAACTTGGATGGTCCACCTTCGACCTCTCTCTCTTTCGCTCCTCGCCAGCCATAACAGGAGCTCCTTCAGTCATCATCATTGATGCTCTCATTTGCTATACTTCATCTTCCTCACATTCGACTGGCCAATGCTGGACACTTCGTGCTCTCTGTCTCTCCTCACTAAGTCCCTTAACCTTTCCCTCTCCCTCTCTAGACTCTTTCTAAGTCCTTAAAATTAGGTTAAAATCACCACACACACTGCTACACTGTCTTCGTCTCTATCTCCTGCATAAGCTATGGAAAGCACGCGCCGCCGCTCTACACCACAAAACCACTAGCCACCACCTCCAAAACCCTCACTGCAACCCCATGACCAAAAGCCCCAACATAAGTGGGGCAATTGGTCTCTCCTTGCTCCCACTGAACACACCCACCGCCATCGACCTTCTTTAGCATCATACGCTACTCCATCAACCAACAAGCACCACGAAACATCCGCCATCACCTTAGCCATGCTCCAACAACTCCATTGAGCCTTTTAGTTGGGCTGCAAGGCCATTTTATTATTTTTCAAGGATTTCACCAAACCTCTATCATTGCCGTCGATTCTTCGCCTCCATCCATAGCCATCTGATGTCCTCTGGCCTTAATTCAACTCTCAAGGGCTACAGGATACTTCCATGACGAGTTTGAGGCTCTCAACTGAGCCAACTTTAGCAGCTACAGCATACAATCAATAGAAACATTCTACGTAGCCACACAAAGAAGATAGCAGCATAATTGTGCCACATCGGAAGCGGCTAAAAAAATTTTTGACTAATATAGTTTTTGCTTTGTAAGATGTTTGCCTCATTTGATGGGGTGAGGTCCCTCACACGTGCAGCCTCGCTTGCCACCATGCCTGTGGGCCTGGACCCGTATCCATTAACCCATATACCCTATGACCCTAATTTGAGGAGAGAGAAAGATAAGGAATTTCTAGAAGGATTGGGGAGTTTACACAGTGCGATATTAGGATTCATGCCTAACACTTAGGCACATTCTTAAGGTTATTTGAAGTTGCCACTTAAGGCATTTGTTGTTCTCTCAAGAAGTCTAATTTGAGAGGAAAAGTGGTTTGCGGTTATTGTTGATTTGAGTTGGGAATTGTACTTATTGTTGAGTATATTTTTTGGTTTCAACCACCATTTTCATTCTCTTTTATTTTTGCTTTGAGATAAAATTGTTGAGCATTAATTGTTTATTCACATATTTATGATTGAATATTCATTGCATCATTATTTTTTATTGTTGTGATTGGTAGATTGAATTGCTATACTTGCTCTCTGCGAATGACCTCAAAACTCACAATTTTTCGAGCACTTATAAATTTAAATGTCGATTCGATTTGTCACTATACTACGATGTGATTTTCTACACTATGACAATTTTCGCTACAACACATTAGATTTGGAATAGGTGTGTCCTTGATATCCATCCCCGATGTAGGTTCTAAATTAATAGGAATGGAGTGACTAGGATAAGGTCAGTCGTAAGTAGTCTTACCATACACTTAGTGATAGCATTTAGGCTTGGTTAGGATTCGAGGTTGGTAGGAGAGGTGGTTGTTGCTGATATCTCGAGTATGATGTAGAAGCCTCCAACTCGTCTGGTGGAGGTGCAGAAGGGGCCTGGTAAACATAATGAGCTTGGCCCTAATTAGTGTTCATGATGCATCTTTGGTTGAGCGCATTGCTTAGATTCGACAGAGGTTGGGAAGGAAGCACACTTGGCTGGCAAGTCCTAGCCAGCTATGGAAGTTGGTTGTGAACCTCTGTAATTTCTACCATCTTTTTTTGCATGGTCACATTGATCTTCTGCAAAGTAGCCAAGGTTTGCAAAACTGAGCTCATTTGTTCTTCCTTACTAGGCTCGATTCGGAAGTTCGGGTTGGGCCTTGGTTGAAAGGGTTGGTATGGTAGCAGAGCTTGTGGTAAGGGTTGGAATTGAGGTCTTGGGTTTTGATTATTTCTCGACCATGAAAAATTTAGATGATTGCACCATTTAATGTTATATGAGTTGGAGAATGGATCATTCTGGATGACGTAGATATCCTTGTAGGTTTAAGGGGCTCCAGAGTAATCAGAGTATGAGGGTTTAGAGATCCCCTAACTCGAGTAAGATGGTTCAGAGTGTCCTCCAAAACTTGGATCAGATGGGGTTGTATACGCATCCATCCCCTGATATGCATGGTGGTGAATGTTATGCATGGCCTCACTACCTGAAGGCAGATGTGGAAACATGCTTTGCTGTGAAGAGGTGGTTCTCTGCAGTTAGCAAGTCAATTTGTCCACCCACTTCTCTATAATAGAGACCTTATCCAGGCGATTGACCGCCAACTCTTGATAGACAGCTGAGAATAGGTCTTGTGTTTCGTGTGCCCCTCATGTGTTTGTCAATGCACGGGTAGTCGTCCTATTGAACATACCTATAGACTCATTGTTTATGGAGTTCTCGCACATGTTTTAGAGAATCTCCCAAACGGTGTCTTCATGCTGGCCCATGATGTTGCCACCATAAGTTGCATTGACAAATAATCTAATGTCCTCACGGAGTCCTTGGTAAAAGGACTGGACTTGTTCCCATTTAAGAACGCTGTGATGAGGGCATTTCCACATGAGATCCAGAAAGCAATCACATGCCACATGAAGTCATTCTTCCGCATTATGTGTGAAATACGTAATTTGGGGCCTTAAGGCATTAGTGCGACCGACCAGGAAGAATTTCTTTAGGAATTCAGCTTGTATTTCCTCCCAGGTATTGATTGGTCGAGTCAAAGATTGATAAAAATGGACGACTTTGTTTATCAAAGAGAAGGAGAACATCTTCATGAGCAGGATATCCTGATTTTGAACAGGTGGTTGTTCAATCGCGAGATGCATTAAAAATTAATTTTTTCATTGTAATTGCAAATCACGATAAAACAAATAACATTATACATTTTTTGGTGAGTACCAAGTCATTCACAGGGAGGCAAATCATGATTTCTAAGCAAAAGCTTTTCAGAAAGTTGTTCTAAAAGAATATTTATATATTTATATATGTATATATAGACACAGATATCTAGAGAATTAGAATTTTATTGCTATTTCAAAATAGTTTTCAAACTAAAAATAACTATGCTAAGGAGTACAGAGAGAGAGAGAGAGAGAGAGATAGAAGATGACGGCCCCAATTGTGGGATGCTTACGCTATGTGAGGTGGCACTTCAGATCCAGAGCACCAGGATGAAAGAAAAGAGGAGTTGCAGAGAGAGAGAGGCTGGAGATCTATCTGGTGGGAATTCACCTCAATTGGGGGGCCCTGGGGATCTTTTCATAGCTTTAACAAGAGACAAAGTGGACATTTAAGCTCTCCAACTCGTGCAACAACCTCAGGTTGATCAGATCCATCGATCAGGAGATCAATGACTCTGTTCTGGCCTCCAAATAACCTCATATGCACCTTCCACACTCAGATGCATTCTGGTACTGACATGTGGCATGCCTGCAGCCATCAATCTGCCATCGTGTGGTCCTCGCGAGTGCCCCACGCTCTTCTCACGCTTGCCTCTTGTCCTTCGCACGCACTCAATTTCAAATTGCGTGCATTCCATCACAGTGGTCCGATCTTCCAATCAGATGACTTAAATTACACGTGTTATCGTCTTAAGGAGAACACGTGTAACCATGAGTTTGCGGTGGCATCAGATTGCACATTCAAATCAGAGGCCCCTCATCACACCACGCGTTCGCCTTCACACCCTCTAATCAACATCTGATGGCTCAATTGAGCATAGAGCCATTGCCTTCCTAATTTGGTGTGCAGCATGGCTGGATCTCGTGCCCCTCGCTGCAGTTGGAGCATGCTAACCAATGAGCTATAAGCTCAGATGGTCGCATTTCCATATCGGTGCTCGAATGCTCTCGGCTGATGAGGGCGCGACAAACAGTGATCAAAGTGGAATGCTTGTGGTCGTTGGATGATGAACCAACGACCCATAAGGCATGGGAAGAGCTCTACAGTGATTAGGGCATGGCAAGAGGTTGTTGTGATGGCGCCACATGGTGCCATTTTGGCTGTCCATCTTCCTTTCTTCGTAGATCATGTTGTAGGTCTCTGATCGAGATGATTTTTGTGTTGTTGGACTACGGTCATTAATCTGAATCCTTCTGTGCAGTTGGATTTGGCATCTGAGATTCGGATTTCTGCCATCTTGCTTCTTGGCCTCTATTCTTCTATGGGTTGTACGTGATGCTTTGGATGTCTGATCAAGATGACTCCGGAAGTGTTGGACTCCTGTCGTCGTCTTATTCAGATTCATACGGTCTGATCTATCATTTGCAGCCTCGGATCATCTGCAATCAATTTTATCTCTCTTTTAGAGCACAAAATGGTAATATTGTCTATAATGCTATCAAAATAACTACTATGCAAATTATGATGCTTATGCATGCATTGTTCCTAAGTTATGCTAGATTTTAACTTAATTCAGGTAGATTAGGTCGTATGATTGTTGTGGAACCACACCCCCATGCCTAAATCTTGCAAGTCCCTAGCAAATGCAAGACTCAATGCAATGTGACCCTACATGATTAGCAAACTTGATCCTTAGCAATTCACATCATGTAAAAAGCCAATTCACATCTAAAGCTTGTACTTGATCCTTAGCAAACTTCTATTGGGATAGGAAAACTTCTTCACCCAGGGTGATAAAATAGTTTACAAATTTAGCCTCAGCTTTTTGGCTTAGGTAGAAGATATTTTGAGTCAACTAGATTTATATTTAATGGCTCACACTCATCTGGTGCTATACATAACTAGTACCATAGAACCTAAATTTCCAGACTATTAAATAAATCAACTCAAAGAGAGGCAGAGAAACTGTGCTCTCTTTAGATCCTTTGTACCTATTCTCTCTCTTTCTTTTTTTCTTTCTTTTTTCTTCTTTTTTTTTAATTTCATTTTTTCATTTCTAGATTACAATCTCACCATATTTGTCAATATATTTACTGGCCTCCCATGGCATTAAAACTTTGATTAAGTTCTGATAACCCTATGACTAAGTCAAAATTCCTCAGCCTATATTCAGGTAGTTAGAAATACAAAAAAGTAGGTCACGGTTGTATTTGGTGGATTGTAAAGGGAATGGGTATTGCTGCCTCAATGTTCTTGACACAATACAATTAATACACTCCTATTTTTTCTTTTTCTCTTTTTTTTATTATTTTTTTCATATTTCCATATATATATATATTTTTTCTGCTTTTCTCTTTTTTTCTCTTCTTTTTACATATATATACATTTATTTCTACCAACACATTGTACTCTAGCAACCATGCACATTTTTATTCATGAGGCATTATTCAGGAATGGGGTGCTCAAGAGGATATCGGTTGGCTTATTTGGTAGAAGTGCCTATTCTCAGCACTGGGAAAGGAGTAGATGGGATAGTGTATTTTTAACCTTGATATTAATACCCTCCTTCAACCAAGGATTCCATAAAGGATGGTCGTAACCATCCACCCTAGTCCTAGTTTTATTAGAACCCACTCTCTACATATTTGCCTTAATTGGCCACTCTCTAAAAATTCATACAAAGAATTTGTATGCAGGAATCGAGAGTAAAAACTATGCCTAACTTTGAGTATCATTATCCAATTATCTAGAAATTAAGATTCCTCATAATAGCCTTAAAGCACTAGTAGACTCTCTACTCTAACCTTACACTTGTTTGGTTCATCAACTAAAAGATTGATTGCACGTGTTTCGTGTGTTTGAAATCAGGGTTACAAGTAACCCATCGTTGTAGTTGCAAAACTCACGATCAAATAAAATTTATATCGAAACTCCAAGGCAGTCTTGGGTCGAACATAGGGAGGCGACATTTATTTTAATTGAAAACCGCGCTTCGATTTGTTTCCTTTTGGTGTTTTAGGGTTTTGCCATTTTTTTTGTGTTTTTGAAAGAAGAAGACTAGCAGAATAAATCACAACAGATATGGAACAAATACGACATATATCGTGAATGTTTATTATAATAATTTATGAAAGCACAAAAAGAGGTGGAGGTTAGAAGAAATCTCCCTAGGCTACTATTCGATGAGACGACGGTGCCTGGTAGAACCGTGGATGAAGGAGGTGAGGAGCAGGACGATGGAGGTGAGATGCAGGAGGACGTCGGGTAGAGGAAAGCTTCAACGTAGCTCCGAAATGGAGGTAAGGAGGCGGAGATGATCTACTATCGGAATGGAGGTGAGAGGATAGCTCCAAGGTGACCAATGAATGGTAATGGGAAGAGGAAGGAATATTTTGTGAGGCAGAGGTTTGCTACACTAATAAGCACCTTGGGATCTTGAGAGTAAGCTCTAATGGAGAGTTGGTAAGCTTGCTAGAGCGTAGGAGTAGGTAGAAGTAGAGTAGGTAGAGATGGCTTGGAAGGAAGGGGTTATAGGTCCTTTTATAGTGGAGAAGTGGCAAAAATAGGTGTGTAACCATTAGCGACCTCCAGGCCATCGCTGGAAGTGTCATTGTAGGTAGCTCATGCCCGCTGGTCCATGCAATTGACCTTGCTGGCATGTGAATAATTAGCAATGACTGTAAGCGTCGCTGAAGATCTCTTGCAAACATCGCTGAAGACAGCCATGCAGCTACGCTGCCGCTACGCTGGCATGTGCCCCACATGCTGTGTCGTGCGCATGCATGCTCACACATTGGCGCTGCGCTGTGCGGATGCATGCCTCCTCGTGTGCATGTGCACTTGCATAGCTGCACGTGTGCGGTGGTGCGTGCGTGCGCATGGGCTACTTGGGTTGTGCCACGTGGCGAAATCTGGGCCATCCATCTTTTCGTTCTAGGGGTTGCTATAGAGGTCGGATTGAGTCGATTTTCATGTCGTAGAGCTACGATCGTCGACCCAAATCCTTTCACACAGTTGGATTTGTCATTTGAAGCTCCGAATTATGTCACCTAGTCCCTTGGCCGTTGATCTTCCTCGGACTGCATATGGTGCTATGGGACTCTGATTGAGGCGATTTCTTAGGTGTTGGACTCCGATCATCGTCTTGATTAGATTCGTACAGTTGGATCATCAATCCGACGCTCCGAAATAAATATCCTTCTCTCGTGACCACAAAAGGATGCAATTAACCTAAATTATATACAACTTCTCTAAATGCAGAATGACGCATCTATGCAATATTTATAACATGAAATGCAAATCTAAGCCTAGGAACATGCATGAATAGGCATTTTAACCTAAATAGATGTGTTTACATCACACCCCCATGCCTATCTTTTGCTAGTCCCTAAAAAAATTAATCTTCATGCTATGTATAAAGGAAGAATTAGGATTAGATCGCTTAGGCATAAGTCATTTATAAACAATAGAAAATTTCAACTAAGGTCCTAAAAAATGAAAACTCGATAGTACCCAAGTGTCTACCGTAATACAAACCACTCAAGTCCTCGCCTTATTTGAGAAGGGAAGATACATTCTTTTATTTTTCTTCTTTTCTATTTTTTTTTGTACTTTTGGAGTTTGAGAGTTCCGGGATAACTTTTTACGGCTACCCAACTCGCCCAAGACTCAAAAAGGACTCTAACTGCTAAGCATCTTATGAAAATAGTGAAAGACTCACTAGGCAGCTATTGAAATGGACTTCAGGTTTCTATGACCCTAAGTGACCTTACCTAAAGGTTTATCTTTTCGATTGGTAGCTTTCTCCATATTTCTTTTCTTTATGGGGTCAACACAAGGGTAAACCCAGTGTATATCCCCCCGGTTTACTCTACTTCCCCACTTCTTCGCTAAGTGTTTTGGGAATTATTGTGCTTGTTTTTGTGAGCTAGGTTTTGGACAACCGGTCAATGGGTTGTTACCCACGGCAACTTGCCAGCCATACTCGTATAGTGAAGTGTGGTTTTGTTTATTTTTTTATTTTTTCTCCTTTTATATATATATATTTTTATTTTTCTTTTTATTTTATTTATTTTTTTAAGTAGGTGGCTTCCTTGATCTAAGATTTACCTAGAGGTAGTACAACAAAAATGGTCTTGGGACTGGGCTCTTAACAACCTACTGATGAGCTCTTACCACTGAGAACTTGCTAGGAATACCACCCTAGATAGTTCACTAGCTACCCAATTTCCAAAGAAATCATCGAAAAGTAAGTCAGTGAAAAGAAAAGTGTGTAGATGCTTAGGCTTAAAGTCCCCCTAAATTAGAGGGCAGGTTGATAAGTCACATACTTATTGATTGCATAGCAATCATGCAACCTAAAACACCTGAATTGAGCTAGATTCTAGCATAACTTCAAGTCAATGCATTCATAAGCATCATAATTCTCATACTAGTTAGTTTGAGTAGTCGTATAGATAATGTCATCATTTTATGACCTAAAAGAGAGATGATTTTAATCGCAGATGATTCAAAGCCACGAATGTCAGATCAGACTAGACAGATTTGATCAGAACAACGACGGGAGTTCAACGCTTCCAAAATCATCCCGATCAGACAACTAGAGCATCATGTATAGTCCATAGAAGAATGGAGATCATGGAGCCAAAGGGAAAAGATCCAGACCTCAGATGACAAATCCAACTGCATGGATGGATCCGGATCGACATTCGCAGTCCAACGATGTAGAAATCAACTTAATCAGAGGCCTATGTTATCAAATATAAAGAGAAGAACGGACGACCATGATGGTGCCACGTGGCGACATTGTAGCTGCCCCTCGCCACGCCCCCAACTCCTGAAGGCACCTCTCCTCGTGGCTTAGGCTATTGGATATTCATCCAATGGCTACGAGTGCACCACATCACCACCCAGATTAGATCGGTATAAATGTAAACAAGCAAGTATATATGATAAAGAGTTTGTGCAGCGCATTGGCTCGCGCATGTGCCCATGTAAATGCGGGATGCTGGTTCAAGCCTTGCGTTACGCAAAATTGATGTGCCATCAGCAGGCGGGCACGTGCAGGCACAATTGCATGATCTGATATCGCATAGCACGCCACGTGGAATGATTAGAGTGCATCATGGGTGGGATGCACAGTTACGCAGGTTGTTAAGAGATCAGAAAGGTGCGAGAAGCACGCGTAGGATTTGAAATCGGATGGTCGACAATGAGGCGGGATTTGAAGGCATGCGACGAAGGCGAAAATGCGAAGGTGTGGGCTAATGGGAGCCGTGCGATGAGGATTTGAGGGTGCACAGCATGCCATGTGTCACCATCAAAACAAATCCGAGCATAGGAGGCCTTTTGAAGGTTATTTTTAGGCCAAATCAAAGTAGTTGATCTCCCGATCAACGAATTTGATTAGCCAAAGGGTTGTTGCACAAGATTAAGGGCTGAAATACCCTTTTTACACTTCATAAAAGCTATCAAAGAAGGCCTAGGGCCCCCCAGTTGAAGGCATCCACTTAGAACCTCTCTCTTCCATCAACTCTAGACATCCTGTCTTCTCCGCAACTCTCCGTCCCTCTGCAACTCCGCTCCAACTTTGTCCCAGCACTCTGGATCTGAGGTGTTGCCACATCTTACACAAGCATCTTGCAAGTGACGTCATTTCTCTACCACTTTCTTCTATCTCACTTTCTCTCCCTCTCTCTCTTTCTCCCTATATATCTTTACTTTTTGCATAGCAATTTCTATTATGAAAAACTCCTTATTAATGCAAGGAAATCTGATCTTATGAATATTTGATGCGTCTCTATACATATATACTTATATAAATATCTTGTTAGAACTAGTTTCATTGAAAAGCTTCCATTAAAAATCGAGATTGCCTCCCTGTGAATGACCCGGTACTCACCGATTTTATAAATATTATTTGTCTTCGTGTTTTCGCACTATACTACAACTAAACAACTCTTAATCACGATCATGCACCGAACAAGTTGGCGCCATTGCTGGGGAGGCAACGAAAATTTTTGAAGCTTTTCGAAGCATATTTGAGATTTCTAACTCGCTACATTTTTCGTTGATTTCGTGTGTGCAACAAACGAAGAAATTTCAACCAAACACGACAATGGAGAAAGTGTAGGTTAGAACCTCAGGTAAGTACCCATAGTTTAGATTAGTTAGATTTAGGATTTGCTTAAACCCTCGAATTAGTTAGAATTTGCTTGCTTATTAAAAATAAAAAAAATATCTCTTAATTTTGAGCTAAAATAAAACTTTATCTTAAAAGTTCAATTCCCGAAAATCCAAAATTCTCAAATTTTTACTCGACGTAGCTACCAAAGTCAGGAACAGTATATCCAAATTTCGCAGCAATCAGAGTTGTAGAAAAATTTTGAAAATTCACGTACTGATCTGTTATCAATACAAAATTTGTTCCTGATTTTTCGAAGTTAAAAATATCATAGGAATTTCTATATAACTGCAATTGAAGTGAAATTTATGGCATTGAATTTCTAAGAAATTTGAAAATTTTAGAAAAATCTAAGAAAAATATTTTTTGCTCGTTTGGTAGCACGAATTATCTGATCATTAACTGGGGTTCAAAATAGACTGCAAAACCCCCAGTACAGTTTAAATCTACGAAAAATAGAAAACGTGCATTAAAATTCTTGAAAAAAATATTTGATGAGTGCCTAGTTAGTGGTGCAAGAAGACCAACTGATTGAATTGCTTGGGTCGCACCACTCATCATTTTGAACTTGAAAGAATCATTTGGAAATATCTATGCATAGGGTTTCACTCTAAGGATAGAGCACACCTGCATAACCATACTTAAAGAAAATCTATCAAACAAAATTGGATTTGCAAAACTTCCGTGTGCAACCTTGATTGAAATTATCTAATCAAGTAACCCTAAAATTCATTAACACAAGCTTTTGAATCTTAAAATATACTTCATCATAAAAATTTGCTTATGAACCCTTTACTTGCGCACTTTACATCTCTGAACTCAACTTTAAGGACAAACACCACCCTAACGCCCATCATATTCCAAAAGAACATCAAACCCAAACATAAAATTGAGTTGACGTGCCCTAGGCTGTATTAAAAGACTTGGGGACTTGAAACTAGATTGGGCTAAGGTCAAGGCCTCTTCGACTTGGACCCACTGGTGACAGGAAAGGTCGGTGTGGTAACTGCGTTAACCTTTAGTGGTGTCCTAAGGGGTCCCACCCTTCTAGCCAGCCAAGTAATTCAAGGGTTAATCTAACCCAATCGTGTTTTGGGGAGCCTGGATCAGGTCTAATTAGGGTTGACACTCTAAGGACCAGTTTGATTGCTTGCATTGAAAGGGCAGGGTATTCTCTCATCTGTCTTCTCTCTCTCATCTGTTAACTTTCTTCTTGTACATGCATGCTAAAAGGTCTCTGAACCCTAATTTGGTACCACCTTTAGAGTGTAAACTAAGGAGAAGACCCAATTTTTTTGAATACACTAAAATATCCAATTGCCATGAGGAAGAACTGATTGAGGAGGAAACCATGAACTCATGCTCCTTTGCCTCACACTATTCCACCTTTTCTCCCTATCCCAACCATTCCCTTACATCAACTTCTTCAGGTTGGGAGAACTCTCCTCAATACCCGAGACTTGATTCCATTGCCTATACCTCATGTTCCCCAGGTATAACTAGGCCCATCTCGAATCCCACACAAATCTCTAGATTTAAAGGATCTATACAGTCTAAGGAGACACTCTCCATACAAGACCAGCACTTGGTTGGCATGACCAATTATCTTGACCGGTTCAGCTAAACGCATCTCTCCCTAGATCATGGATATGCCTCAGAATCCCAACACCTAGTGTACCAATCCTATCCTCGAAATCACTATTCAAATTATCCCAATCCCACCCAAACAACTTCACCTTCTCATTGGGATAACCCTACACCAACCAACCAAGGATATGATTCTTACCCTAGGTATTCAAATGTTGGATATTCTAATTTAACTGCGGTTAGAAACTCTGAAAATTATTATCCTCAGCCTAATCAAATCCCTAACCATGGCAGTGATCCTGAGATTACCCAATTACTCCAAGCTGTCCAAGGGATGAGAGAAGCTAATAAAAGAAATATAGATAATCTAACAAAATAGCTCAATAGAATCTGGAAAGCACAAAGAGACAAACCTGGTCCGAGTATGCCACAAGTTGGTGGTAAGTCACTCAAGGTTGAGGATCCAACCTTTAGCATGACATCCTATCCAATCCCAACCTCAACATACACTGAACCCACCCATCGGCCCTGTGATTATACAGAACAGATCCATTTTGACATCCCAAAAATTGCCTTTGAGGAGGAAGGCTCACTTGAAGAAATACATCCTGATCTAGGCCTTGAATTGCAACCATTCTATTTTGAGGAGCCAATTCAAAGTAAACTGGAGTATGAGTCTTTTATATTTAAAGACACACAAATGGATTACATGGAAGATTTGGGAGAATCAAAGCAAGATCAAGAAGAAAGAAAGATTGTGAACAGTGACACTCCCAGCCAAGCTCGGCTAGATGGCTCTAATGAAATCTTGTTTGAGGATTACCATGATCAAATATGCTTAAATGATTCAATATTTGAATTTGGCAATACTGATCATTCCCATATAGAAGCCAAATCTTCTTTCACTTCTGTTTCAGCTAATCTGCACCTTTCTCTCCCCATCCACCAAAGTCCTGAGGAAAAACTTGACCATTATCCCCTACGTCTCGAGTTTGAGGAAAACATACAATCCCCTTATGAAAGAGATGTTCAAGAAATTGCAGAATTACTGGGGATGATTTATGAGGATCTATCTAAGGAAGCAATGACTTTAACTGAATCATGGGATTTGGAAGAATTTGAGTTGATTGATGAGAAATAAGAAGATATTCGCACGGAAGATATAGTCCAAAATGGATTTGAGGTGTTGACTAATCCAAACCCCGATCATATAATTCTAAGGAAAAATGAACTAAAACAAGATTTGGGTGACTCAAATGAGATAGTTGATCACCCTTGGGGTAACATTGACGACTTTGATAAGTCTGGAACTACTGAGATGGACCACTATATCTTATTTTAATCAACAACTCGACATCCATCCATAGTTGATTTGACTTGTGAAGTGGTTTCTTATACCATTTCAGACTACACCTCTCGGGTTCCTCCTTTCATTTCCCATCACTTTCAGGACCCGTATGATCTATTTCCCACAGACCATATGGTATCCACGCCATCCTCCTTCCTCATGCATCAATTCTTAAGGTTGCCACTATCTACATTCCACTCTGGCACCCGCACTAATATTCCTCTCTTTTGTAGCATATGGCTGCAAATAGTTTCAAGCCCGTTCACTTTATTTTTCTGACCCTCTGGGCTTGGTATTCACCATCAGCTGGTTCACATTTGTGGATCATTGATCGTTGCACTGCATGAACATATCTTTATTTTAATCTTGACCCAACCCATCAATCTAATCATTCATTTTTGGGTTTAAGTCCGAAAAATGATGTTAAACTTAGTGCTCGCTGGGAGGCAACCCAGTATTCATCATAGGTAGCTCTGCATCTTCTGCATCCATGCTGACCAGGATTAAAAGAAAAGTCAGGTGATATCCCCTCCTCTTGCTTATTATATTTTGATTTTCATGCATACATTTCAATGAGGACATTGTAATGAATAGGCATGGGGGGTGGACATTGCATGTTTTATTTTTATGTCAAAAAACAAAAATGCATTTAGGCATAAAGAATTTTGATTAAGGTTTTATTAGGGATTTATACTTAAGTTGATTCCTACGTTTAGAATCCAGTACAATTTCACACTTACACGTACAATTTGCAATGGATCCTCTGAAAAGATCGATAAACATCATTAGTTTGTCGAGAAGAAGCAATGCTTCTTCTCCTAAGCCCTTGGACAATAATTAGGGAGTCAGGCAAACTATCTTCTAACAGATCCACCAAACATGTCTGAGATGAGAGTAGAAAGTTAACTGGTGCTCTAAGGCTATGATGTACATACATCTGATTAACCCAAAATGTCTATTAATGCATGCTCTTAGTGTCACATTAGCATCATACATTATAAATAGTGCATAACATTCATAATCATGCATTTAGATCAAGTTGTATAAATTGTATAGTAATTGTCTCCTTTTTATGGTTAGGGACAGAGCAACGTTTTATTAGGGCCTTAGATCGAAAATCCAACCGTGCAGATCTGATCAAGGCAATGATTGCAGTACAACAACTCCAATATCACCCAAATTGGACATCCATAGCAGCAGAAAGAGACTGAGGAACCTTAAAGAGAAAGGGCCAAGATGGTGTTAATCCATACCTCAGACGATAAATCCGACCGCACGAATGGGTTCGGATTGACAATCGTAGCCTAACGATGCAAAAATCGATCCAATCCGACACCTGTGGCACCATCTACATCACTCAGAAGATGGACGACCTAGATGGCACCACGTGGCACCATCATAGCCACTCAACATCGACCACAACTCTCCTTCTCACGCTCGACAAATCTCAGTCATTGGATGCCCATCCAACAGCCAAGATTGTGCCACTCCACCGCTCATCCAATGCTCTCCTCTTCTAAAGGCACATGCAACATTTGATCTCAACTGATGGATGAAGATCCAACGGTCGAGATCAGCCGTCCGCAAAACACTCTGCAAGACACAATCGCACACCCAACACAGCAGTCGAGAGTGCTACGCGAGCGCACGATGCGCGTTCGAGCCTGCATACGCTTTGAGCAGGCGCGTGATTAGAGCAGCACGATGCAGGTCTAGCAGCAGAGATTGAGTGATAGTGCCCACGCACGATCAGATGCATGGTGCTTACGAGTGATCGCATGCGGGCATGTGGTGCAGGCATAGGCAACTTAAGTAGTCCAAGCTCTCTATCAGACAGCTGAGAGATTGCGAACGTGCGCATGCGTTGAAGGGAGCAGAGGCAAGGGGGCATGCAAGCGGCGTGCACGTCAGCCACGTTCAGGCCTTTAGTGATGGATAAATCCATCACTAAAGGTCCTGAATTAATGTTTTTCAAGTTGTATTGTCCAAAATGCCCCCACTCCTTGCAACTATAAAAGGAGACCCCTACCATATGGATTTCTCATCCCTTCTCTTCTTTCCCTCTTTAAAGCTCAAGAGAAGCTTGTCCCACACCTGGGATGCTCCTCAAGAGCTAAAATCAAGTTTTCACCCCCATTTCGGAAGCGAATCATACGATGACGACGACGTGCTGCCTTGTTCCCATTCCTCCTGCTTCGTCCTCCTTCTTCCTGCTCCGTTCCTCATCTTCCAGGCATTGTCCCACCCAGCTCATCCTCCAAGCGATCGTCGAGGAGGATAACTTCTCTCTCTCATTCTTTTTACTGCTTTCTATCGTAGAATTTTCCTGCTTTCTAGTTGTAATAATTTCTCACTTTCTAGTGTAATCTTTTCTCGCTTTCTTAGTTGTAAAAACATTTTCCAATATCAAGTGAATGTTTGCTCTCTCTCTTTCTCTCTTATTGTCTATATTGATTCCATTTCATTGTGATTATTCCGCCCATTAAACAAAAACACAAAAAAATATAATTGCAAATTTTGATCTACGTGGCCTCCCTGAGTTTGACCTAGGATTTCTTCACAGATTTTTCGATATAAATTTTATTTATTGAATGAATTTCTTCGCTACTCGAACTACAATGACAGGTTTTCAAACTAACTCTCATAGTGTAGTCCTCCAACGTTCAACATTTTGGTACCATTACCGGGGAGGTAATGATTTTCCGATCTTCTTTTTGCATTTCACGTACTTTACTATTTGCTAACTTGCTTTCTCTCATGTCTATTATTTTGCAGATACCTCTATTAGGGAATCATCTTGTGGTAAATAGGAGTAAAGTGCAGTTGAAGACGACTGTAAGTGCTCTCCATTCTCCCCCCTCCATAGATTTCATTTCATCACATTAAATTCATGTTCCAATTAGCCTATGTGTTTGCATAAATCCTAGGATTAGTTTGGTTGTTTGGATTTTCACTCACATTTCACCCTTGCATATAAAAAAACAAAAAGATATTTTTGTGGGGTAATTCAACATACACAAAACAAACACCCGCATTAAAGGCACTTAACCTAATTGATTTTCTTCTACTCAACTGGATTCTGATCTGTGGAACTAGTACACAAATCAACACATAAAAGAGTAGAAATCATTCTTGGTTAATCATTTCTGTGTGCCTAACTCAGTGGTGCAATTGTGGCCAATTGTTTGAGTTGTTTAGGTTGCACCACTCAATCTAAAACGAACTCACCAAGTAGCTTCCTCTTAGGGTTTTCAATCTAGGTTCATACCAGGCACTCCACTTTATTTCTGATTTTGAAAGGAAAGCAATCTTCACCCGTGCTTGAAAACTTGGTTTGCCTTAAACTTGATTGAATTCAACCTAATTCTAAACCCTAAAAGCTACATAAGCAAGATTTGAACATTAAAATCTACTCATCATAAATAATCTTGCTTGAAAACCCTGGTTGTGCACGCACTTACACATACTCAAATGATCATTAAGGGCACAACCCATTTTAAGGGCCTACCACATTCCATAAGCACAACAATCCCAGGCCTCAATAAAATCGAGTAGACATTGGCCTTAAGGACTGATTCGCTCATCGGGGCCTAGTCTGAGATTGTTTACGATTAACCTGCTTATACTGATCAATCTGATGCCTAACTAGGGGTGTAGCGTCAAACGACCGTAGCTAGGGGTATACTAGGAACTGAAGGCGCAAGTTGAAGGAAGAGCCTTCTCCCAGTCCCTCCTAAATGGTTGGATTGAGCAGACACAAGTAGAGTAAATTGTTTATAATCTTGAGGCGGGTTCTGGGAATCTGTAGATTCTTAGGCTACCCCACATAAGGATAGGCTTGTTTTGTTGTGCTGCAGGGTTCTTATCCCCAGTCCTTCCGACCTTTTCATAGTTTATGATGGGAAGAAGGTCATTGAATCCGTGATTGGAAGGACCACTGGAGTATTCTAGGAGGCATAGATTGGATTTTGGCCTAATTTATCCCATGGCCGATCAACAGCCTCCTCTGCCCCAAGATCCATAGGAGGTATTTCGAAGGTAGCTAGAACAAATGCAGAGAATGCAAGAATGGTTCCAGAGAATGCAGGGCGCTCAGCCCTTGAAGGATTTTCATGATCCTTCAAACTACGAGGAACATCCCAGCATCCAGATTCCTACCGAAGATATAAAAATCAAGCCCCAGGTGCTATGCCTGATCAAACATTTCCATGGGCTTGGCTCTGAAGGCTTGTTTTAGCCCTTGGAGGACTTGACCACTTTGGTCTAGACCACCAAGGTGCGAAACGTAAATGAGGAGCAAATGATCATGATGCTCTTCCCCCACTCTTTTAGGGATAAAGTCGCCCATTGGTACAGGACTATAGGAAGACCAATTGCAACTTGGAATGAGTTGAAATTAGCCTTTCTGAAGAAATTCCTCCCTGTTGGACGTACCAATGCATTGAGACGGGCAATTACTACCTTTACCTAGCGGCTAGGGGAGCAGTTTCACGTTGCTTATGAGCGATTCTAGGACCTATTGCGGAGGTGTCCACACCATGTGGTGCCGAATGGCAACTCGTGTAGATCTTCTACCACGGGTTGACTAGGCAACTCAAAAATCACATGGACGCTTCTTGCAGAGGCAATTTCCTCAACAAAGACGTAGATAGCGTGCAGGATTTATTTGAGGAAATGAGCGAGAATTCGATCAATCATGCCTCCATCGATACTTTTAACCAATCCCAGTAGCCCAGATAGAATGTTAATGAAGTCCACGACTCTTATTCATTCGATATGGAATTGATTTGTAATAAACATGATATGGCGGACTTGGTTGCCAAGAGAATGGAGGAGTGGTTGGCTGGAAACTCAATGAACAACTCTCGATCCACTCAATCCCAGAATTCAGGATTCCATTCATCGCGACCTCCTTCTGGACGGAAGTTCGTGAATCAACTTGATGCAGCTCAACTTGCGAGTCAACAGTATTCGGAACCCTACGGGTTCCAAACTGGGGCCTTTGATCCCAGTTTCTCTATTCCTTCCCTTTCTTTTTCTCCATCCTCACCCTATGAGGATGTTTGTGCTGTACAGGAGAATGTTAGATCCAACCCTTACTCCAATGCTTATAAGCCAAGTTGGAGAAACCACCCTAACTTCTCCTGGAAAAACCTAGGGCAGCAGACCCAATTCTAACCCAGCAACTATGCTCCACAACGACCAATGGGTCAGGGTCATGTTTATACTCAGTTGCCCCCGAATCAGGTCAATCAGCCAACTTGAAATGCCCGTCAACACATAGGGCAGGCTGATTTGAACCGACAAATGGTAGAGATGCAAGGATCTATGCTTCAGCTCATGCAGCAAATGAAAACCTCGCTGGACAACTTGCAAAATGGGCTCATAGCTTATTCTCGTCAACTCGAATCTCTACCATCCCAACCCGTACCCAACTCATGAAATATCCTGAATCCGGGCAACCAAGCCCATGGGTACGGAAATCAGAGGGACCCACATGCACATGCTTAGGTGATTGAGCAGGGTCCTTCCACTTCTTCTTCTTCTTCAACAAATCAATGGTTATTGGCTAATGAAGCCCCTCCAATCTTTCCTAACCCTCCCCAAGACCTAAACTTGTATGCATCTGCAAATTTTGTTACCCTGAGGAGTGGTAAACAAACTCCAGATCCACGACACTGTTCTGATTTACTGAATCCTAAAGAACCTAAGGAGAGAAAGGAGAGTTCTGGAAAAGAAATCAAGGCTCAGGAGCCTGATTTCAAAGATTTGACTCATGTTCCTCTTCCTGAGGTCTTGATCAGATCAAGGAAGAAGTCTGCTGATAGTAATGAGGAGCTTCTGAATATTTTCAAGAATGTTGAGATCAATATCTTGCTCCTCGATGCTATCAAACATATACCGGCTTACGTGAAATTTTTAAAGGATTTATATACACAGAAGCGTAAGTCTAGAGAATCTGTTCCAAGGAAGGTGGTACTCTCCGAGAAAGCTAGTTCTATTATCCTGCACAACCTCCCTCAGAAAAGGAGAGATCCATGTGCTCCTTTGATTTCATGTGTCATCGAAGATTACACTTTTGATAGAGCACTACTGGATCCGGGTGCATCCATCAACCTAATTCCGATTTCACTTTACGAGAAGTTCGGATTAGGTGAACTTCGGCTGACTTCAATAACGCTGCAGTTAGTGGACCGTTCGGTCACAGATCCGTGAGGCATTTTTGAAGATGTTATTGTTAAGGTTAAGGATTTCTATTTTCCTGTTGATTCCTTGTCCTTGACGTGGATGTACCAGAAAATCTGAGGAACATGCCCATCATTTTGGGGCATCCGTTCCTAGCTACCGCCAAGGCCAACATTAACTGTGAAAGCGATAGCATGGAAATCGCCTTTGGGGATCAAAGAATGAAATTGGATATTTTTAAGGCGATTAATAAATTTGAGGATTGTGGTTTTATTGAGGAACTTGTGGATGATAATGTGAATATTGAGACTTGTATGATGGTTTTTGCATTTGAAAGTTCCTCCTCTGATGATGAATTGGACCCGCAACCCTCTATGGCATTCCTGCCATCTTTTGAAGAGGTTATTGATTTTTTTCACTCTCAACCTCTTCCTCTTGATGAGTCCTCATCAGCATCTTCCTTACCTTCAATCATCAACCCCCCCTACTTGGACTGAAACCATTGCCTGAGAATCTGAAATATTAGTTTTTAGGACCACATAAGATGCTCCCTGTGATTATCAGTGCTAAATTAACAAAAGAGTAGGAGACTAAACTGATTAAGGTCCTGAAGGAACACAAGGAGGTAATTGGTTGGACTATTCATGACCTTAGGGGGATCGAGACATCTTATTGCAATCACAGAATATTTTTGGAAGATGGATCCCGCCCTTCTTGCCAGATGCAGAGGAGATTAAATCCAAATATGCGAGAAGTGGTCAAGAAGGAGATTATTAAGTGGCTTGATGTAGGAATCATTTATCCGATTTCTGATAGTCTTTGGGTAAGTCCCATGCAAATTGTTCCCAAGAAAGTCGGGATTGCCATTGTGACTAATGAGTAAGGAGAATTTGTCACAACTTATTTAGCTTCCTCTTCGAGGTTTTGTATCGATTATAGGAAGCTGAACACTGCCATGAAAAAGGATCATTTCCCTCTGCCTTTCATTGATCAAATCTTGGAAAGATTAGCTGGGCAGTACTTCTGTTTCCTTGATGTTTACTTGGGATACAACCAAGTTCCTATCCATCCCAAGGATCAGGAAAAAATAAATTTCACCTGTCCCTACATAACCTTTACTTTCCGTAGGATGCCATTCGGCTTATGCAATGCACCTGCGACTTTTAAAGGTGTATGCTGGCCATATTTTCCGACATGGTGGGAGAGTTTATGGAAGTCTTCATTTACAATTTCTCTATTTTTGTAGAATCATTTGACTCTTGTTTAGCTAATCTTGAAATGATTCTTAAACGATGCATCAAAACATGACTGGTCCTTAGTTGGGAAAAGAGTCATTTCATGACACAAGAAAGCATCGTCTTGGGTCATGTAATCTCTGAATGGGGAATCGAAGTGGATAAAGGTAAGGTTGATGCTATCGCTAAGCTTCCTCCTCCCACATCTGTTAAACAAATTCGATCATTTCTTGGTCATGTGGGATTCTACAAGGGATTCATTAAGGACTTTTCGAAGGTTGCTCATCCTTTGAGCAATCTTCTCGCCAAAGAAACACTATTTGATTTCGACGAATCATGCCATAAGGCATTTGATTTTCTTAAAATGGCAGTCACTTGTGCTCTAGTGTTGCAACGACCGGTTTGGATAGCCCCTTTTGAGATCATGACCGATGCTTCTGATTATGCAGTTGGGGCTATTTTTGGACAGAAGGTTGATAGGAAGCACTCTATTATCTACTATGCTAGTAAAACTCTGGATGAGGCCCAGAGGAATTACACTGTTACTGAGAAGGAATTACTAGTCGTAGTATTTGCTTTGGAGAAATTCAGTGCTTATCTCTTAGGGTCTCACATCATTATATATACCGACCACTCGGCCTTGAGACATCTCTTGGCCAAAAAGGATGCCAAACCCCAACTTATTCGTTGGATTCTTCTGCTTCAAGAATTTCATCTTGAAATCAAGGATAAATCCAGGGTACAGAATGTGGTGGCGGATCATCTGTCGAGACTTCTGAGTGATTCTTCTCGTCCGAACATTCCGATTGCTGATACTTTTCTAGACGAAACCATCCTTACAATTTCAGGTGTCCAAGCCCCGTGGTTTACTAACATTGTTAATTATTTGGCCGTTGGTCAAATCCCCCAGGATTGGACCAAGCAACAATAGGATAGACTCAAATTTGAGGCCAAATATTATTTCTGGGAGGATCCTAAACTGTACCGCATCAGCTCTAATTAGATTATTTGGTGATGCATTCCGGAGAATGAATTTAAAAGTATACCCGAGTTTTGCTATGCATCTACGTGTGGTGGACACTTCTCCGGGAAAAGGACGGCTGCAAAAATTTTGCAATCTGGATTCTATTGGCCATCTTTATTCAAGGATGCCCAGGAATTCTCGAGGTCGTGTTCCCGATACCAAGCACTTGGTAGCATAACTAAGAGAGATATGATGCCCCTAAAACCAATTCTTCTTGTCGAAATCTTCAATGTTTGGGGCATTGACTTCCTGGGACCCTTCCTCCCATCATTTGGACGTCAATACATTCTTGTCGCTATTGATTACGTGTCCAAATGGATCGAGGTGATTCCCACCCGAGACAATGACCACAAAATGGTCATCGATTTTGTCAAGAACATCCTCAGTAGGTTCGGGATTCCGAGGGCCATCATCAGTGATGGTGGCACTCATTTCACTAATGCCCAGTTCTATAATTTATGGGTAAAATATGGGGTCAATCACCGAATCTCCATACGTTATCATCCCCAGACGAATGGACAGACAGAGATCTCTAATAGGGAGATCAAGAATATTCTGCAGAAAATGATTAGGCCTGATCACAAAGATTGGACTCAAAAGCTTGAGGACGCTCTTTGGGCCTATCCTACAACGTAAATGCCCATCGGCATGTCTCCATTTTGTCTGGTGTATGGAAAGGCATGCCATTTACCCATAGAAATTTAACATAGGGCATTCTAGGCAAACAAGTAGTGCAATCTAGATTTGAGTTTAGCCGGGAAGACTAGGAAACTCCAACTATCTGAGTTGGAGGAGCTTAGAAATGATGCGTATGAGAATGCCAAGATCTACGAGGCTCGTACCAAAGCTCTACATGACCAATTGATTTCCTGCAAGAGCTTTGAGCCGAACCAGAAGGTCTGGCTATTCGTTTCTTGACTTAAGCTCTTTCTCGGAAAACTTAGGTCAAAATGGAGCGGTCTGTTCCTTATCGACCAGATATTTCCAAATGAAGCTGTTCAGATTTCTGACCTTAAGATGGGTAGTTCATTCAAAGTCAACAGTCAATGTCAGAAGCTTGTTATTGACCATACTATTCCAGAACCTGTCTCAGACATGGTTGCTCTAGCCATGTTGTGACTTCTTTAGCTCTACTTTGCCTAGCTGACGGCATTAAACTCAACAGTTGTACAATGTGACTCAAAGCTAACTCGAGCATCATATTCAGGTGATATCTTCCGTACTCTACCCTTCCTTTCTTGTCTTCTATTCTCAATGTGGACATTACATCTGCTGGGCATGGGGGGTGGATTCATTTCTGAATCATTTTGTCAGCTTTGTGAAATTATTGTAAATTCTATTTCTCTTCTTACATATACATAAAAAAAGAAATTGAATTAGGAAGGAGTACTTGGACATTACGACCTTTCAATCTTAGGAAATATTACAATAGGATCTAAACACTCTGACCGTTCAGGTCTTTGGTCTTAATCAGCCCAGGTATCCACTAAAATGTGGATTTGTTTTTCGAGTCCTCATCATCCTAAATTCTATTTTAATTTGATTAAATAAGTTTGGGTGATAAGTACACGACTTATCATCCTACCCTCTGATTTGAGGGAACTTTAATTCTAAGCGTCTACACACTATCTTGTCACTGACTCATTGTTCAGCGATTTTAACGGAAATTGGGTAGCTAATGAACCTTCTAGGGTGATATGCCTGGCAAGTTATTGTGGGTAACAGCCAATAGGTTGGTTGCCCAAAGCCTAGTCAGTGGACCATTCTCTTCTTGCTACCTTTAGGTAAATCTTAGACCAGGGAAGCCACCTACTTAAAAGAAAAAGAAAGTCAAAAAGAAAAGAAAAAGGAGAAAAGAAAGAAAGAAAAAAAGATAAAACAAAAGAAATAAGCCACACTTCGCCGCACGAGTATGGTTGGCAAGTTGTCGGTGGTAATAGCTCATTGATCGATTGTCCAGAACCCAACTCAAGAAATGCACTATAAATTCCCAAAACACTTAGGAAGAAGCAGAGAAGTAGATTAAGCCGAGGAGATATACACTGAACTCACCCTTGTGTTGACCCCATAAAAATAAAAGTAGGGAGAAAGCTACCAGTCGTAATGATACACCTTTAGGCAGAACTCTCTTTTTAAGGTCACCTAGAGGCGTAGAAATCCAAAGTCCATTCTAATTGCCGATCAACGAGTCTATCACATTCACAATTGGATGCTTAGAATTTAGGGTTCTCATCAAATCTTGGGTGGGTTGAGTGGTGATGTAAACATGTTTATATTACATAAACTGTCTATTTATGTGTGTTCTTAAGCATAGAATTGCATCACATACTATAAATATTGTATAACATGCATCATCTTGCATTTACATTAGTTTGAATAAAATGTAGGTTAATTGTCTCTATTATGGCCAGGGACACGGCAACTTGCTAATTGGGACCTCAGATCGAAGATCCAACCGTACGAATCTGATCAGGGCAGCGATTGGAATTCAACGACACCAAGATCACCCTTATCGTACATCTGTAGCATCAGATAGAGATCAAGGAACCCTAGAAGATCAAGGGCCAATATGGTGTTAATCTGCACCTCAAACGATAAATCTAACCTTAGGGATGGGTTTAGATCGATGATCACAGCCTAACAGCGTGAAAATTGATCCAATCCGACACCCGTGGCACCATCTACATTACTCAGAAGATGGATAGCCAAGATGGCACCACGTGGTGCCATCTCAGCTGCCCAACTGGCCGTAAGCATCCGCCTCAGCACATTTGTCCGATGCTTCTCCACCGTTGGATGCTCATCCAATGGCTGCGGGGCACGCACGGACAAAATGAGCTCTCGACACAAATGCGTCCGTAGCGCATTTGTCAAGTGCTCCATTGAGAATAGGAGACACCTATTCGAGCCGCGAGCACCTCAAATAGCAGCGGGCGCGTCGGCACGAGGAGTCGTACAATGTGATCCAACGACGTCGTGCAGCTGATAGCACCCATGAATAATCGAACATGTGGCTAGAACGCAAGAATGCACGCGTAGGCATGCGCAGTAGAGGCGTGGCAAGGAGTGATCTAAGCCATCCGATCCCATGATCAGACGGCTAAAATTTGAAGAACATGATGTGCATTTTAGGCATAGAAGAGGAGCGGGCGTGCGAGCGCCGCCCACGAAGGCCACATTCAAGTCTTTAGTGATGGATTTGTCCATCACTAAAGGTCCTGAATTAATGGTTTTCAAATTGTAATGACCAAAATGTCCTTACTCCTTGCAAATATAAAAGGAGACCCCCTCCATACAAATTTCTCATCCCTTCTCTTCTCTCACCCCTTCCAAAGCTCTTAGAGCTTGTCCCAAACTCGGGATGCTCCTCTAGTGTAGAAATCTTAATTTTTCCACCTTCGTCCCCCTTTATGGAGTATCCTGCGATTGTCATCTCTCTGCTTTCGAGAAGCAGATCCTGTGACGACGACATGTTGCTTCATTCCTGTTCTTCCCACTTTATCTGCTTTCTTCCTATTCTGTTCCCTGTCTTCTAGGCGTCGTTCCGTCCGGCTCATCCTCCAAGCAATTGTCGAGGAGGATATCTCTCTCTCAATTCTTTTTACTGCTTTCTAGAGTAGATTTACTACTTTATAGTGTAATCATTTCCCACTTTCTAGTCATAATGAGTAGTATAATGAACAATTTTTGATAACGAAATCCATGTTTATTCTACATCCCTTTAGCTTTTAATTGTAATATTCTCTCTCTCTCTTCTATTTATTATTTGTTAAATAGATAGCTAGTTTTCAACCAGCTATTTTGTTTTGTGATAAATAAAATAAATATGTATTTTTAATCGAACGTCCGCCTCCCTGTGTTCGACCAGGATCTTCTTATGGATTTTTTCAGTAAAAATTTTATTTGTTGAACCCGAGTTTCTCGCTATTCGAACTATAGAGACAGGTTTTCGAAAACAAATCTGATAGCGTGTCCCCCGACGTTTCAACATTTTGGCATCGTTGCCAGGAAGGTGACGCCCTTTGATTTTTTTTTGCATTTTCCAACTTATGAATCATTTACGTCACTTCTATCCTTTCCTATTGTGATTGGAGGTACTCTTTTGAGACGAGCAAAAGCGATAGATTGGAGCAAGGTGCTGTTGAAGGTTCTGTAAGTTTTCCCCCACCTCCCACACATTAGTTTTCATTCCACCACGTAATAACACAAACATAAATCAACTTAGGTGTTCTTATAAACTCTAAGGTTAGTTTTGTTTATTTGTTTGACACCTGCACCCACCTCAACCTCCACATTTAAAAAGAAAAATTTTAAAAAAATCTCACAAAGGTACACAACCTCATCTAATTTTTAAACTCAACCGATAAACTGATCTTTGGAACCGACACACACATCCAAACGCATAATTGAGTAGAAATCAAATTAGGTAATCACTTGTGTGCCTAATTAAGTGGTGCAACAGGCCAATTGTTTGAGTTGATTGGGCCGCACCACTTCAACTAAAATCAACTTATTAAGTACCTGCCACATAGGTTTAACTCTTAGGGATTTATGAGGAACTCCACATTTTTTTAAGCTTTAAAGGAAAACATCTTTACCTATGCCTTCAAAACCTGGTGTGCCAACAAAACTTGTTTGAAAATACCTAAAGTTGAATCCTAAAAGCTACTAAGCAAGATTTAAATCCTAAAATTTACCGCATCAAAAGTAATCTTGCTTGAAAACCACTGGTTGTGCATGCACACACACATCAATCAATCAATAAGGACACAACCCAGATAAAGGGCTCATCACATTCCAATGCACATTCATATTTAGCCCTTAATAAAATAGAGTAGACGTTGGCCTTAAGGATTCGACTCGCTCTTTGGAGCCCAGAACGAGATTATTTTCGATTAGTCTATTTCTAGTGTTCAATCTGATGTCTAGCTAGGGGAGCAGAATCAAACGATCGCATCTGGGGGGTACACTAGGAACCGGAGGCGCAAGCTGAAGGAAGAACCTTCTCCCCAGTCCCTCCTTCTAATTGGTTGGATTGAACAGATAGAAGTAGATCAAATCATTTCTTTATCTCAAGATGGGTTCTGGGAGTCTATAGGTCTTTAGGCTAGCCCACTTAAGGACAGGTTTAACTATTTGTATTGCAAGGTGCCTTTCTTCCTCCCATCTATCATGAATCTTTCCACATTTTATATGCATTCCCGCTCTTTCCCTCCTGTTATGAGTTATCATCAAATTGACAATTATCCTGACTCATACTGTAATCAACCATCGGTTAGTCAGGATAACTCGAATTGGGGATACAATTCCGAACCTCCGTGTTTAGGGTCTAACCCTGAACACTATGATTGTGATTTCTATCCTTCTCAGAGCCACATTGATTATAGATTGCCACCCTTTCATGGACAACCTAATACAATCTACAATCATGGAGGATACACTGACCCTTACCCATTCCCTGAGTACACTACCTTTAGGTCATCACTACATTTTGAACAATCCAAAATGACCTATTACCAGGAAGGGTATCACGAATATCAATTTATTAACTCCTCTGCACTGATCCCAAACCTGCCCAACCCTAAACCAAGTCATTGGGTTCAGGTTAATCAGGTTCAAGATTAGGTTTTGACTAACTTCAGGAATACCAAGTAATCTTTAGAAGTTCAGCCCATACCTTGCACAAAAAAATTGGAGCCCCTGATTGAAATGATTGATGATTTCAACAAGTATTTGTTGGATTGGCTCCATTATGTTAAGGAAAAGAACCTGGGTGAGTTTCTACTTGGGAAGTTAGCAAAATTGAGAATGAGATTTGTGGTTGCATTAGTTCAATCATGGGATGATTCCTAGGATGAACCCTCTTCAGGAGAGCCAATGTCAAAACCCTCTTAAGCACCTGTTGGGGGGGACATGTGTTACGAGGCTGACCAGATTGAATTAGAGCAACCAATTAAGGATGATCCTGTTTCTTCACCTGAGATCCCTGAGTCAGGGTACGTGGAAACGTATGTCTCCATGGATCAGAAAGTGATAGATGATTTTTGGATGTACATAATACGGATTTTGATTTCTTTGATTCTGAGGGTGAAGATTCAATTTGCAAAGTCTCACATGAGTTTACTGAACAAGAATTTTGTGAGACGATTAGGCTTACAGAATCGATTAAATCATTTGATAGCCTAATAACTAAGGAAACTGATCTTATTAGGGCTCACATGACGGATCCAGAATCGCATTTTCTGAATGATTCTATCCAAAGCCTCGATTGTCAATTATACCCCATTGAGCTTACTGACGATTCTACTTTTGAGATAATTAGACTGAAGTCAATTCTGATTCAGCCACATTTTTTAGACTTAGAAATTTCAGATGGGGCGATTAATATGCAGGAGGTCCCAGAATTTGACATTCTCAATGAGGAGGATAGAAGCTGGACAATTTCGATTTTGGAAGCAAATTCTGGAGGAAGTAGAGGACCGAGTCTAAGGGTTCCAATTAAGTTGAAACCATCAAACTAGGACCCTTATGACATTTGTACTGAGGATGACCAACCCAAGCACACATTCATTGATTATCCTTTGGAGCTTGATTTCTCTGTAACCTGACCTTTTGGTCTTTGGTTGCATCCTCATAAATAGCAAGCTCAACTCCACTTACATACTGATTTTAGGTTTTGGATAATTTTTATCTTGAACATTAGATATTTTCGATCATGGGGTATGGGTCTGCACCACAATCTGATCCACATTTGTGGACATTTATTGGTAGGTCAGAGATTTCATCTTTTTATTCAGATTCTGACTTGCACCTGTGAATTCTTTATTTCTCTTCTTTGTATAGTATGCCTAGCTGAAGGCACTAAATTCAGCACGTATACAGTTTTTATTTATCACGAAGTGGACCCGTCATTCAAGTAATTCAGGTGCATTCTACTATATTCCACTCTATTTTATATCTTTTTAATAAAATGAGGACATTGCATCAGATAGGCATGGGGTGTGGATATTCATCTCTAGATTATTTCATCAACTCTGTGGATTCATTCTATTTTCTTTTATTTATATTAAGGAAAAAAAAAATTGAATTAGGAAGGAATACTTGGACATTAGGACCTTTCAATCTTAGGAAATATTACAATAGGATCTGAACACTAAGACCCTTCAGGTCTTTGGGCTTAATCAGGCTAGGTATCCACTAAAATGTGGATTTGTTTTTCAAGTCATCGCCATCTTAATTCCATTCTAATTTGATTAAATAAGTTTGGGTGATAAGTACACGACTTATCAACCCACCCTCTGATTTGAGCGAACTTTAAGTCTAAAGCATCTACACACTATTTTTTCACTGACTTGTTGATCGGTGGTTTTACCGGAAATTGGATAGCTAATGAACCTTCTAGGCTAATATGGCTGGCAAGTTATCCTGGGTAACAACCCATGGGTAGGTTGTCCAGAGCCCAGTCACTAACCATTCTCTTCTTGCTACCTTTAAGTAAATCTTTAACCAGGGAAGCCACCTACTTATAAAATGAAAAAAAAAAAGTCAAAAATAAAAGAAAAAGAAAAGGAGAGAAGAAAAAGAAAATAAAAGAAATAAATCACACTTCACCGCACGAGTAAGGCTGGCAAGTTGTCGGTGGTAACAGCTCATCGATCGGTTGTCCATAACCCAGCTTAAGAAATGCACTACAAATTCCCAAAACACTTAGGAAGAAGCAGAGAAGTAGAATAAACTAGGGAGATATACACTAGATTAACCGTTGTGTTGACCCCACAAAAATAAAAGTAGGGAGAAAGCTACCAGTCATAAAGATACACCTTTAGGCAGAACTCTCTTTTAAGGTTACCTAGAGGCGTAGAAACCCGAAGTCTGTTCTAATTACCGATCAATGACTCCATCACATTCACAATAAGATGCTTAGAACTTAGGGTTCTCATGAAATTTTGGGTGGGTTGAATGGCCGTAGAAAGCCACTCTTTAACCCTAAACTAAAAAATAAAAAAAAATTAGAAAAGAAGAAAAAGAGAAAAAGAAAACTTTCTTTGAATAAAGCGAGGGCCTAAGGCGGTTCGCATTTTGGTAAATACCCGGGCGCTGTTGTGTCTTTGAAAATTCAGATCCTGAGTAAAAGAATTTATTAATGTTGAAAATAACTTATGCCCAAGTAATCCAACCTAATTCTTTTATAAATAGGATGTAATTTTTGCTTGGGACTAGCAAAAGATAGGCATGGGGGTGTGATGTAAACATGTTTATATTACATAAACTATCTATTTATGCATGTTCTTAAGCATAGAATTGCATCATAGACTATAAATATTGCATAACATGCATCATCTTGCATTTATATTGGTCTAAATAAAATTTAGGATAATTGTCTCCTTTTATGGCTAGGGATAGGGCAACTTGATAATTGGGACCTCGGATCAAAGATCTAAACATATGGATCTGATCAGGGTAGCGATTGGAGTTCAACGACTCCAAAATTGCCCTGATAAGACATTCGTAGCATCAGATAGAGATTGAGGAACCCTAGATGATCAAGGGCCAAGATGGTGTTAATCCGCACTTCAAATGATAAATCCAACTACATGGATGGGTTTGGATCGACAATCACAGCCTAACAACGTGAAAATCTATCCAATCCGACACCCGTGGCACCATCAACAATACTCAAAAGATGGACGACCAAGATGGCACTACGTGGCGCCATCTCAGCCGCCCAACCAACCGTAAGAACCTGCCTCAGCTCATCTGACCGATGCTTCTCTGCCGTTGGATGCTCATCCAACGGCTGCACGGTGCGCATGAACAAAACGAGCTCTCAACACAAACGCGCCTTCAATGTGTTGGTCGAGCACTCTATTGAGAAGAGGAGATACCGGTTCGAGCAGCGGGCGCCTTAAATTGGAGTTGGTGCGAGGAGCCACACTATCGTGATGTAACGGTGCCGCGCAGCAGATAGCGTCCATGCCCGATTGGACACAAGGCAAGAAGGCGAGATCGCATGCGTAGGCACACGTAGCTAAGGCGTGGTGAGGAGCGATCTAGGCCATCCGATCTCACGATCGGACGGCTAAGATTTAAAGAACATGACGTGCGTTTTAGTCACGGAAGAGGAGCGGATGCAAGCGTTGCCCACGAAGGCCATGTCCAGGCCTTTAGTGATAGATTTATCCGTCACTAATGGTCCTGAATTAATGTTTTTCAAATTGTAGTGACCAAAATGCCCCCACTCCTTGCAACTATAAAAGGAGACCCCTCCATACGAATTTCTCATCCCTTCTCTTTTTCACCCCTTCCAAAGCTCTTAGAGCTTGTCCCAAACCCGAGATGCTCCTCTAGAGTAGAAATCTTAATTTTCCATCTTCGTCCCCCTTCGGGGAGTATCCTGCGGTTGTCCTCTCTCTGTATTCGAGAAGCGGATCCCACAATGATGACGTGCTGCTTCGTTCCCATTCTTCCTGCTTCATCCTATTTCTTCCCACTCCGCTCCCCATCTTCCAAGCGTCGTTCCGTCCAGCTCATCGTTCAAGCGATCTTCGAGGAGAATATCTCTCTCTCCATTCCTTTTATTGCTTTCTAATGTAATCATTTCCTGCTTTCTAGGCATAATGAGTAGTATAATAAGCAATTTTTGATAATGAAATCCATGTTTATTCTACATACCTTTTACTTTTATTTGTAATATTTTCTCTCTCTCTTCTATTTATTATTTGTTAAATAAATCACTAGTTTTCAGTCAGCTATTCTATTTCATGACAAATAAAATAAATGTGTATTTTTAATCAAAGGTCCACCTCCCTATGTTCGACCCGGAACTTCTTATGGATTTTTTCGGTATAAATTTTATTTGTTGAACTCGAGTTCTTCGCCATTCGAACTACAATGACAGGTTTTCAAATCCAAATCCGATAGCGTAATCCCCTGACATGTCAACAAGTGGCCGTAGAAAGCCACTCTTTAACCCTAAACTCAAAAATCCAAACAAAAATTAGAAAAGAAGAAAAAAAGAAAAAGAGATTTTTCTTTGAATAAGGCGAGGGCTTGAGGCGATTTGCATTTTGGTAGATACTCGGGCGCTGCTATGTCTTTGAAATATCAGATCCTGAGTAAAATTTTCTTAATGTTGAAAATGACTTATGCCCAAGTAATCCAACCTAATTCTTTTATAAATAGCATGTAGCTTTTGCCGGGGACTAGCATAAGATAGACATTGGGGTGTGATGTGCATACATCTAATTAACCTAAAATGTCTATTAATGCATGTTCTCAGTGTCTCATTAGTATCATACATTGTAAATAGTGCATAACATGCATAGTCATGCATTTAGATCAAGTTGTATAAATTGTATAGCAATTGTTTCATTTTAATGGTCAGGGACAGGGCCTCGGCTTGAAGATCCAACCGTACGAATCTGATCAGGGCGACGATTGGTGTTCAATGACTCCAAGAGCACCCTAATCGGACATCCGTAGCACTAGATAGAGACTAAGGAACCTTAAAGAGAAAGGGCCAAGATGGTGTTAATCCGCACCTCAAACAACAATTCTGAACACATGGATGGTTTCGGATCGACGATCGCAGCCTAACGGCGTGAAAATCGATCCAATCTGACACCCTTGGCACCATCTACATCACTCAGAAGATGGATGGCCTAGATGGCACCACGTGGCACCATCGTAGCAGTGCAACACTGGTCGCAACTCTCCTTCTTCACCTGCTCGACAAATCTTAGCTGTTGGATGCCCATCCAGTGGTGGAGATTGCGCCACGCCATCTCTCATCCAACGCTCTCCTCTTCTGAAGGCGCATGCAACATTTGATCTCGACCGTTGGATGAAGATCTAACGGCCAAGGTCAGTCGTGCGCAAAACACTCCACACGACACAATCACACACCCAGCGTAGTGGTCGAGTGCGCTATGCGAGCGTGGGACGCGCGTTCGAGCCTGCATTCACTGCGAGCGGGCACGTGATGAAAGCCACGCGATGTATATCCATATGCGGAGATTGAGTGATAGATCCCACGCACGATTATATGTGAAGCACTTACACGTGATCGCATGCAGGTGCGTGGCGCGGCCGTAGGCAACTTAAGCCATCTGATCTCTTGATCGGACGGTTGAGAGCGTGAGAATGTGCGCTGCATTGAAGGGTGTGGAGGCGAGGAGGCGCGCGAGTGGCGTGCACATCGGCCAAATTTAGGCCTTTAGTGATGGATAAATCCATCAGTAAAGGTCCTGAATTAATGTTTCTCAAATTGTAATGTCCAAATGCGCCCACTCCTTGCAACTATAAAAAGAGACCCCTACCGTACAGATTTCTCATCCCTTCCTTCTCTTCTCTCCCTCTTCAAAGCTCAAAGGAAGCTTGTTCTACACTCGGGATGCTCCTGAAGAGCTAAAATCAACTTTCGCCCCCATTCCGGAAGCGGATCCCGCGACAACGACGACGTGCTGCCTCGTTCCCTTTCCTCCTGCTTCATCCTCCTTCTTCCCACTCCATTCCTCATCTTTTAGGCATTGTCCCATCCAGCTCATCATCCAAGCGAACGTCAAGGAGGATAACTTCTCTCTCCCATTCTTTTTACTACTTTCTAGAGTAGAATTTTCCTGCTTTCTAGTTGTAATAATTTCTTGCTTTCTAGTGCAATTTTTTCTTGCTTTCTTAGATGTAAAAATATTTTGCAATATCAAGTGAATGTTTTCTCTCTCTCTTTCTCTCTTTTTGTCTATATTGATTGTATTTCATTGTGATTATTCTACCCTTTAAACAAAAACACAAAAAATATAATTGCAAAGTTTTATCAACGTAGCCTCATTGAGTTCGACCTGGGATTTCTTTATAGATTTTTCGGTACCAATTTTATTTGTTGAACGGATTTCTTCGCTACTCGAACTACAATGACAGTTTTTCAAAGCAACTCCGATAGCATAGTCCTCCAACGTCCAATAGGGTAGTATGAGGAATCTTAAACTCTAGATAATGAGATAATGATACTCAGATTTAGGCATAGTTTTCGCTCTCGGTTTCTACGTACAAGTTCTTAGTGTGAACATCCTTTAAGAGCCACCAAATAAGGCAAAATACAAAGAGAGCGGGATCCGATAAAACTATGACTAAGGTGGATGGTCATGACTGCCCTTTATGGAATCCTCAGCCAAAGGAGGGTATTAATGTCAAGGTCAGAAATATGTTGTCCTATCCATTACCTTTCCAATGCTGAGAATAGGCACTTCCACTAAATAAGCCACCCGATATCTTCTTGAACATCTCCCAATCCAGAATAATGCATCGTGAATAAAAGTCATATGTGTTACTGTGTTGCGTTAGTAGATGTCTGAATGCAAAAGAAAAAGAGAAAAAACGAGGTATATATGTCTATGCATATAGAAAAAAAATAATATACATATACAAAAAAAGCAAAAAAGAAAAGAGAAAAAAAAAGACTTTACAAGTGTTTTTAGAGTTTATTTCAAGTGTGTTGAGGCAACAACACCCATCACCCTCATGAACCACCAAAAACAACCTTGACCTACTTTTCTATATTTCTGGCCACCTTAAAATGCGTTGAGGAATGCTGACTTAGTCATAGAGTTATCAGAACCTATTCAATGTGTTAGTGCCAGGAGAGACCACCAAATATACTGATAAATCTGGTGAGATTGTGAGCTCAAAAAGAAAGAAAAGAAAATGAGAGAGAAAGAAAGAGAGAGAATGCATACAAAAGAACTAAAGAGAGCACTATTTCTCCACCTCTCTCTGAGTTGAATTATTTAATAATCTGGAAATCTAGGTGCTAAAGTACTAGTCTCTATGTAGCACCAGATGAATGTGAGCCACTAAAAATAAATCCACTTGACTCAAGAAAGTCTTCTACCTAACCCAAAAGCCAGGGTAGAATTTATAGATTACTTCATAACCCCGAATGGAGAAGTTTTCCTATCCCAATAGATTTTTACTAAGAATCAAGTACGAGCTTTAGATGTGGATTGGCTTTTCACTTGGATCTGCTGCATAGACTGCAACAAAACACATGCACGATTATCTGGATTACTAAAGTATTGGATGAAAACAAAAGACATAAATCTCCAGTCAAACTCGAGAGAAACCTATTATGTAGGACCACTTTGCATTTAGTCTTACATTTGCTAAGGACTAGCAAGATTTAGGCATGGGGGTGTGATTGCACAGTAATCATGCAACCTAAAACACTTAAATTGAGCTACATTTTAGCATAACTTCGAGTCCATGTATTCATAAGCATCGTAATTCGCATACTAGTTAGTTTGAGTAGCCGTATAAATAATATCATCATTTTATGACCTAGAAGAGAGATGATTTTAATCGCAGATTATTCAAAGTCATAGATGTCAGATCAAACCAGACAAATCTGATCAGAACGACAATGCGAGTTCAATGCTTCTGAAATCATCTCGATTAGACACTAGGGCATCATGTGTAGTCCATAAAAGAACAGAGATCAAGGACCCAAAGGGCAAAGATCCAGACATTAGATGACAAATCCAACCACACAGATGGATCCGGATCGATGTTCGTAATCCAATGATGCAGAAGTCAACTTAATCAGAGGCCTATGTCATTAGATATAAAGAGAAGTATGGATGGCCACGATGGCGCCACGTGGCCCATTGCAACCGCCCCTCGCCATGCCCCCAACTCCTGAAGGCACCTCTCCTCGCAGCGTAGGCCATTGGATGTTCATCCAACGACCACGAGCACGCCACATCGCCAATCAGATTAGATGAGTATAAATATAAACAAGCAAGTATATACGATAAAGAGTTTGCATAGTGCATTGGCTCGTGTGCATGCAAGTAAGTGTGGGATGTCGGTTCGAGCCCTGGCCTGTGCAAAATTGATGCAGCATCGGCGGCGGGCGCGTGCAGGCACAATTCGTGATCTGACGACGCATAGCGCGCCACATGGTGCAATTAAAGGCATCACGAGTGGGACGCGCAGTTGCACAGGTTGTTGCGAGATCAGGAAGGTGCGAGAAGCATGCGTAGGATTTGAAATTGGACGACTAATGATGAGGCAGGATTTGAAGGCATGAGGCAAAGGCAAAAATGCAAGGGCACAGGCAAGCGAGAGCCGTGCAATGAGGATTTGAGGGTGCACAGCATGCCACGTGTCGCCACCAGAACGAATATGAGCATAGAAGGCCTTTCGAATGTTATGTTTAGGCCAAATCAGAGTCGTTGATCTCCCGATCAACGGATCTGATTAGGAAAAGGGTTGTTGCACAAGATTAAGGGCTAAAATACCCTTTTTGCCCTCCATTAAAGCTATAAAAGAAGGCTCAGGGCCCCCCAGTTGAAGGCATCCACTTAGAACCACTCTATTCCATCAACTCCAGACATCCCATCTTCTCTGCAACTCTCCGTCCCTTTGCAACTCCGCTCCAACTTTGTCCTGGCGCTCTAGATCTAAGGTGCTGCCGCATGTCGCACAAGCATCCTACAAGCGGCGTCGTTTCTCTGCCACATTCTTCTATCTCTCTCTCCCTCTCCCTCTTTCTCCTTATCTGTCTTTATTTTTTGCATAGCAACTTCTATTATTAAAAACTCCTTATCAATGCAATGAAATCTGATCTTATGAATATTTGATGCATCTCTATACATATATACATACATAAGTATCTTGTTAGAACTAGTTTCATTGAAAATCTTTCATTAAAAATCGAGATTGCCTCCCTGTGAATGACCCGGTACTCACTGATTTTATAAATATTATTTGTCGTTGTGTTTTCACACTATACTACAACTAAACAACTTTTAATCGCGATCATGTGCCAAACACTTATCATCCCAATTTATTTACCAACTTGAAATGAATTTTAATTTGTGAGAACTTGAGACTAAGTCCACATTCAAGTGGACACCCGGGCTAAGCCCGAAGGCTTGAAAAGTCTATTTGTTTAGGTCCTCTTGTATCACTTCCTAAAGTTAATAACTTCCAAATGCCTAAGTTCTCTTCTCCTAATTCTATTTTTTTTATCTTTTTGAATTTTTAATTTTTTTTTTAAGAATCAAATAACAGGAAATTACTGGTACAGCTGACAAAAAGGTTATAAAGTTTGTTTACCCCCCCCATGCTTAGCTATTGCAATGTCCTCATTGTGAAAAATGAAAGCATGCAGGAGAGTGGAAGTGGAAGAATAGCACCTGGTTTCTGAGAGACTCTGGTCAGCTTGGAACAGTCTTTACATTTTGCTGACTTTAGTGTCTTCAATTGGGCGATGATTGGCCCGTGGTAGTTAATGCAAGGTAAGAGCAACCTTGTTTAAGACTGGTTTAGGGAGCACATGGTCAACAAAGGGTTTGAGACGCTGTCCATTGACTTTGAAGATATTACTTGTCTTTGGGTCAGAGATTTCAATGGCCCCATTTGGGAAAATCCGCTCAATAACAAACGGGTCGTCCCACTTAGACCTAAGTTTTCTAGGGAAAAGCATCAATCAAGAATCAAAAAGGCAGACCTTCTGGTTCTGCTCAAAGCTCTTACTTGAAATCATCTGGTCAGGGAGAGCTTTAGTCCTTGCCTTATAGATTCTGGCATTTTCGTAAGCATCATTTCAAAGCTCCTCCAACTCATATAGTTGGAGTTTCTTGGTTTTCTCAGCTAACTCAAGGTCCACATTACATTTTCTAATGGCCCAAAATTCCTGATGTTTAAGTTCTACGGGTAAGTGACACGCCTTACCAAACACCAGATGGAACAGAGACATATCGATAGGCATTTTGTACACCGTACGGTAGACCCAAAGAGCATCATCCAACTTTTGTGTCCAATCCTTCTTATCAGGCCTAACGGTTTTCTACAAAATGTTTTTCATCTCCCGACTGGTGACCTCGGCCTGTCCGTTTGTCTGAGGGTGGTAAGGTGTGGAAATTCTATGATTCACCCCATATTTCCCCAGTAAATTTAGAAACTGGGCATGAGTGAAATGTGTGCCACCATCACTGATAATTACCCGAGGAACCCCAGACCGACAAAAGATATTTTTCTTCACAAAATCGATGATCACCTTGTGGTCATTGGTTCGGGTGGGAATTGCCTCAATCCATTTGGACATGCAATCAATAGCAACCATAATATATTTGTGTCCAGATGAAGGAGGGAAGGGTCCCATAAAGTCGATGCCCCAAATGTCAAAAATTTCGACAGAAAGAATTGGGTTCAGGGGCATCATATCTCTCTTAGCCATGTTCCTGAGTGTCTGGCATCAAGTGCATGACTTAGAGAATTCCTGAGCATCCTTAAATAATGACGGCCAACAGAATCCAGATTGCATGATTTTTGCTGCCATCTTTTTCCCAGAAAAGTGTCTACTACACGAAGATGTGTGGCAGAACTCAAGTATGCTATGGAACTCGATTTTCGGAATGCATTAAGGAATAATTTGGTCTGCACTGATGTGGTACAGCTTGGGATCATCTCAAAAATAACATTTGTCCTTAGACACAAGTCAATCCCACTATTGATTGGTCCAATCCTGGGGGATTTGACCAACGGCCAAATAATTGACAATATTCGTAAACAAGGGGTTTCGGATACTCGAGACTGTAAGGATAGTCTCATCCGAAAAGGTATCAGAGATCAGAACATCCAGATGAGGAGAATCAATTAGGATTCTTGAGAGGTGATCCACTACTACATTTTGTGCCCCAGCTTTATCCCTGATTTCAAGATCGAATACTTGAAGCAGCATAATCTAGTGAATAAGCTAGGGTTTGGCATCCTTTTTGGCCAAGAGATGTTTCAAGGTCGAGTGGTTGGTATAGATGATGACACGAGAACCTAACTGATAAGCCCTCAATTTTTCTAAAGCGAAAACTATGGCTAGTAATTCTTTTTCAGTAATGGTGTAGTTCCTCTAGCCCTCGTCTAGAGTCTTGCTAGCATAGTAAATCATAGAGGGCTTTTTCCCAATCTTTTGACCCAAGATAGCCCTGACGGCATAATCAGATGCGTCAGTCATAATCTCAAATGGGGCAATCCAAACTAGTGGTTGCAACACTGGGGCACAAGTCATTGCCATTTTTAATGAATCAAATGCCTTACGGCATGATTCATCAAACTCAAACGGCGTGTCTTTGGATAGAAGGTTACTCAAGGACTGAGCAACCTTCGAGAAATCCTTAATGAATCTTCTATAAAAACCCACATGCCCAAGGAAAGAGAGGATCTGTTTTACGGATGTGGGTGGAGGAAGTCTAGAGATAGCATCCACCTTAGCTTTATCAACTTCAATACCTCGAATAGAGACCACATGACTGAGGACAATGCCTTCCTGAGTCATAACGTTGCTCTCTTCCTAGCTAAGGACCAGCCGTGTTTTGAAGCATCTCTGGAGGATCAATTCCAGGTTAGCCAAGCAGGACTCAAAAGATTCTCTGAAAATGGAGAAATCATCCATGAACACCTCAAGACAATCTCCCACCATGTCAGAAAAATTGTCTAGCATGCACCTTTGAAAAGTCGCAGGAGCATTGCAAATCCCGAATGGCATTCTACGGAATGCAAAGGTTCCGTAGGGACATGTGAAGGTTGTCTTTTCCTGGTCTTCAGGATGGATAGGGACTCGGTTATATCCTAAATAACCATCCAGGAAGCAAAAATATTTTTTCCTAGCTAACCTTTCAAGGATTTGATCGATGAATGGCAAGGGAAAGTGATCCTTTTTAGTGGCTGTGTTCAACTTCCTATAGTGAATACAGACTCTCCAAGTAGATGCTGAACGAGTGGTCAAGGTTTCCCCTTTCTCGTTAGTCATATTGGTTATTCCCGCCTTCTTGGATACAATCTGAATGGGGCTAACCCATGGACTATCTAAGATTGGGTAAATAATCCTAGCATCGAGCCACTTGATTATCTCCTTCTTGACCACTTCTCGCATATTCGGGTTTAGTCTCCTATGCATTTCGTGAGAAGGGCAAGATCCATCTTCCATGAAAATACACTGATTACAATAAGATGGCTTGATCCCTCTAAGGTCGTGGATGGTCCAACCAATTGCCTCCTTGTTTTTCTTAAGGACCTTAATTAACCTCGATTCTTTCTCCTTAGTCAAATCAGCACTAATAATCATAGGGAGCATGTTTCCAGGTCCTAAGAACTCATATTTCAAATTTTTGGGCAATGGTTTTAATTCCAGCTGGGGTGGGTTTAGAATTGAAGGTAGGGAGGATGTTGATGAAGATTCATCAGGACGATCCAATGGAAGAGGCTGGGAATGAACAAAATCAACAGCCTCTTCAGGATGTGGCAAGTCCACTACGGAGGGTTGTGGGTTGGGTTCTCTAAAGCTGGTGGAGTCCTCGAGTACACTAATTGTCATAGAAGTATCAAGATCCTGATCCTTGTGCTCCTCAATGAATCCACAATTCTCAAATCCTCTTATCGCTTTAAAAATATCCAGAGTTAATTTCTTATCCCCAAAGGTGATCTCCGTACTACCGCTTTCACAGTTTATGTTGGCCTTGGCAGTAGCTGGGAACAGATGCCCCAGAATGATGGGCGTGTTCCTCAAATCATTAGGTACATCCATGTCAAGGATGAGGAAATCTATAGGAAAATATAAATGCTTGACCTTGACAATTACATCCTCAATAATGCCTCTCGGTGTGGTGACTGATCGGTCCACTAATTGTAGCATTACTGAAGTTGGCCTGAGTTCACCTAACCCAAACCTCTCAAAAAGAGAAGTCAGGATTAGGTTGATGGAGGCACCTAAATCCAATAGTTCCTTATCAAAAGTATATTCCTCGATAATGCATGAGATTAAGGGGGCACCTGGATCTTTCTTCATTTGCGGAAGGTGATGTAGGATCACAGAACCTACTTGCTCAGAGAGAATCACCTTTCTCGGAGTGGGTTCTCTCGATTTACGCTTGTGGGCGCATAGTTCTTTCAAAAATTTAGCGTAAGCCGGGATGTGCTTAATAGCATCGAGGAGCGAAATATTGATCTCTACGCTCTTGAATAAATCCAGGAGCTCCTCGTTTCTATCTAGGGTTTTTTATTCTTGGTTTTCAATAGGGCTTCAGGGAATGGGATATGGGTGGAATTTTCAATTTTTGATCCCTGGGCCTTATTGTCTTCTTCAATCTCCTCTTCTCTCTCAGGCTCCCCAGGGTTTTGGCATCTAGAAGGTAATTTAGGGTCCTGAGTTTGCTTTCCACTTCTCAAGGTGACAGAGTATGCAGAGGCATATGGGTTTGGGTCTTGAGGTGGGGTAATGAAGATTTGAGGACCTTGGTTAGTCATGTAACCAGAAGAAGAAGATGAGGGACCCTGCTCAACCACTTGAGCAAGTACGTGAGAGTCCCTTTGATTCTCATACCCTTGGGCTCTTGCCCTGATTTTGCACATTGCACATGTTGGGTACGGGTTGGGATGGTAGAGATCCAGGTTGTCGGGTGTTAGCAATTAACCCAGATTGTAAGTTATCCAATGATGTCTTCATTTGCTACATAAGCTGAAGCATGGACCCCTGGATTTCCACCATCTACCGATTTAAATTAGCCTGCCTTGTAGATTGTTGGGCATTCCAAGATGGCTAAGTAACCGGTCTCGAGGGCAACTGGGTGTATACTTGAGCCTGACCCATAGGTCTTTGAGATGCATAGTTGCTGGGTCGTGTTTGGGTCTATTGCCCCTGATTTTTCCAAGAGAAGTTAGGGTGGTTCCTCCATCTTGTGTTATAAGTGTTGGAATATGGGTTGGACCTAACATTCTTCTGCATTTCATACGCATCCTCATAGGATGAGGATGGAGAGAAGGAAGGATCAGAAAAACTGGGATCAAAGGCCCCAGTTTGGAACATATAAGTTTCGAGAAGTCCTGGCTCATAGGTTGAGCCGAATCAAGTTAGTTCACGAATTCCCACCCCATGGGAGCTCGTGAGGAATGGAATCCTGAATTCTAGGATTGAGTATTTATAGAAGTGTTTCCTGAATTCCCAGACATCCATTCTTCCATTCTCTTAGCAACCAAGTCCATTTTATCAAGTTTATTACAAATTAATTCCACATCAAATGAATGAGAATCTTGGATCCCATTAGCACTTGACCTGGGTTGTTGGGATAGGTTGAATGCATCCATGGAGGTGTGATTAATTGAGTTCTCACTCATTTCCTTAAATAGTTCGTATGCACTATCTGCATCCCTATTGAGGAAATTACCTCCGCAGGAGGCATCCTCGTGATTACGGAGTTGCTCAACCAACCCATGAAAGAAAATTTTCACGAGTTGCCATTTCGACATCTCATGGTGTGGACACTTCCTCAAAAGATCCTGGAATTGCTACTAGGCACCATGAAACGGTTCCCCTGGCTGCTGGGCAAAAGTGGTAATTACCCATCACAAGGCATTCATCCATTCGATAGGGAAGAATTTCTTCAAGAAAGCTGATTTAAGACCAACCCAAGTTTCAATCGGCCTTCCTATGGTTCGGTACCATTGTGCGGCCTTATCCCTGAGAGAGTGGGGGAAAAGCCTCATGATCATTTGCTCTTCGTTCACATTCCTTGCTCTAGTGGTTTGAAACAAAGTGGTCAAATCCTCCAGGTGCTGGAATGGGTCCTCCAATCTAAGCCCATGGAAATGCTTAATCAAAGTTAAGACTTGGGGCTTGATTTCTATGCCTCCGATGGGAATCATGACAGCAAGACGTTCCCCATAGTTTGAAGGATCGTAAAAATCCTTTAAGGGCCGAGTGCCCTGACCATGCATACCTTGGAACCATTATTGCATCAGCTGCAATTCTTTCAACTGCCTCTGAATTAGCTCCTACTAGTTCGGGGGTGGGTGAGGTGGTTGTTGATCAGCCATGGGATCTGCTTGGCTATAGCTCAACCTCCACCTCCTAGAATGGCCTAAAGGTCCTTCCAATCTAGGATTCAATGACCTCCTTCCAAACATACACTAGAGGGAAGTCGGAAGGACAGGGAAAAGAGGGAACCCTGCAGCACAAGAATACAAACCCGTCCTTAGATGGGGTAGCCTAAAAGTTTATTGACTCTCAGAATCTATCCTAAGATTATGGACTATTTACTCTACTTATGTCCAGGCAATCTGACCAGTTAGAAGGACGGACAGGGGAGAAGGTTCTTCCTTTGGCTTACTCCTCGGATTCCTAGTGTACCCTCCAGCCATGGTCGTTTGATGCTACTCCTCTAGCTAGACATCAGATTGACTAGTATAAGTAGGTTAATCGTGAATGATCTCAATCTGGATCCCGACAAGTGAATGCATCCTTAGGGCCAACGTCTAATTGCTTTTAGTTAGGCTTGGGAAATTGGTTCTTTGGAATGTGATGGGCCCTTATGGGTTGTGCCCTTAATGATTTGTTTAAGAATGTGTGAATGTGCACAACCAAGAGGTTTTCAAGCAAGATTATTAATGATGAGGTGAGTTTTAGGGTTCGAATCTTGCTTAATAGCTTTTAGGATTCAAATATTAGGTGTTTTCAACAAAGTTTTGTGAGGCAAAACAAATTTGTTTTTAAAAGCAAGTGTTCAAGTATTTTTCCTTTAGAAATCAAGAAAAATATGGAGTGCCTAGCTTCACCTAGTTATTGAATCTGATGGGGCAGCTACAAAATGAACCTCTTTTAGATTAGGTGGTGTGGCCCAAACAATTCAATCAGTCAGCTCAAATGCACCACCGATTAAGGCATACAAAAAGGTGATTAACCTAATATGATTTCTACTCTGTTGTGTGTTGAATTCGTGTACTGGGTCCATAGGTTAGAATCCCGGTCAAGTAGATGAAAATAAAGTCAAGTTATGTGCCTTTGATGTGGGTGTATAAAATGTGTAAATTAATTCGTCCAACAGAAAATATCCTTTTGTTTTTGTTTATAAAATGTTGGTGAGATGGGTCAAGGTGACAAACAAGACAAAGTCTATCATAGGGTTTATGCAAAGACCTAAGTAGATTAGGACTTGGTTATGATTGTGGCAAAATGGACTAGTGGGGGGGAATGTGGGGGACACTTACAAAACACTCTACCTACACTTTACTCCAATCTACCGCACTTGGATCTCCCTGCTAGGGTACCCGCAAGATAGTAGATCAAAGACAACTGAGGTTAGTGCTATGTAAATGCAAAGAAGTTCATAAAACAATAAAGTAAATTCCGTTGCCTCCCTGGCAACAGTGCCAAAATGATCACACGTGTTTCGCGTGTTTGGAATTGGGGTTACAAGTAACTCGTCATCATAGTTGCAAAACTTGTGATCAAATAAAATTTATACCGAAACTCCAAGGGAGTCTTGGGTCGAACACAAGGAGGCGACATTTACTTTAATTGAAAACCGCACATCGATTTGTTACTTTTTGGTGTTTTAGGGTTTTGTTATTTTTTTTGTGTTTTTGAAAGAAGACTAGCGGAATAAATCACAAGAGATATGGAACAAATATGGCATATATCATGAATGTTTATTACAATAATCTACGAAAGCATAAAAAGAGAAGGAGGTGAGAAGAAATCTCCCAAAGCGACTGTTTAGTGAGATGACGACGCTTGGCGGAAGCTTGGATGAAGGAGGTGAAGAGTGGGACGATGGAGGTAAGATGCAGGAGGACGTCAGGTAAAGGAAAGCTTCAGCGTAGCTCCAAAATGGAGGTGAGGAGGCGGAGATGATCTGCTACCGGAATAGAGGTGAGAGGACAGCTCCAAGGTGACCTATGAATGGTGATGGGAAGAGGGAGGAATATTTGGTGAGGGAGAGGTTCGCTACACTAATAGGTGCCTTGGGAGCTTGAGAGTAAGCTCTAATGGAGCGTTGGTAGGCTTATTAGAGCTTAAGAGTAGGTGGGAGTAGAGTAGGTACAGATGGCTTGGAAGAGAGAGGTGAAGGTCATTTTATAGTGGAGGAGAAGAGGCAAAAATAGGTATGGGACCATTAGCAACCTCCAGGCCATCGTTGGAAGTGTTGCTGTAGGAAGCACATGCTCGCTGGCATGCGCAGCTAGCCTTACTGGCATGCAAATAATTAGCGATGGCTGTAAGCATTACTGAAGATCTACTGCAAATATTGCTGAAGACAGCTCACACGCCCACGCTGGTGCATGCTCCGCGCACCATGTTGCGCGCGCACATGCTCACGCACTGGTGCTACGCTATGTGCATGCATGCCTCCATGCGCAAGCACCCACCCACGCTACTACGCGTGTGCGGTGCTGCGTGCGTATGCATCGACGGCTTGGGTTGCGCCACGTGGTGCAATCTGGGCCGTCCATCTTCTTTTCATTGTAGGGGCTACTACAGAGGTCAGATTGAGTCAATTTTCACACCATTAGGCTGCGATTGTCCACCAGAATCCATCCATGTGATCGGATTTGTCATTTGAAGTTCCGAATTATGTTACCTAGGCCCTTGGCGGTTGATCTTCCTTAAACTGCATATGGTTCTACGAGACTCCGATCGAGGCAATTTTGGAGGCATTGAACTCTGATCGTCATCTTGATTAGATTCGTACTGTTGGATCGTCAATTCGAGGCTCCAAAATAAATATCCTTCTCTCCTGACCATAAAAAGGACGCAATTAACCTAAATTATATACTACTCTAAATGCAGAATAATGCCTGCTATGCAATATTTATAACATGAAATGCAAATCTAAGCCTAGGAACATGCATGTATAGTCATTTTAACCCAAATAGATGTGTTTACATCAAAGATAATTTGCCCAACTCCCTAATTACCATCCAAGGGCTAAGGAGAGATAGCAGTGCTTCATCTCGACAAACTGAAGATGTTTATCTATCTTCACAGAGGATCCATTGCAAATTCTACGTGTAAGTGTGAAATTGTACTGGACTCTAACTTAGGAATCAACTTAAGAATAAATCCCTAATAAAAGCTTCTTAATAAAAATTCTTTATGCATGAATGCAATTTTTTTTTGACATAAATGAATAGGACATGCAATGTCCACCACCCCATGTCTATTCATTACAATGTCCTCATTGAAATGTCTACTGGAAAATAAAAAAGTAACAAGTAAGACGAGGGTATATCACCAAATTGAGCTTGTTAGTTTAGGTTAGCTTGGTTGCAAAACTACTTGTAAAGAATACTAGGTTGCCTCCTAGCCAGCACTAAGTTTAACGTCATTTGCTAAACTTTAACCCAAACGAAATATGTAATTCAATATTGTGGGTCAAGAGGAGTAAAAAATGTTGTTGAGAGATTCAAAATAAGTATAAAGATATGATTGTTTGATCAATTAATCAATGATCCACAAATGTGGACTAACTAATGATGAAGTCCTACTGTGAAGAATTTTTCTAATTTGAAATATGAAATAGGGTTAGATAGAAGAGGTTCTTCATGCAAAGCCTATTCATTAATCTAGTTCCATAATTCCAAAAAAGGTGGTAGAGGGTTTGGATTGAAATCATGATTGAGATCTAGTTCTGAATTAGAATCATAAGGATCCTCATAATGGTAGTTGATGTCAAAAATCATGAATTCTCCAAGCTCTGGGTCATATGAGGACAAAGGTAGAGTTGTGTTGAATTCATCAAAACCCTCATAAGAAACTACCTCTTCCTCATCAGAAGTCATTTCTTCCTCAGAATCAAGCCATCTATTTGAACTAGTTAGAGTACAAATTTTTCCCCAGTCCATCATGATTTGAGCTTCTTTTTTTGAGCTTGTTTCTTCATTTACCATGTCCATGTCTTTAGATTTTCTAATTTCTTGAAACCCCTCAAAATTCAATAGTTCTTGAATTTCAGGGTAAATGTATTGAGGATTCTTTATGTTATCATCTAATTCATCATAAGATACTCCCAAGAGTTTCTCAATCTCATTAATGTCTTCTTCGATTTGAATTTCTATGGGAAGTGGTAAATTAGAATCATCCTCAAGTACATCACTTTCTTGCCTCTTTTGTTATTCTTGAGATTTGGCAGGATTTGGATCATCTTTAGTGTGAATTGCCAAAACCTCTTCAATTGTTCCTATGACCTCAATGGAACCACAATTCACCTCATACTTTTGGGAAGCTTTAAAGATATTGAGCTAACAAATTTTCCTTCCAGAAGTGATTTGCATAATCCCCATCTCACAGTTGATTAGGGTCTTCCTAAGATTATCGGGGTGCGGTTCAAGTTTTCTAATGCCCTCATATTTAAACAAGAAACTCCACAGGGTACTCAAAATCCCTGACTTTTATAATCACATTTTGTAAAATTTCCTTTGGAATCTTTGTTGACCTATCATCAAGCTGAAGGGTAACCTTAGTGTGTTGCATGGGACCTAAATCCAACTCGTCATATACTTCTATGGGGATTAGATTAATGGAGGCACCTGGTAAGATGATTTTCGCCTTCGAATAATGTGAATAAGATGATTTGTCGTTGTAGGATCACAGTGGTGGAAAACCACTTAACAAAATAATTAAAATAAAAATTAAACCACTCAAAAAAGAGCGGGTCGTGTACGCAGGGAGGCAATGATGCAATAAAATCATGAATATTTTTTCTCATATTCGTTCAATCAAATGCGAAATTCATAGTCAAATCTGACATGAAATGCGACAAAAAGAAGATACACAATAACTAAAAAATGTTAGGTTATACGTGCAATTTTTACCGACTGAAATATTCAATAAATATGTGATGAATCTATGTAATTTCCAATTAACATGCATTAAAGAGAATTTATGGACATCTTAATCCAAAACTAATGTCAAAAGATGTGAATAACAAAAGCCATGCAATTATAAGAAAGCATGAGTATGAAGTCGCAATTTCACTCAATATATCACATATTAAAATAGAAAATGAGACTTTGGCAATGGCATTGAAAAGTAATAGCTAATTGAAAGTTCCTTGTAGCAAAACTGGGGAGAACTCCCCTTGGCGTGCACAAGAAGAGGAAGGATCGGCTGGAGGTGTGGTCACGCAAGAAGGTTGTCAGTGGTGAGGGCTGCACGTGGAGGTCGTGGCATGGTCGTTAGTGGTCTATGGTGGTTAGCCGAAGGAGATGAAGCAGCGGCGGCACTGACTGTTGCAATCGCTCTTGCACGAGTTGCGGCTGGTGGTGGGCGCGCGAGTGCTGCGGGTAGTAGGGGCTGAGGCGTGGACGCACACATGGGGTGTGCGTGGGGTGAAGTGGGCGCCACTGCTGCGGGCGGGAGGTGCTGAGGAACACACGTTGTGTGCTAGCGTAGGTGCAGGGGGGAAGAAGGTGCGCTATGGCTAGAAGTTGGTGTGCACGCCTGGTGAGGTGGAGGTGCAGCGCATGCGGGTGCTTGCTGCAGGAAGGCACGCGAGCAGAGGTCCAGGGTGCTCTGCGCACATGGCTGGAAGGTGAGGGGGTTGAGCTGCGGGAGCATAGTGTGTGTTGCAGGAGGTGTGTGGTGCACTTGGGGTGGTCGTGGAGGGCTGCTGCGGGTATTCTGGATGTGCAGCAAGGGGCGTGCACGGTCCTACTACTGCAGGTATGGCATAGCCTTTGGGTTTGTTTTTGTGGAGTAGAGGAAAAAAGCATAGGATGGGGAAGAAGATGAAGGTGGTGATGGTGCCTCTGGATAGGGGTAACATGTCGTGCAGCAGTAGATGCACTCATGGTAGGTGAGCTTCAGGGAGCTTGTGCACGGTGCTGGTCAAGTCCATCCTCTTGGCGCGATGGTCTGTCACCCTGTCAGCCTACGGTATGACGGAGTTTGGCCGTGGAGGTCCACGGTGTGGAATGCTGCATGGTGGTGGAATGGGTGGTGGCCTCCCCTTGCATGGTCGTCTCGTCCTCCATTTGTAGTTAAATTTGAAATCCAAAGAGGCGAGCTCAGATGCTCTTCATGGCCAATGAATGCTTGGAGCCGTGCGTGAACGGTTGCGCAAGGAGTAGTCGTTACTTGTGGAAGAAGAGAATAAGAAAATAATAAAATATTATGGTTATTTATGCATATACCCTTAACTTCTATGTTAAATTAAAACAATGCAAGTGATGTAAACACATTTACACTACTTAAAATGTCTATTTATGCATGTTCGTAAGCATAGGATTGCATTTCATAATATAAATATTGCATAACATGCATTATCTTGCATTTAGAGTAGTTTGAATAAAATGGAGGTTAATTGTCTCCTTTTATGTGCTTGGACAGGGCAAACATTTAATCGGGGCCTCGGATCAAAGATCCAACCGTATGGATGTGATCAGGGCGACGATTGGAGTTCAACGACTCCAAGATCGCCCTGATCAGGCATCCGTAGCATCAGATAGAGACCAGGGAACCCTAGAAGATCAAGGGCCAGGAAGGTGTAAATCCGCACTTCAGATGGAAAATCCGATCACACGGATGAATTCGGATCGACGATCGCAGCCCAACGACACAAAAATCGAGTCAATCCGACATCCGTGGCACCATCTACAACTTCCAGAAGATGGACGGCCAAGATGGCGCCACGTGGCACCATCCCGGCCGCCCAAACGGCCGCCTACACTCTATGAAGACCGTGCACCCATCCCCTCTCCGCCGTTGGATCTCAATCCAACGGCTGTGGACGCATCGTTTTAAAAGCATCCGCGCGACCATTTGGGCGAGGCAGCGCAGCGGTCCAGCGCCTTATCGCGAGGCGCTGGCGCGCGTTCGAGCCTCGCCAAGCAATTTTTGAGGTGGGCGGGCGCGCTCCAATTGACCGCACGATCGCGATCCAACGGCCGCACGCGCCCGATAGCGCCGACGCGCAATTGGACGCTCTGGTGAACGCGCGATCGTACGCGCAGGCGGGCGGGCGGCAGCGGTGAAGGCGCGATTTTAAGCCGTCCGATCTCGCGATCGGACGGCTGAAAATCAAGCGACGTCCGTAGGTGTTACGCGCGGGCAGCCGAGCGGCCGCGCGTGGGCGCAGAGGCTACTCCCACGTTGGGGGCTTTAGCGACGGTTTTATCCGTCACTAAAGACCCCTTATTTATTATTTTGAAGATGTAATGTCCATTTTGCCCCCACTCCTTGCAACTATAAAAGGAGACCCCCTCCATACGAAATTTTCATCCCTTCCTTCTCCTCTCTACCTCTCCAAAGCTCAAGAGAAGCTTGTCCCACACCCGGGATGCTTCTCGCGAGATAAAGTCCAAATTTTCGTCCCCCTTCGGAAGTGGATCCCGCGACGACAACGGCATGCTGCTCCGTTCCCGCTCTTCTGCTTCGTCCTCCCTCGTCCTTCTCCGTTTTCATTCGTCCAGACGTCGTCTCGTTCGGCTCATCCTCCAAGCGACCATCAAGGAGGATAACTTCTCTCTCCCATTCTTATTTACAGCTTTTCTAGTGTACAATTTTCCTGCTTTATAGTGTAATTGATTTCCCGCTTTCTAGTGTAACTTTCATTTCGTTTGCTTGTATAAACAATTGAAATATTGAATGCATGTTCTCTTTCTCTCTCTCTCTCAGTTTGATAGCTCCATTGTAATTATTTCGCCTTGTTTATCAAAAATCCTAAAAAAAATATAATTGCTAATATAGATCAACGTAGCCTCCCTGAGTTCGACCCGGAATTCTTATTTCGGTATAAATTTTATTTTTTGAGCTCGAATCCTTCGCTTTAGAACTACAACGACGGGTTTTCCAAAACCAAACACGTTAGCGTAGGTTCGTAATCGTTTAACATTTGGCGCCGTTGCCGGGGAACGAACCCGGGTCACCCGCGTGACAGGCGGGAATACTTACCACTATACTACAACGACGGGTTTTCCAAAACCAAACACGTTAGCGTAGGTTCGTAATCGTTTAACATTTGGCGCCGTTGCCGGGGAGGCAACGATTTCCGATCTTTTCTTCGCATTTCTTGCACTTTATTTGTTTTCTAACTAAGCTTTCTCTTGTGTCTATTGTTCTACAGAGACCTCCATCAAGGAATCAACAAGCGGTAGACTGGAGTAAAGTGCAGTTGAAGACAACTGTAAGTGCTCCCCCATTCTTTCCCACTCCATAGATTTCATTCGGCACATTAAATCCAAATTTCAATTAACCTAGGTGTTTGCATAAATCCTAGGTATAGTTTGGTTGTTTGGATTTCTACTCACACTCATTTCACCCTCATTCATAAAAAAAGAAATAATAACAAAAAGATAATTTTGTGGGGTAACTTTCAACAAACACACAACACACACCCACCTTCAAGGCACTTGATTAACTTGATTTGTTTTCTACTCAACCAGGTTCTGATCTGTGGAACCGGTACACACAGAGCAACACATAATAGAGTAGAAATCATTCTAGGTTAACCATCGTTGAGTGCCTAACTTAGTGGTGCAATTGTGGCCAATTGTTTGAGTTGTTTGGGCCGCACCACTTTATTTAAAACCAACTCATCAAGTAGCTCCTCCTTAGGGTTTTCAATCTAGGTATATTCTAGGCACTCCGCTTTCTTTCTGATTTTAAAGGAAAACTATCTTCACCCGTGTTTTACAACTTGGTTTGCCTAGAAATTTGATTGCAATTCACCTAATTTGAAACCCTAAAAGCTACTTAAGCAGGATTTGAACATTAAAATTCACACATTATAAATAATCTTGCTTGAAAACCCTGGTTGTGCACGCACTTACACAAATTTCAATCAATCATTAAGGGCATAACCCATTGTAAGGGCCCATCACATTCCATAAGCACCACAATCCTAGGCCGTAATAAAATTGAGTAGACGTTGGCCCTAAGGTTTGATTCGCTCTTCAAGGCCTAGTCTGAGATTGTTTTTGATTAACCTACTTGTACTGATTAATCTAATGTCTAGCTAGGGGAGTAGCGTCAAACGACCGCGGCTGGGGGGTACACTAGGAACCGGAGGCGAAAGCCAAAGGAAGAACCTTCTCCCCAGTCCCTCCTAACTGGTTGGATTATACAGACGCAAGTAGAGTAAATCAGTTACAGTCTTAAGGCTGGTGTTGGGAGTCAGTAGATCCTTAGGCTACCTCACTTAAGGACATCCTTGTTTTGTTGTACTGCAGGGTCCCTATCCCCGGTCCTTCCGACCTACTCCTAGTTTATGCTGGGAAGACGGTCATTGAATCCCCGATTAGAAGGACCATTAGAACATTCTAGGAGGCGCAAGTTAGATTTTGGTCAATTTGATCCCATGGCCGAACAACAGCCTCTTCTGCCTGGAAATCCACAGGAAGAATTTCGAAGGCAGCTGGAACAAATGCAGAGAATGCAAGAATGGTTCCAGAGAATGCAGGGCGTTCAGCCCTTGAAGGATTTTTATGATCCTTCAAATTACGGGGAACGTCCCGGCGTCCAGATTCCAGCCGGTGACGTAGAAATCAAGCCCCAGGTGTTAAGCCTGATTAAACATTATCATGGGCTTGGCTCCGAAGATCCGTTTCAACACTTGGAGGACTTGACCACTTTGGTCCAGACCACCAAGTCTCGAAACGTAAACGAGGAGCAAATGATCATGAGGCTCTTCCCTCACTCTCTTAGGGATAAGGCCGCGCATTGGTATAGGACAATAGGAAGACCAATTACAACTTGGAATGAGTTGAAATCGGCCTTTCTGAAGAAATTTTTCCCAGTCGGTCGTACCAATGCTTTGAGACGGGCAATCACTACTTTTACCCAGCGGCCGGGGGAGCAGTTTCATGTGGCCTGGGAGCGATTCCAGGACTTATTGCGGAGGTGTCCACACCACGAGGTGCCGAAATGGCAACTCGTGCAGATTTTTTATCATGGGTTGACTGAGCAACTCAGAATCCATGTGGATGCTTCTTGCGGAGGCAATTTCCTTAATAAAGATGCAAATAGTGCACATGATTTATTTGAGGAAATGAGTGAGAATTCAATAAATCATGCCTCCATGGATACTTTTAACCGGTCCCAACAACCCAGATCAAATGTCAATGAAGTCCATGACTCTCATTCATTTGATATGGAATTGATTTGTAATAAACTTGACAAAGTGGACTTGGTTGCTAAAAGAATGGAAGAGTGGATGGCTGGCAATTCAATGAACAACTCTCAATCCACTCAATCCCAAAATTCGGGATTCCATTCTTCACGAGCTCTTTCTGGACGGGAGTTCGTGAATCAACTCGATGCGACTCAACCTATGAGTCAGCATTTTTCGGAACCCCATGGGTTCCCAACTGGGGCCTTTGATCCCAGTTTTTCTAATCCTTCCTTTTCTTTCTCTCCATCCTCACTTTATGAGGATGTCTGTGCTGTACAAGAGAATGTTAGATCCAACCCCTACTCGAATGCCTATAATCCAGGTTGGAGAAACCACCCTAACTTCTCTTGGAAAAATCCGGGGCAACAGACCCAATTCTGACCCACCAATTATGCTCCGTAACGACCAATGGGTCAGGGTCAAGTATATACTTAGTTGCCTCAGAATCAGATCAATCAGCCAGCTTGGAATGCCCGTCAACCCGCAGGGCAGGCTGATTTGAACCATCAAATAGTAGAGATGCAAGGATCTATGCTCCAGCTCATGCAACAAATGAAAAACTCACTGGACAACTTGCAATCCGAGCTCATTGCTAACTCTCGTCAACCCGGATCTCTACCATCCCAACCCGTACCCAACCCACGAAACATTACGAATTCGGGCAATCAAGCCCAAGGGTACGGAAATCAGAGGGATCCACACGCGCATGCTCAGGTGGTTGAGCAGGGTTCCTCGTCTTCTTCTTCTGTAAATCAACAATTCATGGTCAATCAAGCCCCTCCAATCTTTCCTAACCCTCCTCAAGACCCAAATTCTTACGCTTCTGCAAATTCTGTCACTTTGAGAAGTGGTAAGAAGACTCAGGATCCACAACCACATTATTCTAATCTTTTGAATCCTGAAGAATCTGAGGAGAGAGAAGAGAATTCTAAAGGAGAAATTAAGGCTCAGGAATCCGATTCCAAAGATCTGACTCGTGTTCCTTTTCCTGAAGCCTTAACCAAAGCAAAGAAGAAGAAGTCTGTTGATAGCAATGAGGAGCTTCTGAATTTATTTAAGAATGTTGAGATCAATATCCCGCTCCTTGATGCTATCAAGCACATACCGACTTACGCAAGATTTTTAAAGGAATTATGTACACAAAAGCGTAAGTCGAGAGAATCTGTTCCGAGGAAGGTGGTACTCTCCGAGCAGGCTACTTCTGTTATCCTGCACTACCTCCCTCAGAAAAAGAGAGATCCTGGTGCTCCTTTGATTTCTTGCGTTATCGGAGATTACACATTTGATAGAGCACTTTTGGATCTCGGTGCATCCATCAACCTAATTCCGACTTCTCTTTACAAGAAGTTTGGGTTAGGCGAACTTCGGCCAACTTCAGTAACGCTACAGTTAGCGGATCGTTCGGTCACAAACCCGCGAGGCGTTATTGAAGATGTTATAGTTAAGGTCAAGGATTTCTATTTTCCTGTAGATTTCCTTGTCCTTGACATGGATGTACCAGATAATCTGAGGAACACACCCATCATTCTGGGGCATCCGTTCCTGGCTACCGCAAAGGCCAACATTAATTGTGAAAGCGGTAGCATGGAAATCGCCTTTGGGGACCAACGTATGAAATTAGATATTTTTAAGGCGATCAATAAATTTGAGGATTGTGGAGTTATTGAGGAACTTGATGAGGATAATGTTAATATTGAAACTTGTTTGACAGTTTCTTCAATTGAAAGTTCCTCTTTGGTTGATGAATTTGACCCGCAACCCTCTGACTTAACATCTTTGGAAGAGGTTACTGATTTTGTCCACTCACAACCTCTCCCTCTTGTTGAATCTTCAGCATCTACCCAACCATCAATCATCACCCCACCCCAGCTCGAATTGAAACCGTTGCCCGAGAATTTGAAATATCAATTTTTAGGACCTCAGAATACGCTCCCTGTGATTATCAGTGCTAAATTGACAAAGGAGCAAGAGATTAAATTGATTAAGGTCCTAAAGGAACATAAGGAGGCAATTGGTTGGACCATTCATGACCTTAGGGGGATCGAGCCATCTTACTGCAATCATAGAATATTCTTGGAAGATGGATCCCGCCCTTCTCGCCAGATGCAGAGGAGATTGAATCCAAATATGCGAGAAGTGGTCAAAAAGGAAATCAAGTGGCTCGATGCAGGAATTATTTATCCAATCTCTGACAGTCCCTGGGTAAGTCCCGTTCAGATTGTTCCAAAGAAAGCCGGGATTACTGTTGTGACTAATGAGAAAGGAGAATCTGTCACAACTCGTTCAGCTTCATCTTGGAGAGTTTGTATTGATTATAGGAAGCTGAACACTGCCACTAAAAAGGATCATTTTCCCCTGCCCTTCATTGATCAAATCCTGGAAAAATTAGCCGGGCAGAAGTACTTCTGTTTTCTTGATGGCTACTCGGGATACAACCAAGTTCCTATCCATCCCGAGGATCAGGAAAAAACTACTTTCACCTGTCCCTACGAAAACTTTGCTTTTCGTAGGATGCCTTTCGGGTTATGCAATGCACCTGCGACTTTTCAAAGGTCTATGCTAGCCATATTTTCCGACATGGTGGGAGAGTTTATGGAAGTCTTCATGGATGATTTCTCCATTTTCGGAGAATCATTTGACTTTTGTTTGGTTAATTTGGAAATGATTCTTAAGCGATGTATCAAGACACGATTGGTCCTTAGCTGGGAAAAGAGTCATTTCATGACCCAAGAGGGCATCGTTTTGGGTCATGTAATCTCTGAACGGGGAATTGAAGTGGACAAAGCTAAGGTTGATGCTATCGCTAAACTTCCTCCTCCCACATCAGTTAAACAAATCAGATCATTTCTTGGCCATGTGGGATTTTTTCGAAGATTCATCAAGGACTTCTCGAAGGTTGCCCACCCTTTGAGCAATCTTCTTGCCAAAGAAACACCGTTGTTTTTGACGAATCATGCCAAAAGGCATTTGATTTCCTAAAAACGGCAGTCACCTGTGCGCCAATTTTGCAACCACCTATTTGGACAACCCCATTTGAGATCATGACCGATGCTTCTGATTACGCGGTCGGGGCTGTCCTGGGTCAGAAAATTGATCGAAAGCCCTTTGTCATTTACTACGCTACTAAAACTTTGGATGAAGCCCAGAGGAATTACACTATTACTGAAAAGGAATTACTCGCTGTAGTATTTGCATTGGAAAAATTCAGGGCTTATCTCTTGGGGTCTCATGTTATTGTTTATACCGACCACTCGGCCTTGAGACATCTCTTGGCTAAAAAGGATGCTAAACCCCGGCTTATTCATTGGATTCTTCTTCTTCAAGAATTTGATCTTGAAATCAAGGATAAAACCGGGGTACAAAATGTGGTGGCGGATCATTTGTCGAGACTCCTAGGTGATTCTTCTTGTCCGGACATTCCGATTGCTGACACTTTTCTGGACGAAACCATTCTTACAGTTTTAGGTGTCCACACCCCATGGTTTGCTGACATTGTTAACTATTTGGCCGTTGGTCAAATCCCCCAGGATTGGACCAAGCAACAACGGGATAGACTCAAATCTGAGGCCAAATACTACTTTTGGGAGGACCCTGAACTGTATCGCATCGGCTCTGATCAGATTATTCGCCGATGCATACCGGAGAATGAATTCAACAGTATACTTGAGTTCTGCCATGCATCTGGGTGTGGTGGACATTTCTCCGGGAAAAAGACGGCTACAAAAATTTTGCAATATGGCTTCTATTGGCCGTCTTTATTCAAGGATGCCCAGGATTTCTCACGGTCATGCCCTCAATGCCTGGCACTCGGGAGCATAACTAAGAGAGACATGATGCCCTTAAACCCTATTCTTCCTGTCGAAATTTTTGATGTTTGGGGCATTGATTTCATGGGACCATTTATCCCTTCATTTGGACATCAGTACATTCTTGTCGCTGTTGATTATGTGTCTAAATGGATTGAGGCAATTCCCACCCGAACCAATGACCACAAGGTGGTCATCAACTTTGTCAAGAAAAATATCTTCAGTAGATTCGGGATTCCGAGGGCTATCATCAGTGATGGTGGCACTCATTTTACTAATGCCCAATTCCGGAGTTTATTGGCCAAATACGGGGTTAATCATCGAATTTCCACACCTTACCATCCCCAAACGAATGGACAAGCCGAGATCTCTAATCGAGAGATCAAGAACATTCTACAAAAAACGGTTAGGCCCGATCGCAAGGATTGGACTCAAAAGCTTGAGGACGCTCTTTGGGCCTACCGTACGGCGTATAAAACACCTATCGGCATGTCTCCATTCCGTCTGGTGTATGGAAAGGCGTGTCATCTACCCGTAGAGATTGAACACAGGGCATTCTGGGCAATCAAACAATGCAATCTAGATCTAAATCTAGCTGGGAAGACCAGGAAACTCCAACTATCTGAGTTGGAGGAGCTTAGAAATGATGCTTATGAGAATGCCAAGATCTACAAGGCTCGGACCAAAGCTCTACATGATCAAATGATTTCCTGCAAGAGCTTTGAGCCAAACCAGAAGGTCTGGTTATTCGATTCTAAACTTAAGCTCTTTCCTGGTAAACTTAGATCTAAATGGAGTGGCCCATTCATAATTGATCAGATTTTTCTAAATGGTGTCGTTCAGATTTCTGACCCAAAGATGGGTAACACCTTTAAAGTCAGCGGTCAACGTCTGAAGCCTGTTGTTGACCATAATCTTCCAGAACGCGTTTCAGACTCTGTTGCTCTAGCCATTCTGTGACTTCTTTGGCTGGACTTCGCCTAGCTGACGGCATTAAACTCAGCAGTTGTACATATAACACAAGGCTGATACGAGCTTCATATCCAGGTGACATCTTTCATATTCTACCCTTTCTTTCATGTCTCTTTTTCAATGAGGACATTGCATCAGCTAGGCATGGGGGGGTGGATTCATTTTTGAATTAGTTGGTCAGCTTTGTGAAATCCATATAAATTGCTCTCTCTCAAAAAAAAAAAAAAAAAAGGAAGGATTAGTTGGACATTAGGACTTTTCAATCCTAAGAAATTTTACATTAGGATCTGAACACAAAGACCCCTCAGGTCTTTGGACTTAATTAGCCTGTGTATCTACTAAAATGTGGATTTGTCTTTGAGTTCTCGCCATCTTAATTCTATTATAATTGGAATAAATAAGTTTGGGTGATAAGTACACGACTTGTCAACCCACCCTCTGATTTAAGGGAATTCTGAGTTTTAAGCATCTACACACTTTCTTTGCACTGACTCGTTGCTCGGCAATTTTAATGGAAATTGGGTAGGTAATGAACCTTCTAGGGTGATATGGCTGGCAAGTTATCGTGGGTAACAGCCCATAGGTAGGTTGTCCAGAGCCCAGTCACTGGACCTTTCTCTTTGCTGCCTTTAGGTAAATCTTAAACCAGGGAAGCCACCTACTTAAAAAAAAAAAAAAGAAGAAAAAGAAAAAGAAAAAAAAAAAATCAAAAAGGAGAAAAGAACAAAAAGAAATAAGCCACACTTCGCCGCACGAGTATGGCTGGCAAGTTGTCGGTGGTAACAGCTCATCGACCGGTTGTCCAGAACCCAGCTCAGAAAATGCACTAAAAATTCCCAAAACACTTAGGAAGAAGCGGAGAAGTAGAATAAACCGGGGAGATATACACTGGATTCACCCTTGTGTTGATCCCGTTAAAAAAATATATATATATATAAAAGTAGGGAGAAAGCTACCGGTTGTAAAGATACACCTTTAGGCAGAATTCTTTTTGAGGTCACCTAGAGGCGTAGAAATCCGAAGTCCGTTCTAATTGCCGGTCAACGAGTCTATCACAATCACAATAAGATGCTTAAAACTTAGGGTTCTCATCAAATCTTGGGTGAGTTGAATGGCCGTAGAAAGCCACTCTTAAACACTAAAATTTGAAAATCTAAAAAAAAAAAAAAAAAAAAAAAAAAACAAACAAACAGAAAAAGAAATTTTTCTTTGAATAAGGTGAGGCTTGAGGCGGTCTGCATTTTGGCTGATACCCGGGCATTGTTGTGTCTTTCAAAGTGCAGTTCTTAAGTAGACAATTTCTTAATGATTGAAAATAACTCAGGTCCAAATAATCTAACCTAATTCTTTTATAAATAGCATATAGTTTTTGCTAGGGACTAGCAAAAGATAGGCATGGGAGTATGATGTAAACACATTTACACTACTTAAAATGTCTATTTATGCATGTTCTTAAGCATAGGATTGCATTTCATAATATAAATATTGCATAACATGCATCATCTTGCATTTAGAGTAGTTTGAATAAAATGGAGGTTAATTGTCTCCTTTTATGTGCTTGGACAGGGCAAACATTTAATCGGGGCCTCGGATCAAAGATCCAACCGTATGGATGTGATCAGGGCGACGATTGGAGTTCAACGACACCAAGATCGCCCTGATCAGGCATCCGTAGCATCAGATAGAGACCGGGGAACCCTAGAAGATCAAGGGCCAGGATGGTGTAAATCCGCACTTCAGATGGAAAATCTGATCACACGGATGAATTCGGATCGACGATCGCAGCCCAACGACACAAAAATCGAGTCAATCCGACATCCGTGGCACCATCTACAACTTCCAGAAGATGGACGGCCAAGATGGCGCCACGTGGCACCATCCCGGCCGCCCAAACGGCCGCCTACACTCTATGAAGACCGCGCACCCATCCCCTCTCCGCCGTTGGATCTCAATCCAACGGCTGTGGACGCATCGTTTTAAAAGCATCCGCGCGACCATTTGGGCGAGGCAGCGCAGCGGTCCAGCGCCTTATCGCGAGGCGCTGGCGCGCGTTCGAGCCTCGCCAAGAAATTTCTGAGGTGGGCGGGTGTTTGCACCTCAAAACACGCCTATAATAATGCCTTCTTATGCTATTTTCTAGCATTAACTATGTATATTATAATCCTATAGTCGCATATGTAAGAACGGTTGCATGCATGCATTTAATCATGAGAGGAGGAGAAATGAATAAATGGCTTGCATAATTATTTTTTTCTCAAGTGTTTCTTTGCAAAAGTCCCTTCTCTATTTTTATTTTCATCTTTTCTTCTTCTTCCCGCGGCTGAATTTCCTCCCGCAGCTGCATGCAACGCCATGCGGCTTGTCCTTCCCACGCCTCTCCCTGCTGTCCTTCCCGCACCTCTCCCTGCAGCTGCCATTCTCCCCCATTCCCCGCATGCCCCGCCATGCTCTCCTCCTCTATAAAGCCGCAGCTCTTCCTCGCGACAAGGGAGGGGGGACGTTGCTGCAATACGCAGCTGCGGCAGCTGCTGAAAAATCGCCACGCTGCAGTCCACCACCTTCCTCGCCCGTTCTCCCCTCCCATACGCCGGTCCTCCGTCGAGGAGGCACCCGACGAGCAGGAGAACCCACTGTGGTGCTCACCACCACAGTGGGAACACCACCGCCCAGCTCTTCAATGAGCTGGTGGGCGTGGTGTGTTCTTTTCTCTTCGTTTGCATCTCCACGCCATTGCTGCCGCTTCAAGGTCCGAAGCTTGAAGCAGCAGCAGCAGCAGCCCAGTGGCGACAGCAGCAGCAGCAGCACCCCCGCCTCCTCCGCGACCTTCCCCGCAGGCGCGCAACCCTCCGCGCGCGCCTGCAGGCTCGTTCCCCGCCTCCGTCTCCGTTCTGTCCACGCCGCAGTTGCAGCCGCAGCAGGCTGCTGCGCGCACTGCAGCGGCCGGCTACGGCCTCGCGCCGACCCCCGCGACCCTCCGCGACCACTGCAGAACCTCCCCTCGCAACTCCGTGACCTTCCCCGCAGGCGCTCAGCTCTCCGCGCGCGCCTGCAGGGCACTTCTCCGCTCAGTCCTCTGCTCTGTCGCCTCTGCCATTCCACCCGCGACCGGCCGCTGCGCGCACTGCAGCGGCCGGCCAGGCCTTCGCGCCGACCCCCGCGAACCTCTGCAACCCTCCGCGACCGACTGCAGACTCCCCGCCGCCTTCTCCGAGCGCGCCATCGCCCGCTCTCCGTCCTCGCACCCGGTCTGCAGGAGACGTCTCACGTCCACTGCGTGAAGGCGCGGTGCACCGCGACGTCAGACGTCCGCCACCGCGAGCAGACGCCTTAACTCGCGCGTCCGCGATCACTCCTTCGCCCGCTCTCTCTCTTCGCCGATCTCTCCCGCCCGCTCCCTCTCTGTCTGCCGCTCTCTCTCTCTCACGTATTCTCTATCTCTCTCTCTCTCTCTCTCTCTCTTTTTTTTCACTTACAGCAACACACACACACCCATTCACCGACACACACACTCACACACTAATAGTAACTTATATACATACATATATATATATATATATATATATATACATATACATATATCTATATATATATACTTATATATACATAGTATATCTATATAGTTATGTATACATACATATAATATAATATATATATACATATACATATAATATATATATATATATATATATATACACATACTCATATACATATATATATATATACATATCTATATACTTATACATATACACATATATATATACATATATATCTAGATACATATATACTTATATACATATATATATATATCTACATAGTATTATATATATATACTTATATACATATATACATAGCTATATACATATATACATACATATATATATATATATATATATATACACCTATATATATATATATATATCTATATATATCTATACATATATACTTATACATTTATATACATACATATGTACATATATTTTCACGTTATTTATTATACGTTGTATCGCGGGGATATCTGCACCAGTTGCTAATATTCCCTGATACACGCGTACAAAAAAGCGTGGTCCCATACATCATCCATCCTCCATCCACACTCCACGCGGCACCTAGTCGTGTTGGTTGCGTCTCTCTAGACGTCGGCTGACTCGACATAGTGCTACACTCCATCGTCACCTCCACCCCCACCCCTTTATATATATACTACATATAAATATATATCTATAGCTACTATATTTACTTTCTATCTGATAGCTTCCTTAGTAAAAAGATAAAAAAAGGTATAAAAGTGAAAAGATAATCTTTGATTTGCAGGTACCCCATCTTGCAAGTAGCAAGACGTGTTTTGAAACTCTGTTTTGGCTAAAAGCCAAGGACACAATTTTGAGGGTGTGCCTCAAGAACAAGGATTACCAGAAAAAAACCTAAATAAGAAAAATACCAAAAACAGAATAAACGAACGGAAGAGACGCGTTTTAAGGAAAACGTAGAAACTCGACTTGAACCCCACTTCCCTGAGTTCGACCCTGGGCTTAAAAGTGACAAGATAAAATCAATTAGGCCAGGTTAAAAATTTTGTAAAGAGATGGTTAGGTCTGAATTAGGTTAACCACTATACACATTTCAACGATAAAAATATCATATTAACAACCTATCCAGGCCGACCATCATAACTTTTCTGGCGCCGTTGCCGGGGAGGTGCACTTTCGAGTAAGTTTCTATCCAATTCCTTTAAATTTGTCTCTTCTCTCTTCACGGGTATTGTTGTTTTTGGTGTGCAGGTGAACCTGGTGGAAGGAGAAGAAGGCTGACGAAGTCGAGGACGTGAGCAGATCCAAGGCGGGAACGAGAGCGTGAAGACGCCGACATCGCATTGGAACTTCGCACACGTTGCCGAACAAGTAGGTTTTCTTTTCTCATCAAATTAGGGTTAACTTGCGACCACACAAAAAAAAAAAAAAAATTTAAAACTAAAAATTAGAAAAACTTCTTGGGATTTCTTGAGGGCAAGTGGATTAAAATTCACTTGATTGATTGGTTGTCTTCACTCCCACTGCCCCGGGATTTCCCGCCTTACTTCGCATAGCGAAAATTCTAGAATCTTGATTCTTAGATTTTTCGCCATGGGAAGTATTCTTTGAGGCAAAGAAAAAGATTGCTTGTATCCCTCTTTTGCCTCAATTATCTTTAATTCAGGATCACATTTTTGGTGGGGAGATTTGGAATTGAGTTGATTCCAACCCCACCACGACTTTTCAAACTTGCCTGTGATTCGATCCTGAATACTTCAACCCCAACAGTTTTAGTTTCTTTATCTGTTGGTTGAAGCCTTGTGTGTGGATATCTTTCTGGTGATTGGGAGCACTTGAATTGAAGTGCTTTGGCTCCCTTTCACATTGGTATAAAATTGATTCGCGCATCCACACATAGAAATCTCCATTTAGGGTAGCCCATTGCATTTTAGCATGCATTAACTAATTGATAATTGAAGAAGGGTTTCTTGGGCTTTAGAAGGAAAACCTGTATTTTTGCAAAAACCCGGAGATTGGTTGAATTGGTAATTCAGCAAAACCCTAAAATTCATACTACTTAAGGCTGAACTCTGAAAACCATTCGCCAATAAAAACTTCAATTCGGGGAGATTTCCCTGTTGCATGCTTGTTCTTACACACTCTTAAAATCAATCACTTGGGCATTACCCGTAAACAACGCCCTTCACATTCCAAAAGCACTTGACCCTAAGCCTCTAATTAAAACTGGTAGTAACTTGACCCTTTTAAGGATTGGAGGTCTAACTACCTACGTGTAGCGGCTACGTGCTGGTGAGAGTTCCCGCGTGCTATCGGGTGTCTAAGACTGGGGCAAACGGCCTTTCAATCTGGCCCGGTGGTTCCGCGGTGCTCGCATTTGGTTTCGTAGTTCGTGATAGTAGGTAACTTAGATCTTTAGGTCTAAGGGCACACTGTAGTGGTTAGGAACTTGACTGTATTGATTTGTAATCAAGTGTACCTTTGCGGCGTCATTTCTCTCATCCCTTTTCCCTTCTCATCTCCCCAATTCTTCCTACGGTAGTGCATGTTTGGGAGGAGGTCACAAAACCCTGAATTGCTTGTATTGACTGATAAATCTAGAAAAAGAGCCGAATCATCCTCCTCCTCCACAAACATGGCACACACCCCCGCCTCACCACTTCGTCACAATTTCAATTCTTTCAACACCAGGCTTATCCCGAGAAACCCTGCAAGACCTTCCTTATCGAGTGTCGCGCCAAGCGACTCGGTAAGTCATGTGGAACTGGCTTCTGTGAGCCAGTATTTCAACAAGGAGGACCAAGCCTCCGCGTACTCGGACACATATGCGGACACGTCTTCTGGCATAGAAGATGCCTGCACCCTGGGGAATAACCCGTTTTCTACCACGTATAACCCAGGGTGGCACAATCATCCCAATTTTGCATGGTCCAACAACCCGCAGCGTCGAAACCCCGCTGGTGGACCAATGCGATCGTCCGCACCCGTCATCCCAAGGGCCCAGTCTAATCCTATGGCAAATCTGCCATCAGGCCCTTGTGTACAGAAAACCAAACACGCATCAAAACCTCTTGATAAATTGATGCGAATGATGACGGAAATGTCAAAGCGCCATAAAGAAAACATGACCTCTCTTCAGCATTTGGCACAGCAGAATGCTGAGATCAGTCAACTAAGCATGGTGACTCGATCTCAGGGCACTTTTCCTGCCCAACCTGTTCCAAACCTGCAAAACTTTGTACCCTGTGGTCTGCAACCACAGGTACAACCTTCTCAGGAACAGGTTCATCAAATTCTGCAAGCTCCGAGTATTCCTTCGGGATTTCAGGTTAATCCCGCTACAGCACCGCACTCTTATGATGATAGTGATCACATCAAGGATGACACGTCTGACGAGGACGTGACTGTCAGTACGTGTATCGAACTAATTGGAGCCGATTCAGACTGCTGCAAATTACCTGACGACTGCCTGACCAACACAAACTGTGACGTTCCCCAATCCCTCCCTATTCCTGTACCTTCTCCTGACCAAACTTCTGACGAGGTTTTCTCCGCTTCCCATACCTCGTGGTCTGAGTCATTGCCGAGCTGCTCACCGCCGGTCCACACTATGGAAGACTGGATTGCCCTTTCTTTCCCGCTAAATCAGGCGGATTTGCAAATCCACACTGGGACCTTGAGCCCACAGCTTACTCACCGGGGCTATTCCCTTTTGGATCCATCTATCCTAAAAGCCCCCCCTTCTTGGCCAATCTAAGGGCCAACTTCCTCTTCCTGATCTGTTTTCTGATCCGCCTGGGACACTCTCGTCCCAGAAAACGCCAAATCTCTCACCATCCACCATTACTTTTCACGCCTCTATCGCGATTACTTCGCTTTTCTCTTCACCACCCACCATCCACCCACCCTTCCACCCTGATTTATACCCTAAACCTCAGCTCCTGTTACCTGATCTGTCGTCCGTTCTCTGCCTTTCCTTGCATGCATATGAGGACATAGCATTGTTTGGCATGGGGGGGTGGATAGGCATCCATAGGATCCGGGTATTTTATGGTATCAGACAATTACCACCTATTTATAAATATGCAAGAAAAAGAAAAAAAAAGAAAAAAAATATATATATATATATATTAGTAATAAATGGTGTTTAGTAATGATCTAAAAGCTGAAAAAAAAAAAAAAAAAAAAAATACAATAAGTGTTTATGGATATTCAACCTCTGTTTTGAAGAATTTCCAGGCCACAGAAGCTTGATTCGCTCAGGCTCGGCTTAATTCACTTAAAGCATTGACGAAATAGATCAAAATCTCTCCTAACTAAGAACGTTTCTTGTACCTGAGAAACCAGTACTGGATTCGTTGGTTTGCTTTTTCTTGAGAGCTTAGGTAAACTTGGTTCACACTACACATATCAGGAAAGAACAGGTGAACATAAGATCCAACCCTAGTGTTCATTAGGGAAGGTGGAGTCCTTACCTGTGCGCGCAGGTAGACTTTTTATCCCAGGCTTTAGTCTTGTGTTTAGGAGCGACTCTTTTCACCAAAAAGAAACTCTCCCACCAAAAAAAAAAGAAAAAAAAAAAAAAAAAAAGTCTGCTCTGTCAAAATGTGTTGTAAGAGATATACTGACACATGTTTCAAAAAAAAAAAAAAAGAGTTGAAAAAAAAAAAGGAAAAAAGAAAAAAAGAAGAAAAAAAAAAAAAAAAGAAAAGAAAAAAATATAAAAGAGTCAGTATATCTCATAAATGTCTGTATACTTTATTTTTCGGTGAGCCACAAAAAAAAAGAAAAAAAAATAAAAAATAAAAAATGGGAGTTGAGTTTTCCGTATTCATCTTAAGGGTCAATCCGAAAACACGAGCTGAAACTGGGACCAACCTGTACTTAAAAATTCGTGAAACCCTGGAATTGAGTCTTAATGTTCATCTGGTTAGTCTTGATCCATCACTATGCACAAACCATAACCTCTTGAGCTCTCGAGTACGGCAAAACCTCCTGGGTCCTGGAAATCGTACTTAAGGTTTAAATATCAAGAGTCCTGGTTAGTTGAGAGATAATCTTTGTCATGTAAGACTTAAAGTACTGGTAATCTTCTCTACAATTGATTCTCACAATATCCGATAATAAACACACCGATATCATCTCAGAAGAAAATCTTCAGCTTAAGATTATTTCTAAATACTATTTTGCTAGGGACTAGCAAAAGATAGGCATGAGGGTATATGTTTGCACCTCAAAACACGCCTATAATAACGCCTTCTTATGCTATTTTCTAGCATTAACTATGTATATTATAATCCTATAGTCGCATATGTAAAAACGGTTGCATGCATGCATTTAATCATGAGAGGAGGAGAAATGAATAAATGGCTTGCATAATTATTTTTTTCTCAAGTGTTTCTTTGCAAAAGTCCCTTCTCTATTTTTATTTTCATCTTTTCTTCTTCTTCCCGCGGCTGAATTTCCTCCCGCAGCTGCATGCAACGCCATGCGGCTTGTCCTTCCCACGCCTCTCCCTGCTGTCCTTCCCGCACCTCTCCCTGCAGCTGCCATTCTCCCCCATTCCCCGCATGCCCCGCCATGCTCTCCTCCTCTATAAAGCCGCAGCTCTTCCTCGCGACAAGGGAGGGGGGACGTTGCTGCAATACGCAGCTGCGGCAGCTGCTGAAAAATCGCCACGCTGCAGTCCACCACCTTCCTCGCCCGTTCTCCCCTCCCATACGCCGGTCCTCCGTCGAGGAGGCACCCGACGAGCAGGAGAACCCACTGTGGTGCTCACCACCACAGTGGGAACACCACCTCCCAGCTCTTCAACGAGCCGGTGGGCGTGGTGTGTTCTTTTCTCTTCGTTTGCATCTCCACGCCATTGCTGCCGCTTCAAGGTCCGAAGCTTGAAGCAGCAGCAGCAGCAGCCCAGCGGCGACAGCAGCAGCAGCAGCACCCCCGCCTCCTCCGCGACCTTCCCCGCAGGCGCGCAACCCTCCGCGCGCGCCTGCAGGCCCGTTCCCCGCCTCCGTCTCCGTTCTGTCCACGCCGCAATTGCAGCCGCAGCAGGCCGCTGCGCGCACTGCAGCGGCCGGCTACGGCCTCGCGCCGACCCCCGCGACCCTCCGCGACCACTGCAGAACCTCCCCTCGCACCTCCGCGACCTTCCCTGCAGGCGCTCAGCTCTCCGCGCGCGCCTGCAGGGCACTTCTCCGCTCAGTCCTCTGCTCTGTCGCCTCTGCCATTCCACCCGCGACCGGCCGCTGCGCGCACTGCAGCGGCCGGCCAGGCCTTCGCGCCGACCCCCGCGAACCTCTGCAACCCTCCGCGACCGACTGCAGACTCCCCGCCGCCTTCTCCGAGCGCGCCATCGCCCGCTCTCCGTCCTCGCACTCGGTCTGCAGGAGACGTCTCACGTCCACTGCGCGAAGGCGCGGTGCACCGCGACGTCAGACGTCCGCCACCGCGAGCAGACGCCTTAACTCGCGCGTCCGCGATCACTCCTTCACCCGCTCTCTCTCTTCGCCGATCTCTCCCGCCTGCTCCCTCTCTGTCTGCCGCTCTCTCTCTCTCACGTATTCTCTATCTCTCTCTCTCTCTCTCTCTCTCTCTTTTTTTTCACTTACAGCAACACACACACACCCATTCACCGACACACACACTCACACACTAATAGTAACTTATATACATACATATATATATATATACATATACATATATCTATATATATATACTTATATATACATAGTATATCTATATAGTTATGTATACATACATATAATATAATATATATATACATATACATATATAATATATATATATATATATATATATACACATACTCATATACATATATATATATATACATATCTATATACTTATACATATACACATATATATATACATATATATCTAGATACATATATACTTATATACATATATATATATATATCTATATAGTATTATATATATATACTTATATACATATATACATAGCTATATACATATATACATACATATATATATATATATATACATATACACCTATATATATATATATATCTATATATATCTATACATATATACTTATACATTTATATACATACATATGTACATATATTTTCACGTTATTTATTATACGCTGTATCGCGGGGATATCTGCACCAGTTGCTGATATTCCCTGATACACGCGTACAAAAAAGCGTGGTCCCATACATCATCCATCCTCCATCAACACTCCACGCGGCACCTAGTCGTGTTGGTTGCGTCTCTCTAGACGTCGGCTGACTCGACATAGTGCTACACTCCATCGTCACCTCCACCCCCACCCCTTTATATATATACTACATATAAATATATATCTATAGCTACTATATTTACTTTCTATCTGATAGCTTCCTTAGTAAAAAGATAAAAAAAGGTATAAAAGTGAAAAGATAATCTTTGATTTGCAGGTACCCCCGTCTTGCAAGTAGCAAGACGTGTTTTGAAACTCTGTTTTGGCTAAAAGCCAAGGACACAATTTTGAGGGTGTGCCTCAAGAACAAGGATTACCAGAAAAAACCTAAATAAGAAAAATACCAAAAACAGAATAAACAAACGGAAGAGACGCGTTTTAAGGAAAACGTAGAAACTCGACTTGAACCCCACTTCCCTGAGTTCGACCCTGGGCTTAAAAGTGACAAGATAAAATCAATTAGGCCAGGTTACAAATTTTGTAAAGAGATGGTTAGGTCTGAATTAGGTTAACCACTATACACATTTCAACGATAAAAATATCATATTAACAACCTATCCAGGCCGACCATCAGCGGGCGCGCTCCAATTGACCGCACGATCGCGATCCAACGGCCGCGCGCGCCTGATAGCGCCGACGCGCAATTGGACGCTCTGGTGAACGCGCGATCGTACGCGCAGGAGGGCGGGCGGCAGCGGTGAAGGCACGATTTTAAGCCGTCCGATCTCGCGATCGGACGACTGAAAATCAAGCGACGTGAGTAGGCGTTACGTGCGGGCAGCCGAGCGGTCGCGCGTGGGCGCGGAGGCTACGCCCACGTTGGGGGCTTTAGCGACGGTTTTATCCGTCACTAAAGACCCCTTATTTATTATTTTGAAGATGTATTGTCCATTTTGCCCCCACTCCTTGCAACTATAAAAGGAGACCCCCTCCATACGAAATTTTCATCCCTTCCTTCTCCTCTCTACCTCTCCAAAGCTCAAGAGAAGCTTGTCCCACACCCGGGATGCTTCTTGCGAGATAAAGTCCAAATTTTCGTCCCCCTTCGGAAGTGGATCCCGCGACGACGACGGCGTGCTGCTCCATTCCCGCTCTTCTGCTTCGTCCTCCCTCGTCCTTCTCCGTTCTCGTTCGTCCAGACGTCGTCTCATTCGGCTCATCCTCCAAGCGACCGTCAAGGAGGATAACTTCTCTCTCCCATTCTTATTTACAGCTTTTCTAGTGTACAATTTTCCTGCTTTATAGTGTAATTGATTTCCCGCTTTCTAGTGTAACTTTCATTTCGTTTGCTTGTATAAACAATTGAAATATTGAATGCATGTTCTCTTTCTCTCTCTCTCTCTCTCTCAGTTTGATAGCTCCATTGTAATTATTTCACCTTGTTTATCAAAAATCCTAAAAAAAACATAATTGCGAATACAGATCAACGTAGCCTCCCTGAGTTCGACCCGGAATTCTTATTTCGGTATAAATTTTATTTGTTGAACTCGAATCCTTCGCTTTCAAACTACAACGACGGGTTTTCCAAAACCAAACACGTTAGTGTAGGTTCGTAATCGTTTAACAGCAAGTAATTCACTTAATTGATTAACTAATCAAATCATGTAATTCTAAGTTAATTCTAAATGCATGCAATGAATGAATTATGTAATTAAGCTAAAAATATGAATTAATTTATTTACATCCTAATGTATGATATCTAAATGTTAAAATTAACTTAATGTCTAGACACTTAAATACTTAAATAGCCCACAAATATGGGCTAGTCAAATACCCCTATGCCTAGCTTTTGTTAGTCCATAGCAAATCCAAGCAAACCTAGCACTCCAAGTAGACTAACCAACCCAATAAGTTCAGACTTTAGACCTAAGGTCCCCAAGTAGTTGCTATGTTATAGACTAGGTCGGCTAAAGACGAGTTGCAGGCATAAGTTTCCCGGTTTTCTTACTCTACCCTAAGGTTTATTGATCCCTGAGATTAAAGCATCCGTGCATGTGCATTGGTCTGAGTTATTTGAGGTTGGTATGACAACCAACCTAGAAAGGAAAAAGGATTTATGTATATATATATTTGTTTGATTCCTCTAAGTCTAACCTCGGATCAGCTATCAACACGATCTGTGTCGGATTCATTATCCCCATCACCGTACCTCGAAGGGTGCCTGGCTTTCGATGCTTTGAGATAGCACCAACCACAACGACCCCAAGAACTCCTGGCAATCGACACTTTGAGATAGTATCGCCCATGGATTTTTTAAGCAAATTTAGGCTTGTGGCAATCGGCACTTCGAGATAGGGTCGCCCATGGTACCTGAACCGCACAATGCGCTTACATGCCCCCAGTAGGATGGATATCCTAAGAGACAAGTGCCTAATATGTTATCATCGCATCCTCAAGGTGAGTATGCACTCTACCTCTCCTGCGGCAGGAACTCTTCCAATCAAATTGTGTTTTCAAGCTTCTCCTAAGTCAAAACTAAGAGAACCAAATTTTCTTTAAGAAATGAATTAGGGTGGTCACTATTTACACAAGACCAAGTGTGTGTGAAATGTGGATGCTTAGGTTACGAGGACCTGTAAACCAAAAGGTAAAATAAGACTCCAGGTACTACCTAGCTTTTAAGTCAATCTCTAGCTGAATGGTCTTCAACTTAACTCCTACTTAAGTTTTTAAGTCCACAAAAGGCGTTAAGGGTCTAAAGCTAGTAGCTCAACTTAGCTTCTAAATCTCAACAACTAGAATCAAGTTAGTCTAACTTAAAATTCTGATCTGCTTAAGAATGCAGGGCCCAGCCAACTAAGCTCAATAGTTACAAAATATTTTTCTCTTTGTTCTCTCTATTTTTTTTTTTTAATGCAAATATATGCAATGCGAATGCTTTAACTAAATGCATGAATGCACTATGTAAAAATGTTATGTATATCCCCAAGTACACCACCCCATGCCTAAAATCTGCAATGTCCCATTGCAAAGAAGTATATTACCTGGGTCAGAGATGAGCTGCCGTTAATTTGCTAGCAGCCGAGTAGCCAAAGAACCTACAAATCAGGTTGAAGGATCGTAGAAATAGGCCCTAAAAATGAGCAAAATAATGCTGGCCTAGAAAATAGGTAACCTAGGATGTTGGCGAGTTGATGATGAATCCCAATAGCAAATGCTCGCCCAACTAAGATGGGAATGAAATTTTCCCAGGTCACCAGAGGAGGTTCTAAACGATAAACTGGCACAACCTCCAAAGGGGTAGGGGGAGGATGACAAGGATTCTCCAATAGAGATAGGGAAGGAATGATGCAGAGGTAAACCCCCAAGGTAATGGACTGACTAAAGAAATATCAATCCATACCCGATACTCCATTATAGGAAATATTGGTCCGTTAAGCCCCCTAGTCATAGCAAAAGTGAGCATATCTCTAAGCCAAGGATCATCTAGGGTGTCCAAGTTTCAAGGTTGCAGGATAGCCAAAAGATCTAGGTTGGGTTTAATCAGCTCGGTGTCCTTCCCTAACAATCCTTCCAACTGCTCAATTGCATCCCTAGCTTTCCTTGCACTATCACAAGTATCTTCCTGCACTTCATCAGGAGTCAAAATTTTGCCTTCAGACATAAGCGAATTAGAGGGTGACTTCAAATCAAATGAAGGCAGGTTGGAAGCAATAGATCTAGGGATTATCCAATCAATGTCATCCCCGGGTTCTTGTTCTTTACTCAAATCTTCCCTGGAGTCTATATGTGAATCCACATAAATCTTAGAAGTTGCTTCCAAATTTTCCATTATTTCATCATGAGGAGAAATATCATCGATGGGTGTGCTAAGGAAACCTAATTTGGTCAAATTTGTGACATCCTCAGGGGCTAACTCTTCAAATAAGACATATTCACCCTTAGTGTCACTCCAAATCTTGAATGTAGGTTCCTCATATAATTTATCCTTCTCCTCATCATACGATTCATCATATACCCAAGGTCTAGAATCATCTAAAATATCAGCAGATCCCCTAGGGTACTCTATCTGAGGTAAATGGTTTACACTTGTAACATCGGACTCCTCAGATAGGTGAATTTATTGAGGGTTAGGTTCCTTAAGGGTGGGCATGAGTTCCATCTTGTGATCAGAAGGGAGGGTAGGATTAACAACTTGACTTCGACCCACTTCATCAAATGTCACGAAAATACTATCATCTGGGTCGAGGTCTTCCAATGGTACCATCATTCCCTTCTTTTGACTACAATATAATTCAAGTTGATACTCAACCTTATCATCATCTTCCTCGGGTTGCCACCTTTCTTCATCCAATGGATAGCTACTTTCATATGTATCTTCCTCCCACTTAAGGTGTGGATCTATCAAGGAAGTGTCATCTAACGGGGAGGTTTCAAAATCGATCCTCAGAAAGTAGCTATTCTCCCTTACATAATCCCCAAAATTTCCCACCAACTTAAAGTGTAGCTCTCCCATGGGAGATTCATCTAGCATAGAGGGGTGTACGTCATCCTCAATGGGGTAGGTTGGGTGGCCAATTTCATCTTTCTTGTTGGCCTACTCTCGAAGATTCTCCTAATAATTCAATCATTTCATCTTGCATTTTCTGTATTTCCATCTTCAAGGAGGAGAGGTCATCATTTCTATCAGGAGAGAAGTCAGGCTCAGGCTTATAGTACCCAGGAGTGTCTGTCCAACCATTATAATTATTCAGGGAGGGTGGGTTGGGTATTTCTATGGCGTGTGGGATATTGGGCAAAGCAAATCCTACTCCTAGGTTCTTCTCACTGATTTGGGGCTTAACCAAGCCAATACACCTATAATAGGAGTAAAACGGATCCCAATGATTGTCATTATGTCCATCAAAGGATGGACAATCTCGACCTATGGGATCGAAGAGTGCACAGTGGGGGTAAGGGTGTGGGCAAGATGTGAAAGAATGGAAATCAATGTGGTCCATTCTAACTCACACCTCAATCAGAATTCCCCAAGCAAAACACAATTCAAAAAGGACTTTTTAGGCCTTTCCCAATTTAGGCTTTTGATTTTAAGTCAGATTGTAGGTGACAATGCAATTTGTTCAATCAGTTTACATGCTTATTGTCGACCTATAGATCGCCTAAGAAGACCTAACTAGGACTTAGGTGATCCTCCCTAAAGCCCAAAAAGTTTAGCTACCGCCAAACACGACAAAGAAGGATGCAAGTAGGGCTAAACCCTTCCTTTGAAGCATTGCTTTCATGGTGCCTCTTAACTACCCTCAATATGCAAGGTTTGGAGGCAACTTCACCTCTGAACTAAAGTTTGGGTCACTTCAGACCTCAGTAATAGGAGGCTCTAGTCCTAGCAGTTCCAAACCTAAGGAGTGTCTAAAAATGTGCCGCGGTGCAATAGATATAAGTGTGCATACACCACAAAATATTTTTAATTTTGAATCGCACGCCAAGTTTGAAAATAAATCCTTGGTTTTTAAATGTCCCTCCTTTAATTAGTCCTTTTTCAAAAATTAAATGTGGCCACTTTATTAGATAGCTTTATGGCAGATTATGTGGTCTAAAAATTAATCCAAATGCATTTGGATGATAGGTAGAAATGCAAAGTTAGAAGTGCATACCTGATTCCAGCATTCTTCATGCAATATGCAAGACAAGAATTAGATGTTGATGCTATTCATTCAGTCCTAAATGATTCAACCTAAGGGCAGACAACTTCTAGTATGTAGCTCATGTTTTTTTATCTTTTTTTTAGCTACTTATGCACAAACAAATTAAGGATAAACAATCCACAAAATAAATTAAAACCCTAGATCTAAAGAAAAGGTAATAGGCTCCTGAAAATCAGCCCCAATTACTACAAGGGCGAGAAAACAAAAATAAACTTATGAAATGGAGAATCTCCTATAGAGGTTGGATCTTGGTCTCCTTCATCTTCCCATGTGTAAGCATCACTCAAGGTAGATGTTGTCTCCTAGATGTGGCTGTCCCCTCTTTCAAATTCCTTGCACAAATTCCTCACACAAAAAAGATAATAAATGATCAGATCACTCTGCAATGAGAAATAATCAGATATAAAAACAGGAGAAATTATTACGTCTGTTGCCTCCCCAACAAAGGTGCCATTTGATAAGACAGTTTTTTCTATCGAATAATGTGAATAAGATGATTTGTCATTGTAGGATCATAGTGGTCGAAAACTGCTTAACAAAATAATTAAAACAAAAATTAAACCACTCACAGAAGAGCGGGTCATGTCCCCAGGGAGGCAATGGTACAATAAAATCACAAATAATTTTTCTCGTATTCGTTCAATCAAGTGCGAAATCCATAGTCAAATCTGACATGAAATGCAACAAAAAGAAGATACACAATAACTAAAAAATGTAAGGTTATATGTATAATTTTTATTGACTAAAATGTTCAACAAATATGTGATGAATCTATGTAATTTCCAATTGACATGCATTAGAGAGAATTTGTGCACATCTTAATCCAAAACCAATGTCAAAAGATGTGACTAACAAAAGCCACGCAATTATAAGAAAGCATGAGTATGAAGTCACAATTTCACTCATTATATCAAATATTCAAATAAAAAATGAGACTTCTGCAATGGCATTGAAATGTAATAACTAATTGCAAGTTCCCTACAGCAAAACAGGGGAGAACTCCCCTTTGCATGTGCGAGAAGAGGAAGGATCGGCTGGAGGTGTGGTCACGCAAGAAGGTCGTCAGTGGTGAGGGGTGCACGTGGAGGTCGTGGCATGGTCGTTGGTGGTCAGTGGCGGCCGACCGAAGGAGATGAAGCAGCGGTGGCAGTGATTGTTGCTGCTACTCTTGCGCATGCTGTGGCTAGAGGTGGGCACGTGGGACCTGCGGGCAGTAGGGCTAAAACAGGGATGAATGCAGGGAGGTGCACGCTGGATGAAGTGGGCACGGCTACTGCTGTCGGGAGGCACTGAGGAATGCGTGCTGTGCACGAGCGGAGGTGGCGGAGGTGTAAGGGGGGAAGAAGATGCGCTGCGGCTGGAAGTGGGCACGTGCACCTGGTGTGGTGAAGGTGCAATGCATGCTGGTGCATGCTGCAAGAAGGCACGTGGGTAGAGGTGCAGTGCGCTCTACGCGCACGGCTGGAAGGCGAGGGGGCTAAGCTGTGGGGGCGTAGTGCGTGCTGTAGGAGGTGTGTGGTGTACGCAGGGTGGTCGTGGAGGGCTGCTGCAGGTGTTCTAGATGTGCAGCAAGGGGCGTGCACGGTCCTGCTGCTGTGGGATTGGCATGGATTTTTGGTTTGTTTTTGTGGACTAGAGGAAAAAAATAGAGGATGGGGAAGAAGATGAAGGTGGTGATGGTGCATATTCATAGAGTAACAAGTCATGCATCAGTAGACGCACTCACGATAGGTGAGGTTCAAGGAGCTCGTGCACAGTGGTGGTCAAGTCCATCCTCTTGGCACGGCGGTCTGTCACCCCACCGGCCCACTGTATGATGGAGTTTGGCCGTGGAGGCCCACGTGGTGGAATGCTACACGGTGGTGGAATGGGTGGTGGCCTCCCCTTGCGTGGTCGTCTCCTCCTCCCTTTGTAGTTGAATTTGAAATCCAAAGAGGCGGGCTTAGGTGCTCTTCATGGCCAATGAATGCTTGGAACTGTGTGTGAATGGTTGCGCAAGGAGAAGAAGCAGCCATTACATGTGGAGGAAGAGAATAAGAAAATAATAAAATATTATGGTTATTTTTGCATAAACCCTTAACTTCTATGTTAAATTAAAATAATGCAAGTAATTCACCTAATTGACTAACTAATCAAATGCATGCAATTCTAAGTTAATTCTAAATGCATGCAATGAATGAATTATGCAATTAAGATAAAAATATGAAATAATTTATTTACATCCTAATGTATGCTATCAAAATGTTAAAATTAACTTAATGTCTAGACACTTAAATACTTAAATAGGCCACAAATATAGGCTAATCAGCACCAATGTCCAGTAAGGCTCGGTCTAAGATAAAACCATCTATCTCACATGAAATTAAGGGTGTCCCTAGATCTTTCCTTTTAGGAGGGAGCTTGTTTAAGATGATGGCACTGGTTTGTTAAGAAACTATGACTCACTTTTTTTATTTGGACTGGTGTTTCAAGGTGCACATTTCCTTCATAAATTTCACATAGGCTGGGATATTTTCAATGGCTTCAAGGAGTGGTATATTTACTTGGACTTGCTTTAAAATCTCAAGCCACTCCTTAGATTGATTGGTTTTCTTTTCCCTGGATTTGTTCAAGGCATCAAGAAAAGGTGCTTGAGAGAAACCATGAGTGCTCAAATCTTGAGTCTTGCTTTCAAGATTAGCTTGGCCTCTCAAGTCAGATTCAGGCTCTTCAAGATCTTGGTAAGATTTTGATGTAAAAGATAAGGATCCTGGATTTGTTTCCCACTTCTCAAAGTGACAGCACAAGTGACGTCGAAGAATGCGTTTGTGTAAAATTGCTTGTTGTAGCACATTTTACAACGTCAATTTTAAATCGAAGTATTAGACATGAGTCTGAGTGTCGGACATAGGGTGGCGTGGAATCGGATCAGATATTTGCTTTCATGTCACAAAAATTCATCGTTTGTTCGCTTACAAACTAGAGAGAACATGTGAGAGAGTGAGAGAAAGAGAGAGATAGGGTTAGAGTATTATGATGATGATGTGATAATAGCTAACTTTGAAAGAAATCGAGTGATAAGTCCAATTTATTGGACATTCTATTAGCCTAAGTACATTTTACATACATTTCCTTAGAAGTTAATTATTTAGTACTTAATGTTAATTTATTTTAGTGGAGGGTTGCATCTTATGACAATCCTTATATTTTATAGGTACATGCTTGGAATTTTCTCCACCAATGCCTGCGCGCCACCATCGTCAACCAGAGTCATCCACTTCCACTCTGAGCATCTTGCAACCACACCCTCGTAGTCCAACTACTCGGGATCCTCGCCAGTCTGTTGGAGAAGCCATCGGTCGTGGCAAACAACTATAGGGTTTAAAAAGGAGGGCAAGCGATCGGGGCCATGACCTCTCTTCCTTACTCTTCACAGTGGACCTCTTACCCGTACCGCGAAGTCCAAGTGCACACGGTGGCCCCATCCTCCTCCACCAACACCTGCATGCACCACCCTTATGTGTGGCCTACCTTCTCACCATGTGCAATAGGCACACGCACAGGCTCCCTGCAACCCATGCCCAGCCTAGCCATGCTTGCATGCAGTAGCCACCTTACACATGCCCTTGAGCGTGCATGTGCAATTAATCCCCTTGCACGATCCAACAACCAGCTACATCTCCTCCACCCAAATAGAGCCACCAGCTTCCTCCTCTCTGTCCTCTTCTTCTTCTTCCTCCTCCTCCTCTCTGCCAATCGAAGGAAGCCAAACCACCCAAAATGCAGCCACATCCACGTGCATCGAAACTCCACACCATTGATGTCAACATTCTTCCCTCACCTTCACAAGTGCTTCCACGCCATCTGAGCCATCAACCGATGATCTACACACTGGTGAGTCGCCACCGCTGCCACCGATCCCTCTCATCACCGACACCAACTCTAGCTACTGTTGGCTGTGCCACCACCGCCATCGGAATGCCCTCATCACGGCCATCCTCCCCTAGGCATCTCTCCTCCAGACGTGCTTCCTTGGAGCACGCACAAGGGGAATTCAACCCTTATTTCTCTACAGTGAATGGTACATTAAAAATTACGACAAATTCCATTGGAAAAGTTTATTTTTTTTTGTTTTCTTTGATTATTAAATTTAGGTGAAATTTTGGCATCATACTTATTCTTTAACATATTTGTCTAGTTATTGTAATTCATCTCAATTTGCATTGAAATTGGACTAAAAATGGCATGCAAGTAAAAATTACATACTCTGGCACTACATTTCATCATTTGCATATTTTTAGGAGCTTAATTTCTGACATGAAATTTACATAATAACCCTAAACTTCTCATGAAATTGAAAGTGACATTCAGAGCAATAAATTCATTAAATTAATTTCAAGAATGTTTTTGCAAACATGATGGTTCTACACTCATGAATTTCTTATAGTCGTTCCTCCCTGTGGATACGATTTAACTCTTCGTGGTTAGTTTTATTGAAATTACCTTTGTTCAGGATTTTCCACCACGTGATTTTACTGCGACGACATTTTTTTTTGATACATTATTTCTACAAGCGAAAATCTCTCGATCAAATGGTGCTGTTGCCGAGGAGGCAATCGATGTAATAAATTCACCTAACTTTATTTTTGATTATTCTGAATTGCACATTTGTCTACTCATTCTTTACCTTTTCTGTGCAAGGAATCTGACAAGGCAACAGGCATAGCTGAGAAACGACGTCGACCTTGAGCGACATCCACAAGTGGAGATAATTGCAGGAGCCTCTTGGCCTTGATCCCACACGTGTGGAGATGCATGGAAGGCCATCTAGGAGGATCCTTCCCCTTAGACTTCTAATTCAGGATTTTCGAGTAGACTCTTTAGGTTTAGTCTAGTTATTTATTTTCTAGCCCTTGTACTCTAGGGCCAGTTTTTGGGGGAGTGTCCCTGACTCTTTAGAGTTTAGGTTTATTTTTAGTTAGTTGTTTTGATTAAGCATTTATTATTAAAAAAATAATCCGAACTACCAACTAGAAGCTACATATCTTTAGGATGACCATCTGGCATTGCTTGAGCAGCATCTAGATTTTCTTACTGCATTGCATGCATTTCTGCATCGAAGAGTGCTAGAGCAAGGTACATACTTCCTATCTTTTTGCATCAGTTATCTACGGATGCACTACATTTGGATATAATTAAAGAAGACCACTTAACTTGACTTGAAAAGATTAATCAAGTGGTCACATTGCTTCTCGAAAAGAAAGTAGAATATACAGGAAGTGTTTGAATAACTTGATTGTGATTTTCAAAAGAGAAATCACTTTTCACGGTGTGATGCACACTTCTAGCACTGAGCACGCACTATAGGCACTAGACTAGGACTTGGACCCTTAAGGCTATAGGCATCGATCTATCTATTGGTGCAAACCCTCCTATCTCACTTTGAAATAGTGGTATTAATGTTTGCCTAAGTGATTTGATACTCTAAGGAGGGGGACAACCATTAAAGGAATTCAAGGGTAGTTAAGAGGCACCACTAACGCATCGCCTCAAAGGAAGGGTTCACCCTACTTGTATTCCTCGATTCCATCCTTGGAGTACTGATGGGTCGGCCGGAATAGGTTGTTAATATGATATTTTTATCGTTGAAATGTGTATAGTGGTTAACCTTATTTGGACCTAACCATCTCTTTACAAAATTTTTAACCTGGCCTAATTGATTTTATCTTATCACTTTCAAGCCCAGGGTCGAACACAGGGAAGTGGGGTTAAAGTCGAGTTTCTACGTTTTCCTTAAAACGCGTCTCTTCCGTTCGTTTATTGTGTTTTTGGTATTTTTCTTATTTAGGTTTTTTATGGTAATCCTTGTTCTTGAGGCACACCCTCAAAATTGTGTCCTTGGCTTTTAGCCAAACAGAGTCCCAAAACAAGTCTTGCTACTAGCAAGACGAGGTACCTGCAAGTCAAAGATTATCTTTTCTTTTTTATGTATTTTTTTATCTTTTTACTAACAGAAAAGCAACTAGACAGAAAGTAAATATAGTATGTATATATATATATAAGTAGTATATATATAAAGGGGTGGGGGTGGAGGTGGCGATGGAGTGTAGCACTATGTCGAGTTAGTCGACGTCTAGAGAGACACAACCAACACGACTAGGTGCCGCGTGGAGTGTGGATGGAGGATGGATGATGTATGGGACCACGCTTTTTTTGTACGCGTGTATCAGGGAATATCAGCAACTGGTGCAGATATTCCCGCGATACAGCGTATAATAAATAACATGAAAATATATGTACATATGTATGTATATAAGTAAATATATTTATATATATATATAAATGTATAGTTATATATGTATAGATATATATATATAGATATATATGTGTATATATATGTACATAAGTATATATATATATATTACTATATATATGTATATATATATGTATATAGATATGTATATATATATATATGTATATAAGTATATATGTCTATATATATATAAGTATATGTATAAGTATATAGATGTATATATAAGTAGATATATATATATATATATTATATATATGTATATATATTATATATATGTGTATGTATACATAACTATATAGATATGCTATGTATATATATATATATGTATGTATATATATATTTATATATATGTTACTATAAGTGTGTGAGTGTGTGTGTATGTGTTGGTATAGGTGTGTGTGCGTCGGTGAATGTGTGTGTGTGTGCGTTGCAGTGAGTGTGTCTGTTAGTGAGTAAAAAAGAGAGAGAGAGAGACTACGTGAGAGAGAGCGGGAGCGGGCGGGAGAGATCAGCAGAGAGAGAGAGCGGGCGAGAGAGAGAGAGCGGACGTGCGAGTTAAGACGTCTGCTCGCGGCGGCGGACGTCTATAGTCGCGTCGTCTGGAGAAGGCAGCGGACGTCTGGAAACGGCGGGTGCGGGCACGCCTTCTTTGCGTAGGGTTCTGCAGGCGTGCGCGAAGTCGACGAGCGGGCGATTGCGCGGAGGAGCGAGCGTGGAGGCGGTCTGCAGGTGGTCGCGGAGGGTCGCGGAGGAGGGCAGGGGTCGGCGCGAGGCCATAGCCGACCACTAAGTGCGTGCGGCGGCGGTTACGGGTGCAACTGCGAGGCGGACAGAACGGAGACGGAGGCGGGGAATGCCCTGCAGATGCACGCGGAGGCGATGAGCGGCTGCGGGGACGGTCGCGGAGGAGCGGGGAGGACCTGCTGCTACTGCTGCGTGGTTGCTGCTGCCGCTACTTCAAGCTTCGGAGCTTGGAGTGGTGGCAATGGCGTTAAAGAGAGAAAATAACGAAACGAGGACGACACCACGCCCACCGGCTCATCGAAGAGCTGGGCGGTGGTGTCCCCACTGTGGTTGTGTGCACCACAGTGGGTACTCCTGCTCGTCGGGTGCCTCCTCGACGGAGGGCCTACGTATGGGAGGGGAAGACGGTGGAGAAGATGGCAACGGGTTTGTTTCGTGCTGCCGCCTCTGTTGCGAGGATGAAGCTGCAGCTTCTTATAGAGGAGGAGAGAGTGGCGTGCTGGCTGCAGCAGGGAGAGGGTGCGGGAGTTGCAGCTGTAGGGAGCGGCGTTGGCAGGGGGAAGTGACGTGGAGTAAATGCATGCAGCTGCTGCGGGAAGAAGTGCAGCCGCGGGAAGAAGAAAAGAAGAAATCAAGAGAGAAAAAAATAAAAAGAGGTGGAATTTGCAAGGAGGCGCTTGGGATAAAATGTAACTATGTAAGCCATTGTTTCACTCCTCTTCTTCTCTTGATTAAATGCATGCATGCAAGCGTTTTTACAAATGCGATTACAGGATCCTATTATGCAATGTTAATGCTAGAAAATAGCACAAGAAGGCATTATTACAGGCGTGTTTTGAGGTGCAAACATATACCCCCATGCCTATCTTTTGCTAGTCCCTAGCAAAATAGTATTTAGAAATGATCTTAAGCTGAAGATTTTCTTCTGAGGTGATATAAGTGTGTTTATTATCAAATATTGTGAGAACCAATTGTAAAGAAGACTACCAGTACTTTAAGTCTCACATGACATAGATCATCTTTCAACTAACCAGGACTCTTGATATTTAAACCTTAGGTACGATTTCCAGGACCCAGGAGGTTTTTGCCGTACTCGAGAGCTCAAGAGGTTATGGTTTGTGCATAGTGAAGGATCAAGACTGACCAGATGAACACTAAGACTCAATCCCGGGGTTTCACAAATTTTTAAGTACAGGTTGGTCCCAATTTCAGCTCATGTCTTCGGATTGACCCTTAAGATGATGACGGAAAACTCAACTCCCATTTTCTGATTTTTTTTTTTTTTGCTCACAGGAAAACAACGGATTTGTAACCTGCCCTGACGAACTTCTTGTAGGGCAAAGACTTTATAGACATTTATGAGATATGCTGACTCTTTTGCTTTTTTTCTTTTTTTTTTTTTTGAAACACGTGTCAGTATATCTCTTACAACACATTCAGAAGGGGCACACTTTTTTCTTTTTGGTGGGAGAGTTTCCTTTTGGTGGAAAGAGTCACTCCTAAATACAAGACTAATGCCAGGGATAAAAAGTCTACCTGCGCGCACAGGTAAGGACTCCACCTTCCCTAATGAACACTAGGGTTGGATCTTATGTTCACCTGACCTTTCCTGATATGTGTAGTGTGAACCACATTTACTTAAGCTCTCAAGTAAAACTAAACCAACGGACCTTGTACTTGTGTCTCAGGTACAAGAATACATCCTTAGTTAGGAGAGATCTTGATCTATTTTGTCAATGCTTTAAGTGAATTAAGCCGAGCCTGAGCGAATCAATCTTTTGTGGCCTGGAAATTCTTCAAAACAGAGGTTGAATATCCGTAAACACTTATTGTATTTTTTTGTTTCAGCTTTAGATCATTAGTAAAGACAATTTTCCCTCTCTGTCTTTTTTTTTTTTTTATGTTTATATAGAAACTGCATGATACCCTAAAATACCCAGATCCTAAGGATGCCTATCCACCCCCCATGCTAAACAATGCTATGTCCTCATATGCATGCAGGGAAGGGTAGAGAAAGGACGAAAGATCGAGTAGCGAGAGCTGAAGTGCAGGGTATGGATCAGGGTGGTAGGGTGGGTGGATGGTGGGTTGTGAAGTGATCGCGATAGAGGCGTGAAAAGTGATGGTGGATGGTGAGTGCTGTTAGGGTGCCTCCCAACAAGCGCTGAATTTAACGTCCCCAGCTGGACTCAGAATGAGGAAAAGAATTAGTTACCCTCTAGCAGGGCAACGGTTTCTCCAATGGGGGCAGGTTCATGAGTCAGATAGGGTTTCAAACGCTGCCCGTTGACTGTAAATTTACGCCCAGATTTGGGATCTTCGATCTCGACGGCCCCATTGGGGAATGGTCTTGAGACCAGGAAAGGACCAATCCATTTGGACTTCAATTTCCCAGGAAAGAATTTGAGTCGGGTATATAACCAAACTTGCTGAGATGGCTCAAATTCCTTCCGCTGAACATGGCTGTCGTGAAAAGCCTTAGTGCGTTGTTTAAAGGTTAGAGCAGAATCATAGGCTTCACGACGGAGCTCTTCCAGCTCTTGGAGTTGGAGTTTTCTTTCTCGTTCACACAAGTCTGGGTCGAGGTTACATTTGCGAACCACCCAATAAGCGCGGTGCTCCAACTCCACAGGCAAATGACAAGGCTTCCCGTAAACGATTCTATATGGAGACATACCAAGGGGAGCCTTGAAGGCGGTCCGATACGCCCAAAGTGCGTCAGTCAGCTTGTCGGACCAATCCTTACGGTCAGGCCGAACCATTTTCTGGAGAATCTGTTTGATTTGCCGGTTCGACACTTCCGCCTGGCCATTTGTCTGAGGATGATACGGGGATGCGATACGATGGTGGACTCCGTACCTCCTCAGAAGTGCCTGAAAAGAAGCATGGGTAAAGTGTCTTCCTCCATCCGAGATAATGGCCTGAGGGATCCCAAAACGCGCAAAGATATGGTCCTTGACGAATCGGGTGGAGATAACATGGTCAGCACGACGCGCGGGAATAGCCTCTATCCATTTCGAAACATAGTCGATGGCCACGAGGATGAATTCGAAGCCGTTGGATGGAGGAAAGGGACCCATGAAGTCAATTCCCCAGATGTCAAAGATTTCCGCAGCTAGGATGTGTTGCAAGGGCATCATGTCACGACGTGCCATTGACCCTAATGACTGGCACCTAGTGCAATGCTTGGCATAAGTGTGTGCGTCCTGGTGAAGGGAGGGCCAAAAGAAACGCACTGCAACACCTTGGCTATAGTTTTCCTCCCAAAGAAATGGCCTCCACAGGCCTGATCGTGGCAGATGGATAGCACACTGGGGAACTCACTGTCAGGAATACAGCGACAGATGATTTGATCAGCACCTATCCGAAAAAGAAGTGGATTATCCCAGAAATAATACTTTGCTTCTGCCATGAGATGCTCGCGGTGGTTTTTAGGCCAACCACGTGGAAGAGATCCAGAAGCAAGGTAATTGGAAATGTCGACATACCACGGTCCACTTGCCACATTTATTGCCAAAAGGTGCTCATCAGGAAAAATTTCATTAATTGGCAGAGTAAGTCCAATATGGTCAGGGTCCAGTCTGGAAAGGTGATCAGCCACAACATTCTGGGCTCCGGCCTTATCATGAATCTCAATGTCAAATTCCTGGAGCAGAAGGATCCAACGAATCAGTCTAGGCTTGGCATCCATCTTGTGCATGAGATGGCGAATGGCCGCATGATCAGTGAAAACAATAACGTGAGAGCCCAAAAGGTAAGAGCAGAATTTCTCCAGCCCAAAGACAACCGCCAGTAGTTCCTTTTCAGTGGTAGTATAATTACGCTGGGCCTCGTCCAACGTCTTACTGCCGTAGTATACCACGAAGGGGTGTCTATCGCGTCTTTGTCCCATGATGGCTCCGACTGCAAGGTCTGAAGCGTCACACATAAGTTCAAAGTCGAGGGACCAATCAGGCGGCTGGAGAATAGGGGCCTTGGTGACAGCATTACGCAGCTGCGTGAATGCTTGTATACAGTCAGGGCCCATGTCGAAGGGCACGTCGGTTGATAGGAGATGAGTTAAGGGTCGAGAAATTTTGGAGAAGTCTTTGATGAATCTCCTATAGAAACCGACGTGTCCCAAGAAGGAGCGGATTTGTTTGACAGAACCAGGACCAAGTAAATTAGCAATGACATCGAGCTTAGATCTGTCAACCTCGATACCCCTATCGGAGATGATATGTCCAAGAACAATTCCCTCGTGCACCATAAAATGACTTTTTTCCCATGAAAGCACAAGGTTTACATCAATACATCTCCTAAGGATGTGAGTCAGGTTGGCAAGACATTCGTCGAAAGATGGTCCAAAGACTGAAAAGTCATCCATGAAGACGTCGTGAAAGTCACCCACCATGTCATGAAATATCGCCAGCAAGCATCTCTGCAAAGTTGCTGGCGCGTTACAAAGTCTGAACGGCATCCTTCTAAAGGTGAAGGTGCCGAAAGGGCAGGTAAAAGTGGTTTTCTCTTGGTCTCGGGGGTCTATTGCCACCTGGTTATATCCTGAGAATCCATCCAGGAAGCAGAAAAATTTATTTCCCGCTAACCGCTCCAGGATTTGGTCAATAAATGGTAGCGGGAAGTGATCTTTCTTGGTTGCAGCATTGAGTTTCCTATAATCTACACACACTCTCCAAGATGTAGGAGTGCGTGTAGGGATGGATTCGCCCCTGTCATTGACACGGATGGTGAGTCCTGCCTTTTCGGGCACAACGTGAATCGGACTCACCCAGGGGTTATTGCTATCAGGTAGATTATACCCGCATCCAGCCACTTAATGATTTCATTCTTAACGACCTCCCGCATGTTAGGGTTGAGACGTCGCTGCATCTCGCGAGAAGGTCGAGCCTCCTCCTCCGTATATATACGATGAGTGCAGTAGGAGGGGCTAATACCAGATAAGTCTGATAAAGACCATCCAATTGCTGCCTTGTGTTCTAGGAGGACCTTCGTTAGTTTGCACTCCTGCTCCCTGGTTAATTTTGAACTGATGATTACAGGGAGCGTTTCATTTGGTCCCAGGAAAACATACTTGAGTGTATTAGGCAGCACTTTTAGCTCGGGAGTGGATGGGAAAGGATCTGGCATTTCTTGGGACGAGAGTGTCCCAGACGGGTAGGAGAACAAGTTAGGAGGAAGAAACTGGCCTTCAGATTGGCCAAGAAGAGGGGCTTCTTGGATAGATGGATCCAAAAATGAATAGCCCCAGTGAGAAGTATATGGGCTCAAGGTCCTAGTGTGGATTTGTAAATCCGCCTGATTTGGCGGGGAAGAAAGGGCAATTCGGTCTCAATGAGTGTGGACAGACAGTGAGTAGCCCGGATATGACTCAGACCACGAGGTATGGGAAGTAGAGAAAACCTCATCAGAAGTCTGGCCAGGAGAAGGTACTGGACAAGGGAGGGATTGGGGAACGTCACAGTATGTGTTGGTCAGGCAGTTATCAGTGTTTATAGGTAATCCGCAGCAGTCCGAATAGGTCCCAATTAGTCTGATACACGCGCTGACGGCCATGTCCTCGTCAGACGTGTCATCCTCGATGCAATCGCAATCAAAGTTCTTGGTTTCCTTGAATATGTTAAGCTTGAGCTTCTCAAATCCAACGGCAATCTCAATACAGCCCGACTCGCAGTCGATGTGGGCGCGGGCTGTGGCCAAGAAAGGTCGACCGAGGATGATCGAACAATCAGAAAGTGAACTAGGAACTTCTATATCTAAAACAAGAAAGTCAACAAGAAAACAGAGACTGTTGACCCTAACCACCACGTCTTCCACCACACCCTTCGGGATTTTGACAGAACGATCTGCCAACTGTAACGTGACAGGGGTGGGTTTCAGATTTCCCAAGGAAAATTTTTCGAGCACGATGGTCGGTATGAGATTGATGGAAGATCCTAGATCAAGCAGGGCACGGTTAAAACTGCAGCCTTGGATGCTACAGGAAATCAGTGGTGTGCCCGGATCTTTTTGCTTCCTTGGTAAGTTTGACAGTATAGCACAACTCGCATGAGGCGAGAGAACCACCGGATTCTTAGTCTTCTTTGACTGTCACCTAGGTGTTGTGTAGTCTTTGAAAAATCGAGCGACAGTAGGTATGTGGTCGATTGCCTCGAGCAGGGGTACCTTGATTTCTACTTCCCTGAACAAATTACGTAGGTTGTCAAAGGCCTGCGTATTTTTCTTTTTGCCTTTTGGCTCCCTTAGTAGAGCCTCAGGGAATGGGACTGATTCTGGCACAAGTTTTGGTGCATCATCCTCTCGTGAATGCGGTATGCATCCCGAATGAGAGGGCGAAGAAGAAGACGGGCCAGGATCAGGTCGAGGCGGATCGACGGTCTGCTTACCGCTCCTCGTAGTGATAGCATTGCACGATGCGGGTTTAGTGGGATCATACGGTGGAGGAGGGTTTGCAATGGGGACATAAGAGTGTGGTACTGCAGCAGGATTAGCCTGAAATCCCGGTGGAATGCTCGGAGCTTGCAGAACTTGATTAACCTGTCCCTGAGAAGGTCGTACCTGTGGTTGAGAACCACGGGGTACGAAACTTCGCGGGTTTGGAACAGGTTGTGCGGGAAGAGTGCCCTGAGATTGAGTCGCCATGCGTAGTTGACTGATCTCGGCGTTCTGCTGCGCCAATTGGTGTTGAAGAGAGGTCATGTTCTCTTTGTGGCGCTTTGACATTTCCGTCATCATTCGCATCAATTTGTCAAGAGGGCTTGATGCGTGTTCAGTTGTTGGTACGCAAGGGACTGATGGCGGATTTGCCATAGGATTAAACTGGACCCTTGGGATGACGGGTGCGGACGGTCGCATTGGGCCACCCGCGGGGTTTTGGCGCTGCGGGTTGTTGGACCATGCGAAGTTCGGATGATTACGCCACCCTAGGTTATAAGTGGCAGAGAACGGGTTGTTCCCCAGGGCGCAAGCATCTTCTATGCCAGACGACGCGTCCGCATGTAGATATGCATCCGAGCACACGGAGGCTTGGTCCTCTGTGTCGAAATACTGTCTCGCAGAAGCCAGTTCCACATGACTTACCGAGTCGCTTAGCGCGACACTCGGTAAGGAAGGTCTAACAGGGTTTCTCGGGATAAGCCTGGTATTAGAAGAACTTGGACTGTGACGAAGTGGTGAAGAGGTGGTGTTTGCCATAGATCGGGCGGGGTTGGCCAGAAGCTCGTCCAGCTTCTTGTGCATGACGGAGACTTCATCCAGTTTTTGTGCAATAAGGCTTAGATCAGTGGATGAATGGGAGGGTCCCGTGTCAACTTCGTGGACATTTCGGGGCTGGCTGGTACGATTAAAGGTGACAATGGAAGCATTGTTTATCGAGTTTTCACTCATATTTTCAGACAGCTCGAATGCTCCATTCTCGTCTTTATTCATAAAGTTCCCTCCGCAGGAAGCGTCTGCAATCTGCTTCAAAGTCTCATTTAGCCCATACTAGAAAATCTGGGCTATATGCCACTTAGGCAGACCGTGGTGCGGACACTTCCTGAGGAGGTCGTTATACCTCTCCCATGCATCATGAAATTGTTCACTGTTTTGTTGCATAAATGAAGTGATGGCACGGCGAAGCGGATTGGTCCACCCGATTGGGAAGAACTTCTTGAGAAACGCTATTCACATCTCTTCCCAAGAGTGGATGGTTCTCCCAAGGGTGCGTAACCATTGCGATGCTTTATCCCGTAATGAAAACGGGAATATCTTCATGAGGACTATTGATAACCCGACATTTCTTGGTTTAACGGTTTCAGCAAGTCGGGTTAGGTCTTCCAAGTGGAGAAATGGGTCTTCACTTGCAAGACCATGAAAGTGAAAATTGATTAGGCCAATTATTTTTGGTTCTAATTCAAAGTCGTCCCCGCCCATGGGGACCCGAATTTGTCCTATGGTCTCTGTAACAGCGGGATTCTGATAAGAGCTAAGAGACCTAGGCTCCTCCCATTCGGGAGGGTTCTGCATTTCCTCTAATGTTTCCCGAATGGCTTCGATTTGCTCATTATACATTTCCATTTGGGCTTGGAGGCGGGTTATGGGATCTACGGCTCCACCACCTGGTGGATTCTGAGGGCGGTTTCCTCCCTCGGGATTTGGGGGTGGGCGTGCAGCCATGTTTGTGGAGGAGGAGGACGATTCGACTTGTTTTCTAGATTTATCAGTCAATTCAAATAGTTCAGGGTTTTGTGACCTCCTCCCAAACATGCACTACCGCAGGAAGAATTGGGGAGATGAGAAGGGAAAAGGGATGAGAGAAATGACGCTGCAAAGGTACACTTGATTACAAATCAATACAGTCAAGTTCCTAACCTCTACAGTGTGCCCTTAGACCTAAGGATCTAAGTTACCTACTATCACTAACTACGGAACCGAATGCGAGTACCGCGGAACCACCGGGCCAGATTGAAAGGCCGTTTGCCCCAGTCTTAGACACCCAATAGCATGCGGGAACTCTCACCAGCACGTAGTCGCTACACGCAGGTAGTTAGACCTCCAATCCTTAGTAAGGGTCAAGTTACTACCAGTTTTAATTAGAGGCTTAGGGTCAAGTGCTTTTGGAATGTGAAGGGCATTGTTTACGGGTAATGCCCAAGTGATTGATTTTAAGAGTGTGCAAGAACAAGCATGCAACGGGGAAATCTCCCCGAATTGAAGTTTTTATTGGCGAATGGTTTTTAGAGTTTAGCCTTAAGTAGTATGAATTTTAGGGTTTTGCTGAATTACCAATTCAACCAATCTCCGGGTTTTTGCAAAAATACAGGTTTTCCTTCTAAAACCCAAGAAACCCTTCTTCAATTATCAGTTAGTTAATGCATGCTAAAATGCAATGGGCTACCCTAAATGGAGATTTCTAAGTGTGGATGCACGAATCAGTTTTATATCAATGTGACAGGGAGCCAAAGCACTTCAATTCAAGTGCTCCTAATCACCAGAAATGATTTCCACACACAAGGCTTCAACCAAAAGATAAAGAAAATAAAATTGTTGGGGTTGAAGTATTCAGGATCGAATCACAGGCAAGTTTGAAAAGTCGTGGTGGGGTTGGAATCAACTCAATTCCAAGTCTCTCCACCAAAAATGTGATCCTGAATTAAAGATAAGTGAGGCAAAAGAGGGATATAAGCAATCTTTTTCTTTGCCTCAAAGAATACTTCCCTCGGCGAGAAATCCAAGAATCAAGATTCTCGGATTTTCGCTATGAGAAGTGTGGCGGGAAATCCCGGGGTAGTGGGAGTGAATACAACCAATAAAACAAGTGAATTTTAATCCACTTGCCCCAAGAAATCCCAAGAAGTTTTTCTAGTTTTTTTTTATTTTTTTTTTTTATTCTTTTATTGAGGTGGCAAGTTAATCCTAGTTTGGTAAGAAAGGAAAACCTACTTGTTCGGTAATATGTGCGAAGCTCCAATGCGGTGTCGACGTCTTCACACTCTCGTTCCCGCCTTGGATCTTCCCTCGCTTCCGACTTCGTCTGCTTTCCTTCTCCTTCCACCAAGTTCACCTGCACACCAAAAACAACAATACCTGTGAAGAGGGAAGAGAAAAATTGAAAGGATTTGGATAGAAACTTACTCGAAGGTGCACTTCCCCGACAACGATGCCAGAAAAGTTATGATGGGTCGACCCGAATAGGTTGTTAATATGATATTTTTATCGTTGAAATGTGTATAGTGGTTAACCTAATTTGGACCTAACCATCTCTTTACAAAATTTTTAACCTGGCCTAATTGATTTTATCTTATCACTTTCAAGCCCAGGGTCGAACACAGGGAAGTGGGGTTAAAGTCGAGTTTCTACGTTTTCCTTAAAACGCGTCTCTTCCGTTCATTTATTATGTTTTTGGTGTTTTTCTTATTTAGGTTTTTTATGGTAATCCTTGTTCTTGAGGCACACCCTCAAAATTGTGTCCTTGGATTTTAGCCAAACAGAGTCCCAAAACAAGTCTTGTTACTCGCAAGACGAGGTACCTGCAAGTCAAAGATTATCTTTTCTTTTTTATGTATTTTTTTTATCTTTTTACTAACAGAAAAGCAAATAGACAGAAAGTAAATATAGTATGTATATAAAGGGGTGGGGGTGGAGGTGGCAATGGAGTGCAGCACTATGTCGAGTTAGTCGACGTCTAAAGAGACGCAACCAACACGACTAGGTGCCGCGTGGAGTGTGGATGGAGGATGGATGATGTATGGGACCACACTTTTTTTGTATGCGTGTATCAGGGAATATCAGCAACTGGTGCAGATATTCCCGCGATATAGCGTATAATAAATAACATGAAAATATATGTACATATGTATGTATATAAGTAAATATATCTATATATATATATATAAATGTATAGTTATATATGTATAGATATATATATAGATATATATGTGTATATATATGTATATAAGTATATATATATATATTACTATATATATGTATATAGATATGTATATATATATATATGTATATAAGTATATATGTCTATATATATATAAGTATATGTATAAGTATATAGATGTATATATAAGTAGATATATATATATATTATATATATATGTATATATATTATATATATGTGTATGTATACATAACTATATAGATATGCTATGTATATATATATATATGTATGTATGTATATATATATTTATATATATGTTACTGTAAGTGTGTGAGTGTGTGTGTATGTGTTGGTATAGGTGTGTGTGCGTCGGTGAATGTGTGTGTGTGCGTTGCTGTGAGTGTGTGTCTGTTAGTGAGTAAAAACGAGAGAGAGAGAGACTACGTGAGAGAGAGCGGGAGCAGGCGGGAGAGATCAGCAGAGAGAGAGAGCGGGCGAGAGAGAGAGAGCGGACGCACGAGTTAAGACGTCTGATCACGACGGCGGACGTCTGGAGTCGCGTCGTCTGGAGAAGGCAGCGGACGTCTGGAAATGGCAGGTGCGGGCACGCCTTCTTTCCGTAGGGTTCTGCAGGTGTGCGCGAGGTCGACGACCGGGCGATGGCGCGGAGGAGCGAGCGTGGAGGCGGTCTGCAGATGGTCGTGGAGGGTCGCGGAGGAGGGCAGGGGTCGGCGCGAGGCCGTAGCCGGCCGCTGCAGTGTGCGCGGCGGCAGCTACGAGTGCAACTGCGAGGCAGACAGAACGGAGACGAAGGCGGGGAACGCCCTGCAGACGCACGTGGAGGCGGTGAGCGGCTGCGGGGACGGTCGCGGAGGAGCGGGGAGGACCTGCTGCTACTGCTGCTGCTGCTGCGTGGCTGCTGCTGCCACTGCTTCAAGCTTTGGAGCTTGGAGCGGTGGCAATGGCGTTAAAGAGAGAAAAAAATGAAACGAGGACGACACCACACCCACCGGCTCGTCGAAGAGCTGGGCGGTGGTGTCCCCACTGTGGTGGTGTGCACCACAGTGGGTACTCCTGCTCGTCGGGTGCCTCCTCGACGGAGGGTCGACGTATGGGAGGGGAAGACGGTGGAGAAGATGGCTACGGGTTTGTTTCGTGCAGCCGCCTCTGTTGCGAGGATGAAGCTGCAGCTTCTTATAGCGGAGGAGAGAGTGGCGTGCCAGCTGCAGCAGGGAGAGGGTGCGGGAGTTGCAGCTGTAGGGAGCGACGTTGGCAGGGGGAAGTGACGTGGAGTAAATGCATGCAGCTGCTGCGGGAAGAAGTGCAGCCGCGGAAAGAAGAAAAGAAGAAATCAAGAGAGCAAAAAATAAAAAGAGGTGGAATTTGCAAGGAGGCACTTGGGATAAAATGTAACTATGTAAGCCATTGTTTCACTCCTCTTCTTCTCTTGATTAAATGCATGCATGCAAGCATTTTTACAAATGCGATTATAGGATCCTATTATGCAATGTTAATGCTAGAAAATAGCACAAGAAGGCGTTATTACAGGCGTGTTTTGAGGTGCAAACAAGTACCTTTTTACTTGTGCATCTGAGAATATCATTGCAGCAAAGTGTACGTCTCTAGGGCACTCAAAGGTCTACGTTAGGGTGCGTAATTGATTGACAACTTGATTGGTCACCCAAAAGAACTAAAACTAACCTCAACCTCCGTAATAGCCTTTGACCAAGAATCTCAAGGGCCTCACTTCTCTTATACCACTCATGTGGGAATGGAGAAATACTGCCTTGACTCTATTTGGCCAAACTAGACAGGTTGGAAGAGGGCTGAAAGTGCTTTAACTCAATAAAAGACCTCTTGCCTTGTGTTTTCTTGGTGCATGCTTGGTAGGCACTCTCTTAGAAATAGTCTTCTTTTCAACCCTGAGCTGAGAGAATTATTAGGAAAGTCAACCAAGAAAGAAGAAAAATGGCTGAAGAAAGACCTGAAGAAGAGATTAAGGTTGCTTAAAATCAAAGAACCATGAGAGACTTCTTCCTCCCAACAACCCACCAAGCCCTACCTATCCGAAGACCTGGAGTGGATAATCCATATGAAATCAAGAGCAACACCATATCCTTGCTCCCCTCATTTTATGGTACTGCTAGGGAGGATCCCTACAGGAACCTTGAGGAATTCACCGAGGCCAGTTCCACAATGAAGCTCTAGGGCTTTATTGATGAAGCCCTAATGAAGACTCTATTTCCATTCTCCCTTATGGATATTGCCAATCACTGGTATCATACCCTCGATGCAAGGGTAAATGATTGGGCCACCCTTAAGGGAGAATTCTTGAAAAAGTATTTTCCTATGAGTAAGACTAACCATTACAAAAGAGAGATTATGGGTTTTACACAACAAGGGGAGCAATTTCACAAGACTTGGGAGCACTTTAATGACCTTCTTAGGTTATGCCCCCACCATCAGGTGCCAAGATGGCCGTTGGTCGAAAGGTTCTATAATGGATTATTTGAAAGGCACAGGCAAACCATCGATACAGCCTATGCAAGAACCATCATGACCAAAACTGAGGATGAAGCTTGGGCTTTATTTGAAACATTAAGTGACAATTCCATACATATGTCCTCTGCCTATCAAGAAAGAAAACCATCAATCCTGCAGAGGAAGATAGAAGCCCATGAAGCTGGGGCTACTCAGGATTTCGCTTATCAAATTCAATTGTTGAACGAAAACTTTGATAAGCTTTTAGCAAACCCAGGCATGAACTTGCAAGCAGCCTCTATCTTTTAGGCTTCAAGTGAATGCTCCATTTGCGGAGTGAGGCAAATCAATTCCCTAAGTTGATTCAGGCTGACCTGAATGCAGCCCAAAGTTTCCACCCACCTCCTCGCAATAACCCTTATTCCAATACCTATAATCTCAGGTGGTGGAACCATCCAAACTTCTTATGGAAGCAATGTGATGCTTCTAACTTAGGGAATGCAAGATCCCTACCTCCCCAACCCATATACTAGCCATCCTATGCAAACCCTCCTCAGAATAAGCCTTCTGAGATGGATGTACTAAAAGCCATGATGAAAGCGATGCAAGAGCACCAGAATATGGTCATCCAATCTCAGAATAAGATGATTACTGATACGCAATCCCAAATTGGTCATCTTACTGATGTAGTTAAGCAGCAGGATCCGAGGAAGTTGCCTAGCTCTTTTGTGGAGAACCCAAAGGGCAAGGGGGTATTATTCATGGAGCATGCCCAAGTTGTGACCAAGCTGAGTGGAAAGGAAATTGACAAGCCTGATAGCACTCCTACGGTCACCTCTAAGGATTCATATCCTACACCAGACCTAACTTCCATCTCCATCGAGGAGGAGCCACACTGCTCTCCCTAGCTTGAAATCACCTACCCTGAGGATGTCATCATTCCACTACCCCTTTCTTGCCATGACGACCCCTCTACCTAGAAGCCGAGGGTGCCCTATCTAGAGCACCTATCTGCTCTTAGGGAATCTTCTGTTGGATCATCTGGAGCCAAGGATAGGATGAATGAAATTATAGACACTTTTAGGCAAGTTCATATCAAATTGCCTTTGTTGGAAGCCATCAAACAGATCCCATCTTATTCCAAGTTTTTAAAGGACCTATGCACCCAGAAGCATCGATCTAGGAGACAGGTCCAAGCTATGGTCCTCCTACCTGACCATGTTAGGTCGGTTCTCCAACATGGAACACCCCCAAAATGAAAGACCCAACGGCCCCATATATTTCAGTGGTTATAGGTAACCAACACATTGATGAGGCTCTGCTTGATCTAGGCGTGAGGGTGAACATTTTACCGAGCTCTATCTATGACCTTTTGGGAGGAGGTGATTTAAAGCCTAGTCCAGTCATCCTCCAAGTTGTAGATAGATCGCTTAAGACACCAAGGGATTACTGGAAGATGTCCTGGTGAGAGTGGAGGACTTCTTCCCTATTGACTTTCTTGTGCTAGATACTAACCCATCTAATAAGCCCACCAAGCCATCCATTATTCAGGGATGCCCCTTCCTGGCCACAGCCAACGCCTCTATCAATTGTAGATCAGGAGCACTTAAAATGGGCTTTGGGAACAAGAAGATCTGGTTGAATGCTTTTGATACCTACAAGTAATCTGGATTGGAAGATCGTTCCCAGATTGAGGTAGTTGATAAAATCATTGAACAGACTACTCCAGCACTCTTATGTAGAGATCCCCTTCAAAAGGTCATATCTAAGGACCATCCTTTGACTTGTGAAGAAACTGAAGGAGATATACCCAAATTAGAATAGTTGCTGGGGGTACACATAGAGTCCCTGTCCCCTCCCTAGACTGTGAAGGTAGATCCGCTACCTAAGGCGGGGACATCTCAACTTAAACCCTCAACCCAAAAGGCTCCTGAGTTGGAGCTGAAACCTCTCTTGAGCACATTGAAGTATGCTTTCCTTGGCCCTAATGGCACGCTTCCCATTATTATCTCATCTACATTATCCAAATTGTAGGAGGGAGCTCTGCTTGAGTGTTTACAAAGGCACGAGACATTTGCTTGGTCGATAGTTGATATTAAGGGTGTTGATCCCTCCCTTTGCATGCATCATATATAATGGATGCATTCGTGAAACTCTTCCGAGACATGTAGAGAAGGCTTAACCCTAATATGTGGGAGGTTGTTAAAAAGGAGATTCTGAAATGGCTGGATGCAGGAATTATCTACCCATTTCAGATAGTAAAAGGGTCAGTCCTATTCATGTGGTGCCCAAAAAGATAGGAATCACTGTGGAAGAGAATGACCATGGAGAGTTGGTAACCACTAGACCCTCAACTGGTTGGAGGGTCTGCATTGATTATCGTAGTTTGAACACAGCTACCCAGAATGACCATTTCCCCTTACCATTTATTCATCACATTTTGGAATGATTGGTGGGGAACAAGTACTCCTGTTTCCTTGATAGGTACTCTGGGTATAATCAGATAGCCATTTTTCTTGACAGTCAGAAGCATACCACCTTCACGAGTCCGTATGGCACTTTTGTGTTCTGCCGAATGCCATTCGGATTATGTAATGCTCCAGCTACTTTCCAACGATGCATGATGGCTATCTCTTTTGATATGATCGATGAGTTTGTATAGATTTTCATGGATGATTTCTCCATTTACACCTCGTCATTTGACCTATGCCTTTTGCACCTTGATAAAGTCTTAACCTGTTGCAAAGAGGCAAAGTTGGTGCTTAGCTGGGAGAAAAGCCACTTTATGGTCTAGTAGGGCATTGTGTTGGGGCATGTAGTTTCTGAGAGAGGATTAGAGGTGGATATCAGAATAATACATTCCATCTCTAAGCTTCCATCGCCCACCAACGTTCGTCAGGTTAGATCTTTCCTTAGCCATGTTGGGTTCTGATCGCACGTGTTTTGCGCATTTGAAATCTGGGTTACAAGTAACCCATCGTCATAGTTGCAAAACTCATGATGAAATAAAATTTATAACCAAAACTCGAAAAGTGAGTCCTGGGTCGAACACGGGGAGGCGAACGATTGGTTTTATGAAATCTGTGCTTCACTTTTATTTGTTTATTTCGTTTTTGTCTTTTCTAATTTTTTTGGTATTTTTAACAAGCAAGAGATTAGGTCGATGGAAACTTTATCTACTTACAAAAATATAAGAGAGAGAGGGAGAGAGAGAGAAACAATCATCTATTTAACAAGAATTATTTGTTACAACTACGAAAGCAGGAAAACTACACTACAAAAGCATAAAAGAATAGAAAGAGGTGAGAGAAATCCCCCTCGACGGTTGCTCGGAGGACGACTTGCTCTGACGTCGCTTGGAGGATGGTGGTGAGGAGTAAGATGAAGGAGGATAGAGCCGGAGGATGCAGGATGGGGTAGGACGGTGTCGCGATGAGGATCTTCATCCCAAAGGGAGGTAAGAGGATGGCCACGGGATGCTCCACGAATTGGGATGAGGGGAGGGGAAACTATTTGATTTCTACCCTAGAGGAGCATCCTGGGATTGGGATAAGCTCTCTCTAGAGCCTTGGAGGTGGTGACAGGAAGGAAGAGATGAAGAAAAATGAGATGGGTAGGGGTCCTTTTATAGTGGAAGAAAGAATCAAATTCGTATAGAGGACATTTTGTGATGGTCAAAAACTTCGCTGAAGATCCACCACAAACAACGCTGAAGATGTTGCTCACGTGCCCCAACTACCGCACTGCCGGTGTGCACTGTATTCGCCCTTGTCGCGCGCGCACGTGCAATATGCGCCGCTGCCTCTATGCGCACGCTACACTACTGTGCGCATGCGGTGGCGCATGCACGCACATGGGTGGCCTGGGTTGCGCCACGTGGAGCAATCTGGGTTGTCCATCTTCTTTCCTTTGTAGGGGATGCTACAAAGGTTGGATTGAGTCGATTTTCGCGCTGTTGGGTTGCGATTGCCGTCGACCCGAATCCATCTGTGTGGTCGGATTTGTCGTTTGATGCTCTGAATTGCATCACCTAGTCCCTCGACCATTGAACTACCTTGGGTTGATATGGTGCTACAGGACTCCGATCACGGTTATTTCACAGGCGTTGGACTCGGATTGTTGTCTTGATCAGATCCGTAAGGTCGGATTGTCAATCCGAGGCTTCGAAATAAGTATCATTCCCTCCTGACCAGAAAAATTTAACGGAACCTACGGAAGCTTGGGAAGAGGAAGAAATTTGAATTCTCTTTTGGGTGGGAAACTTCGATGAGGATGGTTGGCCACCTGGGGGGCCCGGTGACCGCACCACTGGCTCTAATGGATAGGCGGTGTGGCATTCGTGGTCCTGGAGAAGGAAAGAGCGAGGCACCCAGGCATCTGGTGGAGATGGGGCCTTGGACAAGAGGGGTTATCATGGTGGGTGGGCTCGGAGCCATAGGGATGTGATATGTTTTAGATGTCGGCTCCATGGGCACATGGTGGTGATGTGCCATCGGTCGATGTTATGTTTGGCATGCAAGGGCTATGGTCACAAGCGGGACTCATGTTTGACATCTCGTGGTGGTCTGGGGGTAGGATGCGCACTGCACCTTGGATGCCTAAGGGTGAGGCACAGCTGCCTCTTTCACCCCCCCTTCTACTTTCGGGGGGCACGCTCTGGATGTGGAGATCCCCCTGAGTGAGGACGTTAAGGTGGTGGAGTTGGTTTTGCATGGGGCCTTGGTTGGGGAAGTGATGGTGGGTACTCTATCCCTAGGGAGAGTTCGGCAACTAGTAAACTCTCTTTCCATCTCGACTAATGCTTGGAAAATTGCGTTTATCTCCCCTTCACGGTTTGTGCTCTTTGATTTGGGGGCGGCGGATGTTGAGCATCTATGTTTTCAGACCAGCAAGTTGTGTGGATTGACAATGATGTGGCATTTGGTATCCCGTTTTGATGGATCCTTGCCTGAGCGACCACCTCAAAGAGATGATCCTAGATCTGGATTTCTTGAAATCAAAGGCCTGCCTCTGCACCTGAGGTCTAGGGCGGTGGTGGAAAATATGGTTGCTGGGTTTGCGTTCGTGGCTAAGGATATTGAAGTTGGTCTGACTGAAGGAGATGCTAGTGTTCTGAAGGTGAGGGTGGATGTCTTCAAGGCTGGATCTATTCCAGATAAAATGATTCTCAGGTGTGGGGAAAGCTCTTGGATGCTCCTCTTGAAGTTTCATGTGGCAAACAGGGGTGTGGAGCCGAGTCATCACCTCCTCTCTTATGCTGAGGTCCTACGAGCCAAAGCTGGTTCTTTACAACAAAATTGTGCAAATCAGGAGATGCTGGCCAAACACACTAAAAGTGTGGATCTGGAAGATGGGCTAGGGGTCTTGAGGGTAGAGGAGGTGACGACTGAAACCCTGTAGGATGGGGGTGGGGTACCTTTGATCCAAGCTGATTCTGTAGTGGTGGTTAAAGAAGGGGAGGAGGTAACTGTGATAAATGAAGCTGTGGCTGAGGACATGAAAGCTGTGACTTCCCCCGCCAGTGCTCCTATTTATTTTGATATGGTAGATCCCCCTGTGAATTCCCTTGATTTGCAATGTAGTTCTCCTGTGGCTGATGATCTACACCTGGAGTCTAAGACTCCTTCTACCTCTGGCCCTAGGAAACCTCCATACAAGTTGAGGTTGAGAAGACATATTCCTACACAAAGAGTTGATGAGTCTGCCATAGCAGCTGTGATGAAGGTTAGCAAAGCCTCTACTGCAAAGAAGGGGACAAATCAGATGTCCAAATGAGGATTCTTACTTTGAATGTGTGTGGGTTGCGTGATAGAAGTCGGAGGGCATCTTTGCATAGATATTTGTGTGAATGGGAGATTGATTGTGCCATTTTCCAAGAGACGCATATTGATAGTGAGTCTAACAGGGCTTGGGTAGAGATGAAAGCTGGTCTTACAAAAGACATTGTGATGATCAATTCCAATGGCAGATCTGGGGGTATTGCCATCTGGTGGAAGAAGCATGTGCTGCACTTGGAGGAGGCTTCTCTGGCTAGGCACCTACTGACTTGTAGGTTCAAAAGAGGCCAGGGGGACAGTGACTTCTTTGTGACAGGTGTGTATGGTCCTAGTGACCCTAGCAGAAGACAAGAGCTATGGGAAGATTGGAATTTGGCTGCAGATTTTGTGAATGAGGTGGTTTGGCTTGTTGGAGGGGACTTCAACTATGCGTTGGTGGGGAGTGACAGACCCAATGGTGTGGTGGATAGCTCTGCCACTGGCTTCCAGCTAATGGTCCAAGCTTTGGGCTTGAATGAATTTCCCTCCTCGGGCTCTGAATTCACTTAGAGGAATGGTAATGGTCTCATGTCCAAGATTGCTAGGTTCTTTGGCAATGCTAGGCTGTTGGATCTCTTCCAATTGTCCTTTGTTTGTGGTCTTGAACGTCCCTTTTCTGACCATACGCCCCTGGTCTAGGACAATGGGGAATAGGTGTTGGCTGGATCCAACTTCAAGTTTAGGAAGTCATGGCTGAGGGAGCCAAGATTCAGAGAAATGATTGCTGGTTGGTGGAGGGCCCAACAGGTTGAGTGCACGGCTATCTTCATGTTGGCTTCCAAGATTTTGGCTTTAAAAGGAATGTTAAAGGAATATGGTGATGTTGTTTCTATCCTGAGGCACCAAAAGCGTCGAGAGGGTTTGATGAAGATTCAGGAACTGGATGCCAAGGAAGCCAATGCTTGGCTGTCTGAACAGGATTCTACTAACACAAAGAAATGGCAGGGGGTGGTGGCTGAAGAAGACCTGAAGCTGGAGATGGATTGGAGGGAACGGTCAAGGCAGTTGTGGTTAAGTGAGGGGGATGCAAACACTAAATTCTTTCACTTGGCTACCAACTCTCGGAGAAGAGTCAATCTGATCTCATCTATTGTTAAAGGAAGGGCGGAGTGTTACCTCCACCTTTGATATCAGAGCTGAGGCTGTCAGGTACTTCAAGGAGTCTTCAAGAGCTACTGGTAGGGGCTATTGGATGATGGCAGCTAGTGATATTCCTAGAATTACAGAGATTCAGGGGTCAAGTCAGATTGACTCTGTATCTGAAGCTGAAGTCTTGAAGGCCGTCAAGGATCTAAATTGTGAAGGGTCACCTTATCCTGATGGGATTCAAGTTTTCTTCTACAAAGAGTTATGAGATATTGTGGGCTCTGAGGTAATGGAAGTGATCAGAGAGTTTGAGTGTGGCAACTTTGGCTTTTAAAGAATCAATAGATCCTATCTTTTTCTTTTGCCAAAGACTCCAGGAGCTGAATCCTTTTAGGAGTTTAGACCAATTGCCCTCTCTACCTCTTTATATTTGGTGATTAGCAAGGTCTTGGTCAATAGATTGAGGCTTGTTTCGCAAGAATTGATCCATCCTGCTCAATCAACCTTCCTTCCTGGCAGATCTCTACAAGAATCCTTTATCATGGCCCAAGAGATGGTTTGTGGTTGGCACAAGAGGAAATGTAAAGCTTTTCTATGGAAGGTTGTTTTCCGCAAAACTTATGACTCCATCAGCTGGCCCTATCTTTGGGAAGTGCTTAAAAGAAGAGGTTTTCCCCCTACATGGATTTAATGGGTAAAAAGGTGTATCACAACTGCCCCTTTCACCCATTGATAAATGGGAAACCCTATGGTTCTTGGATTCTGCCCCAATGTGGGATCAGACAAGGTTGTCCTCTGGCACCTTTGATTTCCAACCTGGCAGTTGACAATTTGGCCTGGTATTCTCGTAAACTCGCTGAAGCAAGTCTTATTAGAGGGTACTCCTTATCTTGTAGGTGTAATTTGGCTCCCATTCTTCAATATGCGGATGAAACGATTTTTTTTGTGGAGGGATCTATGGATGAAGCACTAGCTCTGTATCATTTGGTCAACATCTATTGTGAGCTCTCAGGCCTTAGGCTGAAATGGGATAAATCTTGTTTGGTCTATTTTGGCCTACCTGAGGATGAGCAAGGTGCTATAGCTGCTATTTTGGGGACCCCCTGCATCAGCCTCCCTATTAAGTAATTGGGGTTGCCTTTGAGATGTTCTAGAATGAAAAAAAAGAATGGAGATGCCTCTTTGACAAAATTTCTGTGAAATTGGATGGATGGCATAGCAGTTTCCTCTCCAAGGGTGAAAGACTTATCTTGCTCAATTCTATGATCATCTCCATCCCTATTTTCTACTTTTCCATCTTTAAAGCACCTAATTCCATTTGGAAACAGTTGGATGTTCTGAGAAAAAGGTTCTTTTGGAGAGGAGCAAAGCATGAGGGCAGATTCTTGCAACCACTGAAATGGGAGCAGATCTACCAACCAAAGGATAGGGGTGGACTTGGGATTAAGTCTCTAAAACACTTCAATGATGCTTTGTTGCTTAAGTGGGCAATTAAGCTCTTGCAAGGAGACCTGAACCCATGGACTTCCCTGATCAAGGATAACTATGGTGCTTCTAATAGTGTGCTATATCTAGGCTGTAGCCCAGTAGACCATCTCCATTCTGGAAATCAGTAACCAGAGCTTTGGCTGATCACTTGCACCTGCTGCAGCCGGCTCTTGGGGATGGTAGGACCTTCAGCTTCTGGAAGGAAGGTTGGTCTTTGCTGGGTGTCCTGAAGGAGCTCTATCCAAGGGACTTTGCTGCAGCATCTGATAAGGAGGGCACTATCAGTAGTTTCTGGTCTTGCAGCAGCTACATCTGGAATTTGAATGAAGAGCAATCCACCAGAAGGGACACTCGACTATGGGAAGAAAGGAGGAAGCTGCTATTAGACCTTGAAAGCTTTAGGCCAAGGACTGTAGTGGAGGATAAATACATTTGGGAGGGGATTTACAATGTGCAAAATGGCTACAACAGAATCTTAGATTATGGAAGTGGATGGAGCTACGACTTCAATGACAAGAAAATTTGGCTTCTGAAATTCCCCTTAAGGTACAAATATTTCTTTGGCTATGTAGGAGAGATGGTTTGATCACAGGTGATCTATGACATAGAAGGATTGGAGCTAATCATCATGAATGCTACTTATGTGGGATGCATACTGACAATGCGAATCATATCTTCTCATCTTGCCTAGTCACTAATGCTATTTGGAGGAGGACTTGTCAGGAGCCACTACCAGCTTGGGATTCCATTTGGCATGGGTTTGGTATAAAAGAGAGGCCACATGTATGCATCGCTGTCACTCTCTGGTGTGTGTGGAAGGCGAGAAATGAGAGGCTTTTTCTGGAGAGATCGGTGTGTTGTGAAAGAGTTGTAAGAGAGTGCTGGTCCCTCATACATACGTGGGGATCTGTTATGTAATTCCTCTTACTTGTTTATATAATATATCTCTCTGGATTGCTATCGTAAGATGATAGCTTTTCTTATTGTTTCAAAAAAGGAAAAACCTAAATTATATAAAACTACTTTAAAAATAGAATGATGCATGTTATTCAATATTTATAACATAAAATGCAAATCTAAGCTTAGGAACATGCATGAATAGGCATTTTAACCTAAATAGATGTGCCTATATCATAACCCCATGCCTATCGTTTGCTAGTCCCTAGCAAAATTAAACTACATGATATGTATAAAATCAAAATTGGGATTAGATCGCTTAGGCCTAAGTCATTTAATAACAATACAAAATTTCAACCAAGGTCCAAAACAACGAAAACTCAACAATACCCGGGTACCTGCCAAAATGCAGACCGCCCAAGTCCTCTCGTTATTTGAAAAGGGAAAATACATTTTTTTTATTTTTCTTCTTTTCTAATTTTTTTGTACTTTTAGAGTTTGAGAGTTCTGGGATAACTTTTTACGGCTACCCGACCCGCCCAAGACTCGAAAAGGACTTTAAGTGCTAAGCATCTTGTGAAAATAATAAAAGACTCACTAGGCAGTCGTTAAAATGAACTTCATGTTTCTGCGACCCTAGGTGACCTTGCCTAGAGATTTATCTTTTCAATCGGTAGCTTTCTCCCTACTTTTATTTATGGGGTCAACATAAGGCCAAACCCATTGTATATCTCCCCGATTTATTCTACTTTCCTGCTTCTTCCCTAAGTGTTTTGGGAATTATTATGCATTTTTTCGTGAGCTGGGTTCTGGACAACTGGTCGATGAGCTATTACTACCGACAACTTGCCATCTATACTCGTGCGGTGAAGTGTGGTTTTATTTCTTTATATTTTTTCTTTGTCTCTACCTTTTCTATTTTTTTTTCTTTTTTCTTTTTTTTCTTAAGTAGGTGGCTTTCCTTATCTTTGATTTACCTAAAGGTAGTACAATGAAAATGATCTTCTAACTGGTCTCTAGACAACTAGCTGATGAGTTGTTACCACCGACAACTTGCAGCCATACCACCCTAGATAGTTCATTAGCTACCCAATTTCCAAAGAAACCGTCGAAAAGTGAGTCAGTGCAAAAAAATGTGTGTAGATGCTTAGGGTTATAGTCCGCTCAAATCAGAGGGTAAGCTGATTAGTCATATACTTATCACCCCAATTTATATACCGAATTAAAATAAGGTTGACTTGGCGAGGACTCGAGACTAAGTCAACATTCGAGTTGACATCCGGGCTAATTAGGCCTAAAGACTTGAAGAGCTTAAGTATCCAGGTCCTATCGTATCATTTCCTAAAGTTAATATCTCCCAAATGCCTAAGTTCTCTTTTCCTAATTTCTTTCTTTTTATATCTTTTTCAAATTTTCAAATTTTTTTTAATTTTATAAGAAACTAAAGGAAATTATATGGAGTTAACATAATGATTTTAGGAATTGATTATCCAACCCCCATGCCTAAATGATGTAATGTCATTGTGAAAACAAACACATGAAAAGGGTAGAGGAAATAGAATATCACCTGAATTTCGTGACAACCCGGTCAGCTCCGTAGAGAGAAGGGAGTATAAACACATGCTAAAATTAATGCCTTCAGCTAGGCATAAAATAAATACATGGAAGAAATTGAAAATTCACAAGAGCGGGTCAGAATCAAAATCAAAAGATTAATCCTCCGACCCACCAGTAGAAGATGTCCACAGTTGTGGACCAGATTATGGTGTAGACCTATGCCCTTGGGTCGAGTGGTTCTCAGGTTCTGGATGAAAATCACCTAGAATCGAAGCTTGTGTTTGCGAGGTAGGGCCTACAATTTAGTGGTGTGCAACCCAAGACCAAAGTGTTGGACAACTGGTAAAGATGGTTCAATAGGTGCGGTCGTCTACATAACAACTAGCTTAGAAAAATAATTAGTTATTTCGACCTTGGGTTGCACGTGAAAGATATCGTAAGGATCCTGGTAGAAAGTAGGTGGTTTCAGGTCAATAGGTACGCTTAGATCCAAAATCAAAGTTGCCTCAGAATTAGCCTCCCAAATTTTTATTTCCAACTTCCTATCCTTTGAAATCATTGTTTTCGCGACCTCTAAATCATTGTACTCCCCATCTAAAGTACCCAAGTCCAACAATTGTGGCTGAATCAGGATTGACTTGGGTTTGGTGATCTCAAAAATATCATCATTCAATTGTTTAGGGTGTGTTCGAGGAATGGGGCTACTGATTGAATCATCAAGATTCGAATCGTCCAAGTTAGCCCCAACATGATCATAATCTTCAATGATCGGGCTATCAAATAGTTCATCATAATCCTCGAGCCCGATTGTCTCACTAAAATCCTCTTCCTTTAGTTCAAATGAGACTTCACCAAAAGATTCTTCACCCTCAAAATCAAAGAATTCATGATCCTCGTTTATATATGTCTAAAAATGAGTTGTCATTTCCTGGCTCAAAGAGACATATTTTTCCTTGCTCCTTGGCTCGGGGATCTTGAGTGAGTCAATCGGTTCATCATCAATGGGTTGCTTTAGCCCAACCTGGTCATCCAAAGTTTCAGAAAATGTATCCCCCCTGACAAGCACCTGAGTGGGTTCTGACATTGGCTCTCCTGAAGCGGGTTCATCTTGAGAATCATCCCAAGATTTGACTAAGGCAAACACAAATTTCATCCTCAACCTTTATAATTTCCCAAGAAGAAACTCACCCAGGCCCTTGTCCCTAACACTTTGGAGCCAATCCAATAGAGAACTAGTCGGGCGTGTTTCGCATATTAGAAATCAAGGTTACAAGTAACTTGGGGTTACAAGTAGCCCATCATCGTAGTTGCAAAACACATTGATCAGATAAAATTTAGATCGAAACTCGAAAAGTGAGTCCTGGGTCGAACACAGGGAGGCGACGTTTACCTTAATTGAAAACGGTGCTTCAATTTGTTTCTTTTTGGTATTTTAGGGTTTTGTTATTTTTTTTGCATTTTTGTAAAAAGAAAACAAGCAAACGAACCACAAAATAGAGATGTGGAACAAATCTGATATATATTACTTCCAATGTCAATTACAAGAAAGTGTGAAAGCATAAAAAGAGAGGGGGGTGAGAGGAAATCTCTCGAATTAGCTGTTCGGTGAGACGATGGTGCCTGGCGAAAGCTCGGATGAATGTGGTGAGGAGCAAGATGATGGTGGTGAGGTGCAGGAGGACATCGGGTTAAGGAAAGCTTCTGTGTGTCTCCAAAATCTAGGTGAGAAGACGGAGGTGATCTGCTACCAGAATGGAGGTGGGAGGACAGCTCCAAGGTGACCTATGAATGGGCATAGGAAGTTAGAGGAGTATTTGGTGGGGCAGAGGTTTGCTACACTAATAGGTGCCTTGGGAGCTTGAGAACAAGCTGTAATGGAGCGTTTGTAGGCTTGCTAGAGCTTGGGAGTAGGTGGGAGTAGAGTAGGTAGAGATGGCTTGGAAGGGAGGGGGTGTAGGTCCTTTTATAGTGGAGGAGAAGAGGCAAAAAGTAGGTATGAGACCATTAGTGACAACCAGACCGTCGGTGGAAACGTCACTATAGGTAGCTCATGCCTGCTTGCACCTATAGTTGGCTTTGCTGGCATGCGATGAATTAGTGATGACTATAAGCGTCCCTGTAAGTCCAGCTCATGCGTCGCTCTAGGCCCAGCCCATGCATAGCTGGCACTACTGTCCCCTGCCTTTGCTGCGCGTGCGCACACTTAGGCTGCTGTGCGCATGCTATGGCGCATGCGTGCACATTGGTGACCTGGGCTACGCCACGTGCTGCAATCTGGGTCGCCCATCTTCTTTTCGTTGTAGGGGCTGCTATAGAGGTGGAATTAAGTCGATTTTCGTGCTGTTAGGCTGTGATTGTCGACCCGAATCCATTCGGACGGTTGGATTTGTCATTTGATGCTCCGAATTATGTCACCTTGTCCCTTAGCTGTTGATCTTCCTCGAACTGCATAAGGTGCTACGGGACTCCGATCGAGGCGATTTTAGAGGCATTGGACTACAATTATCGTCTTGATTAGATCCAAACGGTCGGATCGTAAATTCGAGACTCTGAATTAAATATCCTTCTCTCCTGACCATAAAAAGGATGCAATTAACCTAAATTATTTACAATTACTCTAAATGCAGAATGATGCATGCTATGCAATATTTATAACACGAAATGCAAAGCTAATCCTAGGAACATGCATGAATTGGCATTTTACCCCAAATAAATGAGTTTATATCATACTCCCATGCCAATCTTTTGCCAGTCTCTAGCAAAAATAAATTATATGCTATGTATAAAAGTAGAATTAGGATTAGATCACTTAGGCCTAAGTCATTTATTAATAATAGAAAATTTCAACTAAGGTCCTAAACTATGAAAACTCAACAATAGTTGGGTGCCTGCCAGAATGTAGATCACACAAGTCCTCGCCTTATTTGAAAAGGGAAGATACATGATTTTTTTTTTCTTCTTTTCTAATTTTTTTATGCTTTTGGAGTTTGAGAGTTCCAGAATAACTTTTTATGGCTACCCGACTTGCCTAAGACTTGAAAAGGACTCTAAGTGATAAGCATCTTGTGAAAAAGTGATAGACTTACAAAATGGCCGTTAGACAGACTTCGGGTTTCTACGACCCTTGGTGACCTTGCCTAATGGTTTATCTTTACGATCGATAGCTTTCTCCCTACTTTTATTTATGGGGTCAACTCAAGGGCGAAGCCAGTGTATATCTTCCTGGTTTATTCTACTTCCCCACTTCTTCCTTACGTGTTTTGGGAATTATTGTGCATTTTTATTATATGGGCTCTGGATAACTAGACAATATGCTGTTACCCACTACCACTTGGCAGCCATACTCGTGTGGCGAAGTGTAGCTTTATTTTCTCTTTCTTTTTTACTTTTTCCTTTTTCTATTTTCTTTTTCTTTTCTTTTTAGGTGTTTCTTTTTTTTTTCTTTTTTTCTATGTAGGTGGCTTCCCTGATATAAGATTTACTTAAAGGCAGTACAACGAAAATGGTCTTGTGGCTGGACTGTAGACAACCGGCCGATAAGTTGTTACCACTGACAACTTGCTAGCCATACGACCCAAGTCGGTCCATTAGCTACCTAATTTTCGTAGAAACCACCAGAAAGTGAATCAGTGCGAATAGTGTGTTGATGCTTAGCCTAAAAATCCCCCCAAATCAGAGGGCGGGTTGATAAGTCGTATACTTATCATCCCAATTTATTAGCCAAATTAAAAATGAATTTGAATTGGCAAGGACACGAGACTAAGTTCACATTCTAATGGACACCTGAGCTAATTAAGCCTGATGACCTGAAGAGTCTAAGTGTTTAGTATCATTCCCTAGAGTTAATAACTTTCAAATGCCTAAGTTCTCTTTTCCTAATTTCTTTCCTTTTTTATCTTTTTTCAAATTTTCAATTTTTTTTATATATAAGAAACTAAAAGAAATTTTACGAAGTTAAGAAAATGATCTCAGGAATTGATTATCCACCACCCCCATGCCTAAATGATGCAATGTCCTCATTGTAAAATAAAGACATGAAAAGGGTAGAGTAAACAGAATATCACCTGAGTGTCGTGAAATCTGGTCAGCTCCACTGAAAGAAGAGTGCATACACACGTGCTAAATTTAATGCCTTCAGCTAGGCATAACATACAAACAAAGAAGAAATTGAGAATTCACAAGTGCGGGTCAGAATCAAAATAAAAATATTGATCCTGAAACCCGCCAACAGACTATGTCCACAGATGTGGACCAAGTTATGGTGCAACCCATGCCCCAGGGTCTGGTGGTTCTCAGGTTCTGGATGAAAATCACCCAGAACTAAAGGATGCTGTGTTTGCAGGGCCGATTCTACGGTTTAGTGGTGTGCAACCCAAGACTAAAGTGTCGGACAACGGGTAAAGATGGTTCACTAGTTTCAGATATCCTCTTAACATTCAGCTTAGAAAAATAATCAGTTATTTCGAGCTTAGGTTGCACATGAAAGATATTGTAAGGGTCCTCGTAGAAAGTAGGTGGTTTTAAGACCATAGGTACCCTTAGATCCAAAATCAAAGTTCCCTCAGAATTAACCTCCCAAATTTTTATTTCAACAATTCTATCCTCCAACGTCAAGAACTCAGGCTCCGAGACCTCTAGCATATCATTCACGGCATATGATTCTCCTAAGTCTAGAAATTATGGCTGAATCAAGATTGACTTGGGCATAATGATCTCAGAAGTCAGCTCTTCGGGGTGCAGATGAGGAATGGGGTCACTAATTGAATCATCAAGTAAATGAAGATTCGAATCCTCCAAGTTAGCCCGACTGAATCAAAATCTTCAATGACTGGGCTATCAAATGGTTCGTCATGCTCCTCGAGCCCATTTGTCTTACTAAAATCATCTTCCTTATTCTCAAGTGAGACTTTACTAAGAGATTGATCACCCTAAGAATCAAAGAATCCATGATCCTCATTTATATATATCTCAAAATCATATGTCATTTCATGGTCCGTGGAGACATATTTTTCGTCGCTCCCTAGCTCTAGGATATTGGGTAAGAAACTTGATTCAACCTCAAAGGGTTACTCTAGCGCAACCTAGTCCTCTCCAATCTCAGAATATGTATCCCCCCAACAAGCGCTTAAGCAGGTTCAGACATTAGCTCTCCTGAAAAGGGTTGATCCAGAGAATCATCCAAAGATTTGACTAGGGCAACCACAAATTTCATCCTCAACCTCGACAATTTCCTAAGAAGAAACTCACCCAAGTACCTATCCCTAACACTTTGGAGCAAATCCAATAAAGAGCTATTCAGCTCATCAATCATTTTTTTTATAGGCTCTAATGCTTCAGTGCATGGTGTTGGTTGAGCTTCTAACTATTATATAGTGTTCCTTAAATTAGCCAACACCCTATCATGGATCTGGTCCACCTGAGCCGACTGGTTCGATTCAGGTTTGGGTGGGTTTGGGTTAAATCTAGGGGAATCAAGATGTCAAGGTTCTCGGGTCCCTCCATGAAAGTAGGTCATTCTACGTTGTTCAAAGGATGGTGGTGACCTATATTCAGTGGAATACTGGGGAGGGTAGGTGTTATAATCATTATATCCTTCCTGATTGCAGATCGGGTTGGTTTGGTCATTAAAGGATGGAGATCCATAATCATTGTAGATCTGGGAAGGATAATAATCATAATCTTGTTGTCCAAGGTTAGGCTCTGGACACTGAGGTCTGGATTTGTATCCCTAATGAAAGTTATCCCAGCAAGTGGATGGGTAATTACAAGTTAAGTCAGGATAGTAATCATCTTGGGGATAAGTGGTGGTGGGAGGATAGGATGTGAAATGTGTGTAGGATGTGGAAGGGTACATGGTGAAGTAATGAGGGAAATTAGAAGAGAAAGGAGCCCTGCAATACAAAAATACAAGCATGTCCTTAGGTTGGGTAGCCTAAAGGTCTACAGATTCTCAAAACCCATCCTAAGATTATGGACGATTTACTCTACTTATGTCCACGTAATCCAACTAGTTAGGAGGGACTGGGAAGAAGGTTCTTCCTTTGGCTTGTGCCTCCGGTTCCTAGTGTACCCACCAGCCGCAATCGTTTGACGCTACTCCTCTAGCTAGACATTAGATTGACTAGTATAAGTAGGTTAATCATGAATAATCTCAATCTAGATCCCGACGAGCAAACCAGTCCTTAGGGCCAACGTCTAATCAATTTTAGTTAGGCTTAGGACAATGGTGCTTCAGGAATGGGATGGGCCCTTTAGATGGGTTGTGCCCTTAATGATCAGTTAAAATGTGTGTGCGTGCACAACCAGGGTTTTCAAACAAGGTTATTTGATGATGTGTCTTTTAGGGTTCAACCTTATTTAGTAGCTTTTAGGGTTTAATCTTTAGGTATATTCAATCAAGGTTCAGTAGAACACTCTAAGTTTTGAAAGCATTGGTGTAGATATATTCCTTTAAAAGTTAGAAATAAAATGTGGAGTGCTTGGTTCAGTCCTAAAAATCAACCCTAAGTGGCAAGCTACTTGACAGATCAGTTTTAGATTGAGTGGTGTGACCCAAACAGCTCAATCAATTGGCTTATTGCACCACTTAGTTAAGGCACACAAGACTGCTTAACCTATTCAGATTTCTACTCACTTATGCGTATTTAGTTGAAGTGTACTAGGTCCACAGGTCAGATCCCGGTTAAGTGGTAGAATCAAAGTGATTGTGCACCTTAGGATAAGAAGTTGTGGGTGTTAAGTGTGTACTTTCAGAAAATCCCACAATCAGATAACACTTCTTTTTTTATTTGTGTGGATGGCGAGCTAAGTGGAGGTGGCAAATAGACAACAAAATCTATCCTAGGGTTTATAAAAAGCACCTAAGTTGATTTGGGTTTGAGTTATTAGGTTATGGAATGAAAGCTAACGTGAGGGTGGTGTGGGGGACACTTACAAAACACTACCTGCACTTTACTCTGGTCTACCACACTTGCATCTCCATGCTAGGGTACCTGCAAGACAATAGATTAGAGATAAGCAAGGTTAGTGCTATGCAAATGCAAGGAAGCATAGAAAACAATAAAGTAAATTCCGTTGCCTCCCCAGCAACGCCTCCAAAATGGTCGAGCGTGTTTTGCATGTTAGAAATCGGGGTTACAAGTAACCCATCGTCGTAGTTGCAAAACACGTCAATCAGATAAAATTTATATAGAAACTCGAAAAGTGAATCCCAGGTTGAACATAGGGAGGTGATGTTTACTTTAATTGAAAACTGCGCTTCGATTTGTTTCTTTTTGGTATTTTAGGGTTTTGTTTTTTTTTTGTATTTTTGTAAGAAGAAAACAAGCAAACAAATCAAAAAATAGAGATGTGAAACAAATCTGATATATATTACTTCTGATGTCAATTACAAGAAAGTATGAAAGCATAAAAAGAAAGGGGGGTGAGAGGAAATCTCCCGAATCAGCTGTTCGGTGAGACGAAGGTGCTTGGTAGAAGCTCGGATGAAGGAGGTAAGGAGCGAGACGACAGTGGTGAGGTGTAGGAGGACGTCGAGTTCAGGAAAGCTTCTGCATGGCTCCAGAATGGAGGTGAGAAGATGGAGGAGATCTGCTACTGGAATGGAGGTGGGGGGATGGCTCCAAGGCGACCTATGAATGGGGATAGGAAGTTAGAGGAATATTTAGTGGAGCAGAGGTTCGTTACACTAATAGGCATCTTGGGATCTTGAGAACAAGCTCTAATGGATCGTTGGTAGGCTTGCTAGAGCTTGGGAGTAGGTGGGAGTAGAGTAGGTAGAGATGGCTTGGAAGGGAGGGGGTGTAGGTCCATTCATAGTAGAGGGGAAGAGGCAAAAAATAGGTTTGAGACCATTAGTGACATCAAGGCCATCGCTGGAAACGTTGCTGTAGGCAGCCCATGCTCGCCAGCGCCCACAGCTGGCTTTGTTGGCATGTGATGAATTAGCGACGGCTGTAAGCGTTGCTATAAGTCCAGCTCTTGCATCGTTGTAGGTCCAACCCATGCATAGTTGGCACTGCGCTCTCCCGCCTTTGTCGCGCACGTGCACCCACGCGCTGGCGCTGCACTATGCGCATGTGCGCGTGCATGTGCATGGGTGGCCTAGGCTGCGCCACGTGGCTCAATCTAGGCCATCCATCTTTTCAATGTAGGGGCTGCTACAGAGGTTGGATTTAGTCGATCTTCACGCCGTTAGGCTGCAATCGTCAACTCGAATCCATCCGTGCAGTCGGATTTGTCATTTGAAGCTCTGAATTACGTCACCTAGTCCCTTGGCCATTGATCTTCCTCGGACTGCATAAGGTGCTACAGGACACTAATCGAGGCGATTTTAGAGGCATTCGACTCCGATCAACGTCTTGATCAAATCCATACAGTCAAATCATCAATCCGAGGCTCCAAAATAAATATCCTTCTCTCCTAACCACAAAAAGGACACAATTAACCTAAATTATGTACAACTACTCTAAATGAAGAATGACGCATGCTATGCAATATTTATTACATGAAATGCAAATCTAAGTCAAGGAGCATGCATGAATAGGCATTTTACCCACAATAAATGTGTTTATATCAAGAACTATTAAGTTCATCAATCATTTCTACCATAGGATCCAATGGTTCTATGCTTGTTGTTGTGTTTAACACGGCGAAATTGAGTTTAAAATAAAGCATTGTAATATATTTGAAATCGCTTTTATTATTACTTGAAAAAGTCTCGAGGTCGAACAGAGAGAGAAATATGGTACTTAGAAATCAAGATCACAATTCAAACTAAAAGAATTTTCAGTAATATCAGTATCATGTGCAAAAAGATGGGAGTAAAATGGTGATTTAGATCACCAAATACTCCTACAATATCAACTAAGGAACTCAATGTATACGTATGAGAGTTCAGATCTATCATCTAATTTGGAAATCAGATGACTTAAAGTCTGATGTTCTTCTTCTTCTTCTTTTCTTCTTTCTTTCTCTGAGTCTTCCTTTCTTCTACAGCTTCTCTTTCTTCAGCTACGGCTTCTTCTTTCTCTACTTTAGCTATGACATTCTCTTCCTCTCTAAGCCTTCTTCTTCTCTGGTCCTTCTACTCTACAATCCTCCTCCTCTTCTTCTTCTTCTTCCTTCTCTGACTTTCCTCTTCAAAATTTGGCTAAGTGTCAGCCGAAGTTCCTGTAGCAAAACCCTCCCCCTACTCGCACAACTCTCCTCTCTCTTTCTATCTTAGGATCCACTCTCCCAGAGCCACAGGGTATCCGAGTTATCGGGTCAGGCACATACTCGGGTCTAGGCTCACTGGAATGCGGTGGTGAGCGAGGAGTGTAGGTCAGGTTATCGGGTCAAGCCAGGTCTGCAGGTACATGTCACGAACGAGGTTGGGTGAGCGGGTGCGAGGGACCTCACCCCATGAACTAAGGTGAATAGCTACTATCACTTATTCAATTTATGTGCCTCAGCATGCTTCACAGCCAATGATGTGGGACTATCTATGCCCTTCTTTGTGTGTCCGCAGTAGGGGGTCTCCTTCAATTGCTTCAACTCGCGAGGCTCGCATCTTCAGTTGAGGACTTGGACTTGTGCACGAGACACTTCCACGCGACCAGGGGCTTTAACTTGGGACCGAAGTGCCTAGAGTGAGCTTCAAGCAAGCTCAAAGCTTGATCGTCAATGGCAGACAAGGCGAACACCTGAAATCAATGAAACATTCTTTCGGCCACATCAGAACACTCAGGGAGGGTTGCCGGAGCATGGCGAACGTGATGCTGGTGTTCGTGTGCTGTACGGATGTCGGTGAGTGCGTGGTGAGGTCGAACTGTGTGCATGAGATTGGGTGTGTTCAGGGGTGCATGTGGTTGAGTGAAGAGGTGAATAAAGAGAGGGGAAATGATCAGTGAGGTGTGGCAATAGTCGTGGGCTTGTCAGCGAGGGATTTGGTGGTCTGTGGAGGTGGGATGGTCTCACCGGAGGGGTGGCTAGAGATGGACGAGATGGAGTCGTGGAGAAGAGTTAGTGGTCGATTTGAAGTGGGGTGAGTGTGAAGATAAAGTAAAGTAAGGGACTTGGCTAGGAGGTAAGTGGACGAAGTGGGGTAGAGATGGCGTCGAATGTGGTGTTGCTGACACTGGAGATGAAAGCAGCTCCGATGAGGGGGAAATGGCGAGGATGAATGGAAACGGACGTATGCTAGTATGGTGAGATGCAAAGAGGAATAAGGACGATGAATCCATTGCAAGTATGGCAGATGGACGATGAGGTGAAGAAGGAAAGGTCGTTAGACATCGAGGAACCTTCGGGCATGAAAGAGAGAGGAATTTTAGAGGGATCTTGGACAATTTCGAGCATAAGGTGTTCATAGAGCTCTGAAGGTCCTTATAAAGTGTTCTAGGGGGTGGTTAGAGCTTGGGAAGAAAACTTCCCATGCTTGGAAGGTCTCCAGATTTGGGTATTTCTTGAGACCCAAATCTCTCATGCGTTCGCATGAGAGATTGGGAAAAATTCAGAGCACATGGACGAGTTCATACTTGAGAGGATTTCTCAAAGAATCTCCCTTCTAATTTTGGAAGAGATTCTCCAAGCAATCAAGGAGAAATCTCCTGTCAAAGATTGCCGGAGTAGGTTTCCTTCGCGATAATGGTGGAGTGACCTAATTGCGAAGACAACGAAGAAGTTAGGGGGCTGAATGCAAGGGTTTTTGAAAGTTGGGGGTATAAATATAATTAGACAGGACCTTTTTGGAAAGTAGGTCAAGACAAGCTCACCTTTTGTCAAAATTTTCATGCAAACCTAATTTGGACCTAAGAAATTCATTGGTGAAGTTCGATTTGGTTTTGACCACGTTTGACTGGGTAATTTATGTGAAAACCTAAATTAGGGCAAATATCTGTCTGAAACTCCATTTAAGGTCAAGATGGGTTCTAATGGCCAAATTGAAGGTACTAAACCCTAGAGAATATTTTTATATGATTTTTAGAGGGATTAAGTGAATTTTATCCTGACCAGAGCCTTGGTTAATCAAGTGGGTCTATTTCTAGGATTTCAAAAGTCATTTAATTCTTAAAACATATGCAAACCCTTTTCTGCTTGATCTAACCAACTTATTATCCTACTAAGACCATTTGACCTTTATTTAGCCCTTGATAAAACCCATGGTTGTACTGTATTCATGATAAGCTGGTAAAATTACAATTTTAACCCTAGTTACTTATTTTTCTCTCAAAATGGTTATACAGTGAGTTATGATTCTCTGGCGATTATATAAGAGCATTTATTGATTCAATTGGGTCAAAATAAGCTAGTTATGGCTTATGATGGTGTTCCCATCATACCCCCATGCCTAGCTTTTGCTAGTCCCTTAGCAAAGTTTCAGGGTATTCACTTTGATTCTAGACCATAAAATCTTTTATGCTTAAAAGCTTTGATGTGTGCTTTCTTTTGTGTTTAGGTCAAAATGCCGATAGTAGGCCTAAAGGTACTTAAGTACTAACCAAGATCCTGACCTAATGTTTACACGACTAGATCATCCTTTAACAGATATCTCGTTGTAATACAGATGAACTCTCCATGAAAACAAATAAAAATTTATAACTTGAAAATCAAGGTATCCGAGGTCGAACACAGGGAGCAATTTGGGTATTCCAAAACTTGAGAACACAACTTTTAGTAAGAAGCAATAACTAGTTCAACAAAAATGACATGATAATGTTATGGAGAAAATGCTCAAAAAGAATTAGCCGTCGGATATTATATCAAACGTCTTAAAATTGGCCTTCAGTCTCTTCTCTTCTTTTGTTTGCTTTGCTCTGCTGTAGCTATGGTTTGTTGTTCTCCTTTCCTTTTTCTTCCATAACAGCTCCTACTCCTCTTCTTTTTCCTTCCTTTGCTTTCTCTCTTCTCGATTCTCTTCCTGCAGCTAAGTCTTGGCCTTGTCTCTTCTTTAGTTTCCCTCTTCTTTTTCTTCCTCTTCTTCCTTTGGTTGGCCGCTCTTTCTTGCTTCTCCTCTTCGTCTGCCCCTTGATCTCTCTCTTCTTCTTCTTTCTCTTTGTCTACCGCTCCTCTACTATAGTGCATCTCTCTTCTTCTTTTCCTTTTCTTGTGGCAGCTAAGTCCTGCTTCGTTCTCTTGCTACACTTCTTCCTCCCTTAGCTTCCTCTTCCTGCACAATCACCAAACAGCAAAACCTATTTCCCTACACTCCCTGCACATCTCTCTCTCTGTGTATCTCTCTTCGGTACACTCTCCCAGAGCCGAGTTATCTGGTCGATCGCATGCCCAGGTCTAGGCGCACCAGCGTGGGTGTGGTGCACGAGGAGTGCATGGAGGGGTTAATCGGATCCGAGTGCCAGGTCTGTTGGTTAAATGTCACGGACGAGGCATGATAGGTGAGGTGAGGGACCTCACCCCAGTGATTTCGAGGCAAATAGGGAAGAACACAAAATCAATTTCGACCTCTCAGAGAACTCAAGACTTACCGAGGTGGGATTGAAAGTCCCACCCATTTCTACTGGCCTGCAGGAGAGTGTCTTCGTACAATCGACGCAGCTGCAGGTCTCGTGGAACCCACTATCAAGCTAGACTCACTCTCGCACTCAGCCCGCACAGTCTGGAAGCTTGGAACCTGACTCTTGTGGCCTAGAGCTAGAGAACAAGCGAGCTCGTGTGCTTCTTAATGGTGGACGGGAGCTTGACACTGCACGACACAAAAGGAGCCTTGTGGCTCTATCAGACCACAGGAGAACCTTCACCATGTCACGGCGAAGGTGAGACAGGGGTCGGTGTGGCTCAGACTGGCTTAGGCATGCGTGCCTAGGTCGAACTGTGCCCATGGGAGTGGGTGTGTTCGGTGGAAGCATGCAGTGCGTGTGGCGATCTCTGAATGGCTGGAAAATGTTCAGCGGTCGATGGCGGAGGTGTTGAGGATGGTGACAAGACGTGTGGAGGTGTGGAGTGATGGGTGCATCTCGCTGGAGGTTGGCCGGAAATGGGGAAGATGAGGATAGGCAGTGGCTGTCCATGGGTGTTTTGTGAAATAGATTGAGGGAAAAGAAAGAGTAGAAGACGAGGAGCTTATCCGGGGTACTTAGAGCGAAGGGGAGGCAGAGGAGATGGATGGCGCGTTTGTGCCATCGTCAAAGAAGATGACCCTGACGGGGAGATAAAGGTGATGAGGAGGAGGACAGGAAGGCGTGCGCTAGTGTAGCGCAACGTAGAAGAACGAGGTGAAGTGAACCCTGCCGATGGTATGGTAGCAGAGTGACGAAAGGGAGGAAAACTCGCTAGAGCTTGCGGGCTATTTGGCTGGAGAGGGGGGAGATGAATTCTGAGGGAGTCTGCAACCAAATCAAGCTTGAGAGATTTACAGAGGACCGGGGATTCTTTTATACTTGCTGGGCAAGCTTCTAGTGCGTTGAGGGCAAGCTTTCTACCACCGACTTCTCACCGGAGAAGGAAGGTAGTTGGAGATCCAAATCTCTCCTCTGTTCGCACAAGAGATTGGATGCAAATCAAAGATTGCGATTGAGCTCAGACGGAAGGGAATTCCTCAGAGAATCTCCCTTCCAAATCTGGGAGGAGATCTCTAAGGAATCAAGAAGTATTCCCCCTCCATTCCCTACCGGAGAAGGATTTCTCCGCATTAATGTTGGAGGGACCTGTTTGTAATAGTGTCGAGAATGTTAGGGGGGTTTGTGTAATGCTTTTCAAAAGATAAGGGCCAAAATGTAATTAGGTGTACTATTTTGCAAAGTAGGTCAAGATGACCTCCCCTTAGGTCCAAATTTTGGTACAAACCTAATTTGGACCTAAGGAATTCAATGGTGAAGTTGGATTTTAGGTTTGACAATGTTTGACTGGACATTTTGCACACAAACCTAAATTAGGTCAAGTTATGAGCTAGGACCCTAATCTTGGTCTAAACCCTAGGAGATATTTTTCCATGAATTTTAGAGGGTTTTGTTGATATTTAACCTGACCAGAATCTTGTTGAATTAAGCAAGTCTATTTTAAGGTTAAAGAATGTCATGTAATTCCTGGATTGCATATTAACCCATTTTTGATTGACCCAACCCACTTTTTATCTTATTCTGATCATTTGAGCTATATTTTTCCTCTGAGAAATCTCATTTATGTACTGTAATGGTAAAATTGTAATTTTAACATTTATTTCATGTTTTCTCCTCAAAACACTTATTCCTTCAATTAAGCCCTTCTCTAGGTTATGTAGGAGCTTTTATTCTCTTTCTTAGGTCAAAATGGGCTAGTTAGGGCTCATGATGTGGCTCTCATCACCTAACCAACTCTTGCCTCAGTCTACTGCAAAGGTTTCTATGGCCCATAGGAACTAACCTAAGGTTCACTGAACTCCACTGTTAAAGCACCTGTGCTTGTAACATGTTTTAGCCTCGATTCAGTTTGTAGTGCATTTTTGTCAGAGAGAGATAAAGGAATTTTTCTTTGTTTTTGGAGAGTTTTCTCTCTCTTTTCTTTTTATTTCTTGCTTCAGATTGGCTTTACAACACGGCCTGTATCAGATTCCTAGTCCCCATCATCAATCCTTGCAGGGTCCCTACCAATCGATGCTTCGAGATAGCACCACCCAAAGTAACCCCCAGAAACCTGGCTTTTGAGATTTCGAGATAATCCTCCCATGGAGTTATGTAGCTAAATCCAGACCTTTGCAATCGACATTTTGGGATAATGCCGCCTATGGCATCTGAATCAGCATAGGGTATTTACATGCCCCCGGTAGGATATGTAGATATCCTAGGAGACAAGTACTGAGGAGACGATATGTTATTGTGAATCTTAGAGGGGAATTTCCTGCCTCTCAGCGTCGGGAACTCGTCCAAATCAACTTGTGTTGATCAGCCGCTCATAATCTAGGTAACTTTTTAAGAATAATTTAAACGCATTTGCGTGATTTTGATACTTAGGCACACTGAACCAGACTGTGTGTGGATTGGGGTGCTTAGGTTACTGAGTCTTCCAAACCATAGGTCAGTTAACAAGGCCGAAGAATCCCTAAGCCTTAGACCTACTACTTAAGCTTCGCATTTTCCCCAACCTCTTCAGGATTATCCAGATCTTAGTGGGTACTTGAATTTTTAAGCTTAGGATTATAGCCCAAAAGGCATAAAATCAACGTTCCTACTAATCTCTTCTCTGTTTTATTCACACTTTTTGCCATTCATTTTATTTCTCTTGATATGGTCTAGAACTAAGTCAATTATTTAATCTTTTACTAATGACTATCTCTTTTTCATTCTTTTCGAATTGTGCTCCTTTTTGACATTTTTATCTCCTCCCTTTTTCTCCTCAAAATCTGATATGCCATCAAAATTTCCTCTCCTTTCATATTTTTGTTCTTTTACAAAAATTTTTTATTTTTTTGGTATTTTTGGAATATGTAATTTTTCTTTTATGAAACCCTTTCTTGTGTGATGATTTTCGTGGCATTTTGCACTTTAATATCCCCCATGCCTACGATTTGCAATGTCCTCATTATAAATTAGGTGGGTTCGAGTTCAGCTTATTCATTAGAATAGGTGTTGGGTGGGTGAATGGGTTGGGAAGACTGTTGTAGATGATTTCAAGCTCGGGTACATGTACCAGAGGTGCAGTCGGCTGTTCTAATGGATGAACCCTAAAGTGCAATATGAGTTCAGCATAGGATGTGTCAAGAAAGGTTTTGGGTTTTTCAAAATGATGGGTTGCCTCCTGTTAAATGCTGAGTTTTATGCCATCAACCGGGTGCAATGAGCTCAAGGAGAATGGAGGATAAAAGATGTCTTAGCGAAATTTCTATCAGTAAGTTCAATGAACGGTTTGAGTCTCTGATCGTTCACAATAAAAGGTTCTGAATCGTAGCTGAGTTGACTAATTTCGATAGCTCCATTTCAAAAGAATCATCGGATAAGTTAAGGTCCAATCCATTTTGATCTGAGTTTTTCTGGGAACAATTTGAGTTTGGCATCAAAGAGTAGGACTTTTTGACTAGAGAAAAAGATCATTCTAGATATGTGCTTGACATGAATGGCCTTAACCTTATCCTTGTAAATTTGCGAGTTCTCATATGTGTCGTAATTCATCGACCTCGCTCATTTGAAGCTTTTTGTGGGTCCTGCCTTAGAAAGACTAAGATTGCAGTTACGTACTGCAATCTCGACTTTGTGCTCCAATTCGACGGGGAGGTGACATGCCTTCCCGTACACCAATTTGAAGGGAGACAAGCCTAATTGTGTTTTGTGGGCAGTCCTATAAGCACACAAAGCTTCCAAAAGTCAAGATGACCAGTCTTTTCTATTAGGTTGAATACTGACTTGGAGGATTTTCTTGATCTCCTGATTCGAAAGCTCAGCTAGATCGTTGGTTTGGGGTGATAAGGAGTAGAGATTTGGTGAGACACCTCATATTTGGTCATCAGTTATCTGAACTGAGCATTAGTGAAATTGGTCCCTCCATCAGAGATTATGGCACATGGAATCCCGAACCAAGAAAAGATGTTATAATGAATAAATTTGATGACCACCTTATGATCGTTGGCTCGAGCTGGAATGGCTTCAATCCATTTGGACAAGTAGTCAACAGCGAGCAGAATGTACTCTAAGCCATCCGAAATAGGGAAGGGTCCCATAAAATAAATCCCCTAGACATCAAATATTTTACATACAAAAATCGACTGTAAGGGCATCATATCACGGTTGTTCATGTTGCCTAAGGTCTGGCAACGAGTGCTTGCCTTATAGTGATTGTATGCATCTTTGAAAATCATGGGCCAATAGAAGCAGCATTGGAGGACTTTTACTGCGATTTTATGACTTGAGAAGTGTCCACCACATGCCTGGTCATGGAAGAAGGACATGTCCTGAATTTCCTCTTCTGGGATACATCGTCAGATGATTTGATCAGCAACAATGCGGAAGAGATACGGGTCTTCCCAAAAATAGTACTTGGCATTGGAAAGTAATTTGTCTTTCTTGGCCTTCAGCCAATCGAATGGAATCTAATGTGATGCCAAGTAGTTTAATAGATTAGCAAAACATGGAAGGCACGTACTGATAGTCAAGAGGTGATCATCGGGAAAATGTTCCATAATGGGTCCGGAAGGGTCAATCATGCCAGAAGGAAGGCAGGACAAGTGATTAACTACCACATTCTATTTTCCTACCTTATTGCGAATCTCGAGATCAAACTCTTGCAATAGCAAGATCCAGCGGATTAGTCGAGGTTTCGAGTCCTTCTTTGTAAGGAGGTGCCTCACAGCAGTGTGATCAAAGTAAATGATAACACGGGAACACAGAAGATACGATCTGAGCTTTTCCAGGGCAAATACTACGGCTAGCAGCTCTTTCTCAATAACTATGTAGTTACGTTGAGCCTCGTCAAGTGTCTTGCTAGCATAGTAGATGACCACGAGTTTCCCGTCAATTTTCTACTCAAGTACCACACCTACAGTGTAATCAGATGCATTACACATGATCTCAAAGGGTTGAGACTGATTAGCCCATATTTGTGGGCTATTTAAGTATCTAAATGTCTAAACATTAAGTTAATTTTAACATTTAGATAGCATACATTAGGATGTAAATAAATTAACTTGTATTTTTAGCTTAAGTGCATAATTCATGCATTTAGAATTAACCTAGGGTTGCATACATTTAATTAGTTAATTAATTGGGTGCACTATTTTAATTAATATAGAAGTTATGGATTTATGTATAAATAACCATAATTATTTTATTATTTTATTCTTCTTCTCCTTTGCAAGTAACTCCTTCAACTCCACCTCCTCCTCTTGTGCATCACATTGATTCTACAGTGTTTTGAATTTCAAATCTTTGTAGCCATGGCTACAAAAGAGAAGGAAGAGTTGCCGTTGATGAGGAGGCCACCACCCCTTTGTTCCTCACTGTGCTTAGAGGACCTTGCTCCTCATCCATTCCATACCACCGGCCTCCCACCGCGGCAATACAACTCCACCATCATGGGCGTGTGGGGTGACAGCCCACACCACCAAGAGTCTCTGCAACTCCTCCTCACCTCAGCAAGCAACCCACGCCAACCTGCACTCTTGTGCCTTCACCTCCACCGCACCCACCTCCAGCGCACATGCCAACACTATGCGCCATCTACCGACCGCACACCACCTGCAGCCGGCACCATCAGACTCCACCACTCACCCTTGCCTAGCACGTGTTCTCCAGCGCACCCACGCCGACGTGCCATCTGCCCCGCGCGCGTCCTCCAGAAGTGCCTTCACCCCACTTGCCCAAGCCCCTTTGCCTTCACCACGCTCGATTTAGAACACTCTAGCGCTTCCCTACCATCCTACTACCGGTTCCACTAAAACCCCCCCTCACGCACCATTGTGCCTGCAGAGCGTCGCTGCTCCACGTGCCCACGCCCCACGTGCGCTTGTAGTGCCTACAGTGCCCGCGCGTTGCTCCTCTTTATGCCTGCAGCACGCGCAACCAACAATAGCATCCTCCTCCATCACCGCTTCTTTCCTCTGACAGGCTGGCTCTGACCACCATCCATCGAGCCGCCACCACCATTTGGTGCGAATTGGAGAGGGCTACCTTTGGTCGCCAACTCGTCATCCATCTCTCCTTCATCCATTCACAAGCTCCACCCTAAACTAATCCTCCGTTTCAACATCAATTAATAATTACATTTGATGCCATTGCCTCTTTATGCACAAGCTACACACGCATTGTTTGATCTGGAGGATAGTTTAGCAAACTTGATTTTGATCTAATTACGAGTTTAACTAAGTCATTGCCTCCCTGTGGACACGACCCGCTCTCCTGTGAGTGGTTTAATTTAGTTTTAATTATTTTGTTAAGCGATTTTCCACCACTTTAATCCTACAACGATAAATCATCTTAATACATTATTCGAAAGAGAAAATCGTTCTATCAGAGACCAATCAAGGGATTGTAGGATTAGAGCTTGGGTAACTCAATCACGTAGGATCTCAAATGCTTGAGTGCACTCCTTGGAAATTTCAAAAGGGACATCCTTAGATAGCAGATTAGTCAGGGGGCGCATGATCTTTGAGAAGTCTGGAATGAATCGATGGTAAAAATCGACATGCCCCAGGAAGGATCGGATGTCTTTGATCGAGCTAGGCATACGGAGTTTGGAAATCAGATTTATCTTGGCTTGATCAATCTGGATGCCCTTTTTGGAGATGAGATGTTCGAGGACAATTCCTTCAGGCACCATGAAGTGGCTCTTTTGCTAGGAAAAAACTAGATTCACGTCAATGCATCTCCTGAGGATCTGGACCACGTGCAAGAGGCAATAGTCAAATGATTCGCCAAACATTGAGAAGTCATCCATGAAAACTTCCAGATATTCACCTACCATATCTGAGAATATAGCAAACATGCATTGTTGAAAAGTAGCGGGTGCATTGCAGAGACCGAAAGGCATCCTTCGGAATGCATATGTCTCAAAGAGGCAGGTGAAAGTGGTCTTCTCTTGGTCTTCAGGATGGATTGCCACCTGGTTATAGTCGAAGTACCCATCCAAAAAGTAGAAGAATCTATTTCCCGCTAGTTTTCCGAGGGTCTTATTAATAAAAAGTAGTGGGAAAAGATCGCTCTTCGTGGAGGTATTGACTCTTTTGTAATCAATAAAGACTCTCCATGAATTTGCTACATTGGTTGGTATGATTTCTCCGATCTCAGTCGTGATCACGATGAGTCCTGCCTTCATAGGCACAGCCTGGATTGGACTCACCCACTGACTATCAGAGATTGGGTAGATGATCCCAACATCTAACCACTTAATGATCTCCTTTTTCATGACCTCCTGCAGATTAGGATTTAGATGTCTCTGCATTTTACGGGAAGGTCATGTGCCCTCTCCAGTATAGATGTGATGTGTGCAGTAAGAGGGGCTAATACTAGTCAAATCATCGAGAGTCCATCCAATGGCTCTTTGATGTTGCAGGAGAATAGAAATCAGATAGGATTCCAGATCAAGTGTGAGACTAGAGTTGATAATCACAGAAAACTTCTGATTGGAACCCAAAAAGACGTACTTTAGATGATCGAGAAGAGGCTTTAACTCTAAAACAAGGTTATCAGTAGTAGCGGGTGGTTCAAGGTGGGTGTCAAGAGCAAGGAAAGGAGTTATGGTTGTGTCTAGATTGAGTTCGGACTCCTCTAATTGCAGGTTTTGATCCTCTTGTGGTTGATCAGAAGTAATCAGGTTTTCCTCGATATACCAATCGTCAACCACAACCTCGATATCACATATTTTTTCTATAACCCTGCAATTAATCCCTTGCTGGGCCTTAAAGATGTCGATCTTTAGTGTCTAGTTCCCAAATTTTAGTTCAATTTAGCCCTCCTCATAATTAATGTTGGCCCTAGTAGTGGCTAGAAAGGGTTTCCCTAGTATGATTGGCATGTTTTTCAGATTTTTTGAAGCACCATATCCAAGACTATGAAATCCACCGAGAAATAGAAATCTCGAACCCTAACAATGACATCCTCAAGAACTCCCTTAGGTGACTTAATAGATCTATCTGCCAATTGTAATTTCACCTCTGTTGGCTTTAGCTTAGATTCCTCAAGATGGTCAAGTAGAGATGTAGGTATTAGGTTTATGGAGGCTCCTAGATCCAATAATGCTCTATTAAATTGGATATCACCAATTGTACAGGAAATCAAGGGAGTACCTAGGTCTTTCGCCTTAGGTGGGAGCCCACTCAAAATGATGGAGTTGTCTTGCTCCGACAATACGATTGGGCTCCCACTTTTGGTTCGCAGCTTACACTTAGGTGTACACACGTGTTTCAGAAATCGTGCGTAAGCCGATACGTGGTGAATTGCATCCATCATGGGGATGTTTATATGGACCTGTTCAAAGAGCTTGACGAAGTCCTCTTCAGGTGCTTGGGTTTGGTTGTCCTCTTTCCCTTGGTCAAGGCCTCAGGAAATGGAACCTTATATGGTTCCTCTGGAATAGGTCCAGGTTCTTGATCTGGGATAGGGGTATCCCGGATGACTATCCTAGGGTTTAGCTTAGTACTACCAGGCTACAAGTGGCTTGGGTAAGATGGGTCCTGTGTTGCTTTGCCTCTATGGGTCATAACTGAATTCAGTCCTGGCTGGTTCTGGTTTGTTGTAGGTAAAATAGGTGGTTGCTGCTGAAATCTCGAGTACAATGTCGAAGCTTCCATCCTGTTGGGCGATGGAGCCGAAGAGGCCTGATAAACCATGTGGGCTTGGCCTTGATTTGGGTTCATAACATGCCTCTAGCTTGGCACGTTACTGGGATTAGGTAGAGGCTATGATGGGAGTGTACCAGATTGGTGGGAATTTTCCATCTGGGCAAGTTGATTGTGAACCTCTGTGATCTCGTCTCTGTGTTGTTTCTGCATAGCCACATTCATCTTTTGAGTGTCAGCTAGAGTCTAAAGGATGAGAATCATTTGATCTGTCTGAGTTGGCCCAGATTGATAAGTGGGGTTGGGCTGAGGCTGAGGCGGCTAATATGGACGAGAAGCTTGTTGACAGGGTTGATATTGTGGTCTTTGATTTTGGTTGTTTCCCGCCACATGAAATTAGGATTATTTCACCATCCAGGGTTATGGGTATTAGAGAATGGGTCAATTTGGATGGCGTTGAGGTCCTCACAGATCTGAGGAACCTCAGAAAAGTCAGAGTATGAGGGTTAAGAGTTCCCCCAACTAGAATAGGTAGGTTCGGAGTTTCCTCCAGCCCTAGAGTCAGATGGGGGTGGATACGAGTCCATCCCCTGACAATATCGGTGGTAGATGTTATGCACAGCTTCCCTCCCAAAGGGCGATTGTGCGAACAAGCTTTGCGCAGAGGTGGCTCACTACAGATGTCGAGTTAGCTCATCCACCTTCTTCTCAATAATAGTGACCTTGTCCAAATGATCGGCCATCAGTTCCAAGTCGATAGAAGAGGATAGGCCCTGTGTCTCATGTGATTCCCTTGGATTTGTCGATGCATGGGCATTCCCCGGTCGAATATGTCCATGGAGTCATTATTGATGGAGTTCTCGCACAAATTCCCGAGAATCTCCCACATAATGTCTTTGTGTTGACCCATGATATTTCCTCTACAAGTTGCATTGACGAATAATTGGATACTTCATGGAGTCCCTGGTAAAAAGACTGTACTTGTTCCCATTTAGGAACTCCATGATGGGGGCACTTTCGCATGAGATCTAGGAAATGATCCCATGCTTCGTGAAGTGGTTCTCCAGGCTGTTGTGTGAAGTGCGTGATCTGGTGTCGTAAAGCATTCGTCCGACCAACTGGGAAGAACTTTTTCAAAAGCTCAGATTGTAGTTCAACTCATGTGTTGATTAGACGCATTCGAGTCTGATACCAGTGAGTTGCTTTGTCCATGATAGAGAAGGAGAACATTTTCATGAGAAGAATACCCTAATTCTGAACATCTGACCTAAAGTTATGGGCCAGATGCTTGAGCTGTTTAATGTGCTGGAAAGGATTCTTTGAATTGAGCCCATGAAATTTCGAAATAGCAAGAATCATGTTGGTTTTGAGTTCAGTATCAGGACCTCCAACCAGGATTTGGACTCGAGGTTCGATCTCCACTGCAGCGGGATTGTAATGATCTTGCATCATAGGATGCTGCGGTGGATTCACAAAGGCATGAAATGAATCATTAAGGCACTGAAGTTGATTTTTGACATTATTCTCTTCTGCTGCAGGTTGTGCCATGATGATGGATGAAGGAGAATTAGGCTCAGATGAATCAGAAGAGATGTCTATGTGATGGGGTTGCTGCACAAACATGAAAGTCATGGCCTGGCCTCGATGTGAGTGAATATCTAATGGAGGCCTCAAGGGTGGTCTTAAGGACCTCCTACCAAACATGCTTCGATGGACTGGATGAGAATAGAATGTGATGGACCCAATCAAGACACCCAAAAATTTTGGTTGACTATAAAGGTTCGGGGCGGATGATACCCCTTAATCAAAAAGCTGTCCACCTGTGAATTACCTAGGCAGCTGGAGAGGAAGAGTCCCGCAAAGACCCCTACACGGTAGAGCGCCCCCACAGGTTACAGGGTTTCCCCCACCTGACCTCTCTTGTCACCGATGTTCTAGGAGACTAGAATGGGGACTTGACCTCTTAAGTCTACCAGTTTTATTAAGAGCAAGGGTGCTTAGGATTTCACTTCAACTTTAAGATGTATTGAGTGCAAAAAGTGACTTAATTTAAAGATTGGTTGACCCAACAAGGTAGGTCAAGTTCACCTATTTGTCCTTTGAGAAATCTAGGTCCTTTTAGGATTCAAGTGGGATTAAGAGCCTGATTTTTAGGGTTTGCTTGAATAGATCAATTCAATCAAGGCTTAGGCACACATTATTTTGGAAAGATCCATTCTTGATTAAGCAAGTGTGTCTCTAAAACCCTAACTTGGAATCCATACTTTGCTTTTGTTTTGGTCTAATTTAGTTTGTCCAAATGTGGTATCTAGGGCTCAAACATGAATGTGATGGCCCTAGTTACCTTAAATGGGTGCACAAATCAAGTTTTGTTGTTTAAATCAAATCAACCAACTTGATGAATTATCTTAGAATGGAAAGAAAGTAGCCCTAATTGATTTTTTTCCTTTTTAACCTTTTCGGAATCAGGGGCTTAAGAGAGAGAGTAAATAGAATTCACCTGCCCCTGGTGTGTTTGTTGTGCAATTGATCTTTCTTGAATGTATCTTCTCCTTAAAACAACTATAGCAAAAGAAATATAGCAAGTTAGAATATGAATCATGAATTGCAATCAAGAGTTCTAAATTGCTTGTTGCTCCACGACAACGGTGTCAAAATGTTTAATGCAGAGAAATGGAGTTTAAAATAAAGTGTTGTAATATAGTCAAAATCTCTTTGAAAACAAATACAATTTTTATTACTTGAAAAGGTTCCGAAGTCGAACACAGGGTGCAATATGGTATTTAGAAATCAAGATCACAATTCAAACTAAATGAATTTGTAATAATATTAGTATCAATGTGCAAAAGATGCGAGTAAAATAGTGATTTAGATCACCAAATACTCCTACAATATCAACTAAGGAACTCAATGTATATGTATGAAATGACAGCTCAGATCTGTTGTCTGATTTTGAAATCAGACGACTTAAAGTCTGATGTTCATCTTCTTCTTCTTTTCTTCTTTCTTTCTCTGACTCTTCTTTTCTTTTGCAGTTTCTTCTCTTTCTTCAGCTACTGCTTCCTCTTTCTCTGCTTCAGCTATGACCTTCTCTTCCTCTCTAAGCCTTCTTCTTCTCTGGTCCTTCAGCTCTGCAATCCTCCTCTTCTTCTTCTTCTTCCTTCTCTGAATTTCCAGTTCAGAATCCAGATAAGTGTCAGCTGAAGTTCCTGTAGCAAAACCCTCCCCCTACCCACGCAACTCTCCTCTCTCTTTCTCTCTTAAGATCTGCTCTCCCAAAGCTGCAAGGTATCCAGGTTATCGGGTCAGGCACATACCCACGCTCAGGATCACCGGCATGCGGTGGTGGGCAAGGAGTGCAGGTCGGGTTATAGAGTTAGGCCAGGTCCATGGGTACGTGTCGCGGATGAGGCTAGGTGAGCAGGTGAGAGGGACCTCACCCCGTAAACTGAGGCAAACAGCTACTATCACTTATTCAATTTATGCGCCTCAACACGCTTCGCAGCCGACGTTGTGGGAGCGCTTGATCGTGCTTTTTTAAGTCAGTTGCATTGTAGTGCAGGTGACTAAGCATTGACAAAAAATAAGAATTTATAACTTAAAAATCAAAGTATCCGAGGTCGAACATAGGGACCAATTGGAATTTATTCACTAATTGCAATAACGTAATTGAACACTTAGAATTACTCAAAACTTAATTCAGAATATAAATGTAGGAGTTTAAAAGTCAATTGTGGAAAAAATATAGAAATTGGATGTCTGATTCTATGATCAGACATCTTAAATAGATATCTCTCTTCTCTCCTATTTCCTGTATGCTTCTTCTTCTTCTTCCTTTCTTTCTCTGATTTTCCTCTTTCCTTAGCTCTTTCTCTTCTGTTCTTTGGTCGTCTGCTTCTTCTTCCTTATTTCTTCCTTGTTCTTTGCTTTTGATTTTCTCCTTCTTTTTCTGTCTTTACTTGTCTTTTTCTTCAGTCGTCCTTAGCTTTGGCTTTCTTCCTTTTCTTTGGCACAGTGTCTCTTTCTCCTTCTTCCGCTCTACGAGTCTTCTTTCTTCTTCCTTCTTCAGCCTTAGCTCTGCTTCCCTTGGCTTCAGCATTTCTTCTTGCTTTGCCTTTCCTTCTCTTCTAACTTCTCTTATCTGCAACTAAGTGTCAGCTTCAGTTCAGCTGTGCCTTCCCTAGGCTTATCTTCCCTGCTGCGCCTTTCTTCCTCCTTCTTCCCTGCACACACTGAAGATCAAAACCTACCCATCTACCCACCCCTGCATCTCTCTTGCTCAATTCTCTCTTTGGTATGCTCTCCCAGAGCCAGGTAATCGGGTCGGTCGTGTGCTCTGGTCCAAGCGCACCAGCGTGGGTGTAGTACGCGAGGAGTGCACGAATAGGTTAGTCGGGTCGGGTGCCAGGTCTGTAGGGGAGTTTCATGGACAAGGCGTGGTAAGGGAAGGGACCTCACCCCTGTGTGTCTCGAGGCAAATAGAGTAAAACACAAAATTATTTTATCCCACGAGCCTCACTCCTGCATTCACGAGGTGGGACTAAATGTCCCACCTGCTTCTGCACTTTCACCTGCAGGAGCTCCTTCTTCCAATTGCTGTAGCTAGAGGCCTCACAGCGCTAATTTCCTAGACAGACGAATGCACAACACCAACCCAAGCCTTCTGTACCTGGGACCCTGGAGTGCTTCAGCCTAGGCTAAGCTTGCGACCTTCTTGAGCCGTCGCTAATGGCAGCTGGTGCTCAGATCTGCCACACATGAATACGGCCTGGTGGCCCCATTAAAATGCATGGGAAGCTTCATCGTATCAAAGCGAAGGTGGCACAGTAGGTGGCAAGCCATGGGGCAGCCTAGGCTTGCGTGCCTAGGTTGCCCTGTGGCCAGGCTTATTGGTTAGGTCAGGGGGCATTTAGGGAGGTGTTGGCAGTCTGTGAGTGGGTGGAAAATGTTCAGTGGTCGATGGTGGAGGTGAAGAGGTTGGTGGCGAGATGTGTGGAGGTGTGGAGTGATGGATGCATCTCGCCGGAGGTTGGCCGGAGATGGGGAAGATGGCGGTGGACAGTGGCAGTCGAGGGGTAATTCATGAAATAGATTGAGGGGAATTGAAGAGGGGATAGATAGGAGTAAGTCTAACCTAATTAAGTGGATGAAGGGGGATAGATGGCGACTGGCAATACCTGCTGTTGTTGGAGAAGACGGCGTCCAGTGGAGGGAGACGGCGACGACGACGAGGTAGAGATGCTCGCGCGAGTGTTGTGCGATGCGGAGGAAGATGGTGAGGATAGCTCTGTCACTGGTATTGTGGCAGAGCGACTAGAAAGAGGATGGAGGCTCTCCGGAGCTCGCTGGACCACTTGACAGGAGGAGAAGTGGATGAAATTGCGGTGGATCTCTGGCCAAGTCAAGCTAAAGATGTGCAGCTAGGGTTGAGGATCCTTTTATAGATACTGGTAGGGGCTCCTGTGCTTGGTAGACAAGCTTCCAAGCATGCGAATCCTCGCCAGAGATGGAAACTATCAGAGACCCAAATCTCTCGTGCATTCGCACGAGAGACTGGGTGCAAAACAGAGATTAGGATCGAGCTCAGATGGAAGGGAATTCCTTAGAGAATCTCCCTTCCAAATCTGGGAGATCTCTAAGGAATCAGGGAGTACTCCCCCTCCATTCCTCGTCGGAGTAGGATTTCTCCCCATTAATGGTGGAGGGACCTATTTGTAAGAGTGGTGAGGAAGTTAGGGGGGTCTGTGCAATGGTTTTCGAAAGATATGGGCCAAAATGTAATTAGTGTACTATTTTGTAAAGTAGGTCAAGATGACCTCCCCTTAGGTCCAAGTTTTGGTACAAACCTAATTTAGACCTATGGAATCCAATGGTGAAGTTAGATTTTAGGTTTGATTACATTTGATAGGATATTTTGCATAAAAATCCAAATTAGGTCAATTAATGAGCTAGGGCCCCGATCTTGTTCAAAATAGGTTCCAAAGGCCAACTTGAAGGTTCTAAACCCTAGGGGATATTTTTCCATAAATTTTATAGGTCTTACTTGATTTTTATCCTAACTAGAACCTTGTTGAATTAAGCGGGTCTGTTTTAGGGTTACAGAATGTCATTTAATTCCTAGACTACCCATTTCTGACTAAACCAACCCACTTTTTATCTTATTCAGACCATCTGAGCTATGTTTTGCCTCTGAGAAATCCCTTTTATGTACTGCAATGGTAAAATTGCAGTTTTAACCTTTGTTTCTTATTTTCTTCTCATAACACTTATTCCTTGAATTAAGCTCTTCTCTAGGTTATGTAGGAGCTCTTATTCTCTTTCTTAGGTCAAAATAATCTAGTTAGGACTCATGATGAGGCTCTCATCATACCCCCATGCCTAGCTTTTGCTAGTCCCTTAGCAAAATTTTAATGTTTTAACTTCTGTTCTAGACCCTGAGTGTCTATCATTAGTTATGATAAGTGCTTTTCTTTTTCTTGTGATTAGGTTAAGAATGCTGACAATAGGCCTAGAGGTACTCAAGTACCAACCAAAATCTGGACCTAACCTGCTTTTGCCTTAGTCCTCCACAAAGCTTTTTAAGGTTTGCAGAAAGTAACCTAGGGTTTGTTGGATTCCGTGGTTGAAGCACCCATGCTTAAGACATTTTTAGCCAAGGTTCAGTTTGCAGTGCATTTTTTGTAAGAGAGAGACAGAGGATTTATTTGTTTGGAGAGCTTTCTCTCTCTTTTCCTTTTATTTCTAGCTTCAGATTGGCTTCTCAACATGGTCCTATCGGATTCCTCGTTGTTGAACGTACGAGTTGCTACGCTAAAGTGTTTAGTTTTGAAAACCTTGTCGTTGTAGTTTGAAAGTAAAGAAGTGGTGTTCAATAAATATAATTTATACCAAAATGGAAATCCTAAGTCGAACTCAGGGAGGCTACGTTGATCTATATTCACAATTATATTTTTTTTAGAATTTTTCTTGAAAAGTGAGGCGATGTAATTACAATGAAGCCATAATAACAATCAGACTAAACAAAAGGGAGAGAGAGAGAGAGAAAACATGCATTCAATAATTCAAAATGTTTATACAATAAAACCAAATAAGAATTACACTAGAAAGCAGGAAATCAGCTACACTAGAAAGCAGGAAAATTCTACACTTGAAAGCTATAAAGAAGAATGGGAGAGAGAAGTTATCCTCCTTGACGATCGCTTGTAGGACAAGCCGGACAGGACGATGCCTGGACGAAGGAGGACAAAGCAGAAGAATGGGAACGGGGTAGCACGTTGTCGTCGTCGCAGGATCCGCTTCCGAACGGGGGACAAAAAATTGACTATCTCACGAGAAGCATCCCAGGTGTGGGACAAGCTTCTCTTGAGCTTTGGAGAGGGAGAGAAGAGAAGGAAGGGATGAGAATTTCGTGTGGAGGGGGTCTCCTTTTATAGTTGCAAGGAGTGGGGGCAATTTGGTCATTACAACTTTAAAAACATTAATTCAAGACCATTAGTGATGGATAAAACTGTCGCTAAAGGTCCGAATGTGGGTGCAGTGGGTGGACATTTTAAGGCACGCGCATCCACAGCCGTTGGATAAAGATACAACGGCCCAGATCGTGCGTTGGATTTCCTTTGGAGAGGCAGCGACAGTCTTGAGGGTCGATTGGATGGCTAAGATGGCACCACGTGGCACCATCTTGGCCGTCCATCTTCTAGATGATGTAGATAGTGCCACGGTTGTCGGATTGAGTCGATTTTCGCACCGTTAGGCTACGATCATCGATCCAAATCCATCCATGCAGTCAGATTTGTTGTTTGAAGTACGGATTCACACCATCCTGGATCTTGATCTTTTAGGGTTCCCCGATCTCAATCTGATGCTACAGATGCCTGATTAGGGCGATCTTAGAGTCATTGAACTCCAATCGTCGCCCTGATCACATCTGTACGATTGGATCTTCGATTCGAGGCCCCGATTAAAACTTTTCCCTATCCATGAACATAAAAGGAGACAATTAACCTCCATTTTATTCAAACTACACTAAATGCAAGATGATGCATGTTATGCAATATTTATAGCATGCAATGCGATCCTATGCTTAAGAACATGCATAAATAGACATCTTAAGTAGTGTAAACATCTTTACATCACTCGTCCCCATCATCAATCCTCAAAGGTCCCTGGCAATCGATGCTTCGTTATAGCACAGCCCATGCAACCCCCAGAACCCTAGCTTTCGAGATTTCGAGTTAATCTCGCCCATGGCGTTCTGTGGCCGAATCCAGACCCTGGCAATCGCAATTTCGTGATAATGCTGCCCATGGCATCTGAACCAGTAGAGTGCTTAAATGCATTCGGTAGGTTATTTAAATATCCTAAGAGACAAGCATCGAGGAGATGATATGTTGTTACGCATCTTCGAGGGGAATTTCTCGCCTCTCCGCACCAGGGACTCATCCAAATCAACTTGTGTTGATCGGCCACTCCTAATCTAGGCAACCTTTTCAAAACATTGAAATGCTTTTTGCATGATTTTGATATTTATGCGCATTGAACTGGACTGTGTGGATTAGGGTGCTTAGGTTACCGAATCCCACAAACCAAAGGTCAGTTAACGAGGTCGAATACTTCCTAAGCCTTAGACCTAATACTTAAGCTTCACATTTTCCCCAACCTCTTGTGGATTATCCGAATCTTAGCGGGTACATGAATTTTTAAGCCTAAGGGTCTAGCCCAAAAGGCCTAAGATCAGCATTCTTGCTGATCTCTTTTTGTGTTTCCTTAGCACTTTTCTTTCATTTTTCTCTTTTTCTTGATGTGTTCTAGAACTTCGGTTAATTCCTTAATCACTTACTAATGATTATCTCTTTTTCTTTTTCATTTTGTGCTCCTTTTTGTCATTTTTGCTCTTTTTCTCCTCATAATTATGTGGCTCACAAAATTTCCTCCCTCCATTTTTTTTATTTTTTTTTATAATTTTTTCAATGTTTTTGTGTTTTTGACATATCTGAATTTTTTTGTGAGAATCCTTCTGACTTTTTCTTGGTTCTGTATGTATGCACTTTATCACCCCCCATTCCTTAGTTTTGCAATGTCCCATTGCAAACGGAGGGTGCGAAATAGTGTTGAGGTTAGGGACTTAGAACAGGATACATCGGGTGGGTGAATGGGTCAAAAATGACTGATGTGGATGATTTCAATCTCTGGTACGTGTACCAGAGGTGGGATCAACTGTCTAAGGCTGAACTCAAGGTGCAATGGACATGGAATATAGATAGATAATCAGACGGGTTCTATTTTTGGAATGACAGGTTGCCTCCCGTTAAGTGCTAATTCAACGCCTTCAGCCGAGCAGAACATGGGGTGGAGAGGGAGTGGTCAAATCAGTGGAATTTTGTAAAACAAGCATCTTGATTAAGAGCCTGGTTGGTCCAAGCAGGTGCTTGTTAAGATCAACTAGCTGATGATGCAGCCCAAACCCAATCAGTTTAGTGGGTCAATAGATGTAGATCAACAGATGCAAAACCCACCATATTCAATGTGGCTCGGTTGGATATGGCAGTGAAAACTCAGGGTTAGGCTGAGTCGAATTAGCCTTGTTAGAGTAGGGTTCCGAAAAATAATCAATGCATGGTGTGGAAACCCTACAAGGGTGATCAGAGAATGATGGATTATGTTTTTCAGTCTAATCAATACCCGATACCTGGTATAGATGTCGAGTTGAATCATCTGCAAACGGCTCAGTGAGTAGTGAATAAGAATAGAAATTGAGTCCGGTTGTGGTTCGAGGTAGAGAACGGGTTTTGATCAGTTTTGTATGTGTGGAAGAGGTGGCTTCAATGAGAATTGTGTATGAGTGCTCTTCTAGAAAGGAATGACAGGTGGTCTCATGCAGAGAGTCCTCATAGTAACTAAAATCGAATATAGAGAATGAGTCATGTGAGATGAGGTCGTAGATTGGCTTGCTGTAATCAGGAAGCAGATTTTCTCCGATGTTATGGTCAGATTCGAAATCGTCGGAGAGTTTGCGAAAATCAAAATCTGAATGAGATTCAAGATCATGAGTTCCACCATAGAAAAAATCATATGTTGTAGATTCAGCAGCCTGACTGGGGTCTAGTCTAGATGTCAGTTCTGAGCTTAAAAAGGTGTCCTTATCTGGTAGAGGCTCAGGTTCCAAGCTGGTAGGATAGACCCAATTGAAACCCCACTAGTCCAACACCTCAGTTTCTATATCGTGAAATGGTATGACATCCAAAAAATCGATTGGTTCCTCTGAGGATGTTGGCGAGGAATATTCATCAACTAGAGGCCCAAAATCGTATTCTTCATTGCAAAATTGATCTTCCTCATATGGGGCCTTGAAATCTTCCCAATAGGTTTCAGATCTAGATTCTGGGCTTAGGATGTTGGTTGAATCACTAGAATCTGGGTTCGAATAATCTTCGAGGGTCACCTTATCAAAATAAGGGATGGAATTTACACCCTCGAGAGGTTTAGTTCTACTCTCATTACTGCAGGAGTTTTGCAATTCTAAGCCAGGGATTCAAGGTTTAGAGTTGGCTCAACATTGTGTTCTCCTACATTTGGAACTTCCCAACCTTCTTCAATATCAGGCACATTGTACTCCATCTAGGTTGGGAATCCACAACCATTTTATGCCTCAAACCTGAGACCAGATTGATCCTCAATGTTGTCCCAGGATGGTTCATCCTTTGTTTGTGGTATATACGGGTATTTATGGTCGATAATTTGTTTTAATAATCCCATTATCTCTTCCTATTTTTCAAGATCATCTTGGTGTTGCTCCCAAAGTCGAGGATTTGTCATGCATTGAAGGAATTCAAGATTGTGTAATTTTTCTATCTCAATGTATCCTGTGATGAGCATGTCTCGGGTTGATCCTTTTGTGGCTTCTGTCAATAGTACTTGGGCACAAGTTATGATGAAGGTTGTGGCTGTTGGGACATCAACCTGAATGTTTTCTACTGGTGTTGAGGTTTTGTCTTCTTCTTCATAAAATTTTAGGGCATCCTCAATCATCCTATCTCTCATGGATCTCTGATATTTAGGTCTCTTGAATGGTAGTCCTAAGTAGTTTGGCTTCATATTTGGATCAGGTGGTGGAATCAAGATGTAGAATCGGAGTTTGAATCAAGATATACAATCAAGTTATGAAGCGATTAAATCTGAAAAGAGTCCCACTAAAAATGTATGTGTGTGCTCTAAAGAGAAAAGTTGAGAGATTGGAGATGTTTTTTTGACCCAATCGAGGCACCCAAAAATGTTGGATGACTATGGAGGTTCGGGGAAAATGATACCCTTGGATTAGAAGGTCGTCCACCTGAGAATTACCTGGGCAGCTAGAGAGGGATAGTCCTGCAAAGACCCCTACACGGTAGAGTGTCCCCACGGGTTACAGGGTTTCCCCCACCCAACCTCTCTAGTCACTGAGATTCTAGGTAGACCAGAATGGGGACCTTGACCTCTTAAGTCTATCACTTTTATTTCAAAGGTGTTTTAGGGTTTTCACTTGAACTTTAGCTATTTTGATGTTCTGACCTAATTAGGAGGTTGGTTGACCCAAGGGGTCAACTTCATCTGACCTGTCCTAAAGATGGCCGAATGATTCTAGCCTTGGGACCTAGAGACCAACCTGATTTGACTCCCAGTTTATTAGGTCCAAGATTTTAATATTCAAGTGCTGTTAGAGCTCAATTTTTAGGGTTTGTCTTATTTAGATCTCTTCAATCAAGGGCTTGGGTCGCACACTGATGCGGGAGTGTTCATTTCCTTTTCTACAAGCATGTGTGACTAGCACTCCAAAAACCTACCGTTGAAACCCTAATTTAGTTCTATTTCCAATCCTCTTTTCTTCTTGAAAAAGGTTCCCTTTCGACTTCAAAGCAAGAAATGTGTTGTCCGCAGAGATTAAACGTGATTTCTATTAGGCACAGGAATTTGTGGGGTAGGATCTAAAAAAAATTTCTCCAACTTCAAGAAGGTTTGAAAATTTTTCGCAAAATCAGGAAACGTTTGCCTTAAGGATGGTGATTACTATAGTAAGAAGGAAATTGATTCTTAAATTAATTGCTTTCTTTTGTCTTTCAAGGATTAGGGGATGGTTTAAGGAAGAAAAGAGATTACCTGCCCTGGAGTAGTTGACTTGTGGAAGGGATCTTCTCGTGAAATACCTTGCAAGATCACAAGAAAGCAAAGTAGGGCAAGTTAGTGTTCAATATGATCAAAAAGAATGTAGAGACTAGTGATAAATTACGCGTTGCTTCCCGGCAACAGTGCTAAAATGTTGGTAGTGCTTGATCGTGCTATTTTAAGTCAGTTGCGTTGTAGTATAGGTGACTAAGCGTTGACAACAGATATGAATTTATACCTCGAAAATCAAACAATCCGAGGTCGAACACAAGGAGAAAATGGAATTTATTCACTGATCTCAATAATGTAATTGAACACCTAGAATTACTCAAAACTTAATTGAGAATATAAATGCAATAGTTTAAAAGTCAATTGTGGCAAAAATAGAGAAATTGGATGTCTGATTCTATGATCAGATATCTCAAAAAGATATCTCTCTTCCCTCCTATTTCCTGTCTGCTTTTTCTTCTTCTTCCTTTCTTTCTCTGATTTTCCTCTTTCCTTAGCTCTTTTTCTTCTGTTCTTTGGCCCTCTGCTTCTTCTTCCTTATTTCTTCTTTGTCTTGTGCTTTTGCCTTTCTCCTTTCTTTGTCTCTGCTTGTCTTTTCCTTCAGCCGTCCTTCTTAGCTTTGGCTTTGTTCCTTCTCTTTGGCACAGTGTCTCTTTCTCCTTCTTCTTCCTCTACGAGTCTTCTTCTTTCTTCTTCCTTCTTCAGCCTTAGCTATGCTTCCCTTGGCTTCAACCTTTCTTCTTGCTTTGTCTTTCCTTCTCTTCTGACATCTCTTATCTGCGGCTAAGTGTCAGCTTCAGTTCAGCTGTGCCTTCCCTAGGCTTATCTTCCCTACTGTGCCTTTCTTCCTCCTTATTCCCTGCACACATTGAAGAGCAAAAGCTACCCATCTACCCACCCCCGCATCTCTCTCTCACAATTTCTCTCTTCGGTATGCCCTCCCAGAGCCGGGTAATCGGGTCGGTCGTGTGCCCGGGTCCAGGCGCATCGGCATGGGTGTAGTGCATGACGAGCGCATGGATAGGTTAGTCGGGTAGTTGCCAGGTCTGCGGGGGAGTGTCACGGATGAGGCGTGGTAAGGGCGAGGGACCTCACCCATGTGTGTCTCGAGGCAAACAAAGTAAAACACAAAATCAATTTATCCCATGAGCCTCACTCCTGCGTTCACGAGGTGGGACTAAATCTCTCACCCACTTCTGCGATTTTGCCAGCAGGAGCACCTTCCTCCAATTGCCACAGCTGGAGGCCTCGTAGCGCTAATTTCCTGGACAGATTGATGCGTGAGACCAACCCAAGCCTTCTGGACCTGGGACCCTGGAGTGCTTCAGCCTGGAGCAAGCTTACGACCTTCTCGAGCCGTCGCTAATGGTGGCTGGTGCTCAGATCTACCACACATGAATACGACCTGGTGGCCCTGTTAAAATACAAGGGAAGCTTCACCGTATCAAGAAAAAGGTGAGATGGAAGGTGGCAGGCCGCGGGGCGGCCTAGGCATGCGTGCCTAGGTCACCCTGTGGCCGGGCTTATGGGTAAGGTCGGGGAGCATTTAGGGAGGTGTTGGCAGTCTGTGAGTGGGTGGAAAATGTTCAGTGGTCGATGGCGGAGGTGAAGAGGTTGGTGGCAAGACATGTGGAGGTGTGGAGTGACGGATGCGTCTTGCCGAAGGTTGGCCGAAGATGGGGAAGATGGCGGTGGACAGTAGCAGTCGAGGGGTAATTCGTGAAATAGATTGAGGGGAATTGAAGAGGGGATCGAGAGGAGTAAGTCTAACCTAATTAAGTGGATTAAGGGGGAGATATGGCGACTGGCAGTACCTACTATCATGGGAGAAGACGGTGTCTAGTGGAGGGAGACGGCGGCGACGATGGGGCTAGAGATGCTCGCACGGGTGTTGCGTGATGCGGAGGAAGATGGTGAGGACAGCTCTGCCTCTGGTATTGTGGCAGAGTGACTAGAAAGAGGAGGGAGGCTCACCGGAGCTTGCTGGACCACTTGACTGGAGGAGAAGAGGATGAAATTGGGGTGGATCTCTGGCCAAGTCGAGCTAAAGAGGTGCGGCCAGGGTTGTGGATCCTTTAATAGATACTGGCAGGGGCTCCTGTGCTTGGAAGACAAGCTTCCAAGAGTGAAAATCCTTGCCGGAGATGGAAATTGTTGGAGACCCAAATCTCTCATGCGTTCACATGAGAGATTGGTGCAAATCATATATTAGGATCGAGCTCACAAGGAAGGGAATTCCTCAAAGAATCTCCCTTCCAAATTTGGGAGATCTCTAAGGAATTAGAGAGTACTCCCCCACCATTCCTCGTCAGAGTAGGATTTCTCCACATTAATGTTGGAGGGACCTGTTTGTAAGAGTCACCAGGAAGTTAGGGGGTTCTTTGCAATGGTTTTCAAAAGATAGGGGCCAAAATGTAATTGGGTGTACTATTTTACAAAGTAGGTCAACATGACCTCCCCTTAGGTCCAAATTTTGGTAAAAACCTAATTTGGACCTAAGGAATCTAATGGTCAAGTTGTATTTTCGCTTTGACCACGTTTGATTGGAAATTTTGCAAACAAACCCAAATTAGGTCAATTAATGAGCTAGGACCCCAATCTAGGTCAAAATAGGTTCCAAAAGCCAACTTGAAGGTTATAAACTCTAGGGGATATTTTTACATGAATTTTATAGGGCTTAATTGATTTTTATCCTGACCAAAACCTTGTTGAATTAAGCGGGTCTATTTTAGGGTTATAGAATGTCATTTAATTCCTAGACTACAATGAACCCATTTCTGACTGAACCAACCCAATTTTTACCTTATTCAGACCATTTGACCTATGTTTTGCCTCTTAGAAATCCCATTTCTGTACTGTAATGGTAAAATTGCAGTTTTAACCTTTGTTTCTTATTTTCTTCTCAGAACACTTATTCCTTGAATTAAGCTCTTCTCTAGGTTATGTAGGAGCTCTTATTCTCCTTCTTAGGCCAAATGAGGTAGTTAAGGCTCATGATGAGGCTTTGATTACATAGAAATCGTAGGTCTTAATTGACCTAGACTAAGCTAGGACTTAGCATAAGTTAGGGCTATTCATGCATACATACGCATTATCTGCATCTTTACTGACGTCCTTTAGCTGTGCATGAAATGATCTTATAATTTTTTAATTAAGTAGATTATGTCGATTGCAGGCAATAAGTAGATCTGGAGGCGGATCTGGAGCAGGATTTGAAGCTGGATCAGGAATAACGGGAGTTGTAGTAGAGCTGGAGTAGAAGGCTTAGCTTAGATATAGGAACAATAATGTAAGGGAGTTAAAGGTTTTCTATTCTATTAAATAGTAACAAAGGAGTAAAATGTGAAGTGCATAGGTCCATCCTAGGGCTAGGATAGCCTAGAACTTCCCCAAGCCTTAGCCACCCTTAGATTAGGTCACAACACTCTAAGAAGCTCGAAAACCCTAGTTCCAACCTTTATCTGGATATCCAGATAAGTTATAGGACGTTCAGGACCCTTAGCCATCTCCTACACACTTCAAAGCCACTTCTGCAATGTTATTGGACATCCAGACACTTTGTCAGACGTCCAATATCTGCAAAATACCCAAAACAGAACCCAAAATCCCTCTTGACTCTGATAGGACGTCCAGACAACAAGTCTGGACTTCTGATTTTTGAGTATAAGACGTCTGACACTATTATTAGACGTCTGATACTGCTCTCCAATTCCTATTTTGAGATTTAAGCTTTGATCTTGGATCTCTAGGTCCCTAAACCCAATTCCAACCCCATAGGAACCTAAATTAAGGTGCCCTAACCCTAGTACATCACCTCTAGACATCCCTAAGGACCTAATTAGGTACTCACTAAACCTAATTGACTTGGATCTTAGTCAATTCCATCATCCTATTCAATTGGACTCATTGAGTCCAATTTAGCCCTGATCTGAGCACACACTGTCCAATTGGACTCAGTGAGAGTCCAATTGACCTATACCTAAATTAATTGAGTTGTTTTACTCTCAACTAAGTTTCCACACACTGAATTAAACTTGTATTAACTCTAATTTCACTTTACCTTAGTTAATTAGGGTTTAAAACCCTAATTTGAGACACACATTGACCTAAACCCACTAGAAACTAACCTAATCAACCTAGCCACCTATGTTTCGAGCCACACACACCCACACACACCATCCACTCGAAAGTACCTAGCCTAGAGTTCTCTAGAGCTCTCTACCATGTGTGGTTGCCTTGGTTGCCAAAATTAGCAACCAAGATCCATTCAAATTTTAGATCCACATTTGGTGGATCTAAAAACCACCATCCATCCTCTCTCTCTCACTCTCCCACGAGCTCCCACCATAGGCCTCTCTAGAGAATTCCATAATTCTTTGGAGAGCTTCCCTTAGGTCTATAAGAAGACCTAAGGGGTGGCCATTTGCACCCATTCACATCCATTGGCTTCATTGGCACCACTCACGTCATTAGCTCCATACATGGCCACCTTCACTTAGGTTAGCTACTCCACCTCCACGAGCTCACCACCATCATGGAGGACACCATGGCAGGATGCTAGATCAACCCTACCTCTCTCCAAGTTTCGGCCTAAGCTACATTGGCCGCCCCTCATTCTCCTCCCGACCACTCTAAGGCCATCGGGGACCACCCCTGAATGCCCTTTTATTCTTCTAGATTTAATTCAAGCTCTTCATAATTTTATTGCTTTTATTTACTTCTTAGAGTGTTGTCTTACTTCTCCCCTAGTGATGCATGCAAAATCCCCCCATCGATTCTTCTATGCAGTCATTTTCTGGTTGTTAGATTTCTGTTTCAAGCATTCATGTATAAGCTTTCCTCTAAATTTCCTATGCAAACAACTCTCCCCAATGAATGAATGAAAAATGCTTTTATATTTATATTTGCCTCTATATGTTTGAAATCACCATGAGCTTAATAATTGTCATTCTTTTTGTGTGATTCAAGTTGCCTGTTTCCAATTCCTAATATTCTTTCAATTAAGCATGTCATACCTAAATATGTAATAATCACGAATCGGCATGCGATTCTAAACAAAGTAGAGTAAGATCGATTTCAAAAGTAAAAGCAACACCTCCCAGAGATGAACGATCGGGACTCAAGTGTCGATATCTTTCAAAATCATTTTTTGACGAACATTTTTGCACAACTATACTACGATTCCGACAACTTTCAAAATGCACGAAAATGGATCCTGTCAAATGGCGCCGTTGCTGGGGAAGCAACATCATTTTATATGATTTTGATCTTTTAACCTGTCACTGATGAATCTGCCTCTACTTTGTTTTTGATGTGTAGGACAACATGGACGGAAAATGGGATCTGCACACACATCGAGTGCGACGAAGAAAAATCAGGTACACATCATCTCTCTCTAGATTAGGTTTCTTTTTTCTGAACCCTTGGAGTAGATTTACTTTCTGCAATTTCGTTTGAGAAATTCTTTGAAAAAAAATGAGATAGCTTTTTCTTATTTTCGTGAAAAAAAATGGAAAAAAAGAAAAATTTTGAAAAAAAAAAATCTAGATTAGGTTTCCTTTTGAATCTAGGATAGTTGGAAAAAGAAAAAAAAGATATTTTCATTGAATCTTTTGAAAATTTTTTTTTGAAGAAGAAAAAAAAACTTGCAAGAGTTTTGAGAAAAAAAAATTCTTTTAGTGAAAGGCTTAAATTTCAAATTCAAACCTCTTTAAAAAGTATTTCCACCATCTCCTGATTTTCTACTAGATTTAAAGCTCGATTTAAAAATTTGATTGCCAAAGTAAGCGAAAAATTCTGAAATTCGGGATAAACTTTTATTTTCAAACCATCTGTCAAACACCACAGTTATTTTGAAAAAATTCCAAGTATACAATTTTTAAAGATTTGCAAGGTGCACGAGGGTCAGACTGACCCAGATTCAAAATTTTTCAAATTTCAAAAAGTAATTTCGAGCAATCCGCGAATCTGTTTTGACTGAAAATGGTGGGGTTTGAAAGCTGATCTCATTGGCTTTATTTTCCTTATTTTTCTTGAAATTTTGAAGGTCATTTGATACTATTTCAAAGCAAATGATCGACTAGAGGTCAAAGTTCCAGATCTGACCCCCTGATATTCAAATTCCCCTAAAAATTTGATTGGAACAGTAAAAATTCCAAAAAATATTCTCTAAAAAACTAATTGAAAAGAGAATCTACACGCAAAATTTCAAATTAATTGGATTCCAATTATTATCAGAGAACCAACATTACTTTTGTGGTCTGCTGAAATAGAAAAGAAACCTAGAAGTGCATGCAACTTAGGTTGAATCTTTAGGGTTACAACTACAGACCACACTTTGGGCTAGCCTAGACTTAATCAAATCTTGTTAGCCGGTGAGCTTGGTAACCTTGTGGGCCACTGACCACATACCCCACTGAAGAAAATGGGTTAACAATTAATTTGAAAACATGAAATCAGCCCGAGCTCGTTGTCATACTACTGGGTGTTTTTAATCTCTCTTGCTAAACCTGGTGACTAAGTCTGCGGGGTAGTGTCAAACGACCATGGCTCAAAGGTCAACGGAACCAGAGGCGTAAGCCAAAGGAAGAACCTTCCCCTTAGTCCCCTCGTAACCAGACTGGCTGGGTTAGCTTTAGAGGTGGGATGCACTTTCAATCGGTTGTACGATGAACTTATCTTCAGGAATTCAAATCCCTAACGAAAAATCTGGTCACCTGATCTATATGGACCATTTGATTGACAGGGCCTTAGCCTTGTCCTGCGTGGCTACACCAACCCAGGGGTTGGGTGGTGTATGGACGGAAGGAGGTTACTTCAACCTAACTTGGTTGGACCTTGGGATCCACTCCTAAGGAAGTGAGTCACCTCTCCTGGACCATCTTCTCCCCCCATTTCTTCTACTCCAAGAGCCACCATGGTAAATTTTGGACCTGGACCTAGACCGGGTTAAGACATCGAGAATTTGGACCTGATGGTTTGTCTGGAAGCCCGAGTCATCAAATCTGAAGAGCAGCATTAGCAGAGCATGGATCTCATTCTTACGGCACTTGACAGGATCAACACCCGCCGCGAGGAGAATAACTGCAGGATTTCTATGACCCAGCTGCATAAATCATCACACCTCTTGTCAAAATTCCCGCAGGCCGAGACGCGTTTGAGCTTAAGCCCAATGTAATTGGGTTGATCAGCACTCATTTCTATAGGAACTCAAGAGAAGATCCATTCTAGCACCTTGAGGACCTGGGTCGACTCGCTGAAATGATCCGACCCAGGAATGTTGATCTCGATATTGTTCTGATGAAGCTTTTCCTGTTCTCGCTGAGTGACAAAGCTTCATACTGGTTCAAGATGATTGGGAAGCCAATTAGAACCTGGCTAGAATTACAACGTGAATTCCTGCAAAAGTTCTTCCCAATCGGTCGAACAAACGCAATGCGGCATGTAATCACGACTTACACGAAGCATGGGACAAATTTCACGACCTCCGAAAATGCCGCATCATGGTATACCCAGATGGCACTTAGCTCAGATTTTTTACCATGGGCTAGATGACACACATCGGTATCTGGCCGATGCATCTTGCAGTGGGAATTTTCTCGCAAAAGACGAGAACAACACATTTGAGTAGTTCGAATCATTAGCGGAGAACTCGATGAATGCCGCATCTATGATCCAGTTCCAGTAGCCTGGTCAACAGCGGGTTGGTGTCCACGAGGCTCACACCGAATCTATTCAAGCCAACATGGATATCATCGTCAAGCAGCTAGATAGAATAATACTAATTGAGAAGAAGATTGACCAGATCCGTCAAGGTCAACCCAACTCAAGCTCTACCACCACAAAATCCTCCTATGCACCCCAAGCCCCACCTGCTCGAGTTAATCTACTCACTCGAGATGCATCTTCTTCATATTTATGAGATCCCGTATATCAGGATCCCGTGAATAATCCAGATCTAGCACCTTTTGACCAGTGTTATACACCACCCGTAGATTATAATGCATATCCCCTTGATGGATATACATCTCAGACATCTTCGGCCTACGAGGACGTCAGCGCTATCCAAGGATACAGGCGTAATAACCTGTATTCAAAGACGTATAACCCTGGTTGGCGCCAGCATCCGAACTTCTCCTGGTCTGGTAATTCACAGAGACCACATCAAGATCCACACTACCTGACCAGGCAATACAGGAATGCACAAAACACATACCCTAGGCAGCAACCATTCCCACCTCAGTAGCAGCAACCCCACTCATTATACCAGCCACTGCACCAAGCTGCTAACCACCCTCCAAAGCAGGCTAACCCTTTGTAGGAACTGAAAGACGAGCTACAAGAATCGATGAGGAAGTCTACATAAGATAGCTTGCAGATTATGAAGGCGATGGCTAATCAGATTCAAACCATACAAAACACGCAGAACCAGCTGTTGCAGGAGCATAGGGCTCACGGAGCCTTGCCCTCTAAGCCTGTCCCGAATCCTTGATGATGTAAACACATTTACACTACTTAAAATGTCTATTTATGCATGTTCTTAAGCATAGGATTGCATTTCATGATATAAATATTGCATAACATGCATCATCTTGCATTTAGAGTAGTTTGAATAAAATGGAGGTTAATTGTCTCCTTTTATGTGCTTGGACAGGGCAAATATTTTGTCGGGACCTGGGATCAAAGATCCAACCGTATGGATGTGATCAGGGTGATGATTGGAGTTCAACGACTCCAAGATCGCCCTAATCAGGCATCCGTAGCATCAGATAGTGACCGGGGAACCCTAGAAGATCATGGGCCAGGATGGTGAAAATCAACACTTCAGATGACAAATCCGACCGCATGGATGAATTCGGATCGACGATCGCAGCCCAACGACACAAAAATCGAGTCAATCTGACATCCGTGGCACCATCTACAACTTCCAGAAGATGGACGGCCAAGATAGTGCCATGTGGCACCATCTCAGCCTCCCAAACGGTCGCTTCATCTTGTGAAGGCCCCGTGCCCGATCGCTCTTTGCCGTTGGATCATAATCCAACGGCTGTGGGCACTAGCATTTAAAAGCGTCCGCTTGACCATCCGCACCCCATAGCGCAGTGGTCGAGCGGGCTATCGCGAGCATGGGACGCGGGTTCGAGACGTGGAGAGGGGCTGGAAGGTGCGGCGATTGGGTGCGGGTGGAGCGTCAAATGGAGATCAGACGGCTGCGCGCCAGCGTCGACGCACGATTGGACGCGCAATCGGATGGGCAATCAGACGCGTGGGCGGGCGTGCAACGCAGTGGGCGCAGACACATCTTAAGCCATCCAATCTCACGATTGGACGGCTGAAAAGCGGCGAACGTGCGCAAGACGTTGAGCGCGCGAGCAGGCGAGGAGGTGCGCACAAGCCGGCCACGATGCCCACGTTGAGGGCTTTAATGACGGATTTATCCGTCACTAAAGACCCCTCTTTTATTATTTTGAAGTTGTAATGTCCATTTCTCCCCCACTCCTTGAAACTATAAAAGGAGACCCCCTCCATACGAAATTCTCATCCCTTCTCCTCTCTACCCCTCCAAAGCTCAAGAGAAGCTTGTCCCAAACCTGGGATGCTTCTCACGAGATAAAGTCTAAATTTTCGTTCCCCTTCGGAAGTGGATCCCACGACGACGACGGCGTGCTGCTTCGTTCCCGTTCTTTTGCTTCGTCCTCCTTCGTCCTGCTTCGTTCTCCTTCGTCCAGGCGTCGTCCTGTCCGGCTCATCCTCCAAGCAACCGTCGAGGAGGATTTCTCTCTCGCTATTCTTTTTACTGCTTTCTAATATAGATTTACTGCTTTCTCGATTAATCTACTCATCCTCCAAGCGACTGTCGAGGAGGACATTTCTCCCTCCATTCTTTTAATGCTTTCTAGAGTAAATTTATCGCTTTCTAGTGTAATTTTTTTATGCCTTCTAATTGTAATGAACAGTCTCTTCTATGATAAATTCTTTGTTTATTTTACATCTCATTTTGATTTCCATGTGCAATACTCTCTCTCTCTCTTACACTCTCTCTCTCTTTTAGTAATTGTAAATAATTAGATAGTATAAGTTGAATTACTTCATGACAAATAAAAAAGAAACGCAAAGTTTTTAAACCAAATGTCCGCCTCCCTGTGTTCGACCGGGAATTCTTTTCGGTATAAATTTTATTTTTTGAACATGAATTCTTCGCTTTCGAACTACAACGGCAGGTTTTCCAAAACCAAACACGTAAGCGTAGCGATTCGAAAAAACGTTTCAACATTTTGGCGCCGTTGCCGGGGAGGCGACGCCCTTTGATTTCTCTTCGCGTTTTGTAAGTTACAAATCATTTACCTCACTTTTCTCCTTTCTTATTGTAATTGCAGGTACTCTTTTGAGATGAGCAAAAGCAGTAGATTGGAGTAAAGTGCTGTGGAAGGTTTTGTAAGTTATTCCCCATTCTTTCCCCCTCCATAGATTTCATTCGCCACATTAAATCCAAATCCCAATTAACCTAGGTGTTTTGCATAAATCATAGGAATAGTTTGGTTGTTTAGATTTCCACTCACATTCATCCCACCCTCATTCATAAAAAAATAACAAAAAGATAATCTTGTGGGGTAATTTTCAACAAACACACAACACACACCCACATTCAAGGCACTTGATCAACTTGATTTGTTTTCTACTCAACCAGGTTCTGATCCATGGAACCGGTACACACAAAGCAACATATAACAGAGTAGAAATTATTCTAGGTTAACCATTTTTGAGTGCCTAACTTAGTGGTGAATTTGTGGCCAATTGTTTGAGTTGATTGGGCAGCACCACTTCAAATAAAATAAACTCATCAAGTAGTTGCCTATTAGGTTCAACTTTTAGGGATTTACCAGGCACTCCACATTCTTCTTAAAATTTAAAGGAAAACATCTTCACCTGTGCTTGCAAAACCTGGTGTGCCATCGAAACCTGTTTGAAAACACCTAAAGTTGAATCCTAAAAGCTACTAAGCAAGATTTGAACCTTAAAATTCACCACATCAAAAATAATCTTGCTTGAAAATCACTAGTTGTGCACACACACACAAATCAATCAATCAATCATTAAGGGCACAACCCATTTAATGGGCCCATCACATTCCGAAGCACATTAGTCTTTTTCTACTGTTCAATCTGATGTCTAGCTAGGGGAGCAGAGTCAAACGATCGCAGCTGGGGGGTACACTAGGAACCGGTGGCGCAAGCCGAAGGAAGAACCTTCTCCCCAGTCTCTCCTTCTAACTGGTTGGATTGAACAAACAGAAGTAGATCAAATCGTTCCTTTATCTCAAGATGGGTTTTGAGAGTCAGTAGGTCTGTAGGCTAACCCATTTAAGGACAGGTTTGATTGTTTGTATTGTAGGGTGCCTTTCTTCCTCTCGAGTCTCATGAATCCTTCCACATATTTCGCACATTCCCGCTCTTTCCCTCCTGTTCTGAATTATCCTCAACATGAAGATTATCCCAACTCATATTGTAATCAACCATCAGTTAGTTGGGATAATTCGGATTGGGGATGCAATTCCGGACCCCCGTGTTTAGGGTCTAACCCTGAATAGTTTGATTCTGATTTCTATCCTTCTCAGAGCTACATCGATTATAGATCGTCTTCCTTTCATGCACAACCTAATACGATCTACAATCAAGAAGGATACACCGATCCTTACCCATCCTCTGATTTCACTGCCTTTAGGTCATCACCATCTTTTCAACAATCTGAAATGACCTATTATCAGGAAGGGTATAACGAATCTCAATTCGTTAATTCCTCTGCATTGATGTCAAACCCGCCCAACCCTGAACCAACTCATTTGGTTCAGGTTAATCAGGTTCAAGACAAGGTTCTGGCTAACTTGAGGAATATCATTCAATCTTTAGAAGTTTAGCCAATACCATGCATTGAGAGATTGGAGCCCCTGATTGAAATGATTGATGATTTAAACAAGTCTTTGTTGGATTGGCTCCAGGATGTTAAGGATAAGAACCCGGGTGAGTTTCTACTTGGGAAATTAGCGAAATTGAGGATGAGATTCGTGGTTGCTTTGATTCAATCTTGGAATAATTCCCAAGATGAACCCTCTTCAGGAAAGCCAATGACAGAACCCACTCAGGCACCTGTTGCGGGGGACATGTGTTACGAGGCTGGCCAGATTGAATTAAAACAACCAATGAAGGATGATCTGATTTCTTCACCTGAGATCCCTAAGCTAGGATACGAGGAAACGTATGTCTCCTTGGAACAAAAAGTGACAAATGATTTTCGGACATAAATTGATATGGATCCTGATGGTGAAGATTCAAGTTGCGAAGTCTCACGCGAGTTTTCTGAAAATGATTTCTATGAGACGATTGGGCCTGAGGAATCTGATAGATCATTTGATAGCCCAATAACTGAGGAAACTGATCTTATTAGGGCACACATTACGGATCCAGAATCGCATTTTCTGAAGGAATCAATTCAATGCCCTGATTATCAGTTACACCCTGTTGAGCTTATTGATGATTCTAATTCTGAGATAATTAGACCCAAGTCAATTTTGATTCTGCCACATCATTTAGACTTGGAGATTTCAGACGGGGTGATGAATATACAAGAGGTCCTGGATTTTGATATGCTGAATGAGGAGAATAGGAGCTGGGAAGTTCTGATTTGGGAAGTTAATTTTGGAGGAAATAGAAGATTGAGTCCAAGGGTTCCTTTTAATATGAAACCATCAAATCAGAACCCTTACGACATTTGGTTCGAGGATGTTCAACTCAAGCACACATTCAACGATTATCCTTTTGAGCTTCAATTCTCTGTAACCCGACTTTTTCGTCTTGGGTTACATCCTCATAAATCGCAGGCCCGACCCCTCTTGCATTCTGATTTTAGGTTTTGGGTAATTTTTATCCAGAACCTAAGATATTCTCGATTATGGGGTGTGGGTCTGCACCACAATCTGGTCCACATCTGTGGACCTCTGCTGACAGCTCAGAGAATTCTTCTATTTTTTCTAATTCTGACCTGCACTTGTGAATTCTTCATTTTTTTTTTCTTTGTATAGTGTGCCTAGCTGAAGGCACTAAACTCAGCACATATACAGTTCTTTTTAATTTTTCATCTCGGAGCGGACCTGACATTCACGCAATTCAGGTGCTTTCTTCGCTTTTCCACTTTTTTTTATGTCTTTTTAATATAATGAGGACATTGCATTAGATAGGCATGGGGGGGTGGATATTTATCTCTGAATTCATTCGTCAGCTCTGTAGATTTATTTTATTTTGATTAAAAAAAAAATCGAAATTAGCAAAGAGAATTTAGGTTTAAGAAAATTTTCAATCTTAGGAAAAACTACATTAAGATCTGAACACAAAGACCCTTCAGGTCTTTGAACTTAATCAGCCCGTGTATCCACTAAAATGAGGATTTGTTTTTCGAGTTCTCGCCAACTTGAATTTTATTTTAATTGGAGTAAATAAGTTTGGGTGATAAGTACACGACTTATCAACCCAGCCTCTGATTTGAGGGAATTTTGAGTCTTAAGCATCTACACACTTTTTTTTTTTTTGCACTGACTCATTGTTCGGTGATTCTAACGAAAATTGGGTAGCTAATGAACCTTCTAGGGTGATATGTCTAGCAAGTTATCATGGGTAACAACCCATAGGTAGGTTGTCCAGAGCCCAGTCACTGGACCTTTCTCTTTTTCCTGCCCTTAGGTAAATCGTAGACCAGGGAAGCCACCTATTTAAAAAAAAATAAAAATAAAAATAAAATCAAAAAGAAAAGGAGAAAAGAACAAAAAGAAATAAGCCACACTTTGTTGCACGAGTATGGCTAGCAAGTTGTTGGTGGTAACAGCTCATCGATCGGTTGTCCAGAACCCAGCTCAGAAAATGCACTAAAAATTCCCAAAACACTTAGGAAGAAGTGGAGAAGTAGAATAAACCAGGGAGATATACACTGGATTCACCCTTGTGTTGACCCTGTAAAAAATAAAAGTAGGGAGAAAGCTACCGGTTGTAAAGATACACCTTTAGGAAGAAGTCTTTTTGAGGTCACCTAGAGGCGTAGAAATCCAAAGTCCGTTCTAACTGTCGGTTGATGAGTCTTTCACAATCACAATAAGATGCTTAAAGCTTAGGGTTCTCATCAAATTTTGGGTCAGCTGAATGGCCGTAGAAAGCCACTCTTAAACCTGAAAATTTGAAAATCAAAAAAATTAGAAAAGAGAAAAAGAGAAAAAGAAAATTTTCTTTTAATAAGGCGAGGGCTTGAGGCGGTCTACATTTTGGCAGATACCCGGGCACTGTTTTGTCTTTGAAAGTTCAGTTCCTAAGTAGACAATTTCTTAATGATTGAAAAATAACTCAAGTCCAAATAATCCAACCTAATTCTTTTATAAATAGCATATAGTTTTTGCTAGGGACTAACAAAAGATAGGCATGGGGGTATGATGTAAACACATTTACACTAATTAAAATGTCTATTTATGCATGTTCTTAAGCATAGGATTGCATTTCATGATATAAATATTGCATAACATGCATCATCTTGCATTTAGAGTAGTTTGAATAAAATGGAGGTTAATTGTCTCCTTTTATGTGCTTGGACAACGTAAACATTTTGTCGGGACCTCAGATCAAAGATCCAACCGTATGGATGTGATCAGGGCTACGATTGGAGTTCAATGACTCCAAGATCGCCCTAATCAGGCATCCGTAGCATCAGATAGTGACCGGGGAACCCTAGAAGATCAAGATCAAGGATGGTGAAAATCCGCACTTCAGATGACAAATCCAACTGCACGGATGAATTCAGATCGATGATCGCAGCCCAACGACATAAAAATCGAGTCAATCCGACATCCGTGGCACCATCTACAACTTCCAGAAGATGGATGGCCAAGATAGCACCACATGGTGCCATCTCAGCTGCCCAAACGGTCGCTTCATCTTGTGAAGGGCCCGTGCTTGATCACTCTCAGCCGTTGGATCTTAATCCAACGGCTGTAGGCACTCGCATTTAAAAGCGTCCGCTCGACCATCCGCGCCCCATAGCGCAGTGGTCGAGCACGCTATCACGAGTGCGGGGCGCGGGTTCGAGCCGTGGAGAGGGCTGGAAGGCGCGGCGATTGGGCGTGGGTGGAGCGTCAGATGGATATCGGACGGCCGTGCACGCCCGATAGCGTCGACGCGAGATTGGACGCGTAATCAGACGCGCGGGCGGGCGCGGAACGCAATGGGCGCGGACACATCTTAAGCCCTCCGATCTCGCGATCAGATGGCTGAAAAGCGACGAACGTGTGCAAGACGTTGAGCACGCGAGCAGGTGAGGAGGTACGCGCTAGCCAGCCACGACGCCCACGTTGAGGGCTTTAGTGACGAATTTATTCGTCACTAAAGACCCCTCTTTTATTATTTTGAAGTTGTAATGTCCATTTTGCCCCCACTCCTTGCAACTATAAAAGGAGACACCCTCCATATGAAATTCTCATCCCTTCCTTCTCCTCTCTACTCCTCCAAAGCTTAAGAGAAGCTTGTCCCACACCCGGGATGCTTCTCGCGAGATAAAGTCCAAATTTTCGTTCCCCTTCTGAAGTTGATCCCGCGACGACAACAGCGTGCTGCTTCGTTCCCATTCTTCTGCTTCGTCCTCCTTTGTCCTGCTTCGTTCTCCTTCGTCCAGGCGTCGTCCCGTCCGGCTCGTCCTCCAAGCAACCGTCGAGGAGGATTTCTCTCTCCCTATTCTTTTTACTACTTTCTAATATAGATTTACTACTTTCTAGATTAATCTACTCGTCCTCCAAGCGACCATTGAGGAGGACATTTCTCCCTCCATTCTTTTAATGCTTTCTAGTGTAATTGTTTTATGCCTTCTAATTGTAATGAACAGTCTCTTCTATGATAAATTCTTTGTTTATTTTACATCTCATTTTGATTTCCATGTGCAATACTCTCTCCCTCTCACTTACTCTCTCTCTCTCTTATTAATTGTAAATAATTAGATAGTTTAAGTTGAATTACTTCGTGACAAATAGAAAAGAAACACGAAGTTCTTAAATCAAACGTCCACCTCCCTGTGTTCGACCCAGAATTCTTTTCGGTATAAATTTTATTTGTTGAACACGAATTCTTCGCTTTTGAACTACAACGACAGGTTTTCCAAAACCAAACACATAAGCGTAGCGATTCGAAAAAACGTTTCAACAATTGATATGTGCAAAACCAGGGTGCCCCACCCAGGTTTCAGGCACCGGTGGGACAGGCACACGCCATACTACAGGCACCTCCTGCACCACCAGGTTACGCGCAAGGCCAGCCGCCTTTGCAGAATCCTGCGTATTCTTCCCTTTTCGCTCCCCCACCACCTCATGGACAGCAAGCTGATGCACACACTATTTCTTTGTGAAGCGGAAGGAAGACATTCGACCCACCACCTAGGCAGGTGGGTTCTGATTTTTCCCACCCCACGTCGTAGGTGGATTTGACTCCATCATCTCAGGAGCCACCTGCGGTAGATAAGGGTAAGAGGCCATTTTACCCTGAGATTCCCATCCCTTTTACTGAGGCTCTAACAAGAAATGCAGTACAGAAAAAGGACATGCGGAATTTTGAGGACCTAAAATCGATGTTTAAGGAAGTACATATTCATGTCCCCCTCCTTGAAGCAATCTATCACATTCCCACTATCGCTAGGTTCTTCAAGGACTTCTGTACCCCGAAGCGACAACCGAGAATTAGACGACAGGCGGTATTGTCGAAAGAGGCTAGCGCCATGATTCTAGCCAACTTGCCACCGAAGAAGAAAGACCCTGGTACCCCACTCATATCCTACTTCTTATAGGATTCTCCATTTGATTGGGCCCTTCTAGATTTCGGTTCGTCCATCAACTTAACTCCCACTGTCGTATTTGATTGATTTCGATTTGGGGAGTTGAAACCTACCTCTGTTACGATTCAACTGGCTGACAGATCAGTCAAAACACCAAGGGGGTGGTTGAGAATGTAATCATGAAAGTCCGCGGGTTCTGCTTTCCAGCAGATTTTTTCATTCTTGATATGGAAGTTCCTCCTAATCTCTGAGATGCACCAATTATTTCGGGTCACCCATTTCTGGCGACAGCCCAAGCGAACATCGATTGTGCATCTGGGTGTATGGAGATTGCCCTAGGCGATGAGCGACTTTGACTAGACTTATTTAGGGCAGCAAAGAACTTCGACTGTGATCGAATAGACGAGGATCGTGAGGACGAAGATTCAGCTTACTGTGGTAACATTGGGCTCCTTTGTGATGACCCAATGTCTCATTCGTCTACACTATCAGGGTTCATGAACCATGATCCACACGGGACTGAAACCACTGCACTACACATACCCTCGAGGATCTGACTATTTAGGGTGTGGTTTTGACCACAGCACCCCTGAATCCAGCTATCCTGATCCATACATTACTGAATCGCCCCTGTTGTTGACAGACGTGACTACAGCCAATGGGTTTCCCGTTAACGTAGTCACAACCGATTATTTCACAGGGAGCGAATCAGCGAGAATTCACGTGCACACGGATCACCAGATTCCCACCTTCGAGTTTGCTCCTCCCACTCCCATTTTTGACTCAGACCCACCCGTGATCAAATTCAAGCCCGTACCCACTGCACACTTTCTTATAGCTAGACTTTTTGGAGTAGGGGTGCACAATCAGTTGGTCCACATCTCCGGACCACTGATTCTAGGAGCATACGAGCACATCTTTCCCTTAATTTTGACCGGCTCCTATGTATGAACCGATACATCTGGTTGAGTTTCCACCCAGCTGGAGGCATTAAGCACAGCATCTACCCCACATTCATCCATCACCTTATACATACTCGCTTTATACATAGCATATTTTTCTTGTAGCATATTTCTTTTTTGTATATTGCACACTAACAGGTTGGTCGGTGCTGGATGTATAGTTTCAAGAGTAATTCCAGGTGACTTCTACCCACTCATCCTCTATCTAATTTAATTTCTTTTACATTCATGCATGAGGACATGCAAGAACTTAGTCATGGGGGGTAGATACAGAAAAACTGAAAAAAAAAATTTTGCCAACACTTAGGAAAACCTCGGAGCTGCATGTAAAACGTACTTTAGGACCCTAAATAAAAGAACCGACTCCACCTCCAATGCTCGCATTGGAGCTAGAAATCATTCACAACAGGCACTTTCGACTCTCCCGCTCACCTTTTATTCTAAATTTAGGGTCAAGCTGATTGTAACCCGATATGGGAAATTTACGAAGTACAAATTATGTAAGGTTAAATGTCTATAGCATATATACATAGTGCATTCATGAATAAGATTATTTTATTAAGAGAATGCATTAGGGATTTTATCCTTTAGTTGATTCCTATAATCTAGAATCCAGTATAACTTTTCACACACACATAGAATTTGCAATGGATTCACGGTGAAGGCTGATAAACATCTTAAGTCTGTCGAGAAAAAGTAGTGCTTCTTTTCCTGAACCCCTGGACAGTGCTTTGGGAGTTAGGGTGATTTTCTTCCAAAAATCCACCAAATAGTGTGAGATGAGAGTAGAGTGTACTGGTGCTCAAAGATTTGTGCGAGGAATCTGGAATCCTAGATAATTAGGTGATGATACTATGAGATTAGACATAGTTTTCGCTCTCTGTTCCCGTGTATACATTTTTATGCAAAATTTTGAGAGCCACCGAATAAGGCAAATACGCAAAGAGCGAGTTTTCATAAAACTAGGGCTAAGGTGGATGGTTACAACCATTCTCTATAGAATCCTCAGCTGAAGGAGGGTATTGATGTCAAGGTCAGAAATACACCATCCTATCCGTCTCTCCCGGTGCCGTGAGTAGGCACTTCCACCAAATAAGCCACCCAATGTCTCTTGAGTACCACCAATCCCTAATAATGCCTCCTTAATAAGGTTCATGGATGTATGCCAGTTGTGCTATGGTAAAAATAAAAAAATAAAAAAAAAGAGAGAAAACGAAAAAGACAAAGAATGTTGAAAAGAAAGAAAAACTAAAAACAAAATTAGAAAAAGAAGAAAAAGCAAAGAAAAGAATGAATATTTAGTGTTTATTTCATCGAGGCAATACCACCAAATAAAATTGAGATCCATCAAATATGGCCCTAACCAATTTTTCTTGTGTTTCTGACCACCTAAATACTAGCTGAAGAATTTTGACTTAGTGTTAGGGTTATGAGAACTCAATTAAAGTATTAATGCCTAGTGAGACCACCAAATATAGGTCATATATGTGAATCTGGTGAAGTTGTGAGCTCTACGATAAAACAAAAGGAAAAGAAAAAGAGTAAGAGAGAATGAATACAAAGGAATCAAAGAGAGCATAGTTTTTCTCATCTTTCTCTAAGTTGAGTTAGTTAGTAGTATGGGAATCTAGATTCTGTAGTACTAATCTCTATGTTGCACCTAGTGAGAGTGAGCCACCAAATATATAATCTTAGCCCTTAAAGATTCTCTGCTAAGCCTAAAGTCGGGGTGGAATTCATAGAATATCTTGAATACCCTGAGGGAAGAAGTCCGCCTATCCCGCTAGAATTTTTACTAGGGGTCAAGTACGGGCTTTAGAGGTGAATCAGTTTTTCACTCGAATCCGTTGCAAAAGCTACATAGCTGTACTTTCATGATTGTCTGGATTTCTAGAGCATAGGATGAAAACAAAAAGGAGAAAAATCTCTACACATACACTTGATAAAATAATCAGTCCCTTAAGGACCTTTGCTGTAAATAATTTAGTCTTGCATTTGCTAGGGACTACCAAGATTTAAGCATGGGGGTATGATTGTGCAGCAATCATAGGTCTTAGTTGACCTAGATTAAGCTAGGACTTAGCATAAGTTAGGGCTATTCATGCATACATACGCATTATATGCATCTTTACTACCCTTCTTTAGCTATGCTTGAAATGATGTTATAATGTGCTAATTAAGTACATTATGTCGATTGCAAGCAATAAGTAGATCTAGAGGTAGATCTAGAGCAGGATCTGAAGCTGGATCTGGAATAACGGGAGTTGTAGCAGAGCTGGAGTAGAAGGCTTAGTTTAGATATAGGAACAACAATGTAAGGGGGTTAAATGTTTTCTATTCTATTAAGTAGAAATAAAGTAGTAAAATGTGAAGAGCATAGGACCATCCTAGCCCTAGGATAGCCTAGAGACTTCCCCAAGCCTTAGCCACCCTTAGATTAGGTCACAACACCTTAGGAAGCCCAAAAACCCTAGTTCCAACCCTTATCTGGATGTCCAGATAAGTTACAGGACATCCGAGACCTTAGCCATCTCCCGCACACCTCAAACCCACTTCTGCAGTGTTATTGGACATCCAGACACTTTGTCAGACGTCCAATTTCTGCAGAATACCCAAAATAAAACCCAAAATCCCTCCTGACTCTGATTGGACATCCAGACAACAAGTTTGGACTTCTGATTTTTGAGTATAAGACGTATGACACCATTATTAGACGTTTGATACTATTCTCCAGTTCCTGTTTTGAGATTTAACCCTCGATCTTGGATCTCTAGGTCCCTAAACCCAATTCCAACCCCATAGGAACCTAAATTAAAGTGCCATAACCCTAGTACATCACCTCTAGACCTCCCTAAGGACCTAATTATGTCCTCACTAAACCTAATTGACTTGGATCTTAGTCAATTCCATCAGCCTATTCAATTGGACTCATTGAGTCCAATTGAGCCCTGATCTGAGCACACACTATCGAATTGGACTCAGTGAGAGTCCAATTGACCAAGACCTAAATTAATTGAGTTGTTTTACTCTCAATTAAGTTTCCACACACCCAATTAAACTTGTATTAAGTTTAATTGCACTTTACCTTAGTGAATTAAGGTTTATAACCCTAATTTGAGACATACCTTGACCTAAACCCACTAGAACCTAACCTAATCAACCTAGCCACCTAAGTTTCAACCCACACACACCCTCACACAACCATCCACTTGAGAATACCTAGCCTAGAGTTCTCTAGAACTCTCTACCATCTGTGGTTGCCTTGGTTGCCAAAATTAGCAACCAAGAGCCATTCAATTTTTAGATCCACATTTGGTGGATCTAAAAACCACCATCCATCCTCTCTCTCTGTCACTCTCCCACGAGCTCCCACCATAGGCCTCTCTAGAGAATTCCATAATTCTCTAGAGAGCTTCCCTTAGGTTTATAAGAAGACCTAAGGGGTGGCCATTTACACCCATTCACATCCCTTGGCTTCATTGGCCCCACTCACCTCATTAGCTCCATACACGCCCACCTTCACTTAGGTTAGATACTCCACCTCCACGAGCTCACCACCATCATGGAGGACACCATGCCGGGATGCTGGATCAACCCTAGTTCTCTCAAAGGTTCGGCCTAAGCTACATTGGCCGCCCCTCATTCTCCTCCAGACCACTCTAAGGCCATCGGGGACCACCCCTAAATGCCCTTTTATTCTTCTAGATTTAATTCATGATCCTCATAATTTTATTGCTTTTATTTACTGCTTAGTAGTGTAGTCTTACTTCTCCCAAAATGATGCATGCGAGATCCCCCCATCGATTCTTGCATGCAGCCATTCTCTAGTAGTTAGATTTTCGTTTCAAGCATTCATGTATAAGCTTTCCTCTAAATTTCCTACAACTCTCCCCAATGAATGAATGAAAAATGCTTTTATATATATATTTGTCTCTATATGTTTGAAATCACTATGAGCTTAATAATTGTCATTCGTTTTGCGTGATTCAAGTTGCCTGTTTCCAATTCCTAATATTCTTGCAACTAAGCATGTCATACCAAATACATAATAATCATGAACCAGCATGCGATTCTAAACAAAGTAGAGTAAGATTGATTTCAAAAGTAAAAGCAATGCCTCCCAAAGACGAACGACTGGGACTCAAGTCTTGTTATTTTTACAAACTTAATTTTTGACGAACGTTTTTGCGTGACTATACTACGATTTTGACGACTTTCAAAATGCGTGAGAACACTTCCCGTCAGGCTATCATCAGTAGCAGGGGGTCTCCTTCAATTGCTTCAACTCGCGAGGCTCGCGTCTTCATTTGAGGACTTGGACTTGTGCACGAGACGCTTCCGCGCTACCTGGGGCTTTAACCTGGGACCTAAGTGCCTGGAGTGAGCTTCAAGTAAGCTCAAAGCTTGCTCGTCAATGATGGAAAAGGTGAACACCTGAAATCAATGAAATAGCCATTCAGCCAAGTAAGAATGCTCAGGGAGGGTCGCTGGAGCAGGGCGAATGTGATAGGGGTGTTTGTGTGGCGTGAGGATGTCCGCGAGTGCATGGAGAGGTCGAACTGCATGCGTGGGAGTGGGTGTGCTAGGGGGTGCATGTGAGTGAGTGTAGAGGTGAATAAAGAGAGGGGAAATGATCAATGAGGTGTGGCGATTGTGGTGGGCTTGTCGGCGAGGGATTTGGTGTTCTGTGGAGGTGGGATGGTCTCGCCAGAGGGGGTGGCTGAAGATGGAGGAGATGGAGTCACGAAGAAGAGTCGGTGGTAATTTGAAGTGGGGTTGGTGTAAAGATAAAGTAAAGAAGGTAAGGGACTTAGCTGGGAGGTAAGTGGATGAAGTGGGGTAGAGATGGCATCAGATGAGGTGTTGCCGACGTCGTAGAGGAAAGCAGCTCCGATAAGGGAGAAACAGTGAGGATGAAAGGGAACGGGCATCTGCTGGTACGATAAGACATGGAGAGGAATAAGGAGGATGAATCTGTTGTAGGTATGGTGGATGGACGATGAGGAGAAGCAGAAAAGGACACTGGATGTCGAGGAATCTTCAGCCGTGAAAGAGAGAGGAATTTGAGAGGGATCTCAGCCGATTTCGAGCGTAAGGAGTTTAGGGAGATCTGAGGGTCCTTATAAAGGGTTCTAAGGGGCGATTAGAATGTCTCCGGATTTATGTATTTCTTGAGACCCAAATCTCTCATGCATTCGTGAGAGAGATTGGGAAAGATTCAAAGCACATGGGCAGGTTCATACTGGAAAGGATTTCTCAAAGAATCTCCCTTCCAATTTTTGAAGAGATTCACCAAGCAATCAAGGAGAAATCTCCTGTCAAAGATCGTCGAAGTAGGTTTCCTCAGCGATAATGGTAGAGGGACCTAATAGTGAAGATGATGAAGAAGTTAAGGGACTGAATGCAAGGGTTTTTGAAAGTTGGGGGTATAAATGTAATCAGACAGAACCTTTTTGCAAACTAGGTCAAGAAAAGCTCATCCTGGGTCCAAATTTTGGTACAAACATAATTTAGACCTAAGAAATCCAATGGTGAAGTTGGAATTTGGTTTTGACCATGTTTTATTGGTTAATTTATGCAAAAACCCAAATTAGGGCAAATATCTATCTGAGACTCGATTTTAGGTCAAGATAGGTTTTGATGGCCAAATTAAAGGTACTAAGAGGGTTTAAGTGAGTTTTATCCTGAACAAAACCTTAGTTAATTAACTAGGTCTATTTTTAGGGTTTCAAAAGTCATTTAATTCTCAAATCATATGTAAACCCTTTTCTGTCTGATCTAACTCACTTATTATCTTAGTAAGACCATTTAACCTTTATTCAGCCCTTGAGAAAACCCATGGTTGTGCTGCATTCATGATAAGCTAATAAAATTGTAGTTTTAACCCTAGTTGCATGTTTTTCTCTCAGAATGATTATACAGTGAGTTATGATTCTCTGGCGATTATGTAGGGACTTTTAATGACTCAATTGGGCCAAAATGAGCTAGTTATGGCTAATGATGGTGTTCCCATTATGTTGGCTGGGCTTCTAAAGATTGTATGGTGTTCCTCAAATTAGCCAAAACCCTATCCTGGATGTGGTTCACCTGAACCGACAGGTTTGGTTCAGGTTTGGGTGGGTTTGGGTTAAATCTAGGGGAGTCAAGATGTCGAGGTTCTCGGGTCCCTCCCTGAAAGTAGGTCATTCTAGGTTGTTTAAAGGATGGTGGCAACCTATATTTAGTGGAATACTGGGGAGGTGATGTAAACACATTTACACTACTTAAGATGTCTATTTATGCATGTTCTTAAGCATAGGATTGCATTGCATGCTATAAATATTGCATAACATGCATCATCTTGCATTTAGAGTAGTTTGAATAAAATGGAGGTTAATTGCCTCCTTTTATGTGCTTGGACAGGGAAAAATTTTTATCAGGGCCTCTGATCGAAGATCCAACCATACAGATGTGATTAGGGTGACGATTGGAGTTCAACGACTCCAAGATCGCCTTAATCAGGCATCTGTAGCATCTAATACTGATCAGGGAATCCTAGAAGATCAAGGGCCAAGATGGTGTAAATCCACACTTCAAATGACAAATCCGACCGCATGGATGGATTTGGATTGACGATCGCAGCCTAACGACGAAAAAATCGAGTCAATCCGACACCCGTGGCACCATCTACAACATCCAGAAGATGGATAGCCAAGATGGCACCACGTGGTGCCATCTCAGCCGTCCAACCGGCCCCCAGCACCGTCGCACCTTCTCTTCTTCAATCAGAGCGTTGCTTCTCCACCGTTGAATCAAGATCCAACGGCTGTGGATGCGGCGCCTTGAATTCATCTGTGCGACCATTTGGCTGAGGCAGCATAGTGGTCTAGTGGTGTAGACCCAGATAGGTTGTGTTAATATGGTGATTTTATCGTTGAAATGAGTATAGTGGTTAACCTAAATCGAGCCTAACCATCTCTTTACAAAATTTTTAACCTGGACTACTTGATTTTATCTGGGTCACTTTTAGGCCCAGGGTCGAACTCAGGGAAGTGGGATTAGAAGTGAATAAGTTTCTATGCCTTTCCTACAATGAATCTCTTTCGTTCGTTTATTATGTTTTTGGTGTTTTTCTATTTAAGATTTTTTTTCTGATAATTTTTGTCCTTGAGGTGCACCCTCAAAATCAGGTTCTTGCCTTTGAGCCAAATTAGGGTTTCAAAACTAGTCTTCGCAAGACTGAGTACCTGCAAGTCAAGGATTATCTTTTCTCATTTATATATTTTTTCTTATCTTTTTAATGGTAGGAAAGAGAAATAGAAATAAGGTAAATAAAATATATATATATGTATATATTATATATGTATAAAGGGGTGGGGGTGGAGGTGGAGATGGCGTGTAGCACGGTGTCGAGTCGGTCGTCGTCTTGAAAGATGCAACCAACAGGACGAAGTGCCGTGTGGCGTGTAGGATGGATGGGTGGAAGATATGTGAGAAAATGCTTTCTATACGCATGTATCGGGGAATATCAGCAACTGGTGCAGATATTCCCGCGATACAACATATGGTAGGTGATATGAAAATTTATACATATGTATGTATATATGTAAATATATATCTATATGTATATATATATGTATATGGTTATAATTATATAGGTGTATATGTAGTTATATATGTATATATATATAGATATGTAAATATATGTATAGATAGATATATGTATAGATATATATATATATATGTATATGTATGTATATATAACTATATAGATGTATATATATATGCATATATATATATATAGTAATATACGTATATAGTCATATATATGTGTATCTGTATATATATATATATATTAGTATAAGTATCTATGTATATTATGTAGATCTATATATATATGTATTTATAATTATAGATTTATATTTGTACGTATATTTGTATATATATATATATGTATAAGTATATGTCTATATATGTATATATATATATATGTATCTATACTTATACTTAGTTATATAGGTAATAATATAAATATATATATATATTTATACGTATATACATATATGTATATATATATATGTATGTATGTATACTAATACTTAGTTATATAGGTACTACTATATGTACAGATATAAGTATATAAATATATATATGTATGTATCTATATATAAGTATATAGTAGTGTATAAGTGAGTGGGGGTGTATGTACGAGAGTGTGTGTGTGTGTGTCTGCAGGAGTGGGAGAGTGATGTGAGAGAGAGAGAGAGAGCGAGAGACTGCTAGAGTGAATAAGTGCGGTGTTAAGTCATCTGCACGCAACTGGCGTCGTCTGATGCTGTGCGCAGGAGCATGCACGAGCATGTGCCGGCACGTAGGCGCGCGAAGATGAGGGTGCACGCAGGAGGGAGTGAGCGCGAGGGAGAGATTGCAGTGCTCCATGCTACACGAAGAGGCGGGCACTGAAGTAGGCGAAGATGCAGGCGTAGAAGCGGGTGCGGGCGCCGACGTACGAGGGAGCGGGCGTGGTCGTGCGCAGACGGGCTGGCGCTGGCGGCAGCGCGGAGAGAGAGCGTCGGATGACTGGATAAGTGAGAAACTTACCGGTCACCACACTGTAGCCACAGTGTTCCGCTGAAACACGTGAACAGTGGCTACAGTGCGCGCTAGGCTCACGTGACTGCCTGTGCCTGGTTCCGTGAGTGCGGGCGCCGCTGAGCGAGCTGGCGTGCACGTGGAAGGATTGCGCCGGCTGGGCAGCAGGTGGAGCTTTGCAACAGAGCGTGCGGAGAGGGCGAAGGTGGCCTGCTGGCACGCGTAGAGGGCACGGAACAGGCGCCTGAGGTGCGTGGAGGGCTGCGCTGCTACTGCTGATGCCTTGCTGCTGCTGTGGAGCTTGAGCTTAAAAGCTTGAAGCTCCTGTGGCAATGGCGGAAATGCTTTGAATGATGAAATTATAGCAGTGAACCACCACGCCCATCGGCTCTTTGATGAACTGGGCGGTGGTGGGACTCACAGTGGTGGTTGTGCACCACTGTGAGCTGTTCCTGCCCGCAGCGTGGCTCTTCAAGAAGAAGAGAGGCTACGTATGGAGGGGAGAGGGGAGGAGACAGCCTGGAGAAGAAGATGCTATCTCTATGGTTTGGCGTGTGGACCAGGTTCTCCTCAAAGAAGAAAGCCGTGCCTTTTTAAAGAGGAAGAAGGCAAGCACAGCTATGCCCTGGCTGTGCATGGCTGTGCATGCGGCTGTAGGGCAAGCAGTTGCAAGGAATGGTGCAGGGAAGAAGCTGCCATGCCTTGTAGACGTGCGGAGGAAATTCAAAGTCAAATAGAAACAAAAAATAAAGATGGAAATTTTGCGAGGCAGCACTTGAAAAATTTGTTAATTACAAGGCCATTTTATTCACTCTCCTCCCCTCTCAAATAAATGCATGCATGCATGTATTTTCACAAATGCGACTATGGCTACCAAATATGCATTGGCAATGCTAGGAAATAGCGCAAGATGGCATAATTGTTGGTGTATTTTTGCTGTGCAATCATCCAATGCCTTAACGCGAGGTGCAGACGCGAGTTCGAGTCACGGCGAGTGGGATTTGGAGCGGGAGCACGCCTTCAATCGACCATCAGATCACGATCCAACGGTCGCCCGCGCTCAACAGCATCAACGCACTATCGCATGCCCGTGCCTCACACAGCATCGCAAGTGGGTGGGTGCGCGTTGAGGAGTGGGGAAGGCGCATTTTAAGCCATCCAATCTCGCGATCGGATGACTAAGATTTAGAGGACGTGCGCAGGCGTTGCGTGCGCGCGCATACAGCACCCACTACACCCATGATGGGGCTTTAGTGACGATTTTATTTTATCCGTCACTAAAGACCCCTTATTTAATGTTTTAAAGATGTAATGACCAATTTTCCCCCACTCCTTGCAACTATAAAAGGAGACGCCCTCCACACCAAATTCTCATCCCTTCCTTCTCCTCTCTCCCTCTCCAAAGCTCAAGAGAAGCTTGTCCCACACACGGGATGCTTCTCACGAGATAAAGTCCAAATTTTCTTCCCCCTTCGGAAGTGGATCCCGCGACGACGATCACGTGCTGCCCCGTTCCCATTCTTCTGCTTCGTCCTCCTTCGTCCTGCTCCATCCTCCTTCGTCCAAGCGTCGTCCCATCCAGCTCGTCTTCCAAGCGACCATCGAGGATGATATCTCTCTCCCCATTCTTTTTACTACTTTCTAGAATAGGTTTATTGCTTTCTAGAGTAGTTCGGCTCGTCCTCCAAGCGACCGTCGAGGAGGATATTTCTCTCCATATTCTTTTAATGCTTTCTAGAGTAAATTTACTACTTTCTAGTGTAATTATTTTCTGCTTTCTAGTTGTAATAGTGAAACAAATAATCTCTTTAATGATGAATTCCCTATTTATTCTACATCTCATTTTGATTTATGTTTGTAATATTCTCTCTCTCTTACTCTCTCTCTCTTCTATTTATTGTAAATAGTTAGATAGTTTTAATCAATTGAATTACTTGGTGACAAATAAAAACAAGCGTGTAGTTTTTCAATCAAACCTCCGCCTCCCTGTGTTCGACCCGGAATTTCAATTTCGGTATAAATTTTATTTGTTGAACACGAATTCTTCGCTTTCAAGTTACACGGACAAGGTTTTAAAACCAAACACGTTAGCGTAGCAATTCATACATTCAACAGGAGGGTAGGTGTTATAATCATTATATCCTTCCTGATTGTAGATCGTGTTGGTTTGGTCATCAAAGGATGGAGATTCATAATCATTGTAGGTTTAGGAAGGATAGCAATCATAGTCATGTTGTCCAGGGTTAGACCCTAGATACTGAGGTCCGGATTTGTATCCTTAATCATAGTCATCCCTACTAGTGGATGGGTAATTACAAGTCAAGTCGGAATAGTAATCATCTTGGGGAAAAGTTGTGGTAGGAGGATAGGATGGGAAATGCGTGTAAGAAGTGGAAGGATACATGGTGAAGTAAGGAGGGAAATCAGAAGAGGGAAAGGTGCCCTACAGTACAATCAACCAAACCTGTCCTTATGTGGGTAGCCTAAAGACCTACAGACTCCCAAGACCCATCTTGAGATTATAAACGATTTAGTCTACTTTTATCTGGTCAATCCAACCAGTTCAAAGGAGGGACTCGGGAGAAGGTTCTTCCTTTGGCTTGCGCCTACAGTTCCTAGTGTACCCCCCTGCAACGGTCGTTTGATGCTACTCCCCTAGCTAGACATCAAGTGGACCAGCAGAAGTAGATTAATAAAAAAAAATCTCAATCTGAGTCCCGAAGAGCGAATCAATCCTTAAGGGCAATGTCTACTCAGTTTTAATTAGGCTTGTGATGATTATGCTCTTGGAATGTGATGGGCCCTTTAGATATGTTGTGCCCTTAAAGATCAGTTAAAATGTGTGTGCGTGCACAACTAGGGTTTGCAAACAAGGTTATTTGATAATGTCTTTTAGGGTTTAATCTTAGGTATATTCAATCAAGTTTTAGTAGAATGCTCCAAGTTTTGAAAGCACGGGTGATGATATGTTTCTTTAAAAGTAAAAAATATTGTGGAGTGCTTGGTTTAGCCCTAATAATCAACTCTAAGTGGCAAGCTACTTGATCGATCAGTTTTAGATTGAGTGGTGTGGCCCAAATAGCTCAATCAATTAGCCTGTTACACCACTTACTTAAGGCACACAAGAATGTTTAACCTATTTAGATTTCTACTCACTTATGTGTATTGAGTTGAAGTGTACCGGGTCCACAGGTTAGATCCCAGTTAAGTGGTAGAATCAAAGTGATTGTGTGCCATATGACAAGAAGTTATGGGTGTTAAGTGTGTAGCTTTCAATTTAATCCCACAAGAGAAGAATATTTTCTTTATTTTTCTTTATATATATGGGTGGGTGAGGTGAGTGGAGTGACAATCAAACAACCAAAATCTACCCTAGGGTTTATGCAAAGCACCTAAGTTGATTTGTATTTGAGTTATTAGGTTATGGAATGAAAACTAAGGTGGAGGTGGTGTGGGGGATACTTACAAAACACTCTACCTGCACCTTACTTCGGTCTACTGCACTTGGATCTCCATGGTAGGGTACCTGCAAGACAATATATTAAAGATAAGCGGGGTTAGTGTTTTGTAAGTGCGAAGAAGCACAAAAAACAGTAAAGCAAATTCCGTTGCCTCCATAGCAATGGCTCCAAGATGATCGCACGCATCTCGCATGTTTGAAATCAGGGTTACAAGTAACCTGTCGTCATAGTTGCAAAAGTCGTCATCAAGTAAAATTTATAAACGAAACTCGAAAAGTGAGTCCTAGGTCGAACACGGGGAGGCGAACGTTTAGTTTTATGAAATTTGCCTTCACTTTTATTTGTTTATTTCATTTTTGTCTTTTCTAATTTTTTTGGTATTTTTAACAAGCAAGAGATTAGGTCGATGAATACTTTATCAACTTGCAAAAATATAAGAGAGTGAGGGAGGGAGAGAGAGAGAGAGAGAAACAATCATCTATTTATCAAGAATTATTTATTACAACTACGAAAGTAGGAAAACTACACTACGAAAGCGTAAAAGGATAGAAAGAGGAGAGAGAAATCCCACTCGACGGTTGCTCGAAGGATGACTCGCTCTGACGTCGCCTAGAGGAAGGTGGTGAGGAGCGGGATGAAGGAAGATGGAGCCGGAGGATGGAGGATGTGGCAGGACGGCGTCGTGGCGAGGATCTTCTTCCCAAAGGGCGGTGAGAGGACGGCCACAGGATGCTCCCAAATGGGGATGAGGGGAGGGAAAACTATTTGATTTCTACTCTAGAGGAGCATCCCAGGCTTGGGACAAGCTCTCTTTCGAGCCTTGGAGTTGGTGAGAGGATGAAAGGAAGAGATTAAGAAAAATGAGAGGGGTAGGGGTCCTTTCATAGTGGAGGAAAGAATCAAATTCATATATAGGACATTTTGTGATGGTCATAAACGTCGTTGAAGATCCACCACAAACATCACTGAAGATCCTGCTCATGCACCCCTGCTGTCGCACCGCTGGTGTGCGCTGTTCGCACCCTTGTTGCGCATGCACGTACGATACGCATTGCTGCCTCCGCCCGCGCGCTACGTTGCTGTGCGTGCTGCGGCGCTTGCGCATGCATGCCTCCACGCACGTGCGCACACCCGCGCTACTGTGTGCGTGTGGTGGTGCATGCGTGCGCATGGGAGGCCTGGGTTGCACCACATGGCGCAATCTGGGCCGTCCATCTTCTTTCCTTTGTAGGGGATGCTATAGAGGTCGGATTACTTCAATTTTTGCACCGTTGGGCTACGATCATCGATTTGAATCCATCATCAAGTCGGATTTGCCGTTTGGTGCTCTAGATTGCATCACCTAGCCCCTTGGCCATTGATCTTCCTTGAATTATATATGGTGCTATGGGACTTCGATCGAGCCAATTTCAGAGGCATTGGACTCCGATCGACACCTTGATCAGATCCGTACAATCGGATCATCAATCCGAAGCCCCAAAATAAATATCCTTCTCTCCTGACCATAAGAAGGATGCAATTAACCTAAATTATATGCAACTACTCTTAATGCAGAATGATGCATGCTATGCAATATTTATAACATGAAATGCAAATCTAAGCCTAGGAACATGCATGAATTGGCATTTTAACCTAAATAAATGTATCTATATCAGGTTCTATAGGCACTTCATTAGAATTTCAGTAAAATCTCTAAGCCACTCTTTGACCTATTAGCGAAGGATGTTTCCTTCGATTTTGATGAAAGATGCAGTGAGGCTTTCCAAGTCTTAAAGAAGGCCCTTATTACCACATCGATTCTCCAAGCACCAGTTTGGACACTCCCATTTGAGCTAATGTGCGATGCTTTTGATTTCGCAGTGGGAGCGATCTTTGGTCAAAGGGTTGATGGAAAACCTCATGTGTTGCATTATGCTTGCAAGACCCTTACGGATCCTCAGCAGAACTACATGGTCACTGTAAAGGAACTTGTTGCCGTAGTATTTGCTTTGGAAAAGTTTTGGTCTTATCTTTTGGGATCCAAGGTTGTGGTGTTCACTGATCATTCTGCTTTAAAGCATCTTCTTGCTAAAAAGGACACCAAATCTCGCTTAATTTGTCAGATTCTACTACTCCAGGAGCTTGACCTAGAAATTAAAGACAATAAAGGAATTGAGAATGTGATAGCAGATCATCTATCTAGGATCCCTATTGAGGCATCAACCGTGGCTAGCATTATTCAAGAGACTTTTCCTGATGAGTCTCTGATGGTCGTGGAGGCCAAAACTCCTTGGTTCACTGGTCACAGGCATTACCCCCAATAATTGGGACAAGCAGAAGTGAGATAGGTTTCTTGTCGGCACTAAATTTTATCACTGGGAGGAATGCGGGCTATTTAGAATAAGCTCTGACCAGCGTTTACGCCGTTGCATCCCTGATGAAGAACAGAGTGTTCTGAATTTCTGCCATCACTTCCATTGTGGAGGGCATTCTAGTGGAAAAAAGACAGCCCATAAGGTTCTTCAGTCTGACTTTTGGTGGCTCACATTATTCCGAGATGCACATAATTATGTGGGTACATGTCTACATTGCCAGCAAATGGGAACCATCGGAAAAAGGGATGAGATGCCCTAGAAACCTATTCTCCCTACTGAGATCTTTGACATTTGGGGCATCGACTTCATGGGTCCCTTTCCTGTGTCCATTGGATATGAATACGTCCTTGTGACTGTGGATTATGTATCGAAATGGATAGAAGCCATACCCACGTGGACCAATGACCATTCTGTGGTCTTGGATTTTGTTAAGGCTAATATCATTTCCTGGTACGGGTGCCGAAGGACGATCATAAGTAATGGAGGACCTCTCTTTAAGAACATACACTTCATAAGACTACTCCAAAATTTGTTAGTCAAAAACATGATAGCCACACCTTACCATCCCCAAACGAGTGGACAAGTTGAAGTGTCTAATAGGGAGATTAAACGAATTTTAGAAAAAATCGTCAAGCCTGACCATAAGGATTGGTCTAACTAAATGATGCTCTTTGGGCCTATAGAGCAGTGTATAGGACTCCCTTTGTCATTTCTCCTTTTCGTCTTGTCTATGGAAAGGCATGCCACCTTCCCGTTGAAATCCAACATGAAGCTTATTGGGCAATTAAAAAGGTTAAGTTAAATCTAGATAAAGCGAGAAGGCACGGATGCTGGAGTTAAGTGAGCTTGAGGAGCTTCGTAATGAATCCTATGAAACTTCTCAAGCATATAAACAATGTACAAAGGTCTTCCATGATAAGTACATCATTAGAAAGACCTTTGAGCCCAACCAGTGGATCTGGCTTTTCAATTCCAAACTTAAATTATTTCCACAAATGCTAAAGACCCGCTGGGATGGGTCGTATGTTGTTATCAATACCTTTCCTCATGGAGCAGTAGAAATTCAGAACTCTACTTCTGGTGCAAGCTTTGAAGTAAATGGCAAATGACTTAAACCTTATGTTACTCTTTTAGATGGCCAGGCTTTGGACGCACCTCAGCTTGAGGAGCCTTCACTCCTCCCACTCTCCTCCTCAGGTGATATTCTTCTATGTCTTTATTTTTTCGATGAGGACATTGTCAATCTTAGGCATGGAGGGGTAGAACCTGAGGATGTTTATAGCATTTGTAAAAATTTGCATGCATTTAGGATAGTGCAATAGCAAAAAAAAAATAATTTTTTTTAGCTGAATTGGTTAGTCCCCAACAGAAAATTTTTATCGAGGTGTCATTAAAGTTTTTCTTCTTAAATTATTTCTTTAGTTTAGAATTCTTTACATTTACTTCACTTGCACGTAGATTGGGTAATGGATCATTTTAAGAAAATCAATAAACATTTTTAGTCTACTGAACCCTTGGATAGTTAATAGGGAGACAGGCAAAATATCTTCTATTAGATCCACATTATATTTGTGAGAAGAAAGTGGAGAGATTACTGGTGCGCTACGCAAGGACTCTTAAGTTTTGGATAATTTGATCAGGATACCTTAGAGTTAGACATAGTTTTCACTCTTTGTTCCAGCGTGCAAACATTATGTGAATTCCTGGGAGTCACCTAATAAGGCAGATACATAGAGATTGAGTCCGAATAAAATTATGACTGTGGTGGATGATTACGACCATCCCTCATAGAGTCCTCAGCTGAAGGATGGTAGTAATGTCAAAGATCAGAAATACGATTTTCATATCCATTCATTCCCTGTGCCAAGAGTAGGTACTTCCACCAAATAAGCTACACACTAACCTCTTGACCATCATCATTTCTAATAATTCCTCATAAATAAAAGTATGCATCGTTTTGTGTAAGTAATAAAAAAAAAGAGAAAAGAAGCATTTATAATTAGAAAAATAAAAAAACAAAACAAAAAATAAAAAGAAAAATAAAATAGTTCAAGTTTATAGTTTTATCTCCATTTTTCATTTTGTGTCGATGTTTCTGAGGCAATAAAACACCTATCGCGATCCACCAAATATGACCTATACCTACTTTTCAGTATTTCTGATCGTCCGAATACTGGCTGAGGACTTCTAACTTAATTGTAGGGTTATTAGGAATTTAATTGAAGTGTGAAAGCCATGTGAGGCCACTAAACATTGAGTACATCTGCAGAATCTAATGAGATATGTCATCTTAGAAAAGCAAGAAGGAAAGAGAAAGTGAGAGAGTACGAAGGAACACAATGAGAGCACAGTTTTTGCCTCTCTCTCGGTTGACTCATTTGATAGTTTAGAGAGTAAGAGTCTGTAGTACTGGACTACATGCAGCACCAGATGAGTGTGAGCCACCAAATATAAATCCATTTTACTCTGTATCTCCTACCTAAGCCAGAAAGCTAGGGTCAAATTTTAGATTATTTTCTACTTTTTCCCCTAGGGAAGTAGTTGCCTATCCTGGTAAAATGTTTACCAAGGGTTAAGTATGAACTGTAAATGTAAGTTGGCTTTTCACTTGAATCAGTTACCTACGCTACTCTCACTTCACATATCTCTAGATCTCTAAATTTTTGGAAAAAGGAACGAAATTTTTAGTCACTTCCATTATTTTTTGCACTTTTGCTAGGGACTAGCAAAACTTATGCATGGATGAATTTGATAAGTCTAATTTATTGGACATTCAACTAACCTAAGTTCATTTTACATTCATTTCCTTAGAAGTAATTTATTTAGTACTTAACGTTAATTTATTTTAGTGGAGGGTTGCATCTTATGGCAATCCTTATATTTTATAGGTACATGCTTACAATTTTCTCCACCAATGCCCCCTCGCCACCATCATCAACTGGAGTCACCCGCTTCCTCTATGAGCGTCTCGCAATTGCACCCTCACCGTCCAACCACTTGGGATCCTTGCTAGTCAGCTGGGGAAGCCGTCAGCCGTGGTAAACAAACTATAGGTTTTAAAAAGGAGGGCAAGCCATCGGGGCCATCATCTCTCTTCCTCGATCTTCATGGTGGACCTCTCGCTCTCACCATGAACTCCAAGCATGCACGGTGGCCCCAGCCTCCTCCACCAACACCCGTGCGCACCACCCTTGCATGTAGTTTGCCTTCTCACCACGAGCAATAGGCGCGTGCAAGCCACCGATCACCAGCCACCGCACGTAGGCTCCCCATAAGCCACACCCAGCCTGGCCATGCTTATGCATAGTAGGCACCTTGCACACACCCTCACGTACACATGCACACTTAATCCCTATGCGCGTGCCAACAACCAGTCGCATCTCCACCAATACAAAGCCATCGGCTTCCTCCTCTCCATCTTCTTCTTCTTCTTCTTCCTTCTCCTCTCTGCCAACCGAAGGAACCCAAACCACCCAAAACACAGCCACATCCACGGGTATTGAAACTCCACACCGTTGACACCAACACACTCCCCTTGCCTTCACGAGTGCTTCCACGCCATCACCGGCATCAACTGACGATCTGCACGCCAGCGAGCTACCACTGCCACAACCGATCCCCGTCATCGCCATCACCAACTCTGGTCGCCGTTGGCCATGACACCGCCACCATCGGAACACCCTCATAGCAGCCATCCTCCCCTAGGCATCTCTCCTCCAGATGTGCTTCCTCCTTGGCACATGCACAATGGGAATTCTTCTCCTGTTTCTCTACAGTGAATGATACATTAAAAATTACGACCAATGCCATTGCAAAAGCTTATTTTCCTTATATTCTTTGATTATTAAATTGAGGTGAAATTTTGGCATCATACTTATTCTTTCTCATATTTGTTTATCTATTGTAATTCATGTCATTTTGCATTGAAACTGGATTAAGAATGGCATGCAATTAAAAATTACATACTCTTACACTACACGTGCATCATTTACATATTTTTTGGAGCATAAATTCTAACATGAAATTGATAAAGGATCTGAAGATATGTAATATATGGCTATCTACGCGCACAAAATCTCAAACACAATGTTAGTAATACAAAAAGATTTGCACAAAATATAATCACAAAAATTTGCACAAGATATATAGTGGTTCCCCTCCCTTGGGTACTCCACTACTTAAGCCTCCCAGCTTAGGGTTTTTAACCCGATTCTCTCAACCCTGAGAGAATCAATTTACTAACCAAGGTAATTAATGGGTTACCTCAACCCAAGTACAATAACAGGTTTGTTACAACCCAATGAGCAAATGCTCAAATACAAAAGTACAAGTGTAAGAAAGACTAATCTTACAACTAAGTTCCTAAGCCTCTTAACAATATATAGAATAATATTACCGATTTGAGAGCATAGAAAGAACGTGATTCGCTTCGTAGATGTGTAAAAAAAATGCGTCGTTGAGCTTACAAGAATACTATGAGAGTGGATGGCAAGCTTCTTCTTTCTCTCTTGTGAATATGGTGGGAATTTGAAATTCTAGCTCTAGGATTTTCTCTTCTCTTTTCTTGTCTATCTTGTGTGCAAACAAAGAGTCCTAGGGTCATTTTATAGAGTTTAGGACCTAGGATACCCGGCTACTAGACGTTGGGAATTAATTCCCAATGTTCATATTATTGAAATTAATTTTCTAGCCGTTCTGTTTTGGGCCAACGGCTAGATGATACCGGTACTAGCAGCTCACTGCCACTATTACATTAGTCCTAGTACTGGAACTCATCATGGGTACCGATACTTGTGACTCCCAGGTTTGGAATTCCTTGGGCACAATAACCTACCTATACCAATACTCATCATGGGTACCGATACTTGTAAGGTTCAGGCTAGAATTAAGCCTTCAAGCTGTAACCAACCTTTACCGGTACTCATGGTTAGTACCAGTATTTGTTGTTCACAGTTTGAGATGAATTCTCAAACCTGTGGCTTGCAAATACTAGTGACTGTGCAACAATCATAGGTCTTAATTGACCTAGTTTAAGCTAGAACTTAGCATAATTTAGGGCTATTCATGCATACATATGCATTATTTGCATCTTTATTGCCCTTCTTTAGCTAGGCATGAAATAATGTTATAATGTGCTTATTAAGTGCATTATGTTGATTGCAGGCAATAAGCAGATCTAGAGCTACATTTGGAGTAGGATCTAAAGTTGGATTTAGAATAACGAGAGTTGCAGCAGAGCTGGAGCAGAAGGCATAGATTAGATGTAGGGATAATAATGTAAGGGGGTTAAAGGTTTGCTATTCAATTAAGTAGGAATAAAGTAGTAAAATGTGAAATGCTTAGGTACATCCTAGACCTAGGATAGCGTAGAGACTTCCCCAAGCCTTAGCCACCCTTAGATTAGGTCAAAACACCCTAGGAAGCCCTAAAACCCTAGTTACAACCCTTACCTGAACGTCCAGATAAGTTATAGGATGTCCAGTACCCTTAGCCAACTCCTGCACACTTCAAACCCACTTCTGTAGTGTTATTGGACGTCCTGACACTTAGTCAGACGTCCAATTTCTGTAGAATACCTAAAATAGAACCCGAAATCCTTCCTGACTCTGATTGGACATCCAGACAACAAGTACAGACTTCTGATTTTTGAGTATAAGATGTATGATTATATTATTAGACGTCTGATATTGCTCTCCAATTCCAGTTTTGAAATTTAAGCCTTGATCTTGGATCTCTTGGTCCCTAAACCCAATTCCAACCCCATAAGAGCCTAAATTAAGGTGCCCTAACCCTAGTACATCACCTCTAGACCTCCCTAAAGACATGATTAGGTCCTCACTAAACCAAATTGACTTGGATCTTTGTCAATTTCATCAGCCTATTCAATTGGACTCATTGAGTCCAATTGAGCCCTGATCTGAGCACACACTGTCCAATTGGACTCAGTGAGAGTCCAATTGACCTAGAACTAAATTAATTGCGTTTTTTTACTCTCAATTAAGTTTCCACACACCCAATTAAACTTGTATTAAGTTTAATTGCACTTTACCTTAGTGAATTAGGGTTTATAACCCTAATTGAAACATACCTTGACCTAAACACACTAGAACCTAACCTAATCAACCTAGCCACCTAGGTTTCGACCCACACACACCCACACACACCCACACACACCATCCAAACGAAAATACCTAGCATAGAGTTCTCTAGAACTTCTACCATGTGTGGTTGCCTTGGTTGCCAACAATAGCAACCAAGAACCATTCAATTATTAGATCCACATTTGGTGGATCTAAAAACCGCCATCCACTCTCTCTCTCTCACTCTCCCACGAGCTCCCACCATAGGCCTCTCTATAGAATTCCATAATTCTCTAGAGAGGTTCCCTTAGGTCTATAAAATGACCCAATGGGTGGCCATTTGCATTCATTCGCTTCCTTGGCATTCATTCCACTTTCGCTAGCCACTTCCATTTCCATTCCACCTCCATGAGTACAGCACCACCATGGAGGCCACCATCTCCACGCCAGGAAGCTGGATCAGCTCCCCAACCTCTCTCCAAGGGTCGACCTAAGCTCCATTGGCCGCCCCTCCTTCTTCTCTCAGCTACTCAAAGGCCATCGGAGACCACCTCCGAATGCCCTTCCTTCTACTAGATTAGTAGCTTAGCTTTTCGCATATTTACTACTTTTATTTACTGCTTAGTAGTATAGTCTTACTTATCCCATAATGATGCATGAGAAATCCCCCCATCGATTATTGCATGCAATCATTTTCTGGTAGTTAGGTTTAATTTTTTAGCATTCATGTATAAGCTTTCCTCCCGATTTCCTTGTGCAACAAGTCTCCAATGATGAATGAAATTGCATATTTTATATATATATTTGTCTCTATATGTTTGAAATCACCATGAGCTTAATAATTGTGAATCTTTTTGTGTGATTCAGGTTCCCTATTTCGAATTCCTAATATTCTTGCAACTAAGCATGTCATACCTAAATACGTAATAATCACGAACCGCCATGCGATTCTAAACAAAGTAGAGTAAGATCGATTTCAAAAGTAAAAGCAATGCCTCCCAGAGTTGAACGACCGGGGCTCAAGTCTCGTTATTTTTACAAAACAATATCTTTGTTGGATCGTATTTCGCAACTATACTACAACGCATTCCTTTTCTATCAAAAACGCGATCTGCGATTTTTCTCCCAACAAAATGTCACCGTTGCCAGGGAGGCAACGTCATTTTTCTTGACTTCAATCATTTAATCTATCACTGACGAATTTGCCTCTACTTCATTTTTATGTGTAGGACAACACGGAAGGAAAACGGGATCTACGCACACATCGAGCACGGTGAAGAAAAATCATGTGCACATCACACTCTCTTAGATTAGGTCTATTTTATGAACCCTAGGATTAGATCTACTTTCTGCAATCTCTTTTGTGAAAAAAGAAAAAAAAAGATTTTTCTCATTTTTGTGAAAAGGAAAAAAAATCAAAAAGAAAAGCTTTAAAAAGATCTAGATTAGGTTTCCTTTCGAATCTAGGTTAGTTGAAAAAAAAAAAGAAGAAAATATTTTCTATGAATCTTTTGGAAAATTCTTCTTGAAAAAAAAAAGTGCAAAATTTTTGAAAAAGAAAAAAAAATCTTTTTGGTGGAAGGCTTGAATTTCACGTTCAAACCTCTTTAAAAAGCTCTTCCACCATTTCGTGTTTTTCAGCCAGATTTCAAGCTTGACTTCAAAATTCGATTGCCAAAAAATAGTAAGCAAAAAATTCTGAAATTCAGGCTAAACCTTCATTTTCAAACCACCTTTCAAACGTCACTGTTACTTTGAAGACATCCCAAGTATAAAATTTTAAAAAATTCACGAAGTGCACGGGGGTCAGATTGACACAGATTCAAAATTTTTCAAATTTAAAAATGCGATTCTGAGCAATTCACGAATTTTTTTTTGACTAAAAATGGTGGTGTTTGAATGCTGATCTCATTAGCTTTATTCTCCATATTTTTCCCAAATTTTCTAATGTCTTTTGATACTGTTTCAAAGTGAAAAACCATCCAAGGGTCAAAATTCCTGATCTGACCCCCTGATATTCAAAATTCCCTAAAAATTTTGTTGAAATAGTAAACATTCCAAGAAAATATTCTCTAAAGAACTAATTGAAAAAGGAATCTACTAGCAAAATCTTAAATTAATTGGATTCTAATTATTATCAAAGAATCAACATTATTTTTTGTGGTCTACTGAAATAGAGAAAAAACCCTAGAAGTCCATGCAACATAGGTTAAATCCTTAGGGTTACTACTAGAGACCACACATTGGGTAACTTAGACCAAATCAAGTCTAGTTAGTAGATGAGCTTGGTCACCTTGTTGGCCACTCACCATAAGCCCCACTGAGGAAAGCAGGTTAAAATTAACTTTAAAATACGAAATCAACCGGAGTTCGTTGTCGTACTACTGGGTGAGTTTAATCTCTCTTGCAAAACCTGGTGACTAAGTCTACGGGGTAGTGTCAAACGACCGCAGCTCAGGGGTCAACGGAACCAGAGGCGTAAGGCAAAGGAAGAACCTTCCCTTTAGTCCCCTCGTAACCAGACTGGCTGGGTTAGCTTGAGAGGTGGGATTCACTTTTAGTTGGTTGTACGATGAACTTATCTTCAGGAATTCAAATTTCTAACGAAAAATATGGTCACCTAATCTATAAGGACCATTTGATTGATAGGGCCTTAGCCTTGTCCTGCATGGCTACACCAACCCAGGGGTTGGGCGGTGTTTGCACGGAAGGAGGTCACTTCGACCTCACTTGGTTGGACCTTGGGAGCCACTCCCAAGGAGGTGAGTCACCTCTCCCGGACCATCTTCTCCCCCCATTTCTTCTAATCCAAGAGCCACTATGGAAAATCCTGGACCTGGACCGAGACCGGGTCAGGACATTGAGAATCTGGACCCAATGCCTCGTCTAGATGCCTGGGTCGCCGAATCTGAGGAGCGGCATCAGTAGAGCATGGATCGTATTCTGATGGAGCTTGATAGGATGCAGCACCCGCCATGAGGAGAACAACTGTGGGATTTTTACGACCCAGCCACACCTATCTCGCACTGCTGGTCAAAATTCCTGCAGGCGGAAATGTGTTTGAGCTCAAGCCCAATGTAATTGGGTTGATCAGCACTCATTTCTACGGGAACTCAACCGAAGATTCTTTCCATCACCTTGAGGACCTGAGTCGACTCGCTGAAATGATCCAACCCAGGAATATTGATCTCAGGATCGTTTTGATGAAGCTTTTCCTGTTCTCGCTAAGGGACAAAGCTTCATACTGGTTCAAGACTATTGGGAAGCCAATTGGAACCTAGCTGGAATTACGATGTGAATTCCTGCAAAAGTTCTTCCCAATCGATCGAACAAATGCAATGCAGTGCGCAATCACGACTTTCTCCCAGGGAGATGGGGAGAAATTACATGAAGCATGGGATAGATTTCACGACCTTCTCCGAAAATGCCCGCATCATGGTATACCCAGATGGCACTTAGCTCATATTTTTTACCATGGGCTGGGTGACACACATAGGTATTTGGCCGATGCATCTGGCGGAGGGAATTTTCTCGCAAAAGACGAGAATAGCGCATTTGAGATGTTCGAATCATTAGCTAAGAACTCGATGAATGCGCATCTATGAACCAGTTCCAACGGCTCGGTCAGCAGTAGGTTGGTGTCCACGAGGCTCACACCGATTCTATTCGAGTTGACAAGGATATCATCGTCAAGCAGCTGGATAGAATAAACCTAATTGAGAAGAAGATTGACCAGATCAGTCATGGTGAATCTGACTCGAGCCCTGCCGCCGCAAGATCCTCCTATGCACCCCGAGCCCCACCTGCTCGAGTTAATCTACTCACTCGAGATGCATCTTCTCCATATTTACGAGATCCCACATATTAGGATCCCGTGAATAATCCAGATCTGGCACCTTACGACTAGGGTTACGCACCACCCGCAGATTATACTGCGTATCCCCTTGACGGATATATGTCTCAGATATCTTCAGTCTACGAGGACGTCAGCACTATCCAAGGATATAGGCATAATAACCCATACTCGGAGACGTATAACCCAGGTTGGCTCCAGCATCCGAACTTCTCCTAGTCTGGTAATTCACAGAGACCACATCAAGATCCACACTACCAGACCAGGCAATACGGGAATGTGCAAAACATGTATCCTGGGCAGCAGCCATTCCCGCCTCAGTAGCAGCAACCCCGCTCGTTATACCAGCAGCTGCACCAAGCTGCCAACCACCCTACAAAGCAGGCTAACCCTTTGGAGGTGCTAAAAGAGGAGCTACAAGAATCAATGAGGAAGTCTACACAAGACAGCTTGCAGATTATGAAGGCGATGGTTGATCAGATTTAGACCATACAGAACATGCAAAACCAGCTGTTGCAGGAGCATAGGACTCAGGGAGCCTTGCCCTCCCAACCCGTCCCAAATCCTCGATATGTGTCAAACCAGGGCACCCCGCCTAGGTTTCAGGCGCCATAGGGACAGGCATACGCCATACTACAGGCACCTCCTACACCACCCGATCTTGCACAAGGCTAGCCACCTTTGCAGAATCCCGCGTATTCTGCCCCTTCTGCTCCCCCACCACCTCATGGATAGCAAGTCGATGCACACACTGTTTCTTTGCAACGTAGAAGGAAGACATTCGACCCACCACCTAGGCAGGCAGGTCATGATTTTTCCCACCCTTCGCCATAGCCGAGTTCGACTCCGTCTTCATCATCTCAAGAGCCACCTGTGGTAGATAAGGGTAAGAGACACTTAACCCTGAGAGTCCCATCCCTTTTCCTGAGGTTTTGACACGAAATGTGGTACGAAAAAAGGACACACGGAATTTCGAGGACCTGAAATCGATGTTTAAGGAAGTACATATTTAGGTCGCCCTCCTCGAGGCAATCAATCACATTCCCGCTGTCGTTAGGTTCTTCAAGGACTATTGTACCCCGAAGCGACAGCCGTGAATTGGACGATAGGCGGTGCTGTCGAAAGAAGCTAGCGCCGTGATTCTAGCTAACCTACCACTAAAGAAGAAAGACCCTGGCACCCCACTTATATCTTGCTTTTTGCAGGATTCTCCATTTGATCAGGCCTTTCTATATTTGGGTTCGTCCATCAACTTAACTCCCACTACTGTACTTGATCGATTTCGATTTGGGGAGTTGAAACCCACCTTGGTTATGATTCAGCTGGCTGACAGATCAGTTAAAACACCAAGGGGGGTTGTTGAGAACATGATCGTGAAAGTCCACGGGTTCTGCTTTCCCACAGATTTTTTCATTTTTGATATGGAAGTTCCTCCTAATCTCCGCGATGCACCAATTATTTTGGGTCATCCATTTCTGGCGATAGCTCGAGCAAACATCAATTGTGCATCTGGGTGTATGGAGATTGCCCTAGGTAATGAATGACTTCAATTAGACATATTCAGGGTAGCAAAGAACTTCGACTGTGATCGAATAGTGGAGGATGGTGGAGATGAAGATTCGACTTACTATGGTAACATTAGGCTCCTTTGTGATGACCCAATGTCTCATTTGTCTACACTATCAGGGTTCTCGGACCTCGATCAACACGGGATTGAAACCATTGCATTACACATATCTCCCCGAGGATCTGACTATTTAGGGTGTGCTTCTGACCACAGCACCCCTGAATCCTGCTATCTTGATCCATATATTACTGTATCGCCCCTGTTATTACAGCAAGACGTGACTACAGCTAACAAGTTTCCCGTTAACGTAGTCACAACAGATTTCACAGGGAGCGACTCAGCGGGAATTCACGTTTACATGGATCAGCAGATTCCCACCCTCGATTCTGCTCCTCCTACTCTTAGTTTTGATTCTGACCCACCCGTAATTGAATTGAAGCCCTTACCTGACTCACTCAAGTGCGTGTTCTTAGGCGAAAGTGAGACATATCCAGTCATTATCAATGACCACTTAACCCAAGAATAGGAGCATCAATTAATTTCTACACTTCAAGACCATAGGGCTGCTATCAAGTAGAGTGTTGCTGATCTCCACGGTATTCGCCCCTCGTATTGCACTCATCACATTCACACGGATAAGGGGTGAAACCTTCAAGACAACCTCAAAGATGGCTAAACATTAATATGCTAGGGATTGTTAAGAAGGAGATCATCAAATGGCTGGATGCGGGCATTGTATATCTAATCTCAAACAGCTAGTGGGTGAGTCCGATTCAGATAGTGCCCAAGAAAGTAGGACTCACCGTCATAAAAATTGATAAGGGCAAATCCATCCTGACCCCCATTGCGACATCTTGGCAGGTTTGCATTGACTACAGGAAACTAAACATGGCTACCCAGAAGGATCACTTTCCTTTGCCGTTCATCGATCAAATCTTGGAACGGTTAGCCGGATGCCATTTCTTCTGCTTTCTGGATAGATACTTCGGGTATAATCAGGTAGCAATTAGCCTGGAAGATCAGAACAAGACCACATTCACATATGCCCTTTGGCCTCTGCAATGCACCAGCGACATTTCAGTGTTGTATGATGGCTATCTTCTCCGACATGATTGGGGATTATGTGGAGGTATTCATGGATAATTTCTCTATTTTCGTAGATGATTTTGCATCTTGTCTTGATAACCTCACCAAGATCCTGAAATGATGTATTGAGGTAAACCTAGTACTATCCTAGGAGAAAATCCATTTCATGTTGAGGGATGGCATAGTACTAGGGCACAGGATCTCCAAAAATGGACTCGAGGTCGACTGGGCTAAATCAGAGATTATCTCCCACTTACCACCACCTAGCTCGGTAAAGCAGATTAGATCATTCTTGGGCCACGTCAGCTTCTATTGGAGATTTATACGCGATTTTTCAAAAATTACGTGGCCTTTGACGAATCTCCTGGTTACCGATGTCCCATTTGAATTTGATACCTCGTGTCTCAGTGCCTTCAAGACTTTATGAAGCACCTTTTCCGACTCCCTGATTCTCCAACCACCCAACTGGTCACTTGATTTTGAAATGATGTGCGACACCTCTGATTTTGCTGTCGGTGCTGTTTTAGGCCAGCATCGGGAGAAACAACCTTTTGTCATATACTATGTGACGAGTCAATTGTTCGCTTTAAATTCGTTTGTTGTTTTATGTGGCGGAAAAATCGACTAATCAATATTTAAAAAGAAATAACCACTCGCAGAAGAGCAGGTCGTATCCACAGGGAGGCAATGACGTATTTAAATTCGTACCGGTTAAAAATGTTTGTTCATAGTCAGTTTAGACAATAATCAAGCCAAATTTGCCTTCAGATTAAGGTTGAATCAAGAAATCATGCTAAAATAGCAATTCTTAATAACTAGAGGATATTTGTTGCAATGCAGATTCAATAAAATAACATTGAAAGATGACAATGGTAGAAAATGTAATTATTAATGGCATGAATACTGTAGCAAAACAGGGGATTTATTCCCCTTGGCTGTGCGTGAATAGGAGTGAACGGCTGGAGGCGGGAAGCTCAGAGGAAGTTCTTTGGACCGAGGGCTTCGCAGTGGTGGTGGCAGCGAGTCGCGCGATGGTCGGAGTCGGTCGGATGGAACTCTAGCGAAAGTGGCTGCCAACGGTGGCTGCAGCTGCTGAAGGGGCGGCTGTGCGCACGCGTTGAGCGCTACTGCAGGGGGTGTGCGTGCACTGCTGGTGTTGTGGGCACACTAGAGTTGAGCGTGCGGAAGGTTGCTGGCGGGCGCGCTCTGGTGGAGGCGGATGCTGCCGCAGGCCGTAGGCGCAAGAGGACAGTGCGGGTTCACTGCAGGTTGGAAGGCGCAGGGAAGAACGCGCGCCTGCTACGTGGGTGAAGAGGTGCTACAGGGTGCGGCAGGAAGGCGCGGGCGCAGGAAGGCTGCAGCTGTTGCTAGATGCTGCTGGCCGTGCCTGCCTTGCACGCGGCTGGAGGGCGTGCGGGGGAACGCTGCAGCAGTAGGGGCACGCTTCTGCAGGAGGTGTGTACGTGCACGGTTGGTGCAGGCGTGAAGTGGAGGTTGTTGCATACATGCGGCAGGAAGGCGCGTGTGGGCTGGGGATGGCGTTGGAGGATGGAAGGGTCTTGCAGTGCAGCTGTGACTGGTGGTTGGAAAAAGAACTAAGGACAGGGAAGGAAGATGAAGGTGTGCTGTAGGAGCTTCAGACGTCTGGGAAACTTCCCGGATGTCTTGACTGTCTGAGGAGTGAAATTGCAGTGGCTGCGGCGGTGGTTCTTGGTGACGATGGAGAGGGAGGTGCACGCTGAGGTGCTCACGGTAATGCGGACGAGCTCCGAATGGCGGTGTGGCTTGTCAGACCACACACCCACGGTGGTGGAGACTCATCACCACGGTTGAGGTTGGCGATGTGGAATGGACGAGAGACAAACTCTCTGCACAGTGGTGGTCTAGGATGGAGGCCTACTGAACTCAGCTGCCTCCTCCCCTCTTTTGAAATCAGCTGCCCGACCAGATCAAACACATCCACTCCTCCTTAATTGGGTTCTTCACTGCGGCAGCTGGAGGAAGAAATGCAGCTGTTTCACGTAGAAGAAGAATAAAAAATAATGATAAAATATTATGGTTATTTATATATAAACCCTCAACTTTTATGTTAACCTAAATTAATGCATGCAATGTACCTAATTAGTTAACTAATGCAATTCTAAGTTAATTCTAAATGCATTTAAATATGAATAAGATGCATTAACTATGTAATTAAATTAGACATATGAATTAATCTATTTACATCCTAATTTATGCTAAATAAATATTAGAATTAACCTAATGTCTAGGCACTTAAATAATTAAATAGCCCACAAATATGGGCTAATCACTATACTAGCAAGACGCTGAATGAGGCTCAGTGTAATTACACTGTCACCGAAAAAGAACTGCTAGCAGTAGTATTCGGGTTGGAGAAATTCATATCATATTTATTAGGATCCAAGGTCATCATTTTCACTGACCACTCCGCCCTCTGGCACTTCTTGGCAAAGAAGGATGCCTAACCACGACTCATTAGATGGATCCTTCTATTGCAGGAATTTGATATCGAGATCCACGACAAAGTCGGAAAACAAAATGTTGTGGCGGATCACCTATCCTGATTGGACCCAGACCACATTCCTTATTCCCTGCCTATCCATGAACAATTTCCAGATGAATCACTTTTGGCAATTCATTCTGTTGAGTTCCCTTGGTATGTGGATTTCGCGAACTACCTTGCCGCAGGCAAAATTCCCGCGAACCTATCCAAAAACCAGAAACTCAAATTCATTACAAAGGCCAAATACTACCTCTGGGATGACCCACTGCTTTTCCACATTGGAGCGGACCAGATTATCCGCAGATGCATCGCAGACTCTGAGATCCCCAGTGTGTTATCTTTCTGCTACAATAGTGCATGTGGTGGCCATTTCTCCGGATGGAAAGCTGCTGCAAAAATTTTGCAGTTGGGATTTTTCTGGCCAACCATCTTCAGAGATACACACGATTATGCCCAACACTGCAAACGATGTCAGTCGATCGGTTCTATGACCAGGAGAGACATAATTCCACTCCAACCCATCATGGTCATAGAAGTGTTCGATGTCTGGGGCATCGATTTTATGGGCCCTTTTCCGAACTCGCATGGCTTTGAGTACATATTGCTAGCTGTTGATTATGTCTCGAAGTGGGTCGAGGCCATCTCGGTGAGATGGGCTGACCAAAAGACCGTCATTTCTTTCGTACGGCAAAATATTTTTGCGAGATTTGGAATAGCCCATGCTTTGATTAACGATGGGGGAAGCCACTTCATCCACGCCCATTTCAGGTCGTTATTAAAGAAATATGGGGTACATCACCGCATAGCCACCCCGTATCACCTACAGACCATTGGGCAAGCTGAAGTGTCTAACCGTCAAATCAAGCTGATTCTCCAAAAGATTGTTAGACCAGTTAGGAAGGACTGGTCCGACAAATTAATCGATGCACTCTAGGCATACCGGACCTCATAAAAGGCCCCACTCGGAATGTCACCATATCGCATGGTATATGGCAAGTCCTGTCACCTTCCTGTAGAGCTAGAACACCGTGCCTTTTGGGCGGTGCAAAAATGCAACCTCGACCTCGATGCAGGAGGTCGAGAATAGAAACTCCAGCTCAGCAAATTAGAAGAAATCCGGCAGGAGGCCTATGAGAATGCATTAATATACAAGGACAAGACCAAGGCCTTTCACGACCGCCACATCCGGAGGAAAGTATTCACGCCGAATGAGCCAGTCTGGTTATTTGATTCATGACTGAAACTGTTCGCGGGGAAGCTCAAGTCCAAGTGGACTGGCCCGTATGTTGTGATGCAGCCATACCCTAATGGGGCAATCCAGATCAAGGACCTAAAATCTAGGCATATATTCATGGTAAACGTCCAGCGCCTCAAACCATTTTTGGCCCAAGAACCTCCTCCACCTAACAATACTATTCATATTAGTGAGGACGTGTGATTGAGCTCTCACCCAGCTGGAGGCGTTAAACTCAGCACGTATAGATACCATTCGCCCCACATTCCACCATCATTTATATATAACCATTTTTATACATGGCATATTTTTCCTTTAGCATATTTCCTTTGCATAGTGCATGCTGACAGGTTGGCCGAAGTTGAATATAATTTTAGGAGCAATTACAGGTGATTTCTACCCATTCTCTCCCTGAAGTATTTATTTTCTTTTACATTCATGCATGAGGACATGGAAGAACTTAGGCATGGGGGGGTAGATACAGAAAAATTGAAAACCAACACCTAGGAAAACCTCAAAACTTCATGTAAAACATACTTTAGGACCTTAAATAAAAAGAACAACCGTCTCCACCTCCAATGCTCGCATTAGAGCTAGAAATCATCCGCAACAGCCACTTCCGACTCACCTACTCACCTTTTGTTCTAAATTTAGGGTCAAGCTGATTGTAACCCGATACGGGAAATTCATGAAGTACAAATTATGTGAGGTTACATGTCTATAGCATATATCATATTGCATTCATGAATAAGAATATTTTATGAAGAGAATGCATTAGGGATTTTATCCTTTAGTTGATTCCTGTAATCTGGAATCCAGTACAACTTCTCACACACACGTAGATTTTGCAATGGATTCATGGTGAAGGCTGATAAATGTCTCCAGTCTGTCGAGAAGAAGTAGTGCTTCTTTTCTTAAACCCCTGGATAGTGTTTTGGGAGTCAGGCAGATTTTCCTCCAAAAATCCACCAAATAGAGTGAGAGAGTACAGTGTACTGGTGCTCTAAGATTAGTGCGAGGAATCTGGAATCCTAGATAATTAGGTGATGATACTCTGAGATTAGACATAGTTTTTGCTCTCGGTTCCCACATATACATTTTTGTGCAAAATTATGAGAGCCACCGAATAAGGCAAATACGCGGAGAACGAGTTTCATAAAACCAGGGCTAAGGTGGATGGTTACAACCATTCTCTACGGAATCCTTAGCTGAAGGAGCGTATTGATGTCGAGGTCAGAAATACACCATCCTATCCGTCTCTCCCTGTGCCGTGAGTAGGCACTTCCACCAAATAAGCTACCCAATGTCTCCTGAGTACCACCATTCCGTATTAATGCCTCCTCAGTAAAGTTCATGGATGTATGTCAGTTGTGTTATGCTGAAAAAAAAAAGAGAGAGAAAAAGAAAAAGAATGATGAAAAGAAAGAAAAACTGGAAAAAAAATTAGAAAAGGAAGAAAAAGCAAAGAAAAGAATGAATATTTAGTGTTTACTTCATCGAGGCAATACCACCAAATAAAATTGAGCTCCACCAAATATGACCTTAACCTAGTTTTCTTGTGTTTCTGTCTGCTCGAATATTGGCTGAGGAATTCCAACTTAGTGTTAGGGTTATGAGAACTCAATTAAAGTGTTAATGCCTAGTGAGACCACCAAATACAGAACATACGTGTGAATCTGGTGAGGTTGTGAGCTCTAAGAAAAAGAAAGAAAAAGAGTAAGAGAGAATGAATACAAAGGAATCAAAAGATAGCATAGTTTTTCTCATCTTTCTCTAAGTTGAGTTACTTAGTAATCCGGGAATCTAGATTCCGTAGTACTAGTCTCTATGTAGCACCAAGTGAGAATGAGCCACCAAATATATAATCCTTTCCCTCAAAGATTCTTTACCAAAGCCTAAAGCCAGGGTGGAATTCATAGAATATCTTGAATACCCCGAGGGAAAAAGTCCACCTATTCTGCTAGAATTTTACTAGGGGTCCAGTACAGGCTTTAGAGGTGAATCAGTTTTTCACTCGAATTAGTTGCAAAAGCTACATAGCCGTACTTTCATGATTGTCTAGATTTCTAGAGCATAGGATGAAAACAAAAAGGAGAAAAACCTTGAGGCATATACTTGATAAAATAATCAGTCCCTTAGGGACCCTTCCTGTAAATAATTTAGTCTTGCATTTGCTAGGGACTAGCAAGGATTAGGCAAGGGGGTATGATAGCACAGCAATCATAGGTCTTAATTGACCTAGATTAAGCTTGAACTTAGCATAAGTTAGGGCTATTCATGCATTCATATGCATTATCTGCATCTTTATTGCCCTTCTTTAGCTATGCATCAAATAATGTTATAATGTGCTGATTAAGTGCATTATGTTGATTGCAGGCAATAAGCAGATCAGGAGCTGGATCTGGAGTAGGATCTGAAGTTTGATCTAGAATAATGAGAGTTGTAGCAGAGCTGGTGCAGAAGGCTTAGATTAGATGTAGGAATCATAATGTAAGGGGGTTAAAAGTTTGTTATTCTATTAAGTAGGAATAAAGCAGTAAAATGTGAAATGCTTAGGTACATCCTAGCTTAAGGATAGCCTAGAGACATCCCCAAGCCTTAGCCACCCTTAGATTAGGTCACAACACCCTAGGAATCCCTAAATCCCTAGTTCCAACCCTTATCTGGATGTCCAGATAAGTTATAGGACGTCCAGAACCCTTAGCCAACTCCCGCACACTTCAAACCCACTTCTACAGTGTTATTGAACGTCCAAACACTTTGTCAGACATCCAATTTCAGCAGAATACCCATAACAGAACCCGAAATCCCTTTTGACTCTGATTGGACATCCAAACAACAAGTCTTGACTTCTGATTTTTGAGTATAAGATGTCTGATTCTATTATTAGACATATGATACTGCTCTCCAATTCCTATTTTGAGATTTAAGCCTTGATCTTGGATCTCTAGGTCCCTAAACCCAATTCCAACCCCATAGGAACCTAAATTAAGGTGCCATAACCCTAGTACATCACCTCTAGACCTCCTTAAGGACCTAATTAGGCCCTCACTAAACCTAACTGACTTGGATCTTAGTCAATTCCATCAGCCTATTCAATTGGACTCATTGAGTCCAAATGAGCCCTGATCTGAGCACACACTGTCCAATTGCACTCAGTGAGAGTCCAATTGACCAAGAGCTAAATTAATTGAGTTGTTTCACTCTCGATTAAGTTTCCACACACCCAATTAAACTTTTATTAAGTTTAGTTGCACTTTACCTTAGTGAATTCGGGTTTATAACCCTAATTTGAGACATACCTTGACCTAAACCCACTAGAACCTAACCTAATCAACCTAGCCACCTAAGTTTCGACCAACACACACCCACACACACCATCCAAACGAAAATACCAAGCCTAGAGTTCTCTAGAACTTCATGTGCGGTTTCCTTCATTGCCCAAAATAGTAACCAAGATGCATTCAATTTTTAGATCCACATTTGGTGGATCTAAAAACCACCATCCACCCTCTCTCTCTCACTCTCCCATGAGCTCCCACCAGAGGCCTCTCTAGAGAATTCCATAATTCTCTAGAGAGCTTCCCTTAGGTATATAAAAAGACCCAATGGGCGGCCATTTGCATTCATTCACTTCCTTGGCATTCATTCCACTTAGTTTATCCACTTCCATCTCCACTCCACCTCCACGAGTTGAGCACCACCATGGAGGCCACCATCTCCATGCTAGGAAGCTGGATCAGCTCCCCAACCTCTCTCCAAGGGCCGGCCTAAGCTCCATTAGCCACCCTCCTTCTCTCAGCCACTCAAAGGCCATCGGAGACCACCTCCGAATGCCCTTCCTTCTTCTAGATTAGTAGCTTAGCTTTTTGTATATTTACTGCTTTTATTTACTTCTTAGTAGTATAGTCTTACTTCTCCCCCAATGATGCATGCAAAATCCCCCCATCGATTCTTATATGCAATCGTTTTCTGGTAGTTAGGTTTAATTTTTAAGCATTCATGTATAAGCTTTCCCCCAGATTTCCTTGTGCAACAAGTCTCCAAAGATGATTGAAATTACATTTTATAAATATATATTTGTCTCTATATGTTTGAAATCACCATGAGCGTAATAATTGTCATTCTTTTTGTGTGATTCAAGTTGCCTATTTCCAATTCCTAATATTCTTGCAACTAAGTATGTCATACCTAAATGCATAATAATCACGAACTGACATGCGATTCTAAACAAAGTAGAGTAAGATCGATTTCAAAAGTAAAAGCAATGCCTCCTAGAGTTGAACGACCGAGACTCAAGTCTCGTTATTTTTACAAAACAATATCTTGGTTGGATCGTATTTCGCAACTATACTACGACGCATTCCTTTTCTATCAAAAATGCGATCTACGATTTTTCTCCCAACAAAATGGCACCGTTGCCGGGGAGGCAACGTCATTTTTCTTGACTTCAATCTTTTAATCTATCACTGACGAATCTGCCTCTACTTCATTTTTTATGTGCACGACATCATGGAAGGAAAATGGGATTTGCGCACACATCGAGCGCGGCAAAGAAAAATCATGTGCACATCACACTCTCCTAGATTAGGTTTATTTTCTAAATCCTAGGATTAGATCTACTTTCTACAATCTTTTTTGTGAAAAAAGAAAAAAAAAGATTTTTCTCATTTTTGTGAAAAATAAAAAAAAATCAAAAAGAAAAGTTTTGAAAAAAATCTAGATTAGGTTTCCTTTCGAATCTAGGTTAGTTAAAAAAAAAGAAAAAAAAAGATATTTTCTATGAATCTTTTGGAAAATTCTTTTTGAAAAATAAAAGTGCAAAAGTTTTGAAGAAGAAAAAAAAATCTTTTTGGTCGAAGGCTTGAATTTCACGTTCAAACCTCTTTAAAAAGCTTTTCCACCATCTCCTGATTTTCAGCTAGATTTCAAACTTGACTTCAAAATTCGATTGCCGAAAAAATAGTAAGTGAAAAATTCTGAAATTTGAGCTAACCTTCATTTTCAAACCATCTTTCAAACGTCACCGTTATTTTGAAGACATCCCAAGTATAAAATTTTCAAAAATTCGTGAAGTGCACGGGGGTCAGACTGACCCAGATTCAAAATTTTTCAAATTTAAAAAAGCAATTTCGAGCAATCTGCGAATTTGTTTTGACTAAAAATGGTGGGGTTTGAAAGTTGATCTCATTAGCTTTATTCTCCATATTTTTCCCAAATTTTTTAAGGTCTTTTGATACTATTTCAAAGCGAAAAACCATCTAGGGGTCAAAATTCCAAATCTGACCTCCTGATATTCAAAATTCTGTAAAAATTAGGTTGAAATAGTAAACATTCCAAAAAAATATTCTCTAAAAGACTAACTGAAAAAGGAATCTACTCGCAAAATCTTAAATTAATTGGATTCCAATTATTATGAAAGAATCAACATTATTTTTTGTGGTCTACTGAAACAGAGAAAAAACCCTAGAATTCCATGCAACTTAGGTTAAATCCTTAGGGTTACAACTAGAGACCACACAACTAGTACTGATGAACAGTATCGGTACTTGCTTACAGGTACCTGTTTTAAACGATTTAGTCAATTGCATTCTTCCAAAATGAATGCCATATAAATCCTAATTTATCTCTAATTAATTTTTATGATCTAAGTTAAATTTTATTAAGAGGCATACAATCTATGAAAACCTAAACTAAAAAAATAATGGGTCGAAGATGATCTTCTTCTTCTCGATCCATCCTTGTCGTCTTGCTCCTCCTTTCATCATTTTCTCTTTCTCATCATCATGCCTTCATCACTTCCTGTTTGCCTTGATCTTCACCTAAATATGAAAAGAACTCAATTGCAAACATTAATTCATAATAATTTTTTTTCCACCAAAACAAGATGTGGAACAAGGTTTCAACAATCTCCCGCTTTTTGGTGTTGACAAAACTATCTTACAAATAGATAATTAAAAAATTTAACAAAGTTATATGAAGGAAAAATTTTCATTTTAATCCTCCCCCTCAATATATGCTCCCCTAAAAATATTACTATTTGCCTTCTATCTTTCTCCCCCTTTTGTCAATCATAAAAGATTGAAGAAATATCATACCTTAAGGTTTACCATTAGTAAAATGATGAATGTGGGTACCAAGCTCCATTAGGCCATCGTTCTTGGTCTTCATTCAACCTATAGAAAGGTTGAAATGTTCCGTTGTATGCCTTGAACAACCACTGATCTCTTTGATCTATTCCTGCAAAATAATGTACAATACCTTTCCTAGGTACCCATTTTCTTTTGGGTCCTTGATTGTTAATACCTTTCAAATCCTTAGGTTTATAGATCACTTTATTGTTAGATCTATAATTCTTAGTATTCTTGACCTTTTGATAAATCCATGCAAGCCTAGGTGCATGTGATTTATTTTGTGTGTTTTTCTTATTATTAAACTTGTCTTTTAAATTGTCGCAAAATTCCGTATTCAGCCTAGTTGTTGTTTTTAAATTATTCAATGTGTCCTCAAAGTGTTCATAAATATTAGTTGGGATCAGATAGGTTGTGTTAATATGATGATTTAATCGTTGAAATGCTTATAGTGGTTAACCTAAATAAGGCCTAACCATCTTTTTACAAAAAAATTTTAACCTGGCCTACTTGATTTTATCTTGGTAACTTTTAGGCCCAGGGTCGAACTCAGGGAAGCGGGATTAGAGGTGAATAAGTTTCTACGCCTGTCCTACAACGAATCTCTTCCATTCATTTATTATGTTTTTGGTGTTTTTCTATTTAAGATTTTTTCTGATTTCTTTTTTTTGTCCTTGAGGTACACCCTCAAAATCAGGTTCTTGGCTTTGAGCCAAATTAGGGTTCCCAAAAATGGTCATGCTATTCGCAAGACTGAGTACCTGCAAGTCAAGGATTATCTTTTCTCTTTTGTATATTTTTTTATCTTTTTAATGGCTGGAAAGAGAAATAGAAATAAAGTAAATATAGTATAGATATATATGTATATATTATATATGTATATATGGGTGGGGGTGGAGGTGGAAATGGCATGTAGCACGGTGTCAAGTTGATCGTCATCTAGGAAGATGCAACCAACAGGACGAAGTGCCGCGTGGAGTGTAGGATGGATGGGTGGAAGATGTGTCTGAAGATGCTTTCTGTACGCATGTATCGGGGAATATCAACAACTGGTGCAGATATTCCTGTGATACAACGTGTGGTAGGTGATATGAAAAAATATATAGATGTATATCTGTAGATATATATCTATATGTATATATATAGATATGGTTATAATTATATAGGTGTATATGTAGTTATATATGTGTATATATATAGATCTGTAAATATATGTATAGATAGATGATGTATATGTATATATATATAAATATTTATAATTAGATATATATGTATGTATAGATAGCTATATGTAGGTATAGATATATATATATATAGTAATATATGTATATTGTTATAGATATGTATATATGTATATAGATATATTACTATAAGTATCTATGTATATAGATATATGTAGATAGATATATATATATATATATAGGTATTTATAGTTATAGGTATATGCATATATGTATGTATATTCGTATATATATATATATATGTATAAATATATGTGTGTATATATATATTTATGTATGTATACTAATACGTAGTTATATAGGTACTAATATATGTATAGATATATGTATATATAAATATATGTATATAAATATATATATATAAGTATATAGTAGTGTATAAGTGAGAGGGTGTGTGTACGAGAGTGTGTGTGTGTGTGTATGTGTCTGCAGGAGGGAGTGAGAGAGTGCTGTGAGAGAGAGAGAGAGAGCGTCTGCTGGAGTGAAGAAGGTGTGGCGAGTTAAGTCATCCGGATGCCTCAGCCGTCGTCTGATGGCCACGCGCAGGCGCAGGTGCATAGGTGCGCGAAGAGGCATGTGCATGTAGGAGGGAGTGAGCGTGAGGGAGGGATCGCAGCGCACCACGTTGCGCATTGAGGAGGGTATGGGAGAAGAAGCAGGCACTGAAACGGGCGGGTGCAGATGCGAGAGTGGGAGTGGGGAGAGATGCGGGCATGGGTGTGCGTGAACGGGCTGGCGACGGTAGCGGCGTGGAGAGAGAGCATGCGGTAATCGAATAAGTGAGAAACATTTCGATCTCCGCATTGTAGCAACAGTGTCGCGCTCTCTAGCGTGAACAGTGGCTACAGTGCATGCTTGGCTCGCGTGACCGGCTACGCCCGGTTCACCATGCGTGGTGGCTGTGGAGCGGGCTGGCACGCACGCGGAAGGAGCTGCGTCGAGTGCTGGTGTGCGCGGTGGCCTGCGTGCGGCCGAGAGGTGGCCGACACCTTGCTGCAGCTGTGGTTGAGCTTCAAAGGTTGACTCTATGGAAATGGCGGAAATGGCTGGAACGACGAAATCAGAGCGGTGAACCACAATGCCCACCGGCTCTTTGATGAGCTGGGCAGTGGTGGGACTCACAGTGGTGGTTGTGCACCACTGTGAGCTGCTCCTACCCGCAGCGTAGCTCTTCAAGAAGGAGAGAGGCTGTGTATGGAGGGGAGAGGGGAGGGGATGGCCTGGAGAGGGAAAGCTGTTGTCTGTTGGACCAGGCTCTGTCGCATGGAAAATGGCTGTGCTCTTTTTAAAGAGGAAAGAGGAATGCACAACCATGCCCTGGGCTACATGCATGGCTGTGCATGCGGCTGGCAAGGCAAGCTTGCTGTAGAGAATGGCGTGAAGAAGATCAAGCCATGCCTTGTAGCTGCAGAGAAGAAATTCAAAGTCAAATAAAAATAAAAATAAAGATGGTGACTTTGCGAGGCAGCACTTGAGGAATACATTAATTTCAAGGCCATTTTATTCACTCTCCTCCCCTCTCAGATAAATGCATGCATGCATTTATTTTCACAAATGCAACTATGGCCACCTAATATACACTGGCAATGCTAGGAAATAGCACAAGTTGGCACAATTGTTGGTGTATTTTTGCTGTGCAATCATACCTCCATGCCTATCTTTTGCTAGTCCCTAGCAAAACATTTTTTTGTATTGCATTTAGAAATGATCTTAAGCTGAAGATCTTCTTCGTAGGTGTCATAGGTGTGTTTATTTGCTGGATATTGTGAGAACCAATTGCAGAGAAGACTGCCAGTACTTTAAGTCTTATGTGACATAGATCATCTCTCAACTAACCTGGACTCTTGATATTTAAACCTTAAGTATGATTTCCAGGACCCAGGAGGTTTTTGCCATACTCGAGAGCTCAAGAGATTATGGCTTGTGCATAGTGAAGGATCAAGACTAACCAGATGAACATTAAGACTCAAGCCTAGGGTTTCATGAATTTTTAAGTGCAGGTTGGTCCCAGTTTCAGCTCGTGTCTTTGGATTGACCCTTAAAAAGATAACGGAAAACTCAACTCCCATTTTATAATATTTGTGGCTCAAAGAAAATAGGGTATTTGTGACTTACCCTGAGGAACTTCTATAGGGGTTGACTTTACAGACATTTGCGAGATATACTGACTTATTTGAATCTTTTTTTTTTTTGAAACACCTGTCAGTATATTTGGAGGACCACACTTTTCTTTTGGTGGGAGAGTTCCTTTTTTGGTGGAAAGAGTCTCTCCTAAACACAAGACTAAAGCCTGGGATAAAAAGTGTACCTACGCACACAAGTGTGGACTCCACCTTCCCTAATGAACACTAGGGTTGGATCTTATGTTCACCTGGTCTTTCTTGATATGTGTAGTATGAACCAAGATTACTTAGGCTTTCGAGTAGAAGCAAACCAACGGATCCTGTACCGGTGTCTCAGGTACAAGAATACATCCTTAGTTAGGAGAGATTCCGATCTATCTTGTCAATGCTCAAGTGAATTAAGCCGAGCCTGAGTGAATCAAGCTTCTGTGGCCTGGAAAGTCTTCAAAACCATGGCTAAATATCCATAAACAATTATTGTCTTTTTGTTTCAGCCTTCAGATCATTACTAAACACCATTTTTTTTTTAAGAGATAGATGGAAACTGCATGATACCATAAAATACCCAAATCCTATGGATGCCTATCCACCCCCCCATGCGAAACGATGCTATGTCCTCATATTCATGCAGGATAGGGTAGAGGAAGGACAAAAGATCAGGTAACGAGAGCTGAGGTGTATGGTATACAGTAGGGTGGTAGGGTGGGTGGATGGTGGGTGGTGAAGTGAAAAGTGAAGTGAGCGTGACAGTGGTAGAGTGTTGTTGGGGTGCCTCCCAACGAGCACTGAATTTAATGTCCCCAGCTAGACTCAGAATGAGGCACAAAATTAGTTACCTCCAGTAGGGCAACAGTTTCTCCAACGGGGGCAGGTTCATGAGTAAGATAGGGTTTCAAACACTGCCCATTGACCACAAATTTCTGCCCAGATTTGGGATCTTCGATTTCAACAGCTCCGTTGGGAAATGGTCTCGAGACCAGAAAAGGACTAGTCCATTTAGACTTTAATTTTCTAGGAAAGAATTTGAGCTGGGCATTGTAGAGCTAAACTTGCTGAGATGGCTCAAATTCCTTCCACCGAATACGGCTGTCGTGAAAAGCCTTAGTGCGTTGCTTGAAAGTTAAGGCAGAATCATAGGCTTCACGACAGAGCTCTTCTAGCTCCTGGAGTTGGAGTTTCTGATAACGATGGATTCGAGAGATAACCGGGTTTGATTGTTATGTCGTTGTAATATAGCCAGTTGTTGCCATCATTTCAAATATATAAATTTTTTTTTTACTCGGAAAAGAGTTCCCGAGGTCGAACTCAGGGAGCAAGTTGTATTCTAGAGATATACATGTTTCTTTTACAAAAAGAAAGAGAGAGGGAAAGAATTTGTTGTCTTCTTTTCTCTTTGTTTTCTCCTCGTGATGTTCTTCTTTCTTTCTTTCTTCAGATCTCCTTCTTCTTCTCTGTTCTGCAGAGGTGATGCTCTTCTTTCTTTCTTCAGATCTCCTTCTTCTTCTTTGTTCTGCACTGCCTCGTCTTCTTCTGATGTTCTTCAGTCAGGGACGTCGCCCCTCCTTCTTTCTTCTTTTCCCTTCAGGCCGTCGTCTGATTTCCAAATCAGACGACTTAAACTGCCTGTTGCTACAGTGTCTCCCTCAGCTTCCTTCTTCTTCCGCGGTTCTTCTTCTTCACCTGTGCCTGCACACTTCAGAGCTTACATCAGAGAACAAAACCTACTCTACCCTCCCCCCCCCCCCCGCGTCTCTCTCTCTCTGAAACCACTCTTGGGAAAGCTCTCCCAGAGCTGCCGGGTAATCGGGTTCGGGTCACGCCCGGGTCCAGGCCCACCGGCGTGCGTGGTGGGCGAGGAGTGCAGGTCAGTCTAAGTCGGGTCGGGTCAGGTTCGCGGGGCGTGAGCACGGACGAGACCGGGTAACCGGGCGGGTGAAGGGGACCTCACCCCGTGTGCTGAGGCAGTAAGCCTCCAGCACTTTTGCATCTTATATCGCTGCGCCTCTTCAGGCTTTTCCGAGGTGGGACTAAATGTCCCACCTCAATTGCGCGCCCGCAGCGGGGAAAGCAGCGGGAGATCGCGGCGTCACGCGAAGCCTTCTGCCTTAGCTGCGAGCCTGGTGTTCTGTCGAAACGCCTCGCAAGGCCTGGGAGTTGAATCTGGGCGTGGCGCTGAGCGTGGCGCGCCTGTAACTGCAGGCGGAAGCAGCTCCTTCTGCACGGCAATGGCGGCGGAGGTCGGGTGGCCTGTTCACAAGAAAACGGCCTCTCGGCCTAATCAGAAAGTGCCGGGAGCTTCGCCAGGGTGCGGCGAAGCTCGTGTGGGTGGTGGCGAGGCGTGGGGCGGCGTGCAAGGGCTGCCCTAGGTCGGACTGTGGGTCGGAGGATGGGTTTGTTGGGGGGAGCGTTACGGAGGTGTGGAGTGGCAGTGAAGGGGTGGGGGGTGCTCAGTGTGATGAGGCGGAGGTTCTGCGGTGGTTGGCGAGCCGTGTGGGTTGCTGGGGTGATGGGAACGGCTCGCCGGAGGATGGCCGGAGACGAAGGGGGTGACGGTGGACAGGATCGGCTGAGAGCTTAATTGAATAAATTGAAAGCGGGGGAAGAAAAAGGAGAAGAAGGGGAGTAGTTCTGACCTAGCTATGGAGACGAAAGGGGCCGGGGCAGGGCGACAGTCGTATCGACTGTCGCCGGAGAAGACGATGCTCAGGGAAAGGGGCGGCGGCGAGCAGAGAGCCGGAGAGGCGCCAGCTGGGTGCGGCGTGGCGAGGGAAGAGCAGGGGAGGAAGTCTCTGCTGCTGGTATTGCGGCAGAGCGAAGAGGAGGAGGGGGAGGAACCGCCGGAGCTGGTGAGCGTCTGCCGGAGAGAGAAGAGAGGAAAGTTGGGGATTTTCTCCGTCAGATCCAAGCTGCCCCGGTCGGTGGAGCAACGGGGGGTATTTATAGGGATCAAACAGGGAGGAAGGCGGAGGGAGACGACGTGTCTCCCTCGCCGGAGGATGGCCGGAAACGAAAACCCATACCATCCGTGCGTTCGCACGGCCAGTATGGTGGGTTACAACGACCAAGGGGGTGTCCCTGCGACGGCTGACGACGCAGGGCACCCCCGATTTACTTGTCAGGTCCCCCCCCTCACCCTGCGCGGCGCCATGCTCCGCGCAAGGTCGCCGGAGCATGGTGCTGGCAGGTTTTGCAGGGGGGACCTGATCGCAAAGAACGAAGGAGAGTTAGGGGCCAAAATGCGAGGGTTCAAAAGTTGAGGGCCAAAGAGTAAATATATGAGGACGAAAGTGTAAAGTCGGTCAAGGAGGTTTCTTCTTAGGCTCAAGTTTTTATACATGATTAATTAGGACCTAAGGAATCTGATGGTGAATTTCATTTCTATATTAAACCTTGTTTGATCGGTCAATTTACGCAAAAACCCAAATTAAGTTATTAATTGGGCATGGTTCTCAATGTAGGTCAAAATGGGTTCTGAAGGCCAAATTGAAGGTTCTAAGCCCTAGAGATTATTTTTCTATGAATTTTAGAGGGTTTATTCTATTTTTACTTTACCTCGAACCTTGTGAATTGAAGTGGGTTGTAGGGTTACAGATTATCATTTAGTTTCTTGGAAGTGCTGTAGCCCTTGCTAGATCATCTCATCCCACTTTTATTCTTATTAAGCTGCTTTGACCTATGTTTGGGCCCTGAATTACCCTGTATGCAGATTATACTGGTAAAATTGCATTTTTACCCCTTATGACTTGTTTTCTTCTCAAACTCAGAATTCTCTGAGTTAAGCCTTTCCTTGAGATATGTAGGAGCTTTTATCCTTTGTATTAGGTCAAAATGAGCTAGTTATGGCTCATGATGAGGTTCTCATCATACCCCCATGCCTAGCTTTTGCTGGTCCCTTAGCAAAAACTTAAGGTTTCAACCCTTGTTCTAGACCATGAAGTTTTTAATAGTTTTAGATAAGTGCCTTTTTTATTTGAGCATAGATTAGGTTAGAATGCTGACCATAGGCCTAAAAGGTACTCTAGTACCAATCAAGATCCAAATCTGTCTAGCCTTAGCCTCAGTCTTTTAGCAAAGGTTTTTAAGCCCCACAAGAACTAACCTAAGGTTTATTGGACTTCGTGGTTAAAGCACCCGTGCTTGAAATGATTTTAGCCCTGGCTCAGTTCGCAGTGCGTTTTGTAAGAGAGAGATAGAAAGTTTTTCTGTTTGGAGAGTTTTCTCTCTCTTTTTCTTTTTAGTTCTAGCCTAGGATTGGCTTTTCAACACGGTCTGTATCAGATTCCTTGCTCCCATCATCAATCCTCAAGGGTTCCTGGCGATCGATGCTTCGAGATAGCACCGCCCATGGCAACCCCCGGAACCCTGGCTATTGAGATTTCGAGATAATCCCATTCATGGTGTTCCGTGGCCGAATCCAGACCCTGGCAATTGACACTTCGAGATAATGCCATCCATGGAATCTGAACCAGCAGAGTGCTTACATGCCCCCAGTAGGATATGTAAATATCCTAGGAGACAAGCACCGAGGAGATGATATTTTGCTACGCATCTTCGAGGGGATTTCCCGCCTCTCCGCGCTGGGAACTCGTCCAAATCAACTTGTGTTGATCGGCCGCTCCTATTCTAGGTGTTCCTTTCGGAATTTTGCGACGCTTCTGCGTGATTCTGATTTTTACGCTTACTGAACCAGGCTGTGTGTGAGATTAGGGTGCTTAGTTTACTGAGTCCCGTAAACCAAAAATTAGTTAACGAGGCCGAATACTCCCTAAGCCTTAGACCTAATACTTCAGCTTTTCATTTTCCTCAACCTCTTGAGGAGTGTCCAGATCTTAATGGGTACTAAGAGTCTATTCAAGAATGCCTAAGGTTTGCATTCTTTACTAATCTCTTTGTGCGCTTTTCTTGAGTGAGGTCTAGAACTTAGGTTAATTCCTTAGTTCCTTACTAATGACTATCACTTTTTCTCATAATTTTGTGCTCCTTTTTCATTTTGTTTCTTTTCTCCTTCACAAAATTTCCTTCTCCTCTTTTCCTCTTATTCTTTTTCGAAATTTTTTTTTTTTTTTTTTTTTTTATGGTGTTTTTGGCATATGTGAATTTTTTGTTTGAAAACCTTTTCTTACAAGTTTTTGCACTTTCATACCCCCCCATGCCTAAGATTTGCAATGTCCTCATTGTAACCTAGGGGGTCTTAGTTCATTCCTTAAGACAGAAATTTGGATGAGTGGATGGGTCAGGTTGAATTTTTGCGGACGATTTCAAATCCCAGATGCAATCATCTGAGGTGGGGTCGGCTGTCTACAAGGGTGAACTTTGAGTGCAAAAAGGTGTCGGAACAAGTTTCAGGTTTTCAAAGAGAATGACGGGCTGCCTCCCGTTAAGCGCTGAGTTTTACGCCATCGGCTGGGCGCAATAAGCTCAAGGGGAAAGGAGGATATAAGATGCCTCAGCCAAATCAGTAGAAGTTACATCGATGAATGGCTTGAGTCTCTGACCGTTCACGATGAAAGGTTCTGAATCGTGGCTGAGTGGACTGATTTCGATTGCTCCATTTCCAAAAACCTGTCGGACCAAATATGGTCCGACCCACTTAGATCTCAGTTTTCCTGGGAAGAGTTTGAGTCGGGTATCAAAGAGTAGGACCTTTTGACCAGGATGAAAGATCTTTCTCGAGATGTGTTTGTCGTGGAAGGCTTTAACCCGCTCCTTGTAGATTTGCGAGTTGTCGTACGCGTCTATGCGTAACTCATCGATCTCGCTGATTTGGAGTTTTCTGTGGGTCCCAGCCTTGGAAAGATCTAGATTACAGTTCCGTACTGCCTAATAGGCTTTATGCTCCAGTTCGACGGGAAGGTGGCATGCCTTTCCGTACACCAGTCTAAAGGGAGACATGCCCAATTGGGTCTTGTGGGCGGTCCTATAGGCCCACAATGCTTCCGGAAGTCGGGACGACCAGTCCTTCCTGTGAGGTCGAACAGTGACTTGCAGGATTTTCTTGATCTCCCGATTAGACAGCTCAGCTAGACAATTAGTTTGGGGGTGGTAAGGAGTAGAGATTCGGTGAGACACCCCATATTTGGTCATCAGTGACCTAAACTGAGCATTTGTGAAATGGGTCCCTCCATCAGAGATTATTGCACGAGGAATCCCGAACCTTGAGAAAATGTGTTGATGAATGAATTTGAGAACGATTTTGTGATCACAGGTTCGGGTCGGTATGGCTTCGATCCATTTGGACACGTAGTCCACAGCCAACAGAATGTATTCGAAACCATCCGAAATAGGAAAGGGGCCCATAAAATCAATCCCCCAAACATCAAAGATTTCGCATACTAGAATCGGTTGCATAGGCATCATGTCACGATGGCTCATGTTGCCCAAAGTCTGGCAATGACTGCATGCCTTGCAGTGATTGTATGCGTCTTTGAACAGTGTGGGCCAGTAAAAGCCGCACTGGAGGATTTTTGATGCGATTTTATGCCCGGCAAAATGGCCACCGCATGCCTGGTCATGGCAGAAAGAGAGGATATTGTTGAATTCCCCTTCCGGGACACATCTCCGGATGATCTGATCGGCACCTATGCGGAAGAGGTACGGGTCTTCCCAAATGTAATACTTGGCATCGGAGCGTAATTTGTCTTTCTTGGCCTTCGGCCAATCGGACGGGGTCTGATGAGATGCCAAGTAATTTATTATATTAGCAAACCATGGAAGGCTAGTACCAATAGTCAGCAGGTGCTCATCGGGAAAATGCTCAGTGATGGGTCCGGAAGGGTCAATTATTTCAGAAGGAAGACGGGACAAGTGATCAGCTACCACGTTTTGCTTTCCCGCTTTGTCGCGAATCTCAAGGTCAAATTCTTGCAACAGCAAGATCCATCGGATTAATCGAGGTTTCGCATCCTTCTTCGCAAGGAGATGCCTCACAGCTGTGTGATCCGAGTATATGATGACATGGGAACCCAGAAGGTACGATCTGAACTTTTCTAGGGCAAATACTACAGCTAGCAGCTCTTTCTCAGTAACCGTACAGTTACGCTGAGCCTCATCGAGTGTTTTGCTGGCGTAGTAAATGACCACAGGTTTCTTGTCAATTTTCTGTCCCAAAACCGCTCCTACAGCGAAGTCGGATGCATCACACACGATCTCAAAGGGTTGAGACCAATCAGGGGACTGTAGGATCGGGGCTTGGGTGACTCGATCACGCAGGATTTCAAATGCTTGAGTGCATTCCTTGGAGATTTCGAAGGGAACATCCTTGGAGAGAAGAGTGGTCAGGGGGCGTGCGATTTTTGAAAAATCAGGGATAAATCGTCGATAAAAACCGACATGCCCTAAAAAGGATCGGATGTCCCTGATCGAGCTAGGCATAGGAAGGTGAGAAATCAGATTAACCTTAGCTCGATCTACTTGGATACCTTTCTCCGAAATTGAGTGTCCCAGGATAATTCCCTCAGGCACCATGAAATGGCTCTTTTCCCAGGAAAGAACCAAATTCACATCGATGCACCGCCTGAGTATCTGGACCAAGTGTTGGAGGCAATCGTCGAATGATGCTCCGAAAACTGAAAAGTCATCCATGAAGACTTCCAAATAATCACCTACCATATCTGAGAATATGGCAAGCATGCATCGCTGAAAAGTAGCGGGTGCATTGCAAAGACCGAAAGGCATCCTTCGGAAAGCGTATGTTCCGAAGGGGCAGGTGAACGTGGTCTTTTCTTGGTCCTCAGGATGGATTGCCACCTGGTTATAACCGGAGTACCCGTCAAGAAAGCAGAAGAACCTATTTCCCGCTAGTTTTTCGAGAATTTGATCAATGAAGGGTAGTGGGAAATGATCCTTCTTCGTGGAGGAATTGAGTCGACGGTAATCTATACAGACTCTCCACGAGTTGGCTAATCGGGTAGGAATGATTTCTCCAGTCTCAGTCGTTATAGTGGTGAGTCCTGCCTTCTTGGGCACGACTTGAATTGGGCTCACCCAACGACTATCGGAGATCGGGTAGATGATTCCGGCATCTAACCATTTGATGATCTCCTTTTTCACGACCTCCTGCAGATTGGGGTTTAAGCATCTCTGCATTTCACGAGAAGGTCGTGTGCCCTCTTCGGAATAGATATGATGAGTACAATAAGAGGGACTTATTCCAGTCAAATCATCGAGAGTCCATCCGATGGCTCTGCGATGTTGCTGGAGGACAACAATCAGACGGGATTCCTGTTCAGGACTGAGGTTGGAATTGATAATCATAGGAAGGGTCTGATTAGAACCCAAAAAGACGTATTTTAAGTGAGCAGGAAGGGGTTTCAGTTCGAGGATGGGGTTTTCAGCAGCAGCTGGTGGTTCAGTATAGATGTGAGGTTCAAGGGTGGGAGTTACTGGGTTGTTCACATCTGGATTTGACTCCTCTGTTTGCGGGTCAAGATCCTTCTGTGGTTGATGAGGCATACTCGAGTCATTCTGGAGGTGTGATTCATCTACCAAAGTCTTGATGTCACAAATTTGCTCGATGACGCCGCAATTAATTCCTTGTTGGGCCTTAAATATATCAATTTTCAGTGTTTGATCTCCAAACTTAAGCTCTATTTGGCCCTCCTCACAGCTGATGTTGGGTCTAGCAGTAGCCAAGAAAGGTCTCCCTAGAATGATTGGTGTATCCCTAGGGTTCTCAGGTGCATCCATATCTAAGACTATAAAGTCCACTGGAAAATAGAAATCCCGCACTCTCACGATAACATCCTCGAGAATCCCTTTTGGTGACTTTATAGATCGATCTGCTAATTGTAATGTCACCTCGGTTGGTTTCAGCTCAGATTCTTCTAGATGGTCAAGTAAGGATGTGGGTATCAGGTTTATGGATGCACCCAAGTCTAACAAAGCTCTATCAAATTGGGTACCACCTATCTTACAGGAAATCAGGGGAGTTCCAGGATCTTTTGCCTTGGGTGGGAGTCTACTGAGGATTATTGAGCTGGCTTGTTCTGACAGAACAATTGGGCTCCCTCCCTTGGTTCGCGGCTTACGCTGGGGTGTACATATATTCTTTAAAAATCGTGCGTAAGCTGGTACGTGGCGGATTGCATCCATCAAGGGGATGTTTATGTGGACCTGCTCAAAGAGCTTGACCAGGTCCTCCTCAGGGGCCACGGGTTTTGTGGTCTTCTTTCCCTTGGTCAGGGCCTCGGGAAACGGGATCTTGGTTGGTTCTTCTAGGATAGGTCCAGGTTGTGGATCTGGAACAGCGGTACCTTGGATAACTATCCTAGGGTCATGGTTATCAGGCTTGGAGTGGTTTGGATAATGCGGGTCTTGAGTTGTTTTACCACTACGTGTTGTTACAGAATTTAATCCGGCCTGATTTTGGTTTGGGTTTGGTAGGAGGGGTGGCTGCTGCTGAAATCCCGCATAAGAAGTTGAGGCTTCCATCTCGTCTGGAGATGGAGCAGTAGGGGCCTGATAAATCCATTGAGCGTGGCCTAAATTTGGATTCATAACGCGCTTCTGGGTTGGCACGTTATTTGGGTTAGGAAGAGGTTGGGAAGGGAGTGTGCCTGGCTGGCGAGAATTTGCCAACTGGGCCAGTTGAGTTTTAACTTCAGTAAGCTCGTCCTTGTGCTGTTTTTGAATAGCCGCATTCGTTTTTTGAATGTCAGCCAGAGTCTGAAGGATTAGGGACATTTGATCCTGATTTGGCCCTGATGGATAAGTAGGGTTGGGCTGAGGCTGAGGCGGCTGGTAATGACGAGGGGGCTGTGGGCGGGACTGAAAAGGTGGTCTTTGAGTTTGGGAATTTCCTGCCCAGTGAAAATTGGGATGGTTTCGCCATCCAGGGTTGTAAGTGTTGGAAAATGGGTCGTTCTGGATGGCGTTGAGGTCCTCGCAGGTCTGAGGAACCTCCTGAGAGTCAGGGAAAGGGGGAATGGAGTTCCCCCAGCTGGTGTAGAAAGGATCGGATGGGGATGGATATGGATCCATCCCAGGGGAAGGTCGGTGGAGGATGTTTTGCACAGTTTCCTGTGTGGAGGGAGGTTGTGCAAAGGAGTTACGCGCGGAGGTGGCTCGCTGCAAGTGCTGAGTCAGCTCATCCACCTTCTTTTCAATGATTGAGACCTTGTCCAATCGACTGGCCATTAATTCCAGGTCGACTGATGCGGACAGGCCCTGCGTCTCATGTGCTCCCTTAAGATTCGTCGCTGCGCGGGTATTCGTCCTGTCGAATAATCCCATGGAGTCATTGTTGATGGAGTTCTCGCACATGTTTTCGAGAATCTCCCATACGGTGTCTTCATGTTGACCCATGATGTTTCCTCCGCAAGTTGCATTGACGAAAAGGCGGATGTCCTCACGGAGTCCCTGGTAAAAAGATTGGACTTGTTCCCATTTAGGAACTCCGTGATGGGGGCACTTTCTCATGAGATCCTGAAAGCGATCCCATGCCTCATGGAGAGGTTCTCCTGATTGTTGAGTGAAGTGTGTAATCTGATGGCGCAAGGCGTTGGTCCGACCAACGGGAAAAAACTTTTTCAAAAATTCGGATTGAAGTTCTTCCCAAGTGTTGATCGGCGGGGTCTGAGTTTGATACCAATGGGCGGCCTTGTCCATAAGAGAAAAGGAGAACATCTTCATGAGAAGAATATCCCGATTTTGCGCATCTGATCCAAAAGTGTGGGCCAGATGCTTTAGCTGTTTGATGTGCTGGAAGGGATCTTCAGAATTAAGCCCATGGAATTTAGGTATAGCATGAATCATGTTGGGCTTTAATTCGGAATCAGGTCCTCCAGTCGGGATTCTGACTCGAGGCTCAATGGCCACCGCAGCAGGATTGTAGTGGTCTCGCATCATAGGACGCTGTGGTGGGTGCACGAAGTTTTGGAAGAGGTCATTGAGTCGCTGGAGCTGGTGTTCCAGATTATTTTCTTCCTCAACTGGCTGAGCCATGATGGGGGAAGAAGAACTTGGTTCTGAATCAGAAGAGAGAATAATGTGAGGGTATTGCTGCACAAACACGGGCGTCGAGGCTTGGCCTTGACGAGAGTGAATTTCTAAAGGAGGTCTCAAGGGTGGTCTTAGGGACCTCCTTCCGTACATGCACTGTTGGAAGAGGTAAGTTTAGAAGGTGCTGGACCCAATCAAGACACCCAAAAAAATGTGTTGGGTGACTATAGAGGTGCGGGGCAGATGGACCCCTTGATCAGAAAGATCGTCCACCTGAGAATTACCTGGGCAGCCAGAGAGGGAGAGTCCCGCGAAGACCCCTACACGGTAGAGCGTCCCCATGGGTTACAGGGTTTCCCCCACCCGACCTCTCTTGTCACTGCGGTTCCAGGTAGACCAGAATGGGGATCTTGACCTCTTAAGTCTACCAATTTTAAGATCAGGGTGCTTAAGGTTTCACTTGAACTTTAGTCTTTTTAAGTGCAAAGAGTGACCTAATTTAAGGTTGGTTGACCCAAAGGGGTCAACTTTACCTCTTGTTTTCTTTGAGAGCTTTCAGGTCTTGTCTTTTAGGGTTCAAGTGTTTAGAGAGAGCCAATTGTTTAGGATTTTTCTTGTTAATTATTTTCAATCAATGGCTTGGGCACACCTCTTTTGGATTTCCTCAATTCTTGATTAAGGGGTGTGTCTCTACTGAAATCCTAATGTTTGACCTTATGTTGGCTCTACTTGGTCCATTTAACTCTTTGTTGGGCAATTAGGGCTCAAGCAAGAATGTGTTAGCCCTTAAATACCCTTAATAGTGTGCAGGAGTGATAAGTTGAAAACATGCAACTCTTTATGGTTACTAAGTATGGAAGACAGGTTAGCCCTATATTGCTTGTTCTTTTCTTTTCTTCCTCTTTAGAGTTTAGGGGTTAATAGTGAGAGGAAAAATTTACCTGTCTTCGGAGTGGTTGTCGTGTGGTTGCTTGTCTTCTTGAGTTCCTGTAGCTGCACAAAAGAGAGGAGATTATCAGAGAAAAAAAAAAAAGAAACAGGAATGTTTACCTCTAGAATAGCCGTTGCTCCCCGGCAACGGCGCCAATTGATAGCGATGGATTCGAGAGATAACCGGGTTTGATTGTTATGTCGTTGTAATATAGCCAGTTGTTGCCATCATTTCAAATATATAAAATTTTTTTTTACTCGGAAAAGAGTTCCCGAGGTCGAACTCAGGGAGCAAGTTGTATTCTAGAGATATACATGTTTCTTTTACAAAAAGAAAGAGAGAGGGAAAGAATTTGTTGTCTTCTTTTCTCTTTGTTTTCTCCTCGTGATGTTCTTCTTTCTTTCTTTCTTCAGATCTCCTTCTTCTTCTTTGTTCTGCAGAGGTGATGCTCTTCTTTCTTTCTTCAGATCTCCTTCTTCTTCTTTGTTCTGCACTGCCTCGTCTTCTTTTGATGTTCTTCAGTCAGGGACGTCGCCCCTCCTTCTTTCTTCTTTTCCCTTCAGGCCGTCGTCTGATTTCCAAATCAGACGACTTAAACTGCCTGTTGCTACAGTGTCTCCCTCAGCTTCCTTCTTCTTCCGCGGTTCTTCTTCTTCACCTGTGCCTGCACACTTCAGAGCTTACATCAGAGAACAAAACCTACTCTACCCTCCCCCCCCCCCGCGTCTCTCTCTCTCTGAAACCACTCTTGGGAAAGCTCTCCCAGAGCTGCCGGGTAATCGGGTTCGGGTCACGCCCGGGTCCAGGCCCACCGGCGTGCGTGGTGGGCGAGGAGTGCAGGTCAGTCTAAGTCGGGTCGGGTCAGGTCCGCGGGGCGTGAGCGCGGACGAGACCGGGTAACCGGGCGGGTGAAGGGGACCTCACCCCGTGTGCTGAGGCAGTAAGCCTCCAGCACTTTTGCATCTTATATCGCTGCGCCTCTTCAGGCTTTTCCGAGGTGGGACTAAATGTCCCACCTCAATTGCGCACCCGCAGCGGGGAAAGCAGCGGGAGATCGCGGCGTCACGCGAAGCCTTCTGCCTTAGCTGCGAGCCTGGTGTTTTGTCGAAACGCCTCGCAAGGCCTGGGAGTTGAATCTGGGCGTGGCGCTGAGCGTGGCGCGCCTGTAGCTGCAGGCGGAAGCAGCTCCTTCTGCACGGCAATGGCGGCGGAGGTCGGGTGGCCTGTTCACAAGAAAACGGCCTCTCGTCCTAATCAGAAAGTGCCGGGAGCTTCGCCAGGGTGCGGCGAAGCTCGTGTGGGTGGTGGCGAGGCGTGGGGCGGCGTGCAAGGGCTGCCCTAGGTCGGACTGTGGGTCGGAGGATGGGTTTGTTGGGGGGAGCATTACGGAGGTGTGGAGTGGCAGTGAAGGGGTGGGGGGTGCTCAGTGTGATGAGGCGGAGGTTCTGCGGTGGTCGGCGAGCCGTGTGGGTTGCTGGGGTGATGGGAACGGCTCGCCGGAGGATGGCCAGAGACGAAGGGGGTGACGGTGGACAGGATCGGTTGAGAGCTTAATTGAATAAATTGAAAGCGGGGGAAGAAAGAGGAGAAGAAGGGGAGTAGTTCTGACCTAGCTATGGAGACGAAAGGGGCCGGGGCAGGGCGACAGTCGTATCGACTGTCGCCGGAGAAGACGATGCTCAGGGAAAGGGGCGGCGGCGAGCAGAGAGCCGGAGAGGCGCCAGTTGGGTGCGGCGTGGCGCGGGAAGAGCAGGGGAGGAAGTCTCTGCTGCTGGTATTGCGGCAGAGCGAAGAGGAGGAGGGGGAGGAACCGCCGGAGCTGGTGAGCGTCTGCCGGAGAGAGAAGAGAGGAAAGTTGGGGATTTTCTCCGTCAGATCCAAGCTGCCCCGGTCGGTGGAGCAACGGGGGGTATTTATAGGGATCAAACAGGGAGGAAGGCGGAGGGAGACGACGTGTCTCCCTCGCCGGAGGATGGCCGGAAACGAAAACCCATACCGTCCGTGCGTTCGCACGGCCGGTATGGTGGGTTACAACGACCAAGGGGGTGTCCCTGCGACGGCTGACGACGCAGGGCACCCCCGGTTTACTTGTCAGGTCCCCCCCCTCACCCTGCGCGGCGCCATGCTCCGCGCAAGGTCGCCGGAGCATGGTGCTGGCAGGTTTTGCAGGGGGGACCTGATCGCAAAGAACGAAGGAGAGTTAGGGGCCAAAATGCGAGGGTTCAAAAGTTGAGGGCCAAAGAGTAAATATATGAGGACCAAAGTGTAAAGTCGGTCAAGGAGGTTTCTTCTTAGGCTCAAGTTTTTATACATGATTAATTAGGACCTAAGGAATCTGATGGTGAATTTCATTTCTATATTAACCCTTGTTTGACCGGTCAATTTACGCAAAAACCCAAATTAAGTTATTAATTGGGCATGGTTCTCAATGTAGGTCAAAATGGGTTCTGAAGGACAAATTGAAGGTTCTAAACCCTAGAGATTATTTTTCTATGAATTTTAGAGGGTTTATTCTATTTTTACTTTGCCTCGAACCTTGTGAATTGAAGTGGGTTGTAGGGTTACAGATTATCATTTAGTTTCTTGGAAGTGTTGTAGCCCTTGCTAGATCATCTCATCCCACTTTTATTCTTATTAAGCTGCTTTGACCTATGTTTGGGCCCTGAATTACCCTGTATGCAGATTATACTGGTAAAATTGCATTTTTACCCCTTATGACTTGTTTTCTTCTCAAACTCAGAATTCTCTGAGTTAAGCCTTTCCTTGAGATATGTAGGAGCTTTTATCCTTTGTATTAGGTCAAAACGAGCTAGTTATGGCTCATGATGAGGTTCTCATCAGTTTCCTTTCTCGACCACACAAGTCTGGGTCGAGGTTACATTGGCGAACCGCCCAATAAGCATGGTGCTCCAACTCACAGGTAAATGACAAGGCTTCCTGTAAACGATTCTATAAGGAGACATACAAAGGGGGGCCTTGAAGGTGGTCCGATACACCCAAAGTGCGTCAATCAGCTTGTCAGACTAATCCTTATAGTCAGGCCGAACCATTTTCTGGAGAATTTGCTTGATTTGCCGATTCGACACCTCGGCCTGGTCATTCGTTTGAGGATGATACGACGATGTGATACGATGGTGGACTCCATATTTCCTCAGAAGTGCCCGAAAAGACGCATGGGTAAAGTGGCCTCCTCCATCTGAGATAATAGCTTGAGGGATCCCAAAGTGCGCAAAGATGTGGTCTTTGACAAATCGAGTGGATATAACATGGTCAGCACGGCTCGTGGGAATAGCCCGATCCATTTCGAAACATAATCAATAGACACGAGGATAAATTCGAAGCCGTTGGAAGGAGGAAAGGGACCCACGAAATCAATTCCACAAATGTCGAAGATTTTCGCAGCTAGGATGGGTTGTAAGGGCATCATGTCACAACGTGACATTGACCCTAACAACTGGCACCTAGTGCAATGTTTGGCATAATTGTATGCATCCTGGTGAAGGGAGGGCCAAAAGAAACTGCACCTCCCAGAGAAATGGCCTCCGCAGGCCTGATCTTGGTAGAAGGATAGCACACTGGGGAATTCGCTGTCAGGAACATAGCGACGGATGATTTGATCAGCACCTAATCGAAAAATAAGTGGATTATTCCAAAAATAATCCTTTGCTTCTACCATTAGATGCTCGCGCTGGTTTTTAGGCCAGCCACGTGGAAGGGATCCAGAAGCAAGGTAATTAGCAATGTCGACATACCAAGGTCCACTTGCCACATTAATTGCCAATAGGTGTTCATCAGGAAAAATCTCATTAATCGGCAGAGTAAGTCCAATATGGTCAGGGTCCAGTCTAGAAAGATGATCAGCCACAACATTCTGGGCTCTGGCCTTATCGTGGATCTCAATGTCAAATTCTTGGAGAAGAAGGATCCAATAAATCAGTCTAGGCTTGGCATCCTTGTTGTGCATGTGATGGCAAATGGCCGCGTGATCAGTGAAAACAATAACATGTGAGCCCAGAAGGTAAGAGTGGAATTTCTCTAGCCCAAAGACGACCGCCAGTAGTTCTTTCTCAGTGGTAGTATAATTACGCTGGGCCTCGTCCAACGTCTTATTAGCGTAGTACACCAGAAGTGTTGTCTATAGCGTCTTTGTCCAAGGATGGCTCCAACTGCAAGGTCGGAAGCATCACACATGAGTTCAAAGTCAAGGGACCAATCTGGTGGCTGGAGAACTGGGACCTTGGTGATAGCATTACGTAGCTGTGTGAATGCTCGTATGCAATCGGGGCCCATATTGAAGGGTACGTCGGTTGATAGGAGATGAGTTAAAGGTCGAGAAATCATGGAGAAATCTTTGATGAATCTTCTATAGAAACCGACGTGTCCCAGGAAGGAGCGGATTTGTTTGACAAAGGCAGGCACAGGTAAATTAGTAATTACATCAAGCTTAGCTTTGTCAACCTCGATACACCTATCAGAGATGATATGCCCGAGAATAGTTCCCTTGCGTACCATAAAATGACTTTCTTCCTAGGAAAGCACGAGGTTTACATCAATACATCTCATAAGGATGAGGGTCAGGTAGGCAAGACAGTCATCGAAAGATGGTCCAAAGATCGAAAAGTCATCCATGAAGACCTCGAGAAAGTCACCAACCATGTTGTGAAATATTGCCAGCATACATCTCTGGAAAGTTGCTGGCATGTTACAAAGTCCGAACGGCATCCTTCAAAATGTAAAGGTGCCGAAGGGGTAGGTAAAGGTGATTTTCTCTTGGTCCCGGGGATCAATTGCCAGCTGGTTATATCCTGAGAATCCATCCAGAAAATAGAAAAATTTATTTCCCGCTAACCGCTCCAGGATTTGGTCAATGAAAGGTAGCGGAAAGTGATCTTTCTTAGTTGCAGCATTGATTTTCCTATAATCTACACACACTCTCCGAGATGTAGGAGTGCGTGTAGGGATGGATTCGCCCCTGTCATTGACACAAATGGTGAGTCTCACCTTTTTCGGCACGACGTGAATCGGACTCACCCAGGGGCTATCGCTGATCGGGTAGATTATACCTGCATCCTGCCACTTAATAATTTCCTTTCTAATGACCTCCCGCAAGTTAAGGTTGAGACATCGCTGCATCTCACGAGAAGGTCGAGCCTCCTCCTCCGTATATATATTGTGAGTGTAGTAGGAGGGGCTAATGCCAGATAAGTCTAATAAAGACCATCCAATGGCAGCCTTGTGTTCCATAAGGACCTCAGTTAGTTTACACTCTTGCTCCCTGGTCAATTTTGAACTAATGATTACGGGGAGCATTTCATTTGGTCCCAGGAAAACATACTTAAGTGTACTACGTAGCTCTTTCAGCTCTGGAGTGGATGGTGAAAGGTCTACCATTTCTTGGGACGAGAGTGTCCTAGGCGGATCGGAAAACAAGTTAGGAGGAAGAAGTTGGCCCTCAGATTGGCCAAAAAGAGGGGCTTCTTGGATAGATGGATCCAAAAAGAAATAACCCCAGTGTGTAGTATGTGGGCTAAAGGTCCCAGTGTGGAGTTGCAACACCGCCTGATTTGGCGTGAAAGAAAGGGCAATCCGATCTTCAAGGGTGTGGACCGACGGTGAGTAGCCCGAATATGACTCAGATCACAATGTATGGGAAGCGAAGAAAACCTCATCAGAAGTCTGGTCAGGAGAAGCTATGGGACAAGGGAGGGATGGGGGAACGTCACAAATGTGTTTGTCAGACAATCGTCAGTGTTTAAAAGCAGTCCATAGCAGTCAGAATAGGTCCCAATTAGTCTGATACATGCACTGACGGCCATGTCCTCGTCAGACGTGTCATCCTCGATGCAATCGCAATCAAAGTTCTTGGCTACCTTGAAGATGTTAAGCTTGAGCTTCTCAAATCCAATGATAATCTCAATACAGCCTGACTTGCAGTCGATATGGGTGCGGGCTGTGGCCAAGAAAGTTCGACCAAGGATGATCGGACAATCAGAAAGTGAGCTAGGAACTTCCATATCTAAATCAAGAAAGTCAACAGGAAAACAAAGACTGTTGACCCTAACGACCACATCTTCCACCACACCCTTTGGAATTTTGACAGAATGATCTGCCAACTGTAACGTGACAGGGGTGGGTTTCAGATTTCCCAAGGAAAATTTTTCGAGCATGATGGTTGGTATAAGATTGATGGAAGATCCTAGATCAAGCAGGGCACGGTTAATATTGCAGCCTTGGATGCTACAGGAAATAAGTGATGTGCCCGAATCTTTCTACTTCGGTGGTAGATTTCACGGTATAGCACAACTCTCATGGGGCGAGAGAACCACCGGATTCTTAGTTTTCGTTGACTGTCGCCTTGGTGTTGTGTAGATTTTGAAAAATCGAGCGACAGTAGGTATGTGGTCGATAGTCTCGAGCAGGGGTACCTTGATTTCAACATCCCTGAACAAATTACGTAGGTTATCAAAGGCCTGCGTATCTTTCCTTTTGCCTTTTAGCTCCCTCAGTAGAGCCTCAATGAATGGGACTGATTATGGCACCAATTTGGGTGTATCATCCTCTCGCGAATGCGGTGTGCATCCCGAAGGAGAGGGCGATGAAGAAGATGGGTGAGGATCAGGTCGAGGTAGATCGACAGTTTGCTTGCCGCTCCTCGTAGTGATTGCATTGGGCGATGCGGGTCCAGTGGGATCATATGGTGGAGGAGGGTTCACAATAGGGACATAAGAGTGAGGTGCTGCAGCGAGATTAGCCTGAAATCCCAGTGGAATGCTCGGAGCCTGCAGAATCTGATGAACCTACCCCTGAGAAGGTCGTACCTGTGGATGAGGACCATGGGGTATGAAATTTTGCAGGTTAGGAATAGGTTGGGATGGAAGAGTGCCCTGAGATTGAGTCGCCATGCGTAGTTGACTGATCTCAGCATTCTGCTGTGCCAATTGGTGCTGAAGAGAGGTCATGTTCTATTCATGGTGCTTTTACATTTCCGTCATCATTCGCATCAATTTGTCAAGAGGACTGGATGTGTGTTTTGTTTGCGATATGCAAGGACCCGATGGCGGATTCGCCATAGGGTTAGAATGGGCCCTTGGGATGACATGTGCGGACAGTCGCATTGGTCCACCTGCGGGGTTTTGGCGCTACAGGTTGTTGGACCATGTGAAGTTCGGATGATTTCGCCAGTCTGGGTTATAAGTGGCAGAGAACGGGTTGTTCCCCAGGGCGTAAGCATCTTCTATGCCAGAAGACACATCCGCATGTAAATACGCATCTGAGCACACGGAGGCTTAGTCCTCCGTGTCAAAATACTGGTTTGCAGAAGCCAGATCCACATGACTTACCGAATTGCTTGGTGCGACACTCGGTAAGGAAGGTCTTACGGGGTTTCTTGAGATAAGCCTGGTGTTGGAAGAATTGGGATTGTGATGAAGTGGTGAGGTGGGGGTGTTTGCCATAGAACGGGCAGGGTTGGCCAGAAGCTCGTCCAGCTTCTTGTGCACGACGGAGACTTCATCCAATTTCTGTGCGATAAGGATAAGATCAGTAGATGAATGGGAGGGTCCCGTGTCAACTTCGTGGACATTACGGGGCAGGTTGGAACGATTAAAGGCGACAATGGAGGCATTGTTCATTGAGTTTTCGCTCATATTTTCAAATAATTCGAATGCTCCATTCTCATCTTTATTCATGAAATTCCCTCCGTAGGAAGCGTCTGCAATCTGCTTCAAAGTCTTGTTTAGCCCATAGTAGAAAATCTGGGCTATATGCCACTTAGGCAGACCGTGGTGCGAACACTTCTTGAGGAGGTCATTATATCTCTCCCATGCCTCATGAAACTATTCGCCGTTTCGTTGCATAAATGAAGTGGTAGCACGGCGAAGCGCATTCGTTTGCCCGATTAGGAAGAACTTCTTGAGAAATGCTGTTCGCATCCCTTCCCAAGAGTTGATGATTCTCCCAAGGGTGTGTAACCACTGCGACGCTTTATCCCGCAATGAAAACGGGAACATTTTCATGAGAACTGTAGGTAACCTGATATTTCTTTGTTTAACAGTTTTAGCCAATCGAGTTAAGTCTTCCAAGTGGAGAAAAGGATCTCCACTTGCAAGACCATGGAAGTGAAAATTTATTAGGCCAATTATGTTAGGTTTCAGTTCAAAGTCGTCCCCACCCATGGGGACCCAAATTTGTCCTATAGTCTCTGTAGCAGCGGGATTCTGATAGGAGCTAAGAGACCTAGGCTCGTCCCGTTTGGGAGGGTTCTGCATTTCCTCCAATCTTTCCCTAATGGCCTCAATTTATTCATTATACATTTCCATTTGGGCTTGGAGGCGGGTTATGGGATCCAAGGCTCCACCATCTGGTGGGTTTTGAGGGCGGTTTCCTCTCTCAAGATTTGGGGGTGGGCGTGCAGCCATGTTTGTGGAGGAGGAGGACGATTCGGCTTCTTCTCTAAAATTATCAGGCAATTCACACAGTTTAGGGTTTTGTGACCTCCTCCCAAACATGCACTACCGCAGGAAGAATTGGGGGGATACGAAGGGAAAAGAGACGAGAGAAATGACGCTGCAAAGGTACACTTGATGACAAATCAATGCAATCAAATTCCTAACCACTACAGTGTGCCCTTAGACCTAAAGATCTAAGTTACCTACTATCATGACCTACAGAACCGAATGTGAGCACCGTGGAACCACCGGGCCAGATTGAAAGGCCGTTTGCCCCAGTCTTAGACACCCGATAGCACGCGGGAACCCTCACCAGCACGTAGGCGCTACATGCAGGTAGTTAGACCTCCAATCCTTAATAAGGGTCAAGTTGCTAACAATTTTAGTTAGAGGCTTAGGATCAAGTGCTTCTGGAATGTGAAGGGCGTTATTTACGAGTAATGCCCAAGTGATTGATTTTGTAGAGTGTGTAAACCAAGCATGAAATGGGGAAATCTCCCCGAATTGAAGTTTTAATTGGTGAATGGTTTTTAAAATTCAGCCTTAAGTAGTATGGATTTTAAGATTTCGCTAAATTACCAATTCAACTAATCTCCGGGTTTTGAGAGAGTACAAGTTTTCTTCTAAGCCCAACAAACCCTTCTTCAATGTTAGTTGGTTAATGCATGCTAAAATGCAATGGGCTTCCCTAGATGGAGATTTCTATGTGTGGATGCATGAATCAATTTTAGATTAGTGTGAAAGGGAGCCAAAGCACTTCAATTCAAGTGATCCCAATCACCAAAATGATTTCCACACACGAGGCTCAACCATAAGATAACGAAAATCAAATTGTTGGCGTTGAAGTATTCAGGATCGAATCTTAGGCACGTGAAAGGTCATGGTGGGGTTGGAATCAACTCAATTCCAAGTCTCCCCACCAAAAATGTGATCCCGAATTGTAGATTAATGAGGCAAAGAGGGATGGCAATCAATCTATTTATCTTTGCCTCAAAGAATACTTCACACGGCGAAAGATTCAAGAATCAAGATTCTAGGATCTTTGCTATGCGATGTTTGGCAGGAAATCCCAGGGTGGTGAGAGTGATGACAAACAATCAAACAAGTGATTTTTAATCCACTTGCCCCAAGAGATCCAAAGAAGTGTTTTCAATTTTTTTTTTTTATTAAGGTGACAAGTTGATCTAAGTTTCTAGGAAAGAAAGACCTACTTGTTCAGCAACGTGTGCGAAGCTCCAGTGCGATGCTAGCATCTTCACACTCTCGTTCCCGCCTTGGATCTGCCCATGTCTTCGACTTCGTCTGCCTGCCTTTTCCTTGCAACTGGTTCACCTGCACACCAACAAACAGAAACACCCGTGAAGAGAAGGGTGTGAGAAGAGAAAAATTAAAGGAATGGAGTAGAAACTTACTTGAATGCGTACTTCCCCGGCAACGGTGCCAAAAAAAGTGCGATCGGGCTCAGATAGGTTGTGTTAATATGATGATTTAATCGTTGAAATGCGTATAGTGGTTAACCTAAATCGGGCCTAACAATCTTTTTACAAAAAATTTTTAACTTGGCCTACTTGATTTTATCTTGGTCACTTTTAGGCCCAGGGTCGAACTCAGGGAAGCGGAATTAGTGGTGAATAAGTTTATTATGTTTTTGGTGTTTCTCTATTTAAGATTTCTTTCTGATAATTTTTTTTTGTCCTTGAGGTACACCCTCAAAATCAAGTTCTTGGCTTTGAGCCAAATTAGGGTTCCCAAAAATGCTCTTGCTATTTGTAAGACTGAGTACCTGCAAGTCAAGAATTATCTTTTCTCTTTTGTATATTTTTTTATCTTTTTAATGGCTGGAAAGAGAAACAGAAATAAAGTAAATATAGTATAGATATATATGTATTTATTATATATGTATATAGGGGTAGGGGTGGAGGTGGAAATGGCGTGTACCACGGTGTCGAGTTGATCGTCATCTAGGAAGATGCAACCAACAGGACGAAGTGCCACGTGGAGTGTAGGATGGATGGGTGGAAGATGTGTCCGAAGATGCTTTCTGTACGCATGTATCGGGGAATATTAGCAACTGGTGCAGATATTCCCGTGATACAACGTGTGGTAGGTGATATGAAAGAATATATATATGTATATATGTAAATATATATCTATATGTATATATATAGATATGGTTATAATTATATAGGTGTATATGTAGTTATATATGTGTATATATATATGTATATATATATATAGATATGTAAATATATGTATAGATAGATGTATGTATATATATGTATATATATTTCTAATTAGATATATATATGTATATATAACTATATATAGGTATATATATATAGTAATATATCTATATAGTTATAGATATGCATATATGTATATAGATATGTGTAGATATATATATATATGTATTTATAGTTATAGGTATATGTATATATGTATGTATATTTGTTTATATATATATGCATAAATATATGTGTATATATATATATATATCTGTGTGTATGTATACTAATACTTAGTTATATAGGTACTAATATATGTATAGATATATGTATATATATATGTATATAAATATATATATACATAAATATATATGTATGTATATATATAAGTATATAGCAGTGTATAAGTGAGTGGGTGTGTGTACGAGAGTGTGTGTGTGTGTATGTGTTTGTAGGAGAGAGTGAGAGAGTGCTGTAAGAGAGAGAGAGAGAGAGAGTCTGCTGGAGTGAAGAAGCTGCGACGAGTTAAGTCGTCCGGATGCCTCAGCCATTGTCTGATGGCCACGGGCAGGTGCAAGCGTGCAGGAGTGCGAAGAGGTGGTGCACGCAGGAGGGAGTGAGCACGAGGGAGGGACCGCAGCGCACCGCGCTGCACGCTGAGGCAGGTGCGGGTGAAGAAGCAGGCACTGAGCGGGGGCGGGGAGAGATGCAGACGTGGCCGTGCGCGGATGGGCTGGCGACGGTAGCGGCACAGAGAGAGAGCGTGCGGTGATTGGATAAGTGAGAAACTTTACGGTCACCGCACTGTAGCCATAGTGTCGCACTCTCTAGCGTGAACAGTGGCTACAGTGCGCGCTCGACTTGCACGACCAGCTGCGCCCGGTTCAGCGTGCGCGGTGGCTGTGGAGTAGGCTGGTGCGCGAGCAGAAGGAGCTGCACCGAGTGCTGGCATGCGCGGTGGCCTGCGTGCGGCCGAGAGGTGGCCGGCGCCTTGCTGCAGCTGCGGTTGAGCTTCAAAGCTTGACTCTGTGGCAATGGCGGAAATGGCTGGAACGACGAAATCAGAGTGGTAAACCACAATGCCCACCGGCTCTTTGATGAGCTAGGCGGTGGTGGGACTCACAGTGGTGGTTGTGCACCACTGTGAGCTGCTCCTGCCCATAGCATAGCTCTTCAAGAAGAAGAGAGGTTGCGTATGGAGTGGAGAGGGGAGGGGACGGCCTGGAGAGGGAAAGCTGCTGTCTGTTGGACTAGGCTCTGTCGTAAGGAAGATGGCTATGCTCTTCTTAAAGAGGAATGAGGCATGCACAGCCATGCCTTGGGCTACAAGCATGGCTGTGCATGCGGCTGGCAGGGCAAGCTTGCTGCAGAGAATGGCGTGAAGAACATCAAGCCATGCCTTGCAGCCGCAGAGAAGAAATTCAAAGTCAAATATAAATAAAAATAAAGGTGGTGAATTTGCGAGGCAGCACTTGAGGAATACGTTAATTTCAAGGCTATTTTATTCGCTCTCCTCCCCTCTCAAATAAATGCATGCATGCGTTTATTTTCACAAATGCAACTATGGCCACCTAATATACACTGGCAATGCTAGGAAATAACACAAGTTGGCATAATTGTTGGTGTATTTTTGTTGTGCAATCAAATATCTTCTAATTCTACTATTTTTGCATGCAATTGTTAGTCTCTTTTGACATTTCTAATTCTATTTCTAAACATGTCTTTTCTAATTCTAATGTTTGGTAATTATTCTTTAAAATCTTATTTTCTTTTTTAAATGACCTAGCTTTATGAAATAGCTCTTCATATGCTTCTAACAATTCTTCAAATGAAAAATTAGGATTTACCTCATTGTTCGTATCTTCTAATGTTGCCACCAAGCAAAGATGTGCGACCTCGCCTTCATATTCCGATTCGATGGAGTCGGTGTCCATGTTGGAGTCGCTATCATCCCTTGTTGCTTTAAACACTTTCCTTTTTTTCTTCTTCTTGAGCTCCTTTATTTCTTTCCTATTGTCCTCCTTCTTGTTTATGGGGCAATCCTTTCGTAGGTGACCCTTTCTCTTGCTTTCATAGCAAACAATATCAGATGAAATTATATTCACTTTCTTACCTAGCTTTTGATGAAAATTTGGGAACTTTCTTGTGAGTATCATCATCTCTTCATTTTCAGATTTCAAGGTGCTTGAATCCGAGTCCTCCTTGATTGCTGTAAAAGCAATGCTCTTCTTTTTGCTTGTCAACTTCTCCTCGTTCTTCTCCATATTCTCTAATTGGACTTCATATGCCATGAGGCTTCCAATTAGATCATCTAAGGAGAGAGTAGAAATGTCTTTCGCCTCTTGGATGGCTGTGGTCTTTGGAGACCAATCACTTGTAAGTGATCCTAAAACCTTTCTTACAAGCTGCTCTTCTTTCATCTTGATTCCAGGATTCTTCATGGGGTTCACGATCTCTCCAAATCTCGTGTACTTATCTTTGATTAACTCTCCTTTCATCATCCCGAAACACTCATATTCTTCGGCTAGAATAGAAATACGGGTTTCTTTAACCTTACTTGTACCTTCATAGGTGATTTGCAAAGTATTCCATATCCCGTAGGCAGACTCTCATGCGGAGATCCGATTGAACTCTTCCCTTGATAACACACAATAGAGTGCATTCATTGCCTTCTCGTTGCCGACAATTTTCTTCTTTTGATCTGCCGTGCATGCCACTCCTTGCGGTTGCGGATCCATGTACCTCTCTTGAATGAGCATCCTCGAGTCTTCATCCATGGCTTTGAGGAAGACTTGCATCATCCTCTTCAAATACCCATTGTCCGTCCCATCGAAATAGGGAGGACGGGCGGATGATTATCCTTCCATGCGCCTTGTTGTAGATACCATTGCGAGTTGATTTGTTACGTCTTCTCGCAACCTGCTCTGATACCACTTGTAGGATCTGTAAATCGTAAGCACACTATAAGGGGGGTGAATAGTGTGGGAAATAAAAATTGCAAGACAAAACAAACCACAAAAACAAAGGCACAAGATATATAGTGGTTCCCCTCACTTGGGTACTCCACTACCTAAGTCTCCTGACTTACGATTTTTAACCTAATTCCCTCAACTCAGAGGGAATCAATTTACTAATATAAGAGGTAATTAACGGGTTACCTCAACCCAATTACAAGATATGAAAAGAAATAAAGATACAGGTGTAAGCAAAATGTAAGTAGTAGCTTACAACTATTTCCTAATTCTCCAACAAGAATATTTCCTACAACAAGTATAATCAAATCTAACAATAAAACTAAGGCGTAAAACAAACGATTGAATATAGGAAAACACGATCGCCTTTGATGATTTGTTACAAATGGTGAGAGGCATTGAAAGGTATGCAACAAACTAAGCTCTTTTTCAGCTTGAAAATTGAGGATTGAAGGTGTAGGCAAGAGTATGAATTTTTGTTTTTGAGCTATCAAGAAAACAACACTCAAAGAGTGCTTATATAAGCCATTAATCACCTCTCCCACGAATTCTAGCCGTTAGCGGTATTTTAGGAACATTAGAAATATGATTAATTGCAAACTAGCTGCTCTGACTGGTCACAACGGTTAGTTGGTACTGGTACAGAACTCTTGGTACCGGTACTGACTACATACAGTCAGTACAACCAAATCACTGGATACCGGTACTCATTGTGAGTACCGATACTTGTGACACACAGACTTGGGTCCTGTGACCTACACGTACCGGTACTAATGATGAGTACCAGTACTTGTAAGATCTAGGCAAAAACCCAGTTCACAAACTGTGACCACTTGATATCGGTACTCATGATGAGTACCGGTACTTGATGTTCATAGTTTGGAACTTAGGTCCAAACCTATACCTAGCAAGTACCAAAGATAATTAGTGTAAATCAATTAGAGAAATCCAATCTACTCTAGGCGACTTTGTTTTGAAAGAGTCGATTTTGAGTTAAGAACCGAGTAAATGAATGATATTCTAAATCCTAGTTATCTCTACTTTGATTTTAACACCTAGTTTATGTTTTACTTATTTGGAGACATACAAAAATTCTAAGATACAATAAAAACTAAAGTCTTCAAAACTTCTTCCTTAATGTGCAATCTTTTCGCTTGCACCCATAGATTCTTTTGACTTGTAATTACTTCATAAACATATTAGAATTTAAAATAGTTTTGTTAACACCAAAACACAGAAGAGATATGGAACTAGGGTTTAACAAAAATTTACATAAATAACCCTGAACTTCTCATGAAATTGAAAGTGACATTCAAAGTAGTAAAATCATTAAATTAATTTCATGAATGTTTCTACAAATATGATGGCTCTAGACTCATGAATTTATTGCAGTTGTTCCTCCTTATGGATATGACCAAACTCTTCGTGGTTAGTTTTATTGAAATTATCTTTGTTCGGGATTTTCCACCACGTGATTTTACTACGACGACATATTTTTCTGATACATTATTTCTACAAGCAAAAATCTCTCGATCACTGAGAAAGATAATCCATTATCAAAGAAAAGAACTATTTTACAAAAAACTAGAGGAAGGCTTTAAAATGACAAGTATTAAACTAAAGAACTAGCTAATTGGAGATGCGAGGTAGCCACGGTGGTGGAGGGACTTCCGTCGGCAGCTCATCATCTTTGGGACTTGCTCTTAGCTTTAGAAGGTGGTAGTAGCTCTTGGGTGGAAGATTGGTGCAAATGAATGGGGTAGGTCTCCTTCTATAGTGGTGGATAGGGCTAAAATTCAACATCGGGTAAGTAGCAACTTTCAAAGCATCGCTAAAGACCCGCCGCATATGTCGCAATGCCCTCGCCCTGCACCTGCACTCGCTACCTTCAACGTGCATGCTGGTGGCCCGCACACATGCACTGGCACATGTTGTGCTATGATGCACTCCTTCCATGCCTCAATGTGTGCACTCCAATTGAAGATTGAGGGGAGAGGCGTGACTCAAACACACATCGAGTGCATGCAGGCTTGAGGTGCGACCATTGCGCCAAGGTCACGACTTGGTCCACCTTTATGCGTGCATCCGTGTCACCTCAGCCATCCAATTATATATCAACGGCTGAGATAGCTTGATGAAGGAGCACAAGAGAGAGAGTGTGGTGCAGTGGGCACTTTGATGCGTGACACGTGGCCAGATTTAGGATATTGATCATTAGATCAATGGTCAGAACTTCTCAGGCTTGATGTGGGAGCTATGGAGGATAGATCGAGGTGATTTTGAGTCTGTTGGACTTCGTTCGTGGATTTGCATCTATCCCTATGGTCTGATTGCTCATCTGAGACCTATTTCAATATGGACTTGTATGCAAGGTTGTTAATCATTGATTCTAACCAATTAGAATGTAAAGATCAGGCAATAGGCATGCGATGCTCCCAAGCCCATTATAATATGTCATTATTGCACAAGTACCCTCGAAATTGACTCTAATTGGTAATATTAACACGGATAATTGTAGAGTCATCATAACCCCATGCCCATCCCTTGCTAGCCCCTAGCAAGGTTTAACCTAAATGTTATTTACAACTAAAATTAGGAATTGATCACTTAGGTACAAGTTGCTTGTCAACCAGAGGAAATTTCTACAAACAACCTAACTTGCAAAGACTCAACAGTGCTTGGGTTGCCTGCCAAAATACCAATCACCTGAGTCCTCGCCTTATTCTATATAGAAGCAACTATATATTTTTTCCTTTTTCATCTTTTCTAATTTTTTTGGATTTTTGGAGTTAGGGATTTTGGGGTAGCTTTTTAAAACTATCGAACCCATCCAAGACTTGAAAATGACTCTTAGTACTAGGCATCTTGTTGCGAAAGTGATAGACTCACTCAGCGGCAATTAAAATAGACTTCAGGTTTCTAAACCCTTAGGTGGCCCAAAAGAGAAAATGTTGCCTAAAGGTCTATGTATCTGACTGGTATCTTTCTCTATGCTTTTTATTTTTGTGGGGTCAATACAAGGGCAAACCCAGTGTATATCTCCCCAGATTATGCTACTTCCCAACTTCTTCCTTAAGTGTTTTGAATTCTTGTGTAGTTTATGAGCTAGGATCTGGACAACTAGCCAATAAGCGGTTACCCATGACAACTTGCCAGCCATATTCATGCGATGAAGTGTGGCTTATTTCCTTTTTTCTTTTCACCTTTTCTATTTTCCTATTTCTTTCTTCTTCTTTTTTCTTTAAGTAGGTGGCTTTCTTGATCTAAGATTTACCTAAAGGCAATAGTGAAAGAGAATGGTCCTGAGGCTGGGCTCTGTACAACCGGCCAATGGGCTGTTACCCATGACAACTTACCAGCCATACCACCCTAGAAGGTTCATTAGCTACCCAATTTTCATTAGAACTGCAGATGAATGAGTCAATGCAAAATGTGTGAAGATGCTTACACTAAAAATCCCCCCAAATTAGAGACAGGTTGATAAGTCATATACTTGTCACCTTACTTTATTGATTGGATGAAAATAAATTATAGTGGCAAGGACTCGAGACGAAGTCCACATTTTAGAGGACACCCAAACTGATTAAGTCTGAAGACCTTAAGAGTCTACGCATTGCAGTTCCTAACGTATCATTTCCTAAAGTTAATAAGCATCTAATACCTATGTTTTCCTTTTGTAATTAATTTTCTTAAAAATAAAAAGTAGATAATTCAAGCTAACAATATGTACTCATAACATACGAATTAGCACCCTCCCATCCCTAAGTTGGACAATGTCCTCATTCAAAAATAAATGTATGCAAGGGAGTAAGGAAAGAAATCACCTGAGTTTTAACAGCTAATCCGATCAGCTTGAATCCTCTAGGTTGCCTCCGAGGAAGCTCTGAGTTTAGTGCCTTCAGCTGATCATAGTGCATAAACAACAAGGGATAAATCACTTGAATGGTTTGGGTCAACAAAGGGAAGACATAATCAGCCAGACCCAGAATCAGAAGTCCACGGATGTGGACTAGAATATGGTGGAGTCCCTGAAGCAAAATTTGGTGTGATATGTAAAAGCAGGTTTTTAAGTCATTGTAGCAAGCCAAATCGCAAATGCTTCTAAAATTTATAACCTAGATAGGGAAGTATCTAGGGTCATCCAAGGAGGCAACTTTTTGCAAAACCAAATCAATCTCTTACATGGGAATGTGGAAATCTCCTTTCTTTTTGGTCTTTTCAAATATATTTTCTTAGGGTTTTGAAATAATGGGAACACGCGAGTTTTGCTGATAGTGGGAAAACAACTAATACCTATTTTAATAAGGCTAACCCGAAGGTGACAGGTAGAGCCTCTCCCCAAGCTGACCCTAGGTACGTTGAGGCCTAGAGTAATTAGGGAGAGGGAGTGAAACAAATGCTAAGCAAAACTTGTAAAAGAAACCATGCAACAAAAATTAAGAGAAGGCAACTTGATTTAATGAAAATTGTCTACACAAAACCTATAAAGGAATGCTTCTACTCTACTTGAAAATACAAGAAAAATAAAACACAAATCCTCTAGATAAAATGGTGAAGAAGAGGGCTTCTTAATCCAAGCCAAGTAGCTCCTTGACTTGAAAAGAAAACTCCTCCTTCCTTGAGATGCTCCTCCAAATGATGTCCTCCAAGGTGGAAGCTACCACCTTCAAGGGTGGGCGTGCATCACCCTTACTCCTCCTTGCCTGGCCATCCTCCTAGTGGGGGAGTGCAAACTCCTCCTTGGCATGGCACAAGGGAGAAGGAAAAGGGGAAGAAGGCACCAAGGGGGCGGGTAGGATGCCCCCTTGATGTTCTTCTCTTCTTCTTCCTTAGCCGTGGGTATGGTGGTTGTAGGGTGGAATTATACTAAATGGAGGATGAAGAAAAATGGTGGTAGGTGATGGGTTCATACAGAGTGGGATGGGGGTGCTTGGCATGGTCTTTAATGGAGGGCTAGGATAGGCTTTTAGGTGGTGGTTAGAGATCTAGGCTAGGAATAAATGGCACCAACCCAAGGGTCATCTAGGTGGTGGTTATGGGTGGTGGTGCCCCTTAGAGTTGGCGCCAAAAAGGGCCTTCTAGAAGGCTATTAGGTGGCACCATCATAGGGTTCTAGAAGGGGGGTATGTGGATAGCTAGGATGGGTTATATGGGTAGGTGTAGGGTGGATAAAGGGGCTTAATGTTGGCAAAAAAAGGGAGGTGGTTAGGGTTAGTTTTGGTGTCTTTTGGTGGCTAGTTGAGGGGTGAAAAGTTGTGAAGGTGGTTGGTGAGACACTCATCATGATCTCTAATTACCCCTAATTAATTAGTCTTCCTAGTTAATTAGCTATGGTTATGAATATATAAGGGTTAATTATAAAATAAGGGATATTTAGTAAAGGACCTTAAAATAAGTTAAAAATGACATTTTAACATTCAATTAACATTATTAACAATTTAGATAATAATTGGACTCGAAATCCTATTAATCATTTCCTTAATTAATAAGATAAGTAACTTAAACTTAATGTATACCTAAGTATATAATAACTTAAGTAATTTTACTTTATATAATAAATTAATATAAAAAGGTCAAAAATGTAAATTCAAGGTGAAAATATAATATTTACCTTATTTACTAACATATACAAAAAGTTGAGAGAGATCAAAGTTAAAATAAACCTTCAAAACCTGGGTTTACATTTTAGTCCTTACTTTTCATTACAGTCGAGCCATTATTTCTCACACAGGTCCATAAGTTTTATTTCATTTAAGTCCCTCTTCGTCTTCTTTTTCTTCTTCTTCAGCCGAATGAACGGCTGGAGACAGAGAGTCACCCCACCGTGCGATTACCGCCCTGCCGACATCATCCTTCTTTATCCATGCTCTTGCAGCTTGCACTCACCACCTCCACTTCATCCACTGGTCTGGATTAACCGGGAATCCTATTTTTCAGTGGGAGATAACCTCACCGTCATCGAAGGCGATGACGGAGGTTAAGCTCCTCAAGCTCCTTCTTCAGCCAGACATCGCCATTCTCTTCGCCGCCAACTGCTATAAATACCCCCTCACCCCTCGGATTTTACTCAAGTTGGCTCCCTTCCCTATTTTAACACTCTAGCCGACTTTGATAAGCTATTCGTCCAAAACTCTGGAGACTTCCCATTCCACTTTCTGACTTCCTCCGTCCATCTTAGTCAGCCGAGGAGATCCACCGTGGTCTTCCGCGTCTCTGACACAGACACTGACCAAAGGAACCCTCTGCTCCACCACAAATCCACCCACCGGAGATCTTTCTTCCACCCTCTAATTTCGTAGTCCGTTTTGAACCTTTGGCAGAACCTTATTGACCCCTTTTGTCCAAGTAACAGTAGATTAGGAGTAGGAGTAGGAGTAGGCTAGCTTAGTTAAGTAGTTAGTTAGTTAGGATAGATGTAATTTTAAATTTTAGTTTCATCTTCTTCGACTCCTGCGAGCTCCTTGAGCTTGCCAGAGCTTCAATCTTCTCTTTTTAATTCACTTTCCACCTTCCTTTAACCTTCACAATCACTTCTAGCACATTTAATCGTTTAATTGATCACCTAATCGCCTAATTCAAATTTCACCTTCACCGACTACTATCACTGTCTATGGTGACAGTAATCGACTTAATTTCACCTTCATAGGGTTCTTCATCATCTATTTACAACTTATGAACCCCAATCGACACTATAATATAAATACCACATATAAATTAAATGCCCAAATATAATTAAGTTCCTAAGCTCGTTGTCAATGGCGGCTCAGGAACAGTTCAAACTATTAATTAACTATATAATTATGACTACTATTACTTGTTGACTTGTTTTAACCTCTCAATCGAGTGGTTAAACAAGTCCTGACCTTATCTGAAATCAAATTTTTAAAGAAATGATTTCACTGTCAAATCTTACATTTAAAGAAATAATGAGGAATTAATTGTGATATTGAGGTTCCTTGCAACCTCAGGATCCCTTCTAAATCAAAGATGGTAAGTTTAATCAATCTGTACACAAATTTACATATTTTCTAGACTCACCGGAGCTCCAACGAGCTCCGGCGAGCCAAAACTGTGCTTCAGCCTGTGAAACTTGTTGAGAAGCTCCAGAATGGTATAATGTGGATCACTGATTTTTTTAAGGATGTTCAATTGAGATTTTAATGTATGGAGAAGTAGATTTGACTTCATCTTCTCCAACTCCGGCGGAGTTGGAGAAGTTTGATAAAGAGACATAAGAAGCATTTAAGGAATTTAGAAGCTTCAGTGCAATGCACTGAAGTTGTTTAAACTCTTGGAATGCTATAACAACCTTCCAATTTCTCTGCTGAACAAACACATTTTGAACCTCAGGCGGTGAGCCTGAAACCCTAGATATCAAGGTCAAAACACCTACCTGAAGATCTGAATAAGTTTCTATTGTTGAGGAGACTCTAATTGGGGCTTTAATTTCTTGGGAGAAGGCTTTGAACAGAAAGTCAAACTTGAGGCCCTTATAGTCAAACCTGAGGAGGAAACTTTGTTTCTGAGTTCAATCTGAGGTATTGAGTGTAAACTATTTATGAGAATTTGTTGAATGGTTTGAGAGAGAATAAAGTGAGCTCAGATGATTTATTTAGTGAGAATTTGAATCCTGTCAATTTGGGTTACTTTCGAACCCAAACTAACAGGAGAAGCATTTTGTTGAAATTTGAACATGAATCCTACTCAGATGAGCTAAATATAACCCTTAGAATTAGTTTAAATCAATTAGAAGCATTCTTAAGTGTCTGTTTACCTATTTCAGCCTGAAATTTTGAACTCTGAAGCTTTCAGAGAAGCTTCAACCTTCTGTACACTGTCTGAAGGTCTTGAGAGCCTAAAACCTACTCTAACAGATGCGAAATTGGATGTATAACTTGTACAGTCCTTTAAATAAGAAAGAAAAGTCCAACTGAGGACTCTGTAGATATTAAAATCATTTCCAAGCATTCAGTAACCCATAGGAACCCCTGATTTCATCTTTCAAGTTGAAGAGGAAAACATCTTCAAAACCTTAAATTGACCCTGCAATTATGTAGATCTACCTTAGAGCTTTCTAACAAACTTTAAATCACTCGATTTGGAGCTCTGGGTAGGAAGTTATGATCATTTGAAGTTGGGCCTGAAAGGGGTTAGATAGTCCCACATCGCTAGTTTCTGAGAGCGCGCATGGGAATAAAAGCAATTTGTTGTATGCCCTCTTCAGTCGTCAGCACTCAACACACCGGTTATCGATCTGATCCCATCTGAGCGTGTGCATGTGTGTGTGTGTGCGGGCTTGTGTGCCTGTGGGTGTGCACCCTTGGGGGCGTGAGCGAATGTGCCCTGGGAGGGCGAGAGGCCTAGGAGGTCGGGTTGAGCTGAATTGGCTCGAGGCTATGAATCGTATGAAATCAAACAAAAATGAACCTAATTGAGATTAGGCGAGGACCGAGTAGGGTCTGGTCCAACCCTTGTCTCAGGGTGCTATGTATCCTCGAAAGGACCTCGCCGCAAATAAAATAATTTTTGGTTTAAAAAATAAAAAAAACCCGATTCAGCTGAAAGTCTATAGGAATTGAAAGAGAGGTGTTGAAGCTGAAGTCTAAGTAAACAAAGTAGCACAGGCACTAAGGAAGGAAAAGAGATTAAGGAACAAAAGCAGAAGACTAAGGGAAGAAAAGAAGGCAGGAGAAGGTAGGAACAGAAGAAGAAAGGTAAGGAGCTTGAGATAGAAAAAAAGAGAAAGAAAAGGAGAAGATGAGAGGCTGAAGAAATAAATAAAGAAAATCTTTTCTTTCATCATTTTAATTACTTTTTGTTCTTAATTGTAAAAAGGCATGTTTTAATAGAATAACTTTTAATTGCCTTAATTTCTTTTGAAATAAAATTGGAAAACAAACATCATTTTTTTACATATGGAATTTTTTATATTCTTTATAGTTTAAATATTTTGGCAAAATTCATGTTTTAAAAATCAACTTAGTTATAACTCCTAAACTTATAGAGAAATAAAAGAGAATTGGTGAATTTAGAGAAAATTATTATACCTCCCAGTGAACAACTTGGACTCAACCAATAAAAATTTCTAAAATGCTAGGTTAATTAAACCCTATACTACACAATTGAGACAATTTCGAGTTAACCTAAGTGACTTCTACTCTTAATTAAGTGAAATTAACTTAATTACTGAGTTGAGTGGAAACCACGCTGCCATTTTAATGGCGCTGTTGTCGGGGGGTAATATTTTGCCTCACTCACTCATCAAAATATTCCCTGCCATTGTTTCCTCTAAGTACCATTTTAATGGCACCGTTGCCAGGAGGTAATATTTTGATTCACTAAAATTTAAAATATTTAATTGTCTAATTAGGAGGTATTTTGTAAATATATTTTTGTTTTTACTAACTTTTGTTCTAATTAGTGTGTTTTGTTTTGTTTTTGTTTTTGTTTTTTGTTTTTGTTTTTTGTCTTCTATTCAGGTTTACATTTGCGGGTTATCTCAGGAGAAGGCGGGAATCAGTGTTACTATTTTTATTTTTGTAAGTATTTCTTAATCTATTGTTTTGTTGCATTTAAAAAATAAAAAATACAAAAATACATCTTTATCTGACTAGCAACAGCATATACATAGGCATGCACTCTTAGGAGTGCATTATTCTGCTAGTATTAGAGCAATCTGACTCGGGAAATTTTTGAACTGTTTTTCTCGCATCAGCAAGAAAAAATGAGAAAACTCGCGTAGATCCTTTTCCTCTGAGATTTAAAAAGACCATATATTTTTGTTTGAAAAGATATAAAAAGTGGCCATTGTAGTTTAATTGATATATTTTTGAAAAAGATGAATTAAAAAGAGGAAGTAAAATTTATGACTTAAATCTGTTTATAGAATGCATGCGGGTTTTTATATTGCTATCGTCTGTTGCATGCTATCGCGCACACAACGCGATCACTAGAGTCACACGAGTCTATTTTTCTATTTCTCCTCTTTGCACCTCTTAGAGCTTTGGCCGTAGATCAACAAGTCTATCTCACTACTAGAGCCCCGGGGAGCCAGTAGTGAGCTGTCTCGATCCTAGACCTTAGACCTTTGAGCTTTAAGGTATGCACCTGCCTAGTCACGAATTAGGACATGTATTTTGATACTGTTACTTTATTTTTTTGCGTCAAATGACTTTGCGTATCTTAGGAATTTCTTCTTTCCTTTGAAAGTGGAGCAAAACCCGCATCTTTTGCTCTGTTTTGCGGGTTTTTTTTGTGTCGCTATTTTCTTATCGGTGGTGTGTGTGTGCCTTTTTACATTATTTTCCATTTATGGACGGGAGGCGATCCTTGCATCCACCTCTTGCACAACCATTGACCGGTGATCCTAGGTCAGTTACAGATAAGCAACCAATGGTTTTCCCATCTGATCCATCTACTTCTATGGATCCAATGCAGAATTTAAATCCCAAGATCCCTTCTTCTTTTGATCAGGGGGAGATGCCGCCTTTTGATGTTCATGAGGCGCTCCTAAACCAGGACCGTAGGATGCTAGGGCAAACAAGACAAATCAATTTATTAATAGCAGCCTTAAATAATTTACAGACTCTTCAAAACTGTTCTTCACCTCGACTTGAGGCAGGTTTTGAAAATCCTGATTTACCGATCAATCATCCAAGGCCTTTACTTAGAGATTATTATAACGCATCCAATGCACAAGTAGAGCCTAATGTTAGGATTCCTATTGGGGAGAATGATCCAAAATTAAAGCCAAACATTATACGTTTAATCCCCACTTTCACGGATTTGCATCCGAGGATCCATTTCAACATATTGAAGATCTTAAAAATTTATCCCAAAGTCTTGGTCCCCGAAATCAAAATAGGGAAATACTATTAATGAAGATGTTCTCTTTTATCCTTAAAGATAAAGTAGCTTATTGGTATAGAACTATAGCAAGACCAATCTCAACTTTGGCTGAACTCGAATCTGCATTTTTGAAGAAATTCTTTCCTATTGGTAGAACCAATGCTTTAAGGCGAGGTATTACTACTTTCAATCAAAGTCAAGGAGAACCAATTCATGAAAGAGTGGGAACGTTTTCATGAATTGCAAAGGAAATGCCCACATCATGACATCCCTCGTTGGCAACTCATGCATATCTTTTATTATGGCTTACATGAGGGCATTCGCAATCTAGTCGATGCCACTTGTGGAGGGAATTTTCTAAATCGCGACTTAGAATCTGCTTTAGAATTATTTGAAGGGATGGCGGAAAACTCGATCAATAATGCATCAATGTCGCAATTCACGTGGGGCGCGAATATGAATCAACACAATCCGCATAAGGCCATTCACGAGATCGGTAATCCATCCAATTCAAAGGATTTAGAGATTATTGCAAAAAAACTGGACAAAGTCAATATCGTAGCAAAGCATCTAGACGAGGTTAGAAACACAATGAAGACACTTACGCCTCTACTTGCTACAAATCCCACGTATTTACCTATTTCACAAATTCACACAGGGAGGGAATTTGTGAATAATCTGGATTCTAGAGATCAATCTCCCTTGGGTTTTCTATCTACTCCTTCACCAACCCAAGGAGGGACCTTTGTCCCACAATCTTCCCCACCCTTAACTGTTGCAAAAAACATGCCATATCTTTTTGGATTACACGCCATCTAGGAAAATATTCCAAGACCAAACCTTTATTCAAATACCTATAATCCTGGATGGAGAAGCCACCAAAAATTTTTTTGGGCTGATCCAAATCAAAATCAAAGACAATTATCCAAATCAGACCCATTTTAAGCTACCTCCATTGCCTCCTCAGCAATCAAATTTAAGGCCTAGCCCGATGAGTATGCAGAATTACTCTAGGCCTATTAGAGATACACAGCTAGACCAGATTTTAAGAGCTATATCAGAGAGTCAGCAACAAAATGGTGAAGCTCTCGCTAAGATCCATAGGCAATGTAAGGTAGAGTTGGTTGATTTACAAAATCAAATCATGCTTTTGGCTGAGTCTCATCAGCCAGGTACTCTTCCATCTCAGCCAATTTCGAATCCTAGGAATCTGCCAAATCCTAGGCAAAATCAAGGCCAAGTCCATTTCATTAATCAGGCCTTTGATTCTAATCATAACCCATCCTCCATATTATCTGAAAATAATCCATCAAACCCGCACCAGCAACCTATTTTGTATCAAAATGACCCACCTACTATTGAGAATCAAAATTGATTTTGCTGATCTACTGAACTTGGTGGAATCATCTTTTAAATTGCCTCAATCTTTAACATTCTCATCTCAACCTAAATCAGATCTATTCTTCATAAGATTTACTCTAATCTTTCTGAGATTTCATGAGAATCTAATTCTAGGATCTACGAGATCTATTCTAGGCAATTTCTGGATGAGTTTTGTTTGGGTGGTTTCTAATCTGTTTTCTATTATTTTTGATCTAATTCTTTCATAACTCCTCTATTTTTACCGTATACCTATTCTTTTTAGGAGTTCTTTACTAGGGTTTATGCCTAGCTGAAGGCGTAAAACTTAGCACTTGTATATAGCTGTTTCCTGCTTTTACCTTTTATATACACTTACTTTTAAAATTTCACTTCATATCATATTGATTACCTTCATTTAGTTTGACTGACCACTCTGACCTTTGGTCAGACTTAAAATCGTCTGCACTAAGATTTTTAATCTCCTCTGTTCAACTTCTTCCATCACCCTATACTAAATGAAGTGTAATATCTTTTCACCCTTCTTACAATGAGGATATTGTAAAATTTTGGCTTGGGGGGGTGTTGAAGTGAAATTTTCACTTTAAGTGTGGGTTAAAGAAATAAAAATACATAAAAATTAAATATCCACGAAATTAAAAAAAATAGAAATTCCAAAAATGATACAAATTTTTTAAAAAAATAAAAAATTTCATAAAAATTTGAATTTTTTTTGAAAAAATCATAAAAAATTGGAAAATCATATATACATAAAAATAAAAATATATAAATACAAAAATTTCATAAAAATAATAGGAGGGCAATATTTATTATTAATAAAGAAGAAAAGAAGAAGAATGTATATATATTATGATTAAGAGCTTAATTTTCATTTAGGTCAGAAGTTTAAAATGTATATAGAATATATTTAAAGTATTTGGGAGCATTCAATTCTTAATTAGATTTTTATTTAAACATTTTGTAAAAACACACTTTTGTGTTTAAAATTTTTAAAACAAGATTTTATTTGAATTAATAATCTTTCAAATCTTTTAAAGATTTATTTTTCTATTCTTACTTGAATTAAGAAACTAAGTGTGTTAAGATTTAAAATTAAGTTTTGGAATTGAATTATAACTTTTTAATCAACTAGATTAAGCAATCCTTTTGCTTTTTGAAAATTTGATTTTATCATAAAGTTAAGTAAAAAGCCAAATATTCAGAGTTAATTAAATAGAGAGTTGGTAGAATTTTAGTTTACAAAACTTACAAGCTAGAGATAAATAACTAGACTTGGTAAATTTTGTCTTGACGGATCCTATAGGAGGAAACTAAGAATTTGAAGAACCTAAGAGTAAATGGTTTTGTTGTCCAAGCTCTGGTTTGAGAGCTAAGTAACCTAAACATCTAAATTCACTCACATAGAATTGTCTTGTTACATCTGAGATCGCAAAAACACAGAGGTTAAGAGATCAGTTTTAAATCCTCTTTAGTCCAAGGATTTCCGCAGGGCAGTTCTTGAAAGGGTGAAGAATGTGCCACTCACCTAGAAAAACGATTTGGAGAATAATGGTAGTAAGAAAAATGAGAAGAGGGGAAAAGAAAAAAAAAGAAAAAGAAAAATAAATAGAACACCCTGCAGTTAAGTGCCTTGTTAAAAAATGGGAACTTATGCAATTTTTCCATAATAAATAAAAGCATCTCGTTACAAAAGGATGCTACCCTTCCTTCCATCAAATAAAAAGAACACCTCGCTACAAATGGGTGTTCTAACTTATAGAAAAAGAGAAAAAAAATGGAGAAAAAAATATTAGGAATCAGAGACCCAGTGGTCCATCGGGGAGATATACACAAAAAGTGTTGACCTCGGGATAGAAAACTGGTGAGGAGAAAGCAACCAAACTTAAGTAAGGCCAAGCCAAAGGCTTGAATTGGAAAAATCAGGACTGGAAAATGATGTCTTAAGATCTGGAATTTTGCAACTTTGGATGTCTTTAGGACAATTCTCTTCACTAGCCACAGATGTTTTAAAATCATAGCTATTGAACCTTTGTATTGGGCAATGAAGCCTAACAAATTGGGTTTTGAAGATTTTAAGTTGAGACCTAAAGGAGAATAATTGACAGAATCCTAGGTCTAGAAGTTATTCTTTAGTATTGTAGGCTAGTAAATTAGAGTTTTACTACTCTAAGTTTGATTAATAATGAGTATCTGGTTAATTTCCTTAAACTTATATTGATAAAAGTCAAATATCATAAACAAGGGATTGACTTAAATCTATTTGAGTTAAAATTTAATTCTCAATCCATAAGTTTTGTTTTCTTAAAACACTTTGTATTCTAATTTGAGTTAAGAATAGTTACAAAGATTAAGAGATTTTTGAAGAATTCTAATTCAGAATAAAATTCTTGTTTCAAATTATTTTAAGTGTGTTTTGAAAATGTTATAAGTATAAGTCTAAGTAAGAAATTTCCGCATAAGCTCTATACATTAATCATTTATATTAAACTTAAAAATTTCTGACCTAAGCTTTCCTCTACATAGTTACTATTTAAAATAATTTGAACCCAAGTGCTTTAAATCATCATAATCTTAGTTAATTTTGCTAGGGACTACCAAAACTTTTGCTTGTGGGTATGATGAGACACTAATCATGATCTCTAATTACCCCTAATTAACTACTCTTCCTAGTTAATTAGCTAAGGGTATGAATATATAAGTGTTAATTATAAAATAAGGGATATTTAGTAAAGGACCTTAAAATAAGTTAAAAATGACATTTTATCATTCAATCAATGTTATTAATAATTTAGATAATAATTGGACTAAAAATCCTATTAATCATTTCCTTAATTAATAAGATAAGTAACTTAAACTTAAGGTATACCTAAGTATATAATAACATAAGTAATTTTAATTAATCTAATAAATTAATCTAAAAAGGTCAAAAATGTAAATTCAAGGTGAAAATATAACATTTACCTTATTTACTAACATATATAAACAGTTGAAAAATATCTGAGTTAAAATAAACCTTCAAAACCTTGGTTTACATTTTAGTCCTTACTTTTCATTACAGTCGAGTCCTTATTTCTCACACAGGTCCGTAAGTTTTATTTCATTTAAGTCCCTCTTCATCTTCTTCTTCTTCTTCTTCAGCCGAATGAACGGTTGGCGGCAGAGAGTCACCCCACCGTGCGATTACCGCCCTACCGACATCATCCTTCTTTGTCCAAGCTCTTGCAACTTGCACTCACCACCTCCACTTCATCCACCGGTGTGGATTAACCGGGAATCCTATTTTTCAGTGGGAGATAACCTCACCGTCACCGAAGACGATGACGGAGGTTAGGGTCCTCAAGCTCCTTCAGCCAGACATCGCCATTCTCTTTGCCGCCAACTGCTATAAATACCCCCTCACCCCTCGAATTTTACTCAAGTTGGCTCCCTTCCCTCTTCTAACACTGTAGCCGACTTCGATAGGCTATTCATCCAAAACTCTGGCGACTTCCAATTCCACTTTCTGATTTCCTCCGTCCATCTTAATCAGCTGATGAGATCCACTGTGGTCTTCCATGTCTCTGACACAGACGCCGACCAAAGGAACCCTCCACTCCACCTCAAATCCACCTGCCGAAGATCTTTCCTCCACCCCCTAATTTCATTGTCCGCTATGAACCTTCCGCAGAACCCTATTGACCCCTTCATCCAGGAAACAGTAGATAAGGAGTACGAGTAGGAGTAAGCTTGCATAGTTAGGTAGTTAGGTAGTAAGATTAGATGTAATTTTAGATTTTAGTTTCATCTTCTCCGACTTCGGCTAGTTCCTTGAGCTCGCCAGAGCTTCAATCTTGTCTTTTTAATTCAGTTTCCACCTTCCTTTAACCTTCACAATCACTTCTAGCACATTTAATCATTTAATTGATCACCTAATCGCCTAATTCAAATTTCACCTTCAACGACTACTATCATTGTCTATGGTGACAGTAATCGACTTAATTTCACCTTCATAGGGTTCTTCATCATCTATTTACCACTTATTAACCCTAATCGACACTATAATACATATAAATACCACATATAAATTAAACGCCCAAATATAATTAAGTTCCTAAGCTCGTTGTCAATGGTGGCTCAGGAATAGTTCAAACTATTAATTAACTATATAATTATGACTTCTATTACTTGTTGACTTGTTTTAACTTCTCAATCGAGTGGTTGAACAAGTCCTGAGCTTATCTTGAATCATATTTTTAAAGAAATGATTTCACTGCCAAATCTTACATTTAAAGAAATAATGATGAATTAAAAGTGATACTAAGGTTCCTTGCAACCTCAGGGTCCCTTCTAAATCAAAGATGGTAAGTTTAATCAATCTATACATAACTTTACATGTTTTCTTGACTCACTGGAGCTCCGACGAGCTCCGACGTGCCAAAACTGTGTTTCAGCCTATGAAACTTATTGAGAAGCTCTAGAATGGTATAATGTGGATCACTGATTTTTTTAAGGATGTTTAATTGAGATTTTAATGTATGGAGCAGTAGATTTGACTTCATCTTCTCCAACTCCGGCGAAGTTGGAGAAGTTTGATAAATAGACATAAGAAGCATTTAAGGAATTCAGAAGCTTCAATGCAATGCACTGAAGCTGTTTAAACTCTTAGAATGCTGTAACAACCATCCAATTGCTCTGTCGAACAAACACATTTTGAACCTTGGGAGGTGAGCTGAAAACCCTAGAAATCAAGGTCAGAACACCTACCTGAAGATCTGAATAAGTTTCTAATGTTGAGGAGACTCTAATTGAGGCTTTAATTTCTTGGGAGAAGGCTTTGAATAGAAAGTCAAACTTGAGGCCTTTATAGCCAAACCATAGGAGGAAACTTTGTTTCTGAGTTCAATCTTAGGTATTGAGGAGTGTAAACTATTTATGAGAATTTGTTGAATGATCTGATAGAGAATAAAGTGAGCTCAGATGATTTATTTAGTAAGAATTTGAATCCTATCAATTTGGGTAACTTTCAAACCCAAACTAACAGGAGAAGCATTTTGTTGAAATTTGAACATGAATCCCGCCCAGATGAGTTAATTATAACCCTTAGAATTAGTTTAAATCAATTAGAATCATTCTTAAGTGTCTGTTACCTATTTCAACCTGAAATTTTGAACTCTGAAGCTTTCAGAGAAGCTTCAACCTTCTGTACACTGTCTGAAGGTCTTGAGAGCTTAAAACCTACTCTAACAGATGCAAAATTGCATGACTTGTACAGACCTTTAAATAAGAAAGAAAAGTCCATCTGAGGACTCTGTAGATATTAAAATCATTTCCAGGCATTTATTAACCCATAGAAACCCCTAACTTCATCTTTCAAATTGAAGAGGAAAACATCTTCAAAACCTTAAATTGACCCTGCAATTGTGTAGGTCTACCTTAGAGCTTTCTAACAAACTTGAAATCACTCGATTTGGAGCTCTGGGTAGGAAGTTATGATCATTTGAAGTTGGGTCTAAATCCACACCTAACATCGTGAGTTTCTGAGCACGCGCATGGGAATAAAAGCAATTTGTTGTATGCCCTCTTCAGTCGTCAGCGCTCGGCACACCAGTTACCGATCTGATCCTATTTAAGCATGTGCATGTGTGTGTGTGTGCAGGCTTGTGTGCCTGCGGGTGTGCACCCTTGGGGGCGTGAGCGAATGTGCCCTGGGAGGGCGAGAGGCTTGGGAGGTCGGGTTGAGCCGAATTGGCTCGAGACTCTGAACCGATATGAAATAAATCAAAGACGAACCTAATTGAGATTAGGCGAGGACCGAGTAGGGCTTGGTCCCACCCAGGTCTTTCGGTGCTGTGTATCCTCGAAAGGACCTCACTGCAAATAAAGTAATTTTTGGTTAAAAAAATAAAAAAAAAATCGATTCAGTTGAGTGTCTACGAGAATTGAAAGAGAAGTGTTGAAGTTGAAGGCTAAGTAAACAAAGGAGCACAGGCACTAAGCAAGTAAAAGAGATTAAGGAACAAAAGGAGAAGACTAAGGGAAGAAAAGAAGGCAGGAGAAGGTAGGAATAGAAGAAGAAAGTTAAGAAAGAGCTCGAGATAGAAAAAAAGAGAAAGAAAATAAGAAGATGAGAGGCTGAAGAAATAAATAAAGAAAATATTTTCTTGCATCATTTTAACTATTTTTTGTTCTTAATTGTAAAGAGGCATGTTTTAGTAGAATAACTTTTAATTGCCTTAATTTCTTTTGAAATAAAATTGGAAAACAAACATCATTTTGAGTAAATATGTTTTTCATATGGAATTTTGTATATTCTTTATAGTTTAATTATTTTGGCAAAATTCATATTTTAAAAATCAACTTACTTATACCTCCTAAACTTATAGAGAAATAAAAGAGAATTGGTGAATTTGGAGAAAATTATTATACCTCCCAGTGAACTTCCTGGACTCAACTAGTAAAAATTTCTAAAATGTTAGGTCAATTCGACTCTATACTACACAACCGACACAATTTTGAGTTAACCTAAGTGACTTCTACTCTTAATTAAGTGAAATTAACTTAATTATTGAGTTGAGTGAAACCACATTATCAGTGGTGGAGCCAAAGGGAGTAGGGTAGAGCTAGCTAACGTGAGCTAGGTAGGGCTTAGTTGGTGGAGCTAATTAGGTGTGGTTTTAGGGTGGTGATTGGCCAATGGAGCTAGAGTCTAGCTAAGATAAGCTAAGCTATGCTAGCTTAGCTAGTAATGGTGTAGAGGAGTAGAAAATTGGAGCTGGGATTTGAGGAGAGGAGCTAGATACGAAAAGTCTGAAGCTGCACTAGAGCTGGCAACTACTGAAGAATGTGGCATGGAGCTACTATAGCTAGCTTAGCTTGCCAATTCTTTGCTAGTTGCTAAGCCAAGCTAAAGTAAGCTGGCTTCTACCATGAGGAGTTGAGGTGAGCTAGGTCTGGTGCTCCCGGGGAGGATCAAGATAGTTGGGGTAGCAAAGGTAGCTTAGCTCAACTGAGTTGAGCTATGCTGTATCCCCAGGAGCTGGACTTGATCTTCTTGTGCTGAAATAAAGTCATCTTCAGTTGGTTGGAGTTGAGTGGAGCTGGATGTAGCTAGACTTGAGCTGGGGTGAACTCCAATCAACTCAACTGAGCTAGCTAGAGCTCCCTGTGGACTAATGGGAGCTGAGATGAGCTAGACTCAGCGAAGTTGAGCTGGATTTGAGTTGACCTGAGGTAGGGTGAGCTAAGATGATCTCTCTAGAGCTACCATTTAGCTGAGATGAGCTGAATGGAGCTACGATGAGCTAACCCTAGTTTAGGTGAGCTGAATTTCAGCTACGGTGAGTTGGATTAAGCTGAATTCCAACTGGGAAGGGCTTCTCCTTCACCAGTTGCCCTCCTGAGTGCTAGGGTTCTAGGGATATGGCAATCTGTATATCCCTAACACTCACAAAAATCCATTCAAAAGACAACAAAAATTGCAATGCATGCCTAACCTAATTAATCCCTAAATGCAGCGCAAAAACCCATTTACAGAGTAAAATCCTAAGAGCTAGGTTTTTTTTAATGAATATGAATGATGATAAACTGATGTTTATCACACCCCCATGCTTATATTTTGCTAGTATCTTAGCAAAACTTTAATTTTTACAAAATGAAATTTTTGGGAAATCTAATTTTTTCGACTTTTGAGGAAAAAGAGATTATGAGACCTTGGTTGGTTTAAATACAGGAGGTACGAGATTTTTCAAAGATAAACATCGGGATTCATTTTTGGATCAAAAAATTAGACAAAAATGGGATCAATGTATCCTCAAAAAAATTCACAGATTGACCCCTTGTTAATTCAGATGACTTGAAATTTCTATTTTTAGGATTTTTCTGGCTCTTGAATCAGATTCGCAACTTGCAAAAACCTTTAAAACCTTATGTTGTGCTTGTGAGAAGCCAACATTTATAAGGGCGTGTTTTTGGTTTAAAACTTTTTTTTTTGTCCCCCATGCTTATTTCTAGCTTAGTCTTACAACAGATGTGTTAGGATCATCATTCTCGTTACCAATCCTCGAGGGGGCTTTGGTGTTAGTACTTCGAGGTATGACTGTCCATGACACCACCTAGGAGCTGACAACCCCAAAATGCAATGCTGTGTAAAGGGGCACTCCAAGCAAACTCAAGCTCTTGCTTCGACACTATAGGTATGGCACCGTCCAAGACACTTGAGCTACTAAAATGCACTTTAATACTCTGTCTAAAGATATGAAATATAGATATGGAGCAATGCCGACGGGGTAACATGTTAACAATGCATCCTTAAAGGAGGCATTTTCCTCCTCGATGCTGGGAACTCAAACCATTGATCTGCTTCAGACTTTTTACTAAGTCCAAACAAGGGGTTTTCTTCTAATTTTTAGTGATTTTTAGGTGTTGGCTTGTGTGTGAAATTTGACACAAGAAGTTTCGCAAGAAATGCAAGTTTTTGAGTTAGAAACAAAGCCAGATACTTTCCAAATTATAAAAGAGGATCAAGTCACCTGAACTATCACTAGTTTAGGCAGAATTTTGGAGAAGGATATCTGATCTAGTCTAAAAATAAACCCTGAGATTCTAATGATCAGATCCATATCCTTATCCCAAGTTTGTTAAAGATTAAATCCCATTGTATCGAAAGCGATTTTTTTCAAACTTAGTCCAGATTTCAGAATTTTTCCTCAAAAAGTTTCCATTATTTATATATTTTTGGGTATGCATGCCAGAAAATAAAATGACTAAAAAAAATGCATGTTTTTGGTTTTGAAAATCCTAAAGTGATTGTCAAAATTTTAAAAACACCCCCCCATGCTTATGATATGCAGTGTCCTCATGCCTTAGGAGGGAAAAGGGATCACCTTAGTGAAGGGCGGTCGGGTTTAGGATGGTCAAAACCTAGAAAAAGAAAGGAAAAAGGAAAGTAGGAAAAATGATGGGTTACCTCCTATCTAGTGCTACCTTTTACACCTTTCAGCCAGGCGTGAAGGTATGCAAGGAAGACAAAATATCATGTAAATAATTGGACACTTGGATGCCCACATAAAATGTGTCCTCTTCTGGATCTCTAGAAAATTGATTAGAGGAAATATAGGGATCAAAGTTGGATGGAAAATGATAAGTGTAGCCTGAGTCTGGCCATGGTTTTAAATCAGGTTGAATGACAAACTCGAGCGGGTCTGCTGGCAGGTCCATAGGAAAGGGGTTGGGGAAGGGATGGTGAGGATTGGGTGAAGTTAATGTGGAAAGGTGGGTGAGGGAAGAGTAGGCAGGTCAGGGTGATCAAGGGGTTCATTAGAAATGGATATTTGGTCAAGACAAGTCTCCAAATCATAGATTTCGCCAACCACTAATTCTGAATCTGATTCCTCAAAAATATTGTGGTCGGTAAGGGTAGCTACCAACATTGTCTCCTCCACCATGTTCGAAATTTCAGTATCTAAGACCTCAAAAAAGTTATCATCATGGAATCTCCTGGAGGATTTAAAAATATCTAGAGTGATAGTTTGGCCTGCATAGGTGATATCCATTTTTCTTGTGTGGCAATTGATATTTGCCTTTGCAGTGGCCAAAAAGGGTCGTCCAAGGATTATTGGGGCATTCAATAAAGATTCGGGTACCTCAATGTCAAGGACCAGAAAGTTTGCAGGGAAGACACAATTCTGGACTTTGACCAAAACATCCTCAATAATCCCCTGAGGTTTGGTTATAGATCGGTCAGCTAATTGCAAGGTAACCTCGATGGGTGTTAATTCACCGATCTGAAACTCTTCAAATAAAATCATGGGAATGATATTAACTGAAGCACCAAGACCAAGCAGGGCACAATCAAAGGTAGCATCATCAATAATCACTGAAATTAGTGGTGCCCATGGATCTTTCATCTTACGAGGTTGCTTGCTCTGTATGACAGAGCTTACTATCTCCGAAAGATGTATCTATCCTAGATTTTTTGCCTACCTTTTAGGAGTATAGATCTCTTTCAAAAATTTGACGTAGGCAGGTATATATTTGATGGCATCTAGGAGAGGAATATTGATTTGAACTTGCCCAAATAGATCCATGAGTTCTTCTGTGGTGGGCTCAGAGTTCTTTTTCCTATTGGTGGTGGGGTGGAGAGCTTGTGGAAAAGGGATAGGAGTCGTGTCTTGAGCTTTTTGTGTTTCTTTTTCTTCCTAACGGGGAGGTGGTGAGTCAATTTGCACAGGGATGGGGATTTCACCAGGTTTTTGTGAAGGCCCGAGATTAGTGGTAGTTTTTCCACTCCTCAATGTAACTGCATGTGTAGTTGGATTATTATTTAGAGGAGGTGCAGGGCCTGTGGTTGTGGAAACCTAGGAGGGTACTGAGGTGGCTGATTAGTAGGAGACTGATTCAAGTAGTGTGGATTTCTACTTGGATATTGGTTCCTTTGGTGATTAGGGTTGGGCATGGGTTGGGAGGGAAGATGTCTTGCAGGTCTTTAAGTGGGAGTAACCCCAATCTGATTATTCAGATTTATGATGGTGCGAGTTACTTCCGTCATTTTTGTCTGCATGTCCTGCAGGGTTCTCATCATCTGGGCATTGATGTCTTGTTGGGATGGCCCAGGATGAATGGTCAGATTCGATGCATACCCGTTAAATTGATTTGGTTGGGGAGGAACCTGATTATTCTAAGAGTAGTTTGGGTGATTCTTCCAATTGGAAGAATTTTCAAATGGCTCCTGGATGGCAGAAATATTTTGAGTAAGTTAAGATCTGGATAGTTGTAATTCCCCAGTGAGTCATGGGCAACCTTAGAATACTGGTAATAATCAGCAGGAGTAGTGTTGAGATTGTGCAAATTTTCTCTTCATGGAAAGTTAGGTTGGGTTAGATGTCGATTGTGTGGAGCTTGGGTTGATGTGACAAGTCTTTCCTCAATCTTCTTTTGGTTAATGTGCATCTGGTCGAGTTTTTGGGCTATCATTTGAAGATCATCTTGGGTGACAGGGATAGCTTGGGTGCCTACTTCTTGGACACTGAACTGCAGGTTTGTAGTTCTGCAAAATGTGTTCATGGAAGCTTGATTAAATGAGTTTTCACTCATTTCCTCCAAAAGGTCATAGGCACTCTTAACATCCTTATTTAAGAAGTTTCTGCCACATGAGGTGTCGACGAAATGTCCGATTTGATCATCTAATACATGATAGAAGATCTACACCAGTTGCCATAAAGGAATCTCATGGTGCAAGCAAGTTCTTAAGAGATCTTGAAATCTTTCCCAAGAATCATGGAAAGTCTCACCAGATTTTTGTTGAAAGGTCGTAATAGATCTTCGCAGGGAATTCGTATGACCTATGGGAAAGAATTTCTTGATGAAGGTGCTCTTGAGCTGAGGCCAAGTTGTGATGGGTCGACCAATTATCCTGAACCAATAAGCGGCCTTATCTTTAAGAGATAATGGAAAAAGCCGCATCAACCATAAGTCTTCTTGCACATTTCGTGAATGGGTTGTTTGTGCAAGAAAAGTTAGCACTTCAAGGTGGCTGAAAGGGTCTTCCCTAGGAAGGCCATGGAAGCATTTAATCAAGTTCTTGACTACTTGCTTGATCTTGAAGTCCCCCTCTAGTATGACCACCGATGGTTGTTACTCATAATAGGATGGATCATAAAAATCTTTTAGAGGAATAACAGGCTGCTGACGGGGTGGTGGGTTTGGCCTTTGATTGGCTAGGTTTTGGATGTTCCTAGTCAATGTTTGTTGATTGGCATTTAATTTAGCAATCTGCTCAGCCAACATTGTCAAGAGATCAGGCGGGGGGGCTTGATGTTGTGATTGAGGCAAATCAGCATTACGGAGCTCCAAGTGCAGGAAGTCAAAGGTGGGGGGGTTATGGGTAGAAGGGTCAGAATTAGGGTTAGAAGTGGGGTTAGGGATGGGATTAGAGGTGGAAGTGGAACGATTAGAGGACCTATTTTGTTGATTTTCCATAATTTCAGATGAAGAAGATAGAAAAAGTGGTCTTTTGCGAAGGGGGTGAAATCAAATGATCCCTCCAAGTGTAGATTTTGAGACCATCACCTGTGCATAAAATGGAAGAACAGGAGGAGAGGAGAAGAGATGGAGATGAGAGAAGTGGGAACACAAGCAATCAAAGTCTAGACCTAACTTAATTGTGACTCCCTAGAAATTAACCTAAGACTTGGTCTACTTAGGAAATAAGTAATCAATAGTGAATACTCGTTCTGTCAACAAATCTAGCCAGCTTGCTTAAAGGGAGGTTTGGGCTCAAGCATTTCCTAGGAAAATCCCCAGGTGCTTGTACAAACCCGCACCAGGTCGTTTATCATGGCCCCTCGGCCAGAACACCAGATATAGATGACAGAATTGGTATTAACTAGAGAAATCTTAAGACCTATATAGCAAGCCTAAGTTGACAAAACCTTAGGGGTCAAATTGCTACAAATTTTAGTTAGGTCTACGATATTAAAGTGCACACAGAATGTGGAGGGCGTTGATTGGGTTGTTGCCCTATTATTTCAATTTTTAGTGTATGTGTAGGAATTGGAAAGTGGTTCCAATGAAAAGCAAGTTGTCACATAATTTTATGTATTTCTATCTTTTAGGATTTGATTTAATTCAATGTGTTTTAGGGTTTCCTTTTTTAAATTTTCAAACAAGTTTCAAACTCCACAATCAAAGGAAAAAGTTGTATTGGTGATGGTTAATTTCCTTTAATGTGGGTCTCTAAAAGAAAGAAAGAAACCGTAATCCAATTGTCCCTAAGACAGACAATTACTACCAATGAATTATTTTTAGGTTTTCTATGTTAAGTAATGGTCCAAACAAGTCAAACAACACCACTACATTGAAAAAAATCAAACAAGGATTTAGGAAAAGATTTTTTTAAGATTTTAGAAAATTTTTTATTATTTGTTTTGAATTTTTATTTGTGTTGGTGTTAAATCAAGAAATGATACCCGTGGGTATTTTGGATTTTCTATACCACCACTGGCCACCAAAAATTTTTATGAATTTATGAGATGTGTAGAAATTTACAAGGATTTCAGAAAGCTAATTTCATAAAAATTGGATAAGCAAAAATATTCTAAAAATTAATAGACTGTAGCAAAATAGGAAGAATAAAGGGTGTGACCCCTCTATAGTCCACGAATTTTAAAAAATGAAATACATAGTCAATTGATCTGAAATTTGGAACAGATATTTCCTACTTAATTTAGAATCCTTGGGTGAAATTTCAAAATTTAAGAGGCTTGTGGTGTCAGGAATTGATTTTTTAAATCTGGATAGAAATCTAGACCTGAAAAATATAATACCAACACTTGAATTGGAGTGGTGTTTAATGAAGCATACAAGCAAACAATGAATTTTAAACTTCACCACTCCACTTAATTAAGTTGTTTAAGGTCCTGAAAGCCAAGTTTAGTGTATTTTGGTAGTCTTTTAGGCTAAGTGTGATAAGAAAGAAGAAACCAACCTAGAATTGCTGGAAGAAAAGGAACTTTGTGCTCTCGCTTCCAAATTCCTGCTCTTTTCCTATAGTTCCTTCACATGCAAGAGAAAAGAAAGAGAAGGGGATGAGATCCACTCTAAGCAAAAGGAAGATTAAGCAAAGTCGTGCCTCCCCGGCAATGGCGACAAAAAGTGATGCAAAATTTGGCACGATTTATAAAAGTGGGTTTTTAAGTCATTATAACAAGCCAAATCATAAATGCTTTTAAAATTTATAACCTAGATAGGGAAGTATCTAGGGTCATCCAAGGAGGAAACTTTTTGCAAAACCAAATCAATCTCTTACTTGGGAATGCGGAAATCTCCTTTCTTTTTGGTCTTTTCAAATATATTTTTTTAGGGTTTTGAAATAATGGGTACACGCGAGTTTTGCTGATAGTGGGAAAATAACTAATACCTATTTTAATAAGGCTAACCCTAAGGTAATAGGTAGAGCCTCTCCCCAAGCTGACCCTAGGTACGTGGAGGTGTAAAGTAATTAGGGAGAGAGAGTGAAACAAATGCTAGGCAAAACTTGTAAAAGAAACTATGCGACAAAAATTAAGAGAAGGCAACTTGATTTAATGAAAATTGTCTACACAAAACCTATAGAGGAATGCTTCTACTCTACTTTAAAATACAAGAAAAATAAAACACAAATCCTCTAGATAAAATGGTGAAGAAGAGGGCTTCTTGCTCCAAGCCAAGTAGCTCCTTGACTTGAAAAGACAACTCCTTCTCCGTCCTTGAGATGCTCCTCCAAATGATGTCCTCCAAGGTGGAAGCTACCACCTTCAATGATCTCCTTCAAGGGTGGGCGTGCACCACCCTTACTCCTCCTTGCCTAGCCATCCTCCTTGTGGGGGAGTGCTCCTTCTCCTTTGCATGGCACAAGGGAGAAGGAAAGGGGAAGAAGGCACCAAGGGGGCAGGTAGGATGCCCCCTTAATCTTCTTCTCTTCTTCTTCCTTGGCTGTTGGTATCGTGGTTGTAGGGTGGAACTATACTAAAGGGAAGATGAAGGAAAGTGGTGGTAGGTGATGGGTTTGTACAGAGTGGGATGGGGGTGGTTGACGTGGTCTTTAATGGATGGCTAGGATGGGCTTTTGGGTGGTGGTTAGAGATCTATGGCTAGGAATAAATGGTGCCAACCCAAGGGTCATCTAGGTGGTGGTTATGGGTGGTGGTGCCCATTAGAGTTGGTGCCAAAAAGGGCCTTCTAGAAAGCTCTTAGGTGGCACCATCATAGGGTTCTAGAAGGGGGTATGTGGATGGCTAGGACGGGTTATATGGGTAGGTGTAGGGTGGATAAAGGGGCTTAAAGTTGGCACCAAAAGGGAGGTGGTTAGGGTTAGTTTTGGTGCCAACTTTTGGTGTCTCTTGGTGGTTAGTTGAGGGGTGAAAGTTGGTGAAGGTGGTGGAGCCAAAGGGAGACGGCTGAAGCCAGCTAAGGTGAGGTAGGTAGAGCTTAGTTGGTGGAGCTAGTTGGTGGGTCTTAGGGTGGTGATTGGCCAAGGGAGTTGGAGTCTAGCTAAGCTAAGCTAAGCTAAGCTAGCTTAGCTAGTAATGGAGTAGAGGAGTAGGCAATGGGAGCTAGGGTTTGAGGAGAGGAGCTGGACAGAAAAAAGTCTAGAACTACACTGGAGCTGGCAGCTGTGGAAGAGGGTGGCATAGAGTTACTGTAGCTAGCTTAGCTTGCTAGTTCTTTGCTAGCTACTAAGCCAAGCTAAAGTAAGCTAGCTTCTACCATGAGGAGCTGAGGTGAGCTGGGTTTGGTGCTCCCGGGGAGGATCAAGGTGGTTGGGGTGGCTAAGGTAGCTTAACACAACTGAGTTGAGCTAAGCTGAATCCTCGGGAGCTAGACTTAAGCTTCCTGAGCAGAAATGAGGTCATCTTCAGCTGGTTGGAGTTGAGTGGAGCTGGATGTAGTTGGACCTGAGCTGGGGTGAACTCCAGTCAACTCAACTGAGTTAGCTAGAGCTCCCTGTGGACTAATGGGTGCTGAGATTAGCTAGACTCACCTAAATTGAGCTATATCTAAGCTAACCTAGGCCAGGGTGAGCTAAAATGAGCTCTCTAGAGCTACCATTCAGCTGAGATGAGCTGAAAGGAGCTATGTTGAGCTAACCCTTGTTTAGCTGAGCTGAATTCCAGCTATGGTGAGCTGGATTATGCTAAATTCTAGCTGGTAAGAACTTCTCCTTCACTAGTTGTCTTCTTGAGTGCTAGGGTTCTTGGGATCTGGCAATCTCTATATCCCTAACACTCACAAAAACACAATAAAAAGACAAAAAATTGCAATGCATGCCTAACCTAATTAATGCCTAAATGCAGCCCAAAAACCCATTTACGGAGAAAAATCCTAAGAGCTAGGTTTGTTTGAATGCATAAGAATGATGACAAATTGGTGTTTATCAGTCCCATCCCTAAGGGATGGGAACTCTGCAAATGGTGTAACATGCATGCCCGTGTCTGTTCCTCTCTTAATCTACAGGCATGCAGAGAAGTTTAATTGGACAAGTGCAACCTGAATCTAAAATGGCAGACACTAAAGATGTAGGTTTTGTAATCAGCTTGTGTCCCTTTAAAGTTGTAATCCCTTAAAGTTATTTCAATTCCAGTGAATTAGGGATGTGGTATTTCAATTCTGGTAGGGCATGTAACAAAATCAAGAGTTTCACAATAGGCCTTAAAACCAAGCATGATGTCTCTCTCCAAAGAGAAATCCATCCATTCTTCTACTAAGGTTTCATTACTTATCCCTCCAATTCCTTGACCCCTGGAATATTATCTTCAACTTTTTCAATATCAGACACAATTTTTGAGGTTGCAATAGAGGTAGGGCAAATTTCTTCCTCTAGCTTAGATTCTTTCCCTTGGCCCTCCTTTAAACTTGTGATGGTGGTTTCAATTGATTCGAAATTGACTATTTTGAAATTTTAATCCCACTCCCCATCTTCAATATTAGATGTCTCTTCCACCAAATTACTTTCTTGGGAAGATTAGATTTGGATTCAAAGACATCAACCCCTTAATTCTAAGTTTCCTCCTGATGTTTGTCCTCAACTCTCCCCAAATCATGCTCTAAGGAATCCTTAATGACATTTTCTAATGAGTTGTCCAACACTGGGGGAGTATCAATGGTGGAACCAATTTTGGGCAAATAGGTGTAGTCCAATCAATCACCATGGGGCCTTGCTTCATGAATTCCGTAAACGGAGTTGCTTGCAACAGTTTTCTTTGGCCCTCTTCATCCAGTTGTTGGAACATATCAATCATGCCTTGATACCCTTCAATCAATTCTCGATTCCATCTATGTAACTCCAACTAAATGCTATAAAGAACTGACTGAGTGTCATTAGGTTTCTCTTGGATTTCCTCCTTAGCATTCAAATCCAGGTTGGGAGGGTATGGTTGAGGATGTGTATTAGACTCCGTACCATGGTTTAGGTTCTTGGGTGGGTCCTCTATTCTATCATTTTCAGGGTCCAATTCCTCAAGAGGCACCATTTTCTATTTAGTCTTCCAGAATAATTGAGGTTCTAAGTCCTCCTCCCTGTCAGATTCTTTGTTAAGGGTCCAAAGCAAGGTTTGATCATTCTTGATTGGCCCAGGTTTATGATCATCATGTGATTTCCATTTTTCTAAGATCCCTTCCAATCCATAGGTCAAGTACGAGAGATCCTTGAATTCAAATGACCTATCTTGGTTAGGGTCGTGGAAAGGGTAGGGGTCTTGGTGTTCTCCTAAAGTGTAGGTCCTATCAGATTGGTTAGTGGGTGGGTGGGACCTAAAAGAAGAGTCATCATAAGGAGAATCTGGATAAGGAACCCCAAGGTTTGGATCATACCCCTGGGTGGTTGGGTTGGATGTATCCCAATAGGAATTTAGTGCGGGTTGGGTAAAATTGGGATAGTTTGGATAAGTGGGGTTTTCTAGATATTCAGGTCTTGGATTATATCCCCAACTAGGTGGTTGGTTATCCCAAGTAATCTATGAATACAGTCTACTTGGGTTAGAATACAAATCATTTTGGGCATAGTTTGGGAAGGATGGATAAGCATCAAAATCTATGGATGGATCAGGGAAGAATAGGTGAGAGAAGTGTCAACAACCAAGTAAGAAAAACTAAGCCTTATGGTGTATACCTAGGTGGCTTATGCTTTAGAAGTAGATTCCGACCACACGGTGAATTTGGTGTTGTCTATACTCCTGAAGGTGGTAAAGTTGGGAAGGCGAAGCAGGGGGAGTGTGTCTTAAGGGTCGCTAATTATGCTAAACCCCTGCTTACTTAAGTCGTTTGACAATTAGGCCTCCCAACTTAGCACCTTTTGGAGTAAGCAAATGTCACCAATTCGCAATGCTTTCAGGAAAATACCCTAAAACGGACTCAATGAATCCTAGGGTCAATGTCCACTCAATTTTAATTTAGGGCTAGGTAAGTGCTTGTGCTCAAGGATTAAGTGAAGGGCGTTGGGGGGTTAATGCCATTAAAATTTCAGTTTTAGGCCTGTTCACAATTGGGTGCAATGGCCCAATGCCAAAACAAGTGTTCTTTAACAACGAAGATTAAGATGTGTGATTTTTAAAATTTGAATCTTGCTTTAATGGATTTTAAAATTTCACTTGTTTACGCAATCAAACAAGGCACAAATGTTTAATCAGATGGTTGGTGAAGATTGATTTTCTTTAATGCCTTTTTTGTGACTATAAAGTTAAAAACTTCCTAGTGTGGAAGATACTAGGGTATGCAGCTTCTACTCAATGAATCTTTTTTAAGATTCTATCAAGAACGGTCCAATCAAAACATGAAATGACCCTATCCTGACCAAAATCGAATGAGCTTTTCAAAAAAATTAATTTTAAAATTTTTCTAAGGATGATAGACCACCCAAAATCATATTTTTCAACAGAGGTCAATCTATCCAGAACTTCTAGATCGGTGCGCAAGTTTAAGATTTTGATCAGAATAGTCACTAATCAATTTCAAATGCTAAAATGGTCTTCAGTTGAAGTGTAGAGAATTTCAAGAGATTTCCAAAAATATGAATCTCTCACAAATCCAAGATGTGTGGTGTTCGCAACAGCAAGAACAACGTACAGATCTCCAGAACTTAGGACAACCTTGTGCACTTTCAGTAGCAAATTTCTCATGATAAAACAATAAAGATTTTGTCTATAAAATTTGAGGTGGAGTTTTCCAACTAGAAGGAACACCACTGAGATTTTTCTCAAAATTTTTAGAGGTGCTAAGGGTCCATTAATCGTGTCCTCAACTCGAATCCAAAAAATAATTTTGTGGAGTTAACGAGTTGAAAAGTTAACGGTGGTGTTTTCTTTGACAAACAAAAGAGAGGTTTTCTTTTATAACACCTCCATTTTTTTAAGTCCCAAAATGACAAGTTACTTTTAGATGATGGGAAGACAAGATCGAACCTTCAGATTGATGGTAGTCTTCTTCTTGTGCTTCCTTCAACCCAACCTGATTCGTTCTCCTCTAGTTGTCACTGCATGCGTTTCCTGCAACCACAAAAAGAGAGAGAAGTGCAAATTAGATTACACGAACACAATTAATTTCCAAGAAAATGAAAGTGAATAAAAGATCCGTTGCCTCCTTGGCAATAGCGCCAAAAACTGATCATCGCAAAATGCATTTGTGTAAAATCACTCGTTGAAGCATGTTTTACGACATCAATTTTAAATAGAAGTATCAGACGTGAGACCAAGTGTCGAACATAGGGAGGCATTGAATCGGATCAGATGTTCACTTTCGTGTCACAAAAAATTGTCGTTTGTTCGCTTGCAAAACGGAGAGAGAAAGAGAGAGAGGGAGATAGGGCAAGAGTATTATGATGATGATGTGATAATAGGTAACTATGAAAGAAACCAAGCAAGATAATCCATTATAAAAAAAAGAACTGTTTCACATTAACACTAGAGGAAAGCCTTAAAATGACAAGTATTAAACTAAAGAACTAGCTAATTGGAGAGGTGAGGTAGCCACGGTAGTGGAAGGACATCTGTCAGCAGCTCGGTGTCTCTAAGACATGCTCTTAGCTCTAGAAGGTGGTGGTAGCTCTTGGGTGAAAGATTGGTGCAAATGAGAGGGGTAGGACTCTTTTTATGGTGATGGAAGGGGCTAAAATTCATCCTTAGGTCAACAACGACATTCAAAGCATCACTAATGACCTACCGCATTCGTCGCTAAAGCTCCTGCCCTGGACATGCACCCACTACCTTCAACACGTGCGCTACTGGCCTGCATGCATGCTCCGGCACGCACTGTGCTGGGCTGCGCTCCTTCCACACCTCAATGTATGCACTATAATTACAATTGAGGGGAGAGGTATGACTTGAACTCACATCTGGTGCATGTGGGCTGGAGGCACGACCACTGTGCTAGGGTCTCGACTTGGTTCACCTTTGTGCATGCATCCCCGACACCTCAGCCATCTGATCATAGATCAATGGCTGAGATAGTTTGATGAAGGAGCATCGGAGAGAGAGAGCAGTGTGGCGAGCACTTGGGTGCATGACACATGGCTAGATATAGGCTGTTGATTATTAGATAAACAGTTAGAACTTCTCGGGCATGATGTGGTAGCTATGGAGGTCGGATCGAGGTGATTTTGAGTCTGTTGGACTCCGTTCGTCGATCCAGATTTATCCGTATGGTTTGATTGCACATCTGAGACCAATTTCAATTTGGACTTGTACCCAAGGTTGTTAATCAATGATTCTAAGCAATTTAAATTTAAAGATCACGCAATATGCATGCAATGCTCCCAAGCTCATTTTAATATGTCATTATTGCACAAGTACCCTCAAAATTGACTGTAATTAATATTGTTAACATTGATAATTGTAGAGTCATCAACATGCATAGGCATTAGGGTTAGAATGGTGAGCTGGGTTTGGCATGATAGGTTGAGCCTAGGTTGGGTTGGGGTTAACAAAACCAGGTGGGTGCAGGGGAGCAGGTTGAACTATATGTGCCTGTTGCTCCCGTGTGTTGCGCTGGTTAACCCTATTGAAATTCCTTGGGTTGGGGACGAGTTAGGATGGTAACATCCCCTGTTGTTTAGCATCAACTAGGTGGTCTAGTCATCCCATCAATTCTATCCTCATTTGATTTATTTCTTCATTATGTCTTAGATTCATTTCTTGCATTTCCTTGATGACCAGACTCAAATTAGAGGGCTGGTTTTCCTGAGTAGGTTGTGGCTAATATGTGCATGGTTGTGTGTACCTACTGGGTTGCCCGTAGGTGTTTACCTTAGTCAAGTTAGGACCCTAGGTAGGTTTCTAACTTTACCAAGCAAAGTTAGGATGGTTGTGTCATCCAGGGTTTTAAGTGTTTGAATAGGGATCATTTCTAGTGTAACCCTGGAGTGCATTCACATCCTTAGGATAACTAGGCATTGGGATGTTAGTTCAGAATTTGAGGGCATCAAGGTCCCTCTTTGGCACCCAAAAAGAGATGGGTCCAAGTAGAGTTGGCTCATAGGTGGAGCCATGGTCAGGTCATTAATATTGTGCACCATTTCTTGACCTACAGCTTACGGGGTTGGGTATGGGTTATCATAGAAGCTCCTTAGGTAGGCATAGGATTTACTCTGGAATGTGTACCTAAGGCACTCCCACCCTTTAGAAGGTTATCCAGTTTCTTATCCAAACTCTCTACATTCTTTCTAACGAGTTCCACCTTGTCCAATTATTGTGCAATTAACTCTAAATCAACTGAGTTTGAATTATCCTTAACTTCAAAAACTTCACACCTTGGTTGATTTGCTCTGTTAAAGGCGGACATTGAGGCATTGTTGAGGGAATTTTCACTCATATTCTCAAATAATTGAAAGGCTCCCTCAGCATCTCTACTTAGGAAATTGCCCCCACATGCCGCATCAAAAAAATTTTCAAATTGTCACTTAGCCCATAATAGAAAATATGAGCCAAGTGCCACTTCGGAATCCCATGATGAAGGCATTTCCTAGCCAAATCATTAAATCTCTCCCAAGCCTCATGTAGTTGTTCCCCAGAGTTCTCCTTAAAGGTTGTAATGGCATATCTAAGGGCATTGGTTTTTCCTACAAGAAAGACTTTTTTCAGAAATGTGCTTCTCAAATCTTCCCATGTTAGGATTGGTCTACCAATAGTCCTCAACCAATGAGCAGCTTTATCTTTTAAGGAGAATGGGAACATTTTCATCATTAAGGTACCTTTATTCATGTTTCTAACGCCAAAGGTCCTTCATATGTGTAGAAGTTCTTCAAGGTGGTGGAAGGGGTCATCAGAATTGTGGCCATGTAACTGGGGAATCAAATTGATGATCTATGGTTTGAGTTCAAAATCTTCCCCATCCTGAGGTACCCTAATAAAAGGTTCAGGTTGGGCATTAAGAGGATTAAAAAAGTCACAGAGAGGCTGGTCTACTCTTCCATTCTGGAGTCGAGTAATGGCCTGTAATATGACCTCCATTAGTCTATCATGATGCTGTCACTGCTTAGTAATCTACCTTTGTAGGAGAGTCATTGGATCTAGATTTTGTTCCTCCTCTTTGATCTCATCTTCCTCATGGTGACTAGCCATTGAAGAGGGTTTTGATTTAGATTCTAGACAAACAGGCCTTCTGCTAGGATTTCTTTCTAAATGTGGTAGCAAATCAGGATGTAGAGATCTACCTTGCATGCACCAGAGGAATGTTCATAGATGAGAGGGAGAAGACAAATGAGAGGAAACCCCACCCTTTCAATGCAAGCAATCAAGCTATTCCTCAGAGTGTAAGCCTTAAATAGACCTAATCCTGGTTCCCCAAAACATGACTGGGTTAGATCAACCCTTGAATTACTTGCCTGGCCAGAAGGGTGGGACCCCCTAGGACACCCCGCATGGCAGGACACCACTAAGGGTTAACACGGTTACTGCACTGACCTTTCTTGTCATCAGTGGGTCCAAGTAGACATGGCCTTGACCTTAGCCCAATCTAATTCCAAGTCCCCAAGAATATTAGTCCTACCTAAGGCATGTCTACTCAATTTTTGGATTACGCTTGATGTGCTTTGGAATATGATGGGCATTAGGGGGTGTTGCCCTTAGAATTGATTTTGAAATGTGTGAACTGCACAAGCAAGGGCTTTACAAGCAATTTTTTTCTAATGAAGTGAATTTTAAGGTTCAAATGCTTGTATTAGTGGGTTTTAGGGTTCAGTTGCGTAAATATCTTCAATCAAGGGTTCCAATGAGGCGTACAAGAGTTTGGCAAGTCCCAATTGTTTGATAGATTTCTTTTAAGTATGGTGACGTAGGTGTGCTCTACCCTAATGTGAAACCCTAAGCACAGATAGTGCTTGATGGTCCTTTAAGTTCAAAATTAGAGTGGTGCGACCCAAACAATGCAATCAATTTATCCTATTGCACCACTAACTAAGCGCTCAGTAAATATTTTTTTCAAGAATTTTAATGGACAATTTCTATTTTTTTCACAATTAAAGTGTACTAGGGGTTTTGTAGTTAGTTTTGACCCCTAGTTAGTGATTGAGTAATTCATGCAATCAATCGTGTAGGAAATATTTTTTTCATATTTTTCCTAAATTTTTTATTTTCACAGGAATTCACTGCCACAAATTTCAACTCATCGAAGTTGTATAAAAATTTTTATGATATTTTGAACTGCAGAAAATCAAGAACAATAACTGATCTGATAATAGTTTAGTGCGTGAATTTTAAAAATTTTTCTGTAACTTCGATTTGTACAAATTTTGAGTATATCTTTCTTGACTTTAAAACCCACATCCAATAAAAATTTTAGAATTTTGAGATGTGCAGATTTTCAAGAATTTAATTTTTAATATGGGAGTTTGTTTCAACCTGAAAAATCACCAAGGGATATTTTTCTTTTCAAAAAGCAAGCAAATGCTAATTAATCATAAGGTTCAAGCAAAACACCTAATTTTTGTGGATTTTTTTTTTGAAAGGGAATCTAACATAATCTAAGCTATGAGTACGTAGGTGAGATTCAAACTCATTTATTTCCGTTATTGCGTGTGTCTTCCTGCAATTTTGTGATTCTTGCATAACCAAAAATAGCAAGTTAGAATCTCAAATAAGCACTTTACAAGAAAAGCTTTTAAAAATTTTCGTTGTCTCTCTGGCAATGGTGCCAACTTATTCAACCATGAGACATGTTAAAAATTAGTTCTATCATTGTAGTTGCGAATCACGTTGAAACAAATAACATTTATTGATTTTTCGATGAGTACCGAGTATTCGCAAGGAGGCAAAGCACGATTTTTATGCAAAGCTTTTTAGAAAGTTGCTTTAAACAAATACTTATATATTTATATATGTATATATAGACATAAAATATCTAGAAAATTAGAATTTTATTACTATTTGGAAATAGTTCTCAAACTAAAAATAATTATGCTAAGGAGTAGAGAGAGAGATAAAGATAGAGAAAGATAGCAAATGACGACCCTGGTTGTGGGATGCTTGTGAGAAGTGCAGCAGCACTTCAGATCTAGAGCGTCGGGATGAATGCCAGAGAGGAGTTGCATAGATAGAAAGAAGCTGGAGATCTATCTGGTGGGAGTTCCCCTCAACTGAGGGGCCCTAGGCTCTTTTTATAGAATTAATGAGGGGCAAAGTAGGCATTTAAGCCCTCAAACTTGTGCAACAACCTTAGGTTGAACAGATCTGTAAATCGGTTGATCAAAGGCTTTGTTCTAGGCTCAAAATAACCTTATATGCACCTTCCATGCTCGGATGCATTCTAGTGCTGACACGTGGCATGCCCACAGGTGTTGATCTGCCATCATGCGGTCCTCTCACGTGCCCTATGCCCTTCATGCGCCTACCTCGCCTCCTTCGTGCGTGCTTAATTTCAAATTGTTTGCATTCAATCTCGGCCGTCTAATCTTGCAATTTGACGGCTTAAATTGTGTGCACCATCGCCTTAAGGACAATGCATGTAACCACGCATTTGTGATAGCATTAGATCGCATGTTTGCATTGGAGGCCCCTCTTCGCACCACGTGTTAGCCTTCACACTCTCTGATCGATATCCGATGGTTCAATTGAACCCGGAGCCACCCCTTTCTTGATTTCGTGCATAGCGCAACTTGATCCCTCTCTCCTTGTTAGGATTGGAGCGTGCTAACCAACGCGCTATAAGCACGGATGGTTGCATTCTCATATCGGTGCATAGTTGCTATCAGTTGTTTGATGGAGATCCAACGGCTGAGATCTTCTATCGGTTATTGAGGGTGCGGTGAAGAGCGGTCAACATGGCACGCTTGTGGCCATAGGATGATGATTCAAAGGCCCACAAGGTTCGGGAAATGCTCTTCAGTGATTGGGTTGCGGCAAAGGGTGGCTGTGATGGTGCCACGTGGTGCTATCGTGGTCATCCATCTTCCTCTCATTGTAGATCATATTGTAGGTCTCCAATCGAGATGATTTTTGCATCATTGGACTGTGATCATTGATCCAGATCCATCTATGCTGTCGGATTTGGCATCTGAGGTCTAAATTTCTGCCATCTTGCTTCTTGGCCTCTGCTCTTCTATGAGTTGCACGTGATGCTACAAATGTCTGATCAAGACGATTCCAGAAGCATTGGACTCCCATTATCATCCTGATTAGATATGTACAATTCGATCTATCATTTATAGCATTAGATCATCTACAATCAATTTTGTCTCTTTTTTAGAGCATAAAATGGCAATATTATCTATAAAGCTATCAAACTAACTACTATGCAAGTTATGATGCTTATGCGTGCATTATTCTTACGTTTTGCTAAATTTTAACTTAATTCAAGCAGATTTGGTTGTATGATTGTTGTACAATCAATGGCCAAAATGTTTCGGCCAGATGTTTTAGTTATTTGATGTGTTGGAAAGGGTCTTCGAAGCTCAATCATTGAAATTTAGGGATCGCATTGATAAGGTTTGGCTTTAATTCTGTATCAGGTCCTCCAGTTGGGATTTGCACCCATGGTTCGATAGGTGCCACTGTCGTGAGATTGTAATGATTTCGCATCTGCGGACACGGTCGGGGATTCATGAATGCATGAAGTAGATCAATGAGATGCTGCAACTGATTCTGTAGGTCTGGTGCTTGGGCTCCTCCTTCAAGATCTTCATTCTTCATGGAAGTAGAGGATGGAGAACTAGGCTCAGATGTGGAATGATCAGAAGAGATGTAGATCTGATTGTAAGGGGACCCAAACAATTGAGTCAGGGTTTGGCCCCAACGAGAAGGAACTGCTAATGGAGGTCTTAAGACTGCTCTTAAGGACCTCCTCCTGTACATGCACTATAGAGTTAGATGAGGGACTGAATGTGTCTTGTACCCAATCAAGGCACCGAAAAAGATTGGATGACTAAGGTAGTTCAAGGCAGATGGACCTTTGGATCAAAAACTCACCAACTCAAGAATTACTTGTGTAGCAAGGAAGGGAGAGTCCTGCAAGGACCCCTCAACGATAGAGCATCCCCACGGGTTTCAGAGTTTCCCCCACCCGACCTTACTTGTCACCGTGGTTCCAAGTAGACCGAAATGTGTGAATTGAGACCTAAGTCTACCAATTTTAATCCTGCTTGTGCCTTGAATTTCACTTGAATTTAGAATTTATTTCATTTGTGACCTAATTTGGAGGTTGGTTGATTGACAAAGTGAATTCAACTTCACCTGACCTTCCCTAAAGTTGAGGATGAAATTTGGGTCAATGCACCTAAATCACCCTAAATTGGTTCTCAAACAGGTTATTAGGTCCCAAATTTTAATGATCGATGTGATTATAAAGCCTTGATTTTATGGTCTACTTGTTAAGATCAATTCAATCAAGGGCTTAGGTAGTATTAGGTAGTACACAATGTGGGAATATATTTCCCTTTTAAGCAAGGAAATGTGTATTAGTTCTGAAGTCTTAATGTGGAAACCCTAATTTGGCTCTATTTCCAAGTCTAGTTTCCTCCAAAGATGGCACCTTGGGCTCAATCAAGAGGATGAAATGCCCAAGGAGCCTTATCTCCCTAATAGGTGCAAGTATCAGTATAGGGATCTCTAATCAAATCAAATCCGATCAAATCACGAAAACTTAGGAAATAGATTTTTGCCTTGAATGTTGACTACAAGGAAAACAAGGCAAATTGGATCCTAGTTGATTTGTTTCTTTTTTAATCTTTCTTGGAGAGGAGGGGATTATGGAAGAGAGAATAGTACTTAGCTGCTCATGGTGTGGTTGCTCGAGAAGTCGGTCTTCGCGATGGTCCTCCTTGCAACAACATAATAAAAGAGATAGACAACTTAGAACAAGTCAGAATTAGTACAACTAGTGGTCAAAGTCATGTTGCTTCCCGGGCACCAGTACCAAAATGTTGTAGTGAATTTCCGTCAAATTAAAGTATGAGAATTGTAGTATAGCAACGAAAATAAAATCAACACTTAAAATTTATAAGCCTGAGAAAAGTGAGTTTCCGAGGTTGCTCGCAGGGAGAAAAAGATCTCAAATCAAACATTAATTAAGTAATCAAATTGCAGAATATATGAAAAGAATGCTCAATTTATTGAAATATGAATCAATGTATATCAAGCTAAAAATTGATGAAGAGAAAGAGAGATATGGAGCAAAAATGGTGGTTTGAGGTCACTGAGGAAGCCTTTAGGCCTAATTCAACTTCAAACCTCAAGTCAGATGTCTCACAATTTCCTCGAATGCCTTAAGTTTTCAAGTCAATGCCCAATTCTCCTCAGTGCAAAACCCCCTCTCTCACATCCTTTTCTTTCTCTCTCTTTCTAGATTGGTTCATCCCAGATCAAACCCGATTTAGACCAGCCCAGACCCACGTGTGTGTGGGCACGGGTGAGGGCATGCGCGACTCCTGATGGAAGGGAGCTAACTTTAGTGTTTCGAAGATATTCAACCAACACACCTAAATCATTAAATACGCAAATTTGATTTGAAAATTCCTGAGGTGGGACTAAAGAGTGAAAATCTTCTTCGCGTGCAATTGCTGGGATGGGTCTTGGAATTGGAGGTGCTGCTGCTGCTCTTTCTTTAATACAAAGCCCAAGAGGCCTACTGGAATTTGATTGCACCGTATGGAGGTGGAGGCAATGTCGAAGGTTGGCGGACAACGGTGCTCGGTGGAGAAGTTGACGTCGACGGTGGTGAACACCTATAGACTAAAATACAGGCTAGAAGCCCCCATTAAAAAGTTCACAAGGATCATTGTGAAGCGAGGAGTGTAGTGGTGGAGGTGATTTGGTGATTCATGCATAGAGAGTGATTGGATGATGATGAGATGGACTGCAGTGGTGGGAGCTGTTTGGTGAGGGGAAATAGAGATCAAAGCTACAAATTTCTTTAGGGCTTTTGATCTATGAAAAGTGAGGAAGGTTTTGGTGGTGGTGCCGTGTTGTTTGGTGGAGTGTCGAGGTGGCGCTAACTCACCAAAGTTGTTGTAGAGGCAAAGAAGAAAGGGAAGGAACAGGGAAGAGAGCGGTCGAATCCTAATTCTAAAGGTCTTAGATTAGGATATGGGAGGAGGACAAGATGATGAGCTATCAAGAGAGATGAGTGAGGGCGAGATGCATCTGGCATTGGCCTACTAGAGGCAATGGAGATGAAGTACGGTGAAGGCAACAACATTGAAGACAAGGTCAAAATGACTTGGCTTGGTTTGGCCAAGGTCGCGATTAGGAGAGGAAGAAGATGGCGATGCTATTTTGGCTTTAGCATGTGTGGAGGAAGGTGGATGGAGAGCTTGCCGGAGTAGAAGATCGAAGGTGGATGTGCATGAGGGAAAGTGGTAAACACAACTGAATCTTGACTAAGGAACTCCTAAGGAGCTAGGAGAGCTTAAATAGAGGTGTTTCTGAACCTCAATTGTCAAGAATTCGTGAGGCATCTACTCAATTTTAGCAACTCCAAATTTGGCAATCAGAAGCTTCGCTGGAGCATTGTACTCCATATGGAGTCCGTGATCTCAATCAAACGGTGGAGAATCTCCTGTGATCAATCCTTCTAAGTTTAGAAGGATTTGGTTGCAAATTGGAGGGGAAATCCTTAATTGAAATCAGCCACTTTTTAGTTTAGGACTTCTATTGCCCTTGTTTAGGAAACGAGGAGGAAGAAGGCGGCAAGGACTCTCGCACAAAAAATATGAGAAGTTAAGGGTGCATTTATAAGAAAAACATAGAAGTTAGGGGTCTGGTTAAAAAGAATAGAGAACTGAGGGCTAAAATGCAAATTAGGTCCAGATGGATTCTGATTGGGACCAAATTTTGTTGTTAACCCTAATTTGGACCGAAGGAATCTAACAGTGAACTGAGATTTTGGTCTTGACCACGTTTGAATGGGCAAATTACACATAAGCCCAAAGTAAGGCAAATTCTCGTCTGAATCTTTATTTTTTGTCAAAATGGTTTTCGATGGTGAAAGTAATGGTACCAAACCTCATAGATTATTTTTCAATGATTTATAGGAGGTTTAGATTGCATTTATTTCTACAAAAACCCTTTCAATTTGAGTGAGGCTTTTAATTAGGGTTTTTATGTAAAAATTTAATCTTTAAAGTGCAAAAAACCTCGATTCAGTCAACCCAGGCCCACTTCTTGGGAAATTAAGTTCATTTGACCATGGATTAAGCCCTAATTAACCCCTTATTTAATCTACATTACTAATGAGATGTTAAAACAACAGAATTAATCCATCTTTTCTTCCTCCGAAGTTTACTCCAAACTGAAATTATAATCTTCTAATTAATATTTAGGAGCATTTATTACTGTAGTTAGGCTAATTTAACTTATTAACACCATTGATGGTGATGCCATCATGTACTGCACCAAGCTACTAAATAAAACTCATAAGAAACAAAAGGCAAATGAATCTTTTGTATTGCTAATAAAACCAAATACGGGTAACTGAATGCTTGGTACAAGAAATTCAAAAAGTAGCTAATACAAAGGAGAAAAGAAGATGAAGATAGTTTCCAAATGATGTGAATAACCCTTACTGCAAGAATGGTGGCTTCCTACTTGAAGAGGCTTCCTCTTTTGCTCCTACGCTCCAGGAGTGATGCTTCTCTCCATCTCCTCCTTGGGTGGTGAATGTCCACCCTATGTCCTCCTTGCCTGGATGTCCTCCTTTGATTGCTGATCTCCTTGGCGTGGTCCAAGGAAAAGTGAAGGAAGAAGAAGGCACCAAGGGAGCATGGCTTTCTCCCTTAATCTTCTTCTCCGTATCTCCTCCTTTGGATGGCTATGGAAGGTAGATATAGGTAGATTAATGTAAGCCAAAGGATGGTCTATTTGTTGTTAGGATAGGGGTTTATATAGGATGGGAAGGAGGGGGCTTGGCATGGATTAAGTGGATGGTTAGGATGGCTTTTGGAGGGTGGTTAAGGGATCCAAGGGTGGATAAAGATGGTGCCATATGAAGGGGTTGTAGGGGTGGTAGTTGATGATCGGAGGGACACCAAAAGTGGTGCCAAACATGGAGGGATGCCATTGTTTGGTGCCAACTTTGAGCGGCTCTAGAAGGCTAGGTTTTGGTGGGAAAATGGAGGGTGATGATGGGGTAGAAGAAGTAGGTGTAGGGTGGATATGCACCCCAGTTTTAGTGACAAAACAAGGGGTGTTGGGGTAGGGTTGGTGCCATTTTTGTGGTGTCTTTTGGTGGTGGTGATAGGGTGAAGAGATGTATCTTCATTAACGTCAACATGGAGTCAGAGTAAGTGGAGCTAGGTGGACTTAAGTAAGGTGGCGGCTTATGTAGGTGATATTAAGGTTAGGATTGGATGGCTATGGATATGGAGCTAGGTAGAGCTATGCTAACTAGCTAAGCCAACTTAGCTAGTAAGGAGTAGAGGAGTTAGGGTTTGCTGAGGTGGAGCTAAAGTGGAGCTACATTGGAGATTGCCGGAGCTGACTACTGCTGTAGAGAACTAAAGTGGAGCTCAATAGCTAACATAGATAGGTCATTCTTTGCTAGCTACCAAGCGAAGCTAGGTTAGGCTGGTTTTCTTCTAACTTGAGCTAAGGTGAGCTGGATCTGGTCTTCCCAAAGACAAACAAGGTAGTTGAGGTAACTAGCTTAGGTCAAGTAGCTTAGCTCAACCAAGTTGAGCTGATTTGAGTCTTTGGGGGCTGGAGTTGAGCTGGTCTGAGCTGGTTGAGGGCTTCTTCAACTGACTAGGCTTAGCTAGTTGATGGTAGTAGCTAACTCTAGTCAGCTCGAGCTTCCAAGAGCTGGATGGAGCTAGAATGTGATAAAATGGAGTTTGGATCAGCTAAGTTGAGCTAGCCTGAGCTGCCATTTAGTTGAGGTGAGCTAGATGGAGCTGAGATAAGCTACTCCCAACTAAGTTACGCTAAAATCCAGTTGAGATGAGTTGGATTCAGCTAAGATCCAGCTAAATTAGGCTTCCTCTTCATCTTTTGCTTTCAAAGGTGCCAAGGTTTGTAGGTTCTGACTTTCTGTTTATCTCTGACACTAAAGTAAAGATATCAAAATAACAAAAAGAATGCAATACATGTTTAACGTAAGAGAATGCCTAATAGCAACACAAAAACTCGATTGCAGAGTTTTAATCTTAAGAGCTAGGTGTGTTTTAGGTCATAAGAATGATGATAAACTGTCTTTTAGCACACCCTCATGCTTATCTTTTACTAGTCTCTTAGCAAAACAGGATTTCACAATGATTTTTGGGAAAGATTAATTTTTTAACGTTTGAGGAAATATTATTGTGGGTCTTTAGTTGATTGAACACAAGGAAGGTACAAGATTTGTGAAAGTAAAACATCAGGATTTGTCTTTGGATCCAAGGGTTAGATAAATCACAGTCAATGTACCCTTCAAAAATTCACTAACTAATCCTTTCCTAATTCAAATGACCCTAAATAACTTTTGTAGTTAGGATTTCCTTAGCTCATGAATTCGATTCGCAACTTGCATCACTACGAATAATCAAGTGTCAATCTTGTGATAGGGAAACATTATTGGGATATTTGTACGGTCGTGTTATTGAAACTTCTTTTTGGTTCCCCCATGCTTAGCCATAGATTAATCCTAATATAGATGTGTCAAGATCATATTCTTGTTACCAATCCTCGAGGGAACTCTTGCGCTAGTACTTGGAGGTAGCACCGTCCATGACACTTCCCAGGAGCTCATAACCCCAAAACACAAAGTGATGTAAAGGGGTGCTCTAAGTAAACTCAGGGTCTTGCTCTGATGCTATGGGTATTTGGCACGTAAATCACATTTTAAAAGTTAATTAGTTGTAGTATAGCACGAAAACACGTTAACAAATAAATTTATAGAACTCCGGTGAGTACCAAGTCGTTCGCAGGGATGTGATCTCAATTTTAACAGAAGCTTTTAAATAAAAGTAGTTTAACAGGTATTTATGTATGTATATATGTATAAAGAGACATCAGATATTCATAAGATCAAATTTCATTGCAATGATAAAGAGATTTTCACAGTAGAAATTGCTATGCTAAATAGAATTAGATAGATAGAGAGATAGAGAGTGAGAAGAAAGTGGCAGAGAAACGATGCCACTTGTGGGATGCTTGTGTGAGATGCGGCAGCACCGCAGATCCAGAGCATCAGGACGAGGGTCGAAGTGGAGTTGCAGAGGGATGGAGAGTTGCAAAGAAGGTGGAAGATGTCTAGAGTTGATGGAAGAGAGAGATGCTTCAACTGGGGGGGCCCTAGGCCTTCTTTTATAGCTTTTATGGAGGGGAAAAAGGGTATTTTAGCCCATAATATTGTGTAACTACTCTTGTTGGATCAGATCCATTGATCCGAAGATCAACAAATCAGAGTTGGCATCATGAAAAACCTTTAAATTCGCCTCCATCATGCGGATTTAATCCCTGGCTAACACGAGGTGCCCGCTGCACCCTTGGATCGCATACGACCTTGCTTCCACCTCGCATGCACCCACAAGGCCCTTTTCAACACCTGATCTCACAAAATGACTCGAGCGCGCTTGCCTCACCTTCCGGATCTCGTAAACTGCCTGGGATCGCGTGTTCACCAGTGGTGCACTCTGATCACGTCACGTGGTCACGCCTCCACACTCTGATCGTGCAATTGCATCCACGGCCCCGCCCGTGCCTAGCGTCGCTTCAATTTCATGCAACACTCGGCTCGAACGTGTGTCATGTGCTTCCGTACATGCACGTGAGCCAACGCGCTATGCGAACCTTCTGTTATGCGTACTTGTTTGTTTCTATTTATACTTATCTAGTCTAGGTAGGAGACGTGGCATGTTTGTGGCCGTTGTATGAAGATCCACTGACCTACAGCATGCGGTGTGGCCTTCCTAGATGCAGCAGTGGTGAGGGAGCGGCTGTATTGGTGCCATGTGGTGCCATCATGGCCATCCCTCTTCTTTCCTTTGTATTTGGTGATGTAGACATTCGATCGAGTTGATTTTTGCATCGTTGGACTGCGATCACCGATTAGGATTCATCTATGAGGTTTGATTCTTCATCTAAGGATCAGATATTTGTCCTTTGGCTTTATGATCTCCGTTCTTTTATGGACTGCACAAGATGCCCTGGTTGTCTGATCGAGACGATTTCGAAATTATTATACTCCCATCGTCGTTTCGATCAGATCTATCTAGTTTGATCTGTCATCCACTGCTTTGAATCATCTACGATTATAATCATCTCCCTTTTAGGTCATAAAATGATGATATTATCTATATGACAAATAAACTAGCTATTGTGCAAATTATAATGCCTATGAATGCATTAATCCTAAGTTATGCTGGGTTCTAGCTTAATTCTGGTGATTTAGTTTGCAAGATTGTTGTGCAATCAATGGGTAGAGCACTGTCTAAGACACCTGAGTGATAAACGCTAGTTTATCATCATTCTTATGCTCTAAAACAAATCTAGCACTTAGATTTTTAGCTCCGCAAATGGGTTTTCAGGCTGCATTTAGGCATTTACCTAGGTTAGGCATGTAATGCATTTTAGTTGTATTTTTTGGGTGCTTACTTGAATGTCAGGGATAGATAGCGCATACCTTAGCACTCAGGAAGGTAGAAAATGAAGGAGAAGCTTCTATCAGCTAGATTCCAACTAGATCCAGCTCATCCCAACTGGATCCCAGCTCATTTTAGCTGGATCAGCTCATCTTTACCTCCATTCAGCTTGTCTCAACTGAATGGTATCTCAAGCTAGTTCACCTCAACTCCATTTAGTTCACCTCAGTTAGAAGGCAGCTCAAACTAGCTCAAGATAGTTGATCCCAGCTCCATTCCGGCTCCTCCAACTCAAAATAGTTCACTAGAAGCTCAACCTAACTAGGACTAGCTACTACCATCAACTAGCTAGACCTAGTCAGCTGAAGATGACCTCAACCAGCTTTCGCTAGCTCAAGTCCTCCTGGAGACCTAACTCAACTCAACTTGGTTGAGCTGAACTGCTTGCCCTAAGATAGCTACTCTAGCTAACTAGGTAATTTCTAGGATGACTAGACCCAACTCCCCTCAGCTCAGATTATAAGAATTCTGGTTAGATTAGCTTGGCTTAGCTACTAGCAAAGAACTAGCTCACTAAGCTAGCTACTGAGCTCCACTTCAGCTCCGTTTAGGAGACATCAGCTGCAGTGCAGCTCCTTTTAGCTACTTCCAGCTCCTCACCTTCAAAACCCTAGCTCCCATTACCTCTCTTCCCTACTCCCTAATAGCTAAGCTAGCTTAGGTTAGGTAGTCACCTCCTTGGCCACCAAAGCCTAACCCTAAAACCCAACTAACTAGCTCCATCAACTAACCTTACCTAAGTCCATCTAAGCTCCCACTACTCCACCTCAATCTTCGTGCCAACCCTACACATCCCTTCACCCCTCTATATCACCAAAAGACACCACCAAATTCCCTCCAAAACCACCTTGAAATGAAGCCAAATTTTTCACTCCAAAACCCCTGAAATCCAACCCTACACTTACCCCTTCAACTCATCTCCACCCTCCATTTTTTCCCTCCAAAATCAACACCTTCTAGAAGGTATTTTTGGAGGGAAAACCAAGATACCTTTTCATTTCCCTCCCATTTTTCCCTCCAAAAATATCCAAGCACCCTTTCATTACCCTCCAAAATAATACAATAACCACTCCCCTTCCCATCCTATAAATAACCTACCCTACCACCACATAATTCCAATCTTCTCCCTTAGTTAGGTCAACCATTAATCCACCCATTCTCCATGCCAAGTAAGAAGAATGAGAGAATAAGATCAAGGGGGCAACCTACCTACCCCCTTGGTGCCTTCTTCCTCTCATTCTTCTCCCTTAGCCATGCTAAAGAGGAAGTCATCTTCACACCTAGAGGGGACGGCCAAGCAAGAGGAGACTTGAGCTTGTTGACGCCCACCTTGAGGAGAGACTGCCTAGAGGAGGACAACTACAAGAAGAAGCTAAAGAGAATTCTTTTCAAGTGTATGGCAATTGCACTTGGAGCAAGGAATCTCCAAAACTTCTACAAAGGATTCTCCTTCTTCTTTATCTTGTATTAGCTAATGTTTTTGTTTGTTTTCATGTAACAAGCATTCCGCTACATTTCTTCTAATTGCTAATGATACAAGTTTTATTTTGCCTTCCAATTTTCATAATCTAGTTAGTGTGCTTTCCTTGTTATTTATTTAGTGCACCACATCCTCCTCTTCTAATTACCCCAGGTGCACTTGCCTAGGATGAAATTAGAGAAAGGATTCTATTCTTGTCACTTAGGTTTAGTGATAGGTGTAGTCGTTAGCATACTTTCATCTCCGCATCCATTGCTCGACTATTTCTGAAAACCCTAAAAATCACAAAATCAAAAATACAAAAAGATGTGTTGATTTGAGTGGCGAGAGAGAGAACCACTCATGTGATTAACAAATTGGCCTCCTTGGATGGCCCTAGATATTCCACTATCTAGGTATTACAAATTTAAAAGGGATTGCAAAATTATGTGTTGCAACAACTCAAAACCCTAATTTTATCAAATCACACATTTTTGGTAACACTGAGCCGCAAAATTGCACCTTAATGTAACATCTAAAGATATCAAATATAGATATGGAGCAGCATCGAGGCAGTAACATGTTGATATTTTATCCCCAAAGGAGGCAATTTCCTCCTTCTTGGAGGTGGGAACTCGCACCAATCATCTACCTTGGATTTTCACTAAGACTAAAATAGGGGGATTTTTAAATATTACATGTTTTTGGGCTTGGGTTATGTTGGCTTTATGTGTGAAGTTTTGACACAAGGTTTTCAAGAGAGATGCAAGTTTTTTCGGATCGAAAACTAAGCCAAGCATTCTCTTGGTTGCTAAATAAAATTAGGTCATTTGAATCATCAAGAGTTCATGAGAAATTTTTTGAAGGATAGTTGATCTAGTATAAGATAAACCCAAAAATTTCTAACAAATGGATCTGCATCTTTATCCCTAGTTTGTTTAACATTAAATCCCATAAGTTCTTTGAAATGTATTTTTAACCTTAGTCCCAGAGTTTTCAAAATGTCCTCAAAGTGTTTTATGATTTTTATGAGAATGCATGCAAAAAAAATTTTTGTGTGTTTCTAGGTTTTCAAAATCCTAAAATGACCATCAAAATTTTAAAACACTCCACCGTATGCATTAGGAATGGAAAAGGGATCACCTGAGTGAAAGGAGGGTCAGAATCAGGATAGTCAAAACCTAGGAAAACAAAAAGAAAAACAAAAGCAAGAAAAATGATGGGTTACCTCCCATCCACTGTTATCTTTTACGCCATTCAGCCAGGCATGAAGTGCATCAATGTTCGTGGGGTAAGTCATTTAAATTATGAGAGTTGGATGGAAGATTCAAGGATTTATCCAAATAGGGCTTCAATCGTTGGCCATTGACCTGGAAAGAATTATTAGTTTTGGGATCCAAAATATCAATAGTGCCATAGGGATAAGTTTTTAAGACAATATATGGGTCTGTCCAGTTGGATTTGAGTTTTCCAAGAAAAATACATAATCGATCATAGAAAAGCCAAATGAGTTTATTGGGCTCAAAATGTTTCTGAATAATATATTCATCATGAAAATGTTTGGTTCGGTCTTTGTAAATCCATTCATTTTTGTAAGAAAAATTATGAACCTCTTCCAATTCAACTAATTGCAATTTCTTGTGTTTGCCGACTTTAGATAAAACCATATTAACTTGTTTAATTGTCCAAAAAGCCTTATGCTCAAGTTCTACAGGGAGATGACATGCCTTTCCAAAAATTAGGCAAAATGGGGACATGTTAAGACGAGTTTTAAAAGTTGTGCGGTAGGCCAATAAAGCATCGTCCAGTTTACTGGACCAGTCCTTACACTCGAGCCTAACCATTTTTTCTAAAATATTTTTGATCTCTCAGTTAGAAATTTCAGCTTGGCCATTAGTTTGATGGTGGTAAGGAATAAAGATTTTATGAATAACCCCATATTTGGAGAGAAGATGACAAAATTGAGAATGAGTGAAGTGAGATCCTCTATCACTAATAATGGCCCTTGGAACATCGTATCTTGAAAAGATATTCTTTTTGATGAAATCAATGACTACCCTATAATCATTAGTGCGAGTGGGTATTGCTTCAATCCATTTAGATACGTAGTTGACTGTGACTATAATGCACAAATACCGACAAGAGTTGATGAACAATCCCATGAAATTAATGCCCCATACATCAAAAATTTCAACGTCCAAAATTGGGTTGAGGGCATCATATCTTTTCCTGTCATGTCGCCGATGCTCTGGCAATGCACACAGGACCGTACGAAAGAATGGGCATCATTGTGTATGTTGGGTCAAAGGAATCCAGAATTTAAGATTTTGGCTGCAACCTTCTTGCTTGAAAAATGTTTGCCATAGGCCATCGAATGATAGTGTGTCATTATATTATGAAATTTTGAATCAGGGACACACCATCTGATGACCTGATCAACACAAATGCAGAATAAATCAGGATCCTCCCAAAAATAGTATTTGATGACGGTAAAGAACTTATCCCATTTAGTTTTGTCTAATCAGAGGGGATTCGTGCAGTTGCCAAGTAGTTTGCAATAGGGGCAAACCATGGGGGGGTGTTGGCAGCTAAGTGGGTTTCATCTGGAAAAATATCTAGTGGGGTAAGCACATCATTCGTCATAAGATGAGAGAGATGGTCAGCCATTACACTTTGTGAACCTGTCTTATCCTTGATTTATAGGTCAAATTCCTAGAGTAGAAGGATCCAACGAACAAGGCGAGGTTTTGCATCTTTTTTGTTTAGAAAATATTCAAGTGTTGAGTGGTTGGTATATACCGTGACGTGTAACCCCAATAGATAGGAGCGCAATTTCTTTAGGGCAAACACAATGGCAAGAAGTTCCTTTTTAGTTACGATGTAATTTCATTGTGTATCATCTAAAGTTTTGCTGGCATAGTAGATCACAATGAGCTTCTTGTCAATGTGTTGCCCTAAATCGACCCCCACGGAAAAATCTGATGCATCAGTCATTAATTCAAAGGGACAAGTCCAGTTAGGTCCTGATAGTGGAAATCACACAATTTGTAATAATGGGTTTTTGTCATTGTAAAGCACAAGATCTGATCTCTATTAAAATTTGCAAAAATTGAGTACTCAAGGAGTTTTTGAGTTGTCCAAAGGGAGGAGAAAATGTGAAATAAAACTCTTGGTTGTTTAATCAAAGAATCCTCTTTTTTTTGGTTTTTTATATACGAAACTTTTTTGGATTTGGATAAGGCAAAACAGACAATAAATAATTACAAAGAAGTGGGAAAGCATGTAAAGTAACAAAGTGTTCTACCTTCCAACTCACTCCAAGTACAGGCAACTTGGACTAAATGAAGGGTAGAGACTGATGCTAATGCCACCATTATTCATAACTAACCTTAATTAGTCAAAAGCAAGGGATAAGTGCACCTAAATGGTCGCCTGAGGACCATAACTCTCCTGTAATCTATTTTGAGAAGATAATAAAATTGGGTTAATTTTATTATTTTAACAGCACATGACAATTGAAGATTAACAACAGGGTTATTTCGGGGCTAATTGAACGTCAAGGAGCATTAAAGAGCAATAAGTGTGTCCACATTGACCAAAATAGGGTTTCATGCATTTCAAGAACCAAAACATGATGCAAAACACTAATTATCAACCCTACTTAAATTGAAGATGTTTTGGTTAGGATAAAATCTGCCTAAACCCTTAAAAATTCATAGAAAAATATTCTAAGAGGTTTGGTACCTTTGGTTTGACTATCTGAAGCCATTTTGACCTAAAATAGAGTTAATTTGCCTTGATTTGGGCTTCTCTGCAATTTACCTAGTAAACATGATCAAAACTCAAATCCAAGTTCACCAATAGATTCCTAGGTCTAAATTAGTTTAACACCAAAATTTAGGCCCATTCATAGTCCATCTTGACCAACTTTGTAATTTAGTCCCGAAAATATCTATTTCTCACATTTAAGCCCCTAAGTTTCAATTTTCTTGCATTTAACCACCTAACCTTCCCACATTCCTTGCATTTGGGTCCCTGCCACCATTGATGAGTCAGACTGAGTACCATCGATCTTTGACTGACTTGAAACTTGAATAAATCAAGACCAAATCCCACCAAATTTGGTAGGATTAGTGTTCAGATGGTGAAGAACTATTCAAGCAAGATCCTACATCCTAATTGGAAGTAGAAAGATGACTTGAATTCAAATAAATTAAAGGTTATCTTTTGATTCTTAATCTGTAACACATGGCTCAAATCTCCCAAATTAAGCTCGCAAACTACTCTATAAAAGCTCCCAGAAGTCCAATGACCTATCTCAACCTAGTTTAGGCCAAGTCTTCTCCTTCCGGCCGTCTCCGACCATGGCTCCCATGGGCCTCCTCGACATCTTCCTCAGATTGGCCAATAGCCAATTGGTCGGTCCTCCATCCTCCTCAGCTTCGTCCAACTCTAGCAACCAAAGTAGAGGCATTCTAACCCTTTCCTCCTCACTGTTCGCATTATCAGAGGGCTTCACCTTCTTCACATTTTGCAAGGCACGCCAGCGCGAAACCCTACCCTTCATCTGCAACTAGGTTCTTCTTGTCCCTCCCTTTCTTTAGGTTAGATTCAGCTCCTTATATCCCCAATTTGACCACACAACCACACCCTCCCCCTCTGTCTTCCCCGACTCCGACCACGCCACCAGCATGGTCACCCTGCCACCTCCGACCACCAAGCCACACTCGACCACTCCCATAAGCTTTGTCTCCCCCTCACCTACAAAATCCCTAACCTTATTGGGTGGAACAACCACCCTAAGGCCTCCGACGAACACCTTGCATTTCTACCGCACTCTCTTACTCCGACCGACCATGCCACACCTTCAACCACCAAACCACAACCACCACTACACTAACCATCCTCCAGTGAAACTTTTGAGAATGTCTGATGAGGCCGCAAGATCATTTTCATGAGTATAGGTCTTCACCGGAGCACCAACGCTGCCTCCATCTTCTCTGTCACCGATTGCCTCTCTCCAACATTCATTCAACCTACTACTGCCCTTGCTCCAAGTAGCTTCTGTTCCCAAAGCTTTCTACACCAGCAATTGCAAAGGAGGTAGTAAGGCAAAGCCTTAATTTGACGAAGCAACTCGTTGCAGTGTCATGCAAAAGAAGCAACTGCTATAGTCCCACATCGTATGGGGCAAAACTCACACTGCGCAAAAATTGGAATTGCCTCATCTGCTTGTTGCCTCGACATAGTGGAGGTGAGGTCCCTACCTCACGTGCCCAAGCACACCTCGCCCACCATGCATGTTGACAAACACACATGAATTCATGATAAAATGCTTATTTATGATAGTTCCTGGGCCTAACGTTGCATTTCATAATATAATATTGCATAACATTCATTGCATTGCATTTAAGATAGTTTGTGTATTCTGCACATTAATTGTAACATTTTATATGACCAGGAAGCAGTGCGACATCTTTACAGGCTTCGAATGAAGAATCTGACCATATGGATGGGTCTGGACCGATGATCGTAGTCTGTCAGCGCAAAAATCACCCCAATCAGAGCTCCATAGCACCCTTTACAAGAAGAAGATGGGCAGCCCAGATGGCACCACATGGCACGATCTTGGCCGCCATACATGAGTTGCAGGCTACCCAGCTTCATGCAAGGAGTGATCCTAGTTGTTGGATCTGAATCCGATGACTGAGAAGTGCTCTTCAACACCCAGTCTCAAGCATCTCAAGGAAGAACTGATCTCGACCATTGGATTTTCATCCAACGATCGAGGAACACAGCTGCACCTCATCTCCACGCGACCAAGCAGCTCCTTGGCCAAATTGAAACATTTCCACTCCACAAACGTGAGGTGCAGGTTTGAGCCTGGATCCTTCGCACCCACTCCAGCATCGGCGAAATTGGACCTCGATCTTGATCGAGTGATCGAGATGACACACGTGCGATAAGATGTTGAACAACGACGTGCAACCGCACACCAAAGCAAATACATCCCATCTAAAGCACTCATTTAAGTTGACAGAAAGCATTATCTATCGTCCGATCGTTGCAATAGCGTGATGAGCGTGATTCAAGTCAATGAAGGTGTGAACTGCAGGAGCCTCCAAGCCGTGTGATGAAGGATCTGATGATTGCCATCACAGATGCCAGCAATTGTGGGATTCAAAAGCTAGTAGCATGCTCTTCCTGCAAGTATTCTTAGCCATCCACGTTAGATCCAACGGTTGAAGCTCTCCATGCATTGCGCCAGCTGCAACCGTGCCTCCTACGCTAGTAGAGGCGCATGAATGTTTAGCAACACCCACGGTAGGTCTTTAGCAATGTTTTAAATGTCGCTGAAGATTTGTGCATGCAAAACACCTCCCTTCCACCACTATATAAACCCCATGACCCCTTCCCTTCCAAACCATCTCTACCTTTGCTGCTCCCACATAGTCTGGAGCTCTAGAAGCCCATCAAAGCTCCCAAGAGCTCAGTCCCAAGCTCCAAAGGTCCCCTACTAGTGTAGCAATCCCTTACCCACTAAATATTTATTGTCCGTCTCACCACCTTCATAGGGAGCCTTGCAGCCATCCTCCCACCTCCATTCCTGTTGAAGATCACCTCCACCTCCTCATTTTCGTTCCATGCCTTGGTGAAGCATTCCTCTATCAAGTGTCCTCCGACATCTCATCCCCATCATCCAGCCTCTCACCTCCTCCGTCCAAGCTGCCGCCAAGCACCATCATCTTGCGAAACAGCCGATTCGAGAGGTTTCTTCTCATCCCTATTTCTTTTATATTTTAGCATATTGTAATAGATGTTTGAATGACAATATGATATATCATATTTGTTTTCTCTACTTTATGAAGTTATCTTGCTTGTCTTTGTATTACAAAAACACCAAAAAATCACAAAACCTTAAAACACCAAAAAGAAATAGCATGAAGCTTGGATTTCAACGAAAGTAGATGTTGACTCCCTGTGTTCGACCTGGGGCTCCCTTGGAGTTTCGGTTAAAAAATCTTATTTGATAACATGTTTTATGACTATAGCAATAGGTTTATCCTAACCCCAACTTTCCCTCGCACAATTCCATTGATCCCAACGATCTCAGCCATCCATGCCTGATCCAACAATTGAAGCTCTCCGTGCACTGTGACCACTGCAGTCGCACCTCCTCATGCCAACAAAGGCACATGAATGTTTAGCAACACCCTCGGTGGGTATTTAGCAACATTTTAAATGTCACTGATGACCAGTGCACGCAAAACACCTCCCTTCCACCACTACATAAACCCCATGACCCCTTCCCTTCAAAATCATCTCTACCTTTGCTACTCCCACCTAGTCTAAAGCTCTAGAAGCCCATCAAAGCTCCCAAGAGCTCAATCCCAAGCTCTAAAGATCCCCTACTAGTGTGTCAATCCCTTACCCCACCAAATATTCATCGTTCCTCTCACCACCTTCATAGAGAACCTTGGAACCATACTCCCACCTCCATTCCGGTAGGAGATCACCTCCACCTCCTCATCTCCATTCCGTGCCTTGGTGAAACGTTCCTCTACCAAGCATTCTCCAGCATCTCAACCCCAGTCGTCCAGCCTCTCACCTCCTCCATCCAAGCTGTCGCCATGCATCATCGTCTTATCGAGCAGCCGATTTAGGAGGTTTCTTCTCATCCCTATCTCTTTTATATTTTGGCATATTGTAATAGACGTTCGAATGGCATTGTGATATATCATACTTGTTTTCTTCACTTTGTGAAGTTATCTTACTTGTCTTTTTATTAGAAAAACACCAAAAAATCACAAAACCCTAAAACATCATAAAGAAATAACACGAAGCACAGATTTCAACCAAAGTAAATGTCGCCTCCCTATTTTTGACTCGGGACTCCCTTGGAGTTTCGGTAAAAAATATTTTTTGATAATGTGTTTTGCGACTACAACGATTGGTTTATCCTAACCCCAACTTTCCCTCGCACAATTCCATTAATCATTTCGGCAACATTGCTGGGGAGCTGACGTTCTTTGGTTCTTTCCATGTTTCTCCGCATTACTTACATATTTTTCTAACCTTCTTTCTTCATTGATTCACTGTCTTGCAGGAACCTGATTGAGTTGCAGAAGGCGGTAGATTGGAGTAAAGTGTGGGTAGAGATTTCTTTAAGTTTCCTACACTTCCCTACCCACTAGATTTCATTTCACCATTTTAATAATCAAGACCTAATCTACTTAGGTGTTTTCACGAACCCTAGGATAGAAATTATTTGTCTTGTTTGCCACCTCCACTTATCTCACCCCTGCATATATAGAAAAAATAAAAAAATAAAAAAACAATACTCTTCTCTTGTGGGATTTATTGAAAGAGACACACATTAACACCCATAAGTCTCGACTTAAGGTGTAAAAGTTTACATCAATTCTACCACTTAACCGAAATTTGACCTGTGGGTCTGGTACACCTAAACTCAACAAACAAATAAGTGAGTAGAAAATTTAAATAGGTTAAACATTTTGTGTGCCTTAATCAAGTGGTGTAACAGGCCAATTGATTGAGTTATTTAGGCCGCACCACTTATGATAAAAGCGATCCATTAAGTAGCTTGCCACTTAGGGTTAAACTTTAGGGCTGAACCAAGCACTCCACATTGTTTTTTGATTTCTAAAGGAATATATCATCACCAGTGCTTTCAAAACTTAGAGTGTTCTACTAAACCTAATTGAACAAACCTAAACATTAAATCCTAAAAGCTACTAGACATGGTTAAACCCTAAAAGACACATCATCAAATAACCTTGTTTGCAAACTTGGTTGTGCACACACATGCATATTAACTGATCATTAAGGGCACAACCCATCTAAAGGGCCCATCACATTCCATGAGCACAATCATCCCAAGCATAATTAAAACTATGTAGACATTGACCTTAAGGATTGATTTGCTCTTCAAGGCTAAGAATGAGATTGTTTTCGATTAATATGCTTCAACTGGTCCTTCTGATGTCTTGCTAGGGGAGTAGTGTCAAACGACCGTAGTTAGGGGGTATCAAAGGAACCAGGGGCACAAGTCAAAGGAAGAACCTTCTCGCAGCCCCTCCCTCTAATTGGTTGGATTGACAGGATAAAAGAAGACTAAATCGTTTATAATCTTAGGATGGGTTTTGGGAGTCTACAGATCTTTAGGCTACCCACCTAAGCATAGGTTTGGTTGATTGTACTGTAGGGCACCTTTCTCTCCTCTATTTTCCCTCCTACTCCACAATGTATCCTTCCACATCTTTCACACATTTCCAATCCTACACTCCTACCAACACGTATCCTCAAGATGATTACAATCTCGACTCGACTTATGATTACCCATATCCTAGCTGGGATAACTTTGATTAGGGATATGAATCCAGACATCAATGTCTAGGGCCTAACCCTAGACAACAAGACTATGATTACTATCCTTCCTTGAGCTACAATGATTATAGATCTCCACCCATTGATGACCAAACCAACCCGATCTACAATCAGGAAGGATATGATGATTATAATGAAATTGCACTAGGGGGTGAATAGTGAATTTAAAAAAGTATTGCAAGACAATAATACAATCACAAAAAAAGACACAAGATTTTTAGGTGGAAACCCTAACTGGGTGAAAACCACCACCTAAGCCAATCCGTTGACTTAGGATTTACGATCACAAAGTGATCAATCCACTAACCACACTACTTAAATGAGGGTAGTGTTCCTTAATTACAAATCCCACCTCCGATCCCTAAACAAAGGTTTCTCCCTTCATAATGAAGAGATGGGGGCTCGACAAGCTGGATACCCAAAACACAACAATAGAATAAGAATGAAACAACACCTATAGAACACCCCAAAATATTAATGACTTCCTTATCTATTAAGCATAAAAAGAGCTTCTTGAGGATCAGCAGAATGGAGTGCACCGAAAGTGTTGATTTGCCCTTTGATCAGAGTGATGGCACGACACAAGGGCAATAGGAATCAAGGAGTAGTGAGCAAGTGATTTTCTGGGGAAATTATATCTCAAGAGGTGTATTTTGCCTAAGAGGGGTTGTAGTCTATTTATAGGCAAGTTTAGAATCTTCAAGAAGGCTTGGGGGAGGTCTCCTAGCCATTGGAGGCAAGTCCAAAGAAATTGGGATGAAATCCAACATAAATCAAGGAAAATATGATTCTGACAGCAATATAAGACATCTGATTTTTGGGTCAAACGTCTTATAAGACATCTGAGTACACTTATGGATGTCTGATTCTATTAGTCAGGCTTACTGCTTTCATTGGATTGAAACAGGCACATCTGATATATTCATATAAGACGTCTGATACAAATATTAGATGTCTAATTATAACTGGGTTCGTTCTTGTTTCGACTAAATCCAAATAGGGTTCTAGATTTTACACAACAGACGTCAGTCTGGATGTCTGACGTGCGTGGAACGCGTTGGTTTAATTATGTCATTATAGCATGCGTTCGCGGCGTCGATTTTAATTTAAGATGTGGGATTGGTGAGTCAAAGTGTCAAACACGAGGAGGAATGAAATTATATCAATCTGTTGCTTTATTTGTCACAAGAATGTTTGTTTTGCTTGCAAGAAAATGAGAAAGAGAGAGAGAGATTATGGTTAGAGCTTGTGTTTAAATCATGACATTTATTCTAAGAGGATGTGAGCTATGATATAAGAAACAACATTAACATATAGAAGAAGGTGAGCACAGGGCGATCGACGATGGCAGGAGGGCGGCAATGAGGCAGAGCCATCTAGGGCTGGAGTAGAAGGTGAATGGAGAATGTGGAGATCGAGGGCTTGGAGGGGAAGGGAGCGGATCTGGCAGGAGTGGTTCTTTAGGTCGTCTGAAAATGCTCAAAGACGTCCCTGGAGGAGGAAGAATGGAGAGGTTCTCTTCTTTAGATGCAGATGAATGGGGCATGTGGCAGCGATTTGTAAAACCCCCTGATCTGCTTGGAATGCAGGGGTGAAGGACACAAGCGTGAGTCGTGCCCTAGGAGGATTTCTTTGCAATCACAAAGGGCAGTCTCGCATCCTGTCTGGAGGGTTAAGAATGAAACTCGTCCGCTGCCGCCACCGGCATAGGATAGGCACACAATTGAAGTTGAGATCCCATCTTCGGAAGAGATCTCGACTGCAGAGATCATGCTAAGAGGTGCTTTGATTAGAGAGATCATGGCAGGCAAGCTGTTGATTGAAATGCTTCAGAACCTGGTATTTTCCTTAGATCTTCTATCTGCCATGTTATCCCATTCTCGCTTCTTGGTGTATGGTTTGGGCATGCTGCATGTAGAACGATTGAGATTTTAAAGACTTCATTGTGATTTGGAGAGTGGTCTCTCCATTTGATGGGGCTCTGTTTGAGCTGCCTCCACAAAGAGTGACCTCTAGGAGGATTCTCCTTGAGATCTCTGGTCTGCCACTGCACCTGCGGTTAAAGGGGGTTGTCTCTAAAATGTTAGCAGGTCTTGCATCAATCTATGATGGTTCTGAAGTTTTGATTGGAGAGGGGGACATTAGGTCTCTAAAAATCGAGGTGGAAGTTAGCAATGCTGGTTCAATTCCTGATTCGATCACAATCAGATGTGGGGGCACTTCTTGGCTTGTTAGGCTTGCTGTTCTTGGATAGGTGTCTGGGCAGGTTGAATGTGGTCAAGATAAGTCGTCTGAGGAAGAACCAAAGCTTGGAACCAACAATGAGGCAAGAAAACAGAGTGACAGAAGTGGATGCACTCCTCCTGCTAATGCTCCTGAACCCAAAAAGAGGAAGGACTATAACTGTGTCATGGCTGAGGAAGATCAGATGGAGGATGTTGTTATAGCTGCTGATAGTAGATAAGCTATGATAGTCAAAGAGGACAGCTGTCTGGAGGTTGCTGAGATTTCAATGGCAGATTATGAGATGAACTATAGTATGGAAGTGGGCAGGATAGGAAGGGATTTGATGCTTAAAGAGCCAGACTTGATGTAAATTTCTATTCCTGCTGACTTGTAGTATGGTAGTGGTTCCAATCAAAAAAGAGGTGTGGGTAGATCTCCAAACATGTTGAGAAGGAGAAGGAAGGAGACCTTGCCCCCAATTGAGGAGCAAAATATTGCCAAATCCATTATGGTTGAATATGTGGGCTGCAAGGCCAATGGGGATCTTTCTAATGAGGAATGAGAGTTTTGTCTTGGAATGTGCGTGGGCTATGCAACAAATAGATACGGGCTTCATTGTGTAGATATCTCTCTGAGTGGGAGATAGACTGTGCTCTTATACAAGAGACTCACTTGGAGAGGGAGAACGGTCAAGAATGGGACTGTTTTAAGCAATTTGGCTGTAGTGATATTGCGGCTAAGGGTGCTACTGGTCGGTCTGGTGGACTGGCTTTTTGGTGGAGAAAATCTTCCATTTCAGTAACTGAAATTATTTGTGATAGGTTCTTAATTTCTTGTAGATGTCAATCTCCCCAAGGAGATATGGAATGGTTTATATCATGCATATATGGTCCTTGTGTGGCAGCAGACCGAGTTGGCTTGTGGGAGGAACTCTTTGCAATGCATCAAAGAGTGCAAGAGACCCCATGGTTGTTAGGCAGTGATTTCAATTGTTATCTTTCTGGTGATGATAACCTGGATGGGAGAGTGGACAGTTCTACAGCTGGCTTCCAATTGGCTATGCAGAACATGGGCTTGACTAAATATCCCATCAGTGGTGTGGACTATACTTGGAGGAATGGCAGTGGATAGATTTCCAAATTGGACAGATTCTTTGGTAGCCCTAGTTTGTTAGAGAGATATCAACTATCAGCTGTTTTGAGCCTTGATAGGCCGTTCTCTGACCACACGCCTTTGGTTTGGGATAGTGGGGTGAATGCAGACAAGGGATCATACTTCAAACTCAAGAAATCTTGGCTTAGCGAAGAAGGCTTCATGCAAATGGTCTCTCAGTGGTGGCAAAGCAAGGATGTTCAAGGCACTGCCACACAGAAGTTTGCTGCAAAATTTGCTGGTCTACGTGAAATGTTGAAGGAATATGGTCAGGCTATGACTCTGATCAGAGACCAAAAGAGGAGGTAAGCCTTGACAGTCTTCCTGGATTTGGATCTGAAAGAGTGCAGGCTGGCTTTGAACCAACAGAAGCAGCAGCTGAGGCAGTAGATGCAAGTAGTTGTGGGGGATGAAGATCTGAAAATAGAAATGGATTGGCGTGAAAAATCCAGACAGCTATGGCTTAACGAGGGTGATGCAAACACAAAATTTTTCCATCTTGCGGCTAGTGCTAGAAGGAGATTCAACCTTATTTCATCTATCAAAGTTGAAGAAAGAAATATTACCTTGGTTAAGGAGATCAGATCTGAAGCAAGTAATTTTTTTAAAGAAACTTCCAAGGCTGCTCCAAGAGGTTTTTGGAGGAAGGCACCAATGGACTTCCCTTGTGTAACTAATGAACAAAGAGACATGCTTGTGACCCCTATTTCTGAACAAGAAGTGCTAAAAGCTATTAAAGAGTTAAATAATGAAGGTGCTCCCAGTCCGGATGGATTTCAGGTGTTTTTCTACAGAGAGCTATGGAATGTTGTTAAGGTGGATGTGTTAAAGGTTATTCATGAGTTTGAATTGGGCAACTCCGGATTTGAGAGGCTGAACAAATCCTATCTATTTTTGTTGCCTAAGATATCATGTGCGGAAAGTGTTTTTTATTACAGACCCATTGTGCTATCTAATTCCATCTACCTTATTATTAGTAAGGTTATTGCTAACAGACTGCGGGAGGTTTTAAAGGACTTGATAATGCCTGTTCAGTCAGCTTTTCTTCTTGGGAGATCGTTACAAGAGTCACTCATTGTTGCGCAGGAGATTGTTATGGGTTGGCGAAGGAGAAAATCGAAGGCTTTCTTATGGAAACTAGATTTTTCCAAAGCCTATGATTCAGTCTCTTGGTCATACTTGTGGGAGATTCTTAGAAGGAGGAAATTTCCACCCTTATTGATTCAATGGGTGAAGAGGTGCATTACGACAGCCTCTTTTTCCCCATTGATAAATGGTAAGCCATGTCGTTCTTGGATTCAGCCCCAATGTGGTGTAAGGCAAGGTTGCCCTATTGCCCCTTTAATTTTTAACCTTGTGGTGGATACTTTGGCAAGATTTTCCTACAAACTGGTTGTGGATGGTTTTATATGGGGGTATTCAATGTCTAATCATAAGGCTCTAGCCCCTATACTTCAATATGCTGATGATACTATTTTTCTTGTGGAAGGGGGGAAGAGAGAAGCGCAGGCTCTATTACATATGGTAAAAATTTTTGGAGAGGTTTCTGGTCTCAGATTGAATGGAAGTAAATCTTCCCTAGTGTATTTTTGGATGAATAGTGGGTTATAGAATGAGATCTCCACCATTCTTGGTACACCTGTGGTTCCACTGCCGATTAAATATCTGGGTCTACCTTTGAAATGTTCTAAGATGAAGAAAGCAGATTGGTCTTTCCTCTTTGAAAAGGTAGCTACGAAATTGGAGGGCTGGAGCAGTAGATACTTATCAAAAGGGGGGAGGTATATGTTACTGAATTCTGTTATCACTTTGATTCCTATTTTCCTTTTCTCTATCCTTAGAGCTCCGAACTCTATTTGGAAAAAACTGGAGGTGATGCGGAAAAGATTCTTTTGGAAAGGGGCCTCTCATCAAGGGGCCTTTTTTCAACCCTTGAAGTGGGAATCAATTTGCAAACCAAAGAAGATGGGAGGTATGGGTGTTAGATCCCTTAAAAAATTCAATGAAGCTTTACTATTGAAGTGGGCTGTTCGGTTGTTGCAGGGGGAAAAAGAATATGGACAAAAATTATCCAGGACAGTTATGGCAGTACCAATGATGAGATAAATTGTCTTAACCCACATAAACTGTCCCCCTTTTGGTCTTCTGTGGTGCGCGCCCTGAAGGATAATTGAAAATTTTCAAATTAGTTTTAGGTGATGGAAAAAGCTTCAAGTTTTGGCTGGAAAATTGGGTATATGGAGGGACGTTTAAAGATAGGTTCCCCCTTGCTTATGCGGCGGCTGCAAATAAAATGCGGTGGTAGCCAATTATTGGGACGTTGATTCGGAGTAGTGGTTGTTAAATAACGGTGGGTGGAATAATCATGAAACAAGAACTCATGTAGAGAATGAATGTCTCATGAAAGAGCTTGCTGCTTTCAAACCCATGCCTCATGAATGTGACACATACAAATGGGAAGGTAATTTTTCTACTGCACCTACTTATGACAGATTGATAATGTCCACCAGGATGGCGAAAGTTAAAAATACCACTAAAGTTACAAATTTTCTTATGGCTCTGCAGGAGGGATGGATTGATTACTTTAGATCTGAGGCACAGAAGGATGGGGACCCCCACCCAGTTTTGTTATTTATGTGGGATGCATAATGATTCTAACGTTCATATCGTCTCTTCATGTGCAATCACTGATTATGTACGGAGGAGAGTATGCAACGAGTCCTTATCTACTTGGGGGAATTTGTGGCACTATCTTGTGGATGGGAATAAGCCTTATATACATATGGTGGCTGTGTTATGGGCCATATGGAACGCTAGAAATGAGTGTGCTTTTCAGGAGACCCCAGTGTATGTGGAAAATATTGTAAATTTACGCTAGAGTCTCATACAGCATTAGGGGTCGAACTTGTAAATATTTTTTTTATCAATAATAGTTCTCCTGGTTTGCCATCGGTGATTCGATAGCATTCCTTTCTTTCTCAAAAAAAAAAACATTAACATATAGCATATAATTAGAGTTTTTTTACAACTATGTCAATAGAAGAAAGCTTAAACAAGTGCGACATAAAACTATAGTAAAAAGAGTGTGAGGAGGAGCCGAGGTGGCTACAGCGGTGGAGGGTGGCTCCGTTGGCGACTCGACAACTCTGGGATGGATATGGGATGCTTGGTCGAGCTAAGATAGGGATAGTATTGCATGGAGTGTGCATGTGAATTGAATGCCCTTGAACAGGGAGGTTGAGGAGGTTTATATAGAGAAGAAGGGGTTTCCAAACTTAGTAATGGTTTTAGCGACGTCAGGGACATCGCCAAACCCATTTAGTAAGTGTCGGTGAAGCCCCTTGCCCACCGGTCTAAGCACTCGCGCATGCTTCTTCGTCCATGCGATTTGTGTGCACGCAACATGGGTTGTCTTATGAAAGATCGGATGGCTGAGATCGCACCCTGAGCATTGGTTCAGATCATGCTTCATGCTACAGGCATGTGCCTTACGCGTGACCGTATCCATTTGCATCAGGCAGGTGAGAACACACCGCGTAGCATGCCTTAGAGCCATTCGATGGTGATCGAGCGGTCTGAATCAGCTGCGGTGCAGGCTGGAGAGCAATTTGGGGCACAGTGGGGGTTGAACGGTCGCCGCTGCTTTGGGAGTGTGAGCCTTCGACTGCTGTGCTGCCTTCACAAATTTGTGTAGAGGGGAGATCAAGCACGGGCGATATCAATCGTTGGATGGAGATCCAACGGTTAGATTCTCACATTGAAGGAGCTTTGGGTGCGGGGGAGAGCTTGCCTGTTGCAGATTTTTAGCTGTCTAATCTGAGGATCGGATAGCTGAGATCATTTGATGCTGCGAGAGGGCAATGGACGCAGGCAGGCAGGTGCCACGTGGCACATTTTGTTCCGTTAATCATCATATCAATGGCCAGAACCTCTTGGGCTAGTCGAGGGAGCTCTAGATGTCAGATTTAAGTGATTTCTTGTCCGTTGGACTCCATTCGTCGATCTGAATCCATCCATATGGTCTGATTGCTCATTTGAGGCTTGTCTCAACATGAACTCGTACAAATGGCCATTAAACATTGATTTATAAGCAATCTTAATTCACATTGCATGTAGTTCTCCCATGCCCATTATGTTGTGTTATTAGCGCACACATATCCTCAAGATTAACGCTGGTTAACGGAATTATCATCATCGAATGCAGAGTTATGATACACCCATGCTCATACCTTGCTAGTCTCTAGCAAGGTTTATCCTAGCCGTTATTTTCAGCTGAAATTAGGAATTGATTACTTAGATATATGTTGCTTGTCAATGGGAGGAAATATACTAAGAGTCTAATCCACATAGACTAAATAGTGCCCATGTGTCTACCAAAATGCAAAATGCTCAATTCCTCACTTTAAAGCATATATACAGATACATATATTTTTTCCTTTTTCATCTTTTCTAAGTTTTTTTGAATTTTTCGAGTTGTGTGTAGGTAACTTTTTACGGCTACCCACCACACCCATAACTCGAAAAAGATAATATGTGCTAAGCATCTTGGTGTGAGGATTGTGATAGACTCACTCACCGATAATTAAAATAGACTTCAGGTTTCTACACCACTAGGTGACTGGAAAAGAAAATGCTTGCAGGTCGCACATGTTTCATGAGTTAGAAATCGAGGTTACAAGTAACCCTTTGTCGTAGTTGCAAAACACGTCGATCAAATAAAATTTATATCGAAACTCCAAAGGAATCTCTGGTCGAACACAGGGAGGCAACATTTACTTTAACTGAAAATCGTGCTTCATTTTGTTTCTTTTTGGTGTTTTAGGGTTTTGCTATTTTTTTGTATTTTTGTAAGAAAACAAGCAAACGAATCACAAGATAGAGATGGGATGAAAATGTATAGATATCACTTCAATGTCTATTACAATCAAGCATGAAAGCATAAAAATAGAGGGGGGTGAGAGGAACTCTCCCGAATTGGCTGTTTGGTGAGACGACGGCACCTGGAGGAAGATCGGACGAAGGAGGTAAGGAGAAGGACGACGGAGGTGAGATGCAGGAGGAAGTTGGGTAGAGGAAAGCTTTGGCGTGGCACTAGAATGGAGGTAAGAAGAAGAAGGTGATCTGCTAGTGGAATGGTGGTGGATGGACAACTCCAAGGCGACCTATGAATGGGGATGGAAAGATGGATGAATATTTGGTAAGGCAGAGGTTTGCTACACTAATAGGAGCCTTGGGAGCTTGAGAACAAGCTCTAATGGAGCATTGGCAGGCTTGCTAGAGCTTGGGATTAGGTGGGAGTAGAGTAGGTAGAGATGGCTTGGAAGGGAAGGGGTGTAGGTCCTTTTATAGTGGAGGAGAAGAGGCAAAAATAGGTATGGGACCATTAGTGACATCCAAGCCGTCGCTATAGGCTGCTCATGCCTGCTCATGCCCATAGCTGGCTTTATTAGCACGTGAGGAATTAGCGCGTGCATGCACTGGGTGGCCTGGGCTACGCCACCTAGTGCAATCTGAGCCATCCATCTTCTTTTCGTTGTAGGGGCTACTATAGAGGTTGGATTGAGTCGATTTTTGCTCCGTTAGGCTATGATCGTCGACCTGAATCCATCTGCACAGTTGGATTTGTCATTTAAAGCTCTGAATTATGTCACCTAGTCCCTTGGCCGTTGATCTTCCTTGGGTTGCATATGATGCTACGATACTCCGATCGAGGCGATTTCAGAGGCGTTGGACTCTGATTGTTGTCTTAACCAAATCCATACAGTCGGATCATCAATCTGAGGCTCCAAAATAAATATCCTTCTCTGCTGACCACAAAAAGGATGCAATTAACCAAAATTACATACAACTATTCGAAATACAGAATGATGCATGCTATGCAATATTTATAACATGAAATGGAAATCTAGCCCTACAAACTTGCATGAATAGGCATTTTACCCTCAGTAAATGTGTTTACATCATACTCCCATGCCTATCTTTTTATAGTCCCTAACAAAATTAAACTATGTGCTACGTATAAAAGCAGAATTACGATTAGATCGCTTAGGCCTAAGTCGTTTATTAACAATAGAAAATTTCAACTAAGGTCCTAGACTATGAAAACTCAAGAGTACTCGGGTGCCTGCCAGAATGCAGAACACCCAAGTCCTCACCTTATTTGAAAAGGGAAGATACATTTGTTTATTATTTTTCTTCTTTTCTAATTTTTTTGTACTTTTGGAGTTTGAGAGTTAAGGGAAAACCTTTTACGGCTACCCAACCTACCCAAGGCTCGAAAGGGACTCTAAGTGCTAAGCATCTTGTGAAAATAGTGAAAGACTCACTAGGCGGCTGTTAAAATGGACTTCGGGTTTCTACGACGCTGAGTGACCTTGCCTAAAGGTTTATCTTTTCAATTGGTAGCTTTCTCCCTACTTTTATTTATGGGGTCAACACATGGGTGAACCCAGTGTATCGCTCCCCAATTTATTCTTCTTCCCCACTTCTTCCCTAAGTGTTTTGGGAATTATTGTGCCTTTTCTTTTTGTGAGCTAAGTTCTTGACAACCGGCCAATGGGCTATTACCCACGTCAACTTGCCAGCCATACTTGTGTGGTGAAGTGTGGTTTTGTTTATTTTTTTATTTTTTCTCCTTTTTCTATATATATATATTTCTTTTTCATTTTGTCCATTTTTTTTTAAGTAGGTGGCTTCCTTAATCTAAGATTTACGTAAAGATAGTACAATGAAAATGGTCTTGTGACTAGGCTCTGGACAACCAATCGATGAGCTGTTAACATCAACAACTTGCCAGCCATACCACCCTAGATAGTACATTAGCTACCCAATTTCCGAAGAAACCATCGAAAAGTGAGTCAATGCAAATAAAATGTGTGTAGATGCTTAGCCTTAAAGAACCCCAAAATCAGAGGTGGGTAGATAAGTCCCATACTTATCATGCCAATTTATTAGCTAAATTAAAAATGAATTTGAATTGGTGAGGACTTAAGACTAAGTCCACATTTAAGTGGACACCCAAGCTAATTAAGCCTGAAGACCTGAAGAGTCCAAGTGTTTAGGTCCTCTCGTATCATTTCCAAATGCCTAAGTTTCTTTTCCTAATTCTTCTTTTTTTTATCTTTTATCTTTTTGAATTTTTGTTTTTTTTAAAGAAGCTAAAAGAAATTCTACGAAGTTAGCAAAATGATGTATCCACCCCTCCATACCTAAATGATGAAATGTCCTCATTGTAAAAATAAAGACATGAAAAGGGCGGAGTAAACAGAATATCACCTGAGTGTCGTGAAAATATGGTTAGCTTCGCAGAGAGGAGTGTACACACACGCACTAAGTTTAATGCCTTCGGCTAGGCATAACATACATACAAGAAGGAAATTAAGAATTCGCAAGTGCAGGTCAAAATCCAAAAAAAAATATTGATCTTGAAACCCACCAGCAGAAGATGTCCATAGACATGGACAAGATTATGGTGCAGACCCATGCCCCAGGGTCGAGTGGTTCTCAGGTTCTGGATGAAAATCACCCAGAACTGAAGGTTGTTGTGTTTGCGAGGTAGGGCCTGCAGTTCAGTGGTGTGCAACACATGACCAAAATGGTGGACAATAGGTAGATCTGGTTCACTAGTTTCAAATGTCCACTTAACATTCAACTCAGAAAAATAACCAGTTATTTCAAGCTTAAGTTGCATGTGAAAGATATCGTAAGGGTCCTGGTAGAAAGTAGGTGATTTCAGGTCCATAGGTACCCTTCGATCCAAAATCAAAGTTCCCTCAAAATTAGCCTCCCATATTTTTATTTCAACAATTCTATCTTCCAACATCAAGGGCTCAAGCTTCGGGACCTCTAGCATATCATTCACCCCATATGATTCTCCCAAGTCCAGAAATCGTGGATGAATCTGGATTGACTTAGGCATAATGATCTCAGATGTCAGCTCATCAGGGTGTAGATGAGGAATGGGGTCGTTGATTGAATCATCAAGTAAATGAGTATTCGAATCCTCCACATTAGCCATAATCGAATCAAAATCTTCAATGACTAGGCTATCAAATGGTTCGTCATGCTCCTCGAGCCCATTTGTCTTACTAATATCATCTTCCTTAAGTTCAAGTGAGACTTCACTAAGAGATTCCTTACCCTCAGAATCAAAGAATCCATGATCCTCATTTATATATGTCTTAAAATCATATGTCATTTCATGGTCCATGGAGACATATTTTTCGTCATTCCTTGGCTGTAGGATCTCAGGTGAGAAACTCAATTATTCCTCAAAGGGTTGCTCTAGCCCAACCTGGTCATCTCCAATCTCAGAATATGTATCCCCCCCAACAGGTGCCTAAGCAGGTTCAAACATTGGCTCTCCTGAAGGGGGTTCATCTTGAGAATCCTCCCAAGACTTAACTAGGGTAACCACAAATTTCATCCTCAACCTCGGCAATTTCCCAAGAAGAAATTCACCCAGTTCCCTATCCCAAACATTTTGGAGCAAATCCAATAAAGAACTATTAAGTTCTTCAATCATTTTGATCATAGGCTCCAGTGCTTCAGTGCATGGTGTTGGTTGAGCTTCTAAAGATTGTATTGTGTCCCTCAAATTAGCCGACACTCTTTCCTGGATTTGGTTCACCTGAACCGACAGGTTTGATTCAAGTTTGGGTTAAATCTAAGGGAGTCACAATGTTGAGGTCCTCCCTGAAAGTAGGTCATTCTAGGCTGTTCAAAGGAAGGTGGAAACCTATATTCAGTGGAATACTGGGGAGGGTAGGTGTTATAATCATTATATCCTTCCGGATTGTAGATCGGGTTGGTTTGGTCATCAAAGGATGGAGATCCATAATCATTGTAGGTTTGGGAAGGATATCAATCATAGTCTTGTTGTCCTAGGTTAGGCCCTAGACACTGAGGTCCAGATTCGTATCCCCAATCAAAATCATCCCGGCTAGTAGATGGGTAATTACAAGTCAAGTTGGAAGAGTAATCATCTTGGGGATAGTGGTGGTAGGAGGGTAGGATGTGAAATATGTGTAGGATGTGGAAGGGTACATGGTAGATAAGGAGGGAAAATGGAGAAGAGAAAAGGTGCCCTGCAATACAATCAACCAAACCTATCCTTATGTGGGTAGCCTAAAGACCAACAGACTCCCAGGACCCGTCTTGAGATTATAAACAATTTGGTCTACTTTTATCCACTCAATCCAACTAGTTAGAAGGAGGGACTATGGAGAAGGTTCTTCCTTTGGCTTATGCCTCTGGTTCCTAGTGTACCCCCCAGTCATGATCGTTTGATGCTGCTCCCCTAGCTAGACATCAAATGGACCAGCAAAAGTAGATTAATTGAAAAAAAATCTCAGTCTAAGCCCTAAAGAGTGAATCAATCCTTAAGGTCAATGTTTGCTCAGTTTTAGTTAGGCTTGGGATGATCGTGCTCTTGGAATGTGATGGGCCCTTTAGATGGGTTGTGCCCTTAATGATCAGTTAAAATGTGTATGCATGGACAACCAAGGTTCTTAGACAAGGTTATTTGATGTTGTGTCTTTTACGATTTAACCTTGTTTAGTAGCTTTTAGGGTTTAATTCTTAGGTTGGTTCAATTAAGGTTTAGTAGAACACTCCAAGCTTTGAAAACATGGGTGATGATATGTTCCTTTAACAATAAAAAATAATGTGGAGTGCCTAGTTCAACCCTAAGAATCAACCCTAAGTGGCAAGCTACTAATGAATTGCTTTTAATTTGAGTGGTGCGGCCCAAACAAATCAATCAATTGGCCTATTCGCACCACAGAGTAAGGCACACAATGTCTTAGCCTAATTATATTTCTACTTACTAATGTGTTTTGAGTTGAAGTGTACTAGGTCCACAGGTTAGATCTTGGTTAAGTGGTAGAATCAAAGTGGAGTGGTGCACCTTAAGTTGAGAGTTGTGGGTGTTAAGGTGTGTCTCTTTCAGAAAATCCCACAATCAGATAACACTTCCTTTTTATTATTATTTTTTATTTATGTGGATGGCAAGGTGAGTGGAGGTGGAAAATAAATAACCAAATCTATCTTAGGGTCTATAAAAAGCACCTAAGTTGATTAGGGCTTGAGTTATTAGGTTATGGAATGAAAACGGAGGTGCGGGTGGTGTGAGGGACACTTACAAAACACTCTATCCGCACTTTACTCTGGTCTACCACACTTGGATCTCCATGATAGGGTACCTGCTAGACAATAGATCAGAGATAAGCAGGGTTAGTGCTATGTAAATGCAAAGAAGCATAATAAACAATAAAGTAAATTACGTTGCCTCCTCGGCAACGGTGCTAAAATGATTGCACGTGTTTGGCGAGTAAGAAATTGGGGTTACAAGTAACCCGTCGTCATAGTTGCAAAACACGTCCATCAGATAAAATTTATATCGAAACTCCAAGGGAGTCCCAGGTTGAACACAGGGAGGCGACATTTACTTTAACTAAAAACTGCGCTTCATTTTGTTTCTTTTTGATATTTTAGGCTTTTGTTATTTTTTTGTATTTTTGTAAGAAGAAAACAAGCAAATGAATCACAAGATAGAGTTGGAACAAAAATGGTATAGATATCACTTCAATGTCTGTTACAATCAACTATGAAAGCATAAAAAGAGTGGTGGGTGAGAGGAAATCTCTCGAATTAGCTGTTCGGCAAGACGACGGTGCTTGGCGGAAGCTCGGATGGAGGTGAGGAGCGGGACGACGTAGGTGAGATGCAGGAGGATGTCTAGTAGAGGAAAGCTTCGACGTGGCTCCAAAATGGAGGTGAGAAGACGGAGGTGATCTGCTACCAGAATGGAGGTGGGAGGACAGCTCCAAGGTGACCTATGAATGGGGATGGAAAGATGGACGAATATTTAGTGAGGTAGAGGTTTGCTACACTAATAGGAGCCTTAGGAGCTTCAGAACAAGCTCTAATGTAGCGTTGGTAGGCTTGCTAGAGCGTGGGAGTTGGTGGGAGTAGAGTAGGTCGAGATGCCTTGCAAGGGAGGGGGTGTAGGTCCTTTTCTAGTGGAGGAGAAGAGGTAAAAATAGGTATGGGACCATTAGTGACATTCAAACCGTTGCTGGAAGCATCACTGTAGGAAGCTCATGGCCGGTCACGCCCAATCACGCCCACAGCTGGCTTTAATGGCATGCGAAGAACTACCATGTGCATGCACTAGGTGGCCTGGGCTATGCCATGTGGCGCAATCTGGGCCATCCATCTTCTTTTCGTTGTAGGGGCTGCTATAGAGGTCGGATTGAGTCAATTTTCACTCCATTAGGCTGTGATCGTCGACCTAAATCCGTCTGCATGGTCGGATTTGTCATTTGAAGCCTCAAATTATGCTACCTACTCCCTTGGCGGTTGATCTTCCTTGGATTGCATATGATGCTATGGGACTCCAATCGTGGTGATTTCGGAGGCGTTGGACTCGATCGTCATCTTGATCAGATCCATACAGTCAGATCGTCAATCCGAGGCTCCAAAATAAATATCCTTCTCTCCTGACTACAAAAAGGATGCAATTAACCTAAATTATATACAACTACCCTAAATGCAGAATGATGCATGCTATGCAATATTTATAACATGAAATGCAAATCTAAGCCTAGGTTCATGAATGGGTAGTCATTTTACCCTCAATAAATGTGTTTCCATCACTTTCCTAAAGGTGTATCAATCCGATCGATAGCTTTCTCCCTACTTTTATTTTGTGTGGGATCAACACAAGGGTGTTTCCAATGTATATCTCCCCAGATTGCTCTACTTTCCTGTTTCTTCCTTAAGTGTTTTGGGCTTTTTTGTGCATTTAGTGAGCTGGGTTTTGGACAACCGGCCAATGGGCTGTTACCCATGACCACTTGCCAGCCATATTCATGCGGTGAAGTGTGGCTTATTTGTTTTTTTCATTTTCTTCATTTTCTATTTTTTTCTACTTCTCCTTTTATTGGTTGTTCCAATAGGTGGCTTCCCTGATCTATGATTTACCTAAAGGCAATAAAAGATAATGGTCCTGTAGCTGGGCTCTGGACAATCGGCCAATGGGTTGTTACCCACAACAACTTGCCAGCCATACCACCCTAAAAGGTTTATTAGCTACCTAATTTCTGTTAGAATCTCCGAGGAGTGAGTTAGTGCAAAAATGTGTGTCGATGCTTAGACTAAAAGTCCCTCTGAGTTAAAGGGCAGGTTGATAAGTCGTATACTTATCACCCTACTTTATTGATCAGATTATTGTAAATTAAGGTTGTGAGCATTCAGGGCTAAATCCACATTTTGGTGGACACCAGCGCTGATTAAGTCTGAAGGCCTGAAAAGTATAAGTGTTCAGTTTCTTCTCGTATTATTTCCCACAGTTGACAGGCTCTTAATGCCTAAGTTTTCCTTCCTTTATATATATATATATATATAACTCAGGCTAATAATATGAACTCAGAGAATGCAAATTACAACCTCCCTGATGCTTAAGTTGGACAATGTCCTCATTGGCAAATAAATGTAAGTAAGGGGGTACAAAAAGAAATCACTTGAGTGCTGCTGTGTACCTGATCAGTCTGAATCTTATGTGTTGCCTCCCAGGAATCGCTGAGTTTATTGCCTCCAATTGAGTGAAGCTCCGTGTCAACCCTCAATGAGGGTGACACTTCCTTTGGGGGAACCTAGTCAAGATAAGGTTTTAATCTCTGGTCGTTTATGGTGAATGTTTGCCCAGTGTTAGGATCTGCAATTTCAACTGCCCCGTTGGGATAAAGTTTGACCACTTGATATAGTCCTGTTCACTTTGATCTTAGCTTCTCGGGAAAAAGTTTAGGTCTTGCATCAAAAAGCCAGACTTGTTGATTGGGCTCGAAGGTTTTCCTATGGATTTGTCTGCATTGGATGGCTTTCATCTTCTCTTTGTAAAGTTGATTGTTCTAATAGGTGTCCCGAAGGATTTCCTCGAGCTCGGAGAGTTGGAGTGTCCTTTGAGCTTTGGCCAACTGGGAGTCCATATTTCACTGCTTCACAGACCAGTAAGCTCAATGTTCCAACTCGACCGAAAGGTGGCAAGCTTTGCCAAAGACTAATCGATAAGTCAACATGCCTATTGGGATCTTAAAAGCGATCCTATATGCCCAAAGGGAATCATCCAATGTTGCAGACCAATCCTTCCAGTTAGTTCTCGCTATCTTTTGTAGAATATTCCTTATCTTCCTATTAGAGACCATAGTTTGCCCATTTGTTTGCGGGTGATATGGGGTAGCAATGCGGTGAGTAACCCTGTATTTTCTATGTAAGGCACCGAATTGGGCATGAATAGAGTGACTCCCACCATCACTGTTCATGGCTTTTGGTATCCCAAATCAAGAGAAGATGTTTTGCTTAATGAAGTCCATGATAGCCTTATGGCCACATCAGCAGGTGGCTATGGCTTTGATCCATTTTGAGACATAGTCTACTGAGACTAATATGTACTCGAAGCCATTTGATGGTGTGAAGGGACCCATAGAATCGATGCCCCAAACATCAAAAATTTCGACAATCAAAATGAGCTGGAGGGGCATCATATCCTTTCTAGTCATAGTCCATAATGTTTGGCACCAAAAGAAAGTCTTAGCGAAGCTATGTGCGTCCTTGAATAAGGATGGCCAGTAAAATCCAGACTGCAAATCCTTTGTAGTCGTTTGCTTCCTAGAGAAGTGGCCACCACAGGCTTGGTTGTGGCAAAAGGATAGCACACTTTGGATGTCCTCTTCAGGAATACACCTCCTATTGATCTTATTAGCAAAGAGTCTAAATAGCATAGGATCATCCGAGAAATAGTGATTGGCTTCAGCCAAGAATTTATCCCATTGCTGTCTGAACCAGTCGTGAGGAGTCTGTCCTACCACCAGATAGTTGACTAAGTCTGCAAACCAGGGTAGCTTTCTTCCTTGCATGGATAGAAGTTGTTCATCAGGGAAGGTGTCAGTCAAGAGTAATAAGGGTTTGATGTGGTCCCGGTGAAGTTTAGGCAGGTGATCAGATACGACGTTCTTATACCTGGCTTTGTCACGTATTTCCAAGTCAAATTCCTGTAAGAGTAGGATCCATCGGATGAGCCTGGGTTTAGTGTGCTTTTTGGCCAACAAATGTCGGATAGCCGAGTGGTCGGTGTAAACCATCATGTGGGATCCCAGAAGGTATGATCGGCACTTTTCTAATCGAATGACTGCGGCAAGCAGTTCTTTTTCTATGACAGTGTAATTCCGTTGAGCCTTATCCAATGTTTGCTCGCATAGTAGATCACCATGGGTTTCTTCTCTCTTATTTGTCCTAGGACTACACTAATGGAAAAATCTGATGCATCGCACATTATCTCAAAGTCCTGAAACCAGTCTGGGGGTTGTAAAATAGGTGCAGTGGAGACTGTTTTCCTAAGGGTGTTGTAAGCCTTGATGCAATTGGGTGTCATGTGAGAAAGGGCGTTGTTAGCTAGAAGGTTAGTCAAGGGCTTAGAAAGTTTGGAAAAGTCCTTAATGAACCTCCTATAGAAGCCAACATGTACTAGGAGAGATCGGATTTGCTTGATCGAGCTAGGGGGTGGAAGTTTAGCAATTAAATCAACATTAGCTTGATCCACTTCGATGCCCCTATGCGAGATGATGTGACCGAGGATAGTCCCTTCCTAAGCCATAAAATGGCTCTTTTCCCAGCTTAAAACTAGGTTGGTTTTGATACATCACTTCAAGATCTTCTCCAAGTTGCTAAGACAATGGTTGAATGAGTTCCCGAACATAGAGAAATCATCTATAAAGAGCTCCAGGTATTCACCCACCATCTTTGAAAAAATGGCTAGAATGCAATGCTGAAAGGTCGCGGGCGCATTGCATAACTCGAATGGCATACGACAAAATGTGAACGTGCCATATGGGCAAGTAAATGTGGTCTTCTCTTGATCCTCTGGTGCAATAGCAACTTGGTTGTATCTTGAATATCCATCAAGGAAGCAAAAATATTTCTGCCCTACTAATCGCTTGAGAATCTGGTCAATGAATGGCAAAGGGAAATGATTTTTCTTAGTGGCCTCGTTAGGCTTCCTATAGTCAATGCACACTCGCCATGCAGTAGCGGTGCTAGTGGGGATGGATTCACCCTGGTCATTGGTGACCATGGTAAGCCTGCCTTTCTTAGGTACCACTTGAGTGGGGCTCTCCCAGGGGCTATCAGAAATTTGGTAAATGATGTCTGTGTCAATCCATTTGATTATTTCTTTTATAAAAACCTCTCCCATATTCCGGTTCAATCGCCTTTGCATCTAGCCAGAAGGTTGAGCCCCATCTTCCAAGTAGATCTTGTGAGTGCAATAGGTAGGGCTAATTCCCCTTAAGTCAGAAATTGTCCACCCAAGGGCTGCCTGATGTTCAAAGAGGATTGCAGTTAACCTAAGTTCTTGATCCCTAGTTAAATGGGCATTAATAATCATGGGGAAGGTCTGATCAGGTCCCAAGAAGACCTACTTGAGATTATCGAGCAAAGGATTTAGTTTGGGTGTTGGTGGGACAACATTTGATTGGAAGGGGAAGGGTGGGAGTTGATCAACATCAATCTCCTCGAATGGAGGTTGCTGAAGGTAATCAACTCTACACAGATTAACCTCCACAAGCTGGGGTAGGTCAAGGTAGTCATCAGCTAGTTGAGTCAGATAGTCTACTGAAGAGCTAAGAGTGAGGCATTCTCCAACCAGAGGTTCCACGAGATCATGCTTCTCAACCTAGCCACAATCAAAAGACTTAGTAGCCCTAAAGATATCTAATTGCATCTTCTTGCCTCCAAAGGCAATTTCCATGCATCCCATGTCTCAATCAATGTTCACCTTAGCTGTAGCTAAGAAGGGTCTGCCCAGGATGATGGGTGTGTTTTGTAGCTATTTGGGGACTTCCATGTCAAGGACCAAAATGTAGACCGAGAAGTAGAAGTTCTTGAGCTAAACAATTATGTCCTCGACTACCCCCTTCGGGGTTTTCATTGATCTATCAACCAATTGGATTGTCACAGGTGTCGGCTTTAACTCCCCAAATCCAAACTGGTAATACAAGTTCCTTGGGATTAGGTTGATTGAAGCACATAAGTCAAAGAGTGCTCCATCAAATGTCATGTCCCCAATATTACAAGATATCAGGGGTGCTCTTGGATCAGTTCGTTTTGGAGGTAGGCAGCTTAATATCACTAAACTAGCTTGTTCTAAGAGCACAACCTTCCAAGGTGCTTGGGTTCTCAGCTTACTCTTCGGCATACTGACATCCTTTAAGAACTTAGCATAAGCCGAGATATTTTTGATTGCTTCGAGGGGCGGAATATTAATCTAGACTTATTTTAAAATCTCCAATAGCTCCTCATTCTCAACTACAACTTTCTTTTTCTTCATTCACTCCAAGGCCTTAGGGTATGGTGTTTGGGTTTGAATTGGTTTAGTCCTCTTGGTCCTTGGGCTCCTCCAGCTCATCCTCAGAATGACATATCTCAGGAAGTGAGGACATGAGAGGGATCGGCCATTTGGGGTCCTGGGTTTAGTATCGCTTCTCAAGGTAAACGTGTTGGCTGAGGCGTTGGGACCATGGGTAGATCCTTGAGTAGAGGAAGATGAAGCACCAAAACCAGAGGGTGTTTGTCGGGCTTGCTATATCATGTGGGCAAGCCCAGGATTGTCTTGGAACTCTTGAGGATTTTAAACTCTACTAATCACAATTCTCTGGTTCGGTTGTGGCTAAGAAGAAAGGGACCCCTGTTGTTTACAATCCTATGGCTGGCTCAACTGTCCCTTCACTAATGCTATTTCCTCATGATGTTTCTGATTCATATCAGCCATCATTTTTATCAGCTTATCCAATTGGTTTTATGGGGGAGGTGCCACCCTATTCTGATTATAGGGTGGTCTAACTGATGGACCTTGCTGATAGGAGGGGCGGTTTGGCCTAGGTTGGTTCCAGACTTGGTTTGATTTTTGGTTCGTCGAGGTGAAATTTGGGTGATTATGCCATCTGGCGTTGTAAGTATTGGAGAAGGGGTCAGGTTTGGAGTAACCTTGGATGGCCTGGACATCTTCAAAGATAGAAGGTGCTGAGGGGGAGGGGAGAGAGTAATCAAGGTTTGTGGGAGCAAAGGTCCCTCCCTAGAGCATGGTCAGGGGTTGTTCCAGATGCATTTGGTTCATTGGCTGCACCAAATCTACGTTGTGAGCTCCCTTTGCTAGGGAGATGGTCTGTAGCGGGTTTCTAGTTAGGTTCAACAGCTCATTAGTCGTTTTGTCCACCAACATAACTCGATCCAACTTTTTGGCTATAATGTCCATGTCAACCATTCCAGAATTGGCGAGAAGATTATATCATGATTAATCCCGAACTGCGAGAAGTTGTTCTGATGAATGAATTTGATAACCACCTTATGATCATTGGTTTTGGTCGGAATGGCTTCGATCCATTTGGACACATTGTCAACAGTGAGTGGAATGTACTCGAAGCTGCCCGAAAGAGGAAAGGATCCCATAAAATCAATCCCCCATACGTCGAAGATTTCGCATATGAGAATCGGTTGTAAGGGCATCATATCTCGATGGCACATGTTGCCAAAGGTCTGGCAATGAGTGCATGCCCTACATTGATTGTATGCATCTTTAAAAATCATGGGCAAATAGAAGCCACACTGGAGGACTTTTGCTATGGTTTTATGACTTAAGAAATGTCCACTGCATGCCTAGTCATGGCAGAAAGATAAGATGTCTTGAATTTTAGCTTTCACGACACATCATTGAATGATCTGATCAGCACCGATGGAGAACAGACATGGGTCTTCCCAGAAGAAATACTTGGCATCGGAAAGAAATTTGTCCTTCTTGGCCTTCGACCAATTGGATGCGATCTGATGTGATGCTAGGTAGTTTACTATATCAGCAAACCATGGAAGCCCTGTAATGATAGTCAGGAGGTGCACATCAGGAAAATGTTCCGTGATGGGTCCGGAAGGGTCAATGATCTCAGAAGGGAGGTGGGACAAGTAATCAGCTACCACATTCTATTTTCCCTCTTTGTTGCGAATCTCAGGGTCAAACTCTTGCAATAGCAAGATCCAGCGGATTAATCGAGGTTTCGCATCCTTCATAAGGATATTCCTCACAGCTGTGTGATCCGAGTAAATGATAACACGAGAACCTAGGAGATATGGTCTGAATTTTTCCAGGGCAAATACTATTGCCAGCAGCTCTTTCTCAGTAACCGTGTAGTTACATTAAGCCTTGCCAAGTGTCTTGCTAGCGTAGTAGATGACCACGGGTTTCCTGTCAATTTTCTACCCAAGTACCGCTCCTACAGCGAAATCAGATGCGTCGCACATGATCTCAAAGGGTTGAGACCAATCAGGGGACTGTAGGATTGGAGCTTGGGTAACTTGATCATGGAGGATTTCAAATGCTTGAGTGCATTCCTTGGAGATTTCAAAAGGTACATCCTTAAATAGTAGAGTAGTTAGGGGGCACGCGATCTTTAAGAAATCAGGAATGAATCGATGGTAAAAATCGACATGCCCAGAAAATATCGGATGTCCTTGATCAAGATAGGCATAGGGAGTATGGAAATTAGGTTCACCTTGGATCAATCGACCTGGATGCCCTTTTCTGATATGAGATGTCCCAGGATAATTCCTTCAGGCACCATGAAATGGCACTTTTCCTAGGAAAGAACCAGATTCATGTCAATACACCGCTTGAGGATCTGGACCAAGTGCGGGAGGCAATCATCAAATGATTCTCTAAATACTGAAAAGTCATCCATGAAGAAATCTAGATAACCACCTACCATATTTGAGAATATGGCACGCATGCACCACTGAAAAGTAGCAAGTGCATTGCAGAGACCGAATGGCATCCTTCGGAATGTGTACGTTCCGAAGGGCCAGGTAGAGGTGTCTTTTCTTGGTCCTCAGGATGGATTGCCACCTGGTTATAACCGGAGTACCTGTCCAAAATGCAGAAGAATCTATTCCCGCTAGTTTCTTGAGGATCTGATAAATAAACGGTAGTGGGAAATGATCCTTCTTTGTGGAGGTATTGAGTCTTCTATAATCAATGCAGACTCTCCACGAATTCGCTACGCGGGTTGGTATGATTTCTCCAGTTTCAGTCGTGATCACTGTGAGTCCAGCCTTATTAGGCACAACCTGGATAAGACTCACCCACCAACTGTTGGAGATCGGGTAGATGATCCCTGCATCTAACCACTTGATGATCTCCTTTTTTACGACCTCTTGTAGATTAGGATTCAGACGTCTCTACATTTCACGGGAAGATCTTGTGCCCTCTTCAGAGTAGATACGGTGAGTGCAGTAAGAGGGGTTGATACCAGTCAAATCATCGAGAGTCCATCCAATGGCTCTATGATGTTCTTGGAGAATAGTAATCAGACGGGATTCCTGATCAGGTGTGAGTCTAGAGTTGATAATCATAGGAACGTCTGATTGGAACACAAAAAGACGTACTTAAGATGGTCGGGAAGAGGCTTGAGTTCTAAAACAGGGTTATCAGCAGCAGCGGGTGGTTCGGGGTGTGTATCTAGGTTAGGTTCAGACTCCTCTGATTGCATGTTTTGATCCTCTTATGGTTGATCAAAAGTAGTCAGGTTGTCCTCAATATATGGATCGTCAACCACAGCCTTGATGTCACATATTTATTCTATAACACCACAATTAATCCCTTATTGGGCCTTAAAGATGTCAATCTTTAGTGTTTGGTTCCCGAATTTCAATTCAATTTGTCCCTCCTCACAATTTATATCGGCCTAGCAGTGGCCAGAAAGGGTCTCCCTAGTATAATTGGTGTATCCCTCAGGTTTTCTGGAGCATCCATGTCCAAGACTACAAAATCCACTAGGAAATAGAAATCCCGCACCCAAACGATGACATCCTCAAGAATTCCTTTAGGTGACTTAATAGATCGGTCAACCAACTATATTGTCACCTATATTGGTTTGAGCTCAGATTGCTCAAGATGGTCAAGTAGGGATGTAGGTATTAGGTTTATGGAGGCTCCTAGATCTAACAAAGCTTTGTTAAATTGGGTATCACTAATGGTACAGGAAATCAGGGGAGTACCTGGGTCTTTTGCCTTAGGTGGGAGTTTGCTCAAAATTATAGAGCTGGATTGCTTTGACAGTACGATCGGACTCCCACCTTTGGTTCGCAGCTTACTCTTGGGTGTGCACATGTCTTTCAGAAATCGCGCGTAAGCTGGTATGTGGCGGATTGCATCCATCAACGGGATGTTTATATGGACCTGTTCAAAGAGCATGACCAGATCCTCCTCAGGTGCCACGGGTTTGGTTGTCCTCTTTTCGTTTGTCAAGGCATCAGGAAATGGAACCTTGGATGGTTCCTCTAGATTAGGTCCATGTTCTTGATCTGCGATACGGGTATCCTGGATAACTATCCTAGGGCTTTGGTTACTATCAGGCTGAAGTGACTAGGATAAGGTGGGTCTTGTGTTGCTTTGCCACTATAGGATGTAATAGAATTTTGTCCTGCCTGGTTTTGGTTTGGAGTTTGTAAAATTGGTGGTTGCTACTAAAATCCTGCATATGTTGTTGAAACTTCCATCCCGTCGGGTGATGGAATAGAAGGGTCCTAATAAATCTTATGGGCATGGGCTGGATGTGGGTTCATAACGTGCCTCTGGTTTGGCACGTTATTCGGATTCAGTAGAGGTTGCGAAGGAAGTGTGCCAAGTTGGCGAAAATTCATCATCTGGGCAAGTTGATTGCGAACCTCTATGATCTCGTCCTTATGCTATTTTTGCATAGCTGCATTCGTCTTTTGAATGTCAGCCAGAGTTTGAAGGATAAGAGTCATTTGATCTATTTGAGTTACCGTAGATTGATAGGTAGGGTTGGGTCAAGGTTGAGGTAGCTGATATGGACGAGGAGCTTGTGGATGAGGTTGCTATGGTGGTCTTTGATTCTGATTGTTTCCCGCCCACAGGAAATTGTGATGATTTCGCCATCCAGAGTTATAGGTTTCAGAGAATGGGTCATTCTAGATGCCATTGAGGTCCTTGTAGGTTTGAGGAACCTCAGGAAAGTCAGAGTACGAGGGTTCAGAGTTCCCTCCGATCCTAGAGTAAGATGGGGGTGGATATGGGTCCATCCCTTGAGAAGATCCAAGAAAGATGTTATGCACAGCTTCCCTCCCAGAAGGTAGCTCTGCAATTGGGTTTTGCACAGAGGTGGCTCGCTGTAGATGTCGAGTCAGGTCATCCACCTTCTTCTCAATGATAGAGACCTTGTCCAACCGACTGGCCATCAATTCCAAGCGACGGATGCGGACAGGCCCTGCAACTCATGTGCTCCCCTTGGAATCATCGATGCGCGGGCAATCGTCCGGTCGAATAAGCCCATAGAGTCATTATTGATGGAGTTCTCACACATATTCTCTAGAATCTCCCACATAGTGTCTTCATGTTGACCCATGATATTTCCTCTGCAGGTTGCATTGACGAATAAGCGGATATCTTCACGGAGTCCCTGGTAGAAAGACTAGACTTGTTCCCACTTAGGAACACCATGGTTGGGGCACTTTCGCATGAGGTCCAGGAAATGGTCCCATGCTTCATGAAGGCATTCTCTAGCTTGCTAGGTGAAGTGTGTGATCTGGTGTCGTAAGGCATTCGTCTGACCAACTAGGAAGAACTTTTTCAAAAGCTTGGATTGTAGTTCTACCCATGTGTCGATTGGACGCATTTGAGTCTGATAGCAGTGAGCTTCTTTGTCCATGAGAGAGAAGGAGAACATCTTCATGAGAAGAATATCTCAATTCTGGACATCTGACCAGAAGGTCTGGGCCAGATGTTTGAGTTATTTGATGTGATGGAAGGGATCCTCGGAATTAAGCCCATGAAACTTTGGAATAGCATGAATCATGTTGGACTTGAGCTCAGAATCAAAACAACCAGCTGCGATTTGGACTCGAGGTTAGATCACCATCGCAGCGGGATTATAGTGATCTCACATCATAGGCTGCTGTGATGGGTTTACGAAGGCTTGAAATAAATCATTAAGGCACTGAAGTTGGTTCTCAAGGTTATTTTCTTCTTCTATTGGTTGTGCCATGATGAAGGAAGGAGAATTTGGTTCAGATGAATCAGATGAGATGTTTATGTGGTGGAGTTGCTGCACAAACACGGACGTCGAGGCCTGGCCTCGGGGGGAGTGAATCACTAAAGGAGGCCTCAAGGAAGGTCTTAAGGACCTCCTACCGAACATGCACCGATGGTTTGGACGAGAGTAGAATGTAACGGACCCAATCAAGACACCTGAAAATTTGGATGACAATAGAGGTTCGGGGTGAATGATACCCCTTAGTCAGAAAGCCGTCCACTTGACAAATACCTGAGCAGCCAGAGAGGGAGAGTCCCACGAAGACCCCTACACGGTAGAGTGCCCCCACGAGTTACAGGGTTTCCCCCACCCGACATCCCTTGTCACTGATGTTCTAGGTAGACCAGAATGGAGACTTTGACCTCTTAAGTCTACCAGTTTTATTTCAGAGCAAAGGTGCTTAAGATTTCACTTGAACTTTAGATGTATTAAGTGCAAAAGTGACCAAATTTCAAGATTGGTTGACCCAACAAGGGGGTCAACTTCACCTATTTGTCCTTTGAGAAGTTTTAGGTCCTTTCTTTTAGGGTTCAGGTGAGATTTAGAGACTAAATTTTAGGGTTTCCTTGAGTAGATCTCTTCAACCAAGGCTTAGACACACCTCCTCTTGGAGAGTTGATTCTTGCTTATGAAGGTGTGTCACTAAAACACTAAATTGAAATCCTTAATTTGGCTCTAATCTTGTTCCAATTTAGTTTGCCAAAATATGGTGTCTAGGGCTTAATCAGGAAGCTGGTAGCCCTAGTTACCTTAAATGGGTGCACAAATCAGGCAACTTTGGTAATTTAGTTAGAGATAGAAAGTAGGTAGCCCTAATTGATTTTGTCTTATCTTTTTCTTCCCTTTCAGAGTGAGGGACTTAACAGAAAAAGATTAATTAGAAATTACCTACCCCGGGCGTGTTTGCTGTGCGGCTATCTTCGTTTGAATCTTCTCCCCTAAAATAACCACGACAAAGAGATATATCAAGTTAGTACCAAATCAGCAATTATAATTCGGATTTCGAAATCTCTCGTTGCTCCCCGGCAATGGCGTCAAAATGTTCGAGGACACTTGATCGAGTTTTAAAAAGGTCACGTTGTAGTACAGTCGATAAAGCATTCAAGACAAATACAATTTATTACTCAAATTTGAAAGTTCGTGGTCGAACACACGGAGCAAATTAGGGTTTAGAAATCAGGATCAAAACTTGTGAATTTGAAATAACATAATATGCAATAAGATTAATGTTATAAGAAGATAGGAATAAATGTAAGCACAAAATATTATAGAAATCAATGTATGTGAATAAACAAAAAATTGGACATCTGATTTGTGAATCAGATGCCTTAAAATGTTGGTGCTACAGTGCTTGGCTTTTCTACTTCTTTCTATCTTTGGCAACTGGCTTTCAATCTTCTTCTTTCTCTGCTTTCGATTCCTTGCCTTAGCCTCTCTTCCTCTGCCTCTTCTCTTCTTTCTCTGCCTTCCTTGTTCTTTCCTTCAGCTCCTTCTTCTGCTTTCTTCTCTGTCTCGGCTGCCTTCCTTCCCTTCCTTTTATCTTCTATCTTTAACCTTCTCCTTCTTCCTTTGGCTTGGTTTCACCTTTCTCTGTAGAGTAAAAACTACCCCCTACCCGTGCGAGCTCTCTTCTCTCCTTTCTCTCTTAGGTTCGCTCTCCCAGAGCTACTTCTCGGGTAACCGGGTCGAATATGCGCTCGGGACATGGCCCACCGACGTGCGGTGGTGGGCAGGGTGTGTTGGGTCGGGTCGGATCACCAGGTCCACGGGAGGTGGTCGTAGATGAGGCGTCGGGTCGGGTGAGAGGGGACCTCACCACATGGGTTGGAGGCGATAAGCCCTATGCAGAAATTCCTTTTATGCGGCTTTGGTGCTCCAGATGTTTCTGAGGTGGGACTATCTTCCTGCCTCTTTCACGTGCGCCTGCAGCAGAGAGGCGTCACTCAATTGTAGCTATAGAGATGACTCTTGCCTTCAATTGATCACCTGGGGATGTTTGCGAGAGTCCCCCGTGCAGCCTGTGACTGGATCCTGGGGTGGGCACGGCCTAGAGAAGCTAGCAAGCAACCTTCTAACCATGCATCAATGGCGGCGAACCCTTGAACCTAAAATCACACAATTAGCCTCGCGGCCGCGTTATGATGCTCAGGGAGCTTCGCCATGGTGCAGCGAATGTGCAGAGGTGGTTGGCGTGGCATGGGACCGCCTGAGGTGGCATGCCTAGGGCACACTACAGCCATGGTTGTGGGTTTGTTTGGGGGTGCTTGTGGGTGAGTGGCGGAGTGTTGTGAGTATCGGGTTATGTTCAGTGAGCCGGGGTGGTGTTTATGGACTGGTCGGCAAGGAGGGAGGTGGTCTGTGGATGTTGAGCGAACTTGTCGGAGTGGTGGCTAGAGGTGAAGGGGATGATGGTTGTGGATTGCGACAATGGTCATTCGAGGGAATAAGAAGAGGAAAATAGAGTAGAGGGCGAGAGGACTTACCTGGGAGTGAAGGGATGAAGGAGGCATGGATGGCATCTGGCTCGTATCGCCGACGCCGGAGATGAAGGTGCTCAGTGAGGGAGGTCAACGAGGATGAAGGGGAGGTAGGAGCGTCGGCGGGTGCGACACGACACGGACAAGCGAGAGGAAGAGAAACTTGCCACTAGTATTGTGCCTAGGCAACAAGGGAGAGTGGGAGAAGTCGCCAGAGCTTGATGAGCAGATCGGTCGGAGGAGGAGAGATGAAATTGAGGGGTTTGTCCAGCTGAATTCAAGCTTAGGAGATGTAGGGCAAGTTGAGGTCTCTTTAATAAGCCTTGAAGGTTGGGTTTGTTCTTCCAAGCCAAGCTTCCAAGCATGACAAGTTCGTCGGCAGAGGAAACGCAAGAGAGACCCAAATCTCTCATGAGTTCGCAAGAGAGATTGGGTACCAAATAGGGCTTCTAATTGGGTTCACATTGGAGGAGATTTCTCAGAGAATCTCCCTTTCAATTTTGAAGGGTATTCTCTGAGAGATCAAGGAGAAATCACCCTTTCAAGCTCACCGGAGTAGGATTCCCTATGCTGTAATGGCAGAGGGACTTAATTGCACAGAACGAAGAAGAAACTAGGGGTCAATTATAAGGGTTTTTGAAAGATAGTGTTAGAAATATAATTTGGTTGGACCTGTTTGCAAAGTAGGTCAAGATGAGTTCCCCTTAGGTCCAAATTTTGCTACGAACCTAATTTTGGCCTAAGGAATCCAATGGTGAGGTTGAATTTTAGGTTTGACCACGTTTGACTGGGCAATTTACGTAAAAACCCTATTTAGGGCAAACATTTGTCTGAGACTCCATTTTAGGTCAAAATAGGTTCCAATGGCCAATTGAATGTTCCAAACCCTAGAGAATATTTTTCTATGATTTTTAGAGGGTTTAGGTGAATTTCATCCTAATGAGAAGCTTGTTTGATCAAGTAGGTCTGTTTTAGGGTTACACGAAGTCATTTAATTCCCAGAATTCACATGAACCCTTTTCTATCTAATTCAACCAACTTTTTATCTTTTTAAGACCATTTGACCTGCGTTTAGCCATTGAGAAAACCCATTGTTGTATTGCACTGATAAAATTACAGTTTTACCCCTTGTTTCTTGCTTTTCTCTCAGAATGGTTATTCATTGAATTAGGACCTCCAGTTGGTTATGTAGGAGCTTTTATCCTCTTTTATGGGTCAAAATGAGCTAGTTAGGACTCATGATCATGTTCCCATCATCAACCATCTCCCTTGAAAAATCAAGTCTTATCCTGATTTCTATTTCTGAAACAAATAGCTTAGGATGAAGTGATTATCTCCCGTGCATACACTAGAGAAGAATGGGGAGGGATGTGGAGAGAGACAGGTGCAAGAAGTGTGTGCACAAACAAGCAAGCAAGCAAGCTAGTTCTTATAGTGTATACTTTAGGTGACCTTGAAGCCTCAAAGGGAATGATCAAATCTAAAGCACTTAACCACCCTTCCCAATGTTAATCTAGCCAGGTTGATTATGAGGGGATTGAGGGGAAGGTTCTTCCATTGAATTTTGCCACCGGTTCTGTAGACCTCACAACCATGGTCGTTTGACACTTCCCTGTAGCCTGGACACCAGATTCTACAAAGGGAATGAAGGACAAGTGCCTAGCAAACCTAATCACACCATCAAGACTTCAACTAGTCTTGCCTAGGGCACATCTACTCCATTTTAATGAGGGGCTAGGCTAGTGCTTGTGCTCAGGATATGAGATGAGGCATTGTTTGGGGTGGTGCCTCTTAGTTAACCGATTTGAGCGTGTGTGTGCACTTAACAAAGCATGGTTCTCAAGCAAGGATTTTAGGATGTGGTGTATTTTAATGATTTACTCTTGCTTTAATGCTTTTTAGGGTTGGAGTTCCTTAATGTTTTCAAACAATGTTCCAGTAGGCACACAAAGTTTTGCACACAACAGGAGAAAGTTGATTTCCTTTAGAATGATGTGGCCCTAGAAAGAGAACCCTAGTGTATTCACCCTAATGTTCATGCAGTTCTACCAGGTGAGTTGATTTTAATTATGGTGAGTGATGCGGCCCAAGTCAAGTCATGGTGGCTCCATAAACACCACTCAAAAGAAAGAATAACACTCAAGAAAGATTTCAATAATGTTAGAGTGTATTTTTTTTAGTTGGGTGATGAATTTGGAATGTGGGTCAAGTAGCCATTCACCATGCCAATTTTGATTTTATATATTTTTTTGTATTTCTTTTAAGCAAGCAAACACTCAATGGGTGAAGTGGTACTCACAAAAGGACTTCGCAGAACTTTACTCTGTATCTACCATCTCAGATCGCGCTCCTCCGCCACCCAAGCATCGATTTCCTAGAACCAATCAAGTAGAGGGAGAAAAGGAGTTAGAAGTTGTGAATATGAATGTGGGATGAAAGCAACAAAAGACATACATTGCCTCCCTGGCAACAGCACCAAAAACTGACGTGCACGGAACGTGTTGGTTTAATTATGACATTGTAGCATTTGTTCGCAACGTCGATTTTAATTTAAGATGTGGGTTTGGTGAGTTCAAGTGTCGAACATGAGGAGGCGTGAAATCAGATTAGTTTGTTGCTTTAGTTGTCATAGGAATTCTTGGTTTGCTTGCGAGAAAATGAGAAAGAGAGAGAGTGGGAGATTAGGGTTGGAGCTTGTGTTTAAATCATGACATTCATTCTAAGAGGATGTGAGCTATGATATAAGAAACAACATTAACATATAGCATGCAATTAGAGTTTGTTTACAACTACACCAATAGAAGAAAGCTTTAAACAAGTGAGACAAAAAACTAAAGTAGAAAGATGCGAGGAGGAGGCGAGGCGGTCACAGCGGTGGAGGGGGGCTCCGTCAGCAGCTCGAAAACTCCGGGGCGGATATGGGATGCTTGGTGGAGCTAGGAGAGGGCTAGTATAGCATGGAGAGTGCGTGTGAATTGAATGCCCTTGAACGGGGTCATTGAGGACATTTATATAGAGAAAAAGGGGTTTCCAAACTAAGGGTTTTGGTGACGTCCGGGACGTCGCTAAACCCATTCCATAAGTTTCAATGAAGCCCCTCACCCACCAGTCCAAGCATGCGCATGTGCTTCTTCCTCCACGCGATTCATGTGCATGCAACATAGGTTGTCCGATCTAAGATAGCGCCCTGAGTGCTGCATGCTTTGGGTGCATGCCTTGCATGTGATCGCGCACGTTTGCATCAGGTGTGTGAGAGGGCACCACATAGCAAGCCTTAGAGCCGTTCGATGGTGATTAGGTAGTCTGAATCAACTATGCTGTGGGCTGGAGTGCGATTTGGGGCACAGCGGGGGTCGAACGCTCGCCGCTGCTTTGCGAGTGCGAGCCTTCGATCGCTGTGCTGCCTTTGCGAGTTGGTGTAGAGGTGAGAACAGGCATAGGCGAGATCGACCGTTGGATGGAGATCCAACGGTTAGAATCTAACACAGAGGGAGCTTTTGGCACGGTGGGGAGCTCACCTATTGCGGATTTACAGTCGTCTAATCTGAAGATGGGACGACTGAGATCGTTTGATGCTGTGAGATGGTGGTGGATGATGAGTCCATTTTAATGGACTATTGTTTGGCCTAAGTAATTCTATTCTAACATTTTATTTTTGTTAATAACCACATTAGGTCAGTAAATGATTGCATGCATCATTATTTAAGTTTACATTTATTCTATAACTTATTATGTAATTATTTTATTATAGGAATAATTTATGCAAAGAAGAGGGTGGTGAAGAGATATTTCCCCCCATAAATCTCTCAACCTAGCCAGCCTCAACGACTCCATCAACAATCGTCGGCCAAGCTTAGTAAGGGATTTTCAAATCCCTTGACTTGCACCGGGGGAAGGAGAAAAAAGAAAAATCTCAGGGCTTGGAAGGGAAATCCATCAGGGAGAAGAGATTGTGTGCACTGGGGAGAAGGTGTGCACGGTGCCTCTAGCCTACCTACAATCTTGTAGGTTTGTGGCCCTACAAGGAGGGGGGGCGTAATAATTGCGGAAATAAAATAAACAATCTCAAAAAATCAATTGCACAAGTACACAAGTAATTTTAGGTGGAAACCCAAATCGGGTGAAAACCACCACCTAACCCTCTCGAGTTAGGATTTTCCGACCAACCTAGTTGATCAAATCCACTAACCGAATCACTTTAAAACGAGGGTTATTCAACCTCAGTACAACCACGCTACAAGTACGAGGGTAGCATTCCTCAACCCCTTCTCTCCACGAGAAGGATTTTGTCCCACGAAGGAGATGGGAATTCGCAAAGCGAATACCCAACAAAATAACAAAGATAAAAGAAACAACAAGTCCTATAGAGCCAACAAAGTAATTATAAACCTAGCTTCTATAGGAATTAGGAAACTCCCCTTTGCAAGGAGTGCGTTGAGTTGATGACGCGGTGCGTGTGCCACGCAACGGCGCAATGTCGCTCTCGTGAACAACGGCGGGAGAGCGGGTGCGCGAAGGTTTGATGCTCTCACGATGTAGAACTTGAGCTTAGAGAGCAAGAGTTTCTTGGACACAAGAGTGTGAGAGTGTATTACAAGGTGTCTCTTCGTGTATCTTGTGTCTCTAAGTGTGTACCTTGTGTTGCAAAGGTTCCCCTCTATTTATAGAGGCCTTAGGAAGGCTTTGGAAGGCTTAGGAAAGGTTCTATAGCCGTTGGGAAAAAAGTCCAAGAGAATCAGGCCGAAATCAGGACAATGATTACATTTGACAGGGTTATCAGACGTCTAACTCTGGCATCAGACGTCTGGAAGGCCACTTTAAGACGTTTGATTCAAAGGTCAGATGTCTGATTTTGGACGGGTCTCTCCCTGACATGGATCAGATCTAAACAGGGTTTTTGTTCAAGTTGATCAGACGACATACAAGACGTCTGGCACTATGCCCGGATGTCTGGAAACCTACTTTTACTGTGGGAATGGATTTTCCAAACGTTGCAACGGCTAGAAACTCTCTGAGAAGAGATTTTGGGTCAGCCGAGGCAAAACGGTCACTTAACAGACGTCTGGAAAGGCCTAAGGACATCTGATAAGGCTCTAACGGTCATAATCTGCAGTGCCTGCTAAGCTAGCCAACGGTCCACTATCTGGACATCTGGTAAGTCCATCAACGTCTCCTAAGACGTCTAGTATAAGGTATGGACGTCTGATTTCATCAGACAGAACTATGTATGTCCAGCATAACAGTTATCAGACGTCTGAAACAACAGTCAGACATCTTAAAATACTTTATCAGACGTCTGATTTAGGAATTAGATGTTTGGAAGTGCTGTTTGAACCCTATATTGGTTTTCTAAGTATTCTACAGAAAACCTAAGTATCCTAGGGTTGTGCCGGTGTTCCTAGGACTACTGTTAGGGTTCTTTGAGGCTCTTTAACATAATATTCTAAGGAAAATAAAAGCAAGAAAAGAGATACAAGAAAGGATCAAACAGAATCTATCCCATTCTTCTTGTCTTCTATCTTTAATCTGTCGCTCCACGCGAACCTCCTCTATTTTCCGTCAAGCTCCTCCAATCCGTCCTGGATGCGACCTCGAACTCTGTCTAAACATGTCCACATTTGCAATGGACCTGAAATCTAGGACTCAAATTGCAAATGTTAAATAACACGTGTTTTGTTATCATCAAAACAGATGATCGTGGTGCTCTAGCACCAACAATCTCCCCCTTTTTGATGATGAAAAAATCGTAAATAATAATGCAGAAAAAAACCTCCCCCTTTTTGACATTATCAAAAAGGTTTAATTGGATTTACATTTCCTATAACTCCCCCTTAAAGCATGCTCTTCGATGAATTTGTTTTAACAAAGGTGATATTCTCCCCCTTTTTGTAACAAAAAGATAGCTATTATTTTTCTCCCCCATACTAAAGGAAATTTAGCTACCTTACATCTCCCCCTTAAAAATTGACAATTAGCTCATCATTTTTTAACTCCCCCTATCTAAATGCTTATAAAAAGATAGGGTTAAGAATTTTACCTCACCTACCATGGCCAATAAAATGGCCCGAATGGTGGTGGTGGATGCCACATCGGATGGGGCTCCCATCCGTAGCTTGGAGGCCCGGGCATCGGCACCGGTCTCCAGTCTGGTGGTCGACGTGCGGTGGGTCCGTCATTTGTTCGCCGTCTCGTCGGTCTTCTTGTTCTCCTCCTTGGTCTACTCCTTGGTTCTCCCAACTTGAGTTGACCAGCCTTGAGTTTGTTGGTCCACTCCTTTATGTTGTAATTATCCCTGAATCCTACAAAACAAGATTCTAATTCTTTCTTCGGTATCCAAGTCGGCTTGGATCCAGATCTGTTAGTGGGTCTCCTTGATGGAGATCCTTTCTCAACCTTAGGGCTATAAAAATTATCTACTTTATTGATTAATTTGTTTGAGTTTTCCCTAAGACATGCAATTTCTTTTTCTATAATACTCATCTTAGCCTTTAAATTAGAGATTTCTAACGTTAGACTATCATTTTCCTCAATCAATTTATTGTTTTCATTGATGAGGTCTTGATTTTCTAATAATAGGTTATCAATTCTAGGACTAGCTTCTATGTCCTTAAGTTGCTTTTCAAACCTATCAATTTCATTTTTAAGAAAACTAAGGTTCTTTTTAATACTTTTGTTTTCTATTTTAAGTGAATTACTAATCTCAAATAGTTCATTAAAAGCTTCCTATAAATCAAAATTTACCTCATTGTCGCTGTCGTCGCTTCCGCTTTCGCTGTCGCTGTTGCTTCCTCTGGCCATGAAACCAAAGCAAGCGGTTTCTTCTTCTTTTTCTTCTTCTTCTTCCTCCAAGTTCATATCTTCATGAGTGTCTTCTAACTTCCTCCATATCTCGTGGGCGGTAGTGCACTCTTGGATTTTCTCGAACTCTTTCGGACTCAACGCGCAATACAAGGCATTCATTGCCTTTGCTTTGAGTGAAAGCTCTCGAATATGCAGCTGCGAGTAGCCTCCCGCGGGATTTTCTGGGATCTCAAATGGCGTCTCGCATCTGGCCCAGATCGTGAAGTCGGTGGTTGAAGCCAGGTCTTCATCAGCAACTTCCGGTAGGGGTAGTTGCTCCCGTCGAAGAACGACGAACGGGTTGTGGACTGCCCCTCGAAAATCCTGCTTGTGGAACAGCTTCCCTCCATGATCTTCTTGCCGGGTTTTACTCCGAATTTGCAAGAACCTGCTCTGATACCAATTGTAGGCTTGTGGCCCTACGAAAAGGGGGGGCGTAATAATTGCGGAAATAAAATAAACAATCTCAAAAAATCAATCGCACAAGTACACAAGTAATTTTAGGTGGAAACCCAAATCGGGTGAAAACCACCACCTAACCCTCTCGAGTTAGGATTTTCCGATCAACCTAGTTGATCAAATCCACTAACCGAATCACTTTAAAACGAGGGTGATTCAACCTCAGTACAACCACGCTACAAGTATGAGGGTAGCATTCCTCAACCCCTTCTCTCCACGAGAAGGATTTTGTCCCACGAAGGAGACGGGAATTCGTAAAGCGAATACCCAACAAAATAACAAAGATAAAAGAAGCAACAAGTCCTATAGAGACAACAAAGTAATTATAAACCAAGCTTCTATAGGAATTAGGAAACTCCCCTTTGCAAGGAGTGCGTCGAGTTGATGACGCGGTGCGTGTGCCACGCAACGGCGCAATGTCGCTCTCGTGAACAACGGCGGGAGAGCGAGTGCGCGAAGGTTTGATGCTCTCAAGATGTAGCACTTGAGCTTAGAGAGCAAGAGCTTCTTGGACACAAGAGTGTGAGAGTGTATTACAAGGTGTCTCTTGCTGTATCTTGTGTTGCAAAGGTTCCCCTCTATTTATAGAGGCCTTAGGAAGGCTTTGGAAGGTTAGGAAAGGTTCTATAGCCGTTGGGAACAAAGTCCAAGAGAATCAGGCCGAAATCAGGAGAATGATTACATTTGACAGGGTTATCAGACATCTAACTCTGGCATCAGACGTCTGGAAGGCCACTTGAAGACGTCTGATTCCAAGGTCACATGTCTGATTTTGGGCGGGTCTCTCCCTGACTTGCATCAGATCTAAACAGGGATTTTGTTCAAGTTGATCAGACGACATACAAGACGTCTGGAAACCTACTTTTACTGTGGGAATGGACTTTCCAAACGTTGCAACGGCTGTAAAATCTCTAAGAAGAGATTTTGGGTCAGCCGAGGCAAAACGGTCATTTATCAGACATTTGGAAAGGCCTAAGGACGTCTGATAAGGCTCTAACGGTCATAATCTGCAGTGCCTGCTAAGCTAGCCAACAGTCCACTTTCTGTACATCTGGCAAGTCCATCAGATGTCTCCTAAGACGTCTAGTATAAGGTATGGACATCTGATTTCATCAGACAGAACTAAGTATGTCCAGCCTAACAGTTATCAGATGTCTGAAACAACAGTCAGACGTCTTAAAATACTTTATCAGACGTCTGATTTGGGAATGAGACGTCTGGAAGTGCTGTTTGAACCCTATATTGGTTTTCTAAGTATTCTACAGAAAACCTAAGTATCCTAGGGTTGTGCCGGTGTTCCTAGGACTACTGTTAGGGTTCTTTGAGGCTCTTTAACATAATATTCTAAGGAAAATAAAAGCAAGAAAAGAGATACAAGAAAGGATAAAACAGAATCTATCCTATTCTTCTTGTCTTCTATCTTTAATCTGTCGCTCCACGCGAACCTCCTCTGTTTTCCGTCAAGCTCCTCCAATCCGTCCTGGATGCGAGCTCGAACTCCGTCTAAACACGTCCACATTTGCAATTGACCTGCAATCTAGGGCTCAAATTGCAAATGTTAAATAACACGTGTTTTGTTATCATCAAAACAAATGATCGTGGTGCTCTAGCACCAACAATCTCCCCCTTTTTGATGATGAAAAAAACCTCCCCCTTTTTGACATTATCAAAAAGGTTTAATTGGTTTTACATTTCCTATAACTCCCCCTTAAAGCATGCTCTTCGATGAATTTATTTTAACAAAGGTGATATTCTCCCCCTTTTTGTAAAAAAAACATAGCTATTGTTTTTCTCCCCCTTACTAAAGGAAATTTAGCTACCTTACATCTCCCCCTTAAAAATTGACAATTAGCTCATCATTTTTTAACTCCCACTTTCTAAATGCTTATAAAAAGATAGGGTTAAGAATTTTACCTCACCTACCATGGCTAATAAAATGGCCCGAATGGTGGTGGTGGATGCCACATCGGATGGGGCTCCCATCCGTAGCTTGGAGGCCCGGGCATCGGCGCCGGTCTCCAGTCTGGTGGTCGACGTGCGGCGGGTCCGTCGTTTGTTCGCCGTCTCATCAGTCTTCTTGTTCTCCTCCTTGGTTCCCCCAACTTGAGTTGACCAGCCTTGAGTTTGTAGGTCCAGTCCTTTGTGTTGTAATTATCCCTGAATCCTACAAAACAAGATTCTAATTCTTTCTTCGGTATCCAAGTGGGCTTGGATCCGGATCTGTTAGCGGGTCTCCTTGATGGAGATCCTTTCTCAACCTTAGGGCTATAAAAATTATCTACTTTATTGATTAATTTGTTGGAGTTTTCCCTAAGACATGCAATTTCTTTTTCTATAATAGTCATCTTAGTCTTTAAATTAGAGATTTCTAACTTTAAACTATCATTTTCCTCAATCAATTTATTATTTTCACTGATGAGGTCTTGATTTTCTAATAATAGGTTATCAATTCTAGGACTAGCTTCTATGTCTTTAAGTTGCTTTTCAAACCTATCATTTTCATTTTTAAGAAAACGAATGTTCTTTTTAATACTTTTGTTTTCTATTTTAAGTGATTTACTAATCTCAAATAGTTCATTAAAAGCTTCCTGTAAATCAAAATTTACCTCATTGTCGCTGTCGTCGCTTCCGCTTTTGCTGTCGCTGTTGCTTCCTCTGGCCATGAAACCAAAGCAAGCGGTTTCTTCTTCTTTTTCTTCTTCTTCTTCCTCCGAGCTCATCTCTTCATGAGTGTCTTCTAACTTCCTCCATATCTCGTGGGTGGTAGTGCACTCTTGGATTTTCTCGAACTCTTTCGGACTCAACGCGCAACACAAGGCATTCATTGCCTTTGCATTGAGTGAAAGCTCTCGAATATGCAGCTGCGAGTAACCTCCCGCGGGTTTTTCTGGGATCTCAAATGGCGTCTCACATCTGGCCCAGATCGTGAAGTCGGTGGCTTGAAGCCAGGTCTAAATCTGCAACTTCCAGTAGGCGTAGTTGCTCCCATCGAAGAACGGCGGACGGGTTGTGGACTACCCCTCGGAAATCCTACTTGTGGAACAGCTTCCCTCCATGATCTTCTTGCCGGGTGTTACTCCAAATTTGCAAGAACCTGCTCTGATACCAATTGTAGGTTTGTGGCCCTACGAGGAGGGGTCGTAATAATTGCGGAATTAAAATAAACAATCTCAAAAAATCAATCGCACAAGTACACAAGTAATTTTAGGTGGAAACCCAAATCGGGTGAAAACCACCACCTAACCCTCTCGAGTTAGGATTTTCCGATCAACCTAGTTGATCAAATCCACTAACCGAATCACTTTAAAACGAGGGTGATTCAACCTCAGTACAACCACGCTACAAGTATGAGGGTAGCGTTCCTCAACCCCTTCTCTCCACGAGAAGGATTTTGTCCCACGAAGGAGACGGGAATTCGTAAAGCGAATACCCAACAAAATAACAAAGATAAAAGAAGCAACAAGTCCTATAGAGACAACAAAGTAATTATAAACCTAGCTTCTATAGGAATTAGGAAACTCCCCTTTGCAAGGAGTGCGTCGAGTTGATGACGCGGTGCGTGTGCCACGCAACGGCGCAATGTCGCTCTCGTGAACAACGGCGGGAGAGCGGGTGCGCGAAGGTTTGATGCTCTCAAGATGTAGCACTTGAGCTTTGAGAGCAAGAGCTTCTTGGACACAAGAGTGTGAGAGTGTATTACAAGGTGTCTCTTGCTGTATCTTGTGTTGCAAAGGTTCCCCTCTATTTATAGAGGCCTTAGGAAGGCTTTGGAAGGCTTAGGAAAGGTTCTATAGCCGTTGGGAACAAAGTCCAAGAGAATCAGGCCGAAATCAGGAGAATGATTACATTTGACAGGGTTATCAGACATCTAACTCTGGCATCAGACGTCTGGAAGGCCACTTGAAGACGTCTGATTCCAAGGTCACATATCTGATTTTGGGCGGGTCTCTCCCTGACTTGCATCAGATCTAAACAGGGATTTTGTTCAAGTTGATCAGACGACATACAAGACGTTTGGCACTATGCCCAGACTTCTGGAAACCTACTTTTACTGTGGGAATGGACTTTCCAAACGTTGCAACGGCTGTAAAATCTCTAAGAAGAGATTTTGGGTCAGCCGAGGCAAAACGGTCATTTATCAGACATTTGGAAAGGCCTAAGGACGTCTGATAAGGCTCTAACGGTCATAATCTGCAGTGCCTGCTAAGCTAGCCAACAGTCCACTTTCTGTACATCTGGCAAGTCCATCAGATGTCTCCTAAGACGTCTAGTATAAGGTATGGACATCTGATTTCATCAGACAGAACTAAGTATGTCCAGCCTAACAGTTATCAGATGTCTGAAACAACAGTCAGACGTCTTAAAATACTTTATCAGACGTCTGATTTGGGAATGAGACGTCTGGAAGTGCTGTTTGAACCCTATATTGGTTTTCTAAGTATTCTACAGAAAACCTAAGTATCCTAGGGTTGTGCCGGTGTTCCTAGGACTACTGTTAGGGTTCTTTGAGGCTCTTTAACATAATATTCTAAGGAAAATAAAAGCAAGAAAAGAGATACAAGAAAGGATAAAACAGAATCTATCCTATTCTTCTTGTCTTCTATCTTTAATCTGTCGCTCCACGCGAACCTCCTCTGTTTTCCGTCAAGCTCCTCCAATCCGTCCTGGATGCGAGCTCGAACTCCGTCTAAACACGTCCACATTTGCAATTGACCTGCAATCTAGGGCTCAAATTGCAAATGTTAAATAACACGTGTTTTGTTATCATCAAAACAAATGATCGTGGTGCTCTAGCACCAACAATCTCCCCCTTTTTGATGATGAAAAAATCATAAATAATAATGCAGAAAAAAACCTCCCCCTTTTTGACATTATCAAAAAGGTTTAATTGGTTTTACATTTCCTATAACTCCCCCTTAAAGCATGCTCTTCGATGAATTTATTTTAACAAAGGTGAAATTCTCCCCCTTTTTGTAACAAAAACATAGCTATTGTTTTTCTCCCCCTTACTAAAGGAAATTTAGCTACCTTACATCTCCCCCTTAAAAATTGACAATTAGCTCATCATTTTTTAACTCCCACTTTCTAAATGCTTATAAAAAGATAGGGTTAAGAATTTTACCTCACCTACCATGGCTAATAAAATGGCCCAAATGGTGGTGGTGGATGCCACATCGGATGGGGCTCCCATCCGTAGCTTGGAGGATCGGGCATCGGCGCCGGTCTCCAGTCTGGTGGTCGACCTGCGGCGGGTCCGTCGTTTGTTCGCCGTCTCATCGGTCCTCTTGTTCTCCTCCTTGGTTCTCCCAACTTGAGTTGACCAGCCTTGAGTTTGTAGGTCCAGTCCTTTGTGTTGTAATTATCCCTGAATCCTACAAAACAAGATTCTAATTCTTTCTTCGGTATCCAAGTGGGCTTGGATCCGGATCTGTTAGCGGGTCTCCTTGATGGAGATCCTTTCTCAACCTTAGGGCTATAAAAATTATCTACTTTATTGATTAATTTGTTGGAGTTTTCCCTAAGACATGCAATTTCTTTTTCTATAATACTCATCTTAGTCTTTAAATTAGAGATTTCTAACTTTAGACTATGATTTTCCTCAATCAATTTATTATTTTCATTGATGAGGTCTTGATTTTCTAATAATAGGTTATCAATTCTAGGACTAGCTTCTATGTCCTTAAGTTGCTTTTCAAACCTATCATTTTCATTTTTAAGAAAACGAATGTTCTTTTTAATACTTTTGTTTTCTATTTTAAGTGATTTACTAATCTCAAATAGTTCATTAAAAGCTTCCTGTAAATCAAAATTTACCTCATTGTCGCTGTCGTCGCTTCCGCTTTTGCTGTCGCTGTTGCTTCCTCTGGCCATGAAACCAAAGCAAGCGGTTTCTTCTTCTTTTTCTTCTTCTTCTTCCTCCGAGCTCATCTCTTCATGAGTGTCTTCTAACTTCCTCCATATCTCGTGGGTGGTAGTGCACTCTTGGATTTTCTCGAACTCTTTCGGACTCAACGTGCAACACAAGGCATTCATTGCCTTTGCGTTGAGTGAAAGCTCTCGAATATGCAGCTGCGAGTAACCTCCCGCGGGTTTTTCTGGGATCTCAAATGGCGTCTCACATCTGGCCCAGATCGTGAAGTCGGTGGCTTGAAGCCAGGTCTAAATCTGCAACTTCCAGTAGGCGTAGTTGCTCCCATCGAAGAACGGCGGACGGGTTGTGGACTACCCCTCGGAATTCCTACTTGTGGAATAGCTTCCCTCCATGATCTTCTTGCCGGGTGTTACTCCAAATTTGCAAGAACCTGCTCTGATACCAATTGTAGGTTTGTGGCCCTACGAGGAGGGGGGCGTAATAATTGCGGAATTAAAATAAACAATCTCAAAAAATCAATCGCACAAGTACACAAGTAATTTTAGGTGGAAACCCAAACCGGGTGAAAACCACCACCTAACCCTCTCGAGTTAGGATTTTCCGATCAACCTATTTGATCAAATCCACTAACCGAATCACTTTAAAACGAGGGTGATTCAACCTCAGTACAGCCACTCTACAAGTATGAGGGTAGCGTTCCTCAACCCCTTCTTTCCACGAGAAGGATTTTGTCCCATGAAGGAGATGGGAATTCGTAAAGCGAATACACAACAAAATAACAAAGATAAAAGAAGCAACAAGTCCTATAGAGACAACAAAGTAATTATAAACCTAGCTTCTATAGGAATTAGGAAACTCCCCTTTGCAAGGAGTGCGTCGAGTTGATGACGCGGTGCGTGTGCCACGCAATGGCGCAATGTCGCTCTCGTGAAAAACGGCGGGAGAGCGGGTGCGCGAAGGTTTGATGCTCTCAAGATGTAGAACTTGAGCTTAGAGAGCAAGAGCTTCTTGGACACAAGAGTGTGAGAGTGTATTACAAGGTGTCTCTTGCTGTATCTTGTGTTGCAAAGGTTCCCCTCTATTTATAGAGGCCTCTGGAAGGCTTTGGAAGGCTTAGGAAAGGTTCTATAGCCGTTGGGAACAAGGTCCAAGAGAATCAGGCCAAAATATGGACAATGATTACATTTGACAGGGTTATCAGACGTCTAACTCTGGCATCAGACGTCTGGAAGGCCACTTTAAGATGTCTGATTCCAAGGACAGACATCTGATTTTGGGCGGGTCTCTCCTTGACTTGGATCAGATCTAAACAGGGTTTTTGTTCAAGTTGATCAGACGACATACAAGACGTCTGGCACTATGCCCGGACATCTGGAAACCTACTTTTACTGTGGGAATGGATTTTCAAAACGTTGCAATGGCTAGAAAATCTCTGAGAAGAGATTTTGGGTCAGCCAAGGCAAAACAGTCATTTATCAGACGTCTGGAAAGGCCTAAGGACGTCTGATAAGGCTCTAACGGTCATAATCTGCAGTGCCTGATAAGCTAGCCAACAGTCCACTATCTGGACATCTGGCAAGTCCATCAGACGTCTAGTATAAGGTATGGACGTCTGATTTCATCAGACAAAACTAAGTATGTCCAACCTAACAGTTATCAAATGTCTGAAACAACAGTCAGATGTCTTAAAGTACTTTATCGGACGTCTGATTTGGGAATTAGACGTCTGGAAGTGCTGTTTGAACCCTATATTGGTTTTCTAAGTATTCTACAGAAAACCTAAGTATCCTTCGGTTGTGCCGGTGTTCCTAGGACTACTGTTAGGGTTCTTTGAGGCTCTTTAACATAATATTCTAAGGAAAGTAAAAGCAAGAAAAGAGATACAAGAAAGGATAAAATAGAATCTATCCTATTCTTCTTGTCTTCTATCTTCAATCTGTCGCTCCACGCAAACCTCCTCTGTTTTCCATCAAGCTCCTCCAATCCGTCCTGGATGCAAGCTCGAACTCCGTCTAAACACATCCACATTTGCAATTGACCTGAAATCTAGGACTCAAATTGCAAATGTTAAATAACACGTGTTTTGTTATCATCAAAACAAATGATCGTGGTGCTCTAGCACCAACAAATCTCTCCAGCACCACAGCCACAGACACCTCACGCGTGCATCCTACCACCGAACCCCTGCAACCCCGCAGTACTGCCCCACCGCACCCTTGCAAGCGCAAGTGATGTAAACACATTTACACTACTTAAAATGTCTATTTATGCATGTTCTTAAGCATAGGATTGCATTTCATGATATAAATATTGCATAACATGCATCATCTTGCATTTAGAGTAGTTTGAATAAAATGGAGGTTAATTGTCTCCTTTTATGTTCTTGGACAGGGAAAACATTTTACGGGACCTCGGATCAAAGATCCAACCATATGGATGTGATCAGGGCGACGATTGGAGTTCAACGAATCCAAGATCGCCCTAATCAGGCATTCGTAGCATCAGATAGAGACCGGGTTACCCTAGAAGATCAAGGGCCAGGATGGTGTAAATCCGCACTTTAGATGACAAATTCGACCGTACGGATGAATTCGGATCGACGATCGCAGCCCAAAGACACAAAAATCGAGTCAATCCGACATCCGTGGCACCATCTACAACTTCCAGAAGATGGACGGCCAAGATGACGCCACGTGGCGCCATCTCAGCCGCTCAAACGGTCGCTTGCATCTTGTGAAGACCGCGCACCCGTCTCCTCTCCGCCGTTGGATCTCGATCCAACGGCTGCGGCGCGCCCGCGCTGAAGTCAAGCGCTCGACACAAACGCGACCGCAGCGCAGCGGTCGAGCGCTCTAACGAGATGCAGGGACGTGCGTTCGAGCAGCGCCCCGCAGGAATTGGAGCGGTGGCGCAGCTCCAATTGACCGCACGATCGCGATCCAACGGCCGCACGCGCCCGATAGCGTCGACGCGCGATTGGACGCGCGCGTGAACATGCGATCGCACGCACAGGCGGGCGGGCGGCAGCGATGAAGGCGCGATTTTAAGCCTTTGCGAACATGCGTAGGCATTACGCACGCAGGCAACCGAGCGGGAACGCGTGGGCACGGCGGCGACGGCCACGTCGGGGCTTTAGTGACGGATTTATCCGTCACTAAAGACCCCTTATTTATTATTTTGAAGATGTAATGTCTATTTTGCCCCCACTCCTTGCAACTATAAAAGGAGACCCCCTCCATACGAAATTTTCATCCCTTCTTTCTCCTCTCTACCCCTCCAAAGCTCAAGAGAAGCTTGTCCCACACCCGGGATGCTTCTCGCGAGATAAAGTCCAATTTTCGTTCCCCTTCGAAAGTGGATCCCGCGACGACGACGGCGTGCTGCTCCATTCCCGTTCTTCTGCTTTGTCCTCCTTCGTCCCGCTTCGTTCTCTTTCGTCCAGGCGTCATCCCGTCCGGCTCATCCTCCAAGCAACCGTCGAGGAGGATTTCTCTCTCCCTATTCTTTTTACCACTTTCTAGTATAGATTTACTGCTTTCTAGATTAATCTACTCATCCTCCAAGCAATCGTCGAGGAGGACATTTCTCTCTCCATTCTTTTAATGCTTTTTAGAGTAAATTTATAGCTTTCTAGAGTAATTATTTTATGCTTTCTAGTTGTAATGAACAATCTCTTCAATACAAAAATACCTTGTTTATTCTACATCTCATTTTGATTTCTCTGTGTAATATTCTCTTTCTCTCTTACTCTTTCTCTCTCTTCTATTTATTGTAAATAATTAGATGGTTCTAAATTGAATTATTCTGTAACAAATAAAAAGAAACGCGCAGTTTTTAAATCAAACGTTCGCCTCCCTGTGTTCGACCCGGAATTTTAATTTCGGTATAAATTTTATTTGTTGAACACGAATTCTTCGCTTTCGAACTACAACGGCAGATTTTCCAAAACCAATCTCGTTAGCATAGGTTCGTAATCGTTCAACATTTTGGCGCCGTTGCCGGGGAGGCAACGATCTTTGAGTTCTCTTCGCGTTTTGTAACTTACAAATCATTTACCTAACTTTTCTCCTTTCTTATTGTAATTGCAGGTACTCTTTCGAGGCAGGCAAAAGCGGTAGATTGGAGTAAAGTGCTGTAGAAGTTTTTGTGAGTTACCCCCCACCTCCCACCCATTAGATTTCATTTCATCTCATAATAACTCAAACATCAATCAACCTAGGTGTTTTTATAAACTCTAAGGTGAGATTGTTTGTTGTTTGACACCCGTACTCACCCCAACCACCACATTAAAAAGAAAAAATATGTCACAGAGGTACACAACCTCATCTGATTTTCAAACTCAACCGGTAAACCAATCTTAGGAGCCAGTACACACATCTAAACACATAATTAAGTAAAAATCAGATTAGGTAATCATTTGTGTGCCTAATTAAGTGGTGCAACAGGCCAATTGTTTGAGTTGATTGGGCCGCACCACTTCAAATAAAATCAACTCATCAAGTAGCTGCCAATTAGGTTCAACTCTTAGGGATTTACCAGGCACTCCACATTCTTTTTAAACATTAAAGGAAAACATCTTCACCTGTGCTTGCAAAAACTTGGTGTGCTAATGAAACTTGATTGAAATCACCTAAAGTTGAATCCTAAAAGCTACTAAGCAAGATTTGAATCTTAAAATTCACCACATCAAAAACAATCTTGCTTGAAAACCACTGGTTGTGCACTCACACACAAATCAATCAATCATTAAGGGCACAACCCATTTAAAGGGCCCATCACATTCCAAAGCACATTCAAACCTAGCCCTAAATAAAACAAAGTAGACGTTGGCCTTAAGGATTGGACTCGCTCTTCAGAACCCAAAACGAGATTATTTTTGATTAGTCTGTTTCTACTGTTCAATCTGATGTCTAGCTAGGGGAGCAGAGTCAAATGATCGCGGCTGGGGGGTACACTAGGAACCGAAGGCGCAAGCCGAAGGAAGAAGCTTCTCCCCAGTCCCTCCTAACTGGTTGGATTGAACAGACGGAAGAAGATCAAATCATTCCTTTATCTCAAGATGGGTTTTGAGAGTCTGTAGGTCTTTAGGCTAACCTATTTAAGGACAGGTTTGATTGTTTGTATTGCAGGGCACCTTTCTTCCTCCCGTGTATCATGAATCCTTCCACATATTTCACGCATTCCTGCTCTTTCCCTCCTGTTGTAAATTATCCTCAACATAACGATTATCCCAACTTGTATTGTAATCAACCATCAGTTAATTGGGATAATTCAGATTGGGGATACAATTCCGGACCCCCGTGTTTAGGGTCTAACCCTGAACACTTTGATTCTGATTTCTATCCTTCTCAGAGTTACATCGATTATAGATCGTCCTCCTTTTATGAACAACCTAATGCGATCTACAATCAAGAAGGATACACTGATCCTTACCCATCCTCTGATTTCACTGCCTTTAGGTCATCACCATCTTTTGAACAATCTGAAATGACCTATTATCAGGATGGGTATAACGAATCTCAATTCGTTAATTCCTCTACATTGATGTCAAACCCGCCCAACCCTGAACCAACTCATTTGGTTCAGGTTAATCAGGTTCAAGATAAGGTTCTGGCTAACTTGAGGAATATCATTCAATCTTTAGAAGTTCGACCAATACCTTGCATTGAGAGATTGGAGCCCCTGATTGAAATGATTGATGATTTAAACAAGTCTTTGTTGGATTGGCTCCAGGATGTTAAGGATAAGAACCCGGGTGAGTTTCTACTTGGGAAATTAGCGAAATTAAGGATGAGATCCGTGGTTGCTTTGATTCAATCTTGGAATAATTCGCAAGATGAACTCTCTTCAGGAAAGCCAATGACAGAACCCGCTCAGGCACCTGTTGGGGGAGACAAGTGTTATGAGGCTGACCAAATTGAATTAAAGCAACCAATTAAAGATGATCTGATTTCTTCACCTGAGATCCCTAAGCCAGGTTACAAGGAAACGTGTGTCTCCTTGGAACACAAAGTGACAAATGATTTTGGGACATACATTGATACGGATCCTGATGGTGAAGATTCAAGTTGCGAAGTCTCACGCGAGTTTTCTGAACACGATTTCTGTGAGACAATTGGGCCTGAAGAATCTGATAGATCATTTAATAGCCCAATAACTGAGGAAACTGATCTTATTAGGGCACACATTATGGATCCAGAATTGCATTTTCTGGAAGAATCAATTCAATGCCCTGATTATCAGTTACACCCTGTTGAGCTTATTGATGATTCTAATTCTGAGATAATTAGACCCAAGTCAATTTTGATTTTGCCACATCATTTAGACTTGGAGATTTCAGACGGGGTGATGAATATACAAGAGGTCCTGGAATTTGATATGCTGAATGAGGAGGATAGGAGCTGGGAAGTGTTGATTTGGGAAATTAATTTTGGAGGAAATGGAAGATTGAGTCGAAGGGTTCCTTTTAAGCTGAAACCATCAAATCAGAACCCTTATGACATTTGTTTCGAGGATGTTCAACTCAAGCACACATTCAACGATTATCCTTTTGAGCTTCAATTTTCTGTAACCCGACTTTTTGGTCTTGGGTTACATCCTCAGAAATCGCAGGCCCGATCCCGCTTACATTCTGATTTTAGGTTTTGGGTAATTTTTATCCATAACCTAAGATATTCTCGATTATGGGGTGTGGGTCTGCACCACAATCTGGTCCACATCTGTGGACCTCTGCTGATAGGTCATAGGATTCTTCTATTCATTCTAATTCTAACCTGCACATGTGAATTCTTCATTTCTTTTCTTTGTATAGTGTGCCTAGCTGAAGGCACTAAAATCAGCACTTATACTGTTCTTTTTCGTTTTCATCTTGGAGCGGACCAGATATTCACGCAATTCAGGTGCTTTCTACGCTTTTCCACTCTGTTTTATGCCTTTTTAATACAATGAGGACATTGCATTAGATAGGCATGGGGGGGTGGATATTCATCTCTGAATTCATTCGTCAGCTCCGTAGATTTGTTTTATATATAAAAAAAAAAAATCAGAATTAGGAAAGATAATTTGGGTTTAAGAAAATTTTCAATCTTAAGAAATACTACATTAAGATCTGAACACAAAGACCCTTCAGGTCTTTGAACTTAATCAGCCCGTGTATCCACTAAAATGTGGATTTGTTTTGCGAGTTCTCGCCAACTTGAATTTTATTTTAATAGGAGTAAATCATTTTGGGTGATAAGTACACGACTTATCAGCCTGCCCTCTGATGTGAGGGAATTTTGAGTCTTAAGCATCTACACACTTTCTTTGCAGTGACTCGTTGTTCGGCGATTTTAACGGAAATTGGGTAGCTAATGAACCTTCTAGGGTGATATGGCTGGCAAGTTATCATGGGTAACAGCCCATAGGTAGGTTGTCCAGAGCCCAGTCACTAGACCTTTCTCTTTTTGCTGCCTTTAGGTAAATCTTAGACCAGGAAAGCCACCTACTTAAAAAAAAAAAAAAAAAAAAGAGAAAAAAGAAATCAAAAAGGAGAAAAGAATAAAAAGAAATAAGCCACACTTCGCCGCACGAGTATGGCTGGCAAGTTGTCGATGGTAACAGCTCATCGACAGGTTGTCCAAAACCCAGCTCAGAAAATGCACTAAAAATTCCCAAAACGCTTAGGAAGAAGCGGAGAAGTAGAATAAACCGGGGAGATATACACTGGATTCACCCTTGTGTTGACCCCGTTAAAAAATAAAAGTAGGGAGAAAGCTATCGATTGTAAAGATACACCTTTAGGCAGAATTCTTTTTGAGGTCACCTAGAGGCGTAGAAATCTGAAGTCCATTTTAATTGCTGGTCAACGAGTCTATCACAATCACAATAAGATGCTTAAAGCTTAGGGTTCTCATCAAATCTTGGGTGAGTTGAATGGCTGTAGAAAGCCACTCTTAAACCCTAAAATTTGAAAATCCAAAAAAATTAGAAAAGAGTAAAAAGAGAAAAAGAAATTTTTCTTTGAATAAGGCGAGAGCTTGAGGCCGTCTGCATTTTGGTTGATACTCGGGCGCTGTTGTGTCTTTGAGAGTTCAGTTCATAAGTAGCCAATTTTTTTTAATGATTGAAAATAACTCAGGTCCAAATAATCTAACTTAATTCTTTTATAAATAGCATATAGTTTTTGCTAGGGACTAGCAAAAGATAGGCATGGGGGTATGATGTAAACACATTTACACTACTTAAAATGTCTATTTATGCATGTTCTTAAGCATAGGATTGCATTTCATGATATAAATATTGCATAACATGCATCATCTTGCATTTAGAGTAGTTTGAATAAAATGGAGGTTAACTGTCTCCTTTTATGTTCTTGGATAGGGCAAACATTTTATCGGGACCTCGAATCAAAGATCCAACCGTATGGATGTGATCAGGGCGACGATTGGAGTTCAACGACTCCAAGATCGCCCTAATCAGGCATTCGTAGCATCAGATAGAGACCGAGTTACCCTAGAAGATCAAGGGCCAGGATGGGGTAAATTCGCACTTCAGATGACAAATCCGACCGCACGGATGAATTCGGATAGACGATCGCAGCCCAAAGACACAAAAATTGAGTCAATCCGACATCCGTGGCACCATCTACAACTTCCAGAAGATGGACGGCCAAGATGACGCCACGTGGCACCATCTCAACCGCCCAAACGGCCGCTTGCATCTTGTGAAGACCACGCACCCATCTCCTCTCCGCCGTTGGATCTCGATCCAACGGCTGCGACGCGCCCGCGCTGAAGTCAAGCGCTCGACACAAACGCGACCACAGCGCAGCGGCCGAGCGCTCTAACGAGATGCAGGGACGCGCGTTCGAGCCGCGCCTCGCAGGAATTGGAGCGGTGGCGCGCCTCCAATTGACCGCACGATCGCGATCCAACGGCCGCGCGTGCCCGATAGCGCCGACGCGCGATTGGACGCACGCGTGAACGTTCGATCGCACGCATAGGCGGGCGGGCGGCAGCGGTGAAGGCGTGATTTTAAGCCGTCCGATGTCGCGATCGGACGGCTGAGACTTCGCGGACGTGCGTAGGTGTTACGCACGCGGGCAGCCGAGTGGGCGCGCGTGGGCGCGGCGGTGACGGCCACGTCGGGGCTTTAGTGACGGATTTATCCGTCACTAAAGACCCCTTATTTATTATTTTGAAGATGTAATGTCTATTTTGCCCCCACTCCTTGCAACTATAAAAGGAGACCCCCTCCATACGAAATTTTCATCCATTCTTTCTCCTCTCTACCCCTCCAAAGCTCAAGAGAAGCTTGTCCCACACCCGGGATGCTTCTCGCGAGATAAAGTCCAATTTTCGTTCCCCTTCGAAAGTGGATCCCGCGACGATGACGGCGTGCTGCTTCGTTCCCGTTCTTCTACTTCGTCCTCCTTCGTCCCGCTTCGTTCTCCTTCGTCCAGGCGTCGTCCCATCCGGCTCGTCCTCCAAGCAACCGTCGAGGAGGATTTCTCTCTCCCTATTCTTTTTACCGCTTTCTAGTATAGATTTACTGCTTTCTAGATTAATCTACTCGTCCTCCAAGCAATCGTCGAGGAGGGCATTTCTCTCTCCATTCTTTTAATGCTTTCTAGAGTAAATTTATAGCTTTCTAGAGTAATTGTTTTATGCTTTCTAGTTGTAATGAACAATATCTTCAATACAAAAATACCTTGTTTATTCTACATCTCATTTTGATTTCTCTGTGTAATATTCTCTTTCTCTCTTACTCTTTCTCTCTCTTCTATTTATTGTAAATAATTAGATGGTTCTAAATTGAATTATTCTGTAACAAATAAAAAGAAATGCGTAGTTTTTAAATCAAACGTTCGCCTCCCTGTGTTCGACCTGGAATTTTAATTTCGGTATAAATTTTATTTGTTGAACACGAATTCTTCGCTTTCGAACTACAACGACAGATTTTCCAAAACCAATCTCATTAGCGTAGGTTCATAATCGTTCAACAGCAAGGCAGTCTTCCACCACGCGCTTGCAGCTGCGCCCTTGTGCGCAACCACACCCTCTCCAAAGAGAGCACGGTTTATCTTCTCCAGCTTGCCCCACTGCGCACGCTCCAGCCTCTCCCACCACCAGCCCTGTAGGCGCGCCCTTGCAACTCTACTACCAACAGCTTCCACCTACTGCCCACCTTGCAAGCACCCCCACTACAAGCCTACAGCCGCGCCCTCGCCAGCCTGCTGATCGTGCGGCTTACTCAACTCAGTAATTAAGTTAATTTCACTTAATTAGGAGTAGAAAAAGTCACTTAGGTTAACTCGAAATTGTGTCGGTTGTATAGTATAGGGTCGAATTAGCCTAATATTTTAGAAATTTTTACTGGTTGAGTCCAGGTCGTTCACTGGGAGGTATAATTTTTTCTAAGTTCACCAATAATCTTTTATTTTCTTTATATGTTTAGGAGGTATAACTAAGTTGATTTTAAAACATGAATTTTGCCAAAATATTTAAACTATAAAGAATACACAAAATTCCATATGAAAAACATATTTACTCAAATGATGTACTTTATTAACAAGTAAACATGTTTGTTTTCCAATTTTAGTTCCAAAGAAATTAAGGCAATAAAAATTGTTCTATTAAAACATGCCTTATTACAATTATTAAGAACAAAAAGTAATGCACCTTTTTTATCTTGAGCCTCTCTCTTCTCTCTTTCTTTCTCTTCTTTTCCTTTTATTCTCTATCTCGAGCTCGCTTTCTTACCTCTCTTCTTCTGTTCTTAGCTTTTTCTTCTCTTCCCTTAGTCTTCGACTTCCTTAGTGCCTTAGTAGTGCCTGTGCTCTTTTGTTTAGCTGCTGCCTTCTCAACACTTAACTTTAGGTTTCAATACTTAGCCATCAGCTTCTCTGCTTCTCTTTTCTTTTCCTTTAATCCATCAGTTGAACCAAGTTTTTTTTCTTTTTAACCAAAAATTATTTTATTTGCAGCGAGGTCCTTTCGAGGATACACAGCACCCTGAGACCACGGTGGGACCAAACCCTACTCGATCCTCGCCTAATCTCAATTAGGTTTGATTTTGATTTATTTCATTTCGATTCATAGTTTCGAGCCACTCCGGCTCAACCAGCCTCCCAGGCCTCGCCCTCCCAAGGCACACTCTCTCACGCCCAGCCGCAGGCACACATGCCCACACACACATACATATGCTCAGAATAGGTTCAGAATGCTCAGATCGGTAACCGATGCGCCGAGCACTGACGACTAATCATCCTATACAACAAAATCATTTTATCCCCATGCGCGCGCTCAGAAACTGACGATGTGGGACTATCATAACCCCTTCTAGACCCAACTTCAATCATTCATATCTCCCAACTAAGAGCTCCGTTTCAAGTGATTTAAAGTTTGTTGGAAAGCTCTAAGATAGATCTACATAATTGCAGGGTCAATTTAAGGTTTAGATGATATTCTCCGCTTCAATTTGAAAGGTAAAATTTGGGGTTCCTATGGGTTATTACTGCCTGGAAATGGAAATTAATGTCACAGAGTCCTCAGATGGACTTATCTCTCTCATTTAAAGGTCTGTACAGGTTCTTAAATTAATTCTGCATCTACTGGAGTACTTTCTAAGCTCTCAAGACCTTCAGGAATAGCATGAAAGCTCTACACTTCTCTGAAAGCTTCAGAGTTCGAAATTTTCAAACTTTGATTTGTACAACTGACACAAAGAATGTTTCTAATTAATTTCAACTAATTCAAAGGATTAAAACTAAATGATCTGGGCAAGATTCAAGCTCATATTTCAACAAAATATCACTACTGTAAGTTTGGGTTCGAAAATAACCCAAATTGGCAGGGTTCAAATTCTCACACAATTATTCACCTAAGCTCACTTTGATCACTCTTAGATTATCCAACAAGATCCCAGAAATAACTTTAACTCATCAATTCCTTAATTTGAGCTCAGAACTCCAAAATCAAACTCAAGTTAACTGTGAAGGCACAAAATTTTGACTTTCTATTAAAAACTTCTCCACAGGAAATCAAAGCATCGAATAAAGTCTTCTTAACCTCAGGAACTTATTAAGATCTTCAGATAGGTGTTCTAACTCATATTCCTAGGGTTTCAAGCACGTCGCCTGAGGTTCAAAATGACTTTGTTCGTCAGAGCCATTCAGAGGTTGTTACATTACTCTAAGAGTTTAAACAGCTTCAGTGCTTTACATTGAAGCTTCTAGGATCCTTAAATGCTACTTAGATCTCTCTGTCAGACTTCTCTAACTCCGCTGGAGTTGGAGAAGATGAAGTCATATCTACAGCTCCAGACACTTAATCCTCAAATAAACAGCCTTAAAACAATCAGTGATCCATATTACATCATTCTGGAGCTTCTCAAAGAATTCTAAAGGGTGAAGCATAGATTTTGCTCGATGGACCTCGCCAGAGCTCCGGTGAGTCCATAAAATATGTAAACTATACACAGATTGTTTAAACTTACCATTTTTAATCTAGAAGGGATCCTAAGGTTGCAAGGAACCTCAGAATCACATTTCATTCTTCATTTATCTCTTTATTTGTAAGATTTGACAGTGAATTCATTTCTTTAAAAATCTGATTTGAATTAAGCTTAGGACTTGTTTAACCACTCAATTGAGCAGTTAAAACAAGTCAACAGATAATAGCAGTCATAATTATATAGTTAATTAATAGTTTGAACTACTCCTGAGCCACCATTGATAGCGAGGTTAGAAGCTTAATTAAGATTGGGCGTTTAATTTATATGTGATAATAATATGTATTATAGTGTCGATTAGGGTCCATAAGTGGTGGAAAGATGATGAAAGACCCTATGAAGGTGGAATTAGGCCCACCACTGTCACCATGGAGAATGACAGTAGTCGGTGGAGGTGGAATGTGAATTAGGCGATTAGGTGATCAATTAAGTGTTTAAGTGAATTAGAAATGATTATGGAAGATAAAGGAAGGTGGACAGCGATTTTAAAAGATGAAACTAAGGCTCTGGCGAACTCAAGGAGTTCGCCGGAGTCAGAGAAGATAAACACTGAAATTGTAAAATTGCATCTAATCTACCTACCTAAACTACCTACCTAACTAACAAAGCTAACCTACTCCTACCCCTACCTAATCTACTATTACCTGGACGAAGGGGTCAATAGGGTTCTGCCAAAATCTCATGGCGGACGACGAAATTAGAGGGTGGAAGAAAGATCTCTGGAGGGCTGATTTGAGGTGGAGTAGAGGATTCCTTTGGTCGGCGGCTGTGTCAGAGATGCGGAAGACCATGGCAGATCTCCTCGGCTGATCAGAGTGGATAGAGGAAGTCGGAAAATGAAATGGAAAGTTGTCGGAGTTTTCGACGAATAGCCTATTAGGTCAGCTGTAGTGTTAAAGGAGGGAAGGAAGCCAACTTGAGTGAAATATGAGGGGTAACAGGGTATTTATAGTAGTTGGCGGCGAAGAGAATGGTGCGGTCTGGTCGAAGAAGGAGCTTGAGGGGATTAACCTTCGGCGTCGTCTCTGACGACAGTGAGGTTATCTCCCACTGGAAATTAGGATTTCCGATTAATTCAGACTGATGGATGAAGAGGAGGTGGTGAGCGCAAGCTGCAAGAGCTTCGATAAAGAAGGATGATGTCGATAGGGTGGTAATCGTGTGGTGGCGTGACTCTCCGTCGCCAACCGTTCATTTGGCTGAAGAAGAAGGAAAGGAACTTAAAATAAAATAAAACTTAAGGACCTGTGTGAGAAATAAGGACCCAATTGTAATGAATATTAAGGACCAAAATGTAAACCCAAGTTTTGAAGGTTTATTTTAACTTAGATCTTTTTCAACTTTTTATATATGTTAGTAAATAAGGTAAATATTATATTTACACCTTGAATTTACATTTTTAACCTTTTTATATTAATTTATTAGATTAAATAAAATTACTTAAGTTATTATATACTTAGGTATACATTATATTTAAGTTACTTAGCTTATTAATTAAAGGAATGATTAATAGGATTTCAAGTCCAATTATTAACTAAATTATTAATTGAATGATAAAATGTCATTTTTAGCTTACTTTAAGGTCCTTGACTAAATATCCCTTATTCTATAATTAACCCTTATATATTCATAACCTTAGCAAATTAACTAGGAAGACTAGTTAATTAGGGGTAATTAGAGATCATGATTGTCTCATCACCTACCCCACCATGCACATTGCCACAGCCATCACAGCCCTACAAGCGCACCGTTGCCACAACCACCGCGTGCTCTGCAAGCATGCCTCCAGCGTGCAGCACCCTCAGTAGACCACCCACAAGCAGCCGCACAGTCGCAGCCAAGCACGCCCGCAAGCAGTGCAATGCCCTCGCGCACTCTTGTGCTGCCCTCGCACATCCTTGTGTGCGCGCCTATAGCGCAGCCGCACACCCTGTAGGCAACAGCACTTCATCTTCTCTGTCAACAGGCTGGTGCTCTCCTCGACCATCCAGCTGCCACGTCACCACCATCATGAAGCACTCGACGAGGTGCACCATCCCGGGGACTCTCACTGCCAACCGCGCATGACCATTCAAGTGAGGGAAAGAGAGGAGAAATCCTTTATTTTTGCCCCAATTAAAATTTACTTTGCATGCCATTGCCACTTTAATATTATTATTTTATTCAGGCCATATTGCATGGATGCATTTATAGTTTCATGAATTTGCTTAACTTGTGTTATGTGCATCATTCAACATTGAAATTCAAATCAGATTTGCATGCAAGCCAAATTTTCATGATATGCCACTACACATGCATCATATACATATTTTTGGAAGCTTAATTCCTGATGTGAAAATTGCATAAATAGCCTTGAACTTCTAAGGAAATTGCAAGCTCCATTTAAAGTAGCTTATTCCTCGCATTGAAGTTGCAAAGTTGTCTACAAACATTATAATCCTCTACTCGTGAATTTATTGGTTCTATTCCTCCCTGTGGATGCGACATTTTTATTGTGGTTAAATTTGATATTTATTTTAACTTTTGATTGAGAGATTTTCCACCACATAAAACACAACGACAAGTCACTTTATTGCTAACATCTTGATAAATAAGAGAAAATCTCGCTGTCAAATGGCGCCGTTGCCGGGGAGGATACAGAGACAATAGATTCACTTTATTATTTGTTAATATTCTACGTTACATAATTATCTGATGATTTTTTTTCTATCTTATTGTGTGAGGAATCCGACGAGGCGTAATAGAGCGGCAACATCAATCTCGAGCTAAGCCACACGAGGAAAAGATGTAGGAGACCTGGATCCCACTTTGACAAGGGATTCTCCATCATCACAAAATTTATTTCCGTCTTCTCGCCCATGTAGTAATTAGGGATGAATTTTTGGGGTTCTGTCCCCACATTCTATAGCTACTAGGGTTTACATTTTTCTACGTGCATGATTCCATTTTCTACTTGCTTGCCTTTAAAACAAACAAAAGAAAATACCGAGCTGCCTATTTAGGAGTTGCATGCCCTTAGGTGCGTGCATTTAGGGGTGATTGAGCAGCACATTAGATCTTATTATTGCATTGCAAGCATATTAGCACAAAGATTGCTGGAGACAGGTATACCTTTCTAACTTTTGCATCCAGCCCCTGTTCACGCATTTGCATTCAAATTAAAATTCAAGACCACCAAGTTGTTTGAATTTACTAATTCAGTGGTCCCAAAACTAAAAGTGGGACTGATAATTAGATTCGAACTTAAAATCAATTCACATTTGAGCCGATTCTAAGGGACTTGCCTACATTTTCAGAAAAAAGGGAAACAATTATATTACATCAAAAAAAATAGAAGAGAAGAGAAGAAGAAAAGAGAAAGAGAAAAGAAAAAGAAAAGCATCCAAGTTTGTAACATTGTATCTGAGGCAACAAAAACACCTATCACGATCCACCAAATATGACCCATACCTACCTTTCAGTATTTCTGATCGCTCGAATACTGGCTGAGGACTCTAACTTAGTTGTAGAGTTATTAGGACTTTAATTGAAGTGTGAATGCCATGTGAGGCCACCAAACAGTGAGTACAATTACTAAATCTGGCGAGATTTGTGATCTTATAAAGAAAAGAAAGAAAAGATTGAGTGCCAAGGAACATCAAGAAAGCACAGTTGTTTAGCCTCTCTTTGAGTTGACTTGTCTAATAATCTAGAGAACTAGAGTCTGTAGTACTAGACTACATGTAGCACCAGATGAGTGTGTGCCACCAAATACAAATCCATTGAACTCGATATCACCTACCTAAGCTTGAAGTTGGGGTCAATTTACAAATTATTTTCTGCTTTATCCTCGAGGGAAGTAGTTGCCTATCCTGAAAGAAATATTTACTAAGGGATAAGTATGAATTGCAAATGCAAATTGGCTTTTCACTTGGATCTGTTACCTAAGCTATTATCATGGCACATTTGTCTGGATCACTAAAGTTTTGAAATAAAAAAATAAGAAATCTTCTAATTACTTCTATTATTTTTCATTTTTGCTAGGGACTAGCAAATCTTAGGCGTGGGGGTATTTGATGAGTCCATTTTAATGGACTATCGTTACACCTATGTAATTCTATTCCAACATTTTATGTTTGTTAATAACCACATTAGGTCATTAAATGATTGCATGCATCATTATTTAAGTTTACATTTATTCTATAACATATTATGTAATTATTTTATTGTAGGAATAATCTGTGCAAAGAAAAAGGTGGTGAAGAGATATTTCCCCCACAAATCTCTCAACCTCTGCGCAGCCTCAATGACTCCATCAATAGCCACCGGCCAAGTTTAGTAAGCGATTTGAAAATCCCTTAACTTGCGCCAGGGGGAGGAGAAAAAGGAAATAGTTGAGGGCTTGGAAGGGAAATCCATCGGGGAGAAGAGACTGCGTGCACTATGTAGAAGCCATGCACGATGCATCTAGCCTGCCTGCAAGCTCTCCAACACCACAACCACAGGCTCCTCGCGCACGCATCCTTCCACCGTACGCCTGCTGCTCCACAGTATTGCCTCACCGTGCCATTGCAAGCGTAAGGTAGTCTTCCATCGCATGCCTGCAACCGTGCCCTTGTGCGTAGCCACAACATCTCCAGTGAGAGCGCAATTCATCTTCTCCAGCCTACCACACCATGCACGCTCCATCCTCTCCCATTACCCGCCCTGTAGGCGCGCCCTTGCAGTGCTACTACCAATAGCTTCCACTATCTGCCGACCTTGCAAGCGCCCCCACTGCAAGCCTGCAACCGCACCCTCGCCAGCCTGCCCCATCGCGTGCACCGCCACAACCATCGCAGCCCTACAAGCATGTCGCTGCCACAACATCCATGCGTTTTGCAAGTATGCTTCCAGCATGTGGTGCCCTCACCAGACTGCTCCCAGGCAGCCACACGGCTGTAACCAAGCACGCTCACAGGTAGTGCAGTGCCCAACCACTCTTGTGCTGCCCTTGCATGCCCATCGCGCAGCCGTGCACCCTATAAGCAGTAGCTCTTTATCTTCTCCATCAACAGGCCAATGCTCTCCTCCACTGTCCAACTGCTGCCGGCCACCTTCGGCAGCCACGTCGCCACCATTGCAAAGCACTTGAGGAGGTGCACCATCCTGGCGACTCTCGCTACCAACCACACACGACTGTTCAAGCGAGGAAGAGAAAAAAGAAATGCTCTATTTTTGCCCCAATTAAAATTTACATTCCATGCCATTGCCACTTTAATGTTATTATTTTATTCAGGCCACATTGCTTGGATGCACTTATAGTTTCATGAATTTGCTGAACTTATGCTATGTGCATCATTCAACATTGAAATTCAAATCAGATTTGCATGCAAGTCAAATTCACATGATATGCCACTACACATGCATCATATACATATTTTTGGGAGCTTAATTCCTTACATGAAAGTTGCATAAATAGCCTTGAACTTTTAAGGAAATTGCAAGCTCCATTTAGAGTAGCATATTCCTCGCATTGAAGTCACGAAGTTGTCTACAAACATTATAATACTCTACTCGTGAATTTATTGGTTCTATTCCTCCTTGTGGATGTGACATTTTTATTGTGATTAAATTTGATATTTATTTTAATTTTTGATTGAGAGATTTTCCACCACATAAAGCATGACATATCACTTTATTGCTAACATCTTCATAAATAAGAGAAAATCTCACCGTCAATACATGGGCAGGAGGGTGCCACATGGTGCATATTGGGCCATTGATCATCAGATCAATGGCCAGAACTTCTTTGGCTGGTTGAGGGAGCTCCGGATGTTGGATTTAAGTGATTCTGAGTCCATTGGACTTCATTCATCGATCTAAATCCATCTATGTGGTCTGTTTGCTCATCTAAGGCCTATTTCCACATGAACTCGTACAAATGGTCATTAAACATTGATTTATAAGAAATCCTAATTCGCGATGCTTGTAGTGCTCCAATGCTGATTATGGTGTGTTATTAGTGCACATATATCCTCAAGATAAACCCTGGTTGATGAAATTATCATCGTCGAATGTACAGTTATCAGCGTCTGCCAGGTTTTCTAGACATTTGGAAAGAGATTAATGACATGCCTTGGTAATCTATGAGTTGAACTTTGGTTTTTGATAAGTGTGAGCAAAATAAATAGGCAACTGTCCATTGTTAGACATCTGGTGATATGTGCAAACATCTAAAAGTGTATTTTCCCATTATACTAACACATTAGAGAAAAAATGGGCATTTCAGTCTAACGGTTGGTTTAAGGATGTCCAGGCTATGTGTTGTACATCTGGATAAGGCTATGGACATACGATAGAAGGTTGCTTCGACTGATGCCTAAGTGGCGAGAATGTAAAGGCAAGGCTATAGGAAATTAGATATCTGAAACAATTATTAGACGTCTTAGAGTTGAAAATCAGATGTCTGACAGTTGTGTTGGACGTTTGATTTTTGTCTTAGTATTAGGTTTTTTCTTCTAATTTATCCTAAGTGTAGAGAGCCTAAGTTAGCTATTTATAAGTTATGTTTTGGGGGCTCTTTACAATATCTCTAGACTCAAATAAAATAAAGATTACAACCTTCAAAAGTTTCCCTAAAAAGCCAAAGACCTATGAGAAGACTTATACTAATCTACTCTTCACACTTTTAATCATCTGACTTGGAAAACTCCATGAAACCTGCAATTTTGTTATTACAGAGAAAAATATGCTTTGCCTAAGCTTTAACTCTTTTTCTTTGTTTTGTAAAATAATCAAAATATTATTTACGAGGGTTTGAACTAACATATAACACCTACCCTCCCTAGTATTCCACTAAATATAGGTACCACCATTCTTTGAACAACCTGAAATGACCTACTATCAGGGAGGACCCCAAGAACCTCAATATCTTGATTCCCCTAGATTTAACCCGAACCCACCCAACCTTGAACTGAACCATTCGATTCTGGTGAACCAGGTCCAGGATAGGGTGCTGGCTAACTTGAGGAACACAATACAATCTTTAGAAGCTTAGCCAACACCATGCACCGAAGCATTGGAGCCCTTTGATTAGCCCATATTTGTGGGCTATTTAAGTATTTAAGTGTCTAGATATTTAGTTAATTTTAACATTTAAATAGCATACATTAGGATGTAAATAAATTAATTCATATTTTTATCTTAAGTGCATAATTCATGCATTTAGAATTAACCTAGGGTTGCATACATTTAATTACTTAATTAATTAGGTGCACTATTTTAATTAACATAGAAGTTAAGGAGTTATGTATAAATAACCCTAATTACTTTATTCTTTTCTTCTTCTTCTCCTTTGCAAGTAACTCCTCCGTCTCCACCTCCTCCTCCTGCGCATCACACTGATTCTATGGTGGTTTTTGAATTTGAAATCTTTATAGCAGTGGCTACAAAAGAGAAGGAAGAGCTATCATTCAAAGGGAGGTCCCCACCCCTTTGTCCCTCACTGTGTGTAGAGAACCTTGCTTCTCATCCATTCCATACCACCGACCTCCCACCGCGGTAGTGTGACTCCACCACCGTGGGCATGTGGGGTGACAGCCCACACCGGCAAGAGTCCCTGCAACTCCTCATACCGCGTGCCCTCACCTCAGCCAGCAACCCACGCCAGCCTACACGCCCGTGCCTTCACCAGCCTGCATGCCCACGCATTCACCTCCAGCACACCCACCTCCAGCACACACGCCAATGCCTGCACGCCCTTGCCTAGCGCGCCTGCCACCCGCACACCTTCACCAGCCAGCACGCCTGCGAGCCCACACCCCACGCATGTCCTCCAGCAGTGCCTTCACCATGCCCCAACACCCTCACTTTAGAACACTCCAGCTCCTCCTTGCCAACCTGTAGCCGGCACCAATAGACCCCCAGGCGTGCTTGTGCACCCCACAGAGCGCCGCTCCTCCACGCACCTACTCCCCGCGCACGCCTGCAGTGCCTACAGTGCTCGGGCACTGCCCCTCCTTGCACCTACAGCACGTTCGGCCAGCAGTAGCATCCTCCATCGCCACCACTTCCTTCCTTCGGCAGGCTATCTCTAACCACCATCCATGGAGTTGCCACCACCATTAGGTACGGATCAAAGAGGGCTACCACTGGTCACCAACTTGCCATCCATCTCTCCTTCATCTGTGCACAAGCTCCACCTGAAGCTAATCCCCTGTTTCAACTTCAATTAATAATTACATTTCATGCCATTTCCACAAAAATGAGTTTTGATTTATCATTATTTTATTGTGGTGAATTTATGCCTTCATGCTCATGCCTTTAGGGATTTGTTAAACCTTGTTATTCATCTCTATGTGCATTGAATTTAATTTTGAATCACATTTTCGTATGCGTGCAAGTGAATAGTACATGGCATACCCTTGGACATGGATAATTTTATGACATAAAAATTACATTCACACCCCTTGACTTGTCCATAAATTTAAGGTTTACTTTCAGAGCTACATAGGCATTGTTTGATCTAGCGAATAGTTTAGCGAACTTGATTTTGACCTAATTGCGAGTTAAATTAAGTTGTTGCCTCCCTGTGGACACGACCCACTCTCCTGTGAGTGGTTTAACTTTAATTTTAATTATTTTGTTAAGTGGTTTTCCACAACTTTTATCCTACAGTGGCAAATCATCTTAATACATTATTCGAAAGTGAAAATCGACTTATGAAATGGAGACGTTGCCGGGGAGGCAACAGATGCAATAATTTCACCTCATTTTTATTTCTAATTAATTCTTATTGCACAGTGATCTGACCATTTTTTTTTTTGTGCGAGGAATTTGAGAGAGGAATTTGAACGAGGAGTTTGAGAGAGGTGATAGGCACATCTAGGAGAAGACATCGACCTTGAGCGGTGCTTACACGTAGGGAAGATGAAGGAGACCTGGATCTCGCCTCCATAGGAGATTCTCTGGGTCATAAGTTTTATTTCTATTTTCTTTCCCTTGTAGTAATTGGGGCTGATTTTCGGGAGCTTGTTCCCTTTTCTTTAGATTTAGGTTTTTAATTTATTTTATGGATTGTTTACCCTTAATTTGCTTGTGCATAAGTAGCTAAAAAAAAAATAAAAAAAAAAACACGAGATACCTGCTAGAAGCTGCCTGTCATTAGGTCGAATCATTTAAGATTGAATGAGCAGCATCTAGATTTAATTCTTATCTTGCATATTGCATGAAGATTGCTGGAATCAGGTATGCACTTCTAACTTCGCATTTCTACCTGTCAAGAAAATGCATTTGGATTAATTTTTAGACCACATAATCTATCTTGAAGCAATCTAATAAAGTGGTCACATTTAATTCTTGAAAAAGGACTAATTAAAAGAGGGACATTTAAAAATCAAGGTCTTGATTTTCAAACGTGGCGTGTGGATCAAAATTCAAAATCTTTTTGCAATGTATGCACACTTATATCTCTTGCACCACGGCACACATTTAGACACTCCTAAGTCTTGGAACTACTAGGACGAGAGCCCTCCTACCGTTGGATTCTGAAGTGTTCGAAACTTGAGATCAAAGGTTTGCAAATCCAAAGAGGGGGATGCCCTATCACGGATTTTTGGGGGTAGTTGAGAAGCACCGTGAAAGCACAGCTTCAAAGGAAGGTCTAGGTCTACTTGCATCCCTCGATCTTCCTTATTTGGATTTGCTCTACCAATTGATATTTAGGGAAGAACACCTAAGCTCCAACTAGGTCTTTTTTAGGCATTTCGAAGGTTGGCAAAAGGCGCATAATTGACTGGGCAACTTGCTTTGTCACCTACAATTTGAACTAAATTCAAAAGCCTAAATTTTTAAAGATCGAACAAGTCCTTTTGAATTGTGTTTGTAGTGCATGCTTGGTAGGCGTTCTCTTAGGAGACAACTTGTGTTTGATCCTGAACTTGAAAGAATCTTAAGAAGAAACCTTCCAAGTGTAGAAATGGCCGGTCAAAGGAGCCTTAAGGAATATTTCATTCCAACCAATGAAGCTTGCCCTGCAGTACGTAGACCTGGAGGGGACAATCCTTATGAGATCAAAAGCAGTACCATATCCTTGCTGCCCTCCTTTTATGGTACTACTAGAGAAGACCCTTACAAGCATATATAGGAATTCATCAAGGTCTGTTCCACGGTGAAGCTGCAGGGTGTTAGTGATGACATTCCAATGCGGACCCTCTTGCCCTTCTCCCTTAAGGACAAAGCCAAGTATTGGTATCACGCCCTTGATGATATTAACACTTGGGATGTCCTGAAGAAGGAGTTTTTGAAGAAGTACTTCCCTATGAGCAAAACAAAACTTTTTAGGAGGGAAATTATGAGTTTTGTTCAAAAGGATGGGGAAGCTTTCCATGATGCATGGGAGCGCTTTAATGACTTGCTGAGACTTTGCCCACATCACTAGGTGCCTAAATGGCAACTGGTTGAAAGGTTCTACATCGGACTTAATGATTTGCATAGGCAAACTGTGGATGGTGCCTATGCAGGAACCTTTCTATCGAAGACTGAGGATGAAGCTTGGAACCTTTTTGATACTTTGAGTGAGAATTCTATTCACTTGAATTCTACCTACATGGATAGAAAACCCACTCTCATGCAAAGAAAGTTGGAGGCGAATGAGGCAAGGGACACCAAGAATTTAGCCTATCAGATTCAATTATTGAATCAAAACATGGAAAGGCTTATGTCGAGCCTGAGTCAATTCGTTTCTAACACCTCCACATCCCAAGCTTCCAAGTGCTCAATTTGCCAAGGCAATGCACATGCCACTGTGGATTGCCACTTGGCCTCACAATTCCCTGAGCTTATAGAAGCGGATCTGAATGCCGCTCAAGCGTTCCATCCTAAACCTCATAATGACCCTTTTTCCAACACTTCTAATGAAGGATTGAGGAACCACCCAAACTTTTCATGGAGACAAGAAAATGTCTCAAATTCTGGGATTTATAAACCACAATCCTTTCAAAACCATCAAATGAACCAACCTCAGACCTTTGCCCAACATAAGACCTCTGAGATGGATGAATTGAAGGCAATGTTGAGAACTATGCAAGAAAGTCAAAGTGCCATCATCCAATCTCTTGACAAGGCTATACATGAGATGAAATCACAAATAGGACACCTTGTTGAGGCCATTAGACAGAGGGAAACTAGGAAGCTCGCCAGTGCTGCTGGGGAGAATCATAAAGGAAAAGGGATTGTCTTTTGGGAGCATGCTCAGGCAGTGACTATTCTGAGGAGTGGGAAAGAAATTTCCAAACCCGATGCTCCTATAGCCTCACCCCCTAAAAATCCATCCACCCCAACTTTCAACCACACCGGAGAAGACTTGCCCAAATCTTCTCCGCTTGAAATCACCTCGTCGGAAGAAGTTGCCCCTATTGCACCCGTTACTCGACATGACAACCCTTCTACCCAGAGATCGAGAGTGCCCTTTCCAGAGCACCTATCCACCTCTAGGTAGACTTCTACTGGCTCATCTAGAGACAAAGATAAGATGGATGAGATCATGGAAACTTTCAAGCAAGTGTAGATTAACCTGCCCTTGCTTGAAGCTATCAGGTAGATTCCGTGTTATGCCCGCTTCTTAAAGGACCTGTGCATGAAAAAGCGGCAATCTAGGAAATAAGTCCAATCAAAAGTTATCTTGCCTGATTCTGTTAGCTCAATTGTTCAACATGGCACACCCCCAAAAATTAAGGACTCAGGAGCCCCGTACATCTCAGTTGTTATTGGTGACATACAGATTGATGAGGCTCTACTTGATCTGGGTGGGGGGGTGAACATCATTTTGAGCTATGTGTATGAACAACTTAGTGGAGTCAATCTTAAGCCTAGCCCTGTAATCCTCCAAGTTACAGATTGATCACTTAAGACACCACGGGGAATTTTGGAAGATGTCCTTGTAAGAGTAGAGGATTTCTTCTTTCCTGTTGACTTCTTAGTTTTGGACACCGACCCTACCAACAAGCCAACCAAACCCTTGATCATTTTGGGCTGCCCCTTCCTTGAAACTTCACATGCTTCAATCAATTGCAATACTAGGGCATTGAAAATGGGCTTTGGGAATAGGAAAATCTAGCTTAATGCATTTGATGCTTACAAACAAGTCGGACTTAAGGATTGTTCTCAAGTTGAGGTGGTAGATGACCTGATTGAAGTGGCAACCCCTGCAATGTTATGTGATGACCCCCTTCAGCATGTCATGCTAAATGAGCATTCCCATCTCTTGGAGGAATGAGAAGGGCATATACTTGAACTTGAGGAGTTGCTGGGTGTTTTTGCTGAGTCTCTTCCCATATCATCTTTGCCCAAGGTAGATCTGCTACCTGAAATGGGGACATCTATTATGAAACCCTCAACCATACAAGCCCCCTACCTTGAGTTGAAACCCCTCCCTGACACTCTCAAGTACGTCTTCCTAGGTGCCAATGATACGCTCCTCGTTATCATTTCGACTGTGCTATCTGAGGCACAGGAGGGAGCCCTGATTCAATGTTTGTGTCTAGGCACAAGGAAGCTATTGCTTGGAGCATTGCTGACATTAAGCGTATAGACTCTACACTTTGCATGCACCACATTTATACTGATGACTCCATCAAGCCATTTAGGGACATGCAGAGACGTCTGAACCTAATATGAGGGAGGTGGTTAAAAGGAAATCCTGAAGTGGTTGGAAGCTAGGATCATATATCCCATTGCAGATTGTAAATGGGTAAGTCCTATTCATGTGGTGCCAAAGAAGGTAGGCTTTACTCTGGAATTTAACGACCAAGGTGAACAAGTTGTCACTAGATCCTCAACTGGATGGAGGGTCTGTATTGATTACCGTAGGCTGAATACCGCTACCCAGAAGGATCACTTTCCCTTGCCTTTTTTTGATCAAATTCTCGAGCAATTGGCAGGGAATAAGTATTGTTGCTTTCTCGATGGATATTTTGGGTACAACCAGGTTGTAGTCTTCCCTAATGACCAGGAGAAGACGACATTCACGAGTCCTTATGGTACTTTTGCATTCAGGTGTATGCCATTTCGATTATGTAATGCCTCTGCAACCTTCCAGCAGTATATGATGTCTATTTTTTCAGACATGATTGACGAGTGTGTTGAAGTGTTTATGGATGACTTCTCCATTTATGGCTCATCTTTCGACCAGTGTCTCCTACACCTGGACAATGTGTTGAAGCGATGTAAGGAGATTGGTTTAGTCCTCAGCTTGGAGAAAACTCATTTCATGGTACAGAAATGAATTGTACTTGGGCATGTTGTATCTGAGTGAGGTTTGAAAGTAGATAAAGCCAAGATTGATTCTATTTCCAAACTCCCATTGCCCACGAATGTCAAACAGATTAGATCCTTTCTGGACCATGCTGGTTTTTATAGGAGCTTTACTAAAAATTTTAGTAAAATTTCTAGGCCACTTTGGGACTTGTTGGTGAAGGAATCTTCAATTTTGATTCAAAGTGTGCCGAGGCCTTTCAAACACTGAAAGAGTCCTTGATCTCTGCGCCTATTCTCCGAGCTCCTGATTGGACACTCCCATTTGAGCTGATGTGTGATGCTTCGGATTATGCAGTGGGAGTAGTCCTTGGACAAAGGGTTGAGGGAAGACCTCATGTGCTGTATTATGCCAGCAAGACATTAACCGAACCGTAGCAAAACTACACCATCACTGAAAAAGAATTACTTGTTGTAGGTTTTTCTCTGGAGAAGTTTAGGCCTTATCTTCTTGGGTCTAAGGTGGTTATTTTCACTGATCATGAGGCAATGAAACATCTCAATGCTAAGAAAGATTCTAAGCCACATTTGATTAGGTGGATCCTACTCCTTCAAGAATTTGACTTTGAAATACGTGAAAAGAAAGGAGTAGAAAATGTTGTGGCTGACCACCTATCTTGCCTTCCACTTAATAACTCTCTTTTCGGAGACATCCGCGAGACATTTTCCGATGAAACCTTGATGGCGGTAACACCAACTTTACCTTGGTATGCTAATACCGTAAATTACTTGGTCATTGGAGAAACTCCTGGCTCTTGGGATGAGCAGAAAAGAAAGAGATTCATTTCCCAAGGAAGATATTTTCATTGGGAAGAGCCTGAATTATTTAGAATTGGACATGACCAAGTATTGAGACGTTGTGTACCTGAAGAGGAACAATAAAGTGTGCTGAGTTTTTGCCATGAACTTCATTGTGGAGGACACTTTTGTGCTAAGAAAACTAGTTTTAAAGTTCTCTAGTCTAGTTTTTGGTGGCCTTCATTATTTAAGGATTCTCATAATTTTGTTAAGGCCTATATTAAATGTCAATGGACTAGAACGATAGGGAAAAGGAATGAAATGCCTCAACACCCTATTCAATCTGTTGAAAGTTTTGATGTGTGGGGAATTGACTTTATGGGCCCCTTGCCTTTGTCTCATGGTTATGAATATATCTTGCTGGCAGTTGATTATGTCTCTAAATGGATAGAGGCCATTCCTACACACACAAATGACCACTCTGTGGTTTTGAAATTTGTGGAGGCCAATATCATATCTCGTTTCAGCTGCCCCAAGACCATTATAAGTGATGGGGGACCTCATTTCCGAAAAAACCACTTCAATCGACTAATCAGGAGTCTGGGAGTGACTCACAAGGTCGCTACCCCTTACCATCCAAAGACGAGTGGCCAGGTTGAAGTGTCGAATAGGGAGATAAAAAATATTTTAGAAAAGACCATTAGACCTGATAGGAAAGACTGGTCCAAAAAGCTCGATGATGCTTTGTGGGAGTATCGAACAACCTATAAGACCCCTTTGGGTACTTCTCCCTTTCAGATTGTGTATGGGAAAGTGTGCCATTTACCTATTGAGTTGGAACATAGGGCTATTCGAAGTGTTAACATGGATTTAGAAAAGGTGAATAAGGCACGACTTCTGGAATTAAGTGAGCTTGAGGAGCTGAGGAATGATGCTTATGACACCTCTCAAGCTTATAAAGAAATAACTAAGGTATTGCATGATAAGTATATACTTCGAAAGACCTCTGAGCCCAACCAACACGTCTGGCTTTTCAATTCTAGACTTAAGCTTTTTCCTGCGAAGTTAAAATCTCATTGGGATGTGCCTTACATAATCACTAATGTGTTTCCACATGGAGCTGTGGAGATTAAAAGCCCTTCCTCTTCAGCAACTCCCTCTATCGTCAACAGTCAATGGTTAAAACCATACATTACTTTGGATGGCCATCTGGTTGATGAGGTCACTCATGAGGAGCCTTAGCTCCTACCATTCCTTGCCTCAGGTAATATCTTCCTTTAACTGTTTTTATTTCCAATGACATTGTTTGAACCAGGCATGGGGGAGAGGACCTGAGGCATTTGTTTATAGCATGTCTACATTTTGCATTCATTCATGCATATTGCATTAAAAAAAAAAATTTTTTTGAGCTTAACTGGCTAAGCCCTGAATTCTTAAGCAAATCAGAACTCTAGGTTAAACTAAGTTGATTCCAGGGTTGAACTTTAGAAGCTAAGTGAGCTACTATCTTTAGACCTTTAGGGTCCTTTCTGGACTTAAAACCTTAAATAGGAGTTAAGTTGCGGACCATTCCTCAAGAGGTTGAGGAAGGAAAGATAGGGATTGACTTAAAAGGTGGGGTAGTACCTGGAGTCTTGTTCTACCTTTTGGTTTATGGGTCCTTGTAACCCAAGCATCCAAATTTCACACACTTGGTCTTGTGTAACTGATCACCCTAATTCCCTTCTTAAAAGAAATTTGGTTGTCTTAGTTTTGACTTAGGAGAGGCTTGAAAACACAATTTGATTGGAAGAGTTCCTGCCGCAAGAGAGGTGGAGTATATACTCACCTTGAGGATGCGATGATAACATATTACCTCAGTGCTTGTCTTTTAGGATATCCATCCTACTGGGGGCAAGTAAGAGCATTGTACGATTCAGGTACCATCGGCGACCCTATCTCGAAGTGCCGATTGCCACAGGCCTGAATTCGCTTAAGAAATCCATGGGCGATACTATCTCAAAGTGTCGATTGCCAGGAGTTCTTAGGGTCGCTATGGGCGGTGCTATCTCGAAGCATCGAAAGCCAGGCACCCTTCGAGATACGGTGATGGGGACAATGATTTCGACACAAACCATTTTGATAGTAGATCTGAGGTTAGACTTAGAGGAATCAAACTAAAGAAAGAAATATATATATATAAATCCTTTTTCCATTCTAGGTTGGCAGCCATACCAACCTCAAATAACTTAGACCATTGCACATGTACGAATGCTTTAATCTCACGGATCAACAAACCTTAGGGTAGAGTGAGAAATTAGGGAAGCTTGTGCCTGCAACTCAACTTTAGCCAACCTAGTTTGTAACTTAGCAACTACTTGGGAACCTTAGCTCTAAGGTATGAACTTAATATGTTTCTAAAGGAAGACCGATTGGGTTGGCTAGTCTACTTGGAGTGCCAGGTTTTGCTTGTATTTTCTAGAGACTAGCAAAAACTAGGCATGGGGGTATTTGATCAGCCCATATTTATGGGCTATTTAAGTATTTAAGTGTCTAGACATTAAGTTAATTTTAACATTTAAATAGCATACATTAGGATGTAAATAAATTAATTCATATTTTTATCTTAAGTTCATAATTCATGCATTTGGAATTAACCTAGGGTTGCATACATTTAATTAGCTAATTAATTAGGTGCACTATTTTAATTAACATAGAAGTTAAGGAGTTATGTATAAATAACCCTAATTATTTTATTCTTTTCTTCTTCTTCTCCTTTTCAGGTAACTCCTCCATCTCCGCCTCCTCCTCCTGCGCATCACATTGATTCTACGGTGGTTTTTGAATTTCAAATCTTTGTAGTCGTGGCTACAAAAGAGAAGGAAGAGCTACCGTTCAAAGGGAGGTCTCCACCCCTTTGTTCCTCACTGTGCATAGAGAACCTTGCTTCTCATCCATTCCATACCACCAGCCTCCCACTGCAGCAGTGCGACTCCACCACCGTGGGCATGTGGGGTAACAGCCCACACCGCCAAGAGTCCCTGTAACTCCTACCACGTGCCCTCACCTCAGCCAGCAACCCACGCCAGCCTACATGCCCACACCTTCACCATCCTGCATGACTGTGCCTTCACCTCCAGTGCAGCAACCACCAGAACACACGCCAATGCCTACACGCCCTCGCCTAGCACGCCTGCCACCTGCGCGCCTTCACCAACCAACACGCATGCATGCCCATGGCCCGCACGCGTCCCTCAGAAGTGCCTTCACCACGCCCCAGCACCCCCGCTTCAGAACAGTGCAGCGCCTCCCTGCCAACCTGCAGCCGGTGCCAACAGATCCCTCGGGCATGCCTATGCGCCCTGCAAAGCACTGCTCCTCCACGCACCCACGCCCCTGCAGCGCCTGTAGTCCCCGCATGCTTCCCATCCTTATGCCTGCAGCACACACAGCCAGCAGCAGCATCCTCCACCGCCGCCACGTCTTTCCTTCGGCAGGCCAGCTCCGACCACCATCCATTGAGCTGCCAACACCATTAGGTGCTGATCGGGGAGGGCTACTCTGGTCGCCAACTCGCCATCCATCTCTCCTTCATCCATGCATAAGCTCCACCCGAAGCTAATCCCCTGTTTCAACCTCATTTAATAATTACATTTCGTACCATTGCCACAAAAAAATGAATTTTGATTTATCATTATTTTTTTGTGGTGAATTTATGCCTTCATGCTCATGCTTCTAGAGAATTGTTAAACCTTGTTATTCATCTCTATGTGTTGAATTTAATTTTGAATGACATTTTCATATGTATGCAAGTGAATAGTACATGGCATACCCCTGCACATGGATAATTTTCTGACGTAAAAATTAGATTCACACCCCTTGACTTGTCCACAAATTTAATGTTTACCTTCAGAGCTACACAGGCATTGTTTGATCTAGCGAATAGTTTAGCGAACTTGATTTTGACCTAATTGCAAGTAAAATTAACTTATTGCCTCCCTGTGGACATGACCCACTCTCCTAAGTGGTTTATTTTTAATTTTAATTATTTTGTTAAGCGATTTTCCACCACTTTGATCCTACAACGAAAAATCATCCTAATACATTATTCGAAAGTGATAGCCGACTTATCACCCATGATCAAAATCATCGATGAGCTAAATAGCTGTTTATTGGATTTTCTCCAAGATGTTAGGGATAGGGGCTCGAGTGAGTTTCTACTTTGGAAATTATCGAGATTGAGGATGAAATTCGTGGATGCCCTAGTCCACTCTTGGGATGATTCTCAAGATGAACCCCCTTCAGGAGAGCCAATGTCTGAACTCGCTAAGTCTCCTGTCAGGGGGGATACATTTTCTGAGACTTGAGATGAACAAGTCAGTCTAGAGCAACCCATTGAGGATGAACCAATTGCTTCATCTGAGATCCCCAAGCCAGGAAGCGAGGAAAAATATGTCTTTATGGACCAGGAAATGACATGCGATTTTGAGATATGTAAATAAGGATCAAGAATTCTTTGACTCTGAGGGTGAGGAATCTTTAGGTGAAGTCTCACTTGAGCTTAAGGAAGATGATTTTAGTGAGACAAACTGGCCTGAGGAATTTGATGAATAATTTGATAGCCTAATTATTGAAGATTATGATCTGGTTGGGGCTAACTTGGAGGATTCGAATCCTCATTTACTAGAAGATTCAATCAGTTGCCCTATTCTTCAAACACACCTCAAAGAGTTGAATGATCATACTTTTGAGATCATTTTGCCCAAGTTAATTCTGATTCAACCACAATTTCTGGACTTCGATAAATCACATGGGGTGAATGATATGCTAGAGGTCCTAGAGCCCGAGCACTTGATGTTGGAAGATAGGAATTTGGAAGTGAGGATCTGGGAAGTTAACTTTAGGGATAGTAGGATTTTGGATCTAAGTGTTCCTGTTGACCTGAAACTACCTACTTTCTACAAGGACCCTTATGATGTCTTTGATGTGCAACCCAAGCATAGCATAATTGATTATATTTTCGAGCCAAATTCCACATTGACAAATAGGCATAGTGATTTAGACTTACCCATTGTCCGACACTTTATTCTTGGGTTGCACACCACCAAACCGTAGGCCCAACCCCGTAAATATAACAATCTTAGGTTCTGGATGATTTTCATCCAGAACCTTAGAACCACTCAACCGGGGGCATGGGTCTACACCATAATCTGGTCCATGTCTGTGGACATCCTCTGTTGATGGGTTTAAGGATTAATCTTTTCATTCAAATTCTGACCCATACCTGTGAATTCTTAACCTCTTCTTTGTTTGTATTTTTTGCCTAGCTAAAGGCATTAAACTTAGCGCATGTGTATACTCTCTATAGAGTTGATCGAATTGTCATGAAACTCAAGTGATATTTTGTTATTCCACCCAATTCATGTCTTTATTTCTACAATGAGGACATTGCATCATTTAGGCATGGGGGGGTGAATACTTAATCTTGAAATTATTTCGTTAGCTTTGTAGAATTTCATTTTTTTTCTTTGAAAAAATTTGAAAATTCAAAAAGACAAAAAAGAGAAAAATAGAATTAGGAGAAGAGAACTAAGGCTTTTGGTTATTTACTTTAGAAAATGATAAATTAGGACTTGAACACTTAGACTCTTCAGGCCTTCAGGCTTAATTAGCACAGGTGTCCACTCAAATGTGGGCTTAGTTTCAAGTCCTCGCCAAGCAATTTCATTTTAATTTGGTAAATAAATTAGGGTGATAAGTACATGACTTATCAACCCGCCCTTTAATTTGAGGGGATTTTATGTCTAAGAATCTACACACTATTTGCACTCACTTTCTAACGATTTTTATGAAAATTGGGTAGCTAATGAGCCATCTAGGGTGGTATGGCTGGCAAGTTGTCGGTGGAAATAGCTCATCGGCCGATTGTCCAGAGCCCAACCACAGGACCATTCTCTTCTTGCTGCCTTTACGTAGATCTTAGATTAGGGAACCCACCTATTTAGAAAAAAATAGAAACAAAAACACCCAAAAAGAAGAAAAGAAAAAAAAATAGAAAAATAAGAAAATAAGAAAAATAAATAAAGCCACACTTCACCGCAATCTATTGAAGTGTAAGGAAATTTAAGTATCAGCAAGGTAAGTGTGTAAAGATATCTTTTTCTTCTTTCAAAAATTTTTAAGTGTTTTATGATGATCTTTAAGCTGAAAAATTTTTTCAATAAACCAACTGTGTTTTTGGACATTGTGAGAACCTGGTTACTGAGGATAACCTACCAGAACTCGAGGCTTAAATGACATAGACCATCTCTCAACCAACAAGGACTCTTGATATTTAAATCTTAAGTCGAATTCCAGGACTCAGGAGGTTTTACAGAGACTCAGAATGCTATGAAGTTATGGCTGTGCTTTTTGATAAGTCAGGACTAACCAGGTGAATTCTAAGGCTCATTCCCGGGGTTTCACTTCTTTTTAAGTCCAGGTTGGTCCTAACTTCAGCTCATTCTTTCGGATGACTCTCAAAAATTGATGGTATTCAAACCCAACCCTTATTGTATTTGTGGCTCAGAGAAGATTTTTTTTTTTTTTTTTTTTGGTGGATAAACAGGGTATTATTTTGAACCCTGAAAACATTTTTGGGGGAAGAGTTATTTTTCTGAGGTTTTTGGAGAACATACTTGACTCTTTTTTTTTTCTTTTTTTTTTAACAGTATGTCTCCAGGACTTATTTGGTAGAGCGCACTGTATTTGGTGGGTGGATTTTTTTCTGGAAAGAGTTTCTCCTAGACACAAGGCTAAAGATTAGGACAAAGAGTCTACCTACACGCACAGGTAAGGACTCCACCTTCCCTAATGAACACAAGGGTTGAGGTTTAGGTTCAAGTGGTCTTTCCTGACACTGTGTAGTGTAAGCCAAGGTTACTTAGACTCCTAAGTCAAAGCAAACCAACGAATCCTGTACTGGTGACTCAGGTACAAGAATTGTCCTAAAGTTAGGAGAGACTGTGGTCTATCTTGTCAAGGCTCGAAGTGTATTAAGCCTAAGCTTGTACCTAGCTTCTATGGCTCGGCAGGTCAAACTAGTAACGGTTGAATGTCCATAGACACTTATTCTATTATTTTTTTTTTTTTTTTTTCAGCTATAAGATCACTTATCTTTTCTTTCTTTTTCTTTTTCTTTCTCTCCCTCCCCTCTTGAAATGAATGTCCTCCTTTGATAATGAAGTACATGTCCCTTATTGTATTTTTGGAATTTTTCTGATTTGTTATTTTTTTGTATTTTTAGCTTTGTAATTTTTAAAAAAAGTTTTCAAAATTTTTCAATTTATTTTGAAGTATATAATTTTTTTGATAATACTATATGTACTATAGTTGTGTCTACAATTGCATTTTGGTTTAAATGGTTTACCATTTACACCCCCCCAAGCTTAAATGTTTCAATGTCCTCATTGAATGAAAGGGTGGATGCAAATGCATGCTCTGCTTTTCACTATCCTAGACTGGGTGATGGAAGAAAGTCGAAATGAGGTGATAAAATCTCTGTGCGGACGATTTTAAGTCTGATCTAGGATCAGAGTGAACAGTCGGGCTAGGAAGTGAAATGCATGACATGTGTGTCAATGAATGTATGCTCAGAATGCAAGGTTAGACACCTAATGCAGATAAAGGCAAGAGTAAGAAAGGTGTAAAACAACTATATACAAGGGTAGGTGTTTGCTAAGTTTAACGCCTTCAGCTAGGCGAAAACTTAGTTGGTAGCTCAAAATGTAGGAGCGAAATGGTGGAATTGACAAGTCTGAGATCATGCGGCTCAATGAAAGGTTTCAGTCTTTGTCCATTTACAATAAAGGGTTCAGATTTGTCAAGTTCAGTCATCTCAACAGCTCCATTATCAAAAAGTCTCAAGATCATGTCGATTCAGTGTTATGCACTGGTTGTGAAATGTCATGTGTTTGGTCTTGCAGTGCTGGTCTAGGTTGGACATACCTTTGAGCAAGTATGTTACTAGGGTTGGGTTGTGCTTGTGATGGGAGTGAATGTGGTTGACGGGACTCCGTCAAGTGTGATAGCTGGGCTCTCATCTCAGCTAAGGCCGCATCCTGTCTTTGCTGCATAGCAATATTCTGTTGTTGCATATCAGCAAGAGCTTTCATGATAGACCCCAACTGGTCATCTCGTGTAGGCCCAGATTGAGACTATTGGGTGGGCCTGGGTTGGGGTTGCTGGTAGGCACGCGGTAGATAACCGTGTAATTGTGGAGGAGGTGCTCGGATCGGGTTGTCCAATGGTGGTGCAGAAGGTTGTTGAAAAGGAGGTCTTTGTGAATTTCCCGACCACGAGAAATTTGGATGATTACGCCATCCAGGGTTATAGGTTTGTGTGAAAGGATCATTGTGAATGGCATGAAGCTCCTCTGAAGCTCCAGAAGGTGCAAGGAAGTCAGTGATGGGAGGAACAAAGGTTCCTCCAACCGGTGAAGGATATAGAAATGGAAAATCCGGTAATGCAGTTTGTGTCACAGAAAGGTTATTCACAGTTTCCCTCCCTGTGGGAAACTGAGAAGAAGTGTTTTGTGCTGGTGACCGAGAAGAAGATGGGTGTTTTGAGAGAAATTTCCATACTTCATCTACCTTCTTCTCGATTAAGCCCACTTTATCCAGTTGACTAGCCACTATCTCTAAGTCTTTGCTACTGGATTGGGCTTCATGTACCCCCGTGTGTGAGTGGGAATGTGAGGACTTTCTATTAAACATGCTCATTGAAGCATTATTAATAGAGTTTTCGGCCATGCCTTCAAAGAGCTCAAAGGCTGAGTCCTCGTCCTGACATAGGAAATTGCCTCCACAAGCGGCATCTACAAAATTCCGTGTGTCATCATGGAGCCCATGGTAGAAGATTTGGACCTGTTGCCAGCGTGGGACACCATGGTGGGGACATTTTCTCAAAAGCTCATGGAATCTCTCCCAAGCCTCGTGCATAGGTTCTCCTGAATTCTGGGTGAAGGTGGTGATGGCACGCCTTAAGGCATTAGTGCGGCCTACAGGAAAGTACTTCTTTAAGAGCTCATGTTCTAAAGAAGCCCAGGAATCTATAGGTGTAGTCCGTGCAAGTGTTCTAAACCAAAAGGCTGCCTTATCTTTTAATGAAAAGGAGAACATTTTCATCAAAAGCGTGTGCTGATCATGTCCTTGCGGACCCAAAGTTTGGGCAAGATTCTTTAGCTCCTCTAAATGCTGAAAAGGGTCCTCAGAAGCAAGTCCATGGAAGTGAGGAATGAGTGCTATAATGTTCGGCTTCAGTTCAGCAGCACGAACCCCATTGGGATAATGTACCACAGGCATTGGTTGGGAAACTGCGGGATTATAATAATCTCGTAGTTGAGGTCTACGGGGTTGGGGTGGTTCCTGAGGATTTCTAGGTTGAAGTGGTTGTGGTTGGGGGTTAGCTAATAGATTTACAGCTTGAGCAAGCTGTTGCACCTGTTGGGTTAAGGTATTCATTTGTAGTTGTGTATCGAAAAGGTGCTGAAGATGAGGCATAGGTCCTCTCTCCGGGGGTGGATTAGGATGATTAGGATAAGGTGGAGGTTGGAACCTAGGGATAGGTGGTTGCTGTGGTAGAGGATGTGCAACTAAGTCTGGAGGAAGTTCTTCAAAATCCTCAAAGTGTGAAGAATCAAGATCATCCTCTTGGCGAGGGGGATTGTGAAAAGTATTTTGAGACTCAGGAGGTAAGGGATTAGAAGTGGAAGGCAAAGAAGATGATGCAGTAGCTTGGGTAGCAGTACCCAAGGGGAGTACAAGTTCTGGGTTTTGGGATCTCCTACCTTCCATTGAGTTGGTTTTTTTTTGAAATCCCGTTTACTCTAATTCGATCCAACTCAATGGGAAAAAATTTTTAACGTTCACAATAAAACAGAAGAATCCCAATAAAATCTCAATTCAAGAAGATCAATCAATCGAAATGAATCGGAGAAAATTTTTCCTAGAGGCTGCTGCGCAAAGTATGTTATACGCAAACAATTGTTTCAAGCAATTGTACGTATCCTAAGATAAACCTAGCGAAGTGCAGACCTCTAAAATCCACTGGGAATCTGGATAAGACTGAGCGTGCGAATCCAGATCCTGTGGTTGCAGAAAGATGAGCTAGAAACCCGTGTATTGTGGCCTTAAGTGATCGTGCTGTGTGCACGATAACATTCAACACAAGGCGATTAAAATCTCAAACATGGTTTCACCCAATTTTGCTATCTCCTTTTTGATTTGATTGAAGTGATTAAAATGTGTTTCCTATGCTGCTCGTTTCACTTTTTAATTCAGTTCAGACAAAGTAGTGGTCTTCTTTAATTTTAAGTCAAATGCAAATATGGCAGGAGTTAGAGTTAGGTAAGAAATGCGTACCTGACTCCAGCAATCTTCTAATGCAGATTTGACTTGAATTAAAATCTAGCAGGAATGAAATGCAATCCTAAAAATGGATGCCTAGGGTTATGCTGCTGCTAGATAAGTATGAGGTCTTTTTGATTTTTCTGATTTTTTTTTTTTTTTTGAAAAATATTTTTATATGCAATTCAAAGGTAAGGAAAGAAATTAAAAAGATAAAGAAATAAAGTCCAGACAGTCCAGAATTATTACAAAAATTGTGTGAGAACAAGCTCTCACAACTTATGACTAACAATTGCTCCTAATCAATAAACCTAAAACTAAAACTAATACTACCACTACTCCTACAGCTACTACGAGGCAAAACTCCACCAGGAAGACGAATCTGGAGCGTAGCGACTCCACCAGGAAGACGACACTCCTCCTCAAATGCTGTGGAAAAACAAATGATTAGTAAATGACGAAAAGAATGTATACACAATTAATTCAATGGAAAAATAAAAGCAATTACAATGAATGAATGAATGAAATAAAGAATTTCTATATACAAAAGAATAAAAAGAAAATTTTGGTGCAAAGAGCGTTGCCTCCCCGGCAACGGCGCCAAAAATAATGATGTAGTTTGATGGTGACACCGATGCTCCCCGGCAACGGCGCCAAAAAATGATGATGAAAATGGTTGTTGGTGATAATTATTGTTATGATCATGTCGTTGTAGTATAGGGTGTATAATATAACCTTAAGGATGTCGTATAGTGGTGAGTATGGGTGAGTACCAGTCATTACAACCATTATTATCATTTGCTTATTTATCTAATTTTTACTGGTTTTGTTCCAGGTCGTTCTCTGGGAGGCAATTTATTGAATTTAATTCGATCACTCTTTGATTATCTCCGAAATTGTCTTCTTATTCAAAAAGAAACTTTACACTTAAAGAATGAATGAATGTTTTATTTACCTAGTTACTAAGAAGTGCTCGCAAAAATACTAACTATGAACAAGCATCAAACAATCTATTATTATACTCTAAACTATGTATTTACAAGTTATACTATTAACACTAATATGTTAGTTCATGCTACATGAGGATACCATAGCGTAAAAACTTAACTTACTAGTCTTTTATTTATAGTGACATATATATCAGTTTTAGTGACAGATATAAACGTCACTAAATCTCAGAAAACACTATATACAACCTAAAGAAGCAAACTGAGGTCTTTAGCGACGTTTATAGTGTCGTTTTATTCTGTTAGTAATTATGTGGGTTTACTTATACGTATGTATATTACTTGTTCTACTACTTTATGTACAGTAAGTTTTTCTATTCTTGCTATCTCTTGTGTTCTCTCTTTTTTTTTTTAAGTCGTCTGTCCTTTCAATTTCTTCTGTATGGTATTTCAGAGGCTGCGGTGGAGATGGGGTTAGGCTAACGTCCTTAGTGTAAAATGTGTTTAATTAGCGGGCGCGCTTTTCGAGGGATACACAGCACCCTACGGGTGGGACCAGACCTCTACTAAGCACACCCTAATCTCAGATTAGATGGCTTAGTTACGTTTGCAATCACAGCGTCAGAGCTCAGCCCAACGGCCTTAAAGCTCGCACACGCTCGGGCCCCCGGCCCCACACACATATCAGAGTTCAGCACACATCGGGTAATCGGATCGGACATACGCGCAGTGTTTCGGGCGCCCTGCACCTTGACGACTTCTTCAACTGTAGCATAAATTATATTTATATGGCTGCGTTTGGTTTGCAGCACACGATGTGGGGCTATTCCAGCGCCACATCGTGCGCTGGAAACCAGGCGCAGCTGCGTCTGTGCGCGTTTTTGGCCCTCGATTTGGGGGCCATAAATTATTAAAAAAAATAAAATAAAATATGGTAAATAAAATATTTACGTAATACTACATAATTGATTAATTAATTTTGAATTTTAAATATTTTTACTATACAAATAAATTCGCTAAACTAGGCTGATTATACAGGTTGATTTAGGTGATTAAATAGTTAATTACTTATAAAATAATTAGTAAATGGTCTAATTGACCTTAAACAGTTTTAACTTACATACTTAAGTATTTAATACATATTTTTATTGTATTTTTACGAATTTATTTATGTTTTATTTAGGCTAAAATAGCAATTCTGTGTAGTTTATAATTAAAACTAAGTTACAGTAAGTTATACTAGGTATAATTATACTTTGACTAACTTAAATTACTTTATATATATATATTCCCAAGTTTATAGATTTATTTACTTTATTATTGCTCTAACTTATTAACTTAGCTACTAAATAAGTAAATATAAATCTGTACATATATATATACATAAATCAGTAAATACATACATAATAGATTAGTATATATACATATTTTTACATAGATTACATATGTATATGAATTCCTGTACAGGTTTTATACATATTTACAGTATAACTATGTATCTAACTTACATAATTTGGCTATATGTTATAGTTATAATACTATGGATAGGTATATTTACAGTTTTAAAATAAGTCTATGTCATTAGGCTTTTGTATAAAGTTAGGGAATTAGAGTTGATTGAGTGTTAGTGCTCAATTAAGACAGCAGCCACAGCTACTGTCAGAAGAGATGGAGAGAAGAAGAATGTATTTAGTATGTGTTGTTTACAGTGGCAGTGGCTTAAGCCACTGTCAAGTGGCTAACTGCTGCTGCAGTTAGTCCACTTGAAGAGGGGGGAAATATTCTACAGAGGAGAGGGAAATTTTGAGAAGAAGGGAGTTTAGAGAAGAGGGGAATGTAGCTGCTAGATGCAGCATGTTGCTGTATAACTGGGAACAAGATTAAATTCAAAACAAACTAAACATTGAAGAGATGAAATCCAAATCTGAAAGGGGTTTAAATCTCACGAAAATCTCATGTAAATTCAGCTCAAATACTCATTAGGAAAAACCTTATCAGAAGCATCCTTTCAGATCAACATTCAAATGGCATTGAGTTAGTCTTCCTAATGCCATAGACAGCATGAAGGAAGACTTAGCTCGATCAATTAAAACCAAAGAAACACAATCCCAGTTTCTTGCAACCTTAAGGAGTATGGAAAACTCCTTAGGTTAGAGAATCACCATACAGAAATGATCATCAACACAAATAGTGTATGGCAGTTCTGAAATAGCAAAAAGAGACTAAGAATGCATTAAGGAAATTTAATGGAAGCTGGCGAATGCATTCAAAACAAAGTATACTCAGAATCATGAAAGTCTCTTCTGATTGGTTCTCTGTCACCAGAGAACTTCTCAGAGTCCTTGCCCACAATGAAAACCAAAAATCCCTTCAATTTGTCAGATCTGTCAAAACATTTCAGAGAGTAAAAATCCTTTAAAATCCAAATCAAAAGTGCTCTAACAAACTAAGGCAATCCATTTAAAATAGAGGGGCTTTTGTTAAACAAATGGAGTGAGTGAGAAGCCCCAAATGGTGCTTGTGACGCCACTTTCAGATCTGAGGCAGTGTGCCATCAGATCTGAAATTGGGTCAGGATGTGTAGGTGATTGATGAAAAATTCGTCGTTAAAAAGGAAAAAACAAGAATCAGAATTTGGATGATGGAAAAACAAAACATGAAGAGGGAGATAAATTGAACAATGAACAGATGATTCTTCCCCTCTGATCTGGACTGATCAGAGGAGGTGAGGGAGGGGATCTAATACTAATTCTACTCCTAAGACTAATCTAACTACAGCTAACATTAAACACTAACAATTAAAACTAAATCTATTCTAAACTGCTGCAAACTAAATCTGACACTACTTATGCAGAATTAAAAACCTAAACTAAAAGGAAGAAAGGGACCTATGGGTCCTTAGCCGGCGGCTAAGGAGGAAGAAAGGAGGAGGGTGACTCCAGCGGAGGGAAGAGTCTGCTAGTGAGACTCCAGGGTCGTCCTCAGGTGCTACGAGGTCCTTAGCGACGAGGAGGGTCGAGAGCAGGCGATGATTCCACAGCCGGTGGCTGTGAAATCAGGGTCTAGGTGAGGAGGAGAGACTGGAGTGGACGAACTGATCGCTAAGAGATGTAGGAGGGAGCGATCCTTTGCGCACGACACCACTGAGGTGCTTAAATAGCAGCTCAGTGACTGGAATCACCGCAAGGGTGAGGTTAATCAAAATTAGGCCGGCGGTGAGGATGAGATGAGTAGAGCGCGGGGCGAGTCGAGAGGGAAATCTGACCGTCAGATGTGATCTGGGAAGAGAGGTGAACGCACGCACCGAATCGCGCAAAGGTTCCAATAGAATCCAGCCGCAGATCGAGATCAAAAGTGCGATGGACGGTCGAGAATGGCTGTGTTCTTCGCGTGCTACAGTGCGCGTGAAGAACACAGGCTTCTCTCTGAAATGAGGGAAAACTTGCAGGAAGACCCTTGAACGAAGGGGTAGAAGAATAGCGTGCAGGTCCAAAAGTGAGAAGAACTATAACTGGAAGGGCCTTGCAGTCATACAGAAGGGTCCTTGCGGCTTGCAAAAAGGTCCAAGAAGGAGTTTTGAAGGGTAGAAATGTAATGCATGAAGGACCTAATTGTAATCTATTTATTTCTAAGCCTAAATGATGTCCAATTGCTTTCAAATTTTTACATGTGCTTAATTGAACATTTAAGACATTGATTTTACTTCTGATTTATCTTTTCAAACTTGTTTATGTGTTCAATTGATGCATGGATCATCATTTGTTCTTTAGTTTTCAGAATATCTCATTTTTGTGACCTAATTAGGAGGTTTTAACACACATTAGAAGTTTTAGGTCTTTTCTTTAATTCCCACACTTAACCCTTTTTATGTGTTAATTTGATATTGTTTTGCTTAGTGTCTAGCTTAATTTCGACCTTTTACCCATGATGAGTAGCCACTCATCAGTATGGCTGGCAAGTGATCGGTGGTAACAACTCATTTGCTGGTTGTCCAAACCCCAGCTCACAAAAATGCACAAATAATTCCTAAACACTTGGAAGAAGTGGAGAAATAGAATAAACCAGGGATATATACACTAGGTTCACCTTTGTGTTGGCCTCATAAAAATATAAAAAAACTGGGAGAAAGCTACCGATCGGAAAGATAAACCTCTAGGCAGAAATCTTTAAGGTCACCTTGGGTCATAGAAACCTAAAGTCTGTTTTGATGGCCGCCTAGTGGGTCTTTCACTCTTTTCACAAGATGCTTAGCACTAGGAGTCTTTTCTAGGTCTTGGGTGAGTTGGGTAGCTATAAAAAGTTATGCCGACACTCTCAAACTCAAAAAGTCCAAAAAATTAGAAAAGAAGAAAAAGCAAAAAGAAAACTGTATCTTCCCTTTTCAAATAAGGCGAGGGCTTGGGCGGTTTGCATTTTGGTAGACACCCGAGCACTGTTGAGTTTTTGTAACTAGGTGTTTAGTTGAAATCTTCTAAGGCAACCAACAAATTGTACCTAAGTGATCAAATCCTAATTCTACTTTTATACATAGCATTTAGGTTAATTTTGTTAGGGACTAGCAAAAAGTAAGCATGGGGGTATGACAAACAGGCATGAATTCATGAAAAAATTCTTATTTATGATAGTTCCTAGGCCTAGCATTGCATTTCATAGTACAAATATTGCATAACATTAATTGCATTGCATGTAGGATAGTTTTTGTATTCTGTACATTAATTCCAGCATTTTATATGACCAGGAGGTAGTGCGACATCATTATGGGCTTCATATGAAGAATCTAACCGTACGGATGGATCTAGAGCAATGATTGTAATTCGTTAGCACAAAAATCACCTCAATTAGAGCTCCATAGCACCCCCTACAAGAAGAAGATGGACGATCCAAATGGCACCACGTGGCGCCATCCAAGTCGCCCTACATGAGCCACAGCCTCCCCAGCTTCACGCAAGGAGTGATCCCATTCGTTGGATCTCAATCCAACGGCTGAAAAGTGCTCTTCATCGCCTGGCCTCAAGCATCTCAAGGAAGAATTGATCTCGAATGTTGGACTTTCATCCAACATTCGAGGAGCGTGGCTACACCTCATCTCCAGGCGACCAAGCAGCTCCTCGGCCAAACGGTAACATGCCTGCTCCTCAAATGAAAGGTGTGGGTTCAAGCTTCGATCCTCCGTGCCCGCTCTAGCATTGGCTAAATTAGACCATTCCATCTTGATCGAGCAGTCAAGATGACGCACATGCCATCAGACGCTGGATGATTATGTGCAACCACATACCAAGGCAAATGCGCGTCATCTGGAGAGCCCATTTAAGTTGACTAGGCGCGTTATCTATCCTCTGATCATCGCGATCGCGTGATGAATGCGATTCAAATCAATGAAGGTGTGATCTGCGAGCACCTCTCAGCCATGCGATGAAGGATCCGGCGACTACCAACGTAGATGCCAGCGGGTGTGGGATTCAAAGGCCAGCAATGCATACTTCCTCCTCGTGATCTCAGCCATCTGCACCTGATCCAACGGTTAAAGCTCTCTATGCACTATGCCAACTACAGCCACGCCTCATCACGCCAGCAAAGGTGCATGAATGTTTAGCAACACCCCCAACTAGTCTTTAGCGATGTTTTAAATGTCGCTGAAGACCAGTGCACACAAAACACCTCTCTTCCACCACTATATAAACACCATGACCCCTTCGCTTCCAAACCATCTCTGCCTTTGCTAGTTCCACCTAGTCTAGAGCTCTAGAAGCCCATCAATGCTCCCAAGAGCTCAATTTCAAGCTCCAAATATCCCCTACTAGTGTAGCAATCCCTTACCCCACCAAATATTCATCGTCCCTCTCACCATTTTTGTAGGGAGCCTTGGAGCCATCCTCCCACCTCCATTCTGATAGAAGATCACTCCCAACTCCTCTTTTCCGTTCCATGACTTGGTGAAGCATTCCTCTACGAGGCATCCTCTGGCATCTCATCCCCATCATCTAGCCTCTCACCTCCTCCATCCAAGCTACTGCCAAGTGCTATCATCTCGTCGAATAGCCGATTTGGGAGATTTCTTCTCATCCTTATCTCTTTTATATTTTAGCATATTGTAATAGACATTTGAATGACATTGTGATATATCATATTTATCTTCTCCACTTTGTGAAGTTTTCTTGCTTGTCTTTTTATTACAAAAACACCAAAAATCACAAAACCCTAAAACACCAAAAGGAAACAACACGAAGCACAGATTTCAATGAAAATAAACATCGCCTCCCTGTGTTCGACCCTGGACTCCCTTGGAGTTTCGGTAAAGAAATCTTATTTCATAATGTGTTTTGCAACTATAGCGACAGGTTTGTCCTAACCCCAACTTTCCCTCACGCAATTTCGTTGATCACACGTCGATGGGCCTGGTCATTGTTCAAACCTGATTTCCTGGTTACTATGCACACCCATATACTTGATTAGAGAAACAGAGAAATTTGAGGAGGTGGAGGAGGGTTTTTGCACTATTGGCCTCAAAATTCATGCCCAAACACACCCAACACTTAGGCCTTTTGAGAGGTTGGTTGCTTGTAACATGTGCTTGGTTGGATATTGACATATGTGATGATGTGGATATTTGAATAAGTGGTTCAAAACACTATTGAGAAATTGATTTGATTTGATACAATGGGATATGTGCTTAAATGTGAAAATTAATTGGTGATTCAAATCACCATTTTTAGGGCCTTATTATTCTTTTTATCCCATTATTTTTTGAGGTACAATTTCTATTATTGAATATCATTTTGAATAGATTTTATTCATTGAATATCTTTGTTGTGGTTAATTATTGTGCTCGTTTATTCCTTATATTTCGACTAGTGATTGGATTTCATATTTGCTCCCGACAAATGACCTCGAAACTCACGATTATTTTTCGAGCACTAATAAATTTAAATATTGTTCTTGAAATTTTCATCACTATACTACAACGCGATATTTTCCTAAATACGACGATTCTCAACGCTTCAAAAAAAATAGCAACAAACCACCAAGCCAAAAAAAAGTAGAGGATGCTTGTATTAAATAAAATCAATTTGACTACAAGAAATCTAGGGAGCTCACAAGTGGGAGGAATTCCACACTTGTAATCACTAGGAAATTCAACTAGCTATAACAACAAAAGAAATGAAATTTCTAGAAGAAGAGTAGAAGGCTTAATAGAAGAAGATGCAGCCGCTGTGGAATCCTCACTCCAATTCCAGTTGCCCCGAAATTAAAGAGTACTCCTCGTAAATGTCCTCCTCCTAGTAAGCCCTGGTGGGCGTGCCTTGTCTCCTCCTCAAGGTGGACATCCACCACCCTAATTCCTCTTCTACTTGGCCATCCGCCCTTGTAGTGTGACCTCCTTTGATTGGAGCAAGAGAAAAGGGAAGAGGAACAAGGAGGTAGGGTTTCCTCATTAATCTTCTTCTTCTCTTGACTGTTGGGTAGGGGTATAGGTAGCTTAACGCACTAGGAATTATGTAGCCAAGGGTCGTGTATTTGGTGGTAGGATGGGGTTGTACATAGGAGTGGAGGAGGGGTTGGCATGGAATGGATGGACGACCAAGATGGGATTTTGTTGGTGGTTAGGTGATCCAAGGGGGGAGGATGGTTGGCGCTACATGAAGAGGTGGTAGGGGGTGGTTAATGGTTGAAAGGAGGTCGTCCAAGGGTGGTTATACACCAATTTTTGAGCCAAAGGTAGGCCTCTAGAACGGGTCCCTTTTGGCGCCAATTGATGGATGGTTGGGATAGGGTTTGGACATGGATGTAGGGTGTAGATATAGGATAGAATTGGCACCAAGAATGGCGGTTATAGGAAAGGTTTCTTTGGCACAAAAAGAAGGGGTCATTTGGTGGTGATGGTAGTTTGAAGAGTTATCATCCTTTGGAACCAAAAGGATGGGAGGTGAGTGGGATTTTTGGTGGAGATAAGTAGGAGGGTCAGCCATGGAGTAGAGGAATAGGGGTGAGGTTAGCTAAGCTAGCTTAGCTAGTAGATGAGTAGTTAGGGTTTAGCTGATAAGAAGGAGACTTGAGCTTCTTTGAGTCTTGCGGGGGCTGACATTTGCTGAAGAGGTCTTCTTAGGAGCTCAGCCACTCAGGTTAGCTAGCTAGTTCTTTGCTAGCTACTAAGTTGAGTAGGTTGAGCTAAGTTGAGTTGGTCTCAACTATTCTGGAGCTGAAGGTAGCTGGTTGAGATCTCCATGAAGACCCCCTAACTAGTTAAGCTAGCTAGCTTAGGTCAATTGACAAACTCAACCAAGTTGGGCGAGGGTGAGTCTTCATGAGCTGGTGTTGAGTTGCCTTGAGCTGGTTGTGGACTTCTTAGCTAACTTAGCTTAGTTGGATGAGGACTAGTAGTTAAGCCAAGTTGACAGGAATTCCATGAGTTGAGTAGAGCTGGGAAGAGATGAAGTCTGCTGAGTTGAGCTAGCTTAGGCTACTATCTAGTTGAAATGAGATGAATAGAGCTAAAATGAGCTAGCCTCAACTAAATGAAGCTACAATATAGCTGTGATGACCTGGATTCAGCAATGATCCAGTAGAATTTGGCTTTCGCTTCATTTTCTGCCTTCTATAGTGCCAGGGATTGTCGGATCTGACTCTTTGCCAATCCTTAACATTCAATTAAACACATTAAAAGGATAAAATAGGCAATGCATGCCTAACCTAGGCGAATGCCTAAATGTAGCCCAGAAACCCAATTACAGAGTTAAAATCCTAAGAGCTAGGTCTATTTTACGACATAAGAATGATGATAAACTAGTGTTTATCAAATCCCTATAAAATAGGTGCCTCAATGACTTGTTTCTTCAATCTATTGAAACTTTCCAGGCACTGATCAATAAAATCAAAGGTTGGCCTTTAGTGAGCAGCTAGCTTAAGGGTTTTGAGATCTTGGAGAAGTTTTTAATGAAGCAGTGGTAGAAACCCACATGCCTCAAAAATGATCGAATTTGTTTTATAGAGGTGGGCGATGGAAGTCTGGAAATTGCATCAATTTTTGCTTTATCTACAGTAATTCCATCTTTGGATATAACATGGCCTACGACACTGCCTTCCTGGACCATGAAGTGACTTTTGTCCCAATTGAGTATCAAATTGACTTCTATACATTTTTGGAGTGTCTTTCCAAGATTGTGAAGACATAAGTCAAAGGAATCTCCAAAAGTAGACAAGTCATCAATTAGAACTTCCAAACATTCACCAACCATATTTGAAAAAATTACAAGCACACACATTTGAAAAGTTGCAGGTGCATTGCATAGACCAAAGGGCATCCTTCGAAAACAAAGTCTTTGAAGGGGCAAGTGAATGTGGTTTTCTAAGGCGAACTGCTACTTGATTGTAGCTAGAATAACCATCAAGGAAACAATAATAGTCTCATTTGCCTAATTGCTCTAGGATTTGATCGATAAATGGGAGTGAAAAATGGTCCTTCTTAGTGGTGGTGTTTAATTTCCGGTAATCAATGCACACATGCCAAGAAGAAGTAGTTCGAGAGGCTATATTTTCCTCAATCTCATTAGTAATAATAGTTAGTCCCACTTTTTTGGGAACAACTTGTGTTGGACTAACCAAAGAACTGTTGGAAATGGGGTATATGAGGCCAGCGTCAAGCCACTTAATGATCTCCTTTTTTACCACCTCCTGCATTTTAGGATTTAATCTCCTTTGCAGCTGGCAGGAGGGGCGAGAGTCATCCTCAAGATATATCCGATGTCTACAGTAGGATGGGTTTATTCTCTTAAGATCAGATAAAGTCCAACCAATGGCTTTTCGATTATTGCTTAAGACTTGGAGAAGTCTTTCCCCTTGTGCCCCTGTGAGATTGGCACTGATAATCTGGTGCATGGCTTTATTGGGTCCAAGGAAAACATATTTCAGGGAGTTGTCCAAGGGTTTTAATTCTAATTGTGGGCCTGACTCAGAAAGAACTTTTGATGTGTGGTCCATAAGGAAGGGGAGAATTAGATATAGAAGGTGAAGTTAGGGTGGAAGGGTAAGGTGAATCAGAATTGGATTCAAGAACTATTTCAACTGCAAAACAAGAGCCCATGTGTGAACTTTGCATGGTTTCTTCCTCTAGGTTATCTATTTCTAAATCTAAATCATCAAAGAAATTAGGTTCCTCGAATCTCCATGAAGCTTGAAAAATATCTAAGGTAATAGATTCGCCAATGTACCTAATGTTCAACTTTCCAGAATCATAATCAATGTTTGCCTCTGCAATGCCTAAGAAAGGTCTTCTAAGAATAATTGGGGCATTCTTTAAAGCTTATGGTACCTCAATATCCAGGACGAAAAAATCTATAGTGAATAGACAATTCTAGACCCAGACAATAACATCCTCAACAATCCCTTTTTTTTTATTGTAGATCGGTCAGCTAATTGTAATGTAACCTCAACAAGTTTCAATTCATCGATCTTGAATTCCTTAAAGACAACTATGGGGATAAGATTTATGGAGGCACCAAGATCCAGGAGGGTGAGATCAAAGGTGTCATTAATGACAATTTGAATAAAAGGAGCACCCGAATCTTTCTTTTTAAGAGGCAATTTGGTCTACACAACTAAGCTAACTGTCTCGGGAAGGATCGCCTTTCCTAAATTTCTAGGCTACCTTTTGGGAGTGCATAAATATATTAGGAATTTAGCATTGGCAAGGATGCATTTAATTGCATCTAGGAGAGGATGTTTATTTCTACTTGCCCAAAAACTTTCGTTAATTCCTTATTAGAGGGTTTGGATTTCTTTTTCATTTTATTGGTGGAATGAAAAGCTAGTGGAAAAGGTATGCGGCTTTATTTTTCTACAGTTGAAGGTTCCTAAATTAAGTTAAGAGGAGAAGAGTTAACTTGCTTGTTATTGATTTGGGTCCCTGAAGTGGATTTAGGAGGCTCAGGATTTTGAATTATTTTCCTACTAGTCAAATTAACTGCATCAGCAATGTGACTATTTCTTGGAGGAGGTTGGGGAGGGTGACTTTGATGGAAACCTAGAGGGTACTGAGGAGCTAATTGATTGGGATGATTAAGGTTTCTGCCTTAAAAGTTGTTCCTTTGATTATTTGGATTGGGGATGGACTGAGAAGGCAAATTGCCTGCAGGTCTTTGACCTGGTGTAACCCCAATGTGGTTTTGTAAATTGGTGATAACATGGGTTACCTCAATCATTTGATTTTGCATGCCCTACAAGGTCTTCATCACTTGGGCATTGAGATCTTCTTGAGAAGGCCCAGATGAAAAGTGATCTTTCCCATAGCTCCCTTGTTAAAATTATCTTTGGAAAGGAACCTGATTAGGGGCTTTCCAGGTAGCGTTTTGGTTATTCCTCCAATTTTGATTATAGGAGTTGGAGGAATTTCTAAAATGATCCTAGAACATTGAGAAGTTTTCAGTTGCATGGATGAAAGGGTTTTAATTTAATATATAAATCATAACTCCCAGCCAAATCTAGTGAAACCTCAGGAAAGTAATGCTACTGATGAAGTGTGGCTCATCGTAGCTAAAATTCCAAAGTTAGGCTAGAAATTAAGTTAAACACTATATTCTTAACATAATAAATGGGTTAAGTGCGGGAAGTAATGAAAATTACTAAAACATCAAATTTGGGTTAAAAATGCATAATTAGGTCATAATTGAGATATTTTATTCATAAAACACAAATGGATGATCCAAATGTCAATTAAACATCTTTTGGAGTTTTAAAATACAAATCAAGGGTTAAATCATCTTCTAACATGTTCAATTAAGCTTTAATAAAAACCCCATAGCATTTGGACTTCTTTAGGGCCTTGAAATCATTACATTCCATTTAGGTCCTTAAATCATCACATTTGTTTACACATAAAAGTTGTAAAGGCTTGCTTACAATTCCGAAGGGACCACTCTGCATGAATTTCCATCACTTATTGTCTTGTTCTGCTATTTTTCCACCATTTCAATATAAGGTCATTGGTGAAAATTCACCAATAGAGCTGGCACTATACAATTCTTCTCCGCTTGTGCTTGTGCATCGAACTGGAGTAATAGTAGTTGTCCGTTGCATGGATGGCTTGATTAACAGCTGATCTTGAATGATTCACATCGTGACTATGCACAAAGCATCATGACCACCTCTATATCCCATCTAATGGTGGGATTCCTGCGCAATCCTTGCCGCACTCACTATTGATTTAAGCACTAGGGTGATTAAATAATTATGAATACTTCTAAAGTAGACGAATGCTTAGGTCAGAATGTTTTTAATATTTGTATTTTTATATTTTCATGTTTTAGATAAAAAACCATAAATAAAACAAAGCATTAGCGGGAATCCTCTAGTGATGGACTCAAAACCCTAAATACCTTTCAGAAATACATATTTGTAAAAATAGAATCTTGACGGAAATTTCTTTGAAATCAGAACATTGAAAACCCATTTATTCTCTGTATCCACTCTAAACTCTAAAATTCAAAGTCAAGATGAAGATAATGATTACACGACAATCATGCAACCAGAACCACTTTAATTAAGTTAGATTCAAGCATAACTTAGGAACAATGCAAGCGTAAGTGTCGTAATTCACATAACAGTTAGTTTGTTAGATGCATAAATAATATTGTCATTTTATGCCCTAAAAGGGAGATGAAATTAATTGCAGATGATTTGTGGCCACAAATGACAGATCAGACCATACGAATCTGATCAGAACGACGATGGGAGTCCAATGCTTCCGAAATCTTCTTGATCAAACATCCGTAGCATCATGTGCTGCTGATAGAAGATCAGAAGACAAGGAGCAAAAAAGATAGAAATCCAAACCTCAGATTCCAAATCTAACCACGCAAATGGATCCAGATTGACGATCGCAATCCAACGGTGCAAACATCATCTCAATCGGAGGACTACATTACCGGTTACAAAGAAAGGAAGATGGACGGCCACGATGGTGCCACGTGGAGCCATCACAGCTACCCTTGCTGCACCCCCAATCTTTGAAGAAGCCTTCCTCACACATTGTAGGCCATTGGATTGTCATCCAATGGCCACCATGCACCTACGTCGCCCCCGCCCCAATGCCTCATCAGCCAAGAGAAGATTTGAACCGTTGGATCTCCATCAAATGGCTGAGAGTGAACTTGCCTAAAAGCATAACCACGACACAAGAGGGAACTCAGCATAGCAGATAGTGCACCCACACCTAGCCAAGGGTGCAGGATCGATCTGCATTCAGCATGAAATCGAAGATGAGGTGGTGTTGGAACGAAATCTAACCATCAGTTGAAGATTGTATGTCGCGAAGGTGAGTGTGTGGCGCAACCAGAAACATCGGATGGTCATGCATGTATGCACACCAACAGAATGCACCGTCACATGCACACAAACGAAGGCAGTGGCATGTGCGATTTCTCGATCAGACCACTGAAATCAAATGGCTTGCGATTTGAATGTGCAGGCGCAGGTGAGGAGAGTGAAATGCGAAGTCGGTGTGCAAAGAAGAGGAAGGTGCAATGACAGCTATGCGATGGTGATTCGAAGGCTACTGGTGCACCACATGTCAAGCCCAGGTTAAATCCGAGAGTTGAAGGAACAAATTAGGTTATTTAAGGCCCGATCACAGCTGTTGATCTCCTGATTGTCGAATCTGATCAACCTAGAGTTGTTGCATGGTTTTAAGGGCTAAAATGCCCTCTTTGCCCCTCATCAAAGGTATAAAAGAAGACCAAGGCCCCATGTTGATCAGCTCTTCCACTAGAGCTCCCAGCAAATACAACTCTAGCCTCTCTCTCTGCAACTCCTATCCAGATTTAAGCCTAGTGCTCTAGATCTAAAGTGCTGCCACTCTTCCCACAAGAATCCCACAAGCAGTGTCATCATCTGCTATCTCTCTGTCTTTCTATCTCTCTCTCTCTTTTTCTATCTCTCTTTAGCATAGTTATTTCTATTCCAAGTTGACAAACTATTTCCAAATAAAATTCAGATTACTTGGATATTTGATGCATATATATATATACATATATAAAAATATAAGTAATCGTTTAGAATGACTCTCTGAAGGCTTTTACATAGAAATCATGTTTGCCTCCATACGAACGACTTTGTATTCACCAAACTTTATAAATATTATTTGTTTTATGGCAATTCACACTACAACGATAAGACTTAATCTTTTACGCATCCCGCGAGTGAACAGATAATAGGACTCAAAGACTAGAAATTAAATTCTAACTAAAAAATTCATCAAACTCAAGTTAGTCCTTAAGCTTGTGAAATTTGATTTTTACCAACCTAAGCTTTTGTAATTTAACTAAACATTCTTTATTAACCAAATTCAGATAAGAAAGCAAAATCACTAAACAACCAGTCCGCAACAACAAGAAGGAACTTCTAGACCTAGGCCTTATCAATTTGTCCCCTTCAGGCCTCAACCACTAGTATCCAAAACCCAATTTCTCTGGCTTCACTACCTAATCAAGGTATAGTAGCTATGAGGTTAAACTGTCCATGCAAGTGAAGTACACTCATCCTACAGGCATCCGAAGTTGTAAAAATCCAGATGTCAAGACATCAAGATCCCAATCCAAGCTATTCCAATTCAGGCCTTTGGCTTGGCCTTACTCAGATTCGGTTGCTTTCTCCTTACCTATTTTTATCCTGAGGTCAACACTCCAGGCGTATATCTCCCCAGTGGACCAATAGGTCTCTTATTCCTATATCTTATCTCCATATTTTTCGAATCCATTTTCTATAGGTTAAAACACCCATATGTAGTGAGGTGTTTTTATTGATGGAGGAAGGGGTAGCATCCATATGTAGCGAGATGCTTTATTGGTGGATAAAAACTACATAAGAGTCCCTTTGTAGCGAGATGCTTAATTATAGGGTGTATATAATAATTTTTTTCTCAATAAATATTTTTTTCTTCCTCATTTTTCTTACTAAAAGTAAATACTCCAAGTCTTTTTTCTAGGTCAGTGGCACATCCTTCACCTCTTCATGAGCTGCCCTGTGGAAATCCTTAGACTAAAGGGGATTTAGAACCAATCTCTTAGCCTCTATGTCTTCGCGGTCTCAGATGCCAGTAGGAAAATTCTAATGTGTGTGAAGTTTCGACCCTTAGGTTACTTAGCTCACAAACCAGAGTGTGGACAACAAAGCCTTTCACTCTCAAGTCCCTTAAACCATTAGTATCAACCCATAGTATCTGTTGAGATGAAACTTGCAAAGTCTAGTCGAACATTCTTGGTTTATTAATCTAACTATAGCCCATTAGATCTTATGGTTAAGGATTCTACTAACCTCTTCACTCGATCAACTCTAAGTGTCTAGTATTTTTACTCAACTTGGTGGTAAAAATATATATTAAAAATTCAGAAGGACATAACCTAGTATTATTGACCAAGAAAGTTACAATTTAGTTCCAAAATTTAAGTCTTGTATAAATTTTAGTGACATCTTAGTTACTTTGATTCAAAATGAAGAGCAGGAAAAATAGATCATATTAGGATTTTAGACTCTTAACTCGAGAAAAATCCTATTCAAACTTTGCAAACAAATACCCATTTTGAAAAGATATTCAAGACAAATTCCAAACTAGGGATTCAATGCTCTTAGTGATGTACACTATTTACAATATAAATATGTATATATATTTTTATTTCTGACCTTAAGAAATTTAACTCTTAATTTATTAATTGTAAATATTTGAATAAGGTCCCTAATAGTTTCTTCTTCAAATCTTCTTATGAACTTAATTACCCTATTTTTTAATTTTTTATTTTTTATACCATATCAAATTTTCAAAATTTTAATTTTTTAGTATTTTCACATTTTTCTTATCTTTTGTCTACCATTACACTTAGAGCATTGGAATTCACTTCACACCCCCCGAAGCCAAAATTTTACAACGTCCTCATTGTTTGTAAAGGGTGAAAAAGACTCTACAACTCACTTAGTATAGGGTAACGAAAGGAGTCGTAAAGAGGAGATCAATGATCTTTGTGCGAATGATTTCAAGTCAAACAAAACTTAGAGTGGTTAGTCGGACTAAGTGAAGAGTAAGATATAAGGAAGTGGTCAGCTAGAGTACTAACTCAAGTGTAGAAGTAGTGAAAGATGTGGAAGGTAGGAAACAACTATATACAAGTGCCAAGTTTTACACCTTCAGCTAGGCGTAAACCTAGTAAAAGGTACTCCCATAACTGAATGAACATATGGTAGAAAACAAGGGAATCATGGAAGAATTGGCACAATAACAGGAAAATAGAATAACCACTCAAATTAAATGTGTCAAAAGAATAGAAACCTAACCCTGATTTTGCCATAATAGATCTCGTAGAACCAAAATCAAAATCATGTGAAAATCACAAGAAGATACGGGTTGATTTCATGAAAGAATGATCTGATTTAAGTCGAGGTAAAGAGATTAAAGAATGAGGCAACAAGGAGAAAGTGAGTTCAAATCCAATCAGAAGATCAGCAGCAAATCAATTTTGATTTTGAATGATAAATGGGACATTTTGGTGATAAAGGATCTGTAAATCACACGCACAGTAGAAAGAGGGGATGAATAGTGTGGGAAATAAAAATTGCAAGACAAAACAAACCACGAAAACAAAGGCACAAGATATATAGTGGTTCCCCTCTCTTGGGTACTCCACTACCTAAGCCTCCCAGCTTAGGGTTTTTAACCCGATTCTCTCAACCCCGAGAGAAGCAATTTACTAACCGAGGTAATTAATGAGTTACCTCAACCCAAGTAAGATAACGGCTTTGTTACAACCCAACGAGCAAAAGCTCAAATACAGAAGAAGTACAGGTGTAAGAAAGACTAATCTTACAACTAAGTTCCTAAGCCTCTGAATAATATATAGAATAATATTATCGATTTGAGAGCCTAGAAAGAATGTGATTCACTTCGTAGATGCGTAAAAAAAATATGTCGTTGAGCTTGTAAGAATACTGAGAGTGGATGGCAAGCTTCTTCTTTCTCTCTTGTGAATATGGTGGGAATTTGAAATTCTAGCTCTAGGATTTTCTCTTTTCTTTTCTTGTGTCTCTTGTATGCAAACAAAGAGTCCTAGGGTCATTTTATAGAGTTTAGGATCTAGGATACTCATCTACTAGATGTTGGGAATTAATTCCCAATGTTCACATTGTTGGAATTAATTTTCTAGCCATTCAGTTTTGAGCCAACGACTACTCTCTACCGGTACTAAAGTACCTGTATCGATACTCGTTGCTTCCATATTTGTGTTTCAAACTCTTAACACAAATCTGTAACCCAATTGTACCAGTACTGATCATTTGTACCAGTACTCATTACCTCCAGTACCAGTATTCATCATGAGTACCGGTACTTGCAGGGTACAGGTTTGTTTCTTGGCAAAACCCAAACCTGTAACTCACATGTACCAGTACTAAACTTTAGTACCGGTACTTGTGGGTTAACAAGTACCTTTTTTAAGTGATTTAATTCATTACGCACTTTGAAAATGTTCGCAATATAAATCCTAATTTATCTCTAATTGATTTTACTATCTAAGTTATGATTCTTTGTTAAGAGGCATATACAATCTATAAAAATAAAATCTAAACTAAAGAAACTAAAGTCGAAGATGATCTTCTTCTCCTTGACTCTTCCTTGTCATCTTGCCTCCTTCTTATCATGATCTTCTCCTTTTCATTAAGCCTCCATCATTTCCTGTTTGCCTTGCTTCTTTACCTAAATCTGAAAAAACTCTTAATTGCAAACATTAATCCATAATAATTTTGTTAACACCAAAACTAGATGTGGAACAAGGTTCTAACAATCTCTCCCTTTCTGGTATTGACAAAACTATCTTGCAAATAGATAATTAAAAAATTTAACAATGTTCATTTTAATCCTCCCCCTCAATATAAGCTCCCCCTATAAATATTACTATTTGCCCTTTATTTTTCTCCCCCATTTTGTCAATCACAAAAAAATGAAGAAATATCATACCATAAAATTTACCAATGGTAAAATGTTGAATGTGGGTACCAAGCTCCGTTAGGCCATCGTTCTTGATCTTCATTCAACCTATAGAAAGGTTGAAATGTTCCATTGTGTGCCTTGAACACCTACTGATCTCTTTGATCTATTCCTGCAAAATAAATATCTTTTATAGGTACCCATTTTCTTTTGGGTCCTTTAGAGTTAGCACCTTTCAAATCCTGAGATTTATAGATCAGTTTAGTGTTAGATCTATAATTCTTAGGATTCTTTACCTTTTGATAAATCCATGCATGCCTAGGTGCTTGTGATTGATTTTGTGTATTCATTCTATTTTTAAACCTTGCTTTTAGATCATCACAAAATTCTGTATTTAACCTAGTTGTTGTTTTTAAATTATTTAAAGTTCCCTCAAAATGTTCATAAATGCCCTCTAGTTCTACTATTTTTGCATGCAATTGTGAGTTAGTCTCTTTTGACATTTCTAATTCTATTTCAAAACATGCTAATTCTAATGTTTGGTAATTATTCTTTAAAACCTTATTTTCTTTTTTAAATGACCTAGCTTTATGATATAGCTCTTCATATGCTTCTAATAATTCTTCAAATGAAAAATCAGGGTTTACCTCATTATCCGTATCTTCTGAAGTTGCCACCAAGCAAAGATGTTCGACCTTGTCTTCGGATTCTGATTCGCTAGAGTCGGTGTCCATGTTGGAGTCGCTATCATCCCATGTCGCTTTAAATGCTTTCTTTTTCTTCTTCTTCTTCTTCTTGAGCTCCTTTATTTCTTTCATATTGTCCTTCTTATTTACGGGGCAATCCTTTCGTAGGTGACCCTTTCTCTTCCATTCATAGCAAACAATATCAGATGAAATTTTATTCACTTTCTTACCTTGCTTTCGAAGAAATTTCTGGAACTTTTTTGTGTGTATCTTCATCTGTTCATCTTCAAATTCTGAGGTGCTTGAATCCGAGTCCTCCTTGATTGCTCTAATGTTTCCTTCTCCTCGTTCTTCTTCATATTCTCCAATTGGACTTCATATGACATGAGGCTTCCAATTAGATCATCCGAGAGAGTAGAAAGGTCTTTCGCCACTTGGGTGGCTATGGTCTTTGGAGACCAATCACTTGTAAGTGATCTCAAAATTTTCCTTACAAGCTGCTCCTCCTTCAGCTTGACACCAAGATTCTTCATTGGATTCACGATCTCTCCAAATCTTGTGTACATCCCTTTGATTATTTCACCTTTCTGCATCCTGAAATACTAATAGCTTTCTTTTAGAATAGAAATATGTGCTTCTTTAACCTTACTCGTACCTTCTTAGTTGACTTGCAATGTGTTCCATATCTCGTATGCGGACTCGCATGCGGAGATACAGTTAAACTCTTCCCTTGATAATGAACAATAGAGTGCGTTCATTGCTTTCGCATTTCCTACGATCCTTTTCTTTTGTACTGCAGTCTAGACAACACCTTCCTGTGGCTCCGGATCCATGTACTCCTCTTGGATAAGCATCCATGAGTCCTCATCCATGGCCTTGAGGAAGACTTGCATCCTCCACTTCCAATATCCATAGTCCGTCCCATCAAAGTAGGGAGAACGTGTGGATGACTGTCCTTCAGTGCACATGACTGGAGATGCCATTGCGAAAGAGAATTGTTACTTTTTTTCGCAACCCACTCCGATACCACTTGATAAAGGATCATTAAATCACAAGCACACTAGAAGGGGGGATGAATAGTGTATGAAATAAAAATTACAAGACAAAACAAACCACAAAAACAAAGGCACAAGATATATAGTGGTTCCCCTCCCTTGGGTACTCCACAACCTAAGCCTCCCAGCTTAGGGTTTTTAACTCGATTCTCTTAACCCCGAGAGAATCAAGTTACTAACTAAGGTAATTAATGGGTTACCTCAAACCAAGTACAATAATGGGTTTGTTACAACCCAACGAGCGCAAGCTCAAATACAAAAGAAGTATAGGTGTAAGAAAGATTAATCTTACAACTAAGTTCCTAAGCCTCTCAATAATATATAGAATAATATTACTGATTTGAGAGCCTACAAAGAACGTGATTCACTTTGTAGATGTGTAAAAATAATGCGTCGTTGAGCTTGTAAGAATACTATGAGAGTGGATGGAAAGCTTCTTCTTTCTCTCTTGTGAATATGGTGGGAATTTGAAATTCTAGCTCTAGGATTTTCTCTTTTCTTTTCTCTTGTCGCTTGTATGCAAACAAAGAGTCCTAGGGTCATTTTGTAGAGTTTAGGACCTAGGATACTCGTCTACTAGACGTTGGAAATTAATTTCCAATGTTCACATTATTGGAATTAATTTTCTAGCCATTCAATTTTGAGCCAACGGCTACTCTCTACCGGTACTAAAGTACCGGTATCAATACTCGTTGCTTCCATATTTGGGTTTCAAACTCTTAATACAAATCTGTAACCTAGTTGTACCAGTACTGATCATTAGTACCAGTACCCATTACCTCCAGTACCGGTACTTGTAGGGTACAGTTTGTTTCTTGGCAAAAGCCAAACCTGTAACTCACATGTACTGGTACAAAACTTTAGTACCGGTACTTGTGGGTTAAGAAGTACCTTTTTTAAGTGATTTAATTCGTTACGTACTTTAAAAATGTTCACAATATAAATCCTAATTTATCTCTAATTAATTTTATGATCTAAGTTATGATTCTTTGTTAAGAGGCATATACTATCTATAAAAATAAAATTTAAACTGAAGAAACTAAAGTCGAAGATGATCTTCTTCTCCTTGACTCTTCCTTGTCATCTTGCCTCCTTCTTATCATGATCTTCTCCTTTTCATCAAGACTCCATCATTTCCTGTTTGCCTTGCTTCTTTACCTAAATCTGAAAAAACACTTAATTGCAAACGTTAATCCATAATAATTTTGTTAACACCAAAACTAGATGTGGAACAAGGTTCCAACATTTGGTACAACAATGGTTGCTGATGCAGGTTTGGAATTCACTTTTGAGAGGTGCAAAGGGCAGGTTCTGATTAAAATCAAAGGCTTGATTAACTATGTGAACTTGGTCCTGATGCCTACGATGTGGCAGATTCCTAGGATTCGGAACTGGCTGAGATAGAAGAGTAGCTGGTGACTGATAAACGCTAGTTTATCATCATTCTTATGCATTAAAACAAACCTAGCTCTTAGGATTTTACTCCGCAAATGGGTTTTTGGGTTGCATTTAGGCATAAAATAGGTTAGCCATGCATTGCATTTTTTATTGTCTTTTTAATATGTTTTTGTGAGTGTTAGGGATGTACAGATACATAGATCCCTAAAACCCTAGCACTCAAGAAGGTAAATGGTGAAGGAGAAGCCCAGACTAGCTGGAACTCAGCCTAATCTAGCTCACCTCAGCTTGATCCAGCTCACCGCAGCTGGAACCCAGCTTACCTGAACTAGGGTTAGCTCATCCCAGCTCCATTCTGCTAATCCTAGCTGGATGGCAGCTCAAGAGAGTTCACCTTAGTTCACCCTAGCTCAAGTCAGCTCAGATCCAGCTCAACCTAGCTGAGTCTAGCTCATCTCAGCTCCCACTAGTCCACAGGGAGCTCTAGCTAGCTCAGCTAAGTTGACAGGAGTTCACCCCAGCTCAGATCCAGCTACATTCAGCTCCACTCAGCTCCAGCCAGCTGAAGAAGAACTCATCCCAGCTCAGGAAGCTCAAGTCCAGCTCCTGGGGACTCAGCTTAGCTCAACTCAGTTGAGCTAAGCTACCTTAGCTGCCTCAACCAGCTTGATTCTCCCTGGGAGCACCAGACCTAGCTCACCTCAGCTCATTTTGGTAGAAGCTAGCTTACTTTAGCTTGGCTTAGTAGCTAGCAAAGAACTAGCAAGCTAAGCAAGCTAGAGCAGCTCCATGCCAGCCTCTTCAGCAGCAGCCAGCTCCAATTTCAGCTCCGGACTTCTCCTCCTCAGCTCTTCCCTCCAAACCCTATCTCCAACACCTTCTCCTCTACTCCTCCATGAGCTAAGCTAGCTTAGCTTAGCTTAGCTATGCTCCAACATCCTTGGCTAGCAATTTCACTCTCATATTCCACCAAGCAGCCCACGTCCAAGAGAGAAGAAGAAGAACAAGATTAAGGGGATATTCTATCCCCTTGCTGCCTTCCCCTCTTCCCTTATCTCTTGGGTCATGCTAGCCAAAGGAGAAGCCAGGCAAGGAAGATCTTGGAGGAGATCTTGAAGGTGGTCCACCCCACCTTGGAGGAGTTCTTGAGGGTGGTGCACGCCCACCCCTTGGGGAGAGAGCATTGAAGGTGGAAGCTTCCACCTTGGAGGAGCTCTCAAGGAAGGAGAAGGAGGCTCTCTTTTCAAGCCAAGGAGCAGCTAGGCTTGGAGCAAGAAGACTCCCTTCTTCACCATTTTCTCAAGAGGATTTGTGTTTCTTTTCTTGCTTTTAGATTATTTAATTCTAGTAGAAGCATTCCTCTACTTGTCCTTGAAAAGAACACTCATTCTACTCAATCAAATTGCCTTCTTTTAGCTTTTTATTGCAGTTGTTTTTGGTTCTAACACTTGTTTCACCTCTTCTTCCTAATTACCCTAGGCCTCCACTTGCCTAGAGTGAGCTTAGGAAGAAGATATTTCTATCTTTTAGATTTTAGTTAATCATTTGTAGGTGTTAGTTCTTTTCACTACAATCTGCAGTTTGCCCTCATCTTTTCAAAATACAAAAAAAAGAAATTATATATTGAAAAATATCAAAAAGAAAGTTGAGATCTATCTGTAGGCAAGAGGATTAATTTTACAATTTTTGCCTCCTTGGACGACCCTAGATACTCCCCTATCTAGGATATAAATTTAAAAACGAAAGCGTATTTACGCGTTACAACGACCTAATTAACAAACCGCGTAAAATCACTATCACTTTTTGGCGCCGTTGCCGGGGAGGCACGGCTTTGCTTTAATTAATTTTCTCTTGCTTAAAGTGGATCTCATCCCCTTCTTCTTTCTTTCTTTTGTGTGTGCAGGAACTACAACAGGAAGGCGAGAATCTGGAAGCGAGAGCTCAAAGTTCCTTTTCTTCCTGCGAAATTCAGGTTGGTTCCTCTTCCTGGTGACATAATTAATTAAAACTACCAAAAATATATTAAACTTGGCTTTTAGGATCCCAAAAAAAACTTAATTAAGTGGAGTGGTGCATTATAAAATCCATTGTTTGCTTGTATGCTTCTTTAACACCACTCCATTGCAAGTATTGGTGTTCTATTTTTCGGGTCCAGATTTCTATCCGGACTTGAAAAATCGATTCCTAACATCACAGGCCTCCTAAAATCATAAAATTTCATAGAGTGATTCCCAATTAAGCTTGGAACATATGTTCTAAATTTCATATCAATTGGATTTGGATTTAATTTTTCAAAATTCATGGATTGCAGAGAGGTCACACCCTTTAATCTTCCTATTTTTCTACTGTCCACAAATTTTTAGAATTTTTGTACTCATCCAATTTTTGTGAGTTTTAGTTTTCTGGAATCCTTGTGAAATTTTACACATCATATAAAATCACAAAAATTTTCTGAGGTCGGTGGTAATACTGAAAAGTCCACAATACCCACGGGTATCATTTCTACACTTTGACACCAGTACAATTAAAATTTTAAGATAATTATCAAAAAAATTTTTAAAATCTTACAAAAATCTTTTTTGGAATCCTTGTTTGATTTTCTTCAAAGTAGTGGTGTTGCTCAACTTATTTGGACCACTACTTAATTCTGAAAGCCTAAAAATAATTCATTGGTAGTAAAACTTCTGTCTTAGGGATAATTGGCTTAGGGTTTCTTCTTTCTTTTTAGAGACTCAATTAAAAGGAAATATACAATCACCCATACAACTTGTTTTCCTTTGATTGTGGATTTTCAAACTTGTTTGAAAATTTAATTAGAAAAATCCTAAAACACATTTGATTAAATTAAATCCTAAAAGACATAAATACAAGAAAATTGTGTGACAACTTGACTTTCATTGGAGCCACTCTCCAATTCCTGCATACACACAAAAATCAAATAACAGGGTAACAACCCAATAAATGCCCTCCACATTCCGTGTGCACTATAGCATCCTAGACCTAATTAAAATTTGTAGCAACTTGACCCCTAAGGCTTTACCAACTTAGGCTTGCTATTTAGGTCTTAAGTTCTCTTTAGTTAATACCAATTCTGCCATCTGTATCTGGTGTTCAGGCTAAGGAGCTGTGTCAAACGACCAGGCGCGGGTTTGTACAAGCACCTGGGGTCTTCCCTGGGAAACGTTTGGGCCCAAACCTCCCGTTAAGCAACTTGGCTAGATTTGTTGCCAGAACAGGTATTCACTATTGACTACTTATTTCCTATATAGACCAAGTCTTAGGTTATTAGGGAGTCACATTTAAGTTAGGTCTAGTTTTGTTTGTTTGATTTGCACACTTTCTCTCATCTCTATCTCTTCTCCTCCCCTCCAAATCTTCCAAGTAGTGTATGCACGGGCGACGGTCCCAAAAGCCACAGCTCGAGGGACCATCTGATTTCGCCCCCCGCAGCAAGAAATCATTGTTTTCTTCCCCCTCGTCTTCTAAGAAAATGGAAAACCAAGGAAGCCGTCAAAAAAATTCTGCTTCCACTTCTAACCCGTCAGCCGACCCACAAGCTAACTCCACCCTCCCTCACCTTCCTAACTTGGAGCAACCAGAAATACCAGCAGGGCCAGGTGGCCCTCCAATTATAACCCATAATACAAATCCCTTTGCATTAATGGTCGACCATTTGGCTCAACTACAACAAAATCAAGAAGATCTAGCTAGGACTGTCACTAACCTAGCTAATCAAGGACAAAATCTACCACCCCGCCAACAGCCTGTCGTTCCTCTTAAGGATTTCTATGATCCTTCCAATTATGAGGAAAGACCAGGGGTGGTCATACCACAAGGGGATTTCAAAATCAAAATCGGCATTCTAAACCTTATCAAGCATTTTCATGGTCTTCCAAGAGAGGACCCTTTTTGTCATCTCGAGGAATTAACTGTCCTCGCTCAAACCACTCGTTCCCGCAATGTGCAGGAAGACATGTGGTTAATGAGACTCTTTCCTCTCTCTCGTAAAGACAAAGCATCACATTGGTTTAGAACAGTTGGGCATCCTATTACCACTTGGCCCCAATTAAAAAGTGCTTTTCTTAAAAAAATTTTTCCGATCGGTCGAACAAATGCATTAAGAAGATCTATAACGACCTTTCAACAAAAAATTGGTGAACCCCTCCACGAAGCCTGGGAAAGGTTTCAGGAACTTCTAAGAAGTTGTCCCCACCCTGAAATTCCACAATGGCAGCTAGTGCAGATCTTCTATCACGGATTAAAAGATCAATTAAAATGATTTGTGGATGCCTCATGTGGGGGCAATTTTCTTAACAAAGACGCCGAAAGTGCCTATCTTCTCTTTGAAGAAATGAGTGAAAACTCATTTAACATGACTTCAATGACACTTTTGGCAGATCACAAAACCCCAGACACAGAGTCCATGAAATTGACTCCAAAACCACCTCTATTCCAGTCACACAAGATGATTTATATATGTTAGCTCAATGACTAGACCAGATGCAAATTCACCAAAAGAAAATGGAAGAAAAGCTCACAAACAAACATGCTCCACACGTCCACTCTCCACACACTAACCCCCCACACATTCTCCGAAGAGAAAATCTACACAATATCGATGGCACGTCTGCTGGCCAGTAAATCCCGGTTGATTTCCCGCAAGATTTAACCGGGAATTTTGACCGAAATATTTTTGATTCCACCTCGGAAAATATTTATGCTCTCCAGGAGCAATTTAGAAACCCCTCCAACACTCCCAATCAAAATTGGAGGACGAACCCGAATCACTCCTGGAAAAACCCAAATCCGATTCCTTTTCCCAAACAAAACTATTTTGGGAATTATGGGCAACCTTTGTATCAACCTGGACCATCCCAGGATGATATTAATAATCAGGTCATGAAAACTCTGCAAGGAATGCAGACTCAAATGACAGAAGTAACCCGTATGATTACCAATTTGCAACACCAAGTTAAGGTTACTCCTGATCATCGACCTATTGGGAATTTACCATCCCAACCCATGCCCAATCCAAACAATCAAAGGAATCAATTTCAAGGTGGATATCACAGTCAACCTATTCAATCAGCACCTCAGCATCCGCCGGGTTTCAATAACAGCCAGGCCCCCCGTCCTCATCCTAGAAACAACCAGACTGCGAATGTAGTTACCTTGAGGAATGGGAAAACCACTCACAATACCCTGCCTGTTAAAGAAACCCGCTCTAATGACACACAGATTAACTCTTCCCTCCTATTGTTCAGGAACTAATTCATGCAAAACAGGGCAACCCTGCCCCATTTCCACAAGCCCTCCACTCTTCTAAAAAGAAAAAGACAAAATCCGAGCCCACTGAGAAGGAATTAATGGATTTACTTGGGCAAGTAGAAATTAATATCCCTATCCTAGATGCCATTAAGTATATCCCTATTTATTTGGGCAAGTAGAAATTAATATCCCTATCCTAGATGCCATTAAGTATATCCCTGTCTATGCAAAATTCCTAAAAGATTTATCTACTGCAAAAAGGCAGCCCAAGAATTTAGGAAAGGTAATTCTTCCAGAGATAGTCAGCTCAGTTGTGCAGAGCCGACTACCTCTTAAGAGAAAAGATCCCGGCGCCCCCCTAATCCAAGTTATCATTAATGATACCTCATTTGATCGCACTCTGTTGGATCTTGGTGCCTCAATTAATCTTATCCCCACAGTTATTTTTGAGGAATTTAAGATCGGTGAATTGAAGCCTGTTGAGGTTACTCTCCAATTAGCCGACCGATCTACGATTAAACCAAGGGGAATTGTTGAAGATGTTCTTGTCAGGGTCAAAGATTGTCTATTCGCAGTAGACTTTTTAGTCCTGGACATAGAGGTACCTGAAGCACTTAAGTTTGCCCCCATTATTCTTGGAAGACCATTCTTAGCCACCGCCCGCGCCAATATTGATTGTGATTCTGGAAAGATGAAGATCATGTGTGGCGGTGAATCTGTAACCCTAGACATTTTTCAAGCCTCTAGGCGGTTCCAGGAACCAGATTTCTTTGATGATTCGGATTCAGAAATAGAAAACATTGTGGAGGAAACATTGCAGATTTCCCAATTAGGCTCCTGTTTTGCTATAAATGCGGTTCCTGAACAATTTACTTTGTCTCACCCTTCCACCTCAACCACACGACAAGCTAACATTCCAGCTGACCCTTTCACTCTCACCTCACCTTTAACCCACAAAGCAGAAACTCTTTCGGAACCGGGCCTACAATTGGAATTAAAACCTTTGCCCGATTCCCTTAAATATGTCTTCCTGGGTCGAAATTAAACCCTGCCCCTGATTATAAATTATGGGCTCACCGGGGCACAAGAGCACAAACTTCTCCAGGTTTTAAGTAAATATCGAAAAGCTATTGGCTGGACCCTTTCTTATCTTAAAGGCATTCATCCGTCCTATTGTACGCATCGTATATATTTAAAGGACGATTCTCGCCCCTCCCGCCAACCACAAAGGCACTTGAATCCTAGTATGCAGGAGGTGGTAAAAAAGGAGATTATTAAGTGGCTGGATGCTGATATCATCTACCCCATTTCTGATAGCTCCTAGGTTAGTCCAACTGAAGTTGTCCCCAAAAAGGTTGGACTAACGGTTATCACAAATGAAAACGGGGAAAATATAGCCACTCGAACCGCTTCTTCTTAGCGCGTGTGTATAGATTACCGAAAATTAAACACCGCCACCAAGAAGGATCATTTCCCTCTCCCTTTTATTGATAAAATCTTGGAGCGGTTAGCCGGACAGGAATTTTACTGTTTTTTGGACGATTATTCTGGCTATAATCAAGTGGCGGTTCTTCCTGAGGACTAGGACAAAACAACTTTCACCTGCCCCTTCGGAACCTTTGCTTTCCGAAGAATGCCCTTCGGTCTTTGCAACGCACCTGCGACTTTTCAAAGGTGCATGCTTGCAATTTTTCAGACCTGGTAGGTGATTGTTTAGAAGTTTTTATGGATGACTTCTCTGTTTTTGGGGATTCTTTTGACCATTGCGTCAAAAATCTTGAAAGAACCCTCCAAAAGTGCATAGAAGTTAATCTGGTCCTCAGCTGGGAAAAAAGTCATTTCATGGTCCAAGAAGGTATTGTCTTGGGCCATGTTATTTCTAAACAAGGAATCGCGGTAGATAAAGCAAAAATAGATGCTATATCTAAGCTCCCACCACCCACTACTATCAAACAAATCAGATCCTTTTCGGGTCATGTGGGTTTCTACCGTCGATTCATACAAAACTTTTACCAAATCTCCAAGCGTTTAAGTCAGCTTCTTACTAAAGACCAGCCATTTGATTTTAATAATAAGTGCCTGGAGAGTTTTTTGAGGTTGAAGAAAGCGGTTACTGAGGCGCCAATATTGCGGGGACCTGATTGGAATAGTCACTTTGAATTAATGACAGATGCCTCAGATTTTGCTGTAGGGGCCGTTCTAGGGCAAAGAATTGGCAAGAAGCCCGTTGTGATCTATTATGCTAGCAAAACCCTTGATGATGCACAACGGAATTACACGGTTACTGAAAAGGAACTTCTTGCCATTGTATTTGCCTTAGAAAAATTTAGATCTTATCTATTGGGGTCACGTGTCACTGTTTATACAGACCACTCAGCAATTAAATATTTGCTGACAAAGAAAGATGCGAAACCCCACCTTATCCGTTGGATTCTGCTGCTCCAAGAATTTGACCTGGAAATCAAGGATAAGGTGGGATTGCACAATGTAGTGGCCGACCATCTCTCTCATCTTATGACGAATGACATAATGACCCCGCCAGATCAGTTCCCTGATGAAAGTATTTTAGCTACTACAACCCTCCCTTGGTTTGTGCCCATCGCAAACTACTTAGCAACAGAACAAATCCCTGCTGATTGGCCAAAAACAAAACGGGATAAGTTCTTTGCTGATATTAAATATTATTTTTGGGAGGAGCTCGACCATTTCCGCATTTGTGCCGATCAGGTCATTCGACGATGTGTCCCCGATTCTGAAATCCATGATATCTTAACACATTGTCACTCAATGGCCTGTGGCGGACATTTTTCGGGCAAGAAAACTGCAGCTAAAATCCATAATGCAGGATTTTGTTGGCCCAGCTTGCATAAAGATGCTCATGACTTCGTTTGGTCCTGTGTGCGTTGCCAGAGCATCGGCAACATGACTCGAAAGGATATGATGCCCCTTAATCCTACTTTAGAAGTTGAAATTTTCGATGTTTGGGGCATCGACTTCATGGGACCGTTCACCAACTCTGGTGGGCATTTGTATATATTAGTTGCAGTCGACTATGTTTCTAAATGGATAGAAGCAATACCCACCTACACTAGTGATCACCGTGTGGTTGTCGAATTTCTTAAGAAAAATATTTTCTCAAGATTCGGCATACCAAAAGCCATTATCAGTGACGGAGGCTCACATTTCACCCACTCACAATTCCTTCACCTCCTTTCTAAATACGAGGTTAATCATAAAATTTCCACACCATATCACCCCCAAACTAATGGCCAGGCTGAAGTTTCTAACCAGGAAATTAAAAATATTCTACAAAAGATGGTTAGGCTTGACCGTAAAGATTGGTCCACCAAATTGGACGACGCTTTATGGGCCTACCGTACCGCTTTTAAAACTCCACTTGGCATGTCTCCCTTCCGTCTGATTTTTGGGAAGGCATGCCATCTCCCGGTAGAATTAGAACTAGGGCTTTTTGGGCAATAAAACAACTCAATATGGATTTATCTGATGCCGGTAACCATAGAAAATTACAATTAACTGAATTGGAAGAATTACGTAATTTTTCCTATGAAAATGCGAGGATTTATAAAGACCAAACAAAGAAATTTCATGATAAATATATTGTTCGGAAACACTTTGACGTTAATCAACGTGTTTGGCTTTTCGATGTGAGATTACATCTTTTTCCGTGCAAATTAAAATCTAAATGGACCGACCCCTTTATTGTCCATAAAACATATCCATACGGCGCTGTTGACCTTTTTGATCGAAAAACTAATTCGACATTTCAAGTCAATGGCCAGCGTTTAAAGCCCTATTTTGACCATATGCCTAGAAGTTCATCTGAATCTTTTAATTTTACTGAGCCAGCCACCCTTGATCACTAGTGCACATCACGCCCGGCTGAATGGCGTAAAAGATAGCACTGGATGGGAGGTAACCCATCAATTTTTTTCTTGCTTTCCATTTTTTTTCTTCTTCCAGGTTTTGTTCATCCTAAACCCGACCGTTCTTCACTAAGGTGATCCCTTTTCCCTCCTAATGCATGAGGACATGGCATTTCTTAAGCATGGGGGGGTGTTTTTAAATTTTTACGATCGATTTAGGATGTTCAAAACCTAAAAACATACAATTTTCTTTATTTCCTGCTTGCATACCCAAAAAAGAAATAAAATAAAAATGTTGAAAACTTTTTGAAGAAAAATTTTAAAATTTGGACTAAGGACGAAAAATTCACTTTTGGTACAATGGGATTTAATCTTTAACAAACTAGGGATAAGGATATAGATCGGATCATTAGAATTCCAAGGTCAATTTTAGACTAGATCAGATATCCTTCTCTAAAATTCCACCAGAACTCATGATAGTTCAGGTGACTTGATCCTATTTTGAAATACGGAAAGTATTTGACTTAGTTTCTGATTCAAAAACTTGTGTATCTTAAGAAACTTCTTTTGCCTATTTTCACACACAAGCCAACACTTAAAAATAATTAAAATTTTTTTTGAAAAACTCCCGTGTTTGTATTTAGTAAAAGTCTGAAGCAGATCATTGGTTTGAGTTCCCACCGCCGAGAAGAAGGAAAATACCTTCTTTGAGGATGCGATGTCAACATGTTACCGCCTTGGTGCTGCTCTATATCTATATTTCATATCTTTAGACAGAGCATTAAAGCGCATTTTAGCAGCTCAAGTGTCTTGGACGGTGCTCTACCTATAGCGTCGGAGCAAGAGCTTGAGTTTGCTTGGAGCGCCCCTTTTCACCGCATCGTGTTTTGGGGTTGTGAGCTCCTGGGTGGTGTCATGGACAGTGCTATCCCGAAGTACTGGTGCCAGAGCCCCCTCAAGGAATGGTAACGGGAATGATGATCCTGACACATCTGTTGTAAGACTAAGCTAAAAATAAGCATGGGGGAGAAAAAAAAAATTATATATATATATAATAATAATAACACGTCCTTATAAATGTTGGCTTTTCACAAGCACAGACATAAGGTTTTAAAGGATTTTGCATGTTGCGAATCAGATTCACGAGCCAAAAAAATCCTAAAAACAAACATTTCAAGTCATCTGAATTAACAAGGGATTAATTTGTGAATTTTCTGGAAGATATATTGTTCCCATTCTGTCTAATGGTTGGATCCAAAAATAAATTCTGATGTTTATCTTCAACAAATCCCATACCTCCAATGCTTTAATCTACTAAGGTCCATTAATCTCTTTTTCTCCTCAAAAGTCAAAAAAATTAGATTTCCCAAAAATTCCGTTTTAAGTTTTGCTAAGAGACTAGCAAAAGATAAGTAAGGGGGTGTGATAAACGCCAGTTTATCATCATTCTTATGCATTAAAACAAACCTAGCTCTTAGGATTTTACTCCGCAAACGAGTTTTTGGGCTGCATATAGGCATAAAATAGGTTAGGCATGCATTGCATTTTTTATTATCTTTTTAATATGTTTTTGTGAGTGTTAGGGATGTACAGATATATAGATCCCTAAAACCCTAGCACTCAAGAAGGAAAATGGTGAAGGAGAAGCCCAGACTAGTTGGAACTCAGCCTAATCCAGCTCACCTCAGCTTGATCCAGCTCACCTCAGCTTGATCCAGCTCACCGCAGCTGGAACCCAGCTTACTTGAACTAGGGTTAGCTCATCCCAGCTCCATTCAGCTAATCTCAGCTGGATGGCAGCTCAAGAGAGTTCACCTTAGCTCAACCTAGCTCAAGTCAGCTCATATCCAGCTCAACTTAGTTGAGTCTAGCTCATCTCCGCTCCCACTAGTCCACAGGGAGCTCTAGCTAGCTCAGCTAAGTTGACAGGAGTTCACCCCAGCTCAGATCCAGTTACATCCAGCTCCACTTAGCTCCAGCCAGCTGAAGAAGAACTCATCCCAGCTCAGGAAGCTCAAGTCCAGCTCCCGGGGATTCAGCTTAGCTCAACTCAATTGAGCTAAGCTACCTTAGCTGCCTCAACCAGCTTGATTCTCCATGGGAGCACCAGACCTAGCTCACCTCAGCTCATTTCGGTAGAAGCTAGCTTACTTTAGTTTGGCTTAGTAGCTAGCAAAGAACTAGCAAGCTAAACCATCTAGAGTAGCTCCATGCCAGCCTCTTCAGCAGCAGCCAGCTCCAATTTCAGCTCCAGACTTCTCCTCCTCAGCTCTTCCCTCCAAACCCTAGCTCCAACACCTTCTCCTCTACTCCTCCATTAGCTAAGCTAGCTTAGCTTAGCTATGCTCCAACATCCTTGGCTAGCAATTTCGCTCTCATATTCCACCAAGAAGCCTATGTCTAAGAGAGAAGAAGAAGAAGATTAAGGGGATATTCTATCCCCTTAGTGCCTTCCCCTCTTCCCTTCTCTCTTGGGTCACGCCAGCCAAAGGACAAGCCAGGCAAGGAAGATCTTGGAGGAAATCTTGAAGGTGGTCCACGCCACCTTGGAGGAGTTCTTGAGGGTGGTGCACGCCCACCCCTTGGAGAGAGAGCATTGAAGGTGGAAGCTTCCACCTTGGAGGAGCTCTCAAGGAAGGAGAAGAAGGAGGCTCTCTTTTCAAGCCAAGGAGCAGGTAGGCTTGGAGCAAGAAGACTCCCTTCTTCACCATTTTTTCAAGAGGATTTGTGTTTCTTTTCTTGCTTTTAGATTGTTTAATTCTAGTTGAAGCATTCCTCCACTTGTCCTTGAAAAGAACACTCATTCTACTCAATCAAATTGCCTTCTTTTAGCTTTTTATTGCAATTGTTTTTGGTTCTAGCACTTGTTTCACCTCTTCTTCCTAATTAACCTAGGCCTCCACTTGCTTAGAGTGAGCTTAGGAAGAAGATATTTCTATCTTTTAGATTTTAGTTAATCATTTGTAGGTGTTAGTTCTTTTCGCTACAATCTGCAGTTTGCCCTCATCTCTTCAAAATACAAAAAAAAAATTACATATTGAAAAATATCAAAAAGAAAGTTGAGATCTATCTGTAAGCAAGAGGATTAATTTTGCAATTTTTGCCTCCTTGGATGACCCTAGATACTCCCCTATCTAGGATATAAATTTAAAAGTGAAAGCGGATTTACGCGTTACAACGACCTAATTAACAAACCGCGTAAAATCGCTATCAGTGACAAGACTCAGCCAAAAGCATGATCTGACTTCGTCAATCGACCAGTTCTGTCGTACATTGTCTTTGAACCTCAATGAGAGCTTCAACATTCTAGCACTGGCTCTCAGTCATAGCTCTCAAAATCTGGTCGAGCTATGTATCTCTATTTGGCCCTAAATAGTTATGCGTATTCATGTGGGTAGGCCTCGCATATGGTTGCTGAGAAGACATCGTAGGCAAGTTTTAATAGGTCTGATTTTGACATGTAGGTCTTTCATTTTGATCAACCTAAGAGAAATTTAGGTGGTTTCTCCATCCAAGGTTATAGGTATTTGTATATGGGTTAGATCTAGAATCATTCTCGTGGATGGTGTATAGATTATAATGATTCATCATGTTTTCGGCAAAAGATAGGATTGGGGAAAAAGATGGGAATGATGGGAGAATGATGGGACAATGGTCCCTCCTTGGGTTGGGGAATGAGTAGGGAGATAACCCAAGGAAGAAGGATCTCGTAAATCCAAATTATTCACAAATTCCCTTCTCACAGAATTTACAAAATGGGAAAACACATGGGATTCTGTGTAGTAAGTAAAGGTGTAAGATTTTTCATCATGTTGCGGACCTCATCAAGATGCTTCGCTACGATGTCAACTTTGTCCAGTTTCTTTTGATAATCTCCAATTCTCTTGAATTGGATTGGCTTTCTACTTCATGAATGCCCTTATGGTGTGAATTTTGATGCGGGTTTTGGTGTGGATTCCCTCACGTGAATTGCGACATTGTTGCATTGTTGATCGAGTTTTCTGCCATCCCTTCAAACATTTTTAAGGTGAATTCTTTGTCACAATTCAGGAAATTTCCCCCACAAGAGGCGTCGACCAAGTTACGAACACTCCCCTGCAAACCATAGTAAAAGATGTGCAAGAGTTGTCAATGAGGGCATGTGCTGTGGGCATTTCCTTTACAATTCTTGAAAGCACTCCTACGCTTCATGAATTGGTTCTCCTTGATTTTATGCAAATGTCATGATAGCTCTGCTAAGGGCATTGGTATGACCAATAGGAAAGAACTTCTTCAAGAAGATAGATTCAAGTTCGGTCCAAGATGAGATAGGTTGGGCGATGGTGTGATACCAATAAGCGGCTTTGCTTTCAAGCTAAAGGAGAACATTTTCATGAATGGGATTTTCTGATTTTGATTTTGTGGACCCAAATCTTGAGATAGAGTTTTGAGAACCTCAATATGTTGAAATGGATCCTCAGATGCATATCCATGAAAGTGTGGGATTAGCTTATGGTATTTGGCTTTAACTCTGGGTCATTTTCCCCAAGGGGAATCCTAACATTTGGTTCTACCTGGGCATTGGATGGATTATAATAATCACAAAGTAAAAGCCTAGGTAGAGGATGAGATGCAGAACCTGGACACGCCTTAAGTCGACGAGCCTAGAGATTTTGAATAATAGCCGTCAATAGATTGATTTGATAGTTCTACTCGAGCATTTGCAGATTCTAGATTAGGAGTGCCTTATGGATATCAAAAGGAGGCATCTCCCCCTAGCCAGACGAAGAAGGGATCTCTGGATTCTGATTCTGTGGTTGATCCATAGAATCAAATGCATAAAATGTGAAGAAAGTAGATGGGATAGATGGCTGCTCAGATGTAGCAGGTCTAGGTAGATCTATCAATAGAGGGATGAGGGGCGATCTCAACGATCCCCACCTATTCATAAATAGAAACAATGTGCAAAGGCACACTCTCACCACTGTAGTAAAACAACAACAAGCAAAACCTGCAAAACAACGAACAAAAGCAGGTTTTCTTTGCTTCAAAGGTGAGGAAGACCTAGTGTTATCACTGCGAGATCGATGTTTAAAAGTGTCGCGTTGCACTATAGTCGAAATCACTTTGAAAACAAGTACAATTTTTATTACTTGAATAAGTTCTGAGGTTGAGCACAGCGAGCAAATGGAATTCACACACTAATCTCAATAATTAATGCAAATTGAACACAAAATATTACTCAAAAACTAATTAGGAATGTGGAGCATATGAGTATATGAAGAGTAAAAATAATTTTAGACAAAATAATGGCGATTTGAATCACCAATTATAAGTCCAATACATAGAATAATTACTCAAATGTTCTAAAGAAAGGAATATGAATTCAGACATTTGGTTTTGCAATCAGACGTCTTAAATGACTTGTGCTACAGTATCCTTTTTATTCTTGTCTGCATGCCTTTTCTTCTTCTTCACTTCTCTTCTTTCCCTGATTCTTCTTCACTTCTTCTTCTCAGGCTTCCTTCTTCTTCTTTTCTCCTTCTTCTATTCTTCTCAGGCCTTCAGCTCATGCCTTCACTTTCTCTTCTCTTCTCTAACTATTCTTCCTTCAACCCTATGACTCTCTTCTTTTTCACTTCTTCCTTCAACTCTACTTTGACTTTTTCTCTGTCCTTCTCTTCAGAATCTGGCTAAGTGTTAGCCAAACTTCTCAGAGCAAAAACCCCCCTTTTCCCCTACGCAACTCTCCTCTCTTTCTCTCTTTCTATTTCAATCTTTATCTCCCAGTGCCGCAGCCAGTTGGGTAATCATACCTAACGCATACCAGGGTTTAGGCTCACTGGCGTGTGGTGGTGAGCGAGCAGTGTAGGTCAGGCTGGTAATTGGGTCGACCAGGTCTACGGGTGAGGTGTCGTGGACGAGTCCGAGTGAAAGGGGAGGATGACCTCAGCCTCAGTGTTTGGAGGAAAACAACCAATGGCACTTATTCAATTTATGCGGTTGAAAGCGCCTCTTCGTATCTGAGGTGGGACTAAATGTCCCACCTTTCTTCCGCACAACACAGCTGCAGGGTGCTTGGCCAATTTGGCGACGCTACAGCTGCTGAAGCCCCTGCATGAGGACTTCGATGCATGCAGGCTTCCATTGCACAAAGCCTGGTGGTATCCGCTAGGCGTAGCAAGACCTAGAGCAGCTTGAACCTCGCTCGAAGCTCAGCAGCAATGGCGGCTCTGATCTACTACCTGAAATAAAGAAAAGAGGCCTTATGGCCACGTTAAAATGCTCAGTAGGGTCACGAGGCATGGCAAATGTAACGGTGTCTTTGGCGTTGAGTGAGGGTGGCTATGGTGGCCGGACGGTGATAGGAACAGTCGGTGAGAGTGGCTCTATTCGGGGATGATGGAGTGAATGGAGTCAGGGGAAATGAGCAGGAAGGTGCAGTGGAGGTTGTAGGGTGGTCGGCGAGGTGGATGGAGGTGCGTAGCAGTGGGAAACCTCGACGGAGGAGCCGCCGGAGATGGAGGAGATGACGATGTCCAATAGCGTTGGTGGTCGACTTTGGGAAATAGAGAGAGAGGGATAAAGTAGGGAAGATAGGGAACCTAAAAACCTACTTTTAAGGACGAAAAGGGACAAAGATCCCACGCTGGTGTGGTTGCCGAATGTAGGGAAGACAAACCTCCATAGGAGAGGCAGTGGTGAAGATCAGGAAGGAACGACGATGTTTGGTATTGCTCGACGCGGAGGACAAAGGTGAAGATGAATCCACCACCGATCTTGTTGTCAGACGACGAAAAAGCTATGTAGAGACCACCAGAGCTTGCGGAGTCTTGCAGCCGGAGGGGAGAGAGGAATAGAGGGCATTCTGGCCTAATTTCAAGCTGAGGAGAATGGTTGAACCTTGGGGAGTCTTTTATAGGTCATCAGAGAGGGTTTTGTTCTTGGAAGGCAAGCTTCCAAGCAAGGAATGTTCACCGAAGATGGAAGCCTCAAGAGACCCAAATCTCTCACGCATTTGCATGAGAGATTGGGAAAGAATCAGAGCATCTAACCGAGTTCAGATTGAAGGGAATTACTTAATGAATCTCCCTTCCAATTTTAGAAGGGATTCATCAATCAATCAGGGAGAAAATCCAACTTGAAGATCATTGGAGTAGGTTTCCTCCACGATAATGATGGAGGGACCTAATTGTGAAGATGACGAAGAAGCTAGGGGGCTGATTGCAAGGGTTTTTGAAAGTTAAGGTTAGAAATGTAATTAGACAGGACCTTTTTGCAAACTTGGTCAAGACAAGTTCTCCTTAGGTCCAAATTTTGGTGCAAACCTAATTTTGACATAAGGAATCAAATGGTGAAGTTGGATGTTGGTTTTGACCACATTTGACTAGGTAATTTATGTAAAAACCTAAATTAGCGCAAATATCTATTTGAGACTCCATTTTAGGTCAAAATGGGTTTTGATGGCCAAATTGAAGGTACTAAACCATAGAGAATATTTTTCTATGATTTTTAGAGGGTTTAAGTGAATTTTATCATGACTAGAACCTTGGTTAATTAAGTGGGTCAGTTTTTAGGATTTCAAAAGTCATTTAATTCTCAGAACACACACAAATCCTTTTCTTTTTTATCTAACCCACTTGTCATCTTATTAAGACCATTTGACCGTTATTAAGCTCTTAAGAAAACTCATGGTTGTACTGCATTGGTAAAATTATAGTTTTAACCCTAGTTTCTTATTTTTCTCTCAGAATGGTTATGCAATGAATTATGTCCTCCAGTTGGTTATGTAGGAGCACTTATTGACTTCATTGGATCAAAATGAGCTAGTTAGGGTTCATGATGGTGTTCCAATCACCTAGAATATGCGTAAAATATGAGAAGATGCATACCCGTAGTATATAAATACAAATACGCATCCTACGCGTCTTTACAATGTGCGTATTTTACAAGCTCGAAGGTCTAAGGTCAAGGATTGAGACCATTCACTATAGGCTCCTTAGGGCTTTAATAGTGAGACAGACTTGTTGATCTTCAACCAAAACCCTAAGAGGTGCAAAGAGGTTAGATAGAAGATAAAGACTCATATGACTCTATGTGATTGCGTTGTGTGTGCAATAGCATGCAACAGATGAAGGCGATAAAAACCTGCATGCAATTCTGCAATCAAAGTATGTCACAAGTTTTAATAGGTCCTCTTTTTAGTTAATCTTTTACAAATGATAGAAAGAAGTAATAGTGTTCGCTTTTTAGGTCTTTTCAATCAAAGTGTGTGGTCTTACTTATTAATCCAAGACAAGGATCTATGTAGGTTCTTGCATGGTTATCTCCACAAATGAGAGTTTTCAAAATCACAAGTTAAGAAGAGACTAGTAGGTATATGCACTCCTAATAGTGTGTGCCTAATGAAATGTTGCTGCTAGTCAGAAAGTGTGTATTTTTTTTCTTTTTTATATATCTCCAACCTAAATAGAACAAACAAACCTAACTAGAGACTAAGGAAAAGAAAGTATCTCACAGGAGGTATATATAGTGAATACCCAAGAAATCATGAAATAAAAACTCGTCTTCAGCCAAAGAATACTTGTGAAGATATCCCTAAAAGAAGACAAAAATAAAGCAAAAATAATAAGTTAGAAATGGATACCATAAAATGTGAATAATTAAAATGATAATGGAAAATATAACTACAAGTTACCTCCCCAGCAATGTCGCCATTAAAATGTTCATTTAATTCTCAACACAATTAATTAAGGTTACTAGGCTTAATTAATCACATAAAGAAAAGACTTAGGTTAACTTGATTTGTTAAATGGTTGTCGCAAATTGCAGTATAGGGTCAAGCTAACCAACGTTTTAGATTTTAAATTCATTTAAAAAGTTAAGTCCAACTTGTTCATTGGGAGGTACTTACATTAATTAATTCACCATTTTTATTAACAATTAACTAATAACTTTATTAATTACAATATATGTTAAGTTCATGAACAATTAGATACAAAAATTGAACTTTAAATATGGCAATTATTCCGTTAATGACAGAGGGCATCAATGATTTACAATTAAAGCAAGAAATGAATTACAACAAATGTTTACAATTAAAAGCAATAAAAGAATTTAACATTTATTGCAAATGAGCCTTCTCTCTTCAATCTCGATATTACACTTTGTCAACTTTTGAGCTCATAAATCCTTCTTCTCTTCTTTTAACTTTACTCTCAACTCTTAGCCAAATTTTGAGCTCACAAATCCTTCTCCTCATTCTTAACCAAAAAAAATTCACTTTAATGGGCGAGCACACTTTTCGAGGATCTACAACCCATTGTTAGGCTGGAGTAACCTCACTTTAATTATTGTGTATTTTTGTCTGTTAGGCCCAAATAGGCCCACCAAGCTCACAGCCACCCGAGCCCACACACACCTACGCACACAGGTATGTGTGTGCATGCATGCATACACACAATGCTCATAAGATGCGTCGAGTGCGACCAGCTGGGCCTTAGATGCATTTACTTTTATATTGATGTGGGTGTCGACAGTTCCACTATGTGAAGCAATCAAAGCTCTCACTCCATGTAGTGATGTTCAAGGCCAAACTTTGAATGATGATTCCATGTGACCCACTACTCTGTTTAGGATGGTTAATGGTTCATTGAAAATCCCTAGAGCTCTTCTACCTAATTTTATCATCAATTTGATGTCTAATCCATGAAATCGGAAAATGAACATGGTTATATTGCCTTGTTCTAGTACATGCTTCAGAGAAAAGAAATCTGGTCTATTGACCTGCAGGACATGCTAATACTCTCAATTGAGAGTTCAACCCTCTTTAGAAGTACATTCGACACTCAAAAAGTGGGAGAAGAAGGTCTGAGGAACTTTAAGAAGCTCAGAAGCTTCAAAGCTTCCTTGCCCAGTATACAAACATGGATTTCTGGTTTAATACATCCGACGGAAAGGCTAGAGTCTTTTGATTATATATGAATTGATTCATGAGGTAATTCATGACTAATCTAGGTAGATTTAAGCTTCAAATCTCAACAACAATGTGTTGAATGACCTTGGGTTTTAGAAACGACCCAATAAGAACATATGATGAATTCATCTAAAATATCAATAAAAATCATCCTAATTACTTCCAAATGATTCACATCACTTGCAAGGACTCAAATAACACATAAATTTGAGATTCAATCTCTAAAACCTCAAAATTGACCAGAGTTGACCAAGCTCTACACAAATGTTGACTTTTACAATTAAGGTTTTTCATATGAAATTATCAACCTAAATGGACTAAAATTCACCTGAAGAGTCAATTGCTCATCATAAATCCATGTTTTAACCACTATTTTATGACCTTAGACACCATCGCCTGAGTTTCAATGGTGAGTTGTCTGATAGGAAGGACCATAGCATCTTAGACCTAATTGACACTTAGAATAGGATCTACAAGGTATGCACTTGATTATGAACCTATTTCCAAATTCTAATTATCAAGAAGCATGTCTGTTGGTGCATAATCATTGTGTGTTAAGAGATGTATGTTGTAGTACACTCAACAAAAACACAACAACATTTAAATTTATGAAACTCAAAATTGATGTGAGTCTATGGTCGTTCGTAGGGAACAAATTGGAAATTTAATCAACTAATCACAATATCAAGAGATATATGCAAGAATAATCAAAGTATTGCTCAATGTATATATCGGAATAATATAGCATGGAAATCAGAATTCAGAGTGCAAAAAGATGTGGTTAAAATAGTGGTTTGAACCACCAAATTAACCCCATAAGTTAAGCTCTAACTAAAATAAATGAACGGTACTTCCTATCAATTATCTCAGCAATATCAGAATCAGTCGACAGAACTAAGGCACAGACGCCTTAACTAAATACCAGTAGAACCACACAAGGCACAAGGGCCTTGCCTCAAACCTCAGAGGAGCCAAGGCATAGTAGCACCACAGAAGTGACACAAGGGTCTTGCAGACTAAGTGCTAAGAGAGGAGGGGAAGGGCATGAATCCTGAGGTAGCAAAAGCCCCCCTCCTCCCTCTCAGAGTTTCCTTCCTCAGAACTAAGTTGGACCTAAATAATCGAGTAAACAAATCTTGCCCAGACCCACAGGCATGATCACAAGTGAGGGTGTGTGGACAAGCGCATGTGAGTGCGCATGCATTTGGGCATGTGTGGGGACCTCACCCTATGCTCTTGGAGGCAAATAGTTAGTTCACAAAATCCTTTATTTGCCTTCGCGAGCTACTGAGTCCCTGATGTGGGACTAAAGGGATGCCACTTCTTCTCTCGAGCTGTAGTTGGATGGTTGCTCTGATTTGAAGTTGAAGCTGATGCCTACTGCTTCAATTGAAAACCTGGAGCTATTTGTGGGAGAGTTCCATAGGTGTTGGAAGTTGCAACTATGTTGTGGGTGGCCAGAGAACTGCAGGTGAAGTCAGAGAAGAAGGTTGTAGCGGTGGAGCTTCGGTCGGGCCTGAAAATATGAAAATGGCCTTGTATCTTCATCAGATATGCTCAGGAGTTTCACTGGAGGATGGTGAGTTGTGAAGAAGTGTGTGTGTGTGGTGTAGTCAGAGAAGGTGAATGGAGGTGGTGGCGTTCAATGGAGTCCGTGTTGGATTAAAAACCCAAATTTCTTTGGGGCATTTGATTGGTGAGGTGAGGTGGAGCTCACAGACTTATTGGTGATGAGTTTTGTGTGATGGAGCTACGACGCAGACTCACCAAAGTCAGGTCAGAGTTGGGGAAGATTACGAAGATGTGAGTGATGTCGTGTGCGAACCTAGTGTCTAAGTAGGTAGGAAGAAGCAGAGGAGTGAGAGGAGTTGAGAGTGGTTACTTACGGATGAGGGAAGAGAGAGTATGACACCAACTATGATGGGCCAATGCCAAAGGAAAGTAAAGCTCTAGTGAGTGTTGAGTCGAAAAATCTATGCAAATGGATTTGAGTTTGGAAAACCCATTGTTGTAGCAATTTGCGAGAAAAACTGTCGACAAATAAATTTTACCGAAACTCTGAAGGAATTATGGGTCGAACATAGGGAGGTGAATGTTTGATTAAAAACCACATTTGTTTTATTGTCACGAAGCAGATTAATTGGTCGAATTGAATCTAAACTAGTTATCTACTTAAATAATAATGAACAGAAGACTGAGAGAGAATATTATAAATAAAAACAAAATAGAGATAGAATGAACAAGAATTTCATAACCACAGTACCATGTTTAGTACAACTAACCACTATAATAGAAAGCAGGAAATCAACACTAGAAAGTGGTAAATCTACTCTACAAATCGGTAAAGAGAAGCTGGAGAGAAGTTATCCTCTTCGACGGCTACTTGGAGGATGAGCTGCATTGATAGAGTGCCCAGACGAAGGTGGTGGGATGTGGGATGAAGGAGAACGACGACGTATGATGGAGAATGGGGTAGGAGGGCATCGTAGTTTGATCCACTTCACGAATGGCGATGAGAGGACAACCATGGAATGCTCCACGAAAGGAATGAGAAGGTGAAAAAATTATATTTCTAACTCTAGAGGAGCATCTCGGGTTTGGGACAAGCTCTTAGACCTTTGGAGGGGGTGAAAGAAGAGAGGAAGGGATGAGAAACTAGAGTGGTAGTGGTCTCCTTTTATAGTTGTAGGGATTGAGGGCAATTTGGACATTTTACACTTGAAAACACTAATTCTAGGTCTTTAGTGATGGATTTAAGCATCCCTAAAGACCTTGAACATGGGCATAGGTTGCACGTAGACATTGCCCCCTCCTCTTCCGCACTCAAAACGTAAACCCACAATCTCAAATACTCAGCTGTCCGACCGCGAGATCGGACAGCTTAGAAGCCATCGTGACCTATCGCGTACCCACATCAGATTGTGTGTGCATGGCACATCCGATGACACGTTCGCGATCCGCGTGATCTGGTGATGCGGCATGGCCAATGCTACCACCGTTCATCCTTGATCCAATGATCGCAATTGGCCCATGCTCGCTTCTCTTTATTATTTTAAGCACCTGGGGTTTCGAACTTGCAACCTCCGCGTCTCCCACGGGCTCGAGACCAATGGGCCAAGCTGCCCTTTGAGGTACATTATAGATTTGGGTACGATCTCTTAATCATTGGATCTTGATTCGACAGCTGAGATCGTTCGCGCAATTGAGGAGAGAGAGCAGCGATGGGACCTTGGGTCGGTTGGGCAACTGGGATGGCCAACGTGGCGCTATCTTGGCCATCCATCTTCTATGTCTTGTAGATGGTGCCACGGATGTCGGATTGGATCGATTTTCCCGTTGTTAGGCTGCAATCTTCGATCTGAAACCATCTATGCAATCGAATTTGTCATATGAAGTGTGAATTTACACCATCTTGGCCCTTGATCTCTACTCTTCCTCGGATTATATTTGATGCTACAGAAGTTTGATCGAGGTGATCTTGGAGTCGTCGAACTCCGATCTTCACCCTAATCAAATCTATATGATTGGATCTTCAATCCGAGGCCCTGATTAAATGTCACCCTATCACCTGACCGTAAAAAGTAGAAATTAAACTAGATTTTATAGAATCTATCCTAAATGCATGATGATGCTTGTTATGCAATATTTATAAAGTATGATGCTTATATGATACTAAGAACATACATTAATAGACATTTTTAGCTATTCAGATGTATGAACATTAGTGAGGGAGAATGGCGATGTCGAAGGGAGAGGGAGCTCCTAGTTGGTATGGCCAAGAGCAAATGATGGAGGGAAGAAGATTCCCTCTACCTGTCGTATGTGGCAGAGGGCGACGAAGGGCAGTGTAGAGGTGTCGCTAGAGCAGGTCAAGTAGGCCGAGGTAGGAGAAGAAGAGTTATTTTGGCCTTAAAACTTTGCTAAGGAGGATGGTTTGGCAAATAGGGCCTTTTTAAGTGACCAAGGTCGAGCTCCAAGCTTGGGAAGGAGCTTGAATAGCTTGAAATTTTAGGGAAAAGGATCCCTATAATTCTTGAGCTTGCTCGAACTCTGGAGCTTGATTTGGAGATGAGATGTGGTCAGGCAGATTGAATGGACCTAATTCAAGGGAGAAAATCTCCATTGAACCTTGCTGAAGATGCATTCCCTCCTCCAATGGTGGTAGGGACCAAAGTAAAAAAAATGATGAGAAGTAAGGGGCCATTTTGAAAATAATTGTAAGCTTGAGGGGGTAAATGTAAGAAATAGAGTTTTAAAGTAGTAAATTGCAAATAAGGCCAAGATGGACTCTAATTGGACCCAAATTTTGGTACCAACCTTACTTGGATCCAAGGAATCTATTGGTGAAGTTAGATTTTAGTTTTGACCACATTGGGTAGGCAATTTGTACAAAATCCCAAATTGGGGCAAAATTCTATCTAAGACTCTATTCTAGGTCAAATGGATTCAGATGGTCAAGCCAAGGAAACCAAACCTCCTAGAATATTTTTCTAAAATTTTTAGGAAGTTTAGATGAATTTTATCCTGACCAGAATCTCTTTAATTTAAGTGAGTCTAAAATTAGGGCTTATTGTGTTGTGGTTCTCGAAAAGTGTGAATCCCCATTTCTATCAATGTTGACCAACATTTTGGACTTTTAAGCTCATTTCACCTTTATTTATCCACTGACAAACCTTGTGATTAATCTGTGATCCTAATGTGCTATTAAAATTATAGAATTAACCCTAATTTACCATTCTTTTCTCCAATCAGAATAATGAGGAGTTATAACACTCAGATGATTATGTAAATCAATAAAACTTGACTAAATGTGGCTAGTTACGGTGTATGATGTGTTCCCATCTGGTTGCACGTGTTTTGCAAGTTTGAAATCAGGGTTACAAGTAACTCGTTATCGCAGTTGCAAAACTCGTGGTCAAATAAAATTTATACTAAAACTCCAAGGGAGTCTCGGGTCGAACACAGGGAGGCAATGTTTACTTTAATTGAAAATCATGCTTTGTTTTGTTTCCTTTTGGTATTTTAGGGTTTCGTTATTTTTTTTATTTTTTGAAAGAAGAAGACAAGCAAAATGAATCACAAGAGATATAGAATAAATCTAATATATATCACTTCCAATGTCAATTACAATAAACTATGAAAGTATAAAAAGAGAATGGGGCTAGAGGAAATATTTCGAATCGGCTATTCAGCGAGACGACGGGGCTTGGCAGAAGCTCGGACGAAGGAGGTGAGGAGTGGGACGACGGAGGTGAGATGCCGGAGGACGTCGAGTAGAGGAAAACTTTGGTGTGGCTCTGGAATGGAGGTGAGAAGATGGAGATGATCTGCTACCAGAATGGAGGTGGGAGGATAGCTCCAAGGCAACCTATGAATGGGGATGGGAAGATGGACGAATATTTGGAAAGGCATAGGTTTGCTACAATAATAGGTGCCTTGGGAGCTTGAGAACATGCTCTATTGGAGCGTTGGTAGGCTTGCTAGAGCTTGGGAGTAGGTGGGGGCAGGGAAGGTAGAGATGGTTTGGAAAGGAGGAGGTGTAGGTCCTTTTATTGTGGAGGAGAAGAGGCAAAAATACGTATGGGACCATTAGTGACATCCAGGCCATCGTTGGAAGCGTCATTGTAGGTAGCTCATGCCCGCTCACGCCTACAGCTCGCTTTTCTAGCGTGCAAAGAATTAGCGACGGCTCTAAGCATTGCTGTAGATCTAGCTCATGCATCGCTGTAGGCTGCCCCTTGCTCCATTGGCTCTGCGCTTTGCACGCTCTCTACCGCACGCGTGAATCACGTGCTGTGCATTGCGCTGGGCACCTGCGTGCCCCCGTGCACATGCATTGGCACGTGCTACGCATGGGTGACCTGGGTTGCACCACGTGGCGCAGTCTGGGCCGTCCATCTTCTTTTCATTGTAGGGATTGCTACAATGGTCAGATTGAGTCAATTTTCACGCTGTTAGGCTGTGATCGTTGAACCGAATACATCCACGTGGTCGGATTTGTCATTTGAAGCTTTGAATTATGTCACCTAGTCCCTTGGCCGGTGATCTTCCTCGAACTACATATGGTGCTACGGGACTTCGATTGAGGTAATTTTGGAGGCGTTGGACTCCAATCATCGTCTTGATCAGATCTGTATGGTCGGATTGTCAATCCAAGGCTCCAAAATAAAAATCCTTCTCTCCTGACCACAAAAACGATGCAATTGACCTAAATTATATACAACTACTCTAAATGCAGAATTATGCACACTATGCAATATTTATAAATTGAATTGCAAATCTAAGCCAGGGAAGATGCAAGAATAGACATTTTACCCTCAATAATTTTGTCTACAAGATACCCCCATGCCTATCTTTTGCTATTCACTAGCAAAATTAAACTACATGCTATGTATAAAAATAGAATTAGGATTTGATCGCTTAGGCTTAACTCGTTTATTAACTTTAGAAAATTTCAACTAAGGTCCTAAACTAAGAAGACTCAACAGTACCCGAGTGCCTGCCAGAATGCAGACTGCCCAAGTCCTCACCTTGCTTTAAAAGGGAAGATACATTTTCTTTTCTAATTTTTTTGTACTTTTGGAGTTGAGAGTTTCGGGATAACTTTTTACAGCTACCCGACCCACCCATGACTCAAAAAGGACTATTAGTGCTAAGCACCTTGTGAAAATAGTGAAAGACTCACAGGCAACCGTTAAAATGGACTTCGGGTTTCTACGACCCTAGGTTACTAGTCGAGCATGTTACACGTGTTAGAAATCAGGGTTACAAATAACCCGTCATTGTAGTTGCAAAACACGTCGATCGGATAAAATTTATACCGAAACTCCAAGGGAGTCCCGGGTTGAACACAGGGAGGCGACGTTTAATTTAGTTGAAAATCGTGCTTTGATTTATTTCCATTTGGTATTTTAGGGTTTTGTTATTTTTTTTATGTTTTTGAAATAAAAGGCAAGCAAGTGAACCACAAGATAGAGATGTGGAAAGAATTTGATATAGATTACTTCCAATGTCAATTACAGTAAACTATGTAAGCATAAAAAGAGAGGGGTGTGAGAAGAAATCTCCCGAATCGACTATTCGGTGAGACGATGTGCCTGGCGGAAGCTTGGACAAAGGAGGTGAGGAGTGGGATGACGGAGGTGAGATGCAGGATGACGTCGGGTCGAGGAAAGCTTTGGTGTGGCTCTGGAATGGAGGTGAGAAGATGGGGGTGATCTGCTACTGTAATGGAGGTGGGAGGATGGCTCCAAGGCGACCTATGAAGGGAGATGTGAAGTTGGAGGAGTATTTGGTGGGGCAGAGGTTTGCTACACTAATAGGCACCTTGGGAGCTTGAGAACAAGCTCTAATGGAGCGTTGGTAGGCTTGCTAGAGCTTGAGAGCCGGTGGGAGTAGAGTAGGTAGAGATGGCTTGGAAGGGAGGGGGTGTAGGTCCTTTTATAGTAGAGGAAAATAGGAAAAAATAGCTATGGGACCATTAGTAACATCCAGGCTGTCGCTGGAGATGTTGCTGTAGGTAGCTCATGCTTGCTAACACCCACAGCTAGCTTTACTAGCATGCAATGAATTACTAATGGATGTAAGCATTGCTGTAAGTCCTGCTCATGCATCGTTGTAGGTCCAGCCCATTCATAGTTGGTGTTGCTTCCCCACGTTGCCACGCACGCACGTGCGGCCACGCGCAAGCGCTGCGCTGTGAGCATGCGTGCCTAAGCGCGCATGCCCGCATTAGTGCACGCGTGCAGTGCCGCGTGCGTGGGCTACATGGCACAGTCAGGGCCGTCCATTGTAGGGGCCGCTACAGAGGTTGGATTGAGTTGATTTTTGCTCTGTTAGGTTGCGATCGTCGATCCGAATACATCCACGTGGTCGGATTTGTCATTTGAAGCTCTAAATTATGTCTCCTACTCCCTTTGCAATTGATCTTCTTAGGACTGCATATGGTGCTACGGGACTCCGATCGTCGTCTTGATCAGATCTATACAGTCGGATTGTCAATACGAGGCTCTAAAATAAATATCCCTCTTTCATAACCACAAAAAGGATGCAATTAACCTAAATTTTATACAACTACTTTAAATGCAGAATGATGCATGTTATGCAATATTTATAACATGAAATACAAATCTAACACTAGGAACATGCATGAATAGGCATTTTACCCTCAACAAATGTGTTTACATCATACCCCCATTCCTATCTTTTGCTAGTCCCTAGCAAAACTAAACTATATGCTTTGTATAAAAGTGGAATTAGGGTTAGATCGCTTAGGCCTAAGTCATTTATTAACAATAGAAAATTTCAACTAAGGTCCTAAACTACAAAAACTCAACAGTACCCAAGTGCCTACCAGAATACAGACCACCCAAGTCCTCGCCTTATTTGAGAAGGGTTGATACATTTTCTTTTATTATTTTTCTTCTTTTCTAATTTTTTGTACTTTTGGAGTTTAAGAGTTCCGAGATAACTTTTTACGGCAACCTACCCTACCTAAGACTCAAAAAGTACTCTAAGTAGGTGACCTTGCCATTAAGATGGACTTCAGGTTTCTATGACCCTAGGTGACCTTGCGTAATAGTTTATCTTTATGATCACTAGCTCTCTCCCTACATCTTTTATTTATGGGGTCAACACAAGGGCGAACCCAGTGTATATCTCTACGGTTTATTCTACTTCCTCGCTTCTTCCTTACGTGTTTCGGCAATTATTGTGCATTTTTTTGTGAGCTGTGCTCTGGGCAACCGATCGATGAGTTGTTACCACCGACAACTTGCCAGCCATACTCATCCAGTGAAGTGTGGTTTTATTATTTTCTTTTTTTTTACTTCTCCTTTTTCTATTACTTTTTTTTCTTTTTGAGTGTTTCTCTCTTTTCTTTTCTTCTTGTTTTTTTAAGTAGGTGGCTTCCCTGATCTAAGATTTACCTAAAGGCAGTACAAAGAAAATGGTCTTCTGGCTAGGCTTTGGATGACCGGTCGATGAGTTATTACCACCGACAACTTGCTAGCCATACCACCCAAGTCGGTCCATTAGCTGCCCAATTTTTGCAAAAATCACCAAAAAGTGAGTCAGTGCAAGAAATGTGTGTAGATGCTTAGGCTTAAAGTCTCCCCAAATTAGAGGGTGAGTTGATAAGTCGCATACTTATCATCATAAATTATTTACCAAATGAAAATAAATTTTAATTGCAGAGGACTCGAGACTAAGTCCACATTCGAGTGGACACAGAGGCTAATTAAGCCCGAAGACCTGAAGATTCTAAGTGTTTTGGTCCTCTCATATCATTTCCTAAAGTTAATTACTTCTAAATGCCTAAGTTCTCTTTTCCCAATTTCTTTCTTTTCTTATCTTTTTCCAAATTTTCAATTTTTTTTTAAAATTTTATAAGAAACTAAAAGAAATTCTACGGAGTTAACGTAATGATTTCAGAAATTGATTATCCACCCCCCATGTCTAAATAATGCAATGTCCTCATTGTAAAAATAAAGACATGAAAAGGGAGTAAACAGAATATCACCTGAGTGTCGTGAAAATTCGGTCACCTCCGCAGAGAGAAGAGTGTATACACATGCGATAAGTTTAATGCCTTCAGCTAGGCATAACATGCATACAAAGAAGAAATTGAGAATTCACAAGTGCGGGTCAGAATCAAAATCAAAAGGTTGATCCTGAAACCCATCCATAGAAGATGTCCACAGACGTGGACGAGATTATGGTGCAAACCCATGCCCCAGGATCGAGTGGTTCTCAGGTTTTGGATGAAAATCACCTAGAACCGAAGGTTGTTGAGCTTTCAGCGTTGGACCTACGATTTTAGGGTGTGCAACCCAAGACCAAAGTGTCAGACAAAGGGTAAAGATGGTTCAATAGGTGCGGTTGTCCACTTAACATCTAGCTCCGGAAAATAATCAGTTATTTCGAGCTTGGGTTGCACGTGAAAGATATCATAAGGGTCCTGGTAGAAAGTAGGTGGTTTTAAGTCAATAGGTACCCTTAGATCCAAAATCAAATTTCCCTCAGAATTAGCCTCCCAAATTTTTATTTCAACAATTCTATCCTCCAACATCAAGGGCTTAGGCTTCGAGACCTCTAGCATATCAATCACCCTATATGATTCGCCCAAGTCCAGAAAACATTACTGAATCAAGATCGACTTGGGCACAAAGATCTCAAAAATCAGCTCTTCGGGGAGCAAATGAGGACTGGGGTCACTGATTGAATCATCAAGATTCGGATCCTCCAAGTTAAACCCAACGAAATCCAAATCTTCAACAATGGGCTATCAAATTGTTCATCAGTTTCCTCATGCCCATTTGTCTCACTAAAATCATTTTCCTTATGTTCAAGTGAGACTTCACCTAAAGATTCTTCACCCTCAGAGTCAAAGAATTGATGATCCTCATTTATATATGTCTCAAAATCACAAGTCATTTCATCATCCAAGGAGACATATTCTTCTTTGTTCCCTGTCTTGGATATCTCAGGTGAATCAATTGATTCATCCTCAATGGGTTGCTCTAGTGCAACCTGGTTATCTCCGATCTCAGAAAATGTATCCCCCCTGATAGATGCCTGAGCAGGTTTTGACATTGGCTCTCCTGAAGGGGGTACATCTTGAGAATCATCCCAAGATTTGACTAGGGCAACCACAAATTTCATCCTTAACCTTGACAACTTCCCAAGAAGAAACTCACCTAGGTCCCTATCCATAACACTTTGGAGAAAATCCAATAGAGAACTATTAAGTTCATCAATCATTTTGATCATAGGCTCCAGTGTTTCAGTGCATGGTGTTGGCTGATCTTCTAAAGATTGGATGGTGTTCCTCAAGTTAGCGAACACCCTATCCTAGATTTTGTTCACCTGAAACAACTGGTTCAATTCAGGTTTGGGGGGGTTTGGTTTAAATCTAGGGGAGTCAAGATGTCAAATTTCTTGGGTTCCTCCATGATAGTAGGTCATCTTGGGTTGTTTAAAGAATGCTGATGACCTATTTTCAATGGAGAACTGGGGAGGGTAGGTGTTATAATCAGCATATCCTTCCTAATTGTAGATCAGGTTGGTTTTGTCATCAACGGATAGAGATCCATAATCACTGTAGGTTTGCGAAGGATAGTAATCATAGTCTTATTGTCTAGGGTTAGGCCCTAGACACCGAGGTCCGAATTCGTATCCCCAATCAAAGTCATCCTGGCTAGTGGATGGGTGATTACAAGTCAAGTCGGGATAGGGATAAGTGGTGGTAGGAGGATAGGATGTGAAATGTGTGTACGATGTGGAGGGGTACATGGTGAAGTAAGGAGGGAAATCAGAAGAGGAAGGAGCCCTACAAAACAAAAATGCATTCTTGTCCTTAGTTTGGGTAGCTTAAAGGTCTATGGATGCCCAGAATCTGTCCTAAGATTATAGATGATTTACTCTACTTATGTCCAGGCAATCCAACCAGTTAGGAGGGCCTAGGGAGAAGGTTCTTCCTTTGTCTTGCACCTCCAGTTCCTAGTGTACCCCCCAGCCGCAGTTCTTTTGACGCTAGTCCCCTAGCTAGACATCAGATTGACTAGTATAAGCAGGTTAATCGTGAACAATCTCAATCTGGATCTCGATGAGTGAACCAGTCCTTAAGGCCAACGTCTAATCAATTTTAGTTAGGCTTGGGACTATGGTGCTTCAGGAATGGGATGGGCCTTTTAGATGGGTTGTGCCCTTAATGATCAGTTAAAATGTGTGTGAGTGCACAACCAGGGTTTTCAAACAAGGTTATTTGATGATGTGTCTTTTAGGGTTCAACCTTGTTTAGGAGCCTTTAGGGTTTAATCTTTAGGTATATTCAATCAAGGATCAATAGAACACTCAAAGTTTTGAAAGCACTCATGTAGATATATTCCTTTAAAAATCAGAAATAAAATCTGGAGTGCCTAGTTTAGTCCTAAAAATAAACCCCAAGTGGCAAGCTACTTAATGAATCAGTTTTAGATTGAGTGGTGCGGCCCAAACAACTGAATCAATTGACCTATTGCACCACTTAGTTAAGGCACACAGAAATGTTTGACCTATTTAGATTTCTACTCACTTATGTGTATATAGTTGAAGTGTACCAGGTCCACAAGTTAGATCTCGGTTAAGTGGTAGAATCAAAGTGATTGTGTGCCATAGAATAAGAAGTTGTGGGTGTTAAGTGTGTAGCTTTCAAAAAATCCCATAATCAGATAACACTTTTTTTTTATTTTTTTTATTTTATGTGGATGGCGAGGTGAGTGGAGGTGGCAAACAAACAACCAAATCTATCCTAGGGTTTATAAAAAGCACCTAAGTTGATTTAGGTTTTAGTTATTAGGTTATGGAATGAAAACTAAGGTGGGGCTGGTGTGGGGACACTTATAAAACACTCTACCCGCACTTTACTCCAGTCTACTGCACTTGGATCTCCATGCTAGGGTACCTGCAAGATAGTAGATCAAAGACAAGTAGGGTTAATGCTATGTGAATGCAAAGAAACATAGAAAACAATAAAGTAAATTCTGTTGCCTTCCCGGCAACGGTGCTAAAATGGTCAGGCATGTTTCACGTGTTAGAAATTGGGGTTACAAGTAACCCATCGTCATAGTTACAAAACACATCGATCAAATAAAATTTATACTGAAACTCTAAGGGAGTCCTGGGTGGAACACAGGGAGGCGACGTTTACTTTAGTTGAAAACCACGCTTCGATTCATTTCTTTTTGGTATTTTAGGGTTTTATTATTTTTTTTGTGTTTTGAAATAAAAGGCAACCAAATGAATCATAAGATAGAGATGTGGAACAAATCTGATATATATTATTTCCAATGTCAATTACAGTAAACTATGAAAGCATAAAAAGAGAGGGGGGTGAGAGGAAATCTCCCGAATCGGCTGTCCATCGAGATGACGGTGCCTGGTGGAAGCTTGGACGAAGGAGGTGAGGAGCAGGATGACAGAGGTGAGATGAAGGAGGACGTCGGGTCAAGGAAAGCTTCAGCATGGCTCCAGAAAGGAGGTGAGAAGACGGAAGTGATATGCTACTGGAATGGAGGTGGGAGGACGGCTCCAAGGCAACCAATGAAGGGAGACGGGAAGTTGGAGGAGTATTTGGTGGGGCAGAGGTTTGCTACACTAATAGGTGCCTTGGGATTTTGAGAACAAGCTCTAATGGAGCTTTGGTAGGCGTGCTAGAGCTTGGGAGTAGGTGGGAGTAGAGTACGTAGAGATGGCTTGGAAGGGAGGGGGTGTAGGTCCTTTTAAAGTGGAGGAGAAGAGGCAAAAATATGTATGGGACCATTAGTGACATCCAGGCCGTCGCTTGAGACGTCACTGTAGGCACTCATGCCTGCTGGCACCCACAGCAAGCTTTGCTGGCATGCGATGAATTACCTACAGCTGTAAGTGTCGCTGTAAGTCTAGCTCATGCGTCGCTGTAAGTCCAGCCCATGCATAGCTGGCACTGCACCCCTACCCTTTGCTACGCGTGCACACCTGCACTGCTGCACGCATGCAGTGCCGCATACGTGCATTGGGCAACCTGGGCTGTGCCACGTGGCTCAGTCTAGGCCGTCCATCTTCTTCATGTTGTAGGGGCAGCTAAGAGGTCGGATTAAGTTGATTTTCGCATTGTTAGGCTGCGATCATCGACCTGAATCCATCCACATGGTCAGATTTGTCATTTGAAGCTCTGAATTATGTTTCCAAGTCCCTTGGCCGTTGATCTTCCTAGAATTGCATATGGTGCTAAGGACTCTGATCGAGGCGATTTTAGAGGCTTTGGACTCCGATCGTCGTCTTGATCAGATATGTATGATCAGATCCTCAATCCAAGGCTCTAAAATAAATATCCTTCTCTCCTAACCACAAAAAAGATGCGATTAACCTAAATTGTATACAACTACTTTAAATATGGAATGATGCATGCTATGCAATATTTATAACATGAAATGCAAATCTAAGCCTAGGAACATGCATGAATAGGCATTTTACCCTCAACAAATGTGTTTACATCAGTGACCTTGCTTAAAGGTTTATCTTTTCGATTGGTAGCTTTCTCCCTACTTCTTTTGTTTATGTGGTCAACACAAGGAAGAACCCAGTGTATATCTCCCTGATTTATTCTACTTCCCCATTTCTTCCCTAAGTGTTTTGCGAATTATTATACATTTATTTTTGTGAGTAGGGTTCTGGATAACTAGCTGATGAGTTGCTACCACCGACAACTTACTAGCCATACTCGTGCATAGAAGTGTGGTTTTGTTTATTTTTTTATTTTTTTCTCCTTTTGCAATATATATATTTTTTCTCTTTCTTATTATTATTATTATTTTTAAGTAGGTAGCTTCCCTGATCTAAGATTTACCTAAATGCAGTCCAACGAAAATGGTCTTGTGATTGGGCTCTAGACAACTTGCCAGCCATACCACCCTAGATAGTTCATTAACTACCCAATTTCCGAAGAAACCGCTGAAAAGTGAGTTAGTGCAAAAAAAAAGTGTGCAGATGCTTAGGCTTAAAGTCCCCCAAATCAAAGGGCAGGTTGATAAGTCACATACTTATCATCCCAATTTACTTACCAACATAAAATGAATTTTAATTGGCGAGGACTCGAGACTAAGTCCACATTCGAGTGGACACTCAGGCTAATTAAGCCCGAAGACCTAAAAAGTTTAAGTGTTTAGGTCCTCTCGTATCATTTCCTAAAGTTAATAACTTCCAAACGCCTAAGTTCTCTTTTCCTAATTTCTTTCTTCTTTTCAATCTTTTTCAAATTTTCAAATTTTTTTATAAGAATCAAATAATTGGAAATTACTACAGAAAGCATATAAAATATGTCCACCCCCCCCATGTTTAGCTATTGCAATGTCCTCATTGTGAAAAAAATGAAAGCATGCAGGAGAGTAGAAGTGGAAGAATAGCACCTGGTATCCGTGAGACACTGGTCAACATGAAACAGTCTTTACATGTGTTGAGTTTAGTGCCTTCAGCTAGGTGAGGTCCTTAATAAAAAAAATAACTAAACATTGAGGCTGCAACAACACAGTTTCTGGGCCCCCATGAATGGGTCCCAAAGAGTGAAATTGGGCTTGCAAAAGAGATGAACAATGAAAGTGGCAAGCTAGTGGTTCATGGAGAGCCCAAATGGTCTCCAATATGAGTTTTGTTGATTTATTACAGAGGAAGTGTGGTTGGGTATAGAATTTGTGCAATGGTTGGGTGAAAAAGGTCGAAGAGGGTTTTGTGATGGCTGGGGATTTGTGGGTACTCTAGAATCCCTAATGTTTGAAGAGTTCTTCCTAATGTTCAATTTCATCCTCATACTCTGGGTTCTTAAACCAACCATCCTGATGCTCAGAATTCCTACCTACAAGTTGGACCTTAAACTCTAAGCATTTAGGATAAGGATGTTGCTGGGTTTTATCTTGATCAGGTGAATCATCCAACAAATTTTCAATTTCATTTATATCTTCCTCATCCCATGTTGCTACAATTGATCGCATTTTTGCTTTGTCCTCAATTATTTCTACAACTGTGTGATCTTCTTCTTGAGTTTAGGTTGAGTTGGCCATTAAAAGGTTATCTAGGGTAGATATGGCCATTACTTCCTCTTTTCTACCAAACTCCTCCATCGAACCACACTTAATTTTATTCTTTTTTGAGACCTCGAAAATTTTGAATCGATTTGTCTTATCCCCTGAGGTCATTTCTATGTTTCCCAATTCACAATCAATCCTCTCCTTGGTAGTAGCCAAGAAAGGTCTTCCCAAAATAATTGGGGTGTGGTTGAGCTATTTTGGGGTTTCAATGTCTAGGACTATGAAATTAGCAAGGTTATGCATATCATTAACCTTGACTAAAACAACCTCCAAAATACCCCTTGGTTTTGTAATGGATCTATCGGCTAACTGCAAGGTTATGTCAGTGTGTTTTAGGTATCCTAGACGCAATTCCATTTGTAGTGAGGTGGGGATCACATTAATGGAAGCACCTAAATCGAGGAGGGCCCGACCAGAAGTAATGCTTCCTATTGTGTAGGAAATCAGTGAGGCTCCCGGGTCCTGCTTCTTCGGAGGTAGCTTGTTTAGGATCAATGTGCTTGTGTTATCAGACAAAACTACTCTCCTATTGATTTCAAATTTTGTCGTACCCCTTTCTTTATATGCATTCAGTAAACCTATGGCATAGGTGGGGATTGATTTGATAGCCGCAAGGAGTAAAATGATTATCAATTTGAAAGCCTGAAGTAAGGACATCCTTTCCTCCAATTTCTCCTCCAACTTTTTCTGTTTGCCCATACAACAACATACTGCCGAATCAGACTTTGATGTTTTGTTGATCACATTCTTAGTTGGTAGTTTAGAATTCTTGCTATGGGGCCTAATGCGGTTGACATGGGGTTGGGTAGGTCCCTTGTGTGCACTACCACTCCTCAAGGTGATGGTGTTTGCTGTGGCAAAATGCTGTTGGTTAGTGCCTTGGGGAGGGTTGGGAAAAATAGGAGGCTTCCGGTTGATTATGGTAGGAACTTGATTCTCTCCTGGAGGGGCTAGGGTAGCTTGATAGATAGCATGAGCTTGAGCATGAGACTCCCCATAATTACCAAACCCTTGAGGCCTAGAGACTCGCTTCTGAACATTCCTTGGGTTTGGTACAGATTGTGATGGTAGAAATCCAAGCTGTCGGTTGTTTGTACTTTGTCCGGATTGCAAGGTGTCCAGCGAAGTTTTCATCTATTGCATGAGCTGGAGCATTGACACTTGCATTTCTACCATTTTCAGGTTCAAGTCAGCCTTCCCGGCGGGTTGTTGAGCATTTCGCATGGGCTGATTAACTTGATTCAGGGGTAACTGAGTATATACATGACCTTGACCCATTGGTTTTTGCAGTACATAGTTGTTGGATCAATATTGGTTCTGCTGCCCCTGATCTTTCCAAGAGAAGTTAGGATGGTTTTTCCAACCAGAATTGTAAGAATTCGAATAAGGGTTGGACCTAACATTCTCTTGCATAGCATGAACATCCTTATAAGATAGAAAGACTGGGATCAAAGGCCCTAGTTTGGAACCTATAAGGTTTCTAGAAGAGTTGGCTCGAAGGTCGAGTCGACTCCAGTTGGTTAACAAACTCCTGTCCCGTAGGAGCTTACGAAGAATGGAATCCTGATCCCAGGGATTGAGTGGATCTAAAAAAATTGGAGTTTCCGGGCATCCACTCTTCCATTCATTTAGTAACCAGATCCATCTTATCTAATCTAATGCAGATCAACTCCTTATCAGATGTATGAGAATCTTGGACCTCACTGGCATTTGATTTAATTTATTGGGATCAGCTGAAGGTTTCCATGGAGCCGTGGTTTAAAGAATTTTCGCTCATTTCCTCAAATAAATCATATGCGCTATCCCCGTCCTTGTTGAGGAAATTGCCTATGCAAGAAGCATCCACATGATTGTGGAGTTGATCATTCAACCCGTGATAGAAAATATGCACAGGTTGCCATTTAGGCACCTCATGGTGTGGACACTTCCGCAACAGATCCTGGAATCTCTCCTAGGCCTCATGAAACAATTCCCCCTGCCGCTGGGCAAAAGTGGTAATTGCGAGTTGCAACGCACTGGTTCGCCTAATTGGGAAGAATTTCTTCAGGAAGGGCCATTTCAAAGCTATCCAAGTAGCAATCGGTCTTCTAATGATACGATACCAATGTGCGGCCTTATCCCTGAGTGAATGGGGGAAAAGCCTCATGAGCATCTATTCTTCATCCGCATTCCACGATTTGGTGGTCTGAACCAGAGTGATTAGGTCATCTAAATGTTGGAATTGGTCCTCTGAGCCAATCCCGTGAAAGTGTTTAGTTAGACTCAAAACCTGGGGATTGATCTCAACATCTTCGGCGGGAACCACAATGCCGGGACAATCCTCATAATTTGATGGATCAAAAAAATCATTCATGGGCCGAGTGCCCTAACCATTCATTTGTTGGAACCATTGTTGCATCTGCTGCAATTCTTCCAACTGCCTCAGAATCAGCTCTTGCTGGTTTAGGGCCAGGGGAGGTGGTTGCTGATCAGCCATGGGATCTGCTTGGCTAAAGCTCAACCTCCGCCTCTGGGAATGGTCTAAAGGTCCTCTCAATCTAGGGTTCAATGACCTCCTTCCAAGCATACACTGAAAGGAATTCGGAAGTACGGTGAAGAGAAGGGACCCTATAGCACAAAAATACAAGCCTATCCTTAGGATGGGTAGCCTAAAGGTCTACAGACTCTCAAAATCCATCCTAAGACTATGGATGATTTACTCTACTTATGTCCAGGCAATCCAACTAGTTAGAAAGAACGACTGGGGAGAAGGTTCTTCCTTTGGCTTGTGCCTTCAGTTCCTAGTGTACCCTCCAGCCGCAGTTGTTTGGCGCTACTCCCCTAGCTAGACATCAGATTGACTAGTAGAAGTAGGTTAATCATGGGTAATCTCAGTCTGGATCCCGTAGAGCAAACCAGTCCTTAAGGCCAACGTTTACCCAATTTTAGTTAGGCCTGGAATAATGGTGCTTCTGGAATGTGATGGGCCCTTAATGGGTTGTGCCCTTAATGATTTGTTTGAGAATGTGTGAATGTGCACAACTAAGACGTTATCAAGAAAGATTATTAATGATGAGGTGAGTTTTAGGGTTCGAATCTTGCTTAGTAGCTTTTAGGATTCAAATACTAGGTATATTCAATCAAGTTTTGTGAGGCAATCCATGTTTTGAAAGCACGAGTTCAAGAATTTTTCCTTTATAAATTAAGAAAATATGGAGTGCCTAGCTTGACCTAAGTATCGAATCCTATGGGGCAGCTATGAAATGAATCAAATTTAGATTAGGTTGTGTGACCCAAACAATTCAATCAATTGCCCTAAATGCACCACCGATTAAGTGATCAACCTAATATGGTTTCTATTCTTTTATGCGTTGAATTCGTGTACTGGGTCCATTGGTCAGAATCCCAGTTGAGTAGCTGAAAATCAAGTCAGGTTATGTGCCTTTGATGTGGGTGTATAAAGTGTGTAAATTGATTCATCCCACAGAAAATATCTTTTTGTTTTTTTATAAGATGTGGGTGAGATGGGTGAAGGTGGAAAACAAGACAAAGTCTATCCTAGGGTTTATGCAAACACCTAAGTAGATTGGGTCTTGGTTATGATTATGGCGAAATGAACTAGTAGGGGGAATGTGGAGAACACTTACAAAATAGTCTACCCGCACTTTACTCCAATCTACCGCACTTGGATCTCCATGCTAGGGTACTTGCAAGATAGTAGATCAAAGACAAGCGAGGTTAGTGCCATGCAAATGCAAAGAAGCACAGAAAATAATAAAGTAAATTCCATTGCCTCTCTGGAATAGGGTTTCTGAATTAGAAAAGAGGACAAGCAAAACGAATCACAAGATAGCAATGGAACAAATATATATATATATATATCAATCCAATGTTGATTACAATAAACTATGGAAGAATAAAAGGAGAGGGGGGTGAGAGGAAATCTCCCAAATCGGTTGTTTGGCCAGACGACGACGCCTGGCAAAAGCTTGAATGAAGGAAGAGAGGAGCGGGACAACGAAGGTGAGATGTAGGAGGACATCGGGTAGAGGAAAGCCTCGGCATGGCTCCAGAATGGAGGTGAGAAGACAGAGATGATCTGCTACCAGAATGGAGGTAGGAGGACAGCTCCAAGGCGACCTATGAATGAGGATGGGAAGATGGACGAATATTTGGTGAGGCAGAAGTTTCCTACACTAAAAGAGCCTTGAGAGCTTGAGAACAAGCTCTAATAGAGCTTTGGTAGGCCTGCTGCTGGTGAAAATCATAGCTCACATTTTTGATAAAAGCGTCGTAGTATAATTGCGAAATAAGATCCAACAAAGATATTGTTTTGTAAAAAATAACGAGACTTTGAGTCCCAGTCGTTCGTCTCTGGGAGGCATTGCTTTACTTTTGAAATCGATCTTACTCTACCTTGTTTAGAATCGCATGCCAACTCATGATTATTACGTATTTAGGTATGACATGCTGTAGGCTGGTGCCAACTAAGCACGTGCCTGCCCCTTGCTCCAATGGCACTGCGCTGTGCGCTCCCTTTGCCGCACGCACACATCACGCGCTACGCACTAATTGCACAGCAATCCTAGGTCTTAATTGACCTAAATTAGGCTAGGACTTAGCAAAAATTGGGGTAGTTCATGCATGCAAAAGCATTATTTGCATATGTACTGCTTTCTTTTAGCTATGCATAAAATAACGCTATAATGTACTAATTAGGTGCATTATGTTAATTGCAGTTAATAAGCTGATCAGAAGCTAGATCTGAAGCTGGATCTGAAGAGTAACTGGCATTGCAGCAGAGTTGGAGTAGAAGACCTAGATTAGATGTAGTAGATAATAATGTAAGGGAGTTAAGGTATGCTATTCTATTAAGTAGAAATAAAGTAATAAATTTCGAAGAGCTTAGGTCCATCCTAGCCTTAGGATTGCCTAGAGACTTCCCCAAGCCTTAGCCACTCTTAGATTAGGTCACCACACCCTAGGAAACCCTAAAACCCTAATTCCAACCTTTGTCTAGATGTCCAGAACCCTTACCAACTCTCGCACACCTTAAACCCACTTCTGCAGTGTTTTTGGACGTCCAGACACATGGTCAGACATCCAATTTCTGCAGAATACCCAAGACAAAACCTTGAATACTTCTTGACTCTGATTGAACGTCTAGGATTGAAGTCTGGACTTCTAATTTTTTAGTATAAGATGTCTGACACTTTTATTGGACGTCTGGAACTGCTCTCTAATTCCTGTTTTGAGATTCAAGCCTTGATCTTAGATCTCTAGCTCCCTAAACCTAATTCCAACCCCATAGGAACCTAAATTAAGGTGCCCTAACCCTAGTACATAACCTCTAGACCTCCCTAAGGACCTAATTAGGTCCTCATTAAACCTAATTGACTTGGATCTTAGTCAATTCCAACAACTTATTCAATTGGACTCATTGAGTCCAATTTAGCCCTGATCTCAGCACACCATCCAATTGCACTCAGTGAGAGTCCAATTGATGTAGACCTAACCTAATTGAGTAATTTTACTCTCAATTAAGTTTCCACACACCGCATTAAACTTGTATTAAGTTTAATTGCACTTTACCTTAGTGAATTAGGGTTTACAACCCTAATTTGAGACCTACTAAGACCTAAACCCACTATAACCTAACCTAATCAACCTAGCCACCTAAGTTTTGACCCACACACACCCACACAAACCATCCACATGGAAATATCTATGCTAGAGTTCTCTGGAACTCTCTACAATGTGTTGTTACCTTGGTTGCTAAAATTAGCAACCAAGAGCCATTCAATTTTTATATCCACAATTGGTGGATCTAAAAACCACCATCCATCCTCTCTCTCTCTCACTCTCCCACGAGCTCCCACCATAGGCCTATCTAGAGAATTCCATAATTCCTAGGGAGCTTCCCTTAGGTCTATAAAACGACCTAACGGGTGGCCATTTGCACCCATCCCATTCTTGGCACTCATTCACATTTAGGTTAGCTACATCCACCTCCACTCCACCTCCATGAGTTGTGCACCATGGAAGCCACCATCTCCATGCCAGGATGCTGGATCATCTCCCCAACCTCTCTCCAAGGGCTGACCTAAGCATCACTGGACACCCCTCAACCACTCAAAGGCTATCGGAGCCCACCTCCGAATGCCCTTCTTTTCTGCTAGATTAGTAGCTTAGCTCTTCATAGTTTTGCTACTTTCATGTACTTCTTAGTAGTGTAGCTCTTATTCTCCCCAAATGATGCATGCAAAATCCCCCCATAGATTTCTGCATGCGATCATTTTCTATTAGCTAAATTTGTGTTTTTCAAGCTTTCCTTTACAAGCTTTCGTCTGAATTCCATGTTGCAAACATCCTCCTGAATGAATGAATAAAAGATCTATCTTTTACATACATATCTCTATGTTGAAAATCACCATGAGCTTATTGGTTACAATCTATTTCGAGTGATTTATGTTGCCTATTTTTCATTTTTATATATATTACAATAAGGATGCTGTGCCTAAATATGTAATAACCATAGACGGCCATGCAATTTTAAGCAAGTAGAGATAGAAAAGATCGATTTCAGATTTGTATAAATGCCTCCTAGAGACGAACGACTGGGACTCAAAGTCTCGTTATCATTTTATAAATATTTTTGCTTGATCGTATTGCGCACTACACTACGACTTTTTTTCTTATCAAAAACGCGATCTATGATTCCCAACAAAATGGCACCATTGCCGTCGAGGCAACATCATTTTCTGCTTGATTTTGATCTTTTAAACTGTCACTGAGAAATCTTCCTCTACTTTGTTTTTGGATGTACAAGGCAACATAGGAAAAATATGGGATCTACATACAAAACGAGCACAAAAAAAGATTTCTAGGTGCACATCATCTCCTCTTAGTCTAGGTTTTCTTCTAAACCCAAGGATTAGATTTTCTTCCAGCGATTTCTTTTAAAAAAAAAAAATATTCATTTTCTTGAAAAATAATCAAAATAAAAATCTAGATTAGGTTTCTTTTTTAATCTGAAGTTAGTTTGAAAAAGCAAATATATATATATATATATATATATATATATATATATTTCAAAATCCTTTGAAAAAAGTCCTTTTTGGAAAAAAAGTTCGCAAAAAGTTTTTGAAAGAAAAAGAAATCATTTTTGGTGGAAAGTCTAGATTTCAAAGTCAAACACTCTTTGAAAGCTTCACCATTCTCTGATTTTCGGTCAAGGTTCACAGTCTGTTTTAAAAATTCGACTGCCAAAAAACTAGTGAACAAAATAATCTAAAATTCTAGCTCGACCTTCATTTTCAAACCATCTTTCAAAGGGCACTGTTCTTTTGAAAAAATTCAAAGCATAAAATTTTTAAAAATTTGCGAAGTACAAGGAATTTAGAGTGACCCAGATTCAAGATTTTTCAAATTTCAAAAAGCAACTTCAAGCAATCCCTGAATTTTTTTGACTAAAAATGATGTGGTTTGAAAGTGGATTTTATTGGCTTTATTGTCAATATTTTTCCTGAATTTTTTAAAGTCATTTGATACTATTTCAAAGTGAAAAATTGACTAAGGGTCAAAATTCCATATTTGACCCCATGATATTCAAAAATCTCCAAAAATTCGATTGAAACGGTAAAAATTTCAAAAAAATATTCTTTGAAAAGATAATTGAAAAAGGAATCTACTCGCCAAATTTCATGTTAATTGGATTCCAATTTTTGCTAGAGAACTTATTAAAATTTTTGTGGTCTGCTGAAGAAAAAAAAATAAAAGAACAAAACCCTAGAATTGCATGAACCCTAGGTTATACCCTTATGGTTACAATTTAGAGACCACATTTAGGCTAACCAAGACTTAGTCAAGTCTAGTGCTTAGCTGGTGAGCTTGGTCACCTTGTGGGCCACTCACCAAAAAAACCCCAACTGAAGAAAAATGGGCTAAAAGTGAAGTCTAAAACATGAAATAAACCCGAATTCGTTGTCGTACTGCTGGGTGCTTTCAACCTCTTGGCTCGGTTAGCCGAGAGGCGAGAATCACTTTCAGTTAGTTGTACAATGAATTTTCTTCAGGAATTAGAATTTAAAACGAAAAATCTGGTCATATGATTCATAAGGACCATCTGATTGACAGATCCTTAGCCTTATGTGGCTTGGCTACACCAACCCAGGGGTTGGGTGGTGTATGCAAGGAAGGAGGTTGGTTAGACCTCAACTGATTGGACCTTGGGAGCAACTCCCAAGGGGGTGAATCACTTCTTCTTTTTGCTTAGCTGCAATGGCTAGCCCTGGATCTGGACCAAATCAGGATTAAGAAGAGCTAGACCCATGTTAGGGAAAATCGTAGCTCGTGTTTTTGATAAAAGCGTCGTAGTATAGTTGCGAAATACGATCCAACAAAGATATTGTTTTGTAAAAATAACGAGACTTGAGTCCCGGTCGTTCGTCTTTAGGAGGCATTGCTTTTAGTTTTGAAATCAATCTTACTCTACTTTGTTTAGAATTGCATAATAGTTCGTGATTAGTACGTATTTAGGTATGACATGCTTAGTTGCAAGAATATTAGGAATCGAAAACAGGCAACTTGAATCACATAAAAAGAATGACAATTATTAAGCTTATGGTGATTTCAAATATATATATAAATGCGTTTTTCATTCATTCAGTGGGAGAGTCGTTTGCAACATAAAGCGTAGAGGAAAGCTCGTACATAAATGCTTGAAAATTAAACCTAGCTACCATAAAATGTTTGCATACAAGAATCGATGGGGGGATTTTGCATGCATCATTGGGGGAGAAGTAAGACTACACTACTAAGCAGAAAATAAAAGCAATAAATATACGAAGAGCTAGGCTATTAATCTAGCAGAAGGAAGGGCATTCGGAGGTGGTCTCAGATGGCCTTTGAGTGGCCGAGAGAAGGAGGGGCGGCCAATGGAGTTTAGGTCAGCCCTTGGAGAGAGGTTGGGGAGCTGATCTAGCTTCCTGGAGTGGAGATGGTGGCCTCCATGGTGGTGCTCAACTCGTGGAGGGGGAGTGGAGATGGAAGTGGCTAGCCTAAGTGGAATGAATGCTAAGGAATTGAATAGTGCAAATGGCCACCCATTAGGTCATTTTATAGATCTAAGGGAAGGTCTCTAGAGAATTATGGAATTCTCTAGAGAGGCCTATGGTGGCAGCTCGTGGGAGAGTGAGAGAGAGAGGGTGGATGGTGGTTTTTAGATCCACCAAATGTGGATCTAAAAATTGAATGGCTCTTGGTTGCTATTTTTGGCGACCAAGGCAACCACACAGGGTTGAGAGTTCTAGAGAACTCTAGGGTATGTATTTTCGTCTGGATGGTGTGTGTGGGTCAAAATTTAGGTGGCTAGGTTGATTAGGTTAGGTTCTAGTTGGTTTAGGTCAAGGTATGTCTCAAATTAGGGTTATAAACCCTAATTCACTATGGTAAAGTGCAATTAAACATAATACAAGTTTAATTTGGTGTGTGAAAACTTAATTTAGAGTAAAACAACTCAATTAACTTAGGTCTAGGTCAATTGGACTCTCACTGAGTCCAATTGGACAGTATGTGTTGAGATCAGGGCTCAATTGGACTCAATGAGTCCAATTGAATAGGCTGATGGAATTGACAAAGATCCAAGTCAATTAGGTTTAGTGAGGACCTAATTATGTCCTTAGGGTGGTCTAGAGGTGATGTACTAGTGTTAGGGCAGCTTAATTTAGGTTCCTATGGGGTTGGAAATGGGTTTAGGGACCTAGAGATCCAAGATCAAGGCTTAATTCACAAAACAGGAATTGGTGAGCAGTATCAGATGTCTCATAATAGAATCTAACATCTTATACTCAGAAATCAGAAGTCCAGACTCGTTGTCTGGATGTCCAATCAGAGTCAGGAAGGATTTCGGGTTCTGTTTGGGGTATTCTGCAGAAATTGGACGTTTGACAAAGTGTCTGGACGTCCAACAACACTGTAGAAGTGGGTTTGAAGTGTGCAGGAGTTGGCTAAGGGTCCTGGACGTCCAGAGAAGGGTTGGAACTAGGGTTTTAGGGCTTCCTAGGGTGTGGTGACCTAATCTATGGGTGGCTAAGGCTTGGGGAAGTTTTTAGGCTTTCCTAGGGCTAGGATGGACCTAAGCTCTTCACATTTTACTGCTTTATTTCTACTTAATAGAATAGAAAACCTTTAACCCCCTTACATTATTATTCCTACATCTAAACTCGCCCTTCTACTCCAGCTCTGCTGCAACTCCCGTTATTTCTGATCCAGCTTCTGATCTAGCTCCTGATCAGCTTATTCCCTGCAATCGACATAATATACTTAATCAGCACATTATAACTTTATTTTATGCATAGCTATAGTAAAGTAGTAAAGATGCAGATAATGCGTATGCGTGCATGAATTTCCCTAACTTATGCTAAGTCCTAGCTTAATCTATGTCAATTAAGACCTATGATTGCTACGCAATCATACCCCCATGCCTAAGTCTTGCTAGTCCCTAGCAAATGCAAGACTAAATTTTTTACAGCAACGGTCCCTAAGGGACTGATTATTTTAACAAGTGTATGTGTAGAGATTTTTCTCCTTTTTATTTTCATCCTATGCTCTAGAAATCCCGACAATCGTGATAGTGTGGCTATGTAGCTTTTGCAACAGATTCGAGTGAAAACTAATACACCTCTAAAGCCTGTACTTGACCCCTAGTAAAAATTCTAGCAGGATAGGCGGACTTCTTCGCTCGAGGTATTCAAGATATTCTATGAACTTCACATCAGCTTTAGGCTTAGGTAGAGAATCTCTGAGGGAGAGGATTATATATTTGGTGGCTCAATTTCACTTGGTGCTACATAGAGACTAGTACTACAGAATCTAGATTCTCGGATTACTAAGTAACTCAACTTAGAGAAAGACGAGAAAAACTATGCTCTCTTTGATTCCTTTGTATCCATTCTCTCTTACTCTTTTTTTTCTTTTTTTTTTCTTTCTTAGAGATCACAACTTTACCAGATTCACATAAATGACTTGTATTTGGTGGTCTCACTAGGCATTAACACTTTAATTGAGTTCTCATAACCCTAACACTAAGTCAGAATTCCTCAGCCAGTATTTGGGCGGTCGGAAACACAAGAAAAATAGGTTAAGGCCATATTTGGTGGTATTGCCTCAATGAAATAAACACTAAATATTCATTTTTTTTTTTCTTTGCTTTTTCTCCCTTTTCCAAGTTTTTTTTTTTCAATTTTTCTTTCTTTTGATCATTTTTTTTTATTTCAATTTTTTTCTCTTTTTTTTTTCAGCATAACACAATTGGCATACATCCATGAACTTTATTGAGGTGGCATTATTAGGGACTAGTGGTACTCAAGAGACATTTGGTGGCTTATTTGGTGGAAGTGCCTACTCATGGCACCGGGAGAGACGGATAGGATGGCGTATTTCTGACCTTGACATCGATACCCTCCTTCACCCGAGGATTCCGTAAAGAATGGTCGTAACCATCCACCTTAACCCTAGTTTTATGAAAACTCTCTCTCCACGTATTTGCCTTATTTGGTGGCTCTCAAAATTCACTCAAAATGTATATGCAGGAACCGAGAGAGGAAACTATGCCTAATCTCAGAGTATCATCACCTAATTATCTAGGATTCCAGATTCCTCGCGCTAATCTTACAGCACCAGTACACTCTACTCTCATCTCACACTATTTGGTGGATTTTTAGAGGAAAATCTGCCTGACTCCCAAAACACTATCCAAGAGTTCAGGAAAAGAAGCATTGCTTCTCGACAGACTGAAGACGTTTATCAGCCTTCATCGTGAATCCATTGCAAATTCTACGTGTGTGTGAAAAGTTATACTGGATTCCATATTACAGGAATCAACTAAAGGATAAAATCCCTAATGCATTCTCTTAATAAAATAATCTTATTCATGAATGCAATATCTATATATGCTATAAACATGTAACCTCATATAATTTGTACTTCGTGAATTTTCCGTATCGTGTTACAATCAGCTTGACCCTAAATTTAGAACAAAAGGTGAGCGGGTGAGTCGGAAGTGGCTGTTGTGAATGATTTCAAGCTCCAATGTGTGCACTGGAGGTGGAGTCGGTTGTTTTTTTTATTTAAGGTCCTAAAGTATGTTTTACATGCAGCTCCGAGGTTTTCCTAAGTGTTGGCATAAAATTTTTTCAGTTTTTCTATATCTGCCCCCCCATGCCTAAGTTCTTGCATGTCCTCATGCATGAATGTAAAAGAAAATAAATACTACAGGGAGAGAATGGGTAGAAATCACCTGCAATTGCTCCTGAAATTATATTCAACTCCAGGAAACCTGTCAGCATGGACTATGCAAAGGAAATATGCTAAAGGAAAAATATGCTATGTATAAAAATGGTTATATATAAATGATGGTGGAATGTGGGGCGAATGGTATCCATACATGCTGAGTTTAATGCCTCCAGCTGGGTAAGCACTCAATCACACGTCCTCACTAATATCAATAGTCTCGTCAGGTGGAGGAGGTTCCTGGGCCAAAAATGGCTTGAGGCGTTGGCCGTTTACCATGAATATATGCCCAGATTTTAGGTCCTTGATCTAGACTGCCCCATCAAGTTATGGCTGCATCACAACATACAGGCCAGTCCACTTGGACTTGAGCTTCCCCACGAACAGTTTTAGTCGTGAATCAAATAACAAGACTGGCTAGTTGGGTGTGAATACTTTCCTCCGGATGTGGCGGTCGTGAAAGGCCTTGGTCTTGTCCTTGTATATTAATGCATTCCCATAGGCCTCCCACCGGATTTCTTCTAATTCACTGAGATGGAGTTTCCGTTCTCGACCTCCTACATCGAGGTCGAGGTTTCATTTTCGCACCGCCCAAAAGGCGCGGTGTTCCAGCTCTACACGAAGGTGACAGGCCTTGCCATATACCATGCGATATGGTGGCATTCTGGGTGGGGCCTTGTATGTGGTCCGGTATGCCCAGAGTGCATCGATTAATTTGTCAGACTAGTCCTTCCTGTCTAGTCTAACCATCTTCTGGAGAATCAGCTTGATTTGACGGTTAGACACTTCAGCCTGCCCATTGGTCTGCGGGTGATACGGGGTGGCTATGCAGTGTTGTACCCCTTATTTCTTTAACAACGACCTGAAATGGGTGTGGACGAAGTGGCTTCCCCCATCGCTAATTAGAGCACGTGGTATTCCGAATCTTGAGAAAATATTTTGCCGTATGAAAGAAATGACGGTCTTGTGGTCAACCCGTCTCGCTGGGATGGCCTCGACCCACTTCGAGACATAATCAACAGCTAGCAATATGTACTTGAAGCCATGCGAGTTCGGAAAAGGGCATATAAAATTGATGCCCCAGATGTCGAACACTTCTACGACCATGATGGGTTGGAGTGGCATCATGTCTCTCCTGGTCATAGAATCGATCGACTGACATTGTTTGTAGCATTGGGCATAATCGTGTGTATCTCTGAAGATGGTTGGCCAGAAAAATCCCGACTGCAAAATTTTTGCAGCGGTTTTCCATCCTGAGATGGCCACCACACGCATTATTATGCCAGATAGATAACACACTGGGGATCTCAGAGTATGGGATGCATCTGCGGATAATCTGATCCTCTCCAATGTGGAAGAGCAGTGGGTCATCCCACCGATAGTATTTGGCTTCAGCAATGAATTTGAGTTTCTGGTCTTTGGATAGGTTCGCGGGAATTTTGCCTGCGGCAAGGTAGTTCACGAAATCTGCATACCAGGGGAACTCAACAGAATGTATTGCCAAAAGTGATTCATCAAAAAATTATTCATGGATAGGTAGGGAATAAACAATGTGGTCTGGGTCCAATCTAGATAGGTGATCTGCCACAACATTTTGTTTTTTGGCTTTGTCGCTGATCTTGATATCAAATTCCTGCAATAGAAGGATCCATCTAATGAGTGGTGGTTTGGCATCCTTCTTTGCCAACAAGTGCCAGAGGGCGGAGTGGTCAGCGAAAATGGTGAGCTTGGATCCTAATAAATATGATCTGAATTTCTCCAACCCAAATACTACTGCTAGCAGTTCTTTTTCGGTAACAGTATAATTGCACTGAGCCTCATTCAGCGTCTTGCTAGCATACTATATGACAAAAGGTTGTTTCTCCCGACGCTGGCCTAAAACAGCATCGAGGGAAAAATCAAAAGCGTAGCACATCATTTTGAAATCAAGCGACCAGTCGAGTGGTTGGAGAATCGGGGAGTCGGAAATAGCTCTTCGTAAAGTCTCGAAGGCGTTGAGACATGAGGTATCAAATTCAAATGGGACATCGGTAACTAGGAGATTCGTCAAAGGCCGCGCAATTTTTGAAAAATCACGTATAAATCTCCGATAGAAGCCGACGTGACCCAAGAATGATCTGATCTACTTGATCGAGATAGGTGGTGGTAAGTGCGAGATAATATCTGATTTAGCCCGGTCGACCTCGAATCCATTTTTGGAGATCCTATGCCCTTGTACTATGCCATCCCTCACCATGAAATGGCTTTTCTCCTAGGATTGTACTAGGTTTACCTCAATACATTGTTTTAGGATGTTGGTGAGGTTATCAAGGCAAGATGCAAAATCATCTCCAAAAATAGAGAAATCATCCATGAATACCTCCACATAATCCCCAACCATGTTAGAGAAGATAGCCATCATACAACGCTGAAATGTCGCTGGTGCGTTGTAGAGGCCAAAGGGAATCCGTCTGAAGGTGAATGTTCCAAAGGGGCATGTGAATGTGGTCTTGTCCTGATCTTCCAGGCTAATTGCTACCTGATTATACCCGGAGTATCCATCCAGAAAGCAGAAGAAACTGCGTCCAGCTAACCATTCCAAGATCTGATCGATGAACGGCAAAGGAAAGTGATTGTTCTGGGTAGCCGTGTTTAGTTTCCTGTAGTCAATGCAGACCCGCCAAGATGTCGCAGTGTGGGTCAGGATGGATTCGCCCTTATCATTTTTTATGACGGTGAATCCTACTTTCTTGGGCACTATTTGAATCGGATCACCCACTAGCTATCTGAGATTGGATATACAATGCCTGTATCCAGCCATTTGATGATCTCCTTAACAACCTCTAGCATATTTGGGTTTAGCCATCTTTGAGGTTGTCTCGAAGATTTCACCCCCTCATCCATGTAAATATGATGAGTGAAATACGAGGGGTGAATACTGCGGAGATCAGCAACACTCCACCCGATAGCAGCCCTATGGTCTTGAAGTGTAGAAATTAATTGATGCTCCTATTCTTGGGTTAAGTGGGCATTGATTATCACTGGATATGTCTAACTTTCGCCCAAGAATACGTACTTGATTGAGTCATGTAAGGGCTTCAATTCAATTACGGGTGGGTCAGAATCAGAACTGAGAGTGGGAGGAGCAGAATCGAGGGTGGGAATCTACTAATCCACGTACACATGAATTCCCATTGAGTCACTCCCTATGAAATCTATTGTGACTGCATTAACAGGAAACCTGTTAGCTGTAGCCACATCTTCATGTAATAACAGGGGCGATTCAGTAATATATGGATCAAGATAGCTGGATTCAGGGGTGTTGTGGTCAGAAGCACACCCCAAACAGTCAGATCCTCGGGGAGATATGTGTAATGCAGTGGTTGCAATCCCATGTGGATCGAGGTTCGAGAACCCTGATAGTGTAGACGAATGAGACATTGGGTCGTCACAAAGGAGCCCATTGTTACCATAGTAAGCCTAATCTTCGTCTTCACCATCCTCCTCAATTCGATCACAATCGAAGTTCTTTGCTACCCAGAATATGTCTAGCTGGATGCACAATCGATGTTCGCTCGGGCTGTCGCCAGAAATGGGCGACCCAAAATAATTGCTGCATCTCAGAGATTAGGAGGAATTTCCATATCGAGAACGAAAAAATATGCGGGAAAACAGAACCCGCAAACTTTTACGATCACGTTCTCAACCTCCCCCCTTGGTGTTTTGACTGTTCTGTCAGCCGGCTGAATTGTAACCGAGGTGGGTTTCACCTCCCCAAATCGAAATCGATCAAATACGGTGGTGGGAGTTAAGTTGATGTACGAACCCAAGTCTAAAAGGGCCCGATCAAATGGAGAATCCTGCAAGAAGCAGGATATGAGTGGGGAACCAGGGTCTTTGTTCTTTAGCAGTAGGTCAGCTAGAATCACTGTGCTAGCTTCTTTCGACAGTACCTCTTATCGTCCAATTCTCGGCTATTGCTTCAGGGTAAAATAGTCCTTGAAGAACCTAGTGACAGTGAGAATGTGATCGATAGCCTCGAGGAGGGGGACATGAATATGTACTTCCTTAAACATCGATTTCAGGTCCTCGAAATTCTGCGTGTCCCTTTTCCGTACTACATTTTGTGTCAGAGCCTTAGGAAAAGGGATGGGAATCTCAGGGTTAAGTGGCCTCTTACCCTTATCTACCGCAGGTGGCTCCTGAGATGATGAAGACGGAGTCAAACTCGCCTATGGTGAAGGGTGGGAAAAATCAGGACCCGCCTGCCTAGGTGATGGGTCGAATGTCTTCCTTCCGCTTCGCAAAGAAACAGCGTGTGCATCGGCTTGCTGTCCATGAGGTGGTGCGGGAGCGGAAGGGGTAAAATATGCAGGATTCTACAAAGGCGGCTGGCCTTGCACATAACCGGGTGGTGCAGGAGGCGCATGTAGTATGGCATGTGCCTATCCCTGCGGTGCCTAAAACCTAGGCGGGGTGCACTGGTTCTGCACATATCGAGGTTTCGGGATGGGTTGGGAGGGCAAGGCTCCCTGAGTCCTATGCTCCAGCAACAGCTGGTTCTGCGTGTTCTGTATGGTCAGAATCTGATTAGCCATCACCTTCATAATCTGCAAGCTACCTTGTGTAGATTTCCTCATCGATTCTTGTAGCTCCTCTTTCAGCACCTCCAAAGGGTCGGCCCGCTTTGGAGGGTGGTTAGTAGCTTGGTGCAGTGGCTGGTATAATGAGCGGGGTTACTACTGCTGAGGAGGTAATGGCTACTGCCTAGGATACGTGTTTTGTGCATTCCCGTATTGCCTGGTCTGGTATTGTGGATATTGATGTGGTCTCTGTGAATTACTAGACCTGGAGAAGTTCAGATGCTGGCGCCAACCAGGGTTATACGCCTCCGAGTACGGGTTATTATGCCCGTATCCTTGGATAGCGCTGACATCCTCGTAGGCTGAAGATATCTGAGACGTATATCCGTCATGGGGATACGCATTATAATCTGTGGGTGGTGCGTAACCCTGGTCGTAAGGTGCCAGATCTGGATTATTCACGGGATCTTGATCTGCGAGATCTCGTAAATACGGAGAAGATGCATCCTGAGTCAGTAGATTAACTCGAGCAGGTGGGGCTCAGGGTGCATAGGAGTATCTTGCAGTGGCAGAGCTCGAGTCAGATTGACCTTGACTAATCTGGTCAATCTTCTTCTCAATTACGTTTATTCTATCTAGCTGCCTGACGATGACATCCATGTCGACTCGAATGGAATCCGTGTGAGCCTCATGGACACCAACCCACTGCTACCAGGCTGCTGGAACTGGTTCATTGATGCAGCATTCATCGAGTTCTGTGCTAATGATTCGAACAGCTCAAATGCGCTGTTCTCGTCTTTTGCGAGAAAATTCCTGCCACTAGATGCATCGGCCAAATACCGATGTGTGTCATCCATCCCATGGTAAAAAATCTGGGCTAAGTGCCATCTGTGTATGCCATGATGCGGGCATTTCCGGAGAAGGTCGTGAAATCTATCCCATGCTTCATATAATTTCTCCCCAGCTCCCTGGGAGAAAGTCGTGATTGCACGCTGCATTGCATTTGTTCGACCAATTTGGAAGAACTTTTGCAGGAATTCACATCATAATTCCGGCCAGGTTCCAATTGGCTTCCTAATAGTCTTGAACCATTATGAATCTTTGTCCCTCAGCGAGAACGGGAAAAGCTTCATCAAAACGATCCTGAGATCATATTCCTGGGTCGGATGGTTTCAGCGAGTCGACTCAGGTCCTCAACGTGCTGGAACGGATATTCGCTTAAGTTCCCGTAGAAATGAGTGTTGATCAACCCAATTACATTGGTCTTGAGCTGAAATTCGTCTCCGCTTGCGGGAATTCTGACTAGTGGTGCGACGATAGGTGCGGCTGGGTCGTAAAAATCTTGCAGTTGTTCCCCTCGTGGCAGGTGCTGCATCCTGTCAAGTGTCGTAAGAATGCGATCCATGCTTTGCTGATGCCACTCCTCAGATTAGGCGACCCGGGCTTCTAGATGAGCCATCGGGTCCAGATTCTCAATGTCCTGAGCTGGTCTAGGTCCAGGTCCGAGATTTGCCATGGTGGCTCTTCGAGAAGAAGAAATGGGGGGAGAAGATGGTCCAGGTGAGGTGACTTGCCTCCTTGGGAGTGGCTCCCAAGGTCCAACCAAGTGAGCTCGAAGTGACCTTCCGTGTATACACCGCCCAACCCTTAGGTTGGTGTAGCCACGTAGGACAAGGCTAAAGCCCTATTAATCAAATGGTCCTTATAGATCTGGTGACTAGATTTTTCATTATGGATTTAAATTTCTGAAGATAAGTTCGTCATACAATCGACTGAAAGTGAATCCTGCCTCTCAAGCTAACCCAACCAGTCTGGTTACGAGGGGACTAAGGGGAAGTTTCTTCCTTTGGCTTACGCCTCCGGTTCCGTTGAGCCCGAGCCGCGGTGGTTTGACACTACCCTGCAGACTTAGTCGCCAGATTTGGCAAGAGAGATTAAACTCACCAGTAGTACGACAACGAACTCGGGTTGATTTCGTATTTTAAAGTTAATTTTAACCCGTTTTCTTCAGTGGGGTCTATGGTTAGTGGCCCATAAGGTGACCAAGCTCACTGGCTAACTAGACTTGATTAAGTCTAAGTTAGCCCAATGTGTGGTCTCTAGTTGTAACTCTAAGGATTTAAGCTAAGTTGCAAGCACTTCTAGGGTTTTTCTCTGTTTCAACAGACCACAAAAATAATGTTGATTTTCTAATAATAATTGGAATCAAATTAATTTGAAATTTTGCGAGTAGATTCCTTTTTCTATTAGTTTTTCGCAAAATATTTTTTTTGGGATTTTTACTATTTTAACCAAATTTTTAGGGAATTTTCAATGTCGGGGGGTCGGATTTGGAACTTTGACCCATAGATGGTTTTTGCCTTTGAAATAGTATCAAATGACCTTCAGAAATTCGGGAAAAATATGTAAAATAAAGCTAATGAGATCAGCTTTCAAACCTTACCAGTTTTAGTCAAAATAGATTCATAGATTTCTCGAAATGACTTTTTGAAATTTGAAAAATTTTGAATCTGGGTCAGTCTGACCCCCATGTACTTCATGAATTTTTAAAAATTTTGTACTTGGAATTTTTTTAAAGTAATGGTGGCATTTGAAATATGGTTTGAAAATGAATGTTCAACCTGGACTTTAGAATTTTTTGCTCACAAATTTTTTGGCAATCAAATTTTTAAGTTAGATTTGAAATCTGGCCAAAAATCAGAAGATGGTGGAAAAGCTTTTAAAGAGGTTTGAACTTGAAATTCTAGCTTCCACCAAAAAGAATTTTTTTTTCTTTTTCAAAACTTTTGCACTTTTTTTTTTAAAAAGAATTTTTCAAAAGATTCAAAGAAAATATCTTTTTTCTTTCTTTTTTTTTTCAACTAACGTAGATTCGAAAGGAAACCTAATTTAGATTTTTTATTCAAAATTTTTCTTTTTGATTTGTTTCACGAAAATGAGTAAATTTTTTTTTTTCCTTTTTTTTTCACAAAAGAAATTGCAGGAAGTAGATCTAATCCTAGGGTTCAAAAAAAAAAAAACCTAATCTAAGATAGATGATGTGCACTTGATTTTTCTTCGCCACGCTCGATGTGTGCACAGATTCTGTTTTCCGTCCGTGTTGTCCTGCACATCAAAAACAAAGTAGAGGTAGATTCATCAGTGATAGATTAAAAGATCGAACTCAAGCAAAATGACATTGCCTCCCTAGCAACAGCGCCATTTTGTTGGGGAAAATCGTACCTTGTGTTTTTGATAAAAGCGTCATAGTATAGTTGTGAAATACGATCCAATAAAGATATTGTTTGTAAAAATAATGAGACTTGAGTCCCAGTCGTTCATCTTTAGGAGGCGTTGCTTTTACTTTTGAAATCGATCTTACTCTACTTTATTTAGAATCGCATGCCAGTTCGTGATTATTACGTATTTAGGTATGACATGCTTAGTTGCAAGAATATTAGGAATCGGAAACAGGCAGCTTGAATCACACAAAAAGAATGACAATTATTAAGCTCATGGTGATTTCAAATATATAGAGACAAATATATATATAAAAGCATTTTTCATTCATTCAGCAGGAGAGTTGTTTGCAACATAAAGCGTAGAGGAAATCTTGTACATAAATGCTTGAAAATTAAACCCAGCTACCAAAAAATGATTGCATACAAGAATCGATGGGGGGATTTCGCATGCATCATTGGGGGAGAAGACTACACTACTAAGCAGTAAATAAAAGCAATAAATATAAGAGGAGCTAAGCTACTAATCTAGCAGAAGGAAGGGCATTCGGAGGTGGTCTCCGATGGCCTTTGAGTGGCTGAGAGAAGGAGGGGTGGCCAATGGAGCTTAGGCCGACCCTTGGAGAGAGGTTGGGGAGCTGATCTAGCTTCCTGGCATGGAGATGGTGGCCTCCATGGTGGTGCTCAACTTGTGGAGGTGGAGTGGAGATGGAAGTGGCTAGCCTAAGTGGAATGAATGCCAAGGAAGTGAATGGGTGCAAATGGCCACCCATTGGGACCTTTTATAGACCTAAGGGAAGCTCTCTAGAGAATTATGGAATTCTCTAGAGAGGCCTATCGTGGGAGCTCGTGGGAGAGTGAGAGAGAGAGGGTGGATGGTGGCTTTTAGATCCACCAAATGTGGTTCTGAAAATTGAGTGGCTCTTGGTTGCCATTTTTGGCAACCAAGGCAACCACACATGGTAGAGAGTTCTAGAGAACTCTAGGCTAGGTATTTTCGTGTGGATGGTGTGTGTGGGTGTGTGTGAGTCGAAACTTATGTGGCTAGGTGGATTAGGTTAGGTTCTAGTGGGTTTAGGTCAAGGTATGTCTCCAATTAGGGTTATAAACCCTAATTCACTAAGGTAAAGTGCAATTAAACTTAATACAAGTTTAACTGGGTGTGTGAAAACTTAATTAAGAGTAAAACAACTCAATTAATTTAGGTCTAGGTCAATTGGACTCTCACTAAGTCCAATTGGACAGTGTGTGTTGAGATCAGGGCTCAATTGGACTCAATGAGTCCAATTGAATAGGCTGATGGAATTGACTAAGATCCAAGTCAATTAGGTTTAGTGAGGACCTAATTAGTTCCTTAGGGAAATCTATAGGTGATGTACTAGGGTTAGGGCACCTTAATTTAGGTTCCTATGGTGTTGGAATTGGGTTTAGGGACCTAGAGATCCAAGATCAAGGCTTAAATCTCAAAACAGGAATTGGAGAGCAGTATCAACATTTTGGTGCCGTTGCCGGGGAGGCAATGATCTTTGATTTCTCTTCGCGTTTTGTAACTTACAAATCATTTACCACACTTTTCTCCTTTTTTATTGTAATTACAGGTACTCTTTTTAGACGAGAAAAAGCAGTAGATTGGAGTAAAGTGCTGTGGAAGGTTTTGTATGTTATCCCCCATTCTTTCCCCCTCCATAGATTTCACTCACCACATTGAATCCAAATTCCAATTAACCTAGGTGTTTGCATAAATCGTAGGAATAGTTTGGTTGTTTGGATTCTCACTCGCGTTCATTCCACCTTCATTTACATGTAAAAAAAGAAAAGATAATGTTGTGGGGAAATTTTCAACAAACACACAACGTGCACCCACATTCAAAGGCACTTAACCGAATTGATTTGTTTCTACTCAACCGGGTTCTGATCTATGGAATCGATACACATAAAGCAACACATAAAAGAGTAGAAATCATTCTAAGCTAACCATCTTTGTGTACCTAACTTAGTGGTGCATTTGTGGCCAGTTGTTTGAGTTGTTTGGGCCACACCACTTCAATTAAGATCAACTCATCAAGTAGCTGCCAATTAGGTTCAACTCTTAGGGATTTACCAGGCACTCCACATTCTTTTTAAGCTTTAAAGGAAAACATCTTCACCTATGCTTGTAAAACTTGGTGTGCCAATGAAACTTGTTTGAAAACACCTAAAGTTGAATCCTAAAAGGCTACTAAGCAAGATTTGAACCTTAAAATTCACCACCTCAAAAATAATCTTGCTTGAAAACCACTGGTTTTGCACGCATACACAAATCAATCAATCATTAAGGGCACAACGCATTTAAAGGGCCCATCACATTCCAAAGCACATTCAAACCTAGCCCTAAATAAAACAGAGTAGACGTTGGCCTTAAGGATTGAACTCGCTCTTCAGAACTCAGAACGAGATTATTTTTGATTAGTTTGTTTCTACTGTTCAATCTGATGTCTAGCTAGGGGAGCAGAGTCAAACGATTGCGGCTGGGGGGTACACTAGGAACCGGAGGCACAAGCCGAAGGAAGAACCTTCTCCCCAGTCCCTCCTTCTAACTAGTTGGATTGAACAGACGGAAGTAGATCAAATAGTTTCTTTATCTCAAGATGGGTTTTGGGAGTTTGTAGGTCTTTAGGCTAACCCATTTAAGGACAGGTTTGATTGTTTGTATTGCAGGGTGCCTTTCTTCCTCACGTGTCTCATGAATCCTCCCACATATTTCATGCATTCCCGCTCTTTCCCTCCTATTGTGAATTATCCTCAACATGACAATTATCCCGGCTCATATTGTAATCAACCATCAGTCAGTTGGGATAATTCGGATTGGGGATATAATTCCAGAACTCCGTGTTTAGGGTCTAACCCTGAACACTTTCATTCTGATTTTTATCCTTCTTAGAGCTACATCGATTATAGATCATCTTCCTTTCATGTGCAACCTAATACGATCTACAATAAAAAAGGATACACCGATCCTTACCCATCCTTTGATTTCACTGCCTTTAGGTCATCACCCTCTTCTGAACAATATGAAATGACCTATTATCCGGAAGGGTATAACAAATCTCAATTCGTTAATTCCTCTACATTGATGTCAAACCCACCCAATCTTGAACCAACTCATTTGGTTCAGGTTAATCAAGTTCAAGATAAGGTTCTGGCTAACTTGAGGAATATCATACAATCTTTAGAAGTTCAGCCAATACCTTGCATTGAGAGATTGGAGCCCCTGATTGAAATGATTGATGATTTGAGTAAGTCCTTGTTGGATTGGCTCCAGGATGTTAAGGATAAGAACCTGGGTGAGTTTATACTTGGGAAATTAGTGAAATTGAGGATGAGATTCGTGGTTGCTTTGATTCAATCTTTGGATGATTCCCAGGATGAACCCTCTTCAGGAAAGCCAATGACAGAACCTACTCAGGCACCTGTTGGGGGGGACACGTGTTACGAGACTGACCAGATTGAATTAAAGCAACCAATTAAGGAAGATTTGATTTCTTCACCTGAGATCCCTGAGCCGGGTTACGAGGAAACGTATATCTCCTTGGAACAGAAAGTGACAAATGATTTTGCGATATACATTGATACGAATCCTGATTTCTTTGATGGTGAAGATTCAAGTTGCGAAGTCTCACACGAGTTTTTTGAACACGATTTCTGTGAGACGATTGGGCCTGAGGAATCTGATAGATCATTTGATAGCCCAATAACTGAGGAAACTGATCTTATTAGGGCACACATTATGGATCCAGAATCGTAGTTTCTGGAGGATTCAATTCAATGCCCTGATTGTCAGTTACACCCCGTTGAGCTTATTGATGATTCTAATTTTGAGATAATTAGATCCAAGTCAATTTTGATTCTGCCACATCATTTAGACTTGGAGATTTCAGATGGGGTGATTAATATACAAGAGGTCCTAGAATTTGGTATGCTGAATGAGGAGGATAGGAGTTGGGAAGTTTTGATTTGGGAAGTTAATTTTGGAGGAAATGGAAGATTGAGTCGAAGGGTTCCTTTTAAGTTGAAACCATCAAATCAGAACCCTTACGACATTTATTTCGAGGATTTCAAACCCAAGCACACATTCAACAATTATCCTTTTGAGCTTCAATTCTCTGTAACCCGACTTTTTGATCTTGGGTTGCATCCTTATAAATCGCAGGCCCGACCCCGCTTGCATTCTGATTTTAGGTTTTGGGTCATTTTTATCCAGAACCTAAGATATTCTCGATTATGGGGTGTGGGTCTACACCACAATCTGGTCCACATCTGTGGACCTCTGCTGACAGGTCAGAGGATTCTTCGGTTCATTCTGATTCTAACCTGCACTTGTGATTTCTTCATTTCTTTTCTTTGTATAGTGTGCCTAGCCGAAGGCACTAAACTCAGCACATATACAGTTCTTTTTCATTTTCATCTCAGAGCGGACCTGACATTCATGCAATTCAGTTGCTTTCCATGCTTTTCCACTCTATTTTATGTCTTTTTAATACAATGAGGGCATTGCATTAGATAGGCATGGGGGGGTGGATATTCATCTCTAAATTCATTTGTCAGCTTCGTAGATTTGTTTTATTTTCTTTTATATATAAAAAAAAATTCAGAATTAGGAAAGAGAATTTTGATTTAAGAAAATTTTCAATCTTAGGAAATACTACATTAAGATCTGAACACAAAGACCCTTCAGCTCTTTGGACTTAATCGGCCCGCGTATCCACTAAAATGTGGATTTGTTTCTTCAGTTCTCGCCAACCTGAATTTTATTTTAATTAAAGTAAATAAGTTTGGGTGATAAGTACACGACTTATCAACCCGCCCTCTGATTTAAGGGAATTTTGAGTCTTAAGCATTTACACACTTTCTTTGCATTGACTCGTTGTTCGGCGATTTTAACAGAAATTAGGTAGCTAATGAACCTTCTAGGGTGACATGGCTGTCAAGTAAAAAAATCGTGGGTAACAGCCCATAGGTAGGTTGTTTAGAGCTTAGTCACTGGAACTTTCTCTTTTTGTTGCCTTTGGGTAAATCTTAGACCAGGGAAGCCACCTACTTAAAAAAAAGAAAAGAAAAAAAAAATCAAAAAGAAAAGGAGAAAAGAAAAAAAAGAAATAAGCCACACTTCACCGCACAAGTATGGCTGGCAAGTTGTCGGTGGTGACAACTCATCGACCGGTTGTCCAGAACCCAGCTCAGTAAATGCACTAAAAATTCCCAAAACACTTAGGAAGCAGCGGAGAAGTAGAATAAACTAGGGAGATATACACTGGATTCACCCTTGTGTTGACCCCGTAAAAAAAAATAAAAGTAGGGAGAAAGCTACCGGTTGTAAAGATACACCTTTAGGTAGAATTCTTTCTGAGGTCACCTAGAAGCATAGAAATCCGAAGTCCATTTTAAATGCCGGTCAACGAGTCTATCACATTCACAATAAGATGCTTAAAACTTAGGGTTCTCATCAAATCTTGGGTGAGTTGAATGGTCATAGAAAGCCACTCCTAGACCCTAAAATTTGAAAAAAAAAAATTAGAAAAGAGTTAAAAGAGAAAAATAAATTTTCTTTGAATAAGGCAAGGCTTGAGGCGGTCTGCATTTTGGCTGATACCCAGGCACTGTTGTGTCTTTGAAAGTTCAGTTCCTAAGTAGACAGTTTCTTAATTATTGAAAATAACTAAGGTCCAAATAATCCAACCTAATTCTTTTATAAATAGCATATAGCTTTTGCTAGGGACTAGCAAAAGATAGGCATGGGGTTATGATGTGAACACATTTACACTACTTAAAATGTCTATTTATGCATGTTCTTAAGCATAGGATTGCATTTCATGATATAAATATTGCATAACATGCATCATCTTGCATTTAGAGTAGTTTGAATCAAAAGGAGGTTAATTGTCTCCTTTTATGTGCTTGGACAAGGCAAACAATTTATCGTGGCCTCGGATCAAAGATCCAACCATATGGATGTGATCAGGGTGACGATTGGAGTTCAATGACTCCAAGATCGCCCTAATCAGACATCCGTAGCATCAGATAGTGATCGGAGAACCCTAGAAGATCAAGGGCCAGGATGGTGTAAATCCACTCTTCAAATGACAAATCCAATCGTACAGATGAATTCGGATCGACGATTGCAGCCCAACGACGCAAAAATCAAGTCAATCCGACATCCGTGGCACCATGTACAACCTCCAGAAGATGGACGAACAAGATGGCACCATGTGGCGCCATCCCGGCTGCCCAAACGGCCGCATGAATCCCTGAAGGCCCCACACCCGCTCATTCTCCACCGTTGGATCTCGATCCAACGACAATGGTCAGCAGTGCCTAAAAGCATCCGCTAGACCATCCGTGCCTCGTAGCGCAGTGGTCGAGCATGCTTACGCGAGCCGCGGGTGCGGGTTCGAACCGCAGCGAAGGGGAGGAAGGTGCGGGCATGCGGGTGATGGCGGGCGTTGGATCACGATCGGATGGCCGTCAGTGCTCAATCGAGATACGCACTATTGAACGCGCGGCATCACGCGCGATCGCACGCGCCAGGCAAGCGCAGCAGCGGGCGGAGATGCGTCTTAAGCCGTCCGATCTCGTGATCGGGAGGCTGAGAATCAAGGAACGTGCGTGGGCGTTGAGGAAGTGGGCAGCTGAGGAGCCGCGCGTGGGCGTGGAAGCTACGCCCACGTTTGGGGCTTTAGTGACGGATTTATCCGTCACTAAAGACCCCTCATTTATTATTTTCAAGATGTAATGACCATTTTGCCCCCACTCCTTGAAACTATAAAAGGAGACCTCCTCCATACGAAATTCTCATCCTTTCCTTCTCTTCTCTACCCCTCCAAAGCTCAAGAGAAGCTTATCCCACACCCGGGATGCTTCTCGCGAGACAAAGTCCAAATTTTCGTTCCCCTTCAGAAGTGGATCCCGCGACGATGATGGCGTGCTGCTCCGTTCCCATTCTTCTGCTTCGTCCTCCTTTGTCCTGCTTCATTCCCCTTCGTCCAAGCGTCGTCCCGTCCGGTTTGTCCTCCAAGCAACCGTCGAGGAGGATTTCTCTCTCCCTATTCTTTTTACTGCTTTCTAGTGTAGTTTTGCTCGTCCTCCAAGCAATCGTCGAGGACATTTCTCCCACCATTCTTTTAATGCTTTCTAGAGTAAATTTATCGCTTTCTAGAGTAATTGTTTTATGCTTTGTAGTTGTAAGAGTGAAATGAACAATCTCCTTAATGATAAATTCCTTGTTTATTCTACATCTCATTTTGATTTCTCTGTGTAATATTCTCTCTCTCTTACTCTCTCTCTCTCTTCTATTTATTGTAAATAATTAGATAGTCTTAAGTTGAATTATTCCGTGACAAATAAAAAGAAACACGTAGTTTTTAAATCAAACGTCTGCCTCCCTGTGTTTGAACCGGAATTTTCATTTCGGTATAAATTTTATTTGTTGAACACGAATTCTTCGCTTTCAAACTACAAAGACAGGTTCTCCAAAATCAAACACGTTAGCATAGCGGTTCGCACGTTCAACACGTCTTATACTAAAAAATCAGAAGTCCAGACTTGTTGTCTAGATGTCTAATCATAGTCGGGAAGGATTTCGGGTTCTATTTTTGGTATTCTGCAGAGATTGGAAGTCTGACAAAGTGTCTGGACGTCCAATAACACTGCAGAAGTGGGTTTGAACTATGCGGGAGTTGGCTAACGGTCCTAGACGTCCTAAAACTTATCTGGATGTCTAGACAAGGGTTGGAACTAGGGTTTTAGGGCTTCCTAGGGTGCAGTGACCTAATCTAAGGGTGGCTAAGCTTGGGGAAGTTTCTAGGCTATCCTAGGGCTAGGATGGACCTAAGCTCTTCACATTTTACTACTTTATTTCTACTTAATAGAATAGAAGACCTTTAACCCCCATACATTATTATTCCTACATCTAAACTAGGCCTTCTGCTCCAGCTCTGCTGCAACTCCCATTATTCCTGATCTTGCTTCAGATCCGGCTCCCGATCAACTTATTCCCTGCAATCGGCATAATATGCTTAATCAACACATTATAACATTATTTTATGCATAGTTAAAGTAAAGCAATAAAGATGCAGATAATGCGTATGCGTGCATGAATTTCCCTAACTTATGCTAAGCCCTAGCTTAATGTAGGTCAATTAAGACCTATGATTGCTACGAAATCAACCCACGAGCTTATCTGAGAGCCTGGGTTGCTGAATCTGCTCAACCTTGGGATCAGAACCCAAGGTGGCGAAGATGACTTTTTGCTTTGCCTGATCCTTCTCCTCGAGTTACCGAAATGGTTAGCCCATATCCTAACCTTGGATATTATGGCCCATACCAGTCGGTCCCTTAAAGGACCTCATCTTATAACCTAGGATATGGATTTCATACTCCTGCTTCTCACCCATGGAATATGGGTAGACCTGATTCACCCCCTGGAACCCCTGAAGAACTACCGGTGCATATGCGACCACATTACAGAATACAGAGAGCTATAGCTAGCGCTAAGGAGAGGCCGCATTCTACCTACACGAAATCCAAGCTATCATGGAGCCGAACCAAAGACAAAGCTGGATTCCACATCAACAAGCTGTGATGGAGCTCCTTCAATGAACAACAGGGATAACAAGGCTAACTGGACAAAATTGGGAAACTCAAGAACTGCTGCTTTTGATATATCAAGTGGAAAAAAGCCTTGAAGACCTCAAAAAATCTGAAACGACTACGTTGGAAGGACACATAGAAGATTCTCGGGAACAGATGCGGGAAGATCATTTAGGGGAGGAAGAATCTAGCTTGTATATGAGACAGGAGTAGGAAGCATGCCAAATGGGTTCGTCTGAGAACTCCATTCAGGAAATTGAGGAGAAAAGCACTAATATCTCCAGTACTGAGCCACAATCAGATTATCCTGAATCCTGGGAGATACCTCTTGAGTTGGATAACCCAACCATAATAAGGGAAGTAGATCCATTTGAGGATATGGATCTTGAGGCAAACATTACATGCGACACTACTGATCAATCTAGGCCACTTCCCATTGTAGGTGAACCTATGCTAGAGCCAACATCTTCTGATCTGCGCTCTTCTTCTTTAACCTACATCCCTAATTTGGACGCTAGAGATCCTGAGATGACACTTTCTATCCATGATCCTGACATTCGAAGACCAGAAGTAGCTATGGATGACTTGAACAAAGAAATAAATATGATACCTGAGGTAGGAATTACTGAGGAACCCAATGTATATGAGGATGAAGATTTAGGCTGAATGAGCTGGGGATGCACCTATCATCCTTGTCAATGGCTCGACCCCGAGCCTGAAGAGTCAGCCTCCGACGAATCAGAGATGAGTACTGATAAGGACGAAGTAATTTCTGACGAGGATTTTAGTGACCTCCCCACATATCTACTTTCACAGATACCCCCATATAATCTAGAGCCTGGAGAGAGCTTGACCTTTGATGTCAATTATCGTTATGAGGATCCCTACGACTCGAATTCTGGTTCTGAGATACATGTTGATCTACTCCCTCAGCAACTTCCTGCTAAATTGTGGGACATGATAAATTAGCCGAATCAACATCATGATCCCCCCTCTGATTAGCCTCTATTTTCCACCACCACTCCACATTTTCTTATAGCTAGACTTTTTAGAGTAGGGGTGCACAATCAGCTAGTTCGCATCTCCAAACCACTGATTCTAGGAGCATATGAGCACATTTTTCACTTAATCTTGACCAGCTCCTATGCTTGAACTGATACATTTGATTGAGTTTTCACCCAGCTTGAGGCGTTAAACTCAGCATCTACTTCGCATCCATCATTTATGCATACACATTTTTATACATAGCATATTTTTCTTTTAGCATATTTTCTTTCGGCATATTTGATTGCGTAGCAATCATATGTCTTAATTGACCTAGATTAAGCTAGGACTTAGCATAAGTTAGGGTTATTCATGCATACATACGCATTATCTGCATCTTTACTGCTCTTCTTTAGCTATGGATGAAATAATGTTATAATGTGTTGGTTAAGTGCATTATGTCAATTGCAGACAATAAGAAGATTTGGAGCTGGATCTGGAATAACGGAAGTTCTAGCAGAGCTGGAGCAGAAGGCTTAGTTTAGATATAGGAACAATAATGTAAGAGGGTTAAAGGTTTGCTATTCTATTAAGTAGGAATAAAGTAGTAAAATGTGAAGAGCTTAGGTCCATCCTAGCCCTAGGATAGCCTAGAGAATTCCCCAAGCCTTAGCCACCCATATATTAGGTCACAACACCCTAAGAAGCCCTAAAACTCTAGTTCCAACCCTTATATGGATGTCCAGATAAGTTATAGGACGTCCGGGACCCTTAGCCACCTCCCACACACCTCAAACCCACTTCTGCAGTGTTATTGAACTTCCAGACACTTTGTCAGACGTCCAATTTCTGCAGAATACCCAAAATAGAACCTTGATTTCCCCCTTACTCAGATTGAACGTCTAGAACTGAAGTCTAGACTTCTGATTTTTTAGTATAAGATGTCTGACACTATTATTAGACGTCTGATACTGCTCCCCAGTTCCTATTTTGAGATTTAAGCCTTGATCTTAGATCTCTTGGTCCCTAAATCCAATTCCAACCCCATAAGAACCTAAATTAAGGTGCCATAACCCAAGTACATCACCTCTAGACCTCCCTAAGGACCTAATTATGTCCTCACTAAACCTAATTGACTAGGATCTTAGTCAATTCCATCAGCCAATTCAATTGGACTCATTGAGTCCAATTGTGCCCTGACCTCAGCACACACTGTCCAATTGGACTCAGTGAGAGTTCAATTGACCTAGACCTAACTTAATTGAGTTATTTTACTCTCAATTAAGTTTCCACACACCGAATTAAACTTGTATTAAGTTTAATTGCACTTTACCTTAGTGAATTAGGGCTTACAACCCTAATTTGGGACCTACCAAGACCTAAACCCACTAGAACCTAACCTAATCAACCTAGCCACCTAAGTTTCGATCCACACACACCCACACACACCATCCACATGAAAATATCTAGGCTAGAGTTCTTTAGAACTCTCTACCATGTGTTGTTACCTTAGTTGCTAAAATTAGCAACCAAGAGCCATTCAATTTTTAGACCCACATTTGGTGGATTTAAAAAACACCATCCATCCTCTTTCTCTCACTCTCCCATGAGCTCCCACCAAAGGCCTGTCTAGAGAATTCCATAATTCTCTAGAGAGCTTCCCTTATGTCTATAAAAAGACCTAAGTGGTGGCCATTTGCACCCATCCCATTCTTGGCACGCATTCACATTTTTGTTAGCAACATCCACCTCCACTCCACCTCCATGAGTTGTGCACCATGGTAGCCACCATCTCGACGCCAGGATGCTGGATCATCTCCCCAACCTCTCTCCAAGGGCTGACCTAAGCACCATTGGCCACCCCTCCTTCTCCTCTCAGCCACTCAAAGGCCATCGGAGCCCACCTCCGAATGCCCTTCTTTTCTACTAGATTAGTAGCTTAGCTCTTCATAGTTTTGCTGCTTTCATTTACTGCTTAGTAGTGTAGCTCTTATTCTCCCCCAATGATGCATGCGAAATCCCCCCATAGATTCCTGTATGCGATCATTTTCTATTAGCTAGATTTGTGTTTTTCAAGCTTTCCTTTACAAGCTTTCCCTTAAATTCCATGTTGCAGGCATCCTTATGAATGAATGAATAAAAGATATATTTTTTATATACATATCTCTATGTTCAAAATCACCATCAGCTTATTGGTTGCAATCTATTTCATTTGATTCAAGTTGCCTATTTTTCATTTATATATTTATTGCAATAAGCATGTCATACTTAAATACGTAATAACCATAAACCGTCATACAATTTTAAGCAAGTAGAGGAAGAAAAGATCAATTTAAATTTGTATAAATGCCTCCCAGTGATGAACGACTGGGACTCAAAGTCTCCTTATCTTTTCATAAATATTTTTGTTTGATCGTATTGCGTACTATACTATGACACTTCCTATCAAAACACACTTTACAACTACCAAACACACACTGTGCTGCGTACTTGCGTGCCTCTGCACGCGTCCGTGTTGCCGCATGCATGCGGTGGCACATGTGTGCTCATGGCTGACCTGGACTACTCCACATGGCATAGTCTGGGCCATTCATCTTCTTTTCATTGTAGGGGTTGCTACAGTGGTCGAATTGAGTCAACTTTCGTGCCATTAGGCTATGATCGTCTAGCCGAATCCATCCTCGTGGTCGGATTTGTCATTTGATGCTTCGAATTATGTCACATATTCCCTTGGCCATTGATCTTTCTCGGACTGCATATGGTGCTACGAGACTCCGATCGTGGTGATTTAGAAGGCATTGGACTCCAATCGTCATCTTAATCAGATCCAAATAGTCAAATCGTCAATCCAAGGCTCCGAAATAAATATTCTTCTCTCCTAACCACAAAAAGGTCGCAATTAGCCTAAATTATATACAACTACTCTAAATACAGAATGACGCATACTATGCAATATTTATAACATGAAATGCAAATCTAAGCCTAGGAACATGCATGAATAGACATTTTACCGTCAATAATTGTGTCTACATCATACCCCCATGCCTATCTTTTGGTAGTCCCTAGCAAAATTAAATTACATCCTATGTATAAAGATAGAATTAGGATTAGATTTCTTAGGCCTAAGTTGTTTGTTAACAATAGAAAATTTCAACTAAGGTCCTAAACTATGAAGACTCAACAGTTCGTAGGTGTCTGCCAGAATGCAAACTGCCCATGTCCTCACCTTATTTGAAAAGGGAAGATACAATTTTTTGTTTTTTTTCTTTGCTAATTTTTTTGCACTTTTGGAGTTTGAGATTTCCGGGATAACTTTTTATTACTACCTGACCCACCCAAGACTCGAAAAGGACTCTAAGTGCTAAGCATCTTTTGAAAATAGTGAAAGACTCACTAGGCGACCGTTACAATGCACTTTGGGTTTCTACGACCCTAGGTTACCTTGCCAAAAGGTTTATCTTTTTGGTTGGTAGCTTTCTCCCTACTACTTTTATTTATGGGGTCAACGCAAGGGCAAACCCAATGTATATCTCCTTGATTTATTTTACTTCCCCGCTTCTTCCCTAAGTATTTTGGGAATTATTGTGTTTTTTTTTTTGTGAGCTGGGTTCTAGACAACCGGCCGATGAGCTGTTACCATCGACAACTTGCCAGCCATACTCTTGCAGTGAAGTGTGGTTTTGTTTATTTTTTTATTTTTTTCTCCTTTTTCTACATATATATTTTTTCTCTTTATTATTATTATTATTTTTGTTTTAAGTTGGTAGCTTCCCTGATCTAAGATTTACCTAAAGGCAGTACAACAAAAATGGTCTTGTGAGTGGGCTCTGGACAACCTGCTGATGAGCTGTTACCACGACAACTTGCCAGCCATACCATCATAGATAGTTCATTAGCTACCCAATTTCTAAAGAAACTACTGAAAAGTGAGTCAGTGCAAAAAAAGGTGTGTAGATGCTTAGGCTTAATGTTCTTCCACATCAGAGGGCAAGTTGATAAGTCGCATGCTTATCATCCCAATTTATTAGCCTAATTAAAATGAATTTGAATTGGTGAGGACTCAAGACTAAGTCCACATTTGAGTGGAGACCCGGGTTAATTAAGCTCAAAGACCAGAAGAGTCTAAGTGTTTAGGTCCTCTCGTATCATTTCCTGAAGTTAATAACATCTAAATGCCTAAGTTCTCTTTTCCTAATTTCTTTCTTTTTTTTATCTTTTGCAAATTTTCAATTTTTTTTTAATTTTATAAGAAACTAAAATAAATTCTATGGAGTTAACATAATTATTTCAGGAATTGATTATCCAAACCCCATGCCTAAATGATGCAATGTCCTCATTGTAAAAATAAAGACATGAAAAGGGTGGAGTAAATAGAATATCACCTAAGTGTCATGAAAATCTAGTCAGCTTCACAGAGAGAAGAGTGTATACACACGCGCTAAGTTTAATGCCTTCAGGTAGGCATAACATACATACAAAGAAGAAATTGAGAATTCACAAGTGCGTGTCAGAATCAAAATAAAAATTTTGATTCTCTGACCTGCCAACAGAAGATGACCACAGACGTGGACCTGATTATGGTGCAGACCCATGCCCCAAGGTCGAGTGGCTCTAAGGTTCTGGATGAAATCACCCAGAATCGAAGGTTGTTAAGCCTGTGTGGTCAGACCTGTAGTTTTGTGGTGTGCAACCCAAGACTAAAATGTCGGACAACGGGTAAATATTGTTCGATAGATGTGGTTGTCCACTTAACATCTAGCTTAGAAAAATAATCAGTTATTTCGATCTTGGGTTGCACGTGAAAGATATTGTAAGGGTCCTGGTAAAAAGTTGGTGGTTTTAGGTCAGTAGGAACCCTTAGATCCAAACTCAATTTTCCCTTAGAATTAACCTCCCAAACTTTCTTTTCAGCATTCATATCCTCCAACATCAAGTGCTTAGGTTTTGAGACCTCTACCATACCGTTCACCCCATAAGATTTACCCAAGTCTAGAAATCGTAGCTGACTCAAAATTGACTTGGGTACAATGATTTCCAAATCAAAATCAATCCCTTTGGGGTGTGGTTGAGGAATGGGGCAATTGATTGAATGTTCTAGTAAATACGAATTTGAATCCTCCAAGTTAGCCCCAACTGAATCCAAATCTTCAATAATTGTGCTATCAAATGGTTTGTCAGATTCCTCAAGCCCGTTTGTCTTACAAAAATCATCTTCCTTATGCTCAAGTGAGACTTCACTAAGAGATTCTTCACCCTCAGAATCAAAGAATCCATGATCCTCATTTATATATGTCTCAAAATCGATTGTCATTTCCTGGTTCAAAGCGACATTTTTCCTTGCTCCCTGGCACGGGGATCTCGGGTGAATCAATCGATTCATCCTCAAAGGGTTGCTATAGCCCAACCTGGTCATCTTTGGTCTCAGAAAATGTATCCCCCCCGACAGGCGCCTGAGCGGGTTTAGACATTGGCTCTCCTAAAGGGGCTTCATCTTGAGAATCATCCCAAGATTTGACTAGGGCAACCACAAATTTCATCCTCATCCTCGATAATTTCCCAAGAAGAAACTCACCTAGGTCCCTATCCCTAACATTTTCGAGCAAATCCAACAGAGAACTATTAAGTTCAATCATTTTTATCATAGGCTCCAATGCTTTAGTGCATGGTGTTGGCTAAGCTTCTATAATTTGTATAGTGTTTCTCAAATTAGCCAACACCCTATCCTAGATCTCGTTCACCTGAACTGACTTGTTCGGTTCAGGGTTGGGTGGGTTCAGGTTAAATCTAGGGGAGTCAAGATATCGAGGTTCTCGGGTCCATCCCTGATAGTAGGTCATTTCAGGTTGTTTAAAGGATGGTGGTGACCTATATTCAGTGGAATACTGGGGAGGGTAGGTGTTATAATCATTATATCCTTCCTGGTTGTAGATCGGGTTGGTTTGGTGACCAAAGGATGAAGATCGATAATCATTGTAGCTCTGGGATGGATAGTAATCATAGTCTTGTTGTCCAGGGTTAGGCCTTGGACATTGAGGTTCATATTCACATCCCCAATCAAAGTTATCTCGGCTAGTGGATGGGTAATTACAAGTCAAGTCGGAATAGTAATCATCTTGGGGATAAGTGGTGGTAGGAGGATAGGATGGGAAATGCGTGTAAGAAGTGGAAGCATACATTGTGGAGTAGGAGGGAAAATAGAATAGAGAAAGGTGCCTTGCAGTACAATCAACCAAACCTATCCTTATGTTGGTAGCCTAAAGACCTACACACTCCCAGGACCCGTCTTGAGATTATAAATGATTTAGTCTACTTTTATCCAGTCAATCCAACCAATTAGAAGGAGGGACTGGGGAGAAGGTTCTTCCTTTAGCTTGCACCTCCGGTTCCTAGTGTACCCCCCAGCCATGGTTGTTTGATGCTACTCCCCTAGCTAGACATCAAATGGACCAGCAGAAGCAGATTAATCAAAAAAGATCTTAGTCTGAGGCCTAAAGAGCGAATCAATCCTTAAGGCGAACTTCTACTCAGTTTTAGTTATGCTTGGGATGAACGTGCTCTTGGAATGTGATGGGCCATTTAGATGGGTTGTGCCCTTAATGATCAGTTAAAATGTGTGTGCATGCAAAACCACAGTTTTCAAACAAGGTTATTTGATGATGTGTCTTTTAGGATCTAACCTTGTTTAGTAGATTTTAGGGTTTAATTATTTGGTTGGTTCAATCAAGGTTTAGTAGAACACTCCAAGTTTTGAAAGCACAGGTGATGATATGTTCCTTTAAAAATAAAAAATAATGTGGAGTGCCTGGTTCAACCGTAAGAATCAACCCTATGTGGCAAGCTACTTGATGGATCAGTTTTAGATGGAGTGGTACGACCCAAATAGCTCCATCAATTGGCCTGTTGCACCACTTAGTTAAGACACACATGAATGTTTAACCTATTCAGATTTCTACTCACTTATATGTATTGAGTTGAAGTGTACCGGGTCCACAGGTCAGATCCCAGTTAAGTGGTAGAATCAAAGTGATTGTGTGCCTTATGATAAGAAGTTGTGGATGTTAAGTGTGTAGCTTTCAGTTAAATCCCATACGAGAAGAATATTTTCTTTTTTTTTTGTATATGCGAGGGTGAGATGAGTGGAGGTGGCAAACAAACAACCAAATATATCCTAGGGTTTATAAAAAGCACCAAAGTTGATTTGGGTTTGAGTTATTAGTGTGGTGAAATGAACTAGTGGGTGGGGATAAACTTACAAAACCTTCATCCGCACTTTTCTCCGATCTACTGCTTTGGCCCACCTCGATTGAGTACCTGCAGTCACAGTATGATCAAAGAAAAAGTGAGATAAAAGTTAAGTAAGGCGGAAAAACATGGAAAAAAAAACCAAAGAGCATTGCATCCCCGGAATGGCACTAAAATGGTCGCACGTATTTCGCGAGTTTGAAATCAGGGTTACAAGTAACCCTCGTCGTAGTTGCAAAACATGTCGATTAGATAAAATTTATACCGAAAATCCAAGGGAGTCCCGGGTCGAACATAGGGAGGCAACGTTTATTTTAATTGAAAATCGTGCTTCATTTTGTTTCTTTTTGGTATTTTAGGGTTTTTTTATCTTTTTTGTGTTTTTGAAAGAAGAAGACAAGCAAAATGAATCACAAGAGATATAGAACAAATATGATATATATCACTTCCAATGTCAATTACAATAAGCTATGAAAGCATAAAAAGAGAGGGGACTGAGAGGAAATCTCCCAAATCGGCTATTTGGCGAGATGACGATGCCTAGCAGAAGCTCAGAGGAAGGAGGTGAGGAGTGGGATGATGGAGGTGAGATGCAGGAAGACGTCCGGTAGAGGAAAGCTTCAGTGTGGCTCCGGAATGGAGGTGAGAAGATGGAGATGATCCACTATCGGAATTGAGGTGGGAGGACAGCTCCAAGGTGACCTATGAATGGGGATGGGAAGATGGATGAATATTTGGTGAGGAAGAGGTTTGCTACAATAATAGCAGCCTTGGGAGCTTGAGAACAAGCTCTAATGGAGCGTTGGTAGGCTTGCTAGAGTTTGGGAGTAGGTGGGAGTAGAGTAGGTAGAGATGACTTGGAAGGGAGGGGGTGTAGGTCCTTTATAGTAGAGGAGAAGAGTCAAAAATAGGGATGGGACCATTAGTGACATCTAAGCCGTTGCTGGAAGCCTTGCTGTAGGTAGCTCATGCTCGATCACGCCCACAGCTAGCTTTGCTGGTGCATGAAGAATTAGCGATGGCTATAAGCATCGTTGTAGGCTGGCGCGAACCAAGTACGCGCCCGCCCCTTACTCCGCTGGTGCTGTGCTATGCGCACTCTTTGCTGCGTGAACGCATCACGCGTTGCACGCTGTGCTGTATGCCTATGTGACTCCGTTCCTATACTATTGCGCGTGCCCGTGCCTGCGCTGCTGTGTATGTGCGGTGGCGCATGTGTGCGCATGGGTGGCTTGGGCTACACCACATGGCGTAGTCTGGGCTGTCCATCTTCATTTCATTGTAGGGGCTGTTACAGAGGTCGGATTGAGTTGATTTTCACGCTGTTAGGATGCAATCGTCGACCCGAATCCATCTGCGTGGTTGGATTTGTCGTTTGAAGCTCCGAATTATGTCACCTAGTCCCTTGGCCATCGATCTTCTTGGGACTGCTTATGGTTCTATAGGACTCCGATCAAGGAGATTTCAGAGGCGTTGGACTCCGATCGTCATCTTGATCAGATCCGTATGGTAGGATCATGAATCCGAGGCTTTGAAATTAATATCCTTCTCTCTTGACCACAAAGAGGATGCAATTAACCTTAATTGTATATAACTACTCTAAATGCAGAATGATGCATGCTATGTAATATTTATAACATGAAATGCAAATCTAAGCCTATGAACATGCATGAATAGACATTTTACCCTCAATAATTGTGTCTACATCACCATCATACCCTCATGCCTAGCTTTTGCTAGTCCCTTAGCAAAATCCTATGGATCAAACTAGGTCTCTATGCCAGATGTAACCATCTGGATGGCCTACTAAGCACAACTCTAGAAATCAGATCAAAATACCAACAATAGGCCTAGAGGTACTCAATCACTAGCTAAGAGCCAAACCTGACCAGCTTCAATCTGAGTCTGGCACGAAGGTTTCTAAGGCCCGCAAAAACTGCTTAGAGGTTCATTGACCCCAGTGGTTAAAACAACCGTGCATTTACGTAGCAAGTCCGGATTCAATTTGGCAGTGCATTTTTAACAAGAGAGATAGAGAGGGATATTTATTTTGAGAGTTTTCACTCTTTTCCTTTTATATTCCCCTAAATCCAATCTCAAATTGGCCCTAAACATGGTTTGTATTGAATTCCCTATCCCTACCATCAATCCTCAAAGGATCCCTAGCTTTCGATGCTTCGAGATAACACCGCCCATGGCATCCCCTAGAACCCTAGCTTTCGACACTTCGAGATAGTGCCGCCCATGGTGTTCTGTAGCTAAATTTAAGCCCTGGCAATTGATATTTTGGGATAATCCCGCCCATGGCACCTAAATCATCACAAGGTGCTTACATTCCCCCGATAAGATATTTAGGTATCCTAGGAGACAAGCGCTGAGGAGATGATATGTGTTGAATGGATCTAGATAGATGTTTAAATGTGTCTCGTTGTAGTAAGATCTCCTAAATAGCTCTCTCAACAAATAAAATTTATAACTCGAATATCTAAAAGAAGTTCGAGGTCGAACAGAGGGAGCAAGTAATGCATTCACACGCTAGTCTCAATCAAAATATAAATGGGCATAGGAAATAAGCCAAGAATAATGATATTCAACGAGTAATAATTACTCAAATCTGATATTCAGTGAAAAGCATAAGGATATCAAGAGTTTAATGAAGCAAAAAGATGTCTAAGAAAAAATAATAGTGATTTAGATCACCAATTATTACTCTTAAGCATATACAAATCAAATACTCATTAACATCAAATAAATGAACAATGATCAGACACCTGTTTTGATAATCAGATGACTTAAATGTCACCTACTACATTGCCTTCAAGAGACATTTTCTTCTATTCTTCTATTTTCTTCTTCCTCTTTCTGCTTTCTTCTTTTCTTGTACTTCCTTCTTCTTTGGCTCTTCTCCTCTTCTCTTCTTTCCTTCCCAGCGACTAAGTGTCCCATAATGCACGGAGGAGAGAAACCTTCCCCTTCCTCGCTCTCTCTTTCTTTCCTTCCTCCTCTATCTCAGACCCAGGCTTAATGGGTATTTGGCTATGAACAATAATCGGGTCTAGGGCAATCGGTAGTGGGCAGTAGTCGAGGAGTGTATAGTAGGCAGGTCTGGTCGAGTGCAGGTGTGAAGGGGACCTTACCCCATGTTTTTGGAGGCAAATAGCCATATTGAGAAAATCAACTTATGCGGTTGCATTTGCTTATCTCCCACTGATATGGGATTAAACACATTCCTCTTTCTCGCACGTTGCTGTAGTGAAGGCATCTCTAATTAAAGTAGCTGCTGGTGTTCACGCTTTCAATCAAGGACCTGGGAGTCTGGAGGTGTTGATTCCACACAACCTGGAGGTGGCACCTAGGACCGCTGGAGCAAGAACACCTGCTTCAAGGTCACGTGCAGCTCCGTCAATGGCGGTTGAAGGTCCTGTACCTAAAACATGAAATAAGGCCTCACAGCCACATTAAAATTGCTCAATAGCTTCACCGAAGGGTGTGGAGTGTGATGGCGATGATTTCGTGGCATGTAGAGGTGCGTGGTGGCCGGTCGGTGATGGGTGTGTTCGGGGAGTCGCGTGAGTTGGAATGGGAAATAAAGATGGGGGTTTGGTTCGTGCAGGTATGGTGCAGGTTGTGAATGTATTGGCAAAGCAATTGGACATGTGTGGTGAATGGAAAACCTTGCCAAAGGTGTGGCTCGAGTGGAGGAAGATGATGGTGAACATCGGCGTCGAGGGTTATTTTTTTATTTTGAATATAGGGCTAGAACCTAGGGAACTAAGGGAACATAGCTAACCTAATCTAGTATTTGAAAGGGGTAGGGTCTGTGCCGATTTTGGCAGGCTGCTGACGGAGAAGAAGAACTCTACTATTGGGGATAGTGAGGAAGGAGGTCTGGAAACCTTCGCTTTGACCGGCGAGAGTGGGAGGAATGTGAGGAAGATGATGGGCCACTTGATTTGACCGCCTAATGGGTGGAAGAAGGAGGTTGAAGAAGCACGCTGGAGCTCAGTTGGAGAGGGGTCGGAGGTAGGGAATTAAAGAGGTTTTTGGCCCCGAACCTTGCGAAGCAAGTTGGCGATGCGACCTGGGTCCTTTTAAAGAGCTTAGGAAGGCATTCGAAGCTTGTAAACCAAGCTTGGAAGCACATGAACCTTGCACACAAAGGAAGCCTAAATTTCAAAGGATTCACATGATCTTTTGGGAAAGAATCATGGTCCAAGATTAGGTTTAGATCGTAGAGGATTCTCTCAGGAGACTCCCTTCCAATTTTGGAGGAGATCCGCCAATCAATCAGGGAGAGATCCCTACTTGAAGGTCGCCGGATTAGGACTTCCTCCACAATAATGGTGAAGGGACCTGATTGCAAAGAAGGTGATGAAGTTAGAGGTGTATTTGCAAGGATTTCAAAAGTTAGGAGCATATGTGTAAGAGAAAAGAGTAAGATTGTACTGGAATGCAAACTAGGTCAAGATCATCTCTGATTGGGTCTAAATTTTGGTACAAACATAAGTTTGACCCAAAGAATTTGATGGTGAAGTCGGATTTAGGTTTTGACAAAGTTTGGCTGGGTAATTTGTGTAGAAACATAAATTAGGATAATTATTTATCCGAGACTTTATTTTAGGTCAAATTGGGTTCCAATGGTCAAAGCAAGCATATCAAACCTTATAGAATATTTTTCTATGATTTTTAGAAGGTTTAGGTGAATTTTATCATGACCAAAACTCAGTTACTTAAGCAGGTTTGTTTTTATGTTTTTGGATGTCCATTAATTCTTGAAAGGCGTGAAAACCCGTTCTTGTCTACATGAACCCACTAATCAGAGATTTATGAATATTTGACCATTATTTAACCCCTGGGAAACCCCATGATTGTTCTGCAATTGGGATATTCTGTTAAAACTGTAGTTTTACTCCTGTTTTACTGTTAATCTCTCAGAAAGGACATGTAGTGAATTACAGCTCTTTGGCGGTTATGTAGGAGCATTTATCAATTGATTATGACTAATTAAAGATATATATGACTGATGATGATGTTATTATCAATATGATAATATGCATCTTCGCAGGGAATTTTCCAACTCTTTGCGTCGAGAACTCCTCCAATCAACTTATGTTTTTGAGCCCTCCTAAGCTATATCTTTGAGACAACTTTTCAAAACATAACTCTTTTGGCCTGATATCTTTATTAAGCACACTAAACCAAACTTAGTTTGTGGATTTTTGGTGCTTAGGTTACCAAGTCCCACAAGCCAAAAGGTAGGCAATGAGGCTAAATAATCCGTAAGTCTTAGACCTACTACATCAGCTTCACACTTTCCTCAACCTCCTGAGGATTAATCCAGATCTTAATGAATACTTAAGTGTTTAAACCCTGAAAAAGGGTCCAAGAGGCCTAAGGTCGGTACTCGTCACTAATCTCTTAAGTTTTAGCCTTCCAAATCCTAATTCATCATTCCATCAAACCTAGAAGTTAAGTAAATTCCATACTCAATTACAAGGGACTATATCATTTCTTTCTTTCTGATTGCTCCTTTTTTTCTCTTTTCTTTTCTTTTCTTTTCTCTCCTCAATTATTTTCAATTCAACTCACTTTGATCTCACCTTTCTTCTTTTCTCCCCCCTTTTGTTTTGAATGAAAACCTTCCATGAATTGATTTTCACAATGTTTTGCACTCTAATACCCCCCCATGACTAAGATTTGCAATGTCCTCATTGCAAATTAGGTGGGTTCGAGTTCAGCTTAGTTCGTATATTAGAACAGGTGGACGGTGATCGGGTCAGAATAATTATTGCACACGATTTCAGCCATGATACAAGTACCAAAGGTGGAGTCGGCTATTCTAACAGATGAACCCTAAACAGCAATAAGATTTCAGTGATAAGATAGGTTAGAAGGGTCTCAAGTTTTTCAAAAATGATGGGCTTCCTCCTATTCAGTGATAAGTTTAATGCCATCAGCTAGGTGCAATGATGCCCAGGGAGAATGTAGATCAAATGGTACTTCAGCCAGATTCGAGTTAGTGAGTTTGAAGAACGATTTGAGTTGCTAACCATTCACGATAAAAGGTTTCGAGTTGTGGCTGAGTGCGCTGATTTCAACAGCTCCATTTCCAAACACTTGTCTTACAAGAAATGGTTTAATCCATTTTAATCAGAGTTTTCCTGGGAAGAGCTTGAGTCTGGCATCAAAGAGTAATACTTTTTGACCTGGATGAAAATTTTTCCAGGAAATGTGCTTATCATGGAAGGCTTTGACCTACTCTATGTTGATTTGTGAGTTCTCGTACACGTTATTACGTAGTTCCTCGATCTCACTCATTTACAGTTGTTGTTGTATTCCAACGTCCATGAGATCAAAATTGCACTTCCTTACTGCCAGTAAGCTTTGTGCTCCATTACTACAAGGAGGTGACATGTCTTCCCATACATGAGTCTGAAGGGAGACATTCCTAACTGGGTCTTATGGGTAGCCCTATAGGCCCATAAGGCTTCCAGAAGGCAGGTAGAGTAGACTTTCCTGTCAAGCAGAATAGTAACCTAAAAGATCTTCTTGATTCCCCTGCTGGATAGATTCGCCAATCCATTCGTCTAGTGGTGATAAGGAGTAGAGAAATAATGTGACACCCCACACTTTTTCATCAGGGACTGGTAGTGCACATTCACGAAGTGGGTCCCTCCATCAGAGATGATTGCTCATGGTGCACCGAACCGAGAAAGGATGTGTTGATGAATGAATTTGATTGACCTTATGATCATTGGTTTGTGTTGGGATGATAATGATAACGCCATCATCAACCATATCTAGCTTTATTTAGTCGTATTCCATCATTAATTACTTCTACATAACCATCAGAGGTATGTAATTCATTGCATAATCATTCTGACGGAAAGACAAAAAAATAGGTGTAAAACTACAGTTTTAACAACATATCTTAATTGCAGAACATTCACAGGATTTCTCAGAGGTTAGTTAATGGTCAAATGGTCTTAATTTTCAAACAAGTAGGCCTATGTAGATAGAAATTGGCTTTTGCACATTTCAAGAATTAAATGACATCTGAAACCCTAAAAATAGATCCGCTTAATAAACTGAGGTTTTGATCAAGATAAAATTCACCTACAAACTCTAAAATTCATATAAATTTTTTTTCTAGGGTTTAGTTCCATCAATTTGACCATCAGAACCCATTTTGACCTAAAATTAAGTCTCAGGTGGAAGGTTGCCCTAATTTGGGTAACTATGCAATTTACCTAGTTAAACTTTGTCAAAATATATATCCAACTTCACGATGAAATTCCTTACGTCAAAATAAGCTTTGTACCAAAATTTTGGCCTAATTTGAGATTGTCTTGACCTAGTTTGCAATTTGGTCCAGCTTGAGTCTTTTCTTTCAAACACATGCCCCTAACTTTTGAATTCCTTACAAATAGGCCCCTATCTTTGTAGTCACTCTTTGCAATTAGGTGCCTCTACCATTGCCGTAGAGGAATCCTTCTTCGATGAACTTTGATTGAAGAGAACTCCTCTGATCAATGAATCCCTTCCAAAATTGGAAGGGAGATTCCTTAAGAAGTTCTCTTTCCAACGAATCCGGTCTTGGGCCCAACAACCTTCCCAATCTCTCATATGAATGCATGAGAGATTCAGGTATCTCATAAGTTTCCTACACCAGCAAGCCTTCCAAGCTTGCTTCCCAAGCTCTAACCACTCACTGAGACCTATATAAGGATTCCTAGGGCCTACCCATTCTTCTCAAGATGGTTCGGGGCCAAAACCCTCTTCAAAACTCCACCTCTAGCCCTGCTCTACTTTAGCTCCAGTGAGCTCCTCCCTCCATCGCTCTCTGGCCTCCCAACAACCAAATTGGGAGTGCCATTATCTTCGTCTCCTTCGTCTGCACCTGGTGTGCCAAAGCCAAGGTTGTCCTCCCCTCACTTCCTCACTGTCCACCTCAATGGAACACCTTCTTCCATGGCGTCGGCCTACCAACGCCAGTTGCCAATCCTACCCCTTCATCTATTAGATTACGGTTAGTTTAGTTAGTTTCACATCTTAGGTTAGTTTTACATCCCAGAAACCCAAAAATAAACCCTCGACACACACAACCACCTTCATTGTCTCCATCTTCGACTACTCCTCCGGAGAGGTGTCTCCGCCGCTACACCCGTCCATCTGCCTCACCAAAACCATCTATACCTTTGCCATGACTACCCTCACAAAAAAGCCTCTACCTATTTAACACCCCACTCACCTAAACATGCCTCCAAACAACCCACCTTCTCATAGATGTCTCTGTCACCATCCGACCACTACACCTTCTCCCATGCTACAAAACCACCATCACCGCATTCCTCATCCACCAACAATCCTATAGAGCATTTTAATTAGGGCTTAGCACGTGTATTCTTGGATTTCATGTGTACTTCCTCATCGCCAATAACAGAGCTCCTTAGAGGAGCTTGAAGAAGGTCACTTGCCGTTACCAGCTCCAGGCGTAGGCACTAGATTGCGCAGAAGGCTTTGAGGCACATGCTTAGGCGATCAATTGGAGACCACACCACCTGCTGCTACTCCAATTGAAGACATCTTCACCCGCAGGCGCATTCGAGTAGAAGGGGTGGGGATTAGTCCCACCTCGAAAGTAGGTAACCAGGAGTAGCACAATAAATTATTTTTCTGCATATGCCTTTTTGCCTCCTAACACGAGGGTGAGGTCCTCCTTACCCACTCACGCCTCACCCGTGACACTATCCACGCAGCCTTGGCTTCGACCCGTATACCCGCCTAACCTTGTACTCACCCTCGGCTGCAATCCACGCCCGTAGCCCTGATCCAAGGTGCGCATTGATCTGATGCCCGAATACCCAGTACTGTGCATGGCCCTAGGAGGGCGTGGAAGAGGAGAAACTAGAGAGAAGTAAAGAGAGAGAGTGAGTCGGGATAAGGGGGGTTTTGCTCTGTTGTGTAACGGCTAACACCTAGCCACATCTGAAGAAGAGTGCCCCCCAGTGCATAAAGGAAAGGAGAAGCAGAAGGAGAGTTGAAGGGAAGAGCAGAGGGTAGAAGGAAGAAAGGAGAAGGAAGAAAGCCTGTACATGCAGAGAAAGAAGAAGAAAGAAGACAGAGCAGAGAAAGAAGAGAAGAAGAAGTACAGTGCCCTCTTGGCACTGTAACAGTGGACACTTAAGTCGTTTGGCTAAAAGAGTCTATCGTCTGGTTCCCTTGACAAGGAGTGCACTGTGCACTTGGTTTGAATAGTTTAATTATTTGAGCATTTGGTATATGTGTTAGACTCATGATCACCAATATTTTGTCTAGATTTCTTTTGACTCATCATATACTCATGCCATGAATTACATATTAGTTTTTGAGTAATTAATTATACTCATTTATATTATCTATTGAGATTAGCGTGTGAATTCCATATTTGCTCCTAGCGAACGACCTCAGGCTTCATTTCTAACACTCGAGTTATAAATATTATCTATTGTTCGAGCTATTTTTGAGGAATTATTACTACAACAAATGCATCTTTTAAAACCTCCATCTAGCCTTGTACAAACATTTTGGTGCTGTTGCCATGGAGCAACGTGCAATTCACCACTATTCTCTTACTATATTTTTATATTTAAGCACTAACTTGCCCTATTTACTTTATTGTGATTTTGTGAGGTACTTCATGAGGAAATCTTCCACGCAAATCAACCACTCCAAGGCAGGTAACTTCTCAATTCTACCCTAACCAACCTCCTAATCTTGGGAAGACAAAAAGGAAACAATCAATTAGGAATCACTTGTCGTATTCTTCATAGTAATTATAATTTAAAAGGCAAGTTTACTAATTTGCGAATTTTTTTTTCAAAACTGATTGAAGATTGAGATGATTCTGTTTAGAATTCTCTACCCTAAATTTCCTATGCCTATTAGGGATCACGCTTAATTTCTAATCATCTTGGCCTACTCACCATCTTGTTTGAGTCCAAGGTGCACATGTTGAGAACAAATTGGATGCATAATAGAGCCAATAAGGGTTTGACATTAGGGTTTGGAGTGCTAGCACACATTTTTGCATGAGTTAAAGGAAAGCTACCCACCCGCATTTGTGTGCGACCCAAGCCCTTGATTGAAAAGATCTATTCTGAAAAACCCTAAAATCAGGCTCTAATTTCACTTGAATCCTAAAATCTTGGACCTAATACCCTGGGAGTAAAACATGGTGATTTCTAAGTCTTGACCTAGATCTCATTCTACCATCTTTAGGGCAGGTCAGGCGAAGTTGGTCAACATTGTAGGCCAACCAACCTCCAAATTTGGTCACAAGTTGAATTAACTTCTAATCAAGTGAAATCAAAGGCACAAATTAGTATATAAAACTGGTAGACTTAAGGTCTTAAGTTCGTACATTCCGATCTACCTGGAACCTTAGTGACAAGGAAGGTCAAGTGGAGGAAACCCTGTAACCCGTGGGGACGCCCTACCATGTAGGTGTCTTTGAAGGGCTCTCCCTTACTGGCTACCTAGGTACATCTCGGGTGTGTGAATTTTTTATTCATAGGTATCATCCACCTCGAAATTGCCTTAGTCATCCAAAAATCTTTAGGTGTCATGATTGGGTCAAAATTCACACCCAGTCACGCATCCCTTCTATTTAGAGCACATATAGAGATCATCTTAGGGATTTCTTTCAGATCAGATCTACTCCAATCTGAATCTTAGGTTTGATTCTGCATCTGGATTCCACCACTTGATTCAAAAATGCAACCTGACATGTTAGCAGACCCATTTGAGGATATACAGGTTATTGTGTCAAACACAACAACATTCATTTCAAAACAAGACAATTGATTTTGACAACTAGAAAATGGGGCAACTTGGGATGTTCTCATTCCAAATTACTGGGAAATTCACAAATGGCATAATGGTGAGTATATCTTGTGTAGATTTGATCCATCACTATGAAAAGTACACCAAGATGACCTTGAAAGAAGAGACAAGATAATGTAGATGTTGAAACATGTTATCGATCATAGGCATCAGTACACCCTTGCGACATCTTGGATTAACCAACATAATCCCCCAAATCCCAGGTTTGAGGATCAAGGTTGCCATGGACCCCCAACCCAGAGGAATTCCACTTCAAATTTCATAGCAGTTGACATACCTAATCTTGAAATGGGTGGGAAGGATCCAATTGCAAGTGATTACGATTTCGAGCCAACCCTAGAAAGTCGAAAGCCTAGTTCACCAGGTTTAGATTTCCTAGACACCTATAATACTAAGATTGAATCAGAACCTCTTGAGGGTATAAATTTCGTCCCTTATTCTGATAAAGTGAATCTTGAGAGCAATTCTGACATCCCTGTAGAGCTTAACCTAGATTCTAGTGATCCAACCCACACCCTTAACCTAGAATCTGGATTTGAGACTTATTGGGATGATTACAATGCCCTGTGTGATGAAAATCAGATTTTGCATTTGGATTATGATTCTTGGCCTGTATTTGATGAGTGCACCTCTCCAACCTCCTCAGAGATATAGATTGATTTTTCAAAAGTCATGCTCATCTACGATTTAGAAACCGAGGAGCTGAAAGAGTTGGATTTTGATTGGGTCTTCCCTACAAGCCAAGAAACTGAGCCCATGCCTAATAAGGACCCCTTTTTGAGCTTGAAATCTAAGAATAGGCTAGACTCGAGTCAGGTTGTTGCTTCTCCACATCTTGATTTGTTCTGTGGTGGAACCTCTGATCCTAAATCAAATTCAAAACATGATTCTCGCAAGTTCTCCGACGATTTCTAATCCTACCCTAATTTCAGAGAACTGTTGTTTCTTAACAACTCTAAACCAATCTACGACCTCAGCATACATGATCCATTCTACGACTCTGACTTTGAGGTCCCTGATCTCGAACTCATTGATTCAAAATCAGGTTCCATTGAGATGGAATCATTTCTTTTTGATCCTCAGGAATCAGACACAGTAATTGCCGAGAGTGTCTACAATCCATAGTTTGAATCTTTTCTTGACTCAAATTTCCTTGATCTTATAAGCACCCTCTACGCATTTACATTTGATTTTGATGGGTTTTTTGAGGACTCTCTAGATACACCTACCTTTGAACATTTTCTAGAGGATTCCTCGCATATAGTTATTCTTGAAGCCACCTCTTCAATAGTACATACAGAACCCACTCAGATTGAAACTCAACCCCGACCTGCAACCGAACTCAATTTCTACTCTGATTCTCCTCTCGATGAGCTGGTTGCACTTGATTCTCCTCCACATTCCAATTGGGTTTCAGACATCGATCAAACTACAAATCATGGCCCATTCTTCCCTGATCACTACTGTAGGGATCTCACATACTCCACTGATTCATTCTCTTTTGAGGATCCCTACTCTGACCAGGCTTATCCGACTTAGCCAAACCCTAATTTTTCACTTCCACATCTACTTGAGTCACAGAGTATATGGTGGGTTCCTCATCTACTGATTCAGACTATCAACCAACCAGATTGATTGGGTTTGTGATGCATCATCAGCCTACTGATCTAAACAAGCACCTGGTTGGACTAACCAGGCTATTGATCAAGGTGCTTGTTCTACAAAATTTGTCTGATTTGACCACTCCATCTCCATGACTATTTTCTGCTTGGATGAAGCCATTGAATTTAGCACTTAACGGGAGGCAACCCATCATTCCAAAAACCTAAGATCCTTTTGTACTTCCTGTCTAATGCACTTCGAGATCAATTTTAGAATAGTTGACTCCACCTCTGGTACTTGTATCAGAGCTTGAAATCATCTGCAGCAGTCATTCCAACCGATCCGTCTGCCCATTTATCATGTTCTAGCTATTGAACCCTGACTGTTTCATACCCTCCATTTTCATTGAGGACATTGCAAAACATAGGCATGAGGGGTGTTAAAGTGCAAACATACAAAAATAAAATTCAAGCATCTGAAGGGTTCTCACAAAAAAATAAATATTCCCAAAAAACCAAAAAAATAGAAAAATGAAAAAGAATAAAAGAAAAGAAGGGAGGAAATTTTGAGTGAATTAAAAATATATCATTCTTGAGGAGGAAATGAGAGGAAGTGATTTAAAATGTCAAAAAGGATCAACAATTTGAAAGAAAAGAGTTAGTCATTAGTAAAAGATTAAGGAATATACTTAGTTTTACACCAAATCAAAATAATGAAATAAAAGTCAAAAAGTGCTACAGATACTTGAAGATTAATATGAATACTAATCTTAGGCCTCTTAGGCTGTGTTTTAGGCTTAAAAATTCATGTTTCCATTAAGATCTAGATAGTCCTCAAGAGATTTAGAAAAATGCGAAGCTTAAGTATTAGGTCTAAGGCTTAGGGATTATTCGACCTCGTTAATTGACCTCTAGTTTGCAGGACTCAGTAACCTAAGCACCATAATCCACACACAGTCTAGTTTAGTGCGCTTAATTATCAAAATCAAGTAAAAGAGTTAATTTTATTCTGAAAAGCTACCAAGATTAGGAGCGGCTTATCAACACAAGTTGATTTGGACGAGTTCCCAGCAAGGAGAGGTGGGAAATTCCCCTCGAAGACGCACAATAACATATCATCTCCTTAGTGCTTGTCTCCTAGGATATCCAAATATCCTACTGGGGTCACGTAAGCACCTTGTACTGATTCAGGTTCCATAGGGGGGATTATCCTGAAATGTTGATTGCCAGGGCCTGAATTTAGCTATCTATTGCCATGGGCAGCACTATCTTGAAGTGTCGAAAGCTAGGGTTCTGGGGGTTGCCATGGGTAGTGCTATCTCGAAGCATCAAAAGCCAGGGACCCTACGAGGATTGATGGTGGGAGCTAGGAATCCAATACAAACTGTGTTGTAAAGCAAATCTAAAGTTAGAAATAAAGAAGAAAAGGAGAGAGAAAACTCTCCAAAAAAATAATGCAAAAAATTCTTATATCTCTCTATTACAAAAATGCACTACAAACTGAACTTGGACTAACCATGTTCTAAGCATGGGTGCTTTAATCGCGGAGTCCAACGAACCTTAGGTTAGTTCCTGTGGGCCTTAGAAACCTTTGCAGCAAACTGAGGCTAAAGCTGGTCAGGTCTAGATCTTAGTTGGCACTTGAATACCTCTAGGCCTATTGTTAGCATTCTGACCTAATCTACAAAAGAAAGCACATAATAAAATCTGAGCATAAAAAGGCATGGTCTAGAATTTGAGTTAATTCCATAAGATTTTACTAAGGGACTAGCAAATGTTAGGCATCTGGGTATGATGATAATGTCATCATCAGCCATATCTAGCTTTATTTAGTCGTATTCCATTATTAAATGGTCCTACATAACCGCCAGAGAGATGTAATTCATTGCATAATCATTTTGTAGGAAGGATAAGAAAATAGGGGTAAAATTGTAGTTTTAATAGCATATCTAAATTGCACAACAATCACAGGATTTCTCTGGGGCTAATTAAAGGTCAAATAGTCTTAATGGTCCAACAAGTTGGTTCGTGTAGACAGAAATGAGTTTTCACGCATTTCAGGAATTACATGACATTTGAAACCCTAAAAAAAGATCTGCTTAATTAAATGAGGTTCTAATCAAGATAAAATTTACCTAAACAATCTAAAATTCATATAAAAATATTCTCTAGGTTTGGTATCTTCAATTTGACCATCAGAACCCATTTTAACTAAAAATTGAGTCTTAGACAAAAAGTTGCCCTAATCTGGGTAACTACACAATTTACCTAGCCAAACTTGGTCAAAATCTAAATCCAACTTAACCAACAGATTCCTTAGGTCAAAATTAGCTTTGTACCAAAATTTGGGCCTAATATGAGATTATCTTCACCTCGTTTACAATTTAGTCCAGTCTGAGTCTTCTCTTTTCATACATGCCCCTAACTTTCGAATTCCTAACAAATAGGCTCCTATCTTTGTCATCACTCTTTGCAATTAGGTCCCTCCATCATTATCACAGAGGAGTCCTTCTCCGGCGACCTTTGATTGAAGAGAACTCCCTCTCTGATCAATGAATCCTTTCCAAAATTGGATGGGAGATTCCTTGAGAAGTTCTCTTTTCAACGAATCCAGTCTTGAGCCCAACAACCTTCGCAATCTCTCATGCGAATGCATGAGAGATTTAGGTATATCATAGGTTTCCTACTCCAGCAAGCCTTCCAAGCTTGGGAAGCTTGCTTCCCAAGCTCTAACTGCTCCCTAAGGCCAATATAAGGATTCCTAGGGCCTGCTCATTCTTCTCAGCATGGTTTAAGGCCAAAACCCTCTTCAAAACTCCACCTCTTGCCCTACTCTGCCTTAGCTTCGGAAAGCTCCTCCCTCTGTCGCTCTCTAGCCTCCCAATGGCCAAATTAGGAGTGCCGCTATCTTCGTCTCCTTCGTCCTCACCTGGTGTGCCAAAGCCTGGGATGTCCTCCCCTCTCTTCCTCGCCGTCCACCTCAACAGAGCACCTTCTTCATGGCACCGGCCTGCCAATGCCAGTTGCCAATCCTACCCCTTTGTCTATTAGATTAGGGTTAGTTTAGTTAGTTTAGCATCTTAGGTTAGTTTTACACCCCAAAAACCCAAAAACAAACCCTCGACGCACACAACCACCTTCATCGTCTCCATCTTTGGTCGGTCCTTCGGTGAGGCGTCTCCACCGCTACACCCCTCTATCTGCCTTGTCGAAACCCTCTAGACCTTTGCCATGACTCCCCTCATCAAAAGCCTTCTACCTATTGACCACTCCACTCACCCAAACACACCTCCAAACAACTGACCTTCTCATGACTGTCTCCGTCACCGTGCGGCAACTACACCTACTCCCACTCTACAAAACCACCACCACCACATTCCGCATCCACCAACTATCCTCTACAGCATTTTAACTGGGGCTTAGCACCCGTATTCTTGGATTTTGGGTATACACCCTTGTCGCCATGAATAGAGCTCCTTCGAGGTGATTGAAGAAGATCTCTTGCCGTTGCCAGTTCTAGGCACATGCACCTGATCGTGTGGAAGCCTTCCAAGCACATGCCCAGGCGGTCAATTGGAGACCACACCACCCGTTACTACTCCAATCGAAGGCTTCTTCATTCGCGAGCGCATGCAAGTAGAAGGGGTAGGGATTAGTCCCACCTCGGAAGGGGGCAACCAGGAGCAGCGCAATAAATCATTTTTCTGCATATGCCTCTTTGCCTCCTAACACAAGGGTAAGATCCTCCTTACCCACTCATGCCTCTCCCATGACACTGTCCATGCGGCCCTAGCTATGACCCGTATACTGTTGAAGCTACGGGTTACTATACCATCATATTTGGTTTTGAAAAAACCTGTCATTGTAGTTTGAAAGTGAAGAACTCCATTCAACAAATAAAATTTATACCAGAATAGAAATCCCGAGTCGAACTCAGGGAGGCTACATCGATCTATATTCACAATTATATTATTTTGGATTTTTGTTGAAAAGTGAAGCGACGTAATTACAATGAAGAAATATAAACAATAAGAATAATTGAGAGAGAGAGAGAACATGCACTTAATATTTCAAAATGTTTATACAATTAAAATGAAGAAAAATTATACTAGAAAGTGGGAAATCAATTACACTAGAAAGCAGGAAAATTCTACTGTAGAAAGCGAAAAAGAGGAATGGGAGAGAGAGGTTATCCTCCTCGATGATCACTTGGAGGATGAGCCAGACGAGACGACACCTGGAAGATGAAGGACGGAGCGGGAAGAAAAGAGGTCAAGGCAGAAGGAACGGGAACAAGGCAGCATGTCGTCGTTGTCATGGGATCCGCTTCCGAAATGGGGCCGAAAATTTGAGTTATTTCTCGAGGAGCATCTCGGGTGTAGGAGAAGCTTCTCTTGAGCTTTGAAGAGGAAGAGAAGAGAAGGAAGGGATGAGAATTTCGTATGGAGGGGGTCTCCTTTTATAGTTTCAAGGAGTGAGGGCATTATGGACATTACAATTTCAAAATGTTAAATAAGGGGTCATTAGTGATGGAATTAAGAGCACTAAAGCCCAGGTCGTAGGCGACGTGCACTGTGCCTACCGTCCGCTCATCTCCCGAGCTGCCCACGTTCATCAAATCTTGGTCGTTCGATCATGAGATCGATGGTTGCGAAATATGCGTGATTTGTAAAAGCGGGTTTTTAACGTCGTTGTAACACGCGAATCCGCTTTCGCTTTTAAATTTATATCCTAGATAGGGGAGTATCTAGGGTCGTCCAAGGAGGCAAAAATTGCAAAATTAATCCTCTTGCTTACAGATAGATCTCAACTTTCTTTTTGATATTTTTCAATATGTAATTTTTTTTTGTATTTTGAAAAGATGAGGGCAAACTGCAGATTGTAGCTAAAAGAACTAACACCTACAAATGATTAACTAAAATCTAAAAGATAGAAATATCTTCTTCCTAAGCTTACTCTAGGTAAGTAGAGTCCTAGGGTAATTACGAAGAAGAGGTGAAACAAGTGCTAGAACCAAAACAAACAACTGCAATAAAAAGCTAAAAGAAGGCAATTTTAATTGAGTAGAATGAGTGTTCTTTTCAAGGACAAGTAGAGGAATGCTTCTACTAGAATTAAACAATCTAAAAGCAAGAATAGAAACACAAATCCTCTTGTAACAATGGTGAATAAGGTTGTCTTCTTGCTCCAAGCCTAGCTGCTCCTTGGCTTGAAAAGAGGGCTTCCTTCTCCTTCCTTGAGAGCTCCTCCAAGGTGGAAGCTACCACCTTTAATGCTCTCTCCAAAGGGGTGGGCGTGCACCACCCTCAAAAACTCCTCCAAGGTGGCGTGACCACCTTCAAGATCTCCTCCAAGATCTTCCTTGCTTGGCTTCTCCTTTGGCTGGCGTGACCCAAGAGAGAAGGGAAGAGGGGAAGGCACCAAGGGGACAGAATATCCCCTTAATCTTCTTCTTCTTCTCTCTTGGACGTGGGCTTCTTGATGGAATATGAGAGTGAAATTGCTAGCCAAGGATGACTTGAATGGTGGTGGGTAGTGGTCTTTATATAGGGTAGGATGGGGGGTTAAGGTGCCCCTTGAAATGGAGGGCTAGGATGGAAGAATGGAGGTGGTCGGTGATCCTATGGCTAAGGAGAGTTGGTGCCAACTCAAGGGGTGTTAAAGGGGGTGGTTATGGTGGTGTTGGTGTCTTTTGGTGGTGGAGAGACACCACCATGTTCTCTCCACCATGTTGGCGCCAACATGGGGTCTTCTAGAAGGGGGGTTCGGTGGATGGTGGAGATGGGTTCAAGGGGGATTGTGTGGTGGAGATGGGAGATTTTGGAGGGAAAAGTGGCGCCATTAAGGGGTGGTTATGGGTAGTTTTTGGCACCACTTTTAGGTGTATTTTGGAGGTGGTGGGTTGGTTAGGTTGGATCCAAGTAGGTTAGCTTATGTGGAGCTTAGGTGGAGCTAGTTGGGTGGAGTTGGTAGGTGGGTTTTTGGGGTGGTACAAGCCAAGGAAGTTGGAGCATAGCTAAGCTAAGATAAGCTAAGATAAGCTAAGCTAGCTTAGCTAATGGAGGAGTAGAGGAGAAGGTAATGGAGCTAGGGTTTTAGAGGAAGAAGCTGAGGAGGAGAAGTCTGGAACTGAAATTTGGAGCTGGCTGCTGATGAAGAGGCTGGCATGGAGCTATTCTAGCTGGCTTAGCTTGCTAGTTCTTTGCTAGCTACTAAGCCGAGCTAAGGTAAGCTAGCTTCTACCATAATGAGCTAAGGTGAACTGGGTCTGGTGCTCCCAGGGAGAATCAAGCTGGTTGAGGCAACTAAGGTAGCTTAGCTCAACTGAGTTGAGCTAAGCTGAGTCTCCGAGAGCTGGACTTGAGCTTCCTGAGCTGGGATGAGTTCTTCTTCAGCTGGCTGGAGCTGAGTGGAGCTGGATGTAGCTGGATCTGAGCTGGGGTGAACTCCTATCAACTTAGCTGAGCTAGCTAGAGCTCCCTGTGGACTAGTGGGAGCTGAGATGAGCTAGACTCAGCTAAGTTGAGTTGGATCTGAGCTGACTTGAGCTAGGGTGAGCTAAGGTGAACTCTCTTGAGCTGCTATCCAGCTGAGATTAGCTGAATGGAGCTGGGATGAGCTAACCCTTGTTCAAGTAAGCTCGGTTCCAACTGCGGTGAGCTGGATCAAGCTGAGGTGAGCTGGATTTGGCTGAGTTCTAGCTAGTCTGGGCTTCTCCTCCTCCATTTGCCTTCTTGAGTGCTAGGGTTTTAGGGATCTATATATCTGTACATCCCTAACACTCACAAAAACATATTAAAAAGATAATAAAAAAATGCAATGCATGCCTAACCTATTTTATGCCTAAATGCAGCCCAAAAACCCGTTTGCGGAGTAAAATCCTAAGAGCTAGGTTTGTTTTAATGCATAAGAATGATGATAAATTGGCATTTATCACACCCCCATGCTTATCTTTTGCTAGTCTCTTAGCAAAACTTAAAACGGAATTTTTGGGAAATCTAATTTTTTCGACTTTTGAGGAAAAAAAGAGATTAATGGACCTTGGTAGATTAAAACACTGGAGGTATGGGATTTGTTGAAGATAAACATTAGGATTTGTTTTTGGATCCAACCATTAGACAGAACAGGATCAATATATCTTCCAAAAAATTCACAGATTAACCCCTTGTTAATTTAGATGACTTGAAATGTTTGTTTTTAGGATTTTTCTGGCTCGTGAATCTGATTTGCAACTTGCAAAATCCTTTAAAACCTTATGTCTGTGCTTATGAAAAGCCAACATTTATAAGGACGTGTTATTATTATTATATATATATATTTTTTCTTTTTTATTTTATTTTTATTTTTTTCTCCCCCATGCTTATTTTTAGCTTAGTCTTACAACAGATGTGTCGGGATCATCATTCCCGTTACCATTCCTCGAGGGGGTTCTGGCACCAGTACTTCGGGATAGCACTGTCCATGACACCACCCAGGAGCTCACAGCCCCAAAACACGATGCGGTGAAAAGGGGCGCTCCAAGCAAACTCAAGCTCTTGCTCCGACGCTATAGGTAGAGCACCGTCCAAGACACTTGAGCTGCTAAAATGCGCTTTAATGCTCTGTCTAAAGATATGAAATATAGATGTAGAGCAGCACCAAGGCGGTAACATGTTGACATCGCGTCCTCAAAGAAGGTATTTTCCTTCTTCTCGGCGGTGGGAACTCAAACCAATGATCTGCTTCAGACTTTTACTAAATCCAAACACGGGAGTTTTTCAAAAAAATTTTAATTATTTTTAAGTGTTGGCTTGTGTGTGAAAATAGACATAAGAAGTTTCTTAAGATACGCAAGTTTTTGAATCAGAAACTAAGTCAAATACTTTCCATATTACAAAATAGGATCAAGTCACCTGAACTATCATGAGTTCAGGTTGAATTTTAGAGAAGGATATCTGATCTAGTCTAAAATAGACCTTGGAATTCTAATGATCAGATCTATATCCTTATCCCTAGTTTGTTAAAGATTAAATCCCATTGTACCAAAAGTGAATTTTTTGACCTTAGTCCCGATTTCAAAATTTTTCCTCAAAAAGTTTTCAACGTTTTTATTTTTATTTTTATTTTTTATTATTATTATTTTTGGGTATGCAAGCAGGAAATAAAGAAAATTGTATGTTTTTAGGTTTTGAACATCCCAAATCGATCGTAAAAATTTAAAAACACCCCCCCATGCTTAAGAAATGCCATATCCTCATGCATTAGGAGGGAAAAGGGATCACCTTAGTGAAGAACGGTCAGGTTTAGGATGAACAAAACCTGGAAGAAGAAAAAGAAAGGAAAGCAAGAAAAAAAAATTGATGGGTTACCTTACATCCAGTGCTATCTTTTACGCCATTCAGCCGGGTGTGATGTGCACTAGTGATCAAGGGTGGCTGGCTCAGTAAAATTAAAAGATTCAGATGGAATTCTAGGCATATGGTCAAAATAGGGCTTTAAATGCTGGCCATTGACTTGAAATGTCGAATTAGTTTTTGGATCAAAAAGGTCAACAGTGCCATATGGATATGTTTTATGGACAATAAAGGGGCCGGTCCATTTAGATTTTAATTTGCCAGGAAAAAGATGTAATCTCGCATCGAAAAGCCAAACACGTTGATTAACGTCAAAGTGTTTCCAAACAATATATTTATCGTGAAATTTCTTTGTTCGATCTTTATAAATCCTCGCATTTTCATAGGAAGAATTACGTAATTCTTCCAATTCAGTTAATTGTAATTTTCTATGGTTACCGACGTTAGATAAATCCATATTGAGTTGTTTTATTGCCCAAAAAGCCCTATGTTCTAATTCTACCGGGAGATGGCATGCCTTCCCAAAAATCAGACAGAAGGGAGACATGCCAAGTGGAGTTTTAAAAGCGGTACGGTAGGCCCATAAAGCGTCGTCCAATTTGGTGGACCAATCTTTACGGTCGGGCCTAACCGTCTTTTGTAAGATATTTTTAATTTCCCGGTTAGAAACTTCAGCTTGGCCATTAGTTTGGGGGTGATATGGTGTGGAAATTTTATGATTAACCCCGTATTTAGAAAGGAGGTGACGGAATTGTGAGTGGGTGAAATGTGAGCCTCCATCACTGATAATGGCTTTTGGTATGCCGAATCTTGAGAAAATATTTTTCTTAAGAAATTCGACAACCACACGGTGATCACTAGTGCGAGTGGGTAGTGCTTCTATCAATTAAGAAACATAGTCGACTGCAACTAATATATACAAATACCCACCAGAGTTGATGAACGGTCCCATGAAGTCGATGCCCCAAACATCAAAAATTTCAACTTCAAAGATAGGATTAAGGGGCATCATATCCTTTCGAGTCATGTTGCCGATGCTCTGGCAACGCACACAGAACCGAACGAAGTCGTGAGCATCTTTGTGCAAGCTGGGCCAATAAAATCCCGCATTAAGGATTTTAGCTGCAGTTTTCTTGCCCAAAAAATGTCCGCCACAGGCCATTGAGTGACAATGTGTTAAAATATCATGGATTTCAGAATCGGGGACACATCGTCGAATGACCTGATCGGCACAAATGCGGAAAAGGTCGGGCTCCTCCCAAAAATAATATTTAATATCAGTAAAGAACTTCTCCCGTTTTGTTTTTGGCCAATCAGCGGGGATTTGTTCTGTTGCTAAGTAGTTTGCGATGGGCACAAACCAAGGGAGGGTTGTAGCAGCTAAAATACTTTCATCAGGGAACTGATCTGGCGGGGTCATTATGTCATTCGTCATAAGACGAGAGAGATGGTTAGCCACTACATTGTGCAATCCCGCCTTATCCTTTATTTCCAGGTAAAATTCCTGGAGCAGCAGAATCCAACGGATAAGGCGGGTTTCACATCTTTCTTTGTCAGCAAATATTTAATTGTTGAGTGGTCTGTATAAACAGTGACACGTGACCCCAACAGATAAGATCTAAATTTTTCTAAGGCAAATACAATGGCAAGAAGCTCCTTTTCAGTAATCGTGTAATTTCGTTGTGCATCATCAAGGGTTTTGCTAGCATAATAGATCGCAACAGGCTTCTTGCCAATTCTTTGCCCTAGAACGACCCCTACAGCAAAATCTAAGGCATCTGTCATTAATTCAAAGGGACTATTCCAATCAGGTCCCTGCAATATTGGCGCCTCAGTAACCTCTTTCTTCAACCTCAAAAAACTCTCCAGGCACTTATTATTAAAATCAAATGGCTGGTCTTTAGTAAGAAGCTGACTTAAAGGCTTGGAGATTTGGGAAAAGTTTTGTATGAATCGATGGTAGAAACCCACATGACCCAAAAAGGATCTATTTTGTTTGACAGTAGTGGGCAGTGGGAGCTTAGATATAGCATCTATTTTTGCTTTATCTACTGCGATTCCCTATTTAGAAATAACATGGCCCAAAGCAATACCTTCTTGGACCATGAAATGACTTTTTTTGCAGCTGAGGACCAGATTAACTTCTATGCACTTTTGGAGGGTTCTTTCAAGATTTTTGAGGCAATGGTCAAAAGAATCCCCAAAAATAGAGAAGTCATCCATAAAAACTTCTAAACATTCACCTACCAAGTCTGAAAAAATTGCAAGCATGCACCTTTGAAAAGTCGCAGGTGCATTGCAAAGACCGAAGGGCATTCTTCGGAAAGCAAAGGTTCCGAAGGGACAGGTGAAAGTTGTTTTGTCCTGGTCCTCAGGATGAACCGCCACTTGATTATAGCCAGAATAACCGTCTAAAAAATAGTAAAATTCCCGTCCGGCTAACCGCTCCAAGATTTGATCAATAAAAGGGAGCGGGAAATGATCTTTCTTGGTGGCGGTGTTTAATTTTTGGTAATCTATACACACGTGCCAAGAAGAAGCGGTTCGAGTGGCTATATTTCCCCATTTTCATTGGTGACAACTGTTAGTCCAGCCTTTTTGGTGACAACCTGAGTTGGACTAACCCAGGAGCTGTCAGAAATGGGGTAGATGATATCAACATCCAGCCACTTAATAATCTCCTTTTTTACCACCTCCTGCATACTAGGATTCAAGCGCCTTTGTGGTTGGCGGGAGGGGCGAGAATCGTCCTCTAAATATATACGATGCGTACAATTGGACGGATGAATGCCTTTAAGATCAGAAAGGGTCCAGCCAATAGCTTTTCGATATTTACTCAAAACCTGGAGAAGTTTGTGCTCTTGTGCCCCGGTGAGTCCAGAATTTATAATCAGGGGCTGGGTCTGATTTGGACCCAGGAAGACATATTTAAGGGAATCGGGCAAAGGTTTTAATTCCAATTGTAGGCCCGGTTCCGAAAGAGTTTCTGCTTTGTGGGTTAGAGGTGAGGTGAGAGTGAAAGGGTCAGCTGGAATGTTAGCTAGTCGTGTGGTTGAGGTGGAAGGGTGAGAAAAACTAGATTGTTCAGGAACCGTATTTACAGCAAAACAGGAACCTAATTGGGAAATTTGCAATGTTTCCTCCACAATGTTTTCTATTTCTGAATCCGAATCATCAAAGAAATCTGATTCTTGGAACCGCCTAGAGGCTTGAAAAACGTCTAGGGTTACAGATTCACTGCCACACATGATCTTCATCTTTCCAGAATCACAATCAATATTGGCGCGGGCGGTGGCTAAGAATGGTCTTCCAAGAATAATGGGGGCAAACTTAAGTGCTTCAGGTACCTCTATGTCCAGGACTAAAAAGTCTACTGCGAATAGACAATCTTTGACCTGGACAAGAACATCTTCAACAATTCCCCTTAGTTTAATCGTAGATCGGTCGGCTAATTGGTGAGTAACCTCAACAGGCTTCAATTCACCAATCTTAAATTCCTCAAAAATAACTGTGGGGATAAGATTAATTGAGGCACCAAGATCCAACAGAGTGCGATCAAATGACTTATCATTAATGATAACTTGGATTAGGGGTGCGCCGAGATCTTTTCTCTTAAGAGGCAGTCGGCTCTGCACAACTGAGCTGACTGTCTCTGGAAGAATTACCTTTCCTAAATTCTTGGGCTGCCTTTTTGGAGTACATAAATCTTTTAGGAATTTTGCATAGGCAGGGATATACTTAATGGCATCTAGGATAGGGATATTAATTTCTACTTTCCCAAATAAATCCATTAATTCCTTCTCAGTGGGCTCGGATTTTGTCTTTTTCTTTTTTGAAGAGTGGAGGGCTTGTGGAAATGGGGCAGGGTTGCCCTGTTTTGCATGAATTGGTTCCTGAACAATAGGAGGGGAAGAGTTAATCTGTGTGTCATTAGAGCGGGTTTCTTTAACAGGCAGGGTATTGTGTGTGGTTTTCCCATTCCTCAAGGTAACTGCATTTGCAGTCTACTTATTTCTAGAATGAGGACAGGGGGCCTGGCTGTTATTGAAACTCGATGAATGCTGAGGTGCTGGCTAAATAGGTTGACTGTGATATCCACCTTGAAATTGATTCCTTTGATTATTTGGGTTGGGCATGGGTTGGGATGGTAAATTCCCAATAGGTCGATGATCAGGAGTAACCTTAACTTGGTGTTGTAAATTGGTAATCATGCGGGTTACTTCTATCATTTGAGTCTGCATTCCTTGCAGATTTTTCATGACCTGATTATTAATATCATCCTGGGATGGTCCAGGTTGATACAAAGGTTGCCCATAATTCCCAAAATAGTTTTGTTTGGGAAAAGGAATCGGATTCGGGTTTTTCCAGGAGTGACTCGGGTTAGTCCTCCAATTTTGATTGGAAGTGTTGGAGGGGTTTCTAAATTGCTCCTGGAGAGCATAAATATTTTCCGAGGTGGAATCAAAAATATTTTGGTCAAAATTCCAAGTTAAATCTTGCGGGAAATCAGCCGGAATTTGCTGGCCAGCAGATGTGGCATCGATATTGTGTAGATTTTCTCTTCGGAGAATGTGTGGGGGGTTAGTGTGTGGAGAGTGGACATGTGGAGCTTGTTTGTTTGTGAGCTTTTCGTCCATTTTCTTTTGGTGAATTTGCATCTGGTCCAGTCATTGAGCTAACATATATAAATCATCATGTGTGACTGGAACAGAGGTGGTTTTGGAGTCAATTTCATGGACTCCGTGTCTGGGGTTTTGTGATCTACCAAAAGTGTCCATTGAAGTCATGTTAAACGAGTTTTCACTCATTTCTTCAAAGAGAAGATAGGCACTTTCGGCGTCTTTATTAAGAAAATTGCCCCCACATGAGGCATCCACAAATCGTTTTAATTGATCTTCTAATCCGTGATAGAAGTTCTGCACTAGCTGCCATTGTGGAATTTCATGGTGGGGACAACTTCTTCGAAGTTCCTGAAATCTTTCCCAGGCTTCATGGAGGGGTTCACCAATTTTTTGTTGAAAGGTCGTTATAGATCTTCTTAATGCATTTGTTCGACCGATCGGAAAATTTTTTTTAAGAAAATCACTTTTTAATTGGGGCTAGGTGGTGATAGGACGCCCAACTGTTCTAAACCAATGTGATGCTTTGTCTTTAAGAGAGAGAGGAAAGAGTCTCATTAACCACATGTCTTCCTGCACATTGCGGGAACGAGTGGTTTGAGCGAGGACAGTTAATTCCTTGAGATGACAAAAAGGGTCCTCTCTTGGAAGACCATGAAAATGCTTGATATGGTTTAGAATGGCGGGTTTGATTTCGAAATCCCCTTTTGGTATGACCACCCCTGGTCTTTCCTCATAATTGGACGGATCATAGAAATCCTTAAGAGGAACGACAGGCTGTTGGCGGGGTGGTGGATTTTGTCCTTGATTAGCTAGGTTCGTGACAGTCCTAGCTAGATCTTCTTGATTTTGTTGTAGTCGAGCCAAATGGTCGACCATTAATGCAAAGGGATTTGTATTATGGGTTATAATTGGAGGGCCACCTGGCCCTGCTGGTATTTTTGGTTGCTCCAAGTTAGGAAGGTGAGGGAGGGTGGAGTCAGCTTGTGGGTCAGCTGACGGGTTAGAAGTGGAAGCAGAATTTTTTTGACGACTTCCTGGGTTTTCCATTTTTTTAGAAGACGAGGGGGAAGAAAACAATAATTTCTTGCTGCGGGGGGCGAAATCAGATGGTCCCTCGTGATGTGGCTTTTGGGACAGTCGCCCGTGCATGCACTACTTGGAAGACTTGGAGGGGAGGAGAAGAGATAGAGATGAGAGAAAGTGTGCAAATCAAACAAACAAAACTAGACCTAACTTAAATGTGACTCCCTAATAACCTAAGACTTGATCTATATAGGAAATAAGTAGTCAATAGTGAATACCCGTACAGTCAACAAATCTAGCCAAGTTGCTTAAGGGGAGGTTTGGGCCCAAACGTTTCCCAGGGAAGACCCCAGGTGCTTGTACAAACCCGCGCCTGGTAGTTTGACACAGCCCCTCAGCCTGAACACCAGATACAGATGACAGAATTGGTATTAAGTAAAGAGAACTTAAGACCTAAATAGCAAGCCTAAGTTGATCAAGCCTTAGGGGTCAAGTTGCTACAAATTTTAATTAGGTCTAGGATGCTATAGTGCACACGGAATGTGGAGGGCATTTATTGGGTTGTTGCCCTGTTATTTTATTTTTTTTTTTGTGTGTGAAGGAATTGGAGAGTGGCTCCAACGAAAATCAAGTTATCACACAATTTTCTTGTATTTATGTCTTTTAGGATTCAATTTAATCAAATGTGTTTTAGGGTTTTTCTAATTAAATTTTCAAACAAGTTTGAAGATCCACAATCAAAGGAAAACAAGTTGCATGGGTGATTGTATATTTCCTTTTAATTGAGTCTCTAAAAAGAAAGAAGAAACCCTAAGCTAATTTTCCCTAAGATAGAAATTTTACTACTAATGAATTATACTTAGGCTTTCAGAATTAAGTAGTGGTCTAAACAAGTCAAACAACACCACTACTTTGAATAAACTCAAACAAAGATTCCAAAAAAGATTTTTGAGAGATTTTAAGAATTTTTTTGATAATTATTTTAAATTTTAAATTGTACTGGTGTCAAAGTCCAGAAATGATACCCGTGGGTATTGTGGACTTTTCAGTATTACCACCGACCTCAGAAAATTTTTGTGATTTTATATGATCTGTAAAATTTTACAAGGATTCCAGAAAACTAAAACTCACAAAAATTGGATGAGTACAAAAATTCTAAAAATTCGTACACAGTAGCAAAATAGGAAGATTGAAGGGTGTGACCCTCTGCAATCCATGAATTTTTAAAAATCAAATACAAATTCAATTGATCTGAAATTTGGAAAAGATGTTCCAAACTTAATTGGGAATCACTCTATGAAATTTTATGATTTTAGGAGGCCTGTGATGATAGGAATCGATTTTTCAAGTCCGGACAGAAATTTGGACCCGAAAAATAGAATACCAATACTTGCAATGGAGTGGTGTTAAAGAAGCATACAAGCAAACAATGGATTTTATAATGCACCACTCCACTTAATTAAGTTTTTTGGGATCCTGAAAGCCAACTTTAATATATTTTTGGTAGTTTTAATTAATTATGTGACAAGAAAGAGGAAAAAACCTGAATTTCGCGGGAAGAAAACGAACTTTGAGCTCTCGCTTCCAGATTCCCGCCTTCCCGCTGTAGTTCCTGCACACACAAAAGAAAGAAAGAGAAAGGGATGAGATCCACTTCAATCAAGAGAAAATTAATTAATGCAAGCCGTGCCTCCCCGGCAACGGCGCCAAAAACTGGTTACGAAATACGCATGATTTGTAAAAGTGGGTTTTTAAGGTCGTTGTAACACGTGAATCCTCTTTCTCTTTTAAATTTATATCCTAGATAGGGGAGTATCTAGGGTCGTCCAAGGAGGCAAAAATTGCAAAATTAATCCTCTTGCTTACAGATAGATCTCAACTTTCTTTTTGATATTTTTCAATATGTAATTTTTTTTTGTATTTTGAAAAGACGAGGGCAAACTGTAGATTGTAGCTAAAAGAACTAACACCTACAAATGATTAACTAAAATCTAAAAGATAGAAATATCTTCTTCCTAAGCTTACTCTAGGCAAGTGGAGGCCTAGGGTAATTAGGAAGAAGAGGTGAAACAAGTGCTAGAACCAAAAACAAACAACTGCAATAAAAAGCTAAAAGAAGGCAATTTTAATTGAGTAGAATGAGTGTTCTTTTCAAGGACAAGTAGAGGAATGCTTCTACTAGAATTAAACAATATAAAAGCAAGAAAAGAAACACAAATCCTCTTGTAACAATGGTGAAGAAGGTTGTCTTCATGCTCCAAGCCTAGCTGCTCCTTGGCTTGAAAAGAGGGCTTCCTTCTCCTCCTTCCTTGAGAGCTCCTCCAAGGTGGAAGCTACCACCTTTAATGCTCTCTCCAAAGGGGTGGGCGTGCACCACCCTCAAAAACTCCTCCAAGGTGGCATGACCACCTTCAAGATTTCCTCCAAGATCTTCCTTCCCTGGCTTATCCTTTGGCTGGCGTGACCCAAGAGAGAAGGGAAGAGGGGAAGGCACCAAGGGGACAAAATATCCCCTTAATCTTCTTCTTCTTCTTCTCTCTTGGACGTGGGCTTCTTGGTGGAATATGTGAGTGAAATTGCTAGCCAAGGATGACTTGAATGGTGGTGGGTAGTGGTCTTTTTATAGGGTAGGATGGGGGGTTAAGGTGCCCCTTGAAATGGAGGGCTAGGATGGAAGAATGGAGGTGGTTGGTGATCCTATGGCTAAGGAGAGTTGGCGCCAACTAAAGGGCTGTTAAAGGGGGTAGTTATGGTGGTGTTGGTGTCTTTTGGTGGTGGAGAGACACCACCATGTTGGCGCCAACATGGGGTCTTCTAGAAGGGGGTTAGGAGGATTGTGGAGATGGGTTCAAGGGGGATTGTGTGGTGGAGATGAGGGGAGATTTTGGAGGGAAAAGTGGCACCATTAAGGGGTGGTTATGGGTAGTTTTTGGCGCCACTTTTAGGTGTCTTTTGGTGGTGGTGGGTAGGTTAGGTTGGTGGCAAGTAGGTTAGCTTATGTAGAGCTTAGGTGGAGCTAGTTGGGTGGAGTTGGTAGGTGGGTTTTTGGGGTGGTACAAGCCAAGGAAGTTGGAGCATAGCTAAGCTAAGCTAAGCTAAGCTAAGATAAGCTAGCTTAGCTAATGGAGGAGTAGAGGAGAAGGTAATGGAGCTAGGGTTTTAGAGGAAGGAGCTGAGGAGGAGAAGTCTGGAACTGAAATTTGGAGCTGGCTGCTGCTGAAGAGGCTGGCATGGAGCTATTCTAGCTGGCTTAGCTTGTTAGTTCTTTGCTAGCTACTAAGCCGAGCTAAGGTAAGCTAGCTTCTACCTTAATGAGCTAAGGTGAGCTGGGTCTGGTGCTCCCTGGGAGAATCAAGCTGGTTGAGGCAGCTAAGGTAGCTTAGCTCAACTGAGTTGAGCTAAGCTGAGTCCCCAGGCACCGGACTTGAGCTTCCTGAGCTGGGATGAGTTCTTCTTCAGCTGGCTGGAGCTGAGTGGAGCTGGATGTAGCTAGATCTGAGCTGGGGTGAACTCCTATCAACTTAGCTGAGCTAGCTAGAGCTCCCTGTGGACTAGTGGGAGATGAGATGAGCTAGACTCAGCTAAGTTGAGTTGGATCTGAGCTGACTTGAGGTAGGGTGAGCTAAGGTGAACTCTCTTGAGCTACCATCCAGCTGAGATTTAGCTGAATGGAGCTCGGATGAGCTAACCCTAGTTCAAGTAAGCTAGGTTCCAGCTGCGGTGAGCTGGATCAAGCTGAGGTGAGCTGGATCAAGCTGAGGTGAGCTTGATTAGGCTGAGTTCCAGCTAGTCTGGGCTTCTCCTTCACCATTTCCCTTCTTGAGTGCTAGGGTTTTAGGGATCTATATATCTGTACATCCCTAACACTCACAAAAACAGATTAAAAAGACAATAAAAAAATGCAATGCATGCCTAACCTATTTTATGCCTAAATGCAACCCAAAACCCCGTTTGCGGAGTAAAATCCTAAGAGCTAGGTTTGTTTTAATACATAAGAATGATGATAAACTAGCGTTTATCAATCGAACAGTTGAGGATGCTGAAGGTTCCCTACTTGGAGGGGTGAGATCAGCATGACAAAAAAAATGCGGAATTGAAAATATAAACCAATCTCACAAAAATCAATCGCACAATGTACACAGGTATTTTTAGGTGGAAACCCAAACCGGGTGAAAACCACCACCTAACCCTCTCGAGTTAGGATTTTCCGATCAACCAAGTTGATCAAAAACCACTAAACGAATCACTTTAAACGAGGGTGATTCAACCTCAGTACAACCACGCTACAAGTACGAGGGTAGCGTTCCTCAACCCCTTCTCTCCACGAGAAGGATTTTGTCCCACGAAGGAGACGGGAATTCGCAAAGCGAATACCCAACCAAAATACAAAGATAAAATAAAACAACAGTCCTATAGAGCCAACAAAGTAATTAACCTAAGCTTCTATAGGAAATAGGAAACTCCCCTTTGCAAGGAGTGCGTCGACGATGACGCGGTGCGTGTGCCACGCGACGGTGCTACGTCGGTCTCGTTATCAACGTCGGGAGAGCAGGTGCGCAACGGGAATGATGCTCTCAAGATGATGGAGCTTGAGCTTAGAGAGCAAGTGCTTCTTGGACACAAGAGAGTGGAAATACTTGATCTTAGTGCATCTTGGTCTCTCTAGGTGTATATCTTGTGTATCTAAGTGTATCCAAGTGTGTTTTTGTGTTGCAAAGGCTCCCCTCTATTTATAGAGGCCTTAGGAAGGCTTTGGAAGGCTTAAGAAAGGTTCTATAGCCGTTGGGTGCAAAGCCCAAGAGAATTAGGCCGAAATCAGGACAATGATTACATTTGACAGGGTTATCAGACGTCTAACTCTGGCATCAGACGTCTGGAAGGCCACTTGAAGACGTCTGACCTCAAGGTCAGACGTCTGATTCTATGCGGGTTTCTCCCTGACTTGAATCAGATCTAAACAGGGTTTTTGTGCAAGTCCATCAGACGACATACAGGACGTCTGGTACTGTGTCTGGACGTCTGGAAACCTACTTTTACTGTGGGAATTGATTTCCAAACGTTGCAATGGCTAGAAAATCTCTGAGAAGAGATTTTGGGTCAGCCGAGGCAAAATGGTCATTTATCAGACGTCTGTTAAGTCCTATGGACGTCTGATAAGGCTCTAACGGTCATATTCTTGAGTGTCTTCTAAGCCAGCCAACGGTCCACTAACTGGACGTCTGGCAAAGTCATCAGACGTCTCCTAAGACGTCTGGTCTAAGGTCTGGACGTCTGATTTCATCAGACAGAACTAACTATGTCCAGCCTAACAGTTATCAGACGTCTAAAACAACAGTCAGACGTCTTAAAATTCTTTATCAGACGTCTGATTTTGGGATTAGACGTCTGGAAATGCTGTTTGAGCCCTATATTGGTTTTCTAAGTATTCTACGGAAAACCTAAGTATCCTAGGGTTGTGCAGGTGTTCCTAGGACTACTTTTAGGGTACTTTGAGGCTCTTTAACATAATGTTCTAAGGAATCAAAAAGAGCAAGAAAATAAATACAAGAGATACATGAAAGGATAAAAAGGAATCTATCCTATTCTTCTTGTCTTCCATCTCCAATCTTTCGCTCCACGCGAACCTCCTGTGTTTTCCGTCAAGCTCCTCCAATCCGTCCCGGATGCGAGCTCGAGTTCCGTCTAAACACGTCCACATTTGCAATTGACCTGAAATCTAGGACTCAAATTGCAAATGTTAAATAACACGTGTTTTGTTATCATCAAAACAAATGATCGTGGTGCTCTAGCACCAACAATCTCCCCCTTTTTGATGATGACAAAACCGTAAATAATAATGCATAAAATTCTCCCCCTTTTTGACATTATCAAAAAGGTTTAATTGATTTTACATTTCTTATAACTCCCCCTTAAAACATGCTCTTCTATGAATTTATTTTAACAAAGGTGATATTCTCCCCCTTTTTGTAACAATGCGATAGCTATTATTTTTCTCCCCCTTTCTAAAGGAAATTTAGCTACCTTATATCTCCCCCTTAAAAATTGACAATTAGCTCATCCTTTTTTAACTCCCCCTATCTAAATGCTACTGATAAAAAGATAGGGTAAAGGGTTTTACCTCACCTACCATGGCCAATAAAATGGCTCGAATGGTGGTGGTGGATGCCACATCGGATGGGGCTCCCATCCGTAGCTTGGAGGCCCGGGCATTGGCGCCGGTCTCCAATCTGGTGGTCGACGTGCGGCGGGTCCGTCGTTTGTTCGCCGTCTCGTCGGTCTTCTTGTTCTCCTCCTTGGTCTACTCCTTGGTTCTCCCAACTTGAGTTGACCAGCCTTGAGCTTGTAGGTCCAGTCCTTTATGTTGTAGTCATCCCTGAACCCTACAAAACAAGATTCTAATTTTTTCTTCGGTATCCAAGTGAGCTTGGATCCGGATTTGTTAGAAGGTCTCCTTGATGGAGATCCTTTCTCAACCTTAGGGCTATAAAACTTATCTACTTTGTTGATTAATTTGTTAGAATTTTCCCTAAGACATGCAATTTCTTTCTATAATTTGCATCTTAGTCTTTAAATCAAAAATTTCTAACTTTAGACTATTATTTTCCTCAATCAATTTATTATTTTCGTTGATGAGGTTTTGATTTTCTAATAATAGGTTATCATTTTTAGGACTAGCTTCTAAATCCTTAAGTTGTTTTTCTAACCTATTATTTTCATTTTTAAGAAAACTAAGGTTCTTCTTAATGCTTTTATTTTCTATCCTAAGTGATTTACTAATCTCAAAAAGTTCATTAAAAGCTTCTTGTAAATCCAGGTTTACCTCATTGTCGGAGTCGCTTTCACTGTCGATGTCGCTTTCTCCGATTGCCATGAAACCAAGGCACGTGGTTTCCTTCTCTCCGAGATCTTCTTCCGAACTCGTCTCCTCATGAGTTCCTTCCAACCTCCTCCATATCTCGTGAGCGGTGGTGCACTCTTGGATTCGTTCGAATTCTTTCGGACTCAATGCGCAATACAGGGCATTCATTGCCTTTGCGTTGAGTGAAAGATCTTGAATCTGCAGCTGCGAGTAGCCTGCATCCGGTTGCTCCAGGATCTCGTATGAGGCTTCGCAACGTCCCCATAGAGCGAAGTCCGTGGCTTGAAGCCACATCCTCATCCTCAGCTTCCAGTAGCTGTAGTTGTTCCCGTCAAAGTAGGGCGGACGGGTTGTGGACTGTCCCTCCGAAATCCTACACGCGGAACTGCTTCCCTCCATCGATCTTCTTGCTTGGTTGTTACGCCGAAACAGCAAGACCTGCTCTGATACCAATTGAAGGTTCCCTACTTGGAGGGGTGAGATCAGCGTGACAAAAAAAATGCGGAATTGAAAATATAAACCAATCTCACAAAAATCAATCGCACAATGTACACAGGTATTTTTAGGTGGAAATCCAAACCGGGTGAAAACCACCACCTAACCCTCTCGAGTTAGGATTTTCCGATCAAGCAAGTTGATCAAAAACCACTAAACGAATCACTTTAAACGAGGGTGATTCAACCTCAGTACAACCATGCTACAAGTACGAGGGTAGCGTTCCTCAACGCCTTCTCTCCACGAGAAGGATTTTGTCCTACGAAGGAGACGGGAATTCGCAAAGCGAATACCCAACCAAAATACAAAGATAAAATAAAACAACAGTCCTATAGAGCCAACAAAGTAATTAACCTAAGCTTCTATAGGAAATAGGAAACTCCCCTTTGCAAGGAGTGCGTCGACGATGACGCGGTGCGTGTGCCACGCGACGGCGCTACGTCGCTCTCGTTATCAACGCTGGGAGAGCGGGTGCGCAACGGGAATGATGCTCTCAAGATGATGGAGCTTGAGCTTAGAGAGCAAGTGCTTCTTGGACACAAGAGAGTGGAAATACTTGATCTTAGTGTATCTTGGTCTCTCTAGGTGTATATCTTGTGTATCTAAGTGTATCCAAGTGTGTTTTTGTGTTGCAAAGGCTCCCCTCTATTTATAGAGGCCTTAGGAAGGCTTTGGAAGGCTTAAGAAAGGTTCTATAGCCGTTGGGTGCAAAGCCCAAGAGAATCAGGCCGAAATCAGGATAATGATTACATTTGACAGGGTTATCAGACGTCTAACTCTGGCATCAGACGTCTGGAAGGCCACTTTAAGACGTCTGATCTCAAGGTCAGACGTCTGATTCTATGCGGGTTTCTCCCTGACTTGAATCAGATCTAAACAGGGTTTTTGTGCAAGTCCATCAGACGACATACAGGATGTCTGGTACTATGTCTGGACGTCTGGAAACCTACTTTTACTGTGGGAATTGATTTCCAAATGTTGCAACGGCTAGAAAATCTCTGAGAAGAGATTTTGGGTCAGCCGAGGCAAAACGGTCATTTATCAGACGTCTGTTAAGTCCTATGGACGTCTGATAAGGCTTTAACGGTCATATTCTTGAGTGTCTTCTAAGCCAGCCAACGGTCCACTAACTGGACGTCTGGCAAAGCCATCAGACGTCTCCTAAGACGTCTGGTCTAAGGTCTGGACGTCTGATTTCATCAGACAGAACTAACTATGTCCAGCCACAAGTTATCAGACGTCTAAAACAACAGTCAGACGTCTTAAAATTCTTTATCAGACGTCTGATTTTGGGATTAGACGTCTGGAAATGCTGTTTGAGCCCTATATTGGTTTTCTAAGTATTCTACAGAAAACCTAAGTATCCTAGGGTTGTGCAGGTGTTCCTAGGACTACTTTTAGGGTACTTTGAGGCTCTTTAACATAATGTTCTAAGGAATCAAAAAGAGCAAGAAAATAAATACAAGAGATACATGAAAGGATAAAAAGGAATCTATCCTATTCTTCTTGTCTTCCATCTCCAATCTTTCGCTCCACGCGAACCACCTGTGTTTTCCGTCAAGCTCCTCCAATCCGTCCTAGATGCGAGCTCGAGTTCCGTCTAAACACATCCACATTTGCAATTGACCTGAAATCTAGGACTCAAATTGCAAATGTTAAATAACACGTGTTTTGTTATCATCAAAACAAATGATCGTGGTGCTCTAGCACCAATAGATGCATCCCCGCCGCGCCTCATCTGTGTGTGCATAGCGCGTCCAATCATGCGTCCGCGTAATGCAGCCTCTGAGCGCGCCACGTCTCTACCCTCGCTGTCGCTCATCAAAGATCCGATGGCCCAATTTGAGTCGTCCCATGCATCTACGCTCAATTGAGGCTTGCAGCGTTTCGAACCTACGCCTCTTCTCCACGATAAGGCCATTGAACATTGTGCTACAGTGGTGAAGTTGGCAAGCAGATGTTTTGAGGTGTGGCCGTCCATGGTCGTTGGATGGCATTCCAATGGCCAAGATCCAACGTGTGGTGGGAGGATGCAGCATTCTCCAAGATTGGCTGGGCCGGTTTGGGTGACCGAGATGTCACCACGTGGCGCCATCTTGGCCATCCAACTTCCGGATGTTGTAGATTGTGCCATGGTTATCGGATTAAGTCAATTTTCACGCTGTTAGGCTGTGATTGTCGATCCAAATCCATCCATGCAGTTGGATTTGTTGTCTGAAGTGTGGATTCACGCCACCTTGGCCGTTGATCTTCTAGGGTTCCTCAATCTCTGTTTGATGCTTCGGATATCCGATTAGGGCGATCTTAGAGTCGTTGAACTCCAATCATCGCCCTGATTAGATCCGTACGATTGGATCTTTAATCCAAGGCCCCGATAAAAAGTCGCCCTATCCCTGAACATAAAAGGAGATAATTAACCTCCATTTTATTAAAACTTATTTAAATGCAAGATGATGCATGCTATGCAATATTTATAGTATGTAATGCAATTCTATGCTTAAGAACATGCATAAATAGGCATTTTATGTAATATAAACATGTTTACATCACACCCCCATGCCTATCTTTTGCTAGTCCCTAGCAAAAACTATATACTATTTATAAAAGTATTAGGTTGGATTATTTGGGCATAAGTTTTTTTCAATCATTAAGAAAATGTTTGCTTAGGATCTGAACTTTCAATGACACAACAGTGCCTGGGTAATTGCCAAAATGCAGACCGCCTCAAGCCCTCCCCTTATTCAAAGAAAATTTTCTTTTTCTATTTTTCTTCTTTTCTAATTTTTTTGGATTTTCGAGTTTAGGGTTTAAGAGTGGCTTTCTACGGCCATTCAACTCATCCAAGATTTGCTGAGAAACCTACGTTCTAAGCAACTTATTATGAATGTGATAGACTCGTTGATCGGCAATTAGAATGGACTTCGAGTTTCTACGCCTCTAGGTGACCTTAGAAAGAGAGTTCTACCTAAAGGTGTATCTTTTCAACTGATAGTTTTCTCCCTAGTTTTATTTTTATGGGGTCAACACAAGGGTGAATTTAGTGTATATCTCCTCGGTTTATTCTACTTCTCTACTTCTTCCAAAGTGTTTTGGGAATTTTCATTGCATATCTTTAGTTGGGTTCTGGACAACCTGTCAGTAAGCTGTTACCACTGACAACTTGCCAGCCATACTTGTGCAGCGAAGTGTGGATTATTTATTTTATTTTTTCTCCTTTTCTTTTTCTTTTCTCTTTTTTTTAATTTTTTTATTTTTTTTAATGTTTTTTAGATAGGTGGCTTTCCTGATCTAAGATTTACCTAAAGGCAACAAGAAGAGAATGGTCCAGTGACTGGGCTTTGGACAACCAACCTACAGGCTGTTACCCATGATAACTTGCTAGCCATATCACCTTAGAAGGTTCATTAGCTACCCAATTTCCGCCAAAACCATCGATCAACAAGTCAGTGAAAAGAAAGTGTGTAGATGCTTAAGACTCAAAGTTTTCTCAAATCAGAGGGTGGGTTGAAAAGTCATGTACTTATCACCCAAACTTATTTACCCAAATTACAATAGAATTAAGATGGCAACTCAAAAAACAAATCCACATTTTAGTGGATACATGGGCCGACGAAGTCCAAAGACCTGAAGGGTCTTTGTGTTCAGATCCTAACATAATATTTCCTAAGATTGAAAAATCCTAATGTCAAAATATTACTTCCTAGTTCAATTTTTTTTTTTATGTATATATAAGAAGAGAAATACAATTTACAAGAATTTCATAAACCTGACAAAATGATTCAAAAATGAATCCACCCCCCCATGCCTAGCTGATGCAATGTCCACATTGAGAAAGAGACATGAAAGAAAGGGTAGAGTATGAAAGATATCACCTGAATATGAAGCTTGGGTCAACTTTATGTCATATGTACAACCGCTGAGTTTAATGCCATCAACTAGGCGAAGTCCAACCAAAGAAGTCACAATATGGCTAGAGCAACCATGTTTGAGAAGGGTTCTGGAAGAGTATGGACAATAATAGGCTTCAGACATTGACCGTTGACTTTAAATATGTTAGCCGTCTTTGGATCAGAGATCTGAATGGCTCCATTTGGAAAAATCTAGTCAATAATGAATGGGCCATTCCATTTAGATCTAAGTTTGCCAGGAAATAGCTTAAGTTGAGAATCGAATAACCAGACCTTCTAGTTCAGCTTAAATCAAAGCTCTTGCAGGAAATCAATTGATCATGTTGAGCTTTGGTCCAAGCCTTGTAGATCTTGGCATTCTCATATGCATCATTTCTAAGCTCTTCAAACTCAGATAGTTGGAGTTTCCTGGTCTTCCTAGCTAAATTCAGATCTAAATTTCATTGCTTGATCGCCTAGAATGCCCTATGTTCAATCTCTACGGGTAGATGGCACACCTTTCCATACACCAAACGAAACGGAGACATGCCGATGGGCATTTTATACCCCGTACGGTAGGCCCAAAGAGTGTCCTCAAGCTTTTGAGTCCAGTCGTTACGATCAGGCCTAACCATTTTCTACAGAATATTCTTAATCTCCCAATTGGAGATCTCGGCCTGTCCATTTGTCTGGGGATGGTAAGGTGTGGAAATTTGATGATTAACCCCATATTTGGCTAACAAATTTTGAAATTGGGCATTAGTAAAATGAGTACCATCATCACTGATGATGGCCCTCGGAATCCCGAACCTGCAGAAGATATTTTTCTTGACAAAATCGATGACCATTTTGTGGTTATTGGTTTGGGTGGGAATCGCCTCGATCCATTTGGACACATAATCAACAACAACAAGAATATATTGATGTCGAAATGAAGGGAGAAAGGGTCCCATGAAATCAATGCCCCAAACATCGAAGATTTCGACAGGAAGAATTGGGTTTAGGGGCATCATATCTCTCTTAGTTATGCTCCCGAGTGCCTAACATTGAGAAGATGACCTTGAGAAATTCTAGGCATCGTTAAATAAAGATGGCCAATAGAAGCCAGATTGCAAAATTTTTGCAACCGTCTTTTTTCTCGGAGAAATGTCCACCACAATCGGATGCATAGTAGAACTCGAGTATACTGTTGAATTCATTCTCCAGAACAGATCGGCGAATAATCTGATTAGAGCTGTTGCGATACAGTTCAAAATCCTCCAAGAAGTAGTATTTGGCCTCAAATTTAAGCCTATCCCATTGTTACTCGGTCCAATCCTGGGGGATTTGACCAATGGCTAAATAGCTAATACTGTCAGCAAACCATGGGGTTTGGATACCTGAAACTGCAAGGATAGCTTCGTCCGGAAAGGTGTCAGCAATCGGGATGTCCAGATGAGAAGAATCACATAGGAGTCTCGAAAAATGATCCTCCACCACATTTTGTACCCCGATTTTATCCTTGATTTCAAGATCAAATTCTTGAAGCAGAAGAATCCAACGAATAAGATTGGGTTTGGCATCCTTTTTGGCCAAGAGATGTCTCAAGGCCGAGTGGTCGGTATAGATGATGACATGAGACCCTAAGAGATAAGCTTTGAATTTTTCCAAATAAAATACTACGGCTAGTAATTCCTTTTCAGCAACAATGTAATTCCACTGGGCTTCATCTAGAGTTTTACTAGCATAGTAAATGACAGAGGGCTTCCTGTCTATTTTCTGACGTAAAATTGCCCCGACCACATAATCAGAAGCGTCGGTCATGATCTCAAAAGGGGCTATCCAAATCGGTGGTTGCAACATTAGAGCACAAGTGGCTAGCATTTTCAGGAAATCAAATGCCTTACGACATGATTCATCGAAAACAAACGACGTTTCTTTGGCAAGAAGATTGCTCAAAGGACAAGCAATCTTCGAGAAATCCTTGATGAATCGCCTGTAGAATCCCATGTCACCAAGAAATGATCGAATTTATTTAATAGATGTGGGAGGGGGAAGTTTAGCGATAGCATCAACCTTTGCTTTATCCACTTCAATTCCCCATTTAGAGATTACATGACCCCAGACGATGCCTTCTTGTGTAATGAAATGACTCTTTTCCCAGCTAAGGACCAATCATGTTTTGATACATCGCTTAAGAATCATTTCCAGATTAGCCAAACAAGAGTCAAACGATTCTCCAAAAGTAGAGAAATCATCCATGAAGAGTTCCATAAACTCTCCCACCATGTCAAAGAATATGGCTAACATACACCTTTGAAATGTCGCAAGTGCATTGCATAAACTGAAAGGCATCCTAGGAAAGCAAAGGTTCCGTAGGGACAGGTGAAAGTAGTTTTTTCCTGATCCTTGAGATCGATAGGAACTTGGTTGTATCCCGAGTAGCCATCAAGAAAACATAAGTACTTCTACCCAGTTAGCCTTTCCAAGATTTGATTAATGAAAGGTAGGGGAAAATGATCCTTTTTCGTGGCCGTGTTCAGCTTCCTGTAATCAATACAAACCCTCTAAGAGGAAGCTGAACGAGTTGTGATGGATTCTCCTCTCTCATTAGTCACAATGGTAATCCCAGCTTTCTTGGGAACAATCTACACGGGACTTACCCAGGGACTATCAGAGATTGGATAAATAATTCCTACATCGAGCCACTTAATGATTTCCTTTTTGACCACTTCTCGCATATTTGGATTTAATCTCCTCTGCGTCAGGTGAGAAGGGCGGAATCCATCTTCCAAGAATATTCTATGATTACAGTAAGATGGCTCGATTCCCCTAAGGTCATGAATGGTCCAACCAATTGCCTCTTTGTGTTACTTCAGGCCCTTGATCAATTTAATCTCTTACTCCTTTGTTAATTTAGCACTGATAATCACAGGGAGCATCTTCTGAGGTCCTAAAAATTGATATTTCAAATTCTCAGGCAATGGTTTCAGTTAAAGTTGGCATGGGTTGATGATTAATGGTAAGGAAGATGTTGAAGACTCATCAAGAGGAAGAGGTTGTGAGTGAACAAAATCAATAACCTCTTCAGAAAATGGCAGGTTTGCCATAGAGTGTTGTGAGTCCAATTCATCATCAAAGGAGGAACTTTTAATTGAAGAAACCATCAAACAAGTTTAAATGTTTACATTATCCTCCTCAAGTTCCTTAATAAATCCACAATCCTCAAATTTATTAATCGCCTTAAAAATATCCAATTTCATTTGTTGATCCCCAAAGGCGATTTCCATGCTACCTCTTTCATAGTTAATGTTGGCCTTAGCGGTAGCCAGGAACGGACACCCCAGAATGATGGGCATGTACCTCAGATTTTCCAGTACATCCATGTCAAGGACATGGAAATCTACAGGAAAATAGAAATCCTTAACCTTAACTATAACATCTTCAATAACTATAACCTCGCAGATTTATGACCGAACAGTCCGCTAACTGTAGCGTTACTGAAGTTGGCCGAAGTTCACCTAATCCAAACTTCTCATAAAGAGAAGTTGGAATTAGGTTGATGGATGCACCCAGATCTAGAAGTTCTCTATCAAACGTGTAATCTCCGATGACACAAAAAATCAACATAGCACCTGGATCTCTCTTTTTCTAAGGGATGTGGTGCAGAATAACAGAACTACCCTGCTGGAAGAGTACCAACTTCCTCAGAATAGATGCTCTCGACTTATGCTTTTGTGTACATAAATCCTTTAAAAATCTCGTGTAAGGCAGTATATGCTTGATAGCATCGAGGAGCGGGATATTGATCTCAACATTCTTAAAGATATTCAGAAGTTCCTCATTGCTACCAACATACTTCTTCTTTGATTTGATCAAGGCTTTAGGAAAAGGTACATGAGTCAGATCTTTGGAATCAAGTTCTTAAGCCTTGATTTCTTCTCCAAAATTCTCCGCTCTCTCCTCAGGTTCTTCAGGATTCGGTAGATCAGAACAGTGTGGTTGTGGATCCTAAGTCTGCTTACCACTCCTCAAGGTAACAACATTTGTAGATGCGTAAGAGTTTGGGTCTTAAGGAGGGTTAGGAAAGATTGGAGGGTCTTGATTAGCCAAGAATTGGTGATGTGCAGAAGAAGAAGAGGAAGGACCCTACTCAACCACCAGAGCATGTGCATGTGGGTCCCTCTGATTTCCATACCCTTGGGCTTAGTTGCTTGGATTCAGAATATTTCGTGGGTTGGGTATGGATTGGGATGGTAGAGATCCAAGTTGACGAGAGTTAGCAATGAGCCCCGTCTACAAGTTGTCTAGTGAGGTTTTCATTTGCTGCATGAGCTGGAGCATGGATCCTTACATCTCTACCATTTGTCAGTTCAAATCAGCCTGCCTTACAGGTTGATGGGCATTCCAAGCTAACTGATTGACCTGATTTGGGGGCAACTGAGTATACACATGACGCTGACCCATTGGCCATTACAGAGCATAGTTGCCGGGTTGCAATTGGGTCTGTTGCCTTGGGTTTCTCCAAGAGAAGTTAGGGTGGTTTCTCCAACCTAGATTATAAGCATTAGAGTACGGGTTGGATCTAACATTCCCCTGTACAGCACAAACATCCTCATAGGGTGAGGATGGAGAGAAAGAAAGGGAAGGACCAGAAAAACTAAGATCAAAGGCCCCAGTTTGGAACCCATGGGGTTCCAAATAATGCTAACTCATAGGTAGAGTCGCATCGAGTTGATTCACGAACTTCCGTCTAGAAGGAGCTCGTAAAGAATGGAATCCCGAATTTTGGGATTGATTGGATCAAGAGTTGTTAATAGAATTTCCAGCCATCCACTTTTCCATTCTCTTAGCAACCAAGTCCACCTTGTCCAGTTTGTTATAAATCAATTCCATATCAAATGAATGAGAGTCATGGACTTCTTTGACATTTGATCTAGGCTACTGGGACCGGTTAAAAGTATCCATAGAGGAATAATTGATTAAATTCTCACTCATTTCCTCAAACAAATCATGTGCACTATCTGCATCTTTGTTGAGGAAATTGCCTCTGCAAGAAGCATCCACGTGATTTCTAAGTTGCTCAATCAACCTATGATAGAAGATCTGCACGAGTTGCCATTTCGGCACCTCGTGCTGTGGACACCTCCGCAATAGGTCCTGGAATCACTCCCAGGCCACATGAAACTGCTCCTCCAGCCACTGGATAAAGGTAGTGATTGCCCATCTCAAGGCATTGGTACGTCTGAGTGGGAAGAATTTCTTCACAAAGGCCGATTTCAACTCATTCCAAGTTGCAATTGGTCTTCCTATTGTCCTGTACTAATGAGCGGCCTTATCCCTAAGAGAGTGGGCGAAGAGCCTCATTATGATTTGCTCCTCATTCACATTTCATGCCTTGGTGGTCTGGACCAAAGTGGTCAAGTCCTCCAAGTGCTGAAACAGGTCTTCGGAGCCAAGCCCATGATAATGTTTGATCAGGCTTAAACCCTGGGGCTTGATTTCTATGTCTCCGGCCAAAATCTAGATGTCGGGACATTCCCTGTAATTTGAAGGATCATAAAAATCCTTCAAGGGCTGAGCATCCTGCATTCTCTAGAACCATTCCTGCATTCTCTAGAACCATTCCTGCATTCTCTACATTTGTTGCAGCTACCTTCGGAATTCTTCTTATGGATCCCAAGGTGGAGGAGGCTATTGGTTGGCCATGGGATCAATTTGACCAAAATCCAATTTGCGCCTCCTAGAATACTCTACTGTTCCATCCAATCGGGGATTCAATGACCGTCTTCCCATCATAAACTAGGAGAAGGTCGGAAGGACTGGGGATAAGGACCCTACAGCACAACAAAAAAAGCCTGCCCTCAAGTGAGGTAGCCTAAGAATCTACAGACTCCCAAAACCTACCTAAAGATTGTAAATGATTTACTCTACTTGTGTCTGCTCAATCCAACCAGTTAGAAGGAGGGACTAGGGAGAAGGTTCTTCCTTAGGCTTCCACCTCCGGTTCCTAGTGTACCCCCAGCCGCGGTCGTTTGACGCTACTCCCCTAGCTAGACATCAGATTAATCAATACAAGTAAGTTAATTGAAGACAATCTCAGACTAGGCCCCGAAGAGCGTATCAGTCCTTAAGGCCAACATCTACTTGATTTTATTAAGGCCTGGGATTGTAGTGCTTATGGAATGTGATGAGCCCTTAAAATGGGTTGTGCCCTTAATGATTGATTGAGAACTGTGTTAGTGCATGTACAACTAGGGTTTTCAAGCAAGATTATTTGTGATGTGTGGATTTTAATGTTTAAATCTTGCTTAAGTAGCTTTTAGGGTTTAAAATTAGGTTGATTTCAATCAAGTTTGAGGCAAACCAGGTTTTCAAGCATGAGAGAAGATTGCTTTCCTTTAAAACCAGAAATAAAGTGGAGTGCCTAGAATAGACCTAGATTGAAAACCGTAAGGAGGAGCTACTTGATGAGTTGATTTTAGGTTGAGTGGTGCGGCCCAAACAACTCAAACAACTGGCCACAACTACACCACTAGGTTAGGCACACAGAGATGGTTAATCTAGAATGATTTCTACTCTTTTATGTGTTTCTTTGTGTGTATCAGTTCCATAGATCTGAACCCGGTTGAGTAGAAACAAATCAATTAGGTTAAGTGTCTTGAATGTGGGTGTATGTTGTGTGTCTGTTGAAAATTACCCCACAAGATTATCTTTTTATTTTTTTTTGTTTTTATAAGCAAGGGTGGAATGAGTGTGAGTGAGAATCCAAACAACCAAACTAATCCTAGGATTTATGAAAACAGCTAGGTTAATTGGAATTCGGATTTAATGTGACAAATGAAATCTATGGAGGGGGGAAGAATGGGGAGCAGTTACAGTTGTCTTCAACTGCACTTTACTCTGGTCTACCGCTCGATGATTCCCTAATGGAGGTCTCTGCAAAACAATAGACACAAGAGAATGCAAGTTAGAAGACAATAAAGTGCATGAAATACGAAAAGAAGATCAAAAATCGTTGCCTCCCTAGCAACGGTGCCAAAATGTGGAAGCTATGGGTTACTACACTATCGTATTTGGTTTCGAAAAAACCTATCGTTGTAGTTTGAAAGTGAACAACTCGTGTTCAACAAATAAACTTTATGCCAGAAAAGAAATCCCAGGTCAAACTCAAGGAGGCTATGTCGATCTATATTTGCAATTATATTTTTTTGGATTTTTGTTGAAAAGTGAAGCGATGTAATTACAACGAAGCAATATAAATAATCTGAATAAATGACAGAGAGAGAGAGAAAACATGTACTAAATATTTCAAAATGTTTATACAATTAAACTAGAGAAAAATTACAGAAGAAAGTGGGAAATCTATTACGCTAGAAGTTAGGAAAATTCTACTCTAGAAAGTGGAAAAGAGGAATGGAAGAGAGAAGTTATCCTCCTCGATGATTGCTTGGAGGACGAGTTAGATGAGACGACGCCTGGAAGATGAAGGATGGAGCTGGAAGAAAAGAGGTTGAGGCAGGAGGAACGGGAACGGGGTAGCATCTCATCATCACCGCGAGATCTGCTTCCTAAATGGGGGCGAAAATTTGACTTTATCTCTCATGGAGCATCCCAGGTGTGGGAGAAGCTTCTCCTGAGCTTTGGAGAGGGAGAGAAGAGAAGTAAGGGATGAGAATTTCGTATGGGGGGGTCTCCTTTTATAGTTGCAAGGAGTGAGAGCATTATGGACATTACAATTTCAAAATATTAAATAAGGGGCCTTTAGTGAAAGAATTAAGCATCACGAAAGCCTAGGTCATGGGCGATGTGCGCCGCACCTACCGTCCACTCATCTCCTGCGCCACCCAAGTTCATCAAATCTCGGCCATTCGATCGTGAGATCGAACGGCTGAGGATGCATCCCCTCCGCTCCTCATCTGTGCATGCATAGCACTTCCAATCGCACATTTGCGCAACGTTGCCTTTGAGCGCGCCACGTCTCCACCCTCGCTACCCCTCATCCAAGATTCGATGGCCAAATTTGAGCCGTCCCATGGGTCTGCACTCAATTGAGGCTCGTGGGGTTTCAAACCTACGCCTCTTGTCCGCGATAAGGCCTTCGACCACTGCACTACAGTGGTGAAGTTGGCACGTGGATGTTTTGAGGTGTGGCCATCCATGGCCATTGGATGGTGATCCAACGACTAAGATCCATGACGCGGTGGGGGGATGCTGTGGTCTCCAAGATTGGCTGGGCCAGTTTGGGCGGCCGAGATGGCACCACGTGGTGCCATCTTGGCCACCCATCTTCTGGAAGATGTAGATGGTGCCACGGTTATCGGATTGAGTCGAATTTTATGCTGTTAGGCTACGATCATCAATCTGAATCCATACGTTCGGTTGGATTTGTCGTCTGAAGTGCGGATTCACACCACCTTGGCCCTTAATCTTCTAAGGTTCCTTAGTCTCTATTTAATGCTACGAATATCCGATTAAGGCGATCTTGGAGTCGTTGAACTCCAATCATCACCCTGATCGGATCTATACAGTTGGATCTTCTATCCGAGGCCCCAATAAAAAGTCACCCTATCCCTGAACATAAAAGAAGACAATTAACCTCCATTTTATTCAAACTAATCTAAATGCAAGATGATGCATGCTATGCAATATTTATAGTATGTAATGCAATTCTATGCTTAAGAACATGCATAAATAGACATTTTATGTGATATAAACATGTTTACATCATATACTCGCCTAACACTATACTCACACCTCAGCTGTGATCCATGGCTGCGGCCATGGTCCCGGGTATGCATTAATCCAATACCCGAATACCTAGTATTGTGCATGGCCCTGGGAGGGCATGAAAGAGGAGAAACCAGAGAGAAGGAAGGGGAGAGAGTGCATGAGGATAAGGGGGGTTTTGCTCTATTGTGTAACGGCTAATACTTAGCTGCATTTGAGGAAGAGGTCCCTCTGTGCATAAAGGAAAAGAGAAGAGGAAGGAGAGTTGAAGGGAAGAGCAGGGGACAAAAGAAAGAAAGGAGAAGGAAGAAGGCCTATTCACGTAGAGAAAGAAGAAGAAAGAATGCAGCGTAGAGAAAGAAGAGGAGGAGAAGAAGAAGTGCAATGCCCTCTTGGCACTGTAGCAGTGGACACTTAAGTCATCTGGCTAAAAGAATCTGTCGTCTAATTCCCTTGATAGGGAGTGTACTGTGCACTTGGTTTGAATAGTTGATTTTATTTGAGTATTTTCTATATGTGTTAGACTAATAATTGGCAATCGAAATCACCATTATTTCTTCTAGATATCTTTTGACTCATCATATACTCATTCCATACATTACATATTTGTTTTTGAGTAATTAATTATGCTCATTTATAATATCTATTGAGATTAGCACGTGAATTCCATATTTGCTCTAAGGGAACGACCTCAGACTTCATTCTAGCATTTGAGTTATAAATTTTATCTATTGTTTGAGCTACTTTTGAGGAATTATTACTACAACAAATGCATCTTTTAAAACCTCGATCTAGCCCTACACAAATAGATGGCTTTGATCCATTTAGACACAGTCCATGGCTAGGAGAATGTACTCAAAACTGTTAGAATTTGGGAAGGGACCCATGAAGTCAATCCCCCAGATCTTGAAGATCTCGCACACGAGAATCAGCTATAAAGGCATCATATCGTAGTTTCTCAAGTTTCCTAAGGTCTAACAACTAGCGCATGCCTTACAATACTTATATGCATCTTTGAAAATTGTGGGCCAATGAAACCACACTAAAGGATTTTCGCGGCGATTTTGTGTCTAGAGAAGTGACCATCCCAAGCCTGGTCATGGCAGAAGTTCGAGGTGATTTGATCAGCACCAATGTGGAATAGGTTGGGAGCTTCCTAGACAAAGTATTTGGCATCTAAAATTGATTTGTCTTTCTTGGCTTTTAGCCAATCAAACGAAATCTGGTGTGATGCCAACTAGTTTACCATATAAGCATACCAAGAAAGTTTTGAACAAACTGTCAAGAGGTGCTCATTCGGAAAATGCTCCATGATAGGTCTGGTAGGGTTAATGATCAAAGAAGGAAGGTAGGATAAATGGTCAGCTACGACATTCTACTTTCCACCTTGTCGCAAATTGCAATATCAAATTCTTGCAATAGCAAGATCTAGTGGATTAATGTAGGCTTTGTGCCCTTCTTTATGAGTAAGTGCCTCACTGTAGTGTTATCCGAGTATATGATGAAGTGGGAGCCCAGGAGGTATGACCTGAATTTCTCTAGGCCAAATACTACAGTCAGTAGCTCTTCCTCTATAATCGTATAATTACACTGAGCTTCATCCAATGTCTTGCTGGTTTAATATATGACCACCAGTTTCCCGTCAATTTTCTGACCCAGCATCGCTCCTACTGCGTAGTCAGATGCATCGCACATGATCTTGAAAGGCTGAGAACAATTAAGTGATTGCAGGATTGGTGCTTGGGTGACTCGATCGTGCAGGATCTCAAATTCATGAATGCAATCACTCGATATCTCAAATGGAGTGTCCTTTGAAAGGAGATTCAACAAGGGGAGTGCGATTGTAGAGAAATCAAGTATGTATTGGCGATAAAATCCAATGTACCCCAGGAATGATCTAATGTCCTTGACCGAGTTAGGTGCAAGTAGTTTGGAAATCAAGTTCACCTTAGCTTGGTCGACCTGGATGCCTCTCTCAGAGATGAGGTGTCGAAGTACGATGCCCTTAGGAACCATCAAGTGGCTCTTTTCCTAGGAGAGAACCAAGTTCTCTTCGATGCATCTTTTGAGGATCTAGACCAAGTGTAGGAGCAATCATTAAAAGATTCATTGAATATCGAGAAGTCATCCATGAATACCTCAAGGTAATTACCTACCATATCTGAGAATATGGCTAGCATGCACCGTTGAAAAGTGGCGAGTGTGTTGCATAGCCCAAATGGCATCCTAAGGAATGCGTACATATCATAGGGGCAAGTAAAGGTGGACTTTTCCTGATCTTCGGGATGAATTGCCACCTGGTTATATCTGTTGTATCCATCCAAGAAACCTCCTACCAGTTGAACGAAAGTAGGAAATGATCTTTTTTCTTGGAGGCATTCAATTTCCAATAGTCTATGGAGACTCTCCTCGAATTTGCAATACGGGTTGGGATGGTCTCTCTAGATTCAATTGTAATCACAGTGAGCCCTACCTTCTTGGGCATTGAAGAGAGGTTTTCGCTTAAATTGGATGATCACAATAAAAAGCTAATGTCATTATATATTTCCTAGTGGAAAACTCTCAATCAACACAAAGTAAAATTAACCACTCAGAAGAGAGCGGGTCATGTCCATAGGGAGGCAATGGCTTATTAAAACTCGCACGAGTTAGAAACAAATGTCCACTATTGATTTCCCCCAAGTATCAATCCAAAATCCCATTTAGATTAAGGAAATCGTGTGATATAATGCTGAAATAGTGTTTACATGAAAGAGGAGGGACTACCTAGCAATTACACCACAATATTTAATTGATCTAATGATAAATTTGAAGTGTCAATGGAAGGAGATGTAAAAAGAAATACAACCCGAAATAGGGGATTTCTTCCCTAAGCTCATGCATGAGGAGGGAATGGCCAGAGGTGTGAAACTCGAAGGAGGATCTCTAGATTGAGGGCTTCGCAATGGCGGTTGCGGCGAAGTGCAGGGTGGCATGAGATAGCCAGATGAAGCTACGGTGGAGGTGGGTTCCGATGACTGCTAGAGATCTTGGAGCTGCTCCATGCATGGCTACTAGAGAGGTGCGATGATGCGAGACGTTGCTGCTGTTGGGTGCGTTGGACTAGTGGCATGGAGAGTTGCAGCAACACGTGGAGGAGAGGGTGACGGGAATTGGAGGTGCACGCGAGCGTACTACTGACTGTATGTACGAGGAGAAGGCACGGGCGTGATGGGGTGCTGCGCACGGAGGTGGGGGGAGCAGTTGCAAGCATTGAGGGCCGGCAAGGAGGTGGTGGTGGTGTTTTTAGTTCAGTGGAGGTGAAATAAGAGAAAAAGAAAAGAGGAAGAAGTGAAGATGGTGGTGGTGCTATTGGGTTTTCAAACGTCTGGGAACCTTCCCAGACAACTTAACCGGAGGGGATGGCATAGCGAAGATGGATGCGAGGCGCACATGAAGAAGATGAAGAAGGAGATGGTGTTGGTGCGATGGATAGTGGATCAAGGTGGAGTGCACACCTGTGTGTGCTCATGGTAGTGCAGCCGCTCAGATTTGGCGATGCATCTTGTCATGATGCATGCCCACAGTAGTGGAGCAGACTGCCACGGTCGAGGCCAACGGTGGTGAGATGGATGAGCTTGATGCTTTGTACAGTGGTGGAGTAGGATGGAAGCCTCCCTAGCATGGTCATCTCCTCTTCTCTCTTGTAGCTGCAGCTAATGGATTTGAATTGCACAGAGGAGGGAGCAGATCCACTCTTCCCGTCGAATGAATGCTGGCAGCTGTGAGGAGTGAATGGGTGCTGGAGGAGGAAGCGAAGCTGTTACTTGTGGAAGAAAAAGAAGAACAACAAAATAATAAAATATTAGGATTATTTATGCACAAACCCTTAACTTTTATGTTAAATTAAAACAATGCATGTAATGCACTCAATTGGTTAACTAATCAAATGCATGCAATTCTAAGTTAATTCAAAATGCATTTAAATATGAATGCAATGCATGAATTATGTAATTAAGCTAAAAATATGAATTAATTTATTTACATCCTAATGTATGCTAGATAAATGTTAAAGATATCGTAATGCCTAGGCATTCATATACTTAAATAGCCTACAAATATGGGCTAATCAGGGCACAACTTGGATCGGTCTCACCTAGTGGCTATCAAGGATCGAGTAGATGATACCAGTATCTAACCACTTGATGATCTCTTTCTTAATGACCTCTTGCAGATTTGGATTGAGTCTTCTCTACATCTCTCGAGATGGTTGTGAGACCTCTTTAGTGTAGATACAGTCAGTGCAATATGAGGGACATATCCCGATCAGGTCATCGAGAGTCTATCCAATGGCTCTACGATGCTGTTGGAGAATAGAAATCAACTTAGTTTCCTGATCAGGTGTGAGTCGGGAATTGATGATCACAGGAAACGTTTGATTTAAACCAAAGAAGACATATTTCAGATGATCTGGGGGGAGCTTCAATTCCATAACAAGGTTATCATCAACAGGTGGGTGTTCAGGATGGTCCTTAGAAGCTAAGGTGGATGTCATGGGTGAATCAGCTCTGTGCTCCTCTATCTAATTGTCAAGATCTTCTTGAGGTCAAGGATCGGGGATAATCAAGTTTTCCTCTATAATCAGGTCCTCAACCATAGAACTAATGTCACATACTTCTTCGATTGCCCCGCAGTTTATTCCTATCTAGGTCTTAAAGTTATCAATTTGTAACACCTTATTCCCAAATTTCAACTCAATCTAGCCGTCTTCACAATTGATGTTTGCTCTAGCTGTGGCTAGGAATGGTCTACCTAAGATGATCGGTGTGTTCCTCAGATTTATAGGAGTATCCATATCTAATATGATGAAGTCCACCGGAAAATAGAAATCTCAGATATGAACTAAAACATCATTGAGAACTCCTTTAGGTGACTTGATTGATCGGTCTGCTAGCTGCAAAGTCACCTTAGTCGGTTTGAGCTCGATTTTCTTGAATTGGTCTGGTAGGGATGTAAGGATCAGGTTTATGGAGGCTCCTAAATACAACAATGCTTGATAAAATTCTAAATCACCAAACTTGTAGGAGATCAAAGGGGTGCCAGGATCTTTTTCTTTCTGCAGGAGTTTGGTCATGATGATTGAGCTGACTTGCATAGACAATATGATCGAACTTCGATCCTTGTTACGTGGCTTGCACTTTGGTGTACATAAATTCTTTAGAAATCGCACGTAAGATGGCACGTGGCGGATTGCATCCATCAAGAGGATTGATGATAACATCGTCATCAGCCATATTTAGCCTTATTTAGTCACATTCGATTAATAAATGCTCCTAAATAATCGCTAAAGAGCCTCAATTCACCGTTTATCCATTCTGAGAGCTAAACATTAAAATTGGGGTAAAATTGTCGTTTTAACAAAATATCCTAATTGTGGAACATCACAAGTTTTCCCAGGGGTTAAATAAAGGTCAAATGATCGTTAATGTCCAATAAGTGGGTTTATGCAGAACGAAACAGGTTTTCACGTGTTTTGAGAATTAATGAACATCTGAAACTATAAAAACAAACCCACCTAATTAACTAAAGTTCTGGTCAGGATAAAATTCACCTAAACCTTTTAAAAATCATAGAAAAATATTCCCTAAGGTTTGGTACCTTTGATTTGACCATTGGAACCCAACTTGACCTAAAATAGAGTCTTAGACAGACAATTGCCCTGATTTTAGTTTTTGCATAAATTACCCAGTCAAACTTAGTCAAAACCTAAATCTGACATCAACATCAGATTCCTTGGGTCCAAATTAAGTTTGTACCAAAATTTAGGTCAAATCAGAGATCATATTGACCTAGTTTGCATTTGGTCTAGTCTGATCCTTCTTCTCTCACTTAAACCCCTAGTTTTCAAAATATGCTGCAAATACCCCCTAACTTCATCATCTTCTTCACAAATAGGACCATGCTGCCTTCAGACTCCTAAACCCATCTCTGGAAACCTTCAATCAAGGAGTTCTCCCTGATTTATTGCCCAATCTCTACCAAATTTGGAAAGGAGACTCCAGAGACATTTCCCTAGAATCTAAGCCGCATCTTGGGCTTAATTCCTACTCAAAACCTAATGTGAATCATTTGAAGGATTAGGTGTCTTATTTCACAAAGCTTCAAAGATTCAAAGCTTAGAAAGCTGCCTTGGGGCCTATATAAGGACACCTAAGGAAAAATCATCCTCAGCTTAGTTTGGGGGTCGGTTCGCCCTTCCTTCCCTCTCCCTGACCTCTGTCTCCACCAACTCTGGTGAGCTCCTTCGTCTAGCCTCTTCACTCGCCGTCACAGACAAAAGTTGGCGAGTTTGTCTTCCCCAACTTCTTTTTCTCCTCACGATATGCATAGGAGCCCCTCAGATCCATCTTTCCTCGCTGTTCGCCCCTTGGAGACTTCACCTTCCACGACGTCAGCCGTACCACAACCGGCGCCATCTTCCTCTTTCATCCAATTAGAGTAGGTAGATTAGTTCCCTACGTTAGTTTTCCCTATACAAAAACCATAAAGAACCCCTCGACGTCGATGTTGGCCATCGTCTTTCTCCGCTCAAACCACCTCTTCAGTGAGGTTATTCGCTCACTACACACCTCCATACACCTCGCCAAACCTCCCAAAAGATCCACCGTCCATCCACCATCAAAAGCCCTCTCCTATTTCATCCTCTTGTCCACCCAAACATGCCGTCGAACAACCCACTATCGCATGCCATTCTCCATCATCGCAAGACCTCCACGACACTTCTTGCTCCACTCCACGACCACCACCGCATTCATTGGGCCCCGACAACCCTTCTGAGCTGTTTTAATGTGGCTGAAAGGCCATATTCTTTATTTCAAGTTCTCCTCGTTGCTTCGTCGCCGTGCCATTATTGTCAACATTGTTCTTCGTGTTGTCAACCATGCAAGGCCTAGGTCTTAGCTCCAGGACACGCGGATTCACTCAAGGTTTCTTCCCAGGCACCTTATCGAAGGCTTTAGAACATGTAGCTGCCCCAATTCAGCAAGAGCACCATCTGCTATAGATGCGAGAAGGAGGAGGGACATTTAGTCCCACATCATGCGTGGATATGTCTCTAAGCATGCATAACTTGATTTTCTCAATAAGCCTTATTGCCTTCAAACACATGGGTTGAGGTCCCTCACACTCGTATAGGACCTGACCCGTCTATCACTCCTTGGCTATGACCCCATGCATGCAGCCCTGGACATGGTTATGCATACTCGTATACCCAACTATGGTCCAGATATCTGAAGAGGAGAGGAGGAAGGAAAGAGAGAGAGAGAGAGTGGGGGAAAGGAGGGTTTTGCTCCTGAAGGCTTTGAGCGACACTTAGTCACTAAGAAGGTGAGTTACCCTTTTGCATGAGGAGATAAAGGCAGAAGAGGATAAAGGAGAAGACCTGAAGGAAGAGAAAAGGTAGCAGAAGAAAAGGAAAGAAGAGGAAAGGCTAAGATAGAAGAAGAAGCTAAGGAGAGGCTTAAGGAAGAAGAGAGCAGAAGAAGAATAGAAAATCAGAGGAAAAGCACTGTAGCAGGCGACATTTAAGTCGTCTGACATGATATCCAGATGTCTGATCACTATTGAATTATTTGGTTTAATTATGATATTTGTGATGCATGCTTAGAAGGCTTAGTTGGTAATTTAAATCACCACTTTTTCCTTTTTCTTTTTATCCCAAGATACATTGAGCTTCATTGAATATTTAATGTTTAGATTAGTATTCATTGAATATTGTGCTTAATTTTCTATGGTCATTTATATTTTAATTAAGATTAGTGTATGAATGCAATACTTGCTCCCTGTGTTCGGGCTCGGACTTCATTTATAGATTTTTGAGTTATTGATTTTATTTGGTTGAGAGCAATTTGTCAATTGTACTATAATGCATTTCCCAAACATTGATAGAAAGCCCTATCAACAGGGATGTTTGTATGGACTTACTCAAAGAGTTTAAATAGATCTTCCTCAAGTACCATGGGTTTGGGTTTCCTCTTTCCTTTGGTCAAGGCCCCAGGAAATGGAACCTCTGTTGGTTCCTCTAGGATTGGTTCAGGTTCTAGATTTAGGATAGGAGTGTCCTAAATAACTATCCTAGGGTTAGGCTATGAACTACCCAGCTTAGAGTAGCTAGGATAAGGTGGATCCTGAGTCGATTTGCCACCATGAGTGGTAACAAAAGTAAGACCAACATAGTTTTGGTTCAGAGTTGGCAAAATAGGTGATTGTTGCTGATATCTCGAATATGATGTCGAAGCCTCCATCTCGTCAGGTGATGGAGTAGAAGGGGCCTAATATACATAGTGGGATTGGCCCTGATTCAGGTTCATAACGTGCCTCTGGTTTGGCATGTTATTCGAATTCGGCAGAGGTTGAGATGGAAGTGCACAAGGCTGGTGAGACCCAGCCATCTGTGCAAGCTGATTTTGAACATCTGCAATCTCATCTTTGTGTTGTTTCTACATAGCTACATTGGTAGTTTGGTTGTCAGCCAGGGCTTGTAGAATCAAAGTCATATGATCTTACCTTGGTGGCCCAGAATGGTAATTAGGGTTAGGCCTAGGCTGAGTGGGCTGATATGGGCATGGAGCCTGTTTTCGGGGCTAGAATTAAGATCTTGTGTTCTGATTATTTCCTCACCACATAATGTTTGGATGATTGTGCCACCCAAAGTTATAGGTGTTAAAGAATGGATCATTCTAGATGGAGTGGAGATCCTCGCAGGTCTGAAGAACTCCAGAAAAGTCAGAGTATGAGGGTTCAGAGTTCCCCCAACTAGAGTTGGTGGGTTCGGAGTTTCCTCTGAAATTGGGATCAAACGAGGGTGAATATGGGTCCATCCCCTGGTGAGTGTGGTGGTAAATGTTATGCATAGCCTCCCTACCTGGGGCCGGTTGTGCATACGCATTTTGCTGAGCGATGGTGGTTCTCTGTAGATGTCAAGCCAAGTCATTCACTATTTTATCAATGATTGAGACCTTATCCAAGCAACTCACTACCAACTCCAAATCAACAGATGCAGATAGGCCTCGAGTCTCGTGTGCCCCTCGCATGTTTGCCATTGCACGGGTTATCATCCGGTTGAACACACCTAGTGATTCATTGTTTATGGAGTTCTTGCACATGCTCTTGAGAATCTCCCAAACTTTATCTTCATGTTCACCCATTATGCTTCCACCACAGGTTGCATTGACAAAGAGCTTGATGTTTTCATGGAGCCCATGGTAAAAAGATTGGACTTGTTTCCACTTAAGAACTCCGTGATGGGGGCATTTCCGTATGAGATCCAAAAATTGGTCCCACGCCTCATGAAGTGGTTCTCCCGCATTTTGCGAGAAGTGCATGATTTTGTGCCTTAAAGCATTCATTCGACCAACTGGGAAGAATTTTAGCAGGAATTCAATTTGGAGTTCCCCCCATGTGTTGGTCGAATGGGTCAGAGTCTGAAACCAATTGGCAACTTTATCCATGAGAGAGAAGGAGAACATCTTCATGAGCAGAATGCCTTGATTCCGAATAGGTGCACTGAACGTCTAGTCAAGATGTTTTAGCTTCTTGATGTGCTGGAAAAGATCTTCAAAGTTCAAGCCATGGAATTTTAGGACACATCAATCAGAATAGGCTTGAGTTTTGCATCAAGCCCTCCAGTTGGGATTTGTACATTGGGCTCGATCTCTACTGCAGTGGGATTGTAGTGATCGCGTATCTGAGGATGCGGCGGTGGATTTATGTATGCATGGAATAGATCATTAAGGCATTGTAGTTGATTATGGAAATCGGGTTCTTCTTCGTGATTCTCCATGGATGCAGATGGAGATCTTGGCTCAGAAGTAGATGATTAGGAAGAGATGTCAACTTGGTCGGGTGGTAGCATAAACAAGCGGGTCGAGGCTTGGCCTCAATGAGAGTGGACTGCTAATGGAGGCCTCAAGGTTGGTCTTAAGGACCTCCTCCCGAGCATGCACTAAAGAGCCAGATGAGGGACAAAATGTGTGATGCACCCAATCGAGGCACCCAAAAACCTTTGGATGACTAAGTGTTCACCGTGTGATATCGGTGTTTAAGATTGATACGTTGTAGTACAGACCAAAATCGCTCGTCAACAAATACAATTTATTACTAAAATTTAAGTCTGAGGTCAAACGCAAGGAGCAAGTATTGCATTCACACACTAATCTCAATCAAATATAAATGAGCACAATTAATGATAACAATTACTCAAAACTAATATTCAATGTAGCACATGAGTATATCAAGATTCTAATGAGGCAAAAAGATATCTAAGACAAAATAATGGTGATTTGAATCACCAATTATTAGCATAGATATATATAATAATTACTTAATGATCTAAATAAATGCACAGGGCCTCAAATAATGCCACAGTCTTTTCAACCAAGTCAGACATCAGCTCAGATGACCAGACGACTTAAGTTCAGCTCTGCTACAGTGCCTCAAAGAGGCTTCTTCTCTCCAGTGTCTTCTTCTTTCGCCATTCTCTTCTTCTTTCTTCTCTTAGCTTTCCTTTCTTCCTTCCATACAGCTAAGTGTTCAACCAACACACAGAGGAGCAAAACCCACCCTCCCCTACTCTATCTCTCTTTCTCTCTTCCTCCTCTTCTCTTTCACTGAAACCAGGTAATCGGGTATTTGGGTCAAGTGCGTACCCAGGTATAGGGCTACAGGCGTGGGTTGCAGCCGAGGAGTGAAGGCAGTAGGCAGGTATACGGGTCATGAGTGCAGGTGTGAGCGGGGACCTCATCCCCAGTGTCTACGGCAAACAGCCCTCTGCACAAAAAAAATTTATGCCGCTTCATTCACTCCAAATCTCACGATGTGGAACTATCGAGTTACCTTTCCTCGTATGTAGCTGTGAAGATGAAATCTCTCCTAATTGCGAGTGCAGCTGCTCCCCTTCCTTCCATTTGAGAAACTGGACGCCTGGAGTTGTTAATTCCACAACACCTGGGTGCAGCTCCTAGTGAAGAATAGGGCCGTGACTTGATGAATACGGCCAAAGAATGTGATGCGACGGCAGAGCTCTGGTAGGGGACTTGAAATCAAGAATACGAGCACTAAGCCCCAATTAGAGTGCTCAAAAGATTTTCCATGGTGAGGTGAACTCAGTGGTGGTGGTTAGGGAGCATGTGGTGGTCGGAGGATGTGTATTAGTGATGGAGGTGAAGCATGAAGGTGGGTTTGTTCGGTGGCAGTTGTGAGTGGGTGAAAGGATGGAATAGGTGAGGGGTTTTGATGAGTGTGATGTAGCGGAGCTTTTAGGAGAGTCGGTGAGGCTTTTAGAGGTGTGGAGCATGCAGAGGACCTCATCGAAGGTTCGACCGAAGCAGAGGATGAAGGTGGGTTGCGACGGTTGTCAAGGGATGTTTTTGGGTTTTTGGATATGGGATTTAACCTAGGAAACTAAGGAGACCTAGCTAACCTATTCTAATTGGACGAAAGGGAGGAATCCGCGTCGGTTTTGGCATGTTGACGACGGCAAAGATGAGATCTCCTTTGAGGTGGATGGCGAGGAAGAGGGGTTTTGAGGGGCACTCGCCTGTATTGCGAGGCACGGATGAATGAGATGAAGAGGAATCCGCCAGCTATTGTCCATGATGGTGGACGAGGAAGGAGGCTAGAGAGGCTCGCCAGAGCTCGCAGAGGATCTCAGTCGGAGAGGAGGGAAGAAGGAGAGATACCAGTCGAGAACAAGCTCAGGAACTCAACCATGCAACGGAGGTCTATTTATAGGGCTCAAGGAGGCCTTCCAAACTTTGAAACAAAGCTTGGAGCTTATGCAAAAGTAGGAGGCCCAAACCTTCAAAAGGATCACACAAGCTTTGGAGTAGGATTCAGAGCCTCGTACATGGCTCAAATGGAAGGCAACTTCCTCAGGAATTCCCCTTTCTATTTTAGGAGAGAATCATCAATCAATCAGGGATAATTCTTTAATCAAAGGTCATTGGTGAAGTAGGTTTAGGATTTGAAGGCAGTAGGGACCTGTTGGTGAAGAAGACGACAAAGCTGGGTGGCTATTTGAAAAGAATTTGAAAGTTAGGGGCATGTCTGTAAAAGAAATACTTAGACTGGACCAAATGCAAACTAGGTCAAGATGATCACTGATTGGGCCTAAATTTTGGTACAAACATAATTTGGACCAAAGAAATCCAATGGTACAGTTGGATTTAGGTTTTGGCCATGTTTGACTAGTTAAATTGCATAGAAACCTAAATTAGGGCAACTGTCCATCTGAGACTCTATTTAAGGTCAAAATTGGTTCAGATGGTCAAATCAAGGATGATAAACCCTAGAGAATACTTTTAAATGATTTTTAGGGGATTTAGATGAATTTTATCTTGACCACAACCTCAATTAATTAAGAAGGTCTATTTTTAGGGTTTTAGACGTCATTTAATTCTTGAAATGCGTGAAAACCTATTTCTATCTGCATGAACCTATTTGTTAGAAATTTATGACCTTTAATTAACCCCTGAGAAACTATGCGGTTATTCTACATTCATGATAGGATGGTAAAATTACAGTTTTAACCCTAGTTTCTTGTTATTCTCTTAGAAAGGATCTGCAATGAATTACTGTCTTCTGACGGTTATGTAGGAGCATTTAGTGATGGAATATGACTAAATAAAGCTAGATATTGCTGATGATGACGTTATCATCACTAAGGAGGTTTGAGGCGGATGATACCACTTGATCAGAAAGTCACTCACCCGAGAATTACTTAGGTAGCCAGGAAGGCAGAGCCCTACAAAGACCCCTATGCGGTAGAGCATCCCCATGGGTTACAGGGTTTCCCCACCCAACCTTCCTTGTCATAGAGAATCCAAGTAGACCGAAATGAGCAAGTTTAGCCCCTAGGTCTACCAATTTTACTCTTGAATTTCAGTTGAACTTTAGAATTAATAGTGATTTGTGACCTAATTTGATGGTTGGTTAACTTGCAAAGTGGGTCAACTTCACCTAACCTATCCTAAAGTTTAGGATGAGTTAGGTAAAGAACCCAAAATCACTCTAAGTGGTTTGCAAATAGGTTATTAAGTCCTAAAGTTTAGTAATTCAAGTGATTGTTAGAGCCTTCTTTTAGAGTTTGCTTGATCAGATAAATTCAATTAAGGCTTAGGAGGCGCAATGTAGGAAATCACTTTTCTTTTCAATCAAGCAACTGTGTTTTCCTGAAACCTTAAAATGGAAACCCTAATTTGGCTCTATTTTCCAGGTTTAATTCTTTCCAAAATTGGTACCTAAGTCTCAATCAAGAATGTGAATAGCCCTAGGCAACTTAAGTCCCTACTAGGTGCAGATATCTGGATAAGGATTTCTAATCAAATTAACCAAATTAGGTAACTCTGCTGGTTAATTCTATGAAAGAATGCGAGTTGATCCTAATTGATTTTTCTTTTTACTTCTTTCCAGATATGAAGGGCTTAAGAAGGAAACGTGATTACCTACACTGGAGTGGTTGTTGTGTGGTTGATCTTCTCCCATGTACCATGCAAAATCACCACAAATTAGGTAAAGCAAGTTAGTATCAAATTAGAATTGTAATCAGTGATTTAAACTGCACGTTGCTCCCCAGCAACGGCACCAAAATGTTGGTGCATAATCATCGAGCGTTAAGAGATGTACGTTGTAGTACACTTAACAAAAACACAACAACATTCAAACTTAGACAACTCAAAATCGATGTGAGTCTGAGGTCATTCGTAGGGAGCAAATTAATAATTCAATCCACTAATCACAATAGCAAGAGAGATATTCAAGAATAATCAAAGTGTTGCTCAATGTATACATCATAATACTATACCAAAAAAATTAGGATTCAAAGTGCAAAAAGATGGGGTTAAAATGGTGGTTTGAACCACCAAATTAACCCTACAAGTTGAGCTCCAATTAACTTAAATAAATGAACAGTACTTCCAATCAATTATCTTAGCAATATCTGAATCAGTCAACAGAACTAAGGCACAAATTCCTTAACAAAATACCAGTAGAACCACACAAGGCACAAGGGCCTTGCCCCGAACCTCATAGGAACCAAGGCACAACAGCAATATAAAAGAGTCACAAGGGTCTCGTAGGCTAAGTATTAAGAGATGAGAGGGAGGGCATGAATCCTGAGGTAACAAAAACCCCCTCCTCCCTCTCAGAGTTTCCTTCCGCAGAACCAAGTTGGTCCCGGATAACCAGGTAAACAGATCCATCCTAGAACCACAAACGTAATCGCAGGTGAGGGCACATGCACAAGCTTGTGTGAGTGCGCAGGAATTTAGGCATGTGTGGGGACCTCACCCTCTAGTGAGGGTGATTTCATATGCGAAAAGATTTGAGTTGAAAACCCATTGTCGTAGTGAGTAGAAATCCTTTAACCAGATAAAATTTATAATCAAAATTCCAAAGTGAGTCTTGGGTTGAACACAGGGAGGCAAGCATTTGGTTTTGAAATCTACACTTTCAATTTTATTTCTTTTTGTTATTTTTATCTTTTGTAATTTTTTCCAATTTTGATAAGGCAAGAGATCAGGTCAAAATAATTTCTATCTAATCTACTAGCAAAGAGAGAGAACGAGAGAAACAATCACATATATATCTAACCAATTGCTTGCTACAGATAAGAAAGCGGAAAACCACTACAAAAGCGATAAAGTTAGAGAGAGGTGAGAAGAGTCCCCCTCGATGGTCGCTTGGAGGACGGCTTGCTCTGACATCTCCTGGATGAAGATGGTGCAAAGTTGGAGGAAGGAGAATAGTGGTAGAGGAAGGAGGATTGGGTAGGATGGCGTCGTAGCGAGGGTCTTCTTCTGGAAGGTGGTAAGAGGACGACCACGGGAATTCTCTACGAATGGGGTTGAGAGGCAGGAACAAATGTTGGTTTTCTACTCTAGAGGAGCATCCTAGCCTTTGGACAAGCTCTCTCTAGAGCCTTGGAGGTGGTGAGGGAGAGAAAGGAGGAGATGAAGAAGAATGAGAGGGGTAGGAGTCCTTTTATAGTGGAGGAAAGGATCTATTTCGTACATAGGATATTTAGTGACAGCCATAAACATCACTGAAGATCCACCAAAAGTGTTGCTAAAGCTCTAGCTCACACGTGGCACTCACGTGCATTCTCCGTGCATCCGTTGGCGCTCACTGCTTCTGCATACTCGCTGCTGCATGCACCCATGCACTGCGTGCGTGCGATGGTGCATGCGTGCCCATGGGCGACCTAGATAGCACCACGTGGCACAATATGGGTTGTCTATCTTCTTTCCTTTGTAGGCTCTAATGCAGAAGTCAGATTGAGTCAATTTTCATGTCATTGGACTATGATCGTCGGCCTGAATCCATCTATGTAGTTTGACTTATTGTTTGAAGCCCCAAATTGTGTCACTTAATCCCTTAGCTGTTGATCATCCTCAGATTGCATAAGGTGCTATGGGACTCCGATCAAGATGATTTCAGAGGTGTTGGACTTCGATCATCATCTTGGTTAGATCCATACGAACGGATCCTCAATCTGAGGCTCCAAATTAAATCCCCTTATCTCCTGGCCATAAAAGGATGCAATTAACATAAAATTTATACAGACTACTCTAAATGCAGAATGGTGCATGCTATGCAATATTTACAACATGGAATGCATATCTAAGCTTATAAACATGCATAAATAGGCAGTTTATCTTAATTAAATGCATCTTTATCATACCCCCTTGCCTATCTTTTGTCAGTCCCTAGCAAAATCAAGCTAAATGATATGCATAAAAATAGAATTAGGATCTGATTTCTTAGGCATGATTTGGTGATTACATTTAGAAAATTTCAACTAAGGACCTAATTACAAAACTCTACAGTGCTTGGGTGTTTGCTAAAATGTTGACCGCCGAAGTCCTTGCCTTATTTTGAAAAGGAAAGATACTTTCTTTTCATTTTTCTTCTTTTCTAATTTTTTTGGAATTTTGAGTTTAAGGTTTCAAGGTAGCTTTCTACGGCTACCCAACCCACCTAAGACTCGAAAAGAACTTTAAGTTCTAAGAGTCTTGTAAAAGGTGATAGACTCACTGGGCGACTGTTAAAACAAACTTTAGGTTCTACAACCGTAAATGACCTTAAAAGTTTCAGCCTAAAGGTTTATCTTTCCGATTGATAGATTTCTCCCTACTTTTTTTTTATTTTTTACGGGATCAACAAAACGGTGAACCCAGTGTATATCTCCCTGGTTTATTCTACTTCCCTGCTTCTTCCCTAAGTGTTTTGGGAATTATTTATGCATTTTTGTGGCCTGGGCTAACAACCGACCGATGAGCTGTTACCACCGACAACTTGCCAGCCATACATTTTCTATGACGTGTGGCTTATTTTATTTTATTTTTTTCTACTTTTTCTATTTTCTTTTTCTTTAGTGGGTATTTCTTTTTCCCCCTTTTTTTATATAAGTAGGTGGCTTGCCTAATCTAAGATTTACTTAAAGGTAGCAAGAAGAGGATGGTCGTGTGGCTGAGCACTGGATGACCGGCAGATGAGTTGTTACCACTGACAACTTGCCAGCCATAACACCCTAGAAGGTTCATTAGCTACCCAATTTTTATTATAATCATTGAGGAGAGAGTTAGTGCAAAATGTGTGGAGATGATTTAGACTTAAAGTCCCCTCAAATCAGAGGGTTGGTTGATAAGTCAGTACTTATCACCCTAATTTATTAACCAGGTTAGAATAAAATTACTTGACGAGGACTCGAGACCAAATCCACATTTTAGTGAACACCCAAGCTGATTAAGCTTGAAGACTTGAAGAGTCTATGTATTCAGGGCCTTAAGTATCGTCTCCTAAAGTTAATAACTCTTAATGCCCAAGTTATCTTCTCCAAATTCTAATTCTAATTTTTTTCTTTTTGAATTTTTATATTTTTTTAAATAAAAAAAATTCCATGGAGCTAATAAAATAATTTCAAGATTAAGTATCCACCCCCCATTCCTAAATGATGGAAAGTCCTCATTGTAAAAATAAAGACATGAAAAGGGTGGAATAAATAGAATATCACTTGAATTTCATGGTAATCCAGTCGGCTCCACAGAGAGAAAGGAGTATACACACATGCTAAGTTTATTGCCTTTAGCTAGCCATAATATACAAATAAGGAAGAAATTAAGAATTCACAAGTGTGGGTTGGGTTGGAAATAAAAATATTGATTGCAGGACTTGCCAATAGATGTCCACAAGTGTGGACTAGATTATGGTGCAGACCCATACCCCAAGGTCGAGTAGTTCTAAGGTTCTGGATGAAAATCACCTAGAACCGAAGATTGTTGTGTTTGCGGGGCCGGGCCTATGGTTTGGTGGTGTGCAACACAAGTCTGAAATGTCGCACAATGGGTAGATCTGATTTACTATGTTCATATGGCCACTTTGAGTTTATCTCAAAAAGATAGTCAATTGTTGTGTACCTGGGTTGCACATCCTCAATGTCAAAATTATCATAAGGGTCCTGGTAAAAGGTATGTGGTTTGAGGTCAACAGGAACCCTAAAATGCAAAATTGTATTTTCCTCAGAATTATCCTCCCAGATTTTAACTTCCAAAATACTATCCTCCAAGTTCAAGTGTTTAGTTTCTGGGACCTCAAGATCATTGTACACCCCATCTATAATATCCAAGTTTAACATTTGTGGTTGAATCAGAACTGTCTTGGGTACAATGATTTCCAAATCAAAATTGTAATCAATCCCTTCAGTGTGTGGTTGAGGGATGGGGCTATTGATTGAATCTTTGAGTAAATCAGGATTCAAATACTCCAAGTTAGCCCCAATAGGATCACATTGTTCAATGATCGGGCTATCAAATAGTTCATCAGATTCATCAAGCTCATTTGTCTCACTAAAACCATTTTCTTTGAGCTCAAGTGAGACCTCGCCTATAGATTCTTCACCCTTACAATCAAAGAATTCTTGATCCTCATTTATATATGCCACAAAATCATATCTTGTTCCTTGGTCTAAAGAGACATATTTTTCCTTGCTCCCTGGCTCAAGGATCTTGGTGAGAAAATCAATTTATCCTTAATGGGTTGCTTTAGACCAACCTAGTCATCCCTAATCTCAGAAAATGTGCCCCCACCCTGATAGGCACCTAAGCGGGTTCCAACATTGGCTCTCTTGAAGGGGGTTCATCCTAGGAATCATACCAAGATTGGACTAAGGCAACCACAAATTTCATCCACAATCTTGACAACTTCCCAAGTAAAAACTCACCTGGGCCCTTATCCTTAACATCATGGAGCGAATCCAATAAAGAATTATTAAGTTCATCAATCATTTTGATCATAGGCTCCAATGCTTCAATGCATGGTGTTGGTTGAGCTTCTAAAGATTGTATGGTGTTCCTGAAGTTAGCCAACACCCTGTCTTGGACCTGGTTTACCTAAATTGAATGATTCTATTCAGGGTTGGGTGGGTTTGGGTTAAAACTAAGGTAGTCAAGAAATTGAGGTTCTTGGGTTCCTCCTTGATAGTAGGTCATTTCGGGTTATTCAATGAGAGGTGGTGACCTATATTCAGTATAATCCTGGGGAGGGTAGGTTGTATAATCATCATATGCTTCTTGATTGTAGATCGGGTTGGTTTGTTCATAGGAGGGTGGTGATCTATAATCAATGTAGCTCTGGGAAGCATAATAGTCATGATCATGATGTCTAGGGTTAGGTCCTGGACTTTGAGGTCTGGAATCATATCCCCAATCAAAGTTATCCTGACTAGTGGATGGGTAATCATAAGTCGAGTCGGGAGAGCAATCATTTTGAGGATAAGTGGTGTTAGGAGGGTAGGATTGGAACTGTGTGTATGGTGTGGAATAATACATGATGAAGTAGGACGGAAAATAGGGGAAGAAAGGTGTCCTGTAGTGCAATCAACCAAACCTATCCTTAGGTGGGTATCCTAAAGACCTATAGACTCCCAAGGCCTGTCTTGAGATGAAAAAATGATTTGATCTACTTCTATCTGGTCAATCCAACAAGTTAGAGGGAGGAGTTGGGGAGAAGGCTCCTCCATTAGCTTGTGCCGCTAGTTCCTTTGATACCCCCCAACCACGGTCGTTTGACACTACTCCCCTAGCTAGACATCAAATGGACTAGTAGAAGTAGATTAATAAAAAAAAATCTCAATTGGAGTCCTAAAGAGCGAATTAATCCGTAAGGCCAACGTCTAATCAGTTTTAGTTAAGCTTGGGAGGATTGTGCTCTTGGAATGTGATGGGCCCTTTAGATGGGTTGTGCCCTTAATGATCAATTAAAATGTGTGTGTGTGCACAACCAGGGTTTTCAAACAAGGTTATTTTATGATGTGTCTTTTAGGATTTAACCTTGTTTAGTAGTTTTTAGGGTTTAATATTTAGGTTTGTTCAATCAGGTGATTGCACAGCAATCATAGGCCCTAATTCACCTGAATTAAGGTAGAACCTAGCTTAACATGGGCATTCTGCATGCATATACATCGTACCTTGCATCCTAGATGATTTATATCTTTTATAGATAATAATGTGCTATTTGAGAGGTATTAATAACTGTAGGTAATTCAAGACTTATGGATCTATTTGGAATGACAACAAGAGTCCAATGCTTCCAAAAGCGCATTAATCAGACTCCCATAGCACCCTAGGGAATCCGCAGAAGAAGCAGGAGCCAAGGGGCAAATTGGAGAATATCTGGACCTTAGATGACAAATCCAACTACACGGATGGATCCAAATCGATGTTCATAGTCCAATGGCATATAAATCAACACAATTGGAGGCCTACATCATGAGATACATAGAGAAGAAGATGGACAACCACGACGGTGCCACGTGGTGCCATCACAGCCGCCCCTCACTGCACCCCAATCTGGGAAGGAAAGCCATAGGCCGTTGGATTGTCATCCAGTGGCCGCGATGCATCCAAGTTGCCTGCCTCCAGCCACCTCATCAAGGGAGAGCGAGATCTTGATCATTGGATTTCCATACAACAAGTGAGGGCTATTGCACAGGATTTGGAAACCACAACAATCCGCATGCGTAGTGATGCAAAAAATCACGTGATTTGTAATTAGGGTTTTTAAGGTCGTTGTAACATGTGAATTCGCATACGCTTTTAAATTTATATTCCTAGATAGGGGAGTATCTAGGGTCATCCAAGGAGGCCAAATGTTTGGAAAATTAAATCCTTTGCTTGGAAATCGAGCTCAATTTTCTTTTTGGTGTTTTATATATATTATTTTTATAGGTTTTGAAATAACGGCAATACAAATTTTGCTGATAGCGGGAAAACAACTACTACCTATTTCAATAAAGCTAACCCTAAGTGATAGGTAGAGCCTCTCCCTAAGCTCACCTTAGGCACGTGGAGGCCTAGAATAATTAGGGAGAGGGAGTGAAACAATTGCTAGGCAAAAATTGTGAAAAGCTATGCAACAAAAATTGAAAGAAGGCAACTTGAATTAAAATGAACTTGTTCTACACAAATCTCATAGAGGAAAGCTTCTAATCTACTTGAAATGCAAGAAGATAAAAACACAAATCCTCTAAATGAAATGGTGAAGAAGATGATGGCTTCTTGCTCCAAGCCTGGTAGCTCCCAAGCTTGAAAAGAGTCCTCCAACTCCTTCTTGAGATGCATCTCCAAATGATGTCCTCCAAGGTGGTAGCTACCACCTTCAATTCTCCTCCTCAAGGGTGGGTGTCTACCCTAGGTCTTTCTCCTTTGCTTGGCCGTCCTCCTTGAAGTGGAATAGCCCTCCTCCTTGGAGTGGCCTAAGTTGAAGAGAGTAGGGAGAAGGCACCAAAGGGGCTAGTTATGTGCCCCCTTAATCTTCTTCTCTACTCCTTCTTCCTGGCCATAGGTGTAGGTGGGTATAGGTAGAATAATACACTAATGGAGGATGGTTTGCATGGTGGTGGGTAGCGGTCTTTTTATAGGGTAGGATGAGGGGTTAAGGTGACTCTTGAAATAGACGGCTAAGATGGGAGGATGGAGGTGGTTAGGTGATCCTAGGGTTAAGGATGGCTGGCGCCACCTAAGGGTTGTAAGGGGGGTAGTTATGGGTGGCAAAGGGACACCTAAAAGTGGTGCCAACCATGGAGAGGTGCCATGGGTCGGTGCCAACTTCTAGGCTTCTAGAAGGGGGTTGAGGTGGATGGTTGAGATGCCTTGGAGGGGTTATGTGTAGGGTGGATATGGGTGTTGAGGTTGGTGCCAAAAGGGAGGTAGTTAGGGTTGGTTTTGGCACCAACTTTAGGTGTATTTTGGTGGTTAGTTGAGGGGTGAAAGGTGGTGAAGAGGTGGCGCCAAATTTTAGTAGAGGTGGAGCTAGCTTAAGTAGGCTTAGTTGGACTTGGAGTGGTAGGTTATGTAGGTGGAGTTAGTGTTAGGTTTTTGGTACCATGGAGGTGGATGCTAGTTAAGCTAAGCTAACCTAGCTTAGCTAGCAATAGAGTAGAGGAATATGCATGTGGAGCTTAGGGTTTGAGGAGAGGAGCTGAGGAGGAGAAGCCTAGAGCTAAACTGGAGCTGGCAACTGCTAAAGAGGGTGGCATGGAACTACTCTAGCTGGCTTAGCTTGCTAGTTCTTTGCTAGCTGCTAAGCCAAGCTAAAGTAAGCTGGCTTCTACCATAATGAGCTGAGGTGAGCTGGGTCCGGTGCTCCGTGGGTGGATCAAGCTGGTTAAGGCAATTAAGGTAGCTTAGCTCAACTAAGTTTAGCTAAGTTGAGTCCCCGGGAGCTGGACTTAAGCTTCTTGAGCTGGGATGAATTCATCTTCAGCTGGCTGGAGTTGAGTGGAGCTGGATGTAGCTGGATCTGAGTTGGGGTGAACTCTAGCCAACTCAGCTGAGCTAGCTAGAGCTCCTTATGGACTAGTGGGAGCTGAGATGAGCTAGACTTAACTAAGTTGAGTTGGATCTAAGCTGACTTGAGCTAGGGTGAGCTAAGATGAGCTCTCTGGAGCTGCCATTCAGCTGAGATTAGCTAAATGGAGCTGGGATGAGCTAACCCTAGTCCAAGTGAGCTAGGTTACAACTATGGTGAGCTGGATTAAGCTGAGTTCTAGCTAGTCTGAGCTCCTCCTTCACCATTTGCCTTCTTGAGTGCTATGGTTTTAGGGATCTGTATATCTGTTCATCCCTAACACTCACAAAAACACATCAAAAAGATAATAAAAAATGCAATGCTTGCCTAACCTAATTAACGCCTAAATGCAGCCCAAAAGCCCGTTTGCAGAGTAAAATCCTAAGAGCTAGGTTTGTTTTAATGCATAAGAATGATGATAAACTGACGTTTATCATGTAGCGCAGTAGAGAGCACACTTAACAGCCAACGTGCGATGCGGGTTTCAGTTGCGATGTGGGAGTCGGCCACGCGCAGATGAAATTCAACTGCAGTATCTTCATCCGGTAGTGGAGCGGCAAACACATGGCAGGCATAGGAGTGTCGGATGAAGATGTGCGTGATAATGCATGCCTTAGGAATCAGAGGGTGTTGTGCACGATTTTTAAGTAGTCCAATCGAGAGATCGGATGACTGATAAAGCTTAGGAAGATGAGGCATGGATTAAGGGTGAGCGATGGGTGGGCGAGCGAAGGCCGTCGGATGCAGATCCAAGGATGCATAGTGCAGCACGTGTCAGCACCAGATTAAACCATGGATGGAAGAAGGATTTGGAAGGCTAAATCAGGACCGATGATCTCCTGATCAATGGATCTGATTAATCTGAAGCCTTTGCACAGAATTAAGGGCTCAAATACCCTAAATGCCCTTCACAAAAGCCGTAAAATGAGGCCTAAGGGTCCCCTTTGAAAGCCATTCCTTAGTTTCTTCTTCCTCTTTCTACAAATCCTCCCCCTTCTTCTTCCTATCTTCTCTGCATCCGTCTTTGCATCTCCGTTTGAAGTATCCATTGGGCCACCCTGATGGATCGTTGCTGCTCTTCCCAACCTCTCTAGAAGGCCACCACAAACCACCCGTGGTGCTCTTGTTTTGTTACATAAGTAGTTTATGTTTATGTTAGAATTTTTTTAGTTAGATGTATGCAAGTCATGTTCAAACTCTCTGATTGATATATATACTATGATATTTTGTCTATAATTTAGTAATTATATTTGGAACAAATGCATGAGATCAAAAGTGCTTACTACCTCCCCGTGATGTATCGGGACTCACCAGTTCTGTTAATTTATTTGCTCGAGACGTTTTTCATGCTATACTACAACACGCACTTCTTTTACGCGATCTATGCCCCAGTCAAATTAGCACCGTTGCCAAGGAGGCACGGAGACTTTTGATTTCATCTCTAATATAGTATTGTTATGTGTAGGTAGAAGGACACGAAGCAGCGAATGAGGCAAACGGGGAGTTGCGAAAATTAGGTGCACACATTCTTATTAGAAACTTTACCATAAATTAAGTGTAATATTTAAAATTCAATAGCTATGTTTTTGATGCTTCAAAAATCATGAAATTCAAATTGGTACCAAAATTTCAAATTATCTTTCCAACGCCACCTTTCCCAAAATGAAAATTCCTTCTGTGGAATTTTTAGAAATTCGTGGAGTACATACTAGTCAAATTGCATGAAAAAAGAACTTTTATAAACTTTAGAAATCAATTCTAACTATCTTACAAATCTATTTTACTCACGATTTGTGAGGTTTGAAATATAATCAAATTATCTTTCATTATGATATTTTTACAAAATTGTTGTAGCATATTTGATATTATTTCTAATAGAAAAACCAACTTGGGGTCTAAATCCCAGATTTAGCCCCTGTTTGTTAAAAATTCATAACAAATTGTTGGAAAAAGTACAAATTTTGGAAAAATAATCTCTGAATGTTTTATTGAAAAAGAAATCTCCTTGCCAAGTTTCAAATCATTTAGATTCCATCTTACTTTAAAGTATACATTTGAATTGTGGTCTTCAATGTGAAAAAGAAATTAGAAGTGCATGAGCCAATAGGACCACATTGACTAACTTGGACTCCAACGAGTCCAAGGGTTATTCGATGAGGCAAGTCACCTTATGGACCACCCACCATGTACTAAATTAGAGAAGCAGGTTAAAATTCATGAAAATATATCAAATAACCCACATTTGGCTTGAGACTACTGGGTAGCTCCAACCTCTCCTGCAAAACTCGGTGTCTAAGCTTGCGAGGTAGTGTCAAACAACTACTGCTGTGGGGTAACAGAACTGGAGGCGAAAGCCACAGGAAGAACACTCCTCGTAGTCCCCTTGTAACCAAACTAGGTGGGTTACCCTGAAAGGCAGGAATTCCTTACAGTCAATCTTTCGCCGAATTTTTTTAATAACACAAACTTAAACAAAAGATCCGGTTATCTGATCTAAAGGACCACTCTGATTAACAAGCCTTTAGCCTTGTTCTGCTTGACTGCACCAACCCTTTGAGTTAGTGTATGCAAGGAAGAAGGTCGTTAGGACCTAAACTTGTGGGGCCTTAGGAGCCGAACCCAAGGTGGCAAGGGCGACTCACACCCAACCTTTCTTCTCAACCTTCTTCCACTCGATTAGCCAAGATGAGTAATCCTAGTCCTCGAGTTGGTCAGGACCCCCAGAATCAGGACCCAATGGCTCGTCTAGAAGCCAGGGTTGAGGAAATAGAACCGAAATACAAGTAGAGCATTGACAGGATTCTCACAATACTTGATAGGGTGCAGCATCCACCACGTAGAGAACAACTGCGGGACTTCTACAATCCGGCGGCAACAATTATAGAACCTCAAGTTTGGATTCCCATAGGAGGAGACGCATTCGAGTTGAAGTTGAATATCATAAGTCTGATTCAGACTCATTTTCGTGGAAACTTGAATGAGGATCCCTTCTAGCATATCGAAGATCTAAGTCGAATTACAGAGTTGGTTCGACCAAAAAAATGTAGATATCAGCATTGTTTGCATGAAGCACTTTCCTTTTTCTCTAAAGGATAAAGCTGCTTATTGGTTCAAGACTATCAGGAGGCCAATTGGAGCCTGGGAGGAATTACGTCGCGAATTCCTCCAAAAGTTCTTCCGGATTGGTCTAATAAATGCTATTAGGCGAGCGATCACGACCTTTGCCCAATGCCCTAGAGAGAAGCTGCATGACGCCTTGGACAGATTCCATGATCTTCTCAGGAAGTGCCCACACCATGGTGTACCCAAATGGCACGCCGCTCAAGTCTTTTACCATGGGCTGGATGACACACATTGGTACCTTGCCGATGCATCTAGCGGTGGGAATTTCCTCGTGAAGGATGAGAATAGCGCATTTGAACTATTCAAGTCCTTAGTAGAGAACTCGATGAATGCTGCCTCAATGAACCAGTTCCAGTGACCTAGACAGTAATGAGCCAGTGTCCACAAAGTTCAAGCTGAGTCTACCCGAGCCGACATGGACATTATCACCAAAGAGCTGGACAAGGTGGGTCTACTTGATAAGATGCTTGATGAATTAATGTGAGCGAGATCTAGATCTTCTGCCAGCACTGCTCCATCTTACTCCTCTCAAACATCCCGAGCTCCCTCTACTCGTACATATTCGTTCAATCGAGACATTTTCTCTCCATTTCCGCAGGATCCTACGTACCAGGAACTCGTGAACAATGTGGATCTAGCACCGTACAATCAGGGTTACACACCACATGATGATGCAAGTGCATATTCCAACCGAAGATGTCAATGCTATTCAAGGTTACGATTGACAACCTATATTCTGAGAGATATAACCCCGGTTAGCACTAGCATTCCATTTTCACCTATTTTGGTAACCCACAGAGACTGAGTCAAACTCCACACTACCAAACCAGACAATACAGGAATGTGCACAACACGTATCCTAGGCAGCAACCATTCCCATCTCAGTAGCAACAAACACACTCTATCTATCAGCAGTTGCACCAAGCTACCAACTACCCTCCAAAGCGGGCCGACCCTTTGGAGTCTCTGAAGGACGAATTGCAAGCATCAATTCAAAAATCTACTCATGACAACCAACAAATATTGAAGGCAATGGCTGACCAAATATAGAGCATACAGAACATGCAAAACCAGATGATGCAGGAGCATAGATCACAGGGAGCTTTGCCCTCCCAACCTATCCTAAACTTAATATGTGTGTAGAATCAGGGCACCCCACCTAGATTCCAAGCACCACAGGGGTAGGCACATGCTGTTTTGGAACCACCTCCCGCACCACCTGTTATGGGCTTGATCAGCCACCCCTGTTGCCAAACCCTATGTATCCAGACCAACCCGCTCCTCTGCCCCTTCATGGACAGCATGCTGATGCAAAAGCTGTCACCTTAAGGAGCGGAAAGAGTACGCAGGACCCGCTACCTAGGCAAGCTGGTAATGATTTTTCCTATGCTCTACCACAAGATGGCTCACAACCCTCTTCCTTTCACAAGCCATCTTCATTAGATAAAGGAAAGAAGCCCCTAGGCCCTAAAATTCCCATCCCTTTTCTCGCATCCCTAACTTGAGATTCAACATGGAAAAGGGATACATGGAATTTTGAGGACCTGAAATCTATGTTCAGGGAAGTTCACATTCAAGTCCCTCTCCTCGAAGCAATAGATCACATCCCTGTTGCTGCTAGGTTTTTCAAGGACTTCAGTACTCCGAAGTGATAGCAGAGATTTGGACGACAGGCGGTATTATCTGAGGAAGCCAGCACGCTTATCTTAGCCGACTTACCTCTTAAAAAGGACCCGAACACACCACTAATTTCCTACTTTTTGCAGGATTCCGCATTTGATAGGGCCCTTCCTGACTTACGGTCGTCCATCAACCTAACTCCCACCGTAGTATTTGATCGATTTCAATTTGGGGAGTTAAAGCCCACCTTGGTTACCATACAGTTGGCTGACCGATCGGTGAAAACGTTGAGGGGGGTGGTTGAAAATGTGATCATGAAAGTCCAAGGATTCTGCTTTCCAGCAGACTTTTTTGTTCTTGATATGGAGGTTCCTCCTAATCACCGTGATGCACCAATTATTCTAGGTCACCCGTTCTTGGCAACCACCTACACGAACATCGACTATGCATCACGGTGCATGGAGATTGCCCTAAGAAATGAAAACCTTAAACTGGACATTTTTAGGTCATCAAAGAACTTCGATTGTGATTCAATCGAGGAGGATAGTGAAGATGAAGATTCGGCTTTCTGTGGGAACGTTGGGCTCCTTTGCAACGACCCATTGGCACATTCATCTTCACTATCAGGGGTCTTTGATCGAGATCCACACGGGACTGAGACTAATGGCATACACATTTCATCCCATGGATCTGGTTGTTCATCTGCTTCCAACACCCCTGATCCTGACTATCCTATCCTATCTAACACTGATATCTTAAGGCAAGATTACATGATCACTGTGGATGGATTCTCCATTAGTCAGGATTAGCAGATTTCCGCTGTTGTTTCCACTCCTCCCCTGCATAAACCCTTTCCCCACCCTCCGCTAGTAGAGTTACAACCCTTACCTGATTCAATCAATTACGTGTTCCTAGGAGAAAGTGAGACGTATCCCATGATTATGAATGCTCACATGACTCTGGACCAGGAAAACCAATTGATCTCCATTCTACAAGCACATAGGTCTGCTATCGGGTAGGGCATTACTGATCTCCACGGGATTCGCCCCTCATATTACACTCACCATATCTTCATTGACAAATGGGTGAGACCTTCGAGACAACCTCAGAGACTCCTAAATCCAAATATGTTGGAGGTTGTCAAGAAGGAGATCATTAAATAGCTAGATGTGGGCATTATCTATCCAATTTCCAACAGCCAGTGGGTGAGTCCCATTCAGATTGTGCCTAAAAAGGCGAGACTCACCATGGTCAAAAATGAATTTGTCGAATCCATCCTGACTCACACCATGACTTCTTGGCAGGTCTGCATTGGTTATAGGAAGCTAAACTTGGTCACCAAAAAGAGTCATTTTCCTTTTCCCTTTATTGATCAGATTTTAGAATGGCTGGCCAGGCATAATTTCTTCTGCTTTTTGGATGGATACTCCAGGTACAATCACATAGCAATCAACCTGGAAGATCAAGACAAGATGACTTTTACATGTCCCTTCAAAACATTCGCTTTTAAGTGGATGCCTTTCGACCTTTGCAACGCACTAGCTACATTTCAACGATGCATGATGGCCATCTTTTCAGACATGATCGGGGACTACGTGAAAGTGTTCATGAATGACTTCTTCGTGTTTGGAGACGATTTCTCATCTTGTCTTGATAACCTCACAAAGATCTTGAGGAGATGTATAGAGGTTAACCTAGTACTTTCTTGGGAAAAAATCCATTTTATGGTGAGGGATGGTATTATACTATGTCACAAGATCTCCTCTAATGGACTCAAGGTCAATCAAGCAAAGTCCAAAATCATTTCGCAATTACCTCCGCTTAGCTCGGTCAAGCAAACCAGTTCATTCTTATGGCATGTCGATTTTTATCGAAGATTCATTCGAGATTTGTCGAAAATTGCTCGTTCATTATCGAATCTTCTGGTAATTGACACTCCCTTTGATTTCGACTCCTCATGTCTTAGTGCTTTCAAGACCATGTGAAGCGTTGTTTCAAGTGCACCTATTTTCCAACCTCTTGACTGGTCTCTCGACTTTGGGATGATGTGTGACACCTCCGACTTTGCCATTGGAGCCATTTTTAGCTAGCATTGGGAGTGCCAACCATTTGTAATATACTATGCTAGCAAAACACTGTACAAGGCTCAACGTAACTATACAGTCACTGAGAAAGAATTGCTAGCCATGGTATTTGGGTTGGAGAAATTTAGATCATACTTACTCGGGTCCAAGGTAATCATCTACACTAACCATTTCGTCCTTCGGCATTTGTTGGTAAAGGACTCCAAACCCCACCTTATCAAATGGATCCTTCTTTTGCAAGAGTTTGCTGTCGAGGTCCACGGCAAAGCTGGAGCCCATAATGTTGTGGCTAATCACTTGTCTCAGCTAGACCTAGACTATATTCTATACTCCCCACCGATATCAGATTGATTTCTCGATGAGTCTCTGCTATCTATTAACTCTGTTGAGTTTCCTTGGTACGCTGATATAGCAAACTATCTCATCGTAGGTAGGCTACCTACAGGATTATACAAGGATCAAAAACTCAAATTTATATCAGAGGCTAAATTCTATTTTTGGGATGACCCACTGCTCTTTCGCATTGGGGCAGATCAGATCCTTTGTAGATGCATCCTTAATTCAGGAATCTCTAGTGTGCTATCCTTCTGCCACAGTGATGCTTGTGAAGGTCATTTTTCAGGCCGAAAGACCGCTGCAAAGATTTTGCAGTTGGGATTTTTCTGGCCAACCATTTTCAGAGATACACAGAAGTTTGCCAAGTGCTGTAAGCAATGCCAGGCGGTCGGTAATATGACTCGGAGAGACATGATGCCTCACCAATCTATTCTCGTTGTAGAAGTATTCAACATCTAGGGCATCGATTTTATGGGCCACTTCCCGAACTCGCATGGGTTTGAGTACGTACTCCTTGAAGTAGACTATGTCTCATAGTGGGTAGAAGCTATCTCAGCAAGACGTGTTGATCATAACACCATTATATCCTTCGTCCGAGAATTCATTTTTGTGATATTCGGAGTTCCCCACGCCCTGATAAGCAATGGGGGTAGTCACTTCATCCATTCCCATTTCAGGTCAATATTAAAGAAATACGAAGTGCAGTATTGCATTGCTACCCAGTATCACCCACAAAACAATGGTCAGGTGATGGAGGTGTGCTTCGCATGGTAGAAATCGAGGTTCGGAGGACCCGTTGTTGTAACTCACAAAACACAGCTATCGGATAAAATTTATAACTGAAACTTGAGATGTGAATCCTAGGTCAAACATGGGGAGGCAAATGTTTGCCTTTGAAAAATTTGTGTTTCTCTTTTATTTACTTTTGTCATTTTTATCTTTTCTAATTTTTTTTGGCATTTTTATCAAGCAAGAGATTAGGTTGATGAAAACTTTATCTACTTGCAAAAAAGTATAACAGAGAGAGAGAGATCACATATATCCCTGAATCCAAAGTTTTCTACAACTAAGAAAGTGGGAAAAACTACACTAAAAAGTAGTAAGGATAGATGGAGATGAGAAAATCCCCCTCAACGGTTGCTTGGATGATGACTTACTCTGATGTCTCTTGGAGGAAGTTGGTGAGGAGCGGGACAAAGGAGGACGGAGCTGGAGGATGAAGGATGGGGCAAGACGGCGTCGCGACGAGGATCTTCTTCCCGAAATGCAGTGTTAGGATGGCCACGGGATGCTCCACGAATGGGGATGAGGGGAGGGAAAACTATTTGGTTTTCTACTCTAGAGGAGCATCCTGAGCTTGGGATGAGCTCTCTCTAGAGCCTTGTAGGTGGTGAGAGGAAGAAAGGAAAAGACGGAGAAAAATGGGAGGGGTAGGTGATGCGTGTGTTTCACTCAACTCAGTAATTAAGTTAATTTTACTTAATTAAGAGTAGAAGAAATCACTTAGGTTAACTTGAAGTTGTGTCGGTTGTGTAATATAGGGTCGAATTAACCTAACATTTTAGAAATTTTTACTGGTTGAGTCCAAGTCGTTCACTGGGAGGTATAATAATTTTCTCCAAATTGACCAATTTTCTTTTATTTCTCCATAACTTTAGGAGGTATAACTAAGTTGATTTTTAAAACATGAATTTTGTCAAAATATTTAAACTATAAAGAATATACAAAATTCCATATGCAAAACATATTTACTTAAAATGATGTACTTTATTAACAAGTAAACATGCTAGTTTTTCCATTTTATTTCATTCCAATAAATTAAGGCAATTAAAAGTTATTCTACTAAAACATGCCTTTTTACAATTAAGAACAAAAAGTAATGATGCAAGAAAAATAATATCCTCCATTTTATCTTCTTCAGCCTCTCATCTTCTTTCTTTCATTTATTTTCTTCTCTATCTCGAACTCTCTTTCTTACCTTTCTTCTTTTGTTCCTATCTTCTCTTCCTGTCTCTTATTCTCTTTCCCTTAGTCTTCTCCTGCCTTCTCTAGTGCCTGTGCATTAACACTTAGCTTAACAACCATTGTCTTCTCTTTTGCTTAAGTTCTTTAGCTGAACTGGGTTTTTTTTACTTTTTTAACCAAAAGTTATTTTATTTGTGGCGAGGTCCTTTCGAGGATACACAGCACCCTGAGACCAGACCCTACTCGGTCCTCGCCTAATCTCAATTAGGTTCATTTTCAGTTTATTTCTTATCGGTTCACAATTTCGAGCCAGTTCGACTCAACCAGGCCTCCCAGGCCACTCTCACCCTCCCAGGGCACATACTCGCTCACACGCCCCTAAGGATGCACACCTGTAGGCACAAGCCTACACACACACATATGCCCATGTTCAGATCGAATCGGTAACCGGTGCGCCGAGCGCTGAAGATTGAATAGCCAAGGAAACAAATTTTTTTTATCCCCAAGCGCACGCTCGTGAACAAACGATGTGGGACTATCCTACCCCTTCTAGACCCAACTTCAAATGATCATAACTTTCTACCCAGAGCTCCAAATTGAGTGATTTCAAGTTTTTTAGAAAGATCTAAGGGTAACCTACACAATTGTAGGGTCAATTTAATGTTTTGATGATGTTTTCCTCTTCAATTTGAAAGATGAAATTAGTGGTTCCTACAGCCTATTTTTAACCTCGAAGTGAAATTAAATCTACAGAGTCCTCGAATGGACTTCTCTCTTTTATTTCAAGGTCTATACATGCTATATAAGTGATTTCGCATTGTTAGAATAGGTTTTAAGCTCTTAAAACCTTCAGGACTAACAGAGATGCTCTTCACTTCTTTGAAATCTTCAGAGATCATATTTCATACCTCAATATGTGCAACAGACACTTAAAAGTGTCTCTAATTGATTTAGATTAATTCTAAGGGTTATAACAAATTAATCTAGGCAGGATTTAAGTTTACATTTCAACAAAATGCTTCTCCTATTGGTTTGGGTTTGAAAGTAACCCAAATTGACAGGAACTAAATTCTCAAACAAAAACTCAACTGAGCTGACTTAAATCACTTTCAGATCATCAAACAAGTTCCCAGAAATAGTTTTCGCTCCTCAATACCTCAATTCAAGCTCATATCTCCATTATCAGACTCATGTTTGACTGTGGAAGCATGAAAATTAACTTTTTGTTCAAAGCTTTTCCACAGGAAATTAAAGCTTCAATTAGAGTCTCCTGAACATTAGAAACTTATTTAGATCTTCAGATTTGTGTTTTGACCTTAATTCCTAGGGTTTCAGGCTCGTCGCCTGAACTTGAAAACATGTGTGTTCGACAGAATTATTCTGTGGTTGTTACAGTGTTTTAAAGATTTAAACAGCTTCAGTGCATTGCACTGAAGCTTCTGAGATCATTAAATGCTTCATAAATTTTTTATAAGACCTCTCCAACTCCACCAGAGTTGGGGAAGATGTTCATTCTATAGCTCTAGTGGCTAAATCTTCAAACAAATATCCTCAAATTAATCAGTGATCCATGTAATAGCATTCTGGAGCTTCTCAACAAGTTTCAAAGGCTGAAACACAAGTTTGGCTCGCCGGAGCTCGCCGAAGCTCCAGTGATTCCAAAAAATAGGAAAAGGGTGCACAGATTGATAAAACTAACCATTTTTTATTTAGAAAAGATCCTGAGGTTTCAAGGAACCTCAGTATCACATTTAATTATTCATTATTTCATTAAAATGTAATATTTGACAGTAAGTTTGTTTTCTTAAAGATCTGGGTGGTTAAAGCTCAGGACTTGTTTAACCACTTGATTGAGAGGTTAAATCAACTCAACAGATGCTTATATTCATAGATATATATATTTTATTTAAGGTTTAAACTGTTCCTGAGCTGCCATGGACAGCGAGCTCAGGAACTTAATTAAAATTTGGGCGTTTAATTTATAATTGATAATAATATGTATTATAGTGTCGATTAAGGTTCATAAGTGGCGGATAGATGATGAAGAACCCATGGAGGTGAAATTAGGTCGAATACGGTCACCATAGACAGTGCCAGGAGTCTGTGAAGGTGATATGTGAATTAGGCGATTAAGTGATTCAATTAGCGATTAAGTGATTTAGAAATGATCATGGAAGATACAGAAAGGTGTACAATGATTTAAAAAGATGAAATTAAGTCTCTGGCGAGCTCAAGGAACTCGCCGGAGTTGGAGAAGATGAAACTAAAATATGAAATTACTCTAATCTAACTAACTAAACTAACTAACTAAGCTAACCTACTCCTACTCCTACTCCTAATCTATTGTTACCTAGACGAAGGGGTCAATAGGGTTCCACCGAAGGTTCATAGCGGACGACGAAATCAGAGGGTTGAAGAAAGATCTCTGCCGGGCGAATTTAAGGTGGAGCGGAGGGTTCCTAAGGTCGGCGCCTGTGTCAGAGACGCAGAAGACCACGGCGGATCTCCTCGGCTGCTTAATATGGACGGAGGAAGTCGGAAAATGGAATGGGAAGTCACCGGAGTTTTGGACAAATAGCCTATCGAAGTGGGCAACAGTGTTAGAAGAGGAAAGCGAGCCAACTTGAATAAAATCAGAGGTGTGAGGGGGTATTTATAGCAGTTTGCGGCGAAGAGAGTGGTGGGGTCTGGCCGAAGAAGGAGCTTGAGGAGCTTAACCTCCGTCGTCGTCTCCGATGATAGTGAGGTTATCTCCCACTAAAAAATAGGATTCCCGATTAATCCAGACCGGTGGATGAGGTGGAGGTGGTGTGCGCAAGCTGCAAGAGCTTGGACAAAGAAGGATGATGTCGGCAGGGCGGTGATTGCGCAGTGGGGTGACTCTCTACCGCCAGGCGTTCGTTCGGCTGAAAAAGAAGAAGAAGACGAAGAGGGATATAAAAGTAATAAAACTTAAGGACCTATGTGAGAAATTAGGACCCAACTGTAATGAAAAGTAAGGACTAAAATGTAAACCCAGGTTTTGAAGGTTTACTTTAACTTAAATCTTTTTCAACTTTTTATATATGTAGTAAATAAGGTAAATATTATGTTTGCACCTTGAATTTACATTTTTGACCATTTCAGGTTAATTTATTAGATTAAGTAAAATTACTTAAGTTATTATATACTTAGGTACACATTATATTTAAGTTACTTAACTTATTAATTAAAGGAATAATTAATAGGATTTTGAGTCCAATTATTAACTATATTATGAATAATGTTAATTGAATGATAAAATATCATTTTGAACTTATTTTATGGTCCTTGACTAAATATCATTTGTTCTATAATTAACACTTATATATTAATAACCTTAACTAATTAACTAGGAAGACTAGTTAATTAAGGGTAATTAGAGATCATGATGAGTGTCTCTTCATACCCTCAAGCCAAAGTTTTGCTAGTCCCTAGAAAAATTAACTAAGACCATGATGATTTTAAGCACTTGGGTTTAAATTATTATAAATAGTAACTATGTAGAGGAAAGCTTAGGTCATAACATTTTAAGTTTAATATAAATGATTAACGTATAGAGCGTGTGTGAAAATTTTCTTAATTAGACTTATACTTATAACATTTTCAAAACACACTAAAATAATTTGTTAATAAGAATTTTATTCTGAATTAGAGTTCTTCAAAAATCTCTTAATCTTTGTAACTATTCCTAACTCAAATTAGAATACAAAGTGTTTTAAGAAAACAAAACTTAAGGATTGGGAATTAAATTTTAACTCAAAAACTCAAATAGATTTAAGTCAATACCTTGTTTATGATATTTGACTTTTATCAATATAAGTTTAAGCAAATTAACCAGATACTCATTATTAATCAAACTTAGAGTAGTAAAACTCTAATTTACTAGCCTACAACACTACAGATTAACTTCTAGATGTAGGATTCTGTCAATTCTTTTCCTTTAGGTCTCAACTTAAAATCTTCAAAACCCAATTTCTTACGCTTCACTGCCCAATACCAAGATTTAGCAGCTATGATTTGAAAACATCTGTGCTTAGTGAAAAGAATTGTCCTAAAGACATCCAAAGTTGCAAAAATCCAGATCTTAAGACATCACTTTCCAATCCCAGTTATTCCAATTCAAGCCTTTGGCTTGGCCTTACTCAGGTTTGGTTGCTTTCTCCTCGCTAGTTTTCTATCGCGAGGTCAACACTTTTTGTGTATATCTCCCTAGTGGACCACTGGGTCTCTTATTCCTAATATTTTTTTTCTCCATTTTTTTTTCTCTTTTTCTATTTGTTAGAACACCCATTTGTAGCGAGGTGTTCTTTTTATTTGATGGAAGGAAGGGTAGCATCCATTTGTATTGAGATGCTTTTCTTTATTATGTGAAAAACTGCATAAGTACCCATTTTTAACAAGGCACTTAACTGCAGGGTGTTTTATTTACTTTTTTTTCTTTTCTTTTTCTTTGTTTTTTTTTTCTTTTCCCCCCTTCTCATTTTTCTTACTACCATTTTTCTCCAAATCCTTTTTCTTGGTGAGTGGCACATCCTTCACCCTTAAAGAATCGCCCCACAGAAATCCTTGGACTAAAGAGGATTCAAAATTGATCTCTTAACCTCTGTGTTTTCGCGGTCTCAGATGTCAACAAGACAATTCTTTGTGAGTGAATTTTAGGTGTTTAGGTTACTTAGCTCTCAAACTAGAGCTTGGACAACAAAACCCTTTACTCTCAGGTTCTTCAAATTCTTAGTTTCCTCCTATAGGATCCGTCAAGACAAAATTTACCAAGTTTAGTTATTTTTCTCTAGCTTGTAAGTTTTGTAAACTAAAATTCTACCAACTCTCTATTTAATTAACTCTGAATATCTGGCCTTTTACTTAACTTTATGATAAAATCAAATTTTCAAAAATCAAAAGGATTACTTAATCTATTTGATTAAAAAGTTATAATTCAATTCCAAAACTTAAGTTTAAAATCTTAACACACTTAGTTTCTTAATTCAAGTAAGAATAGAAAAATAAATCCTCAAAAGATTTAAAAGATTCCTTAATTCAAATAATATCTTGTTTTAAAAATTTTAAACACAAAAGTGTGTTTTTACAAAATGTTTAGGTAAAATCTAATTAAGAATTGAATGCTCTTAAATATTCTATATATTCTATATACATTTTAACCTTCTTACCTAAAAGAAAATTAAGCTCTTAATTATAATATAAATATATTCTTCTTCTTTATTAAAAATGAATATTCCCCTCTTATTATTTTTATGAATTTTCTTCCAAATTTTTGTATTTATATATTTTCATTTTTATGTATATAAATTTTTCAATTTTTATGATTTTTTTTCAAAAAATTTCAAATTTTTATGAAATTTTTTAATTTTTTAAAATTTTATCATTTTTATTTTTTTAAATTTCATTGATATTTAATTTGTATGTATTTTTATTTTTTTTAAAACACACTTAAAGTGAAAATTTCACTTCAACACCCCCAAGCTAAAATTTTACAATGTCCTCATTGTAAGAAGGGTCAAAAATATTACACTTCATTTAGTATAGGGTGATGGAAAGAGTCGAATAGAGGAGATTAAAAATCTCTCTACGAATGATTTCATGTCTGACCAAAGGTTAGAGTGGTCAGTCCGACTAAATAAAGGTAATCAATATGATATATGAAGTGAAATTTGAAAATAAGTGTATAAGAAAATCAAAAAGGGTTAAAACAGGAAACATATATATACAAGTGCTAAGTTTTATGCCTTTAGCTAGGTGTAAACTCTAGTAAAGAACTCCTAAAACGAATAGGTATATGGTAAAAATAGAGGAGTTATGAAAGAATTAGATCAAAAAATTACAAAACAGATTAAACCACCTAATCAAAACTCATCCTGAAATTACCTAGAATAGATCTCACAGATCCTAGAATCAGATTCTCATGAAAAATCTCAGAAAGATCAGAGTGAATCTTAGGAAGAATAGATCTGATTTAGGTTGAGATGTAGAACATTAAAGATTAAGGCAATTTAAAAGAAATGATTCCACCAAGTTCAGAAGATCAGCATAATCAGTTTTGGTTCTCAATAATAGGTGGGTCATTTTGGCACAAAATAGGTTGCTGATGCAGGTTTGATGGGTTATTTTCAGGTAATACAGAGGATGGGTTATGGTTAGAATCAAAGGCCAGATTAATGAAATGGACTTGGCCTTAATTTTGCCTAGGATTTAGCAGATTCCTAGGATTCAGAATTAGCTGAGATGGAAGAGTACCTGGCTGACGAGATTCAGCCAAAAGCGAGATCTGATTGCATAAATTAGCCAACTCTACCTTACATTGCCTATGGATCTCAGCGAGAGCTTCAGCATTTTGTCGCTGACTCTCTGACACAACTCTTAAAATCTAGTCTAGCAATGTATCTCTATTTGGCCTAGAGTAATTCTGCATACTCATTGGGCTAGGCCTTAAATTTGATTGCTGAGAAGGCAAAGGAGGTGGGTTAAAATGGGTCTAATTTGGATAATTTGGTCGTTGATTTTGATTTGGATCAGCCCAAGAAAAATTTGGTTGGCTTCTCCTTCCAGGATTATAGGAATTTGAATAAGGGTTTGATCTTGGAATATTTTCCGGGATGGCATGTAAACCTCAAAGATATGGCGTGTTTTCTACAATAGTTAAGGGTGGGGAAAAGGGTGGGTAAGATTGTGGGACAAAGGTCCCTCCTTGGTTTGGTGAAGGGGTAGATAGAAAACCCAAGGGAGATGGATCTATAGAATCCAGATTATTCACAAATTCCCTCCCCGCGGGATTTACGAAACAAGTAAATATGCGAAATTCGTAGCAAGTAGAGGCATAAGAGTCTTCATTGTGTTTCTAACCTCATCGAAATGCTTTGCTACGATATCGACTTTGTCCAGTTTTTCTACAATAACCTCTAAATCCTTTGAACTAGACTGATTACCAATCTCATGAATGCCCTTATGCGGATTTTGATGATTCATATTTGCTCCTCGCAAAAATTGCGACATTGATGCATTATTGATCGAGTTTTCCGCCATCCCTTCAAATAATTCTGAAGCGGATTCTGCGTCGCGATTTAGAAAATTCCGTCCACAAGAGGCATCAACTAGATTGCGAATGCCCTCTTGTAAACCATAATAAAAGATATGCATGAGTTGCCAACGAGGGATGTCATGATGTTGGCATTTCCTTTGTAATTCATGAAAACGTTCCCACTCTTCATGAATTGGTTCTCCTTGATTTTGATTGAAAGTAGTAATAGCTCGCCTTAAAGCATTGGTTCGACCAATTGGAAAGAATTTCTTCAAAAATGCGGATTCAAGTTAAGCCCAAGTTGAGATTGGTCTTGCTATAGTTCTATACCAATAAGCTACTTTATCCTTAAGGCTAAAAGAGAACATCTTCATTAGTAGGATTTCCCTATTTTGATTTCGAGGACCAAGAGTTTGAGATAGATTTTTAAGATCTTCAATGTGTTGAAATGGATCCTCGGATGCAAATCCGTGAAAGTGCAGGATTAAACCTATAATATTTGGCTTTAATTCTAGATCATTTTCCCTAATTGGTATCCTAACATTAGGCTCTACTTATGCATTAGATGGGTTATAATAATCTCTAAGTAGAGGCCTTGGATGATTGATCGGTAAATTAGGATTTTCAAAACCCACCTCAGGTTGAGGTGAAGAACAAGTTTGAAGAGTCTGAAGATTATTTAAGGCTACTGTTAATAAATTGATTTCTCTTGTTTGCTCTAGCATCCTAAGGTTCTGGATCAGGAGCGCCTCATGAACATTAAAAGGCCGCATCTCCCCCTGACCAGAAGAAGAAGGGATCTCGAGATTTAGATTCTACATTGGATCCATGGAAGTAGATGGATCAGATGGGAAAACCATTGGTTGCTTGTCCACAACCAACCTAGGATCACCTGTCAACGGTGGTGCAAGAGGTGGATGCAAGGATCGCCTCCCATCCATAAATGGAAAATAATGTGCAAAGGCACACACACACCACCGATAAGAAAACAGCGGCACAAAAAACCCGCAAAACAGTGCAAAAGACGCGAGTTTTGCTCTTCTTTCAAAGGAAACAAGAAATTCCTAAGATACGCAAAGTAATTTGATGCAAACAAATATAGTAACAATATCAAAATACGCATCCTAATTCATGTCTACGTAGGTGCGTACCTTAAAGCTCAAAGGTCTAAGGTCTAGGATCGAGACCGCTCACTACTGGCTCCCTAGGGCTCTAGTAGTGAGATAGACTTGTTGATCTTCGGCCAAAGCCCTAAGAGGTGCAAAGAGGAGAGATAGAAAAATAGACTCGTGTGACTCTAGTGATCGCGCTGTGTGCGCGATAGAATGCAACAGGCGATAGCAATATAAAAACTCGCATGCATTCTGCAAATAGATTTAAGTCACCAATTTTACTTCCTCTTTTTAGTTAGTCTTTTTCAAAAATATATCAATTAAACTAAAATGGCCGCTTTTTATATCTTTTCAAACAAAAATATATGGTCCTTTTAATTCTCAAAGGACCGGGATCTACGCAGGTTTTCTCGTGTTTTCCTGTTGATGCGAGAAAAATAGTTTAAAAATTTCCCGAGTCAGATCGCAAAAATACTAGCAGGAAATATGCACTCCTAAGAGTGTATGCCTATGTATATGTTGTTGCTAGTCAGAAAAGATGTATTTTTGTATTTTTTTATTATTTAAATGCAACAAACAAAAGATTAAGAAATACTTACAAAACAGCAAAACTAATTCCCGCCTTCTCCTGAGATCACCCACAAAGGTAAACCTGAAAAGAAGATAGAAAATAAAAATAAAACAAAAACAAAAACAAAACAAAACACACTAATTAGAACAAAAGTTAGTAAAAACAAAAATATTTACAAAATACCTCCTAATTAAACAATTAATCTTTTTAAATTTTAGTGAATCAAAATATTACCTCCCTGGCAACGGCGCCATTAAAATGTTCGTTAGACGAAACAATGCCAGGGAATACATGCAATGCTCAGATCAGATCAGATGGGTAACCGATGCGCCGAGCGCTAACGACTGAAGAGGCTATGCAATGAATTCATTTTATCCCCAGGTGCACGCTCGTGAACAAGCGATGTGTGACTAACCTACCCCTTCCAGACGCAACTTCAAATGATCATAACTTTCTACCCAGAGCTCCAAATCGACTGATTTCAAGTTTGTTAGAAAGCTCTAAGGGTAATCTACACAATTGCAGGGTCAATTTAATGTTTTGATGATGTTTCCCTCTTCAATTTGAAAGACGAAATCAGGGGTTCCTACGGGTTATTTTTAACTTGGAAGTGAAATTAAATCTACAGAGTCCTTAGATGGACTTGTCACTTTTATTTAAAGGTCTTTACATGTTATATAAGTGATTCTACATCTGTTAGAATAGGTTTTAAGCTCTTAAGACCTTCAGGACCAACAGAGAAGCTCTTCACTTCTCTAAAAGCTTTAGAGTTCATATTTCAGAATTCAATATGTGCAACAGACACTTAAAAGTGTTTCTAATTGATTTAGATTAATTCTAGGGGTTATAACAAATTAATCTGGGCAGGATTTTAGTTTAAATTTCAACAAAATGCTTCTCCTGTTGGTTTGGGTTCGAAAGTAACCCAAATTGACAGGAACTAAATTCTCAAACAAAAACTCAACTGAGCTGACTTAAATCACTTTCATATCATCAAACAAGTTCCTAGAAATAGTTTTCACTCCTCAATACCTTAATTCAAGCTTAGATCTCCATTATCAGACTCATGTTTTACTGTGGAAGCATGAAAATTGACTTTCTGTTCAAAGCTTTTCCATAGGAAATTAAAGCTTCAATTAGAGTCTCCTCAACATTAGAAACTTATTCAAATCTTCAGATTTGTGTTCTGACCTTAATTCCTAGGGTTTCAGGCTCATCGGTTGAACTTGAAAACATGTGTGTTCGACAGAATTATTCAGTGGTTGTTACAATGTTTTAAAGATTTAAACAGCTTCAGTGCATCGCATTCAAGCATCTGAGATCATTAAATGCTTCTTAAATTTTTTATCAGACTTCTCCAACTCCGCCGGAGTTGGGGAAGATGAAGTTCATTCTACAGCTTTAGTGGCTAAATCTTCAAACAAATATCCTCAAATTAATCAGTGATCCATGTAATAACATTCTGGAGCTTCTCAATAAGTTTTAGAGGTTGAAACACAAGTTTGGCTCGCCGAAGCTCGCCAGAGCTCCAGTGAGTCCAGAAAATAGGGAAAGTGTGCACAGATTGATAAAAATAACCATTTTTTATTTACAAAAGATCCTGAGGTTGCAAGGAACCGCAGTATCACATTTAATTCTTCATTATTTCATTAAAAAGTAATATTTGACAGTAAGTTTGTTTTCTTAAAGATCTGGGTGGTTAAAGCTCAGGGCTTGTTTAACCACTGGATTGAGAGGTTAAATCAACTCAACAGATGTTTATATTCATAAATATATATTTAATTTAACATTTGAACTATTCTTGAGCCACCATGGATAGCGAGCTCAGGAACTTAATTAATATCCGTGCATTTAATTTATAAATAATAATAATATGTATTATAGTGTCAATTAGGGTTCATAAGTGGTGGATAGATGATGAAGAACCCTTGGAGGTGAAATTAGGTTGAAGAATGTCACCATAGACAGTGTCAGTAGTCGGTGAAGGTGATATGTGAGTTAGGCAATTAAGTGATTCAATTAGCGAGTAAGTTATTTAGAAATGATCATGGAAGATACAGAAAGGTGTACAGTGATTCAAAAAGCTGAAATTAAGTCTCTGGCGAGCTCAAGGAACTCGTCGGAGTTGGAGAAGATGAATCTAAAATCTAAAATTACTCCAATCTAACTAACTAAACTAACTAAGCTAGCCTACTCCCTCTCCTACTCCTAATCTATTGTTACTTGGACGAAGGGGTCAATAGGGTTCCGCCGAAGGTTCATAGTGGATGACGAAATCAGAGGGTTGAAGAAAGATCTCTGGCAGGCGGATGTGAGGTGGAGCGGAGGGTTTTTTGGGTCAACGCCTATGTCAGAGATGCAAAAGACCACGACGAATCTCCTCGGCTGCTTAAGATGGATGGAGAAAGTCGGAAAATGGAATGGGAAGTCACCGGAGTTTTGGACAAATAGCCTATCGAAGTCGCCTATAGTGTTGGAAGAGGGAAGGGAGACAACTTGAATAAAATCAAAGGTGTGAGGGTATTTATAGCAGTTTGCGGCGAAGAGAGCGGCGGGGTCTGACCGAACAAGGAGCTTGAGGAGCTTAACCTCCGTCGTCGTCTCCAACAACGGTGAGGTTATCTCCCACTGAAAAATAGGATTCCCTATTAATCCAGACCAGTGGATGAAGTGGAGGTGGTGAGCGCAAGCTGCAAGAGCTTGGACAAAGAAGGATGATGTCGGCAGGGTGGTGATCATGCGATGGGGTGACTCTTTGCCGCCAGCCGTTCATTCGGATGAAGAAGAAGAAGAAGAAGACGAAGAGGGACATAAAAGTAATAAAGCTTAAGGACCTGTGCGCGCAATAAGGACTCGACTGTAATGAAAAGTAAGGACTAAAATGTAAACCCAGGTTTTGAAGGTTTATTTTAACTTAAATCTTTTTCAACTTTTTATATATGTTAGTAAATAAGGTAAATATTATGTTTACACCTTGAATTTACATTTTTGACCTTTTTAGGTTAATTTATTAGATTAAGTAAAATTACTTAAATTATTATGTACTTTATTATACATTATATTTAAGTTACTTAACTTAATAATTAAATGAATGCTTAATAGGATTTCGAGTCGTATTATTAACTGTATTATGAATAATGTTAATTGAATGATAAAATGTCACTTTTAACTTATTTTAAGGTCCTTGACTAAATATCATTTATTCTATAATTAACCCTTATATATTCATAGCCTTAGCTAATTAACTAGGAAGACTAGTTAATTAGGGGTAATTAGAGATCATGATGAGTGTCTCATCAGTCGGGGTCCTTTTATAGTGGAGGAAAGAATTAAATTCATATACAAGACATTTAGTGATTGACATAAATATCACTGAAGATCCTTCTCACGTGTCCCTGCTGTCACACCATTGGCGTGCGCTGTACATGCCGCTGCTGTCGCTACCTCCACACGTGCACTACACTCCTACGCTTGCTGCTGCGCTTGCACATGCATGCCTCTGCACATGCATGCGCACCCATGCTACTGTGCACATGTAGTGGCGCGTGCATCCTCATGGGTGACTTGGGTTGCGCCACGTGGTATAATCTGCATCGTCCATCTTCTTTTCTTTGTAAAGGATGCTACAGAGGTCAGATTGAGTTGATTTTCCCACCGATGGGCTGTGATCATCAACCTGAATCCATCTGTGTGGTTGGATTTATCGTTTGACGCTCCGAATTGTGTCACCTAGTCCCTCAGCCGTTGATCTTCCATGGATTGCATATGGTGTTATGCAACTTCGATTGAGGTGACTTTGGAGGCGTTGGACTCCGATCATCATATTAATTAGATCTGTATGATTGGATCATCAATCCGATGCTCCAAAATAAATATCCTTCTCTTCTGACCCCAAAAAGGATGCAATTAACCTAAATTATATACAACTACTTTAAATGCAAGATGATGCATGCTATGTAATATTTATAACATGAAATGCAAATCTAAGCCTAGGAACATGCATGAATAGGCATTGTACCCTCAATAATTATGTCTACATCATACCCCCATGCCTATCTTTTGCTAGTCCCAAGCAAAATAAAACTACATGCTATGCATAAAAGTAGAATTAGGATTCGATCGCTTAGGTCTATGATGCTTATTAAAAATAGAAATTATCAACTAAGGTCCTAAACAAAGAAGACTCCACAGTACCCAGGTGTCTACCAGAATGTAGACGGCCTAAGTCCTCACCTTATTTGAAAAGGGAAGGTTTTTTTTTTTGCTTTTCTTCTTTTCTAATTTTTTTTGTACTTTTGGAGTTTGAGAGTTTAAAGATAACTTTTATGGCTAACTAACCCACCCAAGACTTAGAAAGGACTCTAAGTGTTAAGCATCTTGTGAAAAGAGTGAAACACTCACTGGGCGACCATCAAAATGGACTTTGAGTTTCTACAACCCTAGGTGACCTTGCCTAGAGGTTTATCTTTTTGAATGATAGCTTTCTCCCTACTTCTTTTATTTATAGGGTCAACATAAGGGCAAACCCAGTGTATATCTCCCTAGTTTATTCTACTTCCCCACTTCTTCCTTAAGTGTTTTGGGAATTATTGTGCATTTTTGTGAGTTGGGTTATAAACAACCGACCAATGGGTTATTACCCACACCAACTTGTCAGCCATACTTGTACGGTAAAGTGTGGTTTTATTTATTTATTTTCTCCTTTTTCATTTTTTTTTCTTTTCTATTTTTTTTTTTAAGTAAGTGGCTTCCCTGATCTAAGATTTACCTAAAGGCAGTGCGATGAAAATGGTCATGTGGCTGGGCTCTAGACAACCAGCCGATGAGCCGTTACCCCCGACAACTTGCCAACCATACCACCCTAGATAATTCATTAGCTACCCAATTTCTCAAGAAACAGTTGAAAAGTGAGTCAGTGCCAAAAAAATGTGTAGATGCTTAGGCTTAAAGTCCCCTCAAATCAAAGGGTGGGTTGAAAAATCATATACCTATCACGCCAATTTATTCACCTGATTAAGGATGAATTTGAATTGGCGAGGACTCGAGACTTTATCCACATTCGAGTGGACACCTAATCTAAACATGTTTACACTACTTAAGATGTCTATTTATGCATGTTCTTAAGCATAGGATTGCATTGCATGCTATAAATATTGCATCATCATGCATTTAGACTAGTTTGAATAAAATGGAGGTTAATTATCTCCTTTTATGTTCATGGATAGGGCAACCTTTTATTGGGGCCTCAGATCGAAGACCCAACCATACAGATGTGATCAGGGCAACGACTGGATTTCAACGACTCTAAGATCGCCCTAATCAGGCATCTGTAGCATCAGATAGAGATCGGGGAACCCTAGAAGACCAAGGGCCAAGATGGTATGAATCCACACTTCAAACGGCAAATCTGACTGCACGGATGGATTCGGATCGACGATTACAGCCTAACGGCATGAAAATCGACTCAATCCGACAACCGTGGCACCATCTACATCATCTAGAAGATGGACAGCTCAGATGGTGCCACGTGGCGCCATCTGAGTGCCCAACTGGCCGAAGCATCCGCTACACCTTCTCTTCTTCAATCAGAGTGCTGCTTCTCTGACTTTGGATGCATATCCAACAACTGTGGATGCGCACACCTGATTTCATCCGCGTAATACAATTCACCACGCAGCGCAGCGGTCGCGAGTCGTGCGATCACAGGACGCGAGTTCGACACACAATCTGCAGCTTGCGCGCAATTAAATTTGACCGCTTGATCAGCTGTGGATGGCCCAGATTGCCCAATTGGACCCACGCTCTATCGCACGCCCGCACATGACGCGGGATCACACGTGGGCGGGCACGCGCTGATGAGCGAACGAAGGGACGACTTAAGTCGTCCGATCTCATGATCGGACGGCTGAGAGCAGCTGGACGCGCGTGTGCATTACGTGTGAGGAGGTGAGCGGGCGTGCGCATGGCACCCACGAAGGTCACGTTCGGACCTTTAGTGACGGTTTTATCCGTCGCTAAGGGTCCTGAATTAATGTTTTTAGAGTTGTAATGACCAAATTGCCCCCACTCCTTGCAACAATAAAAGGAGACCCCCTCCACACGAAATTCTCATCCCTTCCTTCTCTTCTCTACCTCTCCAAAGCTCAAGAGAAGCTTGTCCCACACCCGGGATGCTTCTCGCGAGATATAGTCAATTTTTTGCCCCCTTTCGAAAATGGATCCTGTGACAATGATGACATGCTGCCCTATTCCCATTCTTCCCGCTTCGTTCTCCTTCATCTTGCTCCGTCCTTCGTCTAGGCGTCGTCCTGTCCAGCTCATCCTCCAAGCTACCGTCGAGGAGGATATCTCTCTCCCCATTCTTTTTACTACTTTCTAGAATAGATTTACTGCTTTCTAGTGTAATCATTTTCCCACTTTCTAGTCATAATGTCTAGTGTAATGAACAATCCATTAGATAATGAATTCCATGTGCATTCTATATTTCCTTTGACTTTTGTTTGTATTATTCTCTCTCCCTTATTCTCGCTCTCTCTCTCTCTCTTCTATTTACTATAAATAGTTAGATAGTTCTAATCAATTAATTTACTTCATGACAAATAAATCAAACGTGAATTTTTTAAATCAAACGTCCGCCTCCCTGTGTTCGACCTGGGATTTCCATTTCGGTATAAATTTTATTTGTTGAACATGAGTTCTTCACTTTCATACTATGATGACAGGTTTTTCAAAACGAAACACATTAGTGTAGCAACTCGTAAGTTCAACATTTTGGCACTGTTGCCGGAGAGGCAATGCTCTTTGATTTTTCTCTTCACATTTTCTAACTTACAAATCATTTACCTCACTTCTCTCCTTTCTTATTGTGATTGTAGGTACTCTTTTGAGACGAGCAAAAGCGATAGATTGGAGTAAAGTGCTGTGGAAGGTTTTGTAAGTTATCCCCCACCTCCCACCTATTAGATTTCATTTCACCATATAATAACATAAACATCAATCAACCTAAGTGTTATAAACTCTAAGGTTAGATTGTTTGTTGTTTGACACCCACACCCGGCCCAACCCCCACATTAAAAAAAAGAAAAATTAAAAAGAATAATTCTCACAAAGGTACACAACCTCATCTGATTTTCAAACTCAACCGGTAAACCAACCTTTGGAGCCGGTACACACATCCAAACACATAATTGAGTAGAAATCAGATTAGGTAATCACTTGTGTGCGTAATTAAGTGGTGCAATAGGCCAATTGTTTGAGTTGATTAGGCTGCACCACTTCAATTAAAATAAACTCATTAAGTAGATGCCACTTAGGTTCAACTATTAGGGATTTACCAGGCACTCCACATTCTTTTTAAGCTTCAAAGGAAAACATCTTCACCTGTGTTTTCAAAACCTGGTGTGCCAACAAAACTTGTTTGAAAACACCTAAAGTTGAATCCTAAAAGCTATTAAGAAAGATTTGAACTCTAAAATTCACCACATCAAAAGTAATCTTGCTTGAAAACCATTGGTTGTGAACGCACACACAAATCAATCAATCATTAAGTGCACAACCCATATAAAGGGCCCATCACATTCCAAAGCACATTCAAACCTAGCCCTATATAAAATAGTGTAGACGTTGGCCTTAAGGATTTGACTTGCTCTACAGTGCCCAGAACGAGATTATTTTCGATTAGTCTATTTCTACTGTTCAATCTGATGTCTAGCTAGGGGAGTGGAATCAAACGATCGCGGTTGGGGGGTACACCAGGAACTGGAGGCATAAGACAAAGGAAGAACCTTCTCCTCAGTCCCTCCTTCTAACTGGTTGGATTGAACAGACAGAAGTAGATCAAATTGTTCCTTTATCTCAAGACAGGTTTTGGCAGTCTATAGGTCTTTAGCCTAGCCCACTTAAGGACAGGTTTGATTATTTATTTTGCAGGGTGCCTTTCTTCCTCCCATCACTCATGAATCCTTCCACATATTACACGCATTCCCACTCTTTCCCTCCTATTTTGAATTATCCTCAACATGACGATTATCCCGACTCGTACTGTAATGAACCATCAGTAAGTTGGGGTAACTCGGATTGGGGATAAAGTTTTGGACCTCCGTGTTTAGGGTCTAACCCTGAACACTACGATTGTGAATTCTATCCTCATAGCCACATCGATTATAGATTGTCACCCTTTCATGAACAACCTAATGCGATCTACAATCAAGAAGGATACACTGATTCTTACCCATCCTTAGATTACACTACCTTTATGTCATCACCATCTTTTGAACAATCCGAAATGACCTATTATCAGGAAGGGTATAACGAATCTCAATTCGTTAATTCCCCTGCATTGACCCCAAACCCACCCAACCCTGAACCAACTCATTTGGTTTAGGGTAACTAGGTTCAAGATAAGGTTTCGGCTAACTTGAGAAATGTCATACAAACTTTAGAAGTTCAGCCAATACCTTACATTGAAAGATTGGAGCCCCTGATTCAGATGATTGATGATTTGAATATGTATTTTTTGGATTGGCTTTATGATGTTAAGGATAAGAACCCAGGTGAGTTTCTACTTAGGAAGTTAGCAAAATTGAGGATGAGATTTGTGGTTGCTTTGATTCAATCATGGGATGATTCCTATGATGAACCCTCTTTAGGAGAGCCAATTTCAGAACCTGCTAGGGCACCTGTTGGGGGGACACGTGTTATGAGGCTGACCAGATTGAATTAGAGCAACCAATTAAGGATGATCTGATTTCTTCACCTGAGATCCCTGAGCCGGGGTACGAGGAAACGTATGTCTCCTTGGAACAGAAAGTGACAGATGATTTTGAGACATACATTAATATAGATTTCGATTCTGATGGTGAAGATTCGAGTTACGAAGTCTCACGTGAGTTTATAGAACACGATTTTTGTGAGACGATTGGGCCTGAAGAATCTGAAAGATCATTAGATAGCCCAATAACTGAGGAAACTGATTTTATTAGGGCTCACATTATGGATCTAGAATCGCATTTTCTGGAGGAATCAATCAAATGCCCTGATTGTCAGTTACATCCCATTGAGCTTATTGATGATTCTGTTTCTGAGGTAATTAGACCCAAGTCAATTCTAATTTAGCCACATCTTTTAGACTTGGAAATTTCAGATGGGGTGCAAGAGGTCCTGGAATTTGACATGCTGAATGAGGAGGATAGGAGCTGGGAAATTTTGATTTGGGAAGAAAGTTTTGGAGGAAGTAGAAGACTGAGTTGAAAGGTTCCTATTAAGCTGAAACCATCAAACCAGGACCCCTACGGCATATGTTCGGAGGATGTTGAACCCAAGCACTCATTCAATGATTATCCTTTTGAGCTTGATTTCTCTGTAACCCGACTCTTTGGTCTTGGGTTGCATCCTCATAAATCACAGGCTCGACCCCGCTTGCATATTGATTCTAGGTTTTGGGTAATTTTTATCCAGAACCTGAGATATTCTCGATTATGGGGTATGGGTCTGCACCACAATTTGGTTCACATCTATGGACATTTGCTGGTAGGTCCGAGGTTTCATCTGTTTATTCTGATTCTGACCTGCACCTATGAATTCTCTATTTCTCTTCTTTTTATAGTGTGCGTAGCAGAAGGCACTAAATTCAGCACGTATACAGTTCTTTTTAGTTTTCCTCTCGGAGCGGACCCGACATTCACGTAATTCAGGTGCTTTCTATGTTATTCCACTCTATTTTATGTCTTTTTAATACAATGAGGACATTGTGTTAGATAGGCATGGGGGGGTGGATATTCATCTCTAAATTTATTCATCAGCTCCAAAGATTTGTTTTATTTTCTTTTATTAAAAAAAAATTATGGAATTAGAAAAGAGAACTTGGGTTTAAGAAAATTTTCAATCTTAGGAAATACTACATTATGATTTGAACACAATAACCCTTCAGGTCTTTGGACTTAATCAGCCCGTGTATCCACTAAAATGTGGATTTGTTTTTCGAGTCCTTGCGAACCTGAATTCTATTTTAATTGGAGTAAATAAGTTTGGGTGATAAGTACGCAACTTATCAACTCGCCCTCTGTTTGAGGGAACTTTGAGTTTTTAGCATCAACACACTTTCTTTGCACTGACTTGCTGTTCGACGATTTTAACGGATATTGGGTAGCTAATGAACCTTCTAGGGTAATATGGCTGGCAAGTTATCGTGGGTAACAGCCCATAGGTAGGTTGTCCAGAGCCCAATCACTGGATCTTTCTCTTTCTGCTGCGTTTAGGTAAATCTTAGACTTGGGAAGCCACCTACTTAAAAAAAAAAGAGTCAAAAAAAAAGGGAGAAAAGAAAGAAATAAACCACACTTCGCCGCACAAGTATGGCTGACAAGTTGTCGGTGGTAACAGCTCATCGACCGGTTTTCCAGAACCTAGCTCAATAAATGCACTGAAAATTCCCAAAACACTTAGGAAGAAGCGAAGAAGTAGAATAAACTGGGGAGATATACACTGGATTCACCCTTGTGTTGACCCCGTAAAAAAATAAAAGTAGGGAGAAAGCTTCCGGTTGTAAAGATACACCTTTAGGCAGAATTCTCTATTTTAGGTCACCTAGAGGTGTAGAAATCCGAAGTTCATTTTAACTGTCGTTCAACGAGTCTATGACATTCACAATAAGATGCTTAGAACTTAGGGTTCTCATCAAATCTTGGGTGAGTTGAATGGCCGTAGAAAGCCACTCTTAAACACTAAAACTTGAAAATCCAAAAAAATTAGAAAAGAGGAAAAAGAGAAAAAGAAAATTCCTTTGAATAAGGTGAGGGCTTGAGGCGGTATGCATTTTGGCAGATACTCGGGCACTGTTGTGTCTTTGAAAGTTCAGATCCTAAGTAGACTTTTTCCAACGATTGAAAATAACTCAAGCCCAGATAACCCAACCAGATTCATTTATAAATAGCATATAGTTTTTGATAGGGACTAGCAAAAGATAGTCATGGGGGTATGATGTAAACATGTTTACACTACTTAAGGTGTCTATTTACGCATGTTCTTAAGCATAGGATTGTGTTGCATGCAATAAATATTGCATTTAGAGTAGTTTGAATTAAATGGAGGTTTATTGTCTCCTTTTATGTTCATGGACAGGGCACACTTTTTATTGAGGCCTCGAATTGAAGATCCAATCGTACAGATGTGATCAGGGCGACGATTGGAGTTCATCGACTCTAAGATCGCCCTAATTAGGCATCTGTAGCATCAGATAGAGGCCGGGGAACCCTAGAAGACCAAGGGCCAAGATAGGGTGAATCCTCACTTCAAACAACAAATCTGACTGCATGGATGGATTTGGATCGACGATTGCAGCCTAACGACGTGAAAATCAACTAAATCTGACAACCGTGGCAGCATCTACATCATCTAGAAGATGGACAGCTCAGATGGAGCCACGTGGTGCCATCTGAGCCACCCAACCGGTCGAAGCATCCGCTGCACCTTCTCTTCTTCAATTAGAGCGCTACTTCTCCGCTGTTGGATGTGCATCCAATGGCTGTGGATGCACGTGCCTGATTTCATCCGCGTGACACAATCCACCGTGCAACGCAGCGGTTGCGAGTCATTACACGATCACAGGATGAGAGTTTGACTCGCAATCTACATCGCGCGCATGATTGAATTCGATCTCTTGATCGGCTGTAGACGACCCAGATCGCCCGATCGAGCCCACGCTCTATCGCATGCCCGCGCATGATGCGGGATCACCCGCGAGTGTGCGCGCACTCAGGACTGGAAGAAGGGGCGACTTAAGTCATCCGATCTCACGATCGGACGGCTGAGAGCTGCTGAACATGCAAGTGTGTTACGTGAGAGGAGGTGAGCGGGTGCGCGCGTGCCGCCCACGAAGGCCACGTTCTGACCTTTAGCAACGGTTTTATCCATCACTAAAGGTCCTGAATTAATGTTTTTAGAGTTGTAATGACCAAATTGCCCCCACTCCTTGTAGCTATAAAAGGAGACCCCCTCCACACGAAATGCTCATCCCTTCCTTCTCTTCTCTCCCTCTCCAAAGCTCAAGAGAAGCTTGTCCGACACCCGGGATGCTTCTCGCGAGATAAAGTCAATTTTTCGTCCCCCTTTCGGAAGAGGATCCAACGACGACAACGATGATGTGCTACCCCGTTCCCATTCTTCCTGCTTCATTCTCCTTCGTCCTACTCCATCCTTCGTCCGGGCATCGTCCCATCCGGCTCGTCCTCCAAGCGACCGTCGAGGAGGATATCTCTCTCCCCATTCTTTTTACTACTTTCTAGTGTAATCATTTTCCCACTTTCTAGTCATAATGTTTAGTGTAATGAACAATCCTTTAGATAATAAATTCCATGTGCATTCTATATTTCTTTTGATTTCTGTTTGTATTATTCTCTCTCTCTCTTGTATTTATTGTAAATAGTTAGATAGTTCTAATCAATTAATTTACTTCGTGACAAATAAATCAAACATAAATTTTTTAAATCAAACATCCACCTCCCTATGTTCGACCTGGGATTTTCATTCTGGTATAAATTTTATTTGTTGAACACGAGTTCTTCGCTTTCATACTACGATGATAGGTTTTCCAAAACCAAACACGTTAGTGTGGCAACTACTAAGTTCAACAGCACCCAGGCTAATTATGCTCAAAGACCTAAAGAGTTTAAGTGTTTTGGTCCTATCATATCATTTCCTAAAGTTAATAGCTTCCAAATGCCTAAGTTCTATTCTCCTAATTCTAATTTTTTTTTATCTTTTTGAATTTTCAATTTTTTTTAAAGAAAATTAAAGAAATTCTATGGTGTTAACAAAATGATTTCAGGATTAAGTGTCCACCCCCCCATGCCTAAATGATTCAATGTCCTCATTGTAAAAATGAAGACATGAAAAGGGTGGAGTAAATAAAATATCACCTAAATTTCGTGGCAACTTGATTAGCTTCACAGAGAGAAGAGAGTATACACACGCATTAAGTTTAATGCCTTCAGCTAGGCATAATATACATACAAAGAAAAAGTTGAGAATTCATAAGTACTGGTCAGAGTCAAAATCAAAAGGTTGATACTGAAACCCGTTAGCAGAAAATGTCCACATACCTGGATCAGATTATAGTGCAGACCCATGCCCCAGGGTCGAGTGGTTCTAAGGTTCTGGATGAAAATCACCCAGAACATAAGATTGTTAAACTTACGGGGTCAGGCCTGCAGTTTTGTGGTGTGCAACCCAAGACCAAAGTGTCGGACAATGGGTAAAGATGGTTCAATAGGTGCGAATGTCCACTTAACATTCAGCTCAAAAAGATAATCAGTTATTTGAGCTTGGGTTGCACATGAAAGATATCATAAGGGTCTTGCTAAAAAATAGGTGGTTTTAGGTCAACAAGAACCCTTAAATCCAAACTCTTAGTTCCCTTAGAAGTGGCTTCCCAGATTTTTATTTCCCACTTCCTATCCTCTAAAATCAATGTTTCCGAGACCTCCAAATCATTGTACACCCCATCTAAAGTACCCAAGTCCAACAAATGTGGCTAAATCAGGATTGACTTGGGTTTGGTGATCTCAAAAATATCATCATTCAATTCTTTAGGGTGTGGTTGAGGAATGGGGCTACTAATTGAATCATCAAGATTCGAATTGTCCAAGTTAGCCACAACATGATCAAAATCTTCACTGGTCGGACTATCAAATGGTTTGTCATATTCCTCGAGCTCGTTTATCTCACTAAAATCATTTTTCTTAACTTCAAGTGAGACATCACTCAGGGATTCTTCACCCACAGAGTAAAAGAATTCTTGATCCTCATTTATATATGTCTCAAAATCAAATGTTATTTCATGGTCTATGGAGACATATTTTTCCTTGCTCCCTAGCTTGGGGATCTCTAGTGAATCAATTGGTTCATCCTCAGTGGGTTGCTTTAGCCCAACCTGTTCATCCCCAATCTCAGAAGAAGGTTCATACATTGGCTCTCCTGAAGGGGCTTCATCTTGAGAATCATCCCAAGATTTGACTAGGCCAATCACAAATTTCATCCTCAACCTTGATAACTTCCCAAGTAGAAACTCACCTAAACCCCTATCCCTAACATTTTGGAGCAAATCCAATAAAGAGCTAATCAGCTCAACAATCATTTTTATCATAGGCTCCAATGCTTTAGTGTATGGTGTTGGCTGAGCTTCTAAAGATTGCATAGTGTTCCTCAAATTAGCCAACACCATATCCTGGATCTGGTTCACCTAAACTGATTGGTTCGGTTCAGGGTTGGGTGGGTTTAGTTTAAATCTAAGGGAGTCAAGATGTCGAGGTTCACAAGTCCCTCCCTAATAGTAAGTCCTTTTAGGTTGTTCAAAGAATGGTGGCAACCTATATTCGTGGAATGCTGGGGAGGGTAGGTCTTATAATCATTATATCCTTCTTGATTGTAGATCGGGTTGGTTCGATGATCAAAGGATGAAGATCTATAATCATTGTAGCTCTGAGAAGGATAATAATCATAGCCTTTTTGTCCACGGTTAGGCCATGGACACTGAGGTCCAGATTCATATCTCTAATCAAAGTTATCCTGGTTATTGGATGGGTAATTACAAGTCAAGTTGGGATAGTAATCATCTTGGGGATAAGTGGTGGTAGGAGGATAGGATGGGAAATGCATGTAAGAAGTGGAAGGATACATGGTAGAATAGGAGGGAAAATAGAAGAGAGAAAGGTGCCTTGCAGTACAATCAACCAATCCTATCCTTATGTGTGTAGCCTAAAGACCTATAGACTCTTAGGACTCGTCATGAGATTATAAACAGTTTGGTCTACTTTTATCCTGTCAATCCAACCAGTTAGAAGGAGGTTCTGGGAAGAACGTTCTTCTGTTGGCTTACGCCACTGGTTCCTAGTGTACCCCCCAGTTGCAATCATTTGACACTACTCCCCTAGCTAGACATCAGATGGACTAGCAGAAGATTACTCGAAAAAAATCTCAGTCTGAGCCCCGAAGAGCAAATCCATCCTTAAGGCCAATGTCTACTCAATTTTAATTAGGCTTGGGGTGATTGTGCTCTTGGAATGTGATGGGACCTTTTGATGGGTAGTGCCCTTAATGATCAGTTAAAATGTGTGTGTGTCTGCACAACCATGGTTTGCAAACAAGGTTATTTGTTGATATGACTTTTAGGGTTTAACCTTGTTTAATAGCTTTTAGGGTTTAATTCTTAGGTTGGTTCAATCAAGGTTTAGTAGAACACTCGAAGTTTTGAAAACACAAGTAATGATATGTTCCTTTAAAAGTCAAAAATAATGTTGAGTGCCTGGTTCAGTCCTAAGAATTAACCCTAAGTGGCAAGCTACTTGATGGATCAGTTTTAGATTGAGTGGTGCAGCCCAAATAGTTCAAGCAATTGGCCTATTGCACCACTTGATTAAGGCATACAAAAAGTCTTAACTTAATCAGATTTCTACTCACTTATGTTTGGGTTGAGTTAAGATGCACTGGATCCACAGGTTAGATCTCGGTTAAGTGGTAGAATCAAAGTGGAGTGGTGCACCTTAAGTCGAGAGTTGTGGGTGTTAATGTGTGCATCTTTTAGAAAATCCAACATGAGAAGAGTTCTTTTTTGTTTTTTTTTTCATATATGCCGATGGGTGAGTTGAGTGGAGTGACAATCAAATAGCCAAAATCTACCGTAGGGTTTATGCAAGCACCTAAGTTGCTTTGGGTTTGAGTTATTAGTGTCGTGAAATGAAATCTAGGATGGGGGTGGTCGGGATAAACTTACAAAACCTTCATCCACACTTTTCTCCAATCTAACCACTCTGACCTGCCTCAGAAGAGTACCTGCAATCACAATAAGATCAGAGAAAAAGTGAGAAAAAAGTTAGGTAAGGCGGAAAAACACGGAAAAAAAAATGAAAGAGCGTTGCCTTCCGGTAATGGTGCCAAAATAATGGAGGTGCGCTTCATGTGGTAGAAATCAAGGTTCGGAGGACCTTTTAATGTAGCTCACAAAACACGTCTATTAGATAAAATTTATAACCTAAACTTGAGATGTGAGCCTCAGATCGAACATGGGGAGGCAAACGTTTAGTTTTGAAAAATTTACGTTTCGCTTTTATTTATTTTTGTCATTTTTATCTTTTCTAATTTTTTTTTGCCATTTTTATCAAGCAAGAGATTAGGTCGATGAAAACCTTATCTACTTGCAAAAAAATATACCAGAGAGAGAGAATCACATATATTTTTGAATCCAATGTTTTCTACAACAAAGAAAGCGGGAAAAACTACACTAGAAAGCAATAAAGATAGATGGAGATGAGAAAATCCCCCTCGATGGTTGCTCAGAGGATGACTTGCTCTGACAGCTCTTAGAGGAAGGTGGTTAGGAGCGGGATGAAGGATGATGGAGCAGGACAACGGAGGATGAGGTAGGACGGCGTCGCGGCGAGGATCTTCTTCTCGAAGGGTAGCGAGAGGATGGCCACGGGATACTCCACAAATGGGGATTAGGGGAGGGAAAATTATTTGGTTTTCTACTCTAGAGGAGCATCTCGGGCTTGGGACAAGCTCTCTCTAGAGCCTTACAGGTGGTGAGAGGAAGAAAGGAAGTGATGAAGAAAAATGGGAGGGGTAGGGGTCCTTTTATGGTGGAGGAAAGAATCAAATTTGTATAAAGGACATTAAGTGATGGACATAAATGTCACTGAAGATCCGCTGCAAACATTGTTGAAGATCCTGCTCATGAGCCCCTGTTGCCATACTACTGGCATGCACTGTACACGCCCTTGTCTCTTGTGCACGCACGATACGCACCATTGCTATCGCTGCCTCCGCAAGCACACTACGCTGCTGTGCGCGCCACTGTGCTTGAGCATACGTGTCTCCATGCATGCGCACACACTTGCGTTGCTGTGCGCATGCGATGCCGCGTGCGTGTGCATGGGCAGTCTGGGTTGCACTACGTGGCACAATCTGGGTCATCCATCTTTCCTTTGTAGGGGATGCTATAGTGGTCAGATTGAGTTGATTTTCACATTGTTGGGCTATGATCATCGACCCGAATCCATCCATGCAGTTGGATTTATCATTTGACGCTTTAGATTGTGTCACCTAGTTCCTCGACTATTGATCTTCTTTGGATTGCATATGGTGCTATAGGAGTCCGATCGTGGAGATTTCGGAGGTGTTGGACTCCAATCATCATCTTGATCAGATTCATTTGATCGGATTGTCAATCTGAGACTCCAAAATAAATATCCTTCTCTCCTGACCACAAAAAAGATGCAATTAACCTAAATTATATAGAACTACTCTAAATGCTGAATGATGCATGTTATGCAATATTTATAACATGAAATGCAAATCTAAGCCTAGGAACATGCATGAATAGGCATTTTGCCCTCAATAATTGTGTCTACATCAACAGGCTGATGTATCAAACCGTCAAATCAAGCTTATCCTTCAAAAGACGGTTAGACCTGATAGGAAGGATTGGTCTGATTGGTTGATTGATGTACTATGGGCATATCGGACTACATACAAGGCCACGCTCGGAATGTCGCCATACCACATGGTGTATGGAAAGGCCTGCCACCTTCTCATGGAGCTGGAGCATCGTGCCTTTTGGGCAGCGCAGAAGTGTAATTTTAACCTCAAGGTTGGAGGTTATGGAAGGAAGCTCCAACTTAGTGAGTTAGAGGAGATTTGGCGAGAAGCATACGAGAATGCAAAAATATACAACGACAAGACAAAGGCTTTCCATGATCGACACATCCAGAGGAAGGAGTTCACACCTAACTAGCAGGTCTGGTTGTTTGACTCCTGACTCAAATTCTTTGCGGGAAAGCTCAAGTCCAAGAGGACTGGGCTGTTTTTGTTGGTCCACCCTTATCCTAATGGGGCGATTCAAATTAAAGACCCGAAATTTGGGCATGTTTTTATGGTTAATGGCCATCACCTCAAACCATTCTTTGCCTAGGAACCTCCTCCTACTGACGAAACGTTACATCTTCTCGAGGACATGTGACTGACGAGTTGCCCAGCTGGAGGCGTTAAACTCAGCACAAATACAAATATACATACCATATATATATATAGCATATTTTATTTTCGCATATTGTTCTGCATATTGTGTATGGCATTGTAGTGATGGCATGAGCTTAATGATAACTCAGAAGCAGTAGGTGATTTCTATCCACCCTGCCTTATTTCTTTTATTCATGCATGAGGACATGCAAACACTTAGGCATGGGGTGGGAGTCCATAAAAACTAAATTTTTTTTGCCAACAAGTGGGGGATTAGATAGTTTTATCAGGAGCTTTTACTAAAGACTTATTCTTTATTAGATTCCTAAGCTTAGAATCTAGTATAACCTCACATCTACATGTAGAATTTGTAATGGATCCACTATGAAAACCGATACATATCTCTAGTTTGTCGAGAAGAAGCATTGCTTCTTCTCCTGAACCCTTGGATAGCAATCAGAGAGTCAGGTGAACCATCTTCTAGTAGATCCACCAAAACATGTGTGAGATGAGCGTAGAGAGTCTACTGGTACTGTAAGGCTAGTGTAAGGAATCTTTAACTTTGAATAATTGAATAATGACACTAAGAGTTGGGCATAGTTTTCACTCTCAATTCTTTCATACTAATTCTATGAGAAATTCCATACGAGAGCCACCAAATAAGGCAAAAACACTGAGAGCGGGTTATATAAAGCTAGGACTGAGGTTGATGGTCATAACCATCCTCTATGGAATCCTTGGTTGAAGGAGGATACTAATGTTAAGGTCAAAAATACGTCGTCCTATCCGTTCCCTACCTGGTGCCAAGAGTAGGCACTTCAACCAAATAAGCCTCCCGAGATTCTTTTGGTTATCCCCAAAAATCCCAAATAATGCCTCATGAATAAAAGTACATTTGTCATGTTGCATTGTTGCATTATATAATGTTGGTAACGACATTGCTTGAAAAAAAAAAGTGTATGTTAAAAGTTTGAGTTATGTAAGTCAAAGTGTTTTGAGGCAAAAACACCCACCATTCCCACAAACCACCAAATACAGCCTAAACCTTTTTTTTTTTGCATTTCTGATTGCCTGAATACGAGCTGAGGGGTCTAACTTAGTCGTAGGGTTATTAGAGCCTAATTAAAGTGTGATGCCATGCAAGACCACCAAAACAGTTGCAAATCTAGTGGGATGTGAGCTCAGGAAAAAAAGAAAAAGAAAGGAAAAAAGAGAGAGAGAGAGAGAAATGAAAAAGTACAAAAGATTAAAGAGAGCACAGTTTTCCGGCCTTTCTTTAAGTTAATTTACTCAATAATCTTGAAATCTAGATTCTAAAATACTAGTCTCTATGTAGCACTAGAAGAAATTGAGCCACCAAATACAAATCTAGTTAAATCAGACGTCTTCTACCTAAGCCAAAAGTCAGGGCTAAAATCAGATAATAGTTTCTATCCTCACTAGAAGAGGTTTGCCTATACAAATAGAATTTTACTAGGGGTCAAGTATAAGCTTTAAATGTATATTGACTCTTCTCTTAGATCCGTTGCAAAAGCTACAACAATACATATTCGTGGTTATCGGCATTCTGAAATCATGGATGAAACAAAAAGAAATAAACCTTTCGTTAAACTCTTGATAAAATACGTTTAGTCTTGCACTTGCTAAAGATTAGCAAGATTTAGGCATGGGGGTATGATTGTGCAGCAATCATAGGCACTAATTCCCCTGAATTAAGGTTGAACCTAGCTTAATATGGGCATTCTACATGCATATACATCGCACCTTGCATCGATTTATATGTTTTATACATAATAATGTGTTATTTGAGAGGTATTAATAATTGCAGGTAATTAAAGGCTGTAGATGACCGATCCAACCTTATGGATTTGTTTGGAATGACGATGGGAGTCCAACGCTTCCAAAAGCACATCAATCTGACTCCCATAGCACCGAAGGGAATCTGCAGAAGAAGCAGTAGCCAACGGACAAATTTTAGAATATCTAGACCTTAGATGACAAATACAACCACATGGATGGATCCAAATCGATGTTCATAGTCAAACAGCATGGAAATCAACTCAATCGGAGGCCTACATCATCAGATACAAGGAGAAGAAGATGGACGACCATGATGGTGCCACGTGGTGCCATCGTAACCGCCCCTCAACGTGCCCCAATCTGTGAAGGAAAGTCATGGGCCGTTGGGTCGTCATCCAACGGTCACGATGCATCAACGTCCCCCACCTCCAACCGCCTCATCAAGCAAGGGCGAGATCTCAACCATTGGATTTCCACCTAATGGCCGAAGGCGGCTGCACAGGATTTGGAAACCATAACAATTAGCATGCATAGCTGATTGCACAGCAAAAATACACCAACAATTGTGCCATCTTGTGCTATATCCAAGCATTTCCTGTGTAGATTAGGTAGACATAACTGCATTTGTAAAAATACACGCATGCATAGATTTATTTGAGAGGGGAGGAGAGTGAATAAAATGGCCATGAAATTAATGTTTTCCTCAAGTGCTGCTTTGCAAATTCACCATCTTTATTTTTAATTTTATTTGACTTTGAATTTCTTCTCTGCGGCTGCAATGCATGGCAGCCTCTTCCTCGCACCATGTCTTGCTCAGCTTGCCCTACACAGCCACTCCCTGCCAGCCATGCACAGCTAGGGCATGGCTGTGCATGCCTTCTTCCTCTTTAAAAAGGCACGGCTACCTTCTTTGGAAAGGAAGCCTGGTCCACACACAGCAAACCCAACACAACAGCTTCCTCCAGGCCGTCTCCTCCCCTCTCCCCTCCATACGCAGCCCCTCTTCTCCTTGAAGAGCCACGTTGTGGGCAGGAGTAGCTTACAGTGGTGCACAACCACCACTGTGAGTCCCACCACCACCCAGCTCATCAAAGAGCCGGTGGGCATGGTGGTTCCCCGCTCTGCTTTCATCGTTCAAAGCATTTCCGCCATTGCCTCAGGAGCTTGAAGCTTTGAAGCTCAAGCTCTGCAGCAGCAGCAGCAGTGTAGGCCTCCAGCGCACGCCTACAGGCCGCCCTTGCCTCCAGCGCACGCCTGCAGGCCACCCTCGCCTCCCACTTCTTCTCACCCGCACCCACCTCTCCACGCAAGCCAGCAGCTGGCACAGCCTCTTCAGCGCGCACGCTAGTCTCCCACACCGCCCGCACACACGGAACCGGGCGCAGGCGGTCACGTGAGCCGAGCACGCACTGTAGCCACTGTTCACGCTAGTCATTGGAACACTGTGGCTACAATGCGGTGTCCGATAAGTTTCTCAATTATTCGGTCACTCGGTGCTCTCTCTCTGCACCGCTACCGGCCCCAGCCCATCCGCGCACGCCCGTGTCCGCTCCCGCGTATGCCAGTGCCCGCTCCCCCGTACGCTGCACCCGCACCCGCCTTCGCCTACGCCCGCCCGTTTCTTCGCGTTTGCACCCTCCTCACCGCGCAACGCAGTGCGCTGCGGTCCTTTCTCCCACGCCCGCTCCCTCCTGCATGCGCGCACGTCTTAGTGCGCCTACGTGCCTGCATGTGCACGTGGACCACCAGACGACTCTTGGAGGCTGCAGACGACTTAAATGCCTTCTTCACTCCAGCAATCTCTCAATCTCTCTCTCTCTCTCTCTCACAGCACCCTCTCACTCTCTCTGCAGACACATACACTCACACTCTCGCACACACACACTCTCACTTGTGCACTATTATATACTTATATATATATATACATATATATATTGATATATTTACATATATTTATATACGTATAAATATATAAATATATATATATATATCTATATATATATTATTACCTATATAACTATGTATAAGTATAGATACATATATATATATATACATATATATACACATATACTTATACATATATATATATACAAATATACATACATATATACATATATATGTATAACTATATATACATACATATATATATATATACATATCTATCTGTATATATCTACATACATATATTACTATATATATATATACATATATATATACATCTATATAGTTATATATACATACATATACATATATATATATATATACATATATCTATCTACACATATATTTACATATCTATATATATATACATGTATATATATGTACATATATAGCTAGATATACACTTATATAATTATAACCATATATATATATATTTACCTATATACATATACATATATATATCTATTTTCATATCACCTACCATACGTTGTATCATGGGAATATCTGCACCAGTTGCTGATATTCCCCGATACACGCGTACAGAAAGTGTATTCGCGTACAGAAACTGTGCTACATGCCATCTCCACCTCCACCCCCACCCCTTTATACATATATAATGCATACCTATATATATATACCATATTTACTTTATTTCTACTTCTCTTTCCTGCCAGTAAAAAGATAAAAAAAAATATAAAAGAGAAAAGATAATCCTTGACTTGCAAGAACTCAGTCTTGCAAAGACTAGTTTTGAAACCCTAATTTGGCTCAAAGCCAAGAACCTGATTTAGAGGGTGTACCTCAAGGACAAAAATTATCAGAAAAAAGTCTTAAATATGAAAACACCAAAAGCATAATAAGCGAAAGGAAGAGATTCGTTATAGGAAAGGCATAGAAGCTTGTTCACTTCTAATCCCACTTCCTTGAGTTCGACCCTGGGCCTAAAAGTGACCAAGACAAAATCCATTAGGCCAGGTAAAAAATTTTGTAAAGAGATGGTTAGGCTTGATTTATGTTAACCACTATACTCATTTCAACGATAAAATCACCATATTAACATAACCTGTCCGGGCACGACCATACCTCTTTTCTGGTGTCGTTGCCAGGGAAGTGCGCATTCAAGTAAGTTTTTACTCCATTCCTTCAATTTTTCTCTTCTCACACCCTTCTCTTCACGGGTGTTTTGTTTATTGCTGTGCAGGTGAACCTATTGCAAGGAGAACACAGGCAGACGAAGTCGGAGGCGTGGGCAGATGCATGGCGGGAACAAGAGTGTGAAGTCGCCGGCACCGCACTGGAGCTTCGCACACGTTGTTGAACAAGTAGGTCCTTCTTTCTTAGCGACTTAGGTTAACTTGTCACCTTAATAATAATAAAAAAAAAACTAAAAAAGCTAAAAACACTTCTTGGGATCTCTTGGGGCAAGTGGATTAAAAATCACTTGTTTGATTGTTTGCCTTCACTCCTACCACCCTTGGATTTCCCGCCAAACTTCGCATAGCGAAGATCCTCGAATCTTAATTCTTGAATGTTTCACCGTGTGAAGTATTCTTTGAGGAAAGAATAAATAAATTGATTGCCATCCCTCTTTGCCTCATTTATCTGCAATTCGGGATCACCTTTTTGGTGGGGAGACTTGGAATTGAGTTGATTCCAACCCCACCTCGACCTTTCACGTGCCTAAGATTCGATCCCGAATACTTCAACCCCAACAATTTGATTTTCTTTATCTTATGGTTGAGCCTTGTGTGTGGAAATAATTCTGGTGATTGGGAGCACTTGAAATGAAGTGCTTTGGCTCCCTTTCACACTAATCTAAAATTGATTCATGCATCCACACATAGAAATCTCCATTTAGGGAAGCCCATTGCATTTTAGCATGCATTAACCAACTGACATTGAAGAAGGGTTTGTTGGGCTTAAAAGAAACTTGTATTCTCTCAAAACCTGAAGATTGGTTGAATTGGTAATTCAGAGAAATTCTAAAATCCATACTACTTAAGGCTAAATTCTAAAAACCATTCACCAATTAAAACTTCAATTCGAGGAGATTTCCTCATTGCATGCTTGGTTTACACACTCTACAAATCATCACTTGGGCATTACCTGTAAATAACGCCCTTCTCATCACAGAAGCACTTGATCCTAAGCCTCTAATTAAAACTGGTAGCAACTTGACCCTTATTAAGGATTGGAGGGCGAACTACCTACGTGTAGGGCCTACGTGCTGGTGAGGGTTCCCACGTGCTATCTGGTGCCTAAGACTGGGGCAAACGGCCTTTCAATCTGGCCCGATGGTTCTGCAGTGCTCGCATTCGATTCCGTAGGTCGTGATAGTAGGTAACATAGACTTTTAGGTCTAAGGGCACACTATAGAGGTTAGGAATTTGATTGTATTGACTTGTCATCAAGTGTACCTTTGCGGCGTCATTTCTCTCATCTCCTTTCCCTTCGTATCCCCCCAATTCTTCTTGCGGTAATGCATGTTTGGGCGGAGCTCACAAAACCCTGAACTGTGTGAATTGTCAGATAATTTTAGAAAAGAAGCCACATTGTCCTCCTCCTCCACAAACATGGATGCACGCCCACTCCCAAATTCCAAAGGAGGAAACCGCCCCCAAAACCCACCAAGTGGTGGAGCCTTGGATCCCACAACCTGCCTCTAAGCCCAAATGGAAATGTATAATGAACAAATTGAGGTCATTAGGGAAACATTGGAGGAAATGCAGAACCCTCCCAAACAGGAGGAGCCTAGGTCTCTTAGCTCCTATCAGAATCCTGCTGCTACAGAGACCATAGGACAAATTCGGGTCCCCATGGGCGAGGACGACTTTGAACTAAAACCTAACATAATTGGCTTGATAAATTTTCACTTCCATGGTCTTGCAAGTGAAGATCCTTTCTCCAATTGGAAGACCTAACCCGATTGGCTTAAACAGGTAAACCGAGAAATATCAGGTTACCTATAGTCCTCATGAAAATGTTCGTGTTTTCATTGTGGGATAAAGCATCATAGTGGTTATGCACCCTTGTGAGAACCATCCACTCTTGGGAAGAGATGCGAATAGCATTTCTCAAGAAGTTCTTCCCAATTGGGTGAACCAATGAGCTTCGCCACGCTATCACTTCATTTACGCAAAAAAACGGCGAATAGTTTCATGCGGCGTGGGAGAGATATAATGACCTCCTCAAGAAGTGTCCGCACCGCAGTCTGCCTAAGTGACATATAGCCCAGATTTTCTACTATGGGCTAAATGAGACTTTGAAGCAAATTGCAGACGCTTCTTGCGGAGGGAATTTAATGAATAAAGACGAGAATGGAGCATTCAAATTATTTGAAAATATGAGCGAAAACTCAATGAACAATGCATCCATTGTTGCCTTTAATCGTACCAACCTGCACCGTAATATCCACAAAGTTGACATGGGAACCTCCCATTCATCCACTGATCTCAACCTTATCGCACAGAAATTGGATGAAGTCTCCATCGTGCATAACAAGCTGGATGAGCTTCTGGCTAGCCCCGCCCGTTCTTTGGTAAACACCGCAACCTCACCACTTCGTCACAATCCCAATTCTTTCAACACCAGCCTTATCCCAAGAAACCCCATAAGACCTTCCTTACTGAGTGTCACGCCGAGCGACTCGGTAAGTCATGTGGATCTGGCTTCTGCGAGCCAGTATTTCGACACGAAGGACCAAGCCTCCATGTGCTCAAAAGCGTATTTACATGCGGACATGTCTTCTGGCATAGAAGATGCTTGCGTCCTGGGCAACAACCCGTTCTCTGCCACTTATAATCCAGGGTGGTGAAATCATCCGAACTTCACATGGTCCAACAACCTGCTGCGCCAAAACCCTGCAGGTGGACCAATGCGACCGTCCGCACCTGTCATTCCAAGGGCCCAGTCTAATCCTATGGTGAATCCGCCATCGGGTCCTTGCGTACCGCAAACAGAACACGCATCAAGTCCTCTTGACAAATTGATGTGAATGATGATGGAAATGTCGAAGCGCCATGAAGAGAACATGACCTTTCTTCATCACCAATTGGCACAGCAGAATGCTGAGATCAGTCAACTACGCATGGCGACTCGATCTCAAGGCACTCTTCTCACCCAACCTATTCCCAACCTGCGAAATTTCGTAACCCGTGGTCCTCAACCACAGGTACGACCTTCTCATGGGCAGGTTCATCAGATTCTACAAGCTCCGAGCATTCCACCTGGATTTCAGGATAATCTCGCTGCAGCAGCTCACTCTTATGTCCCCATTGTGAACCCTCTTCCAACTTACGATCCCACTGGACCCGCATCGTCCAATGCGATCACTATGAGGAGCGGTAAGCAGACCATCGATCCGCTTCGACCTGATCCTGGCCCGTCTTCTTCATCGCCCTCTCATTCGGGATGCGCATCGCATTCGGGAGAGGACGATACACCCAAATTGGTGCCAGAATCAGTCCCATTCCTTGAGGCTCTACTGAGGGAGCCAAAAGGCAAGAAGAAGGATACGCAGGCCTTTGATAACCTGCGTAATTTGTTCAGGGATGTTCAAATAAAGGTACCCTTGCTTGAGGCTATCGATCACATACCTATTATCGCTTGATTTTTCAAAGACTACACAACACCCAGGCGACAGTCAAAGAAAACTAAGAATTCGGTGGTTCTCTCACCTCATGCGAGTTATGCTATACTGTCAAATCTACCACCGAAGCAGAAAGATCCATTCACACCGCTTATTTCCTATAGCATCCAAGGCTACAATTTTAACCGTGCCCTGCTTGATCTAGGATCTTCCATAAATCTTATACCAACCATCATGCTCGAAAAATTTTCCTTGGGAAATCTGAAACCCACCCCTGTCACGTTATAGTTGGCAGGTCATTCTATCAAAATTTCGAAGGGTGTGGTGGAAGAAGTGGTGCTTAGGGTCAACAGTCTCTTTTTCCTGTTGACTTTCTTATTTTAGATATGAAAGTTCCTAGCTCACTTTCTGATTGTCCGATCATCCTTGGTCGGCCTTTCTTGGCCACAGCCCGCGCCCATATCGACTGCAAGTCGGGCTATATCGAGATTGCCGTTGGATCTGAAAAGCACAAGTTTAGCATCTTCAAGGCAGCCAAGAACTTTGATTGCGATTGCATCGAGGATGACACGTCTGATGAGGACATGGCTGTCAGTGCGTGTATCGGACTAATTGGGACTTATTCTGACTGCTGCGGATTACCTGTAAACAATGATGATTGCCTGACCGACACATATTGTGACATTCCCCCATCCCTCCTTATTCCCATACCTTCTCCTGACCAAACTTCTGACAAGGTTTTCTTCGCTTCCCATACCTCGTGTTTTGGGTCATATCCAGGCTACTCACCGCTGGTCCACACTCTTGAAGACCGGATTGCCCTTTCTTTCCCACCAAATCGGGCGGAATTGCAACTCCACACTGGGACCTTGAGCCCACATACTACTCACTGGGGCTATTCCTTTTTGGATCCATTTATCCAAGAAGCCCCTCTTCTTGGCCAATCTGAGGGCCAACTTCTTCCTCCCGACTTGTTTGAATTCACCTGGGACACTCTCGTCCCAAGAAATGCCAGATATTTCACCATTCACTCCTGAGCTGAAAGTGCTACCTAGTACACTTAAGTATGTTTTCCTGGGATCAAATGAAACACTCCCCATAATCATTAGTTCAAAATTGACCAGGGATCAAGAGTGCAAACTAACGAAGGTCCTTATGGAACATAAGGCGGCCATTGGATGGTCTTTATCAGACTTGTCTGCCATTAGCCCCTCCTACTGCACTCACCATATATATACGGAGGAGAAGGCTCGACCTTCCCGCGAGATGCAGCGATGTCTCAACCCTAACATGCGGGAGGTCGTTGGAAGGAAATTATCAAGTGGCTGGATGTGGGTATAATCTACCCGATCAGCGATAGCCCCTAGGTGAGTCCGATTCATGTTATGCCCAAAAAGGCGGGACTCACCATCCGTGTCAATGATAGGGGCGAATCCATCCCTACACGCACTCCTACATTTTGGAGAGTGTGTGTAGATTATAGGAAACTCAATGCTGCAACTAAGAAAGATCACTTTCCACTACCTTTCATTGACCAAATCCTGGAGTGGTTAGCGGGAAATAAATTTTTCTATTTCTTGGATGGATTCTCAAGATATAACCAGGTGGCAATTGACCCTCAAGACCAAGAGAAAACCACTTTTACCTGCCCCTTCGGCACCTTTGTATTTAGAAGGATGCCGTTCGGACTTTATAACGTGCCAGCAACATTCCAGAGATGTATGCTGGTGATATTTCATGACATGGTGGGTGACTTTCTCGACGTCTTCAAGGATGACTTTTCGGTCTTTGGACCCTCTTTTGATGAATGTCTTGCCAACCTGACCCGTATCCTTAGGAGATGTATTGATGTAAACCTCGTGCTTTCCTGGGAAAAAAGCCATTTTATGGTACACAAGGGAATTATTCTCGGACATATCATCTCTGATAGGGGTATCGAGGTTGACAGAGCTAAGCGTGACGTAATTGCTGATTTACCCGTGCCTGGCTCTGTCAAACAAATCCGCTCCTTCCTGGGACACATTGGTTTCTATAGGAGATTTATCAAAGATTTCTCTAAGATTTCTCAACCTTTAACTCATCTCCTATCGAGCAACGTACCCTTCGATATGGGCCCTGACTGCATACGAGCATTCAGGCAACTGCGTAATGCAGTCACCAAGGCCCCTGTTCTCCAGCCACCTGATTGGTCCCTCAACTTTGAACTCATGTGTAATGCTTCTGACCTTGCAGTCAGAGCCATTCTGGGACAAAGATGCGATAGGCACCCCTTCGTGGTGTACTACGCCAGTAAGACATTGGACAAGGCCCAGGTAATTATACTACCACTGAAAAAGAACTACTGGCGGTCGTCTTTGGGCTGGAGAAATTCCGCTCTTACCTTCTGGGCTCAGACGTTATTGTTTTCACTGATCATGCGGCCATTCGCTATCTCATGCACAAGAAGGATGCCAAGCCTAGACTAATTCGTTGGATCCTTCTGCTCCAAGAATTTGACATTGAGATCCATGATAAGGCCGGAGCCCAGAATGTTGTGGCTGATCATCTTTCCAGACTGGACCCTGACCATATTGGACTTACTCTGCCGATTAATGAAATTTTTCTTGATGACCACCTATTGGCAATTAATGTAAGTGGACCTTGGTATGCTGACATTGCCAATTACCTTGCTTCTGGATCCCTTCCATGTGGCTGGCCTAAAAATCAGCGCGAGCGTCTCATGGCAGAAGAAAAGTATTATTTCTGGGATAATCCACTTCCTTTTCACATAGGTGCTAATCAAATCATTCATCGCTGTATTCCTAATAGCGAATTCCCCAGTGTGCTATCCTTCTGCCACGATCAGGCCTGCAGAGGCCATTTCTCTGGGAGGAAAACTGCAGCCAAGGTGTTGCAGTGCGATTTCTTTTGGCCCTCCCTCCACCAGGATGCACACAAGTATGCCAAACATTGCACTAGGTGCCTGTCGTTAGGGTCAATATTACGTCGTGACATGATGTCCTTACAACCCATCCTAGCTGTGGAAATCTTCGACATTTGGGGAATTGCTTTCATGGGTCCCTTTCCTCCTTCTAACAGCCTCAAATTTATCCTCGTGGCTATTGATTATGTTTTGAAATGGATCGAGGCTATTCCCACGTGTCGTGCTGACCATGTTATATCCACTCGATTTGTCAAAGACCACATCTTTGCGTGCTTTGGGACCCCTCGAGCCATTATCTCGGATGGAGGAAGCCACTTTGCCTATGCTTCTTTTCGAGCACTTCTGAGGAAATACAGAGTCCACCATTGTATCGCATCTCCGTATCATCCTCAGACGAACAGCCAGGCAGAGGTGTCGAACCGACAAATCAAGCAAATTCTCCAGAAAACGGCTTGGCCTGACCGTAAGGATTGGTATGACAAGCTGATTGACGCACTTTGGGTGTATCGAACAGCCTTCAAGGCTCCCCTTGGTATGTCGCCTTATAGAATCGTTTACAGGAAGCCTTGTCATTTGCTCATGGAGTTGGAACACCGCGCTTATTGGGCGGTTCGCCAATGTAACCTCGACCAAGAACTGTGTGGCCGAGAAAGGAAACTCCAACTCACGGAGCCGGAAGAGCTCCGTCGTGAAGCCTATGATTCTGCCTTAACTTTCAAGCAACGCACTAAGGCTTTTCACGACAGCCGTATTCGGTGGAAAGAATTTGAGCCATCTCAGCAAGTTTGGCTCTACAATGCCCGGCTCAAATTCTTTCCTGGGAAATTGAAGTCCAAATGGACTGGTCCTTTTCTGGTACCACGACCATTTCCCAATGGGGCCGTTGAGATTGAAGATCCCAAATCTGGGCATAAATTTACGGTCAATGGGCAGCGTTTGAAACCCTATCTTACTCACGAACCTACCCCCATTGGAGAAACTGTTGCCCTGTTGAAGGGTAACTAATTTTTTGCCTCATTCTGAGACCAGCTGGGGACGTTAAATTCAGCGCTCGTTGGGAGGCACCCCAACAACACTCCGCCACATTCACGCTCACTTCACTTTTCACTTCACCCACCATCCACCCACCCTACCACCCTGCTGTATACCCTGCACCTCAGCTCTCGTAACTCGATCTTTCGTCCTTCCTCTACCCTTCCCTGCTTGCATATGAGGACATAGCATCGTTTGGCATGGGGGGGTGGATAGGCATCAATAGGATCTGGGTATTTTATGGTATCATGTAGTTTCCATCTATTTATATTAAAAAAAAAAGTGTTTAGTAATGATCTGAAGGCTGAAACAAAAATACAATAAGTGTTTATGGATATTCAACCACTGTTTTGAAGACTTTCCAGGCCACAAAAGCTTGATTCGCTCAGGCTCGGCTTAATTCACTTGAGCATTGACAAGATAGATCGAAATCTCTCCTAACTAAGGATGTATTCTTGTACCTGAGACACCAGTACATGATCCGTTTGTTTGCTTCTACTCGAGAGCCTAAGTAATCTTGGTTCACACTACACATATCAAGAATGACCAGGTGAACATAAGATCCAACCCTAGTGTTCATTAGGGAAGGTGGAGTCCTTACCTGTGCGCGTAGGTAGACTTTTTATCCCAGGCTTTAGTCTTATGTTAGGAGAGACTCTTTCCACCAAAAAGGAACTCTCCCACCAAAAAGAAAAGTGTGCTCCACCAAATAAAGTTGTAAGAGATATACTGACACGTGTTTCAGAAAAAAAAAGGTACAAATAAGTTAGTATATCTCACAAATGTCTGTAAAATCGCCCTACAAAAGTTCTTCAGGGCAGGTTACAAATACCCTGTTCTCTTTGAGCCACAAAAGTCATAAAATGGGAGTTGAGTTTTCCATCATCTTTTTAAGGGTCAATCCGAAGACACAAGCTGAAACTGGGACCAACCTGTACTTAAAAATTTCTGAAACCCTGGGCTTGTGTCATAATGTTCATCTGGTCAGTCTTGATCCTTCACTAAGCACAAGTCGTAATCTCTTGAGCTCTCGAGTACGGCAAAAACCTCCTGGGTCCTGGAAATCATACTTAAGGTTTAAATATCAAGAGTCCAGGTTAGTTGAGAGATGATCTGTGTCATATGAGACTTAAAGTACTGGTAGTCTTCTCTACAAATGTTCTCACAATATCCAACAATAAACACACCTATGTCACCTCAGAAGAAAATCTTCAGCTTAAAGATCATTTCTAAATACAATACGAAAAAATGTTTTGCTAGGGACTAGCAAAAGATTGGCATGGGGGTAAGATTGCACAGCAAAAATACACCAACAATTGTGCCATCTTGTGCTATTTCCAAGCATTGCCTGTGTAGATTAGGTAGACATAGTCACATTTGTAAAAATACATGCATGCATTCATTTATTTGAGAGGGGAGGAGAGTGAATAAAATGGTCCTGAAATTAACGTTTTCCTCAAGTGCTGCTTCGCAAATTCACCATCTTTATTTTTAATTTTATTTGACTTTCAATTTCTTCTCCGTGGCTGCAATGCATGGTAGCCTCTACTTCGCGCCAACTCCAGCTCAGCTTGCCCTACACAGCCACTCCCTGGCAGCCATGCACAGCCACGCACAGCCACGCAGCTTCCTCCAGGCCATCTCCTCCCTTCCCCCCTCCATACGCAGCCTCTCTTCTCCTTGAAGAGCCATGCTGCGGGTAGGAGTAGCTCACAGTGGTGCACAACCACCACTGTGAGTCCCACCACCACCCAGCTCATCAAAGAGCCGGTGGGCATGGTGGTTCCCCACTCTGATTTCATCGTTCAAAGCATTTCCGCCATTGCCACAGGAGCTTCTAGCTTTGAAGCCCAAGCTCCGCAGCAGCAGCAGCGCAGGCCTCCAGCACGCGCCTGCAGGCTGCCTTCACCTCTAGTGCACGCCTGTAGGCCGCCCTCACCTCCTACTTCTTCGCGCCTGCACCCGCCTCTCCACGCAAGCCAACAGCCGGTGCAGCCTCTTCATCGTGTGCGCCATCGCTCCACACTGCCTGCACAAACGGAACTGGGCGCAGGCGGTCGCGCGAGCTGAGCGTACACTGTAGCCATAGTTCACTCTAGTCAGCGGAACACTGTGGCTACAGTGCGGTGACCGATAAGTTTCTCACATATCCGGTCACTCGACGCTCTCTCTCCGCGCTGCTATCGGCCCCAGCCCGTCAACGCACGCCCACTCCCGCGCACGCCAGCGCCAGCACCCGCCTTCACCCGCACACGCCCGCTTCAGTGCCCGCTTCTTCGCATTCGCACCCGCCTCATTTGCGCAATGCAGTGCACTGCGGTCCTTTCTCCCACGCTCGCTCCCTCCTCCGTGCGCGCATGTCTTAGTGCACCTACGTGCCTGCACGTGCGCGTGGACCACCAGATGACACCTAGAGGCTGTAGACGACTTAAACGCCTTCTTCACTCCAGCAGTCTCTCTCTCTCTCTCTTACAGCACTCTCTCTCTCTCTACAAACACATACACACACACTCACACTCTCGCACACACACACTCTCACTTATACACTATTATATACTTATATATATATACATATACATATATATATTGATATATATACATATATTTATATATGTATAAATATATAAATATATATATATATATATCTATATACATATTATTACCTATATAACTAAGTATAAGTATAGATACATATATATATATACATATACATACGCATATACCTATACATATATATGTATATACATATATACATACATATATATATATATACATATCTATCTACATATACCTATATACATGTATTACTATATATATATACATATATATATATACATCTATATAGTTATATATACATACATATACATATATATATATACATATATCTATCTATACATATATTTACATATCTATATATATATGCATATATAGCTACATATACACTTATATAATTATAACCATATATATATATTTACGTATATACATATACATATATATATCTATTTTCATATCACCTACCATATGTTGTATCATTGGAATATCTGCACCAGTTGCTGATATTCCCTGATACATGCGTACAAAAAGCGTACTCGCACTCATCTTCCACCCATCCATCCTACACTCCACGCGGGACTTCATCCTGTTGGTTGCGTCTTTCTAGACGACGGCCGACTCGATACCATCTTACATGCTATCTCCACCTCCACCCCCACCCCTTTTTACATATATAATATATAGCTATATATATATATACTATATTTACTTTATTTCTGCTTCTCTTTCCTGCCAGTAAAAAGATTAAAAAATATATATAAAAGAGAAAAGATAATCCTAGACTTGCAGGTACTTAGTCTTGTGAAGACTAGTTTTGAAACCCTAATTTGGCTCAAAGCCAAGAACCTGATTTTGTGGGTGTACCTCAAGGACAAAAATTATCAGAAAAAAATTTTAAATAGAAAAACACCAAAAACATAATAAACGAAAGGAAGAGATTCATTATAGGAAAGGCATAGAAACTTGTTGACTTCTAATCCCACTTCTGTGAGTTCCACCCTGGGCCTAAAAGTTACCAAGATAAAATCAAGTACGCTAGGTAAAAAAATTTGTAAAGGGATGGTTAGGCTTGATTTAGGTTAACCACTATACTCATTTCAACGATAAAATCACAATATTAACATAACCTGTCTGGGCCCGACCAACAGCGTAGTGGAGAGCATGCTTAATAGCCAACCAGCAACGTGGGTTCGAGTCGGGATGTGGGAGTCAGCCATGTGCAGATGAAATTCAACCATGGAATGTTCATCGGGTGGTGGAGCGGCAAATGCGTGGCGGGAACAGGAGTGTCGGATAAAGATGCACATGGTAATGCATGCCTTAGGAATCAGAGGGTGCTATGCATGATTTTTAAGCCATCTGATCTCTGATAAAGCTTAGGAAGATGAAGCACGGATTGAGGGTGAGTGGCAGGCATGCAGATGAAGCGGCGAGCGGTGGGAGAGCGGAGGCCATTGGATGTGGATTCAAGGACACACAATGCACCACGTGTCAGCACTAGATTAAACCGTGGATGGAAGAAGGAATTGGAAGTCTTAATTAGAACCATTGATCAACTAATCAACGGACCTGATTAATCTGAAGCCTTTGCAAGAAATTAAGGACTTAAACACCATAAATGCCCTTCACAAAAACTATAAAAAGAGGCCTAAGGGTCACATTTGAAAGCCATTCCTTAGTTTCTTCTTCTTCCTCCTACAACTCTCCCTTCTTCTTCCCCTCTTCTCTACATCCATCTCTGCATCTCCATCTGAAGCATCTGTTGGGCCACCCCTATGGATCATTGCTGCTCTTCCCAACCTTCTCCAAAAGGCCACCATGAACCACCTGTGGTGCCCTTATTCTGTACATAAGTAGTTTATATTTATGTTAGAATTTCTTTAGTTAGATGTATGCAATTCATGTTCAAACTCTCTGATTGATATATATACTATGATATTTTGTCTATACTATTTAGTAATTATATTTGGAACAAACGCATAAGATGAAAAGTGCTTCCTACCTCCTTGTGATCGACCAGGAATCACCAGTTCCATTAATTTATTTGCTCATGACGTATTTCGTGCTATACTACAACATGCTTATTTTTTACGCGATCTACGCCACGATCATCAGGTTCAGGAGAACACTCCAAGTATTTCAAGCACCGGTGACGATATATTCCTTTGAAAATTAGAAATAAAGTGGAGTGCTCGATTTAGCCCTAAAAGTAAACCCTATGGGGCAAGCTACTGATGAATCGCTTTTAACTTCAATGATGCAGCCCCAATAGCTTAATCAATTGGCCTGTTGTACCACTCAGTTAAGGCACGCAAATGTTTAACCGATCAAATTTTCTACTCACTTATTTCGGTGTTGAGTTAAGGTGTACAGTATCGACAGGTAAGATCCAGTTAAGTAGTAGAATCAGGGTGATTGTGCACCTTAGGATGAGAATTTATGTGTGTTAAGTGTGTAACTTTCAGTTAAATCCCACAGAAGAAGACTATTTTTTCATCTTTTTAATTTATGTGGGTGGGTGAGGTGAGGTGAAGTGACAGTCAAACAACCAAGATCTAACCTAGGGTTTATGGAAGCACCTAAGTTGTTTTGAGTTTGAGTTTTTAGGTTATGGAATGGAAATCTAGTGGGTAGGTAGGGGGATAAACTTACAAAACCTTCTAATTGAACTTTACTCCGATTTTGGCTCACCTTAGAAGGGTACTTGTAATCACAGAAAGAAATGGGCAAAGTGAGCTAAAAAGTTAAGTATGGTGGAAAACGTGGAGAAAAAAAGAAAGAGCGTTGCCTCCTCAACAACAATCACAAAATGGTAAGTATGATTTCGTATGCGAAAAGATTTGAGTTGGAAACCCATTGTTGTAGTACAAAGAAATCCGTTAACTAGATAAAATTTATAACCAAAACTCAAAAGGGAGTCTCTGGTCGAACATGGGGAGGCGAATGTTTGGTTTTGAAATTCGTGCTTTCAATTTTATTTCCTTTTGTTGCTTTTATATTTTGTAATTTTTTGAATTTTTATAACGCATGAGATCTGGTCGAAATAATTTCTATCTAACCTACTTGCAAAGAGAGAGAGAGAGAAACAATCACATATATATCTAAACAAGTGTTCGCTATAGATAAGAAAGCAGAAAATTGCACTACAAAAACGATAAAGATAGAGAGAGGTGAGAAGAGTCCCCCTCGACGGTCGCTTGGAGGATGGCTCGCTCTGACGTCGCTTAGATGAAGTTGGTGGGAAGTTGAAGGAAGGAGAATGACGGCGAAGGAAGGAAGATAGGGCAAAATGGCATCGTAGCGATGACCTTCTTCTAGAAGTTTGTGAGAGGATGGCCATGGGATGCTCCATGAATGGGGGTGAGAGGCAGGAACAAATGTTGGTTTTCTACTCTAGAGGAGCATCCTGGGCTTGGGACAAACCCTCTCTAGAGCCTTGAAGGTGGTGAGGGAGTGAAAGAAAGAGATGAGGAAGAATGAGACGGGCAGGGGTCCTTTTATAATGGAGGAAAGGATCCATTTCATACATAGGACATTTAGTGATAGCCATAAACGTCACTGAAGATCCGCTGCAAGCGCTGCTAAGGCTCTAGCTTAAGCGACCCACATGCGATGCAAGCTCAAGCACTCCGCATGCTTGTGTTTCACACGCCCGCTGGCACTTGCTGCCACCGTGCATGCACTACTGCACACTACACTACTACGCACGCACATGCGGTGGTGTGTACATGCCCATGGGCAGCCTGGATAGCATCACGTGACGCGATCTAGGCCGTCTATCTTCTTTCCTTTGTAGGGGCTACTATAGAAGTCAGATTGAGTCAATTTCCACACCGTTAGGCTGCGATCATCAACCTGAATCCATCTATGTTGTCGGATTTGTTGTTTGAAGCTCCAAATTGTGTCACCTAGTTCCTTGGCCCTTGATCTTCCTTGAACTAAATAAGGTATTACAAGGCTCTAATCAAGATGATTTCGGAGGCTTTGGACTCCAATCATCTTCTTGATCAGATCTGTATGGCCGGATAGTCAATCCGAGGCTCCGAATTAAATCTTCATCTCTCCTGGCCATAAATGGATGCAATTAACCTGAAATTTATACAAACTACTCTAAATGCAAAATGATGCATGCTATGAAATATTTATAACATGGAATGCATATCTAAGCCTAAAAACATGCATAAATAGGCAGTTTATCCTAATTAAATGTGTCTTTATCACCCCGTGCTCTCAGAGGCGAACAGCTAATTTCACAAAATCCTTTTATTTGCCTTCGAAAGCTACTGTGTCCCCGATGTCGGACTAAAGGGATGCCACTTCTTCGTTATAGCTGCAGCTTAGTCATTACTCTGATTTGAAGTTGAAGCTGATGCTTGCTGCTTCAATTGATGACTTGGAGCTGTTCGTGGGAGAGTTTCGCCGGTCCTGGAAGTCACAGTTGGGATGTAGGTGGCCGAAGACCTGCAAATGAAGTCGGAGAAGAAGGTTGAAGTGGCGGAGCTCCGGTCAAGGCTGAAAACATGAAAATGGCCTTGCAGCCTTGTTAGATATGCTCAGGAGTTTCACCGAAGGATGGCAAATGCAATGGCAGTCGTAGTGAGCTGTGACGAAGTGTGTGTGTGCATGGTGAAGTCGAAGAAGGTGAATGGAGGTGGTGGTGTTCGATGGAGTGCGTGTGGGATCAAAAGCCCAAATTTCTTTGGGGCTTTTGATTAGTTAGGCGAGGCAGAGCTCACAAACTCAATGGCAATGCATTCTGTGCAATGGAGCGGCGACGTGGACTCACCGAAGTCAAGCTAGTGTTGGGGAAGATGATGAAGATGTGAGTGATGTGGTGTGTGAACCTAGAGTCTAAGTTGGTAGGAAGGGGCAGAGGAGTGAGAGGAGTTGAGAGAGGATACTTGTGAATGATGGGAGAGAGAGTATGACATCGGTTATGATGGGCCAGTGTCAAAGAAGAGGAAAGCTCTAGTGATGGAGAACGATGTCGAAGGGAGAGGGAGCTCCTGGCTGGTATGGCGAGGAGCAGATGACGGATAGAAGAAGATTCCCTCGACCTATCATATGTGGTAGAGGGTGATGAAGGGTAGAGTAGAGGTGTCAATGGAGAAGGTTGGAATAGGCCAGAGGTAGGAGGAGGTATTTGGACCTTAAAACTTGCTAAGGGGGATGGTTTGGCAAATAGGGTCTTCTTAAAGGGCTATGGTCGAGCTCCAAGCTTGGGAAGGAGCTTGAATAGCTCAAAATTTTAGGGAAAAGAATCCCTAGAAATCTTGAGCCTACTCAAGCTCTAGAGCTTGAGTTGGAGGTCGACATGTGGTCAGACAGATTGGGCAACTTCTTGTGGATCTTCCCTCCAAGTTTGGAGGTGATTGGACCTGATTCAAGGGAGAAAATCTCTCTTGAACCTCGCTGAAGATGTGTTCCCACTGCCAATGGTAGCAGGGACAAAAGTGAAGAAAATGATGAGACGATAGGGGCCCTTTTGGAAGTAATTTAAAACCTGAGGGGTAAATGTAGGAAATAGAGTTTTAAAGGGCTAAACTGCAAACTAGGCTAAGATGGGTTCTGATTGGACCCAACTTTTGGTACCAACCTAATTTTGACCATAAGAATCTAATGGTGAAGTTATATTTCAACTTTAACCACGTTTGATTGGGCAATTTGCATAGAAACCCAAATTTGGGTAAAATTCCGTCTGAGACTCTCTTTTTGGTCAAAATGGGGTTCAAATATACTTTAAAAAAAAAGGGTTCAAATAGACAAGACAAGGATACCAAACCTCTTATAATATTTGTATATGATTTTAGGAAGTTTAGATGAATTTTATCTTGATAAAAACCTCTTTAATTTAAGCGGGTTTGAAATTAGGGGTTTGTGTATTATTTTAGCCGTTTTAGTTAGTGTTGACCCACATTTTGTACTTGTATGCTCATTTCACCTTCATTTAACCCTTGACAAACCCCATGATTAATTTGTGTTCCCGATGTGCTATTAAAATTACGTAATTAACCCTGATTTACCATTCTCTTCTCAAATTAGAACAATGTGGATTATGACCCTCAGATGATTATGTAGGAGCTTTAATCGATCAAACTTGACTAAATGTGGCTAGTTAGGGCCTATGATGGGGTTCTCATCATCGTCTCCTTAGCTTTTGCGATGTTGAGGAAGACTATGATGGAAATGAAGCAATCAACATTAAAACTTAGCTTCAATTGATAGATTTTGATGCTTATAACAAGAAGAAATGATCTGGAGGTTCATGTGAAATTCCAAAGGCTAAGATTCAAGAGTTGACCCACTAGAGCTCATCGGAGCTCTGATGAGTATTGATTTAAGACACTGAAGAATAAATCTCAAAGAAATTCTACAAGGACATTAAAATGATTCTGAGTTTATAAGGAAACTCAAGAATGTTACAAATGAGTCAATTAAAGATTAAACATGAGAATTATTCAAGGAATATGGTAAAAAGCTATCTTGAGTTCGCATGAACTCAAGGATTGTCATCTAACTAGATTGAATGAGGGGAAATGCTTAAAATGACTAGGCAAAGATGAATGCATATGTAATTACGTGGATCAACTCTTCTTAGTTTGCCATTGATAGCGAGTTAAGAAGTTGAAGCTGAAATTTAGCATTTCTTACATAAGGAAGTATTTATATAATTAAGAGGTGGAATGGGGCCCTTATGGGAAGATAAGGTGGTGGAGGGCCCCTATTGAGTGTGAAATTAGTTGGACACCTTTGCTATAGATAGTGGAGGTGATCTAGTGAGTGTGTGATAAAACAAGGTGATTAGGTGATTAATCAAATAGAAAAGAAGGTGGGATGTGATTATGACGAGTTAAAGAAGGTGAATCTGTGCTTGGATTGATGAAAGAAGGTCTAGTAAGCTGGAATTGGCTCGTCGGAGACAAGGAAGATGTAGTTGACTCTAGGCACTACATTACTCTAACTACCTATCTAGCTAGCTAAAAGTAAACTACACTAAAGTCTAAGCTAATCTACTATTACCTAGACAAATTGGGGAAGAAGATCTCCGTCAATGGCTTATAACAAAGGAAGAAATCAAACTTGTTGAGGAAGAACTCCGGCGAGGTTTGAAGTGAAATAGAGAGGGAGATATGGCATGTAGGATCTCTGTCATAGCTCTTGAGAGGAAGAACAGTTGAGAAGAGACGAGCTCCTCTAGTGGAAGTGCTCCAAGGAAGGGAATAAGGTCGTCGAATTTTTGGAAGAATTGCCTAATGTTGTGCTCAGTTGGGGAAGAGGGATTGGGGGTCGACCCTTGAAATCAGAGGTGTGCATGGGTATTTATAGGTGGTGGGTGAGGTAAGGGGGAAAGTATTTGGATGGGAATAGGTCTAGGTATGTCAAAATGAAACGTTTCTTCTTCGGCGATGATGAGTTTACTGTGCCAGAGTTAGTTAGGGGTAGGGTAATCCAAACCATTGGATTAAAAGAAGATGGTGACTTTAACAATGGCGGCAACGAAGATGGACTTTGGATGAAGGACGGGCACTAATCATATGGTGTAAGCACAGGACACTCATGGCCATTCAAGGTAAAGAAGAGGAAGAAGACAATGTGTGTACAGGGGTATAAGCATGAATAATAAAGCACTTAGTAGATATGAAAAGGACTCAATTGAATTGAAATTTAAGGGTAGAAATGTAAACATTGAGTTTTAGGGTTTATTTTAATTTATTTCTTTTTTAAATTTTTATATAATATCATAAAAAATTTAAATAATATATTTATTCCATGAAATTACATTTTTACCATTTTTAGCTAATTTATTTAAATGATAAGCTTAATTAAGTTAATTAAATACTTAGGTCTCTAATTTATTTAAGTTATATTAAATGCTTCATATATAGCTAATTATTATTATTTTGAGTCCAATTATTAATTAAAATTATATTAATATTAATTAATCCTTAATTAAGTTATTTTAACTTATTTTACAAGTCCTTACAGTTTTGCCATTATATTATAATTAACCCTATAGTTACGATATTCTTAGGTATGTAGGTAGGAAAAATAGCAAATTTGTGTTAATTAGGAGTCATGATGAGTCTCTCATCACTCACCCCCTTCTCATCCCACTATCCATCCCTAATTCGCCTAATCCCACTTCACGGTGCCTAGATCGCCCCTCAACCTATATAATCAGCTCCCGTACGAGCCATTGAGCCTTTATCGACTCCCTCCCCCTGAGCCAATCCCTTCATTCCATTCGTTTAGCTCCACTCTCTCCCTTCGTCACATGTGATGACAGAGTACGCTTCTTTGCCTTCTTTAATCATCATTGGCCAATCACTGGTGGATCTAGGACACCTCCTTCATCTACTGATGGCTCCTCCACTTTCTTCGGTGGCTCTTAGACATCACCTTCATTTGTAGAGTAGATTTAATCACTTTCTAGTGTATTTTACTACTTTGTTTTCTAGATTTACTGCTTTCTAGTCTAGTTTAGATTAGTTAGAGTAGAATTAGTGAGTTGACTCATCACACGTTTAATTTTGTTTCGAAGTAGATTAGTTAAATCTGATTCTACTCTCTCTAATCAATTTAGATGAGAGAGCTGTTTTATCACCATCATCTCAATCCACTAATCTTCCTCTACATCTCATAATTTGTATTCACTAATTTCCTCGAAGTTTTAATCCATACTCCACCCCCTCCACCAAGCATCTCTAAATCTGAAGTTTTCCAACTTCTTGATCTAGATAGCACACAAATCCATTTGGGGTCTTCCCATTCACTTCTCATGTTCACAAAGGCCCCTGATCTGCATTGAATTGCATTGATTCGCTTGATTACTTTATATTTGGATTTTATGCCTAATCACAAGATTTCGAGTCAATTTGGTTTGAAATAGATTTAATCAAGTGATTCAAGTATTTATTAACTTAATTGGATGCAATGCAAGGATTCTAAGGTGTTTTGATCTAACTTTTATTTTTAGATGAGCATAAGCCCAATTTGAATTGCATTTTGGGTAGTTTAGCCAAGGAGAATCAGTTGTACTCATTCAAGGCTTAACAATGACCCAATGGATTTTTATAGAATCACTAGATCATCCTGAACACTAATCAATGGTGTGTAGGATGATTAGGTGATGAGATCATCTGGTGGATCTAAAATAATTACCCAAACTGGGCAACATTGGTTCCTAATATAAATGGTTTTAAATCAAACATTTCGACAGTGATTAAGGTTTTTGAAGATCCTAAGAGAGATTCTGAGTTGACTGAGAAGTGGATTTAAGGTCTAGTTTAATCCAATTCTCTTGTGTTGACTATAACAAAGAGAATGGATTGAACTAAGGAGTTAGGGTTCTTCGACTAATGATTTGATTGAGAATGATTTGAAATCTTCTTTGGAGTGTTTATGAAAACTTTAAATGTGGATTTTAGTGGTTTAATTCACATCCAAGTAACTGCTTATTAACTATTCTAATCCAATCGAGCTGAATTATTTATCAGTAGAGTTGTACCACTGATTTCATAGAGGATTTTGGCCAAAATGGTTTACTGAGATTTATAGGCCTTAGATCTAAGTTTCCAAATCTATGGATGGCATTATCGAGCTCTAATCGGACCTTGAAAGTCTAATCAGAGCATCTAATTTTCAGCTACATCAGAGTATCTGATCTGAACCGCTGCTCATACAACAGTTGAAACATGTATGATTGGTTTGATGGATTTTGATATGGATTTTATTTCAGTGAAGTGTTGGACTTATTTTGGTGTTTAAAGCACAAAATTAGACACTATTGGGTCTAATTACTAGCTGTAGCAGTAGCAATGAACTGCTCATACAACAACAACTTTGTTAAGGATTTTGAAGTGATTTGAGTAGATTTTAGAGTTTAATTGAGCTTTTCATATAATGTGCTGTTAGAATTTCTTTTGTAAAGCATTAATGTACACTTACTTGACTAAAATTTGACTTGAGCAGCATGTAATTCGTATTTTAAATCATTGACAACAGCCATGAACTTGTCAAACTGTCCAAATTGTACTTGTAATGAAATTCAATGTAGAAAAGATTCCTTTATGCTCACTCATGTTTCATATGATGTGTTGAATATGTGTGAATGCTCAAATATCACTTCCATGCAGTAAAACTCATTTTAAGCCTTCGGTTCCTAGTGTCAAACCCAATTAGGCCTTGATTAGGTGAAATTATAAATACAAAAAATTGTAAAAGAATAAAATAATGCTATCTTCAGCTTGATTAGGTATTTTTCTAGGTGCATGCAAACTACAAGAGTATTCTGAACCCTCTAGCTAGTAGAACATGCCAGTAGATGGTTTAGTCTACTCTAATATTGAATAGAAGAACTTAATATGAAGAATACAAAAGGACTTCTTTCTTTTCTTGTCTCATCTTCTCTTTCTCTCTTCTCCTATCTCTATAACACATAAAAAGACCATAAAATTCTGAAAATGTCCAAAAATACACAAAAATACCTTGTCTATAGTATTTATACTTGTAAATATAACTTAAGGCTTAGTTAAATGTAAATAATAACTTATATATCTATAATGTATACAAGTAACTTATATATTTATTATATCTATTTAGATAAGTATTTATAATAACTTAAAATATATATACTGTAATTATATAATTATCTATTTATTTATTTATATTATACGTACATATACTTAAGTAAATACAAATAATTTTGTATACACATATAACCTTATTTATAACTGTACATACAACTTAGTGTAATTATAATTTACTGTAATAGGCCTGTATATTTCTTTATTTAAGTATTTATTGTATATATTAATGTTAGTAAGTTAAATAGCTACGTTACTAAATTAAAGTAAATTAAATTAGTAAATTAAGTTATTAATGAAGTTATGTTGTATGATTGTATACTATAATTTTAAGTATTTTCAACTTATTTATAATGTATTTGAACAATATAGCAGTATGTATATTGTATATTAGTATTTATATATCTAAAATGCTTACATAAATGTATATAAATTAAAATAAATGGCCAAAAATTAATTAAAAATGTGTAATAAGTACTTTATTATGTATATTAACTAATTTATAACTCAATTGAGTGGTTACATTAACAATTTGTACATAATCAAATAATTAATCAATAAATTAACATGTACAATTTGCCAAATTTAACTAATTTTTAAATATAATTTTGTAGCCCAATGTATATTCTTTCTAATGGTATAATTTATTTTAAGAGAAGACCTTATTTAGACTTCAATTTTGAGGCATAAAATAAGCCTCACCACATGGTTTTGCATGGTGATTCTATGCCTGATCATTGCAGATAAAGGTCCCACATCGTGATTTTGTGAGAGTGCCTAAGACCCTCCCAGTCATTACTGCAGGGTGCATAATGATCATACAGGGCATATATCCTCCATTTACATGCACACCTATGATCGTGTGCATGTGAGCACATGTGTGATGGCCTAAAATTGGACAAAATACACTAACAACAAACTATGGCCCAATCTAGTAGTAGTCTAATCCAGCCCACTAGGGCTGTCGATCCTGCAAAAATCAAGCCCGGCAACCATTCATTTTGGTCTAAGTTATACTTAAGTGTTTAAATAAAAGAGGCTAAGTGCTGAGAGTTGTGTGTATGTGTAGTGTGTTAGTGTTACAAAGAACTAAGTGTTATGTGTGTTGTATGCATATATATGTGTAATAAGTTAAGTGTTAGTTAGGTGTTGTGTGCTTTGTGTATGGTATTATGTAAATATGCAAGATATATATGTATAATATATACGTATATATGTATATTTATAGAGAGTAGAGTAGTATACATTACGTTTTTACCTTAGGTTATGTTTATAGTTTTGCTAAGAAATTTAGTGATGCTTATATCTGTCACTGTGCATACTATATATGTTAGTAAAGCTTACTTTATATATAATTATTATTTTTATGCCTATACTTAGGTATTGATTAACATAGTTGTAAATAACTAATATAGAGTAGTTTAGATTATTGTTTATGCCTTTATAATTGTAAATATATTTGAGGCATTGTAATTAACATTAATTAATTCCTTTTGCACAGTTCAATCCCGATTCAATTGTAAATATAATTGACATTTTTGGAATAAAATAGCATTTTTGGATAATAGAGAGTGATGCCTATTAATAACTACCTCCTAGTAAACAACTTGGAATAAACCAGTAAAAGTTATTTAAATAAATAAAATGATTTGACATCCATCTGGATTGCATCTATACTACAACCTAACAACGACATAATTAACATGTGATCCAGATTGGCTTCATCAATTTTTGGCATAGTTGTTGGGGATTCAAACCAATAATGGTGCAATTTTATAATGTTACCTTTGCCTAAGCACTTCACACATCTGAAATCAATTTTAAGGGCAAACACCCCCCTAACACCCATCATATTCCAAAAAGTACATCAATCCCAAGCATAAAATTGAGTAGACATGGCCTAGGTACGACTAATAGTCTTGGGGACTTCAAATTAAATTGGGCTAAGGTCAAGGCCTTGTCTACTTAGACCCATTGGTGACAAGAAAGGTCGGTGCGGTAACTGCATTAACCCTTAGTGGTGTCCCCACATGCAGGGTGTCCTAGGGGGTCCCACCCTTCTGGCTAGCCAAGTAATTCAAGGGTTGATCTAACCCAGTCGTGTTTTGGGAAGCCAGTATCAGGTCTATTTTGGGTTGACACTCTAAGGACCAATTTGATTGCTTGTATTGAAAGGGTGGGGTATTCTCTCGTCTGCCTTCTCTCTCTCATCTATTAACTTTCTTCTAGTACATGATGCTAAAAGGTCTCTGAACCCTGATTTGGTACCACCTTTAGAGAGCAAACTAGGTACAAGACATAATTTTTCTGAATACATTCCAATTACTAATTGCCATGAGGAAGAACTGATTGAAGAAGAAACCATGGACCCATACTCTTTTGCCTTACACTGTTCCTCCTTTTCTCGCTATCCCAACCCTTCCCTTACTTCAACCTCTTTAGGATGGGAGAACTCTCCTAAACACCTGGGACTTGATTCCCTTGCCTACATCTCATATTCCCCGGGTATAGCTAGGCCTACCTCGAATCCCAAACGAATCGCTGGATATCAAGGATCTCTACAATCTCAAAAGACACTCTCCTTGCAGGACTAGCACCTGGTTGGCATGACCAACTATCTTGACCGGTTCAAGGATATTCCTCAGAATCCCAATACCTAGAATATCAATCCTATCCTCGAAATCACTTTGGAAATTATCCCAATTCCACCCAAACAACTTCACGTTCTTATTGGGATAACCCTACACCACCCAAGGAAGGATATGATTCTTACCCTAGGAATTCAAATGATAGATATCTGATTTCACTGAGGTTAGAAATTCTGAAAATTATTATCCTCAGCCTGCTCAAATCCTTGACCATGGCGGTGATCCAGAGATAACCCAATTACTCCAAGTAGTCCAGGGGATGAGAGAAGCTAATAAAATAAATACAGATAACCTGACAAAATAGCTCAATAGAATCCGAAAGGCACAAGGTGATAAATCTGGTCCAAGTATGCCACAAGTTGGTGGTAAGCCACTCAAGGTTGAGGATCCAACCTTAAGTATGACATCTTATCCAAGCCCAACCTCTACGTACACTGAGCCTACCCACTAGCTCTATGATTATGCAAAACAGATCCTGCATAAAGATCTACAGAATCTCATAATTCGTCTTAAGATTATAAACGATTTTCTACTTTTATCCGATCAATCCAAGTAGTTAGAAGGAGGGGTTGGGGATAAGGTTCTTCCTTTGGCCTACACCACCGGTTGCTTTGATACCCCCAACTGCGATCATTTGATGCTACTCCCTAGCTAGACATTAGATTATCCAATATAAGTAGGTTAATCGAGAACAAACTCAATCTAGGCCCTGAGGAGCGAATCAATCCTTAAGGCCAACGTCTAATCTATTTTTGCTAGTCTTGGGATATTTGTGCTTTTAGAATGTGATGGGCCCTTTAGATGGGTTTTACACTTAATGATCAATTCAAATGTTTATGCATGCACAACCAAGGTTCGCAAACAAAGATATTTGATGATTTGCCTTTTAGGATTTAACCTTGCTTAGTAGCTTTTAGGGTTTACCTTTTAGGTTCGTTCAATCAAGGTTCAGTAGAACACTCCAGGTTTGAAAAGCACTGGTGATGTGTATTCCTTTAGAAATCAGGAAAAAAATGTGGAGTGCCTAGTTCAACCCTAAAAATCAACCCTAAGTGGAAAGCTACTGATGAATCACTTTTATCTTGAGTGGTGCGGCCCTAGCAGCTCAACCAATCGGCGTATTGCACCACTTGATTAAGGCACACAAAAAGTGATTAACCTGGTTTGATTTCTACTCTTTTATGTGTTGATTTTCATGTACCAGTTCCACAGGTTGAAATCCTGGATGAGTAGATAAAATCAAGGTAAGTTATCCACCTCAAATGTGGGTGTTCGTAGTGTGTATGTTGATTCATCCAACAATCAGAAGATTTTTTTTTTATTTTATATGCAAGGGTGAGATGAGTGTAGGTGGAAAACAAGACAATTAGATTCTATCCTAGGGTTTATGCAAACACCTAAGTAAATTAAGTCATGGTTATTGATGTGCTAAAAGTGAAACTAGTGGGGGGCAATGTGGGAGCACTTAGAAACCAAAATAATCAACGTGTTTCGATGAACAAAAAGTTAGGGTTAGGAGAAACCCAGTATGTAGTTGCAAAACACATTATCAAATACAACTTTACTGAAACTCCAAGGAAGTCCCAAGTTGAACACATGGAAGCGACATTTGTTTTCGTTGAAATCCACGCTTCGTGTTGTTTCTTTTTGGTATTTGTGTTTTGTTATTTTTTTGTGTTTTTGTAGTAAAGAGACAATCAAGATAACTTCACAAAGTGGAAAGAACAAATTTGATATATCTCAATGTGATGCAAATGTTTATTACAATATGCTAAAAGATATAAAAGAGATAGGGGTGAGAAGAAATCTCTCGAATTGGCTGTTCGGTGAGGCGATGGCGCTTGGCGGCAGCTTGGACGGAGGAGGTGGGAGGCTGGACGGCGGGGATGAGATGCTAGGTAGAGGAATGCTTCACCAAGGTGTGGAATGGAGATGAGGAGGTAGAGGTGATCTTCTATCGGAATGGAGGTAGGAGGATAGCTCCAAGGCTCCCTATGAAGATGGTGGAGGGACAAGGAATATTTGGTGGGGTAAGGGATTGCTACACTAGTAGGGCACCTTTGGAGCTTGGGAATGAGCTCTTAGGAGCTTTGATGGGCTTCTAAAGCTCAAGACTAGGTGGGAATAGCAAAGGTAGAGATGGTTTGGAAGGGAAGGGTCATGGGATTTATATAGTGGTGGAAGGGAGATGTTTTGCACGTATGAGTCTTTAGCGACATTAAAATGTCACTGAAGACCCACATGGGCTATTGCTATAGCATTCACGCGCCTCTACTGCCGTAAGGAGCTCGACATCTGGAACAGTGTAGGGACGCTTGCAGCTATTGGATCGTAAGCAGAAGGCATCGATTGTATGGAGATTGTGTGCTTGTTATCGTTCAAATCGTGTGCCCACTGGTCAAGGAAGCATCTCCACCATTCAATCTTGATCGTGCAGTTGAGAAGCGCGTGCGGATCACGCCTCTAGCAAGATTTGAATCACGCTCATCGTGCGATCATGAAGATCAGATGAGTAATAACGCACCCGGTCATCTTAAATGAGCACTCCAGATGGCATGCGTCTGCACATCGTCGTCCGATGTCTGATTGCATGTGCACAAATCTGACCACTCTATCAAGATCGAGCGGTCCAATTTTTTCGATTCTAAGGCAGTCGCAGTGAATTGAAGCTTTAACCCACACCTCTCACTTGAGGAGCGGGCGTGCAATCATTTGGGCACAGGTGTTAGATGGCCTCATGGAGATGCAGTGCTACTGTGCACCTCTACCGTTGGATGAAGATCGAATGGTCGTGATCAGATCTTCCTTGCCACTTTGAAGGAGGCTGGGTGCAGTTGGGCACTTCTCAGCCGTTGGATTGAGATCCAATGGCTGGATCACTTCTTGTGGTGAGGCTGAAGAGTGATGGCTCATGTAGAGAGGCCGAGATGGCACCACATGCCACCATATGGGCTGTTCATCTTTTTCTTCTTGTAGAGGGTGCCATAGAGCTTTGATTGGGGTGATTTTTTTGCACTGACGGACTGCGATCGTCACTCCAGATCCATCTGTATGGTCAGATTCTTCATCTGAAGCCCGTAAAAATGTCAAACTACCTCCTGGCCATATAAAATGTTGGTATTAATGTACAGAATACACAAACTATCCTAAATGTAATGCAATGAATGTTATACAATATTTATACTATGATATGCAATGCGAGGCCTGAGAACTATCATAAATAAGCATTTTATCATTAATTCATGCATGTTTATTAATGCTATTTATGATTTAATTTCACTACAATTATGGTAAGTTCTAACTTAACTTAGGTTATTTAGGTCCTATGATTACTATGCAATCATACCCCCATACCTAAATCTTGCTACTACCTAGCAAATGCGAAACTAAGTTATCTACAAGTTGGTCCCTAGAGGACTGATTAGTTTTACCAACCGTAAGACTAGAGATTCTTTTCCTTTTTGTTTCCATCTTAAAATCTAGAAATTCAGTCAATTGTGAAAGTACAGCTATGTAGCTTATGCAACAGATTCGAGTGAAAAGAAAATTCACCTCTAAAGCTTGTACTTGACCCTTAGTAAAATTCTAGCAGGATAGGTAAATGTCTTCCCTTGGGGTATAACAAGATATTCTATAATTTCTACCCTAGCTTTTAGCTTAGGTAGAGAATGTTTAAGTCAAGTAGGTTTGTATTTGGTAGCTCATTTTCATTTGGTGCTACATATAGATTAATACTATAGAATCTAGATTCCCAAATTATTAAGTCAACTCAGAGAAAAGCGAGGAAAGCTATGCTCTCTTTGGTTCCTTTTTATTCACTCTCTCTTTTACTTTTTTCTTTTCTTTTTCTTTTTCTTTCACAATCTCACCAGATTTACTGATATAATCCATATTTTGTGGTCTCATGTGGCATTAACACTTAAAAAAAGTTCCAATAGCCCTGATACCAAGTTGAAATTTCTCAGCCAGTATTTGGGTGGTCAGAAATACAAAAATGTAGTTTAAGGCAATATTTGGTGGATCGCAAATGTGGTGGGTAATGCTGCCTCAATGTAATTAAAATAAATACCAAAAACTCTTTTTTTTTTGCTTTTTCTTTTTCTAAAAAATTTTTTTCTCTCCCTTTTTTTCTATATTTCCCTTTCTAACTTTTTATATATATATGTTTTTTTTCTCTCTCCATTTTTTTTATATATCATATCGACATGACGTAATGCAGCACACGACATACAAGACTTTTATTCTAGAGGCATTATTGGGGATTGGTGGTGTTCAAGAGGATACCAGGTGGCTTATTTGGTGGAAGTGCCTACTCTTGGGACCGGGAAAGAGACAAATAGGACCGTGTACTTCTGACCTTGATATCAATGCCCTCCTTCAGTCGAGGATTCTGTAAAGAATGGTTGTAACCATCTACCTTAGTCCTAGTCTTATTAGAATTTGATCTTCACATATTTGGTTTATTTGGTGGCTCTAAAAAAAAATTCACAAAAGATTTATATGCAGGAACTGAGAGCAAAACTGTGCCTAACTCTGAGTATCATTACCTACTTATCCAGAAATCCAGATTCCTTTGACTAATCATAGAGCACCAGTAACACCACACTATTTGGTGGATTTTCTAGAGGAAGGTTTCCCTTACTCCCTAACCACTATACAGGGGTTCAGGAAAAGAAGCATTGCTTCTTCTTGATAAACTAAAGACTTTTCTTGGTCTTCACAGTGAATCTATTGCAAAATCTATGTGTGAATGTGAAAATTGTACTGGATTCCAGATTACAGGAATCAACTAAAGGATAAAACCCCTAATGCAACCTCTTGATAAAAATCTTATTTATGAATGCTATATATATATATATATATATGCTATATGTAATTGACCTCTTATGATTGTACTTCAATATTGTTCCCTTTTCGAGTTACATTCAGCTTAGTCTTTAATTAAGAACAAAAAGTGAGCAAAAGAGTCGAAAGTGGTTGTTGCAGACGATTTCGAGCTCCAATGCAAGCATTGGAGGTGGACTCGGTTGTTCTTAAATCAAGGACCCTAAAGTACAATTAACATGCTACTTGGAGGTTTTCCTAGATGTTGGCATAAAAATTTCCAGTTTTACTGTATACTACCCCACCCCACATACCTAAGTTCTTGCATGTCCTCATGCATGAATATAAAGGAAATAAATTACGACAGGGAGTGAGTGGGTAGAATCACATGGAATCACTCTTGAATTTTTCATTCACCATAGACCAATCTAACGATATGTAATATGCAGAGACATATGCTAAAAGAAAATATACTATGTATAAGGATAGGTATATGTGTATAAGTTGCTGAGTTTAATGCCTCCAACTGGGCGAAACTTAATCACTCATCCTTAATGAAAATGATGCCTTCGTCAACCAGAGGAGGTTCCTGGGCCATAAATGGCTTGAGGCACTGGCTATTTACTATAGAAACATGCTTAGATTTTGGGTCCATGATTTGGACCGCCCCATTAGAATATGGGTGAATCGCATTGTACAGGCTAATCCACTTGGACTTGAGCTTTCCCACAAAGAATTTTAGATGTGGATCAAATAGCCAGACTCGCTGGTTGGGTGTGAATTCTTTTCTCTGATTGTGGCGGTCATGAAAAGGCTTTGTCCTATCCTTATAGATTGTTGCATTCTCGTAGGCCTCCCACTAAATCACTTCTAATTCACTGAGCTAGAGCTTCTTTTCATAACCTCCGACATCAAGGTTAAAATTACACTTCCACACTGCCTAAAAGATGTAGTGTTCCAGCTCAACAGGAAGGTAACAAGCCTTTCCATATACCACACGATGTGGAGACATTCCAAGTGGGGACTTGTAAGTAGTCCAATATGCCTGAAGTGCATCAATTAATCTATAGAACCAGCCCTTCCTATCTGGTCTAACTATCTTTTGGTGAATTAGCTTGATTTGACAGTTAGACCTTCACCTGCCCATTGGTCTGCGAGTGATATAGGGTGGCTATGCGGATATGCACCCCATATGTCTTTAATAATGACCTAAAGTGGGCGTGGATGAAGTGACTACCCCCGTTGCTAATCAGAGCATGGGGTACACCAAATGTCGCAAAAATACATTCTTGTACAAAAGAAATGACGGTCTTATGATCTACCCGTCTCACTAGTATGGCTTCAACCCACTTCGAGACATAGTGAACAGTGAGAAGTATGTACTTGAAGCCACGAGAAGTTGAGAAATGGCCCATGAAATCGATGCCTCACACATTGAACACTTCTATGACCAAGATGGGTTGGACAGGCAACATGTTTCTCCTGGACATAGAATCGACCAACTGACATCATTTGCAGTAGTTGGCATAATCGTGTATATCTCAAAAAATGGTTGGCTAGAAAAATCACGACTGCAAAATCTTTACCATAGTTTTAGACCCGAAAAATGACCACCACAGGCTTTGCTATGGCAAGAAGATAACACACTTGAGATTTCAGAGTTTGGGATGCACCTCCTGATGATCTGATTGACTCCATTGAAGAAGTGCAAAAGGTCATCCCAGAAATAGCATTTGGCCTCAGATATAAATTTGAGTTTCTAATCCTTGGAGAAATTCACATGAATCTTTCCTACAACAAGATAATTCATGATATTCGGCATAAGGAAACTCGACAGAATGGATTGCTGAAAGAGATTCATCTAGGAATTGATCTGAAATGGGCAGGGAATAAGGGTTGTGGGTTGGGCCTAATCTAGATAAGTGATTTGCCATAACATTCTGTGCTCTATCTTTGTTGCGTATTTCGACATCAAATTCTTACAAGAGAAGGATCCATCTAATAAGACAGGCTTTGGCATCCTTCTTTGCCAACAAATGCCAAAGGGCGCAATGGTCTATGAAAATTATCACGTTGGACCCCAGTAAGTATGATCGGAATTTCTCCAACCGGAATACTACTTCTAGCAATTCTTTTTCAATGATAGTATAATTACTGATGGGAACACCCCCATAGGCCCTAAATGGCCACTTTTAGTTAGTTTGGATGGATAAATGCTCCTACATAATCATCTGGGGGTCATAATTCCATAATATTCTTATTTGAGAAGAAAATAGGAATCAAGGTTAATTATGCAATTTTAACAGCACATCTCAAACACATATTAACCATGTGGTCACTCAAGGGTTAAATGATGTTCAAATGAGCTTAAAAGTCCAGAAAGTGGGTCAACATTGTCAAAAAGAGGGTTTCGCGCATTTCAAGAACCATAATAGATAAAAATCCTAATTTCAGACCTGCCTAAAGTAAGGAAGTTTTGGTCAGGGTAAAATTCATATAAAAACATTCTAAGAGGTTAGGTACCCTTGGTTTGATCATCTGAACCTATTTTAACCTTGAACAGAGTGTTAGATGGAATTTTACCCTAATTTGGGTTTGTATGCAAATTGCCCACTAAAACTTGGTCAAAATTGAAATTTGACTTCAACGTTAGCTTCCTTTGGTCCAAATTGTGTTTTTACCAAAATTTGGGCTCAATTAGAGTCTATACCTAGTTTGCAATTTGGTCCATTAATTATTTGTTTCTTCCAACCAAGCCCCAAACTTTTCAATTATTTGCATTTACCCCCTAACTATTCATCATTTTCTTCAAAAAGGTCCCTACCACCATTACCAGTGTGAACCCAAAGTAGTTGACCTACAATCAGAGATTCCTCTCTAATTTCTCAACCAAATCCTTCCAAATTTGGAAGGATTGTTCCTAAGGACCTTCCTAATCATTTAAGCCACATCCCAAACCCTAATTTGGTCCCCACGGATAAGGCAAATGAAAGGAATTTTGGGGATCTTATCCTATGAAATCTTGAGCTTCTCAAGCTTCTTCCCAAGCTTGGGGCCCTTCCTAAGACCTTTAAAATGAGCCCCCTCGATCGGCTAGGCCAAAATCTCCTCTATTTCCTCTACCTCCAGCTTGCACCAAGCTTGCCCTCATGACCCTCCTCCTCTAGCCTCTCCGTCATCCACATACCATCGGCAGAGGGAAACTCTTCCTCCCCATCATTTGCTCCTCGCCATACCTATTAAGAGCCTCCTCCCCCTTCAGACATTGCCATTCCCCTCTTCGAAGCTCTCTATCTCCTGTGCCGGCCAATCATACCTGGTGTCACACTCGCCCTCCCTTCGGCCGTAAACATCCTCCTTCGACCCCAAACATCCTCCTTCAACCCCTCTCCTTCCCTTGACTCTTCCTACACCCTTAAAATCTAAGTTTGCATCGAACACTACCCATACCATCTCCTCCTTCCTCAGCGCCAGCGTACCTCCAGCGAGCTCACACGACTGCTCCACTTCACCAATCTGCCTGCCACCGAGTTTGCGAGCTCCTCATCAACTCACTAATCAAAAGCCCCAACGGAATTTTGGGCTTTGATCACTATAGCATGCCACCAAACTCCACCACCTCCACGCACCTTCATGGACTTCGCCACGCACACACACACCTCCTCACCGCACGTAACCACCACCAACATGATCGCCACACATAGGCGATCCTCCAGAGCATATCTAACAGGGATGAGAGGCCGTATTCTAAGTTTTAGGTCTATGTCAGAGCTCCATCGTCGCCACTGCCTTCTCCAACTCCATCTATAGCTATCCAGTCGAGTTCAACCTCAATACTACCTCCAGGTGTTGCAAACTAGTTCCAGGATCACCTTCAGGCTCTCAACTGCAGCAAAAGGCATTTCCCTTGACCTCAATCAGAGAGATCTTCAGCTACAACTACTGTACGAAGAGATGGTAGTGGGATAGTCCTACATCATGGATTTTGGTGGCAACCACACATAAGCGAATTTTGTGATGGAGGTTGTTTGCCTTAGCACATGGGGTGAGGTCCCACTCACCACACGTGTGCTCACTCATCGCTCACTACCCCACGCCGGTGAGCTTGGACCCCTAGATCCAATTACACGCTTGTTTACCCAGTACTGTTCATCTGGGTTTGAGATGAGAGAAAGGGAAGAGAATTAGAGAGAGGGAAGGTTTTGCTCTGCCTTGGGATTTATACCGTCTCCCTCTCTCAACACTTTGCCTCTAAGGGCTTTGTGTGAGGCCCTTGTGCTCTGTTGTGTGCTGCTACTGTGCCACTTCTGTGAGGCTTAAAGCAAGGCCCTTGTGTTTTGGGAGCTCCTACTAGTTAAGGCATCTGAGGCCATGACTTGATACTGGTTCTTGTGGAAATATTTGACTGAGATGCTTGATTGAGATTACTATTCGTTTATTAGAGATATTTGATAGCTTAAACATTAGGGCTAATTTGGTATTCAAATCATAATTTTAACCCAATCTTTTTGCACTCTAATACTTGGTTTTGTTGACATATTATTCTGATTTATATTGGGCAATGTTTTGATCATAATTGCATATCTTTCTTGATAAATTGTGATTAGTAATTGAAATTTCCTTATTTTCTCCCTGTGAACGACCTCGGACTCTAAATTGACTTCGAGGTTTATAAATTTAAGTATTTCATGTGATTTTCGTCCTATACTATAATGCATATTTCTAAGCATCAACAATTTCACGTAAACATTTTGGCACCGTTGCCGGGGAGCAACACGCAGTTTCATTCACTGATTACAATTCTAATCTGATTCTAACTTGCTCTATCTAATTTGTTGTGATTGTGCAAGGTACACAGGAGAAGATCAGCTGCACGACAGCCACTCCAGGGATAGGTAATCTCGCTTCCTTCTTAAGCCCCTTATTTCTGGAAAGAACTAGAAGAAGAATCAATTAGGATCAACTCACATTCTTTCTTAGAATTAATCATTTGAGTTACCTGATTTGATTTATTTAGAAATCCCCACCCAGATATCTGCACCTATTAGGGACTTAAGGTGCCTAGGGCTATTCACCTTCTTGATTGAGCCTTAGGTGCCACTTTTGGAAAGAATTGGACCTGGAAAATAGAGCCAAATTAGGGTTTTCATTTTAAGGCCTTCAAGAGAAACACACTTGCCTGATTTGAAAGAGAACTAATTTCCCACATTGTGTACCACCCAAGCCTTGATTGGATTGAACTAATCAAGATGACCCTAAAAAAGAAGGCTCTAACATTCACTTGAATCCCTAAAATTTGAGACCTAATAACCTGCTTACAAACAACTCAGGGTGATTTTGGGTTCTTTACCCAATTCATGAAAAATTTCAAGGCAGGTTAGGTGAAGTTGACCCACCTTGTGGGTTAACCAATTGTTGAAAGGGTTTATATAGGAGTTTAAGATGTGTCTCATTCTAGTAAGATCTCCTAAATAGCTCCTCAAGAAATACAATTTATAACTCGAATAGCTATAAATGAAGTCCGAGGTCGAATACATAGAGCAAGTAGGAATTCACACACTAATCTTTAATCAAAATATAAATGAGCACAATAATCAAGATTTCAATAAATAATCTCTACTCAAAATAGGTCTTCAATGCATAATATGAGTATATCAAGAGTTTAGTGCGACAGAAAGAGATCTTAGACAAAATAATGGTGATTTAAATCACCAATTATTATCCTATGGACATGTATATCAATTACTTAATAATGTCAAATAAATGAACAGTATTTAGATGTTTGATATGAGAATCAGATGACTTAACTGTCGGCTGCTACAGTGTTTTCTCTTTTGATTTTCTTCCTCTGCTGTCTTTGGCTTCTTCTTCCTCTTCTCTCCTTCCTCTTTTCTTCTTCATAGCAACCTTCTCCTTAGTCTTTCTTCTCTTTTGCTTTCTCCCTTAGCCCTTGAGCTTCCTCTTTCCTCCTTTTACCCTTCTTCTCTTCTTCCTTTTCCTCACAGTGACTAAGTGTCGCTCAAATCCTTCAGAAGCAAAACCCACCCCTCCTTCACTCTCTTACTTGTTCCTTCCCTCTCTCCTCTTTCTCTGATATCCGATTTAATTGAGTATGCGAGTTGCATACCTAGGTCCAGGGCTACAGGCGTGAATAGCAGTCAAGGAGTGAAGGCTTAGGTTAAGCGGGTGAGGCATGTGAAGGGTAAGCAGGACCTCAACCTGGTGTACAAAGATGATAAGGCCAGATAACAAATTCAATTTATGTGCAGCCAATGCCTCTTCACTTTCCGATGTGGGACTAAACCATGTCCCTTCTTCATGTGCATCTATAGCAAGGAGATTCCACTGATTAGTGTAGCTGCTAAGGGTAGAGGATTCAATTGACCACATGGAAGTGGTCCTGGGGCTATTCCGCATAGCCTAGAGATGGAGCTTGGAGATAGCACCGCAAGAACACGGCTCCAAGCTTGCTTGGAATTCCATTGTTAATGGAGGTTGTTTGTTCGCTTGAAATCGGGTTTAAAATCATTGCATTGCAGTATAGTCTAAATCTCGCGAAAAATAGATAAAATTTTTACTTGAAAAGTCCAAGGTCGTTCGCTGGGAGCAAGTAGGAATTCAATTCTCAAGATTGCGATTTTAAACAATAGAGATAAGAAATTATAATCAGGAATTGACTCAGAATAATGTAGCAATGATATCAAGTGTCAAATTGCAAAAAGAATGGAGTAAAATGGTCATTTGAATCACCAATTACTCCCTACAATAATATCAAATGGAACTCAATAGCTATGTAGAAATCAACTCAAATCGGACGTCTGATTTAATGATTAGACATCTTAAATGTCTGGATGAACAGTTATCTCTCTTCTGATTTGCTTCTTCTTCTCTTTCTCTATGCTTGTCTCTCTTCTTCTACGGCTCTTCTTCTTTTCTCTTCTTTCTCTGCTTACCTTCTTTTTCTTCTCTGCTTCTGCCTTTGAATTTCTTCTTCTTCCTTCCTTTGGTTTCTGTCTCTTCTTCTCTTCCCTTCTTTCATGGTCTAGGCCTTCTTCCTTCTCCTTCCTTTCTTCTCTTATCTTCTTCACGCAAAGGGGGAAAGGGTCTTCAGGTTTGGCTAAGTGTCAGCCACTTCTCCAAGGAGCAAAACCCCCTAACCCCATTGCTCTCTCTTTCTTTCTTTCTCTTGGTCAACCTCTCCCAAAGCCTTCCACAGTGCCGGGTATATGGGTAATCGGATCTACAGTGCACCTAGGTCTAGGCTAATCGGTAGTGGGTGGTGAGCGAGGAGTGTATAGCTTAGGCAGGTAATCGGACTAGGCCTATGTGAGTAGTGTCACGGGCGAGGCAGAGTGATGGGTGTGAGGGACCTCACCCCTTGTGTCTAAGGCAACAAGGCCCAGACAAATTCAATTTATGTTTCTCGAGAAGGTCGATGCTTTCCGATGTGGGACTATCCCAGTGAGAGTTTAGCGCAAGCATCTGCAGATGGTTCCTCATCTGATTGCAAGAGCTGTCAATGGTGTTTCACCCAATTGGAGACTTGTATGTAATCTTGGATGACTTCTACATCAACCTAGAGCTGCAGCCTGGAGTGGAGACCTCAAGAACACGGCCAAGAGCTTCGCAAAGAAGCTGCTTTAATGGCGAGAAGGTCGATGCTTTCCGATGTGGGACTATCCTAGTGAGAGTTTAGTGCAAGCATCTGCAGGTGGTTCCTCATCTGATTGCAAGAGCTGTCAATGGTGTTTCACCCAATTGGAGACTTGTATGTAATCTTGGATGACTTCTACATCAACCTAGAGCTACAGCCTGGAGTGGAGACCTCAAGAACACAGCCAAGAGCTTTGCGAAGAAGCTGCTTTAATGGAGAAGATGCTTGGCACCTAAAAAAAACAATAAGGCCTTTCGGCCGAGTCAAAAAGCTCAGGAACAATCGTCAGAGCATGGCGAGTTCAACGGTGGCAGTGGCATGGCGTGAGCGTGTGTGAAGAGGCCTGTCGACCTCGTGGAGGGTAACCGAAGAAGCGTGAGTTCGGCAGAGGGTTTGGAGGAGTAATCGGCCTAACGAAGTTAGGGCTTTTGCTCTTAAGGTTAAGGTGGAGGTGTGGAGCATGGAAGTGGCGCCATAGGTGATCTGTGGTGGCTACTAGTGCTCGCCAAAGGTGTCCCAGCAAGATGGAAGGTGGAGTCATGGAGGGCGTCGACGAGGTCGAAACGATATGTTGGATATGTTGACATGATGAGGAGAAGATGAGGAGTTGATTGAGAGGGGTAGTGGATGACGGGGAGCAGAGATGGCACCACTTGTGGTATGGCCAGCGCTAGAGAAGGAAGGAGATCCGGTAGGGGTTGGACGGCAAGGATGAGGAAGATAGAGGCATCAGCCTATACTGCACGATGTGGAGGAGAGAGGGAAGGATAAATCCATCGTCAATATTGCGAACAGACGAGGAATGGAGATGGAGGAGGTCGCCAGATGTCGAGGAGCACTTCGGCCGAAGGAGAGAAGAATTGGGGGTTTTTTCGGTCGAATTCGAGCATGAGAGGTTCGGTATGATCTGGAGGTCTTTTTATCAGTCATCAGAAGGCGAATGGAGCTTCAGAATCAAGCTCTCAAGCTTGGAAAGCTTCACTGTAGATAGAAACCCAAATTTCAATTGATTCACATTGCACTTTGGGCAAGGCTTGGAGCCCAAGATGTGGCTCAAATGGAAGGCAACTTCACCAAGAATCTGAGTATCTATTTTGGCACTGATTGATTGAGAATCGAGCAAGAAATTCTCGCTCGATCTCAATGGTGAAGCTTAGGGTCTCCTTTAATGGTGCCAGGGGCCCTTTTGCAAAGATGATGAAGAAGTTAGGGGGGCTACTTGTAAGGAATTTTGAAAGTTAAGGGCTTGGTTGTGAAACAAAAGGTCAGACAGAACCAAATTGCAAACTAGGTCAAGATGATCTCAGATTGGGTCCAAATTTTGGTACAAATCTAAATCAGACCTAAGGAATCTAATGGTGAAGTTGGATTTTGCTTTGGACCTTGTTTAACTAGGTAATTTATGCAAAAATCTAAATTAGAGTAAATGCCTGTCAGAGACTATTTTGGGTCAAGATGGGTTTTGATTGCCAAATTGATGGTACCAAACCCTAGAGAATATTTTTATATGAATTTTAGAGGGTTTAGGTGAATTTTATCCTAACCATCAGTTAATTATGTGAGTTTATTTTTAGCGTTTCAGAAGTCATTTAATTCTCAAAACACACGAAAACCCTTTTCTATCCATTCCAACTCACTTGTTAGCCTTTTAAGATCATTTGACCCTTAATTAACCCTTGAGAAAACCCACGGTTATTTTGCATTCATGATATAATGGTAAAATTATAATTTTAACCCTAGTTTCTTGCCTTTCCCTCAGAATGATTATGTAGCGACTTAGGGTTCTCTGGTGGTTATGTAGGAGCATTTAATGACTTAATTAGATCAAATTGAGCTAGTTATGGTTCATGATGGTGTTCTCATCATACCCCCATGCCTAGCTTTCACTAGTCCCTTAGCAAAATCATGTGTAATTAACTAAAATTCTAGACCGTGCATTTTTATGCTTAGATGTGTGCTTTCTTTTGAAGATTAGGTCAGAATGCCGATAGTAAGCCTAGAGGTACTCAAGTACCAACCAAGATCTAGACCTGATCAACTCTAGCCTCAGTCCACCGCGAAGGTTTCTAAGGCCCACAGGAACTAACCTAGGGTTCGTTGAACTCCGTAGTTAAAGCACCTATGCTTAAGTGATGTTTTAGCCCAAGTTCAGTTTGCGGTGCATTTTTGTAAGTGAGAGACAGAAGAATTTTTTCTTTATTTTTGGAGAGATTTCTCTACCTTTTCTTTTTATTTGAAGCTTCGGATTGTCTTTACAACACGGTCTGTATTGGATTCCTAGTTCCCACCATCAATCCTCCCAGGGTCCCTGGAAACTGATGCTTCAAGATAGCACCGCCCATGGCAATCCCTAGAACCATGGCTTTCGAGATTTCAAGATAATCCCACCCATGGCATTCTATAGCTAAATCTAGACCCTAGCAATCGACATTTCATGAAAATGCCACCCATGGCATCTGAACTATCATAAGGTGCTTATATGCCCCCGGTAGGATGTTTATATATCCTAGGAGACATGCACCGAGGAGACGGTATGTTATTGCACATCTTCGAGGGGAATTTCCCTCCTCCCCATGCTGAGAACTCTTGCAAATCAACTTGTGTTAATCAGCCGCTCCTAATCTAGGTAGCTTTTTTTTTTCAGAATAGATTTAACGCATTTACGTGGTTCTGATAATTAAGCGCATTGAACTAGACTGTGTGTGGATTGGGGTGCTTACGCTACCGAGTCCTGCAAACCAGAGGTCAATTAGCGAGGTCGAATAATCCCTAAGCCTTAAACCTAATACTTAAGCTTCACATTTTTCCCAACCTCTTGAAGATTATCTAAATCTTAGCGGATAGTTGAATTTTTAAGCCTAAAATCATAGCCCAAGAGGCCTAAGATCAGCGTTCATACTAATCTCTTTTTGTCTCTTAGCACTTTTTCTCTTTCATTTTCTTTCCTTTTGATTTGGTCTAGAACTAAGTTAATTCCTTAATCTTTTACTAATGACAATCTCTTTTTTTTTTCAAATTGTACTCCTTTTTTACATTTATATCACCTCCCTTTTTCCTCCTCAAAAATGATATGCAATTAATGCACTCAAACTTTCCTCCTTTCTCGATTTTTTATTCTTTTTCAGTTTTTTTATTTTTTTGGTTTTTGGAATATGTAATTTTTTTGATGAAACCCTTTCTTGTGAAGTAATTCTCATAGAGTTTTGCACTTTAATACCCCCCATGCCTACGATTTGCAATGTCCTCATTGTAAATTAGGTGGGTTCGAGTTCAGCTTAGATCGTACATTAGAATAGGTTTTGGGTGGGTGGATGGGTCGGGGTGACTATTGTGAACGATTTCTAGCTTAGGTATGGGTACCAGAGGTGGAGTTGGCTACTCTAATGGATGAACCCTAAAGTGTAATATGAGTTCATCACAGGATGTGTCAAGAAGGGTTTCAGGTTTTTCAAGAAGATGATGGGTTGCCTCCCGTTAAGTGATGATTTTAGCGCCATCAACCTGGTGCAATTGTCTCAGAGAGATGTGATTGTCTTCATGAATGACATGATCGTGATGGATTAGAATTGGATGGCCACAGATAAGTATCAAAGCATGGTGGAGAGTCATTCCAGAATGTCTCAGATGAAAGTTAAGTTGATTTATTTCTGGATGGTCTTTCTTGAGTTTTTGTAGAGGGAGCATTTGGAAGGTATAGTGATCATGGGATTTTGATGTTGGGTTATGGTGATTCCAAGGCTCAATAGAAATGGGTCAAGTTAGTGTACCCCAGATGTGTGGTTCCTCTCGTGCTCTATGACTTAACAAATTAATACCTGATGAGTCATTGTGATTTTTTTCATTTGGGTTTGAGATTATCTCCTCAAGAAATGACTCATATATTAGGTCTTCAAATAAATCTTCTCTATAATTTTCATCCAAAAAAGTGAATGCTTGGAGAGTACCTTTTGAATCATAAAACTTGAAATCTGTAAAGGATTCTTATTCTGGGTGAAGGTCACTATCAATATCATCCAATCATGATTCCTGGTGGTTCTCAAAACAAAAGGTCACCATATCCATAGACTCTAAATCATTTTTCCCAACATTTCTGGATATATCTTCAAGTTCAACTTTGAAAACCTCCATTGTGCAAATATCATTATGTTTGACTAGATCATCATCTAGGATGTGAAAAGTTTCCAATTTAGGTTCTAGGTTTCCTACTAAGGATATCGTCATGAGATTCTGTATAAAAACTAGTTGTTCTTTCAAGTATTTTCCTTTTGCTATCTCAAAAATATTCATCTCAGCATGTTGATCTCCACAGGCAATTGTCATATGCCCTGATTTGCAATTGATTATGGCCCTCGCAGTGGCCAAGAATGGTCTTCGCAAAATCATGAGCATATCCTATATCTGTTGTGGTGTCTCCATGTCAAGAATTTGGAAATCTGCTAGGTAGCTGAAATCCTTAACTTTAATTGCCACATCCTCTATCATCCCAATTGGTGTGATCAGGGTTTGGTTAGCTAGTTGCAAAGTGACATGAGTGGGTTTTAGCTATCCAATTGGTAATTTTTCAAATAGGTTGGTAGGGATGAGGTTGACTGAGGTGCCCAAGTCTAACACAACCCGCTTGATGTTTGTATCACCGATATTGCAAGAAATTAGCAGGGTGATGTCGAGACTCGAATAGGTTGTATTAATATGGTGAAATTATCGTTAAAGTGAGTATAGTGGTTAACCGAAATCGAGCCTAACCATCTTTTTACAAAATTTTTAACCTAGCCTACTTAATTTTATCTTGGTCACTTTTAGGCCCAGGGTCGATCTCAGGGAGGCAGGGATTAAGGTTGAATAGGTTTCTACGCCTTTCCTACAATGAATCCCTTCCATGCGTTTATTATGTTTTTGGTTTTTTTTTTCTATTTAAGATTTTTTTGTTGATAATTTTGTTTTTGAGGTACACCCTCAAAATTAGATCCTTGGCCTCGAGCCAAATTGTTCTTGACTTTGAGCCAAATTAGGGTTCCAAAAACTGGTCTTGCTAATCGCAAGATCGAGTACCTGCAAGACAAGGATTATCTTTTCTCTTTTAACTTTTTTTTTATCTTTTTAATAGAAGGAAACAAAAGAGAAATAAAAACTAGATAGGTTGCTTGTAAAGAAGTAAATATAGTCTATATATATATACATATATATATATATATTATATATATAGGGGTGGGGGTGGAGGTGGAAATGGCATGTAGGACAGTGTCGAGTTGGTCCACGCCAAGTAAGATCCAACCAACCAGACGAAGTCCGCGTAGAGTGTAGGATGGATGTGTGGGAGTGTGTGCGGAGGCGCTTTCTTTATGCGGGTATCGAGGAATATCAGCAACTGCTGCAGATATTCCCACAATATAATGCATGGTGGAGTGACTAGTGCATATGGATGAAGGTAGGTGATATGTATGTAAATATATATATATATATATAGATGTATATACGTATGTATATATATGTCTATATATATATATATAGATACGGTTGTAACTATCTTGGTGCATATGTAGTTATATATATATATATAGATATGTAAATATATATATATATATATATCTATGTTTATAATTAGATATTTATGTATATATATTTAACTATATAGATATAGATATATAGATATATATAGTAATATATGTATCTAGAAATATATATATGTATATATGTATAAGGATATATTTGTATAAGTATCTCTGTATATAGATATATATATATATATATGTATTTATATCTATAGATATATATGTATATATGTATAAATATATATATATATATATATATTTATGTATGTATGTATATATACTTATATATAGTTGTATGGGTATGAATATGTATATATATATATATAATTATGTATAGGTGTGTGTACAAGTGAGTGTGAGTGTACAAGTGTGTGTGTGTACGAGTGTGTGTGTGTGTAAGGGTGAGGGAGTGTCTGCTGGAGAGGAGTGTGAGAGAGAGCAGTGAGTTAAGACATCTGGCAGCTGCAAGCATCATCTGATGGCCAAGGCACAGGCGCGGGCATGGGTGCAGCCTTCGTGTGCAGGCGAGAGCGGAAGCGTGAGAGAGAGTGGGCAACGCAGCGCACTGCGTAGCGTAGCACACTGCGCTGCGGGCAAGAGTGAATGTGGGCGAAGACATAGGTACAGGCATAGGCGTAGGTGCTGCAACTAGCTGGAGGTAGTAGCGGCGAGGAGAGAGAGCACGCGGTGTCCAGATAAGTGAGAAACTCTCCGGTCACCGCACTATAGCTACAGTGTCGCGTAGAGAGGCGTGAACAATAGCTACAGTGCCATGCGCGGAGAATAACCGGTTGCGGCCGGTTCTGCGTGCGCAGGCATGCTGGAAGGCGCATGCATGCGTGGAAGGAGCTTGTGGTCGGCTGCTAGTGTGCACGCGGTGCTTGCGCTGCTGCTGGCTGCCATGTTGCTGCTACTGGAGCTCTGGAGCTTGGAGCTTCGGCAATGGCGGGAAGGGCTTCAGCGATGGAATCAGAGAGTGAAACCACCATGCCCACCTACTCTTGGATGAGCTAGGCAGTGGTGGAACTCACAGTGGTGGTCGTGGGACCACTGTGAGCCTACTCCTGCCCGCAGTGTATCTCTTCAGTGGGAAGAGGTACTGCATATGGAGGGGAGAGGGGAGGAAGATGGCCTGGACAAAGGTGGCTGCTGTGTTGTGTGTTCAGGCTCTCCCTCGCAAGGAAAAGGGCAGGGATTTTTAAAGGGGAAGGAGGCATGCCACAGCCATGCTCTGGGTGTGCATGGCCAGCTATGCAGCTGGTAGAAAATGGCACGAAGAAGTGTAAGACCATGCCCTGAGCCACGCGAGGGAGAACTTCATAGTCAAAATAAAAAATGAGGATGGTGAAATTGCGAGGCAGTACTTGAAGAAGACGTTATTTACATGGCCAATTATTCACTCTCCTCCCCTCTCAAATAAATGCATGCATGTGTCAATTTTGCAAATGCAATTATAGCTACCTAATATGCAATGATAGTGCTGGGAAATAACACAATATGGCATATTTGTTGGTGTATTTTTGCTGTGTAATCATACCCCCATGCGTATCTTTTGCTTGTCCCTAGCAAAACATTTCGTATTGTATTTAGAAATGATCTTAAGCTGACGATTTTCTTCTGAGGTGACATAGGTGTGTTTATTTGTTGGATATTGTGAGAACCAATTGCAGAGAAGACTACGAGTACTTTAAGTCTTACGTGGCATAGACCATCTCTCGACTAACCTGGACTCTTGATATTTAAACCTTAAGTACGATTTCCAGGACTCAGAAGGTTTTTTGCCGTACTTGAGAGCTCAAGAGATTATGGTTTGTGCATAGTGAAGGATCAAGACTGACCTGATGAACATTAAGACTCAAGGCCAGGGTTTCACGAATCTTTAAGTGCAGGTTGGTCCCAATTTCAGCTCATGTTTTTGGATTGACCCTTAAAAAGATGATGGAAAACTCAACCCTCATTTTTTTTTTCTTTTGTGGCTCAAAGAATATATGGTAGGAACAGGGTATTTGTAACTTTGCCCTGAAACATTTTGAGGGAGAAGAATTTACAGACATTTGCGAGATATACTGACTTATTTGCATAGTTTTTTTTTTTTTGAAACACGTGTCAGTATATCTCTTACAACTTTATTTGAAGGTGCACACTTTGCTTTTGGTGGGAGAGTTCTTTTTTTGTGGAAAGGGCTTCTCCTAGACACAAGACTAAAGCCTAGGATAAAAAGTCTACCTGCGCACACAGGTAAGGACTCCACCTTCCCTAATGACCACTAGGGTTGGATCTTATGTTCACCTGATCTTTCTTAATATGTGTAGTGTGAACCAAGATTACTTAGGCTCTCGATTAGAAGCAAACTAACAGATCCTGTACTGATGTCTCAGGTACAAGAATACATCCTTAGTTAGGAGAGATTCTAGTCTATCTTGTCAATGCTCAAGTGAATTAACCTGAGCCTGAGCGTATCAAGATTCTATGGCCTGGAAAGTCTTCGAAACAATGGTTGAATATCCATAAACCCTTATTGTATTTCCGTTTTAGCCTTCAGATCATTACTAAACACCCTTTCTTTTTATGTACATATTTATAGATGGATGGAAGCTGCATGATACCATATATTACCCAGATCCTATAGATGCCTATCCACCCCCCCATGCCAAACGATGTTATGTCCTCATATGCATGCAGGGTAGAGTAGAGGAAGGTCCAAGGATCAGGGAACGAGAGCTGAGGTGCAGGGTATTTAGCATGGTGGTAGGGTGAGTGGATGGTGGGTGGTGAAGTGAAAAGGTGCGAAGTGAAGTGTACGTGATAGTGGAGGAGTGTTGTAGGGGTGCCTCCCAACGAGCGCTGAATTTAACGTCCCCAGCTGGACTCCGGATGAGGCACGACATTAGTTACCCTCCAGCAGGGCAACAGTTTCACCAACGAGGGCAGGTTCATGACTAAGATAAGTTTTTAAACACTACCCTTTGATCGTAAATTTATGCCCAGATTTGGGATCTTCAATTTCAATGGCCCTGTTAGGAAATGGTCTCAAGACCAGGAAGGGACCAGTCCATTTGGACTTCAATTTCCCTGGAAAGAATTTGAGTTAGGCATTGTAAAGCCAAACTTGCTGAGATGGCTCAAATTCCTTCCGCCGATTACGGCTGTCGTGAAAAGCCTTAGTGCATTGCTTGAAAGTTCAGGCAGAATCATAGGCTTCATGACGGAGCTCTTCTAGCTCTTGGAGTTGGAGTTTCCTTTCTCGACCACATAGGTCTAGGTCGAGGTTACATTGGCGAACCACCTAATAAGCGCAGTGCTCCAACTCCATGAGCAAATGATAAGGCTTCCTGTAAATGATTCTATAAGGAGACATACCTAGGGGAGCCTTGAAGGTGGTCTGATATGCCCAAAGTGCGTCAATCAGCTTGTCAAACCAATCCTTACAATCAGGCCAAACCGTTTTCTGGGGAATTTGCTTGATTTTCCTGTTCGACACCTCAGCCTGGCCGTTCGTCTGAGGATGATACAGAGATGTGATACGATGGTGGACTCCATATTTCCTCAGAAGTGCCCAAAAAGAAGCATGGGTAAAATGGCTTCCTCCATCCGAGATAATGGCTCAAGGGATCCCAAAGCATTCAAAAATGTGGTCTTTGACAAATCGAGTGGATATGACATGGTCAGCATGGTGTGTGGGAATAGCTTCGATCCATTTTGAAACATAATCAACAGCTATGAGGATGTATTCAAAGCCGTTGGAAGGAGGAAAGGGACCCATGAAATCTATTCCCCAAATGTCGAAGATTTCCGCAGCTAGGATGGGTTGCAAGGGCATCATGTCACGACGTTACATTGACCCTAACGACTGGCACCTAGTGTAATGTTTGGCATAATTGTGTGTATCCTGGTGAAGGGAGGGCCAAAAGAAACTACATTGCAACACCTTGGCTGCAGTTTTCCTCCCAGAGAAATGGCCTCCGTAGGCCTGATCGTGGCAGAAGGATAGCACACTGGGGAATTCGCTGTCAGGAATATAGCGACGGATGATCTGATCAGCACCTACTCGAAAAAGAAGTGGATTATCCCAAAAGTAATACTTTGCTTCTGCCATGTGACGCTTGCGCTGGTTTTTAGGCCAGCCACGTGGAAGGGAACCAGAAGCAAGGTAATTGGCAATGTCGGCATACCAAGGTCCACTTGCCACATTAATTGCCAATAGTTGCTCATCGGGAAAAATATCCTTGATCAGTAGGGTAAGTGCAATGTGGTCAGGGTCCAGCCTAGAGTGATGATCAGCTACAACATTCTGGGCTCCGACCTTATCGTGGATCTCAATGTCAAATTCTTGGAGCAGAAGGATCCAACGAATCAGTCTAGGCTTGGCATCCTTCTTGTGCATGAGATGGCGAATGGCCATGTGGTCAGTGAAAACAATAACATGCGAGCCCAGAAGGTAAGAGCGGAATTTCTCCAGCCCAAAGACAACCGCTAGTAGTTCTTTCTCAGTGGTAGTATAATTATGCTGGCCCTCATCCAACGTCTTACTGGCGTAGTACACCACGAAGGGGTGTCTATCGCATCTTTGTCCCAAGATGGCTCCTACTGTAAGGTCGGAAGCGTCACACATGAGTTCAAAGTCGAGGGACCAATAAGGTGGCTGGAGAACAGGGGCCTTGGTGATAGCCTCACGTAGCTACGTGAATGCTCGTATGTAGTCGGGGCCCATATCGAAGGGTACATTGGTCGATAGGAGATGAGTTAAAGGTCGAGAAATCTTGGAGAAATCTTTGATGAATCTCCTATAGAAACCGACGTCTCCGAGGAAGGAGCGGTTTTTTTTGACAGAAACAGGCATAGGTGAATCAGCAATTACATCAAGGTTAGCTCTGTCAACCTCGATACTCCTGTCGAAGATGATATGCCCGAGAACAATTCCCTCGTGTACCATAAAATGACTTTTTTCCTAGGAAAGCACGAGGTTCACATCAATACATCTCCGAAGGATACGGGTCTGGTTGGCAAGATAGTCATCAAAAGAGGGTCGAAAGATCGAAAAGTCATCCATGAAAACCTCGAGAAAGTCACCCACCATGTCATGGAATATCTCCAATATACATCTCTGGAAAGTTGCTTGCACGTTACAAAGTTCGAACGGCATCCTTCTAAATGCAAAGTTGCCGAAGGGGCAGGTAAAGGTGGTTTTCTCCTGGTCCATGGGGTCAATTGCCACTTGGTTATATCCTGAGAATCCATCCAGGAGAAAGAGAAATTTATTTCCCGCTAACCACTCTAGGATTTGGTCAGTGAAAGGTAGCGGAAAGTGATCTTTCTTAGTTGCAGCATTCAGTTTCCTACAATCTACACACACTCTCCAAGATGTAGGAGTGCATGTAGGGATGGATTTGCCCCTGTCATTGACACGGATGGTGAGTCCCGCCTTTTTGGGCACGACGTGAATTGGACTCACCCAGGCGCTATCGCTGATTGGGTAGATTATACCTGCATCTAGCCACTTAATAATTTCTTTTTAACGACCTCCCGCATGTTAGGGTTGAGACGTCGCTGCATCTCGCGGGAAGGTCAAGCCTCCTCCATATATACACGGTGAGTGCAGTAGGAGGGGCTAATGCCAGTTAAGTCTGATAAAGACCATCCAATGGCTGCCTTGTGTTCCATAAGGACCCTTGCTAGTTTGCACTCTTGCTCCCTAGTCGATTTTGAACTGATGATTACGAGGAGCGTTTCATTTGGTCCCAAGAAGACATACTTAAGCGTATCAGGCAACTCTTTCAACTCAGGAGAGGATGGTGAAAGATCTGGCATTTCTTAGGACGAGATTGTCCCAAGCGGATCAGAAGAAAATAAGTCAGGAGGAAGAAGTTGGCCCTCAGTTTGGCCAAGAAGAGGGGCATCTTGAATAGATGGATCCAAAAAGGGATAGCCCCAGTGAGCAGTATGTGGGCTCAAGGTCCCAGTGTGGAGTTGCAATTCTGCCTAATTTGGCGGGAAAGAAAAGGCAATCCGGTCTTCAAGAGTGTGGACCGGCGATGAGTAGCCCGAATATAACTCATACCACGAGGTATGGGAAGCGGAGAAAACCTCGTCAGAAGTCTGGTCAAGAGAAGGTACTAGAATAGGAAAGGATGGGGGAACGTCACAATGTGTGTCGGTCAGGTAATCGTCAATGTTTAAAGGCAATCCACAGCAGTCAGAATAGGTCCCAATTAGTCTGATACACACGCTGACGGCCATGTCCTCATCAGACGTGTCATCCTTGATGCAATTGCAATCAAAGTTCTTGGCTGCCTTGAACATGCTAAGTTTGAGCTTCTCAGATCTAACGGCAATCTCAATACAGCCCGACTCACAGTCCATATGGGCGTGGGCTTTGGCCAAGAAAGGTCGACCAAGGATGATCGGACAATTAGAAAGTGAGCTAGGAACTTCCATATCCAAAACAAGAAAGTCAACAGGAAAACAGAGACTGTTGACCCTAACCACCACGCCTTCCACCACACCCTTTGGTATTTTGACAGAACGATCTACCAACTGTAATGTGACAGTGGTGGGTTTCAGATTTCCTAAGGCAAATTTTTTGAGCATGATGGTTGGTATAAGATTGATGGAAGATCCTAAATCAAGAAGGGCATGGTTAAAATTGCAGCCTTGGATGCTACAAGAAATAAGCGGTGTGCCCGGATCTTTCTACTTCGGTGGTAAATTTGACAGTATAGCACAACTTGCATGAGGCGAGAGAACCACCGGATTCTTTGTTTTCTTTGATTGTCTAGTTGGTGTAGTGTAGTCTTTGAAAAATCGAGCGACAGTAGGTATGTGGTCGATAGCCTCTAACAGGGGTACCTTGATTTCAACATCCCTGAATAAATTACGTAGGTTATCAAAGGCCTGCGTATCCTTTTTCTTGCCTTTTGGCTCCCTCAGTAGAGCCTCAGGGAATGGGACCGATTCTGGCACTAATTTGGGTGTATCGTCCTCTCGCGAATGCAGTGCGCATCTCGAATGAGAGGGCGATGAAAAAGATGGGCCAGGATTAGGTCGATGCGGATCGACGGTTTGCTTACTGCTCCTCGTAGTAATCGCATTGGACATTGTGGATCCAATGGGATCATAAGGAGGTGGAGGGTTCGCAATAAGGACATAAGGGTGAGGTGCAGTTGCTGCGGGATTAGCCTGAAATTTTGGTGGGATGCTCAGAGCCTGCATAATCTGATGAACTTGCCCCTGAGAAGGTCGTACCTGTGGTTGAGGACCACGGGGTATGAAATTTCGCAGGTTGGGAACAGGTTGGGCTGGAAGAGTGCCCTGAGATCGAGTCACCATACGTAGTTGACTGATCTCAACATTCTGCTGCGCCAATTGGTACTGAAGAGAGGTCATGTTCTCTTCATGGCGCTTTGACATTTTTGTCATCATTCGCATCAATTTATCAAGAGGACTTGATGCGTGTTCTGTTTGCAGTATGTAAGGACCCAAGGGCGGATTTGCCACAGGATTAGACTGGGCCCTTGGGATGACAGGTGCGGATGGTTGCATTGGCCCACCCGCGAGGTTTTGGTGCTGCGGGTTGCTGGACCATGCGAAGTTCAGATGATTTCGCCACCCTGGGTTATAAGTGGCAGAGAAAGGGTTATTCCCTGGGGCGCAAGCGTCTTCTAAGCCAGAAGACGAGTCTGCATGTAAATATGCTTCCGAGCACATGGAGGCTTGGTCCTCCGTGTCAAAATACTGGCTTGCAGAAGCCCGATCCACATGACTTACCAAATCGCTCGGTGCGACACTCGGTAAGGAAGATCTCACGGGGTTCTTGGGGATAAGCCTGACATTGGAAGGATTGGGATTGTGATGAAGTGGTGAGGTGGGGGTGTTTGCCATAGAACGGGCAGGATTGGCTAGAAGCTCGTCTAGCTTCTTGTGTACGATAGAGACTTCATCCAATTTTTGTGCAATAAGGTTAAGATCAGTGGATGAATGGGAGGGTCCCGTGTCAACTTCGTGAACATTATGGGGCAGGCTAGTACGATTAAAGGTAACAATGGAGGCATTGTTCATTGAGTTTTCGATCATGTTTTCAAATAATTCGAATGCTCCATTCTCATCTTTATTCATGAAATTCCATCCGCAGGAAGCATCTGCAATATGCTTCAAAGTCTCATTTAGCCCATAATAGAAAATTTGGGCTATATGCCACTTAGGCGGACTGTGGTGCGGACACTTCCGGAGAAGGCCATTATACCTCTCCCAAGCCTCATGAAACTGTTCACCGTTTTGTTGCGTAAAGGAAGTTATAGCACGGCGAAGTGCATTGGTTCACCCGATTGGGAAGAATTTCTTGAGAAATGTTGTTCGCATCTCTTCCCAAGAATGGATGGTTCTCCCAAGGGTGCGTAACCATTGCGACGCTTTATCCCGCAACGAAAATGGGAACATTTTCATGAGGACAATAGGTAACCCGATGTTTCTTGGTTTAACCATTTCAACCAATCGGGTTAGGTCTTCCAAATGGAGGAAAGGATCTTCACTTGCAAGACCATGGAAGTGGAAGTTTATCTGGACAATTACATTAGGTTTCAGTTCAAAATCATCCCCACCCATGGGGACCCGAATTTGTCCTATGGTCTCTATAGCAGCGGGATTTTGATAAGAGCTAAGACACCTAGGCTCCTCCTGTTCGGGAGGGTTCTACATTTCCTCCAAGGTTTCCCTAATAGCTTCAATTTGCTCATTATACATTTCCATTTAGGCTTGGAGGTGGGTTATGGGGTCCATGGCTACACCACCTGGTGGGTTTTGAGGGCGATTTCCTCCCTTGGGATTTGGGGTTGGGCATGCAGCCATGTTTGTGGAAGAGGATGACTATTCGGCTTCTTTCCTAAAATTATCTGACAATTCAAACAATTCAGGGTTTTGTGACCTCCTCCCAAACATGCACTACCACAAGAAGAATTCGGGGGATAAGAAGGGAAAAGGAGATGAGAGAAATGACGCCGCAAAGGTACACTTGATGAAAAATCAAGGCAATCGAAGTCCGAACCTCTACAGTGTGCCCTTAGACTTAAAGATCTATGTTACCTACTACCACAACCTACGAAACCAAATGCGAGCACCGTGAAACCACCAGGCCAAATTGAAAGGCCGTTTGCCCCAGTCTTAGACACCTGATAGCACGTGCGAACCCTCACCAGCACGTAGGCACCACACGTAGGTAGTTAGACCTCCAATCCTTAATAAGGGTTAAGTTGCTACCAGTTTTAATAAGAGGCTTAGGGTCAAGTGCTTCAGGAATGTGAAGGGCTTTGTTTATGGGTAATGCCCAAGGGTGTTGATTTTAGAAAGTGTGTAAACCAAGCATGCAACGGGGAAATCTTCCCGAATTGAAGTTTTAGTTGGTGAATGGTTTTTAGAATTTCAACCTTAAGTAGTATGGATTTTAAGATTTCACTGAGTTACCAATTCAACCAATCTTCGGGTTTTGAGAAAATACAAGTCTTTCTATGCCCAACAAGCCCTTCTTTGATATGAGTTAGTTAATGCATGCTAAAAATGCAAAGGGCTTCCCTAAGTGGAAATTTCTATGTGTGGATGCACGAGTCAATTTTAAGTTAGCGTGAAAGGGAGCCAAAGCACTTCAATTCAAGTGCTCCCAATCACCAGAATGATGTTCCACACACAAGGTTCAACCACAAGATAATGTAAAGCAAATCAAAGTGTTGGGGTTGAAATATTCGGGATCAAATCTAAGGCACGTGAAAGGTCATGGTGGGGTTGGAATCAACTCAATTCCAAGTCTCCCAACCAAAAATGTGATCCTGAATTGCGGATAAATGAGGTAAGGAGGGATGGTAATCAATCTATTTAATTTTACCTCAAAGAATACTTCACACGATGAAAGATTCAGGAATCAAGATTCTTTGGCGGGAAATCTCGGGGCGGTGGGAGTGATGGCAAATAATCAAGCAAGTGATTTTTAATCCACTTGCCCTGAGAAATCCCGAGAAGTTTTCTTTTAGGTTTTTTTTCTTTATTAAGGTGACAAGTTGACCTAAGTTGCTTAAGAGAGAGACCTACCTTGTCAGCAATGTGGGCGAAGATCCAGTGTGGTGCTGGCGACTTCACGCTCTCGTTCCCGTCGTGGATCTACCCACGTTTATAACTTCCTCTACTTGCCTCCTCCTTGCAACGGTTTCCCTGCACACCAGCAAACAAAAACATCCGTGAAGAGAAGGGTGTGAGAAGAGAAAATTAAAGGAATGGAGTAGAAACTTAACTAAATGCATGCCTCCCCGACAACAGCACCAGAAAAAGGTGTGTCAGAACTCGAATAGGTTGTGTTAATATGGTGAAATTATCGTTGAAGTGAGTATAGTGGTTAACCTAAATCAAGCCTAACCATCATTTTACAAAATTTTTAACCTGGCCTACTTAATTTTATCTTAGTCACTTTTAGCCCCAGGGTCGATCTCAGCGAGGCGGGGATTAACGGTGAATAAGTTTCTATGCCTTTCCTACAACGAATCTCTTCCGTGCATATATTATGTTTTTGGTTTTCTTTTCTATTTAAGATTTTTTTGCTGATAATTTTGTTCTTGAGGTACACCCTCAAAATCAGGTCCTTGGCTTTGAGCCAAATTAAGGTTCCAAACATTGGTCTTGCTATTCGCAAGATTGAGTACCTGCAAGACAAGGATTACCTTTTCTCTTTTACCTTTTTTTTTTAATCTTTTTAATAGCAGGAAACAAAAGAGAAATAAAAACTAGATAGGTTGCTTGTAAAGAAATAAATATAGTCTATATATATATAGATATATATATTATATATATAGGGGTGGGGGTCGAGGTGGAAATGGCATGTAGCACAGAGTCGAGTTGGTTCACTTCTAGTAAGATGCAACCAATATGACGAAGTGCCGTGTAGACTGTAGGATGGATGTGTGGGAGTGTGTGTGGAGGCACTTTCTTTACGCGGGTATCGGGGAATATCAGCAACTGGTGCAGATATTCCTGCGATATAACGCATGTTGGAGTGACTAGTGCATATGGATGAAGGTAGGTGATATGTATGTATATATATATATATATAGATGTATATATGTATGTATGTATATATGTGTATATATATATAGATAGGGTTGTAAATATATATATAGGTATATATATATATATATCTATATTTATAACTAGATATATATGTATATATATATTTAACTATATAGATATAGATATATGGATATATATAGTAATATATGTATCTAGATATATATATGTATATATGTCTATAGATATATTTCTATAAGTATCTATGTATATAGATATATATATATATATATATTTATTTATATCTATAGATATATATGTATATATGTATGTATGCATGTATATATGTATAAATATACATATAAATATATATATATTTATGTATGTATGTATATATACTTATATATAGTTGTATAGGTATGAGTATGTATATATATAGGTATGTATAGGTGTGTGTACAAGTGAGTGTGAGTGTACAAGTGTGCGTGTGTGTGTAAGGGTGAGGGAGTGTCTGTTGGAGAGGAGTGTGAGAGTGAGCGGTGAGTTAAGACGTCTGGTAGCCGTAGACGTTTTCTAATGGCCAACGCACAAGCGCGGGCACGGGTGGAGCCTTCGTGTGCGTGTGAGAACGGAAGCGTGAGAGAGAGCGCACAACGCAGCGCACTGCGCTGCGGGCAGGAGTGAGCGCGGGCGAAGACGCAGGCGCAGGCATAGACGAGCACGGGCGTGGGCACTGCAACTAGTTGGAGGCAATAGCGGCGAGGAGAGAGATCGTGTGGTGACCGGATAAGTGAGAAACTCTCTGGTCACCGCACTGTAGCTACAGTGTCATGCTAAGAGGCATGAACAATAGCTACAGTGCTACGCGCGGAGAACAACCGGTTGCGGCTGGTTCTGCGTGCGCAGGTGCACTGGAAGGCATCTGCACTAGCCCAAGGAGCTTGCGGCTGGCTGCTGGCGTGTGCGCGGTGCTTACGCTGCTGCTGGCTGCCGTGTTGCTGCTACTGGAGCTCCGGAGCTTGGAGCTTCGGCAATGGCGGGAAGGGCTTCTGTGATGGAATCAGAGAGTGAAACCACCACGCCCACCTGCTCTTGGATGAGCTGGGCGGTGTGGAACTCACAGTGGTGGTCGTAGGATCACTGTGAGCCTGCTCCTGGCAGCAGTGTATCTCTTTAGTGGGAAGACGTACTGCGTGTGGAGGGGAGAGGGGAGGAAGATGGCCTGGACGAACGTGGCTGCTGTGTTGTGTGTTCAGGCTCTCCCTCGCAAGGAAGAGGGTAGGGCTTTTTAAAGGCGAAGGAGGCATGCCTCGGCCATGCTCTAGGTGTGCATGACCTGCCATGCAGCTGCCAGAGCATGCTGCGAGTAAAGAATGGAGCGAAGAAGTGTAACCCATGCCCTAAGCCGCATGACGGAGAAGAACTTCAAAGTCAAAAAAAAGAATGAGGATGGTGAAATTGCGAGGCAATACTTGAAGAAGATGTTATTTACATGGCCAATTACTCACTCTCCTCCCCTCTCAAATAAATGCATGCATGTGTCAATTTTACAAATGCAACTATAGCTACCTAATATGCAATGGCAATGCTAGGAAATAACACAAGATGGCATATTTGTTGGTGTATTTTTGTTGTGCAATCAGGTGCCTGAATCAGATTTCTTAGGGGGTAGACTGTTTTGGATTATGGCACTTATATTTTCAGACAGTACTACCTTTCATCGTGTTTGTTCCTCCATCTCCTTCCTGGGTAAGTCAGGTAAGGTTGAGTTGAGAGTAAGGATATCCAGTAGTGGAATCATGACTTGTGCATTCCTCAAAGGTCCTGTTATATCATTTTCTGACAATCCTTTAGTGTGGAGGTGAGATATGACCTGGGATAGGGAAATGAATTGGCTAGGGATGGGTTTCTATTCTTTCATAACATTGATCATAGCACAATCATGATGGGGAGGTAGGTGGGAAAATGTCGGACCTTGCTGTTGCTGTGGGGGTGGTGTTGGGTAAGTCATGGTGTGTTTTGTCTCAGCTGAGGTGAATGGAGAAAATATGCAAGTATGAGTCACTAGACAAGGTTGGGTATAACATGTTTGACCTTGGATTTGGTTTACAACATGTTTTTGGGTCAACATGCTATTAGGATTTGGCAGAGGTTGGGAAGGAAGTGTGCCAAGCTGGGAAGAGCTTGTCAACTGAATCACTTGATTGCAAAGTTTAGTGATGTCTTCTTTGTGCTATTTTTGTATGTCAACCAAGGTTTGAAGAATCAAAGATGTATGATCTTCCTTAGGTGGTCCAAATTGGAAATTTTGGGTGGGCCTTGGTTGGGTGAGCTGATAAGGATGTAGAGCCTGTGGTTGGGATTGAAATTGATGTCTTGGATTTGGGTTATTTCCCAACCATGAAAAGTTAGGATGATTACACCATCTAGAGTTGTAAGTGTTGGAGAAAGGATTATTCCAGACAGCATGAAGATCCTTGCAGGTCTGAGGAGCTTTGAGATAATCAGGGTATGGAGGCTCAGAGTTCCCCCAACTGAGGTGGGCTAACCCAGAGTTGCCTTCGAAGCCATAATCTGACGAGGGTGGATATGCATCCATCCCTAGGGAGTGGTAGATGTTGTGTGCAGCCTCCCTTCCCGTGGGCGGGTGCGTGTATGTGCTTTGAGGTGCAGAGATGGATTTGTGTAGATGACGAGTGATGTCATCCACCATTTTCTTGGTAATGGAGATCTTGTCCAATTGACTGGCTACCAACTCTAGATCAACTGATGCAAAAAGGCCTCGAGATTCATGAACCCCCCGATTATTTGCTAATGAGCGGGTGTATGTCTGGTTGAACGCACCCAATGACTCATTATTCATGGAGTTCTCACACATGTTTTCGAGAATTTTCCAGATCGTGTCTTCATGTTGGCCCGTGGTGCTACCAAAACAGGTTGCATTGATAAAGAGCTTGATATCTTCATGGAGTCTGTGGTAAAAGGATTGGACTTGTTCCCACTTCGGAACTCAGTGATGGGGGAACTTACGCATGAGATCCAGAAAGTGATCCCATGCTTCGTGTAGAGATTCTCTCGTTCCTTGGGAGAAGTGCATGATTTAGTGCCGCATCGTGTTGGTACAACCAATGGGGTAGAATTTTTGCAAGAAGGCAATTTGAAGCTCTCCACATGTGTTGATCGTGTATGGTAGAGTCTGAAACTAGTGAGCGGCTTTGTCAGCCAAGGAGAATGAGAAGAGCTTTAAGAGTAATCCATCCCGATTCTGTACACTTGCCCCAAAGGTGTGGGCCAGATGTTTTAGGTTTTTGATGTGCTGGAAAGGATCCTTGGAGTTCAAGCCATGAAATTTTACGGTCATATGGAGCATGCTACGCTTGAGATCTAGCTCGGCTCCTCCCATGGGAATGTTGATTCGGGGTTCGATCTCCACCGCTGCGAGATTATAGTGATCTCGCATTTGAAGACACGGCGGTGGGTTGATGATGGCATTGATTTGATTTTGGAAATCATGGAATTGTTGCTCAAGATTATGTTGTTCTTCTTGGTTATCCATAGCTGATGAAGGGGAAGTAGGTTCTGAATCAGAGGATATGTCAATGTGATCAGGTTGTTGCGCAAACATGGAAGTCAAGGCTCGACCTTGACGAGAGTGAATATCTAATGGAGGCCTCAAAGATGGTCTTAAAGACCTCCTCCCAAACATGCACCGATGAATTAAATGAGAGATAGAATGTGATGGACCCAACCAAGACACCCAAAAATTTTGGATGACCATAAAGGTTTGGGGCGGATGATACCCTTTATTTAGAAAGCTGTCCACTTGAGAATTACCTAGGCAGCCAGAGAGGGAGAGTCTCAAAATGACCCCTACATGGTAGAGTGCCCCCACGAGTTACAAGGTTTCCCCCACCCATCCTCTCTTCTCACTGATGATCCAGGTAGACTAGAATGGGGACTTGACCTCTTAAGTCCACCAGTTTTTAATTAAGAGCAAGGGCGCTTATGATTTCACTTGATCTTTTAAGATGTTTTTGTGCAAAGTGACCTAATTTCATGATTGGTTAACACAACAAGGTGGGTCAACTTCACCTGTATTGTCCTTTGAGAAATTTAGGTCCCTCTTTTAGTGTTCAAATGAATTTAAGAGCATGCTTTTAGGGTTTGCTTTAATAGATCAATTCAATCAAGGCTTAGGCACACATTGTTTGGGAAGATTATTTCTTGATTAAGCAAGTGTGTCTCTAAAACCCTAAACCGAAATCCTTGATTGGCTCTGTTTGGTCCAATTTAATTTGTCCAAATGTGGTACCTAGGGCTTCAAACAAGAAGGTGATAGCCCTAGATACCTTAAGCTTCAAGTAGGTGCACAAATCAGGGTTTGAATGTTGTCTAAATGGAATGTATCAAATCATGCAACTTGATGATTAATCTAAGAATATAATTCAAGTAGCCTTAATTGATTTTTCTCTTTTTTTTTTAGTTTTTCATAATCAGGGGCTTAGAAGAGGGTAGATGGAGTTTACCTGCCCCTTGAGTGGTTGATGTGCGGCTGATCTTCTTTCAATGAGTCTCTGAACTAGATCACAATCAAAAGAGATAGAACAAGTTAGTAACAAATCTGATATTGCAATCAAGAGATCTAAATTGCACGTTGCTCCCCAGCAACGGTGTCAAAATGTTCGTTCACTTGAAATCGGGTTTAAAATCGTTACGTTGCAGGATAGTCGAAATCTCGCAAAAATAGACAAAATTTATACTCAAAAAGTATGAGGTCGATCACTGGTAGCAAGTTGGAATTCAATCCTCAATATTGCAATTTTAAGTAATAGAGATAAGAAATTATAATCAGGAATTCACTCAGTATAACGTAACAATGATATCAAGTGTCAAATTGCAAAAAGAATGGAGTAAAATGGTGATTTGAATCACCAATTACTCCCAACAATAAAATCAAATGAAACTCAATAGCAATGTAGAAATCAACTCAAATAAGACATCTGATTTAATGACCAGATGTCTTAAACGTCTAGATGAACGGTGATCTCTCTTCTAATTTGCTTCTTCTTCTCTTTCTCTATGCTTGTCTCTCTTCTTCTTCTGTGGCTCTTCTTTTCTCTTCTTTCTCTACTTACCTTCTTTTACTTCTCTGCTTCTACCTTTGATTTTCTTCTTTTTCCTTCCTTTGGTTTTTGTCTCTTCTCTTCTATTCTTTCATTGTCCAGGTCTTCTTACTTCTCCTTCCTTTCTTCTCTTCTCTTCTTCATGTAGAGGGGGAAAGGATCATCAGATTTGGCTAAGTGTCAGCCACTTCTACAGAGAGAAAAAACCCCCTAACCCCTGCGTGCTCTCTCTCTTTCTTTCTCTTGGTCAAGTTCTCCCAGAGCCTTCCATAATACCAGGTACACAAGTAATCAGATCTAGAGCGCACCCGGGTACAGGTCACCGGCAGTGAGTGGTGAGTGAGGAGTATATACCTTAGGCGAGTAATCGAACCAGGCCCATGTGAGCAGTGTCACGGGCGAGGTAGCATGAGGGGTGTGAGGGACGTCACCCCTTGTGTCTAAGGCAACAAGGCCCTGACACAAATTCAATTTATGCCGCTCGAGAAGGTCGATGGTTTCTGATGTGGGACTATCCTAGTGAGAGTTTAACGCAAGCATCTGTAGGTGGTTCCTCGTCTGATTGCAACAACTGTCGATGGTGTTTCACCTAATTGGAGACCTGGGTGTAATCCTGGATGACTTTTGCATTGACCTAGAGCTGCAGCATAGAACAGAGACCTCAAGAACACGGTCAGAAGCTTTGCAGAGAGGCTACTTTAATGGTGGAGATGCTTGGCACCTGAAAACAACAATAAGGCCTTTCGGCCATGCCAAAAAGCTCAAGAACAATCGCTGGAGCACGGCGAGTTCAATGGTGGTGATGACGTGGAGTAAGCGTGTGTGAAGAGGCCTGTCGACCTCGCGGAGGGTGGCTGAAGAAGCTTGAGTTAGGCAGAGGTTTTGCAGGAGCAATCGGCCTAATGAAGTTAGGGCTTTTGCTCTTGAGGTCGAGGTGGAGGTGTGGAGCGTGGAAGCGTCAGCATAGGTGATCTGTGGTGGCCGCTAGCGCTCGCCGGAGGTATGTCGGCGAGATGGAAGATGGAGTCACGGAGGGCGTCAGCGGGGTCAAAATGATATGTTGGAGATGCTGACGTGATGAGAAGCTAAGGAGTTGATTGAGAGGAGTAGTAGATGATGGGGAGCAGAGATGGCGCCAGTTGCGGTACGGTCGGTGCTGGAGAAGGAAGGAGCTCCAGTAGGGGTTTGATAGTGAGGACGAGGAAGATAGAGGCACCGACTGGTACTGCACGACGCGAAGGAGGGAGGGAAGGATAAATACATTGCCAGTAATGAGAATGGACGAGGAATGGAGATGGAGGAGGTCGCTGGATGTTGAGGAGCACTTCGGCCAGAGGAGGAGAGAAGAATTAGGGGTTATTCCTGTCGAATTCGAGCGTGAGACGTTCGGTATGATCTGAAGGTCCTTTTATAGGTCATCAGAAGGCAAACGGAGCATGAGAATCAACCTCTCTAGCTTGGAAAGCTTCACTGGAGATAGAAACCCAAATTTAAATTGATTCGCATGGCACTTTGGGTAAGACTTGGAGCCCAAGATGTGGCTCAAATGGAAGGCAACTTCAACAAGAATCTAAGTATCTAGTTTGGGACTAATTGATTGAGAATCGAGCCAGAATTTCTCACTCGATCTCAACAGCGAAGCTTAGGGTTGCCTTTAATGGTGTTAGGGACCTTTTTGCAAATACGATGAAGAAGTTGGGGGTTGCTTGTAATGAATTTTGAAAGTTAAGGGCATGGTTGCGAAATAAAAGGTCCGACAGGACCAAATTGCAAACTAGGTCAAGATGATCTGACATTGGGTCCAAATTTTGGTATATATCTAATTTAGACCTGAGGAATCCAATGGTGAAGTTGGATTTTTGTTTTGAACTCGTTTGATTGGGTAATTTATGCAAAAACCCAAATTAAGGCAAATGTCTATCTAAGACTTTATTTCAGGTCAAGATGGGTTCTGATGGTTAAATTGAAGGTACCAAACCCTAGAGAATAGTTTTCTATGAATTTTAGAGGGTTTAGGTGAATTGTACCCTGACCAGAACCTAAGTTAATTAAGCGAGTCTATTTTTAGGATTTCAGAAGTCATTTAATTCTTAAAATACATGAAAAACCTTTTCTATCTGTTCTAACATACTTATTAGCCTTTTAGTACCATTTGACCTTTAATTAACCCTTATGAAAACTCGTGATTGTACTACATTCATGATATGAGAGTAAATTACAATTTTAACCCTGGTTTCTTATCTTTCTCTTAGAATTATTATGTAATGGATTACAGTCTTCTGGTAGTTATGTAGTAGCATTTAACGACTTAATCAGATCAAATTGAGCTAGTTATGGCTCATGATGGTGTTCCCATTAGCGGTGGAGGGCAAAACCTGAAAAACAAGAACAAGGCCTTTCGACCCAATCAAAAGCATTCAGGAGTATCGCCGGACCGCGGCAAATGTGTGAGTGGTGATGGCATGTCGTGTGAGGGTGTATGGTGGCTGGATGGAGTCAAGGAAGGTGACGCGAAGATGGGTTGGTCGACGGAGGGTTTATATGGGCAATAGGGTGGAATAGGAGAGGGGTTTTGATCGTGGTGATGTGGTAGAGATGAAGAAGGTGTTGACGAGTTGTTTGGTGGGTTGTGGAGGTGGGGCAGACTCACCGGAGTGGTGGCCGGAGCGGAGAACAAAGTTGGCATGCGTCGAGGTCGAGGGTTGCTTTTGGGTTTTGGATAAAGGAATTTAACCTAGGAATCTAAATAAACCTAACTAATTTACTCCAATGATCGAAAAGGGTAGGATTGACACCGACATTGGCAAGCCAGCATTGTGGAAGATGAAGTCTCTGTGAGGGGGACGATGGCGAGGAGTAGGGAAGACTGCCCTCATTTTGATTGGTGAGGCATGGAGGAAGACAAGGAACATGATGGGCAGTCTAATTTGGCCGTTGGCTGCCCTTAGGAAGACAGGGAAGAATGCCGCTACAACTTGGTTGGAGAGGGGCCAGAGGTAGGGTTAGGAAGAGGTTTTTGGTCCCAAACCTTACAAGTTTGGAACGGTTGTGCACGAGGAAGCTTTATAGAGCTTTAGGGTGAGCTCTAGATCAGGAAAGAGCCCTGCCTGCTTTGCAATTTACTAGAAAAAGTTCCTAAAAATCCTCAAGCTCGTTTGAACTCTAGGATTCTTTTTAGGATTCGCGAGATGCCTTAACAGATAGGGAAACTCCTCAAGATTCTTCCCTTCAATTTTGGAGGGAAATGATTGGCAAATCAAGGTGAGATCATTGATTAAATCTCATTGGGTTTGGGTTTAGGAACTTGTGTAGTATTCAGATGGTAGGGGGCAATCGGTGAAGGAGATGACAAAGCTGGGGGCTTTATGGAAATTTTGAAAGTTAGGGGTTTAAGTGAGAAAAGAGTTAGATAGGACTGAAATGTAAAACAGGTTAAGGTGAACTCTGATTGGGTCCAAATTATGGTACAAACCAAATTTGAACCCAAGGAATACGATAATGAAATTTTATTTACGCTTTGACCAAGTTTGACTGGGTAATTTGCGTAGATACCCAAATTAGGGCAACTATTTGTCTGACACTGTATTTTAGGTCAAATTAGGTTCCAATGGTCAAATAAAAGGTACCATCATTATAGAATATTTTTCTACTAGTTTTAGAAGGTTTAGGTGAATTTTATCTAGGTTGAAACCTCAGTTAATTAAGCAGGTCTATTTTTAGGATTTTAAATGTCATTTAATTCACGAAACATGTGAAAACTCATTTCTGTCTACATGAACTCACTTATTAGTCATTTATGAACATTTGACCTTTAACTAACCCCTGAGAAACCCCATCATTGCTCTGCAATTAGTATATTCTATTAAAACTACCGTTTTTGCCCTATTTTCATGTTTATATCTCAGAATAGATATGTAGTGAATTATTGTCTTCCGGTGATTATGTTGGAGCATTTATCAATGGATTATGACTAATTAAAGCTAGATATGGCTAATGATGATGTTATCATCACCAACCTTCAAATTACGTCACAAATCACAAATCAATTCTAATGTTCAAGTGAAATTCAAAGCACCATAATTCAGGACCAAAATTGGTAGACGTAAGGGTCAAGTTGCTCATTTCGATCTACTTCAATCCTTAGTGACAATGAAGGTTGGGTAGGGGAAACCCTGTAACCCATGGAGATGCTCTACCTTGTAGGGGTCTTTGCAGGTCTCTCCCTTCCTAGCCGCCTAAGTACTTCTCAGGTGATTGACTTTCTGAAGAAGAGTTATCATCCGCCTCAAACCTCCATAGTCATGCAAAGATTTTTGGGTGCCTCAATTGGGTCCATTACACATTCTGTCCCTCATCTAGCTCTGTATTGCATGTTTGAGAGGGGGTCCTTAAGACCACCCTTAAGGCCTCCATTAGTAGTCCATTCTCGTCGAGGCCAAGCCTCGACCCACTTGTTTGTGCTTCCACCTGACCAGATAGATATCTCTTCTGACTTATCTGCTTTTGAGCCTAGATCTTCTTCATCCACATCTATGGAGAATCACGAAGAAGACCATGATTTCCAGAATCAACTATAGTGCCTCAATGATCTAGTCCATGCACATATCATTCCACCACCGCATCTTTTGATGCAAGATCACTACAATCCCACTGTGGTGGAGATCGAGCCCAAGGTACAAATCCCAACTAGAGGACTTGATGTTGAACTCAAGCCAAATATGATCCATGCTATACCTAAATTCCATTGCTTGAACTCCGAAGATCCCTTCCAGTACATCAAGTAGTTGAAACATCTAGCCTAGACCTTCGGGCCTGCGAAACAAAATCGGGACATCTTGCTCATGAAGATGTTCTCCTTCTCTCTCATTGATAAAGCTGCTGATTGGTTTCAGACTCTGACCCATCCAATCAACACATGCAGGGAACTCCAAACTAAATTCTTACAGAAATTCTTCCCCGTTGGTCAGACAAATGCTTTAAGGCACCAAATCACGCACTTCTCGCAAAATGCGAGACAACCACTTCATGATGCATGGGACCGCTTTTTGGATCACATGCAGAAATGCCCCCAACACGGAGTTCCTAAGTGGGAACAAGTCCAATCTTTTTACCATGGGCTCCGTGAGGATATCAATCTCTTTGTCAATGAAACTTGTGGTGGAAACATCATGGGTCAACATGAAGATATAGTTTGGGAGATTCTCGAGAACATGTGTGAGAACTCCATAAACAATGAATCGCTGGGTGTGTTCGACTGGGAAACCACTCGTGCATTGACAAACATGCAGGGGGAGCATGAGACTCGAGTTCTATTCGCATCCATCTATTTGGAGTTGGTGCCCAATCGCTTGGATAAGGTCCTAATCATCGAGAAAAAAGGTGGATGAATTGACACGGCATCTGCAGAGAGCCACCGCTTCATAGCAAAAGACATATGTGCAACTACCCTCAGGCAGAGAGGCCATACATAACATTTACCACCACTCTCACTAGGGGATGGATCCATATCCACCCTCGCTTGATCCCAGTTTTGGAGGACACTTTGAACCCACCTATTCTAGTTGGGGGAACTTTGAACCCTTGTACTCTGGCTTTTTTGGAGTTCCTCAGACGTGCGAGAATCTTCACGCCATCCAAAATGATCCATTCTCCAATATGTACAACCCTGGATGGCGTAGTCATCCTAATTTTGCATGGTTAGAATATAATCAGAACATCAGATCTCAATTCCAACCCCAACCATAGGCCCCAACCCCACATCAACCCACTCAGCCTAGGCCCAACCCAAATTACCAATCTAGGCCAGCAAGGGAAGATCACATGACTCAGATTCTACAAACCTTGGTTGACATCCAAAAGACTAATGTGCTTATGTAGAAACAATACAAAGATGAGATCACAGAGGTTCGAGATCAACTCGTACAGATGCCGGGATCTCACCAACCTAGTGCACTTCTATCTCAACCTCTACCGAATCTGAATAATGTGCCAAACTAGAGGTGCATTATGAACCTGAATCAAGGCCAAGCTCATTATGTTTATCAGGACCCTTCTACTCCATCACCTGACGGGATGGAGGCTTCAACATCGTATTCGAGATATCAGCAGCAATCACCTATTTTGCCAACTCCAAACCAAAACCAGGTGGATCTTAATTCTGTTACCACTTGTGATGGCAAATCGACTCAGGATCCACCTTATCCTAGCCACTCAAAACCTAGTAGTTGATAGCCTAATCCTAGGATGGTTACCCAGGACACTCCTATCCCAGATCATAAGCCTGAATCAATTCCAGAGGAACCTACAGAGGTTCCATTTCCTAAGGCCTTGACCAAGAGAAAGAAGAATCCCAAACCCATGGCACTTGAGAAAGATCTGGTCAAGCCCTTTGAGCAAGATCAGATAAACATCCCCTTGATGGATGTGATTCGCCACGTATCAGCTTACCTGAGATTTCTAAAGGATTTATGTACACCAAAGCAAAAGTCGTGAAACAACGACGGGAGTCCGATCATATTGTTGGAGCAAGTCAGCTCGATCATCTTGAGCAAACTTTAATAAAAAGCAAAAGATCCTGGCACCCCTTTGATCTCCTGTAAGATCGGTGATTTAGAATTCGATTGAGCATCATTTTTTTTTCTTTGAAAAGATGAGAATGCTATCATTAACGATAGCAAACCAGGAGCGTTTTACTCAATAATCAAATCAATCGATAAAATTTACAAGTAATCTCTCCACACTGCAAATAATGGCCACAAGGCTTTCCACGCTCCCACTAATTCCCAACATTCTCTTACAATAATCCCCACATTAATAGCTTCCGCTCTAAAAAGTTTTTTGTTGCGAGCACACCATACACACCACAACATTATAGCCAACAATGAATGCGGTTTAGTGGCAATAGTAAATGACATCCATAGTTCGTTCCAAGTGGGCAAGACTTCGCTTGAGACCTTTCTCCATATTTGGCCTGTTACTAGGCATGTGGGAAAAATGTGTACATGGCTATTTGTAGGGAAGTCATAAAGAGGGTAGTTTTGAGCTTGAATACCCAACCTAGAATGCCTTAATTCTCCAGTAATAAGTCCATTTCTTCTACTCAGCCAAAGGAAGATCTTTATTTTCATAGGGATTTTTAAATGCCATATAGCAGCACAGTCTTTATCCACCTGTGTTGGTCTACAATTCTCTCCATCAATTAAAAATTTGTATGCCTTTGTTGTAGTGAACAACCCATGGCACCAAATAAATTTGTTAGGCCCTTCAAGCAGGTGGAAGGCCTTCGGCTCATTTCTCAAGCATCTAATCTCTTCTTGCAAGTGGCCTCCTTCCCTTGCTGAGCTGCTAGCTGAACTCCAACAGTTCTGAGTGGCTTCCCAACTATTCTTGACTGAGATGCTCTTATCTGCTACTGCATTATATGTATTTAGGAGCCTCAATAAACCTGATCCCTACATCCCTACTAGACCACTTTGAGGAAACTAAGATCAAACCGATTGAGGTGACCTTGCAGTTAGCAGATTAATCAATCAAATCACCTAGGGGAGTTCTTGAGGTTGTTTTAGTACGGATTAGAGATTTCTATTTCCCAGTGGACTTCATTGTATTAGATATGGACACTCCTAAAAATCTTAGGAACACACCAATCATCTCAGGGAGACCATTCTTAGCCACAGCTAGGGCAAACATCAACAGCGAAGAGGGCCAGATCGAGTTGAAATTCAGGAATATGACATTACAGATTGATATATTTAAAGCCCACAAAGGAATAAGTAATGGGGCAATAGAAGAAGTATGCAACATCCATTCTATGGTTGAGGACCTAATTGTAGAAGAAAACCTGATTATCCCCTATCCTCAATAGCAAGAAGATCTTTACCCACAAATCGAGGAGTCTAGAGCTTTACCCATAGCTCCCACTTTATGTTCTGAGGCCCATCCTGAACCCCCACCTACTGCTAATAACCCAGTTATGGAACTGAAGCCCCTCTCAAATCATTTGAAGTACGTCTTTGATGTAAACACATTTACACTACTTAAAATGTCTATTTATGCATGTTCTTAAGCATAGGATTGCATTTCATGATATAAATATTGCATAACATATATCATCTTGCATTTAGAGTAGTTTGAATAAAATGGAGGTTAATTGTGTCCTTTTATGTGCTTGGATAGGGAAAACATTTTATCGGGGCCTCGGATCAAAGATCCAACAGTATGGATGTGATCAGGGCGACAATTGGAGTTCAATGACTACAAGATCGCCCTAATCAGGCATCCGTAGCATCAGATAGTGATCGGGGAACCCTAGAAGATCAAGGGCAAGGATGGTGTAAATCTGCTCTTCAAATGACAAATCTGACTGCATAGATGAATTTGGATCGACGATTGCAACCCAACGACGTAAAAATCAGGTCAATCCGACATCCGTGGCACCATATACAACTTTCAAAAGATGGACGGCCAAGATGGTGCCACGTGGCACCATCCCGGCTGCCCAAATGGCTGCATGCAATCTCTGAAGGCCCTGCACCTGCTCGCTCTCTGTCGTTGGATCTTGATACAACGGCTATGCTCAGCCGCACCTAAAAGCGTCCGCTCGACCATCCGCGCCCCGTAGTGCAGCGGTTGAGCGCGCTTATGTGAGCGGCGGGCGCGGGTTCGAGCCGCAGCGAAGGGCTGGAAGGCGCGGGCGATTGAGCGTGGGCAGGCGTTGGATCTTGATCGGACGGCCGCGTGCGCCCGATAGCATTCACGCGCTATTGAACGTGCGGCATGGATGCGCGATCGTACGTGCCAGGCGAGCGCAAAACTAGCGGGCGGAGATGCATCTTAAGCTATCCGATCTCGTGATCAAACGGCTGAGAATCAAAGTACGTGGGCGTGCAGCGTTGTGCGCGTGCAGCTGGGGAGCCGCGCGTGGGCACGGAAGCTACGCCCATGTTGGGGCTTTATTGACGAATTTATCCGTCACCAAAGACCCCTCATTTATTATTTTAAAGTTGTAATGTCCATTTTGCCCCCACTCCTTGCAACTATAAAAGGAGACCCCCTCCATACGAAATTCTCATCCCTTCCTTCTCTTCTCTACCCTTCCAAAGCTCAAGAGAAGCTTGTCCCACACCTGGGATGCTTCTCGCGAGATAAAGTCCAAATTTTCATCCCCCTTCGGAAGTGGATCCCGCGACGACGACGGCGTGCTGCTCCATTCCCGTTCTTCTGCTTTGTCCTCCTTCGTCCAGGCGTCGTCCCGTCCGGCTCGTCCTCCAAGTGACTGTCGAGGAGGATTTCTCTCTCCCTATTCTTTTTACTGCTTTCTAGTATAGATTTACTGCTTACTAGAGTAGTTCTGCTCGTCGTCCAAGCGATCGTCGAAGAGGACATTTCCCCCTCCATTCTTTTAATGCTTTCTAGGGTAAATTTATCGCTTTCTAGTGTAATTGTTTTATGCTTTCTAGTTTTAATGAACAATCTCCTCAATGATAAATTCTTTGTTTATTCTACATCTCATTTTGATTTTCATGTGTAATACTCTCTCTCTCTCTTACCCTCTCTCTCTCTCTTTTATTTATTGTAAATAATTAGATAGTTTTAAATTGAATTACTTCGTGATAAATAAAAAGAAACGCGTAGTTTTTAAATCAAACGTCCGCCTCCCTGTGTTCGATCGGAAATTTTCATTTCAGTATAAATTTTATTTGTTGAACACGATTTCTTCTCTTTCAAGCTACAATGACAGGTTTCCAAAATCGAACGCGTTAGCGATTCGATTCGTATATGTTCAACATTTTTGCGCTGTTGCTGGGGAGGCAACGATCTTTGATTTCTCTTCGCGTTTTGTAACTTACAAATCATTTACATCACGTTTCTCCTTTCTTATTGTAATTGAAGTACTCTTTTGAGATGAGAAAAAGTGGTAGATTGGAGTAAAGTGCTATGGAAGGTTTTGTAAGTTATCCCCCATTCTTTCCCCCTCCATAGATTTATTCGCCACATTGAATCCAAATTCCAATTAACCTAGGTGTTTGCATAAATCCTAGGAATAGTTTGGTTGTTTGGATTCTCACTCACATTCATTGCACCTTCATTTATATATAAAAAAAATAATAATAATTTTGTTGGGCAATTTTCAACAAACACACAATGTACACCCACATTCAAAGGCACTTAACCGAATTGATTTGTTTCTACTCAACCGGGTTCTGATCTGTGGAACCGGTAAACATAAAGCAACACATAAAAGAGTTGAAATCATTCTAGGTTAACCATATTTCTGTGCCTAACTTAGTGGTGCATTTGTGGCCAGTTGTTTGAGTTGTTTGGGCCGCACCACTTCAATTAAAATCAACTCATCAAGTAGCTGCCAATTAGGTTCAACTCTTAGGGATTTATTAGGCACTCCACATTCTTTTTAAACTTTAAAGTAAAACATCTTCACCTGTGCTTGTAAAACTTGGTGTGCCAACGAAACTTGATTGAAAACACCTAAAGTTGAATCCTAAAAGCTATTAAGCAAGATTTGAACCTTAAAATTCACCACATCAAAAACAATCTTGTTTGAAAACCACTGGTTGTGCACGCACACACAAATCAATCAATCATTAAGGGCACAACCCATTTAAAGGGCCTATCACATTCCAAAGCACATTCAAACCTAGCCTAAATAAAACAGAGTAGACGTTGGCCTTAAGGATTAGACTCGCTCTTCAGAATCCAGAATGAGATTATTTTCGATTAGTCTGTTTCTACTGTTCAATCTGATGTCTAGCTAGGGGAGCAAAGTCAAATGATCACGGCTGGGGGGTACACTAGGAACCGGAGATGCAAGCCGAAGGAAGAACCTTCTCCCTAGTCCCTCCTTCTAACTGGTTGGATTGAACAAACAGAAGTAGATCAAATCGTTTCTTTATCTCAAGATGGGTTTTGGGAGTCTGTAGGTCTTTAGGCTAACCCATTGAAGGATAGGTTTGATTGTTTGTATTGCAGGGTGCCTTTCTTCCTCCCATGTCTGATGAATCCTTCCACATATTTCACGCATTCCCGCTCTTTCCCTCCTGTTGTGAATTATCCTCAACATGACGATTATCCCAACTCGTATTGTAATCAACCATCAGTCAGTTGGGATAATTCAGATTGGGGATACAATTCCAGACCCCCGTGTTTAGGGTCTAACCCTGAACACTTTGATTCTGATTTCTATCCTTCTCAGAGCTACATCGATTATAGATCGTCTTCCTTTCATGCACAACCTAATACGATCTACAATCAAGAAGGATACACCAATCCTTACCCATCCTCTGATTTCACTGCCTTTAGGTCATCACCATCTTTTGAACAATCTGAAATGACCTATTTTCAGGAAGGTTATAGTGAATCTCAATTCGTTAATTCCCCTGCGTTGAGCCCAAACCCGCCCAGCCCTTAACCAAATCATTTGGTTCAGGTTAACCAGGTTCAAGATAAGGTTCTGGCTAACTTGAGGAATATCATACAATCTTTAGAAGTTTAGCCAATACCTTGCATTGAGAGATTGGAGCCCTTGATTAAAATGATTGATGATTTGAATAAGTCTTTGTTGGATTGGCTCCAGGATGTTAAGGATAAGAACCCGGGTGAGTTTCTACTTCGGAAATTAGCGATATTGAGGATGAGATTCGTGGTTGCTTTGATTCAATCTTGGGATGATTCCCAGGATGAACCCTCTTCAGGAAAGCCAATGACAGAACCTGCTCAGGCACCTGTTGAGGGGGACACATGTTATGACCAGATTGAATTAAAGCGACCAGTTAAGGAAGATCTGATTTCTTCACCTAAGATCCCTGAGCCGGGTTACGAGGAAACGTATGTCTCTTGGGAACAGAAAGTGACAACTGATTTTGGGACATACATTGATACTGATCCTAATTTCTTTGATGATGAAGATTCAAGTTGCGAAGTCTCACACGAGTTTTCAAGACACGATTTCTGTGAGACGATTAGGCCTAAGGAATCTGATAGCCCAATAACTGAGGAAACTGATCTTATTAGTGCACACATTACGGATCTAGAATCGCATTTTCTGGAGGAATCAATTCAATGCCCTGATTATCAGTTACACCCCATTGAGCTTATTGATAATTCTGTTTCTGAGATAATTAGACCCAAGTCAATTCTGATTCTACCACAATGGAAGCTTGAGTCGAAGGGTTCCTTTTAAGCTGAAACCATCAAATCAGAACCCCTATGACATTTGTTTCGAGGATGTCAAACCCAAGCACACATTCAACAATTATCCTTTTGAGCTTCAATTCTCTGTAACCTGACTTTTTGGTCTCAGGTTGCATCCTCATAAATTGCAGGCCCGACCCCGCTTGCATTCTGATTTTAGGTTTTGGGTAATTTTTATCTAGAACCTAAGATATTCTCAATTAGGGGGTGTGGGTCTGCACCACAATCTGGTCCACATCTGTGGACCTCTGCTGATAGGTCAGAGGATTCTTCTGTTCATTCTAATTCTGACCTGCACTTGTGATTTCTTCATTTCTTTTATTTATATAGTGTGCCTAGCTGAAGGCACTAAACTCAGCACATATACAGTTTTTCTTAGTTTTCATCGTGGAGCGAACCTAACATTCACGCAATTCAAGTGCTCTCTACGCTTTTCCACTTTGTTTTATGTCTTTTTAATACAATGAGGACATTGCATTAGATAGGCATGGGGGGTGGATATTTATCTCTGAATTCATTTGTCAGCTCCGTAAATTTGTTTTATTTTCTTTTATATAAAAAAAAATTTTGGAATTAGGAAAGATAATTTGGGTTTAAGAAAACTTTCAATCTTAGGAAATACTACATTATGATTTGAACACAAAGACCCTTCAGGTCTTTGGACTTAATCAGCTAGTGTATCCACTAAATTGTGGATTTGTCTTTCGAGTCCTCACCATCTTAATTCTATCATAATTGTAGTAAATAAGTTTGGGTGATAAGTATACGACTTATCAACCCACCCTCTGATTTGAAAGAATTTTGAGTCTTAAGCATCTACACACTTTCTTTGCACTGACTCGTTGTTCGGTTATTTTAATGGAAATTGGTAGCTAATGAACCTTCTAGGGTGATATGGCTGGCAAGTTATCATGGGTAACAGCCCATAGGTAGGTTTTCTAGAGCCCAGTCACTGGACCTTTCTCTTTTTCCTATCCTTAGGTAAATCTTAGACAAGGGAAGCCACCTACTTAAAAAAAAAAAAAATCAAAAAGAAAAGGAGAAAAGAACAAAAAGAAATAAGCCATACTTCGCCGCACGAGTATGGCTGGCAAGTTGTCGGTAGTAATAACTCATCGACCTGTTGTCTAGAACCCAGCTCAGTAAATGCACTAAAAATTTCCAAAACACTTATGAAGAAGCGGAGAAGTTGAATAAACTGGGGAGATATACACTGGATTCACCCTTGTGTTGACCCCGTAAAAATATAAAATTAGGGAGAAAGCTACCGGTTGTAAAGATACACCTTTAGGCAGAAGTCCTTTTGAGGTCACCTAGAGGCGTAGAAATCCGAAGTCCATTTTAATTACCGGTCAACGAGTCTATCACAGTCACAATAAGATGCTTAAAACTTAGGGTTCTCATCAAATCTTTGGTGAGTTGAATGGCTGTAGAAAGCCACTCTTAAACCCTAAAATTTGAAAATTCAAAAAAATTAGAAAAGAGTAAAAAGAGAAAAATAATTTTTCTTTGAATAAGGCGAGGCTTGTGGCAGTCTGCATTTTGATTGATACTCGGGCACTGTTGTGTCTTTGAAAGTTCAGATCCGAAGTAGACAATTTCTTAATGATTGAAAATAACTCAGGTCCAAATAATCCAACCTAATTCTTTTATAAATAGAATATAGTTTTGGCTAGGGATTAGCAAAAGATAGGCATGGGGGTATGGTGTAAACACATTTACGCTACTTAAAATGTCTATTTATGCATGTTCTTAGGCATAGGATTGCATTTCATGATATAAATATTGCATAACAAGCATCATCTTGCATTTAGAGTAGTTTGAATAAAATGGAGGTTAAATGTCTCCTTTTATGTGCTTGGATAGGGCAAACATTTTATCGGGGCCTCGGATTAAAGATCCAACCGTATGGATGTGATCAGGGCAATGATTGTAGTTCAACGACTCCAAGATTGCCCTAATCAGGCATTCGTAGCATTAGATAGTGACCGGGGAACCCTAGAAGATCAAGGGCCAGGATGGTGTAAATCCACTCTTCAAATGACAAATCCGACTGCATGGATGAATTCGGATTGACGATTGCAGCCCAACGACGTAAAAATCAAGTTAATCCGACATCCGTGACACCATCTACAACTTCCATAAGATGGACGGCCAAGATGGCACCACGTGGCACCATCCTGGCTGCCCAAAATCCTGCATGCAATCTCTAAAGGCCCCGCACCCACTCGCTCTCTGCCATTGGATCTTGATCCAACGGCTATGGTCAGCCACACCTAAAAGTGTCCGCTCAACCATCCGCGCCCCGTAGCACAGCGGTCGAGCGCGCTAACGCGAGCAGCGGGCGCGGGTTTGAGCCGCAGCGAAGGGTTGGAAGGCGCGGGCGATTGAGCGCAGACAACTGTTGGATCTTGATCGGATGGCCACGTTCGCTCGATAGCGTTCACGCAAGATTGAACGCGCGGCATGGACGCGAGATCGCACGTGCTAGGTGGGCGCACAATGAGCAGGCGGAGATGCATTTTAAGCCGTCCGATCTCGTGATCGGACGGCTGAGAATCAAAGTACGTGGGTGTAAGCGTTGTGCGCGGGCAATTGAGGAGCCACGCGTGGGCGCGGAAGCTACGCCCACGTTGGGAGCTTTAGTGATGGATTTATCTGTCACTAAAGACCCCACATTTATTATTTTAAAGTTGTAATGTCCATTTTGCCCCCACTCCTTGCAACTATAAAAGGAGACCCCCACCATACGAAATTCTCATCCCTTCTCTTCTCTACTCCTCCAAAGCTCAAGAGAAGCTTGTCCCACACCCGGGATGCTTCTCGCAAGATAAAGTCCAAATTTTCGTCCCCCTTCGGAAGTTGATCCCGCGACGACGACGGCGTGCTGCTTCGTCCTCCATCCTGCTTCGTCCTCCTTCGTCCAGGCGTCGTCCCGTCCGGCTCATCCTCCAAGCGATCGTCGAGGAGGATTTCTCTCTCCCTATTCTTTGTACCGCTTTCTAGTATAGATTTACTGCTTACTAGAGTAGTTCTGCTTGTCATCTAAGCGATCGTCGAGGAGGACATTTCTCCCTCCATTCTTTTAATGCTTTCTAGAGTAAATTTATTGCTTTCTAGTGTAATTGTTGTATGCTTTCTAGTTGTAATGAACAATCTCCTCAATGATAAATTCTTTGTTTATTCTACATCTCATTTTAATTTTCATGTGTAATACTCTCTCTCTCTCTTACCCTTTCTCTCTTTTATTTATTGTAAATAATTGGATAGTTTAAATTGAATTACTTCGTGAAAAATAAAAAGAAACGCGTAGTTTTTAAATCAAACGTCCGCCTCCCTGTGTTTGACCCAGAATTTTCATTTTGGTATAAATTTTATTTGTTGAACATGAATTCTTCACTTTCAAGCTACAACAACAGGTTTTCCAAAATCGAACACGTTAGTGATTCGATTCGTATACATTCAACAGTCTTCTTGGGTTCCAATCAAATGTTTCTTATGATCATCAACTCCTAACTCAAACATGATCATGAAACAAAGCTAATTTCTATTCTCCAGCAGCATCGAAGAGCCATCAAATGGATTCTTGATGATTTGACTGGTTTAAGACCTTTGTATTGCATACATCGTATCTACACTAAAGAGGGCTCACGACCATCTCGAGAGATGCAGAGAAGACTCAATCGAAATCTATAGGAGGTTGTGAAGAAGGAGATCATCAAGTGGTTAGATGCTAGTATCATCTATCTGATCTCTAAAAGCTGTTGGGTGAGCCTGATTCAAGTTGTGCCTAAGAAGTCAAGAGTCATCATGATTACAATTAAATCTAGAGAGACCATCCCGACACGTATTGTGAATTCGTGGAGAGTCTACATAGACTATCGAAAATTGAAAGCCTCCATGAAGAAAGATCATTTCCCGCTTTCGTTCATTGACCAGATTTTTAAGAAACTGGCGAGAAATGGAATTTTTTGTTTCCTGGATGGGTACTCTGAATATAATCAGGTGGCAATTCATCCCGAGGGTCAGAAAAAGACCACCTTTACTAGCCCCTATCAAACATACGTGTTCCATAAGATGCATTTTGGGCCATGCAATGCACCTGCCACCTTTCAGCGATGCATGCTAACCATATTCTCAGATATGGTAGGTAATTACCTTGAGGTCTTCATGGATAACTTCTCGATATTTGGTGAATCTTTTGATGAATGCCTCTTGCATTTGGTCCAGATCAGTAAGAGATGAATTAAAGTGAACCTGGTTCACTCCTGGGAAAGGACCCACTTCATGGTTCCTGAGGGCATCGTATTGGATACCTCATCTTTGAGAGAGGTATCCAGGTTTATCGAGTTAAGGTGAATCTGATTTCCAAGCTACCTATGGCTAACTTGGTCAAAGACATCAGATCATTCCTAGGGCATGTTGGATTTTATCGACAATTCATACCTAATTTCTCTAAGATCACATGCCCCTTGATGAATCTCCTTTTGAAGGACATGCCATTTGAGATATCGAGTGCGTTCAAGTATTTGAGATCCTGCATGGCCGAGTCACCCAAGGACCAATCCTTCAATCTCCTGACTATTCTAAACCCTTCGAGATCATGTGCAATGCATCTGACTATGCAGTAGGAGCAATGATGGGTTAGAAGATTGATGGGAAACTGGTAGTCATATATTATGCCAGCAAGACACTAGACGAGGCTCAGTGTAATTACACCATTATGGAGGAAAAGCTGTTGGCTATAGTATTTGGCCTGGAGAAATTCAGGTCATACCTCCTTGGTTCCCACATCATCATTTACTCGGATCATACTGCAATGAGGAACTTACTCACGAAGAAGGATGTGAAGCCTAGATTAATCCTTCGGATCTTGTTGTTGCAAGAATTCAATCTTGAAATTCGTGACAAGGTGGAAAAGCTGAATGTGGTAGCAGACCATTTATCCCATCTTCCTTCTTCAATCATTGACCCTTCCAGAGCTATCACGGAGCATTTTCTGGATGAGCACCACCTAACAGTTGATACGGAACTTCCTTGGTATGCTGATATGGTGAACTATTTGCGATCACATCAGATTCTGTCTAATTGGCCAAGGGCCAAGAAAGGCAAATTAGTTTCAGATGCCAAATACCTTATTTGGGAAGATCTGTACTGTTAGTTGCTCTAAATCAGGTTTTAAAATCATCACGTTGTAGTATAGATCGAATCAGTGTTAATAGAGCGAGATCAATGTTTATAAATGCTGTGTTGTAGTATAGCCAAAATCGCTTTGAAAATAAATAAATTTATTACTTGAATTTGAAGTCCAAGGTCGAACATAGGGAGCAAATAGGAATTCACACACTAATCTCAATAGATAATATAAATGAGCATAATTAATTACTCAAAACCTAATATGCAATGTATAACATGTGTATATGAAGAGATAAAAAGAATTCTATACAGAATAATAGTGACTTGGATCACCAATTATTAGCCTAACACATATATTGTATTTACTGAATGAAATGGAGTAGATATTCAGACATCTATGCATTGCTATAGTGCTCCTTTCTTCTTCTTCCTTCCTTTGATTTCTTCCCTTTCTCTTCTTTATCTTCCCTTCTTCCTCTTCTTTTCTTTTCTTCTTCTCTTTCTTCTTTAGCCTTCTTTTTCAGGGTTTCTTCCTTCCTTCACAGCATGGCTATTCTTCTCTTCTTCAAGCACAAGGGGAGGGCTCAAATTTTGGCTAAGTGTTAGCCAATGCATAGAAGAACAAAACCCCCTTTCTGGTGCTCTCTCTCTCTTTCTCTCCACTTAGGTTCTGCCCTCCCAGGGCATGCACATCGGGTATTAGGGTAATTGAAGGATTCGCGTACCTAGGTCCAGGGTCACCAGGCGTGGTGTAGTGACCGAGTGAGGCTTAGGCAGGTAGTCGGGTGAACCAGGTCTGCGAGGGAAGTGTCGCGGATGAGGTACATGAGGGAGTAGGGGACCTCACCCCCCTGTGTGACTTGAGGCAACAAGCACAATGCAGAAATTCCATATATGTGCCTTTGCATGCCCATCAGTTTCTGCCTTTACGTGCTGTTAGTTTTCGAGGTGGCACTTTCTTCACGCATCAGCAGTGGCTGAAGTTCATCGCCAATTGAAGCATAAGGCCGATTAGCGACTTAATTTGTTGGTACACACGCATTCTGGGAAGAGTTTCGTGTCACCTGAAGCAGGAACCTGGAGATATTGAGACTTGGAGCGAGGTTCGAGCAAGATTGAAGCTTCTCGGTATTGGCACGATGATTGCACTGCGAAAAATACACCTGGAATTATGCCGTCTTGTGCTATTTCCTAGCATTACCAGTGTATATTAAGGTTCCATAGTCGGATTTGTAAAAATACATGCATGCAAGCATTTAAATGAGAGGGGAGGAGAGTGAATAAAATGGCCTCGCAATTCACGTTTTCCTCAAGTGCTGCTTCGCAATATTTCCATCTCCATTTTTATTTGTTTTTGATTTTGAAATCTTTCTTCCCACGGCTGCTATTCATGGCCTCACCTTCCTCATCTCACCATGCTGTGCGGCAGCCTCTCCCTGCCATGAGCCGTGCCTGAGACATGCACAGCCAGGGCATGGCTGTGCATGGCTTTCTCCTCCTATAAAAATAGGGCACGGCTTCTTCTTGTAGGTAGCCTGGTCCTCCCCACAAAAAGAACCACACAGCAGCTCCACTTCTTCTCTAGGCCACCTCCTCCCTCTCCCTCCTTTCGCCGGCCCTCCTCCTCTTAGGAGACACTCTGCCGATAGGAGTACCTCACGGTGGTGCACAACCACCACCGTGAGTCCACCACCGCCTAGCTCATCAAAGAGCCAGTGGGCATGGTGGCTCTTTTCATGATTCACCATTTGAAGCACCTTCAGCCATTGGAGCAAAGCTTCATGCATGAAGCTCAAAGCTCTAGCAGCGGCAGCAAGGTGGCAGTAGTAGCACGCAGCAGCAGCCGCCCAGCCCTTTTCGCACAAGCCTGCAAGCCGCCCTCGCCTTTCCACGCACGCCTGCTGGCACCATCGCCTCCCGCTTCTTCACCTAGTCGCGCTCTCTCTTCCACCCGCAACTGGCCACTGCACGCCTCTGCAGCGGCCGACCAATCTTCCCACGCACTCCAACCAACTCCCGCAAGCCACCACGCAAGCAGTAGGATGCCCTCGCCCTCCACCGTGCACACCAGTAGCCCTATCCGCGTGCTCTTTCGCAACATCCAGCCCGTAAGCCACCAGACGGAGCCACTCCACCACGTGCGTCGAGTCGTCCGCACTCACAACACCAGCAGCAGGCGGTCGCACAGCTCGCCCAGCCACTGTAGCCACTATTCACGCCAGTCTGCGGAACACTGTGGCTACATGGGGTGACCAGTGAGTTTCTCACTTAACCGTTCACTCGGCGCACCGCTACCGCCGTTCGCCCGCACGTGCATCTTACCTCGCGTTCTGCTAGCGCCCGCCAGTGCGTCTGCGTCGCCCGCACCCGCCTGCATCGCCCACTCCCTTCGCCTGCATGCGCTTATGAGTGCCTGTTCTAGCCTCTTCGCGTAGCACTGGGCACTGCGGTCCTCTCCACGCCACTCCCTCCAGCGCGCTCTTCTCTACGCGCATATGCGCCTACGCATGCGCACGTGGACCAAACGATGCTCCTGAGGCTGCGGACGACTTAAACCCTCAGTCCTCACCTCCAGCAGCGCTCTCTCTCTCTCTCTCTGACAACATTCTCTCCCTATCTCTTTACCGATGCTTACACACATACACTCACACTTTCATACACACACACACACCTATACACTATTATATACATATATGTATACGTATACATATATATATTGATATATATACATATATTTATAGACATATATATATATATACTTATATCTATATATATATAGTATTTATATAACTAAGTATTAGTATACATATATATATATATATATACATATATGTTTACATATATACATATACTTATATACATATATATATATATTTATACATATATCTATACATATATTAGTAGTTATATAAATATGTATTAGTCTATATACATACACATATATATATATACATCTATAAACTTATATATATATATATATACATATATATGCACATGTACTTTTACATACATATATATATATATAAATATACATACACATATGTATATATATATCTATAACTATATGTACATATCTATCTACATATATTTATATACATATATTAACATATATAGATATATTTATATATTTACATCTATATAGTTATATATACATACCTATACATATATATACACATATATATATATCTATACATATATCTATCTACAACTATAGTTATATATATATATATATACATATACATTTATACATATATAACTACATATATATACCTATATATTTATAACCATATATATATATATTTACATATATACATATATATATTTTCTCACGTTACTTACCATACGTGGTATCGCAGGAATATCTGCACCAGTTGCTGATATTCCCCGATACACGCGTACAAAAAGCGTGGTCACATACATCTTCCACCATCCATCCTACACTCCATGCGGCACCTCGTCCTGTTGGTTGCATCTTTCTAGATGACGATCGATTCAACACCGTGCTACATTCCATCTCCGCCTCCACCCCCACCCCTTTATACATATATAGTATATACATATATATTTATACTATATTTACTTTATTTCTATTTCTCTTGCATGCACATAAAAAGATAAAAATATATGTATATAAAAGAGAAAAGATAATCTTTGACTTGCAGGTAATCTATCTTGCAAGTAGCAAGACCCATTTTGGAACCCTGATTCGGCTCATGGCCAAGAACCCAATTTTAATGGTGTACCTCAAGGACAAGAATTACCAAAAAAAAAAATCAAAATAGAAAAACTCCAAAAACACAATAAACGAACGGAAGATACTCGTTGTAGGAAAGGCGTAGAAACTTGACTTGTAACCCCACTTCCCGGAGTTCGACCCCGGGCCTAAACGTGACCAAGATAAAATCAAGTTGGCCAAGTTAAAAATTTTTTTGTAAAGAGATGGTTAGGTCCGATTTTGGTTAGCCACTATACACACTTCAACGATAAAATCACCATATTAACAACCTATTCGGGTCTGACACCATAGCTTTTCTGGCACTGTTGCCGGGGAAGTGCACCTTCAAGTAAGTTTTTACTCCATTCCTATAATTTTTCTCTTCTCACGCCCTTCTCTTCACAGGTGTCTCTGTTTTTGGTGTGTAGGTAAACTTGTTGCAAGGAGAAGACAGGCAAACGTAGTCGGAGACATGGGCAGATCCAAGGCGAGAACGAGAGCGTGAAGACGCCGACACCGCACTGGAGCTTCGCACACATTGCTGCACAAGTAAGTTCTTTCTTAGCAACCTAGGTTAACTTGTAACCTTAATAAAAAAAAAAACTAAAAACTAAAAAAAAAAAATTAGAAAAACTTCTTGGGATCTCTTGGGGCAAGTGGATTAAAATTCACTTCTTTGATTGATCGCCTTTACTCCCACCGCCCTGGTATTTCCCGCCCTACTTCGCATAGCGAAAATCCAAGAATCTTGATTCTTGAATTTTTCACCATATTAAGTATTCTTTGAGGCAAATAAAAAGGTTGATTGCCACCCCTCTTTGCCTCATTTACTTGCAATTTGGGATCACCATTTTGGTGGGGACACTTGGAATTGAGTTGATTCCAACCCCACCATGACTTTTCAACTTGCCTAAGATTCGATCACGAATATTTCAACCCTAACAAATTGATTTTCTTCATCTTTTGGTTCAGCCTTATGTGGAAATCATTCTGGTGATTGGGAGCACCTGAATTGAAGTGCTTTGACTCCCTTTCACATAAATCTAAAACTAATTCGTGCATCCACACATAGAAATCTACATTTAGGGAAGCCCATTGCATTGTAGCATGCATTAACCAACTGACATTGAAGAAGGGTTTGCTGGACTTAGAAGAAAACCTGTATTCTCTCAAAAACCTGGAGATTGGTTGAATTGGTAATTCAGCAAAATCCTAAAATCCATACTACTTAAAGCTGAAACTCTAAAACCCATTCACCAATTAAAACTTCAATTCGGGGAGATTTCCCCGTTGCAAGCTTGTTTTACACACTTGAAAAATCAATCACTTGGGCATTACCCATAAACAATGCCCTTCACATTCCAAAAGCACTTGACCCTAAGCCTTTAACTAAAATTGGTAGTAACTTGACCCTTCTTAAGGATTGGAGGTCTAACTACCTACGTGTAGCGCCTACGTGCTGGTGAGGGTTCCCGCGTGCTATCGGGTATCTAAGACTGGGGCAAATGGCCTTTCAATCTGACCCAATGGTTCCGCGGTGCTTGCATTCGATTTCGTAGTTCGTGATAGTAGGTAACTTAGATCTTTAGGTCTAAGAGCACATTGTAGAGGTTAGGAATTTGATTGTACTGATTTGTCATCAAGTGTACCTTTATGGCATCATTTCTCTCATCTCCTTTTCCCTTCTTATCCCCCCTATTCTTCTTACGGTAGTGCATGTTTGGGAGGAGGTCACAAAACCCTGAACTGTTTGAATTGCCTGATAAATTTAGAAAAGAAGTCGAATCGTCCTCCTCCTCCACAAACATGGCTGCACGCCTACCCCCAAATCCCGAGGGAGGAAACCGCCCTCAGAACCCACCAGGTGGTGGAGCCTTAGATCCCATAACCAGCCTCCAAGCCCAAATGGAAATGTATAATGAACAAATGGAAGCCATTCAGGAAACATTGGAGGAAATGCAGAACCCTCCCGAATAGGAGGAGCCTAGGTCTCTTAGCTCCTATCAGAATCCCACTGCTACAGTGACCATAGGTCAAATTCGGGTGCCCATGGGCGGGGATGACTTTGAACTAAAACCTAACATTATTGGCCTAATAAATTTTCACTTCCATGGTCTTGCAAGTGAAGATCCTTTTCTCCACTTGGAAGACTTAACCAGATTGGCGGAAACTGTTAAACCTAGAAATGTCGGGTTACCTATAGTCCTCATGAAAATGTTCCCGTTTTCATTGCGGGATAAAGAGTCGCAGTGGATATGCACCCTTAGGAGAACCATCCACTCTTGGGAAGAGATGCGAATAGCTTTTCTCAAGAAGTTCTTCCCAATCGGGCGAACCAATGTGCTTCGCCGTGCTATCACCTCTTTTACATAGCAAAACAACGAACAATTTCATGAGGCATGGGAGAGGTATAACGACCACCTCAGGAAGTGTCCACACCATGGTCTGCCTAAGTGGCATATAGCCCAGATTTTCTACTATGGGCTAAATGAGACTTTGAAGCAGATTGCAGACGCTTCCTGTGGAGGGAACTTTATGAATAAAGACGAGAATGGAGCATTTGAATTGTTTGAAAATATGAGCGAAAACTCAATGAACAATGCTTCCATTGTCACCTTTAATCATACCAGCTAGCTCTAAAATGCCCACGAAGTTGACACGGGACCCGCCCATTCATCCACTAATCTCAGCCTTATCGCACAAAAACTGGATGAAGTCTCCATCGTGCACAAGAAGCTGGACGAGCTTCTGGCCAACCCCGCCCATTCTATGGCAAACACCCCCACTTCACCACTTCGTCACAATCCCAATTCTTCCACCACCAGGCTTATCCCGAGAAACCCCGTTAGACCTTCCTTACCAAGTGTCGCACCAAGCAACTCGGTAAGTCATGTGGAACTGGCTTCTGCGAGCCAGTATTTCGACACGGAGGACCAAGCCTCCATGTGCTCGGGCGCATACTTACAAGCGAACACGTCTTTTGGCATAGAAGATGCTTGCACCCTGGGGAATAACCCGTTCTCTGCCACTTATAACCTAGGGTGGCGAAATCATCCAAACTTCACATGGTCCAACAACCCGCAACGCCAAAACCCTGCGGGTGGACCAATGCGACTTTCTGCACTCGTCATCCCAAGGGCCCAGTCTAATCCTATGGCAAATTCGTCATCAGGCCCTTGCGTACCACAAGCAGAACATGCATCAAGTCCTCTTGACAAATTGATGCAAATGATGATGGATATGTCAAAGTGCCATGAAGAGAACATGACCTTTCTTCATCACCAATTGGTGCAGCAGAATGCAGAGATCAGTCAACTATGCATGGCGACTCGATCTCAGGGCACTCTTCCAACCCAACCTATCCCAAACCCGCGAAATTTCGTACCCTGTGGTCCTCAACCATAGGTACGACCTTCTCAGGGGTATGTTCATCATATTCTACAAGCTCCGAGCATTCCACCGGGATTTCAGGCTAATCCCGCTGTAGCACCTCACTCTTATGTCCCTATTGCGAACCCTCCTCCGCCGTATGATCCCACTGGACCCTCATCGTCCAATGCTATCACTACGAGGAGCGGCAAGCAGACTGTCGATCTGCCTCGACCTGATCCTGGCCCGTCTTCTTCATTACCCTCTCATTCGGGATGCGCACCGCATTCGCGAGAGGACGATACACCCAAATTGTTACCAAAATCAATTCCATTCCCTGAGGCTCTACTGAGGGACACAAAAGGAAAGAAGAAAGACATGCAGGCCCTTGATAGCCTGCGTAATTTGTTCAGGGATGTAGAAATCAAGGTACCCTTGCTCGAGGCTATCGATCACATACCTTCTGTTGCCCGATTTTTCAAAGACTACACAACACCCAGGCGACAGTCAAAGAAAACCAAGAATCCCGTGGTTCTCTTGCCTCATGCGAGTTGTGCTATACTGTCAAATCTACCACTGAAGTAGAAAGATCCGGGCATACCACTTATCTTCTATAGCATCCAAGGCTACAATTTTAGTCATTCCCTGCTTGATCTAGGATCTTCCATCAATCTTATACCGACCATCATGCTCGAAAAATTTTCCTTGGGAAATCTGTAACCACCCCTGTCATGTTCTAGTTGGTAGATCACTCTGTCAAAATCCCAAAGGGTGTGGTGGAAGACATGGTGGTTAGGGTCAACAATCTCTGTTTTCCTGTCGACTTTCTTATTTTAGATATGGAAGTTCCTAGCTCACTTTCTGATTGTCCGAACATCCTCGGTCGAACTTTCTTGGCCACAGCCCATGCCCTTATCGACTGTGAGTCGAGCTGCATTGAGATTGCCGTTGGATCTGAAAAGCTCAAGCTTAACATCTTCAAGGCAGCCAGGAACTTTGATTGCGATTGCATCGAGGATGACATGTCTGATGAGGACATGACCGTCAGCGCTTGTATCAGACTATTTGGGACCTATTCAGACTGCTGCGGATTACCTACAAACACTGATGATAGCCTGACCATCACAAATTGTGATGTTCCCCCATCCCTCCCTTGTCTCGTACCTTCTCCTGACCAGACTTCTGACGAGGTTTTCTTCACTTCCCATACCTCCTGGTCTGAGTCATATCCAGGCTACTCACCATCGGTCCACACTCTTGAAGACCGGATTGCCCTTTCTTTCCTGCCAAATCAAGCGGATTTTCAACTCCACACTGGGACCTTGAGCACATCCTACTCATTGGGGCTATTCCTTTTTGGATCCATCTATCCAAGAAGCCCCTCATCTTGGCCAATCTGAGGGCCAATTTCTTCCTCCTAACTAGTGCTCCGATCCGCCTGGGACACTCTCATCCCAAGAAATGCCAGACCTCTCACTATCCACCATCACTTTTCACTTCACTGTCACGCTCACTTCACCACCCACCATCCAGCCACCCTACCACCCTGCTGTATACCCTGCACCTCAGCTCTCGTTACCCGATCTTTTGTCCTTTCTCTACCTTCCCCTGCATGCATATGAGGACATAGCATTGTTTGGCATGCGGGGGTGGATAGGCATCCATAGGATCTGGCTATTTTATGGTATCATGCAGTTTCCACCTATTTATAAATATGTAAGAAAAAGAAAAATAAAAAAAAATATATATATAATAATAATAAATGGTGTTTAATAATGATCTGATGGCTAAAACAAAAATACAATAAGTGTTTATGGATATTCAACCACTGTTTTGAAGACTTTCTAGGCCACAGAAGCTTGATTCACTCAGGCTTGGCTTAATTCACTTGAGCATTGACAAGATAGATCAGAATCTCTCCTAATTAAGGGCGTCTTCTTGTACCTAAAACACCAGTACAGGATCCGTTGGTTTGCTTCTACTCGAGAGCTTAAGTAATCTTGGTTCGCACTACACATATCAAGAAAGACCAGGTGAACATAAGATCCAACCCTAGTGTTCATTAGGGAAGGTGGAGTCCTTACCTGTGCACGTAGGTAGACTTTTTATCCCAGGCTTTAGTCTTGTGTTTAGGAGCGACTCTTTCCACCAAAAAGAAACTCTCCCACCAAAAAGAAAAATGTGCTCCTCTAAATAATGTTGTAAGAGATATACTGACACGTGTTTCAAAAAAAAAAAAAAGATGCAAATAAGTCAGTATATCTCACAAATATTTGTAAAGTCTTCTCCCTACAAGAAGTTCTTCAGGGTAGGTTACAAATACCTTGTTTTCTTTGAGCCACAAATGTCAGAAAATGGGAGTTGAGTTTCCATCATCTTTTTAAGGGTCAATTCGAAGACATGAGCTGAAACTGGGACCAACCTGTACTGAAAAATTCGTGACACCCTGGGCTTGAGTCTTAATGTTCATCTGGACAGTCTTGATCCTTCACTAACCACAAACCATAACCTCTTGAACTCTCAAGTATAGCAAAAACCTCCTGGGTCCTTGAAATCGTACTTAAGGTTTAAATATCAAAAGTCCTGGTTAGTTGAGAGATGATTTATGTCATGTGAGACTTAAAGTACTGCTAGTCTTCTCTGCAATTGGTTCTCACAATATCCAACAATAAACACACCTTTGTCGTCTCAGAAGAAAATCTTCAGCTTAAGATCATTTCTAAATACTGTTTTGCTAGGGACTAGCAAAAGATAGGCATGGGGGTATGATAGCACTGCAAAAATACACCTGCAATTGTGCCGTCTTGTGCTATTTCCTAGCATTACCAGTGTATATTAGGGTTCCATAGTCGCATTTGTAAAAATACATGCATGCATGCATTTAATTGAGAGGGAAGGAGAGTGAATAAAATGGCCTCGCAATTCAAATTTTCCTCAAGTGCTGCTTCGCAATATTTCCATCTCCATTTTTTATTTATTTTTGATTTTGAAATCTTTCTTCCCACGGCTGCTATGCATGGCCTCACCTTCCTCCTCGCACCATGCTCTACAGCAGGCCCTTCCCTACGACAGCCTCTCCCTGCCATGAGCCGTGCATGAGCCAGGCACAGCCAGGGCATGGTTGTGCATGGCTTTCTCCTTCTATAAAAATAGGGCACAGCTTCTTATTGCAGGCAGCCTTGTCCTCCCCACGAAAAGAACCACATAGCAGCTCCACTTCTTCTCTAGGCCATCTCCTCCCTCTCCCTCCATATGCCAGCCCTCCTCTAAGGAGACACCCAGCGGATAGGAGTACCTCATGGTGGTGCACAACCACCACTGTGAGTCCACCACTGCCCAGCTCATCAAAGAGTCGGTGGGCATGGTGGCTCTTTTCTTGGTTCACCTTTCGAAGCACCTTCAGCCATTGGAGCAAAGCTTCAAGCTTGAAGCTCAATGCCCTAGTAGCGGCAGCAAGGCGGCAGCAGCAGCACGCAGCAGCAGCCACCCAACCCTTTCCGCGCAAGCCTGTAGGTCGCCCTTGCCTTTCCACGCACGCCTGCAGGCACCATTGCCTCCCGCTTCTTCGCCCTGTCGTGCTCACTCTTCTGCCCGCAACCGGCCACTGCGCGCCTCTGCAGTGGCCGGCCAAACCTCCCGTGCATCCCAGCCAACTCCCGCAAGCCATCGCGCAAGCAGCAGGTTGCCTCGCCCTCCACGGCACATGCCAATAGCCCTCTCTACATGCTCTATTGCGACATCCCGCCCGCAAGCCACCAGCCAGAGCCACTCCACCACGCGCGCCGAGCCATCCGCAAAAAAAAGCCACTGTAGCCACTATTCACGCCAGTCTGCGGAACACTATGGCTACAGTGGGGTGACCGGTGAGTTTCTTAACCGCTCACCTGGCACGCCGCTACTGCTGTTCGCCTGCATGCATGTCTCGCCTTGCGTTCTACCAGCGCCTGTCCGCACCCGCCCACGTCGCCCCCTCCCTTCACTCGCATGTGCTTGTGACTGCCCATTCCAGCTTCTCCGCACAGCGCGAGGCACTGCGGTCCTCTCCTCGCCACTCCCTCCAGTGCGCTCTTCTCTTTGCGCATGTGAGCCTGCGAGTGCGCACGTGGACCAAACGACGCTCCTGAGGCTACGGACGTCTTAAATGCTCAGTCCTCACCTCCAGCAGCGCTCTGTCTCTCTCTCACAACACTCTCTCCCTATCTCTTTACCGACGCTTACACACATACACTCACACTTTCATACACACACACACACACCTATACACTATTATATACATATGTATATACATATACATATATATATTGATATATATACATATATTTATATACATATATATATATACTTATATCTATATATATATAGTATTTATATAACTAAGTATTAGTATAAATATATATATGTATACATATACCTATATACTTATTTATATATATAAACATATATATTTACATATATACATATACTTATATACATACATATATATACTTATATATATATATATATAATTATATATACACATATACTTATACATACATATATATACATACATATATATATATATATATAAATATACATACATATATATATATATCTCTATAACTATATATACATATATATATATACATATCTATCTACATATATTTATATACATATATTACCATATCTAGATATATATATATATTTACATCTATATAGTTATATATACAAACTTATACATATATATACACATATATATATCTATTCATATATCTATCTATACCTATACTTATATATATATATATATACATATACATATATACATATATAACTACATATATATACCTATATATTTATAACCATATATATATATATAGGTATATTTACATATATACATATATATATATTTTTTCACATTACTTACCATACGTGGTATCGCGGGAATATCTACACCAGTTGCTGATATTCCCCGATGCACGCATACAAAAAACGTGGTCACATACATCTTCCACCATCCATCCTACACTCCACGTGGCACCTCGTCCTGTTGGTTGCATCTTTCTAGACGACGACCGATTCAACACCGTGCTACACTCCACCTTCGCCTCCACCCCCACCCCTTTATACATATATAGTATATACATATATATATCTATACTATATTTACTTTATTTCTATTTCTCTTGCATGCCCATAAAATGATAAAATATATATATATAAAAGAGAAAAGATAATCTTTGACTTGCAGGTAATCCGTCTTGCGAGTAGCAAGACCCATTTTGGAACCCTGCTTTGGCTCAAAGCCCAGAACCCAATTTTGAGGGTGTACCTCAAGGACAAGAATTACCGGAAAAAAAATCCAAATAGAAAAATACCAAAAACACAATAAACGAATGGAAGAGACTCGTTGTAGGAATGGCGTAGAAACTTGACTTGTAACCCCACTTCCCTGAGTTCAACCCTGGGCCTAAAAGTGACCAAGATAAAATCAAGTAGGCTAGGTTAAAAAATTTTTTGTAAAGAGATGGTTAGGTCCGATTTTGGTTAACCACTCTACACACTTCAATGATAAAATCCCCATATTAACAACCTATTCGGGTCCAACACGAGAGTGAAACCTGAAAATAAAAAATATGGCCTCATAGCCACATTAGAACAACTCATAAGCATCGTCGGACCATGATGAAGGTAGTAGCGGTGGCTTTGTGGAGGATGGTGGTTTGTGGTGGCTGGACGTGATTGAGAATAGTGTGTGAAGGTGGGTTTGGTCGTCAGTGTGTTTGGGTGAGTGAAGTGGTGAATAGGTAGAAGGCTTTTGATGAGGGGAGTATGGCAATGCTAGTGGAGAAGTTGTAGAGGGGGATGGATGTGTATGGTAGATGGGAACCTTCGCCAGAGTGGTCCCCAGAGATGATGGAGATGAAGGCATTTGGTGTTGTCGGTGGTTGGATTTGAAGTATAGAGAGAGGAGAAGAGAGTAGGGGAGATGAGGAAACTAAAGGACCTAGTCTAAGGATGAAAGGGGGTGATATTCTCATGTCAATGTGATGGCTGGACATGGGAAAGACGAGCCTCTGAAGGGAGAGATGGCGATGAAGAAGGGGTCTGGATGCCTTCGCTTTGGCTGGCAAGAGGCGGAGGAAGGAGGAGAGGATAGCGGTGCCTCCAATTTGATGGTTGGGGCCGTAGATGAAGGAGACGAAGAGGACTATTGGAGCCTAGGTTGGAGCTGACCATGGGAGAGGAAGAAGAGGGTTTTGTGGCCTTAAACCTAGCTGGGGAAGTTCGGCCTGATCTGGGCTTGCTTTTATAGGGTTCAAGAGGTCGGTTTGAGCTTGGAAGTCTGCTTAGGAAATGTTACCAGAGAAAGGAAGTTTCAAGGTGTAACGACCCAGTTCCCGAGTCCCTACGAGACACGAGAACCGGACCGACTCGACTAATCCCAAGACCCAGTCGTCCAACGAGGAAGTAACCAAAAGACAGTAAAATAAATCACATTCAGCATGAATATAACTAACAGTAAGAAAGTACAGCAGTAAGGAAAGAAACTACTACAGTAGGCACCACCACAACAGTAAAACAACATTTATCATATAACAAAAACTGCAGGTAAAGAAGGTACAGCGGAAACAAAAATACTCACTAGAACAGAAACAAAAAGAAGGTACAAAGCTGTGGTAACTCTACTGGACCCTACTCGGCCCAGCGTCCTCTGCAGCCGCCGACCCTGGCTGCTCAACACCTGGTCCTGAAAAAGGTAACGAGTGTAACACATCAGCAAAACGCTGAGTAGAGTGGCAAACTAACTAAAGGCAACAGTAGAGTGTACAGTAGCTGTTATGTTCTATTACTTCCTTTATTTACATCTTTCAATTTTTCTCACTATTTCATTTACTTCTCAGATCCTTTACTTGATCTCGGATGTCCTCGTGGGACGATCTTGATTGCAGTCTTTTCCAAAAGTAGAAGTAGCACGTGGTGCTCTCCTGGCCGGGAGAGTCCCCCGTGGTGATCCTACCCTCAGTCAACCACCCCAAGGTCACAGACAGACGTAACGGTGACTACGGCACGTGCGATAAACGCACAGGTAGCTAGCCCGTACTGGCACGCGGTCAGTCGTTTCCGTTAACGGGTGCGCCCAAAGCACAGCACGGAACCAGGGCAGAGCCCTCTCAGTAACAGGGGTCCAACCCCTCCACAGTAACCAAACCGGGGCCTTGCCCCTCCACAGTCCGCGCACCCTCGCCTGACTACCCTGGTTTGCCCTAGTGGGCCTAACAAGTCGGTGAAGGAGGCTAGCAGAACCCCGGGGCCCGTGGGGTAGCTAGTACTCTCCTAACACTACTAGCTCTCCTCGGTACTACGTACACGAGGGCCAACAAGTCGGTACAGAGCGACCAAGCCTAACCCCGGGTCCCTGGGGCGGCTGGCCCCACTCTGCACTAAAACAGGTACAGGTACTTCCCTTGGTACTGCGTACCCAAGAGACAGTACAAACTACATCTCAGTTCCATTCCTTTTTCTTTCCAGGAGTCCCACTCCTAATTTCCCGTAGGGTTCCAGCTCTTTATTTCAGAACATCATATGTTTCACTTTCCAGATTCACGTTCTCAATTTCCATGATCTCAAACATGTTTCTTTGTTCATAACAGGCAGCTGTTAATTAATTTCACAAGCAGCTTATATATTCCTTTCCATTTTTCCAAGACTGCAGTAATATACATTCCACTAGTTTTTCCATCCTAGGATTCATGCCATATCCTAGGATCTATCATACAATCTAGTTTTCCGGCCCTAGGATTCATGCAACACCTAGGAGCTATCATTCCATATATTTCTCATTCCTAGGATTCATGCAATGCCCTAGGTTCTAGTTATGGTTCCATACTTTAACAGATTTTCTTAATACTTAAAACCACTCTACCAGGTACAACGGGAGTAATGGGGGCGTGATCGGGAATCCCGCGTGCCTCCGCGACTCTCAAGACAGCAACTGAACGGGATCCTGTCACAAGGATCAAACACAAGGAGTGTCTCAAAACAATGTATAGCTACTGTAGGCAGGTAGAGGAATAAATTCTGAAACGAACGCAACTCGAATCGCGGAAAACGGAGCCCAAACGGGCCCTAAACGGGTCGAGAAAGACAATACTGTGCAAAATCAGACGTCTGGAACTCCTTCCAGACGTCTTAAACGGTGGATCAGAGAATTACCTGTTCGGCTTGGTTCCCCGGACGTCCAGAAGTCTGTGGGGACGTCTCTCCTAGATCCCAGACGTCCGATGGTCACTCCGGACGTCTGGAGGTCACTCCCGCCGTCTGGTACAACTTCCAGACGTCTGATTCGCAAGGGATGATGAATCAGAACACCTGCGCACAGCCAACCCCCTCCCTCAGTACGGTCAGTCGACAAAAGAAGAAGAAAGCGGAAACTCACCTTTCAGACGTCTGTATGATCTCACAGACGTCGACCTTGCCGTCTGGATATCAATCCAGACGTCTGATTCTGGAAATTTTTCCAGAATCAGAACCTTGCTCGGCCTCCGCTCGCGACGCCGCCCGCGTCGCACCTCGCGCGTACGCTGCTCCGCCCGCAGCAGGTCCCTCTCCGCGACGCTCTGCGCCCCCTGCGCCCTCCGCCGGCCGGCCAAGCCGCTCCCGGCGAGCTCGCCCTCACGGCAGATCCCCGCCCTCGCACGCCGCAGCTCCTCCGTGCCTACTGCGGCTGCCGCTGCCGCTGCGCCCTCGCATCCGCTCGCTCTCGCGCACAGGCAGGAGAAGAGGGAGGAAGATGGTGGAGACGGGAGGGGAGGCGCGCCCCCCCTTTTAACGCCGCGCGGAGAGGAGAGAGAGGCGGTCGCAGTCGCCTGCCGCCGCAGAGAAAGAGGCAGGATCGCAGGTCTACGCGCACAGGCACGCAGACGAATATCCCGTGCGAGCATAACTGTTCGCCAGACGTCTGTAAACTATCCCGGACGTCTGGTCAGACGTCTGGATGTGATCCCAGACGTCTTTACAGACGTCTGGGCCACCTCCCAGACGTCTTAAAAGACGTCTGGGGCACGCGCTAGTTACAATATAACAAACTCAAAGGAAGTTTCGTCCCCGAAACTTGCGCCAACTAGGGTGCGGGAAGAAGGTGTCCAAATAACCATAACAAACTCAAAGAGGACCGAAGCCGGTCCGAAAAGACGTACCCGCGAAAAGCTCCGGGTACCGCTCCCGCATTGCCGCCTCAGGCTCCCAGGTAGCCTCCTCGTACCGCTGGCTCCTCCACAAAACCTTTACCAGGGGTACTTGCTTTCGTCTCAACCTGCGGACTGCTCGATCTAGGATCTGCACTGGCCGCTCGGGGTAGGTCAGGTCGTCGCTCACCTCGACGCTCTCGTGACTCAGTACGTGGCTGGGATCGGCTACGTACTTCCTGAGGTTGGACACGTGGAACACATCGTGCACACCAGAAAGCTGCGGGGGAAGGGCAAGTCTGTAAGCAACGGGTCCAACCCGCTCCAGGACCTCGAAGGGCCCCACGAACCTTGGCGCGAGCTTCCCTCTCACCCCAAACCGCTGTAAGCCCTTCATGGGCGAAACACGAAGAAAGACGTGGTCCCCGACCTCGAACTGCACCTCTCTGCGTCTGCGATCTGCGTAGCTCTTCTGTCTGCTCCTGACAGTGCGGAGTCGTCTGTGGATCTGCTCAACTACCTCCTGACTCTGCCGGATCAACCTGGGGCCAACCTCCCACTTGGTCCCCACCTCAACCCAACTCAAGGGTGCCGTGCATTTCCGTCCGTACAGAGCCTCGTAGGGAGACATGCCGATGCTCGAGTGATAACTGTTGTTGTATGCAAACTCTGCCAGGGGCAGGTGCTCCTCCCAAGAGCCCCACCAGTCTAGTACACAGGCACGCAAAAGATCCTCAAGTGTCTGTATCGTGCGTTCCGACTGTCCGTCCGTCTGGGGGTGGTAAGCCGTGCTAAACCTCAACCTCGTCCCCAAAGCCTGCGAAACTCAGCCCAAAACTGGGACGTAAAGCGGGTATCCCGGTCGGATACGATCTCCCGCGGAACTCCGTGTAGTCGCACCACATCACGGATATACCTCTCTGCCAACTGTGCTGGTCCCAAAGTGACTCGGATCGGCAAGAATCGTGCCGTCTTCGTCAATCTATCCACTATTACCCAGACCGCGTCGTGTCCTCGCTGGGTAACAGGTAAGCCCACCACCAAGTCCATGGTGATGCTCTCCCACTTCCACTCTGGCACTGGAAGCGGCTGAAGCGGCCCTGCAGGCCTCTGATGCTCGGCTTTCACCTGCTGGCACACTAAGCACTGCTGCACGAACTCACCCACATCCCGCTTCATCCCTCTCCACCAGAACTCGCGTCTCAAGTCATGGTACATTTTCGTGTTTCCGGGATGTATGGTGAATCTGGAACCGTGTGCCTCAGTCAGGAGCTCTCTCAACAGCTCCTCGTCTCTGGGGATGCACAGCCGTCCCCTCAAGCGCAACACCTGGTCTGTGAAAGAGAAGTCCCCTGGGTCCCCTGACAGTACTCTGTCGCGCAAAGACTGCAAGTACGGATCGGCCATCTGTCCCGTGATGATGCGGTCTATCAACTCTGGTCTGGTCTGCCGTGTCACCGTCACTGCCCCACAGTACCCTCGTAACTCTAGAGGTCGCCAACTGCCCACCTCCTCCAAAAGGCTCCAACTCTGTAACTGTAGACTGGCCAAGCGTGCGGGCGCCTTACGGCTCAAGGCGTCAGCCACCACATTGGACTTTCCCGGGTGGTAGGAGATGCTGCAGTCGTAGTCCTTCAGGAGCTCCAACCAACGTCTCTGTCTCATGTTGAGCTCCTTCTGGTCAAAAAGATATCTGAGGCTCTTGTGATCTGTAAAGATCTCGAAGGTCTCACCGTACAAGTAGTGCCTCCATGTCTTCAGCGCGAAGACAACAGCTGCCAACTCTAGATCGTGGGTAGGGTAGGTATGCTCATGGGGCTTCAGTTGCCGCGAAGCGTAAGCGACCACGTGACCCCTCTGCATGAGCACACCTCCTAACCCCTGCAAGGAAGCGTCCGTGTACACAACGAACCCGCCACTACTGTCAGGGATGGTGAGCACGGGAGCCGAGGTCAACCTCTCCTTCAGCTCCAGAAAACACGCCTCACAGGCGTCTGTCCAAGCGAAAGGCACATCCTTCCGAGTCAACTGTGTCATAGGATGTGCAATCTGCGAAAACCCTCTGATGAACCATCTGTAGTAACCTGTCAGTCCCAGGAAACTGCGAATCTCAGTGACTGAGCGCGGTCTCTCCCACCTGAGCACTGCCTCGACCTTGGCGGGATCCACCGCCAGGCCGTCTCCAGAGATCACATGACCCAAAAAGGTCACCTCCCTCAACCAGAACTCGCACTTACTGTATCATAATCAGGTCAGCTGGGAGGCTGTGTCCCCCGATGCTGACCCCGCAACCCGTGTACACCTCCTCAGCTACAAACAGCTGACCACTCGGACCTCTGATTACGAACGGGTTCTCTAACAATGTATAATCCTGGTCCAAACTAACTGCGAAACTGTCTGCGACAAACGAGTGCGTAGCGCCGGAATCGAAAAGCGTGTAAACGAGTCTGCCAGAAACTGAAACCATACCTGCTACCACGGATCCCGAAGCTCTGGCGTCCCTGTGTGTTAGGGCGTTGATACGCCCCTCAGCTCTAGGTGCGGACGAAGCAGCCACACTCTGCGTCGGACGGGTAGGTGCTGGACGGTACCCTCCTCGCGACTGCGGTCCTCCGCCTCGCGCCTGGAAATCGCGGCCTCCTGCGCGCCCTCCAGTGCTCTGCGCGGGAACTATCTGCTGACCTCCTGCCCTAGATGTGCAGTCCCTCCTGACGTGGCCCGGCTGGCCACACTGGTAGCAGAGGGGAACCCGACTCCCGCCCTCAGTGAGTCCCTGCTGTCGGCTAGGCGGGGGTCCGGTGCTGGCGACTGGCCCCTGTCGAGGGCCCCCAAAGGCCACTGATGGCCCTGCACAACGTGACGGCTCTCCTGCGGACGCCACGTGTCTCCGCTCTCGCCGGCCCTATAAGAAGTCTGGCTGAAAGGGCCTCTTCCGCCCGCCGTCGGTCTCTCGCGCGGACGGGTTGGTCTCCTCGTAAGTCATGGCTGCCTCTACCACCCTCGAAAACGTCGGTAGCTTCAGGGGTTTGACATACCCCCGGATCGCAGGCCGGAGCCCCTCGGTGAACCTCCAAAGGCGCTCCTCCTCAGTGGCTACCGCTGTCGCTGCAAAGCGGGACAGCTCCAAGAAACGCGTGCGGTACGCGCTCACGGTCATCGTCCCTTGGCGGAGTGTGGAACTCCCGCCTCCTCTGGTCCTGCCACGTCTGGGGAAAGTACTGCTCGCAGAAGAGGGTGACGAACTGGTCCCACATCGGCTCGTCCCTCTCCTGTCCCCGGACCGCCCTCCACCACCGGTGTGCCGCACTCTCCAGCTGGTACGTGGCAAAGGCCACGCGGCACTCCACCGGGGGGCGAAGGGTGTCGAAGATCTTCTCCAGCTGCTCAAGCCAGTCCTCTGCCTCGGTCGGGTCCTCATCCCCCTTGAAGGAGGGGGGCTTCAGCTTCCGGAACTGTCCGAAAAGCTCGAAGTGGTGCTGTAGGGGAGGTGCTGGTGCACCTCCAGGCGAAGGTGCCTCGTGTACAGAAGTGTCGGAGGAAGGTGGGGGCGGCAGGGGCCCATCCCCTCCCTCGTGTCCAGCGCCGCGTCCGTCGCGTGGTCCCACAGAGGACTCCCCCTCTGCAACCCCAGGAGGAGGTGCTCGGGGCAGTGGGTGGAGCTCCTCTCGTACAATATCCCGTATCAGTCTGGCGAGGTCCTGGGCCTGGATGCCAGGGAGTGGTGGCTGGTCCACCGAGACGTCAACGATAGCACGTCCACCTCGCCGACCTCGCCCTCGGCCGCGCCCGCGGCCAGTCTCGCCAGTCCCACGACAAGGCATCTCCTGCAAGGAGACGCGAAACAAAACGGAAACGTCAAAACAGACGGTACCTAACAACACTTCTAAGAGCTCATGTCAAGAGATATGTTGTGGTGGCTACTCTAGCTATAAACATGTGAATTGGTTATTTTCCAGTCAGTTGATTCACTTCTCGGGACGACCTTGCTCTGATACCATCTTGTAACGACCCGGTTCCCGAGTCCCTACGAGACACGAGAACCGGACCGACTCGACTAATCCCAAGACCCAGTCGTCCAACGAGGAAGTAACCAAAAGACAGTAAAATAAATCACATTCAGCATGAATATAGCTAACAGTAAGAAAGTACAGCAGTAAAGAAAGAAACTACTACAGTAGGCACCACCACAACAGTAAAACAACATTTATCATATAACAAAAACTGCAGGTAAAGAAGGTACAGCGGAAACAAAACTACTCACTAGAACAGAAACAAAAAGAAGGTACAAAGCTGTGGTAACTCTACTGGACCCTACTCGGCCCAGCGTCCTCTGCAGCCGCCGACCCTGGCTGCTCAACACCTGGTCCTGAAAAAGGTAACGAGTGTAACACGTCAGCAAAACGCTGAGTAGAGTGGCAAACTAACTAAAGGCAACAGTAGAGTGTACAGTAGCTGTTATGTTCTATTACTTCCTTTATTTACATCTTTCAATTTTTCTCACTATTTCATTTACTTCTCAGATCCTTTACTTGATCTCGGATGTCCTCGTGGGACGATCTTGATTGCAGTCTTTTCCAAAAGTAGAAGTAGCACGTGGTGCTCTCCTGGCCGGGAGAGTCCCCCGTGGTGATCCTACCCTCAGTCAACCACCCCAAGGTCACAGACAGACGTAACGGTGACTACGGCACGCGCGATAAACGCACAGGTAGCTAGCCCGTACTGGCACGCGGTCAGTCGTTTCCGTTAACGGGTGCGCCCAAAGCACAGCACGGAACCAGGGCAGAGCCCTCTCAGTAACAGGGGTCCAACCCCTCCACAGTAACCAAACCGGGGCCTTGCCCCTCCACAGTCCGCGCACCCTCGCCTGACTACCCTGGTTTGCCCTAGTGGGCCTAACAAGTCGGTGAAGGAGGCTAGCAGAACCCCGGGGCCCGTGGGGTAGCTAGTACTCTCCTAACACTACTAGCTCTCCTCGGTACTACGTACACGAGGGCCAACAAGTCGGTACAGAGTGGCCAAGCCTAACCCCGGGTCCCTGGGGCGGCTGGCCCCACTCTGCACTAAAACAGGTACAGGTACTTCCCTTGGTACTGCGTACCCAAGAGACAGTACAAACTACATCTCAGTTCCATTCCTTTTTCTTTCCAGGAGTCCCACTCCTAATTTCCCGTAGGGTTCCAGCTCTTTATTTCAGAACATCATATGTTTCACTTTCCAGATTCACGTTCTCAATTTCAATGATCTCAAACATGTTTCTTTGTTCATAACAGGCAGCTGTTAATTAATTTCACAGGCAGCTTATATATTCCTTTCCATTTTTCCAAGACTGCAGTAATATACATTCCACTAGTTTTTCCATCCTAGGATTCATGCCATATCCTAGGATCTATCATACAATCTAGTTTTCCGGCCCTAGGATTCATGCAACACCTAGGAGCTATCATTCCATATATTTCTCATTCCTAGGATTCATGCAATGCCCTAGGTTCTAGTTATGGTTCCATACTTTAAAAGATTTTATTAATACTTAAAACCACTCTACCAGGTACAACGGGAGTAATGGGGGCGTGATCGGGAATCCCGCGTGCCTCCGCGACTCTCAAGACTGCAACTGAACGGGATCCTGTCACAAGGATCAAACACAAGGAGTGTCTCAAAACAGTGTATAGCTACTGTAGGCGGGTAGAGGAATAAATTCTGAAATGAACGCAACTCGAATCGCGGAAAACGGAGCCCAAACGGGCCCTAAACGGGTCGAGAAAGGCAATACTGTGCAAAATCAGACGTCTGGAACTCCTTCCAGACGTCTTAAACGGTGGATCAGAGAATTACCTGTTCGGCTTGGTTCCCCGGACGTCCAGAAGTCTGTGGGGACGTCTCTCCTAGATCCCAGACGTCCGATGGTCACTCCGGACGTCTGGAGGTCACTCCCGCCGTCTGGTACAACTTCCAGACGTCTGATTCGCAAGGGATGACGAATCAGAACACCTGCGCACAGCCAACCCCCCTCCCTCAGTACGGTTAGTCGACAAAAGAAGAAGACAGCGGAAACTCACCTTTCAGACGTCTGTATGATCTCACAGACGTCGACCTTGCCGTCTGGATATCAATCCAGACGTCTGATTCTGGAAATTTTTCCAGAATCAGAACCTTGCTCGGCCTCCGCTCGCGACGCCGCCCGCGTCGCACCTCGCGCGTACGCTGCTCCGCCCGCAGCAGGTCCCTCTCCGCGACGCTCTGCGCCCCCTGCGCCCTCCGTCGGCCGGCCAAGCCGCTCCCGGCGAGCTCGCCCTCACGGCAGAGCCCCGCCCTCGCACGCCGCAGCTCCTCCGCGCCTACTGCGGCTGCCGCTGCCGCTGCGCCCTCGCGTCCGCTCGCTCTCGCGCACAGGCAGGAGAAGAGGGAGGAAGATGGTGGAGACGGGAGGGGAGGCGCGCCCCCCCTTTTAACGCCGCGCGGAGAGGAGAGAGAGGCGGTCGCAGTCGCCTGCCGCCGCAGAGAAAGAGGCAGGATCGCAGGTCTGCGCGCACAGGCGCGCAGACGAATATCCCGTGCGAGCATAACTGTTCGCCAGACGTCTGTAAACTATCCCGGACGTCTGGTCAGACGTCTGGATGTGATCCCAGACGTCTTTACAGACGTCTGGGCCACCTCCCAGACGTCTTAAAAGACGTCTGGGGCACGCGCTCGTTACACAAGGTACCCTAATCTCTCATGTGTTCGCATGAGAGATTGGGAACGTTTTTAGACTTATGACTGATTCATTGGAGAGAGAACTCCTTAAGGAATCTCCCTTCAATTTTAGAAGGGATTGAGTAAGAAATCAGGGAGATCTTCCCATTTGAAGGTCATCAAAGCAGTAGGAATAGCACTTCGGGTCAATGGGGACCTATTTGTGAAGAAGATGACAAAGTTGGGGGCTATTTGTAAGAGAATTCAAAAGTTAAGGGTCTAAATGAGATAGAAAGAGTTTGACTGGACCAAAAGGCAAACTTGGTCAAGATGATCTAAAATTGGGCCCAAATTTTGGTACAAACCTAATTTGGATCTAAGGAATCCAATGGTGAAATTAAACTTTGATTTTGACCAAGTTTGACTTGAATAATTAATGCAAAAACCCAAATTATGACAAATATCAGTCTGAGACTGTTTTGGGTCAAGATGGGTTCTGATGATCAAATTGAGGGTATCAAACCCTAGAGAATATTTTTGTATGTATTTGAGAGGGTTTAGGTCAATTTTATCCTGACCAGAACCTTAGTTAATTAAATAGGTATGCTTCTAGGGTTTCAAAAGTCACTTAATTCTAAAATCACGCGAAAACCCTTTTCTATCTGTTCTGACCCACTTGTTAGCCTTTTAGAACCATTTGACCCTTAATTAACCCCTTAAAAAGCCGACAGTTATTCTACATTCATGATATGATGGTAAAATTACAGTTTTAACCTTGGTTTCTTATCTTTCCCTCAGAATGATTATGTAGTGACTTAGGGTTCTCTAGTGGTTATGTAGGAGCATTTAATGACTTAATCAGATCAAATTGAGGTAGTTATAGCTCATGATTGTGTTCCCATCATACCCCCATGCTTAGCTTTTGCTAGTCCCTTAGCAAAATCTCAGGGAATTAATTTAAATTCTATACCATATGCATTTTTATGCTCGGATTTCTACTATGTGCTTTCCATCGTAGATTAGGTCAGAATGTCGATAGTAGGCTTAGATGTACTCAAGTACCAACCAAGATCCAAACCTGACCAGCTCTAGCCTCAGTACGCCATGAAGGTTTCTAAGGCCCACAGGAACTAACCTAAGGTTCGTTGAATTCTGCGGTTAAAGCACCCATGCTTGTAACATTTTTAGCCTAGGTTCAGTTTGCAGTGCATTTTTGTAAGAGAGAGACAGAGGATTTTTGCTTTATTTTTGGAGAGTTTTCTCTTTTTTCTTCCTTTATTTCTAGCTTCGGATTGGCTTTACAACATGATCTGTATCAGATTCCTTGCTCCCACAATCAACCCTCGTTGGGTTCCGGGCACTCGATGCTTCAAGATAGCACCACCCATGGCAATCCCCAGAACCCTGGTTTTCGAGATTTCAAGATAATCCTGCCCATGGCATTCTATAGCTAAATCCATACCTTATCAATCGACATTTCATGATAATGCCACCCATGACATCTGAACTAGCATAAGGTGCTTACATGCCTTTAGTAGGTTATTGAGATATCCTAAGAGACAATCGTCGAGGAGATGGTATGTTATTGCGCATCTTCGAGGGAAATTTCCTGCCTCTCCAAGCTGGGAACTCTTCCAAATCAACTTGTCTTGATCAGCTTCTCCTAATCTAGGTAACTTTTTTAGAATAGATTTAACGCATTTTACGTGATTTTGATAATTAAGCACACTAAACTAGACTGTGTGTGGATTTGGTGCTTAAGTTACCAAGTCCCACAAACCAGAGGTCAGTTAACGAGGCTGAATAATCCCTAAGCCTTAGACCTAATACTAAATCTTCGCATTTTCCCCAACCTCTTGAGGACTATCCAGATCTTAATGGATACTTGAATTTTTAAGCCTAAATTCATAGCCCAAGAGGCATAAAATTAGCGTTCATATTAATCTCTTTTGTCCTTTAGCACTTTTTTATCTTTCATTTTCTTTCTTTTTGATTTGGTCTAGAACTGAGTCGATTCCTTAATCTTTTACTAATGACTATCACTTTTTTCTTTTCAAATTGTGCTCCTTTTTGATATTTATATCACCTCCCCTTTCCCTCCTCAATAGTGATTTGCAATTAATTCACTCAAAATTTCCTCCCTTCTCCATTTTTTTTTTCTTTTTCAATTTTCCTTTTTTTTTGGTTTTTGGAATATGTAATTTCTTTGTGAGAACCCTTTCGAACTTTTATTGTTGTATGCTTGCACTTTATCACCCCCCCATGCCAAAGTTTTCCAATGTCCTCATTGTAAACAGAGGGTGTGAAACAATTTTCTGTTCAGGAATTAGAACAGCATTATCGGGTGAGCAAATGGGTCAGGAATGACTGTTGCAGATGATTTCAAGCCCTAATATGAGTACCAGAGGTTGGATCAACTGTTCTAAAGCTAAACTCATGGTGCAATAGACGTGAAGTACAGAATGATAATTAGAAGTATCTTGGGTTTTTGGAATGATGGGTTGCCTCCCGTTAAGTGCTAAATTCAATGCCTTTAGCCAAGCGGAAAATGGTATGGAGGAGTGGTTAAATTAGATGGGTTTTGTAGAATAAGCACCTTGATCAATAGCCTAGTGGTCCAACTAGGTGCTTGTTCAGATCAATAGGCTGATGATGCAGCCCAAACCCAATCAGTCTGGTGAGTTGATAGATGTGAATCAAGAGATGTGGTGCCCAACAGATGCTATGGAGCTCTAAAGGATGTGGAAGTGTATAGCAGGGTTTGGCTAAGTCAAATCAACATGGTCAGAGTAGGGATCCTCAAATGAAAAGGAATCAGTGGAGGATGTAGGAACCCAACGAAAATGATCAGAGAAGGATGGGGCATGATTTGTAGTCTGATCGTTGTCCGAAACCCGATTGGAATGTGGAGGAGAATCATCTGCAACTGGCTCATTGAGAGGAGAGTCAGAGTAGTAATTGAGTCCGGTAGCAGACCAGGGTTGAAAATGGGTTTGGGAAGGTTCTACGTGTGTAGAAGAGGTGGCATCAATAAGAATTGTGTGTGAGGGCTCCTCTAGAAAGGATTCAAAGGTGGGTTCATTTATAGAGTCCTCATACTAGCCATTAAACTCAAAGGTAAATGCCTGAAGAGTGTTTATAGGATGAAAGAAATCTTAGTCCAGAAAAGATTCAAACTCTAGGTTGTAGACACTCTCGGTAATTTCTTTTTCTGATTCCTAAGTATCAAAAAGAAATTATTCCATCTAAATGGAACCTGATTTTGAATCAATGATCTCGGGATGAGGGACCTCAAAGTCATAGTCAAAGAATGGATCATGTATGCTGAGGTCATAGATTATCTCATAGTCATTAGGAAACAATGATTCTCCGAAATCATAGCAAGATTAGAAATCATGGGAGAACTTGCGAGAATAAATCAAAAGTTGTAAATCTGATTCGAGGTCAGAGGTTCCACCATAGAATAAATCAAAAGGTGTAGACTTAGCAACCTGACTTGGGTCTAGCCTATTGTCAGAATTCGAGCTCAAAGAGGTGTCCCAATTAGGTCTGGGTTTGGGTTCTTGGCTTGTAGGGAGGACCCAATCAAAACCCAACTCTTCCAACTCCTCGATTTCTATATCATAGATAGGCGTGACTTCTGAAAACTCAATCTACTTTTCTGAGGATGTTGGTGAGGTGCATTCATCAAATAAAGGCCCAGAATCATAATCTAAATTTAAAATCTGATTTTCATCACATAGGGTCTTGTAATCATCCCAAGAGGATTTATATCCAGATTCTAGGTTAAGGGTTTGGATTGTATTACTAGAATCTAGGTTGGGTTCTACAGGGATGTCAGAATTGCTCTCGAGAGTCACCTTATCAGAATATGGAGCGGAGTTTACACCCTCAAGAGGTTCTGATCCAATCTCATTATCACAGGAATCTAGGAAATCTAAAATTGGCAAACCAAGGTTTTGTGTCTCTAGGGCTGGCTTGAAATCGTGTTCTCCTACAATTGGATCCTCCCAACCCATCTCAAGGTCATGCGTATCAATTTGTATATTAGGTTAATCGTATTCCATTTAGGTTGGAGGTCCACAACAACCTTGTTTCTCGAACCTAGGATTTGGAAAATCAGATAGATCTTGAGTATTATTCCAAGATGTTTCGCTAAATGTTTGGGGAACGTATGGGTATTTTTGATCAATAATTTTGCTTTAATAATTTTATCATCTCTTCCCATTTTTCAAAAATCATCTTGGTGTCTTTCCCAAAGTACATGATTTGTCATGCATTGGAGATATTCAAAGTTATGTAATTTCTCTAACTCAATGTATCCTGTCATAAGAACATCCCAGGTAGATCCATTTGTTACTTGTGTTATAATTACTGGGGAATAGTTTGTGATGAAGGTTGTTGTTATCAACACATTAACCTGAATTTCTCCAATTGGTTTTGAGGTTTTGTCATCAATCTCATAAAATCTAAGGGCATCCTCAACTATTCTATCTTTCATGGATATTTGAGATTCATGTTTCTTCAATGGTTTTCCTAAATAGCCAGGCTGCATTTTTGAATCAAATAGTGGAATCAAGGTGTAGAATCAAAATTCAAGATTAGATTGAAATTGATTAGATCTGAAAGAGATTCCCAAGAAAATCTATGCACTTTAATAGAAGGGATGAGGGACTGGATGTGGGATTTGACCCAATCAAGGCACCCAAAGATTTTTGGATGACAAAGGAAATTTTGAGGCAGATGATACCTCTAAATCAGACCTGAGAAGTACCTGCGTTGCTAGGAAGGGAGAGCCGTGCAAAGACCCCTACACAGTAGAGCATTGCCACAGGTTATAGTGTTTCCCCCACCCGACCTTCCTTGTCACTGAGGGTCTAGGTAGGTCGGAATGTATGAACTTAAGTCCTTACATCTACCACTTTTATGTCATAATTTGTGCCTTGAATTTCACTTGATTAGAAATTAATTCAACTTATGACCTAATTTGGAGGTTGGTCGGCCTATAATGTAGACCAACTTCACCTGACCTGCCCTAAAGATGGGAGAATGAGATCTAGGTCAAGATCTAGAAATCACCCTGATTTGATTCCCAGGTTATTAGGTCCAAGTATTTTAGGGTTCAAGTGAGATTAGATCCTGATTTTAGGATTTTTATGATTAGATCTTTTAAACCAAGGGCTTGGGTAGCACACGAATGCATGTAGGTTTCTTTCCTTTTATGCAGGCAAGTGTGAACTAGCACTCCAAAACCCTAAAAATTGAAATCGTAATTGGCTCTATTTCTAAGTCCAATTGATTTTTAAAAAAATGTTCACCTTGGTCTTCAAGCAAGAAATGTGTTAGCCCAGAGTGATTAGAAATTAAAAGTAGTCCCTAATAGGAACAGGAAATTTTGGGTAGAGATTTCTAAACAGAATCGCTTCAAACTACAATTAGATTTGAAAAATTTCTCACAAATCAAGAAACTTGCCTTTTAAATGATAATTACTATGAAAAATACGGCAGGTGATTCTTAATTGATTGCCTCTTTCTTTTTTTCTTTTGTCATCCCAATATAAGGAGGTTGATTAGGGAAGAATAGAGAAGTTACTTGCCCTGGAGTAGTTGTTTTGCATGGAAGATCTCCTTGTGAAGTACCTTGCAAAAATCACAAGAAAGCAAATAGGTGATTGCGCAGGAATCATAAGTCTTAATTGACATAAATTAGGCTAGGACTTAGCATAAGTTAGGGTAATTCATGCATGAATAAACATTATCTGCATCTTTACTGCTTTCTTTTAGCTATCTATAAAATAATGCTATAATGTGCTGATTAGGTGCGTTATGTCAATTATAGATAATAAGCTGGATCTGATACTAGATCTGAAGTTGGATCAGGAATAATGGGTGTTGCAGTAGAGGTGGAGCTGAAGACTTAGATTAGCTGTAGTAGATAATAATGTAAGGGAGTTAAGGTATGCTACTCTATTAAGTAAGAATAAAGAAGTAAAATGTGAAGAACTTAGGTCCATCCTAGCCTTAGGATAGCCTAGAGACTTCCCCAAGCCTTAGCCACCCTTAGATTAAGTCACCGCACCCTAGGAAACCTTAAAACCCTAATTCCAACCTTTATTTGGACGTCCAGATGAGTTATAGGACGTCCAGAACCCTTAGCTAACTCCCGCCCACCTTAAACCAACTTCTATAGTGTTATTGGACATCCAAACATTTGGTCAGATGTCTAATTTCTGTAGAATACCCAAAATCTCTCCTGACTTTGATTGGATGTCCAAGCAACAAGTCTGGACTTCTGATTTTTCAGTATAAGATGTCTGACACTTTTATTGGACATCTGGAACTACTCTCCAATTCCTGTTTTGAGATTCAAGCCTTGATATGGATCTCTAGGTCCCTAAACCAAATTCCAACCCCATAGGAACCTAAATTAAGGTGCCCTAATCCTAGTACATCACCTCAAGACCTCCCTAAGTACTTAATTAGGTCCTCACTAAACCTAATTGACTTGGATCTTAGTCAATTCCGTTATCCTAATCAATTGGACTCATTGAGTCCAATTGAGCCCTGATCTCAGCACACACTATCCAATTGGACTCAGTGAGAGTCCAACTGACCTATACCTGACTTAATTAAGTTATTTTACTCTCAATTAATTTTTCACACACCTAGTTAACTTGTATTAAGTTTAATTGCACTTTACCTTAGTGAATTAGGATTTACAACCCTAATTTGAGACCTACCTTGACCTAAACAAACTAGAACCTAACCTAATCAACCTAGCCACCTAAGTTTTGGCCCACACACACCCACACACACCATCCACATGAAAATACCTTGCCTAGGGTTCTCTAAAACTCTCTACGATGTGTTGTTGCCTTGGTTGCTAAAATTAGCAACCAAGAGCCATTCAATTTTTAGATCCACATTTGGTGGATCTAAAAATCACCATCAATCCTCTCTCTCTCACTCTCCCATGAGCTCCCACCATAGGCCTCTCTAGAGAATTCCATAATTCTCTAGAGAGCCTCCCTTAGGTCTATAAAAAGACCTAAGGGGTGGCCATTTGCACCCATCCCATTGATTGCATAGAAATCATAGGTCTTAATTAACCCAAATTAGGCTAGGACTTAGCATAAGTTAGGATAATTCATGCACGCATAAGTATTATTTGCATCTTTACTGCTTTCTTTTAGCTATGCATAAATAAATGCTTTGATGTGCTGATTAAGTGCATTATTTTGATTGCAAGTAATAAGCTGATCAGAAGCTGGATCTAGAGCTAGATTTGAAGCTAGATCAGGAATAATGGGTGTTGCAGCAAAGCTGGAGTAGAAGACTTAGATTAGATGTAGGAATAAGGATGTATGGGAGTCAAGGTTTGCTATTCTATTAAGTAGAAATGAAGCAGTAAAATGTGAAGAGCTTAGGTCCATCCCAGCCCTAGGATAGCCTAGAGACTTCCTTAGCCACCCTTAGATTAGGTCAAAACACCCTAGAAAGCCCTAAAACCCTAGTTCCAACCCTTATCTAGATGTCCAGATAAGTTATAGGACGTTCAGGACCCTTGGCCAACTCCTGCACACCTCAAACCCACTTCTGCAGTGTAATTGGACTTCTAGACACTTTGTTAGACGTCCAATTTTTGTAAATACCCAAAACAGAACATAGAATTCCCCCTGACTAAGATTGGACGTCCATAACTGAAGTATGGACTTCTGATTTTTGAGTACAATTCATCTGGTCATGTTTTTCGAAGTCTGGAACTAGTCTCCAGTTCCTGTTTTGAGATTCAAGCCTTGATCTTGGATTTCTACCTCCCTAGACCTAATCCCAACCCCATAGGAACATAAATTAAGGTGTCCTAACCCTAGTACATCACCTCTAGACCTACCTAAGGACCTAATTAGGTCCTCACCAAACCCAATTGACTTAGATCAAAGTCAATTACCATCACCTAAGTCAATTGGACTCATTGACTCCATTTGAGCTTAGATCTCAACCCACACAAGTTCAATTGGACTTAGTGAGAGTCCAATTGACCTAAACCCAACCTAATTAAGTTATTTCACTCTCAATTAGGTTCACACTCATTCAATTAAACTTAGGACAAGTTTAATTGCAATTACCCCTTAGCAATTAGTGTTTGCAACCCTAATTCAAGGTATACATCTACCCAAACCCCTTAAGAGCTAACCTAGACCTCTTAGACACCTAGGGCACGACCACACACACACACTAACACCCATTCATGCACCCACACTTCTCTAGAGTTCCCTAGAACTCTCTTGAAGTGGCGCCAACTCTTGGTTGCCAAATTTAGCAACCATGAGGCATTCAATTCTTAGATCCATAAATGGTGGATCTAGGAAACCACCAACCTCTCTCTTATCTCGCCACTCTTGGACTCTCTCTAGAGAGTTCCACACTTCTCTAGAGAGAATCCCTTAGGTCTATAAAAAGACCTAAGGGGTGGCCATTTTCACCCATCCACTTTTGGCCATACATGCTTGGCCCCATCCACCTCCACTTAGGCAAGCCACCACCATCTCCACTCCATCTCCACGAGCCGAGCACCACCATGAAGGACACCACACTAGGATGCTGGATCACTCCTCCAACCTCTCTCCAAAGGCCGGCCTAAGCTCCATTGGCCGCCCCTCATTCTCCTCTCTACCACTCTAAGTCCTTCGGAGCCCACCTTCGAATGGCCTCACTTCTGATAGATTAGTAGCTAGCTCCTTAGATTTACTGCTTTTATTTACTGCTTAATAGTGTAGTCCTTATTCTCCACCAATGTTACATGCAAAATCCCCCCGTAGATTCTTGTATGCGATTGTTTTCTGGTAGCTAGATTTACATTTTTAAGCATTTCTGTACAAGCTTTCCTCTACAGTTCTTGTTGCAAACACTTCTCCAATTGAATGAATGAAAAATACATTTATATATATATATATATATCTATGTTTGAAATCACCATGAGCTTATTGATTGCCATCTTTTCTACGTGATTCTAGTTGCCTGTTGTCACTTATTTATCTATTTCGCAACGAGCATGTCGTTTCCAGAAAATATAGAAAATATAACTATAAACACATTTTTTGTAAATAGTCACCACCTCACTAGAATCGTGCGCACAGAAACTCACACTTTTACCTTTGTGATCTATTTAACACATGCGCACATAATCAGGGTTCATAATAGAAGTGGAGAAATCTTAATCAGAAGACTGGAAACCGGCATGCGATTTTAAATAAAGTAGAGTGGTAAAAGATCGAATTCAAAAGTAAAACAAATGCCTCCCAGAGATGAACGACCGGGACTCAAGTCTCGTTATCTTTAATTAAATATTTTTGTTTGATCGTATTACGCACTATACTGCAACGCTTTTCCAATCAGAATGCGCATTACGCTCTCAACACCCATTCTTGGCACTCATCCATCTAGGTTAGCTACATCTCCACCTCCACTCTACCTCCACAATGAGCACCACCATGGAAGCCACCATCTCCATGCCAGGATGCTGGATAACCTCTCAACCTCTCTTCAAGGGCCAGCCAAAGCATCATTGGCCGCCCCTCCTCCTCTCAACCACTCAAAGGCCATCAGAGCCCACCTTCAAATGCCCTTCTTTTCTGCTAGATTAGTAGCTTAGCTCTTCGTAGTTTTACTACTTTCATTTACTGCTTAGTAGTGTAGCTCTTATTCTTCCCCAATGATGCCTGCAAAATCCTCCCATAGATTCCTGTATGCGATCATGTTCTGCTAGCTAGATTATTATTTTTCAAGCTTTCCTTTACAAGCTTTTCTCTACATTCCATGTTGCAAACACTTTCTTGAATGAATGAAAGAAAATTTTCTATATATATATGTCTATGTGTTGAAAATCACCATGAGCATATTGCAATATATTTTTTATGATTAAAGTTGGCTATTTTTAATTCTTGATATTCTTGCAACTAAGCATGTTGTACTTAAATCCGATTACGACGTGAATTCCTGCAAAAGTTCTTCCCAATCGGTCGAATAAACACGATGGGGAGCGCAATCACGACTTTCTCCCAAGGAGCTGGGGAGAAGTTGCATGAAGCCTGGGACCGATTTCATGACCTTCTCTAGAAATGCCCGCACCATGCTATACTTAGATGGCACCTGGCTCAAATCTTTTACCATGGGTTGGATGACACACATCAATATCTGACCGATGCTTCTAGTGGCGGGAATTTCCTTGCAAAAGATGTGAACAACGCATTTGAGTTGTTTCAATCTTTGGCGAAGAACTTGATGAATGCCACATCCATGAACCAGTTCCAACGGCCTGGTCAGTAGCAGGATGGTGTCCATGAGGCTTAGTTCAAGCAGCTGGATAGAATAAGCCTAATTGAGAAAAAGATTGACCAGATTAGTTAGGGTCAATCCGACATGAACTCTGCCAGTTGAAGACCCTCCTATGCACCCCGAGCCCCTCCTGCTTGAGTTAATCTACTCACTCAGGATGCATCTTCTCCTTATTTATGAGATCTCGCATGTCAGGATCTTGTAAACAATCCTGATCTGGCACCTTATGACCATGGTTATGCACCACCCGCGGATTATAACACGTATCCCCTTGACGGATATACGTCTCAGACATCTTCGGCCTACGAGGATGTTAGTGCTATCCAAGGATACAGGCATAATAACCCATATTCAGAAACGTATAACCCTGGTTGGTGCCAGCATCCGAATTTCTCTTAGTCTGGTAATTCACAGAGACCACATCAAGATCCACACTACCAGACCAAGCAATACAAGAATGCACAAAACACGTACCCTAGACAATAGCCATTCCCGCATTAGCAGCAACCCCATTCTTTATACCAGCTAGTGCACCAAGCTTCCAGTCACCCTCCAAAGTGGGCTGACCCTTTGGAGGCACTGAAAGAAGAGCTGCAAGAATCGATGAGGAAATCCACACAGGATAGCTTCTAAATAATGAAGGCGATGGCTAACCAGATATAGACTATACAAAACACTCAAAACCAGCTATTGTAGGAGCATAGGACTCAGGGAGCCCTGCCCTCCCAACTAGTCCAGAATCCTCAATATGTGCAGAACCAAGGTGCCCTACCTAGGTTTCAAGCACCATAGGGATAGGCACATGCCATATTACAGGCACCTCCTACACCACTCGGTTATGCCCAAGGCCAGCCACCTTTGCAAAACCTTGCTGATGTAAACATGTTTACACTACTTAAGATGTCTATTTATGCATTTTCTTAAGCATAGGATTGCATTGCATACTATAAATATTACATAACATACATCATCTTGCATTTAGATTAGTTTAAATAAAATGGAGGTTAATTATCCCCTTTTATGTTCATGGACAGGGCAAACTTTTTATCGGGGCCTCGGATAGAAGATCCAACCATACAAATGTGATCAGGGCGATGATTGGAGTTCAACGACTCCAAGATCGCCCTAATCAGACATCTGTAGCATCAGATAGAGATCGAGGAACCCTAGAAGATCATGAGCCAAGATGGTGTGAATCCACACTTAAAATGACAAATTCGACCACACAGATGGATTCGAATCGACGATCGCAGCCTAATGGTGTGAAAATCAACTTAATCCAACACCCGTGCCACGATCTACATCATCCAGAAGATGGACGAGCAAGATGGCACCACGTGGCGCCATCTCAGCCATCCAACTGGCCCTCAGGACCGCCGCTACCTCTCCAATGAATATCCAATGCGTGATCTAGGCCGTTGGATCTTGATCCAATGGCCATCAGCATGCAGTGCTTGAAACTTTCGTGTGACACAATTCACCGCGCAGCACAGCGGTCGCGAGTCGTTGCGCGATCACAAGATGCGAGTTCGATTCGCGATCTGCACCGTGCATGTGATTAATTTTGACCACTTGATTGGCTGTGGATGGCCCAGATCTCCTGATCGGGTGCATGCACAGTCAAACGCTCCACGCGCACGCCCAATCATATGCACAGGCACGCAGTTAAGCACAAGTGTAGTGGGCATGAGGAGCGCTCTCAGCCGTTAGATCTCACGATTGAAAGACCAAGATTCAGAGAATGTGGGCGGCGTGGGAGGTGAGCGGGCGTGCAGGTGCTGCCCACTACGCCCACTATGGGGCCTTAGCGACGGTCTTATCCATCACTAAAGACCCCTGATTTAATGTTTTTAGAGTTGTAATGACCGAATTGCCCCCACTCCAAGCAACTATAAAAGGAGACCCCCTCAACACAAAATTCCCATCCCTTCCTTCTCTTCTCTCCCTCTCCAAAGCTCAAGAGAAGCTTGTCCTACACCCAGGATGCTTCTCAAGAGATAAAGTCAATTTTTCGTCCCCCTTTCGGAAGCGGATCTCATGACGACAACGACGTGCTGCCCCATTCCCATTCTTCTGCTTCGTCCTCCTTCGTCCTACTCCATCCTCATTCGTCCAGGCGTCGTTCCGTCCAGCTCGTCCTCCAAGCGACCGTTGAGGAGGATATTTCTCTCTCCATTCTTTTTACTGCTTTCCAGAGTAGATTTACTACTTTCTAGAATAGATTTACTATTTTCTAGTGTAATCATTTTCCTGCTTTCTAGTCGTAATGTTTGGTGTAATGAACAATCTTCGGATGATGAATTCCTTGTTTATTCTACATCTCTTTTTTGGTTTTTGTATGTAATATTCTCTCTCTCTCTCCTCTATTTATTGTAAATAGTTAGATAGTTCTAATCAATTAATTTATTTCGTGACAAATAAATTGAACACATGTTTTTAAATCAAACATCCACCTCCTTGTGTTCAACCCGGGATTTCCATTCTGGTATAAATTTTATTTGTTCAACACGAGTTCTTCGCTTTCAAACTACAACGACAGGTTTTCAAAATCAAACACGTTAGTGTAGCAACCTGACGTTCAACATTTTGGCGTCGTTGTCGGGGAGGCGACACTCTTTGATTTTTTTTCGCGTTCTTACAGCTTACGAATCATTTACCTCACTTCTCTCCTTTCTTATTGTGATTGGAGGTACTCTTTTGAGATGAGCAAACGTGGTAGATCGGAAAAAAGTGTTGTTAAAGGTTCTGTGAGTTATCCCCCACCTCCCGCCCATTAGATTTCATTTCACCACATAATAACACAAACATCAATCAATCTAGGTGTTCTTATAAACTCTAAGGTTAGATTGTTTGTTGTTTGACACCTACACCCACCCCAACTCCCACATTAAAAAATAAAAAAAAAAATCTCACAGAGGTATACAACTTCATCTGATTTTCAAACTCAACCGGTAAACCAACCTTTGGAGCCAGTACACACATCCAAACACATAATTGAGTAGAAATTAGATTAGGTAATCACTTATGTGCCTAATTAAGTGGTGCAACAGGCTAATTGTTTGAGTTGATTGGGCCGCACCATTTCAATTAAAATCAACTCATCAAGTAGCTGCCACTTAGGTTCAACTCTTAGGGATTTACTAGGCACTCCACATTCTTTTAAGTTTTGAAGGAAAACATCTTCACCTTTGCTTTCAAAACTTGGTGTGCCAACAAAAACTTGTTTGAAAACACCTAAAGTTAAATCCTAAAAGCTACTAAGCAAGATTTGAACTCCAAAACTTCACCACATTAGAAATAATCTTGCTTGAAAATCACTGGTTGTGCACGCACACACAAATCAATCAATCATTAAGGGCACAACACATATAAAGGGCCCGTCACATTCCAAAGCACATTCAAACCTAGCCCTAAATAAAACAGTGTAGACGTTGGCCTTAAGGATTCGACTCACTCTTCAGAGCCTAGAATGAGATTATTTTCGATTAGTTTGTTTCTACTGTTCAATCTGATGTCTAGCTAAGGGAGCAGAATCAAACGATTGCAGCTGGGGGGTACACTAGGAACTGGAGGTGCAAGCCGAAGGAACAACCTTCTCCCCAGTCCCTCCTTCTAACTGGTTGGATTGAACAGACAGAAGTAGATCAAATCATTCCTTTATCTCAAGATAGGTTTTGGGAGTCTGTAGATCTTTAGGCTAGCCCACTTAAGGACAGGTTTGATTGTTTGTATTGCAGGGCAACTTTCTTCCTCCGATCTCTCATGAATCCTTCCACATATTACACGCATTCCTGCTCTTTCCCTCCTATTTTGAATTATCCTTAACATGACGATTATTCCAACTCATACTATAATCAACCATCAGTTAGTTGGGATAACTCAGATTGGAGATACAGTTCCAGACCTCCATGTTTAGGGTCTAACTCTGAACACTTTGATTGTGATTTCTATCCTTCTCAGAGCCACATCGATTATGGATCGTCAACCTTTCATGAACAACCTAATATGATTTACAATCAAGAAGGATACATCGATCCTTACTCATCCTCTAATTACACTGCCTTTAGGTCATCACCACCTTTTGAACAATCCGAAATGACCTATTATTAAGAAGGGTATAACGAATCTCAATTCGCTAATTCCCCTACTTTCACCCCAAACCTAACCAACCTTGAACCAACTCATTTGGTTCAGGGTAACCAGGTTCAAGATAAGGTTCTAGCTAACTTGAGGAAGATCATACAATCTTTAGAAGTTTAGCCAATACCTTGCATTGAGAGGTTGGAGCCTCTAATTGAAATGATTGATGATTTGAATAAGCATTTGTTACATTGGCTCCAGGATGTTAAGAATAAGAACCCAGGTGAGTTTCTACTTGGGAAGTTAGCGAAATTGAGGATGAGATTTATGGTTGCTTTAGTTCAGTCATGGGATGATTCTTAGGATGAACTCCCCATGGGAGAGCCAATATCAGAACCCACTCAGGCACCTGTTGGGTGGACACGTGTTACGAGGCTGACCAGATGAATTAGAGCAATTAATTAAGGATGATCTGATTTCTTCACCTGAGATCCCTTAGCCACGGTACGAGGAAACGTATGTCTCCTTGGAACAGAAAGTGACAGATGATTTTGGGACATACATTAATATGGATCTTGATTTCTTTGATTCTGATGGTGAAGATTCAAGTTGTGAAGTCTCACACGAGTTTACAGAATATGATTTTTGTGAGATGATTGGGCCTGAGGAATCTGATAGATCATTTGATAGCCCAATAATTGAGGAAACTGATCTTATTGGGGCTCACATTACGAACTAGAATCGCATTTTTTGGAGGATTCATTTCAATGCCCTGATTGTCTGTTACACCCCGTTGAGCTTATCGATGATTCTATTCCTAAGATAATTAGACCCAAGTCAATTATGATTCAGCCACATCATTTTGACTTGGAGATTTCATATGGGGTGATTAATATGCAAGTGGTCTTGGAATTTGACATGCTGAATGAGGATAGGAGCCGGGAAATTTTGATTTGGGAAGCAAGTTCAGGAGGAAGTAGAAGACTGAGATGAAGGGTTCCTATTAAGCTGAAACCATCAAACCAAGACCCTTACGACATTTGTTCAGAGGATGTCAAACCCAAGCACACATTCAATGATTATCCTTTTGAGCTTGATTTCTCTGTAACCTGACTTTTTGGTCTTGGGTTGCATCCTCATAAATCACAGGCCCAACCCCACTTGCATGCTGATTTTAGGTTTTGGGTAATTTTTATCTAGAGCCTAAGATATTCTCAATTATGGGGTATGGGTCTACACCACAATTTTCTCCACATCTGTGGACATCTGCCAGCAGGTCTGAGGTTTCATCTTTTTATTCTGATTCTAACCTACACTTGTGAATTCTTTATTTCTCTACTTTGTATAGTGTGCCTAGCTGAAGGCACTAAATTCAGCATGTATACAGTTCTTTTTTGTTTCTATCTCAGAGCGGACCTGACATTCACGCAATTCAGGTGCTTTCTACTCTATTGCACTCTATTTTATGTATTTTTAATACAATGAGGACATTGCATCGAATAGGCATGGGGGGGTGGATATTCATCTCTGAATTTATTCGTCAACTCCGTAGATTTGTTTTATTTTATTAAAAAAAATTTGGAATTATGAAAGAGAACTTGGGTTTAAGAAAATTTTCAATTTTAGGAAATACTACATTATGATTTGAACACAAAGACCCTTCAGGTCTTTGGACTTAATCAGCCCATGTATCCATTAAAATGTGGATTTGTTTTTCCAGTCCTCGCCAACCTGAATTCTATTTTAATTGGAGTAAATAAGTTTGGGTGATAAGTACACGACTTATTAACCCGTCCTCTGATTTGAGGGAATTTTGAATTTTAGGCATCTAACACTATCTTGTCACTGACTTGTTGTTCGATGATTTAATGGAAATTGGGTAGCTAATGAACCTTCTAGGGTGATATGGCTGGCAAGTTATCATGGGTAATAGCCCATAGTTAGGTTATCCAGAGCCCAGTCACTGGACATTTCTGTTTTTGCTACTTTTAGGTAAATCTTAGATCGGGGAAGCCACCTACTTAAAAAAGGAAAAAGGAGAAAAGAAAAAAAAGTTAAAAATAAAAAAATAAGCCACACTTCGCCGCAAGAGTATGGCTGGCAAGTTGTCGGTGGTAACAGCTCATCGACCGGTTATCCAGAACCCAGCTCAATAAATGCACTGAAAATTCCCAAAACACTTAGGAAGAAGTGGAGAAGTAGAATAAATCGGGGAGATATACACTGTATTCACCCTTGTGTTGACCCCGTAAAAATAAAGGTAGGGAGAAAGCTACCGGTCGTAAAGATACACCTTTAGGCAGAATTCTCTTTTTAAGGTCACCTAGAGCCGTAGAAATCCGAAGTCCGTTTTAACTGCCGATCAACAAGTCTATCACATTCACAATAAGATGCTTAGAACTTAGGGTAATCAACAAATCTTGGGTGAGTTGAATGGTCGTAGAAAGCCACTCTTAAGCCATAAAACTTGAAAGTCCAAAAAAATTAGAAAAGAGGAAAAAAGAGAAAAAGAAATTTTTCTTTGAATAAGGCAAGGACTTGAGGTGGTCTGCATTTTGACAGATACTCGGGCACTGTTGTGTCTTTGAAAGCTCAAATCCTAAGTAGACATTTTCTTAGTGATTGAAAATAACTCATGCCCAAATAATCCAACCTGATTCTTTTATAAATAACATATAGTTTTTGCTAGGGACTAGCAAAAGATAGACTTGGGGGTATGATGTAAAGATGTTTACACTACTTAAGATGTCTATTTATGCATGTTCTTAAGCATAGGATTGCATTGCATACTATAAATATTGCATAACATGCATCATCTTGCATTTAGATTAGTTTAAATAAAATGGAGGTTAATTGTCTCCGTTTATGTTCATTGATAGGGCAAACTTTTTATCATGGCCTTGAATCGAAGATCCAACCATACAGATGTGATCAGGGCAACGATTGGAGTTCAACGACTCCAAGATCACCCTAATCAGACATCTGTAGCATCAGATAGAGACCGAGGAACCCCAGAAGATCAAGGGCCAAGATGGTGTGAATCCACACTTCAAATGACAAATCCGACCGCATGGATGGATTCAGATTGACGATCGCAGCCTAACATCGTGAAAATTGACTTAATCCGACACCTGTGGCACCATCTACATTATCCAGAAGATGGACGGCCAAGATGGCGTCACATGGCACCATCTCAACCATCAAACCGACTCTTAGGACTGCCGCTGCCTCTCCAAAGAAGATCAAACATGCGATTTGGGCCATTGGATCTTGATCCAACGACCATCAGCACGCGTCGCTTGAAACATCCGTGCGACACAATTCATCGCGCAGCACAGCGGTCGCGAGTCAGTGCGCGATCATAGGATGTGAGTTCGATTCGCGATCTACGGTGCTCATGTAATTAATTTCGGCTGCTTGATCGGTTGTGGATGGCCCAGATCGCCCGATCGGGTGCACGCGCAGTCAAACGCACCACGTGCACACCCAATCATACGCACAAGCGCTGTTAAGCACAGGTGGAGTGAGCGTGAGGAGCACTCTTAGCAGTTCGATCTCACGAATGAACGGTCGAGATTCAGAGAACGTTGGTGGCATGCGAGGTGAGTGGGTGCACGGGTGCTGCCCACTACGCCCACGATGGGGCTTTAGCGATGGTTTTATTCGTCACTAAAGACGCCTGATTTAATGTTTTCAGAGTTGTAATGACCAAATTGCCCCCACTCCTTGCAACTATAAAAGGAAGCCCCCTCCACACGAAATTCTCATCCCTTCCTTCGCATCTCTCCCTCTCCAAATCTCAAGAGAAGCTTGTCCCACACCTGGGATGCTTCTCACGAGATAAAGTCAATTTTTCATCCCCTTTTTGGAAGCAGATCCCATGACGACGACGACATGCTGCCCCGTTCCTGTTCTTCCACTTTGTCCTCCTTTGTCCTGCTTGGTCCTCCCTCGTCCAGGCATCATTTCGTCCGGCTCGTCCTCTAAGCGACCATCGAGGAGGATATTTCTCTCTCCATTCCTTTTACTGCTTTCTAAAGTAGATTTTCTGCTTTCTAGAATAGATTTACTGTTTTCTAGTGTAAGCATTTTCCCACTTTCTAGTCGTGTTGTTTAGTGTAATGAATAATCTTTTGATAATGAATTCCTTGTTTATTCTACATCTCTTTTTTGGTTTTTGTTTGTAATATTCTATCTCTCTCTTACTCTCTCTCTCCTCTATTTATTTTAAGTAGTTAGATAGTTCTAATCAATTAATTTATTTCATGACAAATAAATCAAACACGTGTTTTTACATCAAATGTCCACCACCCTGTGTTCGACCTGAGATTTCCATTCCGATATAAATTTTATTTGTTGAACATGAGTTCTTCGCTTTCAAACTACAACGATAGGTTTTCAAAGCCAAACACGTTAGCGTAGCAACTCGACGTTCAACACCCGCATACTCTGGCCCTTCCGCTCCCCCACCACCTCAAGGATAGCAAGCCGATGCAAATGCTGTCTCTTTGATAAGTGGAAGGAAGACATTTGACCCACAACATTGGCAGGCGGGTCCTGATTTTTCTCACCCTTTGCCGCAGGTGGGTTCAACTCCTTCATCGCAGGAGGCACCTACGGTAGATAAGGGTAAGAGACCACTTGACCCTAAGATTCCCATCTCTTTTCTTGAGGCTCTGACATGAAATGTAGTACGAAAAAGGGACATGTGGAATTTTGAGGACTTGAAGTCATTGTTCAAGGAAGTACATATTCAGGTCCCCTCTCCTCGAGGTAATCGATCACATTCCCGATGTCGCTAGGTTCTTCAAGGACTATTCTACCCCAAAGTGACAACCTAGAATTGGACGACATGCGGTACTATCAAAAGAAGCTAGTGCCGTGATTCTAGCTTACTTGCCGCCAAAAGAGAAAGACCCTGGTACCTCACTCATATCCTGCTTCTTGTAGGATTCTCTATTTGATCGAGCCCTTCAAGATCTATGTTCGTCCATCAACCTAACTCCCACTACTGTATTTGATCGATTTCGATTTAGGGAGTTAAAGCCCACCTCGGTCAAGATTTAGTTGGCTGATAAATCAGTAAAAACATCGAGGGGCATGGTTGAGGACGTGATCGTAAAAGTCTGCGGATTCTGCTTTCCCACAGACTTTTTTGTTCTCGATATGGAGGTTCCTCCTAATCTCTGAGATGCACCAATTATTTTGGGTCGCCCATTTCTAGCGACAGCCCGAGAAAACATTGATTATGCATCTGGGTGTATGGAGATAGCCCTAGGTAATGAGCAACTTCAACTTGACTTATTCAGGGCATCAAGGAACTTTGACTGTGATCGCATAGCGGAGGATGGTGAAGACGAAGATTCGGCATACTCTGGGAACATTGGGCTCCTTTGTGACGACTTAATGTCTCATTCGTCTGCACTATCAGGGTTCCTAGACCTCGATCCACATGGGAATGAGACCACTGTACTACAGATATCTCCTTGAAGATTTGACTGTTTATGGTGTGCTTTTGACCACAGCACCCTTGAATCTAGCTATCCTGATCCGCACACTACTGAATCGCCCCTGTTGTTGCAGGAAGACGTGACCTCAACTAACGGGTTTCTGGTTAACACAGTCACAACCAGTTACCTCACAGGAAGCAAATCAGTGGGAATTCACGTGCATACGGATCAGCAAATTCCCACCCTCGAGTTTGCTCCTCCCACTCCCATTTTTGACTCTGACCTACCCGTGATTTAATTGAAGCCATTACCTGACTCACTTAAGTATGTGTTCTTCGGCAAAAGTGAGACATACCCAGTCATTATTAATGCGCACTTAACCCAAGAGCAGGAGCATCAATTGATTTCTATGCTACAAGACCATAGGGCCGCTATAGGGTGGAGTATTGCTGATCTCCGTGATATTCGCCCCTCGTATTGCACTCATCACATTTACACGGATGAGGGGGTGAAACCTTCAAGACAACCTCAAAGATGACTTAACACAAATATGCTAGAGGTTGTTAAGAAGGAGATCATCAAATGGCTGGATGCAGGTATTGTATACTCAATCTCTGATAGCTATTGGGTGAGTTCAATCCAGATAGTGCCCAAGAAAGTAGGACTCACCGTTGTGAAAAACGATAAGGGCGAATCCATCTTGACCCTCATTATGACATCTTAGCTGGTCTTCATCGACTATAGGAGATGAATATGGCTACCTAAAAGGATCACTTTCCTTTGCCTTTCATTTATCAGATCTTGGAATGGTTAGCTGGATGCAGTTTCTTTTACTTTCTAGATGGATACTCTAGGTATAATCAAGTAGCGATTAGCGTGGAAGATCAAGAGAAGACCACAATCACATTCCCCTTTGGAACATTTGCTTTCAAGTGAATGCCCTTTGGCCTCTGCAACGCACCGGCAACATTTTAGCATTGTATGATGGCCATCTTCTCTGACATGATTGGGGACTATGTCGAGGTATTCATGGATGACTTCTCCATTTTCAGAGATGATTTTGTATCATGTCTTGATAACCTCACCATGATCCTGAAATAGTGTATTGAGGCAAACTTAATACTATCCTAGGAGAAAAGCCATTTCATGGTAAGGGATGGAATAGTACTAGGGCACAGGATCTCTAAAAATGGACTCGAGGTCGATCGAGCTAAATCAGAGATTATTTTCCACTTACTGCCACCTAGCTCGGTCAAGCAGGTCAGATCATTCTTGGGTCACGTCGACTTCTATAGGAGAATTATACGCAATTTCTCAAAAATTGCATGACCTTTGACGAATCTCCTTTTTGCCGATGTCCCATTTTAATTTGACACCTCGTGTCTCAGTGCCATTGAGACTTTACGAAGTGCTATCTTTGACTCCCCAATTCTCCATCCACCCAACTGGTTGCTTGATTTCGAGATGATGTACGATGCTTCTGATTTTGCCGTCAGTGCTGTTTTAGGCCATCATCAGGAAAAACAACCCTTTATCATATACTATGTGAGCAAGGCACTAAATGAGGCTTAGCGCAATTATACTGTCATCGAAAAAGAACTGCTAGAAGTAGTAGCTGGGTTGGAGAAATTTAGATCTTACCTATCAGGGTCCAAAGTCATCATCTTCACTGACCACTCTGCCCTCCGACATTTGTTGGCAAAGAAGGATGCCAAACCACGGCTCATTATATGGATCCTTCTATTGCAAGAATTTGATATTGAAATCCGCGACAAAGTTGGAAAGTAGAATGTTGTGGCGGATCACCTATCCAAATTGGAACCAGGACACATTCCTTACTCCCTACCTATCCATGAGCAATTTAAAGATGAATCTCTTTTGGCAGTTCATTCTGTTGAGTTCCCCTGGTACGTGTGTTAGAATTGAAGTACTTAGGCATAACAATAGTCCATTAAAATGGACTCACCAAATACCCCCATGCCTAAGATTTCCTAGTCCCTAGCAAAAGTGAAAAATAATAAAAGTAATAAGAAGATTTCTTCTTTTCTTATTTCAAAACTTTGGAGATCCATATTGATAAGATGGTTTTCGCTTTCGAATAATGTGATTAAGAAGATTTCTCACTTTAGTAACAAAGTGGTGGAAAGTTGCTTAACAAAATAATTACAATAAAATTTAACCACTCACAGAAGAGTAGGTCGTATCCACATGGAGGCAATGATGCAATAAAATCATGAATATTTTTCTCGTATTCGTTCAATCAAGTGCGAAATCCTGAGTCAAATCTGACATGAAATGTAATTAAAAGAAGATAGACAATAACTCAAAAATGTAAGGGTATATGTGTAAATTTTCCTCACTGAAATATTCAATAAATATGTGATGAATCTATGTAATTTCCAATTGACATGCATTAGAGAAAACTTATGCACATTTTAATCCAAAACTAATGTTAAAACATGTGAGTAACAAAAGCCACACAACTAAAAGAAAGCATGAGTATAAAGTCACAATTTCACCATAATAAAATAATCATAAATTAAAATTCTTTTTCGTGGCAATGGCAATCAAATTTAAATATTAATTAACCCAAAAATAGAGGATTTCGTTCCCTTGTGCATGCACGAAGAGGAGGCGATGGCGGCTCGTGGGAAGCTCGAAGAAGGATGAGCACAATGAGAGCTTTTTGATGGTGGTGGTGGCACTCCAAACAGTTGTCGATGGTCGCCAACCAGAGTGGAAGAGGCCGCCGGTGGTGAGGCTCTCCGGCCAGCCGTCGGGTGGTCGATTGGTGCGGCCGGAAGCGTGGTTGTGCTCGGGGAGTCGAGGCGAGTCCGATGGAGTTCCCGACGTGAAGTTTCGAGGCCAGATTTGATGGCTGCATTTATGGGTGCTTTGGGTACCTTCGTCAACAAAGAAGAAGAAGAAGAAGGAGGAGGAGGAGTCGGCTGGAGTGAAGCACGCTATGCGTGCACTGCTGGTGGCGAGGCCGGGTGCTGCTGCTGGACACGCAGGCGCACGGGCGCTCTGCAATCTACTTAGGTGCATAGGCACTTGTGCGACAGTTGCTGCGGGCAGCGTGCGCACTCAACAACAGCGGCCGCGGGAGGTGCTAGGGGGCGCGCTGTGTGTGTGCTGCATGCGGCAGGGGTGAGAGCACACGCACGTGCAGGCTGGTGCGGGTGGGAGGTGCTGAGGAACATGCGCGGGTGTGAAGTCGCGTGGAGGTTATGGTGGAAGTGCGTAGGCTGCTAGCGTGCGGGCAAGGTGGTGAGATGCTGGTGCGTGGGTCGGAGCTGTTGGTGAAGGCAAATTCGTAGGCGTGCGCTAGCTGAGTTGAGGGCCCGGTGTGCTGGATGAAGGTGAAGGCGCGGTGGGCAGATGGCAAGTACGCTGAAGGTGGGTGTGCTGGAGGTTGGTGTGAGTTGCTGGCTAAGGTGAAGAGTTGCAGAGACTCTTTGGCGGTGTGGCCTGTCACCACACATGCCCATGGTGGTGAGTCATTCTACTATGGTGATGCCAGTGGTATGGAATGGAAAAGGAGCAAGGTCCTCTAAGCACAGTGAGGAACAAAGGGTGGTGGCCTCCCTCAACGGCAACTCTTCCTTCTCCTTTTGTAGCTACGGCCACACTGATTTGAAATTCAAAATGTCGTAGAATGAATGTGACGCACAGGAGGAGGAGGCAGAGCCTAAGGAGTTACCTGTGCAAAGGAGAAGAAAAATAAAAGAATAAAATAATTAGGGTTATTTATACATAAGTCCTTAACTTCTATGTTAATTAAAATAGTGTACCTAATTAAATAACTAATTAAATGTATGCAACCCTAGGTTAATTCTAAATGCATGAATTATGTACTTAAGCTAAAAATATGAATTAATTTATTTACATCCTAATGTATGCTATCTAAATGTTAAACTTAATTTAATGTCTAGACATTTAGATACTTAGATAGCCCACGAATATGGGTTAATCTAAGACAAATGTGACGTGATAACAGCCTAGGTAACAGATCCAAGTGAAAAAGCCAATTCGCATTGGGAGTTTGCACTTCACCCTTTGTAAATATTTCTGTCGAGAAAGGCAACTACTTCCCTCGAGGATAAAGTAGAAAATAATCTATAAATTGACCCCGGCTTTAGACTTAGGTAGGAGATATTGAGTTGAATGGATTTGTATTTGGTGGCACACACTCATCTGGTGCTACATGTAGTCTAGTACTACACACTCTAGATCTCTAGACTATTAGACAAGTCAACTCGGAGAGAGGCTAAACAAATGTGCTCTCTTGATGTTCCTTGGTGCTTACTCTTTTCTTTCTTTTCTTTCTAAGATCACAAATCTCGCCAGATTTAGTAATTGTACTCACTGTTTGGCGACCTCACATGGCATTCACACTTTAATTAAAGTCCTAATAACTCTACAACTAAGTTAGCATTCTCAACCAGTACTCAGGCGATCAGAAATACTGAAAGGTAAGTATGGGTCATATTTGGTGGAATGCGATAAGTGTTTTTGTTGCCTCAGAAATAATGTTATAATGATAAAATTATAACCCTAGACTCTTTGCTTTTTCTTTTCTCTCTCTTTTCTTTTCCTTCTTTTATTTTTCTTTTTCTTCTTCTCTTTTTTGTTTCTTTTTCTTTCTTTATCAATCAGCATAACACGATACAGACTTTTATTTATGAGACATTATTAGGGATGATGATGGTCAAGAGGATATTATGTGGCTTATTTGGTGGAAGTGCCTATTCTCAACACTGGGAAGGAATGGATAGGACAGGCATATTTCTGACCTTTGACACTATTACCCTCCTTCAGCCGAGGACTCTATGAAAGACAGTCATAACCATCCACCATAGTCATAGCTTTATTAAGACTCAATCTCTGCGTATCTGCCTTATTTTGTCTCTTAGGAATTCGCACAAAGTACGCACACAGGAGCAGAGAGCGAAAACTACGCCTAACTCTGATGTATTATCATCTAATTATCCAAAACTTAAGAGTCCTTGCACTAGACTTAGCGCACCAGTAATCTCTCTACTTTCATCTCACAAATATGGGGTGGATCTACTAGAAGATAGTATGCCTGACTCCCTATTAACTGTCTAAGGGTTCAGTAGACTACAAATGCTTATTGGTTTTCTACAAAGGTCCATTACCCAGTCTACGTGCATGTGAAGTAAATGTACTAGATTCTAAACTTAATAAATAATTCAAGAAGAAAAACCTCTAATGACAAAGGTATCAGCTAGGGACTAACCCATTCAGCTCAAGAAAAGAGAAATTTTTTTTTTATATGCTAACCTAAATGCATGAATATTTTCTAAAATACAAAATGCACCCCCTCCATGCCTAAATCCTGCAATGTCCCCATTGTAAAATTAAAATAGGGGGAGAAAGGAAAGAAATCACCTTATGATGGTGTTATTCAGACCGCTGGGTTGCCTCCCAACAAGCACTGCATTTTTTGTCAGTAGCCAGACTTATTAGGACTCAGTAAGTCTAGTTCTAGACAGAAAAAGTTAGGCCCTAAAAATATGCGTAACAGTGCGGGCTTAGAATATAGGTAGCCACGGATGTTGGCGAGCTAATGATGCAACGTAATCCCAAAATCTCGCCAGAAGGTATGAAAGCAGAAAACCTCGTTGGCTACCTGGGGAGGTCTAAGAATAAGTAAGGGAATATGAAAAGAGGCCTCTCGAAGTGGAATAAGTGGAGGATAACAAGGATCCTCCAAAATAGGACGACTTTTAAAAGATATAAACATTAATATTTCAGACCCTTTAATGGTTAGACTAAAAGTACAGGCATCAATCCACACTCGCCGTTCTACCCGAGGATGTACTGGCCTGATATGTTCTCCAGAAAGAATGTAAATGAGCAGAGATCTGAGCAAAGGATTAGGTAAGGAATCTACTAGTTGCTTGAGTGATTGGGTGGTAATTATTAAGTCCAAAAAGGGCTTAGGCTATTTAGGTTCCATTCCCAATAAGAATTTGTATTTCAAATCCTTACCTAGCTTCATTATTTTGTGAATCTCCAAATGCTCCTCTACAATAGACGAGACATGAATAGAATTCAATATCTCATTAATCGGCTCATAAATAACATGCCTAGATGACAGTCGGGTTTCTTGGGAAGTAGTGAGATTAGAATTATCAACAAATCCATCCTTGGATTCTTTCTTGTCAATTACATCCTTTCTGGGGACTTTGTATGCTACTTCAATATCCTTAATATCTTTAGGAGGATTATCATCTTTAATGTTATGGAGAAAGCCTATATCACTGAATTCGTTGTTCTTCTCAGGGTATATATCCTCAATTGATGCATATTGTCCCAAAGAGTATCCCTTAGGCTTCTCGCTATTGTGTTTGCCTTCCTCGAATATTGTAACGACCCGGTTCCCGAGTCCCTACGAGACACGAGAACCGGACCGACTCGACTAATCCCAAGACCTAGTCGTCCAACGAGGAAGTAACCAAAAGACAGTAAAATAAACCACATTCAGCATGAATATAACTAACAGTAAGAAGGTACAGCAGTAAGGAAAGAAACTACTACAGTAGGTACCACCACAACAGTAAAACAGCATTTATCATATAACAAGAACTACAGGTAAAGAAGGTACAGCGGAAACAAAAACTACTCACTAGAACAGAAACAAAAGGGGGTACAAAAGGCTGTGGTAACACTACTGGACCCTACTCAGCCCAGCGTCCTCTGCAGCCGCCGACCCTGGCTGCTCAACACCTGGTCCTGAAAGAGGTAACGAGTGTTACACGTCAGCAAAACGCTGAGTAGAGTGGCAAACTAACTAAAGGCAACAGTAGAGTGTACAGTAGCTGTTATGTTCTATTACTTCCTTTATTCACATCTTTCAATTTTTCTCGCTATTTCATTTATTTCTCAGGTCTTTTACTTGATCTCGAATGTCCTCGTGGGAACGATCTTGATTGCAGTCTTTTCCAAAAGTAGAAGTAGCACGTGGTGCTCTCCTGGCCGGGAGAGTCCCCCGTGGCGATCCTACCCTCAGTCAACCACCCCAAGGTCACTGACAGACGTAACGGTGACTACAGCACGCGCGATAAACGCACAGGTAGCTAGCCCGCACTAGCACGCGGTCAGTCATTTCTGTTAACGGGTGCGCCCAAAGCACAGAACGGAACCAGGGTAGAGCCCTCTCAGTAACAGGGGTCCAACCCCTCCACAGTAACCAAACCGGGGCCTTGCCCCTCCACAGTCCGCGCACCCTCGCCTGACTACCCTGGTTTGCCCTAGTGGGCCTAACAAGTCGGTGAAGGAGGCTAGCAGAACCCCGGGGCCCGTGGGGTAGCTAGTACTCTCCTAACACTACTAGCTCTCCTCGGTACTACGTACACGAGGGCCAACAAGTCGGTACAGAGCGGCCAATCCTAACCCCGGGTCCCTGGGGCGGCTGGCCCCACTCTGCACTAAACAGGTACAGGTACTTCCCTTGGTACTGCGTACCCAAGAGACAGTACAAACTACATCTCAGTTTCCATTCCTTTTTCTTTGCAGGAGTTCCACTCCTAATTCCCCGTAGGGTTCCAGCTATTTATCTCAGAACATCATATGTTTCACTTTCCAGATTCACGTTCTCAAAAATCCATGATCTCAATCATGTTTCTTTATTCATAACAGACAGCTATTAATTCAAATTACAGGCAGCTTTATATTCCTTTCCATTTTTCCAAGACTGCAGTATTATACATTCCACTAGTTTTTCCATCCTAGGATTAATGCCATATCCTAGGATCTATCATACAATCTAGTTTTCCGGCCCTAGGATTCATGCAACACCTAGGAGCTATCATTCCATATATTTCTCATTCCTAGGATTCATGCAATGTCCTAGGTTCTAGTTATGGTTCCATACTTTAACAGATTTTAATAATAACTTAAGCCACTCTACCAGGTACAACGGGAGTAATGGGGGCGTGATCGGGAATCCCGCGCGCCTCCACGACTCTCAAGACTGCAACCGAATGAGGCCCTATCACAAGGATCAAACACAAGGAGTGTCTCAAAACAGTGTATAGGTACTGTAGACGGGTAGAGAATTACTTCTGAAAAGAATGCAACTCGAATCGCGGAAAACGGAGCCCGAACGGGCCCTAAACGGGTCGAAAAAGACGATACTGTGCAAAATCAGACGTCTGGAACTCCTTCCAGACGTCTTAAAAAGTGGATCAGAGAATTACCTGTTCAGCGTGGTTTCCCAGAAGTCCAGAAGTCTGCAGGGACGTCTTTCCTAGATCTCAGACGTCCGATGGTCACTCAGGACGTCTGGAGGTCACTCCCGCCGTCTGGTACAACTTCCAGACGTCTGATTCGCAAAGGATGGCGAATCAGCGAACCTGCGCACAGCCAACCCCCCTCCCTCAGTACGATCAGTCGACAAGAAGGAAGAAGAAGGCGGAAACTCACCTTTCAGACATCTGTATGATCTTACAGACGTCGACCTTGCCGTCTGGCTATCAATCCAGACGTCTGATTCTGGAAATTTTTCCAGAATCAGGGCCCTGCTCGGCCTCTGCTCGCGACGCCGCCCGCGTCGCACCTCGCGCATCTGCTGCTCAGCCCGCAGCAGGTCCCTCTTCGCGTCGCTCCGCGCCCCCTGCGCCCTCCGCCGGCTGGCCAAGCCGCTCCGGCGAGCTCGCCCTCAAGGCAGAGCCCCGCCCTCGCACGCCGCACCTCCTCCGCGCTCACTGCGGCTGCCGCTGCCGCCCTCGCACTCGCTCGCTCTCGCGCACAGGAAGGAGAAGAAGGAGGAGATGGTGGAGACGGGAGGGGAGGCGTGGCCCTTTTAAGGCCGCGCGAGGAGGAGAGAGAAGGTGGTCGCAGCGCGCCTGCAGCCGCAGAGAGAGAGAGAGAGAGGAATCGCAGGTCTGCGCGCACAGGCGCGCAGACGAACATAACTGTTCTCCAGACGTCTGGAAACGATCCCGGACGTCTGGTCAGATGTCTGGATGTGATCCCAGACGTCTGGTCCGACGTCTGGGCCACCTCCCAAACGTCTTAAAAGGCGTCTAGGGCACGCGTTCGTTACAATATAGCAAACTCAAAGGAAGTTTCATCCCCGAAACTTGCGCCAACTAGGGTGCGGGAAAAAGATGTCCAACTAACCATAACAAACTCAAAGAGGACCGAAGCCGGTCCGAAAAGACGTACCCGCGAAAAGCTCCGGGTACCGCTCCCGCATTGCCGCCTCAGGCTCCCAGGTAGCCTCCTCGTACCGCTGGCTCCTCCACAAAACCTTTACCAGGGGTACTTGCTTTCGTCTCAACCTGCGGACGGCTCGGTCTAGGATCTGCATTGGCCGCTCGGGGTAGGTCAGGTTGTCGCTCACCTCGACGCTCTCGTGACTCAGTACGTGGCTGGGATCGGCTACGTACTTCCTGAGGTTGGACACGTGGAACACGTCGTGCACACCAGAAAGCTGCGGGGGAAGGGCAAGTCTGTAAGCAACGGGTCCAACCCGCTCCAGGACCTCAAAGGGCCCCACGAACCTCGGCGCGAGCTTCCCTCTCACCCCAAACCGCTGTAAGCCCTTCATGGGCGAAACACGAAGGAAGACGTGGTCCCCAACCTCGAACTGCACCTCTCTGCGTCTGCGATCTGTGTAGCTCTTCTGTCTGCTCCTGACAGTGCAGAGTCGTCTGTGGATCTGCTCAACTACCTCCTGACTCTACCGAATCAACCTGGGGCCAACCTCCCACTTGGTCCCCACCTCAACCCAACTCAAGGGTGCCGTGCATTTCCGTCCGTACAGAGCCTCGTAGGGAGCCATGCCGATGCTTGAGTGATAGCTGTTGTTGTATGCAAACTACACCAGGGGCAGGTGCTCCTCCCAAGAGCCCCTCCAGTCTAGTACATAGGCACGCAAAAGGTCCTCAAGTGTCTGTATCGTGCGTTCCGACTGTCCGTCCATCTGGGGGTGGTAAGCCGTGCTAAACCTCAACCTCGTCCCTAAAGCCTGCTGAAACTCAGCCCAAAACTGGGACGTAAAGCGGGTATCCCGGTCGGATACGATCTCCCACGGAACTCCGTGTAGTCGCACCACATCACGGATATACCTCTCTTCCAACTGTGCTGGTCCCAAAGTGACTCGGATCGGCAAGAATCGTGCCATCTTCGTCAATCTATCCACTATTACCCAGACTGCGTCGTGTCCTCGCTGGGTAACAGGTAAGCCCACCACCAAGTCCATGGTGATGCTCTCCCACTTCCATTCTGGTACTGGAAGCGGCTGAAGTGGCCCTGCAGGCCTCTAATGCTCGGCTTTCACCTGCTGGCACACTAAGCACTGCTGCACGAACTCACCCACATCCCGCTTCATCCCTCTCCACCAAAACTCGCGTCTCAAGTCATGGTATATTTTCGTGTTTCCGGGATGTATGGTGAATCTGGAACCGTGTGCCTCAGTCAGGAGCTCTCTCAACAGCTCCTCGTCTCTGGGAACGCACAACCGTCCCCTCAAGCGTAGCACCTGGTCTATGAAAGAGAAGTCCCCTGGGTCCCCTGATAGTACTCTATCGCGCAAAGACTGCAAGTACGGATCGGCCATCTGTCCCGTGATGATGCGATCTATCAACTCTGGCCTGGTCTGCCGTGTCACCGTCACTGCCCCACAGTACCCTCGTAACTCTAGAGGTCGCCAACTGCCCACCTCCTCCAAAAGGCTCCAACTCTGTAACTGTAGACTGGCCAAGCGTGCAGGCGCCTTACGGCTCAAGGCGTCAGCCACCACGTTGGCCTTTCCCGGGTGGTAGGAGATGCTGCAGTTGTAGTCCTTCAGGAGCTCCAACCAACGTCTCTGTCTCATGTTGAGCTCCTTCTGGTCAAAAAGATATCTGAGGCTCTTGTGATCTGTAAAAATCTCGAAGGTCTCACCGTACAAGTAGTGCCTCCATGTCTTCAGCGCGAAGACAACTGCTGCCAACTATAGATCGTGGGTAGGGTAGGTATGCTCATGGGGCTTCAGTTGCCGCGAAGCGTAAGCGACCACGTGACCCCTCTGCATGAGCACACCTCCTAACCCCTGCAAGGAAGCGTCCGTGTACACAACGAACCCGCCACTACTGTCAGGGATGGTGAGCACGGGAGCCGAGGTCAACCTCTCCTTCAGCTCCAGAAAACACGCCTCACAGGCGTCTGTCCAAGCGAAAGGCACGTCCTTCTGGGTCAACTGTGTCATAGGACGCGCAATCTGTGAAAATCCTCTGATGAACCGTCTGTAGTAACCTGCCAGTCCCAGGAAACTGCTAATCTCAGTGACTGAACGCGGTCTCTCCCACCTGAGCACTGCCTCGACCTTACCGGGGTCCACCGCCAGGCCATCTCCAGAAATCACATGACCCAAAAAGGTCACCTCCCTCAACCAGAACTCGCACTTGCTGTATTTGGCGTACAGCCTGCGTCGTCTCAGAGTGTCCAGAACCATCCACAAGTGCTGTCTGTGCTGCGTCCGATCTCTAGAATAGATGAGTACATCATCTATGAAAACCACCACAAACTGGTCCAAGTACGGTCTAAACACCCGGTTCATCAGGTCCATGAAAGCAGCGGGGGCATTGGTCAGCCCAAACGGCATGACCAAAAACTCGTAGTGTCCGTACCAGGTGCGGAAAGCTGTCTTGGAGACGTCGGTCTCCCTGATCCTCAACTGGTGGTATCCAGACCTCAAGTCGATCTTGGAAAACATCGTGGCACCCCGCAACTGGTCAAACAAATCGTCGATCCTCGGCAGCGGATATCTGTTCTTGATGGTGACCCTATTCAGCTGTCGGTAGTCCACACAAAGCCGTAGGGTCCCATCCTTCTTCTTCACAAACAGTACCGGGGCTCCCCAGGGAGACGCACTGGGCCTCACGAAACCTTTCTCCAAAAGGTCCTGCAACTGGGACTTGAGCTCTCGCAGCTCAAGAGGTGCCATTTTGTATGGCGTGGTGGAGATGGGGCTGGTCCCTGGTACTAGTGAGATCTCAAACTCGATCTCACGCTCGGGCGGTAGTCCTAGTAACTCGTCTGGAAACACGTCGGGGTACTCTCTGACCACCGGGATGCTCTGGAAGTCTGCCACGGGGCTGGGCTCTGCCACCACACAAGCTAGGAAGCCCTCACACCCCTGGCTCAAAAGTCTCGCCGCCCGAAGTGCCGAAATGCACCTGAAACCTCCGTCCACTGGCTGCCCGTGAAACTCGAAAGAAGGCAACTCCGGAATGGAGAAGACAATCTTCCTCTCAAAACAATCTACCAAGGCGTGGTAAGCGGACAGCCAATCCATCCCCAGAATCACTCCAAAGTCCTCCATCTGTATCATAATCAGGTCGGCTGGCAAGCTATGTCACCCGATGCTGACCCCGCAAACCGTGTACACCTCCTCAGCTACAAACAGCTGACCACTCGGACCTCTGATTACGAACGGATTCTCTAACAGTGTATAATCCTGGTCCAAACTAACTGCGAAACTGGCTGCGACAAACGAGTGCGTAGCACCTTAATCGAAAAGCGTGTAAATGAGTCTGCCAGAAACTGAAACCATACCTGCTACCACGGATCCCGAAGCTCTGGCGTCCCTGTGTGTTAGGGCGTTGATACGCCCCTCAGCTCTAGGTGCGGACGAAGCAGCCACACTCTGCGTGGGACGGGTAGGTGCTGGCCGGTACCCTCCTCACGACTGCTGTCCTCCTCCTCGTGCCTGGGAACCGCGGCCTCCTGCACGCCCTCCAATGCTCTGCGCGGGAAGTATCTGCTGACCTCCTGCCCTAGATGGGCAATCCCTCCTGACGTGGCCCGGCTGGCCACACTGGTACCAGAGGGGAACCCAACTCCCGCCCTCAGTGAGTCCCTGCTGTCAGCTAGGCGGGGGTCCGGTGCTGGCGACTGACCCCTGTCGAGGGCCCCAAAGGCCACTGATGGCCCTGCACAGCGTGACAGCTCTCCTGCGGACGCCACGCGTCTCCGTTCTCGCCGGCCCTGTGAGAAGTCTGGCTGAAAGGGCCTCTTCCGCCCGCCGTCGGTCTCTCGTACGGACGGGTTGGTCTCCTCGTAAGTCATAGCTGCCTCTACCACCCTCGAAAACATCGGCAGCTTCAGGGGTTTGACATACCCCCGGATCGCAGGCCGGAGCCCCTTGGTGAACCTCCAAAGGCGCTCCTCCTCAGTGGCTACCGCTGTCGCTGCAAAGCGGGACAACTCCAAGAAACGCGTGCGGTACGCGCTCACGGTCATCGTCCCCTGGTGGAGAGTGTGGAACTCCCGCCTCCTCTGGTCCTGCCACGTCTGGGGAAAGTACTGCTCGCAGAAGAGGGTGACGAACTGGTCCCACGTCGGCTCGTCCCTCTCCTGACCCCGGACCGCCCTCCACCACCGGTGTGCCGCACTCTCCAGCTGGTACATGGCAAAGGCCACGCGGTACTCCACCGGGGGGCGAAGGGTGTCGAAGATCTTCTCCAGCTGCTCAAGCCAGTCCTCTGCCTCGGTTGGGTCCTCATCCCCCTTGAAGGAGGGGGGCTTCAGCTTCTGGAACTGTCCGAAAAGCTCGAAGTGGCGCTGTAGGGGAGGTGCTGGTACACCTCCAGGCGAAGGTGCCTCGTGTACAGAAGTGTCGGAGGAAGGTGGGGGCAGCAGGGGCCCATCCCCTCCCTCGTGTCCAGCGCCGTGTCCGTCGCGTGGTCCCACAGAGGACTCCCCCTCTGCAACCCCAGGAGGAGGTGCTCGAGGAGGTGGGTGGAGCTCCCCTCGTACAATATCTCGAATCAGTCTGGCGAGGTCCTGGGCCTGGATGCCAGGGAGTGGTGGCTGGTCCACCGAGACGTCAACGACAGCACGTCCACCTCGCCGACCTCGTCCTCGGCCGCGCCCGCAGCCTGTCTCGCCAGTCCCGCGACGAGGCATCTCCTGCAAGGAGACGCGAAACAAAACGGAAACGTCAAACAGACGGCACCTAACGAAACTTCTAAGAGCTCATGTCAAGAGATATGTTGTGGTGGCTACTCTAGCTATAAACATGTGAATTGGTTATTTTCCAGTTAGTTGATTCACTTCTCGGGACGACCTTGCTCTGATACCATCTTGTAACGACCCGGTTCCTGAGTCCCTACGAGACACGAGAACCGGACCGACTCGACTAATCCCAAGACCTAGTCGTCCAACGAGGAAGTAACCAAAAGACAGTAAAAGAAACCACATTCAGCATGAATATAACTAACAGTAAGAAAATACAGCAGTAAGGTAAGAAACTACTACAGTAGGTACCACCACAACAGTAAAACAGCATTTATCATATAATAAGAACTGCAGGTAAAGAAGGTACAGCGGAATCAAAAACTACTCACGAGAACAGAAACAAAAGGGGGTACAAAAGGCTGTGGTAACTCTACTGGACCCTACTCGGCCCAGCGTCCTCTGCAGCCGCCGACCCTGGCTGCTCAACACCTAGTCCTGAAAAAGGTAACGAGTGTTACACGTCAGCAAAACGCTGAGTAGAGTGGCAAACTAACTAAAGCAACAGAAGAGTGTACAGTAGCTGTTATGTTCTATTACTTCCTTTATTCACATCTTTCAATTTTTCTCGCTATTTCATTTATTTCTCAGGTCTTTTACTTGATCTCGAATGTCCTCGTGGGAACGATCTTGATTGCAGTCTTTTCCAAAAGTAGAAGTCGCACGTGGTGCTCTCCTGGCCGGGAGAGTCCCCCGTGGTGATCCTACCCTCAGTCAACCACCCCAAGGTCACTGACAGACGTAACGGTGACTACGGCACGCGCGATAAACGCACAGGTAACTAGCCCGCACTGGCACGCGGTCAGTCATTTCCGTTAACGGGTGCGCCCAAAGCACCGCACGGAACCAGGGCAGAGCCCTCTCAGTAACAGGGGTCCAACCCCTCCACAGTAACCAAACTGGGGCCTTGCCCCTCCACAGTCCGCGCACCCTCGCCTGACTACCCTGGTTTGCCCTAGTGGGCCTAACAAGTCGGTGAAGGAGGCTAGCAGAACCCCAGGGCCCGTGGGGTAGCTAGTACTCTCCTAACACTACTAGCTCTCCTCGGTACTACGTACACGAGGGCCAACAAGTCGGTACAGAGCGGCCAATCCTAACCCCGGGTCCCTGGGGCGGCTGGCCCCACTCTGCACTAAACAGGTACAGGTACTTCCCTTGGTACTGCGTACCCAAGAGACAGTACAAACTACATCTCAGTTTCCATTCCTTTTTCTTTGCAGGAGTTCCACTCCTAATTTCCCGTAGGGTTCCAGCTATTTATCTCAGAACATCATATGTTTCACTTTCCAGATTCACGTTCTCAAAAATCCATGATCTCAATCATGTTTCTTTATTCATAACAGACAGCTATTAATTCAAATTATAGGCAGCTTTATATTCCTTTCCATTTTTCCAAGACTGCAGTATTATACATTCCACTAGTTTTTCCATCCTAGGATTCATGCCATATCCTAGGATCTATCATACAATCTAGTTTTCCGGCCCTAGGATTCATGCAACACCTAGGAGCTATCATTCCATATATTTCTCATTCCTAGGATTCATGCAATGTCCTAGGTTCTAGTTATGGTTCCATACTTTAACAGATTTTAATAATAACTTAAGCCACTCTACCAGGTACAACGGGAGTAATGGGGGCGTGATCGGGAATCCCGCGCGCCTCCACGACTCTCAAGACTGCAACCGAACGAGGCCCTATCACAAGGATCAAACACAAGGAGTGTCTCAAAATAGTGTATAGCTACTGTAGACGGGTAGAGGAATTACTTCTGAAAAGAATGCAACTCGAATTGCGGAAAACGGAGCCCGAACAGGCCCTAAACGGGTCGAAAAAGACGATACTGTGCAAAATCAGACGTCTGGAACTCCTTCCAGACGTCTTAAAAAGTGGATCAGAGAATTACCTGTTCAGCGTGGTTTCCCAGATGTCCAGAAGTCTGCAGGGACGTCTTTCCTAGATCCCAGACGTCCGATGGTCACTCCGGACGTCTGGAGGTCACTCCCGCCGTCTGGTACAACTTCCAGACGTCTGATTCGCAAAGGATGGTGAATCAGCGAACCTGCGCACAGCCAACCCCCCTCCCTCAGTACGGTCAGTCGACAAGAAGGAAGAAGAAGGCGGAAACTCACCTTTCAGACGTCTGTATGATCTTACAGACGTCGACCTTGCCGTCTGGCTATCATTCCAGACATCTGATTCTGGAAATTTTTCCAGAATCAGGGCCCTGCTCGTCCTCCGCTCGCGACGCCGCACGCGTCGCACCTCGCGCGTCTGCTGCTCAGCCCGCAGCAGGTCCCTCTCCGTGTCGCTCCGCGCCCCCTACGCCCTCCGCCGGCCGGCCAAGCCGCTCCGACGAGCTCGCCCTCACGGCAGAGCCCTGCCCTCGCACGCCGCACCTCCTCCGCGCTCACTGCGACTGCCGCTGCCGCCCTCGCGCTCGCTCGCTCTCGCGCACAAGAAGGAGAAGAAGGACGAGACGGTGGAGACGGGAGGGGAGGCGTGGCCCTTTTAAGGCCGCGCGAGGAGGAGAGAGAAGGTGGTCGCAGCGCGCCTGCAGCTGCAGAGAGAGAGAGAGAGGAATCGCTGGTCTGCGCGCACAGGCGCGCAGACGAATCTCCCGTGCGAACATAACTGTTCTCCAGACGTCTGGAAACGATCCCGAACGTCTGGTCAGACGTCTGGATGTGATCCCAGACGTCTGGTCCGACGTCTGGGCCACCTCCCAGACGTCTTAAAAGGCGTCTGGGGCACGCGTTCGTTACAAATATCAACTCCTATTTTGATGGAGGAGGACTCTCAAAAGAAGGAAGGAATCTGGATTTCACCATATTATTTATATCCTCTAGAGGTAAATCCTCAAATAATAAATAATTCCCTTATGATTCACTCAAGATTTTCAATCTAGGTTCCTCTATTGGGGCATCGTCGTCCTCTAAAATAGGCTCTTCATATCCCTGAGACCAAAATTGATCTAATTCATCCTCCATTCTCTTAGGGTCACCTTCATTGGGTGCATTTAAAACCTCAGGATGCTGAATGGTAGGTGTTGATTCCCTAAGTGGAGGGTCAGGAGTAGGCTCACTAAGGGTAGAATGGGATTCCACCAGATAATCAATAGGGGAAGTGATAGGAACAATACAACCTTGACCCGAGTTAATAAGGGTAAGGAGAATATTATCATTGGGGTTAAGGTCCTCAAGAGGTACCATCTTCCCTTGCTGTTTACTCCAATATAGCTCAGGTGGATAATCACTATGATCGTTCTCCTCTAGTGGCCATGTCTCATTGGGAGAGTCTAAGTGATAGCTACATAAAACTGGATCCCTATTGTCATTGGTTTCCTTAGAATTATTTTCATGATCATGGTCGTATGGGTAGGGAGCAGAATTACTGGGAAGCATGTAGCTAAGCTGTCTTATTTCTTCATTTAATTGTTGACTATTCCTCAACATCTCTCCCATGGATTCCATCATTTCCATTTGCTATTTTTGCATTTCTATCATAAAAGAGGAGAGGCTACTATTATCAGGTTGGGGAGGATAGTTAATTTCAGTCTCTAGTTGCCTAGGGGTATTGGTCCAACCTCGATACGGAAAATCTTGAAGGGTGGGAGGGTTGGGTGTTTGCATAGAAGTAGGGATTCCAGGGTTCGAAAATCCCGCTCCTAGCCTCTGCTCAAAAGTGGGAGTTATCAAGCCAGTACTCCCAGGATAGGAATATGAATGATCCCATGAATTGTAAATGTACCCATTATGGATAGGCTCAGGGCATGGGATCTTAGTTAAAAGATGGGAAGTATTGACTCTGATAATCAAAATGATGGGAGTAAGGGTGACCCATTTCTTTAAGCAAAATAGTTTTAACTCTCTTAGGATTTAGAAGAATTCAGAACACAAGCAGAAACTTCCTAGAGAGTTCTACTGTCAAAGCAAATGCAAATTCAGTGGGATCTATTTTTAGTGGATTGTAGCCTTATAATTAAATGTTCAGTTGGTGGCCAAAGAAGTTTTGCACAAATTACGCTTCCTAGGCCAACCTTCGCTGGTGCCTATAACCTACTCACAAGCGATGGAAGTCTCGAATCGAGCCTACACACGTGGAACCAAAGTAACTTGGTGGATAGGCTTGTTGATTTCCAACTAACTTCCCTTGTGCAAAAGTGGAGAGGTAGAAATTTATCTAGTGACCTTATGTGTGAGGTGCACAGTGTCTCAGGTGTGCAAATATACGATAATGTTTTGAGGTTTGAAATTTTGCAAGAAAGATCCTTTTGCACACAATTTTAAGTCACAGATGTTAAGGTCCAACCTCTTAGTAGTCCCAATTTTTAAAGTGACCACTGAATTAATTCGATTCAAGCACTTTAGTGGTCTTAGACTTAGGTTCAATGCAGATGCATGACAGGTAATTGATGCTCAAGAGAAGACGTACCTTACTCCAACTTTTTTCAGGCAATAATATATGTAATATAGTAAAAATAAACTAGATGCTGCTCATTCAGTCCTAGATGGTCGTCTTATAGATATGTAGCTTCTAGCAGGCAGTTCGAGTTTTCTTTTCTTCAATAATAATAATAATAAGTAAACAGACCTAATCTAACTAACTAACAAACATGCAGTTCAAACAATTCAAATAATCCTATAATCTAAATAAATGGGAACATGCTCTGGCATACAAGAGAGATAAGAAATAAAGAAGCACTGCGAACACGTTCCCAAAAATACCCGAATAGGGTCCAAAAGACAAATTAAATTCTAATGTCTTTCTAAACAAAATCTAACAAAGATCTATTAATTAAATCAAAAACAGGCTTCTCTGTAAGCCTATGCACGTGGGATCAAGGCCCACGTGTTCTTGTTGATGGTCTCCAGGTGACGTCAAGGTCCACCAAAAAGATCGACTCTGCCGTGCGCACCCGTCGCGTTCGTCATTCGATTTGTGCACACAAAGAGAACTAATGTCAATAATTCAGAAAAGCTTTTAAAATGGCATCAAAATAAAATAAAATTCCTGAAAAAATTAATATGCTGTTTCCTCTTCGTTTTCATTGAAGACTTTAACATAAAATGATGTGTCATTGTATGTAATTGCGTGGTAGAAAATTACTTTTCAAAACATTTTAATTTTCAAAACTAACCACAAAGAGTTAGGTCGTCTCCACAGGGAAGAATTAGCCTATTTAAACTAGTGCATTGTGCTTCATTTATTCAGGAATCTCAATGTGTATGCATACTAACTGGTGCACGTGTTTTCATCATGATTTCTTGCTTCAAATAATTAATCAAGAATGCAGGTGTGCATATGTAAAATCAGCACTATATAATATCATGTAAACTAATGATCTTGTTATTAGTAAACACCGTAAATACTAATTGAAAGTTTCCTACTTGGAGGGGGTGAGATTAGCGTAACAAAAAAAATGCGGAATTGAAATATAAACAATCTCACAAAAAATCAACCGCACAAGTACACAAGTAATTTTTAGGTGGAAACCCAAACCGGGTGAAAACCACCACCTAACCCTCTCGAGTTAAGATTTTCCGATCAACCTAGTTGATCAAATCCACTAACCGAATCACTTTAAAACGAGGGTGATTCAACCTCAGTACAACCACGCTACAAGTACGAGGGTAGCGTTCCTCAACCCCTTCTCTCCACGAGAAGGATTTTGTCCCACGAAGGAGACGGGAATTCGCAAAGCGAATACCCAACCAAATTACAAAGGTAAAATAAAACAACAAACCTATAGAGCCAACAAAGTAATAAACCTAAGCTTCTATAGGATTTAGGAAACTCCCCTTTGCAAGGAGTGCATCAAGGACGCGGATGCGTGAGCCACGCAACGGCGCAATGTCGCTCTCGTAGACAACGGCGGGAGAGCGGGTGCGCGAAGGGAATGATGCTCTCAAGATGTAGAACTTGAGCTTAGAGAGCAAGAGCTTCTTGGACACAAGAGAGTGGAAGTATGTTGCTTAAGTGTGTCTTGTGTTTCTCTTAGTGTGTATTTGTGTTGTAAAGGTTCCCCTCTATTTATAGAGTCCTTAGGAAGGCTTTGGAAGGCTTAGGAAAGGTTCTATAGCTGTTGGGAACAAAGCCCAAGAGAATCAGGCCGAAATCAGGACAATGATTAAATTTTACAGGGTGATCAGACGTCTAACTCTGGCATCAGACATATGGAAGGCCACTTTAAGACGTCTGATTTCAAGGTCAGACGTCTGATTCTATGCGGGTTTCTCCCTGACTTGAATCAGATCTAAACAGGGTTTTTGTGCAAGTCCATCAGACGACATACAGGACGTCTGGAACTAAGTCTGGACGTCTGGAAACCTACTTTTACTGTGGGAATTGATTTCCAAACGTTGCAACGGCTAGAAAATCTCTGAGAAGAGATTTTTGGTCAGCCGAGGCAAAACGGTCATTTATCAGACGTCTGGAAATGCCTAAGGACGTCTGATAAGGCTCTAACGGTCATATTCTTGACTGTTTGCTAAGCCAGCCAACGGTCCACTAATTGGACGTCTGGCAAAGTCATCAGACGTCTTCTAAGACGTCTGGACTTAGGTCTGGACGTCTGATTTCATCAGACAGAACTAGCTATGTCCAGCCTAACAGTTATCAGACGTCAGAAACAACAGTCAGACGTCTTACAATACTTTATCAGATGTCTGATTTGGGAATTATACGTCTGGAAGTGCTGTTTGAACCCTATATTGGTTTTCTAAGTATTCTACAGAAAACCTAAGTATCCTAGGGTTGTGCCGGTGTTCCTAGGACTACTGTTAGGGTTCTTTGAGGCTCTTTAACATAAAATATCTAAGGAAATAAAGAGCAACAAAAGAAACGAAAAAATACAAGTACAAAAGAAGGAAATCTATCCTATTCTTCATTTCCTTCCATCTTCAATCTTTCGCTCCACGCGAACCTCCTCTGTTTTCCGTCAAGCTCCTCCAATCCGTCCTGGATGCGAGCTCGAACTCCGTCTAAACATGTCCACATTTGCAATTGACCTGAAATCTAGGACTCAAATTGCAAATGTTAAATAACACCTGTTTTGTTATCATCAAAACAAATGATCGTGGTGCTCTAGCACCAACACTAATTTCTAGAATATAGCTTGTTCACCATAATATATAAGACATGCATTAAATCGTTCATGAGAGATATGCATATGCAAGCAATTTTGATTAAATAGAACGATGGCTATGCAAATTCACCTCAATAATTTAATTCATTAAATAAGGGAATAGTGTTCCCCTGCAATGACATGGATGGTAAATTTTAAGTAGAGGAGAAGTAGAGGATTTCTCCTCTCTCCTCCTTGCGTGAAGGAGCGGGCACGGCTGGTTGCAAGAGTCGTCGGAGGAGCTGGGTCAGAGGAGAGGAAAACTTCGGTGGTGGTGTGGTGGTGAGTGGTCACCGGAGATCGTCGGCGGACAAGGAAGATGTCGTCGGTGATGGGTCCTAAGGAGGCCATACGTGGGTGTTGGCTGGTGGCGTGAAGCAGAGGGGAGCAGCAGTGGAGCGAGGGCATCTCAATAGTGGTGTTGGCGATGAGAATGGAGACCGGATGGGGCCGCACAGCGTGGGCCAGGACGGTGGATGATGGGTTCTTTAGGTGGAGTTGCAGGCATCCTATTGGGTGGAAGAAGATGAAGATGGCCGCTGGAGGCGCTCGCATGCATGCGCTTGCGAGGAGCGCGGGCACGCTAGTTGGACCGTGGATGAGCAGCGCAGTGCGAGCGGTTGGCAGCGTAGGGTGGCTGCTCGTGCGCGGCTGTGGCTGTCTTGGGTTCTTCCTGCCGATGGAGAAGAAGAAGATGCGCAAGCAGGCTGGGCAGTGGCACGCGGGCGTGCGCATAGTGCGTGCGGGGTTGGTTGTGTGCACCTTAGGCTCCGCACACACGCAACTGGAACGTGGCTGGAGAGTGGGATCTGTTGTGTGCACACGCGGGTTGGAGATGGTGTAGCGCGTGGTGAGGGTGGTGAGAGGCTGGCGGTGCGTGGTATGCTGCATGTGGTGGGGGGGTTTGCAGTGATGGCCGCACGCTGTCACCGTGTAACCATCGAGAGGACGAAGGCAGGAGGTAGGTGCGCAGAGGCCACAGTGCTCGCTGAAGTCAATGGTGCACGCCTCCTTCATGGTGGTGGAGATGAAGGATAGTTCCCCCATAACAAAGATGCTTGTTAGCTTAGTCATGAGATGAATGTAATGTGACTGCATGTAATTCTATTAGAATTGAAGGTCATTCATGCAATTCTACCACAATATAATAATAAGGCAAATAAGTAAATAGTATCTTTGACAATGGCAATGCTTGTAATTTTTAATAGGCAGTTTACTGTTGCAAAACAGAGCAATTGCTCTTCTTGGCACGCACAAGGTGGAGGGCCCACGGCTGAAGGAGAGAAGCCCAGGAGAGGTTGGCTGCAACAATGGGATCACGATGGCGGTGCTGGCGTCAATTATGGTGTCCTGAGGTCATAGGCTACCAAGTAGGAACCCGTCGACGATGGGTTACTCCATGCATGCGCGTGGGTCTTGGCAGGCCTGTCTGAGGGTGTGGTCGTGTTCGTGAGGTTGAGGTGAGCTTAACGGAGGCGACGGCGTGGAGAACGGCAATCTGTGGTGGTGGCTACACTTGGAGGTGGACGGCCGGCAATGGGTTCCTTCGGGGAAGAAGATGAACAGTGCGATGTCGAGTAAGGGTGTGAGGTGCGTTGCGCGTGGCGGCTGAAGCATAGCCGGGCATGGTTGTGTGCTTGCATTGTTTGCACTGCGTAGGCGGGCGTGGTAGCGTGCTTGCGCTGTGGTAGTGCGTGGCTGTAGCAGTAGCACGGGTGATGGGTGTGGTGCCTGCGGGTGCTTGGTGCGGTGTCTGCGGGCGCTGGCGAGGGCTGGTGCAAGCTGGCGTGGTTGCAAGGGCATGCGCTTGCAGTGGACAGGAGGTGGAAGTTGCAGGTGTGGTGAGGGCAAGTTGTCATGGGCTCGGCAGTGGGCAGTGCAAGGGCGTGGCTAGATTCACCATGCACACCTTCTCCACAGTGCATGCTCTCTCCATGGTGGGGAAGGTGGAGAAGAAAGATATCCCCCCAGGGGGAAAGAAGAAGATGAAGATGTGCCTCTCATGCCTGAACCTCCTTTTATCCCTTCTCCCCATGCGAGTCAAGGGATTTTTAAATCCCTTACTAAATTTGGCCTTTGGCTGGTGAGGAGATGTTGAGGCCGACCGGAAGACTCAGTTGAGGTCGGCAGCTGTTGGGGGAGGGTAGAATTTAATTCACCCCCCTTGTCTCTTACAATTTATTCCTACAATGATGAAACATAAAATAATTATAGACTAAGTTATAGAATGCGATAAAATAGATAAAAACTCAAGTAATGATGCATGCACTTATTTAATGACCTAATGTGATTACTAACAAACATACTATGTTAGAATTGAAGTACTTAGGTGTAACAATAGTCCATTAAAATGAACTCATCAACACGGATATCGCAAACTACCTTGCCACAGGCAAGATTTCCGCGAACCTTTCCAAGGACTAGAAACTCAAATTCACTACAGAGGCCAAATTTTACCTTTAGGATGACCCACTGCTCTTCTGCATTGGAGAGGATCAGATTATTCGAAGATGCATCCCAAATTCTGAGATCCCTAGTGTGTTATCTTTTTGCCACAATGATGCTTGTGGTGGTCATTTCCCGGGACAAAACCGTCACAAAAATTTTGCAGTCAAGATTTTTCTGGCCAACTATTTTCAGAGATACACACGAATATGCCCAACACTGCAAACCAAGCTAGTCAGTCGGTTCTATGACTAGGAGGGACATGATGCCACTCCAGCCCATCGTGGTCGTAGAAGTGTTCGACATCTAGGGCATCGATTTTTTGGGCCCTTTTCCAAACTTGTATGGCTTCGAGTACATATTACTAGCCATTGACTATGTCTCGAAGTGGGTCGAGGCCATCTCAGTGAGACGGGCTGATCATATGACCGTCATTTCCTTCGTACGGCAGTACATCTTCATGAGATTCAGAATACCCCGCGCTCTGATTAGTGACGGGGGAAGCCACTTCATGCACGCCCATTTCAGCTCATTATGAAACAAATACGGGGTACATCACCATATAGCTAGCCCATATCATCCGCAGACCAATGGGCAGGCTGGAGTATCTAGCCATCAGATCAAGCTGATTCTCCAGAAAACGGTTAGACCAGACAGGAAGGATTGGTCCAACAAATTAGTTTATGTACTTTGGGCATATGGGACCGCGTACAAGGCCCCACTCAGAATGTCACCATATCGTATGGTATATGGCAAGGCCTGTCACCTTCCTGTAGAGTTGGAACACTGCGCCTTTTTGGCAGTGTGAAAATGTAACCTTGACCTCGATGCAGGAGGTCAACAATGGAAAATCTAGCTCAGCGAATTAGAAGAGATCCGGCGGGAGGCCTATGAGAACACATTGATATACAAGGACAAGACCAAGGCCTTTCATGACCACCACATTCCTAGAAAAACATTCATGCCAAACCAACAAGTCTGGTTATTTGATTCATGATTAAAACTTTTCACAGGGAAGCTCAAGTCCAAGTGGACTAGCCCATATGTTGTGATTCACCCATATCCTAAAGCGGCAGTACAGATCAGGGACCCAAAATCTTGGCATATATCTATGGTAAATGGCCAGTGCCTCAAGCCATTTTTGGCCTAGGAACCTCCTCCACTTGACGAGATTGTTCATCTTATTGAGGACGTGTGATTGAATTCTCGTCCAGCTGGAGGCATTAAACTCAACACGTATAGATAGCAACTATCCCACATTCCACCATCATCTATACATAACCATTTTTATACATAGCGTATTTTTCCTTTTAGCATATTTTCTTTCTGCATATTGCATACTGACAGGTTGGTCGGTGTTGAATAAAATTTCAGGAGTAATTACAGGTGATTTCTACCCATTCTCTCCCTGCTGCATTTATTTTCTTTTATATTCATACATGAGGACATGTAAGAACTTAGGCCTTGGGGGGTAGATACAACAAAACTAAAAATTTTTATGCCAACATTTAGGAAAACCTCGGAGCTACATGTCAAACATACTTTAGGACCCAAAATAATAGAACAACCAACTCCACCTCCAATGCTCGCATTGGAGCTAGAAATCGTCCGCAACAACCATTTCCGACTCACCCGCTCACCTCTTGTTCTAAATTTACGGTCAAGGTGAATGTAACCCTATACGGGAATTTCATGAAGTACAAATTATATGAGGTCACTTCTTTATAGCATATATAGATATTGCATTCATGAATAAGATTATTTTAAGAGAATGCATTAGGGATTTTATCCTCTAGTTGATTCCTATAATCTGGAATCCAGTACAACTTTTCACAGACACGTAGAATTTCCAATGGATTCACGGTGAAGGCTAATAAATGTCTTTAGTCTGTTGAGAAGAAGCAGTGCTTCTTTTCCTGAACTCCTGGACAGTGTTTTGGGAGTCAGGCAGATTTTGCTCCAAAAATCCACCAAATAGTGAGAGATGAGAGTAGAGTGTACTAGTGCTCTAAGATTACTACAAGGAATCCAGAGTCCAAGATAATTAGGTGATGATACTATGAGATTAGACAGTTTTCACTCTCGGTTCTTGCATATACATTTTGTGTGAATTTTGAGAGGCACCAAATAAGGCAAATACACGGAGAGTGAGTTTTCATAAAACTAGGGCTAAGGTGGATGGTTACAACCATTCTTTTCAGAATCCTTAGCTAAAGGAGGGTACTGATGTCAAGGTCAAACATACACCATCGTATCGGTCTCTCCCGGTGCTGTGAGTAGGCACTTCCACCAAATAAGCCACCCAATGTCTCTTGAGTACCACCAATCCCTAATAGTGCCTCCTCAATAAAGTTCATGGATGTGTGCTAGTTGTGTTGTGTTAAGAAAAAAAAGAAAAAAAAAATTTACATAGAAAAAAAATAAAAAAAATGACGAAAAGAAAGAAAAATTGAAAAAAATTAGAAAAGAAGAAAAAGCAAAGAAAGAGTGTGCGAATATTTAGTGTTTATCTCAGTAGCATTGAGGCAATACCACCGAATAAATTTGAGATCCACCAAATATGGCCTTAACCCACTTTTCTTGTGCTACTGACCGCCTAAATACTGGCTGAGGAATTCTGACTTAGTGTTAAGGCTATGGGAACTCAACTAAAGTGTTAATGCCAAGTGAGACCACCAAATACAGGTCATATTTGTGAATCTGGTGAGATTGTGAGCTCCAATAAAAAGAAAGAAAAGAAAAGAAAAAGAGTAATAGAGAATGAATACAAGGGAATCAAAAGAGAGCATAGTTTTTCTCGTCTTTCTCTGAGTTAAGTTACTTAGTAATCTGGGAATCTAGATTCTATAGCACTAATCTCTATGTAGCACCAGTCGAGAGTGAGCCACCAAATATATAATCTTTCCCCTCAGAGATTCTCTACCTAAGCCTAAAGCCGGGGTGAAATTCATAGAATATCTTGAATACCCCGAGGGAAGAAGTCTGCCTATCCTTTTAGAATTTTTACTAAGGTCAAGTATAGGCTTTAGAGGTGTATCAGTTTTTCACTCGAATCCGTCGCAAAAGCTACATAACTACACTTTCATGATTGTCCAGATTTCTAGAGCATAGGATGAAAGCAAAAAGGAGAAAAATTCCTATGCATACACTTGATAAAATAATCAATCCCTTAGGGACCCTTGCTGTGAATAATTTAGTCTTGCATTTGCTACGGACTAGCAAGATTTAGGCATGGGGGTATGATTGCGCAGTAATCATAGGTCTTAATTGACCTAAATTACGCTAGGACTCAGCATAAGCTAGGATAATTCATGCATGCATAAGTACTATCTGCATCTTTACTGCTTTCTTTTAGCTATGTATTAAATAATGTTATAATGTGCTGAGTAGGTGCATTATGTGAATTATAGGTCATAAGCTGGATCTGAAGTTGGATTAAGAATAATGGGTGTTGCAGCAGAGTTGGAGCTGAACACTTAGATTAGATATAGTAGATAATAATGTAAGGGAGTTAAGGTATGCTACTCTATTAACTAGGAATAAAGCAGTAAAATGTGAAGAACTTAGGTTCATCCTAGCCCTAAGATAGCTTAGACACTTCCCCAAGCCTTAGCCACACTTAGATTAGGTCATTGCACCATAGGAAACCTTAAAGCCCTAATTCCAACCTTTAACTTGACGTCCAGATGAGTTATAGGACGTTCAGAACCCTTAGCCAACTCCCACACACCTTAAGCCCACTTCTGTAGTGTTATTGGACATCCAGACACTTGGTCAGATGTCCAGTTTATGCAGAATACCCAAAATAGAACCCAAAATCCCTCCTGACTCTGATTGGACGTCTAGACAACAAATCTGGACTTCTAATTTTTCACTATAAGACATCTGACACTTTTATTGGATGTCTGGAACTACTTTCCAGTTCCAGTTTTGAGATTCAAGCCGTGATATTGGATCTCTAGGCCCCTAAACCCAATTCCAACCACATAGGAACCTAAATTAAGGTGCCCTAACCCTAGTACATCACCTCTAGACCTCCCTAAGGACCTAATTAGGTCCTCACTAAACATAATTGACTTGGATCTTAGTCAATCCTATCAGCCTATTCAATTGGACTCATTGAGTCTAATTGAGCCCTGATCCCAGCACACACTAACTAATTGGACTCAGTGAGAGTCCAATTGACCTATACCTGACTTAATTGAGTTATTTTACTCTCAATTAAGTTTTCACACACCCAATTAAACTTGTATTAAGTTTAATTGCACTTTACCTTAGTGAATTAGGGTTTACAACCCTAATTTGTGACCTACCTTGAGCTAAACCCACTAGAACCTAACCTAATCAACCTAGCCACCTAAGTTTTGACCAACACACACCCACACACACCCACACACACCATCCACACGAAAATACCTAGCCTAGAGTTCTCTAGAACTCTCTACCATGTGTTGTTGGCTTCGTTGCTAAAATTAACAACCAAGAGCCATTCAATTTTTAGATCCACATTTGGTGGATCTAAAAGCCACCATCCATCCTCTCTCTCTCACTCTCCCACGAGCTCCCACCATAGGCCTCTCTAGAGAATTCCATAATTCACTAGAGAGCTTCCCTTAGGTCTATAAAAAAACCGAATGGGTGTCCATTTGCACCCATCCCATTCTTGGCACTCATCCATTTTGGTTAGCTACATCTCCACCTCCACTCTACCTCCACGAGGAGCACCACCATGGAAGCCACCATCTCCACACCAAGGTGCTGGATCACCTCTCCAACTTCACTCTAAGGGCTGACCTAAGCACCATTGGCTGCCCCTCATCCTCTCAACCACTCAAAGGCCATCGGATCCCACCTCCGAATGCCCTTCTTTTCTGCTAGATTAGTAGCTTAGCTCTTCATAGTTTTACTGCTTTCATTTACTGCTTAGTAGTGTAGCTCTTATTCTTCCCCAATGATGCATGCAAAATCCCCCCATAGATTCCTGTATGCGATCATTTTCTGCTAGCTAGAATGTTATTTTTCAAGCTTTCCTTTACAAGCTTTCCTCTACATTCCATGTTGGAAACACTCTCTTGAATGAATGAAAGAAATTTTTCTATATATATATGTCTATGTGTTGAGAATCACCATGAGCTTATTGCAATATATTTTGTGTGATTAAAGTTGCCTATTTTTAATTCCTTATATTCTTACAACTAAGCATGTCGTACTTAAATACGTAATAATTATAAATCGCCATGCGACTTGTAAATAAGTAGAGCGATAAAAGATCGATTTCAGATTTGAACAAACGCCTCCCAGAGACGAACGACCGGGACTCAAAGTCTCATTATCTTTTTATAAATATTTTTTGTTGGATTGTATTGCGCACTATACTACAACACCTTTTCTTATCAAATACGTGCTCTACGACTACCAAATAATAGGGCAAGTCAGTGCTCAAATATAATCGAATAATGCAGAGAATAGTGGTGAATTGCACGTTGCTCCCCATCAACGATGCCAAAATGTTAATAGAGCGAGATCAATGTTTATAAATGCTGTGTTGTTGTATAGCCAAAATCACTTTGAAAATAAATAAAATTTAGTACTCGAATTTGAAGTCCGAGGTAGAACACAGGGACCAAATAAGAATTCACACAATAATCTCAATAGATAATATGAATGAGCACAATTAATTACTGAAAAACTAATATACAATGTATAGCATGAGTATATGAAGAGATAAAAAGAATTCTAGACAAATTAGTGGTGATATGGATCACCAATTATTAGCCTAACACATATATAATATTTACTGAATCAAATGAAGGAGCAGATAAATAGAATCTGTGCGTTGCTGTTGGACGGGAACCCTTGCCTGAGTGGACGTTGGAGATGGAGTAGATGAGGGCGTTTGGTGTCGTTGGTGGTTGGATTTGAAGTATAGAGAGAGAAGAAGAGAGTAGGGGAGATGAGGAAACTAAAGGACCTAATCTAAGGATGAAAGGGAAAATATCCCCACGCCAGTGTGGTGGCCGAATGTGGGGAAGACAAACCTCTGAAGGGAGAGACAACGGTGAAGAAGGGCCTAGGGCACCTCTGATGTGGTTGTCGAGAGGCGGAGGAAGTCAGGGAGGAAGAAGATACTCCCAATTTCGTCTTTGGGAGGTCGTGGGATGATGGGGGAGGAGCTTGTTGGAGCTAAGTTGGAGGAGGTCGGAGGTAGGGTACGGAAGAGGGTTTTGTGGCCAAATCCTAGCTGGGGAAGTTTGACTTGATTTGGGGTTGCTTTCATAGGGCTCAAGAGGTCGATTTGAGCTTGGAAGCTTGCTTAGGAAATGTCACCAGAGATGGAAGTTTTAAGGTACCCTAATCTCTCATGCATTCGCATGAGAGATTGGGAAGGTTTTTAGACTCATGACCAGATTCATTGGAGAGAGAACTCGAGGAATCTCCTTTCCAATTTTTGAAGGGATTGAGCAAGAAATCAGGGAGATCTTCCCATTTGAAGGTCGCCAAAGTTGTAGGAATAGGATTTTCATGCTATGGGAACCTATTTGTGAAGAAGACGACAAGGTTGGCAGGCTATTTGTAGGAGAATTCAAAAGTTAAGGGTCTAAATGAGATAGAAAGAGTCTGACTGGACCAAAATGCAATCTTGGCTAAGGTGATCTCAGATTGGGCCCAAATTTTGGTACAAACCTAATTTAGACATAAGAAATCCAATGGTGATGTTGGATTTTGGTTTTGACTAATTTTGACTTGGTAATTTATGTAAAAACCCAAATTAAGGCAAATGTCAGTCTGAGACTCTATATTGGTTCAAGATGGGTTCTAATGATAAAAATCAAGGTATCAAACCAAAGAGAATATTTTTCTCTAAATTTTAGAGGGCTTAGCTGAAATTTATCTTTACCAGAACCTTAGTTAATTAAGCAGGTCAGTTTCTATGTTTTCAGAAGTCATTTAATTCTCAAAATATGCAAAATCCCTTCTCTGTCTGTTCTAACTGACTTGTTAGCCTTTTAGGACCATTTGACCCTTAATTAACCCCTGAGAAAACCCATGGTTATTTTGCATTCATGATATGATGGTAAATTACAGTTTTTGCCTTGGTTCCTACTTTTCCCTCAAAATGATTATGTAGTGACTTAGGGTTCTCTAGTGGTTATGTAGGAGCATTTAATGACTTAATCAAATCAAATTGAGCTAGTTATGGCTCATGATGGTGTTCCCATCAATCAGCGTGAAAAACAAATAGAATTTGTAACTCAAAATCAGAAATGAAGTCTGAGGTCAAACATAGGGAGTAAATAGGAATTCACACAATAATCGCAATAATGTAAATGAGCACAATAATTTAAACCACAAAATGATATTCAATAAATAGTAATCTATCACATCAGATATTCAATGAATTCTCATGTATTTTGAGGTAATAAAAAGATAGCGAAGCTAAAATAATGGTGTTTTAAATCACCTATTATTCTCTAAGCATATATATCAAGCATTCAATGTAAATATCTCAATAGTAATTCTAAAGTATCAAGCCTCGAATCAGTCATTGGGTCTGATGACTAGACGACTTAACCGATAAGTGCTACAGTGCTTGTCTATCACTATTCTTCTTTTCTTTCTCTATTCCCTTCTTCTGGCCTACTCAATCCCTTCTCCTTTTTCTTCTTGTCTTTAACCTCTTCTCTTCTTTCTCTGTAGGCCTTCTTCCTTTCCTTCTCTTTTGCAAAGGCTTCCTTCTCTTCATCCTTCACACACAAAGGAAGGCCATCTCAGATTTGGCTAAGTGTTGCATAGGATAAAACCCTCCCTTGCCCCATGCTCTCTTTCTTTCTCTCTTCCTCTTAGGTTCTGCCCTCCCAGGGCCAGTCAGGTAGTCGGGTATACGGATCAAGCGTACTTAGGACCAGGCTCATCGGCGTGGGTGATGAGAGAGGAGTGCTTAGGTTAGGTAGGTTATAGGATCGGCCAGACTTGCGTGTAAGGTGTCGTGGGTGAGGTGCATGAGGGGTGGGTGCAGGGACCTCACCTCCTATGCTTGCTGATGCGATAAAGCATGGAGAGAAAAATAATTTGTCGCTGCATCTCTTCACTCATTTCTGGGGTGGGACTAAAGTCCCACCCTTTCTTCATGTGCACTATGCTGAAGCCTCTCCGTCTGATTGCACCTACTGCTGGGGGTATTCCCTCCAATTGGAGTCCTGAGTGCATTCCTTGAGCAAAGACACAACACCTGGGACTTCATGTGGGGCTCGCAATGCCTTGAGCAAGGCTTCAAGCTTCGCTCGAAGCTTCGTCAATGCTGGCGATGACCTGCTACCTGAAAACCAAGAATAAGGTCTCTCAACTGTGTTAAAGCACTCAGAAAGCATCATTGGATGATGACAAATGTAACTGTAGTGGTGTGGAGGTGATTGTCGGAGTGAGGAGGTCTGACGACCTCAGACTGTTGGTACGGAGGGCGTGGTGTTCTGCAGAGGGTTTGGGTGGATGGGAAGGCAAATAGGGAAAGGGTTTTGGTAGGGACTGTTGCGGCAAAGGCCGTGAGGTGGTTGGCAAGTTGATTGGTGGTTTATGGAGGTGGGATGGACTTACTGGAGGAGTGGTCGGAGACAAGGAAGACGGAGGTGAGGGTCGGCGTCGAGGGCTATTTTTGAAGTTTTTGGGTACGAAAATAAACCTAAGAGCTAAACTAACTAATATAACCTAATCTAAACACACGAAAGGGAGGGAACGACACCGACGTTGGGGAAGATGACACTCTGTTGATGAGGATGGCAACGTTGACGGAGATAGAGGGGTTCCTGCTGGTACGGCCAAGAGCGGATGAGAGAGAGAAAGGGAATCCGTTCACTGGTATTGTGGATAGACGGCGGAGGTCAGGAAGAGTCATCGGAGCTTGTGGAGCTTTGCAGCTGGAAGAGGAAGGAGGAAAAGGGGGTTTCACAGCTAGAATCAAGCTTGAGAGTTCGACCGAGCCCTGGGCATGCTTATATAGGGCTCAGGAGGTCGATTTGTGCTTGGAAGCCAAGCTTCCAAGCTAGGAATGTTCACTGGAGTAGGAGACCCATCTCTTTGAAGGATTGACATGAGAGATTGGGTGAAGTCTGGAGCTTGGGAATTGGCACAAAAGGAAGGGAATTCCTTGACAAACTTCCCTCTCAAATTTCAAAGGGATTTGTTAAGGAATCAAGGAGAACTTGCCAATTTTAGGTTGTCAGAGTTTGTAGGAATAGGATTCATGGCAGTAGGGACCTTTTTGTGAAGATGATGAAAAAGTTAGGGGGCCATTTGCAAGGAATTCAAAAAGCTAAGGGTCTGAATGAGATAAAAAGAGTCTGATTGGACCAAAATGCAAACCTGGTCAAGATGATCTGAGATTGGACCCAAATTTTGGTACAGACCTAATTTAGACCCAAAAAATCCAAAAGCGAAGTTAGATTTAAGTTTTGACCTCATTTGTCTAGGTAATTTATGCAAAAACCTAGGGCAAATGTCTCTCTAGGACTATTTTGGGTCAAGATGGGTTTTGATGGTCAAATTGAAGGTACCAGACCCTGGAGAATATTTTTCTATGAATTTTAGAGGGTTTAGATGCATTTTAGCCTAACCAGAACCTCAGTTAGTTAAGGAGGTCCATTTTTAGGGTTTTAGAAGTCATTTAATTCTCAAAACATGCAAAAATCCTTTTCTATTTGTATTAACCCACTTGTTGGATATTTCAAACCATTTGACACTTAATTACCCCCTGGGAAAGTCTGTGGTTGTTCTGCATTGAAGATATAACGATAAAATTGTAGTTTTAACCCTATTTTTCTATCTTTCCCTAAAAATAATTATGCAATGAATTAAGGCTCTCTAGTAGTTATGTAGGAGCATTTATTCCTTGGTAATGAGTAAATTGAGTTAGTTATGGCCCATGATGGTGTTCCCATCATGTACCTATTCCGCATTGGTGCTAATTAAATCGTTAGAAGATGTGTTCTTGAATCAGAGATTAATGGAATTTTGTCCTTCTACCATGACCAAGCCTGTGGTGGCCATTTCTCTAAACACAAAATCGTAGCAAAAGTCCTCCAATGCGGATTCTATTGGGCCACGATTTTCAAAGATGCACATGACTATTGTAAGGCATGCACTCGTTGCAAGACCTTAGGCAACATGAGCCACCGAGACATGATGCCTTTATAGCCGATTCTCATGTGTGAAATCTTCAACATTTGGGGGATTGATTTCATGGGTCCCTTCCCAAAATCCGATGGTTTTGAGCACATTCTCTTAGCTGTGGACTACATGTCTAAATAGATTAAAGCCATCCTAACCAGAACCAATGATCATAAAGTCATCATAAAATTCATTCATCAACACATCTTTTCTCGGTTTGGTGTTCCACTAGCTATCATCTTTGATGGAGGGGCCCACTTTGCGCATGTGCACTTCCAGTCCCTTATGAAAAGGTATGTGGTGTCGCATCGTATTTTGACTCCTTATCACCCCTAGACAAATGGATTGGCTGAGCTATTCAACTGGGAAATCAAGAAGATCCTTCAAGTTACTATTCGACCTGATAGGAAAGATTGGTCTGCTACCTTCCCAGAGCCTTATGGGCCTATAGGACCACTCATAAGATCCAATTAGGAATGTCTCCCTTCAAACTCATTTACGGGAAGGCATGCCACCTACTGGTAGAAATGGGGCACAAAGCTTACTAGGAAGTGCAGAAGTGCAATATGGATCTCATGGAGGCTGGAATCGACAACTGGTTGCAAATGAGCGAGATCAAGAAACTGCGTAGTGACCCGTACGAGAACTCGTGAATCTACAAAGGGCAAGGTAAAGCCCTCCATGATAAGCCTATTTTGCGAAAAATTTTCCATCCTGGTCAAAAAGTACTATTCTTTGATGCCAAACTCAAGCTCTTCCTAGGAAAACTCAGATTAAAATGGATTGGTCCATTCCTCGTGAAAAGAGTGTTTGGAAATGGAGCCGTTGAAATCAGTGAACTCAGCCACAACTTAGAACATTTTTTCATGAATGGATAGAGACTCAAACCATTCTTCGAACTCATAGACTAAAATTTGGCTGAAGTATCTTTTGATCTCCAATCTCCTTAAGCTTCATTGTGCCTAGCTGATGGCGTAAATCTTAGCGCTTAACGGGAGGCAACTCGTCATCTTTAAAAACCCTGAAACCTTTGTAACCTACTTCTTTGCTAAAATCATATTGAACTTTAGGGTTCGTCCATTAGATCAACCGACTCCACCTTTGATACTTGTATTAGAGCTACAAATCATCTGCAACAGTCATTCCGACCTGTTCACCACCCACCTGTTCTAATGTACGAACTGAGCGAAACTCGAACCCACCTATTTATAATGAGGGCATTGTAATTCTTAGGCATGGAGGGGTATTAAAGTGAAAAATGCTATGAAAATCAATGCATGGAAGGATTTCATCTGAAAAAAAAGGGAGAAAAGAGGATAGGAGAGGTTAATTTGAGTTGAATGAAAAACAATTGAGGAGGAGAAGAGAAGAAATGAAAAAGAGAAAAAAAGGAGCAATAAAAAAGAAAGTAAAAGAAATAGTCCCTTGAAATTGAGTATGGAACTTACCTAACTCCTAAGTAGGATCGAATGATGAATTAAGACCTGGAAGGTTGAAACTTAAGAGATTAGCGACGAGTACCGACCTTAGGCCTCTTGGGCATATTTTTAGGGTTTAAACACTCACGTATTCATTAAGATCCAGATTAATCCTCAAGAGGTTGAGGAAAGTGCGAACCTGATGTAGTAGGTCAAAGTCTTAGGGATTATTCATCCTCATTGCCTGCACTTTGGTTTGCAGGACTTGGTAACCTAAGCACCCAAAATCACACACCAGTTTGGTTCAGTGTGCTTAATAATGAAATCATGCCAAAAGTGTTCTATTCTGAAAAGATGTCTTAAAGATCTAGCTTAGGAGCAGCTGGAAGACACAAGATGATTAGATGAGCTCTCGATGGGAAGAGGTGGGAAATTCCCCTCGAAGATGCGTAATAACATACTGTCTCCTCGGTGCTTGTCTCTTAGGATATCTAAATATGCTATCAGGGGCACGTAAGCACCATATGCTGGTTCAGGTGTCATGGGTAGGATTCTCCAAAAATGTCGATTGTCAGGGCCTGAATTTAGCTATAGAACGTTAAGAGAAGCACTATCCTGAAGTGTCGAAAGCCAGGGTTTTTGGGTTGCCATGGGCGATGTTATCCCGAAACATCGAAAGATAGGGACTCTTCAAGGATTGATGGTAGGGACAAAGAATCTGATATAAACCATGTTTAGGGCTAATCCGAGACTGGATTTTGGGAGAAATAAAAAAAGAAAAGAGTGAAAACTCTCCAAATGAAAAAATCTTTATCTCTCTCTCTTACAAAAATGCACTAGCAAACTGAACCTGGACATGTTACCTCTATGCACAGGCGCTTTAACCGCTAGGGTCAACAAACCTCTTGCCAATTTTTGTGGGCCTTAGAAACCTTCACGGCAGACTTAGGATGAGGCTAGTTAGGTCTGGATCTTGGTTTGTACTTGAGTACCTCTAGGCCTATTGTTCGTATTTTGATTTGATCTCTAGAGATGTGACTTAGTAGCACATCTTGATGGTGACATCTAATGACTCTACATCTAAGGATGATAATTCCATCAACCGGGGTTAGTCTTGGGGATATATGTGTGTTAATGATATAACATAATGGGCTTGGGAGCATTGCATGCATGACAAATTAAAATTGCTTATAGTCAATGTTTAATGGCCATATGTACAAGTGCATATTGAAACAGGCCTCAAATGAGCAATTAGACTGCACAGATGGATTCAGATCAATGAATCAAGTCCATCGGACTCGAAATCACTCAAATCTGACATCCGAAGCTCCCTCAATTGGCCCAAGAAGTTCTGTCCGTTGATCATCAGATCAACAACCCACAAGTAGGCACGTCACCACATCCACCATGCCCCTCATCTGCGTAGCCTCACAAAGCAGTGCTTTAAGCTGCCTGATCCTTCGATCGGATGGCTGAGCACTTACGATCGCCCGCACCCTCTCTTTAGCACACCCACACCACACAATCCCAGCCGCACATCTCCCATTTAACAGCTGAGGAGCACCAACCAAAACTTCCGCACTGCGACAAACCAACGCATGCTGTGTGACCGGTCGATCTTTCACTTTTAAGTCGTTTGTAGTTTAATGTGGTGGAAAAATCGACTAATCAATTTTTAATAAGAAATAACCACTCGCAGAGGAGCGGGTCGTATCCACAGGGAGGCAATAACGTATTAAAATTTGCGCCACTTAAAAATGTTTGTTCGTAGTCAATTTGGACAAGAACCAAGCCAAGATTGCCTTTAGATTAAGGTTTAAGCAAGAAACAATGCTGAAATGGCAATTATGAGAAACTACAGGATATTTTCCGCAATGCAGAGTGAATAGAATATGATTAAAATGTGGCAACGGCAGAAAATGTAAATTTTAATTAACGTTTTACTGTAGCAAAACAGGGGAATTTTTCCCCGTTGTCTTGCGCGACGAGGAGCCGATGGTCGGGCGTGGGAAGCTCGGAGGAGGTCCCTTGGATCAAGGGCTTCGAATCGGTGGTGGTGGCGACTCGCGCGGCGGTCGGAGGTGGCCGGACAAGCTCCGGCGGAGGTGCTGCAGCGGGCAGCTTGCGCAGCCTGTTGGCGTGAAGTCCGCCGCCTGCAGTTGCTGCGGGGGTGGCTGCTGCGGCTGGCGTGTGCGGCTGGCGTGCGCGGTGGTCAGTTGGGCGGTCTGCAGGCGGTTGTACGTGGGTGCGCGGAGGGTCTGCAGGAGGGCGCGCGGTTGTGCGTTAGCGGTGGTCTGCAGGAGGGCGCTTGCGCGGTGGTCTGCAGGCGGTTGGCGTGTGCAGTGGAAGCTGGCGTGGGCGGAGGGTCTGCAGGAGGGCGCTGGCACGGTTGTGCGTGGGCGGTGGTCTGCAGGAGGGCGCTGGCGCGGTGGTCTGCAGGCGGTTGGCGTGTGTGGTGGAAGCTGCAGGCGGCTATTGGAGGATGCTGCAGGCTGGTCTGCAGGCGTTGGAGGAGAGCGCGGGCTGATCTGCAGGCGTGCGCAGGTCTGCAGCCGGTGAGCGGTGGAGGGTGCAGGCGGTCTGGTGGCCGGTTGGAGAGTGCAGGCTGAGGAAGTGGAGGTGAGTGGGTAACTTCAGACATCAGGGAAATTTCCCAAACGTCTTAAGTTACTGAGAGGGTGGCTGATCAGTAGCTCGGTGGTGGTGGTCTGCGACGACGGCGAGGGAGTTGCACGCTAAGGTGCTCACGGTAATGCAGGCGAGCTCCGGATGGCGGTGTGGCCTGTCACACCACACGCCCACGGTGGTGGAGACTCGCCGCCACGGTAGAGGCCGGCAGTGTGGAGTGGAAGAGAGAGGTTCTCTCTGCACAGTGGTGGGTCGGTGGCGGAGGCCTCCCGAGCTCGGCTGCCTCCCTGCTTCTTTTGTAGTGGCCTGAACAAGTTTGAAATCAGCCGCCGACCAGATCCACCACATCCGCTCTCCCTTGAATGGCTTCATCACTGCAGCAGCCGGGCATTGGAGCGGCAGACAGCCGTTTTGAAAGAAGAAGAATAAAGAAAATATTATTAAAATATTAGGGTTATTTATATACAGACCCTCAACTTCTATGTTAATAAAAACAATATACCTAATTGATTATCTAATTAGATGAATGCTATTCTAAGCTAATTCTAAATGCACTTAAGATATGAATGCAATGTATGGATTATGTAATTAGATTAAAACTATCAATTAATCTATTTACATCCTAATTTATACTAAATAAATGTTAGAATTAATCTAATGTATAGGCACTTAAATACTTAAATAGCCCACAACTATGGGCTAATCAAATACCCCCATGCCTAGTTTTTGCTAGTCCCTAGCAAAATTAAACGAAACCTAGCACTCCAAGTAGACTAGTCAACTCACTTAGTCTTCCTTTAGAAGCATATTAAGTTCAGGCTCTAGATCCAAGGTTCCTAAGTAGTTGCTAAGTTACAGACTAGGTCGGCTAAAGACGAGTTGCAAGCACAAGTTTCCCTGATTTCTGACTCTACGCTAAAGTTTATTGATCCCTGAGATTAAAGCATCCGTGCTTGTGCATTGGTCCGAGTTATTTGAGTTAAAGGAAAATTTTTTTATATATACACCCCTTTTTTTTTTTTTTTGTTTGTTTGATTCTTCTAAGTCTAACCTCAGATCAGCTATCAACACGGTCTGTGTCGAATTCATTGTCCCCATTACCATACCTCGAAGGGTGCCGGGCTTTCGATGCTTCGAGATAGCACCGCCCATAACGACCCCAAGAACTCCTGGCAATCGACACTTCGGGATAGTATCGCCCATGGATTTCTTAAGCGAATTCAGGCCTATGGCAATCAGCACTTCGAGATAGGGCCGCCCATGGTACCTGAACCGCGCAATGCGCTTACATGCCCCCAGTAGGATGGATATCCTAAGAGACAAGCGCCGAGGAGGTAATATGTTATCATTGCATCCTCAAGGTGAGTATATACTCGACCTCTCCTGCAGCGGGAACTCGTCCAATCAAAATGTGTTTTCAAGCCTCTCTTAAGTCAAAACAAAGAGAACCAAATCTCTTTTCAGAAATTAAGTTAATTACCAGACCAAGTGTGAAAAATTTGGATGCTTGGGTTACAAGGACCCGTAAACCAAAGGGTAGAATAAGACTCCAGGTACTACCCCACCTTTTAACTCAAACCCTAGCTTCCCTTCCTCAACCTCTTGAAGAATGGTCCGCAACTTAACTCCTACTTAAGTTTTTAAGTCCACAAAGGACCCTAAAGGTCTAAAGCTAGTAGCTTATTTACCTTCTAAAGTTTGACCCTAGAATTAATTTAGTCTACGCTAGAGTTCTGATTTGCTTAAGAATGCATGACTTAGCCAGTTAAGCTCAAAACTTTTTTTTTTTTTATATGTACAAATGTATGCAATTATGCTATGTATATCCCCTAGTACACCCCCCATGCCTAAAATATGTAATGTCCTCATTGCATAGAAGGATATTACCTGGGTCAAAGCTAGGCTGAATAGCCAAAGAACCTGCAAATCAGGTTCAAGAATTGCAGAAATAGGCCCTAAAAATGAGCAAAGCAAAGTTGGCCTAGAAAATAGGTAACCTAGGATGTTGGCGAGCTGATGATGAATCCCGATAGCAAATGCTCGCCCAACTAAAATGGGAATGAAATCTTCCTAGGTCACCAGAAGAGGTTCTAAAGGATAAACAGTTAAAATAACCTCCAAAGGGGTAGGGGTAGGATGACAAGGATCCTCCAAAAAGAATGGGGAAGGAATGGTATAGAGATAAACCCCCAAGGTAATGGACTGACTAAAGAAATCATCAATCCATACCCGATACTCCATTACAGAAAATATTGGTCTGTTAAGCCCCCTAGTCAGAACAAAAATGAGCAATTCTCTAAGGCAAGGATCGTCTAGGGTGTCCAAGTTATGAGGTTGTGGGATGGCCATAAGATCTAGGTTGGGTTTAATCAGCTTGGTGTCCATCCCAAACACTCTTTCTAAATCCTCAATTTCATCCCAAGCATTCCTTGCACCATCACGTGGATCTTCCTGCTCTTCATCAGAAGTCACAATTTCGCTTTCAGATATAGGCGAATCAGAGGGTGACTTCGAAGTGAATGAAGGCAAGTTGGAAGCAACAGATCTAGGGATTATCCTATCAATGTCATCCCCGGGTTTTTGTTCTTTACTCAAATCTTCCCCGGAGTCTATATGTGAATCCACATAAATCTTAGAAATTGCTTCCAAATTTTCCGTCATTTTATCATGAGGAGAAATATCATCAATGGGTGTGCCAAGGAAACCTAATTTGGTCAAATTTGTGACATCCTCAGGGGCTAACTCTTCAAATAAGACATAATCACCCTTAGTGTCACTCCAAATCTTGAATGTAGGTTCCTCATATAATTCATCTTCCTCCTCATCACACAATTCATCATGTACCCGAGGTCTAGAATCATTTAATATCTCAGCAGATCCCCTAGGGTGCTCTATCTGAGGTAAATTATTTACATTGGTTACATCAGAATCCTCAGATAGGTCAATTTCTTTAGGGTTAGGTTCCCTAAGGGTGGGTTTGAGTTCCATATCGTGATCAGAAGGGAGGGTAGGATTAACAACTTGACTTTGACCCACTTCATCAAATGTCACGAAAATACTATCATCTGGGTCGAGGTCTTCCAATGGTACCATCATTCCCTTCTTTTGACTCCAATATAAATCAGGTGGATACTCAACCTTATCATCATCTTCCTCGGGTTGCCACCTTTCTTCATCCAATGCATAGCTACTTCAATGTGTTTTTTCCTCCCACCTAAAGTGTAGATCTCTCAAGGAAGTGTCATCTAATGGGGAGGTTTCAAAATCGATCCTCGAAAAGTAGCTATTCTCCCCAGAATTTCCCTTAAACTTAAAGTGTAGCTTTCCCACGGGAGATGCATCTATTGTAGAGGGGTGTACGTCATCGTCAATGGGGCAGATTGGGTGGCTAATTTCATCTCTTTCTTGTTGGCCTGCTCTCAAAGATTCTCCTAACAATTCACTCATTTCATTTTGCATTTTCTGTATTTCCATCTTCAAAGAGGAGAGATCATTTCTATCATAAGAGAAGTCAGGCTCAGGCTTATAGTACCCAGGAGTGTTTGTCCAAGCATTATAAGTTTTCAGGGAGGGTGGGTTGGGTATTTCTTTGGTATGTGAGATATTGGGCAAAGCAAATCCCGCTCCTGAGTTCTGCTCACTAATTTGGGGCTTAACTAGGCCAATACTCCTATAATAGGAGTAAAACGGATCCCAATGATTGTCATTATGTCCATCAAGGAATGGACCATCTCGGTGTCTGGGATCGAAGGATGCAGAGTGGGGGTGAGGGTGTGGGCAAGATGTGAAAGGATGAAAATCAATGTGGTCCATTCTAACTCACACTTCAATCAAAATTCCCCAAGCAAGACACAATTCAAAAAGGACCTTTTAGGTCTTTTCCAATTTAGGCTTTTGATTTTAAGTCAGATTGCAGGTGACAATACAATTTGTTCAATCAATTTACGCGCCTATTGTCGACCTACGGCTCGCCTAAAAAGACCTAGTTGGAGCTTAGGTGTTCTTCCCTAAATCTCAAATGGTCAAGTAAATCCAAAGACGGAAGATCGAGGGATGCAAGTAGGCCTAAGCCTTCCTTTGAAGCTGTGCTTTCGCGGTGCTCCTCAACTACCCCCAAAAATCCGTGACAGGGTATCCCCCTCTTTGGATTTACAAAACCTTTGATCTCAAGTTCCGAACACTTCAAAATCCAACGAAAGGAGGGCTCTTGTCCTAGTATTTCCAAACCTAAGGAGTGTCTAGAAGCGTGCCGTGGTGCAAGTGAAATAAGTGTGCATACACAGTAAAAGATTTTGAACTTTGAATCGCACGCCAAGTTTGAAAATGAAATCCTTGGTTTTTAAAATGTCCTTCCTTTAATTAGTCCTTCTTCTAAAAAAAATGTGACCACTTGTTAGATTTATTCAGTACAGATTAGGTGGTCTTCGCATTAAATCCCAAATGCAATGCGTGATCAAAAATAGGATGCAAAGTAAGAGAATGCGTACCTTGCCTCCAGCGATCTTCGATGCAAAAATGCACGCAATGCAGAAAAGCAAATCTAGAGGCTGCTCATATAGACCTAAATGGTTCGTCCTAGGGCAGGCAGCTTCTAGCAGGCAGCTCATTTTTTTTCTTTTTCTATTTTTTTTAGAACTACTTATGCACAAGCAAATAAAAGAAATACTAAAAAAAAAAAAAAAACCTAAATCTAAAGAAAAGGGAATAGGCTCCCAAAAATTACCCAACACAGGTCCAAAACAAAATCGGGGAACAAACCCCTCAAAATTTGCCCCAGAACAAGGGTTTCAAACTAACTGTAATGAAAAATTAAGTCTTCAGTCTTAATTCTATTCTAATTAAATTAGCGATTAAATACAATGGTGTCCGTCGCGTCCTCGTCCTTCTCCTCTTTTCAAAATTGCTTGTCCACTTCTCGTCTGGCGACGTCAAGGGTCGCCTCTCACAGTGGCTGATTCTTGCACAAAATTTCTCGCACAGAAAAGAAAATAATAGATGGTCAAATCTCTGTGCTATTGACAAATAATCAAAATAAAATTAGGCGAAATTATTGCGTCTGTTGCCTCCCCGGCAACGGCGCCATTTGACCGGTCGATCTTTCACTTTTAAGTCGTTTGTAGTTTAATGTGGTGGAAAAATCGACTAATCAATTTCTAATAAGAAATAACCACTCACAGAGGAGCGGGTCGTATCCACAAGGAGGTAATAACGTATTAAAATTCGCGCCACTTAAAAATGTTTGTTCGTAGTCAATTTGGACAAGAACCAAGCCAAGATTGCCTTTAGATTAAGGTTTAAGCAAGAAACAATGCTGAAATGGCAATTATGAGAAACTACAGGATATTTTCCGCAATGCAGAGTGAATAGAATATGATTAAAATGTGGCAATGGCAGAAAATGTAAATTTTAATTAACGTTTTACTGTAGCAAAATAGGGGAATTTTTCCCCGTTGTCTTGCGCGACGAGGAGCCGATGGTCGGGCGCGGGAAGCTCGGAGGAGGTCCCTTGGATCAAGGGCTTCGAATCGGTGGTGGTGGCGAGTCGCGCGGCGGTCGGAGGTGGCCGGATGAGCTCCGGCGGAGGTGCTGCAGCCGGCAGCTTGTGCAGCTTGTTGGCGTGAAGTCCGCCGCCTGCTGCTGCTGCGAGGGTGGCTGCTGCGGCTGGCGTGTGCGGCTGGCGTGCGTGGTGGTCGGTTGGGCGGTATGCAGGCGGTTGTGCGTGGGTGCGCGGAGGGTCTGCAGGAGGGCGCGCGGTTGTGCGTGGGCGGTGGTCTGCAGGAGGGCGCTTGCGCGGTGGTCTGCAGGCGGTTGGCGTGTGCGGTGGAAGCTGGCGTGGGCGGAGGGTCTGCAGGAGGGCGCTGGCGCGGTTGTGCGTGGGCGGTGGTCTGCAGGAGGGCGCTGGCGCGGTGGTCTGCAGGCGGTTGGCGTGTGCGGTGGAAGCTGCAGGCGGCTGTTGGAGGATGTGCAGGCATTGGAGGAGAGCGCAGGCTGATCTGCAGGCGTGCGCAGGTCTGCAGCCGGTGAGCGGTGGAGGGTGCAGGCGGTCTGGTGGCCGGTTGGAGAGTGTAGGCTGAGGAAGTGGAGGTGAGCGGGTAACTTCAGACGTCTGGGAAATTTCCCAGACGTCTTAAGTTACTGAGAGGGTGGCTGATCAGTAGCTCGGTGGTGGTGGTCTGCGACGACGGAGAGGGAGTTGCACGCTAAGGTGCTCACGGTAATGCAGGCGAGCTCCGGATGGCGGTGTGGCCTGTCACTCCACACGCCCACGGTGGTGGAGACTTGCCGCCACGGTAGAGGCCGGCAATGTGGAGTGGAAGAGAGAGGTTCTCTCTGCACAGTGGTGGGTCGGTGGCGGAGGCCTCCCGAGCTCGGCTGCCTCCCTGCTTCTTTTGTAGTGGCCTGAACAAGTTTGAAATCAGCCGCCGACCAGATCCACCACATCCGCTCTCCCTTGAATGGCTTCATCACTGCAGCAGCCGGGCGTTGGAGCGGCAGACAGCCGTTCTGAAAGAAGAAGAATAAAGAAAATATTGTTAAAATATTAGGGTTATTTATATACAGACCCTCAAATTCTATGTTAATAAAAACAATATACCTAATTGATTATCTAATTAGATGAATGCTATTCTAAGCTAATTCTAAATGCACTTAAGATATGAATGCAATGTATGGATTATGTAATTAGATTAAAACTATCAATTAATCTATTTACATCCTAATTTATACTAAATAAATGTTAGAATTAATCTAATGTATAGGCACTTAAATACTTAAATAGCCCACAACTATGGGCTAATCACTGTGCGTTGGTCTACGCCTCACCCACGAGCAATGAGTGCCCGTTCAAGCGGCGGTGGGCCTCCAATTAGCAACAGGAGCACGTGCGGATGAAATTCAACCGCTGATGCGCAAGCCGACGGTGAGGATCGCGCCACGCGGCACAGCGAATGCGCACGGATGTGCCAGGGCAAGAATGTGCACGATCCACATTGCGTGCGCATGCGAAATCTCAACCATTCGATCTTCTATCGGACGGCTTACAGTGTCAACACATGGATCGCGGATGTGGCTCAAGAAGAACAAGAACGCGTGCGGGCTTGTACTGGCTAGAGGAGGGCTTCAACAACATTTTTGGAAGGGGTTTTGTGATGCCCTGGATGTTGCTAAACCCCCTTACCTTAATTAGAAGACCTTTTCTCCTATTTAAACCCCCATCAGCCACCCCATTGAAGGCATTGAATACACACACGCCTTCCACCCTACTCCTATCTCCTTCCTAGCTTCACCAACCATACTTCACACTCACCGTAGTTGTCATGCCATCGACGGAGCCCTCCTCCACAGCCGTGGCCGCCTTGCCTTCTCCTCTCTCTCTCTCTCTTTACCCTAGTTTCATATTGCTTTTGCTATCGCTTTTAGCTATTGTTGTATCTACAAACAAATTGAAGTTGCATGTTAAATGTTAATGTCGATGTTGTTTCCTACATAGCTCTCATTTTGTTCAAATGAGTGTTGTGATTCAAAGAAAAATTCTGTTCGTGGCGTCGATCGCGTAAAAGACGAATACATCGTAGTCTAGCGTGAAATATGTCTCGACAAATAAAATTAACGGAACTGGGAGTCCCGATCGATCATAGGGAGGAAGAAAAATGCTTTTGATTTCATGCACTTATTCTAAATTGAATTACTAAGTAATAGACACAATGAATCACGATATATATATCACATAGAGCATTTGAACATGAATTTCATACATGAAACTAAACTAAATGATAACATGAATGTAAACTACTTATGCAATATAACAAGGGAACCACAGGTAGATCGTGGTGGCCTTTTGGAGAGGTTGAGAGAAGCAGCAGTGATCCAACAGGGTGGCCTAACGGATTCTTCAGATGGAGGTAGAGAAGACGGGAAGAAGAGAGAGAGGTAGAAGAAGGAAGAAGAAGAGAATGAGAGAGTTGAGAGAGAGTTGTTTTTCAAGGGGGGCCCTTAGGTCATTTTAAAAGCTTTGCAAATCCTTCTTCTTCCCTGATTCTTTCTTATGCTGCCATGTGGTGCATTCTACCCATCCTCAAATGTAGATCGCATGGCTCCCACTATCCTGCACCGCTTCTTCACGTTTTCATCTTCAAATCCTACCTCATCATCTCAGTTGTCCGATCTTGCAATCGGATGGTTTAAACATGCATTCATCGCTCCATTCAAATCCTACGCGCGGTTCTCACAACAACCCACACGATCGCACCACATGGATGCCTCTGTGCCCTCCAATCGCGCATGCTTGCCTGCCCACTCCCACCCGCATACACGCGAATCAATTTTATGCAGCGCCAGGCTTGAACCCGCACCCTTGCATACGCGTGCATGCGCATGAGCCAACGTGCTACGCAAAGCCTTTATCATATATGTTGACTTAATTATATTTATATTAATCTATTCTGAGTGGCGCTGTGGTGCTTTCGTGGCCGTTGGATGAAGATCCAACAACCGACACTGCGAGGCGAGGTGCCTTTAGTGGTTGGGGGCACGGCGAGGGGCGGCTGCGATGGTGCAAAGTGGTGCCATCGTGGCTGTCCATTCTTCTTCTCTTTGTATCTGATGACGTAGGCCTCATATTAAGTTGATTTATGCACCGTTGGACTACAAACGTCGATCCGGATCCATCCGTATGGTTGGATTTGTCATCTGAGGTCTAGATCTTCTTCAATTTTCCCCTTGTCTCTTACTCTTCTACAGACTCCCTGGGGTGCTATGGAAGTCTGATTGATGCGATCTTGGATGCGTTGGACTCCCTTCGTTATTCCGAACAAATCCATCTGGTTGGATCGGTTATCTGCAGCCCTGGATTACCGGCCATCATTAATACCTCTCAAATAACATAATTTAATACATAAAACATATTTATCAACTACGTTGCAGAATACGATGCGTATGCATGCAGAATGTTCATGTTAAGAGAAGTTCTAGCTTAATTCAGGCGAGTTAGGGCCTATGATTGCTGTGAAATCATGCCCCCATGCCTAAATCTTGCTAGTCCCTGGCAAGTTCAGGACTAAGTGCATTTTATCAAGGGTTAAACTAACGATTTGTTTGTTTTTGTTTCATCTAAAAATTCAGAATCCAAATAACTATGAATATAATATGTTGTAGCTTCTGCAACGGATCCAAACGAAGAGTTGATATACATTTAAAGCCTGTACTTGACTCCTATTAAAATTCTATCGAGATAGGCGAACCTCTTCTCTCGGAGTTATAAAGTATTTTCTGATTTTGGCCCTGGTGTTCATTTGGGTTGGAGATGTCTGTGTTAACTGGATTGTATTTGGTGTCTCACTCTCTTCTAGTGCTTCTTAGAGACTAGTATTTAAGAATTTAGATTTCCAGGTTATTGAATAAATCAACTTAGGGAGGGGCTGGAAAAACTATTCTCTCTTTAATCTTTTGTACTCTTCTCTCTCCTTTTTGTTTTTTCTTTTTCTTCCTAAGCTCACATCTCACCAAATTTGCAAATGTATTTGGTGGTCTCACATGGCATGACACCTTAATTAGGTTCTAATAACCCTACAACTAAGTCAGAAGCCCTTAGTCCGTATTCAGGTGGTCAGAAATACAAAAGTAGGTTAGGGCTGTATTTGGTAGTTTATGAGGGTGGTAGGTGTTTTTTCCTCAAAACATTTAACTTGACTCACATTACGCAAATGTTTCATATAATAGTTTTTTCGTTTATTATTATTATTATTATTTTCTACTTCTTTTTCCTTTTTTTTTTCTTTGAGCAAACAACTCTTTGTATGCAATTCTATAGGCACAATGCCACAACATGACATACTACTATATTTATTAGCACAACATAACACGACATACCTACTTTTATACATGAGACATTCTTGGGGATTTTTGGGATGACCAAGAGGATCTCAGGTGACTTATTTGGTGGAAGTGCCTATTCTTGGCACTGGGTAGGGAATGAATAGGACAACGTATTTCTGACCTTAACATCAGTACCCTCCTTCAGTTGAGGTTTCCGTAGAGGATGGTCATGACCATCCACCTCAGTCCTAGTTTTATCAAAACCTGCTCTCTGTGTTTTGGTCTTATTTGGTGGCTCTCGTATGGAATTTCTCACAGATATTGTACACAAGAATTGAGAGCGAAAATATGCCCAACTCCAAGTGTCATTATTCAATTATTAAAGATTCCTTATACTAGCCTTAGAGCACCAGTAAACTCTCTGCTCTCACCTCACATATATTTTGGTGGAGCTACTAGAAGATGTTCACCTGACTCCCTGATTGTTGTCCAAGGGTTCAAGAGAAGAAGTGATCCTCTTCTCGACAAACCAGAGATGTCTATCGATTTTTGCAAAGGATCCATTGCAAAATCTACATGCAAGTATGAAATTATACTGGATTCTAATTCTAGGAATCTACTAATGAATAAATCTTTAATAAAACCTCTTGATAAAATGATCTAATCCCCCAATTGTTGGTAGAAAATTTTCAGTTTTTATGAACTACCCCCCATGCCTAAGTGTTTGTATGTCCTCATGCATGTATAAAAGAAATAATGTAGGGTGTATATGGATAGAAATCACCTGGAACTACTTCTGAGTTATCATTCAGCTCATGCCATCACTGCAATGCCATACACAACATGCAAAACAACATGCGAGAATGAAATATGCTATACATATAGTTATAAGTGCAACTGTGATGCCTAAATGCGAAGTCTAAATGCTATGCCTAACTACGATGCTGAGTTTAATGCCTTCAGCTAGGCAAAACTCATTAGATGGATGAATGACTGCAGGAGATAGACTAAAGATAGACTGGAAGATGTGTTCCATTGTCATAAACGGGCCAAGAATGTAGAGTAGTTGCTTGTGAATACTAAGGCCACAAGGTTGGCAGAATAGAATCACAAGGCCTGGAACAGGTTGTAGCCAGGTGCTACAAGAGAAATAAATCCAGGTACCAGAGTTATAGGGAGCAAGTAGCAGCCATGAGGAATTCAGAGTGGGACACCAGTTATATGGGTCCTGAAAGTGGTGAAATAGGAATGGAGGGACCTGTGTGGTGTAATTGGAAATGGTGTAAAGAACCATTTCATGATTGGGTCTGGGTGTTGGTGGTTGCAGAGTAGGTGTGTCGAATACGATTTTGTGTTCCATCCTAACAGCTATATTTTCACCCAAATCATTCTCAACCTTGGGTTGATCAGGAATCTCGTATTGATCGCCCAAATTTTGCTCATAGTGTGAATCCTCAAATGTACTGGGTGGCAATTTATTTTCCCCAAGGTGTGAAGAATCATAATATAGTAAAGCCTCAAATTCTTTCATTTTCTGCTCTGTGGCTTTAGTGAAATCCTCGATATCCAAAAGCGAAGATGCGAAAGAATCTGTGATAAATTCATCTGACTCCAAATCTACAAATTCCTCCAGATTTTTCAGATTATCCTGACAATCGGAAATGGAGTTTTTAGTAGATTCTTTCTTAGCTTCGATTGGATTCTCTGGTAATTCAAAATTACCCACATGGATTTCAATATATTTATCATCTAAGCTTGTCATGAGGGTTTTAGGCAATTCCACTCGAGATCTCTTATATTCCAAATCATGGGCCTCATTAAATGTATATACCCAAGTCTCAGAATGTACCAAGTCTTGGGTGTCATGATCCTCCATCTCTATCTCCCAAGATTCAGGATTTTTAGATTGAAAATTGATCATGGAACTTTCCTCACTATTTTCTAGGCTATGGATCTGAACTAATTTCTTTTCAGATATGCTAAGAACATTTCCCTTAATTCCATCCGATATCTCATCTCTCACTTGAAAATGACCTACTTCATCTACTTCGGGCATGTGAGTCTAAGAATCCTTAAAAGTCATCTTAAGTTCCCTAAAATCCTCCAGACTAGTCTGAACTTAGTACTACAAAAGGAGTTTATCTTGAAGTGTGCCAATTTGTTGATTCATCCTAGCCACAAATTCTAGTTCTTTAAGGGCTTCCATCAGAGATTCTTCGATTGCAATCAAAGTCTGTCACTGCCCTGGATCAGTAGTGATCTGGATTTGAAGTAGATATCTTACAACTGTGTCCTTGTACTTTGCTGTTGTTTGTTGCAGTTTGAGAAGTAGTTGCAAGTCTGTTGGTGGCTCCCTAATGGTGATCAGTGTGGATGTGGCCTCAGATGCGAGTCTCGAGGAAGATGGAGGGTTGCAATAGACTTGGTCTGGGGAATCAGAAGGGTGATGGGTTGGTTTAGTGCAGTTATAGGTTGCGGTTGATTCCTTAACCTTGAGTGGCTCACCATCCACCTGCTGTACATTCTCTTTGAATTTAGGGCCCCAAGAGTTGATGTCTTGGGTTCTTTGTCTTTCACCCTAAATTGCTTTTCTTAAGTCTTCATATTCCCTTTTTCTGACCTCTTTTTCTTGCTGGACTATTTAGAACAGTTCGACGATCTGAGGGTTCTTGTGAGATGTAGGAGCTTGCCTTTAGTGGGACTGATCAAGATAATCAGTCATCATGATGAGATCTCAATCCCGCATAGAGAGTGTCTCTAAGTGTTGCGAGATTTGTGTGGATGTCCAAGAGGTTGAGGTGGGTATGTCCTAGGCCTGAGGAGCCTGCATATCTGAATAATGAGCAATCTCCCACCCATAAGACGTTGGGGTAGGAGAACCCTGATAATGGTAAGACGAGGAGTATGGATTCATGAATAAGATGGTTAAAGGACACCAGAATGGTCCTAGTGACCTTACAATAGTTACAAGGGCCTTGTAATCAAATTAGTCCTTAAAATTAGATGACCAGATTTTTCATTTAAGTTCAAGTTGAAGAAAATTCGGCAAGAGACCGACTGTAAGGAATTCCCACCTCTCAGGCTAACCCGGCTAGGTTGGTTACAAGGGGACTATGAGGAAGGTTCTTTCTTTGGCTTTCGCCTCCAACTCCTTACCCCACAGCCGCGGTCGTTTGACGCTACCCCGCAGCCTTAGACACTAAGTTTTGTAAGTGAGGTTGAAACTACTCAGTAGTTTTAAGCCAAATGTAGGTTATTTGATGTGTTCTTTGTGAATTTTAACCTGTCTTTTCAATGTAGTATTTATAGTTGGTGGTCCACAGGGTGACTCGCCTCACTGACTAACTTTTGGACTCGTTAAGGTCTAAGTTAGTCCAATGTGGTCCTATTGGCTCATGCGCTTCTAAGTTATTTCAAATTAAAGACCATAAATCAAATATAAACTCTCAGGTAAAGATTAAATCCAAATGATTTTAAACCTAGAAAGAAGATTTCTTTTTCAATGAGCATTTCAGAAAGTATTTTTTCAGAATTTTTACTATTCCCAACAATTAGTTATGAATTTTCAACTAGCAAGGGGTCAAATCTAGGATTTAGACCCCATGTTGGTTTCTCTTTTGGAAATAGTAACAAATATGCTCCAAAAATTTTGTAAAAATATGATAATAAAATCTAATTTGATTATCTTTCAAACCCCACCAGTTGTGAATAAATCAAATTTGTATGTTGGTTAGAATTGATTTTCAAAGTTCATAAAAGTTCTATTTTTAAGCAATCTGATACATATGTACTCCATTAATTTTAAAAAATTCCACAAATAGAATTTTTTTTTGTAAATGATGGTGTTCGAAAGATAATTTGAAAATCTAATTTTAGCTCAAACTTCAAGATTTTTAGAGCATTATAAATATGGCTATTGAATTTTGAAAATAACACCTACTTTCTGGTCGAATTTCTAATAGGAATGTGTGCACCTGATTTCCGTAGTGCCTGCTTCGATTTGTTCGCCACTTCTCTAGTTTAATCCTGCACACAAAAATAGTATGTTATAGAAGAAATCAAAAGATGTCTTGCCTCCCCGGCAACAGGACCAATTTACTCGGAATGTAGATTGCGTAAAAGATAAATACGTCTTGACAAATAAAATTAATGGAACTGGGAGTCCTGGTCGATCATAGGGAGGTAGAAAAACAGTTTTGATTTCATGCACTTATTCTAAATTTAATTACTAAGTAATAGACACAATGAATCACGATATATATATCACATAGAATGTTTGAACATGAATTTCATACATGAAACTAAACTAAATGATAACATGAAAGTAAACTACTTATGGAATAGAACAAGGGCACCACGGGTAGATCATGGTGGCCTTTTGGAGAGGTTGAGAGAAGCAGCAGTGATCCGATAGGGTGGCCCAACGGATTCTTCAAACGGAGGAAGAGAAAATGGGAAGAAGAAGAAGAGAGAGGTAGAAGAAGGAAGAAGAAGAAGAGAATGAGAGAGTCGAGAGAGAGTTGTTTTTCATGGGGAGGGGGCCCTTAGGTCCTTTTATAAGCTTTGCAAATCCTTCTTCTTCCCTGGTTCTTTCTTATGCTGCCACATGGTGCATTCTGCGCACCGTCGGATGCAGATCGAATGGCTCCTGCTATCCTGCACCACTTCTTAACATTTTCGTCTTCAAATCCCACCTCATCATCTCAGTCGTCTGATCTACATTTTATTGTAGTATAGTGGTGAGTTTCCCGCCTATCACGTGGGTGACCCGAGTTCGTTCCCTGGCAACAGCGCCAAAATGTTGGAACATTTTTGCGAATCGTTACGCTTACGTGTTTGGTTTTGGAAAACCGTCGTTGTAGTTCGAAAGCGAAGAATTCGTGTTCAACAAATAAAATTTATGCCGAAATGAAAATTCCGGGTCAAACACAGGGAGGCGGACATTTGATTTAAAAACTTCGCATTTCTTTTTATTTGTCACGAAGTAATTCAATTTAAACTATCTAATTATTTACAATTAATAAAAGAGAGAGAGAGAGGGTAAGAGAGAGAGTATTACACATGGAAATCAAAATCAGATGTAGAATAAACAAAGAATTTATCATAGAAGAGACTATTCATTACAATTAGAATGCATAAAACAATTACACTAGAAAGTGATAAATTTACTCTAGAAAGCATTAAAAGAATGGAGGGAGAAATGTCCTCCTCGACGGTCGCTTGGAGGACGAGTAGATTAATCTAGAAAGCAGTAAATCTATACTAGAAAGCAGTAAAAAGAATAGGGAGAGAGAAATCCTCCTCGACGGTTACTTGGAGGACGAGACGGACGGGATGACGCCTAGACAAAGGAGAACGAAGCAGGACAAAGGAGGACGAAGCAGAAGAACGGGAACGGAGCAGCACGCCGTCGTCGTCGCGAGATCCACTTCCGAAGGGGAAAGAAAATTGGACTTTATCTCGCTAGAAGCATCCCGGGTGTGGGACAAGCTTCTCTTGTGCTTTGGAGGGGTAGAGAGGAGAAAGAAGGGGATGAGAATTTCGTATGGAGGGGGTCTCCTTTTATAGTTGCAAAGAGTGGGGGCAAAATGGACATTACAACTTCAAAATAGTAAAAGAGGGGTCTAAAGCCCCGACGTGGGCGTCGTGGCCGGCTCGCGCGCGCCTCCTCGCCTGCTCACATGCTCAACGGCTTGCGCACGTTCATCGCTTTTTAGCCGTCCAATCGCGAGATCAAACGGCTTAAGATGCGTTCACACCCGCTGCGTTGCGCGCTCGCCCGCGCGTCTGATTGCATGTCCAATTGTGCGTCCAATCGCACGTTGATGCTATCGGGCGCGTGCGGCCGTACGATCTCCATCTGACGCTCCACCTGCACCCAATCGCCGCGCCTTCCAGCCCCTCTCCACGGCTCGAACCCGTGCCCCGCACTCGCGATAGCTCGCTCAACCACTACGCTATGGGGCACGGATGGTCAAGCGGACGCTTTTAAATGTGAGCTCCCACAGCCGTTGGATTAAGATCCAACAGCAGAGAGTGATCGGGTGCAGGGCCTTCGCAAGATGAAGCGGCCGTTTAGGCGGCTGAGATGGTACCACGTGGCGCTATCTTGGCCGTCAATCTTCTGGAAGTTGTAGATGGTGCCACGGATGTCGGATTGACTCGATTTTTGTGTCGTTGGGCTGCGATCGTCGATCCAAATTCATCTGTGTGGTCGGATTTGTCATCTGAAGTGTGAATTTTCACCATCCTGGCCCTTGATCATCTAGGGTTCCCCGATCACTATATGATGCTACGGATGCCTGATTAGGGCGATCTTGGAGTCGTTGAACTCCAATCGTCGCCCTGATCACATCCATATGGTTGGATCTTTGATCCGAGGTCCTGACAAAATGTTTGCCCTGTCCAAGCACATAAAAGGAGACAATTAACCTCCATTTTATTCAAACTACTATAAATGCAAAATGATGCATGTTATGTAATATTTATATGATGAAATGCAATCCTATGCTTAAGAACATGCATAAATAGACATTTTAAGTGGTGTAAATGTGTTTACATCAGTTGCCTTCCTGAGTACTAGGGTTTTGGAGTTTTGACAATCTGTATATCCTTAACACTCACAAAAACACATTAAAAAGATAATAAAAAGTGCAATGCATGCCTAACCTAATTGATGCCTAAATGAAGTCCAAAAACCCATTTGCGGAGCAAAATCTAAGAGCTATGTTTTTTTTAATGCATAAAAATGATGATAAACTGGCGTTTATCACTAATCAGTACATTATAACATTATTTTATGCATATCTGAATAAAACAGGAAAGATGCAATGTACACTATTTATGCTTGCATTGCCCTACAATTTTGTTAAGTTCTAACTTAATTTAGGTCATTTAAGTCCGTTGATTGCTACACAATCTTACCAACATGCCTAAATATTGCTAGTCCCTAGCAAATGCAAAACTAAGTTATCTACAACTGGGTCCCTAAACGACTGATTATTTTTATCAAGCAAAAGATTAGAGATTCGTTTCCTTTTCATTTTCATCCTATAATCTAGAAATCTGGACAATTGTGAAAGTGCTGCTACATAGCTTTTGCAATGGATTCAAGGGAAAAATTGCTTCACCTCTAAAGCCTATATATGACCCCTAGTAAAATTCTAGTAGGATAGGCAAACTTCTTCCTTTAGGATGTAACTAAATATTCTGTGATTTCTACCCTAGCTTTCAGCTTAGGTAGAGAATGTCTAAGGCAAATGGTGTGCATTTGGTGGCTCACTCTCATTTGGTGCTACATAAAAATTAGTACTACAAAATCTAGATTCCCAAATTATTCAGTGAATCAACATAGAGAAAAGCGAGAAAAACTATGCTCTCTTTGGTTCCTTTGTATTCACTCTCTTTTTCTCTTTTCTTTTTCTTTTTTCTTTTTGAGCTCACAATCTCACCAGATTTATACATATAATCCATAGTTGGTGGTCTTACATGGCATTAACACTTTAATAGAGTTCCAATAATCTTAACACTAAGTCAGAATTCCTCAGCTAGCATTCGGGCGATCAGAAATACAAAAAAGTAGGTCAAGGCCAAATTTGTTGGATCGCAATTGTGGTGGGTAATGCTGCCTCAATGCTATTAAAATAAATACTAAAAGCTCATCATTACATTTTTTCTCTTTTTCTTTCTTTCTCTAATTTTTTTCTTCTTTTTTTCTCTAAATATTTTTTCTTTTCTCTCTCTCTTTTTTTTTAACATAATATAATATAGCACACTACATACATGAGTTTTATTAAGGAGGCATTATTAGGAATTGGAGGTGTTCAGGAGACATCGGGTGGCTTATTTGGTGTAAGTGCGTACTCTTGGCACTGAGAAGGAGATAGATAGGATAGCATATTTTTGACTTTGACATCAATACCCTCCTTTAGTCGAGGATTTCGTAAAGAATGGTCGTAACCATCCACCTTAGTCTTAGTTTTATCAAACTCAATCTCCGCGTATTTGCCTTAGTTGGTGGCTCTTAAAAATTCATACAATCAATTATACACAGGAATCGAGAGTGAAAACTATGCCTATCTTTGAGTATTATCACCTAATTATCCAGAATTCCATATTCCTTGCACTAATGTTAGAGAACCAGTAATACTCTACTCTCATCTTACATTATTTGGTGGAGCTTTAGAAGAAGATTCACCTGACTCCCTAAACACTGTCCAGGGGTTCATGAAAAGAAGTAGCACTGCTTCCTCTCGATGAACTAAAGACGTATATTAGTCTTCACAGTGTATCCATTGCAAAATCTATGTGTGAGTTTGAAATTTTGCACTAGATTCAAGATTATAGGAATCAACTAGAGGATAAAAATCCCTAATGCATCCTCTTGATAAAAATCTAATTCATGAATGCAATATGTATATATGCTATACAAAAATATGCTCTTTTGATTTGTACTTTAATGCTGTTTGATGAGACCGCATTTGTGGGATAATCAAATGCATAAATACCTAGATATTAGAAGGATTTCTACTTGTACATAGCATACTTAGATTTATAAATAGATCAGTTTATAAATATGATGGCATGCTTCTTTTATATATCACATTAACATGTAATAGAAAGAAATATAAATTATGGTGTCATGTATGCATTATATACATCATTTTGGAATAATTCTGTAAATAACCCATTTTCTTTTATTTTTTATTTTTTTTTCGCGCAGAGCAAACTGTCGACTCTACCAACTGGGCCTCATCTCTTCAACCACCCCAACCACTCACGATGTTCACTAGGTGGTTGGAGAAATCGACGACCAAAGCAAAACAAACGAGGGATGTTTAAAATGAAGGTTGGAGAGATGACATTATCTTCTTCCCCCTCTGCGAGGATATTCTCATTCACCACCATGAAGGAGGCGTGCACCATGGACTTCAGCGAGCATCGTGGTCTCTATGCACCTGCCTCCTGCCTTCATCCTCTTGACGGTCGCACCGTGATAGTGTGCAGCCACCACCGCGAACCCCCCTCACCCGCAAGCAGGCCACGCACCTTCACGCGGCCACGCACCGCAGGCAGTGCATCCCCTCGTGCGCTCTTGTGTGTGTGCCATCGCGCAACCACGCATGGCCACGGACACGACAACAGCTTCTCCTCCTCTCCATGCACTGTTCATCTTCTCTAGGAGAACCCATTAGCAGCCATGCACCCATCCTCGTAGCCTCCTCGTCCGGCCTTGAAGCTTCGCACCTTTAACAACAATAATCTCACCTGGATCCTCTGACCACCCTCAGGCTCATGCAGCAACACCTACGATCGTCGTTCACTGTCGATAGACCTCCTCGCCAGTGAATTTCATCTCCTCCGGCCAGCCACCACCGACGTCCGTGCGATACACCACTGCCACCATTGTGAAGCACTCGTCGAGGTGCACCATTCCGTCGACAATCGCAGCCATCCACACCCGACCCTTCACGAGAGGAGAGAGGAGAAATCCTCTATTTCTCCTCCAATTAAAAATTACCACTTTTTCCATTGCGGGTATACTATTCACTTATTTACTAAATAAATTATTATGGTGAATTTGCATAGCCATCCTTCTACTTAATCAAAATTGCTTGCAGATGAATATTTCTCATGAATGATTTAATGCATGTAACATATATATTATGGTGAACAAGCTATATTCTAGAAATTAGTAGTTATGGTGTTTACCAGTATCAAGATCATTATTTTATGTGATATTAGATTAGTGGTGATTTTGGAAATGCACACCTATATTCTTGATTAATTATTTAAAGCAAGAAATTATGTTGAAAACACGTGCACCAGTTAGTATGCATACACATTAAGATTTCCTGAATAAATAAGACATTCAATAGGCTAATTCATCCCTGTGGAAACAACCTAACTATTTTCATGGTCAGATTCTGAGAATTAAAATGTTTTGAAAAGCGATTTTCTACCATGCAATGAACTATAACGACGCAACATTTTATGTTAAAGTTTTCAATGAAAACGAAGATCACTCTTTCAAATGGCACCATTACTGGGGAGGAAACACACCTATTAATTTTTTCGGGAATTTTATATTATTTTTATGCTATTTTAGAAGCTTCTACGAATTATTGACATTGGTTTTCTTTGTGTGCATGAATCGAACAACGAACATGGCGGGTGCGCATGGCGGAGACGATCTTTTTGGTGGACCTTGATGCCACCTAGAGGGTAGCAATAGGAGCACGTGGGTCTTGATTCCACACATGTGAAAGGAGGATTGGTGACTGGAGACCTGTTTACACTTAGATTAGGCTAGATAGACCTTAGACGATTAGTTTTTGTTATGTTGACCCATGTTGGGTATTTTCGGGTGCGTGTTCTGATCTTATTTAGATTATAGGATTATTCGAATTGTTTGAACTACATGTTCGTTAGTTAGTTAGATTAGGTTTGTTTGCTTATTATTATTAAATATATATATATATATATTTGAATTGCCTGCTAGAAGCTACATATCTATAGGGCAACCATCTAGGATTGATTGAGCAGCATCTAGCTTTTCTTTTTGCATTGTAAACATCCTGCATTGAAGAGAGCTGGAGTAAGGTACATCTTTTCTTGTGCATTAGTTATCTGCACACACATTACATTTGGACATAATTAAAGAAGACCATTTAAGCTGATTTGAAAATATTAATCAAGTGGTCACATTATTTCTTGAAAAGAAAGAAAAATATATAGGAAGTGTTTGAATAACGTGACTGCAAGTTTCAAAAGGAAAAATCACTTTTCGTGGTGTGATGCACAACTTCCTGCACTGAGCACGCATTATAGGCACTACACTAGGACTTGGACCCTTAAGGCTATAGGCACCGATCGCTTTATCGGTGCAGACCCTCCTATCTTGCTTTGTGGTGGTGGTACTATCTTTTGACCAAGTGTTTTGATACTTCACGGAGGGGGACACCCCTTAAAGGAACAAAAGGATAGTTAAGGAGCACCGTATACGCATCGCCTCAAAGGAAGGGTTCGCCCTACTTGCATCCCTTTGTTCGTCCTTGGAGTAACTTCTCACTTGATCACCTGGGAGCACCATCTAAGAAAGGTATAGGTCCTAGGGCACTCGAAGGTCAATTTAGGGTGCGTAATTGCTTGACAACTTGATTGATCACACAAAAAGGACTAAAAGTAACCTCAACCTTCTTAACAGTCATTGACCTGAAATTTCAAGTGCCTTAATTCTCTTATACCACTTACGTGGGAATGGAGAAACACTGCCTTGGCTATATTTGCCCAAGCTGAAGAGATTGGAAGAGGACTTAAAGAATTTTAAATCAACAAAAGACCTCTTGCCTTGTGTTTGCTTGGCGTGTCCGTGATAGAGATCTCTAGGAAGTTTTCTATTTTAATCTAAGTCCTAAGAGAGTTAAAACATTTAATTAAAAGAAATGGATTATCCCTACTCCTATCATTTTAACCAATATCCCATGCCCCTAGCATATCCATCCTTTGATGGGTACATTGACAATTCATAGGATCATTCTTATTCTTATCCTGGGAGCACTGGCCCGATAGCTCCCACTTTTGAGTAGAGCCTATGAGTGGGATTTTCCAACCCTGGAATCCCTATAAAAACACCCAACCCTCCCATCCTTCATGATTTTCCGTATCGAGGTTGGACCGTTACCCCTAGGCAACCAGACCCTGAAATTGACTATCCTCCCCAACCTGATAGTAGTAGCCTCTCCTCTTTTATGATAGAAATGCAAAAATAACAAAAGGAAATGATGGAATCTATGGGAGAGATGTTAAGTAATAGTTAACAATTAAATAAAGAAATAAGACAGCTTAGCTATGCTCTTCCCAGTAATTCTGATCCCTACCCATATGACTGTGATCGTGAAAATAATTCTGAGGAAACCAATGACAATAGCGATCCAATTTTACGTAGCTATCACTTAGACTCTCCTAATGAGACACTACCACTAGAGGAGAACGATCCTAGTGATTATCCACCTGAGCTATATTGGAGTCAAATGAAAGGGAAGACGGTACCTCTTGAGGACCTTGACCCCAATGATAGTATTTTCCTTACCCCTATTAACTTGGGTCAAGGTCATATTGTTCATATCACTTCCCCTATTAATTATCTGGTGGAATCCCATTCTACCCTTAGTGAGCCTAATCCTGACCCTTCACTTAAGGAATCAACACCTACCATTCAGCATCCTGTGGATTTAAATACACCCAAAGAAGGTGACCCTAAGAGAATGGAGGATGAATTAGATCAATTTTGGTCTTAGAGATATAAAGAGTCTATTTTAGAAGATGAGGATGACCCAATGGACGAACCCGGACTGAAAATCTGGAGTGAATCATAGGGAGATTATTTGTTATTCGAGGACTTACCCCTGGAGAATATAAATAATCTGGTGAAATCCGAATTCCTCCCTTCTTTCAATTTTGAGAGTCATCCTACGCAAAACCATGAGTTGATATTGAAGGACAAACACAATAGTGAGAAGCCTAGGGGAGACTCTCAGAGATAATATACATCAATTGAGGATTTATACCCCGAGAAGAATAATAAATTCAGTGATATAGGCTTTCTCGATAACATTAAAGATGATAAACCTCCTAAGGATATTAAGGATAAGGAAGTAGCACACAAAGTCCCCAGAAAGGATGTAATTGACAAGAAAGAACCCAGGATGGATCTGTTGATAATTCTGATCTCTCTACTTCCCAAGAAACCCAACTGTCATTAAAGCATGTTGATCATGAGTCTACTAGTGAGATATTAAATTCTATTCATGACTCATCTATTGTAGAGGAGCAGTTGGAGGTTAATAAAATAGTGAAGCTAGGTAAGGATGTGGAATGCGAATTCTTATTAGGAATGGAACCTAAACAGCCTAAGCCCTCTTTGCACTTAATAATTACCACCCAATCACTCAAGCAACCAGTAGATTCCTTACCTAATCCTCAGCTCATGTCTCTACTCATTTACATTCTTTCTGGAGAACATATTAGGCCAGTACATCCTCGGATAGAATGGCAAGTGTGGATTGATGCATGTACTTTTAGTCTCGCCATTCAAGGGTTTGAAATAATAATGTTTATAACTTTTAAAACCCTTCCAGCTTTGGAGGACCCTGGTTATCCTCTACTAATTCTGTTTTGGGAGGTCCCTTTTCATATTCCTTTTGTTATCCCTAGACCTCCCAAGGTAGCCAACGTGGCTTTCTGCTTTCGTATCTTTTGGTGGGAATTTTGGATTACGTTGCATCATCAGCTCGCCAACATCCGTGGTTACCTATTTTCTAGACCCACACCGTTATGCATATTTTTAGGGCATAGATTTTTTTGTCTGGAACCAGACTTATAGGTTCCCTATAAGTCTGGCTGTTGACAGAAAATGCAGCGCATGTTGGGAGGCAACCCAGCATTCAGAATAACACCATCATTAGGTGATTTCCTTCCTTTCTCCCCCTTTTTTAATTTTACAATGAGGACATTGTAGGATTTAGAAATGGGGGGATGCATTTTGCATTTTTGGTAGTATTCATGCATTTAGGTTAGGTGCATTAACATATAAAAAAAAAAAGAAATTTTGAGCTGAATTGGTTAGTCCCTAGAAAAACATCTTTGTCATGGAGTTGTCATTAAAGATTTTTCTTCTTAAATTGCTTCTTAAGTTTAGAATCTATTACATTTACTTCACTTGCACATAGATTAGGTAATGGATCTTTGAAGAAAACCAATAAGCATTTTTAGTTTACTGAACCCTTGGACAATTAATAGGGAGTCAGGCATACTATCTTCTACTGGATCCACCTCATATTTGTGAGAAGAAAGTAGAGAGATTATTGGTGCACTAAGTCTAGTGCAAGGACTCTTAAGTTTTGGACAATTAGATGATGATACTTTAGAGTTAGGCATAGTTTCCGCTCTCTATTCCTGTGTGCATACATTGTGTGAATTCTTGAGAGTCACCAAATAAGGCAGATACAAAGAGATTGAGTCTTAATAAAGCTATGACTATGGTGGATAGTTACGACGGTCCTTCCTGGAGTCCTCGGCTGAAGGAGGGTAATAGTGTCAAAGGTCAGAAATACGCTTGTCCAATCCATTCCTTCCCGGTGCTGAGAGTAGGCACTTCCACCAAATAAGCCATACAATATCCTCTTGACAAACATCATCTCTAATAATGCCTCATAAATAAAAGTCTACGTCGTGTTATGTTGATTTATAAAGAAAGAAAAAGAAAAAAAAAAGAAGAAAAAGAGAAAAGAGAGAAAGAAAAGAAAAAGAAAAGAGTCCAAGTTTATAGTTTTATCTTCGTGACGATGTTTATGAGGCAACAAAAACACCCATCGCGATCCACCACATCTGACTCATACCTACCTTTCAGTATTTCTGATCGCCTGAATACTGGCTGAGGACTCTAGGTTAGTTGTAGAGTTATTAGGACTTTAATTGAAGTGTGAATGCCATGTGAGGCCACCAAATAGTGAGTACATTTACTAAATCTGGTGAGATTTGTGATCTCAGAAAGAAAAGAAGGAAAAGAGTAAGCACAAAGGAATATCGAGAGAGCACAATTATTTGGTCTCTCTCTAAGTTGACTTGTTTAATAGTCTAGAGATCTAGAGTCTCTAGCAATAGATTACATGTAGCACCAAATGAGTGTGTGCCACCAAATATAAATCCATTCAACTCAATATCTCTTACCAAAGCCAAAAAGCTGGGGTCAAATTACAGATTATCTTCTGCTTTATCCCCAAGGGAAGTAGTTGCCTATCTCGATAGAAATATTTACCAAGGGATAAGTATGAACTGCAAATGTAAGCTGGTTATTTCACTTGGATCCGTTACCTAGGCTATTATTATTATCACTTCACATTTGTCTAGATATCTAAATTTGTGGAATAAAGAAAGAAGAAGTCCTTTGATTACTTCCATTATTTTCACTTTTACTCGGGACTAGCAAAAACTAAGCATGAGGGCATTTGATGAGACTGCATTTGTGGGCTAATCGAATGCATAAATACCTAGATATTAGAAGGATTTCTACTTGTACATAGCATACATAGATTTATAAATAGATTAGTTTATAAATATGATGGCATGCTTGTTTTACACATCACATTCACATGCAATAGAAAGAAATATAAATTATGGTGGCATGTATACATTATATACATCATTTTGGAATAATTCTGTAAATAACCCATTTTCTTGTTATTTTGTTTTTTTTCCCCGCAGAGCAAACCGTCGACTCGGCCAACCGGGCCTCATCTCTTCAACCACCCCAACCACTCACGATGTAAGTTGGGTGGTTGGAGAAATCGACAACCAAACCAAAACAAACGATAGATGTTTAAAATGAAGGCTAGAGATGATCATTATCTTCTTCACCCCCCTGTGGGGATATTCTCATTCACCATCGTGAAGGAGGCGTGAACCATGGACTTCAGTGAGCACACTGGTCTCTGTGCACCTGCCTCCCACCTTCATCCTCTCGACGGTTGCACGGTGACAGCATGTGGTCTCCACTGCGAATACCCCTCACCAGCAGGTAGGCCACGCACCTTTGCGCGACCATGCACCCGCAGGTAGTGCATCCCCTCACATGCTCTTGTGCATGCCCTCGCATGCCCTTGTGCACTCACAATCGCACAACCATGCATGGCCACGGCAACGGCAGCAGCTCCTCCTCTCCACGCACTGTTCATCTTCTCCAGAAGAACCCATTAGCGACCATGCACCCCTCCTCGCAGCTGCCTCGTCCGGCCTCAAAGCTTCGCACCTTGGACGCCAACAATCTTGCCATGATCCTCTAACCACCCTCAGCCTCAGGTAGTGACACCTAAGGTCGCCATTCACCGCCGACAGACCTCCTCGCCAGCGAGCTTCATCTCCTCCAGTTGACCACCACCGATCTCCTCGCGACATGCCGCTACCACCATTGTGAAGCACTCATCGAGGTGTATCATTTCGTCGACTCTCGCAGCCATCCACACCCTACCCCTCACGCGAGGAGAAATAGAGGATTTCTCCTCCAATTAAAAATTGCCACTTTTGCCATTATGGGTACACTATTCACTTATTTACTGAATAAATTATTGAGGTGAATTTGCATAGCCATCCTTTTACTTAATCAAAATTGCTTGTAGATGAATATTTCTCATGAATGATTTAACGCATGTAAGATATATATTATGGTGAATAAGCTATATTCTAGAAATTAGTAGTTACGGTGTTTACCAGTATCAAGATCGTTATTTTACCTGATATTATATAGTGGTGATTATGCAAATGCACACCTATATTCTTGATTAATTATTTAAAGCAAGAAATTATGTTGAAAACACATGCACCAGTTAGTATGCATACACATTGAGATTTCCTGAACAAATAAGACATTCAATAGGCTAATTCTTCCTATGGAAATGACCTAACTATTTTCGTGGTTAGATTCTGAGAATTAAAATGTTTTGAAAAGTGATTTTCTACCAAGTGATGAACTATAAGGACACAGCATTTTATGTTAAAGTTTTTAATGAAAACGAAGATCGCTATTTCATTGTTCCCTTATTGGGTTACATTCAGCTTAGTCCTTAATTCGGAACAAAAAGGAGAGTGAACGAGTCAGAAGTGGCTGTTGCGAATGATTTCTAGCTCCAGTGCGAATATTGGAGGTGGAGTCAGCTGTTCTTAAATTAAGAACCCTAAAGTACATTTTAAAAGCAGCTCTGAGGTTTTCCTAAATGTTGACATAAAAATTTTCAGTTTTTGATGTATCTACCCCCCACCCCCATGCCTAAGTTCTTTCATGTCATCATTCATGAATATAGAGAAAATAAATTACGACAGGTGATGAGTCCATTTTAATGGACTATTGTTATGCCTGAGTACTTCAATTCTAATATAGTATGTTTGTTAATAATCACATTAGGTCATTAAATAAGTGCATGCATCATTACTTGAGTTTTTATCTATTTTATCGCATTCTATAACTTAGTATGTAATTATTTTATGTTTCAACATTATAGGAATAAATTGCAAGAGACGAGGGGGCTGAATTAAATTCTCCGCTCCCCCAACAGCCGTCGGCCTCAACTGAGTCTTCCGACTGGCCTCAACATCTAATCAACAGCCGAAGGCCAAATTTAGTAAGGGATTTAAAAATCCCTTGACTCGTGCGGGGAGAAGGGATAAAAGGAGGTTTGGGCGAGAGAGGCGCATCTTCATCTTCTTCTTTCCCCCTGGGGGGATATCCTTCTTCTCCACCTTCCCCACCGTGGAGAGAGCATGCACTGTGGAGAAGGTATGCACGGTGAATCTAGCCATGCCCTTGCACTGCCCACTACCGAGCCCATGCCAACCTGCCCTCACCGCACTTGCAACTTCCGCCGCCTGTCCACCGCACGTGCGCACCCTTGCAACCACGGCAGCCTGCACCAGCCCTCACTAGTGCCCGCAGATGCCACACCAAGTGCCCGCAGGGGTTGTACCCATCAGCTGTGAATTGCCACAGTGCAAGTGCCACACCCATCACCCGCGCTACTACCACTGCCGTGCATTGCCACAGAGTAAGCATGCCACCACACCTGCCTGCACAGCGTGCAACCTTGCAGCATGCACAGCGCAAGCACACAACCACACCCAGCTGGGATTCAGCCGCCACGCGTAGCGTACCTCACACCCTTACCCGACATCGCACTGTTCATCTTCTTCCCCGAAGGAACCCATCTCCGGTCATCCACCTCCAAGTGTAGCAACCACCACAGACCACCATTCTCCATGCGTCGCCTCCGTTAAGCTTGCGTCAACCTCACAAACACCACCACACCGTAAGACGGGCCCACCAAGACCCACGCGCACGCATGGAGTAACCCATCGTCGGTGGGTTCCTCCTTGGCGGCCGGTGACCTCAAGCCACCATAGTTGACGCCACCACTACCATCGTGATCCCCTTGTCGCAACCAACCTCTCCTGGCCTTCTCTCCTTCTGCTGTGGGCCCTCCTCCATGTGTGCGCCAAGAAGAGCAATTGCTTTGTTTTGCAACAGTAAAGTGCTATTAAAAATTACAAGCATTGCCATTGTCAAAGACACTATTTACTTATTTACCTTTTTATTATATTGCGATAGAATTGCATGAATGACCTTCAATTCTAAAAGAATTACATGCAGTCACATTACATTCATCTCATGGCTAAGCTAACATGTATCTTTGTTATGGGGGAACTATCCTTCATCTCCATTACCATGAAGGAGGCGTGCACCGTGGACTTCAGCGAGCACCATGGTCTCTGTGCACCTGCCTCCCACCTTCATCCTCTCAACGGATGCACGGTGATGGCGTGCGGCCATCACTGCAAACCCCCTCACCATGCACAGCACACCATGCACCGCCAGCCTCTCACCGCCCTCACCGCGTGCTACACCATCTCCAACCCGCATGTGCGCACAGCAGATCCCGCTCTCCAGCCACGTTCCAGCCGCGTGCATGCGCAGCCTAAGGTGAGAACAACTAGAGCCACGCGCACTGTGTTCACGCCCACGTGCCACCACCCAGCCTACCTACGCATCTTCTTCTTCTCCACTGGCAGGAAGAACCTAAGGTAGCCACAGTTGCACGTGTGCAGCCACCCTACGCAGCCAGCTGCGTGCACTACGCTGCTCGCCCGCACTCCAGCCAGCGTGCATGCGCTGCTCGCGTGCGCATGTGTGCGTGCACCACCAATAGTCATCTTCGTCTTCTTCCTCCAAATAGGCCGCCTGTAACTCAACCTAAAGAATAGATCAGCCACCGGCCTTCCCCATGCCATGCGGCCCCCTCTGGTCTTCGTTCTCTGTTCTCATCGCCGACACCACTATTGAGACATCCTCGCTCCACCGCTACTCCCCTCCGCCTTATGCCACCAGCTAACACCCGCGCACGGCCTCCGTAGGACCCATCACCGACGTCATCTTCCTCGTCCATCGACAACCTCCGATGACCACTCGCCGCCGCAGCAGCACCAGAGTGTTCCACTCCTCCGACCCAGCTCCTCCGACGACTCTTGCAGCCGGCTGCACTCGCTCCTTCATGCAAGGAGGAGAGAGGAGAAATCCTCTACTTCTCCTCGAATTAAAATTTACCATCCGTGCCATTGCAGGGGAACAATATTCCCTTATTTAATGAATTAAATTATTGAGGTGAATTTGCGTAGCCATCCATCTATTTAATCAAAATTGCTTGCGTATGCATATCTCTCATGAATGATTTAATGCATGTCATATATATTATGTTGAACAAGCTATATTCTAGAAATTAGTATTTACGATGTTTACCAATATCAAGATCATTACTTTACATGATATTATATAGTGGTGATTTGGCATATGCACACCTGTATTCTTGATTAATTATTTGAAGCAAGAAATCATGATGAAAGCACGTGCACCAGCTAGTATGCATACACATTGAAATACCCAAATAAATGAAGCACAATGCACTAGTTTAAATAGGCTAATTCCTCCCTTTGGAGATGACCTAACTCTTCGTGGTTAGTTTTGAAAATTAAAATGTTTTGAAAAGTGATTTTGTACCATGCGAATACATATAATGACACATCATTTTATGTTAAAGTTTTCAACGAAAACGAAGATTGCTCTTTCAACAGGGAGTAAGTTGGTAGAAATCACTTGGAATTGCTCATGGATTTTTATGCAAGATAGGCCAACCTGATGATATGGGATATGCAAAGAAATATGCTAAAAGAAAATATGCTATGTATAGAAAGTATGTATATATGTATAAGTTGCTGAGTTTAGCGCCTCCAACTGGGCGAAAACTCAATTACACGTCCTCACTAAAATGAATGATTTCGTCAGCAGGAGGAGGTTCTTGGGCCATAAATGGCTTGAGGCACTGGCCATTTACCGTAGAAACATGCCTAGATTTCGGGTTCATGATTTGAACCACCCCATTAGAATAGGTGTGAATCACGATATACGGGCCAGTCCACTTGGACTTGAGTTTCCCTGCAAAGAATTTTAGGCATGAATCAAATAACCAGACTCTTTATTTGGGAGTAAAGTCCTTTCTTCAAATGTGGCAGTCATAAAAGGCCTCGGTCGTGTCTTTATAGATTGATGCATTCTCATAGGCCTCCCACCGGATTTCTTCTAATTGACTAAACTAGAGCTTCCTTTCATAACCTCTAGCATCGAGGTTAAGATTGCACTTTTGCACTGCCCAAAAGGCAAGGTGCTCCAACTTGATAGGAAGGTGACCGGCCTTATCATATACCATACGATATGGTGACATTCCACGTGGGGCCTTGTCTGCGGTCCGATATGCCAAAAGTGCATCAATTAATCTATTAGACTAGTCCTTCCTATCTGGCCAAACTATCTTCTGGAGAATCAACTTGATTTGATGGTTAGACACCTTAGCCTGCCAATTGGTCTGTGGATGATACGAGGTGGCTATACGGCGATGTACCCCATATTTCTTTAATAATGACCTAAAATGGGTGTGGATGAAGTGATTTCGCCCGTCACTGATCAGGGTGTAGGGTACACCGAATCTCGCAAAAATGTATTCTCGTACATGTTGTATGTGACATAGGAGATTTAAGGATATGGCCATCATAGTACACTCCTAAATTGCACAACAAACACTTAAATTTATAAACTCAGAGTCTAATTGGAGTCCTAGGTCGTTCGCAGGGAGCAAATATGGAATTCACGCATTAAACTCTATTCAGAATAAATGACTACAGCAAATTGAGCACAATAAAAGATATGCAATGAATAAAACCTTTCAGATTGATATTCAAATATAAATCAATGTATCTCAAAGAATGTAGATACAAAAAGAACAAAGAAATCTAAAAATTGGTGATTTAGATCACCATTTAGATCCCTCTAATTAAGCATGAATCTCATGTATTCAATTTATTCAAATAATCCTATAGTATTCTCAATCAGATAACTTAGGTAACTAAATGTTCCAATGGTACTGGCAGAATCAACATCAAAGCCTCAAACGACAAAACAAGGCATCAGACACCCTACAAGAAGAGGCACAACGCCAATAGAGCATAAGGCTTTCATAAGAGCCTCAGAGGTTCTAACGCATAGCACAATAATCACCATAGATGCTCAAGGGCTTTTCTTCTTCAAGCCTTCACAAGCACAGGGCCAACCTTCTCAAAGGCTATGTGTGAGCCTCTTCCTTTAGCACATATCCAAGGTGTTTAAAGATGAAGCAAAACCCTCCCCCTCCTCTCACAAATTCCTCTTCTTTCTCTCAGAACTGGGGTTAATCGGGTATACAGGTGGGTTTATGCATCATGAACAGTGGCCTGACCCACGTGTGTGGATCATAGGCGAATCGTGCTCAAGCATTTGAGCGGGGGACTCGACCCCCCAGTGTCCTGGGCAGATAGCTTAGAGCACAAAATCCACTTATATCCAGTCGCGAGTCTTTTATGTTACGATGTGGGACTAAGTGTCCCAAGCTTGTTTGTGTAGTGCAACAGATAGGTTGGAGACGGAATTACTAGTTCTAATGCATCACCTCCACTCAATTCAGGATGTAGCGTTGCTCCTGAAGATTGCCCAGGTCAATTAGGAGTGGCTGCAAGGCATGTGTTAGTCGATAGACAGCAGACAGCACCAGAGATGATGGTAGGAACGATAAGCAAACGACAGGACCTGCAAACATGAACACAGGCTCAAAAGCCTCAATTAGTAGGTCCAAGAGGATCACTAGAGGATGGTGAAGGCGGTGGCGGTGTCCGTGTGGTGTATAAGGGCATGTGGTGGCCTGACGGAGTCAAGGAGGTGGTGAGGAGGAGACAGAGTTCTATTGGAGTTTTGGATGGGTGGAACGTGAAATAGGAAGAGGGGTTTTGATGGTGGTGTGCTGGCGGAGGTTTTGGAGGCGGTTACATGGGGTTTGGCTATATGTAGCGTGCAGGCGGCTTCAACGGAGCATTGCCAGAGCAGAGGAAGACAGAGGTGGAACAGCTAGTTGGATGGTCAAAATAGGGGGAGAAGATAGGGAGAGTCAGGAGAAAGAAAGGAAGTGGCTAAGACTTTAGAGAAGGGACGAAAGGATGGGAATGGCGCTGACTATAATTGCCTGACATCGGGGAAGGAGAATCCTTTGGTTGAAGAAGCGGCAATGACGAGGGGGTCTAGGAGCTCCTGTTGTGCTTGGCAAGGTGCGAAGGAAGGAGCTGAAGATGGTCCCACTGCCTATGGTATGTGGCAGTGGGCAAGGAAGTCAAAGAGAGAGGAGTCACAAGAGCTATAGTGGAGGTGGCCGAAGGGACGGATTTGTTGAAGATATGTGGCCAAACCGAGCTAAAGAACACGGAATTGCAAAGGGGAAACTTTTATAGAGCTCGGGGCAAGCTCCAAATAGGAAAGAAGCGTGATTGAACTTCACAAGGAATCAAGAAGAACCCAAGAAATCCGTGCATTCGCATAGCCTTTCTAATGCAAATCAGAGCCCAAGATCCATCTCAATCGCTTCCTTGTAGGGCGAACACCAATCTCACCAATTTTGATGAGATTTAGTGATCATTTGAATAGGTTTAGATGTGGTTAAAGTTGGCCTGGAGGCCGGCTGACCTCCAATGGTGGCAAGGACCCATTTACAAAGAAGATATGGAAGTTAGGGGCCCATTTGCAAGAATTTTCAAAAGTTAGGGGCATGTTTGAAAGAAATAGAGTTTAAATGGACTGAAATGCAAACTAGGCCCAGATGGACCTTATTTAGGCCTAACTTTTGCTATAAACCTAATTTGGACCTAAGGAATTTGATGGTGAAGTCAGATTTCATTTCTAACCAAGTTTGACAGGGTAATTTGTTTAGAACTCCAAATTAGGGTAGAAATCTATCTGTAACACTATTTATGGTCAAAATAGGTTTAGATGGTCAAACCAAGGGTATCAGACCTAAAAGAATATTTTTATATGAATTTTAAGAGATTTAGATGAATTTTACCTTGACCAAAACCTCTGTAATTTAAGTGAGTCTGAAATTAAGGTTTTGTGTGCTGTATTGGTTCTCGAAATGCATGAAACCCCATTTTTATCTGTATAGACTCACTTATTAGGATTTAATGCTTATTTCACCTTAGATTAACCCTTGAAAAACCCTGTAATTACTTTGCTTTCATGATGTGATGTTAAAATCACAGAATTAACCCTAATTTAATATTTTCTTCTCAGAATGGATTTGCATGGAATTATGGCTCGCAGGCGATTATGTAAGAACATTTGTCAATTAATCTTGAAGAAATAAAGCTAGTTATGGCTTATGATGATGTTATCATCATAACCCTATGCATAACTTTTGCTAGTCCCTAGCACATTCTTATGGGAAGAACTAGATATCTAGACCATGCTTTCGATGCTCAAATGCCTGATTTGTGCTATTCCCTAGAAATTAGATCAGATTGCCAACAATAGGCCTAGAGGTACTCAAGTATCAACCAAGATCCAGACCTGACCATCTTCATCCAAGGTCTGCAACATAGGTTTGTAAGGCTGGCAAAAATTGCCTAGAGGTTTGTTGAACCCAGTGCTTAAAGCACCCGTGCATAGACGTAACATGTCCAGGTTCAATTTTCCAGTGTGCTTTTAGTAAGAGAGTGATAGAAGTATTTTTCATTTGGAGAGTTTTCTTTCTTTCTATTTTTCCCTAAATCTGGCCTCAGACTGGCCCTAAACATATTCTGTATCAGATTCCTTGTCCCCACCATCAATCCTCTAAGGGTCCCTGGCTTTCGATCCTTTAAGATAGCTCCACCCATGGCAACCCCCAGAACTCCTGGATTTCGACACCGTGAGATAGTGCCACCCATGGCATTTTGTAGCTAAACTCAGGCCCTAACAATCGTTATTTTGCGATAATCCCACCCATGGCACCTGAAGTAGAACAAGGTGCTTACATCAGCTCCTGGTATGATATTTAGATATCCTAGGAGACAAGCACCAAGGAGATGATATATTTTTTACACATCTTCGAGGGGAATTTCCCACCTCTCCATGCCGAGAACTCGTCCAATCAACTTGTGTTGTTGAGCTGCTCCTAAGCTAGATCTTCGAGATGATTTTTCAGAATAGAACACTTTTTCATGATTTTCGTTATTAAGCATACTGAACTAGACTAGTGTGTGAATTTGGGTGCTTAGGTTACCAAGTCCTGCAAACCAAAGGGCAGGTAACAGGGCCAAATAATCCTTAAGCCTTAGACCTACTGCAACAGATTCATACTTTCCTCAATCTCCTGAGGACTAATCAAGATCTTAATGAATACGTAAATGTTTAAGTCTTAAAATAGGCCCAAGAGCCCTAAGATTAGCACCCATATTATTCTCCTTGTTTCTATCATTTCAGGACTTAGTCTTTGTTTCGATTAGGTCTAGAACATAAGTAAATTCCATAATCAATTACTATGACTATCATTTTTGTTTTTGATTTTGCTCCTTTTTGTCATTTGGATTTCCTCCTCTTTTGCTCCTCAAGAAAGATTTTCAATCATTTCACAAAATTTCCTCCCCTTTCTCTATTTTTTCTACTTTTTTCTTTTTTTTATTTTTTTATCATTTTTGAATATGTATTTTTTTGTGAGAAGTCCTCAGAGAATTGAATTTCCATAATTTTTCACTTTAACAACCCCTCATGCCTAACTCTTGCATTGTCCTCATTGTAAACTAGGAGGGTACAAATTTAGCTCTATTCAAAGTTTAGAAGAAAGTCAAAGGGTAGGAGTCGGCTATTCTAAAGTTGAACTCAAAAGTGTAGTAGGAGTGTAGCTCAAAAGGATGATCAAAAGGGTCTCAGGTTTTTTGGAATGACGAATTACCTCTTGTTAAGCACTAAATTCAATCCCTTTAGCCGAGCAAAAGGTGGTCAAGGAGAAGGGGTGGTCAAATCAAAGGAATTTTGTAAAACAAGCACCTTGATCAATAGACTGGTTGGTCGAACCAGGTACTTGTTCTAATCAACAACTGAAGGTACAGACCAAACCCAATCATTCTAGTGGGTTGATGGATGCGAATCAATAAATGCAAAGCCCATCAAATACTTTGAGGCTCAGAAAGATATAGAAAAGAAAATCCAGGGTTTGGCTGAATCAGTTCAGCCTCATCAGAGTAGGGATCCACAGAAGAAAATGGATATGTAGAGGATATAGTAACCCTATTGATAGGATCAGAAAAGGATAATAAGTGATTTTTAGTTTGATCAATGTTCGATGCCAGTCAAAAGGTGGAGGTGAATCATATGCAACCGGATCAGAGAGAGGTGAATCAGAGTAGAATTTGATTTCAATGGTGGGTTGGGGTTGGGATCGGATTTTGGAAGGCTCCGTATGTGGATCGGAAGGTGTGTCTTCTTTGAGGTTTGAATCATTGGCCTCGGCATCAAAATCAATGAATGGATCATGGATGCTGAGGTCGTAAACTAGCTCGTAATCTTCAGGAAACAAAGGTTCTCCAAAATCAAAGTATGATTCAAAATCATCAGAGAATTTACGAAAATCAATTTCTGAACCTAATTCCAGATCGGGATTTCCACCATAGAATGAATCATGATGCGTAGAATCAACAACCTCACTTGGATCTAACCTAATCTCAAATTCTAAGCTCAAAGAGGTATCCTTACTCGGCATAGGCTCAGGTTCTTGGCTCTTAGGGTAGGCCCAATCAAATCCCAACTCTTCCAACTCCTCTGTTTCTGTATCGTAAATTAGTGTGACTTACGAAAAGACAATTTGTATCTCTGAGGAATTTGGAGAGTTGTAATCATCAAATTTGGGCTCGGAATCATGATCTAGGTCTAAAGTATGATTCTCATTGCATTGGACCTCTTGATCATCCCAAATAGGCTCAGATCTAGATTCTAGGTCAAAGGTAGGAATTGTATCACTAGAATCTGGACATGGTTTATTGGGATGTCAGAATCACTCTCAAGGATTACCTTAACAAGATAAGGTTTGGGAATTACATCCCCGAGAGGTTCTAACTCAAGCTTACTATAGGTGTTTGAGAATTCAAGGCATGATGGACTAGCTTCATGGCTCTCTAAGGCTGGTTCAGAATTGGGAACACCTGCAATTGGATCCTCCCAACCCACGTCAAGATCAGGCATGTCAATCTACACAAAGTTTGAATCTGATTCCATTTGGGTTGGGTGTCCACAACAACCTTGATTTTCGAACCTAGGATTTGGGAAATCATATTGTCCTCAATATTCCTCCAAGATGTCTCATTAGTTTCTAAGGGGATATATGGGTATTTTTGATTGATAGCTTCATACATCATATTTAGTAATTTTCCACATTCCTCTAAAAGACCTTGGTGTTTTTCCAAAAGTAGGAGATTTGACCAACATTGTAGATACTCATTGCTATGTAATTTCCTCAATTCAATATATTCTAATAAGAGATCATCCCAGGTTGATCCATGTATCATTTGTGTCAAAATTATTGCAACACGGTTTGCAATGTGGGTTGTTGTTTTAGAAACATTAACCTGAATGTGCCTAGATGGATCAGAGGTTTTGTAATACTCATCATGATATCTAAGAGCATCCTTAATTATCTTTTCTTTTATGCTCATTTGGGATTCAATTTTCCTAAAAATTCTTCCTAAATTATCAGGTTGCATTTTCAAATCACGTGGTGGATCAAGATGCAGAATCAAATTTAGGTTCAGATTGAATTGATTAGATCAGATCAGAAATCCCCAAGAAGATCAACTCTAATGAGGTCTCTAGGTCAACAACCTACGGACCTTTCCTATGTATGTGATCCAAAGAAAAGATTAGGGGCTGGATATGAATTAGACCCAATCAAGGCACCCGAAGATTTCTGAATGACTAAGGTTGTTTCGAGGTGAATGACACCCCTGAATCAAAAATCCACACACCTGAGAAGTACTTGGGTAGCCAGGAAGGAAGAGTCCCGCAAAGACCCCTACATGGTAGAGCATCCCCACGAGTTACAAGGTTTCCCCACCAGACCTTCCTTTTCGTTGTGATTCCAAGTAGACTGGAATGTATGAATTAAGACCTTACGTCTACCAATTTTAGTCCTAATTTGTGCATTGGATTTCACTTGATTAGAAGTTGGTCCAATTTGTGACCTAATTTGGAAATTGATTGACCTAGAAAGTAGGCCAACTTTGCCTGACCTACCATAAAGGATTGAGGATGAAATCTGAGTCAAAACCCAAAATCACCCTGAATTGACTCTCAGGTTATTAGGTCCAAAAATTTTAAGGTTCAAGTGAAATTAGAGCCTTTGCTTTTAGGTTTGCTTAAATAGATCTTTTCAAACAAGGGCTTGGTGTTGACGGTGTCTCGATCGTGTTTTAACAGTTAGTTATGTCGTAGTATAGGTGATCAAGCATTGTCAATAAATAAAAGTTTATTACTCGAAAACCTAAGTATCCGAGGTCGAACACAGGGAGCAATTGGAATTTATTACTAATCTCAAGAATGTAATTGAACACTTAATTACTCAAAACTTAATTCAAAATATATAAATGCATGAGTTTGAAAATTAATTGTGGCAAAAAGAAAGAATTCGTCTTAAAAAATGTTTCCCTTGTCCTTTGTCTTTTGATTTTCTTCCTTTCTTCTTCTTTACGCTTCTTCTTTCTTCTCTACAGTTGCCTTGCTTCTTTCTCCTTCATTATCTTTCTCCTTTTCTCTGCAGTTTCTTTCTCTTTGCGGGTCTTCTTCTTCTTCCTTCGCTCTGCTTCCCTTGCCTTCAACTTCTCTTCTTCTACTTGTCTTTACCTTTCTTTATTTCTTCTTTCTTCTTCAATTCCTCTTCTCTTTTTCCTTTGCCTCTTCCTTTCCTTCTATTTTTCCTCTACGAAGGCTTCCTTCCTTCTGCTTCTTCTCCTTCTCTTGCAGCAGCTAAGTCCCTGCATCCTGCACACAAGCATGCATAGCAAAACCTACTCCCCTACCCTTCCCGTGCATCTCTCTCTCTCTGTATATCACTCTTCAGCACACTCTCCCAGAGTTGGGTAAATGGGTTGGGTCGCACGCTCGGGTCCAAGCACACCGGCGTGGGTGTGGTGCGCGAGGAGTGCTTAGGATAGTGTCGGGTCAGGTCGCGCCAGATCCGCGTGGTGAACTCATGGATGAGGCACAATGGTTAGGTGAGGGACCTCACCCCAAGTGCAACTAGAGGCAACGAGACAATAACACAAAAACAATATAAAGGATTCACGTGCTTTGTGACTTACCGTGGTGGGACTAATGCCCACTGCTCTCTCTCACGCACCCGCAGCAGACCGTGCCTTCAATTCCCTCACTTTCAAGCTCTACGGCGTCACTCGCTGGGTCGACTGTCTTCGCAAGACCTTCCCAAGTTTGCAGCACCTGGAATCCTGAAGTCCTGCGACCGGGAGCAAGTGTGCAGCCTCTTCGAGTCACCGCTAATGGCGGCCGGAGCTTGAAATCTGCCTGACACAACAAGGGCCTTGCGGCCCAAGCAGATCACAGGGGGACCTTCGCCGTGTCATGGCGAAGGTGAGGTGTTAGGTGGCAGGCTGCGGGGCGGCCTAGGCATGCGTGCCTAGGTCGCTCTATGGTCGGATGAATGGGTGTGATCGAGGGGCTGTTGTGGCGGTGTAGAGGGACTGTGATGAGTGGAGGGTTCTCAGTGAGGTGAGGCAGAGGTTATGCGATGGTCGGCGAGACGTGTGGGGCTGCGAAGCGATGGGAGCGTCTCGCCGGAGGGTGGCTGGAGATGAGGAAGGTGGCGGTGGCCAAGGACGGTCGAGGGGCGGTTGTGTGAAATAAAGTGAGGGAAATGAAAGTGTGGAAAATGGGGAACTTATCTGGACTGTTGGGAGTGAAAGGGGGCAGCGGAGTCAGACGGCTCATTTGTGCCATCGTCGGAGAAGACAACCCTGAGGGAGATAATGGCGACGAGGAGGAGGTCAGGGAGGCGCACGCTTGGTGCGGCGCGACGAGGGAAGATGAAGAGGAGTGGACTTTGCTGCTGGTATGGCAGCGGAGCGACGAGAGGGAGGAGAGGTAATCGCCGGAGCTTGCAGGTTTCTTGGCCGGAGAGAGGAGAGATGAAATTTGGAGGATTCTATGGCCAAAACAAGTCTTAGAGATTCGTAGAGGGTCGGAGGTCCTTTTATAGGTGCTGGCCGAGCTTCTAGTGCGTGGAGGGAAAGCCTTTAGCCACCGTCGTCTCGCTGGAGAAGGAAGGTGGTTGTGATCCAAATCTTTCATGCATTCGCACGAGAGATTGGACAGGAATCAGAGATTGTGATTGGGCTTTGATGGAAGGGGATTCCTCAGAGAATCTCCCTTCCAATTCTGGGAGGAGATCTCTGAGGGATTACAGAGTATCCCCCCAACCTTCCTCGCCAGAGAAGGATTCTTCCCCACCAATGGTAGAGGGACCTGATTGTAAGATTGGTGAGAAAGCAAGGGGGTTTTATGTGATGGTTTTCAAAAGATAGGGACCAAAATGTGATTGGGTGTACTAAATTGCAAAGTAGGTCAAGATGACCCCCCCTTAGGTCCAAATGTTGGTACAAACCTAATTTGGACCTAAGGAATCCAATGGTGAAGTTGGATTTTAGGTTTGACCACGTTTGATTGGATATTTTGCATAAAAACCCAAATTAGGTCAATTGATGAGTTAGGACCCTAATCTAGCTCAAACTAAGTTCCAAAGGCCAAATTGAATGTTCTAAACCCTAGGGGATATTTTTCCATGAATTTTAGAGGGTTTACTTGATTTTTATCCAGACTGAAACCTTGTTGAATTAAGCGGGTCTATTTTAGGGTTACCAGATGTCACTTAATTCCTGGATTGCATATGAACCCATTTCTGATTGAATCAACCCACTTTTTATCTCATTTAGACCATTTGACCTATGTTTTGTCTCTGAGAAATCCCGTTTATGTACTACAATGGTGAAATTATAATTTTAACCTTTATTTCATGTTCTCTTCTCAGAAAAATTATTCCTCCAATTAAGCCCTCTTCTAAGTCATGTAGGAGCTTTTATTCTCTTTATTAGGTCAAAATGGGCTAGTTATGGCTCATGACGAGGCTCTCATCACTTGGGTGGCACATAAATGCGGGAAGAACTTCCTTTAACGCATGCAAGTGTGTACTAACACTTCAAGATCCTAATGTAGAAACCCTAACTGGCTCTATTTCAAGTCTAATTTGATCTCATGGGTAACACCTTGGACTCAAATATGAAAGTGAGCAGTCTAAGATGTTCACAATTTAAGCGCAAATTCCTAATAGGTACAGGAAATCAGGATAGGGATCTTTAATCAAAATCATCTCACTTCAATCAGATATCAACTTAATTTCATCAATCAAGAAACTTTGCCTTTGGATGACAATTACTAAGAAAATAAGATAGGTGAATCCTAATTGATTTTGTTTCCTTTTATTTCTCCTAAGATTAGGAGGTTGATTAGGGAAGAAGAGAGAGTTTACTTGCCCCTTGAGTGGTTGATTGCGTGAAGGATCTCTTTGTGGTGTACCTTGCAAAATCACAAGCAAAGCAAATAGGGCAAGTTAGTGCTCAAATTAATCATGAAAGATAAGAATAATGGTGAATTGCATGTTGCTCTACGGCAACGGTGCCTAAATGTTGTATGCAAAATGCAAGATTTAAGGATATGGTCATCCTAGCACACTCTTAAATCATAGAACATTTAAATTTACAATCTCAGAATCTAATTGGAGTCTGAGCTTGTTCGCAGGGAGTAAATATGAAATTCACTCACTAATCTCTATTCAAAATAAATGAGCACAGCAAATTGAGCACAATAAAAGATATTCAATGAATAAAACTTGTTAGATTGATATTTACATATAAATCAATGTACCTCAATGAATGTAGAGACAAAAAGAATAAAGAAAGCTAAAGAGTGGTGATTTAGATCACCATTTAGATTCCTCTAATTAATCATGCATCTCATGTATTCAATTTATTCAAATAATCCAGCGGTATTATCAATCATATAACTTAGGTACCTAAATGTTCAATAGTACCGGCAGAATCAACCTCAAAGCCTCAGACAACAAAACAAGGCATCAAAAACCTTATCAGAAGAGGCACAACACCAATACAACACATGGCTCTCACAAGAGCCTCAAAGGTTCTAAGGCACAACACAACAATCACCACAGAGCCTCAAGGGCTTTTCTTCTTCAAGCCACAGGGCCAACCTTCTCAGAGGCTAAGTGTAAGCCTCTTCCTTCAACACATATCCAAGGTGTTTAAACATGAAGCAAAACCCTCCCCCATTCTCTCACAAATTCCTCCTCTTTCTCTCAGAATCGAGGTTAATCGTGTATTTAGGCTCGTTAACGGGTCATGAATAGTGGCTAGACCTGCACGCGTGGATCACGAGCGAGGGGTGCTCAGGCATGTTCACAAGGGACTCGACCACCCAGTGCCTTGGGCAGATAGGTTAGAACATGAAATCCACTTATATCCAGTCATGAGCCTTTTGTTTTACAATGTGGGACGAAGTGTCCCAAGCTTCTTTGTGTGTGCAACTGATAGGTTGGAGACGAAATTACTGCTGCTGCTACTTCACCTCCGCTTTATTGAGGATGTAGCATTGCTCCTAAAGGTCGCTTGCGTCAATTAGTAATTGCTGAAGGGCATGTGTTAGTCGGCAGATAGCATATGACATTGGAGATGATGGTGGTGATGGTGGTGATGGTGAGTGAACAGTTAGACCTGCAAACATGAACACGGGCTCAAAAGCCCTAATCAATAGGTCCAGGATGATCGTCAGGGGACAGCGAAAGTGGTGGCAGTGTCCGTGTGGTGTATGAGGGCATGTGGTGGCCAAATGGAGTCGAGGAGGTGGTGCGGAGGAGACAGAGTTCGATGGGAGTTTTGGATGGGTGGAACATGAAATAGGAAGAGGGGTTTTGATGGTGGTGTGCTGGTGGAGGTTTTGGAGGTGGTTGCTGGCGTTTGCCAGTTTGTAGCATGCCAACAACTTTGTTGGAGCATCACCTGAGCGGAGGAAGATGAAGGTGGAACAAGTAGTTGGATGGTCGAAATAGGTGAAGGAGATAGGGAGAGTCAGGAGAAAGAAAGGAAGAGGTTAGGACCTAAGTAAAGGGATGAAAGGACGAGAATGGCATCGGATGTGATTGGCTGGCGTCAGGGAAGGATAATCCTCTAGTGGAAGAAGTGGCGACAATGAGGGGTTTTGGGAGCCCCTGTTGTGGTTGGCAAGAAGCGGAGGAAAGAGTCGAAGACGGTCCCACTGCCCATGGTATGTGCACTATAATAAAGAAGGGTTTTGGTCACGGTTAAAAACCGTGACCAAGGGATTATAACTGCCACCAATTAGCATCACCAAAAGTTGCATTGCAGTTTTGTGATGGTTCCAGCCCAAACCGTGACTAAAAGCTTTAGTGACGATTCCACCTAAAACCGTGACCAAAGCCCACACCATTAGATGGTTCAAGAATTTTGGTCATGGTTGAAACTGTGACCAAAGACTTTTAGTCACAGTTGTAAAACTGTGAGCAAATAAAGACCTTTGGTGACCAAAATTTGCCATGGAAGAAAATAGGGTTCCATTGGTCATTGTTCCTTAACCATCACTAAACAGGCCACTGTCACCAAAGGTCTCTTAAAACAAAAGAATAAATAAATGTAAATATGTTTGGTATGTGGAATGCTCTCAAATTCCACCTTACCCTGCACCATTTTATCTTGAAGATGTTGAACCTTGGCAACTAGCTTTGCTATTGCTCCCTGCCAAATGAAGATACACCCAAATAACAAAATAGATTGGAACTAACATCAAGAGCATGGTTAAAAGAATAATTTAACCACAAGAAAATTATTTGGAACTAACATCAAGAAAAAGCAACACATGGAAAAGTGCATGGTTAAAAGTTCTTTCTATAACTATTAGAAGTATGAATCATCCAGGTTATCATACCCTAAGATAATGCCATAAGACTTACCTAGTTTGCAATTTAATCTAAGTTGACGATTGTTATTTGGTTGCTTCTTTTTGCATTCTAAAATACATAGCTCTTAAGTTTGCAATCATGTAAAGATGGCTTCATGTCCATTTGAAGGAAAACCTTGTTACTTTTGTGGGAAGCTATAGATCCAAAATAAACTACATATAAATTCCATAAAGTTGTCCCAATAGTCTTATTTTTTTTACCAACAGTTCCTATCCCATATGAAAGGATCCATTTGACTGCCTGGCTGCTTAACCATATGCTAGCAAGCAAAATAATGTGCTTGAGTGTTTTTGGCTCCAAACATGCTAATTGGGTATTTAGGGGCCTAGACATTCATCTACTTTATGTCAATGCTTTGCTAAATCTTTCATTACTATTGTTATCTCCTCTCTTTATATAAAGAGGGGTTGATTTCTTTTCATCAATAATAAGAATTCTTCGCTGTTCTTCCACAATTTGCTTACTATATTACTCTTTCTTTTTAATTGTTACAAGCCACCTTATATGGTCAACAACATCAAATTGTAACTCTGACTACTAGAATATTCTTGTCTTTGCAAACGTTTTGCATCTATCTACCTACTGCTACAAGAGAAGACTTCTATTGGTGATTAAAAGAGAGTTTCTACCTACTTATTCCATTTAATGTTTAAAGAAAGAACTCTGCCCATCTCATTACCTTCCCCATTAATTAGGTTTCAGCCTGGCATCTTTCCAGCAGGCATGGATAACTTCGTGATGTATTGAGACCCCATTGATTAGGTTTCAACCTTCCATCTTTCCAGCAAGCACAAATAATTTTCTGATTTATTCAGACAAGGATATTTGGATACTAGTTATGTTGCCAACTAAACATAACTTATACATGGTGAAAATTAGAGTATAACTTATCTAGTAAAAGTTATACTAGTTATGATATACCACAAGAAAATTCCTTATACATTTCCTACATTAAAAGGAATTGGCATCCAATACAGTTAAGTGGAAAAAGCAACCAATCTACTCATGAAGGTCAAAAGAGAGAGAAAGAATGGTGAAAAGTCAAATCTAACTGTATATACATATTCTCAAGCATAATTTTTGTAAGAAAACCATACTATACAACTATGAGTGTCATAACCACAAGATCGCTACATCAATCTGCTTCCCTTGAACTATTGATTAAGACAAAGTTGCAGTCACTGAAAGTAATACATTTGACTCAACAACTTGAAGAGATTAAAACAGATAGGAATCTCACCATCACATATTGGAAAAGAGTCTTTCTGTGTCAAGCTATACACTTTCCAATCGGCTATACAGTACCAGATTCTTAGATAAAGCCAAACTGCTACTTAAATCCATGGCATTCAAAGCCTTACATCAAGCCAAATTGCTTCCACATCAACATCACCATTAGAGTGGAAAAGAAGTTGAAATTTTCTTGTCAAGAGGGCAAGTCACAAAAATTTTACAGCATGCTTTCTGGAACATATGTCTTAAAAACTAGTACGAGATACTGCTTTACTGAATCAGGATCATTCTTTGGCACAAGACCTTAATATCTCAATTGCACCACATAAACTCTCATACAAAAAAATCAACTTGAATCTCTATGAAAGCACAAAATCCAGCGCCCAACAGAACTTCTAAAGCTCTCTTGGTAGACTTGACAGATAAATTGTACTTCAGTCAAAATTCAGGATTACTAGACCTATAGTTCACATGAACTTCTATAATAAGCGATGCTCTCATAACCAGTCGCAAACACAAGAATACACCCAATCTCTAGCTACAAACATATCTCAATATAGAAATCAAAAAGCAAGTGTAAGATTTCTATATGGCCCTTAGTTCTGGCTATTAATAAAGAAAGTAAACAATAAATTTGCTCCTCAAGGGGCTGTTGGAGCATGGAGGGATGGGGTTGGCGACGAGAATGGTGGTGACAGTGCGCTGCCCTCCTCCCCCCACTTTCTACCACCCAAAGACCTAGTTCTGTAGATAAGGTGGTGGGGGTGGGAGTGGGGGTGATCCATCGGGGATGTGCCGAGGAGGGGGTTGCCATGCGAGAGGGGGGGTTGTCCAGCTGTGGGGGCGGGTAAGGATGGGAGGGGGCGGTCGGAGGATGGGGGAAGGAGATGGACAAGGAGAAGGTGTGGGAGGGGTCAGCGGCGGGGGAGATGACGTAGTCAGAGATGATGCGAGGGGGCGGAGTGGGGAGGACTCGAGGTGGAAGGTGTCAAGACTTGACCTGTAGGAGACGGAGGTGGAGAGCTGACCAAGAGGGGTGTCGACGGGGGAGAAGGAGGTCTCCATGTCATCCTCGAAGGAGGAGGGTAGGGGCCCAACAAAGGAGGAGGGGGTGTAGGTGAGGGAGAGGTTGCAGGTGTAGTTAGGGTAGAGGTGCATGCGGGAGGCCCTATGGGCTGGGAGGAGGTGGAGGAGGGAGTAGATGGATTTGAGGAGAGTCTTCTTGTAGGTCTTGGCTTCTATTGTTGTTGCTGAGGAGTAGGAGAAAGAGGAGGGGGGAGAGATTTAAGGGAGGAGGGGTCGAGGGAGAGGGACCATTTCTTAAGGAGGGAATTGTGTGTGTTGGGGAGGGGTTTAGGGAAAAAGTGGAGGGAAATTTTCTTTTGGTACCAAAGCCTATGGTCACGGTTATAAGTGGAACCGTGGTCGTCGGCTTTGGTGATGGTTTTTCAAACTGTGACCGAAATAAAAGTAACAAAATAGTTATCCTTAATTTATTTAGTCACGGTTTTATGTGGAACCATGACCATAAGTTAGTTTTGGGTTTAGGTGGAACCGTGAACAAATAACCATGACTAAACCATAGATTTCTAGTAGTGGTGGTAGCGGGCAAGGAAGTCGGAGAGAGAGGAGTCACCAGAGCTATGGTGGACGTCGTTGGTGGGAGGGATTTGTTGAAGAATGCAGCGAAACTTAGCTAAAGAGCATGGAATTGCAAAGGGGAAACGTTTATAGAGCTTTGGGCAAGCTCTAAATAGGAAAGAAGCTTGATTGTGCTTTATAAGGAATCAAGAAGAACCCAAGAAATCCGTGCATTTGCTCGACCTTTCTAGTGCAAATTAGAGCCCAAGATCCATCTTAATCGCTTCCTTATAGTGTGAACACCAATCTCACCAATTTTGGTGAGATTTAGTGATGATTTGAATAGGTTTAGATGTGATCAAAGTCGGCCTGGAGGTCGACTGACCTCCAATGGTAGCAAAGACCCATTTGCAAAGTAGATAAGGAAGTTAGGGACCCATTTGCAAGGATTTTTGAAAGTTAGGGGCTTGTTTGGAAGAAATAAAGTTTAAATGGACTGAAATACAAACTAGGTTAAGATGGACTCTAATTGGGCCCAAATTTTGAAACAAAGCTAATTTGGACCTAGGGAATCTGATGGTGAAGTCGGATTTCATTTTTGACCAAGTCTTATTGGGAACTTTTTTGGGGAAACCAAAATTAGAGTAGAAATCTGTCTATGACTATTCATGGTCAAAATAGGTGCAGATGGCCAAACCAAGGGTACCAAACCTCAAGGAATATTTTTATATGAATTTTAGGAGATTTAAATGAATTTTATCTTGACCAGAACATCTATAATTTAAGCTGGTCTGAAATTAGGATTTTGGGTAATGTATTGGTTCTCGAAATACGTGAAACCCCATTTCTGTCTGTATGGACTCACTCATTATTCTTAATGCTCATTTAACCTTAGAATAACCCCTGGAAAATCTCGTGGTTACTCTGCTTTCGTGATGTGATGTTAAATCTGCAGAATTAACCCTGATTTAATGTTTTCTTCTCAGAATAGATTTGCATGGAATTATGGCCCATAGGCGATTATGTAGGAGCATTTGTCAATTAGTCCTGACTAAATAAAGCTTGTTATGGCTCGTGATGATGTTATCATTAGTACAAAAGAAATGACGGTCTTATGATCAGCCTATCTCACCAGGATTGCTTCGACCCACTTCGAGACAATCAACAGCGAGGAGTATGCACTCGAAGCCATGCAAATCCGGGAAAGGGCCCATAAAATTGATGCCCCATACATCGAACACTTCTACTACCAAGATGGGATGGAGAGGCATCATGTCTCTCCTAGTCATAGAATCGAATAACTGGCATCGCTTGCAACATTTGGCATAATCGTGTGTATCTCTGAAGATGGATGGCCAGAAAAATCCTGACTGCAAAATTTTTGCAGCAGTTTTTTGGCTCGAGAAATGACCACCACAAGCTTCACTGTGGCAAAAAGATAACACGCTAGAGATCTCAGAATCTGGAACGCACCGTCTGATGATCTGATATGCTTCAATGAGGAATAGCAAAGGGTCATCCCAGAAAGAGAATTTGGCCTTAGATATAAATTTGTTTTTCTGTTCCTTGGTTAAATTTGCAGGAATCTTGCTTGTGACAAGACAATTCACGATATCGCATACCAAGGGAACTCGATAGAATGAATTGCCAAAAGATATTCATCTGGGAATTAATCCAAAATGGCCAGGGAATAAGGGAAGTGGGCTGGGTCTAGTCTAGATAAGTAATCCGCCACAACATTTCGTACTCCAGCTTTGTTGCGTATTTCGACATTATATTCCTACAAGAGAAGGATCCATCTAATAAGATCAGGTTTGGCATCCTTCTTTACCAACAAATGTCGAAGGGCGGAATGGTCTGGGAAAATTATCAAGTTAGACCCTAGCAAATATGAATGGAATTTCTCCAACCCAAATACTTCCGCTAGCAACTCCTTTTCAATGATAGTATAATTATGTTGAGCTTCATTCATCGTCTTGCTTCCGTAGTATATAACAAAAGGTTGTCGCTCTCGATGTTGGCCTAAAATAGCTCCGACGGCGTAATCGGATGCGTCGCACATCATCTCAAAATCAACCAATCAGTCGGGTGGTTTGCGAATTAGAGAATTAGAAATAACGCTTCACAAAGTCTCAAAGGCACTGAGACACGAGGCATTAAAATAAAATGGGACCTCGGCTACTAGGAGATTCGTCAATGGGCACATGATTTTCGAGAAATCATGTATAAATCTTTGGTAAAAGATGGCATGACGCAAGAACGATCTGATCTATTTAACCGAGCTAGGTGGAGGTAATCGGGATATAATTTCAGATTTAGCTCGATTAACCTCGAGTCCATTAGATGAGATCTTATGTCCTAGTACAATGCCATCTCTCACCAATAAATGGCTTTTCTCCCATGAGAGTACTAGGTTTACTTCAATACACTGTTTCAAGATCTTGGTGAGGTTATCAAGACAAGATGCAAAATTGTCTCTAAAACTGGAGAAATCGTCCATAAACACCTCCACATAATCCCCAATCATGTCAGAGAAGATGGCCATCATGCAACATTGAAATGTCGCTAGTGCACTGTAGAGGCCGAAGGGCATTTGGTTAAAAGTGAATGTTCCAAAGGGACATGTGAATGTGGTCTTGTCTTGATCTTCCGAGCTAATTGCTACCTGATTATATGCAGAGTATCCATCCAAAAAGTAAAAGAAACTACATCCAGCTAACCATTCTAAGACCTGATCAATGAACGGTAAAGGAAAATGGTCCTTCTAGGTTGTCGTATTTAGTTTCCTATAATCGATGCAAACCCTCCATGATGTCTCTGTGTGGGTTGGGATGGATTCGCCCTTATAACTTTTTATTACAGTGAGTTCTGATTTCTTGGGAACAATCTGGATTGGACTCACCCATTGGCTGTCAGAGATTGGGTATACAATGCCCGCATCCATCCATTTGATGATCTCCTTCTTAACAACCTCTAGCATTTTCGGGTTTAGCCATCTTTGAGGTTGTCTCGAAGGTTTCACCCCCTCATCCATGTAAATGTGATGAGTACAATATAAGGGGCGAATTTCCTGGAGATCAACAATCCTCTACCCATTAGCAACCCTATGGTCTTGTAATACAGAAATCAGTTGATATTCCTGTTCTTTGGTTAAGTGAGAACTAATGATGACTAGGTATGTCTCACTTTCACACAAAAATACATATTTGAGTGTGTCAGGTAAGGGCTTCAATTCAATCACAGGTGGGTCAGAATCAGAGGTGGGAGTGGGAGTAGGAGAATCAATGGAGGGAATCTAATGATCCTGATATGTGGGGATTCACACTGATTTGCCACTTGTAACATAGTCAGTCGTGACTACATTAATAGGAAACCCATTTGTTGGAGTCATGCCTTCTTGCATTAGCAAGGGTGATTCAGTAATATGTGGATCAGGATAGATAGAGTCAAGGGTGTTGTGGTCAAATGAACACCCAAGACAATTGGATCCATGGGAAGAAATGTGCATTTTGGTGGTCTCAATCCTGTGTGAATTGATGTCTAGATATCTTGATAGTGAAGACGAATGAGACACTGGGTCATCACAAAGGAGCCCAATGCTACTACTAAATGCCGATTCTTTGTCTTTGCCATCCTCCTCGATGTGATTGCAATCAATGTTCCTTGATGCCCTAAATATATAAAGTCTAAGTCATTCCTCTCCTAAGGTAACCTCCATACACCTAGATGCACAGTCAATGTTCGCTCCGGTTGTCGCCAAAAATGGGTGACTTAAAATAATTGATGCATCATGGAGATTAGGACTAACCTCCACATCAAGAATGAAAAAGTTCGCGAGAAAGCATAATCTGCGGACCTTAAGGATCACATTCTCAACCACCCCCCTCGGTGTTTTCACTGATTGATCAGCTAACTGAATAGTAACTAAGGTGATTTTTAACTCCCCAAATCGAAATTGATCATATATGTAGTGGGAGTCAGGTTGATGGACAAACCCAGATCAAGAAGGGCCTGATCAAATGGAGAATCCTGCAAAACGAAGGAAATGAGTGGAGTACTAGGGTCTTTCTTCTTAGGCGATAAGTCATCTAGATTCACGGCACAAGCCTCCTTCGATAGTACCACCTGTCATCCATTCTTCTACTATCTCTTCAAGGTACAATAGTCCTTAAAGAACCTACCGACAGTGGGAATGTGATCGATGGTCTCGAGGAGAGGGACTTGAATATGTACTTACATGAACATCGATTTCAGGTCCTCAGAATTCTGCATATTCTTTTTCAACGCTACATTTCGCATCAAAGCCTCGGCAAAAGGTGCGGGAATCTCAGGGTCAATGGACCTCTTACCCTTATCTATCGTAGATGGCTTTTGAGATGGAGTCAAACCATCCTACGATGAGAGGCGTGAAGACTCAGGACCCACCTACCTAATTGGTGGGTCGTATGTCTTATTTCCACTTCTCAACGAAACAGCTTTCGCATCGGCATGCTATCAATCAGGTGGAGGAGTGGAGGGGTAGAGTAAGAGGGGTTCTACAACAAAGGCGGCTGGCCTTGTGAGTAACCAGGTGGTGTAGGAGGTGCCTGTAATATAGCGTGCACCTGTCCCTATGATGCTTGAAACCTAGGTGAGGTGCCCTGTTTTTGCACATATCGTGGGCTCAGGACAGGTCGGGAGGGCAAGGCACCCTGAGTCCTATGCTCCTGGAACAACTGGTTCTGCGTGTTTTGGATGCTTTGTATTTGGTCAGCCATTGCTTTCATTATCTGAAAGCAATCCTACGTCATTTCCCGCATCGTTTCTTGTAGCTCCTCTTTTAATGCCTCCAATGGGTTAGCCCACTTTGGAGGGTGACTGGTATCTTGATGCAGCAGCTAGTATATAGAATGGGATTATTATAGTTGATAAAGGAATGGCTACTACCTTGGATACGTGTTCTTCGCATTTTTGTATTGCTTAGTCTGGTAGTGTAGATCTTGATGTGGTCTCTACAAACTACTAGACTAAGAGAAATTTGGATGCTGGTGCCAACCAGGGTTATACATCTCCAATTACAGGTTGTTACGCTCGTATCCCTAAATGGCATTGACGTCTTCATAGGTCGATGACGTCTGAGACATATATTCATCAAGGGAATATGCATCAAAATCATCACGTAGTGCGTAACCCTAATTTTGTGGTATCAGATCAAGATTATTTGCGGGATCCTAATATGTAGGGTCCCATGAATACGAAGAAGAAGCATCCTGAGTGAGTAAATTAACTCGAGCAGGTGGGGCTAGGGGCGCATAGTAGGATCTAGATGCAGCAGAATTTTTAGCTAAATCAGGTTGACCGCGAATCAATTCGTAGAGCTTCTTATCCAACAAATCCACCTTATCCAGCTTCATGATGATGATGTGCATATTGGCTCGAGCTGATTCGACATGAGCCACGTGCACACCATCCCGTTGTTGTCCAGGTCACTGGAATTGGGTCATTAACATGGCATTCATATAATTCTCCTCCAATGACTCGAATAAATCAAATGCAGGTGCCATCTAGGCAACCATGGTGCAGGCATTTCCTAAGGAGATCATGAAATTGGTCCTAGGCATCATGAAACTTCTCCCCAGTTCCTTGGGAGAAAGTCATAAATGTGTGCCTCATCGCATTCATACAACCGATCGGGAAGAACTTTTGTAGGAATTCACATCATAAGTCCGCCCAGGTTCCAATTGGCCTCTTGATGGTCTTGAACCAATATGAAGCTTTGTCCTTGAGAGAGAACGGAAAAAGCTTCATGAGAACAATTCCTAGGTCAACATTCCTAGGTAGAACCATTTCCGCAATTTGAGTCAGGTCCTCTATATGCTAGAATGGATCCTCATTCATATTCCCATAAAAGTAATTTGGGATCAAGCTAATTATGTTGGGTTTCAGCTCGAACGTGTCTCCGCCTACGGGAATATGGACTTAAGGTGTGAGAATCAGCTCCACTGGATCGTAGAAATCCCGTACCTATTCTCCTCGGGGTGGATGTTGCATTATGTCAAATGTCATCAAGATTCAGTCGATATTTTGCTGATATCGCTCCTTTGATTCGACGACCTGGCCTTCCAGGATAGCCATCGGGTCCAGATCTGCTGGATCCTGACCAAGTCTACGTCCAGGGTTAGCCATCTCAGTTAAGAAAGTAGAAGAGGAAGGGTGAGAAGATGGTCCTGGCGATGTGACGAATTGCATTCGCCTCTATAGGATTGACTCCCAGAATCCAACCAGTTGAGGTCTAAGTGACCTCCTTCCTTGCATACACCAACAAACCCCTGGGTTAGTGTAGCCAATCCAGACAATGCTAAGGCCTTGCCAATCAATTGGTCATTAAGATTCTAATTGATGAAGAAAAATTCGTCAAACAACCTACTGCAAGTAATCCCAACGCCCTAAGCTAATGTAGCCAATCTAGTCGAGGGGACTAAGGGGAATGTTCTACCTTTGGCTTTCACCTCCGGTTCCTTTGTACCCTCAAGCCGCAATCTTTTGATACTACCTCGTAGATTTATCTAAGGTTTGGCTATGGTGGTTGTGATGACCCAGTAGTATGACAACGAATTCAGGTTAATTAACGTGTTCTATACAATTTTTCCTTAACCTTTTTCTTCAAATGGGGTTTTTTGGTGAGTGGTCCACAAGGCGACCAAGCTCACCGGCTAGCCACTAGACTTGATTAAGTCTAGGTTGGCCCAATGTGGTCTCTAGAATGTAACCCTAAAAGTTAACTCATAGGGTTCATGCAATTCTACGTGTTTAGTAGACCACTATACAGATTAAAATTATTCTGTGTATCACAATTTGAATCCAATTGATTTCACATTTGATAGGTGGATTCCTTTTTCAATTAGTTTTTTGGAGAATGTTTTTTAAAAATTTTTACTTTTTCAACTGGATAAATATGAATTTTTTATTGTTGGGCGGTCAGATCAAGAATTTTGACTCCTTGTCAGTTTTTCAATTTAAAAAGTATCAAATGAACTCCAAAAATTCAGGAAAAATGTTGAAATGAAAGCTAGTTTGATAATATTTCAAACTCAACCATTTTTGATCAAATCTGATTTGTGTGCTAGTCAAAATCACTTTTTGAAATTCAAAAATTTTCAAATTTGAGTCAGTTTAACCTCCTTGTAATTTACGAATTTTTAAGAATTCCATGATTCAAACCTTTTCAAATGAATGGTGCCGTTTGAAAGCTAGTTTAAAAATAAAGCTTGTGCATGAATTTCATAATTTTTGGCCTATTAAATATTTGGCAATCAAATTTTTAAATCAGAAATACAGTCTAGTCGAATTGGTGAAAAGGCTTATGAAGGGTTTGAATTTTAAAATTGAACCCTTTACACCAAAGCAAAATTTTTCTCTTTTTTTATTTTCCTTTTCAAAAATTTTTTCAAACTTTTTCAAAATTATTTTTCTTTTTGGAGGGAAAATTTGTCAAATTTTTTTTCTTCTTTTTCTTTTCAAGCAAAAACTCTAACCTAAGATTCAATAGAACCCTAAATCTAAAACCTAATTTTTTTTGAAAACATGCAATTTTTATTTTCAATAATCAAATTCTACCTAGAATTCAAATCTACTTGGGGTTCAAAAAGGGAAACCTAAGCTAACATAGAGATGTGCACCTGATTTCTTCTTTCACCTGCACTTGATGTGACATAGATTCCACTCTTAATGTTCCTGCACATCAAAAACCAAGGAGAAGCAAATTTGTGAATGTTAAGCTCACAAAAATTAGAAATCAAAATCGTGTTGCCACCCAACAACGACGCCATTTGATGGTTTCGTAAATCACGGATTTGATTAAAGCAACATCGTAGTATAGTTGCGAAATACAATTCAACAATACTTAAGTAACAAGACATAAGTCTTAGTTGATCTCAGGGAGGCGTTTAGAAAAGTGAAAGTGATTTGTGATTGTCTACATGCTTAATATTGGAGTCTAGTATTTAAAGTATGAACATATGAATCACCGATTGCATTATTAACTCATAAGACGTGCGTGTGAGTAAAAAACAATATGGACATGAAAGTATGTGTGTCTGTACACACCGTCTTAACTATGCGATGGCGACCAACAGAATATTTGTTAATCGTCAAATCTTCTACAACTTTCGGAGCAGATGTTTTGTTGCAATGTAATAGGAAATTAAATCAGGCAACTCAAGATCATAATAGAGATATTGTAAAGAAGGCTTTCATTTCATCAATGGTTGTCATCATTACAAGTAGAGATGTACTTGAAAGCTTAAACACAATATTTGTAGCTAACAAAATATAGATGCATGCATCCTGCAGGAAGAAAATTACTACACTACTAAGCAGTAAATTAATGCAAAAATTAAACTGTGAAGAACGAAACTGTCTAAGAGAACATAGGGCATGGGCATTGGAGGTGGTCTCCAATAGCCTGTGTTGCTTGAGGTGGTAGGAGGGAAGAGAGGGACAGCCAATGGTGGGTATGCTGGCTTCTTGAGAGGTGGTGGACAGCTTCTCTAGACTTGGACGTGAGGTGGAAGTGGTGGAGGTGATGGAACACGTGGAGATGGAGGTGCACATGAAATGGAGCTAAAGGCTAGATGGCTTTTTTTGGCCATCCAAGGGGTCTTTAAATAGATCAAGGGAGGGACACTCTAGAGAACTATAGAATTCTCTAGAGAGTCCTCCATCTTGGAATCAAGAAGGGTTGGGAGTGGTCTTCTTAGATCCACATTTTGTGGATCTAAGAAGACTAGGTTGGGTTTTCTAGAACTTTCCTAAGGTGGCACCAAGTGTGTGTAGGTGTATGTGTGTGTGTGTGAATGTGCATGGGTGTGTGTAGCCATGGGTAAGTGGTCAAGTGGACCACGTAGTGCATGTCTAACTAGGTCCTAATTATGTCCAAATAGTCGGTCTAATTAGGTTTCTAGAAATAGTCTCCTATGACCAAAATCTAAGGTGATATGTGCAATTAAACTTGCTACAAGTTTAATTGAGTGGATGCGTGTCTACTTGGGAGAGAAAGTTCCCAATTAGATTAGGTGTGAGTCAATTATACCCCTGACAGGGTCCAATTAGACATGTGTTGGTTGAGATTTGAGCTCAATTGGACTCTATGAGTCCAATTGACTCGGTAAAGTGTAATTGACTTGATCCAAGTCAATTGGGCTTAGTGAGAACCTCATTAGGTTCCTAGCTAGGCAATGGGTTAGCAAATTGGATTAAGTAGATCCAATTGGACTAGCTTGGGTTGATTTGAATCAATCAGATTCCAGCCTAACCCTATTTCGATTCTACTGATCATAATTAGACTTGAATAGGTAGAGATGGATCAATTGGATCCTAGGTTGACCCAATTGGATTCAGGTGCATCTATTCTAGTAGGAATGCACCTAATTGGATGTAGGCTAGGTGATTGGGTTTGGGTTGAGTCCAATTAGACTAGACTGAGCCTAGTTAGATTGGGGTTAGCCTAATTAGGTTCATCTCGACCTAATTAGAATAGGGCTGACCCAATTGCCTCCAATTAAGCTAATTGGGATATTGTTGGACCTAAATGGGATTCGGAGGTAGGAATTGGGTTAGGGATAAGAGGGTTGGGTATAGGGATAGGGGATAGTGAGAATTTGGATAGTGTTATCTAGGCTTTGGCTAAAGTGAGGAAATTGAGGTTTAGGGACAAGGGTATCCCGAAAGGGGGATAAGAGTTGGGATAATGTCGATAAGGGCATGGATACCACTATCCTTTTTTTCTTTTTTCAACTAAATTAGCCTAATAGGGAGGTGGCTTAGGGATAGGGACATGGATAAGGTTATCCTACAGACTATGGATAGGGATAGGGTTGTCCTATTGCTATGGATAAGTGCCGGGATGTCCTAATGTTCGTTATAATTTAATCTAAGAATTAAAATTCCACCACTAATGTAGTATACCTCTTCTGCACTATCTTATTTACAACTTTATTCCAAACTTCTGCTCCAGCTCTACTGCAGCTTTAGCTTCTTCCGTGCTTTAGATCCAACTTCAGGCCATCTTCTGATATTCTTATTGCCTTCAATCGAAATAATGAGCTATTCAGTACATTATAACATTACTTCTTGCATATCTAAATAAAATGGGAAAGATGCAATGTATGCTGTTTATGCATGAATTATACTACAATTATGCTAAGTTCTAACTTAATTCAGGTCATTTAAGTCCTATGATTGCTGTGCAATCATAACCCCATGCCTAAATCTTGCTTGTCCCTAGCAAATGCGAAACCAGGTTATCTACAACTGGGTCCCTAAAGGACTCATTATTTTTATCAAGCATAAGACTAGACATTTGTTTACTTTTCATTTTCATCCTATAATCTAGAAATCCAAACAATTATGAAAGTGCAACTATATAACTTATGCAATGGATTTGAGTGAAAAATCAATTCACCTCTAAAGCATGTACTTGAACCCTAGTAAAATTCTAGTAGCATTGGCGAACTACCTCCCTCAAGGTATAACTAAATATTCTATGATTTCTACCCCAACTTTTAGTTCAGGTACAGAATTTCTGTAACAAATAGGTGTGTATTTGGTGATGCACTCTCATTTGGTGCTACATAGAGATTAGTACTATAGAATCTAGATTCCCAAATTATTAAGTGAATCAACCTAGAGAAAAGTGAGAAAAACTATGCTCCCTTTGGTTCCTTTGTATTCACTCTTGTTTTCTCATTCCTTTTCTTTTTCATTTTATTTTGGAGCTCACAATCTCACCAGATTTATCCATATAATCCATATTTGGTGGTCTCACATGAAATTAACACTTTAATAGAGTTCCAATAATCCTAACACTAAGTCAGAATTCTTCAGCTAGTATTCAGGCAGTCAGAAAAATAGAAAACTAGCTTAAGGCCATATTTGGTGGATCGTAACTGTGGTGGGTAATGCTACCTCAATGCTATTAAAATAAATACTAGAAACTCGTCATTTTTTTTCTCCTTTTTTTTCTATTTTTTCTTCTTTTTTTCTCTATATATTTTTTCTTTTCTCTCTCTCTCTCTCTTTTCTTCAACACAATAGAATATAGCACACTACATACTCAAGTTTTATTAAGGAGGCATTATTAGGGATTTATGGTGTTTGAGAGACATTGGGTGGCTTATTTGGTGTACGTGCCTACTATTGGCACCAAGAAAGAGATGGATAGGACAGCGTATTTCTAACCTTGACATTAATGCCCTCTTACAGCCGAGGATTCTGTAAAGAATGGTTGTAACCATCCACCTTAGTCCTAGTTTTATCAGACTCAATCTCTGCATATTTGCCTTAGTTGGTGGCTCTAAAAAATTCACACAAACAACTATACATGGGACCTGAGAGTGAAAACTATGCCTATCTCTGAGCATCATCACCTAATTATCTAGATATCTAGATTCCTTGCACTAATCTTAGAGCACCAGTAACACTCTACTCTTGTCTCACATTATTTGGTGGAGTTTTAGAAGAAGATTCGTCTAACTCCCTAAACACTGTCCAGGGGTTCATGAAAAGAAGCAGCACTGTAGATGAAGACATTTATCAGTCTTCACAATGAATCCATTGCAGAATCTATGTGTGAGTGTGAAATTTTGTATTGGATTCCAAATTATAGGAATCAACTAAAGGATAAAAATCCCTAATGCATCCTCTTGATAAAAATCTAATTCATGAATGTAATATATATATATGCTATATACAAATAACCTCTTGTGATTTGTACTTTAATGTTGTTCCCTTATCGGGTTACATTCAGCTAAGTCCTTAATTCAGAACAAAAAGGTGAGTGAACAAATCGAAAGTGGCTGTTGCGAACGATTTCTAGCTCCAGTGTGAATATTGGAGGTGGAGTTTCTTGTTCTTAAATTAAGAACCCTAAAGTAGATTTAACAAGCTGTTCCGAGGTTTTGCAAAATGTTGGCATAAAAATTTTCAATTTTTAATGTATCTAACCCCGCCAATGCCTACGTTCTTGCATGTCCTCATGCATCTATATAAAGAAAATAAATTAGGACAGGGAGTAAGTTGGTAGAAATCACCTGGAATTGCTCCTAGATTTTTATTCAGCATAGGCCAACCTGATGATATGGGATATCCAAATAAATATGCTAAAAGAAAATATGCTATGTATAGAAAGTGTGTATATATGTGTAAGTTGCTGAGTTTAACGCCTCCAACTGGGAGAAAACTCAATCACATGTCCTCAATAAAATGAATGATTTCGTCAATAGGAGGAGGTTCCTGGGCCATAAATGGCTTGAGGTGCTTGCCATTTACCATAGGAACATGCCTAGATTTCAGGTCGATGATTTGGACTGCCCCATTAGAATAGGGGTGAATCACGATATAAGGGCCAATCCACTTGGACTTGAGTTTCTTTGTAAAAAATTTAGGTGTGAATCGAATAACCAGACTCACTGGTTCGGAGTGAAGTCCTTTCTCCGGATGTGGCGGTCATGAAAGGCCTTGGTATTGTCTTCATAGATTGATGCGTTCTCATAGGCCTCCCACCAGATTTCTTCTAATTCACTAAGCTGGAGCTTCCTCTCATAACCTCTTGCAATAGGTTAAGATTGCATTTTTGCACCACCCAAAAAGGCATGGTGCCCAGCTCAACAGGAAGGTGACAGGCTTTACCATATACCATATGATATGGAGACATTCCAAGTGGGGCCTTGTATGCAATTTGATATGCTCAAAGTGCATTGATTAATCTATCAGACCAGTCCTTCCTATCTGGTCTAACCGTCTTCTGGATAATTAGCTTGATTTGATGGTTAGACAGCTCAGCCTACCCATTGGTCTGCAAATGATACGGGGTGGGTATACGGTGATGTACCCCATATTTCCTTAATAATGACCAAAAATGGGTGTGGATGAAGTGACTTCCCCCGTTTCTGATCAGGGCATGGCATACATCGAATCTTGCAAAAATGTATTCCTGTAAGAAAGAAATGACAGTCTTATGATCAACCCATCTCGCTGGGATGGCTTTGACCCAGTCCGAGACATAATCAACAGAGAGGAGTATGTACTCGAAGCCACGCAAATTTGGGAAAGGGCCCAAAAAATCGATGTCCCATACATCAAACACTTCTACGACCAAGATGGGTTGGAGAGTCATCATGTCTCTCTTTGTCATAGAACTGGCCGACTAGCATCGCTTGCAGCATTCGGCGTAATTGTGTCTATCTCTGAAGATGGATGGGCAAAAAAATCCCAATTACAAATCTTTGCAGCAGTTTTTTGCCCTGAGAAATGACCTCCATAGGCTTCGTTTTGGCAAAAAGATAACACTCTAGAGATATCAGAATCTAGGATGCACCGCCTGATGATCTAATCTTCTCCAATGCAGAATAGCAAAGGATCGTCCCAGAAATAGAATTTATCCTCAGATATAAATTTGAGTTTCTAGTCCTTGGATAAATTCTTGGGAATCTTGCCTATGGCAAGATAATTCGCGATATCTGAATACCAGGAAAACTCGACAGAATGAATTGCCAAAATTTATTCATCTAGGAAATTATCTAATAAGGGATGTGGGCTAGGTCTAGTCAAGATAAGTGATTTGCCACAACATTTTGTGCTCCAACTTTGTCGCGTATTTCAACATCAAATTCCTGCAAGAGAAGGATCCATCTGATAAGACGAGGTTTGGCATCCTTTTTTGCCATCAAATGCCAAAGGGCGGAATGGTCTGTGAAAATTATCACTTTGGACCATAGCAAATAGGAACGAATTTTCTCCACCCCGAATAGTACCGCTAACAGCTCCTTTTTAGTGACAATATAATTATGCTGAGCCTCATTCAATGTCTTGCTAGTGTAGTATATAACAAAAGGTTGTCACTCCCAACGTTGACCAAAAATAGCTCCGACGATGAAATCGAATGTGTCACACATCCTCTTGAAATCAGCCGACCAGTTGGGTAGTTGGAGAACATAGAATCAGAAATAGCGCTTCGCAAAGTCTCGAAGGCACTGAGGCATGAGGCATTAAAATCAAATGGGACCTTGGATACCAGAAGATTTGTTAATGGGTGTGCAATTTTTTAGAGGTCACATATAAATCTCTGGTAAAATCTGATGTGACCTAAGAACGATCTGATCTGTTTAATTGAGCTTGGCAGAGGTAATCAAGATATAATTTCATATTTAGCTCGGTGTTCCTACAAAATCATCATTGTTTAAGGAATGCATTGTAGTATAGGACAAAATCGCTCAAAAAATTTAAATTTATAAACTTACATTTAGAAAGTGGAGTTCGAGATCATTCGCAGGGAGCAAAAATGAAATTCACGATTAATTTTCATTCATAATAAATATGCACAATAAATTGAGCTTAATAACAAACATGCAATGAATAAAACTTTACAAACTGATATTCAAATATAATCCAATGTATCTCAGAAAATGTAGAGACGAAAAGAATAGAGAAAACCTAAAATGTGGTGATTTAGATCACCATTTATATCCCTCTAATTAAGCATGCATCTCATATTTAATTTATTCAAGTAATCCAACAATACCACAATTAGATAACTTAGGTACTTAAATAATCCAACAATAACAGCATCAAAGGCTCAATCAGACATCGCCAAGCATAACTAGACAACTTAACTTTCACAACACTGAGCCTCATAGAAGGCACACAAGGGTGCCTAAGCCTTCAAAGCCTTCATTTCATCAGGTCTTCACAAGACCTCTTCAAGACTTCTCAAACACAAGGCAAACTCTCCTCAAAGCACGCACAAAGGCACTCAGAGCCTAAGTGTAAAGCCTCCTCCTCAGCACAAGGCCAAGGATCTCAGACCAAAACCCTCCCCCTCCTCCTCACAAATCCCTTTCCTTCTTCTCTTTCTCTTTTCTAAACCAAGGTTTAATCAGGTATAGTGTCAAGTAATTGGGTAATCGAATCGTGTATAGTGGCTAGACTCATGTGCTGTGTGCACAGGTGAGTGGTGAGGGGCATGTGAGGCGAGGACCTGACCACCGGTGTACTGGGCGAAGAGCTGGATTCATAAATTCAACTTATGCGACAACAGCTTCTTGTAACTTTTCAATGTGGCACTAAAGTGCCTCCTTCTTCCTCGCTTGTAGTAGTTGAGGTCGGGTCTTCAATTAGAGCAACTACTAAGGCTCTTCCACTCGATTGAAGCCCTGGAATGGTTCCTAGGCTTAGGTTGTAGTGTTTGAAAGTGGAAGTAGGGTTGAGGCATGTCAGAGGGAGGTTGACGGAGTCGGAGATGATGGCAGCAATAGTGACAACGGCGAGACTTGCAAGTGACAAATATAAGTTGAAAAGCCCCAGTTAAAATGCTCTTGAGCTTCGTTGGAGGACGGTGAAGGTATGGTGGGGTTCTTGTGTCGTGTGGGTGCGTAAGGTGTCCTGGCAAAGTTGGGGAAGAGGTGCGGCGATGGTGGTGTTCGATGAGTGATTTGCGTGATCAGTCCCCTCAATTTCTTATAGGATTTTGGTTGTGGAGGTTCGGTGGAAGTCGTGGGATCGGTAGCGTGGAGTTTGGTTGGTTCTGAAGGAGGCAACAGCACATAAGTGGATTTTGTGATAGAAGCTATTTGCCTCAGCACACGGGGTGAGGTCCTACTCACTGTACGTGCACTCACTCCTCACTCACCACCCCACGCTAGTGAGCTTAGACCCTTGGATCTGATTACCCACTCATTTACCTGATACTGTTCATCCATGTTTGAGCTAAGAGAAAGGGAAGAGAATCAAAGAAAGAGGGGGGATGGTTTTGCTCTGCCTTGGGATTTGTACCCTCTCCCTCTCTCAACACTTAGCCTCTGAGGGCTTTGTGCGGGGCCCTTGTGCCTCTGTTGGGTGCTGCTATTGTGACTCCTCTATGAGGCTTAAAGTAACTCCTTTATGCCTTGTGATCTCCTGTTGGTTAAGGCGTCTGAGGCCATACATTGACGTCTGAGGTGGTGGCTTGATTCTGGTTTTTGTGGAAATATTTAGCTGAGATACTTAATTGAGATTACTGTTCGTTTATTTGAGATATTTGTGAGCTCAAACATTAGGGTTAATTTGGAGATTCAAATCACCATTCTAACCCAATCTTTTTTGTACTCCCATCCTTGGTTTTATTGCCATATCATTCTGATTTACATTGGGCAATGTTTTCATTATAATTGCATATCTTTCTTGATAAATTGTGATTAGTAATTGAAATTGCCATATTTTCTCCCTACGAATGACCTCGGACTCCAAACTGACTTCATGCTTTATAAATTTAAGTGTTTCACGCGATTTTTGTCCTATGCTATAATGCATATGGTGGGAACACTATCAGGATTGATGGATAAATGCTCCTACATAATCATCTGAGGGTCATAATTACATAATATTCTGATTTGAGAAGAAAATAGGAGCATATCATTAACACAGAATAATCACGGGGTGTGTCAAGGGTAAATTGATGGTTAAATGAGCATCAAAGTCTAATAAGTATGTCCATATAGATGGAAATGGGGTTTCACACATTTTGAGAATTAAATCATAACACAAAATCCTAATTTTAGATCTACCTGAATTAAAGAGGTTTTGGTCAAGATAAAATTCATCTAAGCCTCTTAAAATTCATAAAAAATATTCTAAGATGCTTGGTACCTTTGTTTGACCTTCTGAACCTATTTTGACTGTGAATAGTCTCAGACGAAATTCTATCCTAATTTGGGTTTTTACGCAAATTTCCTAGCCAAAATTAATCAAAAATCAAATTCTTCTTCACCACTGGATTCTTTGGGTCCAAATTAGGTTTGTACCAAAATAAGGGCCTAATCAGAGTCCATCTTGACCTAGTTTGCAATTTAGCCCTTTAAAAGTTTATTTCTTACGTTCACCCCCTTAGGTTTTGAATTATTTGCAAAAAGTCTCCTAACTTCTCATCATTTTCTTCACTTTGGTCCCTACCACAATCGGTAGTGGGACCACAGCGAAGATCAAGGGAGCTTTTCTCCCTCAAATCAGATCCAATCACCCCAAAATTTGGAGGAAAGATCTGCGAGGAGTTTCCCGATTTGCCAAACTGCATCCAACCTCCAGATCAAGCTCCTAAGCCCAGGCAAGCTCAGGATTTTTGGGGATTCTTTTTCATGAAATCTCGAGCTCTTTTAGCTTCTTCCAATGCTTAAAGCCTGCTCTGAGGCCTTTAAAAGGAGACCCCTCGCAAGGCCGTGCTCCTTAGCGAGTTTTTAGCCTAGAAAACCCCTTCTTCCTCTACCTCTAGCCAACTCTGAGCTCGTCTCCAGCGACCCTCTTCCTATGGCTTCCTTGCCCACTGCCACATACAATAGGCAACAGGAAACACTTCCTCTCTTCATTCCACACCTCGCCATACTTGTGAGGAGCTCTCCAGCCCCTTCCTCTTCACCATCCTCACCTTCAGAACATCTTCGTCTCTAGCGCTGGCCAATCATAGCTGGCATCGCCTCCACTCTCTCTTTGTTTGCCACTATCCCCCTTTGACTGCTCTCCTCCTGTCTCTCTTTATGCTTTTAAACTTTAGGTTTTCTCACCGCTATGCCCTTCCTACCGTCGCCTTCCCCAGTACCGGCATAACTCCGGTGAGCACGCATGCCCGCTCCATTGCATCAACTACCTCACCACCACTGCCAGAAGCATCGCCACAACCTCTCGATCAAAAGCCTTAACCTTATTTAGGCTATTCACCGCTCCACGCCCCGACCGAACACCCTCACCTTCACACACCATTTCCACCCTCACCACACACACATACACCTTCACACCATACACCACCACTAGCACATTCGCATCTTCTAGGAAATCCACTTTAGCTATTTTGACGAGGTTGAGAGTCCATCCTTTGCATTTCAGGTGAGCACCAAAGTTCACCACCGCCACCTCCTTCTCCGGCTCCCTCTGCCATCTCCTAGCTATGTTCTTCAGTGCTGCCATCCCTAGGTGTTGCGGAACAACCCCAGGAGTCTTCCTAGGTCCTCAATTGTAGTTGGAGGGGTCGTGTTCCACCCCAATCAGAGGTAGCATCAGTTGTTGCTGTGCGAAGAGAAGTGGGACATTAGTCCTACATCGTGGAATCAGTAGCTCATGGAGGCATATAAGAGGATTTTGTCCACTGGGCTTATCGCCTCCGAGAGCATAGGGGTGAGGTCCTTGCGCACGCACAACCAAACGTACTTGCATTCACATGTGCCTGTTCATGCCCTCGCCTACGCTCACGCCTCGTGGGTCTGAGTAGTGGATCCGAATACCCAGGTCTGGTCTGAGAAAAGAGAAAGAGATCAGAAAGAGAAGGGGTAGATTTTACTCTACCTTGGGATTAGTGCCCTCTCTATCAACACTTGGCTTCTGAGGCCCTTGCACCTCTATTAGTGATTTGCTGTTGTGCTTCTATCGATTCTCTGAGGGTTTGAGTTAAGGCGTCTGAGGCCTTATATTGACATTTGACCCTTGCTGGTGCTTAGTTCTGGTTTACTATGGAAATTTGAAGATACTGTTCACTTATTTGGGAAATTTGTGAGCCTAAACTTAAGGATTAATTTAGTGATTCAAATCACCATTTCTTATCCAATCTTTTTACATCGACTTTATTTCTTTATTGAAATATTATCTTCATCATTTGATTGATCTCAATTACATATCATTTCTTATATTGTGATTAGTGAATTGAATTGCCATAATTGCTCCCTGTGAACGACCTCAAACTCCAACTTGATTCTGAGCTTTATAAATTTAAGTGTTTTGTGCGATTTTGTGAACTATAGTATGACACATTTTCTAAACAACGATGATTTCACGTAAACAGCATATTTATAAGCATCGATGATTTTGCGTAAATAATTACCTTGAACCTCATTTAGCATCTTGCTAGCGTAGTATATAACAAAAAGTTGTCAGTCTTGATGTTGGCCTAAACTAGCTCCGATGGCGAAATCGGAGGTGTCGCACATCATCTCGAAATCGAGAGAGCAATCGAGTGGTTGGAGAAGCGGAGAATTAGAAACAACACTTCTCAAGGTCTCAAAGGTGCTGAGACACGACGTATTGAAATCAAATGGGATATCAGCTACCAGAAGATTCATCAATCGGCATGCGATTTTTGAGAAATCACGTATAAATCTCCGGTGAAACCCAACATGACCAAAGAATGATCTGATCTGCTTAATCGAGCTTGGTGGAGGTAAGTGGCCTATAATTTCTTATTTAGCTTGGTCAACCTTGAGTCCATTGGATGAGATCTTGTGTCCTAGTACAATGCCATCCCTCACCATGAAATGGCTTTTTTCCCATGAGAGTATTAGGTTTACTTCAATGCATCATTTTAGGATCTTGGTGAGGTTATCAAGACAAGACGAAAAGTCCTCTCCGAAAATGGAAAAATCATCCATAAACACTTCCCCATAATCCCCAATCAAGTTAGAGAAAATAGCCATCATCTAACGTTGAAATGTCGTTGCTGCGTTGCAGAGGTCGAAGGGCATTCACTTAAAGGCGAATGTTCTAAAAGGATAAGTGAAAGTGGACTTTACTTAATCTTCTAGGCTAATCGCTACCTAATTATACCTAGAGTATCCATCCAAAAAGCAAAAGAAACTATGCCCAGCTAACCACTCTAAAATTTGATGAATGAACGGTAAAGGAAAATGATCCTTCTGGGTAGCTGTATTCAGTTTCCTATAGTCTCTGCAAAACCGCCATGATGTCGCAGTGAGGGTTGGGATGGATTTGCCCTTGTCATTTTCTATAACGATGAGTCTTGCTTTCTTGGGCTCAATTTGGGTAGGAGTCACCCACTGGCTATCAGAAATCGGATATACAATGCCTGCATCCAGCCATTCAATGATCTCCTTCTTAACAACCTCTAGCATATTCAGGCTTAGCCATTGATGAGAACCTCATCATGAGCCATAACTAGCTCATTTTGACCCAATACAAAGGATAAAAGCTCCTACATATCTCAAGGAAAGGCTTAACTCAGAGAATTCTGAGTTTGAGAAGAAAACCAGTCATAAGGGGTAAAAGTGCAATTTTACCAGTATAATCTGCATACAGGGTAATTCAGGGCCCAAACACAGGTCAAAACAGCTTAATAAGAATAAAAGTGGGATGAGATGATCTAGCAAGGGCTACAGCACTTCCAAGGAACCAAATGATAATCTGTAACCCTAAAACAACCCACTTCAATTCACAAGGTTCGAGGCAAAGTAAAAATAGAATAAACCCTCTAAAATTCATAGAAAAATAATCTCTAGGGTTTAGAACCTTCAATTTGGCCTTTATAACCCATTTTGACCTACATTGAGAACCATGCCCAATTAATAACTTAATTTGGGTTTTTGCGCAAATTGACCGGTCAAACAAGGTTTAATATGAAAATGAAATTCACCATCAGATTCCTTAGGTCTTAATTAGTCATGTATAAAAACTTGAGCCTAAGAAGAAACCCCCTTGACCGACTTCACACTTTGGTCCTCATATATTTACTCTTTGGCCCTCAACTTTTGAACCCTCGCATTTTGGCCCCTAACTCTCCTTCGTTCTTTGCAATCAGGTCCCTCCTGCAAAACCCTGCCAGCACCATGCTCCGGCGACCTTGCGCGGAGCATGGCGCCGCGCAGGGTGAGGTGGGGGACCTGGCAAGTAAACCGGGGGTGCCCTGCGTCGTCAGCCGTCGCAGGAGCACCCCCCTGGTCGTTGTAGCCAACCATACCGGCCGTGCGAATGCACAGACGGTATGGGTTCGTGTTCCGACCATTCTCCGACGAGGGAGACACGTCGTCTCCCTCCTCCTTCCTCCCTGTTTCATCCCTATAAATACCCCCCCGCTGCTCCACCGACCAGGGTAGCTTGGATCTGACGGAGAAAACCCCCAACTTTCCTCTCCTCTCCCTCCGGCAGACGCCCACCAGCTCCGGCAGTTCTTCCTCCTCCTCCTCTTCGCTCTGCCGCAATACCAGCAGCAGAGACTTCTTCCCCTGCTCTTCCCGCGTCGCGCAATACCGGCGCGCGCTGCCTCTGCCCAGTCGTCACCGCCGTCCTCCCCCCACTGGGCATCGTCTTCTCCGGCGACAGTCGATACGACTGTCGCCCTGTTCCTCCCCCTTCGTCCCTGCAAGTAAGTTAGAACTACTCCCCTTCTTCTCCTCTTTCTTTTCCTCACTGTCTTTTATTTGATTAAACCCTCGACCGCTCCAGTTCACCCTCACCCTCTCCGCCTCCGACCACCCTCCGGCGAGCCGCTCCCATCACCTCAGCGACCCACACGGCTCGCCGACCACCGCAGAACCTCCGCCTCCTCACCCTGATCCTCTTCCGCCCCTCCACTTCCCACCAAACGCCCTCTGCAGATCCACTGAACACACCCACTTCTTTGCTCACAGTTTGACCTAGGACGACCTGTTGGCTCCATCACGCCCCCTGCAGACCCCCTGACCACCTTCGCCGTGCCACGGCGAAGGTCCCCCGCCTGTCTGATTTGGCCGAGAGGCCGTTCTTCTGTGACCAGGTGACTCGCCCGCCGTCGCCATTACTGAGCAGGCAGAGCTCCTTCACCTGCAGGTGCAGGCACGCCTTCGCCCAGGTTCGACTCCCAGGTTGCGCGGGGAGTCTCCGCGAAACGTCCCAGGCTCGCAGATGGGGCGAAGGCCGCGCATGAAGACACGATCGCCCACTGCTCCCTCCGCGACGGGCGCTCAATTGGGGTGGGACATTTAGTCCCACCTCGGAACTTCTCGGAGGCGAGCGGACGCATAAAGGCAAAAAGTGCCTTATGCTGTTTGCCTCCTGACCACGGGGTGAGGTCCCTCTCACCCGACCCGGCCTCGTCCGTGACCACGCTCCGCGGACCTGGCCCGACCCGATTAAACCGACCTGCACTCCTCGCCCACCACCGCACGCCGGTGGGCCTGGACCCGGGCGTGACCCGAACCCGATTACCCGGTAGCTCTGGGAGAGCTTTCCCAAGAGTGGTTTCAGAGAGAAAGAGAGACGCGGGGGAGGGGGGTAGAGTAGGTTTTGCCTCTTGACGAAAAAACCCTGAAGTGTGCAGGCACAGGAGAAGAAGAAGACCCGCTGAAGAAGAAGGAGCTGCACTGTAGCAAAGGCATAGTTAAGTCGTCTAAGCACCGGGTCAGACGACGGAAGGTCAGCAGCCAGAGCAGGAAAGAAGGCAGGCTGAAGAAGAAGGAAGAGCAACGGCCAAAGCAGAAGAAGAAGAAGAACGGTCAAGGCAGAAACCGAGGAAGAAGAAGAAAGAGAGATCTGAAGAGGAGCATCACCTCTGCAGAACGAAGAAGAAGAACAAGGAGCTCTGAAGAAAGAAGAACATCACCAAAGCAGGAACAGCAGGAAGAAGAAGACGAGCGTCACCACGATTGCAGAAGAAGAAGAAGAGAGGTCAAGGCAGAAAACCAAAGAAGAAGAAGAAAGAAGGAGATCTAAAGAAAGAGAGAAAGAAGAGCATCCCCCTCTGCAGAACAAAGAGAAAACAACAAATTCTTTCCCTCTCTCTTTCTTTTTGTAAAAGAAACATGTATATCTCTAGAATACGACTTGCTCCCTGAGTTCGACCTCGGGAACTCTTTTATTTTTCGAGTAAAAAAAATTTATATTTGAAATGTTGGCAATAACCGGCTTTACTACAACGTTATAACAAAACCCTCAAACCCGGTAAAACCCCACGTTTCATTTTGGCGCCGTTGCCGGGGAGCAACGGCTATTCTAGAGGTAAACATTCCTGTTTCTTTTAATTTCTGATAATCTCCTCTCTTTTGTGCAGCTTCAGGAATTCAAGAAGACAAGCAACCACACGACAACCACTCCGAAGACAGGTAAATTTTTCCTCTCACTATTAACCCCTAAACTCTAAAGAGGAAGAAAAGAAAAGAACAAGCAATATAGGGCTAACCTGTCTTCCATACTTAGTAACCATAAAGAGTTGCATGTTTTCAACTCATCACTCCTGCACACTATTAAGGGTATTTAAGGGCTACCACATTCTCGCTTGAGCCCTAATTGCCCAACAAAGAGTTAAATGGACCAAGTAGAGCCAACATAAGGTCAAACATTAGGATTTCAGTAGAGACACACCCCTTAATCAAGAATTGAGGAAATCCAAAAGAGGTGTGCCCAAGCCATTGATTGAAAATAATTAACAAGAAAAATCCTAAACAATTGGCTCTCTCTAAACACTTGAACCCTAAAAGACAAGACCTGAAAGCTCTCAAAGGAAACAAGAGGTAAAGTTGACCCCTTGGGTCAACCAACCTTCAAACTAGGCCACTTTGTTCACAAAAACACCTAAAGTTCAAGTGAAACCTTAAGCACCCTGATCTTAAAATTGGTAGACTTAAGAGGTCAAGATCCCCATTCTGGTCTACCTGGAACCGCAGTGACAAGAGAGGTCGGGTGGGGGAAACCCTGTAACCCGTGGGGACGCTCTACCATGTAGGGGTCTTCGCGGGACTCTCCCTCTCTGGCTGCCCAGGTAATTCTCAGGTGGACGATCTTTCTGATCAAGGGGTCCATCTGCCCCGAACCTCTATAGTCACCCAACAATTTTTGGGTGTCTTGATTGGGTCCAGCACCTGCTTATCTCATCCAGCCCTTCAGTATTTTTCAGGAGGTCCTTGAAACCTCCTATAGAAATTCACTCTCCCCGAGGCTAAGCCTCGGCTCCTTTGTTTTTGCAGAAATCATTCACATAGCCCCTCTTTCCTCTGATTCTGAACAAAATCCCCTTCTTCCATCTTGATTCAAACTTTGATTCTATCTCTTGATTCCACCACCTGATCCAATTATGCAGCCTAATTACCTAGCAAGACTACCATTCAAGAAACCTGAATATCGAAGATCTATGAGAGATAAAATGATCGAGGATGCCATAAAATTCTATGAAAAAGAAGAAAAAACCTCAACACCAATAGGAGATATTCAGGTCGATGTCCCAACAACCACATCCTTCATCATAAACTGTGCCCAAATTCTATTGACTGGAATTTCAAAAGGATCAACCCGAGATATGCTCATGACAGGATACATTGAGATGGAAAAATTACACCAATCTGAATACCTTCAATGCTTGACAAACCCTGTACTTTGGGAACAACACCAAGATGCCCTTATAAAACGGGTAGAAATGATGAAATCAGAAGAACAAATTATCAACCAGAAATACCCGTATATACCAGAAACAGAGGATGAACCATCTTGGAACAGTATTAAGGAACAATTCAGTTTCCCAGATCCCGGGATTGAGGCACAAAGTGGTTGTAAAATCCCAACCCAGATAGAAGACAATGTTGAATTAGGTTGGGATATTACAGGAGAACACAATGCTGAGCCAACCCTAGGCCATGAATCACCAAGCTTAGAACTCCAAGACTCCTGCAATGACAAGATTAGAATTGAACCTCTGGAGGGTATAAATTCCACCCCTTGTTTTGATAAGGTGACCCTCGAAGGTTATTCGGACTTAGGTTCTAATAATTCTACCCACATCCTAAGCCTAGAACCTAGATCTGAAACTTATTGGGAAGATTATGAGGCCCTTTATGAGAAAGATCAAATTTTTACAGAATATGATTCCGGGCCTCTATTTAATGAATATCCCTCTCCAACATCCTCAGAAAATCTGATCGATTTTTCAGAAAACATGCCAATTTATGATACAGAAACTGAGGAGTTGGATGAGCAAGGTTTTAATGGGGTCTATCCTACCAGCTTCGAGCTTGAACAGAACACCTTTTTGAGCCCAGAATTGACATATAGGCTAGAACCCAGTCAGGCTGCTGATTCCACATTTGATGATTTTTGCTGTGGTGGAATTCATGATCATGAATCTCATTTTCGCCAACTCTCCGACAATTTCAAATCTGACTATAATTGCGGAGAGATTCCCCTTCCTGAACACGCCAGGCCTATCTACGACCTCAGTTCACATGACTCTGACTCTGACTCTGAGGTCCTGATTCCCGAGATCACCGATAACACAGAATCATTCCTTTTCGATCCTCAGGAACCAAAAACAGAAAATGCCAAGAGTGATTGCAACCAAGAATCCAAATTTTTTCTCGAATCCGATTTCTTTCATCCTACAAACACTCTTCCGGCATTTGATAGTTGCCCAGAGGACTCTCTACAGAAAATCACCTATCATCTGTTTCTAGAAGAGCCCTCATACACAATGGCCACCTCATCCGCACACACAGAACGGATCAAAACCTCTCCCAAACCCCGACCCGCAACCGGACTCAATTTCTATTCAGATTCACCTCTCACCGAGCCAATTGCATTTCCACATCGGGTTTCGAACATTGATCAGACTACATACCATGCTCTATCATTCTCTGATCACCCCTGTAGGGTTTCCGTATCAACCACTGATTATCCTACGGGTCCCTACTCTGACCAGGCTGATTCGGCTCAGCCAAACCCTGCGTTTACACTTCCACATCCATCTGAGCTTCATAGTTTATGGTGGGCACCACACCTTTTTATCCACATCTATCAACCTGCCAGATTGATTGGGTTTGGGCTGCATCATCAGCCTGTTGATCTGAACAAGCACCTGGTTGGACCAACCAGGCTCTTAATCAAGGTGCTTGTCTTACGAAATTCCGCTGATTTGACCATCCCCTCTCCATCGCATTTCCCGCTTGGCTGAAGGCATCAAATTTAGCGCTCAACGGGAGGCAGCCCGTCATTCTCTTTGAAAACCTGAAACTTGTTCTGACAGCTTTTGCACTTGAAGTTCACACTTTAGGACAGCCGACTCCAACTCAGATGTTTGCATCTGGGATTTGAAATCGTCCGCAAAAAAAAAATTCAACCCGACCCATTCACTCATCCAAATTTCTGTCTTAAGGAATGAACTAAGACCCCCTAGGTTACAATGAGGACATTGCAAATCTTAGGCATGGGGGGGTATGAAAGTACAAAAACTTGTAAGAAAAGGTTTCAAACAAAAAAATTCACATATGCCAAAAACACCATAAAAAATTAAAAAAAATTTTCGAAAAAGAATAAGAGGAAAAGAGGAGAAGGAAAATTTTGTGAAGGAGAAAAGAAACAAAATGAAAAAGGAGCACAAAATTATGAGAAAAAGTGATAGTCATTAGTAAGGAACTAAGGAATTAACCTAAGTTCTAGACCTCATTCAAGAAAATAACTGAAAAGTGCACAATGAGATTAGTAAGAATGCAAACCTTAGGCATTCTTGAATAGACTCTTAGTACCCATTAAGATCTGGACACTCCTCAAGAGGTTGAGGAAAATGAAAAGCTGAAGTATTAGGTCTAAGGCTTAGGGAGTATTCGGCCTCGTTAACTAATTTTTGGTTTACGGGACTCAGTAACCTAAGCACCCTAATCTCACACACAGCCAGGTTCAGTAAGCGTAAAAATCAGAATCACGCAGAAGCGTCGCAAAAATCTGAAAAGAACACCTAGAATAGGAGCGGCCGATCAACACAAGTTGATTTGGACGAGTTCCCAGCGCAGAGAGGCGGGAAATCCCCTCGAAGATGCGTAACAAAATATCATCTCCTCGGTGCTTGTCTCTTAGGATATTTACATATCCTACGGGGGGCATGTAAGCACTCTGCTGGTTCAGATTCCATGGATGGCATTATCTCGAAGTGTCAATTGCCAGGGTCTGGATTCGGCCACGGAATACCATGGATGGGATTATCTCGAAATCTCAATAGCCAGGGTTCCGGGGGTTGCCATGGGCGGTGCTATCTTGAAGCATCGATCGCCAGGAACCCTTGAGGATTGATGATGGGAGCAAGGAATCTGATACAGACCGTGTTGAAAAGCCAATCCTAGGCTAGAACTAAAAAGAAAAAGAGAGAGAAAACTCTCCAAACAGAAAAACTTTCTATCTCTCTCTTACAAAACGCACTGCGAAATGAGCCAGGGCTAAAATCATTTCAAGCACGGGTGCTTTAACCACGAAGTCCAATAAACCTTAGGTTAGTTCTTGTGGGCCTTAAAAACCTTTGCTAAAAGACTGAGGCTAAGGCTAGACAGATTTGGATCTTGATTGGTACTAGAGTACCTTTTAGGCCTATGGTCAGCATTCTAACCTAATCTATGCTCAAATAAAAAAGGGCACTTATCTAAAACCATTAGAAACTTCATGGTCTAGAACAAGGGTTGAAACCTTAAGTTTTTGCTAAGGGACTAGCAAAAGCTAGGCATGGGGGTATGATGAGAACCTCATCATGAGCCATAACTAGCTCATTTTGACCCAATACAAAGGATAAAAGCTCCTACATATCTCAAGGAAAGGCTTAACTCAGAGAATTCTGAGTTTGAGAAGAAAACCAGTCATAAGGGGTAAAAGTGCAATTTTACCAGTATAATCTGCATACAGGGTAATTCAGGGCCCAAACACAGGTCAAAACAGCTTAATAAGAATAAAAGTGGGATGAGATGATCTAGCAAGGGCTACAGCACTTCCAAGGAACCAAATGATAATCTGTAACCCTAAAACAACCCACTTCAATTCACAAGGTTCGAGGCAAAGTAAAAATAGAATAAACCCTCTAAAATTCATAGAAAAATAATCTCTAGGGTTTAGAACCTTCAATTTGGCCTTTAGAACCCATTTTGACCTACATTGAGAACCATGCCCAATTAATAACTTAATTTGGGTTTTTGCGCAAATTGACCGGTCAAACAAGGTTTAATATGAAAATGAAATTCACCATCAGATTCCTTAGGTCTTAATTAGTCATGTATAAAAACTTGAGCCTAAGAAGAAACCCCCTTGACCGACTTCACACTTTGGTCCTCATATATTTACTCTTTGGCCCTCAACTTTTGAACCCTCGCATTTTGGCCCCTAACTCTCCTTCGTTCTTTGCAATCAGGTCCCTCCTGCAAAACCCTGCCAGCACCATGCTCCGGTGACCTTGCGCGGAGCATGGCGCCGCGCAGGGTGAGGTGGGGGACCTGGTAAGTAAACCGGGGGTGCCCTGCGTCGTCAGCCGTCGCAGGAGCACCCCCCTGGTCGTTGTAGCCAACCATACCGGCCGTGCGAACGCACGGACGGTATGGGTTTGTGTTCCGACCATTCTCCGGCGAGGGAGACACGTCGTCTCCCTCCGCCTTCCTCCCTGTTTCATCCCTATAAATACCCCCCCGCTGCTCCACCGACCAGGGCAGCTTGGATCTGACGGAGAAAACCCCCAACTTTCCTCTCCTCTCCCTCCGGCAGACGCCCACCAGCTCCGGCAGTTCTTCCTCCTCCTCCTCTTCGCTCTGCCGCAATACCAGCAGCAGAGACTTCTTCCCCTGCTCTTCCCGCGTCGCGCAATACCGGCGCGCGCTGCCTCTGCCCCGTCGTCACCGCCGTCCTCCCCCCACTGGGCATCGTCTTCTCCGGCGACAGTCGATACGACTGTCGCCCTGTTCCTCCCCCTTCGTCCCTGCAAGTAAGTTAGAACTACTCCCCTTCTTCTCCTCTTTCTTTTCCTCACTGTCTTTTATTTGATTAAACCCTCGACCGCTCCAGTTCACCCTCACCCTCTCCGCCTCCGACCACCCTCCGGCGAGCCGCTCCCATCACCTCAGCGACCCACACGGCTCGCCGACCACCGCAGAACCTCCGCCTCCTCACCCTGATCCTCTTCCGCCCCTCCACTTCCCACCAAACGCCCTCTGCAGATCCACCGAACACACCCACTTCTTTGCTCACAGTTTGACCTAGGACGACCTGTTGGCTCCATCACGCCCCCTGCAGACCCCCTGACCACCTTCGCCGTGCCACGGCGAAGGTCCCCTGCCTGTCTGATTTGGCCGAGAGGCCGTTCTTCTGTGACCAGGTGACTCGCCCGCCGTCGCCATTACTGAGCAGGCAGAGCTCCTTCACCTGCAGGTGCAGGCACGCCTTCGCCCAGGTTCGACTCCCAGGTTGCGCGGGGAGTCTCCGCGAAACGTCCCAGGCTCGCAGATGGGGCGAAGGCCGCGCGTGAAGACACGATCGCCCACTGCTCCCTCCGCGACGGGCGCTCAATTGGGGTGGGACATTTAGTCCCACCTCGGAACTTCTCGGAGGCGAGCGGACGCATAAAGGCAAAAAGTGCCTTATGCTGTCTGCCTCCTGACCACGGGGTGAGGTCCCTCTCACCCGACCCGGCCTCGTCCGTGACCACGCTCCGCGGACCTGGCCCGACCCGATTAAACCGACCTGCACTCCTCGCCCACCACCGCACGCCGGTGGGCCTGGACCCAGGCGTGACCCGAACCCGATTACCCGGTAGCTCTGGGAGAGCTTTCCCAAGAGTGGTTTCAGAGAGAAAGAGAGACGCGGGGGAGGGGGGTAGAGTAGGTTTTGCCTCTTGACGAAAAAACCCTGAAGTGTGCAGGCACAGGCGAAGAAGAAGACCCGCTGAAGAAGAAGGAGCTGCACTGTAGCAAAGGCATAGTTAAGTCGTCTAAGCACCGGGTCAGACGACGGAAGGTCAGCAGCCAGAGCAGGAAAGAAGGCAGGCTGAAGAAGAAGGAAGAGCAACGGCCAAAGCAGAAGAAGAAGAAGAACGGTCAAGGCAGAAACCGAGGAAGAAGAAGAAAGAGAGATCTGAAGAGGAGCATCACCTCTGCAGAACGAAGAAGAAGAACAAGGAGCTCTGAAGAAAGAAGAACATCACCAAAGCAGGAACAACAGGAAGAAGAAGACGAGCGTCACCACGATTGCAAAAGAAGAAGAGAGGTCAAGGTAGAAAACCAAAGAAGAAGAAGAAAGGAGATCTAAAGAAAGAGAGAAAGAAGAGCATCCCCCTCTGCAGAACAAAGAGAAAACAACAAATTCTTTCCCTCTCTCTTTCTTTTTGTAAAAGAAACATGTATATCTCTAGAATACGACTTGCTCCCTGAGTTCGACCTCGGGAACTCTTTTATTTTCCGAGTAAAAAAAATTTATATTTGAAATGTTGGCAATAACCGGCTTTACTACAACGTTATAACAAAACCCTCAAACCCGGTAAAACCCCACGTTTCAGCCATCTTTGAGGTTGTCTTGCTGGTTTCACCCCCTCATCTTTGTAAATTTGACGAGTGCAATACGAGGGTCGAATCCTGCGGAGATCAGCAATACTCCACCCAATGCCAGCCCTATGGTCTTGTAAAACAAAAATTAATTGATGTTCTTGTTCCTTGGTCAAGTAAGCACTAATAATAAGGAATGTCTCACTTTCACCCAAAAACACGTATTTGATTGAGTCAGGTAAGGGCTTCAGTTTAATTAGGGTGAGTCAAAATTAGAACTGTGAGAAAGAGGAGCAGAATTAGTTGCAGGAATCTGATGATCTTGATATGCAAGGATTCTTACTGATTCGCCACCTACTAAATAGTTAGTTGTCATTGCATTAACAGGAAACTCGTTTATTGTAGTCACACCTTCATGTGTTAGTAGTGGCAATACAGTAATTTGTGAATCAAGATAGTCAGAATCAAGGGTGCCATGATCAAATGAGCACCCCAGACAATTAGATCCACGGGAAAAAGTGTGCATTGCAGTGGTCTCAGTCCCGTGTGGATCGAGGTCTAGAAACCTTGACAATGAAGATGAATGAGACATTCAGTCGTCACAAAGGAGCCCAATGTTACCACAGAAAGTTGATTCTTCGTCTTCACCATCCTCCCCGATGTGATCACAATAAAAGTTCCTTGATGCTCTAAATATATCTAGTCTTAGTCTTTCATTACCTAGGGCAATCTCGATACACCCAGATGCACAATCGATGTTTGCTTAAGCTGTCACCAAAAATGGGTGACCTAAAATGATTGGTGCATCACGGAGATTAGGAGGAACCTCCATATCAAGAGCAAAAAAGTTCACAAGAAAGCAGAATCCGCGAACCTTAACGATTACATTCTCAACTACCCCCTTTGGTGTTTTCATAGATTGATCAGCCAGCTGAATAGTAACCACGGTGACTTTTAAACCCCTGAATCGAAAACGATCACATATGGCAGTGGAAGTTAGATTGATGGACAAACCCAGATCAAGTAGACCCCGAAGTAGACCCCGAACAAATGGAGAATCCTGCAAAAAGTAGGAAATAAGTGGGGTGTAGGGTTTTTCCTTTTAGGCGGTGGATCAGCTAGAATCACGATGCTAGCTCCTTTCGAAAGTACCACCTGTTGTCCGTTCTTCTGCTATAGCTTCAGGGCACAATAGTCCTTAAAGAACCTAGTGACAACGGGAATGTGATGTGTAGCTTTGAGGAGAGGAACCTGAATATGAACTTCCTTGAACATCGATTTCTGGTCCTCCAAATTCCGTGTACCCTTTTTCCATGCTATATCTCCTGTTAAAGCCTTAAGAAAAGGGACGGGAATCTCAGGGTCAATTGGCCTCTTGCCCTTATCTACTATAGGTGGCTCATAAGCTGTGGAAGGAGTCGAACCATCTTGCGGTGAAGGGCATGAAAAATTAGGACTTGCCTGCTTAAATGGTGGGTTGTATGTCTTTTTTCCTGCTCCTGAGTGTAGCAGCTTTCGCATCAGCATGCTGTCTGTGAGGTGGTGAAGTAGAAGGAGCAGAACATGCAGGGTTCTGCAGCAGAAGTGGCTGGCCATAACTGAGTGGTGCAAGAGGCACCTGTAATATAGCATGTGCTTGTCCCTGTTGTGCCTGAAACCTAGGCGGAGTCCCTTGGTTCTGCACATATCGTGGGTTAGGGACAGGTTGGGAGGGCAAGGCTCCCTGGGTCCTATGATCCTGTAACAGCTGGCTTTGCATGTTTTGAATGCTCTATATTTGGTCAACCATTGCCTTCATTATCTGCAAGCTATCCTGCATGGTTTTCCACATTGATTTTTGCAGTTCCTCTTTTAGTGCCTCGAAAGGGTTGGCTCGCTTTGGAGGGTGACTGGCAACTTGATGCAGCGGCTGATATATGGAGCAGGATTGCTGCTGTTGAGACACGAATATCTACTGCCTTGGATACGTGTTTTGCACATTACCATATTGTCTAGTCTAATAGTGTGGATCTTGAAATGGTCTCTATGAGTTACCAGACCAAGAGAAATTCGGATGTTGGTGCAAACCAGGGTTATACATCTTTGAGCATGGGTTGTTATGCCCATATGCATGAGGAGTATTGATGTCTTCGTAGGCCAATGATGTCTGAGACGTATATTCTTCAAGGGAATACGCATTAAAATCATCCTGTGCTGCGTAACCCTGATTGTGCGATGCCAAATCGAGATTATTCGCAGGATCCTGATATGTGGCTTCCCGTGAATATGGAGAAGATGCATCTCGAGCAAGTAAATTAACTTGAGCAAGGGGAGCTCGGGGTGCATAAGAGCATCTAGATACAGTAGAATTTTTGGCCAATTCAGGTCGAGCTCGAATCATTTCATCAATCTTCTTATCTATAGATCCACCTTATCCAGCTTCTTACTGATGATGTCCATATCGGCTAGAGTAAACTCAACATGAGCCTCATGGACACTAACACGTTGCTGTCTGGGTCACTGGAATTGGCTCATTGATGCAGCATTCATCGAATTCTTTGCCAAAGATTCAAACAACTCAAATGTATTGTTCTCGTCCTTTGTAAGGAAATTCCTGCCACTAGATGCATTGGCCAGATACCGATGTGTGTCATTCAGCCCATGGTAAAAGATCTGAGCTAGGTGCCATCTGGGCACACCATGGTGTGGGCTTTTCCTAAAGAGATCATGAAATCGGTCCCAGACATCATGCAACTTCTCCCCTTGTCCTTGGAAGAATGTCATAATCGCTTGCCTCATCGCATTCGTACGCCTAATCGAGAAGAACTTTTGTAGGAATTCATGTTGTAATTCTTTCCAGGTTCCAAATGGCATCCTGATGGTCTTGAACCAATATGAAGCTTTATCCTTAAGAGAAAATGAAAAAAGATTCATGAGAACAATTCCCAGATCAACATTTCATGGACGAACCATTTTCACGGTTTGACTCAAGTCCTCTATATGCTGGAAAGGATCTTCATTCGAGTTCCCATAATAATAATCCTTGATTAGGTTGATCACATTGGGCTTCAACTCGAATGTGTCTCCGCCTGTGGAAATCCAAACTTGAGGTGCAAGAATCGATGTCGGATCATAGAAAAATCGTAGCTGTTCTCCTCGGGGTGGATACTGCATTCTACCAAATGTCATCAAAATTCTATCGATATTATGCTAATATCAATCCTCTGATTCAACGACCCGGGCTTCCAGGTGAGCCATTGGGTCCAACTTCGTTAGATCCTGACAAGGTCCTGATCCAGGGTTAGCCATCTTGGCTAAATGAGTGGGAGAAAAAGGTAGAGGAGAAGAAGGTTCGAGCAATGCCACGAATCTCATTCACCTCATTGAGATTGGTTCGTAAGGTCCAACCAGTTGAGGTCTAAGTGACCTCATCCCTTGCATACACCAACCAACCCCCGGGTTGGTGCAGCCAAGCCAACAAGGCTAAGGCCTTGTTAATCAAGTTGTCCTTAAGATCAGGTGACCAAATTTTTCATTTAGATTCTAATTTATGAAGAAAAATTCATTGTAAGACTAACTGGAAGTAATCCCAACCCCCCAAGCTAACCCAACCAATCTGTATGAGGGGACTAAGGGGAAGGTTCTTCCTTCGACTTTCACCTCTTGTTCCTCTGTACCCCATAGACACAATCGTTTGATACTACCCCATAGATTTGGCTAAGGTTCGACTAAGGCGATTGTGATGACCCAATCGTTTGACAACAATTGTAGGTTGATTAGTGTGTTTTACAAAATTTTTACCAACCTTTTTCTTCAAATCGGGGTTTTTGGTGAGTGGCTCACAAGGAGACCTAGATCATCAGCTAGCCAGTAGACTTGATTAAGTCTAGGCTAGCTAAGTGTGTTCTCTAATTGTAGCCCTAAAAGTTGAGCCTAAGGTTCATGCAATGGCTAAGTGTTCAGGCTGACCATAATTAAAAAAAGACTCTTGTCTACAGCACAATTTGAATACAAATGATTTGAAATTTGAAAAACAGATTCCTTTTTCAATTAGTATTCCATAGAATATTTTTTTGGAATTTTTACTATTTCAAATGAATTAATATGAATTTTAACTTTTGAAGGGTTAGATTTGGAAATTTAACCCATGTCAATTTCTCGATTTGAAATAGTATCAATTTGAATCAAAAATTTGGAAAAAATATGGAAATGAAAGCTAGTTTGATAACCTCTCAAACCTACCATTTTTGGTTAAATCAGATTCGTGTACTATTCGAAATCACTTTTTGAAATTCAAAAAATTTTAGATCTGAGTCAATTTGACCACCTTGTATTTCGCAAATTTTTAAAAATTATACAATTTAAATTTTTTAAATAAATGGTGCCCTTTGAAATTTGATTTAAAAATATAGCTTTTTCTCAAATTTTAGAATTTTTCACTCAATACATATTCAGTAATTGAATTTTAAAGTCGCAATAAAAGTCTAGTTGAATTTCATGGAAGGGTAAAAAGGCTTTTGAAAGTGTTGAAATTAAAAAATATGCCTTTTTCAGCAAAAAAAAAAATTTCAACTTTTTTTTTCAAACTTTTCAAAAAAATTTTTATTTTGTTTTTGGAAAGAAAATTTTTCAAATTTTTTCTTCTCTTTTTTTTTGAAACAAAATTCTAACCCTAAGATTCAAAAGGACCCTAAATTTAAAACCAATATTTTTTTCCTTTTTCTCTAGAAAGCAAATCTACCTAGAAATCAGATCTACTTAGGGTTCAAATGAAAACCTAAAACTAAGATTGTGATGTTCACCTGAGTTCTTCGACTACGCCAAATGTGTGTGTAGATTTCGCATTTCCTATTCCTACACATCGAAATGCAAGTAGAAATAGATGTGTCACTATTAAGCTCAAAGAAATCAAAAATCAAAATTGCATTGCCTCCCCAGTAATGACGCCATTTGTTGTGTATCGTAAATCCCATATTTAGTGAGAAAATCGTCGTAGTATAGTCACGAAATCTGATTCAACAAATATTATATAATGAGACGGTGAGTCTCGGTCGATCTCAGGGAGGTGTTTAAGAAGCGAGATTGATTTTAATTTTATACTTGCTTAAAATTGGACCCTAGTTTTTATATGCAGACAACATGTGTGTGCGTCAAATATATCACAAATGTGAAAGTGTGTGTTGGCGTTCACACGAATTTAATAATATGGTGGTGACTAGAGGAAAATAAATTGATTGCTAATTCATTAATATCCATAGGGACTGGAATTTTGTTGCATCAAGATAAAAATATATGTAAAGCAGGCAACTAATGATTGCAATATAGAAAGATGAATCAGGCAAGTGGTGATTTCATTTCAAAAATATCATCATTATAGTCATGTTTAAAGGAAAGCTTGTACATGAAAGTTTAAAACAACGATTCTAGCTAATAGAAAAGTGGTGCATACATGGATCTACAGAAGATTATGCATGCATCCATTAACGTAGAGGATTACTATGCTACTAACAGAAGATAATGTAGAAATTAAAACTAAGAACTTTAAATCTAGCTAACAGAAAGCAGGCATTGGAAGTGGTCTTCAATGGTTGTGTGGTCTGAGCTGGTGGGAGGGGAAAGAGGGATAGCTAAGGTGGTTGGCTGGCCTCTTTAGAAGGTGGTGGAGTTGCTCTAGCCCTTGGACATGGAGGTGGAGTGGAGATGGTTGATGGTGCTCGCCAATGGTGTGGAAAAATGAAGTCCAAGAACTAGATGGGTCATTTGGCCTTCCCCTTAAATCCTTAAATAAACTAAGGAAGGGACCCTCTAGAGAAGTGTGGAGTTCTCTAGAAGAGCCTCCATCATGGCCAGCCACCCTATTTGAAATGGGTCTTCCTAGATCCACATTTCATGGGTGTGGTTGTGCACTCCTTGAAAGACTAAAAATAGTCTTCAAGGTGGCATCACTAGGTGAAGGATCTAGAGGTATCTAGAGTGGGAAGCTACATGTGTGTGTGTGAATATGTGGGTGTGGCTAGGTGGTTTAGGTTGAGTCTTATAGGTCTAAGTGATTGGGTTTAGGTGGGTTTCTAGAGATAGGGTTATAAACCCTAATACTAAGGTGATAAGTGCAATTAAGCTTATTACAAGTTTAATTGAGTGGATGTGTGTCTAATTGGGAGAGAAAGTTCCTAATTAGGTTAGACTTGAGTCAATTGGACTCTCACTGAGTCCAATTAGACTTGTGTTCGTTGATGTTTGAGCTCAATTGGACTCTATGAGTCCAATTGATTCAGTGAATTGTGAATGACTTAGGTCGAAGTCAATTGGGCTTGGTGAGAACCTAATTAGGTTCTTAGGAAGGCCTTGGGGTAGTGTACTAGGTTTAGGGCACCTTAATTTAGGTTCCTTAGGGTGTAGAATTGGGTTTAAGGCCTTAGGAAATCAAGATCTAGGCTTGATTTAAAAAATAGTGATTGGAGAAGGGTTCTAGACGTTTTATTTAGTAATTAGATGACTTATACTTCAAAATCATAAGTCAAAAACTCTGGTCTAGACATCCAAAGTTGAATCAGGGTGAAGTTGAGGTTCTTTCCTAGAATTCTGCAGAAATTGGATGTCTGACACCTCGTCTGGACGTCCAATATTCCAGTAGAATTGGGTACTAGATCTGCGGGTGGTGTCCAACAATCCTGGACATCTAGCAACATTCCTGGACATCCAGATATGGGTTAAAAGATGGGTTTTAAGGAATTCTAAGCTAGGGTGACCTAATTTAAGGGTGGCTAGGGTTTAGGAATGTCTTTAGGGCTATCTTAAGAATAGAAAAGGTCTGATGTTCTTCATAATTTAATTCCTACATTAAAATTCTACTAGTAAGGTAGTATACCTCATCCCTACATTATTTCTTCATCTTTATTCCAGGGCTTCTGCTCCAACTCTGCTACAACTCTAGCTTCGTCCTTTCTTCAATTCCTACTTCAGGCCATCTTCTAAGCTTTTTATTGCCTACAATCGAAATAATGCAGTACGTTATAGCATTATTTCATGAATATCTAAGTAAAACTAGAAAGATGCAATTTATGCTATTTATGCATGAATTACATACAATTATGCTAAGTTCAAACTTAATTTAGGTCATTAAGGTCATATGATTGCTATGCAATTAGTAATCTACTACAGTTGCACATGAAGGAACACCACCAGCTTAGTCCCACATTGTGGGTTGCAAAATTAGAAACACGCATAAATAGTTTTTGCATTGTTAGATCCTTTCCTCAGTAATCATCGCGAAACGTGTTTGTGTAAATTGTTTGTTGTAGCACATTTTACGATGTCAAATTTAAATAAAAGTTATCAGATGTAAGTCCAAGCATTGGACATAGGGAGGCAAGATTCCTAATCATTTACTTGCTTCAATGTCAAAAAAATATGTCAATTTGTTTGCTCGCAAAATGAATAGAGAAAGGAAGAGAGATGGGAAAGAGAGAGAGGGAGATAGGGTTAGAGAATCATAATAACTCGTTGCAAAGACAAGATGTCAAAAAAATATTCAATTGATTATCAAATGTCATGTTCAACAAAATATAGATGAATAGTTGAATATAATGAATAACTACAACTGTCAAAGAATTAAAACTAAATGTAAGGCAGTGGATGGCATCGAGACAACCACGGCGTTGGAGGAACTTCCGTTGCCAGCTCGGCATCTTGACAACCTTTCTTGGGAAATCTATGGAGTGGTGGAATTTCTTAAGTAGAAGATAGGCACAAATGGGAGGGGTAGGTCCCTTTTTATAGATATTGAGAGGGCTAAAATTTGTCCTCGCGTCAATAGTGACATTCAAAATGTCATTATAGCCCACCACAAGCGTCGCCCTAGCCCTCGCCCTCACACCTTCAACACACACACAACTGCCATCCATACGATCCGCGTAAACCCAGCTTAAGATCGGACGGCTGGTATCGCATCTTGCCTGTTGCCTCAGATCGCACCCCGCGCATGTTGGATTGGGCATGCTCAAGTGCGTGATCATGCACATTTCATGTTGAGGGCTAGATGGCGCTCAATGTGCCTGTTTCTTGACTGTTCAATCATGATCGAATGGTCCAATTTCAATTGGCATGCCATGGAGGGTGAGGCAGTATTCGATCCCTTGCCACTTGTTTGTGAGTGGCTTGCCCACATGCTGTGCTATGAGTGTGATTGGTTGCGAAGACGACGAGGTGCTAGAGTGGTGGCAACCGTTGGATAATGATCATGCGGTGGTGAACCTGCGATGAAGGATCAATTGATGTGCGATGGAGAGAGTAAGCGGGTGCCACATGTTGCATTCGGGGCCGTTGATTAGTAGATCAAAGGTTAGAACTTGTCGAGCTTGTTGTGGGAGCCATGAAAGTCGAATCGAGGTGATTTTGAGTTCGTTGGACTCTGTTCGTCAATCTGGATCCATCCGTACCATCTGATTGCTTATCTAAGAGTTGTTTCAATATGGACTTGTACACAAGGTCGTTAAACATTGATTTTAAGGAACTAAAATGTAAAGATCATGCAATATGAATGCAATGCGCCCAATCCCATTATAATATGTCATTATTGCACAAGTACCCTCAAAATTGACTCTAATTGATAATATTAACATTGATAATTGTAGTGTCATCATAGCCCCCATGCCCACCCCTTGCTAACCCCTAGCAAGGTTTAACCTAAATGATATTTACAAAATAAAACTAGGAATTGATTACGTAGGTAGAAGTTGCTTGTTAACAAGAGGAAATTTCTACTGAGAACCTAACTTGCAGAGACTCAACAGTGCCTGGGTTGCCTACCAAAATGTCGATCGCCCGAGTCCTTGCCTTATTCTATATAGAAGCAAATACATATTTGTTTCTTTTTCATCTTTTCTAATTTTTTGGATTTTTGGTGTTGAGGATTTTGGGGTAACATTTTATGACAACCCAATTCACCCAAGACTCGAAAAGGACTCTTAGTACTAAGCATCTTATTGTGAATGTGATAGACTCACTTGACGGCAATTAAAATAGACTTCGGGTTTCTACACCCCTAGGTGACCCGAAAGAGAAAATGTTGCCTAAAGGTGTATCTATCTGACTGGTAGCTTTCTCCAAACATTTTATTTTTGTGGGGTCAACACAAGGGCGAACCAGTGTATATCTCCTCGGATTATGCTACTCCCCCGCTTCTTCCTTAAGTGTTTTGGAATTCTTGTACATTTTATGAGCTGGGATATGGACAACCAGCCAATGGGCTATTACCCATGATAACTTGCCTGCCATACTCATGTGGTGAAGTCTGGCTTATTTCTTTTTTTATCTACTTTTCTAATTTCCTATTTAACTTTTTTTTCTTCTATTTATTTATTTTTTTTAAGTAGGTGGCTTTCCTGATCTAAAATTTACCTAAAGGCAATAGTAAAAGAGAATGGTCCTGTAGCTGGACTCTCGATAACCGACCAATGGGCTGTTACCCATGACAACTTGCCAGCAATACCACCCTAGAAGTTTCATTAGCTACCCAATTTCCGTTAGAACTGCCGATGAGTGAGTTCGTGCAAAATATGTGTAGATGCTTAGACTAGGAATCCCTACAAATCGAAGGGCGGGTTGATAAGTCATATACTTATCACCCTTCTTTATTGACTAGATAAATATACATTATGGTGGCGAGGACTCGAGACCAAGTCCACATTTTCGTGGAGACGTAGACTAATTAAGTTTAAAGACCTGAAGAGTCTACGTGTTGAGGTTCCTAATGTAATATTTCCTAAAGTTGACAAGCTTCTAATACCTAAGTTTTCTTTTCCTTCTTTTTATGAATTAAAAGAAATTAAAGATAGTTCAAGCTAACAAGTTTTGTACTCAGATCATGAGAATTACCACCCCCCCATGCCTATCTTAGACAATGTCCTCATTGGAATTTAACATATGCAAGAGGGCAAGGAAAGAAATCACCTTAGTTATAATCGTGTATTCAGTCAGCTTGAAACCTCTGGGTTGCCTGCAAGGAAGTGCTAGGTTTACTGCCTCTAGCTAGGCATCGTTCCAGTTCAACCCTCAATGAGGGTTACAACTTTCTTCGGTGGAACTTGGGCAAGAAAATGCTTCAATCTTTGGTCATTAACAATAAAGGTTTACCTAGTCTTGGGATTGGCAATTTCTACCACCCCGTTGGGATAAAACTTTTGCAGCCGTCTACTTCCCAAAGAAGTGGCCACCACAAGCTTGATCATGATAGAAGGATAGCACACTCTGAACTTCCTCTTTAGGGATACACCTCTTGATGATTTGATTAGCATAAAGTCTAAACAACATAGGATCATCCCAGAAATAATGTTTGGCCTCAGCCAAGAACTTGTCCTACTACTATCTAGACCAGCCACGTAGAATTTGTCCTACGACTAAATAATTGACTAGTCCGCATACCATGGTAGACTCTTTCCATGCACAACTAGAAGTTGTTCATCAGGAAATGTGTCGGTTAAGGGTAATCAAGGTCCAATGTGTTCCGAGTGAAGTCTGTATAAGTGATCGGCTACAACATTCTTGGATCTAACTTTGCCGGGCATTTCTAGGTCGAACTCTTATAAGAGTAGGACCCCTCTAATTAGCCTGGGTTTAGCATTCTTTTTCGCTTACAAATGCCGGATAGTCGAGTGGTCAGTGTAAATAGTCACGTGGGATGGTAGAAGGTATGATCTGAACTTTTCTAATCCAAAAACTACAATGAGCAGTTCTTTTTCCATGATAGTGTAATTCCATTGAGCCTCATTCAAGGTTTTACTCACGTAGTAGATCACCATGGGTTTTTCCTCTCGTCTTTGTCCTAGGACTACTCCAATAGCAAAATTTGATGCATCGCACATTATCTCAAAGTCCTTGGACCAGTCTAGAGGTTGTAAAATAGGTGCATTCGATAATGTATCCCTAAGGGTAGTGTAAGCCTTGATGCAATCAAGTGTCATGTCAAAAAGTACATCATTGGCTAGAAGGTCAGTCATGGTCTTGGAAAGTTTGTAAAAATCCTTTATGAACCTTCTGTAGAAGCCAACATGTCCTGGGAACGATCAGATTTGCTTGACTGAGCTAGTAGGTGGAAGTTTGGAAATTAAATCAACCATAGCTCGGTCAACTTCTATGCCCCTATGCAAGACGATGTGACCGAGGACAATCCCTTCCTGAACCATAAAATGGCTCTTTTCCCAACTTAAAACTAGGTTGACCTTGATGCATTATTTCAAGATTTTCTCTAAGTTACTAAGGCAATGGTTGAATGAGTCTCCAAAAATAGAGAAATCATCCATAAAAAGCACCAAATATTCACCCACCATCTCTAAGAAGATGGCTAACATGCAATGTTGAAAGGTAGCAGTGCATTGCATAACCCGAATGGCATACAATGGAAAGCAAACATGCCATATGGGCAAGTGAACGTCGTCTTCTCTTGGTCCTCTGGTGCAATAGTAACCTAATTATATCCTGAATATCCATCTAGGAAGCAAAAATATTTCTGCCTTACTAATCGTTCGAGAATCTGGTCAATGAATTGTAGGGGAAATGGTCCTTTTTAGTGCCCTCATTAAGCTTCCGATAGTCAATACACACCCACCACGCGGTGGTGATGCGGGTGGGGATGGATTTGCCCTAGTCATTTATGACCATAGTGAGCCTGGCCTTCTTTGGTACCACTTGAGCAGGGCTCACCTAAGGGCTGTAGGAAATTGGTTAGATGATTTTTGCATCAAGCGACTTGATTATTTCTTTTTTAACGACCTCTTGCATATTCGGATTCAATCACCTTTGCATCTGGCAAGTAGGTCGAGCACCATCTTCCAAATAAATCTTGTGGCTAATTCCCCTTAAGTTAGAAATTCTCCACCTAATAGCTGCCCGATGTTCAGGAAGAGTAGTAATCAATCGAAATTCTTGGTCCCTGGTTAGGTGTGTGTTGATAATCACAAGGAAAGTCTAATCAGGTCCTAGGAAGACATACTTGAGGTTGTTGGGCAAAGGTTTCGATTTAGGTGCAGGTGCGACAATGTTTGATGGGTAAGGGAAGGGCGGAAGCTGATTAACATCAATCACCTCAAATGGAGGTTGCCAGCGGTAATTAGTTCTGCAGATTTCAACCTCCAAAGGATGTGACGTGGCGATAATTAGGTTTTGTTATGTCGTTATAGTATAGCCAGTTATTGCCATCATTTCAAATATATAATTTTTTACTCGGAAAATAAAAGAGTTCCCGAGGTCGAACTCAGGGAGCAAGTTGTATTCTAGGGGTACAAAGTTTCTTTTACAAAAATATAGATAGAGAGAGAGATGAAAATTTGTTGGCTTCTTCTTTCTCGTCTGTCTTCTTCTTTCTTTTCTCTTCTCTTTGGCTTTTGGTTTCTTTATCTCCTTGTGGTCTTCTTCTGCTTTTGCTGTCAGGACGTCGTCTCTCCTTCTTTCTTCTTCTTCTTTCTATCTTCTTTATCTGCAGCAGTGGGTGATGTTCTTCTTCTTCGTCTTTCAGCTCTTGTTTCTGCTTTGTCTCTTTCTTTTTCTTTTTCCTTGCGGTCCTTGTCCTGTTCTTCTTCCTCTTTTCTGCCTTCAGAGCGTCGTCTGATTTTCCAATCAGACGACTTAAACCGCCGCTGCTACAGTGCCGCTCGATGCTCCTTCCTTCAGCTTTCGTCGTCCTTCTTCTCTGCCTCACTCGTCTTCTTCTTCTTCGCCTTTTCCTCTTTGCTTCGAGCAGTCCTGGCTGCTCTTCTTCCGTCAGTCTTCTTCTCCTGTTCTTCTTCACCTGTGCCTGCACTCTTCGAAGTTTTTGTCAGCGGGCAAAAACCTACTATACCCTCCCCCCCCGTGTTTCTCTCTCACAGAAGTCGCTCTTAGGAAAGCTCTCCCAGAGCTGCCGGGTAGTCGAGTACGGGTCGAGCCCGGGTCCAGGCCCACCGGCGTGCGTGGTGGGCGAGGAGTGCAGGTCAGGCTTAGTCGGGTCGGGCCAGGTCCGCGAGGCGTGAGCGCAGACGAGACCGGGTAACCGGGCGGGTGAAGGGGACCTCACCCCGTGTGCTGAGGCGATAAGCCTCCAGCACTTTTTCACTTTGTACCGCTGCGCCTCCTCAGAGTTTTCCGAGGTGGGACTAAATGTCCCACCCCAAGTTGGCGCCTGCGCGGAGGAAGCAGCTGGTAATCGCGGCTTTACGTGAGGCCTTCGCGCGAGGGCTTCGCCTCAGCTGCAACCTGACACTTTGCCGAAATGCCTCGCACAGCCTGGGAGTCGAATCTGGGCGTGGCGCGCCTGCAGTTGCAGGTGGAAGCAGCTCCTTCTGCACGGCAATGGCGGCGGAGGACGGGTGACCTGTTCATAGCAAAACGGCCTCTCAGCCTAATCAGAAGGTGCCGGGAGCTTCGCCAGAGTGCGGCGAAGCTCGTGCGGGTGGTGGCGAGGCGTGGGGCGGCATGCAAGGGCTACCCTAGGTCGTACTGTGGGTCGGAAAGTGGGTGTGTTCGGTGGACTTGCAGAGGTCGGGTGGCGGGAATTGGAAGGGCGGAAATGGATCAGGGTGAGGAGGCGGAGATTATGTGCAGGTCGGCGAGCCGTGTGGGGTGCTGGAGTGATGGGAGCGACTCGCCGGAGGATGGCCGGAGGCGTAGAAGGTGAGGGTGATTGGTCGGAATCGAGGGCGACAGTAAATGTTTAAAGTGAGGAAAAGGAAGAGGGGAGGAAGAGGAGGAGTTCTACCTACTTAGCAGGACGAGGAGGGGCCGGAGCAGGCGACAGTCGTATCGACTGCCGCCGGAGAAGAAGCTACCCAGAGGAAGGGGCGGCGGCGAGGAGAGGGCCGGAGAGGCAGCGTGCGCCGGTATTGCGCGACGCGGGAAGAGTAGGGGAAGAAGTCTCTGCTGCTGGTATTGCGGCAGAGCGAAGAGGAGGAGGAGGAGGAACTGCCGGAGCTGGTGGGCGTCTGCCGGAGTGGGAAGAGAGGAAAGTTGGGGGTTTTCTCCGTCAGATCCGAGCTCCGAAGAACGGCGGAGCGACGGGGGGTATTTATAGGGGCTGAACCAGAGAGGAGGGCGGAGGGAGACGACGTGTCTCCCTCGCCGGAGGACGCCGGAGTAAGGTTACCCATACCGTCCGTGCATTCGCACGGTCGGTATGGTGGGTTGCAGCGACCAGGGGGTGTTCCTGCGACGGCTGACGACGCAGGGCACACCTGGTTGACTTGCCAGACCCTCTCCCTTACCCTGCGCGGCGCCATGCTCCGCGCAAGGTCACCGGAGCATGGTTACATGAACGCAAAGAACGAAGGAGAGTTAGCGGCCAAAATGCGAGGGTTCAAAAGTTGAGGGCCAAAATGTAAATAGATGAGGACCAAAATGTAAAGTTTGTCAAGAAGGTTTCTTCTTAGGCTCAAGTTTTTATACATGACTAATTAGGACCTAAGGAATCTGATGGTGAATTTTATTTCTAGATTAAACCTTGTTTGATCGGTCAATTTATGCAAAAACCTAAATTAAGTTATTAATTGGGTATGGTTCTCAATGTAGGTCAAGATGGGTTCCTAAGGACAAATTGAAGGTTCTAAACCCTAGAGATTATTTTTCTATGAATTTTAGAGGGTTTATTCCATTTTTGCTTTGCCTTGAACCTCGTGAATTGAAGTGGGTTTGTTTTAGGGTTACAGATTATCATTTAGTTCCTTGGAATTGCTGTAACCCTTATCAGATCATCCCACTTTCCTTCTTATTTGGTTTGTTTGACCTATGTTTGGACCTGTATGCAGATTATAGTGGTAAAATCGCATTTTTACCCCTTTTGACTTATTTTCTCCTTAAACTCAGAATTCTCTGAGTTAAGCCTTTCCTTGAGTTATGTAGGAGCTTTTATCCTTTGTATTAGGTCAAAATGAGCTAGTTATGGCTCATGATGAGGTTCTCATCATACCCCCATGCCTAGCTTTTGCTAGTCCCTTAGCAAAAACTTATGCTTTCAACCCTTGTTCTAGACCATGAAGTTCTTAATAGCTTCAGATAAGTGCTTTTTCATTTGAGCTTAGATTAGGTTAGAATGCTGACCATAGGCCTAAAAGGTACTCTAGTACCAATCAAGATCCAAATCTGTCTAGCCTTAGCCTCAGTCCTTAGCAAAGGTTTTTAAGGCCCACAAGAACTAACCTAAGGTTTATTGGACTTTGTGGTTAAAGCACCCGTGCTTGAAATGATTTTAGCCCTAGCTCAGTTCGCAGTGCATTTTATAAGAGAGAGATAGAAAGTTTTTCTGTTTGGAGAGTTTTCTCTCTCTTTTTCTTTTCACTTCTAGCCTAGGATTGGCTTTTCAACACGATCTGTATCAGATTCCTTGCTCCCATCATCAATCCTCAAGGGTTCCTGGCGATCGATGCTTCGAGATAGCACCGCCCATGGCAACCCCCGGAACCCTGGCTATTGAGATTTCGAGATAATCCCATCCATGGTGTTTCGTGGCCGAATCCAGACCCTGGCAATTGACACTTCGAGATAATGCCATCCATGGAATCTGAACCAGCAGAGTGCTTACATGCCCCCAGTAGGATATGTGAATATCCTAAGAGACAAGCATCGAGGAGATGATATTTTGTTACGCATCTTCGAGGGGATTTCCCGCCTCTCTGCGCTGGGAACTCGTCCAAATCAACTTGTGTTGATCGGCCGCTCCTATTCTAGGTGTTCTTTTCAGAATTTTGCGACGCTTCTGCGTGATTTTAATTTTTACGCTTCCTGAACCAGGTTGTGTGTGAGGTTAGGGTGCTTAGGTTACTAAGTCCCGTAAACCAAAAATTAGTTAACGAGGCCAAATACTCCCTAAGCCTTAGACCTAATACTTCAGCTTTTCATTTTCCTCAACCTCTTGAGGAATGTTCAGATCTTAATGGGTACTAAGAGTCTATCCAAGAATGCCTAAGGTTTGCGTTCTTACTAATCTCATTGTGCACTTTTCAGTTATTTTCTTGAATGAGGTCTAGAACTTAGGTTAATTCCTTAGTTCCTTACTAATGACTATCACTTTTTTCTTATATTTTGTGCTCCTTTTTTTCCTTTTGTTTCTTTTCTCCTTCTTCTTCACAAAATTTCCTTCTCCTCTTTTCCTCTTATTCTTTTTCGAAAAATTTTTTTTAATTTTTTTTAATTTTTATGGTGTTTTTGGCATATGTGAATTTTTTGTTTGAAACCTTTTCTTACAAGTTTTTGCACTTTCATACCCCCCCATGCCTAAGATTTGCAATGTCCTCATTGTAACCTAGGGGTTTTTTTTTTTTTTAGTTCATTCCTTAAGACAGAAATTTGGATGAGTGAATGGGTCAGGTTGAATTTTGCGAATGATTTCTAATCCCAGATGCAAGCATCTGAGGTGGGGTCAGCTGTCTACAAGGGTGAACCTTAAGTGCAAAAAGGTGTCAGAAAAAGGTTTTGGATTTTTAGGAAAATGACGGGTTGCCTCCCGTTAAGCGCTGAGTTTTACGCCATCGGCTGGGCACAATAAGCTCAAGGGGAATGGAGGATATAAGATGCTTCAGCCAAATCAGTAGAAGTGACATCAATGAACGGCTTGAGTCTCTAACCGTTCACGATGAAAGGTTCGGAATTGTGGCTGAGTGGACTGATTTCGATAGCTCCATTTCTAAAAACTTGTCAGACTAAATATGGTCCGACCCACTTGGATCGCAGCTTTCCCGGGAAAAGTTTGAGTCGGGCATCAAAGAGTAGGACCTTCTGACTAGGATGAAAGATTTTTCTCGAGATATGCTTGTCGTGGAAGGCTTTAACCCTCTCCTTGTAGATTCGCAAGCTCTCATACGCGTCTAAGCATAATTCATCGATCTCGCTGATTTGAAGTTTTCTGTGGGTTCCAGCCTTCGAAAAATCTAGATTACAGTTCCGTACTGCCCAATAGGCTTTATGCTCTAGTTCTACGGGAAGGTGACATGCCTTTCCGTACACCAGTCTAAAGGGAGACATGCCTAATTGGGTTTTGTGGGCGATCCTATAGGCCCACAATGCTTCCGAAAGTCGGGATGACCAGTCCTTCCTGTCAGGTAGAATAGTGACTTGCAGGATTTTCTTGATCTCCCGATTAGACAGCTCAGCTAGACCATTAGTTTGGGGGTGGTAAGGAGTAGAGATTCGGTGAGACACCCCGTATTTGGTCATCAGTGACCTAAACTGAGCATTTGTGAAATGGGTCCCCCTATCAGAGATTATTGCATGAGGAATCCCGAACCTTGAGAAAATGTTTTGATGAATGAATTTGAGAACGATTTTGTGATCACAGGTTCGGGTCGGTATGGCTTCGATCCATTTGGACACGTAGTCCACAGCCAACAGAATGTATTCAAAACCATCCGAAACAGGAAAGGGGCCCATAAAATCAATCCCCCAAACATCAAAGATTTCGCATACTAGAATCGGTTGCATAGACATCATGTCGCGATGGCTCATGTTGCCCAAAGTCTGGCAACGACTGCATGCCTTGCAGTGACTGTATGCGTCTTTGAACAGTGTGGGCCAGTAAAAGCCGCACTGGAGGACTTTTGATGCGGTTTTATGCCTAGCGAAATGGCCACCGCATGCCTGGTCATGGTAGAAAGAGAGGATATTGTAGAATTCCTCTTCCGGGACACATCTTCGGATGATCTGATCGGCACCTATGCGGAAGAGGTATGGGTCTTCCCAAATGTAATACTTGGCATCGGAGCGTAATTTGTCCTTCTTGGCCTTCGGCCAATCGGACGGGATCTGAGGAGATGCCAAGTAATTTACTACATTAGCAAACCATGGAAGGCTAGTACCAATAGTCAGCAGGTGCTCATCGGGAAAATGCTCGGTGATGGGTCCGGAAGGGTCAATTATTTCAGAAGGAAGACAGGACAAGTGATCAGCTACCACACTTTGCTTTCCCGCTTTGTCGCGAATCTCAAGGTCAAATTCTTGCAATAGCAAGATCCAACGGATTAATCGAGGTTTCACATCCTTCTTTGCAAGGAGATGCCTCACAGCTGTGTGATCCGAGTATATGATGACACGGGAACCCAGAAGGTATGATCTGAATTTTTCTAGGGCAAATACTACAGCTAGCAGCTCTTTCTCAGTAACCGTATAGTTACGCTGAGCCTCATCGAGTGTTTTGCTGGCGTAGTAAATGACCACAGGTTTCCCGTCAATTTTCTGCCCCAAAACCTCTCCTACAGCGAAGTCGGATGCATCGCACATGATCTCAAAGGGTTGAGACCAATCAGGGGATTGTAGGATCGGGGCTTGGGTGACTCGATCACGCAGGATTTCAAATGCTTGAGTGCATTCCTTGGAAATTTCGAAAGGTACATCCTTGGAGAGAAGAGTGGTCAGGGGGCGCGCGATTTTTGAAAAATCAGGGATAAATCGTCGATAAAAACCGACATGCCCCAAAAAAGATCGGATGTCCTTGATCGAGCTAGGCATAGGAAGGTGAGAAATCAGATCAACCTTAGCTCGGTCCACTTGGATGCCTTTTTCTGAAATTGAGTGCCCCAGGACAATTCCCTCAGGCACCATGAAATGGCTCTTTTCCCAGGAAAGAACCAAATTCACATCGATGCACCGCCTGAGTATCTGCACCAAGTGTTGGAGGCAATCGTCAAATGATGCTCCAAAAACTGAAAAGTCATCCATGAAGACTTCCAGATAATCACCTACCATATCTGAGAATATGGCAAGCATGCATCGCTGAAAAGTAGCGGGTGCATTGCAAAGACCGAAAGGCATCCTTCGGAAAGCGTATGTTCCGAAGGGGCAGGTGAACGTGGTCTTTTCTTGGTCCTCAGGATGGATTGCCACCTAGTTGTAACCGGAGTACCCATCAAGAAAGCAGAAGAACCTATTTCCCGCTAGTTTCTTGAGAATCTGATCAATGAAAGGCTGTGGGAAATGATCCTTCTTCGTGGAGGAATTGAGTCGGCGGTAATCTATACAGACTCTCCACGAGTTGGCTAATCGGGTAGGAATGATTTCTCCAGTCTCAGTCGCTATAGTGGTGAGTCCTGCCTTCTTGGGCACGACCTGAATTGGGCTCACCCAACGACTATCGGAGATCGGGTAGATGATTCCGGCATCTAACCACTTGATGATCTCCTTTTTCACGACCTCCTGCAGATTGGGGTTTAAGCGTCTCTGCATTTCATGAGAAGGTCGTGTGCCCTCTTCTGAATAGATATGATGAGTACAATAAGAGGGACTTATTCCAGTCAAATCATCGAGAGTCCACCCGATGGCTCTGCGATGTTGCTGGAGGACAACAATCAGACGGGATTCCTATTCAGGACTGAGGTTGGAATTGATAATCACAGGAAGGGTCTGATTAGAACCCAAAAAGATGTATTTCAAGTGAGCAGGAAGGGGCTTCAGTTCGAGGATGGGGTTATCAGCAGCAGCGGGTGGTTCAGTATAGATGTGAGGTTCAAGGGTGGGAGTTACTGGGTTGTTCATATCTGGATTTGACTCCTCAGTTTGCGGATCAAGATCTTTCTGCGGTTGATGAGGTATAATCAGATCATTCTGGAAGTGTGTTTCATCAACCAAAGTCCTAATGTCACAAATCTGTTCGATGACACCGCAATTGATTCCTTGTTGGGCCTTAAATATATCAATTTTCAGTGTTTGATTCCCAAATTTGAGCTCTATTTGGCCCTCCTCACAGCTAATGTTGGCTCTAGTAGTAGCCAAGAAAGGTCTCCCTAAAATGATTGGTGTATCCCTAGGGTTCTCAGGTGCGTCCATATCTAAGACTATGAAGTCTACAGGAAAGTAGAAATCCCGCACTCTCACAATAACATCCTCGAGAATCCCTTTTGGTGACTTTATAGATCGATCTGCTAATTGTAATGTCACCTCAGTTGGTTTTAGCTCAGATTCTTCTAGATGGTTAAGTAAGGATGTGGGTATCAGATTTATGGAAGCACCCAAGTCTAGCAATGCTCTGTCAAATTGTGTATCACCTATCTTGCAGGAAATCAGGGGAGTACCAGGATCTTTAGCCTTGGGTGGGAGTCTGCTTAGGATTACAGAGCTGGCTTGCTCTGACAGAACAATTGGACTCCCACTCTTGGTTCGCGGCTTACGCTGGGGTGTACACACATTCTTTAAAAATCATGCATAAGCCAGTACGTGGTGGATTGCATCCATCAAGGGGATGTTTATGTGGACCTGCTCAAAGAGCTTGACCAGGTCCTCCTCAGGTGCCACGTTCTTGGTTCTTCTCTTTTCTTTGATTAAGGCTTCAGGGAATGGGACCTTGGTTGGTTCTTCTAGGATAGGTCCGAGTTCTTGGTTTGGGACAGTGGTATCTTGGATAACTATCCCAGGGTCATGGTTATCAGGCTTGGAGTGGTTTGGATAATGCGGGTCTTGAGTTGTTTTACCACTACGTGTTGTTACAGAATTTAATCCGGCCTGATTTTGGTTTGGGTTTGGTAAGAGGGGTGGCTGCTGCTGAAAACCCGCATAAGAAGTTGAAGTTTCCATCTCGTCTGGAGATGGAGCAGTGGGGGCCTGATAAATCCATTGTGCGTGGCCTAAATTTGGATTCATAACGCGCTTCTGGGTCGGCACGTTATTCGGGTTAGGAAGATGTTGGGAAGGGAGTGTGCCTGGCTGGCGAGAATTTGCCAACTGGGCCAGTTGAGTTTTAACCTCTGTAAGTTCGTCCTTGTGCTGTTTTTGAATAGCCGCATTCGTTCTTTGTATGTCAGCCAGAGTCTGAAGGATTTGGGACATTTGATCCTGATTTGGCCCTGATGGATAAGTAGGGTTGGGCTGAGGATGAGGCGGCTGGTAATGACGAGAGGGCTGTGGGCGGGACTGAAAAGGTGGTCTTTGGGTTTGGGAATTTCCCACCCACTGAAAATTGGGATGGTTTCGCCATCCAGGGTTGTAAGTGTTGGAGAATGGGTCGTTCTGGATGGCGTTGAGGTCCTCGCAGGTCTGAGGAACCTCTTGAGAATCAGGGAAAGGGGGAATGGAGTTCCCCGGGCTGGTGTAGAAAGGATCGGATGATCCTCCGATCCGAGAATCAGATGGGGATGGATATGGATCCATCCTAGGGGAAGATCGGTGAAGGATGTTTTGCACAGTCTCCTGTGTGGAAGGAGGTTGTGCAAAGGAGTTACGCGCAGAGGTGGCTCGCTGCAAGTGCTGAGTCAGCTCGTCCACCTTCTTCTCAATGATTGAAACCTTGTCCAATCGACTGGCCATTAATTCCAGGTCGACTGATGCGGACAGGCCCTGCGTCTCATGTGCTCCCCTAAGATTCGTCGCTACGCGGGTATTCGTCCTGTCGAATAATCCCATGGAGTCATTGTTGATGGAGTTCTCGCACATGTTTTCGAGAATCTTCCACATGGTGTCTTCTTGTTGACCCATGATATTTCCTCCGCAAGTTGCATTGACGAAAAGGCGGATGTCCTCACGGAGTCCCTGGTAAAAAGATTGGACTTGTTCCCATTTAGGAACTCCGTGATGGGGGCACTTTCTCATGAGATCCTGAAAACGATCCCATGCCTCATGGAGAGGTTCTCCTGATTGTTGAGTGAAGTGTGTAATCTGATGGCGCAAGGCGTTGGTCCGACCAACGGGAAAAAACTTTTTCAAAAACTCGGATTGAAGTTCTTCCCAAGTGTTGATCGGCCGGGTCTGAGTTTGATACCAATGGGCGGCCTTGTCCATAAGAGAAAAGGAGAACATCTTCATGAGAAGAATATCCCGATTTTACGCATCTGACCGAAAAGTTTGGGCCAGATGCTTTAGCTGTTTGATGTGCTGGAAGGGATCTTCAGAATTAAGCCCAAGGAATTTAGGTATAGCATGAATCATGTTGGGCTTTAATTCGGAATCAGGTCCTCCAGTCGGGATTCTGACTCGAGGCTCAATGGCCACCGCAGCAAGATTGTAGTGGTCCCGCATCATAGGACGCTGTGGTGGGTGCACGAAGTTTTGGAAGAGGTCATTGAGTCGCTGGAGCTGGTGCTCCAGATTATTTTCTTCCTCAACTGGCTGAGCCATGATGGGGGAAGAAGAAGAACTTGGTTCTGAATCAGAAGAGAGAATAATGTGAGGGTGTTGCTGCACAAACACGAGCGTCGAGGCTTGGCCTTGACGAGAGCGAATTTCTAAAGGAGGTTTTAAGGGTGGTCTTAAGGACCTCCTTCCGTACATGCACTGTTGGAAGAGATGAGTTTAGAAGGTGCTGGACCCAATCAAGACACCCAAAAATGTGTTGGGTGACTATAGAGGTGCGGGGCAGATGGACCCCTTGATCAGAAATATCGTCCACCTGAGAATTACCTGGGCAACCAGAGAGGGAGAGTCTCGCAAAGACCCCTACACGGTAGAGCGTCCCCACGGGTTACAGGGTTTCCCCCACCCGACCTCTCTTGTCACTGCGGTTCCAGGTAGACCAGAATGGGGATCTTGACCTCTTAAGTCTACCAATCTTTACTTTAAGATCAGGGTGCTTAAGGTTTCACTTGAACTTTAGTCTTTTAAGTGCAAAGAGTGACCTAATTTAAGGTTGGTTGACCCAAGGGGTCAACTTTACCTCTTGTTTCCTTTGAGAGCTTTTAGGTCTTGTCTTTTAGGGTTCAAGTGTTTAGAGAGCCAATTGTTTTAGGTTTTCTTTGAATAGGTATTTTCAGACAAGGGCTTGGGCACACTTCATTTGATTTTCTCAATTCTTGCTTAAGGAGTGTGTCTCCAAATCCCTAGTGTTGGATCCTAGGTTGGCTCTACTTGGTCCAGTTAGCTCTTTGTTCGGTAATTAGGGCTCAAGCAAGAATGTGTTAGCCCCTAAATACCCTTAATAGTGTGCAGGAATAATGGGTTGAAAACATGCAACCTTTTATGGTTACTAAGTATGGAAGACACGTTAGCCCTATATTGCTTGTTCTTTTCTTTTCTTCCTGTTTAGAGTTTTAGGGGTTAATAGCGAGAGGAAAAAATTTACCTGTCCTCGGAGTGGTTGTCGTGCGGTTGCTTGTCTTCTTGATTTCCTGTAGCTGCACAAAAGAGAGGAGATTATCAGAAATTAAAAAGAAATAGGAATGTTTACCTCTAGAATAGCCGTTGCTCCCCGGCAACGGCGCCAAGAAATGACGTGGCGACAGCTAGGTTTTGTTATGTCGTTATAGTATAGCCAGTTATTGCCATCATTTCAAATATATAATTTTTTTACTCTGAAAATAAAAGAGTTCCCGAGGTCGAACTCAGGGAGCAAGTTGTATTCTAGGGGTACAAAGTTTCTTTTACAAAAATATAGATAGAGAGAGAGAGATGAAAATTTGTTGGCCTCTTCTTTCTCATCTGTCTTCTTCTTTCTTTTCTCTTCTCTTTGGCTTTTGGTTTCTTTATCTCCTTATGGTCTTCTTCTTCTGCTTTTGCTATCAGGACGTCGTCTCTCCTTCTTTCTTCTTCTTCTTTCTGTCTTCTTTATCTGCAGCAGTGGGTGATGTTCTTCTTCTTCGTCTTTCAGCTCTTGTTTCTGCTTTGTCTGTTTCTTTCTATTTTTCCTTGCAGTCCTTGTCCTGTTCTTCTTCCTCTTTTCTGCCCTCAGAGAGTCGTCTGATTTTCCAATCAGACGACTTAAACCGCCGCTGCTACAGTGCCGCTCGGTGCTCCTTCCTTCAGCTTTCGTCGTCCTTCTTCTCTACCTCGCTCGTCTTCTTCTTCTTCGCCTTTTCCTCTTTGCTTCGAGCAGTCCTGGCTGCTCTTCTTCCGTCAGTCTTCTTCTCCGGTTCTTCTTCACCTGTGCCTGCACTCTTCGAAGTTTTCGTCAGCGGGCAAAAACCTACTCTACCCTCTTCCCCCGCGTTTCTCTCTCACAGAAGCCGCTCTTAGGAAAGCTCTCCCAGAGCTGCCGGGTAGTCGGGTATGGGTCAAGCCCGGGTCCAGGCCCATCGGCGTGCGTGGTGGGCGAGGAGTGCAGGTCAGGCTTAGTCGGGTCGGGCCAGGTCCGCGAGGCGTGAGCGCCGACGAGACCAGGTAACCGGGCGGGTGAAGGGGACCTCACCCCGTGTGCTGAGGCGATAAGCCTCCAGCACTTTTTCACTTTGTACCGCTGCGCCTCTTCAGAGTTTTCCGAGGTAGGACTAAATGTCCCACCCCAAGTTGGCGCCTGCGCGAAGGAAGAAGCTGGTAATCGCGGCTTTACGCGAGGCCTTCGCCTCAGCTGTAGCCTGACGCTTTGCCGAAATGCCTCGCACAGCCTGGGAGTCGAATCTGGGCGTGGCGCGCCTGCAGCTGCAGGCGGAAGCAGCTCCTTCTGTACGGCAATGGCGGCGGAGGACGGGTGACCTGTTCACAGCAAAACGGCCTCTCGGCCTAATCAGAAGGTGCCGGGAGCTTCGCCAGAGTGCGGCGAAGCTCGTGCGGGTGGCGGCGAGGCGTGGGGCGGCGTGCAAGGGCTGCCCTAGGTCGGACTATGGGTCGGAATGTGGGTGTGTTCGGTGGACTTGCAGAGGTCGGGTGGCGGGAATTGGAAGGGCGGAAATGGATCAGGGTGAGGAGGCGGAGATTATGTGGAGGTCGGCGAGCCATGTGGGGTGCTGGAGTGATGGGAGCGAATCGCCGGAGGATGGCCGGAGGCGGAGAAGGTGAGGGTGATTGGTCGGAATCGAGGGCGACAGTAAATGTTTAAAGTGAGGAAAAGGAAGAGGGGAGGAAGAGGAGGAGTTCTACCTACTTAGTAGGACGAGGAGGGGCCAGAGCAGGCGACAGTCGTATTGACTGTCGTCGGAGAAGAAGCTGCCTAGAGGAAGGGCCGGCGGCGAGGAGAGGGCCAGAGACGCAGCGTGCGCCGGTATTGCGCGACGCAGGAAGAGCAGGGGAAGAAGTCTCTGCTGCTGGTATTGCGGCAGAGCGAAGAGGAGGAGGAGGAACCGCCGGAGCTGGTGGGCGTCTGCCGGAGTGGGAAGAGAGGAAAGTTGGGGGTTTTCTCCGTCAGATCCGAGCTCCGAAGAACGGCGGAGCGACGGGGGGTATTTATAGGGGCTGAACCAGAGAGTAGAGCGGAGGGAGACGACGTGTCTCCCTCGCCAGAGGACGCCGGAGTAAGGTTACCCATACCGTCCGTGCTTTCGCACGGCTGGTATGGTGGGTTGCAGCGACCAGGGGGGTGTTCCTGCGACGGCTGACGACCTTGGGCACCCCCGGTTGACTTGCCAGACCTTCTCCCTTACCCTGCGCGGCGCCATGCTCCGCGCAAGGTCGCCAGAGCATGGTGCCGGTCAGGTTTTGCAGGAGGGACCTGAATGCAAAGAATTAAGGAGAGTTAGGGGCCAAAATGCGAGGGTTCAAAAGTTGAGGGCCAAAAAGTAAATAGATGAGGACCAAAATGTAAAGTTGGTCAAGAAGGTTTCTTCTTAGGCTCAAGTTTTTATACATGACTAATTAGGACCTAAGGAATCTCATGGTGAATTTTATTTCTAGATTAAACCTTGTTTGACCGGTCAATTTACGCAAAAACCTAAATTAAGTTATTAATTGGGTATGGTTCTCAATGTAGGTTAAGATGGGTTCCTAAGGCCAAATTGAAGGTTCTAAACCCTAGAGATTATTTTTCTATGAATTTTAGAGGGTTTATTCCATTTTTGCTTTGCCTTGAACCTCGTGAATTGAAGTGGGTTTGTTTTAAGGTTACAAATTATCATTTAGTTCCTTGGAATTGTTGTAACCCTTATCAGATCATCCCACTTTCCTTCTTATTTGGTTTGTTTGACCTATGTTTGGACCTGTATGCAGATTATACTGGTAAAATCTCATTTTTACCCCTTTTGACTTGTTTTCTCCTTAAACTCAGAATTCTCTGAGTTAAGCCTTTCCTTGAGTTATGTAGGAGCTTTTATCCTTTGTATTAGGTCAAAATGAGCTAGTTATGGCTCATGATGAGGTTCTCGTCAGGATGGGTCAGAGTGGTCAATTGCTGGTTGAATCAGATGGTCTTCTAAAGAGCTTATAATCAGGCATTCTTCAACTAGGGTTTCCACAAGATCGCATTCCTTAACCCAACCACAATCAAATGACTTTGTTACCTTGATGATATCCAATTGCATCTTCCTATCTCAGAAGGCAATTTCCATACATCCCTTGTCACATTCAATATTAGCCTTGGCCGTAGCCAAAAAAGGGTTTGCATAGGATGATGGCTGTGCTCAATAGTTGTTCAGGGACTTCCATGTCAAGGACTAAAAAGTCAACTGGGAAGTAGAAGTCCTTAACCCGAACAATTACATCCTCGACTACCTCTTTCGGGGTTTTCATGGATCTGTCGGCCAATTGGATAGTCACAGGTGTGAGTTTTAACTCTCCAAATCCAAATTAGTTATAAAGGGTAGTCGGAATTAAGTTAATCGAGGCACCTAAGTCCAAGAGTGCTCTATCAAGCATCATGTCACCAATATTACATGATATCAGAGGCTCTCTAGGGTCAATTCTTTTAGGAGGTAGGCTGCTCAATATCATTGAACTAGCTTGCTCTGAGAGCACTACCTTCCTAGGTGCTTGGGTTCTTGGCTTACGCTTGGGTGTGCGACCATCCTTCAAAAACATTACGTAAGCTAGGATATGTTTGATTGCATGGAGGACAGGTATATTGATCTAAACTTGCTTGAAAATTTCCAATAGCTCCTCATACTCGGCATAGTTTTATTCTTTACTTTGTCCAAGTCTTCAGGGTATGGGATTTGGGTTTGAACCAGGTCAGGCTCCTTATCCTTGGGTTCCTCCCGCTCGTCCTCGGAATCAAGCATCTCAGGTAGGGAAGTCATAGGAGGGTTAGACATTTGGGGTCTTGGGTTTGAGTGCTGCTTCTCCCGGTAATTGCATCGACTGAGGCATTGGAACCAAGGTTAGGTCCTTGATAAGAAGAAGTGGTAGCAAACCCAGGAGGGTCTAAGGTGCTTGTTGAATCATATGAGCTTACCCCTGATTTGGTTGGAACCCTTGAGGATTATGGCCTCTATTCATTACATTCCTTGGGTTCGGTTGTGGCTGAGAAGGAAGGGACCCCTATTGTTTGTTATCTAACAGCTGACTCAACTTTCCCTTCACTAATGGCATCTCCTCCTGATGTTTCTGATTCATATCAGCTATCATTTTAATCAGGGTGTCCATTTGGTTTTGCTACGTAGGAGCTATCCTATTTTGGTTATAGGGTGGCCTGGTAGGTGGACCAGGTTGATAGGATGGAGGGTTTTGCCTAGCCTGGTTCTGAAATTAGTTCAGTTTTTTATTCTACCAAGCAAAGTTTGGGTAGTTGCACCATCCAAGGATGTAAGTGTTGAAGAAAGGGTCAGGTTTAGAATATCCCTGGATGGCATTGGCATCTTCAAAGGTAGAAGGTGTCGACAGGGAGGAAACGAATAATCAGAGTTTGAGGGAGAAAGGTCCCTCACTAGAACATGGTCAGGGATTGTTCCAGGTGCATTTGGTTTATAGATTGAACCAGATCCACATTGTGTGCTTTGTTCGCAAGGGAGAAGGTCTGTAATGTGGTTCGAGATTGATTCAATAGCTCATCAATCTTCTTATCCACCAACTCAACCCGATCCAATTTCTTATCTATAATGTCCATGTCAACCACTTCAGAATTAGTTTGTACCCCATAAATACCACCATGGCGTTGACTGGACTAATTTAATTGGGTCATGGAGGCGTTATTAAGCATGTTATCACTCATTGACTCAAAGAGCTTGAATGTGCTTTCCTCATCCTTATTCAGAAAATTGCCTCCGCATGAGGCATCCATGAAATTCCTAAGGTTGCTATCCAGACCATGGTAGAAAATCTGGACCAATTGCCACCTTGGAACCTCATGGTGTGCGCATTTTCTCAATAATTCATTAAATCTTTCCCACCTCTCATGAAATTGCTCTCCACTTTGTAGGGTAAATGTAGTGATGACTCCCCTAAGGGCATTAGTCTTGCCTATGGGGAAAAGCTTCTTAAGTGAAGCACACCTAAATTTCTCCCAAGTGGAGATGTGTCTCCCTAAAGTCCTAAGCCAATGAGACGCTTTGACTCATAGGGAGAATGGGAACATCTTAATTAACACAATATCCAAACGGATGTTCCTAGGTTTTGCAGTCTGAGCAATTCGATCAAGGTCCTCCAAGTGTTGGAAAGGGTCTTCATTTGAGCTCCCATGGAAATGGCCTTGAATCAAGCTAAGGACATTGGGTTTTATCTCAATCATCTCCCCCTTCGAGGACCCTAAGGTATGGCTCTACACAAATAGCAGACAGATTGTAGAAACCACGGAGAGGCCTTGGTTGGCTCTCAAGGGGTGGTGGTGGGTTAGGTGGGTTCAGAGGGGGTTGTCCTTAAGGGTTTTGCCCTTGATTCTACCCCTGAGGGTTCTGTAGTCAGTGTATGGCCTGCATGATGGTGTGAATCTGTTGTTGTTGAAGTTTGTCATTGGGGGTAATCTAAACTTGAATCATGGTCATGGCATTAGGTTGAGGTTGTTCCTCAACCTCCGCAACTCATGGGTCGACCATGTCCTCAGTCCTACCCTTTGAGAAATCAAGTTTTCTCTTAGTTTCTTTGTCTAAAGCAACCAATTCAGGATGAAGTGATCGCCTTCCGTGAATACGCTGGAGAACCAGGAGAGATGTGAAGGGAAACAAGTGTGAGAAGTGTGTGCACAATCAAGCAAACAAATCTAAGCCCTACAGTGTACACCTAGGAGACTTACGCTTCAGAAGTAGATTCTGGCCACATAGTGAATTCAGTGTTGTCCTTACCTCCAAAGGTGGTAGAGTTGGGAAGGCAAAGTAGGGGGAGCATGTCTCGAAGGCCATTAATTATGCCAAACCCCACCTTGCTTAAGTCATTTGACAATCGGGCCTCCCAACTCAAAACCTTTTAGGGCAAGCAGACGTCACTAATTCACTATGCATTTAGGAAAATACCCTAAAACAAACTGAATGAATCCTAGGGCCAACGTCTACTTAATTTTTAGCACTTGGTCAGTGCTTGTGCTCAAGGATTACGTGACGAGTGTTAGGGGGGTTAATGGCCTTAAAAATTTGGCTTAAGTCATGTGCATAATTGGGTGCAAGGACCCAATGCCAAAACAAGTGTTCTTTAACAAGCAAGATTAAGATGTGTGATTTCAAATTTGAATCTTGCTTTAATTGATTTTAATATTTCACTTGTTTACGTATTCAAACAAGGCACAAATTTATAGCCACACAGTTGGGGAAGATTGATTTTCTTTAAGACCTTTTGTGTGACTATAAAGTTAAAAACTCCCTTACATGGAAGATCCTAGGGTGTGTAGCTTCTACTTAATGAATCATTTTTTTAAGATATTGTCAAGAAGGGTCCAATCAAAACAAGCAATGGCCCTATCCTGTCTGAAATTGAATAAGATTTTCAACAAAATTAATTTAAAAATTTTTTGGGGATGATAGACCACCCAAATTCACATTTTTTCAAGGGGGGTCAATTTGTCGAGAACTTATAGATTAATGTGCAAGTTTAATTTCTTGACTAGAACATGCACTAATAAATTTCAAATGCAAATATAGTCTGCAAATGAAGTGAAAAGAATTTCAAGATCTTTCCAGTAATATAAATCCCTCACAAATTTGAGCTGCATAGAGTTCGCAGCAGCAAGAACAACTTACAGATCTCTCGAAATTAGGGCAACCTTGTGCACTTCCAGTAAAAAATTTCTCACAACCAAACCACAAGGATTTTGGATTTGAAATTTGAGGTGGGGTTTGCTTACTGAAAGGAGCACCTGTGAGATTTTTCTTAAAATTTTTAGTGGTGTTAATGGTCCTTTAATCTTGTCCTCAACCAGAATCAAGAAAATAATTTTGCGAAGTTAACGGGTTGAAGACTTAATGGTGGTGTTTTCTTTGACAAACAAAAGAGAGGTTTTCCTTTATAAAACTACCATTTTTCTAAGTCCAAGATGATGAGTTACCTTTATATCGTGGGAAGACAACATCGAACCTTCAAATCGATGGCTGTTTCTTCTTGTGCTTCTTTCGACCCAACCTGATTCGTTCTCCTCTCGTTGCTACTACCGGCGTTTCCTGCAACCACAAAAAGAGAGAAAAGAGCAAGTTACATAACACAAATACAATTAATTTCCAAGAAAATGAAAGCAAGTAAAAGATCCGTTGCCTCCTCGGCAACGGTGCCAAAAACTAACCGCCACGAAATGCGTTTGTGTAAATCGTTCGTTGTAGCACGCTTTACGACATCAATTTTAAATAAAAGTTATCGGACATGAGTTCGAGTGTCGAACATAGGATGGCAAGATTCAAAATCATTTGCTCGCTTCAATATCAAAAAAATATGTCAATTTGTCCTCTTGCAAAATGAATAGAGAAAGAGAGAGAGATAGGGGAGAGAGAGAGAGGGAGAAAGGGTTAGAGAATCACAATAACTCGTTGCAAAGACAAGATATCAAAAACATATTCAATTGACTATCAAATGTCATGTTCAACCAAATATAGATAAATGCTTGAATATAGGGATTAACTATAACTATCAAAGAATTAAAACTAAATGTAAGGCTGTGGATGGCGTCGAGATAGCCACGGCAGTGGAGGGACTTCCGTAGGCGGCTCGGCGTCTTCACAACCTTGCTTGGTAGCTCTATGGAGTGGTAGAATTTCTTAGGTAGAAGATAGGCACAAATGGGAGGGGTAGGACCCTTTTTATAGTTGAGGAGAGGGCTAAAATTTGTCCTCGAGTCAATAGCAACATTCAAAACGTCATTATAGACCCACCACAAGCATCACCCTAGCCTCCATGATGTAAACACATTTGTTGAGGGTAAACTGCCTATTCATGCAAGTTCCTAGGCTTAGATTTGCATTACATGCTATAAATATTGCACACCAAGCATCATTCTGCATTTAGAGTAGTTGTATATAATTTAGGTTAATTGCATCTTTTTTGTCGTTAGGAGAGAAGATATTTACATCGGAGCCTCGGATTGACGATCCAATCGTATGGATCAGATCAAGATGACGATCGAAGTCCAACGCCTCTGAAATCGCCTTGATTGGAGTCCCATAGCACCATATGCAGTCCAAGGAAGATCAACGGCCAATGGACTAGAAGACATAATTCGGAGCTTCAAATGATAAATCTGACCACGCGGATGGATTTAGGTCAACGATCGCAGCCTAATGGCACAAAAATTGACTCAACCCTACCTCTGTAGCAGCCCCTACAACAAGAAGATGGACGGCCCAGACTGCGCCACGTAGCGCAGCCCAGGCTGCCAGCACATGCACGCAGCATCGCATGCGCGCAGCAGCGCAGGTGTGCACGCAGGTGCGCAGCGCTAGCTCATGGGCATGCACACGCGCAGCAAATTATGTTCGCGGCATCAGTGCAACGTGAACTCATCCTACAGCGATGCATAAGCTGGACTTACAGCGACGCTTACAGCCGTCAGTAATTTGTCGCATGCCAGCAAAGCCAGCTGCGGGCGCCAGCAGGCATGAGCTGCCTACAGCGATGTTTCCAGTGACGGCTTGGATGTCACTAATGGTCCCATACCTATTTTTGCCTCTTCTCCACTATAAAAGGACCTACACCCCCTCCCTTCCAAGCATCTCTACCTACTCTACTCCCACCTACTCCCAAGCTCTAGCAAGCCTACCAACGCTCCATTAGAGCTTGTTCTCAAGCTCGCCAGGTGACTATTAGTGTAGCAAACCTCTACCCCACCAAATACTCCTAGTTCCCATCTCCCTTCAGAGGTCACCTTGGAGCTGTCCGCCCACCTCCATTCCGGTAGCAGATCACCTCCGTCTTCTCACCTCCATTCTGGAGCCATGCCGAAGCTTTCCTCAACACGATGTCCTCTTGTATCTCACCTCCATCATCGCGCTCCTCACCTCCTTCATCCGAGCTTCCGCCTGGCACTGTCGTCTCACCGAACAGCCAATTCAGGAGATTTCATCTCACCCCCCTCTCTTTTTATGCTTTCATAGTTCATTGTAATCGGCATTGAATTGATATATATATCATATTTGTTCCATTTTTATCTTGTGATTTATTCTGCTTGTCTTTTATTTCAAAAACACAAAAAAAAATCAAAATCCTAAAATACCAAAAAGAAACAAAACGAAGCGCGGTTTTCACGTAAAGTAAACGTCACCTCCCTGTGTTCGACCCGGGACTCCCTTGGAGTTTCGGTATGAATTTTATCTGATCGATGTGTTTTGCAACTACGACGATGGGTTACTTGTAACCCCGATTTCTAACACGAACAATGGGCCCGACCATTTTGGTGCCGTTGCCAGGGAGGCAACGGAATTTACTTTATTTTTTATTGTGTTTCTTTGCATTTAGATAGCACTAACCCTACTTGTCTTTGATATACTGCCTTGCAGGTACCCTAGCATGGAGATCCAAGTGCAGTAGACCAGAGTAAAGTGTGGGTAGAGTGTTTTGTAAGTGTCCCCCACACCACCCCGCCTTAGTTTTCATTCCATAACCTAATAACTCAAACCCAAATCAACTTAGATGCTTTCTATAAACCCTAGGATAGATTTGGTTGTTTGTTTGCCACCTCCATACACCTCGCCATCCACATAAATAAAAAAAATAGAAAAAGTGTTATCTGATTGTGGGATTTTCTGATAGCTACACACTTAACACCCACAACTTCATATCCTAACGCGTACAATCACTTTGATTCTACCACTTAACCGGGATCTGACCTGTGGACTAGGTACACTTCAACTAAATACACATAGTGAGTAGAAATCTGAATAGGTTAAGCATTCTTGTGTACCTTAACTAAGTGGTGTAATAGGCCAATTGATTGAGCTGTTTGGGCCGCACCACTCAATCTAAAACTGATCCTTCGAGTAGCTTGCCTCTTAAGGTTAATTCTTAGGGCTGAACCAGGCCCTACACATTATTTTTTATTTTTAAAGGAACACATCATCACCCATGCTTTCAAAACTTTGAGTGTTCTACTAAACCTTGATTAAACCAACCTAGGAATTAAACCCTAAAAGCTACTAAGCAATGTTAAATCCTAAAAGACACATCATCAAATAACCTTGTTAGAGAACCCTGGCTGTGCATGCACACACATTTTAATTGATTATTAAGGGCACAACCCATCTAAAGGGCCCATCACATTCCTGAAGCACCATTGTCCCAAGCCTAACTAAAATTGATTAAACGTTGGCCCTAAGGACTGGTTCACTCGTCGGGATCCAGATTGAGATTGTTTATGATTAACCTACTTATACTAGTCAATCTGATGTCTGGCTAGGGGAGTAGTGTCAAACGACCGCGGTTGGCGGTACATGAGGAGTCGGAGGCGCAAGCCAAAGGAAGAACCATCTCCCCAGTTCCTCCTTCTAACGGGTTGGATTGTCTGGACATAAGTAGAGTAAATCGTCTATAATCTTAGGATGGATTCTGAGAGTCTGTAGACCTTTAGGCTACCCAACCAAAGGACAGGCTTGTATTTTTGTATTGCAAGGCTCCTTTCTCTTCTGATTTCCCTCCTTACTTCACCATGTACCCTTCCACATCCTACACACATTTCACATCCTATCCTCCTACCACCACTTATCCCTAAGATGATTACTATCCCGACTTGACTTGTAATTACCCATCCACTAGCTGGGATGACTTTGATTGTGGATATGAATCCGGACCTCAGTGTCCAAGGCCTAACCCTGTACAACAAGACTATGATTATTATCCTTCCCAGAGCTATAATGATTATGGATCTCCATCCTTTGATGACCAAACCAACCCGATCTACAATCAGGAAGGATATCATGATTATAACACCTACCCTCCCCAGTATTCCACTGAATATTGGTCGCCACCATCCTTTGAACAACCTAGAATGACCAACTTTCAGGGAAGGGCCCGAGAACCCAAACCCACCCAAACTTGAATCGAACTAGTCGATTCAGGTGAACCAGATCCAAGATAGAGTGTTAGCTAAGTTGAGGAACACCATACAATCTTTAGAAGCCCAGCCAACACCATGCACTGAAGCACTGGAGCCTATGATCAAAATGATTGATGAAATTAATAGTTCTCTATTGGATTTGCTCCAAAGTGTTAGGGATAGGGACCTGGGTGAGTTTCTACTTGGAAAGTTGTCGAGGTTAAGGATGAAATTTGTGGTTGCCCTAGTGAAATGTTGGGATGATTCTCAAGATGAACCCCCTTCAAGAGAGACAATGTTTGAACCCGCTCAGGCGCCTATCGGGGGGGATACATTTTCTGAGATCGGGGATGACCAGGTTGGGCTAGAGCAACCATTTGAGGATGAATCGATTGATTCACCCGAGATCCCCAAGTCAAAACGAAGAAAATTATCTCCTTGGATCAAGAAATGATTTATGATTTTGAGACATATATAAATGAGGATCATCAATTCTTTGACTCTGAGGGTGAAGAATCTTTAGGTGAAGTCTCACATGAACATAAGGAAAATGATTTTAGTGAGACAAACAGGCATGAGGAATCTGATGAACCATTTGATAGCCCGTTCATTGAAGATTTTGATTTGGTTGGGGTTAACTTGGAGGATCTGAATCTTGATGATTCAATCAGTGACCCCAGTCCTCATCTGCACCCCAAAGAGCTGACTTCTGAGATCATTGTGCCTAAGTCAATCTTGATTCAGCCACAATATCTGGACTTGGGAGAATCATATGGGGTGAATAATATGCTAGAGGTCCCAAAGCCTGAGCCCTTGATGTTGGAGGATAGAATTGTTGAAATAAAGATTTGGGAGGCTAATTCTGAGTCAAGTTTGATTTTCGATCTAAGGGTACCTATTGACCTAAACCACCTACTTTCTATTAGGACCCATACGATATCTTTCACGTGCAACCCAAGCTCGAAATACCTGATTATTTTTCTGAGCTAGATGTTAAGTGGACAACCATACCTATTGAACCATCTTTACCCATTGTCCGACACTTTGGTCTTGGGTTGCACACCACTAGACTGTAGGCTCGGCCCCGCAAACACAACAACCTTCGATTCTGGGTGATTTTCATCTAGAATCTGAGAACCACTCAACCCTGGGGCATGGGTATGCACCATAATCTGGTCCACGTCTATGGACATATTCTGTTGGCGGGCTTTAGGATTAATATTTTTATTTTGATTCTGACCCACACTTGTGAATTCTTAATTTCTTCTTTGTATGTATGTTATGCCTAGCTGTAGGCATTAAACTTAGCACGTGTGTATACACTCTTCTCTATGCAAAGCTGACCGGATTTTCACGACACTTAGGTGATGTTCCGTTTACTCTACCCTTTTCATGTCTTTATTTTTACAATGAGGACATTGTATCATTTAGGCATGGAGGGGTGGATAATCAATTCCTAAAATCATTATGTTAACTTCGTAGAATTTATTTTAGTTTCTTATAAAATTTAAAAAAAAATTGAAAATTTGAAAAAAGACAAAAAAATAAATTAGGAAAAGAGAACTTAGGCATTTGGAAGTTATTAACTTTAGGAAGTGACATGAGAAGACCTAAACACCTAGACTCTTTAGGTCTTCGGGCTTAATTAGCCCGGGTGCCCACTCGAATGTGGACTTAATCTCGAGTCCTCGCTAATTAAAATTCATTTTAATTTGGTAAAAAATTTGGGATGATAAGTATGCGACTTATCAACCTGCCCTCTAATTTGGGGGGACTTTAAGCCTAAGCATCTGCACACATTTTTTTTTTGCACTAACTCACTTTTTGACGATTTTTATGGAATTTGGGTAGCTAATGGACCGACTTGGGTGGTATGGCCGGCAAGTTGTCGGTGGTAATAGCTCATCGGCCTGTTATCCAAAGCTCAGCCACAAGTCCATTTTCGTTGTACTGCCTTTAGGTAAATCGTAGATCAGGGAAGCCACCTACTTAAAGAAAAAAAAAAGAAACACTCAAACAGAAAATAAAAAAAATAAATAAAACCGCACTTCACCGCACGAGTATGGCTGGCAAGTTGTCGGTGGTAACAGCTCATCAGCCTGTTGTCCAGAACCAGCTCACAAAAAAAAATGCACAATAATTCCCAAAACACTTAGGGAAGAAGCGGGGAAGTAGAATAAATCGGGGAGATATACACTAGGTTTGCCCCTGTGTTGACCCCATAAATAAAAGTAGGGACAAAGCCACTGATCGTAAAGATAAACCTTTAGGCAAGGTCACCTAGGGTCGTAGAAACCCGAAGTCTATCTTAACGGTCATTTTGTGAGTCACTTTTTCACAAAGATGCTTAGCAGTTAGAGTCCTTTTCAAGTCTTAGGCAGGTCGGGTAGCTGTAAAAAGTTATCTCGAAACTCTCAAACTCCAAAAGTACTAAAAAATTAGAAAAGAAGAAAAAAAAATCTTCCCTTCTCAAATAATGCAAGAACTTGGGCGGTTTGCATTCTGGTAGACACCAGGGTACTGTTGAGTTTTCGTAGTTCAGGACCTTAGTTCAAATTTTCTATTGTTAATAAATGACTTAAGCCTAAGTGATCTAATCCAAATTCTACTTTTATACAAAGCATATAGTTTAATTTTACTAGGGACTAGCAAAAGATAGGTATGGGGGAATGATGTAAACACTTTTTTTGAGGGTAAAATGCCTATTCATGCATGTACCTAGGCTTAGATTTGCATTTCACATTATAATTATTGCATAGCATGCATCATTCTGCATTTAGAGTAGTTGTATATAATTTAGATTAATTGTCTTTTTGTGGTTAGGAGAGTAGCATATTAATTTTGGAGCCTTGGATTGATGATCTGACTATACGGATCTGATCAAGACGACGATCGGAGTCCAACACCTCTAAAATTGCCTCGATCGGAGTCCCGTAGCACCATATGCAGTCCGAGGAAGATCAACGGCCAAGGGACTAGGAGACATAATTCAGAGCTTCAAATGATAAATCCGACTGCGCAGATGGATTTAGGTCGATGATCGCAGCGTAACGGCGCGAAAATCGACTCAATCTGACCTCTGTAGCAGCCCCTACAACAAGAAGAAGATGGATGGCCCAGACAGCACCATGTGGTGTAGCCTAGGCTACTAGCACATGCACACAGCACCATACATGCGCAACAGCGTGGGTGCGCACGCTGGCGCATAGTGCTAGCACGTAAGCACGCACGCGTGTGGCAAGACAGGAGTGTGGCACCAGTGCAGCGTGAGCTGGACCTATAGCGACGCATGAGCTAGATTTACACCCGTAGTAATTCATTGCATGCCAGCAAAGCCAACTGTGGGTGCCAGCGGGCATAAGCTGCCTATAGCGACGTTTCCAGCGACGGCCTAGATGTCACTAATGGTCCCATACCTATTTGTGCTTCTCCTCCACTATAAAGGACCTACACCCCTTCCCTTCCAAGCCATCTCTACCTACTCTACTCCCACCTACTCCCAAGCTCCAGCAAGCCTACCAGTGCTCCATTAGAGCTTGTTCTCAAGCTCCCAAGGTGCTTATTAGTGTAGTAAACCTCTGCCCAACCAAATACTTCTACTTCCCATCTCCCTTCATAGGTCTCCTTGGAGCTATCCTCCCACCTCCATTCCGGTAGCAGATCACCTCTGTCTTCTCACCTCCATTCCAAAGCCACGGCGAAGCTCTCCTCAACACAACGTCCTCTTGTATCTCACCTATGTCGTCCCGCTCCTCACCTCCTTCATCCAAGCTTCTGCCAAGTGTCGTCGTCTCACCGAACAGCCAATTCGGGAGATTTCCTCTCACCCCCCTCTCTTTTTATGCTTTCATAGTTCATTGTAATCGACATTGAATTGATATATATATCATATTTGCTCCATTTCTATCTTGTGAATTATTTTTCTTGTCTTTTATTTCAAAAACACAAAAAAAATATCAAAACCCTAAAATACCAAAAATAAACAAAATGAAGTGTGGTTTTCACGTAAAGTAAATGTCGCCTCCCGGTGTTCGACCTGGGACTCCCTTGGAGTTTCGATATAAATTTTATCTAATCGACATGTTTCGCAACTACAATGATGGGTTACTTGTAACCTCAATTTCTAACACGCAAAACATGCTCGACCATCCCGCCCTCACGCCTTCAATGCATGCATAACTGCCATCCATACAATCTGTGTGCGCGTTGCTTAAGCCATCCGATCCTTGAACAGATGGCTAGGATCGCATCTCGCCCGTTGCCTCAGATCACGCCCCGCATGGATTAGATTGGGCTTGCTCGAGTGCGTGATCACGTGGAGGGCTAGTTGGCGCTCAACACGACAGTTTCTTGGCATTTCAATCATGATCGAACGGTCCAATTTCAATTGGCGTGCTATGGAGGGCGAGGTGGGATCCAATCCTTTGTCGCTTGCTTGCTGGTGGCTTGTCTACTTGCTGCGCTACAAGCACGATTGGTCGCGAAGACAACGTGGTGCTAGAGTAGTGGCGATCGTCGAATGATGATCGTGCAGTCGTGAATGCACAATGAAGGATCAGCTGAGGTGCAATGGAGAGAGGAAGCAGGTGCCACATGTCACATTTGGGGCCGTTGATCAGTAGATCAATGGTCAGAACTTCTCGGGCTTGTTGTGGGAGCTACTGTGGTCAAATCAAGGTGATTTTGAGTCTGTTGGACTCCATTCGTCGATCCGGATCCATCCGTATGGTCTGATTGCTCATCTGAGTGCTAGTTCAATTCAGACTTGTACACAAGGTTAGTAAACATTGATTTTAGGCAACTTAAATGTAAAGATAACACAATATGCATGCAATGCTCCCAAGCCCATTATAATATGTCGTTATTGCATAAGTACCCTCAAAATTGACTCTAATTGATAATATTAACACTGATAATTATAGAGTCATCACTCCACACACAAGGTGAGGTCCTTCTCACTCATGTGTGCACCCTTGCCCGCGATCCCATGCATGCGGGCCTAAACCCTTTGACTCGATTACCCGATTGCTATCTACCAGTATACTTATACCCAGGTCTAGAAGGGAAAGAAACAAATTCTGAGGAGGGAGGGGTGGTGGTTTTACACTATAGCACCTCGGGGTGTATGCCAACACTTAGTGAATTTTGAGGTAATCTAAGGAGTTGTTGCATTTGGTACTTAACCCATCTGAAGTGCCTGATCAACGTCTGACCTTGGTTGAGGTTACTATGGGTTTATTAACAATTGTTCTGACATGGATATTGTTGGTTAGGTGGTTGAAGAATACTGTTGAGAATTTGATTGGGATTTGTGCTTAATTGTAGGGCTTAATGGGTGGTTTCAACTACCATTTTTAGTCCTTTATTTTTATATTTTTGTCCCCAACTCTTGAGGCACATTATTGCTTTTATTGAATATCATTTTAGTTGGTTGATATACTTGCATTATTTCTTATTATTGTGATTAGTGATTGATTTTTTACACTTGCTCCCTGAGAATTACCCTGGAACTCATGATTTTTCGAGCATTATAAATTTAAATGTCGCATCGACTTCGTCACTATACTATGAGCCAATATTTTCTTAAATATGATGATTTTCAATCTCAACATTTTGGCACTGTTGTCGGGGAGCAATGTGCATTTCATTCATTGATTACAATTTCTAATTTATTTCTGACTTTATTTGATTTGTTGTGTTACTACAGGTGAATTTGAAGATCAATCGCACAACCAACCACACTAGGTGGCAAGTAATCTCATTCCCTTATTCTTTAAGCCCCTCATCTCCCGAAAAGATTGAAAAGAAAATCAATTTCATCCAACTTGCTTTATTTACGTAGTAATCAACATTCAAGTTGCCTGATTCGATTCAATTTGATTAGAGATCCCTATCTTGACACTTGCACCTATATGGGACATAAGTTATCTTAGGATATTCACCTTCTTGATTGAGCCCAAGGTACCAACTTTTAGAATGAATTACACTTGGAAATAGAGCCAATCTAGGGTTTCCACATTAGGGTTCCAGGAATACACACTTGTTGAATTACAAATAACATATTTCCTGCATTGTGTGTTACCCAATCCTTGTTTGAATTGATCTAATCAAGTGGACCCTAAAATCAAGGTTCTAGTAATCACTTGAATCATTAAAATTTGGCACCTAATAACCTGTTTCCAGCCACTTCAGGGTGATTTGGGTTCTTGACCCAACTCATCCTCAACTTTAGGGCCGGTCAGGTGAAGTTGATTCACTTTGTGGGTCAACCATCCTCCAAATTTGGTCACAAATCGAATCAACTTTAAAAGTTGAAGTGAAATTCAAGGCATACACAGGAATAAAATTGGTAGTCCTAGGAGTTAAGCTCACACATTCCAGTTTACTTGGAATCTCAGTGAGAAGGAAGGTTGGGTAGGGAAACTCGGTAACCCGTGGGGATGTTTTATCATGTAGGGGTCTTTGCAAGACTCTCCCTCTCTAGCTACCGAAGTAATTCTTGGGTGGGTGAGTTTTTGATCCAGAGGTAACATCCGCCTCGAACCTCCCATCAAAAATTTTTGTGTGCCTCGATTGTGTCTGGTAGACATTCTGTCTCTCATCTAATTCCCTAGTGCATGTACAGGAGGAGGTCCTGAAGACCAAACTTGAGGCCTGCATTAGCAGTTCACTCTCGTTGGGGTCAAGCCTCGACCCAATTGTTTGTCTTCCCATTCGGTCAGATCACTACTAAGAAAGTGAGAATCGGTGACGGGTATTTGGTGACAATTTTGGGAACTGTGACAAAACAAAACCTATGGTGATGATTCCACTCAAAACTGTGACCAATGTAAAGGAGTGAGATTTGTTTTCGGCTTTGGTCACAATTCAAAGTGGGATCGTGACCACAGACTCCCTTTAGAGACGGTTTCAAGTGGGACCATGACCATATCCTTACCTTTGGTGACGGTTTCAAGTGGAACTGTCACCATAGCCTTCCCTCGCCAATGCGCCCTCTCTCGCATTTCCCTTTGGTGACGGTTTCAAGTAGAGCCGTGACCATAGCCTTCCCTCGCCAACATGCCCTCTCCTACACTTCCCTTTTGTGACGGTTTCAAGTGGAACTATCACCATAGCCTTCCCTAGCCCACCCTCCCTCTCCTTCATTTCCCTTTGGTGATAGTTTCAAAATTTCCCCTCTCTCCCATGCACCTTCCTCTGAATTTCCTCGCCACTGAGTTCCCCCAAAACCAACTCCTAGCCCAATCACCTTCCCCCTTCCCCACCCCCTCCTTGACGATGATAGCTCCCTCGACCATTGCCTGCCCCCTTCCCTCTCTCGATGACTGTGGTGCCTCCCCTGACTTCCCCTCAAGATTGTTAATAGCAATATCTCCTACTATAACCCTCAAGATCACCACCAAAAACCAACTCCCACTGCCATTACCTTCCCCCTCCCTCAACTCTCTGATTGCCTACTCGACGACGTCACCTCCCCCGCCCATCCCCAATCCCCTTCCCTCTCCTAACGAAAGAACCTCCCCTGACCATCTGCTCCATAGCAGCATGTCTCCTCCCCCTCAAGACCACTACCTCTCTCCCTCCCTCATCTTCCCCGGTAGCACCTCCATTACCACTATCGCTACTACAACTAGGGTTAATCCACCACTCTTCCTTCTATTTATTTATTCATTCATTTCATTCCTCCTCCTCCAACTCCACTTCTATTGATCCCCTGTTATTATTGTTGTTGCAGTACTTGGGGGATCTATTGGGTAAGGAGTGGCTCAAGAAACACTACTGACCTCGGATTACCTTAAGGATTAACACAAATGCTAGGTGTTTGATGGTATGCCAACAAGTTTTGAAATTAGGAAGCTTTTCTTGGTCATAGACAACAAGCATCTAGGAAGCTTCTTAGATAATCTTATCTACATTATGGTAGTTTTGCCATAGACCAGACCATTATTAGATGGTTAAACCCTCTACCCATGATGGGTTTTGTTAGTGTGGAGATGAAGAAGAAGAGGGTGTTTGTTGCTCATGACCAAAAGGAAATCCTCTTGTTGCCTTCGTTTTTTTTCTCTCTCTTGTTTTCTTGAGGTCACATGATGAATTTCCAATCTTAGGTTTTTACATGCCTTTGTGTGTTTGATTCTTTTATTGCTGCTATTTGGTGGTGTGTGTGTGCATTTAAATATCTCCAATGGGGGTTGTTGATTGGTGTAAGTGGTGGATGGATGTATCATGTAATTAATGAGGTGTAAAGTAGAAGGGAATAAAGTTCCAGTAGATGATCAACTGCAATGCGCTGGTGCTGGAGGGTCAGGGGGGCCGAAAGGCTAAGGGAGACTGTGATGGGAGGAGGGGAGATCTCCATTGGTTGGAGCTAATCCCAGAAGGGAGGAATCTGGATGATACCTCCAAAGATGTTAATGAAAGAGTCAAACAAGCGGTCTACTTAAAATGTTATGCCATTGATCCAGGGAGAGACAAGAATCGAAGGTTACAGGCTACAAAAAAAAAGTGTTAGCCATGAGAAATGGAACATTCTACAAAGAAGTAATTAAAATTATCAATGGCCTATTTGACCATCTCTCGTGACTTGATAATCATATGCATGGTTACTGCGTGCCAAGAGGTGGGTGTCAAGGTGTGATGTCTCTATGAATGGCTACTAAATTGGGTGGCAGCAAGGAGGTGTATGTAAGGAATATAATTGCAAGCTTGGAAACTGTTGAACGTGTGAATCGCTACGCTGTGTTTGGTTTTCGAAAGCCTATCATTGTACTTTGAAAGTGAAGGATTCGTGTTCAACAAATAAAATTTATACGAAATGAAAATTTCAGGTTGAACACAGAGAGGAGGATGTTTGATTTAAAAACTACACGTTTCTTTTTATTTGTCACGAAGTAATTCAATTTAAAACTATCTAATTATTTACAATAAATAGAAGAGAGAGAGGGTAAGAGAGAGAGAGAGAATATTACAAATAGAAATAAAAAATGAGATGTAGAATAAATAGAGAATTTATCATTAAGGAACTTGTTCATTACAGCTAGAAAGCATAAAACAATTGCACTAGAAAGCGATCAATTTACTCTAGAAAGCATTAAAAGAATGGAGGGAGAAATGTCCTTCTCGACGATCTCTTGGAGGACGAGTAGAACTACTCTAGAAAGCAATAAATCTATACCAGATAGCGGTAAAAAGAATAGGGAGAGAAATCCTCCTCGATGGTCGCTTGGAGGACAAGTCGGATGGGACGATGCTTGGATGAAGGAGGATGAAGCAGGACAAAGGAGGACGAAGCAACAGAACGGGAACAAAGCAGCACGCCGTCGTCGTCGCGGGATCCACGTCTGAAGGGGGATGAAAATTTGGACTTTATCTCGCGAGAAGCATCCCAGGTGTGCGATAAGCTTCTCTTGAGCTTTGGAGAGGTAGGGAAGAGAAGGAAGGGATGAGAATTTCGTATGGAGGGGGTCTCCTTTTATAGTTGCAAGGAGTGGGGGCAAAATGGTCATTACATCTTTAAAATAATAAATGAGGGGACTTTAGTGACGGATAAATCGGTCACTAAAGCCCCAACGTGGGCGTAGCATCCGCGCCCACGCGCGCCTCCTCAGCTATCCCCTTCTTCAATGCCTATGCCCACGTACTTCAGATCTCAGCCGTCCGATCGCAAGATCGGACAGCTTAAGACGCGCCTGACCCGCTCGCTGTGCGCCAGCCTGGCGCGTGTGATGTCGCGTGGCGCCATGCGTTCAATCACGCGTGATATCAATTGAGCGCAGACGGCCGTCCGACCAAGATCCAACGCCCGCCCACGCCTTCCTCCCCTTCCCTGCGGTTCGAACCCACGCCCGTAGCTCGCATAAGCGCGCTCGACTGCTGCGCTACGAGGCGCAGATGGTCGAGGGGGAACTTTTAGGTGCGGTTGACCACAGCCGTTGGATCAAGATCCAACAGTGGAGAGGGAGTAGGTGCGGGGTCTTCAGAGATTGCATGTGGCCGTTTGGGCGACCGGGATGGTGCCACATGGCACCATCTTGGCCGTCCATCTTCTGGAAGTTGTAGATGGTGCCACAGATGTCGGATTGACTTGATTTTTGCGTCATTGGGTGGCGATCGTCGATCTGAATTCATCCGTGCCATCGGATTTGTCATTTGAAGTGCGGATTTACACCATCCTGGCCCTTGATCTTCTACGGTTCCCCGATCACTATTTGATGCTATGGATGCCTGATTAGGGAAATCTTGGAGTCGTTGAACTCCAATTGTTGCCCTGATCAAATCCATACGGTTGGATCTTTGATCCGAGGCCCTAATAAAATGTTTGCCCTATCCAAGCACATAAAAGGAGATAATTAACCTCCATTTTATTCAAACTACTCTAAATGCAAGATGATGCATGTTATGCAATAGTTATATCATGAAATGCAATCCTATGCTTAAGAACATGCATAAATAGACATCTTAAGTAGCGTAAATTTGTTTACATCATACCCCCATGCCTATCTTTTACTAGTCCCTAGAAAAAACTATATTCTATTTATAAAAGAATTAGGTTGGATTATTTGGGCATGAGTTATTTTCAATCATTAAGAAATTGTCTACTTAGGATCTGAACTTTCAAAGACACAACAATGCTTGGGTATCAGCCAAAATGCAAACCGCCTCAAGCCATCGCCTTATTCAAAGAAAATTTTCTTTTTATCTTTTTACTCTTTTCTAATTTTTTTTTTATTTTCAAATTTTAGATTTTAAGAGTGGCTTTCTACAGCCATTCAACCCACCCAAGATTTGATGAGAACCCTAAGCTTTAAGCATCTTATTGTGATTGTGATAGACTCGTTGACCGGCAGTTAAAGCGAACTTCGGATTTCTACGCCTCTAGGTGACCTCAAAAAGAATTCTGCCTAAAGGTGTATCTTTACAACCGGTAGCTTTCTCCCTACTTTTATTTTTTTACGGGGTCAACACAAGGGTGAATCCAGTGTATATCTCCCTAGTTTATTCTACTTCTCCGCTTCTTCTTAAGTGTTTTGGGAATTTTTAGTGCATTTACTGAGCTAGGTTCCGGACAACCGGTCGATGAGCTGTTACCACCGACAACTTGCCAGCCATACTCGTGTGGCGAAGTGTGGATTATTTCTTTTTTTTTCTTTTTTCCTTTTCTTTTTGATTATTTTCTTTTAAGTAGGTGGCTTCCCTGATCTAAGATTTACCTAATGGCAGCAAAAAGAGAGGTCCAGTGACTGGGCTCTGGAGAACCTACCTATGGGCTGTTACCCACGATAACCTGCCAGCCATATCACCCTAGAAGGTTCATTAGCTACCCAATTTCCGTTAAAATTGCCGAACAATGAGTCAGTGCAAAGAAAGTGTGCAGATGCTTAAGACTCAAAATTTCCTCAAATCAGAGGGCGGGTTGATAAGTGTTGTACTTATCACCCAAACTTATTTATTCCAATTACGATAGAATTAAGATGGCGAGGACTCAAAGACAAATCCACATTTTATTGGATACACGGGCTAATTAAGTCCAAAGACCTGAAGGGTCTTTGTGTTCAAATCATAATGTAATATTTCCTAAGATTGAAAATTTTCTTAAACCCAAATTCTCTTTCCTAATTCCATTTTTTTTTAAAAAAAAGAAAATAAAACAAATCTATGAAGCTGACGAATGAATTCAGAGATAAATATCCACCCCCCTATGCCTATCTAATGTAATGTCCTCATTGTAATTAAAAGACATAAAACGGAGTGGAAAAGCGTGGAAAGCACCTGAATTGCGTGAATGTCAGGTCCGCTCCGAGATGAAAACTAAGAAAAACTATATATGTGCTAAGTTTAGTGCCTTCAGCTAGGCACACTATACAAGGAAAAGAAATGAAGAATTCACAAGTGTAGGTCAAAATAAGAATAAACAGAAGAATCCTCTGACCTATCAAAAGAGGTCCACAGATGTGGACCAGATTGTGGTGCAGACCCATCCCCCATAATCGAGAATATCTTAGGTTGTGGATAAAAATTAACCAAAACTTGAAATCAGAATGCAAGTGGGATCGGACCTGCGATTTATGAGGATGCAACCCAAGATAAAAAATTCGGGTTACAGAGAATTGGAGCTCAAAAGGATAATCGTTGAATGTGTGCTTGAGTTTGACATCCTCCAAACAAATGTCGTAATGGTTCTAATTTGATGGTTTCAACTTAAAAGGAACCCTTCAACTCAATCTTCCATTTCATCTAAAATTAACTTCCCAAATCAAAACTTCCCAGCTCCTATCCTCCTCATTCCGAATGTTAAATTCCGAGACCTCTTGTATGTTAATCACCTCGTCTGAAATCTCCAAGTCTAAATGATGTGGGAGAATCAGAATTGACTTGGGTCTAATTATCTCAGAAACAGAATTATCGATAAGCTCAATAGGGTGTAACTGATAATCAGGGTATTGAATTGATTCCTCCAGAAAATGCGATTCTGGATCCGTATGTGTGCCCTAATAAGATTAGTTTCCTCAGTTATTGGGCTATCAAATGATCTATCAGATTCCTCAGGCCCAATCGTCTCACAGAAATCGTGTTCAAAAAGCTCGCGTGAGACTTTGCAACTTGAATCTTCACCATCAAAGAAATCAAGATCCGTATCAATGTATGTCCCAAAATCAGTTGTCACTTTCTGTTCCCAGGAGACATACATTTCCTCGTAACCCGAGTCAGGGATCTCAGGTGAAGAAATCAGATCTTCCTTAATTGGTCACTTTAATTCAAACTGGTCATAACACATGTCCCCCTCAACAGGTGCCTGAGCGGGTTCTGTCGTTGGCTTTCCTGAAGAGGGTTCATCCTGGGAATCATCCCAAGATTGCATCAAAGCAACCACGAATCTCATCCTCAATTTCGCTAATTTCCCAAGAAGAAACTCACCCGGGTTCTTATCCTTAACATCCTGGAGCCAATCCAACAATGACTTGTTTAAATCTTCAATCATTTCAATCAGGGGCTCCAATCTCTCAATGCAAGGTATTGGCTGAACTTCTAAAGATTGAATGATATTCCTCAAGTTAGCTAGAACCTTATCTTGAACCTAGTTAACTTGAACCAAATGAGTTGGTTCAGGGTTGGGCGAGTTTGGGCTCAATGCAGGGGAATTAACGAATTGAGATTCGTTATACCCTTCCTGATAATAGGTCATTTCAGATTGTTCAAAAGATGGTGATGACCTAAAGGCAGTGAAATCAGAGGATGGGTAAGGATTGGTGTACCTTCTTGATTGTAGATCGTATTAGGTTGTTCATGAAAGGAAGATGATCTATAATTGATGTAGCTCTGAGAAGGATAGAAATCAGAATCAAAGTGTTCGGAGTTAGACCCTAAACACGGAGGTCCGAAACTGTATCCCCAATCCGAATTATCCCAACTGACTGATGGTTGATTACAATACGAGTCGGGATAATCGTCATGTTGAGGATAATTCACAACAGGAGGGAAAGAGCGGGAATGCATGAAATATGTGGAAGGATTCGTGAGACATGGGAGGAAGAAAGGTGCCTTGCAATACAAACAATCAAACCTGTCCTTAAATGGGTTAACCTACAGACCTACAGACTCCCAAAACCCATCTTGAGATAAAGAAACGGTTTGATCTACTTCTATCTATTCAATCCAACCAGTTAGAAGGAGGGACTGGGAAGAAGGTTCTTCCTTTGGCTTGAGCCTTCGGTTCCTAGTGTACCCCCCAGCTACGATCGTTTGATTTTGCTCCCCTAGCTAGACATCAGATTGAACAGTAGAAACAGACTGATCGAAAATAATCTCCTTCTGGATTCTGAAGAGCAAGTCCAATCCTTAAGGCCAACGTCTACTCTATTTTATTTATGGCTAGGTTTGAATGTGCTTTGGAATGTGATGGGCCCTTTAAATGGGTTGTGCCCTTAATGATTGATTGATTTGTGTGTGCGTGCACAACCAATGGTTTTCAAGTAAGATTATTTTTGATGTGGTGAATTTTAAGGTTCAAATCTTACTTAGTAGCTTTTAGGATTCAACTTTAGGTGTTTTCAAACAGGTTTCATTGGCACAACAGGTTTTACAAGCATAGGTGAAGATGTTTTCCTTTAAAGCTTAAAAAGAATGTGGAGTGCTTGGTAAATCCCTAAGAGTTGAACCTAATTGGCAGCTACTTGATGAGTTGATTTTAATTGAAGTGGTGCGGCCCAAACAACTCAAACAACTGGCCACAAATGCACCGCTAAGTTAGGCACACAAAGATGGTTAACCTAGAATGATTTCTACTCTTTTATGTGTTGCTTTATGTGTACCGGTTCCACAGATCAGAACTCGGTTGAGTAGAAACAAATCAATTCGATTAAGTGCCTTTGAATGTGAGTGTACGTTGTGTGTTTGTTGAAAATTGCCCCACAAAATTATCTTTTTATTTTTTATTTTATATAAATGAAGGTGGAATGAATGTGGGTGAGAATCCAAACAACCAAACTATTCCTAGGATTTATGCAAACACCTAGGTTAATTGGAATTTGGATTTAATGTGGCGAATGAAATCTATGGAGGGGGAAAGAATGGGGGATAACTTACAAAACCTTCCATAGCACTTTACTCCAATCTATCACTTTTGCTCATCTCAAAAGAGTACCTGCAATTACAATAAGAAAGGAGAAAATTGAGGTAAATGATTTGTAAGTTACAAAACGCGAAGACAAATCAAAAAGCGTTGCCTCTCCGGCAACGGCACAAAAATGTTGAATGTGCGAATCGCTACGCTAACGTGTTTGATTTTGGAAAACCTGTCGTTGCAGTTTGAAAGCGAAGAATTCGTGTTCAACAAATAAAATTTATACCGAAATGAAAATTCCGGGTCGAATACAGGGAGGCAGACGTTTGATTTAAAAACCACGCGTTTCTTTTTATTTGTCATGAAGTAATTCAATTTAAAACTATCTAATTATTTACAATAAATAGAAGAGAGAGAACATTACACATAGAAATAAAAAATGAGATGTAGAATAAACAAAGAATTTATCATTAAGGAACTTGTTCATTACAACTAGAAAGCATAAAACAATTGCACTAGAAAGCGATAAATTTACTATAGAAAGCATTAAAAGAATGGAGGGAGAAATGTCCTCCTCGACGATCACTTGGAGGACAAGCAGAACTACTCTAGAAAGTAGTAAATCTATACTAGAAAGTGGTAAAAAGAATAGGGAGAGAGAAATCCTCCTCGACGATCGCTTGGAGGATGAGCCGGACGGGACGATGCTTGGACGAAGGGGGACGATGCTTGGACGAAGCAGAAGAACGGGAACGGAGCAGCATGCCGTCGTCGTCGCGGGATCCACTTCCGAAGGGGGACGAAAATTTGGACTTTATCTCGCGAGAAGCATCCCTGGAGTGGGACAAGTTTCTCTTGAGCTTTCGAGAGGTAGAGAAGAGAAGGAAGGGATAAGAATTTCGTATGGAGGGGGTCGCCTTTTATAGTTGCAAGGAGTGGGGGCAAAATGGTCATTACATCTTTAGAATAATAAATGAGGGGTCTTTAGTGACGGATAAATCCGTCACTAAAGCCCCAACGTGGGCGTAGCACCAGCGCCCACTCGCGCCTCCTCAACTGCCCGCTTCTTCAACGCCTATGCCCACGTACTTCAGATCTCAGCCATCCGATGGCGAGATCAGACGGCTTAAGATGCGCCTGACCCGCTTGCTGTGTGCCCGCCTGGCGCGTGTGATGCCGCGTGATGCCGCGCGTTCAATCGCGCGTGATCTCAGTTGAGCGTAGACGGCCGTCCGATCAAAATCCAATGCCCGCCCGCGCTCGCTAGCCCGTGCCTTCCTCCCCTTTGCTGCGGTTCGAACCCGCGCCAGCAGCTAGCGTAAGCACGCTGGACCGCTGCGCTACGAGGCGCGGATGGTTGAGGGGGCGCTTTTAGGCGTGGCTGACCACAGCCGTTGGATCAAGATCCAACGGTGGAGAGGGAGCGGGTGCGGGGTCTTCAAAGATTGCAAGCGGCCGTTTGGGCGGCCGGGATGGCACCACGTGGCACCATCTTGGCCGTCCATCTTCTGGAAGTTGTAGATGGTGCCAAGGATGTCGGATTGACTTGATTTTTGCGTCATTAGGCTACGATCGTCGATCCGAATTCATCCGTGCAGTCGGATTTGTCATTTGAAGTGTGGATTTACACCATCCTGGCCCTTGATCTTCTAGGGTTCCCCAGTCACTATTTGATGCTGTGAATGCCTGATTAGGGCAATCTTGGAGTCGTTGAACTCCAATCGTCGCCTTGATCACATCCATACGGTTGGATCATTGATCCGAGGCCCCGATAAAATGTTTGCCTTGTCCAAGCACATAAAAGGAGACAATTAACCTCCATTTTATTCAAACTACTCTAAATGCAAGATGATGCATGTTATGCAATATTTATATCATGAAATGCAATCCTATGCTTAAGAACATGCATAAATAGACATCTTAAGCAGTGTAAATGTGTTTAATCAGATACTTATTATGTTCATTTAACTTGGGGACTGAAGGAAATGCAGTGACTTCGGTGACAATTCCACCCAAAACCATCACCAAAGCCCTACGACTTTGATAACGGTTCCATCCAAAATCATCACGAAATCCCTGAGGCTTCGGTAATGATTTTTGGTGGAACTGTCACCAAATCCTTTAGTAACGATTTTCGGTGGAATGGTAACCAAAGACCCTTCCGCAATGTAGCTTTTGCTATCGTAAATTGGTGATGGCTATAACCCATTTTGTCACGATTTTTAACTGCGACGAAAACCCTTATTTGTTGTAGTGGATCGAGATCTCTTCAAACACTTCCACATCCGAGCCCGGCTCTCCAACATCTACATCCATGGAGAATCTAGAAGAAGAAATGCCAAATGATTAGAATCAAGTGCAGTGACTCATTGGTCTACTTCACGTATTCATGAACCCTCCACGGCCATAGATGAGAGATCACTACAATCCAGCAACATTGGCGATTGAACCTAGGGTGCAAATCCCAACTGAAGGACTTAATACGGAATTAAAATCGAATCTTATCAGTGCAATCTCCAAATTCTATGGAACAAATGCCGAAGATACCTTCTAGCATATCAAACAGCTGAAACATCTAGCCTAGACTTTTGGACCACCTGTTCAGAATTGGGACATCTTGCGCATGAATATGTTCTCCTCTCTTATGGACAAGGTTGCCCATTGGTGTTAGACTCTAACTCGTTTGATCAACACATGGGAGGAACTCCAATCTGCATTCCTGAAGATATTCTTCCCAGTAGTTCGCACCAACGCCTTGAGGCACTAGATCATGCATTTCATGCAAAACGTGGGAGAACCACTTCATGAGGCATGGGACCACTTCTTGGATCTCATGCTAAAATGGCCCTATCACGGAGTTCCTAAGTGGGAACAAGTACAATCTTCTTACCAGGGACTCCGTGACGATATCAGATTATTTGTCAGTGCAACCTATGGTGGCAACATCATGGGTCAACTTTAGGACATCATTTGGGAGATTCTAGAGAACATTTGCAAGATCTTCATAAACAATGAGTCTCTTGGTCTGCTTGACTGAACGATTACCTACACATTGACAAACATACGAGGAGCACACAAGAATTGAGATCTATCCGCAACCTTCAATCTAGAGTTGGTGACCAGTTGCCCGAATAAGGCCTCTATCATTGAGAAGGTGGACGAATTGACTCAACATCAACAAAGAGTCACAGCCACATAGCAAAACACCTATGCGCAACTGCCTTCTGGTGGGGAGGTTGTGCATAACATTCACCACTACTCATATCATGGGATGGACTGGTATCCACCCCCGTCTAATCTTGATTTTGAAGGAAACTCTAGGCCTCCCTACTTTAGTTAAGGGAGCTCTAAACCCTCTTAATCTGATTACTCTAGAATTCCTCAAACTTACGACGATGTCCACGCTATCCAGAGTGATCCATCCTCCAACACATAACCCTAGATGGCGCAATCATCCCAACTTCATGTGGTTGGGAAATAATCAGAACTTGATACCTCAATTTCAACCCTGACCACAACCTTCACGACCATATCAGCCCGTTGAACCTAGGCCCAATTCGATTACGAATTCTGACCTTCCAGGGAAGATCAGATGAACAAGCCCTGGCTGACATCAAGAAAACCAAAGCAGCTATGCAGAAATAGTACAAGGAAGAGATCACAGAGGTTTGAAATCAACTTGCATAGATGGCTGGGACTCACCAGCCTCGTGCACTCCCTTCTAAACCTCTGTAGAATCAAAATAATGTGCCAAACCAAGGATGCATTATGAACCCAAACCAGAGCCAAGCTTACTATGTTTATTAGACCCATTTGGCTCCATCACTCGACGGGATGAAGGCTTCCACCTCGTATGTGGGATATCAGCAGCAATGACCACTTTTACCAACACTGAACCCAAACCTGGCTAGCCTAAATGCTGTTACTACACATAGTGGCAAGTCGACTCAGGATCCACCTTATCCTAGCCACTCTAGCCCTAGTAGTTTAGAGCCTGACCCGAGGATGGTCATCCAGGACACACCTATCCCAGATCCAAAGCCTAAACCAATCCTAGATGGTCCTATAGAGGTTCCATATCCTGAGGCCTTGACCAAAGGAAAAAGGAAACTCAAACCCGTGGCACTTGAGGAAGACTTGGTCAAGCTCCTTGAATAAGTCAAAATAAACATCCCCTTGATGGATGCGATCCGCCATGTTCCGGCTTATGCATAATTTCTAAAGGACTTGCGTACACCAAAGCATAAGCAGCGAACCAAAGATAGGAGTCTGATTGTGTTATCTGAGCAACCTAGCTCTATCATCTTGAGCAAACAACCCCAAAAAGTGAAAAATCCTGTCACCCTCTGATCTCCTATAAGATCGATAACTTAGAATTTGATTGAGCTTTATTGGATTTAGGAGCCTCCATAAATCTGATTCATATATCCTAATAAATGCTAATTTATCATCATTCTTATGCCTTAAAACAAACCTAGCTTTTAGGATTTTAACTCCACAAATAGGTTTTTGGGCTGCATTTAGGCATCAATTATGTTAGGCATGCATTGCATATTTTGTTGTATTTTTGACATGTTTATTTGAGTGTTAGGGATAAACAGATAGTCAGACCCCTAAAATGCTAGCACTCAAGAAGGCAAAAGATGAAGAAGAAGCTCATTTCAGCTCGATTCTAGGTAGATCCAACACATTCCAGCTGGATCCCAGCTCATTCTAGCTGGATCAACTCATCGCTAGCTCCATTCAACTCATCTTAGCTGAATGGTAGCTCTAGCTAGTTTACCTTAGCTCAATTCAGTTCACCTTTGCTGAATGGTAGCTCAAACTAGCTCAAGTTAGTTGATCCTAGCTCCACTCCAACTCCTTCAACTCGGAAGAGTTCACTGGAAGTTCAACCCAATGAGGACTAGCTAATAGCTAGACTTGTTGGTTAGTTAGAGATGACCTTAACCAGCACAGGCCAGCTCAAGTCCAGCACCCAGAGGCTCAACTTAGCACAACTTAGTTGAGCTAAGCTACTTGACCTAAGCTAGCTACTCTAGCTATCTCAGTAATCCCCGGGAAAATCAGACGTAGCTTACCTTAGCTCACATCAGTAGAAGCCAGCTCATCTTAGCTTGGCTTAGCTGCTAGCAGTGAACTAGCAAGCTAAGCTAGCTAAGGTAGCTCCTTACAGCTCTGTTCAACAGCCACCAGCTCCAGTGTAGCTCAAGATAGCCACCTCTAGCTCTTCTCCCTCAAAACCCTAGCTCTCTATGACTCCAACCCTACTCCCTACTAGCTAAGCCAGCTAAGGTAGCATAGCTTAGCTAGTTACCTCCTTGGCCACCAAAACCTAACCCTAAAACCTACCTAACTAGCTCCACCAACTAACCTTACCTAAGTCCACCTAAGTTACCACCAGTCCACCTCAATCTTGCCGCCAACCTTATACATCCCTTCACCCCTCTCTACCACCAAAAGACACCACCATATTCCCTCCAAAACCACCTAAAAATGGTGCCAACATTTTCCCTACAAAACCCTTGAAATCCAACCCTACACCTCCCCTTCAACCCATCTCCACCCTCCATTTTTTCCCTCCAAATTCAACACCTTCTAGAAGGTATTTTTGGAGGGAAAACCAAGGCACCTCTGCATTTCTCTCCCATTTTTCCCTCCAAAATTACCCAAGCACCCTTTCATTTCCCTCCAAAAAATACCATAACCGCCCCCCTTCCCATCCTATAAATACCCTACCCTACCACCACATAATTCCCATCTCCTCTCCCCTAGATAGGTTCCACCCATACCATTAGTTAGGTTCTTACATCCATGCCAATGAAGAAGGAGAGAAGAAGATCAAGGGGTAGCCTACCCACCCCCTTGGTGCCTTCTTCCTCTCTCTCTTCTCCCTTAGCCATGCCAAGGAGGAAGTCATCTTCAACCTTGAGGGGACAGCCAGGCAGGGAGGATCTTCATCAAGGTGGTCAACACCCACCTTGGAGGAAGAGCTTGAAGGAAGACCAATTGATGACGGAAGAGAAGCAGAGCTCTTTTCAAGTGTGGGGCAACCAAACTTGGAGAAAGTGCCACCTGGATCTTCTACCAGAATCACCCCTTCTTCTTTATCTTTCACTCTACCTTTTGTACTAGCTATTAGTTTAATTTTCTTGTAGAAGCATTCCTCTACCTGTATTTTACTTTGCTAGTAATACAAATTTTCATTGCCTTCCAAGTTCATGTTTGAAATTAGTGTGTTTTTCTTCTTTTATTAGTGTAGTGCACACCACACTCTTCTCTTCTAATTGCCCTAGGCATACTTGCCTGGGGTGAGCTTAAAGGACAAGACTTCATTATTGCCACTTAAGGTTACTTGTACTGTAACTCATCTTCGCACAAAACCCGATTGCTTCTGAAAACCCTAAAAATAACAACATTAAAAAAACAAAAAGATATGTGTTGATTTGAGAGAGGAGAGAGAGAACCCATTCTTTGTGACCAACAAATTGGCCTTGTTGGACAACCCTAGATACTCCATTATCTAGGTATTATAAACGTAAAAGTTTGATTGCGAATTTACACATTGCAATGACACTAATTACATCATTTAACAAATTGTGTATTTTTCGCATCACTTTTTAATGCCGTTGCTGGGCAGGCACGACTTAGTCACATATTTGATCACTCTCTTGCTTGCTTGATCTTCATGAAATTTTGTTTGTTTTGATTTCAGGTGCAAATCAGGAGCAGGAGCGAGATTTGAAGCACTTGGAGCAGAAGCTTCAAGTTTCTTTTCTTCCCTCACACTTGAAGTTAGTACCACAGGCCTTTTCTTATCAAAAGCAAAAGCAAAATCTCTTAGGAAATCTTTAAATTATGAAAAAAATCAAAGACAAGAAAAATTAAGGGTGGTGGAACCCTAAAATTCATTTTGTTGCTTGTTTACTTCATTTTTCCACCACCTTCACCTTACTGGTGTCTGATTTTTGAAAATCCAAACTTCGTCTTGATTTTCAAAAATCCAATTTGAGCACTTAGGAGCTTCTCAAAATCACCAAATTTCACCTTGAGAAGTCCTTTTGAGTCAGGAACCTTGACTCCAATTTTCAAGTAAGTTTCTTAAATAGAAAAAGTTAAAAAATTCATGGATTGAACATATTCAGACCTTATTCCCTTACTATTTTCTTACTATCTGTGAATTTTATAAATTTGCCTGCTCATTAGTTGTGGGAAAGCTTTATACTTGTAAAAACCTTGAGAAATGATCTACATCATATAAAATCTCCAAAAAGTAATTAGATCATTTGAGGTTTCTGCAGAATCAATTCCCTGAGTATATCATTTCTATCTCTTGACACCAGTAAGAAGCAAAATTTCAAACAAATATCAAACAATTTCATAAAATCATAAAAAATAATTTTTGGATTTGTTGTTTGATTCATCATCAGGTGGTGGTGTTGTTTGTCTTGTTTCAACAACCACCTAAGAATATTTGAAAAAGAGATTCATATTTTAGAAGTTGCATAACTAGGATTTCCAACTTTAGGGTTTTTAATTTTCTCTTAGTCACATCAAAATTCAAAGGAATTGATCTCCACCAACAACTTGTTTGCCACTATTTTGTGGGACATCAAAACAATGCTTGAATATTTAATAGGAGAGATCCTAAAAGACATAAAATCTTTATTACAATCCTAAAATCCTCCAACAAAACATCTTTGTTTGCAAACCTCTTTTGATTTGGCTTCGGAACCACTTCCCGCCCAATTTGCACAAAAAAAAAGAAATAATCGAGCATTACCCCAACTAATGCCCATCACGTTCCTTGTGTACTTTAAGCTCCTAGACTTAATTAAAATTTTGTAGCAATCTTACTCCTAAAGTTTCATCAAACCTAGGCATGCTACCTTGGTTTTAAGTTTTCTTTAGTTGGTATCAATTCTTTCATCTATATCTGTTGCTAGGCCGAGGGGCCACGTCAAACAACCAGGTGCGGGTTTACACAAACTTCTAGTGATTTTCCTGGGACATGCTTGGGCCCAAACCTCCCTTTATTCAACCTAACCAGATTTGTTGAGAGAACAAATATCCCCTACTTATTTCTTATTTCCTAGATAGACCAAGTCTTAGGTTATTTTTTAGGGAGTCACATTTAAGTTAGATCTAGAATTTTGTTACTTGACTACACACTTTCTCTCATCTCTCCCTCCTGTCCTCCCCATTTCTTCCAATTTTTTTCACCGGCAACGGTCCCAAACTACGCACTTGGAGGGACCACTTGATTTTGCCCCCCGCACCAACGACCTCTTTTCCTACGTTCTTCCTCTTCTTTTCATTTTAAGAAAGAAGAAAAACAAAATAGGTGCTCTAGCTCACAAGCTGATTTTTCTATCCCCTATCTATCCACCCTGGAACTACCTAATCAAGCCCCTCCACCTCATTTCTACTCCATGATGGCACAGCTACAATCTAAACAACAACAGTTGACTAGGAATATAACAAACCTAGCCAACCAAGGGAGTCCTACTGATAAACGCCAGTTTATCATCATCCTTAGCATCCATTCACATCTACTTCCTAAGATTTTTTCCACTGTATTGCATTATATCATTGCATTTAGCATGCATGTGCATTTAGGGTTTAGAGCACACATTAGCATTCGTCTCACAATATCTCATGTAGTTTCCATTTGACTGCCAGGGATGAATGTGCTGGAAATCAAAAAAACCTTGGCAAAATGGAAGGCACTAGGAACATTTGTGAATATAGAAGCTCCAGTAGTTGGATCCCAGCTCAACTTAGCTGGATCCAACTTAAATCCAACTCCTACCCTACTCCCTCTCCACCTTAATGGCAGTCCACCAGCATTAAAGCCACCAACCATTGGTGCCTAAAATACATTCCTTGGCACCCTTCACATGGCACCAAGGAAGCTTCCTAACCATCCTCCTTGACACCCTTTCACATGGAGCCAAGGAAGCTTCATAACCACCATCCAAGCCACCCTCCTTGGCACACTTTCGCATGGAGCCAAGGAAGCTTCCTAATCACTGTCTATACTATCCTATAAAGGACCCCCATCCTACCATTCAAACCATCCTTGGCAAGCAATAATTCTTCCTCCAATCAAACACTTATAGCCACCATACATCCCACGCCCAGGAAAGGAGGAGAGAAGATTAAAGGAGTAACCTGCCCGCTCCCTTGGTGCCTTCTTCCTCTTCTCTCTCCTTTTGATGTAGACACAATTATTGAGGGTAAAATGCCTATTCATGCATGTTCCTAGGCTTAGATTTGCATTTCATATTATAAACATTGCATAGCATGCATCATCCTACATTTAGAGTAGTCTATATTTTAGGTTAATTGCATTTTTTTTATGGTCAGGAGGGAAGGACATTTATGTCAGGGCCTCAGATGGATGATCTGACTGTACAAATCTGATTAGCACCACAATCGGAGTCTAGCGCTTTCAAAAAGGTCTAAATCGGAATCCCATAGCATCATATGAAGTCCGAAGAAGAGCAACAACTAGGGGGCAATGCGACATCCTTACAGGCTTCGAATGAAAAATCCAACCATATAGATGGATCCGGAGCGATGATCTCAATCCGACAATGCGAAAATCATCTCAATCCGAGCACCGTGCCACCCTCTGCAACAAAAAGAAGATGGATGGCCCAGATGGCGCCACGTGGCACCATCTCCGTGGCCCAACATTTGCCAACAGTGCCTGCCCACATCACTCCTCATTTGGAACCTCCATTCACCATCTCGCCCACCCAACATTTCCCTGCAGCACCCACCCACACCACTCATTCGCAACCTCCATTCCCAGCCGATGGATCTTGATCCAACGGCTGAGAAGGTTCCTCCACTGTGTGCCATAAGACATCTTCTTGGCTCAAACATAGACATGGCTTATTTGTGGAGGAGTGGACTTCCAAGAGAGGGGCGCGGGTTCGAATCCCCACGGTCCCCAATTTGTCATTTGGATGTACCACAGCAGCGCACACAAGCGTGCACAGCACCGGCAGCACGCATAACTGTGGACTGCTTAGCATCCATAGAGCACACAAGCGTAGTGCCAGCGTGCATGAGCACATGACAAGGAGAGAGGGGCATGAGCACGTGATGCGTGCACCTTCAGAAGTGAGGGTCGATCTTCAGCAACAGTTGCAGGGGTCTTTAGTGATGATTGTAGCTATCACTAATGCCCTATGCACGAATTCTTCCTCTTCCTTCCACTATAAAGGCACCTACCCCCCTCAATTCTTCACCATCTCTTCCTTTCTTCCCCTGACCACCTTTAAGGCTCTAGAGAGAGCTTGTCCTAAGCCTGAGATGCTCCTCTAGAGTAGAATCAAATATTTTCCCACATCTCATCCCCATTCATGGAGCATCCCGTGGCCGTCCTCTCACCTCCATCAAGAAGAAGATCCTCACCGCGACGACATCCTACCGCGTCCATTCTCCCTCGTCCCGCTCCTCACCACCTTCACTTAGGTGTCGTCAGAGCGAGCCGTCCTCCAAGCGACTGTCGAGGGGGACTCCTCATCTCTATCTATCTTTACTACTTTCTAGTATAGTTTTTCCACTTTCATAGCTATAGGAAACACTTGTTCATCAATCTTTTGATATTCTCTCTCTATCTCTCTCTTATATTCTGCAAATAGATTTGCTAGATAATGTTTTCATCGATTTGATCTCTTGATAAAAACACAAAAAAATTATAAAAGATAAAAACGACAAAAAGAAATAAAAGTCAAGCACAGATTTCATCAAACTAAGTGTTCGCCTCCTCGTGTTCAACTCGGGACTCCTTTTGAGTTTTGGTTATAAATATTATCTGATCGATGGATTTTCTCGTGAGTCAAAATACGACGACAGGTTTTCCAAAATCAAAACCATTTTTCAACAAATCTCTACCCCATCATTTTGGCGCCATTATCGGGGAGGCAACGCTCTTTGGTTTTTTCCTGCGTTTTTCCACCATAACTTTTTAGCTCACTTTGCTCCTTTCTTTCTGTGATCGGTGACTTTCACTCAACTCAGCAATTAAGTTAATTTCACTTAATTATGAGTAGAAAAAGTCACTTAGGTTAACTCAAAGTTGTGTCGGTTGTGTAGTATAGGGTCGAATTAACCTAACATTTTAGAAATTTTTACTGGTTGAGTCCAGGTCATTCGCTGGGAGGTATAATTCATTCTAAATTCACCAATTATCTATTATTTTCTTTATAAGTTTAGGAGGTATAATTAAGTTGATTATAAAAGCATGAATTTTGTCCAATGATTTAAACTATAAAGAATATACAAAATTCCATATGAAAAACATATTTACTCAAATGATCTACTTTATTAGCAAGTAAACATATTAATTTCCAATTTATTTCAAAGAACTTAAGGCAAATATGAGTTATTCTACTAAAATATGCCTTACTACAAAATTTAAGAACAAAAAGAAATGAAAATGATGCAAGAGAAACAAATTCTTTTATTTATTTCTTCAGCCTCTTTTTTCTTCTTCTTCCTTTCTTTCTTTCTCTCCTTTCCTTTAATTCTCTATCTCTAGCTCTCTTTCTTAACTCTCTTCTTCTGCTCTTCTGCTCCTGCCTTCTCTTCCTGCCTCTTATTTTTAGTTCCCTTAGTAGTGCCTGTTCTCCTTTCTTTCCTTTGCCTTCAGCTCTTCACTTAACCTTAGCTTTTAACACTTAGCCATCAGCTCAATACTTAGCATTTAACCATCAGCTCTTCTTTTCCTTTGATCCTTCAGCGGAATGGGGTTTATTTTTTACTTTTTAAATAAAACTTATTTTATTTGTGGCGAGGTCCTTTCGAGGATACATAGCACCTTGAGATTAGGGTGGGACCAGACCCTACTCGATCCTCGCCTGATTTCATTAGGTTCAATTTTGATTTATTTCATTAGGCTCAACCCGGCCTCCCAGGCCTCGCCCTCCTAGGGCACACTCGCTCAAGCCCACTTGGGCACACACCCACAGGCACACATGGCCGCACACACACACATTTGCTTAGAATGCCAGATGATCAGATCGGTAACCGGTGCGCCGACCGCTGACAACTGAACGGCCTATGCAACAAATCACTTTTGTTCCCATGCACGCACTTGTGAATTAACGATGTGGGACTATGTTCCCCCTTTCCAGACCCAACTTCAATCGATCATAAGTCCCTACACAGAGCTCCAAATCAAGTGATTCAAGGCTTGTTGGAAAGCTCGAAGGTTACTCTATAGGATTGCAGGGTCAATTTAAAGTTTAGAGGATGTTTTCCTCGTTAATTTGAAAGGTAAAATTAGGGGGTTCCTATAGGTTATTTATTGCCTGGAAGTGGAAATTAACTTCACAGAGTCCTCAAATGGACTTTTCTCTCTCATTTAAAGGTCTAAATAGTGTCTACAGGTTATTCCGTAGCTGCTGGAGTGAGTCTTAAGCTCTCAAGACCTTCAAGAATAGCATAAAAGCTCTACACTTCTCTGAAAGCTTCAGAAAAAGCAATTTCTAACTCTGATATGTACAGCAGACACTTATGGACATTGCTAATCAATTTCAACAAGTTCCAAGGATTAAAACTAACTGATGTGGGCAGGATCCAAGTTCAAATCTCATCCAAATGACACTGCCATCAATTTGGGTTCGAAAACAACCCAAACTAACAGAATTCAAATTTTTGCTAAATATCAAGTCTGAGCTCACTTAATTCATTCTATTATCATTCATCAAGATCCTGGAAACAATTTAATCTCATTAATTCCTTAGATTGAGCACAGAACTCCATAATCAAACTCAATTTGACTGTGAAGGCACAAAAATTTGACTTTCTGTTTAAAGCCTTTCCACAGGCAATTAAAGCCTCAAATCAAGTTCTTTCAACATCAGGAATTTGCTTAGCCTTTTTAATAGGTGTTCTAACTAATATTTCTAGGGATACAAGCTTGCCGCCTAAGCTCCAAAAAGTGTTTGTTCGTCAGAGCAATCTAAGAGTTGTGACAGTAATTGGATCACAGAAATGAACCCAAGGATCAATAATGATTCTTCCAGACTTCTTAAACAGGACTGGAACCTATCTATCACTCATCTCCAACTCTGTTGGAGTTGGAGAAGATGAAGAACTAACAACAACTCCAGACACTAAAATCTCAATTAAAATACCACAGCACAATCAGTGATCCTCAAATCATTGATCTGGAGCTTCTCAACAAATTTTAAAGCCTGAAGCTCAAGAATGGCTCGCCGGAGCTCCGGTGAGGCTAGAAAATATGTAAACTGTGTACAGATTATTTAAACTTGCCATTTTTAGTCTAGAAAGGTTCCTGAGGTTGCAAGGAACCTCAAAATCACATTTAATTCCTCATTATCTCTTTATATGTAAGATTTGACAGTGAATTTATTTTGAATGAAAATTGAGTTAGTTGAGGCACGAGACTTGATCTCCCAGTCAATTGAGTGGTTGAGACAAGTCATTGGATGTCTATGATACTAAATATATATTTAATTAATGATTTGAACTACTCCTGAGCTGCCATTGACAATGAGCTCAGGAGCTTAATTAGATTTGGGCGTTTAGGTTATATGTGATAATTCTATGTATTATTGTGTCGATTAGGGTTCTTAAGATATGAATAGATGATCGATGACCTTATGAAGGTGAAATTAAGCCGACTACTGTCGCCATGGACAGTGACAGTAGTCGGTGGAGGTGAAAGGTGAATTAGGCAATTAGGTGATCAATTAAGCGATTAAGTGTGATAGAAATGGTCATGGAAGATAAAGGAAGGTGGACAACGATTTCAAAAGATGAAATTAAGGCTCTGGCGAGCTCAAGGAGTTTGCTGGAGTCAGAGAAGATGACACTAAAATTCTAAAATTACATCTAATCTAACTACCTAAACTACCTACCTAACTACCCTACTCCTACTCCTACTCCTACTCCTAATCTACTATTACCTAGACGAAGGGTTCAATAGGGTTCCGTAGAAGGTTCATAGCAGACGACGAAATCAGAGGGTTTCAGGAAGATCTCCGGTTGGCGTATTTGAGGTGAAGCAGAGGATTCCTTGGGTCGGCACCTGTGTCTAGAGACGTGGCAAACCACAGCGGATCTCCTCGACTGATCAGAATGAATGGAGGAAGTTGGAAAGTAAGATGGAAAGTCGCCGGAGTTTTGGACGAATAGCCTACCAAAGTCGGCTACAATGTTAGAAGAAGGAAGGGAGCCAACATGAGTGAAATCAAAGGGGTGAGGGGGTATTTATAGTAGTTGGCGATGAAGAGAGTGGCGGGGTCTGGCCGAAGAAGAAGCTTGAGGAGCTTAACCTCCGGCATCGTCTCCGACGACGGTGAGGTTTTCTCCCACTAGAAATTAGGATCTCCGTTTAATCCAGACCAGTGGATGAAGAGGAGGTGGTGAGCGCAAGCTGCAAGAGCTTAGACAAAGAAGAGTGATGTCGGCAGGGCGGTGATCACGTGGTGGCATGACTCTCCGTCGCCAGCCGTTCATTCGGCTTAAGAAGAAGAAGAAGAAGGAAAGGGACTTAAATGTAATAAAACTTAGGGACCTATGTGAGAAATAAGGACCCGATTATAATAAATTTTAAGGGCCAAAATGTAAACACAGGTTTTAAAGGTTTATTTTAACTTAGATCTTTTTCAACTTTTTATAGATGTTAGTAAATAAGGTAAATATTATGTTTTCACCTTGAATTTACATTTTTGACCTTTTTAGGTTAATTTATTAGATTAAGTAAAATTACTTAAGTTATTATATACTTAGGTTTACATTAAGTTTAAGTTACTTATCTTATTAATTAAGGGAATGATTAGTAGGATTTCGAGTCCAATTATTATCTAGATTATTAATAATGTTAATTGAGTGATAAAATGCCTTTTTTAACTTATTTTTAAGGTCCTTCACTAAATATCCCTTATTTCATAATTAACCCTTATAAATTCATAACCTTAGCTAATTAACTAGGAAAACTAGTTAATTAGGGGTAATTAGAGATCATGCTGAGTCTCTCATCAGTGAGCCAAAGCAGATAGATTGAAGTAAAGTATGGTTAGAAGGTCTGTAACTATACTCCATCACCCCCACCTTAGATTTCATTTCGCCACACTAATAACTCAAACTCAAATCAACCTAGGTGCATGTATAAACCCTACGATAGATCTGGTTGTTTGATTGTCACTTCGCCACAACTCTCCCATCCACATAAATTAAAAAATTAAGAAAAAGTTATCTGATTGTGGGATTTATTAAAAGAGACACACATTAACACCCACAACTCTCGACTTAAGGCGCACTACTTTGCATTTATTCTACCACTTAATCGGAATCTGACCTGTGAATCTAGAACACCTTAACTCAATACACAATAAGTGAGTAGAAAATTTGAATAGATTAAACATTTTATGTGCCTTAATCAAGTGGTGTAACAGGCCGATTGATTGAGTTGTTCAGGCCGCACCACTTAAGATAAAAGCTATCCATCAAGTAGCTTGCCACCTAAGGTTGATCTTTAGTGCTGAACTAGGCACTTCACATTATTTTTTGATTTCTAAAGGAATATATAATCTCTAGTGCTTTCAAAATATGGAGTGTCCTACTAAACTTTATTTAATACACCTAAGATTAAACCCTAAAAGATACTAAACAAGGTTAAATCCTAAAAGGCACATCATCAAATAATCTTGTTTGCAAACCTTGTTGTGCACGCACACACATTTTAACTGATCATTAAAGGCACAACCCATCTAAAGGGTCCATCACATTCCAAGTGCACGATCATCCCAAGCCTAACTAAAACTAAGTAGACATTGGCCTTAACAATTGATTCGCTTTCAGGGCTCAAATTGAGATTTTTTTCGATTAATCTGCTTCTACTGGTCCATCTGATGTCCAGTTAGGGGAGTAGCATCAAATGACCACGGTTGGGGGGTATCAAAGGAACCGGAGGTGCAAGCCAAAGGAAGAACCTTCTCCTTAGCCCCACCCTCTAATTGGTTGGATTGGCCAGATAGAAGTAGACCAAATCATTTCTATCATCTAAAGATGGATCCTTGGAGTCTGTGGGTCTTTAGGATACCCACATAAGGACATGTTTGGTTGATTGTATTGTAGGGCACCTTTGTCTCTTCTATTTTCCCTCCTACTCCAAAATGTATCCTTCCACATCTTTCACACATTTCCAATCCTACCCTCTTACCAACACGTATCCTCAAGATGATTACAATCCCGACTCGACTTATGATTACCCATCTCCTAGCTGGGATAACTTTGGTTTGGGATATGAATTCGTACCTCAGTGTGCAGGGCCTAACCCTAGACAACACGACTATGATTGCTATTCTTCCTCGAGCTACAATGATTATAGATCCCCACCCTTTGATGATCAACCCAACTTGATCTACAATCAATAATAATATGTTGACTATAACACCAACCCTCCCTAGGAATATGCTGAATATAGGTCACCACCATTCTTTGAACAACCCGAAATGACCTATTATCAGGGAGGGACCCGAGAACCTTAATATCTTGACTCCCCTAGATTGAACCCAAACCCACCCAACCGTGAACCGAACCATTTGGTTCAGGTGAACCAGGTCCAGGATAGGGTGTTGGCTAATGTAAGGAACACTATACAATCATTAAAATCTCACCTAACACCATGCACTGATGAAAATGATTGATGAGCTTAATAGCTCTTTATTGGATTTGCTCCAAGATGTTAGAGACAGGGGCCCAGGTGAGTTTCTACTTGGGAAATTATAAAGATTAAGGATAAAATTTGTGGTTGCCCTAGTCCAATCTTGGGATGATTCTCAAGATAAACCCCCTTTCAAGAGAGCCAATGTCTGAACCCGCTCAGGCACCTATCGGGGGAGATACATTTTCTGAGATTGGAGATGACCAAGTTGGTTTAGAGCAACCATTCGAGGATGGACCGATTGCTTCACCCAAGATCCCCGAGCCAGGGAATGATGAAAAATATGTCTCCGTGGACCATGAAATGACATGATTTTGAGACATATATAAATGAGGATCAAGAATTCTTTAATTTTGAGGGTAAGGAATCTCTGAGTGACATCTCACTTGAAGTTATGGAAAGTGATTTTACTCAGACAAATGGGCTCGAGGGGTGTGAAAAACCATTTGATAGCCCGATTACTGAAGATTGTGATCTAATTGGGGCTGACATGGAGGATTCTGATCCTAATATAATAGATGATCCAATCAGTAGCCCTAATCTTCAACCACACCCCGAAGAGCGACATGATCATACTTTTGAGATCATTGTGCCCAAGTCAATTCTGATTCAGCTACGATTTCTAGACTTGGGTAAATCATATGGGGTAAATGACGTGCTAGAGGTCCCGGAACCCGAACACTTGATTTTAGAGGATAGGAATTTGGAAGTTAAAATCTGGGAAGCTACTTCTGAGGGAAAAATGATTTTGGATCTAAGGGCTCTTGTTGACCCGAAACCACCTACTTTCTACAGGGACCTTTATGATGTCTTTGATGTGCAACCCAAGCATAGCATAATTGATTATATTTTTGAGCCAAATTCTACATCGACAAATAGGGATGGTGATTTAGACTTACCCATTGTCCAACACTTTAGTCATGGGTTGCACACCACCAAACCACAAGCCCGGCCCCGCAAATACAACAATCTTAGGTTCTGGGTGATTTTTATCCAAAACCTTAGAACCACTCGACCTTGGGGCATGGGTCAGCACCACAACTTGGTCCACATCCATGGACATCCTTTGCTGGTGAGTTTAAGGATTATTCTCTTCATTTTGATTATGACCTGTCTTTGTGAATTCTCAATTTCTTCCTCGTATGTATTTTATGCCTACCTAAAGACATTAAACTTAGAGCATGTGTATACTCTCTTCTCTCTACGGAGCTGACTGGATTTTCATGAAATTTAGGTGATATTCTATTTACTCTACCCTTTTCATGTCTTTGTTTTTACAATGAGGACATTGTATCATTTAGGCATGGGGGGTGGATAAATAATTCCTAAAATCACTTTGTTAACTTTGAAGAAATTCTTTTATTTTTATTTTCTTAAGAAAGAAATTAAAAGAGAACTCATGCATTTGTAAGTTATTAACTTTAGGAAATGATATGATAGAACCTAAATACTTAGACTCCTCAGGTCTTTTGGCGTAAGCAACCTGGGTGTCCACTCGAATGTGGACTTAGTCTAGAGTCCTCGCCATGTAATTTTATTTTAATTTGGTAAATAAATTGGGGTGATAGGTACACGACTTATCAACTTGCCCTCTAATTTGAGGGGACTTTAAGCTTAAGCATCTACACACTATTTACACTGACTCACTTTTTGGTGATTTTTACGGAAATTAGGTAGCTAACGAATTATTTAGGGTGGTATGGCTGGCAAGTTGTCGGTGATAACAGCTCATCGGCCGATTGTCCAGAGCCTAGCCACACGACCACTCTCTTCTTGTTACCTTTAGGTAAATCTTAGATCAGGAAAGCCACCGACTTAGAAAAAAAGAGAAAGAAAAGAAACACTCAAAAAAAAGGAAACAAAATAAAAAAATAGAAAAAGGAGAAAAAAATAGAAAAATAAACTACACTTCACCGCATGAGTACAACTAGCAAATTGCCATGGATAGCAGCCAATTAGTCAGTTGTCTAGAGCGTAGTTTACAAAAATGCACAAATAATTCCCAAAACACTTAGGGAAGAAGCAAAGAAGTAGAATAAATTGGGGAGATATACACTGGATTCACCCCTTGTATTAACCCCATAAAAAATAAAAAAGCAGGGAGAAAGCTACCGATCGGAAAGATAAACCTTTAGGCAGAATTTTTTTAGGTCTCCTAGGGTTGTAGAAACTTGAAGTCCATTATAACGGCCACTTAGTGAGTCCATCAGCCTTTCACAAGATTCTTAGTACTTAGAGTCTTTTTCAAGTTTTGGGCAGGTCAAGTAGTTGTAAAAAGTTATCCTGAAACTTTTAAACTCCAAAAGTCCAAAAAAATTAGAAATGAAGAAAAACAAAAAAATGTATCTTCCCTTTTCAAATAAGGCAAGGACTTGGGCGGTCTACATTTTGGCAGACACCCGGGTACTATTGAGTTTTCATAGTTTAGGACCTTAGTTGAAATTTTCTATTGTTAATAAACGACTTAGGCCTAAGCGATTGAGTCCTAATTCTATTTTTTTTATACACAAGTAGTTTAATTTTGCTAGGGACTAGAAAAAGATAGGCATGGGAGTATGATGTAGACACAACTATTGATGGTAAAATGCCTATTCATGCATGTTCTTAGGCTTAGATTTGCATTTCATAGTATAAATATTCTATATCATGTATCATTTTGCATTTAGAGTAGTTGCGTATATTTTAGGTTAGTTGCGTGCTTTTTATGGCCAGGAGGGATGCAGATTTATTTTAGGGCCACAGATGGACGATCTATCCTTACGGATCTGATTAGAAAAATGATCGGAGTTTAACTCTTCCGAAATCGTCTAAATCAGAATCCTGTAGCATCATATGATGTCCGAAGAAGATCAATGGCCAAGGGGCAATGCAACATTCTTATGGGCTTCAAAATGAAAAATCCAAACATACAGATGGATCCGAAGCGACGATCGCAATCCGACAATGGGGAAATCATCTCAATCCGAGCACTGTGGCACCTTCTGTAATAGAAGAAGATGGACGGCCTAGATGGTGCACGTGGTGCCATCTAGGTCACCCAACATCAGCTAGCACGCCCTCCCACACCACTACTCATCCACAACCTCCATTCCCAGTCGTTCGATCTTGATCCAACGGCTGAGAAGCTTCCTCCCCTGCATGCCATAAGACGTCTTCTCAGCTCAAACATTGACTTGGCCAGTTGGTGGAGTGGACTTCAAAGGGAGGGGCGTAGGTTCAAATTCCTGCGGCCCCCAAATTTTTCATTTGGACGCACCACAGCCAAGCACATAAGCGCGCACAGCACTGGCTGCACGCATAAGCTGGCACAACTCAACATCCGCGATGTGCACAAGCTCAGTGCCAACGTGCATACGTGCGCGACAAGGTGTAAGGGGCCCGAGCGCATGATGTGTGGACCAGTAGGGGCGAGGGTAGATCTTCTGCAATAGCTACAGGGGTCTTTAGTGACGATTGTAGCTGTCACTAATGCCCTATGCATGAATTCCTCCTCTTCCTTCAACTATAATAGGACCTACCCCCCTCCATTCTTCACCATCTCTTCCTTTCTTCCCCTCACTGCCTCAAAGTCTCTGAGAGAGCATGTCCCAAGCCTGGGATGCTCCTCTAGATTATAATCAAATATTTTCCCACCTCTTATCCCCATTCATGGAGCATCCTGCAACCATCCTCTCACCTCCATCGGGAAGAAGATCCTCGCCGCGACGACATCCTGCCCCATCCATCCTTTGCTGCTGTTCTCCCTCGTCCGGCTCCTCACCACCTTCATTCGGGTGCTGTGAAAGTGAGCCGTCCTCCAAGTGACCGTCAAGGGAACTCTTCTCATCTCCACCTTTACTACTTTCTAGTATAGTTTTTTTGCTTTCATAGTTGTAGGAAACATTTGTTCATCAATATATTGATATTTTCTCTCTCTATTACATTTTGTAGGTAGATTAGTTAGGTAATGTTTTCATCGATCTAATCTCTTGCATGATAAAAGCACAAAAAATTATAAAAGATAAAAATGACGAAAAGAAATAAAAGCAAAGCATGAATTTCATCAAACCAAATATTTTCCTCCCCATGTCCAACCTAGGACTCCTTTTGAGTTTCGGTTATGAAAATTATTTGATCGACGGATTTTCTCGCGAATCAAATTATGACGATGGGTTTTCCAAACTCAAAACCAATTCGTGACAAATCTCTGCCCCATCACGTTCTTTGTGCTACTCCAAGGAGCAAGCTTCCATCTAGGGAGGACTGCCAGATAGGAGGAAAGAAGGGTGGAGGATGTCCAAATTTGAGAGGAGCAACTCAAAGAGCTGGAAGGAATTCTTCTTCAAGTCTGGGAGCCACCATTCTTGGAGCGAAGGCTACCTCAACTACTTGGGAGAACTTTTTGTCTTTTATTTTGTTGCATTTTAATTCTTGTTAAGCATTCATCTATCTAGGGATTAACTAAGTGGAACATCTGCTTAGTTGAGCTCCCTAGTTAATTTGTAAACATTTCTTCTTAATAGTAAAGTGTCTTTCTTCATTCTTGAATTTTCAATTTCAAATAGCAACTTTATTTATTTTAGTGCATCACTTCTCTTTTCTAATTACTCTAGACACACTTGCCTAGGGTGAGATTAGAAGAGAAGACTTCTCATATCACTTAGGTTCTAGTTGTTAAGTAAGTTTTTTTAGTGTACTCTAATTTTCACATTTGTATCCCAGCTATTTCCAAACATAAAAATTTACAAAAATCAAAATGCAAAAAGAGAAGTGTTGATTTGAGAGATGAGAGAGGGAGAATCACTTATTTGACTAACAAATTGGCCTCCTTGGACGACTCTAGATACTCCACTATCTAGGAATTATAAATGTAAAAGTTTGATTGTGGATTTATGTGTTGCAACGACACTAATTACATCATTTAACAAACTACGCATTTCTCGCATCACTTTTTGGTGCCGCTTCCAGGGAGGCATAGCTTTGCATTTATTATTTCTCTTTCTTGATAATTAGATCTCATCCCCTTTGTCTCTCTTTCTCTCGTGTATGTAGGTGTTGCAGGAAGAAAGTGAGATTTTGGAACTTGAAGTGCCTTTTCTTCCCACAAAAAATTCAAGTTGGTAATCTCAAACTTGTCACATTTATCTTTAAAAAGAAAAATACAAACAAAGTTATTAAACTTTGCTTCGAGGATCCTAAACATCCTAATTAATTGGAGTAGTAACAATTAAAACCTATTTGTTGCTTGTTTGCATCATTCAACACCAACCCACTTCAAGTGTTGTTGATTTGATTTTCAAGTCTAGACTTCTATTTGGATTGTAAAAATCAATTCCTGACAGCACAGGCCTCCAAAAATATTGAAAGTTCACCTAGTGATTCCAAATCAAGTGAGGAACATCTATTCCAAATTTCAGAGAAATTGGTTTTGCATAAAATTTTTAAAAGTTCATCAGCTATAAAGGGGTTACCTCCTATAATTTGCTTATTTTGCTACTGTAGGAGAATTTTAGAAATTTTTATGCTCATCTAATTTTTGGGAAATTAGCTTTTTGGAATCCTTGCAAAATTCTACACATCACTTAAAATTACAAAAATTTTTGGTGGCCGGTGGTGGTACTGAGAAGTTCAAAATACTCTTAGGTATTATTTCTGGACTTTAACACTAGTATAAAGAAAAATCTTAAACAAACATCAAAGAAATACATAAAATTATAAAAAAATATTTTTTGGAATCCTTATTTGATTTTACATACAATAGTGGTGTTTTTTGCTTTATTTGGATCACTACATAAAAAGAAAGCCTAACAAACTCATTGGTAGTAAATTTTTGTATTAAGAACAACTGAATTAGGGCTTCTTTTCAAATTTTTAGTCCCACAATATAAAGGAAATTTATCTTCACCAATACAACATGATTTCTTTTTTTTTGTCACATTTCAAACTTGTTTGAATATTTAAAATGAAAACCCTAAAGCACACAAAGTTAAATCAAATCCTAAAATAGGGAAAAAAAATTTGTGTGATAGCTTATTTGATATTGGAATCACTTCCAATCCTGTAGACAAAAAAGAAATTGAAATAATAGGGCATTACCTCAAACAATGCCCACCACATTCTTGCGCATATTTTAGCACCCAAACCTAACTCTAAAATAAGTAGTTACTTGACCATTTAAGGACTTTATCCACTTTAGGCTTGATATCCAATATCTAAGGGTTATTAAGCTTTCCTAATTCCCTTCGACAATGTGGCGTTAGACTCAGAGGAAAGTCAAATGATGGGTGCAGGTTTACACAAGCCCCTGGTGTTTTTCCTAGGACATGTTTGGGCCCAATCCACCTCTTTAGTCTAGCAGGGTGAGCATTGGAAAGCAGGTTCACTTAGTAATTTCTTATTCATTGGGTTCCCAAGTCTTAGGTTTGTATGGTGTCACCCTCAAGAAAGACTAGGCTTGGTTGTTTGAATTGCGCACTTTTTCTCATCTCCATATCTTCTCCTTCCCTTCCGTTCTTCCATTTTATGCACGGGCAATGATCCCAAACTCCGCACTAGGAGGGACCATTTGATTTTGCCCCCCACGCCAAAAGATCACTTTTTCTATCTTCTTCCTCTGAAAAAGTGGAAAATCAATAAAATAGGCCTACTAACCCATCCACCTCTACCTCTAATCCCACCTCTAATCATATTACTAATCCCAATTCTGACCCTTCCACCCAAAACACCCTACCTTTGACTTCCCACACTTGAAGCTTCCTAATGCTGATATGCCTCAATCACAACAGCAAGTCCCCCTACCTAATCTCTACTCCTTGATCATTAAGCAGATTGCTCAACTTCAAGCTAATCAACAATTGTTGACTAGGAATATCACAAACCTAGCTAACCAAAGGCCAAACCTACCACCCCGTCAATAGCCTATTGTTCCACTAAACGATTTCTATGATCCTTCCTACTATGAGGAAAGATCAGGGGTGGTCATACCGGAAGGGGACATTGAGATCACATAGTCTGTTTTGAACCTGATTAAGCATTTCCATGGCCTTCCTTGGGAAGACCCGTTCAATCACCTTAAAGAATTGACTCTCCTTGCACAAACAACTCGTTCCTGCAATGTGCAAGAAGACCTTTGGCTGATGCGGCTATTGCCATTATCTCTTAAAGATAAAGTCGCTTATTGGTTCAGAACCATTGGCCGACCTATCACCACATGGCCTTAGCTCAAAACTACCTTCCTCCAGAAATTTTTTCCCATAGGTCGTACTAAACCTTGTGAAAACCTATTACATCCTTTCAACAAAAATCTAGTGACAATATTCATGATTCTTGGGAAAGATTCCAAGATCTCCTAAGAAGTTTCCCACACCACAAGATTCCCTTATGGCAGCTCGTGCAGATCTTCTATCATAGATTAGAAGATCAAATTCGATGTTTCGTTGATGCCTCTTATGGCAGCAACTTCTTAAATAAGGATGCTGACACTGCCTATGACCTTTTTCAAGAAATGACTGAACACTCATTTAATCAAGCTTCCATGAACACCTTTGGCAGAACTTCAAATTCGCAGTTCGGTGTTCACGAAATAGGCACTCAATCTATCCCTATCACCCAAGACGATCTTCAAATGATCGCTCAAAAACTCGACCAAATGCAAATAAATCAAAAGAAATTTGAGGAAAGACTTCCCGCACCAACCCAAGCACCACAGATTCCACATCTATGCTAGCTTACCATTCCACGAACAGAAAATTTGCACAGTCTAAACACCACCCCTGCTGATTATCATCAATATCCTAAGGCTTTCTATGATTTCCTGGGGAATTACAATTATCTAAACCCTAAACCTACTGAAAATATTTCTACTCTTCATCAGCAATTTAGAAATTCTTCCAGTTGGAAGAATTTCCTAAACCACACCTGGAACAATCTAGTTCCTTCCCAAACATCAAATCAATTTATCGGGTATGGGTCGAATCCAACTTTTCATTATGGGCTATCTCAATAAGACATCAATGCCCAGATGATGAAAACTTTGCAGGAAATGCAGAGCAAGATGACAGAAGTGACTCGTGCAGTTACAAATCTGAATAATCAAATTGGGGTTACTCCAACTCAAAGACCTGCTGGACATCTACCCTCCCAACCCATGCCCAACTCTAACCATCAGAGGAACCAGTATTGGCTCAAAAATCAAAATTACCATAATCAGGCTCTTATTAATCCTCCAACCTAGCATCACAGCACTCACAAGGTTTCCCACAACATCAGGCCCCCCAACCCCCTCCCAGGAACAACCAAACTGCCAATGCAGTTACCCTGAGGAATGGGAAAACAATCACCGATCCTGGGCCTTCACACCAACTTGATGAAACCCACCTACCCTAGTAAAAGTCCACTCTCCTAACACCATCACTTTGGGAGAAATAGAAATTGATTATCACGACACAACTCCTGCCCCTTTTCCCCAAGCTCTCCACTCCACCACCAGGAGAAGAAAAAAATCTGAGCCCACAAATGAGCAACTCATGGAATTATTTGGGCAAGTTCATATCAACATCCCTCTCCTAGTCGCAATCAAATATATCCTTGCCTATGCTAAGTTTTTGAAGAAACTCTATACTCCAGAAAGGCATAAAAAAAACCTAGGAAGAGTTCATCTTCCAATGATAATAAGCTCTATCATACAAAGCAAGTTGCCTCCTAAGATGAAAGATCTAGGTGCACCTTTGATTTATGTGATTATTGATGATACCACTTTTAACCACACCCTTCTTGATCTCGGTGCCTCAGTCAATATCATCCCCACAGTTCTATTCGAGGAACTTAAGTTCAGTGATCTCAAGCCTATTGAGGTTACCTCACAATTAGCTGATCGATCTGCTACCAAACCTCAAGGGATTGTCGAGGATGTCCTTGTCAAGGTTAATAATTGCGTCTTCCCCGTAGATTTTCTGGTCCTTCACATTGAGGTACCCGAATCTCTAATCAATGCCCCTATCATTCTTGGATGACCCTTTTTACCATTGCAAAAGCAAATATAAATTATCAAACAGGTAAAATGGATATCACTTGCGTGGGCCAAACAATTAGCCTAGATATTTTCAAATCCTCGAGGAAATTCCATGATGATGATGACTTCTTCGAGGACTCAGATATTGAACCATCTAATTTTGTGGAGGAAACAATGCTGATAGATTCTCTACCTGACCATAATTTTTTCGAGGATTCTGACTCTGCATTGACGGTCGGCAACATCAAGGACTTGTAGCCTTGTATTCACTCAAAATCTCTTCCTAACTATTCACCAGACCTGCCTACTCTAATTTCACCTCACCTGCCCACTCTAACATCAATTCAACCTCCCACCCTAGCTTCACCCACCCTTCATCTTTCTAACATTTCCCCTAGTCCCTTTCCTCTAGATCTACCATCTGATCCCCCAAGCAAGGCCTTCTTCCTAAACTAAAACCTTGGACAGACTCGAGTATTTCTTCCAATTTTCACACTCATTTTAGTCACCCTACTTCCACCATTTTCCTTTCAAGGGACCAAGAGGAAGCTTGCATTTTACAGGGCATTCACGTGCCTAATTGTCTTCACGATTGACCATCTTCCATGCATCACTTAACACCTGACTAAATGGAATTAAAGACAACAATGGTTGGGAGGTAACCCAGCAACATTTTCCTTTTCCCTTTCATTTTCTTTTTTAGGTTCTATAAAACTTTGCCTCTATCATGACTTCCTCTCTCAGGTGATATCTTCTCTTACTCTTTTCCTTTTGCAAGGGACTTGCAAACATTAAGCATGAGAGTGTACTCCAATTTTGTTAGGCATTTCATTATTTTTCATATCCTAAAAATATTAAAATATTTTGTATTCACATCATCTGCAACTGCATATGCAGTCTATTTGCATAACTTCGAAAAAAATGTCTTGAGAATATTTAGTGAAAGAAAGGACCAATGGTTGAACTTTAATTCAAACTAGGTACACCTAGGGTTTAATCATTAACAAACAAAGGTTGAACCTGCGGATTCATTTTTAGATGTTTCAAGTCTAGAAACCTAGACTTGATCAAGTATCCTGCAATGAATTCCATCCTAACACTTGATGATTCAAGTAACCTGACTTTTTTTAGCAACCTGGATAGTACCTGACTTAGCTCTCTATGCAAAAATTTGCTTGTCCTTTGAAAACCTAGTGTCAAACATTTCCCACACAAAGCCAACACCTCCCAAGCCCAAAAACATCTAAATACTTAAAAAACTCTTGCAACATCTTAGTAAAAGATCGAGATAGATGATTGATTTGAATTCCCACTACCGAGAAGGAAAAATACTTCTTTTGAGAATGCAATGTCAACATGTTACTGCCTCGTCGCTACTTTATATCTATATTTCATATCCTTAGACAGAGCATTAAGGCGTATTTTGTAGCTCAGGTGTCTGTAGGATCTAAAATATATGATATATATATGGCTATGCGCACAAATACTTAAACAAACAAATCACTAATAAGAAGAAAGGTTTGCACAAATAATCAAACCACAGAAAATTGGCACAATATGCATAGTGGTTCGCCTCCCTTGGGTACTCCACTACCTAAGCCTCCCAGCTTAGAGATTTTAACTCGATTCTCTCAACCGTGAGAGAATCAATTTACTAATCAAGGTAATTAACGGGTTACCTCAACCCATTTACAATAATGGTTTCGTTACAACCCAATGAGCAACAAACTCAAATACAAAAGAAGTACAGGTGTAAGACAAAAAGAATCTTACAACTAGAACCTAAGGCTCTCAACAATAATTAAAAGATGATACCAATTTGAGAGCCTAGAATGAATGTCAATGCCTAACAATGTGTGAAGAAATCACATCGATGTGCTTGCAAGTCCGTAGAGAGATTGAGAGAAACAAACAATTTCTTCTCTTGAAAATGTGGTGGAAAAATGTAAAATATAGCTCTAGGAATTTTCCTTGTATTTCTAATATTTCTTCTGTGCAAACAAAGAGTCCTAGGGTCATTTTATAGAGTTTAGGACCTAGGATACTCGTCTACTAGACGTTTGGAATTAATTCCCAACGTTCATATTGTTGGAATTAATTTTCTAGCCATTCAGTTTTGAGCCAACGGTTACCTGGTACTGGTACTAATGTACCTGTACTGGAATCAGCAGCTTACTACCACCAATACATGAGTCCTGGTATCGGTACTCATCATGGGTATCGGTACTTGTGACACCAAGGTTTGGAATTCCTTGGGCACAGTAACCTACCTGTACCGGTATTCATCATGGGTACTAGTACTTGTAAGGTTCAAGCCAGAATTAAGCCTTCAATCAGTGGCCAACATGTACCGGTACTCATGGTTAGTACCGATACTTGTTGTTCACAGTTTGAGATGAATTCTCAACATGTGCCTTACAAATACCAGTACTGATGAACAGTACAGGTACTTGCATACAAGTACCTATTTTAACCGATTTAATCAATTACGTACTTTGAAAATGTTCGCAATATAAATCCTAATTTACCTCTACTTGATTTTATGATCTAAGTTATGATTCTTTTCTAAGAGGCATACATTCTATAAATAAAAAGTCTAAACTAAAAAACTAAAGATCGAAGATGATCTTCTTCACTTCGACTCATCCTTGTCATCTTGCCTCCTCCTTGTCATCATCTTCTCTTTCTCATCATCATGGCTCCATCACTTCCTGTTTGCCTTGATCTTCAGCTAAATCTGAAAAGCACTCAACTGCAAAGATTAGTCCATAATAATTTTGTTAACACCAAAACAAGATGTGGAACAAGGTTCCGACAATCTCCCCCTTTTTGGTGTTGATAAAACTATCTTGCAAATAGATAATTAAAAAATTTAACAATGTTATATGAAGGAAAAATTTTCATTTTAATCCTCCCCCTAAATATAAGCTCCCCCTAAAAATATTACTATTTGCCCTTTATTTTTCTCCCCCTTTTTGTCAATCACAAAAAAAGGAAGAAATATCATATCATAAAATTTACCAATAGTAGAATGATGAATGTGGGTACCAAGCTCCGTTAGGCCATCGTTCTTGGTCTTTATTCAATCTATAGAAAGGTTGAAATGTTCCGTTGTGTGCCTTGAACACCCACTGATCTCTTTGATCTATTCTTGCAAAACAAATATCTTTTCTAGGTATCCATTTTCTTTTTGGTCCTTGATAGTTAGTACCTTTCGAATCCTTAGGTTTATAGATAACTTTAGTGTTAGATCTATAATTCTTAGGATTCTTGACCTTTTGATAAATCCATGCATGTCTAGATGCATGTGATTTATTTTGTATGTTCTTCTTATTATTGTACTTGGCTTTTAAATTATTACAAAATTCTGTATTCAGCCTATTTGTTGTTTTTAAATTATTCAAAGTGTCCTCAAAGTGCTCATAAATATCTTCTAATTCTACAATTTTTGCATGTAATTGATTGTTAGTTTCTTTGGATATATCTAATTCTATTTTTAAACATGATTTCTCTATTTCTAGAGTTTTATAACTAGCATGCAAAACCTTATTTTCTTTTTTAAATGACTTATCTTTATGATATAGCTCTTCATATGCTTCAAATAATTCTTCAAATGAAAAATCAGGGTTTACCTCTTCTTCTGTATCTTTTGAAGTTGCAACGAAACAAAGGTGTGTGACCTCGTCTTCATTCGATTCACTAGAGTCGGTGTCCATGTCAGAGTCGCTATCATCCCATGTCACTTTAAATGCTTTCTTCTTCTTCTTCTTAAGCTCCTTTGCTTCTTTCCTATTATCCTCTTTGTTTAAGGGGCAATCCTTTCACAAGTGGCCCTTTTTCTTTCAATCATAGCAAATAATATTAGTTGAAATTTTATTGACTTGCTTACCTTATTTCTTGAGAAATTTGTGGAATTTCCTAGTAAGCATCTCCATTTCTTCATCTTCAAATTCCGAGGTTCTTGAGTCTGAGTCCTCCTTAATTTCTCTAAAAGTAATATTCTTCCTTTTGCTAGACATGTTCTCCTCCTCGTTCTTCTTCATGTTTTCTAGTTGGACTTCGTAATCCATAAGGCTTCCAATTAACTCATCTAAGGAGCGAGTAGAAAGATCCTTTGCCTCTTGGATGGCTGTGGTCTTTGGAGACCAATCGCTTGTAAGAGATCTCAAGATCTTCCTTACAAGCTACTCCTCTTTCAACTTGACTCCTAGGTTCTTTATGGGGTTAACAATTTCCCCAAACCTCGTATACATATCCTTTATTGTTTCACCTTTCTCCATCCTGAAACACTGATAATTTTCTATTAGAATAGAGATACAAGTTTCCTTTACCTTGTTTGTACCTTCATAGGTGACCTCGAGAGTCTTCCAAATTTCAAATGCTGACTCGCACACTGAGATGCCGTTGAATTCCTCATTCGATAATGCACAATATAGTGCATTCATCACCCTCGCGTTACTCACGATGTTTTTCTTCTGATCCATTGTCCATGCTACTCCTTCTTGCGGCTTCGGATCTGAGTATTTTTCTTGAATGAGCATCCAAGCCTCCTCATCCATTGCTTTAAGGAAGACTTGCATCCTCCTCTTCCAATACCTGTAGTCCATCCCATCGAAATAGAGAGGATGGGTGGATGACTGTCCTTCGGTGTGCCTTGATGTCGATGCAATTGCAAGTTGATTTGTTACATCTTCTTGCAACCTCGCTCTGATACCACTTGTAGGATCTAAAATATATGATATATATATATATGGCCATGAGCACAAATACTTAAACAAACAAATCAGTAATAACAAGAAAGATTTGCACAAATAATCAAACCACAGAAAATTGGCACAATATGTATAGTGGTTCCCCTCCCATGGGTACTCCACTACCTAAGCCTTTCAACTTATGGTTTTTAACTCGATTCTCTCAACCCCGAGAGAATCAATTTACTAATTGAGGTAATTAACAGGTTACCACAACCCAAGTACAATAACATGTTTGCTACAACTTAACAAGCAACAAGCTCAAATATAAAAGAAGTACAGGTGTAAGACAAAAAGAATCTTACAACTAGAACCTAAGCCTCTCAACAATAATTAAAAGATGATACCAATTTGAGAGCCTAAAATGAACGTCAATGCCTTGACAATGTGTGAAGAAATCATGTCGATGTGCTTGCAAGTCCGTAGAGAGATTGAGAGCAACAAACTATTTCTTCTCTTTAATATGTGGTGGAAATATGTGAAATATAGCTCTAGGAATTTTCCTTGTATTTCTAATATTTCTTGTGTGCAAACAAAGAGTCCTAGGGTCATTTTATAGAGTTTAGGACCTAAGATACTCGTCTACTATATGTTGGGAATTAATTCCCAACGTTCATATTGTTGGAATTAATTTCTCGCCGTTCAGTTTTGAGCCAATGGCTACCTGGTACCGGTACTAGCAGCTCACTGCCACCAGTACATGAGTCCTGGTACCGGTACTTGTGACTCCCAGGTTTGGAATTCCTTGGGCACAGTAACCTACTTGTACCGGTACTCATCATGGGTACTGGTACTTGTAAGGTTCAAGCCAGAATTATGCCTCCAACCTGTGGCCAACATGTATCGGTACCCATGGTTGGTACCAGTACTTGTTGTTCACAGTTTGAGACAAATTCTCAAGCCTGTGCCTTGCAAATACCAGTACTGATGAACAGTACCGGTACTTGCTTACAAGTACCTATTTTAACCGATTTAATCAATTATGTACTTTGAAAATGTTCGCAATATAAATCCTAATTTACCTCTACTTGATTTTATGATCTAAGTTATGATTCTTTTCTAAGAGGCATACATTCTATAAATAAAAAGTCTAAACTAAAAAACTAAAGATTGAAGATGATCTTCTTCACTTCGACTCATCCTTGTCATCTTGCCTCCTCCTTGTCATCATCTTCTCTATTTGATCATCATGCCTCCATCACTTCTTGTTTGCCTTGATCTTCACCTAAATCTGAAAAGCACTCAACTGCAAACATTAATCCATAATAATTTTGTCAACACCAAAACAAGATGTGGAACAAGGTTCCAACAGTGTCTTGGACAGTGCTCTACCCAAAGCGTCGGAGCAAGAGCTTGAGTTTGCTTGGAGTGCCCCTTTACATCGCATTGTGTTTTGGGGTTGCGAGCTCCTGGGGTGTGTCTTGGACGATACTATCTCGAACTGCTGGCGACAGAGCCCCCTCGAGGATTCGTAATAGGATGATGATTTTGACACATCTGTAGTAGGACTAAGCTAAGGCTAAGCATTGGGGAAATAATTGAAAAAAGAAAATTCAATAACATGACCTTATCCCAATAATGTTGGCATATCACAAAGCACTGACACCTGAGTTTTCATCAACTTGCAAGTTACGGATTGAGTTCATGAGCCAGGGAAATCCTAACAGCAAAAATGATTTTGGGATATTCGAATTAAAAAAAAGTTAAGTAGTGAATTCTCAAAGTATACAGTGGTCTTGAATTGTCTAATCTTTGAATCCAAACCTAAGTCCAGATGTTTTATCCTTAATAAACATTGTACCTACCTCAACCAAAAATCAAATAAGGTCCTATCTTGAATTTTTTCCTCAAAACACAAAAAGTTGGTTTCTTGAGAAATAATGTGGTGCAATCACAATTTTTGCTAAGGGACTAGCAAAAAAGTAAGCATGGGGGTGTGATAAACACCAGTTTGTTATCAACCTTAGCATCCATTCACTTCTATTTCCTACGATTTTTTCACTGCATTGCATTATACCATTGCATTTACCATGCATGTGCATTTAGGGTTTAGAGCATACATTGGCATTCATTTCACATTATCTCATGTAGTTTCCGTTTGATTGCCAGGGATGAATGCATTGGAAATCAGAGAAACCCTGGTAGTGTGGAAGGTACTTGGAACATTTGTGAAGACAAAAGCTGCAGTAGTTGGACCCCAGCTTAACTTAGCTAGATCCAACTCAAATCCAACTCATATCCTACTATCTCTCCACCTTAATGGCCGTCCACCTACATTAAAACCACCAACCATCAGTGCCTAAAATACACTCCTTGCCACCCTTTCACATGGCACCAAGGAAGCTTTGTAACCATCCTCCTTGGCACCCTTTCACATGGCGCCAAGGGAGCTTCCTAACCACCCTCGTTGGCACCCTTTCACATGGTGCCAAGGAAGCTTCTTAACCGCCATCTATACTATCCTATAAAAAGAATCCCCATTCTACCATTCATACCATCCTTGGCAAGCAACAATTCTTCCTCCCATCAAACACCTGTAGCCACCATACATCCCATGCGCAAGAAAGGAGAAGAGAAGAAGATTAAGGGAGTAACCTACCAGTTCTCTTGGTGCTTTCTTCCTCTTCACTCTCCTTCCTTATGCCACTTCAAGGAGCAAGCTACCATCTTGGGAGGATAGCTAGGCAGGAGGAAAGAAGGGTGGAGGACATCCAAATTTGAGAGGAGCAACTCAAGGAGCTAGAAGGAATTCTTCTTCAAGTTTGGGAGCCACCATTCTTGGAGCGAAGGCTACCTCAGCTACTCAGGAGAATTTTCTGTCTTATATTTTGTTATATTTTTATTCTTGTTAAGCATTCATCTCCTAGGGATTAACTAAGTGGAACCTCTACTTAGTTGAGCTACCTAGGTACTTTGTAAACATTTCTTCTTAATAGCAAAGTGCCTTTCTTCATTCTTTAATTTTCAATTTCAACTAGCAACTTTATTTATTTTAGTGCACCAGTTCTCTCTTCTATTTACCCTAGGTGCACTTGCCTACGGTGAGCTTAAAAGAGAAGACTTCTTGTCTCACTTAGGTTCTAGTTGTTAGGTAAGTTTCTTTAGCATAGTTCTATCTTTGCATTGGCATCCCGCTTATTTCCAAACATGAAAATTTACGAAAATCAAAATACAAAAAGAGAAGTGTTGATTTGAGAGACGAGAGAGAGAATCACTTATTTGACTAGCAAATTGGCCTCATTGGATGACTCTAGATATTACACTATTTAGGTATTATAAATTTAAAAGTTTGATTGCAGATTTACACAATACAATGACACTAATTACGTCATTTAACAAGCCACGTATTTCTCGCATCACTTGCCAAACTCACCCAAGCTCCACGAGTTCCACATCTAACCCCATCTAATACCCTAAAGAGAGAAAATTTGCATAATCTAAATACTGTTCCTGCTGAGTATAATCAATATTCCGAGGCTTTTTATGGCTCAACAAGAAATTACACGTATCAAAATCATCACCCCACTTAGAATATCTCCACCCTCTAGGAGCAATTTAAAAATTCCTCTAATTGGAGGATTTATCTGACTCACTCCTGGACCAATCTAGTTCCTCACCAACAACAAAACCTATTTGGAGGGTATGATTCAAATCAAACTTGTTATCAATCTAGGCCATCTCAAGATGGCATCAATACCCAGATGATAAAAACCCTGCAGGAATGCAAAGCAAAATGATAGAAGTAACCCGTGTTATTAACAATCTCCATGATCAAGTTGTGGTTACTCCGACCAAACAACCTGTAGGACATTCACCATCCCATCCCAAACAAAACCCTGTTAATCAAAGGAACTAACACCCAGGTGGAAACCAACATCAGAACCACACTAATCAGCCTCCTATTAACCCGATACCTCAGCACCAACCTGGTTTCTATCAACAACAGGCCCCCCCACCTCCTCCCAGGAATAACCACGCTACCTATGCAAATACATTGAGGAGTGGGAAAACCACCATTGATTTAGGGCCTTCACATCAAACTGACGAAACCAACTCTTAACCTATGAAAATTTACTCTCCTAACCCCAATCAGGAAGAAGAGAAAGAACCACCAAAAACACAAGATTCAAGTCCTACTCCTCACAATCAAGCACCGCAATGCAATCCTTCTAAAAAGAAATCAAAGCCTTTTCAAGAAGATCTTTTGGACTTATTTGGCTGAGTAGAGACTAGCATCCCCCTCCTAGATGCCACCCCTGCCTATGCTAGATTTTTGAGAGAAAGGTGTACTCCAAAGTCGTAGGACCAGAATCTAGGACGAGTGGTCCTTTCCGAGATAGTAAGCTTAGTTGTACAGGGCAAGCTGCCTTTCACGAAAAAGGACCCAAGTGCACCACTCATTTTGGTTGTCATAAATGATACCACCTTTTATTGCACCCCTCTCAACTTATGTGCCCCTATTGATCTCATTACCCCGGTCTTGTTCAACAAATTTCACTTTGGTGAATTAAAACCTATTAAGGTTCAATTTCAATTGCCAGACCAATTTACCATTAAACCACAGGGAGATTTCGAGGATATTATTGTCAAGGCCTGGAATTATTTATTTTTGGTTGATTTTCTGATCATTGACATAGAGGTACCTGAGACTCTCAAAAATGCCCCTATCATCCTTAGAAGACCATTTCTGGCTATCGCAAAAGTCAATTGTCATTTTGGAAAAATGGATATAACTTTTTTTTTTGGAAACAGTGAGGAAAACTATCGTTAGATGATAATAATCCGGAGGGTAATATATTTCAAATCAAACAAAACATTACAAAATAGATCCCCAACTGTGTTTGAGGGACCAGCACTCATTTACAATTTTCTCACATCTGATCGGCCTCTCCTGAAAAAACTTTTCATTTAGCACCCTCGACACACACCACTAGGTGGCAGCCATACAATTGTATGGCCGTCCAAGAGTGTCGAACCTCTACCAAAGGGAGTCCCAGGCAGGCAGAGGTTCCTGGAAAATCTTCCTCCAAAGCTTGTCAGTGACCAGACATGAAGAAAAAATATGCGACGCACTGTCAATGTGTAATCCACAGAGATGACAGGCATTCAACGTAGTCCCCATTCTTCTGTGTCTAAGATTGCTAGTGATTAAGCCTTCCCACCTGCAAAGCCACAAGAAAATTTGAACCTTCAAAGGGATCTTCAATAGCCATATTTTCCTATCAATTGGATCATTCTCCATATCTGTGTTTGATCTAATGATCCTCTCATAGGCCTGCTGCACTGAAAAAACCCCATTCCAGCCATAAGTATCAGCCACACTCTGGCTAGGATGCATCTGCTGTAGTGCAGCCAACATATTCTACTTATCCTGCCATAGCTGAGTGCCTGGTCTGCATTGCTCATAACCTTCCAGCCTCCAGCACCCCTCTGCAGCAGACCACAAACTGCTGACAGTGGCCTCCTTATCTATAGCAGCCGCATATGCCCTCGGATATGCATCTTTTAGTAACCCCAAATCTGACCATTACTCATTCCACAGACTAAAATCACAGCCATCTCCAAGCCTACATTGCAACAGATGCCAGCTGCTTCTGATTGCAAGGGTAACTGATAGCCAATAAGGGGATGGTTTCATTGGTTGTAGCCTCTTCAGTGCACTATTAGAACCACCATAACTATCTTTGATTAGGTCTGTCATTATATCATCCTTGCACTCCAAATCTTGATGGCCCACTTGATCAGGAGAGCTTCATTGAACTCCTTGAGCACCTTAATCCCCATACCACCTGTCTCCTTCGGCCTGCATATCTTTTCCCATCTGATGGGTTGCATAAAACCACCCTCATGGCCAGCTCCTTTCCAAAATAATCTTCTCTGCATAACATCCAATCATTTCCAAATAGATTTCATCACCTTAAAGATGCTAAAATAGAAGACCGGGATGGATGTTATGATTGAGTTAAGGAGGATTAATCTCCCACCCTTCGATAAGAATTTACTACTCCATCCTTTCAACTTGCCAGAAACTTTATCAAACAAAATATTCCAATCATTTTTCTTCAGCTTTGCAACTCTCAGTGGTTGTCCTAGGTACTCCATTGGTAACTTAGCTCGAGATGAACCCAATGTAGTCTACAACTCCTTCGGTTCCTGCTCATTCATGCAAAAGCATATTAGAGTAGACTTTTCTTTATTCAATTTCAGGCCTGAGATTTCCCCAAAGAACTTTACCATAAGCCACAATGCATGTGTAGTAGGATTGGTCCCTTCCACAAAGAAGACCGTGTCATCTGCATATTGCAAAATGGGAGCCAAGGTTCTCCTGTTGGACAGTGAATACCCTCTGAAGACCCCCACCTCTGCCAATCTACATGCATATCTTGCAAGCCCATCCACAGCAAGGTTAAAGATCAGAGGGGCTAGAGGACACCCTTGTCTAACCCCACGTTGAGGTTAAATCCAAGCACCACATGCTTCCCATTGATCAACAGACAAAAGGAGGCAGTTGTGATACAACACTTATCCACTGGACCCATAGAGGAGGGAATCCTCTCCTTTTAAGTACCTCCCAGATGTAAGACCAAGAAATCGAATCATATGCCTTTTGGAAATCAACTTTCCACATGAATGCCTTGCACTTCCTTCTGTGCCATCCACTCACCATTTCTTGAGCCAAAATGAAGGATTCTTGGAGTGATCTATTGGGCAAGAAAGCAGACTGCACAGGGCGGATTAGGCTCTGAAGATATTTTCAAAGCTTCCAAGAGATCCATTGATCATGAATTTTTTGAGAACACTGATAATGAATTGGAAGCAGTACTTGAGAAATCTATGATGATCAATTCCTACTCTGCTTTGATCACCATTAATTCAAATTCTATTGATTCATATTCCAAATATGATTTTATGGTCGAAGACATTTCAGATCAACTAGGGTTTGACTTTTACTCTTTTAAACTTTCTGATTTACCTCCAAAAACATCCACACTAACTTTACCCACCCTACATCACATTGACTTCTCTCCCCCTCCCTTTCCATTGTACCTACCACCTAACCCATCCAAGTTTGGCTTTCATCATAAATTCAAACCATGGCCAAACTTGGGTCATTTTTTAATTTTCCATTTCATTTTGATTCCTTTATCTTTACCAATCATCTTTTCAGGGATCTTGAGGAAGACACCTTTCTTGAGGGCATTCAAGTGTCAAATTATTTACATGATTGTCTATCTTCCATGCATTGCAATTCACGTCTAGTTGAAAGACATAAAAGATAGCACTAGAAGGGAGGTAACCCATCATTTTTTTTCTGCTTTCATTTTTCTATTTTTTTTCTCAACGGTTTTGCCCATCCTAATGTTGACCACCTTCACCAATGTAATCCCTTTTCCCTTCCAATTGCATGTGGACATGCCACATCTTATGCATGGGGGGGTGTTTGTAAATTTTGATAATCAAATCAGGATTTTCAAAACCCAAAAACATGCAATTTTCTTATTTTATTTTCTACTTACATACACAAAAGAATAAAAATGTTGAAAACTTTTTGAGGAAATTTTGAAATCGAGACTAAGTTTTAACATGCACTTTTGGTACATTGGGATTTAATCTTTAACAAACTAGGGATGAGGATACGGATCTGATTTTTAGAATTTCAGGGTCTACCTTTAGAGTCGATCAAATATCCTTCTCTAAAATTCCACTTGAACTCTTGATAGTTCAAGCGACTTGATCACCCCATGTAACTTGGAAAGTATCTGCTTAGTTTCAGATTCAAAAACTTGCATCTCGTGTAAAATTTCTTGTGTCAAAATTTGCACACAAGCCAACACCTAAAAAACAATTAGAAATTAGAAAAACCCTTTGTTTGGCCTTAGTAAAAGTCTGAAGTAGATCATTGGTTTGAGTTCCCACAGCTGAGAAGGAGGAAAATGCCTCCTTTGAGGACACGAAGTCAACATGTTACCACCTCTGTGCTACTCCATATGTATATTTCATATCTTTAGATGGAGCATTAAGGTGCATTTTTGCAACTCAAGTATCTTGGACAGTGCTCTACCAATAGCATCGGAGCAAGAGATTGAGTTTGCTTGGAGTGCCCCTTTACACTGCATTGTGTTTTGGGGTTATGAGCTCCTAGGTTGTGTCAAGGACAATACTATCTCAAAGTACTGGTGCCAGAGCCCCGTCAAGGATTGATGACGGGAATGATGATCCCAATACATCTATTATAAGACTAAGCTAAGAAAAAGAATGGGGGAGACAAAAAAAGGAAGAAAAGTTTTACACCAAGAACATGACCTTGTAAATGTTGGCTTTTCACAAGCATAGACATAAGGTTTCAAAGGATATTGCAAGTTGTGAATCAAATTCAAGAGTCGGAGAAATCCTAAGTACAAAAATTTCGAGTCATCTCAATTAACAAGGGGTTAATTAGTGAATTCTTGGATGATATATTGATCCCAATTCATCTAATATTTTGGATTAAAAAATGAATTCCCAATGTTTATCGATAATAAATCTCATACCACCCATTTTTTAACCAATAAGGTCCTGTGATCTCTTTCTCCTTAAAAAAGTTGAATAAATTAGTTTTCCCAAAAATTCCATTTTGCAAAAATTTGTTTTGCTAAGAGGCTAGCAAAAGATAAGCATGGGGGTGTGATAAATGCCAGTTTACCACCATTCTTATGCCCTAAAACAAACCTAACTCTTAGGATATTAACTCCACAAATGGGGTTTTTGGGCCACATATAGGCATCAATTAGGTTAGGCATGCATTGCATATTTTTTTGTGTTTTTGACACATTTATTTGAGTGTTAGGGATAAGTAGATAGTCAGATTGCTAAAACCCTAACACTCAAGAAGGCAAAAGATGAAGAAGAAGCTCCTTTCAGTTGGATTCTAGCTAGATCCAGCTCATCCCAGCTAGACGCTAGCTCATTCTATCTGTATCAACTCATCCCTAGCTCCATTTAGCTCAATTCAGCTGAATGGAAGCTCTAGCCAGATCCCCTTAGCTTCATTCAACTCACCTTACCTGAATGTAGTTGAAACTAGCTCAAGTCAGTTGATCCTAGCTCCATTCCAGCTCCTCCAACTCAGAAGAGTTCACTGGAAGTTCAACTTGACGAGGACTAGCTACTAGGTAGACCTAATCAACTGAAGATGACCATAACGAGCTCATGCCAACCCAAGTCCTGCCCCAAACGTGCAACTCAGCTTAACCTAGTTGAGCTGAGCAACTTGACCTAAGCTAGCAACTTTAGCTAGCTCAGTAATCCCCGAGAAGATTAGACCTAGCTTATCTCAGCTCACATCAGCAGAATCCAACTCAAGTTAGCTTGGCTTAGCAGCTAGCAAAGAACTAGCAAGCTAAGCCAACTAAGGTAGCTGATTGCAGCTCTATTCAGCAGCCACTAGCTCCAATGCAGCTCAAGATAGCTACCTCCAGTTGTTCTCCCTCAAAACCCTAGATCCCTATGCCTCCAAACCTACTCCCTACTAGCTAAGCTAGCTTAGCTTAGCTAGTCACCTCCTTATCCACGAAAACCTAACCCTAAAACCTATCTAACTACCTCCACCAACTAACCTTAACTAAGCCACCTAAGTTACCACCACTCCACCTCAATCTTAGCATTTACCCTATACATCCCTTTGCCCTTCTCTACCACTAAAAGACACCGCCAAATTCCCACCAAAACCACCTAAAAATGTGCCAACTTCTTCCCTCCAAAACCCTTGAAATCCAACCCTACACCTACCCCTTCAACCCATCTCCACCATCCATTTTTTCCCTCCAAAATCAACACCTTCTAGAAGGTATTTTTGGTTGGAAAACCAAGACACCTCTTAATTTTCCTCCCATTTTTCCCTCCAAAAATATCTAAGCACCCCTTCTTTTTCCTCCAAAAAATACCATAACCACCCCCTTCCCATCCTATAAATACCCTTGCCTACCACCACATAATTCCCATCTCCTCTCCATTAGATAGGTTCCACCCATAGCATTAGTTAGGTTCTTACATCCATGACAAGGAAGAGGAAGGAGAGAAGAAGATCAAGGGGGCAACCTACCCACCCACTTGGTGCCTTCTTCCTCTCTCTTTTTCCCTTAGCCATGACAAGGACGAGGTCATCTTCAACCTAGAGGGGATGGCCAGGCAAGGTGAATCTTCATCAAGGTGATCGACACCCACCTTGGAGGAAGACCAATCAAAGATGGAAGAAAAGAAGAGCTCTTTTCAAGTGTGGGGCAACCACACTTGGAGCAAGGGCCACCTGGATCTTCTACCAAAATCACCCCTTCATCTTTATCTTTCACTCTACCTTTTGTGTTAGCCAGTAGTTTAATGTTCTTGTAGAAGCATTCCTCTACCTATATTTTACTCTGCTAGTAAAACAAAATTTCAATGCCTTCTAAGTTCATGTTTGAAATTAGTGGTTTTTTCTTCTCTTATTAGTGTAGTTCACATCACACTGTTCTCTTCTAATTACCCTAGGTGCAGTAGCCTAGGGTGAACTTAGAGGAGAAGACTTCATTATTGTCACTTAAGGTTAGTTGTAGTGTAATTCATTTTCGCACAAAACTCAATTATTTCTAAAACCCTACAAATAACAAAAAAAATACAAAAAGATAAGTGTTGATTTGAGAGGCGAGAGAGAGAACCCATTCTTTGTGACTAACAAATTGGCCTCCTTTGATGACCCTAGATACTCCACTATCTAGGTATTATAAATGTAAAAGTTTGATTGCAAATTTACGCATTGCAACGACACTAATTACATCATTTAACTAACTGCGTATTTTTCACACCACATCCCTACTAGATTATTTTGAGGAAACTGAGCTTAAATCAATTGAGGTGACCCTATATCTTGCTGACAGATAAACTAAGTCACCAAGAGGAGTTCTCGAGGTTGCTCTAGTTAGAATGCAAGATTTCTACTTCTTGGTGGACTTCATGGTATTAGACATGGGTACTCCTGGAAATCTAAGAGATACATCGATCATCTTAGGGTGACCGTCCCTAGCCATAGCTAGGGTGAACATCACTTGCGAAAAGGGCTAGATCGAGTTGAAATTTGGGAATAAGACATTGAGGGTTGATATCTTTAAGGCCCATAAAGAAATAAACTTTGGGGCGATTGAAGAAGTTTACAGCATTAGTTCTTTGGTTGATGACCCAATTATAGAGGAAAACCCAACTCTTCTAGGGCCTCAACTACAAGAAGATCATGATCCATAGATTGAGAAGCTCGAAGCTAATCCAGACCTACCCATAGCTTCCACTCTATCTTTTGAGGCCCATCCTAAACACCCGCTCGCTGCTAATAACCCATTACTTGAATTAAAGCCCCTCTCGAAACATCTGAAGTATGTCTTTTTGGGTTCTAATCAAACATTTCCTGTGATTATCAACTCTCAACTCACATGTGATCATGAAACAAAGCTGATTTATGTCCTCTAGCAGCATCGAAGAGCCATTTCATGGACTTTAGATGACCTAACCGTAATAAGTCCCTCATATTGCACACATTGTACCTATACCAAAGAGGGCTCACAACCATCTCAAGAAATGCAGAGATGACTAAATTCAAATCTTCAAGAGGTTGTAAAAAAGGAGATCATCAAGTGGCTCGATGCTGGAAAGATATATCCAATCTTTGACAGCCGCTAGGAGAGTCCCATCCAAGTTGTGCCTAAGAAGGTAGGGCTCACAGTGATTATGACTGAATCTAGAGAAACCATCCCAACTTAAATTGTGAATTCATGGAGAGTCAGCATAGACTATTGAAAATAGAATACCTCCACAAAGAAAGATCATTCTTGCACCCCTTCATTGATCCGATTCTCAAGAAACTGGTGGGAAATCGATTTTTCTGTTTCCTAGATGGGAAATCTAGATATAATCATGTGGCAATCCATCCAGAAGATTAAGAAAAGACCACCTTTACTTACCCCTATGGTGCATACACATTCCGTAGAATGCCATTTGGGCTTTGCAATGCACCTTCCACCTTTCAGTGGTGCATGCTAGCCATTTTCTCCGATATGATTGGTAAATACCTTGAACTCTTCATGGATGACTTCTCGATTTTTGGTGAATCTTTTGATGATTGCCTCCTGCACTTGGTGCAGATCCTCTAAAGATGCATTGAAGTGAACCTCATTTTCTTCTAGGAAAAGAGCCACTTTATGGCTCCTAAGGGCATTGCGCTTAGACACCTTGTCTCTGAGAGAGGTTTCCAAGTTGACCGAGCTAAGGTGAATCTGATTTCCAAATTACCTTTGCCTTCCTCGATCAAAGACATCAGATCATTTTTGGGGCATGTTGGATTTATCGTCGATTCATATCTAATTTTCCAAGATCACGCATCCCTTAACGAATCTTCTCTTAAAGGATACACCTTTTGACATGACGAGTGCATTCATGCATTTAAAATCCTCCATGATTGAGTCACCCAAGCACCAATCCTACAATCTCCTAACTATTCTCAACCCTTTGAGATCATGTGCAATGCATCAAACTATGCAGTAGGAGCAATGGTCGGGTAGAAAATCCATGGGAAACCGGTGGTTATATATTATGCCAGCAAGACACTAGACAAGGGAAAGCGTAATTACATGATTACAAAGAAAGAGCTACTAGTTATAGTATTCGGTGTAGAGGAATCTTGATCATACCTCCTAGGATACCATGTCATCATCTACTCGGATCACACTATAGTAAGGCACTTTCTTACGAAGGATGTGAATCCAAGATTAATCTACTGGATCTTGCCATTATAAGAATTCGATTGCAAAATTTGCGATAAAGCAGGAAAGCAAAACTTGGTAGCTAACAATTTGTCTCACCTTCCTTCTTCAATCATTGACCTGTCCGGACTAATCACCGAGTATTTTTTGGATGAGAATCTCTTGGCCATTAATGGACTTCCCTGGTTCGCTGATATCGTGAATTACTTGGTAAGGGGAAAGTTCTGCCTGATTGGGAAACATCGCAGCGAGACAAGCTTATTTCCAATGCCAATTACTATGTATGGGAAGATTTGTATCTGTTTCATATCAGTAATGACCAAGTGATCCGAAGATGCATTCCTGACAACAAGGTGAATGATGTCATCTCATTCTGCCATGATTAAGCCTATGGTGGTCATTACTCTGGGTGTAAAATCGCAATGAAGACCCTCTTGCGTAGGTTCTTTTGGCCCACAATGTTCAAAGATACACAATCCTATTGTAGGGCATGTCCTCGTTATTGTACCCTCGACAACATGGGTCTGCGCGATATGATGCCCTTAAATCTGCTTATCGTGTGCGACATCTTTGACATCTGGGAAATTGATTTTATGGGACCTTTTCCAGGATCTAACAGCTTCAAGTACATCTTACTTGCTGTTGACTACGTCTTGAAATGGATCGAAGTCTTCCCCACTAGAATGAAAGGTCATAAAGTTGTTCTTTGGTTCATTCAGGAGAACATCTTTTCCAAATTTAGCATTCCTAAGGCCATCATCAGCGATGAAGGGTCTCATTTCGCGAATGTACATTTCCAATCCCTGATGAAAATGTACGGGGTGTCACATCGTATCTCAACTCCTTACCACCCCCAGACCAACAGATTGGCTAAGCTATCCAATTGAGAGATCAATAAAATCCTTAAGGTCACTGTTTGGCCTGACAGGAAAGATTGATCCACTTGACTTCCGGAAGCCTTATGGGCTTATGGACCACCCATAAGATCCAACTAGGAATGTCTCCCTTTAGGCTTGCATACGGGAAGGCATGTCACCACCCTGTGCAAATGGAGCACAAAGTCTACTGGGAAATACGAAAGTGCAAGCTAGATCTCATGAAGGCAAGAATCCACCATCGGTTACAAATGAGCGAGATCGAGGAGTTATGCAATGATGCGTACGAGAACTCACATATCTACAAAGAGTAGGCCAAAGCCTTCCATGACAAGCACATATCAAAAAAATCATTCCATCCAAGTTAGAAAGTGCTCCTTTCTGATGCCAAGCTCAAACTCTTCCTAAGGAAACTAAGATGAAAATGGATTGGACCCTTTCCTGTCTGACGAATCTTCCGAAATGGAGTTGTCAAATTCAATGAACTCAACTGTGACTCAGAATAATTTGTTGTGAATGGTAAGATACTCAAATCGTTCCTTGAACTCACAGATTCTAATTTGGTTGTAGTATCTTTTGATCTCCATTCTCCTTATGCCACATTGTGCCTAGCTGATGGTATTAAACTTAGCGCTTAATGGAAGGCAACCCGTCATTTTGAAAAAGCTCAAGGCCCTTCTGACTTATCTCTGAGCTGAAATCATATTGCACTTTAGGGTTCATCCATTAGAACAACCAACTCCACCTTTGATACCTGTATAAGAGCTTGAAATCAACTGCAAGTCATCCTGACCCATTCGTCACCAACCAAACCTATTCTAATGTATGATCTAAGCTGAAGTTGAACCCACCTAATTTAAAATAAGGACACTGCAACACTTAGGCATGGGAGTATTAAAGTGCAAAACACTGTGAAATTCGATTCATGAAGGGGTTTTATGAAAAGAAAAACAAAGAAAGAAAAGGAGAAAATGAGTGGATAGTTTTGAGAGCTTAATTGAAAAATTGAGGTGGAAGAAGAGGAGAAAAGAAAAGAGAAAAATGGAGCAAAGAAAAAGAAAAAATGTGAGTCCTTACAATTGAGTATTGAACCCACCTAAGTTCTAGGCTAGATTGGATTATGAGTTATGACCTAGAAGGCTAAAACTTAAGAGATTAGTGATGGATACTGACCTTAGGCCTTTTAGGCTATTCTAGGGCTTAAACACTCATGTATTTGTTAAGATCTGAATTAATCCTTAAGGGTTGAGGAAAGTGCGAGGCTGTTGTATTAAGTCTAAGGCTTAGGGATTATTCAGCCCCATTGCCTGGTTTGCAGGACTTGGTAACCTAGGCACCCAAAAATCACACACTGGACTAGTTTAGTACACTTAATGAAGAAAAATGTCAAAAGTGTTCTATTCTGAAAAAGGTTTTCTCAAAGATCTAACTTTGGAATGGCTCGAAGACACAAGTTGATTGGATGAGTTCTCGACATAGAGAGGTGGAATGAAAAATACTCCCCTCGAAGATGCGTAATTACATATTATCTCTGCGGTGCTTGTCTCCTAGGATATCCAAATATCCTATAGGGGAAGCACCTTATGCTGGTTTAGGTGCTATGAGTGGGATTATCTTGAAATGTCGATTGCTAGGGCCTGAATTTAGCTACAAAACTCCGTGGCCATCACTATCCCTAAGTGTCAAAAACTCTAATTATCAACCCCACTTAAATTGAAAATATTCTGGTCAGGATAAAATCAATCCAAATCTCCTAAAATTCATTGAGAAATATTCTAAGAGGTTTGGTACCTTTGGTTTGATCATCTAAACCCATTTTGACCTAAAATAGAGTTTTAGACGGGAATTTGCCCTAATTTAGGTTTATGTACAATATACCTAGTTAAGGTAAAAACTCAAACCAAAGTTTACCATTAGATTCCTTGGATCCAAATTAGATTAACAGTAAAATTTAGGCCCAATTAGAGTACATCTTGAGCTAATTTGCATTTTAGCACCTAAAATCCCTCCAAAATTGGAGGGATTGTTGATCATACAATAAAGAATCCAACAAACCTCATTTAAGAAATTGAAATTGGTCCTAGTGCTTAGAAGAGCTCGAGGAAATCAAGGAACATTTCCTTCCAAATCTGAGACCTAATAACGCTCATCTCTTCATTTAGAGCTTATATCTGAGCTCTATATAAGTTCCCTTAAATCCCTCAGTCCTTGGTAGCCAAGAATCAGCTGAAATTGCCTTCTCTCTTCCTCCTCCAGCCATCGTATCTTGAGCTCTAACGAACCCACTCCAACCACCTCCTCCGGCCTTCCAACCATCAAATTGGACAACGCTCCGTCTTCCCCTCTTCATCTCGAGTCCTACCAACCAAAGCAAGACTGCCACCACCCTCATCTTCGTCAGTGATTCCCTTATCATCGCCTTCATCTTCTTCAGGTCCGGCAGGTCAATGCTGGATGCCTCCATCTTCCTCTCACATCCTAAGTCCACGTAAACTATCTCTCTCTTTCTCTAGCCCACTTCTACATGCTTAGATCTTAGGATTAGCCGTCGTACTACCTGCTCCCCATTCGTCTTCCCCGTGGTCAGCACGAGCTCACGCTAGCGGCACACCCACTAAATCGCTCACCTCCACCACTATTTGCTCTCCCTCACTTCCTAGAACAAAAGCCCTCAAGAAATTGTAGGCTTTGGTTCCTAATTTACTCAGCTGAACCCCCACACTCTCCATCGCCTTCTCCGACATCGATCAGTTGGCACACACATGCGCATCACCTCTCACCACCACCAGCACACACGCCACACTCCAGCGAAGCATCTGAGCTATTTTAATTTGCCCGCGAGGCTGTGTTCGTGGATTTCAGGTATAATTGAAGCATTATTGGCACCTGTTGTGGCAAAAAATCTGCGAAAAAAGATTTGAGCTTTGAAAACCCATCGTTGTAGTGCAATTTGCAAGAAATTCCATCATCAAATAATTTTAACTGAAACACAAAAGGAATTCCAAGTCAAACACAAGGAAGTAGATGTTTAATCAAAAATCACATTTGTTTTGTTGTCACAAAGTAGATTAGCTGGCCGAATTAAATCTAAACTAGCTATCTACTTAAAGAATAATTAACAGAAGAGAGAGAATAATGCAAATAAAGATAAAATAGTGATAGAATAAACATGAATTTCATAACCACAGAGTAATGTTCATTACAACTAATCACTACACTAGAAAGCGGGAAATCTACACTAGAAAGCGATAAAGGAGAAGGTGGAGAAAGGTTATCCTCCTCGACGGCTGCTTGGAGGACGAGCCGCGTTGACGGAGCTCCCAGAAGAACATGGTGAGATATGGGATGAGAGAGAACAAAGACGAACAATGAAGGATGCGGCAGGGCAATGCTGTAGCGAGATCAGCTTCTCGAATAGTGGTGAGAAGTCAACTACAGGTGCTCCACGAACGGGGATGAGAAGGTGGAAAAATTCTAATTTTAACTCTAATGGAGCATCCCAGGTTTGGGACAAGCTCTTAGAGCTTTTGAGGGGAGAGAGAAGAGAGAAAGGGATGAAGAATATGTTAGGGTCGTAGGGCTACTTATTGGTGAGGTTTGAAGGGGCAAAAAGGTCATTTTATCTTAAAACATTAAATAAGGGGGTATTTAGTGACGAATAAAATTGTCACTAAAGCCCCACATCACTGAATGCTTGCGCACACCTCTACCTCTTCTTCTTCCATGTACGGAATGCATTTGCATGTTCAAAACATCTCAACCATCTGATGAAGAGATCAGACGGCTTAGATCGCTCAGCGCCTCAACGCACCCCCTCTCGTGTAATCGCACGTGCACAAGCCGAGACATCTCCACGTGCCACGTCACCTACATTAGAATCGTTCGAGCTTCATCCAATGGTTGAATTTGGCCCGTGCCCATGCCCCATGCTTGATTTGAAGCTCGTAGGGGCTCGACCCCGCACCTCTTCTTCTACGTAGCGCCCTTATCCAACGCACCAAGTCGTTACTTTGTCGCACGGATGGTTTCACTCTTAGCTGATCTTGGCCATTGGATATTCATCTAATGACCAAGATCTCTTGTCACGGGGAGGGGTGCGGGCAAGTGCGGATGGTTGGGATGGTGCAATGTGTCTCCATCCTGACCATCCATCTTCAAATGCTCGTAGGTGGTGCCACGAATGTCGAATTGGACTGATTTTCACGATGTTGGCTATGATCGTTGATCTGAACCCATTTGTATGGTTGGATTTCTCATCTGAGGTAAGGATTTGCACCACCTTGGCCCTTGACCTATGATCTTTCTCAAACTGCATTTGATGCTACGGAAGTCTAATTGGGGCAATCTTGGAGTCATTGAACTGCACTTGTCACCATGATCAGATCTATATGGTTGGATCTTCAATTCAAGGCCCCAATTAAATATCACCCTGTTACTAGACCACAAAAAGAGAAAATTAGCCTAAACTTTATAAAATCTCACCTAAATGTTAGATGATGTATGTTATGCAATATTTATAATGTATGATGCAACTATACACCTAAGAACATGCATAATAGATAATTTATGCGATATAAACATATTTACATCACACCCCTATGCCTATCTTTTGCGACCCCCTTTTACTACTCCCTAGCAAAACTACATGCTATTTATAAGAGAATTAGAATTAGATTTCTTGGGCAAAAGTTAATTTTCAACTCTTAGGAATTTCAACTAAGATCTGAGCTACAAAGACACAACAGTGCCCAGGTGTCTACCAAAATGCATACCTCACAAGCCCTCACCTTATTCAAAACAAAAAGGATCTTTTTCTTTTTCTTCTTTTCTAATATTTTTGGATTTTTAAGTTTAGGGTTCCAAAGTAGCTTTCTACGGCTACTCCAACCCACCCAAGACTCAAAGAGAACTCTAAGTTATAAGCATCTTTTCATGAATGTGATAGACTCATTGATTGGCAATTAGAACGGACTTCGAGTTTCTACACCCCTAGGTGACCTAAAAAAGAATTTTGCCTAAAGGTGTATCTATCTGATCGGTATCTTTCTCTCTACTTTTATTTTTATGGAGTCAACATAAGGGTGAACCCTATGTATATCTCCTTGGCTTATTCTACTTCTCCACTTCTTCCTAAGTGTTTCGAATTAAACATGCATTTTGTGACATAGGTTCTGGACAACCAACCAATGGGACGTTACCCACGATAACTTGCTAGCCATATCGTGCTGTGAAGTATGGCTTATTTCTCTTTTTTTCTTTTCTTCTTTTCTATTTTTATTTTTCTCTTTTTGGATATTTTTCTTTTCTTTTTTTCTAAGTAGGTGGCTTCCTTGATCTAGGATTTACCTAAAGGTAGTAGGTAAATAATGGTGATATGGCTGGGCTCTAGACAACTGACCAATGGGCTGCTACCAACGATAACTTACAAGCCATACCACCCTAGAAGGTTCATTAGCGACCCAATTTCCATTAAAACCATTGAAAAGTGAGTTAGTGAAAATAGTGTGTAGATACTTAACTTAAAGTTCCCTCAAATCAAAGGGCAAGTTGATAAGTTGTATACTTATCACCCCAACTTATTTAGCCAAATTAAAATAAATTTTCAAATGGAGAGGACTTGATAAACAAATCCACATTTTAGTGGACACCCAGGCTGATTAAGCCTGAAGACCTGAAGGTTCTAAGTGTTTAGGTCATATCGTATCATTCCTATGATTGACAAATTTCTAGATCCCAAGTTCTCTTTTCCTAAATTTTTTTTTTACAAAAAAAGAAAAATAAAATGAATCTGCAGGGGTAAGGAAATGATCTAGAGATGAATATCCACCCCCCTTGCCTTTCTAATGCAATGTCCTCATTATATTAAAAACACATAAAACAAAGTGGAGTAAAGAAGAAAGCACCTGAATTTCATGACTAATAGGTTGGCTTTGAGATGAAAAAGAGACTATATACGTGCTGAGTTTAGTGCCTTCAGCTAGTCACACTATACAATTAATGAAGAAATAAAGAATTCGTAGGTGCAGGCCGGAATTAGGATAAAAAGATCACCTCAAGAACTGCTAGCAAATGTCTACAAACGTGGACTAGATTATGGTGCTGACCCAAGCCCCAAGGTTGAGTATATCTAAGATTTTGAATAAAAATTATCCAAAACCTAAGATCAGCATGCAAGCGGGATCAGGCCTATGATTTGTCAGGATGCAACCCAAGTCCAAAAAGTCAGAATACAGAGAAATCAAGCTCAAAAGGATAATCAATGAATTTGTGCTTGGGTTGCACATCCTCAGAATAAAAAATGTCATAAGGGTCTTGGTAGAAGGTTAGGGGTTTCAGACAAATCAAAACCCTTAGACTCAATCTTCTGCTTCCTCCAAAGTTGGCTTCCCATATCATCATTTCCCAATTACTATCCTCCATAATCAGAATTTTGAATTCTGGGACCTCTTGCATATGAATCACCCCATCTGAAATTTCCAAGTCTAAGAGTTGTGACTAAATCTAAATTGACTTCTGTCGAATGATCTCAAGAATAGAATCCTCATTATGGTCAATGGGGTGTGATTGAGGAATGGGGCTTTAAATTAAATCCTTCATGAAATAAGGATCTAAATCCACCAAGCGAGCCTGAAATAAGGATCAAATGATTCATCGAATTCCTCAGGCCCAATCATCTCACTGAAATCATGTGCTGTAAACTCAGGTGAGACTTCGTATAATGATTCTTCACCTGTAGAATCAAAGAATTCTAAGTCCACATTCATGCATGTCTTAAAATCATCAATCACTTTCTGATCCTTGAAGACATACGTTTCCTCGTTCCCCAGCTCAAGGATCTCAGGTGAAGAAATCAGTTCATCCTTATTTGATTGCTCTAGAAAAACCTTGTCAACCCTGGTCTCGTAAAACATGCCCACCATTACAGGTGTCTGAGTGAATTCTAACATCGGCTCTCTTGTCAGGGGTTCATCCTGGGAATCCTCCCAAGATTGGACTAGAGTAATCACAAATTTCATCCCTAATTTGGATAACTTCCCAAGTAAAAACTCACCCAAGTCCTTATCCTTAACATCCTAGAGCAAATCCAATAAATACTTGTTAAGATTGTCAATTATTTCAATTAGAGGCTCCAATTTTTCAGTACAAGGTGTTGGCTGAGCTTATAAAGATTGTATGGTATTCCTTAAGTTAGCCAACACCTTATCTTGGACCTGGTTAATCTAAACCAAATGGTTTGGTTCAGGGTTGGGCGGGTTTGGGTTCAGTCTAGGGGAGTCAACAAATTGAGGTTCTTGATACCCTCCCTGAGAATAGGTCATTTTAGGTTGTCCATAAACAGGTGATGACCTATATGCAGTGTAATCTGGGGAAGGGTAAGGATTAACATATCCTTCATGATTGTAGATCATATTAGGTTGTCTAAATTAGAGTAGTAATCTATAATCAATGTAGCTCGGAGAAGGATAAGAATCAAGATCATGGTGTTCATGGTTAGACTTCGAACACAGAGGTCTGGAACTGTATTACCAATCAGGATTATCCTAACTAGAAGATGGATGAGAATAAGTCAGGTTGGAATAATAATCATTTTGGGAATAAGTAGTGGGAGGAGGGTAGGAGTGGAAGTGCGAAAAGGATGTGGAAAAATGCATGACAAAATGGGAGGAAGAAAGGAGCCCAACAATACACACAATCAAACCTATCCTTAAGTGCGCTAGCCTAAAGACCTATAGACTCCCAGAACTATTCTTGAGATGAAGAAACGATTTGATCTACTTCTTTCCGGTCAATCCAACAAGTTAGAGGGAGGGGCTGGGGAGAAGGTTCCACCCTTGGCTTTTGCCTCAGGTTGCTTTGATACCCCCTAACCACGATCATTTGATTTTGCTCCCCTAGCTAGACATCCAATTGAACAGTACAAGTAAACTAATAAAAAATAATCTCGATCTGGGCTCCGAAGAGCAAGTCCAATCCTTAAGGCCAACATATGCTCTATTTTAATTAGGATTAGGTTTGAATGTGCTTTCGAATGTGATAAGCCCTTTATCTGAGTTGTGTCCTTAATGATTGATTGATATGTGTGTGCGTGCATGATGAGACACTCATCATGATCTCTAATTACCCCTAATTAACTAGTCTTCCTAGTTAATTAGCTAGGGTTATGAATATATAAGGGTTAATTATAGAATAAGGGATATTTAGTTAAGGACCTTAAAATAAGTTAAAAATGACATTTTATCATTCAATTAACATTATTAATAATTTAGATAATAATTGGACTCAAAATCCTATTAATCATTCCCTTAATTAATAAGATAAGTAACTTAAATATAATGTATACCTAAATATGTAATAACTTAAGTGATTTTACTTAATCTAATAAATTAACCTAAAAAGGTCAAAAATGCAAATTCAAGGTGTAAACATAATATTTATCTTATTTACTAACATATATAAAAAGTTGAAAAAGATCTAAATTAAAATAAACCTTCAAAACCTCGATTTACATTTTAGTCCTTACTTTTCATTACGGTCGAGTCCTTAAGTTTTATTACTTCTAAGTCCCTCTTTGTCTTCTTCTTCTTCTTGTTCTCCAACCAAACGAACGGCTAGCGGCAGAGAGTCATCCCACCGCGCGATCACCCCACTGCCGACATCATTCCTCTTTGCCCAAGCTCTTGCAGCTTCCGCTCACCACCTCCACTTCATCCATCGGTCTGGATTAATCGAGAATCCTATTTTTCAATGGGAGATAACCTTACCATCGTCGGAGACGATGACGGAGGTTAAGCTCCTCGAGCTTCTTCTTCGACCAGACCCTACCTCTCTCTTCGCTGCAAACTACTATAAATACCCCCTCACACCTCCGATTTTAGGCAAGTTGGCTCCCTTCCCTCTTCTAACACTAAAGCCAACCCAATAGGCTATTCTTCCAAACCTCCGGCGATCCCCCATTCCATCTTCCGACTTCCTCCGTCCATCTTAAGTAGCCGAGGAGATTCGCCATGGTCTTCCACACCTCTAACAAAGGCGTCAACCCTAGGATTCCTCCGCTCCACCTCAAATCCGCCCGTCGGAGATCTTTCTTCAACCCTCTGATTTCGTCGTCCGCCATGAGACTTCAGTGGAATCCTATTGACCCCTTCGTCCAGCTAACAATAGACTAGGAGTAGGAGTAGGAGTAGGCTAGCTTAGTTAGTTAGTTTAGTTAGTTAGGTTAGAGTAATTTCAGATTTTAGCTTCATCTCCTCCGGCTCCGGCAAGTTCCTTGAGCTTGCCAGAGACTTCAATTTTGCCTTTTAATACATTGTACACCTTCCTGTATCTTCCATGTTCACTTCTAATTCACTTTAACGATTAATTAAATCACCTAAATGCCAAATTCAAATCTCACCTTCACCGACTACTTCACTGTCTATGGTGATAGTAATCGACCTAATTTCACCTTCACTGGGTTCCTTCATCACCTATCACCACTAATGAACCCTAATTGACATTATATTACCTATTATTATCATCTATAATTAAACGCCCAATTTTAATTAAGTCCCTGAGCCCACTGTCCATGGCGGCTCACGAACATTTCAAACTATAAATTAAATATATATTTATGATTAATAACAACTGTTGACTTGATTTAACTTCTCAATGGAGTGGTTAAATCAAGTCCTGAGCTTAAACAATTCAAATCTTTAAGAAAATGAACTTACTGTCAAATCTTTTATTTCAATGAACAAATGAAGAATTTAATGTGATAAAGAGGTTCCTTATAACCTCACGATCATTTTTGGATTAAAAATAATTAATTTTGTCAATCTATACAAACATTTTACATTTTCTAGACTCACAGGAGCTCCGGTGAGCTCCGACGAGCCATTCCTGAGTTTCAGCCTCTTAAACTTGTTAGCTGGCTCCAGAACAATAAAATATGGATTACTGATTATTTTAAAGAAATTTGTTTGAGGTTTCAACCACTGGAGCTTTAGATGTAACTTCATCTTCCCCAACTCCAGTGAGTTGGAGAAGTCTGTTATGAAGGATTTGAGAAACATTTAAGGATCTCAGAAGCTTCAGTGCGATCCACTGAAGTTATTTAAGTCTTTAAAACATTGTAACTACCACTGAACAACGCTGTCGAACACATACCTATTTCAGTTCAGGTGGCGAGCCTGAAACCCTAGGAATTAAGGATAGAACACAAATCTAAAGATCTGAATGAGTTCCAGATGATGAGAAGACTCTGATTGAGGCATTAATTTCTTAGGAAGAAGCTTTAAACAAAAAGTCAATCTTAGAGCTTCCATAGTCAAACCTGAGTTTGATAATGGTGTTCTGAGCTTGAATTGATGAACTGAGATGTGGAAACTGTTTCTGGAATCTTATTTGATGATCTGCAATCAATTAAAGTAAGCTCAAATGATGTAATTAGTAAAGATTATGTTCCTGCCAATTTGGGTTACTCTCGAACCCAAACCAACAGAAGCACTGTTCTGATGAAATTCAAATCTAAAACCTGCCTAGATTGATTAGTTAAAACCCTTAAAATTAATCTAAATAGATTAGGAACACTTTAAAGTGCCTATTGGACTTATTGAAATCTATAAATCAACCTCTGAAGTTTTCAGAGAAGAGAAAAGCTTCTCTGCAGGTTCTGTAGGTCTTAAGAGTTTAAAATCCATCCTAACAGAAGCAAAATTGCTTATGTAATATATATTGACCTTCAAATAGATGAGAGAAGTCCATCTGAGGACTCTCCTAACTTTAAAACACTTTCCAGGCTTTTATAAAACCCGTAGAACCCCTGATTTCATCTCTTAAATTGAAGAGCCAAACATCATTAAAGTATTAAATTGACCCTAAAATTATGTAGATTACCCTTAGAGTTTTCCAACAAACTTTAAATCATCCAATTTGGAGCTCTGGGTAGAAAGTTATGATCGATTGAATTCAGGTCTGGAAGGGTTAGCTTTGTCCCACTTCGGATATCCACGAGCGCGCACCTGGGAATAAAACTATTTGTTCCTATGGCTATGCAGTCGTCAGCGCTCAGCGCACCGGTTCCGATTCCTTCTGATCTAAGCATTGTTCTGAGTGTGTGGGCATATGCCTGCGAGTGTGTGCGCCATTGGGGGTGTGCGGATGTGGTTGTGCCCTGGGAGGGCGAGTGTGGCCTGGGAGGCCAGGTTGAGCCGATGTGGCTCAAGACTACGAACCGATTAATAAATGAACCGAAATAAACCTAACTAAGATTAAGCAAGGACCGATTAGGGTCTGGTCCCACCCTGATCCTAGGGTCCTGTGTATCCTCCAAAGGACCTCGCCGGAAATAAAAAAAAACTTTTATTTTAAAAAGTAAAAAAAACCCGATTTAGTTGAAAGCTTAAGGAAAGAGAAGCCGCTAAAGGAAGCTAAGCACTGAAGGATGCAAAGGCTAACGAAGAAAGGAGCATGGATGCTAAGGAGTGTTAAGGAAAAACTAAGAAAGGAGAAAAACTAAGGGAAGAAGAGAAGGCAGGAGAAGATTAAAGGGAAAAAGAAGAAGAGAAGGAAGATAAGAAGGTAGGAACAACACAAGAAAGGAAAGAAGAAAGAGAGCTCGAGAGAAGAAAATAAAAGAGAGAAAGAAGAAAAGAAAGAAAGAAGATTAGAGGCTATAGAGAGATGAAAAATTAAATGAATTTTCTCTTGCATAATTACTTTTTGTTCTTAAATGTAAAAAGGCATGCTTTAATTAGATAACTTTTTGCCTCAATTTCTTGGAATGAAATAAAATTGAAAAACTAGCATGTTTACTTGTTAATAAAGTACAACATTTTGAGTAAATATGTTTACATATGGAATTTTGTACGTTCTTTATAGTTAAATATTTTGACAAACTTCTTGTTTTGAAAATTAAACTAGTTTTACCTCCTAAACTTAAACAGATCAAAGAAAATTGGTGAATTTGGAGAAAATTATTATGCCTCCCAGTGAACGACCTGGACTCAACCAGTAAAAATTTCTAAAATGTTAGGTTAATTCGACCCTATATTACACAACCGACACAACTTCGAGTTAACCTAAGTGATTTCTTCTACTCTTAATTAACTGAAATTAACTTAATTACTGAGTTGAGTTGAAAAACACACATCATTTTAATGGCCCTTTATCTGAGTTGTGTCCTTAATGATTGATTGATATGTGTGTGCGTGCACAACCAGGGTTTTCAAGCAAGATTATTTTTGGATGCAGTGAATTTTAGGGTGTAAATCTTGCTTAGTAGTGTTTAGGATTCAACTTTAGGTATATTCAATCAAGTTCAATTGGCACACCAGGTTTTGAAAGCATAGGTGAAGATGTTTTCTTTGAAATCAAACTAAAAATGTGGAGTGATTGGTTTATTTGTAAAAGTTGAACCTATTTGGCAGCTACTTCATGAGTTGCTTTTAGTTGAAGTGGTGCGACCCAAACAACACAAACAATTGGCCTGGTGCACCACTTAATTAGGCACACAAGTGATTACCTAATTTGATTGCTACTCAATTATGTGTTGATGAGTGTACCAGCCCCAAAGATTGGGCTACCGGTTGAGTATGAAGAATTAGAAGAGGTTGTGTACCTCTGTGAGATTTTTAAAAAAATTTTCTTTTATATGCGAAGGATGAGGCAGGTGAAAGTGTCAAATAAACAATCAAAACTAACCTTAGAGTTTATGCAAGCTCCTAGGTTAATTAGGTTTGTGTTATTATGTAATGGAATGAAACCTAGTGGGTGGGGAGGTGAGATTACTTACAGACCCATCAACGATACTTTACTCTAATCTACCGCTTTTGCCCGGCTCACAAGAGTATCTGTAATCAAAATAAGAAAGGAGAGTAGTGAGGTAAATGATCAGTAAGTCAGAAAACATAAAAAATCAAAGAGTGTCGCCTCCCCAGCAACTATGCCAAAATGTTGTGGTGGAAAATCCACACAAAAAGATTTGAGTTTCAAAGCCCGTCATTGTAGCATAATTTGAGAGAAATTCCGTCAACAGATAATTTTAACTGAAACTCAAAAGGAATTCCAAGTTGAACACAGGGAGGTAGACATTTGATCAAAAATCACATTTGATTTGTTGTCATGAAGCAGATTAGCTGGTCGAATTAAATCTAAACTAGCTATTTTCTTAAAGAATAATTAATAGATGAGAGAGAGAATAATACAAATAAAGACAAAATAGAGATAGCATAAACATGGATTTTGTAACCACATAGTACTGTTCATTACAATTAATCACTACACCAGAAAGTGGGAAATCTACACTACAAATCAATAAAAGAGAAGGTAGAGAGAGGTTATCCTCCTTGACAGCTGCATAGAGGACAAGCCGCGTTGACGGAGCACACGAAAAAATGTGGTGAGATGCGGGATGAGAGAGAATGAAGACGGATGACGGAGGATGGGGTAGGGAGACGTAGCAGCAAGATCCATGGTCGGGCGTGTTTCGCATGTTAGAAATCGAGGTTACAAGTAACCTGTCGTTGTAGTTGCAAAACACGTCGATCAAATAAAATTTATACCAAAACTCCAAGGGAGTCCCGGGTCGAACATAGGGAGGCGACATTACTTTACTTGAAAACAGTGCTTCGATTCGTTTCCTTTTGGTATTTTAGGGTTTTGATATTTTTTTGTATTTTGGAAATAAAAGAAAACAAGCAAATTATCACAAGATAGAGATGAAACAAATATGATATATATGTCAATCCAATGTTGATTACAATGAACTATAAAAGCATAAAAAGGGAGGGGGGTGAGAGGAAATCTCCCGAATCGGCTGTTCGGTGAGACGACGGTGCTTGGCGGAAGCTTGGACGAAGGAGGTGAGGAGCGGGATGATGGAGGTGGGATGCTGGAGGACGTCGGGTTAAGGAAAGCTTTGGCATAGCTCTGGATTGTAGGTGTGAAGACAGAGTTGATTTGCTACCGGAATGGAGGTGGGAGGACGGCTCCTAGGTGACCTATGAAGGGAGATGGGAAGTTGGAGGAGTATTTGGTGGGGCAGAGTTTCGCTACACTAATCGGCACCATGGGAGCTTGAGAATAAGCTCTAATGGAGCATTGGTAGGCTTGCTATAGCTTGGGAGTAGAGTAGGTAGAGATGGCTTTGAAGGGAGGGGGTGAAGGTCCTTTCATAGTGGTGGAGAAGAGGCAAAAATCAGTATGGGACCATTAGTGACATCCATGCCGTCGCTGGAAATGTCGCTGTAGGCAGCTCAGGCCCGCTGGCGCCTGCAGCTGGCAATGCTGGCATGCGATGAATTACCGACGGCTGTACGTGTCGCTGTAAGTCTAGCTCATGCATTGCTGCAATCCACCTCACGCTGCGCTGGCGCCACTACTACCTTGCCGTGCACGCACGCACCCCCACGCACTGGCAACCTGGGCTCCCGCACGCCCATGCACGCACCTGTGCTGCTGCATGCATGCGGTGCTATGTGTGTGTGCTGGAGGCCTAGGCTATTCCATGTGGCGCAATCTGGGCCGTCCATCTTCTTCTTGTTATAGGGGCTGCTTCAGAGGTCGAATTGAGTGGATTTTCATGCCGTTAAGCTACGATCGTCGACTCGAATCCATCAGTGTAGTTGGATTTATCATTTGAAGCTCCGAATTATGTCTCCTAGCCCCTTGGCCGTTGATCTTCCTCGGACTGCATATGGTGCTACGGAACTCCGATCGAGGCGATTACAGAGGCAATGGACTCTAATTGTCGTCTTGATCAGATCCGTACGGTCAGATCGTCAATCCGAGGCTCCGAAATAAATATCCTTCTCTCCTAACCACAAAAAGGATGCAATTATCCTAAATTATATACAACTACTTTAAATACGGAATGATGCATGCTATGAAATATTTATAACATGAAATGCAAATCTAAGCCTAGGAACACGCATGAATAGGCATTTTACCCTTAATAAATGTGTTTACATCATACCCCCATGCCTATCTTTTCCTAGTCCCTAGCAAAATTAAACTATATGCTATGTATAAAGTCAGAATTATGATTAGATCGCTTAAGCCTAAGTCATTTATTAACAATAGAAAATTTCAACAAAGGTCCTAGACTACGAAAACTCAATACTACCCGGGTGTCTTCCAGAATGCAAACCACCCAAGTTCTCAACTTATTTGAGAAGGGAAGATATATATATTTTTTATTTTTCTTCTTTTCTAATTTTTTTTGTATTTTTGGAGTTTGAGAGTTCCGGGATAACATTTTACGGCTACCCGACCTGCCCCAGACTCGAAAAGGACTCTAAGTACTAAGCATCTTTGTGAAAAAGTGATAGACTCACAAAACAGCCATTAAGACGGACTTCAGGTTTCTACGATCCTAGGTGACGTTGCCTAAAGGTTTATCTTTACTATCGGTAGCTTTCTCTCTGCTTCTTTTATTTATGGGGTCAACACAAGGGCAAACCCAGTGTATATCTCCCCTGTTTATTCTACTTCCCCGCTTCTTCACTAAGTGTTTTGGGAATTATTATGCATTTTTTTTTGTGAGTTGGGTTCTGAACGACCAGCCAATGAGTTGTTACCGCCGATAACTTCCTAGCCATACTCGTGCGGTGAAGTGTGGTTTTATTTATTTTTTTATTTTCTCCTTTTTCTTTTTCTCTTTTTTTTTTCTTTTCTTTTTGAGTGTTCCTTTTTTTTTTTATAAGTAGGTGGCTTCCCTGATCTAAGATTTACCTAAAGGTAGTACAACAAAAATGGTCTTGTGGCTAGGCTCTAGACAACCGACCGATGAGCTATTACCACCGACAACTTGCCAGCCATACCACCCAAGTCAGTCCGTTTGCTACCCAATTTCCATAAGAACCGCTGGAAGGTGAGTCAGTGCAAAAAAAATGTGTGTAGATGCTTAGGCTTAAAGTCCCCCCAAATCAGAGGGCGGGTCGATAAGTCGCATACTTATCATCCCAAATTATTTACCAAACTAACATGAATTTTAATTGGTGAGTACTTGAGACTAAGTCCACATTCAAGTGGACACCCAGGTTAATTAAGCCCGAAGACCTGAAGAGTCTTGTTGTTTTGGTCCTCTCCTATCGTTTCTTAAAGTTAATAACTTCCAAATGCCTAAGTTCTCTTCTTCTAATTTCTTTTTTTATCTTTTTTCAAATTTTCAATTTTTTCTTTAATTTTATAAGAAACTAAAAGAAATTCTACGGAATTAACATAATGATTTCAGGAATTGGTTATCCACCCCCCCATGCCTAAATGATGTAATGCCCTCATTGTAAAAATAAAGACATGAAAAGGGTAGAGTAAACAGAACATCACTTGAGTGTCGTGAAAATCCGGTCAGCTCCGCAGAGAGAAGAGTGTATACACACGTGCTAAGTTTAATGATTTCAACTAGGCATAGCATACATACAAAGAAGAAATTGAGAATTCACAAGTGCGGGTCAGAGTCAAAATCAAAAGGTTGATCTTGAAACCCATCCACAGAAGATGTCCACAGATGTGGACGAGATTATGGCGTACACCCATGCCCTAGGGTCTAGTGGTTCTCAGGTTCTGGATGAAAATCACCCAGAACTGAAGGTTGTTGTGTTTGTGGAGCCAAGCCTATGGTTTAGTGGTGTGCAACCCAAGACCAAAGTGTCGGACAATGGGTAAAGATGGTTCAATAGGTGCGGTTGTCCACCTAACATCTTGCTCAGAAAAATAATTAGTTATTCCAGGCTTGGGTCACACGTGAATGATATCATAAGTGTCTGTATAGAAGATAGGTTGTTTCAAGTCAATAGGTACTCTTATATCCAAATTTGTTTTTCCCTCAAAATTAACCTCCCAGATTTTTATTTCCAACTTCCTATCCTCTGAAATCAAGGTTTTCGGGACCTCCATATCATTGTACACCCCATCTAAAGTACCCAAGTCCAACAATTGTGGCTGAATAAGGATTGACTTGGGCACAACGATCTCAAAAGTATGTTCATTCAGCTCTTCGAGGTGTGGTTGAGGAATGGGGCTACTAATTGATTCGTCGGGTATCGGATCCTCCAAGTTAGCCCCAACCGAATTAGAATCTTCAGTAGTTGGGCTACCAAATTGGTCGTCATACCCCTCGAGCCCATATGTCTCACTAAAATCATTCTCCTCACGCTTAAGTGAGACTTCACTAAGAGATTCCTCATCCTCAAAATTAAAGAATTCATGACCCTCATTTTTATATGTCTCAACATCACAAATCATTTCATCATCCAAGGAGACATAATTTTCTTCGTTTCCTGACTTGGGAATCTCGGGTGAATCAATCGGTTCATCCTTAAATGGTTACTCTAGACCAATCTGGTCATCTCCAATCTTCAAATATGTGTCCCCCCTGATAGGCACCTGAGCGTGTTCAGACATTGGCTCTCCTGAAGAGGGTTCATCTTGAGAATCATCCCAAGATTTGACTAGTGCAACCACAAATTCCATCCTAATCCTTGACAATTTCCCAAGAAGGAACTCACCCAAGTCCCTATCCCTAACACTTTAGAGCAAATCCAATAGAGAACTATTAAGTTCATCAATCATTTTGATCATAGGCTCCAGTGCTTCAGTACATGGTGTTGGGTGAGCTTCTAAAGATTTTATGGTGTTCCTCAAATTAGCCAACACCCTATCCTGGATCTGGTTCACCTGAACCGACTGGTTCGGTTCAGGTTTGGGTGGGTTCAAGTTAAATTTAGGGGAGTCAAGATGTCGAGGTTCTCGGGTCCCTCCCTAAAAGTAGGTCATTCTAGTTTGTTCAAAGGATGGTGGTGACCTATATTCAGTGGAATACTGGTGAGGGTAGGTGTTATAATCATGATATCCTTCCTGATTGTAGATCGGGTTGGTTTGGGCAACAAAGGATGGTGATACATAATCATTATAGCTCTGGGAAGGATAATAATCATAGTCTTGTCGTCCAAGGTTAGGCCTTGGACCCTGAGGTTTGGATTCATATCCCCAATCAAAGTCATACCGGCTAGTGGATGGGTAATTACAAGTCAAGTCGGGATAGTAATCATCTTGGGGATAAGTGGTGGTAGGAGGATAGGATGTGAAATGTGTGTAGGATGTGGAAGGATACATGGTGAAGTAAGGAGGGACATCAGAAGAGAAAGGATCCCTACAATACAAAAATACAAGTCTATCCTTAGTTTGGGTAGCCTAAAGGTCTACAGACTCTCAGAATCTATCCTAAGATTATAGACGATTTACTCTACTTTTGTCCAGGCAATCCTACCAGTTTATTAGGAGGGACTAGGGAGAAGGTTCTTCCTTTGGCTTACGCCTCCGGTTCCTAGTGTACCCCCCAGCCGCGGTCGTTTGACGCTTCTCCCCTAGCTAAACATCAGATTGACTAGTATAAGTAGGTTAATCGTTAACAATCTCAATGTGGATCCCGATGAGCGAACCAGTCCTTAGGGCCATCATCTAATCAATTTTAGTTAGGCTTGGGACAATGGTGCTTCAGGAATGTGATGGGCCCTTTAGATGGGTTGTGCCCTTAATGATCAGTTAAAATGTGTGTGCGTGCACAACCAGGGTTTGCAAACAAGGTTATTTGATGATGTGTCATTTAGAGTTCAACCTTGTTTAGTAGCTTTCAGGGTTTAATCTTAGGTATATTCAATCAAGTTTAGGAAAACACTCCAGTTTTGTAAGCACTGGTGATGATATATTCCTTTATAAATCAAAGAAAAAAATTTGGAGTGCCTGGTTCAACCCTAAGTGGAAGCTACTTGATGAATCGCTTTTATCTTAAGTGGTGCAGCCCAAACAGTTGAATCAATTGGCCTATTGCACCACTTAGTTAAGGCACACAAAAACTTTTAACCTATTCAGCTTTCTACTCACTTATTTGTGTTGAATTAAGTGTATCGGGCCCACAGGTCAGATCCCGATTAAGTGGTAGAATCGATGTGATTGTGCACCTTAGGGTGAGAAGTTCTGGGTGTTAAGTGTGTGGCTTACAAAAAATCCCACAATCAAATAGCACTTTTTTTTTTATTTATGTGGATGACGAGGTGAGTGGAGGTTGCAAACAAACAACCAAATCTATCCTAGGGTTCATAAAAAGCACCTATGATGATTTGGGTTTGAGTTATTCGGTTATGGAATGAAAACTAAGGTGGGGGTGGCGTGGGGGACACTTACAAAACACTCTACCCGCACTTTACTCAGGTCTAATGCACTTGGATCTCCATGCTAGGGTACCTGCAAGGTAGTAGATCAAAGACAGGTAGGGTTAGTGCTATGTAAATGGAAAGAAATGCAATAAACAATAAAGTAAATTCCGTTGCCTCCCTAGCAACGATGCCAAAATGATTGTGCTGTGTTTCGCGTGTTAGAGATCGAGTTTACAAGTAAGCTATCGTTGTAGTTGCAAAACAAGTCGATCAGATAAAATTTATACCAAAACTCCAAGGGAGTCCCGAGTCGAACACAGGGAGGCGACGTGTACTTTACTTGAAAACCACGCTTGGATTCGTTTCTTTTTGGTATTTTAGGGTTTTGATTTTTTTTGTATTTCTGAAATAAAAGAAAACAAGCAAATGTATCACAAGATAGAGATGCAACAAATATGATATATATGTCAATCCAATGTCGGTTACAATGAACTATAAAAGTATAAAAAGAGAGGGGGGTGAGAGGAAATCTCCCGAATCGGCTGATCGGTGAGAGTAGGCATTTTACCCTTAATAAATGTGTTTACATCATACCCCCATGCCTATCTTTTGCTAGTCCCTAGCAAAATTAAACTATATGCTATGTATAAAGGCAGAATTAGGATTAGATTGCTTAAGCCTAAGTCGTTTATTAACAATAAAAAGTTTCAACTAAGCTCCCAAACTACGAAAACTCAACAGTACCCGGGTGTCTGCCAGAATGCAAATTGCCCATGTTCTCACCTTATTTAAGAAGGGAAGATATATATATATATATATTATTTTTCTTCTTTTCTAATTTTTTTTTTACTTTTGGAGTTTGAGAGTTCTGGGATAACTTTTTGCGGCTACCCGACCCGCCCAATACTCTAAAAAGACTCTAAGTACTAAGCATCTTTGTGAAAAAGTGATAGGCTCACAAAACAGCCATTAAGACGGACTTCGGGTTTCTACGACCCTAGGTGGCCTCACCTAAAGGTTTATCTTTACGATCGATAGCTTTCTCCCTACTTCTTATATTTATGGGGTCAATAGAAGGGAAAACCCAGTGTATATCTCCCTGGTTTATTCTACTTCCCTGCTTCTTCCCTACGTGTTTTGGGAATTATTGTGCATTTTTGTTTTGAGCTGGGTTCTAGACAACCAGCCAATGAGTTATTACCATCGACAACTTGCCAGCCATACTCGTGCAGTGAAGTGTGGCTTTATTTGTTTTTTTATTTTCTCCTTTTTCTTTTTCTCTTTTTTTTCTTTTCTTTTTGAGTGTTCCTTTTTCTTTTTTTATAAGTAGGTGGCTTCCCTGATCTAAGATTTACCTAAAGGCAGTACAACAAAAATGGTCTTATGGCTGGGCTCTGGACAACCGGCCGATGAACTATTACCACTGACAACTTGCCAGCCATACCTCCCAAGTCGATCCCTTAGCTACCCAATTTCTGTAAAAATCGTCAGAAAGTGAGTCAATGCAAAAAAAATGTGTGCAGATTCTTAGGCTTAAAGTCCCCCCAACTTAGAGGGCGGGTTGATAATTCGCATACTTACCATCCCAAATTATTTACCAAATTAAAATGAATTTTAATTGGCGAGGAGTTGAGACTAAGTCCACATTCGAGTGGACACCCGGGTTAATTAAGCCTAAAGAGTCTAGGTGTTTAAGTCCTCTCATATCATTTCCTAAAGTTAATAACTTCTAAATGCCTAAGTTCTCTTTTCCTAATTTCTTTTTTTTATCTTTTTTCAAAATTTCAATTTTTTTTAATTTTATAGGAACTAAAAGAAATTCTACGAAGTTAACATAATGATTTCAGGAATTGATTATCCACCAGAGGCAACGGCGCCAAAATGGTCGAGCGTGTTTCGCGTGTTAGAAATCAAGGTTACAAGTAACCAGCCGTTGTAGTTGCAAAACACGTCGATCAGATAAAATTTATACCAAAACTCCAAGGGAGTCCCGGGTCGAGCACAAGAAGGCGACGTTTACTTTACTTGAAAATCGCGCTTCGATTCGTTTCTTTTTGGTATTTTAGGATTTTGATATTTTTTTGTATTTTTGAAATAAAAGAAAACAAGCAAATGTATCACAAGATAGAGATGAAACAAATATGATATATATGTCAATCCGATGTCGATTACAACGAACTATGAAAGCATAAAAGGAGAAGCGGGTGAGAGGAAATCTCCCGAATTGGCTGTTCGGTGAGACGACGGCACCTGGCAAAAGCTCGGACGAAGGAGGTGAGGAGCGGGACGATGGAGGTGAGATGCTGGAGGACGTCGGGTTGAGGAAAGCTTCGGCGTAGCTCTGGAATGGAGGCGAGAAGACCAAGTTGATCTACTTCAGAGTAGAGTAGGTAGAGATGGCTTGGAAGGGAGGGGGTGAAGGTCCTTTTATAGTGGTGGAGAAGAGGTAAAAATCAGTACGGGACCATTAGTGACATCCAGGCCATCGCTGGAAATGTCGCTGTAGGTAGCTCATGCTCGTTGGCAGCCACAGCTGGCTTTGTTGGCATGTGATGAAATACCGACGGCTGTAAGCGTTGCTGTAAGCCCTGCTCATGCGTCGCTGTAGTCCACCTCACGCTGCGCTGGCGCTGCTCCTACCTTGCCGCACGTGTACGCGCGCCCACACGCTAGCACTGCGCTGGTGGCCTGGGCTCCTGTGCACCCGCACGTGCATTCACACTACTGCGCGCGTGCGGTGCTGCGTGCGTGTGCTGGCGGTCTGGGCTATGCCACGTGGCGCAGTCTGGGTCGTCCATCTTCTTCTTGTTGTAGGGGCTGCTACAGAGGTCGGACTGAGTCGATTTTCATGCCGTTAGGTTGCGATCGTCAACCTGAATCCATCCATGCGATTAGATTTATCATTTAAAGCTTTGAATTATGTCTCCTAGTCCCTTGGCCATTGAACATCCTCGAACTGCATATGCTGCTACGAAACTCTGATCGAGGCGATTTCAGAGGCGTTGGACTCCGATCGTCATCTTGATCAGATCCGTTTGGTCGAATCGTCAGTCCAAGGCTCTGAAATAAATATCCTTCTCTCCTAACCACAAAAAGGATGCAATTAACCTAAATTATATACAACTACTCTAAATGCAGAATGATGCATGCTATGCAATTTTTATAACATGAAATGCAAATCAAGCCTAGGAACATGTAAGAATAGGCATTTTACCCTTAATAAATGTGTTTACATCAATCCACTTCCCGAATGGCAGTGAGAAGACAACTGCGGGCACTACAAGAACGGGGATGAGAAGGTGGAAAATTTTTAATTTTAACTCTGATGGACATCCCGGGTTTGGGACATGCACTTAGAGCTTTGGATGGGGTGAGAGAAGAGAGGAAGGGATAAAGAATATGTAGGGGTCGTAGGATTATTTATAGGTGACGTTTGAAGGGGCAAAAAGGTCATTTTATCTTAAAACATTAAATGAGGGGGCTTTAGTGATGACGGATAAAACCATCACTAAAGCCCCCACATTGTTGAATGCACGCGCTTGCCTCTACATCTTCTTGTTCCATGCAAGCAACACATCTGTACGTTCAAAAGATCTCAGCCGTCTGACGAAGAGATCAGACTTCTTAGATCGCTCAACGCCTCAATGCACCCCCCATGTGCAATCACGCATACGCGAATCAAGGCATCACCGCGAGCCATGTCGCCCGCATTAAAATCATTCATGCTTCATCCAACGATCGAATTTGGCCCATGCCCATGCCTTGCGCTTGATTTGAGACTCGCAGGGGCTCGACCCCAAGCCTCTTCTTTAGCATAGCATCCTTCACCAACGTGCCAAGCTGCTGCTTTGTCACGTGGATGGCTTCACTCTCAGCCAATCTTGGCTGTTGGATCTTCATCCAACGGTCGAGATCTCTCATCATGGGAGCCTTCAGGAGTCGAGAGGAGGGGTGCGGGCTGGTGCGGATGGTTGGGATGGTGCCACATGGCAGCATCCTGACCGTCCATCTTCAAATGCTCGTAGGTGGTGCCACAGATGTCGGATTAGACCAAGTTTCATGTCATTGGGTTACGATCATCGATCCGAACCCATCCGCGCGATCGATTTTGTCATCTAAGGTACAGATTTGCACCACCTTTTCTCTTGACCTTTGATTTTTCTCAGACTACATCTTGAACTCAACTCATCACCCTGATCATTCCGTATGGTTGGATCTTCAATCTTAGGCACCAATTAAATGTCGCCCTGTTACCTGACCATAAAACGAGAAAATTAACCTAAAGTTTATACAATCTAACTTAAATGCTAGATGATGCCTATTATGCAATATTTATAATGTATGATGCAACTATATACCAAAGAATGTGCATAAATAGATGGTTTATGTGATATAAACATGTTTACATCAGTGCCACCATCTTCTCCGACTACGTCTGTCTCTCTTTGACCATCATCCAACCTGCAACCACCCTCACTAGATGTGGCTTCACTATCTGAAGGCATCTGCATCTTCAATCGAGTAGAGGAGCAAGGCTCAGCTCCAATTCAACGAAGCAATCCACTATAGCTACACATGCAAGTACTCCACTAGCTTAGTCCCACATAGTGGGCTGCAAAATCAGAAACATGCGTAAATTTCTTTTGCATTGTTAGCCTTTGCCTCAGCACATGGGGTGAGGTCCCTCTTACTCACATGCACACCCTCACCTCTGATCCCACACATGCAGGCCTAGACCCTTTGACCTGATTACCCAGTTACTGTTTACCCACATACTTATACCCAGAACTGGAAAGGAAAGTAGCAAATTTTGAGGAGGGAAGGATCTTTGTCTTGCTTGCACATCGGTGTGTGCACCAACACTTAGTGAATTCTGAGGTGACTTGGGGAGCTATTACATTTGATACTTAAGCCATCTAAAATGCTTGATCGACATCTGACCTTGGTTGAGATTACTGTGGGTTTATAAACAATTAGTCTGACATGCATATTCTTGGTTAAGTGGTTGAAAAGTACCGTTGAGAATTTGATTGGGATTTGTGCTTAATTGGTTGTATCATCCACCATTTTTAGTCCTTTGTTTTTATATTTTTGTCCCAAACGTTTGAGGCACATTATTGCTTTTATTTAGTATCATTTTAGTTGGTTGATATACTTGCATTATTTTTTATTGTTGTTAGTGATTGATTTGTTATAGTTGCTCCCTGCGAATGACCTCGGAACTCATAATTTTTTGAGCATTATAAATTTAAATGTCGTATCGATTTTCGTCGCTATACTATGACATGATATTTTCCTAAATACGACGATTTTCGATTGCAATAGGGGGTTGTAATGGATTAAGTGGATGTCTATGATGAATTTTGGAGGGTGGTTAAGGGATCCAAAGGTGGATAAAGGTGGCACCATAAGAAGGGGTCGTAGGGGGTGGTAGTTGACAATTGGAGGGACACTAAAAGTGGTGCCAACCATGGAGGGATGTCAAGGTTTGACGCCACCATTGAGGGGTTCTAGAAGGTTGAGTTTTGGAGGGAAAATGAAGGGTGATGATGGGGTAGAAAGGGTAGGTGTAGGGTGGATATACACCCTTGTTTTGGTGCCAAAACAAGCGGTGGTTGGGGTAGGGTTGATGCCACTTTCGTGATGCCTTTTGGTGGTGGTGATGGGGTGATGGGATGTATCTTGGTTTGCACCAACATGGAGTAGGAGTAAGTAGAACTAGGTGGACTTAAGTAATGTTGAGGTGGAGGCTTATGTAGGTGGTATTAGGGTTAGGATTGGATGGCTATGGAGATGGAGCTAGGTAGAGATAAGGCTAGCTTAGCTAGTAAAGTAGTCGAGGAAGGAGTAGAGGAGTTAGGGTTTGTTGAGGTAGAGTTGAAGTGGAGCTGCATTAGAGCTTTCCTGAGCTAACTACTGTTGAAGGGAACCGAAGTTGAGCTCAATAGCTAACTTAGCTAGCTAGTTCTTTGCTTGTTGCCAAGCCAAGCTAGGTTGAGCTAATTTTCATCTGACTTGAGCTTGGGTGAGCTGGAGTTGGTCTTTTCAAAGACTACTTAGCTAGCAAGCTTAGGTCAAGTAACTCAGCTCAACCAAGTTGAGCTGATTTGAGTCTTTAGGAATCGGAGTTGAGCTGACCTGAGCTGGTTGAGGGCTTACTCAACTGACTAGGCGTAGCTAGTTGATGGCAGTAGGTAACCCTAACTAGGTAGAGCTTCCAAGAGTTGAATGAAGCTGGAATGAGCTAAAATGGAGCTGGGATCAATTGAGTTGATCTAGTCTGAGCTCCCATTCAACTGAGGTGAGCTGAATGGAGCTGAGATGAGCTAGCCTAAGCTACCATCCAACTTGGATGAGTTGAATGGAAATGAGATAAGCTAATCCCAACTAAGTTGAGCTGGAATCTAGCTAAGATGAGTTGGATTCAGCTAAGATCCAGCTGAATTGGGCTTCCTATTCATGTTTTGCCTTCCATGGTGCCAAGGTTTGTGGGTTCTGACTTTTTTTTTATCCTTGACACTAAAGTAAAGATATCAAAATAACAAAGAGAATGCAATGCATGCCTAACCTAAGAGAATGACTAAATGCAACCCAAAAACCTGATTGCGAAGCTAGGTGTGTTTTAGGGCATAAGAATGGTGATAGATTTGCATTTATCACTTGGGTATTCATGATCTCCACCTTTCCATTAAAGCCCGAAGAATGAAAAGAGCCTGGAATATGTTTTTTGGAGATTTTGTCTATGCTAATATTATAAGGGGCTTGTTAGGAGGTAGAGTTCACTCTAATATATCTCTTCCTTCTTGGTTTCCGTTTCTTTTGCAAGAATATAATGATATGAGACCTTTTATTCACTAGTAGATTCCTGAGGGTAAAGTCGATTTCTAGCTTAACCTGGGGATTGGAGACTCCCCCCTTAAAAATTTCATCCCTAATGATATGATATTCAGCTTATTACAACATAGAGTGCTTTAGATGTGTTCCTTGAGATCCCTCTTATTTCGGCTATCCTTACTAATATGTGTGTAGATATCTCTAATATAACCTGGGATAATCAAAAGGGCATGCTGATGTGGTCTCCTTCCCTTTCTAGAGCTTTCTCAGTGCCTTCGGCCTATAAGTTGATGTTTAGAGACTCTACAATGGTCCCTACTACTACAAATACTTGGAAATTGAAACTCCCCCTTTCGATCTCTCTTTATGTTTGGAAAATTCCCAAACTTAGGCTCCTGACGGATGACAATATTGCTAGATTGGAGATTCCTTTGGTTTCTAAATGAAATTGCTACCCCTCCTACCTTGTATCTAAAATTGTACTTCATATCTTTTCTAACAGTTAGTTGGTTCACAAAATTACTCATTGGGCCTTCTTATCTAATTATCTCAAATGAGTGGATCCCTCTTATTTCTTCGATATTATGTTAGGCATTTCAATGTTCAGGAAAGTGACTATCATTAAGGGGTTGATTTGGTTTATCTGGTTTAATTTCTGGTGGATTAGAAACAACATCAGAAATGAAACTTTCATGATATCAAATCTTACTCATTTTACACTCAAAAATTGTAGGAATTTGTAAATGGATTGGGCACAGTCTACCTATCCCAATAATTTTATTCTAAGATATGTTCATACTACTTTGGGTTTTAAAATTAATGTAGCTACTTTTGAGGAAGGGAATTACTATTTTTTGGGTTAGATTATTCGACATCAATTAGGGAACTTTGTTTTGGCTGCACATGCAAAGTTTTCTTTTGAAATTTCCCTTATTCAAACAATCATTCATGCACTTTCATGCTTTACTTGTGACTCTCTCCAAGTTGAGAGGCAATCCACACTACTCTATTACTGGTGGGTTGGTAAACTGCAAGTTGCTTGGCAGGCTAGACGATAATTTGCTACCTTCTGTAGTTATTTATAGAAGATACAATCCATGGCGTATGTTTGTCTAATGGTGAATACTGCTGCCTTTAATATTGTGAATTTGGGGGGAGGCCAATTGAGATGCTTTCGATTGTTGCTTCAGCTCCCTCATTGGATCGTCGGTCTTCTTAATCTGGACAAAATTCAAATGCCCTATATAGTGTCCCAGTAGCTTCTGATCATGTTGGGCAGCTTTGTAGTTGTTTGCTCTTCCCTTCTGTTTTGTACTAGGCCATGAGTTGTCATCCGTTTTTCCTGTATTGGCAAGTTTTGTTTTGGTTCCCCTACCTTATTTTCATAGCTTCCAGGGAAGTGGGGGATGAATAAAACTTAATCCATGTTTCCTAAAAAAAATGCATTAACCTCTAGTGGTGCCCTACCATGAGAGGTGTCCTAGGGGGTCCCACCCTTCTAGCTAGCCAAGTAATTCAAGGGTCAGGTCATTTATCTAGGGTTAGTGAAATGTTGACTAGGTCCAATACATGCAACCTTTTAGGTCTAGAATTGATTGCTTGCATTGTGCACACACTTCTCTCTCCTATTCTCTGTGCATCTATACTATTCTTCCAAGTGTATGCATGGAACTAGATCTCAAAATCCACACTTGGTGCTACCACTGCGAAGAGATCCAAGGAGGAGACTGATTATTGGTCAATCCAATTCTACATTTTACTCATACTCTGATCTTGATTTGATGGCTAACCCAACTAACCTGAATCAACAACCAAATTTGATGGATCCCCAAGCTCAGATCTAAAATCTTCAACTTCGACTGAACTTATTTCAATAGGATCATCAGACCCTTGAGGGATTTTTACAACCCGACCCAATATCAACACCAACCTTAAGTTAGGGTCCAACTTGTAGAGGCTCAATTTGAAATTAAGCACTCCACAATACAACTTCTACCTCACATTAATGGCAAGAATGATGAAGACCCCTTTCAATTCTTAGAAGAGTTTAAAGTCATTAGTGAGACAATTAGAGTTCCTAATCTACATGATGTTGTGCTAAATGAAACTCCTCCCTTTTGCCTTAAAAGAGAAAGCTAGTCATTGGTTTAGGTCTATAGGAAGTCCCATTAACACATGGGGGAGCTAAGAAGCACCTTCATGAGAAATTTTTCCCAATTGGGAAAAGAAATGCAATTAGGAGAGCTATCACCACCTTCTCCCAACTCCCTAGAGAACCATTACATGAGGCATGTGAGAGATTTATGGATTTGATTAGAAAATGCCCACATCATTGGGTTCATAGATGGCAACTAGTGTAGATCTTTTATCATGGGCTTAATGATCACATGAGAAGCCTTGTGGATGCCACTTACGGAGGCAACTTTATGAGAAAAGATGAAAATAGTGCTTTTGTATTATTTAAGAATATGAGTAAAACTTCAATGAATAATGTCTCCATGGAGACTTATGGAAGATCCATGCAAGCTAGAAGTAGCATTTATGAGGTACAAGAGAGCTCCAGTAATGTCGATATGAACTTGATCTATGAAAAACTGGACAAATAAGTTGAACTTATTTCAAACAAACTAGATGAACTATTGAGCCACAATAGGAAGGGAGCAACCCTCCCATCACCTATTATCCAATCTCTCTCAGGGAGGGAGTTTGTGAACAAGCTGCACATTGCTCATGATGCGAGCCAACTAACATAGGGCCATTTGCATGGGACCCACGCAGGGACCTCTGATCCTTGCTATCCTGACTCCGCACCCCTATTCTCATCTAGATATGAGGATATGTCAACTATCCAAGAGAACAGTAGAAATCCTTTCTCCAACACTTATAATCCTGGTTAGAGAAATGACCTGAATTTTTCTTGGAAAAGCCATGGGTAAGGAAACCAGCAGATTACATAGCCTAGACCCTACCAGATGAACCCTAGCTTGCCTAATACTTTCAAGCAGGGTCAGATTTACCAACCCTTACCACCTAACCAGCCTAGTGAAAGTGAGTTGGCTATTCTGAACCAGAACCAATAATTGATGGGCACTAACACTTCCATGTTGCAAGCTATGCAAAAGTTGACTCAGTCCATTAGGGATGTTAAAAGCCAAATAGGGCCTAAATCAGATGATAAACCTATTTGTGCCCTCCCTTCCAAACCCGCTGTGAACCCTAGAAACATGCCTAATGAGGGACATAATCCTCAAGGGTTCTATCAAAATAGGACATATCATGCTCATATAATTCAACAAGCACCTTCGACTCCCCTTGGTTTTTATCAGCCTTGATAAAGACACATGAATTCATGATAAAAATGCTTATTTATGATAGTTCCTAGGCTTAGCATTGCATATCATGTTATAAATATTACATAACATCCATTGCATGGCATTTAGGATAGTTGTATATTATGTACATTAATTCTTCCATTTTACATGGCCAGGAGGTAGTGTGACATCTTTACAGGCTTCAGATGAAGAAGCTGACCGTATGGATGAATCTAGAGCGACGATCGCAGTCCATCAACTTGAAAATCACCCCAATCAGAGCTCCGTAGCACTCTCTACAAGAAGTAGAAGATGGACGGCCCAGATGGCACCACATGGCGCCATCCAGGCCGCTCAACACTAGCTAGCTGTAACCGGCCACACCCTTCACCTTCTGAGCCTTTGAATCCTTGACATTGGATCAAGATCCAACGACTGAGTTTCCTCCATGCCCGCAGCACTCAATTCATCCTCTAGACACAAAGGCGCCCACAGTGCATTAGTCGTGAGGGGAGTTCTTAAATGCACGACTCGCATTGAAATTGCGCCGCACCTCCAATCTAGCCGGCGGTGAGGCGCACTTGATTTCGACCACCCGATCATGCACGAGCGGCCAAGATGCGGTTACGTGGTCGCACAGATGACCGCCGATCCAGCTGAGGTGATCATGTAGGAATCGATGCACATCTCCATGCGCATAGGTGTGTGCATGGTTGGCACCAACCTTCAGCGATAGCCTGGCGGACTTTTAGTGACGCTTCTAGCCATCACTAATTGCTTATAGGTGCAAGGCAAGCTGTGTGCGTAAGCGAGCATGAGCTGGCTACAGCGACACTTGAGCTGGACCTACAGCGACGTTGTCGAGGTCGCTATTGGTCTTATGCCTATTCTAGCCTCCTCTCATCCACTATATAAGGACCTACACCCCCTCCCTTCCAAGGCATCTCTACCTACTCTACTCCCACCTACCCGTAAGCTCTAGCAAGCCTACCAATACTCCGTTAGAGCTTACTCTCGAGCTCCCAAGGCACCTATCAGTGTAACGAACCTCTGCCACACCAAATATTCCTCCATCAGTTCATCACCATTCATAAGTCACCTTGAAGCTGTCCCCCCACCTCCATTTCGGTAGCAGATCATCTTCGCCTCCTCACCTCCATTCTGGAGCCACGCTGAAGCTTTCCTCTACTCGACGTCCTCCCGCATCTCACCTCTGTTGTCCTGCTACCAAACTTTTTCTTCCAAGCTTCCACCAGGTGCGATCGTCTTGCTGAATAGTCGCTTCGAGAGATTCTTTCTCACCTCTCTTCTTTTTTATGCTTTCTAGATTATTGTAATAAACATTTGTACAATATATCATATTTGCTTCTATCTCCATTGTGATCCATATTATTTTCTTGCTTTATAAAAATAAACAAAAAAAAATATATCAAAACTAAAACACCAAGAACAAACAAAACAAAGCATGATTTTCTAATTAAGTAGAAGTCACCTCCCTGTATTTGACCTGGGACCCCCTTGGAGTTTTGGTAAAATTTTATTTGATAATGAGTTTTACGACTACAACGACGGGTTACTCTTAACCTCGGTTTCAAACATGTGAAACACGTCAATCAAGCATCAAGTTCCACATCGTTTTGCATTGATCCTTAATACTCCTCCTCATCAGGGGAATCAGTACCCATCTTCCACTACTAATTCCATCACCCTGAGAAGTGACAAGACCACTCAGAACCCTATGTACCAAAATCAGACAACCCAGGATCATGATAAACCAACTATGATTAATACACCTGAAGTTGAGGATGAGATCCAGGCTCATGATTTTGAGGATCCAAAGTTTCAAATCTCTTTTCCTGAGGCCCTGAATAGGCCTAGGGAGAAGAATCCTGAGCCTAAGAATAAGACCTGGTTGGATGTGTTCAAACAAGTACAAATTAAAATCCCACTTTCGAAAGCTATTGAACACAACCTGGCTTGTGACAAGTGTTTGAATAAATTGACTACCACAAAGCGCAAGTCAGAATCAAGTAATCATGAGAAGGTAATCCTTTCTGAGCAAGCTAGCTCTATTCTCTTAAATAATTTACCTGTTAAGATGAGAGACCCCGGAACCCTATTGATTTCTTGCAAATTTAATGATCTAGACTTTGGCGAGACTCGAATAGGTTGAGTTAATATGGTGAAATTATCATTGAAGTTATAATAGTGGGTTAACCCAAATCGAGCTTAACCAGCTTCACAAAATTTTTAACCTGGCCTACTTGATTTTATCTTGGTCGCTTTTAGGCCCAGGGTCGATCTTAGGGATGTGGGAATTAAAGGTTAAGGAGGCTACACCATTCCTGAAACGTATCTCTCCCTTACGTTTATTATGTTTTTGGTTTTTTCCATTTAAGATTTTTTTTCTTTTTTGATAATGTTGTCCTTGAGGGTACACCCTCAAAATCAAGTCTTTGGCCTTGAGCCAAATGGTTCTTGGCTTATAGCCAACTTGGGGTTTCAAAAAATTGCTCTTGTTATTCGCAAGACCGAGTACCTGCAAGACAAGAATTATCTTTTTTCTTTTACTCTTTTTTTTTATCTTTTTAATAGCAAGAAATAAAGATAACTGAAAGTAAGAGAGGTTGCTCGAAAAGAAAGAAATACTTAGCTTAATATATGAAACGCGCAGTGCTGCAGGCAGGTGTGGGCACAGACGCTGGAGACTGGCTAGAGCAAGTAGCGTGGAGGAGAGAGAGTGCCAAAGCCACCGGCTAACTGAGAAGCGAGCCGGTGGCTATAGTGCGCTATAGTGTGTGCCTGATCTTGTGACCGATAGCGGTCGATTTCGTGCGCTGGGTGCACTGTGGAGCACCTGTGCGCACAGGAAGAAGATGCACAGGGCCTGCAGGCGCACGTGCGGTGGCCGGTAGTTGCTACAGGCTAACATGTGTGCTGCTAGAGCTTTTGAGCTTGAAGCTTTGGCAATGGCAGAGAAGACGAACGGCGATGAAAATGAAGGGTGAATCCACCATGCCCACCTGTTCACGAAAGTGTTGGGTGGTGGTGGAACTCACAGTGGTGGTTGTGGGACCTCTGTGGGTTTTCTCCTGCCCATAGTGTGTCTCTTCCCAGCGAGAAGAGATACTGTGTATGGAGAGGGAGAGGGGAGGAGGTTGGCCCAGGGTGAACAGTGGAGCTGGAAGTGTCTGAAGGTGAGTGAAAAAGGGCCACCTCGCACAAGGGAGAGGGCAAGGCATGTTAAAGAGGAGAAGGTAGACACTGCCAAACTGCTGGTAGTGCACACCCTACCGTGCTTGCTAGTAGGAGGAGAGGCGTGAAGAGGCGCACATGCCCCATACTCTATAGCCGCACGAGAAGAAAAATTCAAAGTAAATAAAAAAATGAAAAATGATGAAATTGCAATGCCACACTTAATGAAGATGTTAATTAATGGTAGTGGAATGGATGGCCAATTATTCACACTCTCCTCTCCTCTTTAAAAATGCATGCAGGCGTCTACTTATAAATGAAACTATAGCTACATAAGATGCAATGGCAGTGCTAGGGAATAAGATAAGGTGGCATATTTAATGGTGTATTTTTTGTGTGCAAACATTCCACCGTGCTGATCTTTTGCTAGTCCCTAGCAAAACATTTTGTATTGCATTTAGAAATGATCTTAAGCTGAAGATTTTCTTCTGAGGTGACATGGGCGTGTTTATCTGTTGGATATTGTGAGAACCAATTGCAGAGTAGACTACCAATACTTTAAGTCTTACATGACATAGACCATCTCTCGACTAACCTGGACTCTTGATATTTAAACCTTTAGTATGATTTCTAGGACTCAGAAGGTTTGGCGTACTTGAAAGCTCAAGAGATTATGGTTTGTGCTTAGTGAAGGATCAAGACTGACCAGATGAGCATTAAGACACAAGCCCAGGGTTTCACGAATTTTTAAGTGTAGGTTGGTCGTAGATTCAGCTCATGTCTTTGGATTGACCCTTAAAAAGATGACGAAAAACTCAACTCCCATTTTATTGCTTTTGTGGCTCAAGGAATATATGGTAGAAACAAGGTAATTATGACGTGCCCTGAAAAACATTTTGGGGAGAAGAATTTACAGACATTTGAAAGATATACTGACTTATTTGCAAAGATTTCCTCTCTCTCTTCTTTTTTTTTTCTGAAACAAGTGTCAGTATATCTCCTACAACTTTATTTGGGAGAGCACACATTTTTGGTGGGAGAGTACCTTTTGGTGGAAAGAGTTTCTCTTAGACACAAGACTAAAGTCTACGATAAAAAGTCTACCTACGTGCACAGGTAAGGACTCCACCTTCCCTAATGAACACTTGGGTTGGATTTTATGTTCACCTAGTCCTTCTTGATATGTGTAGTGTAAACCAAGATTACCTAGGCTCTCAAGTAGAAGCAAACCAACGAATCCTGTACTGGTGACTCAAGTACAAGAATACGTCCTTAGTTAGGAGAGATTCTGATCTATCTTATTAATGCTTAAGTGAATTAAGTCAAGCCTGAGTGAATCAAGCTTCTGTTGGCCTAGAAAGTCTTCAAAACAGCGGTTGAATATCCATAAACACTTACTGTATTATTGTTTCAGCCTTCAGATCATTGCTAAATACTCCCTTTTTTTTAAAAAAAGAAAATAGGCTATGTATATATTTATACATGGATATATATAATGGAAGCTACATGATACCATATAATACCCAGATCCTTTGGATGCCTATCCACCCCCCCATGCCAAACGATGTTATGTCCTCATATGCATGCAAGGTAAAGCAAGGTCCAAGGATTAGGGAACGAGAGCTGACATGCAAGGTATATAGCATGGTGGTAGGGTGGGTGGATGATGGGTGGTGAAATGAAAAGTGAAGAAGTGCGAAGTGAAGTGACATGGAATTGTGTAAGAGCTAGTGGAGGAGTGTTGCTGGGGTGCCTCCCAACAAGCGCTGAATTTAACGTCCCCAGCTAGACTCAGAGTGGCACAAAATTAGTTACCCTCCAATAGGGCAATAGTTTCACCAATGTGGGCAGGTTCATGAGTAAGATAGGGTTTTAATCGCTGCCCATTAACCGTAAATTTATTCCCAGATTTAGGATCTTCAATTTCAACGGCCCTGTTGGGAAATGGTCGCGAGACCAAAAAGAGACCAGTCCATTTGGACTTCAATTTCCCTGGAAAGAATTTGAGCCAGGCATTGTAAAGCCAATCTTGCTGAGATGGCTCAAATTCCTTTCGCCAAATTCGGCTGTCGTGAAAGGCCTTAGTACGTTGCTTGAAAGATAAGGCTGAATCATAGGCTTCACGATGGAGTTCTTCCAACTCCTGGAGTTGGAGTTTCCTTTCTCAACCACACAGGTCTGGGTCGAGGTTACATTGGCAAACCGCCCAATAAGTGTGGTGCTCCAGCACCACGGACAAATGACAAGGCTTACCATAAATGATTCTATAAGGAGACAAACCAAGGGGAGCCTTGAAGGCGGTCCAATATGCCCAAAGTGCATCAATTAGCTTGTCGGACCAATCCTTATGGTCAGGCCGAACCATTTTCTGCAGAATTTGCTTGATTTGCCGATTCAACACCTCAGCCTGGTCGTTCGTCTGAGGATGATACCGAGATGTGATATGATGGTGGACTTCATATTTCCTCATAAGTGCCCGAAAAGATGCATGGGTAAAATGACTTCCTCCATCAGAGATAATGGCTCGAGGGATCCCAAAGCATGCAAAAATGTAGTCTTTGACAAATCAAGTCGATATGACAAGGTCAGCAAGGGACGTGGGAATAGCCTCAATCCATTTCGAAACATAATCAACAACAACGAGGATGTACTCAAAGCCGTTGGAAGGAGGAAAGGGACCTATGAAATCGATTCCCCAAATGACAAAGATTTCAGCAACTAGGATGGGTTGCAAGGGCATCATGTCACGATGTGACATTGGCCCTAATGACTGGCACCTAGTGCAATGTTTGGCATAATTGTGTGCATCCTGGTGAAGGAAGGGCCAAAAGAAACCGCACTAGAACACCTTGGCTGCAGTTTTTCTCCCAAAGAAATGGCCTCTACAGGCTTGATCGTGGTAGAAGGATAGCACACTGGGGAATTCGCTGTCAGGAATACAGCGATGAATGATCTGTTCAGTACCTATTCGAAAAAGTAGTGGATTATCTCAGAAATAGTACTTTGCTTCTGCAATGAGATGCTCACGTTGGTTTTTAGGCCAGCCACGTGGAAGGGAACCAGAAGCAAGGTAATTGGTAATGTCGGCATACCAAGGTCCACATGCCACATTAATTGGCAATAGGTGCTCATCAGGAAAAACGTCATTAATCGGTAGGGTAAGTCCAATGTGGTCAGGGTCCAGTCTCGAGAGATGATCAGCAACAACATTCTGGGCTCCAGCCTTATCGCGGATCTCAATGTCAAATTCTTAGAGTAGAAGGATCCAACGAATCTGTCTAGGCTTGGCATCCTTCTTGTGCATGAGATGGCGAATGGCCGTGTGGTCAGTGAATATAATAACATGCGAGCCCAGAAGGTAAGAGCGGAATTTCTCCAGCCCGAAGACGACTGCCAGTAGTTCTTTCTCAGTGGTTGTATAATTACATTGGGCCTCATTCAACGTCTTACTGGCGTAGTACACCACGAAGGGGTGTCTATCAGGTCTTTGTCCCAGGATGGCTCTAACTGCAAGGTCGGAAGCGTCACACATGAGTTCAAAGTTGAGGGACCAGTCAGGTGGCTGGAGAATAGGGCCCTTGGTGACAGCATCATGCAGGTGTGTGAATGCTCGTATAAGTCGGGGCCCATATCAAAGGGTACATCAGTCGATAGGAGATGAGTTAAAGGTCTAGAAATCTTGGAGAAGTCTTCGATGAATCTCCTATAGAAACCGACGTGTCCTAAGAAGGAGTGGATTTGCTTGACAGAGCCAAGCACAGGTAAATCAGCAATCACATCAAGCTTAGCTATGCCAACCTCAAGACCCCTATCGAAGATGATATGCCCGAGAACAATTCCCTCGTGCACCATAAAATGACTTTTTTTCCAGGAAAGCACGAGGTTCACATCAATACATCTCCGAAGGATATGGGTCAGGTTGGCAAGACAATCATCAAATGAATGTCCAAAGATCGAAAAGTCATCCATGAAGACCTCAAGAAAGTCACCCACCTTGTCATGGAATATCTCCAGCATACATCTCTAGAAAGTTGCTGGCACGTTACAAAGTCCAAAATGCATCCTTCTAAATGCGAAGGTGCCGAAGGGGCAGGTAAAGGTGATTTTATCTTGGTCCTGGGGGTCAATTGCCACCTAGTTATATCCAAAGAATCCATCCAGGAAGCAGAAAAATTTATTTCCCGCTAACCGCTCCAAGATTTGGTCAATAAAAGGTAGCAGAAAGTGATCTTTCTTTGTTGTAGCATTCAGTTTCCTATAGTCTACACACACTCTCCAAGATGTAGGAGTGCGTGTAGGAATGAATTTGCCCCTATCATTGACACAGATGGTGAGTCCCGCCTTTTTGGGCACGACATGAATCAGGCTCACCCAGGGGCTATCGCTGTTCAGGTAGATTGTACCTACATCCAGCCACTTAATGATTTCCTTTTTAACAACCTCCCGCATGTTAGGGTTGAGACGTCGCTACATCTCGTGGGAAGGTCGAGCCTCCTCCTCCATATATATACGGTGAGTGCAGTAGGAGGGGCTAATGCCAGTTAAGTCCGATAAGGACCATCCAATGGCTACCTTGTGTTCCATAAGGTCCTTTGTAAGTTTGCACTCTTGCTCCTTGGTCAATTTTCAACTAATGATTATGGGGAGCATTTCATTTGGTCCTAAGAAAACATACTTAAGCGTGTCAGGCAGCTCTTTTAGCTTGGGAGTGGATGGTGAAAGATCTGGCATTTCTTGGGATGAGAGTGTCCCAAGTGGATCAGAAGAAAGAATGGTAGGAGGAAGAAGCTGGCCCTCAGATTGGCCAAGAAGAAGGGCATCTTGGATTGATGGATCCAACAATGGATAGCCCCAGTGATCAGTATGTGGGCTCAAGGTCCCAGTGTGGAGTTGCAATTCCACCTGATTTGGCAAGAAAGAAAGGGCAATCCGGTTTTCAATAGGGTGGACCGGCAGAGAGTAGCCCGAATATGACTCAAACCACGAGGTAAGGGAAATGGAGAAAACCTCATCAGAAGCCTGGTTAGGAGAAGTTACGGGTAAGGGGAGGGATGGGGGAACGTCACAATATGTGTTAGTCAGGTGATGGTCTGTATTCAAGGGCAATCCACAGTAGTCAGAAAAGGTCCCTATAAGTCCAATGCACATGTTGATGGCCATGTCCTCGTCAGACATGTCATCCTTGATGCAATCGTAATCAAAATTCTTGGCTGGCTTGAAGATGTATAGCTTGAGCTTCTTATAGCCAACGGAAATCTCAATGCAGCCTGACTCACAATCGATATGGGCGTGAGCTGTGGCCAAGAAAGGTCGACCAACGATGATTGGACAATCAGAAAGTGAGCTAGGAACTTCCATCTCCAACACAAGAAAGTCAACATTAAAACATAGACTATTGACCCTAACCACCACGTCTTCCACTACACCCTTTAGTATTTTGACGGAATGATCTGGCAACTGTAACGTGATATGGGTGGGTTTCAGATTTCCTAATGCAAATTTCTCGAGCATGATGGTTGGTATAAGATTGATGGAAGATCCTAGATCAAGCAGAGCACGGTTAAAATTGCAGCCTTGGATGCTGCAAGAAATAAGCGGTATGCCCGGATCTTTCTACTTCGGTGGTAGATTTGACAATATAGCACAACTCGCATGAGGCTAGAGGACCACTAGATTCTTTGTTTTCTTTGATTGTTGCCTAGGTGTAGTGTAGTCTTTGTAAAATTGGGCGACAGTTGGTATATGGTCGATAGCCTCCAACAGGGGTACCTTGATTTCAACATCCCTGAATAAATTACGCAGGTCATCAAAGGCCTGCGTATCCTTTTTCTTGCCTTTTGGCTCCCTCAGTAGAGCCTCAGGGAATGGGACTAATTATGGCACTAGTTTCGGTGTATCGTCCTCATTAGAATGCGGTGCGCATCCCGAATGAGGGTGATGAAAAAGATGGGCCAGGATTAGGTTGAGGCAGATTGACGGTTTGCTTACCGCTCGTCGTAGTAATCGCATTGGACGTCACGGGTCTAAAGGGATCATAAGGCGGAGGAGGGTTCGCAATAGGGACATAAGGGTGAGGTGCTGCTGCGGGATTAGCCTAAAATCCCGGTGGAATGCTCGGAGCTTGCAGAATCTGATGAACCTACCCCTAAGAAGGGTGTACCTGTGGTTGAGGACCACGGGGTATAAAATTTCACGGGTTGGGAACAGGTTGGGCTGGAAGAGTGCCCTGAGATCGAGTTGCCATGCATAGTTGACTGATCTCAGCATTCTGTTGCGCCAATTGGTGCTGAAGAGAGCTCATGTTTTCTTCATGGTGCTTAGACAATTCCGTCACCATTCGCATCAGTTTATCAAGAGGACTTGATGCGTGTTCTGTTTGAGGAATGCAATGACCCGATGGTGGATTTGCCATAGGATTAGACTGGGCCCTTGGGATGACGGTTGCGGACTATCGCATTGGACCACCCGTGGGGTTTTCGCGCTGCGGGTTACTGGACCATGCGAAGTTAGGATGATTTCGCCACCCTGGGTTATTAGTAGCAGAGAATAGGTTGTTCCCCAGGGCACAAGCGTCTTCTAAGCCAGAAGACAAGTTCGCATGTATATATGCATCCGAGCACACAGAGGTTTTGTCCTCCATGTCGAAATACTGGCTTGCAGAAGCCAGATCCACATTACTTACCCAATCACTCAACGCGATACTCAGTAAGGATGGTCTCACGGGGTTTTTGGGAATAAGCCTGGCATTGGAAGGATTAGGGTTTTGGCAGAGTGATGAGGTGGAGGTGTTTTCCATAGAACGGGTGGGATTGGCCAGAAACTCGTCCAGCTTCTTGTGCACAATAGAGACTTCATCCAATTTTTGTGCAATGAGGTTAAGATCTATGGATGAATGGGAGGGTCCTGTGTCAACATCGTGGACATTGTGGGGCAGGCTAGTACGTTTAAAGGCGACAATGGAGGCATTGTTCATTGAATTTTCACTCATGTTCTCAAATAATTCAAATGCTCCATTCTCGTCTTTATTCATGAAATTCCCTCCGCAGGAAGCGTCTACAATCTGCTTCAAAGTTTCATTTAGCCCATAATAGAAGATCTGGGCTATATGCCACTTAGGCAGACCATGGTGCGGACATTTCCAGAGGAAGTCATTGTACCTTTCCCAATCCTCATGAAATTGCTCGCAGTTTTGTTGCATGAAAGAAGTTATAGCCCGGCGAAGTGCATTGGTTTGCCCGATTGGGAAGAATTTCTTGAGAAATGTTATTCGCATCTCTTCCCAAGAATGGATGGTTCTCCCAAGGGTGCGCAACCATTGCAATGCTTTATCCCACAATGAAAATAGGAACATTTTCATGAAGACATCTGATAACCCGATGTTTCTTGGTTTAACAATTTCAGCTAATCGGGTTAAGTCTTCCAAATGGAGAAAAGGATCTTCACTTGCATGACCATGCAAGTGAAAGTTAATTAGGCCAATGACATTGGGTTTTAATTCAAAATCGTCTCTGCCCATGGGGACCCAAATTTGTCCTATGGCCTCTATAGGAGTGGGATTTTGATAAGAGCTAAGAGACCTAGGCTCCTCCCCTTCGGGAGGGTTCTGCATTTCCTCCAAGGTTTCCCTAATGTCTTCAATTTACTCATTATACATTTCCATTTGGGCTTGGAGGCTGGTTATGGGGTCTACGGCTCCACCACCACCTGGTGGGATTTGAGGGGGGCGGTTTCCTCCCTCGAGATTTGGGGGTAGGCGTGCAGCCATATTTGTGGAGGAGGATGACGAATCAATTTTTATTCTTCTAGAATTATCAGACAATTCAAACAATTCAGGGTTTTGTGACCTCCTCCCAAACATGCACTACCGCAGGAAGAATTGGGGAGATAAGAAGAGAAAAGGGAATGAGAGAAATGACGTCGTAAAGGTACACTTGATGACAAATCAAAGCAATCAATTTCCTAACCTCTACAATGTGCCCTTAGACCTAAAGATCTAAGTTACCTACTATCGTAACCTCGCAAACCAAATGAGAGCACCGCGGAACTACTGGGCCAGATTGAAAGGCCATTTGCCCTAGTCTTAGACACTCGATAGCATGGAAGAACCCAAACCAGCAAGTAGGAGCTACACGTAGGTAGTTAGACCTCCAATCCTTAATAGGGGTCAAGTTGCTACCAGTTTTAATTTAGAGGCTTACGATCAAGTGCTTCAGGAATGTGAAGGGTGTTGTATACGGGTAATGCCCAAGTGCGTTGATTTTAAGAGTGTGTAAACCAAGCATGCACTAGGGAAATCTTCTCGAATTGGAGTTTTAGTTGGTGAATGGCTTTTAGAGTTTCAGCTTTAAGTAGTATGGATTTTAGGATTCCACTGAGTTACCAATTCAACCAATCTCCGAGTTTTGAGAAAATAGAAGTTCTTTTATGCCCAACAAACCCTTCTTCAATGTGAATTAGTTAATGCACGCTAAAAATGCAATGGGCCTCCCTAGATGGAAATTTCTATGTGTGGATGCAGGAGTCAATTTTAAGTCAATGTGAAAGGGAGTCAAAGCACTTCAATTCAAGTACTCCCAATCACCAAAATGATGCTCCACATAAGGCTCAACCACAATATGATGTAAAAAAAATTAGAATGTTGGGGTTGAAATATTCGGGATCAAATCTAAGGCACTTGAAAGGTCATGGTGGGGTTGGAAGCAACTCAATTCCAAGTCTCCCCACCAAAAAATGTGATCCCAAAATGTGAACAAATGAGGCAAGGAGGGATGGCAATCAATCAATTTTAACTTGCCTCAAAGAAAACCTCACACAATGAAGAATCCAAGAATCAAGATTCTTGGATTTTCGCTATGCGAAGTTTTGCGGGAAATCAAGGGGTAGTGGGGGTGATAGAAAACAGTCAACAAGTGGTTTTTAATCCACATGCCCCAAGGAATTCCCAAGAAGTGTTTTTATGCTTTTTTTTTCTTTTTTATTTTCTTAGGTGACAAGTTAACCTAATTTACTACGAAAGAGACACCTACCTCTTAAGCAACGTGGGAGAAGCTCCAATGCGGTGCCAGCGACTTCACGCCCTCGCTCCCACCTTGGATTTACCCACATTTTTGACTTCCTCTGCTTGTCAACTCCTTGCAACCAATTTACCAGCACACAAGAAAACAAAACACCTGTGAAGAGAAGGGTGTGAGAAGAGAAAATCAAAGGAATGAGAGTATAAAACTTACCTCAATTTGTGCCTCCCCAGCAACGGTGCCAGAAAAGAATGGCGAGGCTCGAATAGGTTGTGCTAATATGGTGAAATTATTGTTGAACTTATTATAGTGGGTTAACCTAAATCGACCTTAACCAGCTTCACAAAATTTATAACCTGGCCTACTTGATTTTATCTTGGTTGCTTTTAGGCCCAAGGTCGATCTTAGGGAGGCAAGAATTAAAGGTCAAGGAGTTTTCTATGTCATTCCTAAAACGTATCTCTTCCTTGGGTTTATTATGTTTTTGGTTTTTTCTATTTAATATTTTTTTTATTTTTGATAATGTTATCCTTGAGGTACACCCTCAAAATCAAATCCTTGGCCTTGAACCAAATGGTTCTTGGCTTATAGCCAACTTGGGGTTTCCAAGAGTTCGTCCTGTTATTTGCAAGACCGAGTACCTGTAAGACAAGAATTATCTTTTCTCTTTTACTCTTTTCTTTTATCTTTTTAATAGCAAGATATAAAGATAACTGAAAATAAGAGAGGTTTCTATAAAAGAAAGGAATACTTAGCTTAATATATGTATAGATAAATAGCAGATACAATATATATATATGTATATATAGGGGTGGAGATGGAAGTGGAAATGGAGTGTAGCACAGTGTCAAGTTGGTCCACGTCTAGTAAGACGCAACCAACAAGACGGAGTGACGAGTGCAGTGTGTGTGGATGTGTGGGAGTGTGTGTGGAAGTGCTTGCTTTGCACGGATATCGAGGAATATCAACAACTGTTGCAGATATTCCCACGATATGATGCCCGGTGGAGTGACTAGTGCACGGCAGTATGGGTGGTGAAGTGTATATATGGATACGGGTAGGTGGATGTATATGTAAACATATATATATATATATTTATATATATATATGTATGTATATATTTATAACTATATATATGTAGTTGTATATGTATATAGATATGTATATGTATATATGTATATATATGTATTTGTATATATATATATATATATAGGTATGTATGTATATACATAAATATATATTTATGTATATATGTGAGTGGATATATATATATATATATGTGTGTAGGTGTGAGTGTATAAGGGTGTGTGTGAGTGTGTACAAGTGTGAGTGAGAGAGTATGAGTGTGTGTGTACAAGTGGGGTGTGTGCATGTACAGGCTGAGGAGGGGGAGTGTAGCAGATAAGTTGTCTGCTGCGCAGCCCCGTCGTCTGATGCATGAGGAGGTGCGGGCGAAGGAGGAAGAGCGCGCACGGTGCATTGGAGGGAGCACCTGCACTTTCTTCGTGTGCGGGCGAGTGCAGGTGAGTGTAGCACAGTGCGTAGCACTGCGGATGGGTACGGGTGTGGATGCTGGAGACCGGCTGGAGCAGGTAGCACGGAGGAGAGAGAGCGCCAAAGACACTGGCTAACTGAGAGGTGAGCCAGTGGCTACAGTGTCCCGCAGACCACGCGCTACAGTGCGCTACAGTGCACGCGTGGTCTAGCAACCGGTAGCGGCCAGTTTCGCATGCTGGGCACGTTGTGGAGCGCCTATGCACACGGGAAGAAGCTGCGCAGGGCCTGTAGCCACGTACGCGGTGGCCGACAGTTGCTGCAGGCTGACGTGCATGCTGCTAGAACTTCTGAGCTTGAAGCTCTGGCAATGGAGGAGAAGACGAATGGTGTTCAAAGTGGAAGGTGAATCCATCTCACCCACCTACTCACAAAAGAGCTAGGCGGTGGTGGAACTCATAGTGGTGGTTGTGGGACCTCTGTGGGTTTTCTCCAGCCCACAGTATGTCTCTTCTCAGCGAGAAGAGATACTGTGTATGGAGAGGGAGAGGGGAGGTGGTTGGCCCAAGGTAAACGATGAAGCTGGAAGTGTCTGAAAGTGTGTGAAAAAGGGCCACCTCACACAAGGGAGAGGGCAAGGCATTTTAAAGAGGAGAAGGCAGCCACCGCCATACTGCTGGCAGTGCACAACCATGCATGCTGGCAGGAGGAGAGGCACGAAGAGGCGCACATGCCCCATGCCCTGTGGCCACACGAGAAGAAAAATTCAAAATAAATAAAAAAATTGAAAAATGATGAAATTGCAATGCCGCACTTAATGAAGATGTTAATTAATGGTAGTCGAATGGATGGCCAATTATTTACACTCTCCTCCCCTCTTTAAAAATGCATGCAGGCATCTACTTACAAATGCAACTACAGCTACATAAGATGCAATGGTAGTGCTAGGAAATAACATAAGATGGCATATTTAATGGTGTATTTTTGGTGTGCAAACAGACTTTGATAGGGCCTTAATCATTTTGGTGGCTTCCATCAACTTGATTCCCACTAAGATCTATGAGATGATTGGATTAAGGGACCTTGAACCTACTGAAATACAAATCCATTTGTTCGACCAATCCACAAGATGTTTACATGGGATTTTAAGGGATGCAATTGTTTTAATTAATAAGATTTACATTCCTAAGGATTTGAAATGGGCCCCAATTATTCTCGGAAGACCAATTTAAGCAATAGCAGAGGCCCTACTTAACTGTAAAAATGAGAATATGCTAATAGCCTTTGGGGATGAAAAGATGCAATTACAACTTTTTAAGGCTATTAAAGACTAATGAATGTTGTGGGCTGATTAAAGTACTCAAGTAGGCTGAGGTTCTGATTGAAAGTGCCTCTTGAAAGTCTCAGAATTCAAGGAACATACAAATGAATCTAAATACGAGGCATTTCATTTTTAGGATCAAACTCCTGATAACTTTGAAATGGAAAGCTTTATATTTGATCTTGAAATCAAATTTGAGGAAAATAAGTATTGATGAGAACCTCATTATGAGCCCTAACTAGCTCATTTTGACCGAAGAAAGAGAATAAAAGCTCCCACATAACCTGGAGAAGGGCCAAATTCAAGGAATAACTATTCTGAGAAGAAAACATGAAATAAAGGGTAAAAGTGTAATTTTACCATTGCAGTACATCAATGGGATTTCTCAAAGGCTAAACATAGGTCAAATGGTCTTAATAAGATAAAAGGTGAGTTGGTTCAGTCAGAAATGGGTTCATATGCAATCTAAGAATTAAATGGCATCTAGTAACCCTAAAACAAACTCACTTAATTCAACAAGGTTCTGGTCATGATAAAAATCAATTAAACCCTCTAAAATTCATGTAAAAATCTTCATGGACAACACACTTCTTGTTTTAAGTCCAAAGAGAACTTTTGTGAAAAGAAAGAAGGATTGGAAATAGAACCAAATTTGGGTTTCAACAATAGGGTTTTGGAGTGCTGGTCACACTTGCTTACATAGAAAGAAACAAACCCTCCCACATCAGTGTGCTACCCAAGCCCTTGACAGAAAAGATTTAAGCAAGACAAACCCTAAAATTGAGCTCTACAATCACTTGAATCTTAAAACTAAGGACCTAATAAACTGGGAGTCAAATCAAGGCGATTTCTAGGTCTTGACCTAGAATCATTCTGCCATCTTCAGGACAGGTCAGCTGAAGTTGACCCCTTAGATCAACCAACCTCCAAATTAGGTCGCTAAACCAAAACATCTAAAAGTTCAAGTGAAAACCCTAAAGCACCTCTGATCTTAAAACTGGTAGACTTAAGAGGTCAAGGTCCCCATTCTGGTCTACCTGGAATCTCAGTGACAAGAGATGTCAGGTGGGGGAAACCCTGTAACCCGTGGGGATGCTCTACCGTGTAGGGGTCTTTGCGAGACTCTCACTCTCTGGCTACACAGGTAATTCTCAGGTGGATGACTTTCTAATCCAGGGGTATCATCCGCCCCGAACCTCCATAGTCATCTAAATGTCTTTTGGTGCCTCGATTGGGTCAGAAACACCTCCAGTCCCTCATCTTTTCTCTTTAAAGCACACACATACATTTTCAGTGGGACTCTTTATTCAGATTTAATTGCCTCACAACTTGATTCTACATCAAAATTCTAATTCCACATCTGGATTCCACCATTTGATCCAAACATGCAGCCAAACTGCATAGGACTACTTTTCAAAAAACCTGAATCACAGAGACCCATGAGAGATAGGATGGTTGAGGATGCCCTTGAATTCTATGAAATTGAATATTAACCCTCAACACCAATAGAAAACATTCAGGTTGATGTCCCAACAACCACAATCTTCATCATAACTGTGCCCAAATTCTATTGACAGAAGCCACCAACATATCAACTCGAGATATTCTCATAACAGGATACATTGAGATAGAAAAATTACACAATTTTGAGTACATCCAATGCATTACAAATCCTGTACTTTGGGAACAACACCAAGATGATCTTGAAAAAGGGGAAGAGATAATGAGATTATTAAAACAAATTATCAACCAGAAATACCCGTATATGCCACAAACTGAGGATGAACCATCTTGGGGTAGTATTGAGGATCAATCCAATTTCCCAGATCTCGGGTTTGAGGCACAAAGTGGTTGTGAGGTCCCAACCCAGATAGAATACAACATGCCTGATATTGAATTAGGTTGGGAAATTGTAGGAGAACACAATGTTGAGCCAACACTAAACAATGGATCACCAAGCTTAGAATGCCAAAACTCCTACAATGATGAGAGTAGAACTGAACCTCTCGAGGGTCTAAATCCCACCACTTATTTTGATAAGGTGACCCTTGAAGTTAATTCAGACCTAGATCCTAGTGATTTAACCCACAACCTAAACCTAGAGTCAGGATCTGAAACGTCTTAGGAAGATTACGAGGCCCCGTATGAAGATCAAATTTTCAATGAAGAGTATGATACTGGGCCTCTGTTTGATGAATATCCCACTCCAACATCCTCAGAGAATCAGATCAATTTTTCAAAAGTCACGCAAATCTACAATACAAAAATCGAGGAGTTACACGAGTGGGATTTTAATTGGGTCCTTCCTACGAGCCTAGCACTTGAGCCTAGACCAAATACGAACACCTTCTTAAGCTCAGAATTCACATATAGGCTAGACCCAAGTCAGGCTACTGAATCTACATCATGTGATTTATTCTATGGTGGAACTCATGATCTCAAATCCCATTCAGAATATGATTTTCGCAATATCTCCGATGATTTTGAATTCAACCATGACTTCAGAGACAATCTGCTTCCTGAATACAACAAAACAATATACGACCTCAGCTCACATGATTCAGTCTATGGTCGGGCATGTTTCGCATGTTTTTTTTTTGAGAAAGAAAGGAATGCTATCGAGTCACCGATAGCAAACCAAGAGAGCCTCTATTAATAAAAAATAAACACAATTACATATTTGAACCCCATTGCTGTATGAGACTCCAGCAACAATTTACAATCTTATCCACAATCACTGGGGTCTCCTGAAAAACACACTCTTTCCTAGCCCTCCATACAAACCATAACACAGCCACCGTAGGTAAATATGGCTTATTCCTATCCACAAGATAACGCCACAGATTCTCTCATGTGGGAAGGGAATCATTACAGACTCTCCTCCAGATATAATAAGCAATCACACACGAAGAAAAAATATGAGTGCTAGAATCATTATGCATCCCACATAGGTGGAAAAACTAAGTGGGAGTTCCCATTCTCCTGTGCCTCAGATCTCCAGTAATCAGACCGTCCCTTCTACAAAGCCACAAAAAAATTTGTACCTTCAGTGGTATTTTTAATTTCTATAACTTTTTCCCTACCTCATCAAGTTCCGCCATCCTGGAAGAATTAATCAACTTGTCATAGGCAGCCATAGAAGAAAACTTACCCTCCTATTTGTATGTGTCATACTCATGAGGCATGGGTTTGAAGGCAGCAAGTTCTTGCATGAGGCGTTCATTCTCTGCTCGTGTTCTTGTTTCATGATTATTCCACATAGCATTATTAAACCACCATTGCTCAGACTCCACATCCCAATAATTAGACACCACAGCATTTTTATCCGAAGCCGCTGCATAAGCAAGGGGGAACCTGTCTTTAATCATCCCCCTAGGTACCCAATTCTCCAACCAGAATTTGAAGCTTTTGCCATCACCTAATACGGATTTGAACAAACTCAAATTATCCCTTAGGGCACGCACCATCAAAGACCAAAAAGGAGATGGTTTATGGGGGTTTAGGCGATTCTTCTCATCATTGGCAGCCCCATAGCTATCCTAAACTATTTCTGTCCACATTTTTTTCCCCCTTATAGTAGTCGAACATCCCACTTCAACAGCAAAGCATCATTAAATTCCTTGAGGGATCTAACACCCATGCCATGAATCTTTTTTGGCTTACAGATTGAATCCCATTTCAAAGGTTGAAGAAAAGCCCCTTGGTGAGAGGCCCCTTTCCAGAAGAATCTTTTGCGCATCAAATCAAGTTTTTTCCAAATTGACTTCTGGACTTTGAGAACAGAGAAGAAGAAAACTGGAATTGATGTAATGATAGAATTCAGTAATATATACCTCCCCCCTTTTGATAGATATCGACTACTCCAACCCTCTAATTTCGTAGCCACCTTTTCATATAGGAAGGACCAATCTGCTTTCCTCATTTTAGTGCATTTCATAGGAAAACCCAGATATTTGATAGGCAATGAGACCACAAGTGTACCCAAAGTGGTAGTGATGTCATTCCGGATCATTCCATTCATCCCAAAACAGACTAGGGAGGATTTGTTTCCATTAAGTCTAAGACCATAAATCTCACCAAAACTCTTAACCATATGAAAAAGCACTTGCACTTCCCTCTTCCCCCCTTCCACAAAAAAAATAGTGTCATCTACATATTGGAGGATGGGAGCTAAAGCCCTATTATTAGACATTCAATACCCCCTTATAAATCCATCTGCTGCCAGTTTGCAAGCATATCTCGCCAATGTATCCACTGGAAGATTAAAATTCAGAGGGGCAAGTGGACATCCTTCCCTAACTCCACATTGGGGCTGAATCCAAGTTCGGCATGGTTTCCCATTTACCAATGAGGAAAAGGAGGCTATCGTGATGCATCTCTTCACCCACTGTATCAACTGAGGTGGAAATTTCCTTCTTTTAAGGATTTCCCACAGATACGACCAGGAGACTGAATCATAAGCCTTGGAGAAATCTACTTTCCATAAAATGGCCTTGGTCTTTCTCCTGTGCCATCCTATTACCATCTCCTGCGCCATAATGGACTTTTGTAGCAATCTCCTAGGAAGAAAGGTAGATTGGACCAGCATTATCAAGTCCTTCAAAGCCTCTCGCAATCTATTGGCTATATTCTTACTAATAATAAGGTAAATAGAATTAGATAGTGCAATGGGTCTATAATCAGAAAACTTCCCCACACTTGATTTTTTAGGAAGCAGGAACAGATAGGATTTATTCAACATCTCAAAACCAGAGTTGCCTAGTTCAAATTCATGAATAACCTTCAATACATCAACTTTGACAACACTCCACAGTTCTCTGTGAAAGAAAACCTGAATCCCATCCGGACCAGGGGCCCCTTCATTGTTTAAGTTTTTAATTGCTTTTAATACTTCTTATTTAAATATAGGAGTAACTAACATGTCTCTCTTATCACAACTGACACTAGGGAAGTCCACCGATGCCATCCTCCAAGAGCCCCTTGGTGCAACCTTGGTCAATTCCTTAAAATATTTACCTGCTTCAGTTCTAACTTCACTAACAGAAGTAACCGTTCTCTCTTCTACTTTAACTGATGAGATAAGATTGAATCTCCTCCTAGCACTGGCCGCGAGATGAAAAAACTTCATGTTTGCATCACCCTCTTTGAGCCATAGTTGTCTAGATCTTTCACGCTAGTGCATTTCTCTTTTTAGATCCTCCTCCCCCACTATAAATTGCATCTGCTGTCTTTGTTGCTGCCCCTGGGGGTTCAAAGACTGCCTGCACTCCTTCAGATCCAATTCTCTGATCACTACCAGAGCCTCCCTCCTCCTCTGTTCTTTGATCAATGCCACTACCTATCCATATTCTTTGAACATGTCACGCAAGCCTGTCAGCTTTGCATCCAGCTACTGTGTGCCAGACCCCTACACTGCCTTGTTCTACCACCACTGAGACACCATTTGCACAAACCCCTCCTCCCTAAACCAAGATCTCTTGAGTTTGAAATAGGATCCAATGTCAGAATTCATCCCACTGTCCCATACAAGCAGAGTGTTATCATAGAAAGGCCTATCAAGGCTCATAACTGCTGATAATTGATGCCTCTCCAATAAGCTAGGACTGCCAAAAAACCTGTCCAACTTAGAAGTCTGTCCACTACCATTTCTCAAAGTGAACTCCACTTCACTAATAGGGTATTCTGTCACTCCCAGATTCTACACAACCATTTGAAAGCCTGCAATTGAACTGTCCAACCTCCCACCAGGACTGTCATCACTTGAGAGATCACAATTAAAGTCACCCCCTAAAAGCCAAGGGACCTCCTTCACTCTTTGATGCATTGCAGAGAGTTCCTCCCAAAGACCAGAACTGTTTGCAGCCACACAAGGGCCATAAATGCATGACACATACCATTCCATATCTCCTTGGGGAGATTGGCATCTGCAAGTAAGCATGTGTCTATCGCAAATGACTTCAATTACCAAAAGGCAAGACTTTCTCCACCAAAAAGCCATTCCACCAGACCTTCCAAATGCACCCTTTACCACAACATCAGTGCATCCAAATTGCTTAAAGCAATCCCATTCCTGACCATTCTCCATCTCCACATGTTTCTCTTGGATGAGAGCACAATCAATCTCCCACTCAGAGAGATATCTACACAAGGAAGTCCTTCTCATCTTATTGTCCAACCGACGCACATTACAATTCAACACTCTCATTCCTTGCCAGATTTCTCCCCTTGAGCCACACAGCCCACAAACTCAACCATGATTGAGTTTGCAATAGTCTGCTCCGCAATAGGGGTCAAGTTCTCCTTCCATCTCCTTCTAAGCATATAAGGGCATCTACCCACACCTTTTTTCTGATTGGATCTGCTACCATATTTCAGATCAGCAGGAACTGAGAACTGCACCTGATTCACCTCGTTGAGAGCTCTGCTGTCATTTCTGAGTACCAGTTCCATTCCTGTCATACCCTCCACTTTGCTGCTAAGGGCCTCTGATTCTATCTCAGAAATATCAGCAACCTCCATATAACCATCCTCTTTGGCTACCAAGACTTGGCTGCAACCTCCTACTGCATTAACCAATTCCATGTGCATCAGGTCCTCCTCTGCATAGTCCAGGTGGCAGTCCTTCCTCTTTTTGGACTCAGGAGCTTCATCTGGTGAAATGCGGCTGACCCTTTCATCCTGTTTCCTCTCCTCAGTGTTGGCTCCAAACGTCTTAACCTACCCTTGTTCAAACTACCTGGGCACCTGTCCAACCACTGTTAGATGAGTAAGCCATGAGGAGGCCCCACATCTGATCGTAACCCTGTCGAGAATTGAGCCAGCATTGAAGACATCAGCCTCAATTCTAAGAGATCGGATGTCCCCTTCTCCAATCAAGACTTCAGATAATTCACAGATGGAAGCAAAGCCTGCGACCATCTTAGTAACAACTCCCTCAGATCTCAAGTGCAATGGCAGTCCACTAATCTCAAGAAGAACCCTCCTAGAACCCACTTTGTGAGGAGGCTGATCAGGGAGAGCCCCATCAAAGGGGGACACCATTCTCCAGATCACATTAATCTCTTCGAACAAGCTCAAACGAAATCTCAGTTGCTCAACATCCATCATGCCCAAACCATATACCAGAAAATGAGATTGGGATAGCATAGCCACCTTCTAGCCCACAAACAAAAGATTTAGGGAACATATCAGATCTTGAAGGCTTTCTATCGATGGCTTGCTAGCCAAAATCTCACCAATCAGAGTGCCCCTCAGCATGATCTTTGCAAAAGAGATCTCTTCAGATATCGGGATCTCCACTTCAATTGAAAGCCTACCAAATGCCGGCGGCAGTGGCAGTCGGGCCTCTTTCTTCACAACCTAGCCAGGGCAGGAGAATGCCATCTTTGTATGCAGCAGCTTCCTCCTAGGGCAAGAATCGCATTTGTGCCCTTCACCCCTGCACACCAAGCAAATCAAAGGGTTTCTACAAATCGTCGCCAAGTGCCCCCTTTGTCGACATATGAAACACAAGACATCACCATTCATTCTCCTCCATGGCCTTCTTGGATAGCTTTCAGTCGTCCTACCAGCCCTCTCCTACCAGACCCTCTCCCTTCTCCTCCATTTCCTCGACCTCCACGTCTTCCACTCACCCGCTTCTTCAGCCCTAGATGGCTCTATAACATCGCTGCCCGCCGCTCGATGCTGACCGCTCTCTCTTCCTCTCTATCTCATGGTCCCACAAAGAATTTTTCTTCTTCAAAAAAAAAAGGAGGCGGAGACCCCACCCCCTCTGGGGCCGCCAAATTTCTCACTTGCCACGGAGCACCTCCATGATTTTAGCTACGGCCACTCTCTAGCGTCGAGTCGAGACAGGGACAACATCAGCGATGTGTCCCCCCATTAGGACACTATGCGTGATTGGGCATACAGTGGGGGATCGAACCTGCGTACCCCACACAGTGAGTGCCTTATAAGGAGTGGGTGTGTTTCGCATGTTAGAAATCGAGGTTACAAGGAACCCGTCGTCGTAGTTGCAAAACACGTCGATTAAATAAAATTTATACCAAAACTCCAAGGGAGTCTGGGGCCGAAAATAGGGAGGTGACGTTTACTTTATTGAAAACTATGTTCGTTTCATTTCTTTTTGGTATTTTAGGGTTTTGTCATTTTTTTGTATTTTTAAAATAAAAGAAAATAAGCAAACGTATCATAAGATAGAATGTGGAACAAGTATGATATATATTACTTCCAATGTCAATTACAAGAAACTATGAAAGCATAAAGAGAGAGGGAGGTGAGAGGAAATCTCCTGAATCGGCTGTTTGGCGAGATGATAGCGCCTAGCGGAGCTCGAACAAAGGAGGTGAGGAGCGGGACGATGGAGGTGAGATGCGGGAGGACGTCAGGTTGAGGAAAGCTTTGGTGTAGCTCTGGAATGGAGGTGAGAATACAAAGTTGATCTGCTACTGGAATGGAGGTGGGAGGATGGCTCCAAGGTGACCTATGAAGGGAGATAGGAAGTTGGAGGAGTATTTGGTGTGGTAGAGGTTCGCTACACTAATAGGCACCTTGGGAGCTTGAGAACAAGCTCTAATGGAGCATTGGTAGCCTTGCTAGAGCTTGGGAGTAGGTGGGAGTAGAGTAGGTAGAGATGGCTTGGAAGGGAGGGGGTGTAGGTCCTTTTATAGTGGATGAGAAGAGGCTAAAAATGGATAAAGGACCTTTAGCGATCTCCAGACCGTCGCTGGAAATGTTGCTATAGACAACTCACCTCCACTCACACCCTTAGCTAGCTCTGATAGCTTGCAATGATATAGAGACAGCTGTAAGCGTCGTTGTAGGTTAGCCCAGCTATCGCTGATGGCTAGATCCAACCGCCCTTACTCCTGCCCTAAATTGCAATTGGAGGGGCTGCGGGGATTCAAACCCGCACCCTCCCTTTGCAAACCGGTGCTCCAACCATTGCACTAGACCTTCCTTTGTGTCGTGAGGAGTGGCTTGGTGCAACTGCTTCCTGGTAGTTGGATCTTGATCCAATGGCTAGGATTGAAGGGCACGGATGAAGGAGTTGAGCGTGCTGCTGGCTGGTGTTGGGCGGCCTGGATGGTGCCACGTGCTACCATCTGGGCCGTCCATCTTCTTCTTGTAGAGGGTGCCATGGTGCTTAGATCGAGATGATTCCTGCGATGCCGAATTACGATTGTTGCTTCGGATCCATCCGTACAGTCGAATTTTCCATCCGAAACCCATATGGATGTCGCATTGACCCCTGGCTATATGAAACGGAGGAATTAATATACAAAACATACAACTATCCTAAATGCCATGCAATGGATGTTATGCAATATTTATAACATAATATGCAATGCTAAGCCTAGGAACTATCAAAAAATAAGCAATTTATCATGAATTTATGTGTGTTCATCATAACATCAATTCTTACTTTTTGCTAGTCCCTAGCAAAATTAACCTAAATGATATGTATAAAAGTAGAATTAGGGTTCGAGTAATTAGGCAAAATTCATTGAATGCTTTAGAAAATCTCAACCCCAAAACCTAATTACAAAAACTCAACAGTGCTCGGGTGCCTGCCAGAATGTAAACCATCCATGTCCTCGCCTTATTTGAGAAGATAAAAAAAGATTTTTTTTGTATTTTCTTCTTTTCCAATTTTTTTTGTACTTTTGAAGTTTGAGAGTTATGGGACAACTTTTTACGGCTACCCGATCTACCCAAGACTCGAAAAGGACTCTAAGTGCTAAGCATCTTGTGAAAAATAGTGAAAGACTCACTAGACGACCGTTAAAATGGACTCCGGATTTCTACGACCCAAGGTGACCTTGCCTAAAGGTTTATCTTTACGATCAGTATCTTTCTCCCTACTTTCTTTTATATGGGGTCAACACAACGGCAAACCCAATGTATATCTCCCCAGTTTATTCTACTTCCCCACTTCTTCCCTAGGTGTTTTGGGAATTATTGTGCATTTTTTTTTGTTGTGAGCTGGGTTCTGGACAATAGGCTGACGAGTTGTTACCACCAACAACTTGCCAGCCATACTCATGCAGTGAAGTGTGGTTTTATTTGTTCTTTTTATTTTTTTTTTTCTTTCTCTATTTTTTTTTACGTAGGTGACTTTCCTGATCTAAGATTTACCAAAAGGCAGTACAATAAAAATGATCTTGTGGCTGGGCTCTGGACAATCGGCTGATGAGCTGTTACCACCAACAACTTGCCAACCATACCACCCAAGTCGGTCCATTAGCTGCCGAATTTCCATAAAAACCACCGGAAAGTGAGTCAGTGCAAAAAAAAGTGTGTAGATGCTTAGGCTTAAAGTCTCCCAAATTAGAGGGCAGGTTGATAAGTCGCATACTTATCATCCCAAATTATTTACCAAATTAAAATAAATTTTAATTGGAAGGCTTGAGACTAAATCCACATTCGAGTGGACACCCAGGCTAATTAAGCCCGAAGACCTGAAGAGTCTAAGTATTCAGGTCTCAAAAAATCAATTCCTAAAGTTTACAACTCCTAAAGCCTAAGTTCTTGTCTCCTAATTTTATTTTTTTTATCTTTTTTTTTAACAAGAATCAAATAACAGGAAATCACTGTTACAACTGACAAAATGATTATAAAATATGTCCACCCCTATGCTTATTGCAATGTCATTGTGTAAAAATGAAAGCAGGCAGGAGAGTAGAAGTGGAAGAACAGCACCTGGTTTCCATAAGACTCTGGTCAGCTTGGAACAGTCATTACATGTGCTGATTTAGTGCCTTCAGCTGGGCGATGATCAACCCACGATGATTATGGCAGGGTAAGAGCAACCTTGCCTGAGATGGGTTCAGGGAGCACATGGTCAACAAAGGGTTTCAGATGCTATCTGGTCACGCGTGTTTCATGTGTTAGAAATCGAGGTTACAAGTAACCTGTCGTCGTAGTTGCAAAACACGTCGATCAAATAAACTTTATACCGAAACTCCAAGGGAGTCCCAGGTCGAACGCAAAGAGGCGACGTTTACTTTACGTGAAAATCGCACTTGGTTTCATTTCCTTTTGGTATTTTAGGGTTTTGATATTTTTTTGCATTTTTGAAATAAAAGAAATCAAGCAAACATATCACAAGATAGAGATCTGGAACAAATCTAATATATATTACTTCTAATGTTAATTACAAGAAATTATGAAAGCATATAAAGAGAGGGAGGTGAGAGGAAATCTCCCGAATCGACTGTTTGGCGAGACGACGACGCCTGGCAGAAGCTCAGATGAAGGAGGTGAGGAGCGAGATGATGGAGATGAGATGTTGGAGGATGTCATGTTGAGGAAAGCCTCAGCGTGGCTCTGGAATGGAGGTGAGAAGACGGAGGTGATCTGCTACCGGAATGGGGGTGGGACGATAGCTCCAAGGTGACCTTTGAAGGGAGATGGGAAGTTGGAGGAGTATTTAGTGGGGCAGAGGTTCGCTACACTAATAGGCACCTTGGGAGCTTGAGAACAAGCTTTAGTGGAGCGTTGGTAGGCTTGTTAGAGCTTAGGAGTAGGTGGGAGTAGAGTAGGTATAGATGGCTTGGAAGGGAGGTGGTGTAGGTGCTTTTATAGTGGTAGAGAAGAGGCAAAAATCGGTATGGGACCATTAGTGACATCCAGACCTTCATTGGAAACATCGCTGTAGGCAGCTCATGCCCGCTGGTGCCCACAACTAGCTTTGCTAGCATACGATGAATTACCGACGGTAGTAAGCATCACTGTAAGTCTAGCTCATGCGTCGTTGTAGTCCACCTCACGCTGTGCTACCGCTGCTTCAGCTTTACCGCGCGCGTGCACACCCACACACTGCCGCTACACCTGCTCGCCGGCACGGGCACCCACGCTGCTGCACACATGCAGTGCTGGCGGCCTAGGCTGCGCCACATGGCGCAATCTGGGTCGTCCATCATCTTCTTGTTGTAGGGGCTGGAGCAGAGGTCAGATTGAGTCGATTTTCATGTTGTTAGGCTGCGATCGTCGACTTGAATCCATCCGCGCGATCGGATTTATCATTTGAAGCTCTGAATTGTGTGCCCTAGTCCCTTGGCCGTTGATCCTCCTCGGACTGCATATGGTGCTACGGAACTCCGATCGAGGCGATTACAGAGGCAATGGACTCTGATCGTCATCTTGATCAGATCCGTACAGTCAGATCATCAATCCGAGGCTCCGAAATAAATATCCTTCTCTCCTAACCACAAAAAGGATGCAATTATCCTAAATTATATACAACTACTTTAAATACAGAATGATGCATGCTATGCAATATTTATAACATGAAATGCAAATCTAAGCCTAGGAACATGCATGAATAGGCATTTTACCCTTAATAAATGTGTTTACATCATACCTCCATGCCTATCTTTTGCTAGTCCCTAGCAAAATTAAACTATATGCTATGTATAAAGTCAGAATTATGATTAGATCGCTTAAGCCTAAGTCATTTATTAACAATAGAAAATTTCAACAAAGGTCCTAGACTACGAAAACTCAATACTACCCGGGTGTCTTCCAGAATGCAAACCACCCAAGTTCTCACCTTATTTGAGGAGGGAAGATATATATATTTTTTATTTTTCTTCTTTTCTAATTTTTTTTGTATTTTTGGAGTTTGAGAGTTTCGGGATAACATTTTACGGCTACCCAACCAGCACTCGAAAAGGACTCTAAGTACTAAGTATCTTTGTGAAAAAGTGATAGACTCACAAAATAGCCGTTAAGATAGACTTCGGGTTTCTACGACCGTAGGTGACTGGTCGATTGTTCGCTTTAAAGTCGTTTGCAGTTTAATGTGGTGGAAAAATCGACTAATCAATATTTAAAAAGAAATCACCACTCGTAGAGGAGTAGGTCGTATCCATAGGGAGGCAATGAGTTATTAAAATTTACACCAGTTAAAAGCATTTGTTGATAGTCAGTTTGGACAAGAATCAAGCCAAAATTGCCTTCAGATTAAGGTTTAAGCAAGAAACAATGCTGAAATAGCAATTCTAAGAAACTAGAGGATATTTTCCGCAATGCAGAAATAATAAAATATGATTAAAAAGTGACAATGGAAGAAAATGTAATTTTTAATTGGCAGGATACTGTAGCAAAATAGGGGATTTTTTCCCCTTTGTCTTGCGCGACGAGGAGTGGATTGCCGGGTGCGGGAAGCTCGGAGGAAGTCCCTTGGACCGAGGGCTTCGAAGCGGTGGTGGCGGCATGTCGTGCGGCGACCGGAGGCGGCTGGACGAGCTCCGACGAAGGTGGTTGCAGCCGGTGCCGCAGCTGCCTTGGCGTGAACGCGTGCGGCCTGTTGGCGGTGAGGACTGCCACACGCTGCTGGCAGTTCTGCAGGCGCGGGAGAAGGGCACTGCAGGTGGCTTCAGTAGGATGCGCAAGCTGTTGTGCGTGGAGAGCGGGTGCTGCTGGCGGTTCTACAAGCGCAGGAGGAGGGCGCTGCAGGCTGGTGGGCGCGGTTGGAGGTTCGGCAGGCGCGGGTGCGGTTGGAGTTCTGCAGGCGCGGTTACGGTTGCAGGTGCGGGAGCGGTTGCAGTTGGAATTCTGTAGGCTGAGCGGGTGCGGGTGCGTGGTTGGAGGTGAGCGGGTGCACAGCCTCTTGGCAGAGGGTGCGGGAGCAGCTGGTGGTGAGCGAGTGGCTCTGCAGGCGCGGGAAGAGGGCGCTGCAAGCTGAGCGGGTGTGGGTACGGTTGGAGGGGGCGTGCGGGGAAGGTGGAGTGGGCAAATGTGGTTTTGCGGGTGTGGGTGGACTTCAGATGGGTACGCCTCAGGTCCTCTCCCCCATGCCTGGTTCAAACAATGTCTTCATTGAAAATAAAAAAAACTACAGGAAGATATTACCTGAGGCGGAGAATGGTAGGAGCTAAGGCTCCTCAAGAGTGACTTCGTCAACCAGATGGATGTCTAAAGTTATATACGGTTTTAACCGTTGACCATTGACGATAAAGGGAGTTGCTGAAGAGGAAGGATTTTTGATCTCCACATCTCCATGCGGAAATACTTTGGTGATTATGTAAGGCCCATCCCAACGAGATTTTAACTTCCCAGGAAAAAGCTTAAGTCTGGAATTGAAAAGCCAGACTTGTTGGTTGGGCTCAAAGGTCTTTCGAAGAATAAACTTATCATGCAAGACCTTAGTTCTTTCTTTATAAGCTTGAGAGGTGTCATAAGCATCATTCCTCAGCTCCTCAAGCTCACTTAATTCTAGAAATCGTGCCTTACCTGCCTTCTCTAAATCCATGTTAACACTTCGAATAGCCCAAAGTGCTTTATGTTCCAACTCAACAGGTAAATGGCATGCTTTTCCATACACAATCCGAAAGGGAGAAGTACCCAAAGGGGTCTTATAGGCCATTCGATAAGCCCACAAAGCATCATCGAGCCTTTGGGACCAATCTTTCCTATCAGGTCTAATGGTCTTTTCCAAAATATTTTTTATCTCCCTATTTGATACTTCAACTTGGCCACTTGTCTGAGGGTGGTAAGGGGTAGCAACCTTGTGAGTCACTCCCAAACTCTTAATTAGCCGATTGAAGTGGTGATTTCGGAAATGAGGTCCCCCATCACTTATAATAGTCTTGGGGCAGCCGAAACGGGATATGATATTAGCCTTCACAAATTTCAAAACCACAGAGTGGTCATTTATGCGCGTAGGAATGGCCTCTATCCATTTAGAGACATAATCAACTGCCACCAAGATATATTCAAAACCATGGGACGACGGGAAGGGGCCCATAAAGTCAATTCCCCACACATAAAAAATTTCAACAGGTTGAATAGGATGTTGAGGCATTTCATTCTTCTTCCCAATCGTTCTAGTCCATTGACATCTAATACAGGCCTTAACAAAATTATGAGAATCCTTAAATAAGGAAGGCCACCAAAAACCAAACTGGAGAACCTTAAAAGTAGTTTTCTTAGCACCAAAGTGTCCTCCACAATGAAGTTCATGGCAAAAACTAAGCACACTTTGTTGTTCCTCTTTAGGTACACAACGTCTCAATACTTGGCCTTGTCCAATTCTAAATAATTCTGGCTCTTCCGAATGAAAATATCTTGCTTGAGAAATGAATCTCTTTCTTTTCTGGTCATCCCAAGAGCCAGGAGTTTTCCCAGTGACCAAGTAATTTACAGTGTCCGCATACCAAGGTAAAGTTGTTGTTACCGCCATCAGAGTTTCATCGGGAAATGTCTCGTGAATGTCTTCAAAAATAGTCATTAAGAGGAAGGCGAGACAGGTGGTCAGCCACAACATTTTCTACTTTCTTTTCACGTATTTCCAAATCAAATTCTTGAAGGAGTAAGATCCACCTAATCAGACATGGCTTAGAATCTTTCTTAGCAATGAGATGTTTCACTGCTGCATGATCAGTAAAAATAACCACCTTAAACCCAAGTAAATAAGACCTAAACTTCTCCAGAGCAAAAACTACAAGTGATTCTTTTTCAGTGACAGTGTAGTTTTGCTGAGGTTCGGTTAAAGTCTTGCTTGCATAATGCAGAGCATGAGGTATTCCCTCAACCCTTTGTCCAAGGACTGCTCCCACTGCATAATCCGAAGCATCACACATAAGCTCAAATTGGAGTGTCCAATCAGGAGCTTGGAGAACAGGTGCAAAGATCAAGGCATCCTTTAGAGTTTGAAAGGCCTCGGCACACTTTGAATCAAAACTAAAGGAAGATTCCTTCGCCAACAAGTCACAAAGTGGCCTAGAAATCTTACTAAAATTTTTAATAAAGCGCCTGTAAAAGCCAGCATGGCCCAGAAAGGATCTAATCTGTTTGACATTCATAGGCAATGGAAGTTTGGAAATAGAATCAATCTTCGCTTTATCTACTTCCAAACCTTGCTCGGATACAACATGCCCAAGTACAATTCCTTTCTGTACCATGAAGTGACTTTTCTCCCAACTGAGGACTAAACCAGTCTCCTTACATCGTTTCAACACATTCTCCAGGTGCAGGAGACACTGGTCGAAAGACGAGCCATAAATAGAGAAGTCATCCATAAATACTTCGACACACTCGTCAATCATGTCCGAAAAGATAGACATCATACACCGCTGGAAAGTTGCAGGGGCATTACATAATCCAAACGGCATACGCGTGAATGCAAAAGTACCGTAAGGACTCGTGAATGTCGTCTTTTCCTGGTCATCAGGAAAGACTACCACTTGATTGTACCCAGAATATCCATCAAGAAAGCAATAATACTTATTCCCTGCCAATTTTTCAAGAATTTGATCAATAAAAGGCAAAGGCAAATGATCCTTCTGGGTAGCGGTGTTCAGCTTGCGGTAATCAATATAGACCCCCGATCCAGTTGAGGGTCTAGTGACAACTTGTTCACCTTGGTCGTTGAGTTCCACAGTAAAGCCTGCCTTCTTTGGCACCACATGAATGGGACTGACCCATTTACTATTAGCAATGGGATATATGATCCTAGCGTCCAACCACTTCAGGATCTCCTTTTTTACAACCTCCCTCATATCAGGGTTCAGACGTCTCTGCATGTCCCTAAAAGGCTTGATGGAATCATCAGTATAAATGTGGTGCATGCAGAGTGTAGAGTCTATACCCTTAATGTCAGCAATGCTCCAAGCAATAGCTTCCTTGTGCCTAGACAGGCATTCAATCAAGGCTCCCTCCTATGCCTCAGATAGCACAGCCGAAATGATAACAAGAAACGTATCATTGGCACCTAGGAAAACATACTTGAGAGTGTCAAGGAGGGGTTTCAACTCAAAGTTGGGGGCTTGTATGGCTGAGGGCCTCATAATAGTTGTCCCCATCTCAGGTAGCAAATCTACCTTCGGCGGAAATGATGGGGGAAGAGACTCAGCAGAAACTCCTAACAATTCCTCTAGTTCTAGTATATCCCCTTCACATTCCTCTAAGAGATGGGAATGCTCATTTAGCATGACATGCTGAAGGGGGTCATCACAAAACATTGCAGGAGTTGCCTCATCAATCAGGTTATCTATCACCTCAACTTGAGAACAAACCTCAAGTCCAACTTGTTTGTAAGCATCAAACACATTAAGCCAGATTTTCATGTTCCCAGAGCCCATTTTCAATGCCCTAGTATTGCAATTAATTGAAGCATGGGAAGTTGCAAGGAAGGGGGGGCCCAAAATGATGGAGGGTTTGGTTGGCTTGTTGGTAGGGTCAGTGTCCAAAACTAAGAAGTCAACGGGAAAGAAGAAATCCTCCACTCTTACGAGGACATCTTCCAAAATTCCTCGTGGTGTCTTAAGTGATCGATCAGCAACTTTAAGGATTACAGGGCTAGGCTTCAGATTGCCTCCCCCAAGTTGTTCATACACGTAGCTCGGAAGGATGTTCACCCTCGCACCCAGATCAAGTAGAGCCTCATCAATTTGTAAGTCACCGATAACTACAGAGAAGTATGGGGCTCCTGGGTCCTTAAGTTTTGGGGGTGTGCCATGTTGAACAATTAAGCTAACAGAATCAGGCAGGACAACTTTTGATTGGACCTGTTTTCTAGATTGCCACTTTTCCGTGCAAAGGTCCTTTAAGAAGTGGGCATAAGACGGAATCTGCCTGACAGCTTCAAGCAAAGGCAGGTTAATCTGTACTTGCTTGAAAGTTTCCATAATCTCATCCGTCTTATCTTTGGCTCCAGATGAGCCAGCAGAAGTCTGCCCAGAGGTGGATAAGCACTCTGGAAAAGGCACTCTCGATCTCTGGGTGGAAGGGTTGTCATGTTGAGTAAGGGGTGGGACGGGGGCAACTTCTTCCGGTGAGGTGATTTCAAGCGGAGAAGATTTGGGCAAATCTTCTCCGGTGGGGGTGAAAGTCGGGGTGGATGGTTTTTTAGGGGTTGAGACTATAGGAGCATCGGGTTTGGAAATTTCTTTCCCACTCCTCAGAATAGTCACCGCCTGAGCATGTTCCCTAAAGACAATCCCTTTTCCTTTAGGATTTTCCTCAGCAGCACTGGGAAACTTCCCAGTCTCCCTCTGTCTAACGACCTCAACAAGGTGTCCAATTTGTGATTTCATCTCATGTATAGCCTTGTCATGAGATTGGATGATGGCACTTTGACTTTCTTGCATAGTTTTCAACATCGCCTTCAATTCATCCATCTCAGAGGTTTTAGGTTGGGAAAAGGTCTGAGGTTGGTTCATTTAATGGTTTTGAAAGGATTGTGGTTTGTAATTCCCTAAATTTGAGACATTTCCTTGTCTCCATGAAAAGTTTGGGTGGTTCCTCCATCCCTCATTATAAGTGTTAGAGAAAGGATCATTACGAGGTCTTGGACGGAACCCTTGAGCGGCATTCAAATCTGCTTGTACAAGCTCAGGGAATTGGGAGGCCAAGTGGCAATCCACAGTGGCGTGTGTATTGCCTTGACAAATTACGCATTCGGAAGCTTGGGATGTGGAGGTGTTAGGTACGAATGAACTCGGGTTTGACATAAGCCTTTCCATGTTTTGATTCAATAATTGAATTTGATAGGCTAAATTCTAGGTGTCCCTTGCTTCATTCGCCTCCAACTTTCTTTGCATGAGAGTGGGCTTTCTATCCATGTAGGCAGAATTCAAGTGAATAGAAGTCTCACTCTAAGTATCAAATAAGTTCCAAGCTTCATCCTCAGTCTTAGATAGAAAGGTTCCTGCACAGGCACCATCCACAGTTTGCCTATGCAAATCATTAAGTCCGGTGTAGAACCTTTCAACCAGTTGCTATTTAGGCACCTGGTGATGTGGGCAAAGTCTCGGCAAATCGTTAAAGTGCTCCCACGCATCATGGAATGCTTCCCCATCCTTTTGAACAAAACTCATAATTTCCCTCCTAAAGTGATTTTTCTGCTCATGGGGAAGTACTTCTTCAAAAACTCCTTCTTCAGGGCATCCCAAGTATTTATATTATCAAGGGTGTGGTACCAATACTTGGCTTTGTCCTTTAGGGAGAAGGCAAAGAGGGTTCGCATTTGAGCGTCATCAATAACACCCTGCAGCTTCACCGTGGAACAGACCTTGGTGAATTCCTCAATATGCCTGTAAGGGTCTTCCCTAGTAGTACCATAAAAGGAGGGTAGCAAGGATATGGTACTACTTTTGATCTCATACGGATTGTCCCCTCCAGGTCTACGTAGTGCTGGGCCAGCTTGATTGGTTGGGATGAAATATTCCTTAAGGCTCCTTTGACCAGCCATTTCTACCCTTGGAAGGTCTCTTCTTAGGATTCTTTTAGGTTCAGGATCAAATACAAGTTGTCTCCTAAGAGAACGCCTACCAAGCATGCATTACAAACACAATTCAAGAGGACTTGTTTGGTCTTTACAGATTTAGGCTTTTGACTTTAGTTCAAATTGTAGGTGACAAAACAAGTTGCCTAATCAATTACGCGCCTATTGTCAACCTTCGAAATGTCTAAAAAGACCTAGTTGTAACTTAGGTATTCTTCCCTAAATCTCAAATGGTCAAATAAATCCAAAGACGGAAGATTGAGGGATGCAAGTAGGCCTAAGCCTTCCTTTGAAGCAGTGCTTTCGCGGTGCTTCTCAAATACCCCCAAAAATCCGTGACAGGGTATCCCCCTCTTTGGATTTACAAAACCTTTGATCTCAAGTTCCAAACACTTCAGAATCCAATGATAGGAGGGTTCTTGTCCTAGTCGTTTCAAGACTTAGGAGTGTATAAATGAGTGTTGTGGTGCAATAGATATAAGTGTGCATTCACCGCAAAATGATTTTGAATTTTGAATCGCACACCACGTTTTACAATCAAGTCCTTGATTTTTAGATGTCCCTCCTTTAATTAGTCCTTTTTTCGAATATATGTGACCACTTGTTAGATCGCTTCAAGACAAACTTTGTGGTCTTTGAATTAAATCCCAAATGCAATGCGTGATTAAGAATAGGATGCAAAGTAAGAGAATGCGTACCTTGCCTCCAGCGATCTACGATGCAAGAATGCATGCAATGCAGAGAAGCAAATCTAGAGGCTGCTCATACAGACCTAAATGGTTCGTCCTAAGGCAGGCAGCTCATTTTTTTTTTGTTTTTTTTTAGAACTACTTATACACAAGCAAATAAAAGTAATCAATAAACTAAAAACCTAAATCTAAAGAAAAGGGAACAAGCTCCCAAAAATTGCCCAACACGGGCCCAAAACAAAATCGAGGAACAAACCCCTCAAAATATGCCCCAGAACAAGGGTTTTAAACTAACTACAATGTAAAATTAAATCTAAAGTCTTAATTCTAGTCTAATTAAACTAGAGACTAAATAAAATGGTGTCCGTCTTGTCCTCCGCCTTCTCCTCCATTTAAAAATTGCTCATCCAATTCTCCTCTGGCGACGTCAAGGGTTGCCTTCTCACAGTGGCTGATTCTTGCACAAATTTTCTCGCACAGAAAAGAAAATAATAAATGGTCATATCAGTGTGCAATTGACAAATAATCAAAATAAAATCAGGAAAAATTATTGCGTCAGTTGCCTCCCCGGCAATGGTGCCATTTGACTGGTCGATTGTTCGCTTTAAAGTCGTTTGCAGTTTAATGTGGTGGAAAAATCGACTAATCAATATTTAAAAAGAAATAAGCACTCGCAGAGGAGCGGGTCATATCCACAGGGAGGCAAAGAGGTATTAAAATTTGCACCAGTTAAAAACGTTTGTTCGTAGTCCGTCTGGACAAGAATCAAGTGAAAATTGCCTTCAGATTAAGGTTTAAGCAAGAAACAATGCTGAAATAGCAATTCTGAGAAACTAGAGGATATTTTCCGCAATGTGGAATCAATAAAATATGATTAAAAAGTGACAATGGCAGAAAATGTAACTTTTAATTGGCAGGTTACTATAGTAAAACAGGGGATTTTTTCCCCTTTGTCTTGCGCGATGAGGAGTGGATGGCTGGGTGCGGGAAGCTCAGAGGAAGTCCCTTGGACCGAGGGCTTCGAAGCGGTGGTGGCGGCGTGTCGTGCGGTGGCTGGAGGTGGCCGGACGAGCTCCGGTGGAGGTAGCTGCAGCCGGTGCCGCATCTGCCTTGGTGTCAGCATGCACGGCCTATTGGCTATGAGGACTACCGCATACTGCTGGCGGTTCTGCAGGCACGGGAGAAGGGAGCTGCAGGTGGCTTCAGGTGGGTGTGCAAGCTGTTGCGCGTGGAGAGCGGGTGCTGCTGGTGGTTCTGCAGGCACGGGAGGAGGGCGCTGCAGGCTGGTGGGCGCGGTTGGAGGTTCGGCAGACGCTGGGTGCGGTTGCGGTTGGAGTTCTGCAGGCGCGGTTGCGGTTGCAGGTGCGGGAGTGGTTGCGGTTGGAATTCTGCAAGCTGAGTGGGTGTGGGTGCGTGGTTGGAGGTGAGCGAGTGCACAGCCTCTTGGCAAAGGGTGCAGGAGCAGCTGGAGGTGAGCGGGTGGCTCTGCAGGCGTGGGAAGAGGGCACTGTAGGCTGAGTGGGTGCGGGCACGGTTGGAGGGGGCGTGCGCGGAAGGTGGAGTGGGCAGATGTGGTTTTGCGGGTGCAGGTGGACTTCAGACGGGTACGTAGGCGGGTGGTCGCAGGTGAGCGGGTAGCTTCAGATGTCCGGGAAATTTCCTCGACGTCTTAAGTGAATGAGAAGGTGATTGTAGTGACGGTGGTTGCGGCGATGGTGGTTGGTGACGACGGCGAGGGAGATGCACGCTAAGGTGCTCACGGTAATGCGAGAGAGCTTCGGATGGTGGTGTGGCCTGTCACACCACACGCCCACGGTCGTGGAGACTCGCCGCCACAGTTGAGGCCAGCAGTATGGAATGGAAGAGAGGAAATCTCTCTACACAGTGGTAGGTCGGTGGTGCAGGCCTCCCGAGCTCGGCTGCCTCCCTCCTCCTTTTGTAGTGTCCTGCACAAATTTGAAATCAGCTGCCCGACCAGATCCAACACATCCGCTCCTCCTTGAATGGGTTCTTCACTGTGGTAGCTGGTGGCGTTGGAGCGGTAGCCAGCCGTTCCTGCAAGAAGAAGAATAAAGAAAATAATGTTAAAATATTAGGGTCATTTATATACAGTCCCTCAACTTCTATGTTAATGAAAGCAATGTACCTAATTGGTTATCTAATTAGATGAATGTCATTCTAAGCTAATTCTAAATACACTTAAAATATGAATGCAATGCATGGATTATGTAATTAAACTAAAACTATGAATTAATCTATTTACATCCTAATTTATGCTAAATAAATGTTAGAATTAACCTAATGTGCAGGCACTTAAATACTTAAATAGCCCACAACTATGGGCTAATCAGTAGGTGACCTTGCCTAAAGGTTTATCTTTACGATCGGTAGCTTTCTCCCTACTTTCTTTTATATCGGGTCAACACAAGGGTGAACCCAGTGTATATCTCCCTAGTTTATTCTACTTCGCCGCTTCTTCCCTAGGTGTTTTGGGAATTATTGCACATTTTTTTTGTTGTGAGCTAGGTTCTGGACAACCGGCCGATGAGCTGTTACCACCAACAGCTTGCCAACCATACTCGCGCAGTGAAGTATGATTTTATTTTATTTATATATTTTTTTATTTTCTTCTTTCTTTTTTTTTCTCTTTCTTCCTTTCTTTCTTTTTTTTTTTATAAGTAGGTGGCTTTCCAAATCTAAGATTTACCTAAAGGCAGTACAATGAAAATGATTTTGTTGCTGGGCACTGGACAACCGGCCGATGAGCTATTATCACCAACAACTTGCCAGCCATACCACCCAAGTCGGTCCATTAGCTACCCAATTTTCGTAAAACCACCGGAAAGTGAGTCAGTGCAAAAAAAATGTGTGTAGATGCTTAGGCTTAAAGTCCCCCCAAATCAGAGGGCGGGTTGATAAGTCGCATACTTATCATCCCGAATTATTTCCCAAATTAAAATAAATTTTAATTGGCAAGAACTCGAGACAAAATCCACATTCGAGTGGACACCCAGGCTAATTAAGCCCGAAGACCTGAAGAGTCTATATGTTTAGGTCCTATCATATCATTTCCGAAAGTTAATAACTTCCAAAAGCCTAACTTCTCTTTTCCTAGTTTCTTTCTTTTTTTTATCATTTTTCAAATTTTCAAATTTTTTTTTTAATTTTTATAAGAAACTAAAAGAAATTCTACGGAGTTAACATAATGATTTCAAGAATCGATTATCCACCTCCCCATGCCTAAATGATGCAACGTCCTCATTGTAAAAGTAAAGACATGAAAAGGGCGAGTAAACAGAATATCACCTGAGTGTCGTGAAAATCTGGTCAGCTCTACAGAGAGAAGAGTGTATACACGCACGCTAAGTTTAATGCCTTTAGCTAGGCATAACATACATACAAAGAAGACATTAAGAATTCACAAGTGCAGGTCAGAATCAAAATAAAAAGGTTGATCCTGAAACCCATCTGCAGAAGATGTCCACATACGTGGACGAGATTATGGTGCAGACCCATGCCCAAGGGTCGAGTGGTTCTTAGGTTCTGGATGAAAATCACCCAGAACGGAAGGTTGTTGTGTTTGCTGGGCCGGGCCTGCAGTTTAGTGGTATGCAACCCAAGACCAAAGTGTCGGACAATGGGTAAAGATGGTTCAATAGGTGTGGTTGTCCACTTAACATCTAGCTCAGAAAAAAAATCAGTTATTTCGAGCTTGGGTTGCAAGTGAAAGATATCATAAGGGTCCTGGTAGAAAGTAAGTTGTTTTAGGTTAATAGGTACCCTTAGATCCAAATTGAAACTTCCCTCAGAATTAGCCTCCCAAATCTTTATTTCAACAATTCTATCCTCCAACATCAAGGGCTCAGGCTTCGGGACCTCTAGCATATTATTCACCCCATATGATTCTCCCAAGTCCAGAAATCGTGGCTGAATCAAGATTGACTTGGGCACAAAGATCTCAGAAGTTAGCTCTTCGGGGTGCAGATGAGGACTGGGGTCACTAATTGAATCATCAAGATTTGGATCCTCCAAGTTAACCCCAACCGAATCCAAATCTTCAATGAACAGGCTATCAAATGGTTCATCAGATTCCTCATGCCTGTTTGTCTGACTAAAATCATTTTCCTTATGTTCAAGTGAGACTTCACCTAAAGATACTTCACCCTCAGAGTCAAAGAATTGATGATCCTCATTTATATGTCTCAAAATCATAAATCATTTCTTGATCCAAGGAGACATAATTTTCTTCGTTTCCTGACTTGGGGATCTCGGGTGAATCAATCGGTTCATCCTTAAATGGTTACTCTAGCCCATCCTGGTCATCCCAGTCTCAGAAAATGTATCTCCTCTGACAGGTGCCTAAGCAGGTTCAGACATTGGCTCTCCTGAAGGGGGTTCATCTTGAGAATCATCCTAAGATTTGACTAGTGCAACCACAAATTTCATCCTCAACCTCGACAATTTCCCAAGAAGAAACTCACCCAAGTCCCTATCCCTAACACTTTGGAGCAAATCCAATAGAGAACTATTAAGTTCATCAAACATTTTGATCATAAGCTCTAGTGCTTCAGTACATGGTGTTGGCTGAGCTTCTAAAGATTGTATAGTATTCCTAAAATTAGCCAACACCCTATCATGGATTTGGTTCACCTAAACCGATTGGTTCGGTTGAGGTTTGGGTGGGTTCAGGTTAAATCTAGGGGAGTCAAGATGTCAAGGTTCTCGGGTCCCTCCATGAAAGTAGGTCATTCTAGGTTCTTCAAAGGATGGTGGCGACCTATATTCAGTGGAATACTGGGGAGAGTAGGTGTTATAATCATGATATCCTTCCTAATTGTAGATCGAGTTGGTTTGGTCATCAAAGGATGGAGATATATAATCATTATAGCTCGAGGAAGGATAATAATCATAGTATTGTCATCCAGGGTTAGGCCCTGGATCCTGAGGTCCGGATTCATATCCCCAATCAAAGTCATCCCGACTAGTGGATGGGTAATTACAAGTCAAGTCGGGATAGTAATCATCATGGGAATAAGTGGTGGTAGGAGGATAGGATGTGAAATGTGTGTAGGGTGTGGAAGGGTACATGGTGAAGGAGGGAAATCAGAAGAGAAACGAGCCCTGCAATACAAAAATACAAGCCTATCCTTAGTTTGGGTAGCCTAAAGGTCTACAGACTCTTAGAATCCGTCCTAAGATTATAGACGATTTACTCTACTTATGTCCAGGCAATCCAACCAGCTAGAAGGAGGGATTAGGGAGAAGGTTCTTCCTTTCGCTTGCACCTTCGATTCCTAGTGTACCCCCTACCTGCAGTCGTTTGACACTACTCCCCTAGCTAGACATCAGATTGACTAGTATAAGTTGGTTAATCGTGAACAATCTCAATCTTGATCTCGATGAGCTAACCAGTCCTTAGGGTAAACGTCTAATCAATTTTAGTTAGTCTTGGGACAATGGTGCTTCAGGAATGTGATGGGCCCTTTAGATGGGTTGTGCCCTTAATGATCAATTAAAATGTGTGTGCATGCTCAACCTGGGCTTGCAAACAAGGTTATTTGATGATGTGTCTCTTAGAGTTCAACCTTGTTTAGTAGCTTTTATGGTTTAATCTTTGGTATATTCAATCAAGTTTTGGAAAACACTCCAAGTTTTGCAAGCACTCGTGATAATATATTCCTTTAGAAATCAAAGAAAAAAATGTGGAGTGCCTGGTTCAACCCTAAGAATGAACCCTAAGTGGCAAGCTACTTGATGAATTGCTTTTATCTTAAGTGGTGCGACCCAAATAGTTCAATCAATTTGCCTATTGCACCACTTAGTTAAGGCACACAGAAATTTTTGACCTATTCAGATTTCTACTCACTTATTTGTGTGTTGGATTAATTGTACTGGGTACACAGGTCAGATGCCGGTTAAGTGGTAGAATCGATGTGATCGTGTGCCTTAGGGTGAGAAGTTGTGGATGTTAAGTGTGTAGCTTACTGAAAATCCTACAATCAAATAACACTTTTTTTATTTTTTTACTTTTATTTATGTAGATGGCGAGGTGAATGGAGGTGGCAAACAAACAACCAAATCTATCCTAGGGTTCATAAAAAGCACCTAAGTGGATTTGGGTTTGAGTTATTCGGTTATGGAATGAAAACTAAGGTAGGGGTGGTGTGGGGGTCACGTACAAAAGACTCTACCTGCACTTGGATCTCCATGCTAGGGTACCTGCAAGACAGTAGATCAAAGACAAGTAGGGTTAGTGCTATGTAAATGCAAACAAGCGCAATAAACAATAAAGTAAATTCCATTGCCTCCTCGGCAATGGCGCGAAAATGGTCGCGCGTGTTTCACGTGTTATAAATCGAGGTTACAAGTAACCTGTCGTCGTAGTTGCAAAACACGTCGATCAAATAAAATTTATACCGAAACTCCAAGGGAGTCCCAGGTCGAACACAAGGAGGCAATGTTTACTTTACGTGAAAATCGTGCTTCGTTTCGTTTCCTTTTGGTATTTTAGGGTTTTGATATTTTTTTGTATTTTCGAAATAAAAGAAATCAAGCAAACGTATCACAAGATAGAGATCTAGAACAAATCTGATATGTATTACTTGTAATGTCAATTACAAGAAACTATGAAAGCATATCAAGAGAGGGAGGTGAGCGGAAATCTCCCGAATTGGCTGTTCGGCTAGACGACGGTGCCTGGCGGGAGCTCGGATGAAGGAGGCAAGGAGCAAAACGATGGAGGTGAGATGCTGGAGGACATCGTGTTGAGGAAAGCTTTGGCATGGCTCCGGAATTGAGGTGAGAAGACGGAGGTGATCTACTACCAGAATGGAGGTGGGAGGACAGCTCCAAGGTGACCTATGATGCCAGATGGGAAGTTGGAGGAGTATTTGGTGGGGCAGAGGTTCGCTGCACTAATAGGCACCTTGGGAGCTTGAGAACAAGCTTTAATGCATCGTTGGTAGGACTGGTAGAGCTTGGGAGTAGGTAGGAGTAGGGTAGGTAGAGATGTCTTGGAAGGGAGGGGGTGTAGGTCCTCTTATAGTGGTAGAGAAGAGGCAAAAATCAGTATGGGGCCATTAGTGACTTCCATACCGTCGCTGGAAACGTTCCTGTAGGCAGCTCATGCCCGCTGGTGCCCACAGCTGGCATACGATGAATTACCGACAGCTGTAAGCATTGCTGTAAGTCCAGCTCATGCGTCGCTGTAGTCCACCTCACACTGTGCTGGCGTCACTCTAGCCTTGCCGCGCACGCGTGCATGCCCACACACTGGCACTGCACTGGCGCTGCGCGCATGCGTGCCTATGCGCCCCCGTGCGCACCTACGCTACTACGTGTGTGCGGTGCTGGCGGCCTAGGCTGCGCCACGCGGCGTAGTCTGGGCCGTCCATCTTCTTGTTGTAGGGGCTGCTACAGAGGTCAGATTAAGTCGATTTTCGCGTCGTTAGGCTACAATCGTTGACCCGATCCATCCGCGCGATCGGATTTATCATTTGAAGCTCTGAATTATGTCTCCTAGTCCCTTCTCCGTTGATCTTCCTCGGACTGCATATGGTGCTACGGAACTTCGATCGAGGCAATTTCATAGGCATTGTACTCCAATCATCATCTTGATCAGATCCGTACGGTCGGATCGTCAATCCGAGGCTCGGAAAAAAATATCCTTCTCTCTTAACCACAAAAAAGATGCAATTAACCTAAATTATATACAACTACTCTAAATGTAGAATGATGCATGCTATGCAATATTTATAGCATGAAATGCAAATCTAAGCCTAGGAACAAGCATGAATAGGCATTTTACCCTTAATAAATGTGTTTACACCACTGTCCGTTGACCTTGAAAATGCTACCCGTCTTTGGGTCATAGATTTCGACGACCCCATTAAAGAAAATCTGCTCAGTAACAATTGGGCCGCCCCACTTAGACCTGAGTTTATTGGGGAAAAGCTTCAATCGAGAATCGAAAAGCCAGACCTTCTGGTTTGGCTCAAAGCTCTTATGTGAAATCAATTATCATGGAGAGCTTTGGTCCTTGCCTTATAGATTCTAGCATTTTCATAAGCATCATTTTGAAGCTCCTCCAACTCAGATAGTTGGAGTTTCCTGGTTTTCCCGACCAACTCAAGGTCCACATTACATTTCTTGATGGCCCAAAATGCCCTATATTCAAGTTCTATGGGTAAGTGACACGCCTCTCCAAACACCAGACGAAACAGAGACATACCAATAGGTGTTTTGTATGCCGTACGGTAAGCCCAAAGAGCATCATCTAGCTTTTGGGTCTAGTCCTTCCTATTAGGCCTAATGGTTTTCTGCAAAATGTTGTTGATCTCCCTATTGGAGATCTCGGCCTATTCATTCGTCTAAGGATGGTAAGGTGTGGAAATCCGATGGCTCACCCCGTATTTCCCCAATAAATTTTGAAATTAGGCATGAGTGAAATGTGTGCCACCATCAATGACAATTGCCCCAGGAACCCCAAACTGACTGAAGATATTTCTCTTCACAAAATCGATGACCACCTTGTGGTCATTGGTCCTGGTGGGAATTGCCTCAATCTACTTGGACACATAATCAACAGTGACCAGAATATACTGGTGTCCAAATGAAGGAGGAAAGGGTTCAGGGGCATCAAATCTCTCTTAATCATATTCCCGAGTGTCTAGCATCGGGTGCGTGACTTAGAGAATTCCTGGGCATCCTTAAATAATGACGGCCAATAGAATCCAGATTGCAAAATTTTTGCAGCCATCTTTTTCCCGGAAAACTTTCCACCACATGCGAATGTGTGACAGAACTCAAGTATGCTATGGAACTCGACTTCCGAGATGCATAGGCGAATAATCTGATCTACGCTAATGCAGTACAACTCAGGATCATCCCAAAAATAATATTTGGCTGCAGATACAAGTCTATCACATTGTTGTTTGGTCCAATCCTGGGCGATTTGACCAATGGCCAAATAATTGACAATATCTGCAAAGTAGGGGGTTCAGATTCCCGATACTATGGGGATAGTTTCATCTAGAAAAGTATCAGAGATCGGAACATCCGGATGAAGAGAATCAATTAGGATTCTCGAGAGGTGATTCGCCACTACATTTTATGCCCTGGCTTTATCCTTGATTTCAAGATCGAACTCTTGAAGCATCAGAATCCAACGAATAAGCCAGGGTTTGGCATCGTTTTTTTCCAAGAGATGTTTGAAGGCCAAGTGGTCAGTATAGATGATGACACGAGAACCTAACAAATATGCCTTGAAATTTTCTAAAGCGGAAACTATGGCTACCAATTCTTTTTCAGTAACGTTGTAGTTCCTCTGGGCCTCGTCCAAAGTTTTGCTAGCATAGTAAATCACAGAGGGCTTTTTCTGAATCTTTTGACCTAAGATAGCCCTAACGACATAATCAGCAGCGTCAGCCATAATCTCAAATGGGGCTATCCAGACCGGTGGTTGCAATACCGGGGCATAGGTAGCTATCATTTTCAATAAGTCAAATGCCTTACGACATGATTCATTAAACTCGAACGGCATGTCTTTGGCCAAAAGGTTACTCAAGGGCCGAGCAACCTTCGAGAAATCCTTAATGGATCTTCTATAAAAACCCACATGCCCAAGGAAAGAGAAAATCTATTTTACGGATGTGGGTGGAGGAAGTCTAGAGATAGCATCCACCTTAGCTCTATCAACTTCAATTCCCCGATTAGAGACCACATGACCCAGGACGATGCCCTCCTGAGTCATAAAGTGGCTCTTTTCCCAGCTAAGGACCAGCCATGTTTTGATGCATCTCTGAAGGATCAATTCCAGGTTAGCCAGGCAAGACTCAAAAGAATCTTCGAAAATGGAGAAATCATCCATGAACACCTCAAGACAATCAGCCACCATGTCAGAAAAGATGGCCATCATGCACCTTTGAAAAGTCGCAGGCGCATTGCAAAGCCTCAATGGCATTCTACGGAATGCAAAGGTTCCATAGGGACATGTGAAAGTTGTCTTTTCCTAGTTTCAAAAATATCTTTGCCCAGCTAACCTTTCGAGGATTTGATCGATGAATGGCAAGGGAAAGTGATCCTTTTTAGCGGCAGTGTTTAGCTTCCTATAGTCAATACAGACTCTCCAAGAAGAAGCTGAACGAGTGGTGAAGGTTTCCCCTTTCTCATTAGTCGTAACGGCTATTCCTACCTTCTTGGGTATAATCTGAACGGGGCTAACCCACGAACTATCTGAGATTGGGTAAATAATCCTAGCATCGAGCCCCTTAATTATCTACTTTTTAACCACTTCTCGCATATTCGGGTTTAGTCTCCGCTGCATTTCGCGAGAAGGGTGGGATCTATCTACCATGAAAATACGACGATTACAATAAGATGGCTCGATCCCCCAACGATCGTGGATGGTCCAACCAATTGCCTCCTTATTGTTCTTAAGGACCTTAATCAACCTTAATTCTTGCTCCTTAGTCAAATCAGCACTAATAATCACATGGAGCATGTTTTCAGTTCTTAAGAACTCATATTTCAAAATTTTGGGCAATGGTTTTAATTCCAGCTGGGGTGGGTTTAGAATAGAAGGAAGGGAGGATGCTGATGAAGATACATCAGGACGATCCAGTGGAAGAGGCTGGGAATGAACAAAATCAATAGCCTCTTCAGGATGTGGCAGGTCTACCACGGAGGAGGGTTGTGGGCTGGTTTCGCTAAAGCTAATGGAGTCCTCGAGTGCATTGATTGTCATACACATCTCAAGATCCTGATCCTCGAAATGAATCCACAATCCTCAAATCCTCTTATCGCCTTAAAAATATCCAGAGTTAATTTCTTATCCCCAAAGGCGATCTCCATACTACCGCTTTCATAGTTTATGTTGGCCTTGGAGGTAGCTAGGAATGGACACCCTAGAATGATGGGCGTGATCCTTAAATCATTAGGTACATCCATGTTGAGGATGAGGAAATCTACAGGAAAATAGAAATCCATGACCTTGACAATTACATCCTCAATAATGCCTCTCGGTGTGGTGACTGATCGTCTGCTAATTGTAGCATTACTGAGGTTGGACTAAGTTCACCTAACCCAAACCTCTCATAAATAGAACTTGGGATTAGGTTGATGGATGCACCTAGGTCCAATAGTGCCCTATCAAAAGTGTATTCCCTAATAATGCATGAGATCAAGGGGGCACCTGGATCTTTCTTCTTTTGAGCAAGGTGATGCAGGATTACAAAACTTGCCTGCTCAGAGAGATTCACCTTCCTCGGAGTGGGTTCTCTCAGCTTACGCTTTTGGGTACACAACTCTTTTAAGAATTTAGAGCAAGCTGGGGTGTGCTTAATAGCATCGAGGAGCAGAATATTAATCTCTACGCTCTTGAATAAATTCAAAAGCTCCTCATTGCTATCTAGGTTTTCTTCTTCTTAGTTTTCAATAGGGCCTCAGGGAACGGGATATGGGTGGAATTTTCAATTTCCTATCCCTGGGCCTTATTGCCTTCTTCGGCCTCCTCTTTCTCTTTCTCAAGCTCCCCAGGATTTTGACTTCTAGATGGTAATTATGGGTTCTGGGTCGGCTTCCAACTTCTCAAGGTGACAGAGTTCGCAGAGGGATAAGGGTTTGGGTATTGAGGTGGATTAGTGAAGATTGGAGGGCCTTGGTTGGTCATGTAACTAGAAGAAGAAGAAGAGGGACCCTGCTCAACCACCTGAGCATGCACGTGTGGGTCCCTTTGATTTTCATACCCTTGGGCTCTACTGCCCTGATTTTGCATATTACGCGGGTTTGGTACGGGTTGAGATGGTAGGGATCTAGGTTGTTGGGTGTTTGCAATTAACCCATATTGCAAGTTATCCAAGGATGTCTTCATTTGTTGCATAAGCTGAAGCATGGGCCCTTGCATTTCTGCCATCTGTGGGTTCAAATCAGCCTACTCCGTGGATTATTAGGCATTCCAAGATGGTTGATTAACTTTTCTTGGGGGAAACTAGGTGTATACTTGACCCTGACCCATGGCTTTTTGAGATGCATAGTTGCTGGGTCAAGATTGGGTCTATTGCCCCAGATTTTTCCAAGAAAAGTTAGGGTGGTTCCTCCATCCCGAGTTAAAAGTGTTGAAATATGGGTTGGACCTAACATTCTCTTGCATTGCATATGCATCCTCATAAAATGAGTATGAAGAGAAGGAAGGATCAGAGAAACTGGGGTCAATGGACCCAATTTAGGACCCATATTATTCCAAGAAATCCTGGCTCACAGGTTGAGCTGAATCGAGTTGGTTCACGAATTCTCGCCCCGTGGGAGCTTGTGAGGAATGGAATCCTGAATTCTGGGATTAAGTGGGTAAAGAAGTGTTTCTTGAATTCCCAAACATCCATTCCTCCATTTTCTTAGCAACCAAATCCATTTTATCTAGTTTATTATAAATTAATTCCATGTCAAAAGAATGAGAATCCTGGATCTCATTAGCACTTGAACTAGGTTGTTGGGACCGGTTGAATGCATCCATGGAGGCATGATTAATTGAGTTCTCCCTCATTTCCTCAAATAGGTCATATGCGCTATCTGCATCCCTATTGAGAAAATTCCTCCACAGGAGGAGTCCACGTGATTACGGAGTTGCTCAACCAACCCGTGATAGAAAATCTGCATGAGTTGCCATTTCGGCACCTCGTGGAGTGGACACTTCCTCAAAAGTTCCTGGAATCACTCCCAGGCACCATGAAACGGTTCCCTCGGCCACTGGGCAAAAGTGGTAATCGCTCGTCGTAAGGCATTGGTCCTTCCAATAGGGAAGAATTTCTTCAAGAAAGATGACTTAAGAGCAACCCAAGTTTCAATCGACCTTCGTATAGTCTGGTACCAATGTGCGGCCTTATCCCTGAGAGAGTGGGGGAAAAGCTTCATGATCATTTGCTCTTTGTTCACATTCCTTGCTCTAATGGTCTGAACCAAAGTGGTCAGATCCTCCAGGTGCTGGAATGGGTCCTCTGAGCCAAGCCCATGGAAATGCTTAATCAAACTTAAGACTTGGGGCTTGATTTCAATGTCTCTGCCGGGAATCATGACGTCGGGACATTCCCCATAGTTTGAAGGATCGTAAAAATCCTTCAAGGGCCGAGCGCCCTGACCATGCATGCGTTGGAACCATTGCTGCATCTACTGCAATTCTTCCAACTATCTCTGAATCAGCTCCTGCTGGCTCGGAGGTAGGGGAGGTAGTTGTTGATCAACCATGGGATCTGCTTAGCTATAGCTCAACCTCTGCCTCCCAGAATGGTCTAAAAGTCCTTCCAATCTAGGGTTCAATGACCTCCTCCCAAGCATACACAGGAAGGAAGTCGGAAGGGTGGGGAAAAGAGGGAACCCTGCAACACAAGAATACAAGCCTGTCCTTAGATGGGGTAGCCTAAGGTCTACTGACTCTCAGAATCCATCCTAAGATTATGGACTATTTACTCTACTTATGTCCAGGCAATCCAACCAATTAGAAGGAGGGACTGGGGAGAAGGTTCTCCCTTTGGCTTGCTCCTCCGGTTCCTAGTGTACCCCCCAGCCACAGACGTTTGATGATACTCCCCGATATAGACATCAGATTAACTAGTATAAGCAGGTTAATCATGAATAATCTTAATCAAGATCCCGACGAGCGAATGAATCCTTAGGGCCAACGTCTAATTGATTTTAGTTAGGCTTGGGAAATTGGTGCTCTGGAATGTGATGGGCCCTTAATGGGTTGTGCCCTTAATGATTTGTTTGAGAACATGTGAATGTGCACAACCAAGAGGTTTTCAAGGAAGATTATTAATGATGAGGAGAGTTTTAGGATTCAAATCTTTCTTAATAGCTTTTAGGATTCAAATATTAGGTGTTTTCAACCAAGTTTTGTGAGGCAAATCAAGTTTGTTGTTGAAAGCACGTGTTCAAGTATTTTCCATTAAAAATCATGAAAAATATGGAGTTCCTGGCTTGACCTAATTATTGAATTCTATGGGTAGGTAGAAAATGAACCTCTATTAGATTAGGTGGTGCGGCCAAAACAATTCACTCAATTGGCTCAAATGCACCACCGATTAACGCACACAAAAAGGTGGTTAACCTAATATGATTTCTACTCTTTTATACGTTGAATTCGTGTACCGGGTCCACAGGTCGGAAGCTCGGTTGAGTAGATGAAAATCAAGTACGATTATGTGCCTCAAATGTGAGTGTATAGAGTGCGTAAATTGATTTGTCCCACAGAAAATATTTTTTGTTTTTTTTATATAAGATTTGGGTGAGAGGGGTGAAGGTGGCAAACAAAACAAACAAAGTCTATTCTAGGGTTTATGCAAACACCTAAGTAGATTAGGTCTTAGTTATGATTGTGGCGAAATGAACTAGTGGGGGGGAAGGTGGGGGACACTTACAGAGTACTCTACCCACACTTTACTCCGATCTACCACACTTGGATCTTCATGCTAGGGTACCAACAAGACAGTAGATCAAAGACAAGTAGGGTTAGTGCTATGCAAATGCAAAGAAACGCAAAAAACAATAAAGTAAATTCCATTGCATGCCCGGCAACGATGCAAAATGGTTGGGCGTGTTTCGCGTGTTAGAAATCGAGGTTACAAGTAACATGCCATCGTAGTTGCAAAGCATGTCGATCATATAAAATTTATATCGAAACTCAAAGGGAGTCCTGAGTCGAACATAGGGAGGCGACGTTTACTTTATTGAAAACTGCAATTCATTTCGTTTCATTTTGGTATTTTGGGGTTTTGTTATTTTTTGTATTTTTGAAAGAAAAGAAAACAAGCAAACGTATCACAAGATAGAGATGTGGAACAAAGATGATATATATTACTTCTAATGTCATTTACAAGAAACTATGAAAGCATATAAAGAGAGGGAGGTGAGAGGAAATCTCCTGAATCAGTTGTTCGGTTAGACGACGGTGCTTGGCGGAAGCTCGAACGAAGGAGGTGAGGAGCAGGACAATGAAGGTGAGATGCAGGAGGACGTCAGGTTGAGGAAGCTTCAGCATAGCTCCGGAACGGAGGTGAGAAAACGAAGTTGATCTGCTACCGGAATGGAGGTAGGAGGACCGCTCCAAGGTGACCTATGAAGGGAGATGGGAAGTTGGAGGAGTATTTGTTGGGGCAGAGGTTCCCTACACTAATAGGCACCTTGGGAGCTTGAGAACAAGCTCTAATGGAGCGTTGGTAGGCTTGCTAGAGCTTGGGTGTAGGTGGGAGTAGAGTAGGTAGAGATGGCTTGGAAGGGAGGGGGTGTAAGTGCTTTTATAGTGGAGGAGGAGGCTAAAAATGGATTAAAGGACCTTTAGCGACTTCCAGACCACCACTGGAAACATTGTTGTAGACAGCTCACCTCCACTTACGCCCTTAGCTGGCTCTGCTGGCCCGCAATGAAATAGCGACAGTTGTAAACGTCGCCATAGGTCAGCGCAACTGTTGCTGAAAGCTGGCACCAACCGCCCTTGTGCCCGCGCTGTGCTACCCGGCTCATCACGCATGCTGACCGCGCACACCCTGCTGTGTGCGCGCTTGCTATGTGCTGGCCTGTGCACGTGCTATGCAATGGCGTGCGCATGCGTGCGCGCACTGCCATGCGCTTGCCCCAAATTGCAAATTGGAGGGGCAGTAGGGATTCGAACCCGTGCCCTCCCTTTGCAAACCCGCACTCCAACCATTGCGCTAGACCTTCCTTTGTGTCATGAGGAGTAGCTTGGTGCAACCGCTTCGCAACTGTTGGATCTTAATCCAATGGCTAGGATTGAAGGGCATGAATGAAGGAGTTGAGCGGTGCTGCTGGCCGGTGTTGGCCCGTTTGGATGGTGCCACATGGTGCCATCTAGGCCATCCATCTTCTTCTTGTAGAGGGTCCCACAGTGCTCAGATCGAGATGATTCCTGTGATGTCGAACTGCGATCGTCACTCCGGATCCATCCATATATCCGGATTTTCCATCCGAAACCCATATGGATGTCACATTGCCCCCTGGCCATATAAAATGAAGGAATTAATATACAAAACATACAACTATCCTAAATGCCATTCAATGGATGCTATGCAATATTTATAACATGATATGCAATGCTAAGCTTGGGAACTATCAAAAAATAAGCAATTTATCATGAATTTATGTGTTCATTAGTCTACGACTTCGACTCTGAGGTCCTAGATCCCGAGATCACTGATTCAAGTTTAGATTCCAGTGACATGGAATCGTTTCTTTTTTATCCTCAGGAATCAAAACAAGAAAACGCCGAGAGTGATTGCAACCCAGAGTTCGAATCTTTTCTCGATTCAGATTTCCAGTATCCTATCAACACTCTTCAGGCAATCACTTTTGGTTTTGAAAGTCACTATGAGGACTCTCTACATGAAACCACCTGTCACTTCTTTCTAGAATAACCCTCATGCATGATTCTCATAGAAGCCACCTCTTCCAAATATACAAAACTGATCAAAACCCATTTTCAACCCTGACATTTGCAGATGATTCAAATGCATATATACCAGGCATTTGCAGATGATTCAAATGCATATATACCGGGCATTTGCAGATGGACTCAATTTCTATTCTGATTCACCTCCTTCTAAGCCATTTGCAAATGATTCAACTCCACATATATACCAGGCATAGGGCATCGATCAGATTGAGAAACAAGATCCATCATTTTGTGATCACCCCCATAGGGTTTCCACGTCATTCACTAATTACTCCACAGATCCCTACTCTGACCGGGCTAATTCGACTAAGCCAAAACCCGAGTTTACACTTCCACATCCATCCGAGCTTCATTGCGTATGCTAGGTTCCACATCTTCTGGTCCACATTTACCAATCCACCAGATTAATAGGGCTTGGGCTACATAATTAGCCTGTTGATCTTAACAAGCACCTGGTTGGACCAACCAGGCTCTTAATCAGGGTTCTTGTTTTACAAAATTTCGCTAACTTGACCACTCCCTCTCCATTCCATTTCCCGCTCGGCTGAAGGCGTTGAATTTGGCACATAACGGGAGGCAACCCATCATTCCAAAAACCTAAGATCCATCTGATTATCCATCTGTACACCACGTCTATTGCACCTTGAGATTCAGCCTTAGACCAGTCGATCCCACCTCTGGTACACGTACCATAGCTTGAAATCATCCGCAACAATCACTTCTCGACCCATTCACCCACCCGATGTATCCTGTTCTAAGTCCCTGGACCAAACATTGTTGCACATCCTCCATTTACAATAAGGACATTGCAAAACTTAGTCATGGGGGGGTGGTAAAGTGCATACATACAGAAATCAAGAAAAGTGAGAAGGATTCTCACAAAAAAATTCACATGTCAAAATTCCAAAAAAATAGAAAATTGTGAAAAAGAACAAAAAAATGGAGGGAGGAAAATTTTGAAATAATATAATCATCAGGAGGAAAAGAGCAAAAATGCCAAAAAAGTGCACAAAATAAAAATGAAAAAGAGATAGTCATTAGTAAGAGATTAAGGAATTAACCGAAGTTCTAGACCTTATCAAAAATGAAGAAAAAGTGCTAATGAGACACAAAAAGCGATTAGTAGGAATGCTGATCTTAAGCCTTTTGGGCTAGACTCCTAAGTTTAAAAATTCAAGTATCCGCTAAGTTCTAGATAATCCTCAAGAGGTTGGGGAAAATGTGAAGCTTAAGTATTAGGTATAAGACTTAGGGAGTATCCGACCTCATTAACTAACCTTCGGTTCGCGGGACTCGGTAACCTAAGCACCCCAACCCACGCACAGTTTAGTTCAGTGCACATAACTGTCAAAATCATGCAAAAGTGTTTAAGTATTCTGAAAAAAATTGCCTAGATTAAGAGCGGCCGATCAACACAAGCTGATTTGGATGAGTTCTCGGCGTGGAGAGGTGGGAAAAATTGCCTAGATTAAGAGCGGCCGATCAACACAAGCTGATTTGGATGAGTTCCCGGCGTGGAGAGGTGGGAAATTCCCCTCGAAGATGCGTAACAATGTATTGTCTCCTCGGTGCTTGTCTCTTAGGATATTTACATATCCTACCAGGGGCACGTAAGCACGCTGTTGGTTCAGATGCCATGGACGGTATTATCAAGAAATGTCGATTGCCAAGGTCTGGATTCAACCATAGAACGTCATGGGCGGGATTATCCTGAAATCTCGCAAGCCATGGTTTTGGGGGTTGCCATGGGTGGTGCAATCACGAAGCATCGATTGCCAGGGACATTTGAGGATTGGTGATGGGGACGAGGAATCCGATACAGATCATGTTGAGAAGCCAATCCGAAGCTAGAAATAAAAGGAAAAGATAGAGAAAACTCTTCAAACAATTAAATCCTCTATCTCTCTCTTACAAAAATGCACTGCAAACTGAACCAAGACTAAAATATGTCTCAAGCATGGGTGCTTTAACCGCGGAGTCCAACGAACCTTAGGATAGTTCCTACAGGCCTTAAAAACCTTCTAAAAGTACTGAAGCTAAAGCTGGTCAGGTCCGGATTCTGGTTGGTACTTGAGTACCTCTAGGCCTACTGTCGGCATTCTAACCTGATCAAAAGAAAAAGAAAAAGCACTTATCATCACTGGTGAAAGAAACTTATGGTCTAGAACAGAAGTTAAAACCTTGAAATTTTGCTCAGGGACTAGCAAAAGCTAAGCATGGGGTATGATAAGAACCTCATCATAAGCCCTAACTAGCTCATTTTGACCTAAGAAAGAGAATAAAAGCTCCTACATAACCTCGAGAAGGGCCTAATTCAAGGAATAACTATTCTGAGAAGAAAACATGAAATAAAGGGTAAACCTACAATTTTACCATTGCAGTACATCAACGAGATTTCTCAAAGGCTAAACATAGGTCAAATGGTCTTAATAAGGTAAAAGTGGGTTGGTTCAATCAGAAATGACTTCATGTGCAATCAAAGAATTAAATGACATCCGGTAACACTAATATCGACTCACTTAATTCAACAAGGTTCTGATCAGGATAAAAATCAATTAAACCCTCTAAAATTCATGGAAAAATATCCCTTAGGGTTTAGAACCTTCAATTTGACCTTTGGAACCTATTTTGACCTAAATAGGGGTCCTAGCTAATTATTTGACCTAATTTGGGTTTTTGCATAAAATACCCAGTCAAACGTGGTCAAACCTAAAAATCCAACTTCACCATTGGATTCCTTATGTCCAAATTAGGTTTTTACCATAATTTGGACCTAAGGGGAGGTCACCTTGACCTGCTTTGCAAAATAGTCCACCTAATTAAATTTTGACCCCTAGCTTTAGAAAAACATTACATAGACCCCCTAACTTCCTCGCACCCTTTGCAATTAGGTCCCTGCACCATTAAAGTGGTGGAGTCCTACTACAGGGAGGAATTGAGGGGGATTTCTCCCTGATTCCTCAGAGATCTCCTCCCAGATTTGGAAGGGAGATTCTCTGAGGAATTCCCTTCCATCTGAACGCAAATCCATGACACCCAATCTCCCTTCCAATCTCTCGTTCGAAAGCTCGAGAGATTTGGGTATCTACCTGATTCCTACTTCGATGAGGACACTTGCGCTTGGAAGCTTGTCTTCCAAGCACAAGAGCCCCTGCCAGTACTTATAAAAAGACCCTCATCTTCGATCGCACAAAATGAGCTTGGCTTGATGGGAGAACCACCCCCAATTTCGTCCCTTATTCTCTGGCTAGCTCTCCAGCAGGCTCCAGCGATTCCTCCTCCTTCTCATCGCTCTGCCACTGTTGTCAACGTTTTGTGCGGGTTTAAAGTATATCACGTTGTAGTACAACCGACAAAACGTTTAAACAAATATAAAGAATTTTATTACTCGAAAACCGGAGTATCCGAGGTCGATCACAGGGAGCAAATGGAATTTACTACTAGTCAAAATGTAATTGAACACTCTAATTTACTCAAAATATCAATTCAACTATGAATGTATGCGATTAAAAGTAGTTAGGACAAAAGGAAATGAAATTGGACGTCTGATCTTGTGATCAGACGTCTTAAAAGTATGTTCCCTTTTCTTCCTGATTATTCTTCTTCCTCTGCAGTCTCTCTGTTTCTTCTTTTTCTACTGCTGTGTTTGCTTTCTTTTCTTCTCTTTCTTCTTCTCTTGCGAAGGCTTCTTTCTTTCCTCTTTGGTCTCTCTGTTCTTCCTGCCTTTCCTTCTTCCTTCTCGCGACCAAGTCTTTCTTCCTCAACGTTCAGCCTGTGCCTACACAGAGCAAAACCTATCCTTTCTCCCTCTACCCACGAGTCTCTCTCTCTCAAGCAATTCACTCAGGGACGCTCTCCCAGAGCCACAGCCATAATCGGGTCGGATCGTACCTTGGACCAGGCGCACCAGCAGGTGGGTCGAGGAGTGCGTAGGTTTAGGTCGGGACGGATCCGCCAGATCCGCTTGGTCAAGCCGCGGACGAGGCGGGTGTGGGGTCAGTGAGGGACCTCACCCCTGTGCTTACGGAGGCAGTGAGAGTAAAACACAAATTCAATGTATGGTATGCCCGCACCTCGCGATTCCACGATGTGGGACTAAAGGTTCCGCCCTGCCTTCGCGCATGCCCGCAAACCTGCGTGCAAATGCCACAGCTGCTGGCTTTGCTGGCGCACCTTGCTGGACTCACTCACCTCGCAACACTCGCGCGAGTATGCAGCACCTGTAGCCTGGGAGATCGGGTGCCTGGAGCTTCGTTGGAGCTTCATCAGAGGTCGTCCATGGCGGCAGGAGCTCAAACACTGTCATGCACAAAATGAGCCTCTCGGCTCAATCAGATCAGCTAGAGACCTTCGCCGTGGCACGACGAAGGCGGTGGACGATGCTGCAGGCCGCAGGTCGGCCTAGGCATGCGTTCCTAGGTCAACCTGTGGCCGGAGACGGTGGGTTGTTCGGGGGGTGATTATGGAGGTCTGGAGTGGCAGTTGTGGGGTGGAGCGAGTTCCTGGTGGTGAGGCGGAGCTCTCGAGGTGGTTGGCGAGCCGTGTGGGGGGCTGGAATGGTGGAAGCAGCTCGCTGGAGGTCGGTCGGTGATGTGGAAGATGAGGGTGGTCAGCATCTGTCGAGGGGTAATCAGATGAGATAACAGGGGGAAAAGAGAGGGGAGAGGATGGAGAGGAGTTCTAACCTAATTGTATGGACGAAAGGGGACGGAAGGCGGACAGTAGTACTTGCTGTCACCAGAGAAGATGATGCCCAGTGGGGGAGAACGGCGGCGACGACGGGGCTGAGGCGGCGTGCGCAGGTACTGTGCGACGCGAAGGGAAGTCAGGAAGCTAACTCTGCCACTGGTTTTGTGGCAGAGTGAAGAGGGAGGGGAGGGGGGCTCGCCGGAGCTTGCTGGGACTTTTGGCCGGGCAGGAGGAGATGAATTGGGGGTGGACACTCGGCCAAATCAAGCTCGCCTTCTGCGGCAGGGTCAGGGCGGTGTTTTATAGGTGCTGGCCGCTCCTATCAGTGCATCGAGAGCACGCAATTAGGTCTGCCGGCTTGCCGGAGTTGGAAGGAAGGTGGATACCCAAATCTCTCGTGCGTTCGCACGAGAGATTGGGTTCACACCAGCGATTGTAATTGGCTTTATAAGGAAGGGAATTCCTCAGAGAATCCCCCTTCCATTTTTGGGAGGGAATCTCTGAGGGATTAAAGAGCAATCCCTCTCTGAACCTCGTCGGAGCTCGGTTCTGCCCTAACAATGGCGGCAGGGCTGGATTGCAAAGGGGGCGAAGAAGTTGGGGGGCTCTTTGCGAGGTTATTCAAAAGATAGGGACCTATTTGTGATTTGGGTGTACTAAATTACAAAGTAGGTCAAGATGACCTCCCCTTAGGTCTAAATTTTGGTATAAACCTAATTTGGACCTAAGGAATCGAATGGCAAAGTTGGATTTCAGGTTTGACCTCGTTTGACTAGACATTTTGTGTAAAAACCCAAATTAGGTTAATTGAGGAGCTAGGACCCTAATCTAGGTCTGACTAGGTTCCAAAGGCTAAAGTAAGTGCTCTAAACCCTAGAGGATGTTTTTCCATGATTTTTAGAGGGTTTACTCGATTTTTATCCTGATCATAACCTTGTTAATTAAAGCGGGTCTATTTTAGGGTTACCAGGTGTCATTTAATTCCTAGATTGCACATGAACCCATTTCTCATTTACTCAACCCTCTTTTTATCTCATTTAGACCATTTGACCTATGTTTTGTCTCTGAGAAATCCCGTTTATGTACTGCAATGGTAAAATTACAGTTTTAACCTTTATTTCATGTTTTCTTCTCAGAGCACTTGTTCCTTCAGTTAGGCCTTCTTCTAGGTTATGTAGGAGCTTTTATCTTCTTTATTGGGTCAAAATGAGCTAGTTATGGCTCATGATGAGGCTCTCATCAGCCACAATACTAGTGGCAGAGACATCTTCATCTCCTTCCTCTATGTCGCGCCATACCTGTGCGTACGCCTCCAGCCCCTTCGTCGTCGCCGTTCTCCCTCCACTGGACTCTTCTTCTCCGATGGCGGCAGGTACGGCCAGCCACTCTTCTATCCCGCTTCGTCCACTTAGTTAGGTTAAAACACTTTTTCTCTCCCCCATCTTTATTTCCCCTCTCTTTATTTTAACTTTTAATCCCGCGACGTCGCAGACCACCTCCATCGTTTCCATCTTCGGTCGACCACCAGTGAGGTGTCTTCGTCACCTCCACACCTCCATCCACCTCGCTAGACCCCTCATAACCTTCGCCATCATCCACTGAGCATCTTCCACCCCTTCACTGACCTCCAACACCTCCCTAAGTGCCCACTGAACACACCCATTACCACGGCAATAGAACGACCTAGGCACGCATGCCTAGGCTACCCCACAGCCAGCCACCCACCTAGGCACCTTCATCATGCCACAGCAAAGCTACCTGTGTGCTCTAATTGGGCCGCAAGGCTGTATTTGTGAAGTGCAAGTCTGAGCCTCTTCCACCATTAACGCTAGCTTGAAGGAGCTTGTATCTTCGCTCCAGGCCACATCGCCCCAGGCAGACAAGACTCAGGCACACAGTGAGCTACTTAAATCAAATTTGTTTTCTCATCTAGTCGCCTCAAGTACATCGGGTGAGGTCCCCTCGCCCACACTCACCCTCCTGATTCGCGACCCATGCCTCTGCAGACCTGGTTGACCAACCCGTTTAACCCTACACTCCTCGTGCACCACCCACGCCGGTGCGCCTGGACCTGAGCACGCGTAACCCGACCAGATTACCCGGCTGGCTTTGCTAGAGCGAACCCAAGAGAGAAATAGAGAGAGTGTATGCAGGCTGGGTAGGGGATAGGTTTTGCACTCATGTGCATGTGCAGGGAAAAGAGAAGAGGAATGTGCAGCTGCAGAGAAAGAAGAAGGAAGAGGAGCTAAGGAAAGGAAAGCACAGAGCTGAAGGAAGAAGCTAAGGAAGAAGAAAGAAGGAAGAGGCGGGGCTGAAGAAGAAGGAAGAAAAGCTAAGGGCTAAAGGCAGAAGCTGAGGAAGCTGAAGCAAAAGCCAAATCCAAGGGAAAGAGAAAGCACTGTAGCAGAAAGGAGGCACGGCTGAAGAAGAAAGGCAAGGCTAAGACAAGGGAAAGGAAGAATAAGAAGAGAAAGCAAGGAAGCTAAAGTTAGAGGAAAGAAAGAAGAGGAAAGGAAGCTAAGGCAGAGAAGGCAAGGCTAAGGCAAGAAAGAAGAAAGAGGAAAAGCTAAGGTAGAGAAGAAGAAGAGAAAGAGAAGAGAAGATCAAAAGAAGAATCAAATATTTTTTCCTCTGATTCAATCTCTCTATTTTATTGCTACATTTTAATATCCATAAACTCATGCATTATATTCTAAGTTGGGGTTTGAGTAGATTTAAGTGCGCAAATTACATTGATTGAGATTAGTGAATATATTCCATTTTCTCCCTGTGTTCGACTTCGGATACTTAGGTTTTCGAGTAATAAAAACTTCTTATTTGTTTTCAACGCTTGATCGACTGGACTACAACACGACTAACTTATGCTTAAAAACCCTGATCAAGCGGCTGTAAACAAGCATAAATCCTTTTTTTTTTGAAACAAAAAGGAGAGCTATCATCCTGCGATAGTAGTTCGAAGTAGTTTATTACGTACAAAGAAGGGAGATTACAAAAAGGATCCCCAAGACTGTATGAGGGACCAGCACTCTCTTACAATATTTTCACAACATACCGGCCTCTCCTGAAAAAGTATCTCATTCCTTGCCTTCCATACACACCAAATAGAAGCAGCCATGTGGACATGTGGTTTCCCTCTCACCTCAAACCCATGCCACATAGAATCCCACTCTGGTAAAGGCTCCTGACAAATTTTTCTCCAAATGACATTAGTGATAAGGCAAGAAGAGAAGAGGAGATTTACATTATCAGTGCTCATCTCACATAAAAACACACATGATGATCAGTACCCAATCTTCTGTGGCGTAGATCACTTATGATTAATCCATCCGTCCTGCACAGCCAAAGGAAGATTTGCACCTTGAGAGGAATTTTTAACAACCATATCTTCTTATTAATGGAATCATGTCTCCATCCCTCTTCAAAATTTAGCATTCTGTTATACCCAGATTTGACACTATAGATCCCATCCCACAGATATCTATCCTCTGTTCCAGGCCTAGGTCTGAAATTTTCAAGGTCTAATAAAAGCCTTCTCTTCTCATCCCATAACCGGGTTGTTCTTCTGCTGCTGCTGGATTCCATATCATCCAAAATCCAACTGCTACTGCAAGACCAGATCGTGCTTACCGTAGCATTCTTGTCAGCTGCTGCATCAAAAGCTCTCAGATAGAGCTCCCTCAAGACCCCCAATTCAGACCATTCCTCCTTCCAGAATCTGAAAGACTTGCCATCTCCAAGTGATGGTTGCAGCAGATGGAAGTGATCAGCCAAAGCCTTAGTTACTAATTTCCAGAAAGGTGATGGACAGTTTGGCGGAAGTCTGGAAAATCTGCTGTTGGAAGCTCCATATCTATCTCTGATCAGATCAGACCACGATTTCAGATCACCTTGCAGCAGCTTAATAGCCCATTTGAGCAGCAAGGCATCATTAAAGTGCTGCAAGGACTTGATCCCAAGACCACCCAGCTCCTTAGGATAGCAGATTTGATCCCATTTGAGAGGCTGCAGGAAGCTGCCCTTGTGTCTAGCTCCCTTCCAAAAAAATCTCTTCCTCATCACATCTAATATTTTCCAAATGGATCTTGGTGATTTGAAAATGGAGAAGTAGAAAATAGGGATGGAGGTGATCACCGAATTGAGCAAGATAAGCCTTCCACCTCTGGATAAGAATCTGCTGTGCCAACCATCAAGTTTCATAGAGATCTTGTCAAAAGGGCAATTCCAATCACCTGTCTTCAGCCTGGAAAACCTCAAAGCAACCCAAGATATCTAATAGGAAGACTGATGCGGGGAGTCATCAGGATGGTTGCTAAGGCCTCTAACTCCACCTCAGACAAACCAAAGCAGACCAAACCAAACTTGTCCCTATTTAACCTCAGTCCAGAAAGCTCACCAAAGATATCAACCAAGTGGTGCAAAGCCAACACTCCATCCATGGATCCTTCAACAAAAAAGATAGTATCATCTGCATATTGAAGAATGGGAGCCAGACTATTCCAGCAAGAGAGCGAATATCCTCTAATAAGACCCATTTCAGAAAGCTTACAAACAAACCAGGCTAAACTGTCAACTGCCAAATTAAATATCAGTGGGGCCAGGGGGCATCCTTGCCAGATGCTACATTGAGGCTGGATCCATGCACCATAGGGTTTCCCATTTATTAGAGGGGTAAAGGAGGCCGTGGTAATACATCTCTTAACCTAAGCTATCCAAGCAGGGGGAAAGCCCCTTCTTTTAAGCACATCCCATAAATAAGGCCAGCTGATTGAGTCATAAGCCCAACGACAATCGACCTTCCACATGAAGGCCTTGCATCTCCTCTTATGCCAGCCACAAACCATCTCTTGGGCCAATATAAAAGATTCTTGTAGGAATCTACCCAGGAGGAAGGCAGACTGAGCAGGATGGATCAAATCTTGCAATACAGGCCTCAATCTATTAGCCAGGACCATTCCTATCACCAGATATAAGGAGTTAGAAAGAGAAATGGGTCTAAATTCCTGGAAAGATTCAGCACCTGGAGTTTTAGGCAAAAGAAACAGATAAGGTCTATTAATTCTTTCAAAGCCAAAATTGCCACTTTGGAATTCTCTAATTGCCCCCATAACCTCTGAGGCCACAATGTCCCATAGTTCTTTGTAGAAGAAAACCTGGATTCCATCAGGACCAGGCGATCCTTCACAATTAGGATCATTAATAGCCTTCAACACTTCAGCCTCAGAAATAGATTCAATCAGGCTGGCCCCTTGATACTCATTAATCCTGGGCAAATCATTTGCTGTCATTCTCTAGTTGCCCCTACCTGCAGCTCTTGAAGATTCCTTGAAGTATCTGACGGCCTCAGTTCTTATATCAGATAAGGAGGTAATTCTCTACCCCTCTACAACCATTAATGAGATCAGATTTGTTCTCCTCCTAGAGCTAGTAGCCAAATGAAAAAATTTGGTGTTTGCTTCCCCCTTACTTAGCCATAGCTGTCTGGATCGCTCCCTCCAATCCATCTCCAATTTCAGGTCTTCTTCAATTACAACCCCTTGCCATCTTCTTCTGTCTGCAAGATCAAGTTCAGATAGATGGTCAATAGCTTCCTTGGTATCCAGTTCCTGAATTTTCAGCAAGGCCTCATGACGCTTCTGATGTCTAAGAACTGATACAATATCTCCATACTCCTTCAGCATGCCTTTCAGAGCCTTAAGCTTAGAAGCCAGTCTGGAGGTGGCTGTACCCTCACCCTGCTGTGACCTCCACCAGCTGGCAAGCATGTCTCTAAACCCTATTTCCCTCAGTCAAGATCTCCTAAATTTAAAATAGGAACCAGCCACCACCTGCTCACCATTATCCCACATCAAAGGTGTATGGTTAGAAAATGGACGTTCAAACAAGCATAAATCTTATTACGAGACCTTTTTGTTTGAGGAGATTTCTGAAAGTCTTAAATAGAAAGATTTACATTTGATCTTGAGGAGAATTTCTAGACTAAAGTAGGTGAAGCTCAAAGATTTCAATTTGAACTTGATGAACCTTCGAGGACTAGCTTCACCTTTAAATTAGATTTGGATTAACCTAAATCTAAATCATTTCCTATGGAGTTTGATTGCATATATGATGTAACCAAGTTTGATTTCAGCATTGATGATTTTCAAGATTTGGACCTCGAGGAAGAAAAGGACATGGTGGAACTAAGAGAAATTTTTGGGGAAATAATACCAAGAATCTAAGGATGCCTCTACTCTTAAAGCATCCAACTCTATATAAGGACCCCTATGGCTTAATCAATCTGATTTCTGTAAACCCAAGACAACCCAAAATTTGCACCCACACTCCAAATCTCAATTTCATAGTTCAACACTTTATGAATTATACATTTTTCATAGTTGGTTTATGGTCGCATCGTGTTTCGCGTGTTTAGAAATCGAGGTTACAAGTAACTTGTTATCGTAGTTGCAAAACACGTCGATCAAATAAAATTTATACCGAAACTCCAAGGGAGTCCCAGGTCGAACACAGAGAGGCGACGTTTACTTTAGTTGAAAATCCCGCTTCGATTCGTTTCTTTTTGGTATTTTAGGGTTTTGTTATTTCTTTGTGTTTTTGAAATAAAAGACAAGTAGAAAGAATCACAAGATAGAAATGGAATAAATATGATATATATATCAAGCCAATGTCAATTACAACGAACTATGAAGGCATAAAAAGAGTGGGAGGTGAGAGGAAATCTCCCGAATCGGCTGTTCGACAAGACGATGGCGCCTCGTGGAAGCTCGGACGAAGGAGGTGAGGAGCGGGACGACGGAGGTGAGATGCTGGAGGATGTCGGGTTGAGGAAAGCTTCGGCGTAGCTCCTGAATGGAGGTGAGAAGATGGAGTTGATCTGCTACCGGAATGGAGGTGAGAGGACAGCTCCAAGGTGACCTACGAAGGGAGATGGGAAGTTGGAGGAGTATTTGGTGGGGCAAAGGTTCGCTACACTAATAGGCACCTTGGGAGCTTGAGAACAAGCTCTAATGGAGCATTGGTAGGCATGCTAGAGCCTAGGAGTAGGTAGGAGTAGAGTAGGTAGAGATAACTTCGAAGGGAGGGGGTGTAGGTCCTTTCATAGTGGTGGAGAAGAGGCAAAAGTTGGTATGGGACCATTAGTGACATCCAGGTCGTCGCTGGAAATGTCGCTGTAGGCAGCTAATGCCTGGTAGCACCCACAGCTAGCTCTGCTGGCATGCGATGAATTACCAACGGCTATAAGTGTCGCAGTAAGTCCAACTCATGCATCGCTGTAGCTCTGCTGCACATACGTCGCTTCTACCTTGCCGTGCATGCGCACCCACGTGCACACCCGCGCTGCTGCATGCGTACGGTGCTGCATGCATGCACTGGCGGCCTAGGCTACACCACGTGGCGCAGTCTTGGCCATCCATCTTCTTCTTGTTGTAGGGGCTACTACAGAGGTCGGATTGAGTCGATTTTCACACCGTTAGGCTGCGATTGTCGATCCGAATCCTTCCGCGCGGTTGGATTTATCATTTGAAGCTCCAAATTATGTCTCCTAGTCCCTTAGCTGTTGATCTTCCTCAGACTGCATATGGTGCTACGGAACTCCGATTGAGGCGATTTCAGAGGCATTGGACTCTGATCGTCGTCTTGATTAGATCCGTATGGTCAGATCATCAATCCGAGGCTCCAAAATAAATATCCTTCTCTCATAACCACAAAAAGGATGCAATTAACCAAAATTATATAAAACTACTCTAAATGCAGAATGATGTATGCTATGCAATATTTATAACATGAAATGCAAATCTAAGCCTAGGAACATGCATGAATAGGCATTTTACCCACAATAAATGTGTTTACATCATACCCCCATGACTATCTTTTGCTAGTCCTTAGCAAAACTAAACTATAAGCTATGTATAAAAGCAGAATTAGGATTAGATCGCTTAAGCCTAAGTCATTTATTAACAATAGAAAATTTCAACTAAGGTCCTAAACTATGAAAACTCAACAGTACCCAGGTATCTGCTAGAATGCAGACCGCCCAAGTTCTCGTCTTATTTGAGAAGGGAAGAAATATATTTTTTTTATTTTTCTTCTTTTCTATTTTTTTTGTACTTTTGGAGTTTGAGAGTTCCAAGATGACTTTTTACAGCTACCCGACCCGCCCAAGACTCGAAAAGGACTCTAAATGCTAAGCATCTTTGTGAAAAAGTGATAGACTCACAAAACGACCATTAAGACGGACTTTGAGTTTCTACGACCCTAGGTGACCTTGCCTAAAGGTTTATCTTTACAATCAGTAGCTTTCTCCCTACTTCTTTTATTTATGGGGTCAACACAAGGGCGAACCCAGTGTATATCTCCCAGGTTTATTCTACTTCCCCTCTTCTTCCCTAAGTGTTTTGGGAATTATTGTGCATTTATTTTTTTTGTGAGCTGGGTTCTGGACAACCGGCCATTGAGCTGTTACCACTAACAACTTGCTTGCCATACTCGTGTGGTGAAGTGTGGTTTTATTTATTTTTTTTTTCTCCTTTTTTTCTCATTATTTTTCTGAGTGTTTTTTTTTTAAGTAGGTGGCTTCCCTCATCTAAGATTTACCTAAATGTGGTACAACGAAAATGGTCTTGTGGCTAGGCTCAGGACAACCAACCGATGACCTGTTACCATCGACAACTTGCCAACCATACCACCCAAGTCGGTCCATTTGCTACCCAATTTTCATAAAAATTGTCGGAAAGTGAGTCAGTGCAAAAAAAAAAAAAGTGTGCAGATGCTCGGGCTTCAAGTCCCCCCAAATCAGAGGACGGGTTGATAAGTCGCATACTTATCATCCCAAATTATTTACTAAATTGAAATAAATTTTAATTGGTGAGGACTCGAGACTAAATCCACATTCAAGTGGACACCCAGGCTAAATAAGCCCAAAGACCAGAAGAGTTTAAGTGTTTAGGTCCTCCCATATCATTTCCTAAAGTTAATAACTTCCAAATGCCAAAGTTCTCTTTTCCTAATTTCTTTCTTTTTTTATTTTTTTCAAATTTTCAATTTTTTTTTAATTATATAAGAAACTAATAGAAATTCTACGGAGTTAACATAATGATTTCAGGAATTGATTATCCACCCCCCCATGCCGAAATGATGCAATGTCCTCATTGTAAAGACATGAAAAGGGCAGAGTAAACAGAACATCACCTGAGTGTCGTGAAAATCCGGTCATCTCCGCAAAGAGAAGAGTATATACACACATGCTAAGTTTAATGCCTTCATCTACGCATAACATACATACAAAGAAGTTGAGAATTCACAAATGCGGGTCAGAATCAAAGTCAAAAGGTTGATCCTGAAACCCATCTACAGAAGCTGTCCACAGACGTGGACAAGATTATGGTGTAGACCCATGCCCCAGGGTCGAGTGGTTCTTAGGTTTTGGATGAAAATCACCCAGAATCGAAGGTTGTTGTGTTTGTGGGGCTGGGCCTGTGGTTTAGTGGTGTGCAACCCAAGACCAAAGTGTTGGACAATGGGTAAAGATGGTTCAATAGGTGCGGTTGTCCACTTAACATCTAGCTCAGAAAAATAATCAATTATTCTAGGCTTGGGTCGCACGTGAAAGATATCATAAGGGTCCATATAGAAGATAGGTGGTTTCAGGTCAATAGGTACCCTTATATACAAACTTGTTTTTCCCTCAAAATTAACCTCCCAAATTTTCAATTCCAACTTCCTATCCTCTGAAATCAAGGTTTCGAGGACCTCTAGATCATTGTACACCCCATCTGAAGTACCCAAGTCCAACAATTGTGGCTGAATCAGGATTGACTTGGGCACAATGATCTCAAAAGTATGTTCATTCAGCTCTTTAGGGTATGGTTGAGGAATGGGGCTACTAATTGAGTCGTTGGGTATCGAATCCTCCAAGTTAGCCCCAACCAAATTAGAGTCTTCAATAGTCGGGCTACCAAATTGGTCGTCATACTCCTCGAGCCCATATGTCTTACTAAAATGATTCTCCTCAAGCGTAAGTGAGACTTCACTAAGAGATTCCTCACCCTCAAAATCAAAGAATTCATGATCCTCATTTGTATATGTCTCAACATCACAAGTCATTCCATCATCCAAGGAGACATAATTTTTTTTGTTTCTTGACTTGGGGATCTCGGGGGAATCAATCAATTCATCCTCAAAGGGTTGCTCTAGACCAATTTGGTCATCTCCAATCTCTGAATATGTGTGCCCCCCGACAGGAGCCTGAGCGGGTTCAGACATTGGCTCTCCTGAAGAGGGTTCATCTTGAGAATCATCCCAAGATTTGACTAGTGCAACCACAAATTTCATCCTCAACCTCAACAATTTCCCAAGAAGGAACTCACCCAGGTCCCTATCCCTAACACTTTGGAGCAAATCAAATAGAGAACTATTAAGTTCGTCAATCATTTTGATCATAGGCTCCAATGCTTCAGTGCATGGTGTTGGCTAAGCTTCTAAAGATTGTATAGTGTTCCTCAAATTAGCCAACACCCTATCATAGATCTGGTTCACCTGAATCGACTGGTTCGATTCAGGTTTGGGTGGGTTTGTGTTGAATCTAGGGGAGTCAAGGTGTCGAGGTTCTCGGGTCCCTCCTTGATAGTAGGTCATTTCAGGTTGTTTAAAGGTTGGTGGCGACCTACATTCAGCATAATTCTAGGGAGGGTAAGTGTTATAATTAGCATATCCTTCACGGTTGTAGATTTGGTTAGGTTGATCATCAAAGGATGGAGATCTATAATTATTGTAGCTTTGAGAAGGATAGTAGTCATAGTCTTGTTGTCCAGGGTTGAGACCTGGACACTGAGGTTCGGATTCATATCCCCAATCAAAGTCATCCTGGCTAGTGGATGGATAATTACAAGTTAAGTCGGGATAGTAATCATCTTGGGGTAAGTGGTGGTAGGAGGATAGGATGTGCAATGTGTGTAGGATGTAGAATGGTACATGGTGATGTAAGGAGGGAAATCAGAAGAGAAAGGAGCCCTACAATACAAAAATACAAGCTTGTCCTTAGGTTGGGTAGCCTAAAGGTCTACAGACTCTCATAATCCATCCTAAGATTATAGACGATTTACTCTACTTATGTCCAGGCAATCCAACCAATTAGAGGGAGGGACTGGGGAGAAGGTTCTTCCTTTGGCTTGCACCTCTAGTTCCTAGTGTACCCACCAGCTACGGTCGTTTGACGCTACTCTCCTAGCTAGACATCAGATTGACTAGTATAAGCAGGTTAATTGTGAACAATCTCAATCTAGATCCCGATGAGCAAACCAATCCTTAGGGCCAACGTCTAATCAATTTTAGTTAGGCATGGGACAATGGTGCTTCGGAAATGTGATGGGCCTTTTAGATGGGTTGTGCCCTTAATGATCAGTTAAAATGTGTGTGCGTGCACAACCAGGGTTCCCAAACAAGGTTATTTGATGATGTGTCTTTTAGGATTTAACCTTGTTTAGTAGCTTTTAGGGTTTAATTCTTAGGATGGTTCAATCAAGGTTTAGTAGAACACTCCAAGTTTTGAAAGCACGGGTGATGATATGTTCCTGTAAAAATCAAAAATAATGTGGACTGCCTGGTTCAGCCCTAAGAATCAACCCTAAGTGGCAAGCTACTTGATGGATTAGTTTTAGATTGAGTGGTGCGGCCCAAACAACTCAATCAATTGGCCTATTGCACCACTTAGTTTAGGCACACAAGAATGCTTAACCTATTTAGATTTCTACTCACTTATGTGTATTTAGTTGAATTGTACCGGGTCCACAGGTCAGATCCCGGTTAAGTGGTTGAATCAAAGTGATTGTGCACCTTAGGATAAGAAGTTGTGGGTGTTAAGTGTGTAGCTTTCAAAAAATCCCATAATCTGATAACATTTTTTTTTTTTTTTTATGTGGATGGTGAGGTGAGTGGAGGTGGCAAACAAACAACCAAATCTATCCTAGGTTTTATAAAAAGCACCTTAGTTGATTTGGGCTTGAGTTATTCGGTTATGGAATGAAAACTAAGGTGGGGGTGGTGTGGGGGACACTTTCAAAACACTCTACCTGCACTTTCCTCCGGTATACCACACTTGCATCTCCATGCTAGGGTACCTGCAAGACAGTAGATCAAAGACAAGTAGGGTTAGTGCTACGTAAATGCAAAGAAACACGATAAACAAAAAAAGAAAATTCCATTGCCTCCCCAGCAACGGCACCAAAATGGTCGCATCATGTTTCGTGTGTTTAGAAATCGAGGTTACAAGTAACCTGTCGTCGTAGTTGCAAAACATGTCGATCAGATAAAATTTATACCAAAACTCCAAGGGAGTCTCGGGTCGAACACAGGGAGACGACGTTTACTTTAGTTGAAAATCAATCTTCGATTCGTTTCTTTTTGGTATTTTAGGGTTTTGTTACTTTTTTGTGTTTTTGAAATAAAAGACAAGTAGAATGAATCACAAGATAGAAATGAAACAAATAATATATATATATCAAGCCAATGTCAATTACAATTAACTATGAAAGCATAAAAAGAGAGGGAGGTGAGAGGAAATCTCCCGAATCAGCTGTTCGGCGAGACCACAGCGCCTGGTGGAAGCTCGAACGAAGGAAGTAAGGAGCGGGATGACGAAGGTGAGATGCTGGAGGACATTAGGTTGAGAAAAGCTTCAACATAGCTCCGGAATGGAGGTAAGAAGATGGACTTGATCTGCTACCGAAATGGAGGTGAGAGGACAACTCTAACATTACCTATGAAGGGAGATGGGAAGTTGGAGGAGTATTTGATGGGACAGAGGTTCGCTACACTAATAAGCACCTTGGGACCTTGAGAACAAGATCTAATCAAGCATTGGTAGGCTTGCTAGAACTTAGGAGTAGGTGGGAGTAGAGTAGGTAGAGATGGCTTGGAAGGGAGGGGGTGTAAGTCCTTTTATAGCAGTGAAGAGGCAAAAATTGATATGGGACCATTAGTGACTTCCATGCCATCGCTGGAAATGTCGCTCTAGGCAACTCATGCTCGCTGGTGCCCACAGCTGGCTCTGCTGTCATGCAATGAATTACCGATGGCTGTAAGCGTCGCTGTAAGTCCAGCTTATGCATCGCTGTAGTCAACCTCACGTTGTGTTGGCCCTGCTTCTGCCTTGCCATGCATGCGTATGTGCCCACGCACTGGCGCTGCGCGCATGCACGCCCACGTGCACACCTGCGCTGCTGCGCGCGTGCAGTGCTGCATGTGTGCACTGGCGGCCTGGGCTGCGCCACATGGCGTAGTCTGGGCCGTCCATCTTCTTCTTGTTGTAGGGGCACCTACAGAGGTTGAATTGAGTCGATTTTCTTGTCGTTATGCTGCGATCGTCGACTCGAATCCATCCGCGCAGTCGGATTTATCATTTAAAGCTCCAAATTATGTCTCCTAGTCCCTTCGCCATTGATCTTCCTCATATTGCATATGGTGCTACGGAACTCCGATTGAGGCAATTTCAAAGGCGTTGGACTCCGATCGTCATCTTGATCAGATCTGTACAGTCGGATCATCAATCCGAGGCTCCAAAATAAATATCCTTCTCTCCTAACCATAAAAAGGATGCAATTAACCTAAATTATATACAACTACTCTAAATGCAGAATGATGCATGCTATGCAATATTTATAACATGAAATGCAAATCTAAGCCTAGGAACACGCATGAATAGGCATTTTATCCACAATAAATGTGTTTACATCAACTTACCTACCTTCAATCCCAATGCACCTCATGTCTTTAGAACTAAATGCTAATGGATCAGCTTCTTCGAATTTATCTATCTTATACCCAACCTTCTGGCAAGGGGTTGCATCACCAACTGGTCTACACTTGCAAACATCTGATTTTGAGCTTCCTTGATCGATTTGTTATTCTACTCTTCACCCTCTCGTCTTTATTAATTGATTCATACTTTTAAGGGTTTAGGTCTAGCTATAGACGTAAAATTTAGCGCTTGTTGGGAGGCAACCTAACTTTTGTAGATAACCTTGTTATTTTCTTTTAAATTATCATTCAGGTCTGGAGATGTTAGAGTTTTGATTTCCTTAGAATTCTACGATTTCTAGGTAACATCAATTCTTCTTTTATGTTTATTACATGCATTGAAGACATTGCATGAAATAGGCATGGTGGGTAGATAATATTTTTCATAATCTTTCTTATTTATCTCGAGAGTTGTAGGTTTTGGTGGTTTTTCTCAAATTAGTTGTGTCATCAAAAGTAGTGTGTGTTTTGTAAAAAAAAAAAGCCAAAAAAGAAAAAGAAAAAAAAAAGCTATATTTTTAGAGTTTAAGCTATAAAATATTTGGAAAATTTGATTTTAAGAATTTTCCAATCTTAGGAAAAGTATGAACAAAGTCTTTTTGCTTAGACTCTTTAGGTCATATGTCGACTATTAATGCACTGAATTCAGGTTTGAAATACTCATCGTAGTATAGTCAACTAAAGTAATGAAAACACTGAAAATGTATATACTCGAAATGTAAGTTCCGAGGTTGTCTAAGGGGGCAAATCAATTGTAATTCAAACCAATAATCAAGCACATAACAAAGAAAAATAACTTGATAAAAAAATAAATAGATTACACAATGAATAATGACATCAAATCTCCAAAAAGAAATTAAGTGTTTGAGCAAAAATGTGGCTTTTCAACTAAGCTTAAGCATCAACACTTAGTGAATATTCACGGCCATCAGGTTTCCAACACAAGCTTCAGATGACTTAAAGTTACAACCCAAATCCCCTTCAAAGCAAGCTCAAAGTTAATGCACATGAATCCCAATGCAGAAACCCTGCCTAGGCTCATGCCTAGGTGTGTGTGTGCATGCATTTTTACGTGCGTATAGGTATGGGGTTGGGGACCTAAACCCTAGTGTTCTTGGATGAATAGCCTTTAGACACAATTCCATTTATGCCAAAATCTGAATTGAAATCCCATGATGTGGGACTTAATATCCTTGTCATCTTCGTTCATTTCAGTAGCTGTAGCAGCATGGAGGAGCTTGCATACGAAGCTCAACTTATCATTGCATCTTCAATCCAATGGTCTTGATGGATTCCTTACACCAATATATAGCAAGAGGGGACGACCTCTTCTTCGATTGCTCGTCAATGGTGGGTATGAGATGTCGAAGATGGAGCTCAAGCTGATGAAGTCTTGAAACATGAATATAAGCTTTGGGCCCCAATTATATACCTTAAGAGCTTCATCAGAGCATAACAAAGGTGATGGTGGTGGTGTTTTGGTGTGAGAGAGCATTTAGTGGCCAACCGAGGTCGACGAAGGCGATGATGGAGTGGGTTGTTTAGCCGGAAGTTTGGGAGTCAAAAGCCTAAATTTCTTGAAGGCTTTTGCTCCCCAAGGTCATGTGAAGCTTATGGGCTAGATAGATGGGTGGATGGTGGTATGGTGTGGCGGTGTAAGCTAGTCGAAGCTCTCGCTGACCATGAGGAAGAAGAAGAATGGTGAGGAGAATGGTCTAAAACGTAACTCTAATTAGAAAAATCTACTCCAGGAGAGAAGAGGAGGAAGAAGAACTACCTAAGTGGACGAATTAGGGGAAATCACGTTTGGCGATGGTCGATCAGACGTAGGGAAGAAGGTGCGGACAGTGGAGGTAACAATGAGGAAGATGAGGTCGAAGATGCCCTTGCTTTGGTCAACAAGGATTGTGAGAAAGGGAGGTAGAGGTTGGCGGTGTCAATTGGCCTTGAACACATGCAGAAGAGGGAGAACAGAGGAGCTCTCCAGAGTGCACAGAAATGTGGCTGGTGAGGAAGAAGGTGGTTTTTCAGCCAATTCACAACTAATTTTGACTTAGAATCATGATAGTGCTTAAATAAAGGAAGATGTGGCCTTGAATTGGTTGGAATTCTCAAAAATTCCTTGCAATTTTGTCAGCACACGATCCACAGATCTCGAGTTCATCAGTAGCTCTAAAGTTGAAATTAGAGCTCGAGATCAATTTCAATAGATAGAGAAAGATCTGAGGATCAATCCCTCCAAGTTTGGGGAGACTTGGATGAGATTTGAGGGGTTGATTCTTCATTCAAAGCTTGACGTGGAGTGGGTTGGTTTGCTATTGTGTTTCCATGTTTGGACATGGAGAAGAAGATGATGGGAGGACCTATTTACAAGAAAAATCAAAACTTAATGGGCTTTGTGTGATAAACTGAGTCAAATGGGTTAAAATGTAAACTGGGTCAAGATAATCTCTGATTAGGCTCAAAATTTAGGGTTAAAGCACCTCACTAAAATTGGGTGTAATTCCACTGAATAAAGCATCTTGCTATATATGGATGCTACCCTCTCCATTTCCAAAATGAAAATACATCACTACAAATGGGTGTTTATCCTATGGAAAAAAAAGAAAAAAACATGGAGAAAAAAAATAGCTATAAGTGACTAGTGGGTCCAACATGGAGATAGACACCTAGTGTATTAACCTCAGGGCAGAAAAGTGGTGAGGAGAAGGTTGCCAAAGCATAGTATGGCCTAACCGAAGATAGAATTGTCTCAGAGAGAGTATAGAAATATTCTAAGTTTTATTGAATACTAGGAATCAAATTTGTTGCCCATCTGGTGGGCCACATTATTTCACAGACAAGATGCTTGTTTCTCACATTCGATTCGAACCTTGGGTGGGTCGATGATCGCTAAAAAGCATGATTTGTAAATATAGCGATTTAAGTCGTAACACACAATTTGGATCGCTTTTAAATTTGTAAACTCCGAGTACTTGGGAAAGTATTTGGGTCGTCCCAAGAGAGGCAGAAAAGCTTTAAACCAAAATTTTTGCTTGATCCTTGGAAATCAACTCCTTTTTTTAGGGTTTTGAAATATGTAATTTTTAGGGTTTTTGAATATGAGTGAATTTATGCAGAGAGAGATGGAATTTGAAATATAAGAAAACAAAGCAACAAGTTTTTTGTTTTATCCAACTCACTCCAAGCAAGAAATTTTTGGAATAATGGATACAACAAAACACAATAAAAGAGCACAAAAGCTATTTAAAGGAATAGTAGAGGAATGCTTCTTGATTGAAAGAGTTTTACAATGGGGTTGGAGAACTCACAAGTGAAAGGAATTTTCACTTGTAACCTCCAACGAAAATTACTACACTACTATGCAAAAGAAATAACAAAAGTGTAGAAGAAAGCTTCGGAAGATGATGTTGGTGATGATGCTGCTGCCCAGAATTCCTACTCTAGTCCTGGTTGCCCCAAGACCAAAAGGAAATCTTCTCTCCTGAATGTCCTCCTTGTGGCAAACCTTAGGCGGGCATGCCTCCTCCTCCTTGGTGTGGAAGATCTCCACTCCAAGAACTTCTCCTTAAGGTGGTGTGGAGCACCTTCAGGATCTCCTCCTCTTGATGTCTTCCTTGCCTGGCCTTCCTCAGTTTGGTGGCAACACGAGGGAGAAGAAGAAGTTGAAGCCAACAAGCAAATAGGGTGTCTCCTTGATCTTCTTCCTTCTCTCCTTCTCTCCTTGGATGTTAGATATTGGTAGAGTATGAATAGAAAATATGTAACCAAGGATGGCCTTTTTTGTGGTGGTTATGGGTCATTATATAGGCCAAGGGTGCTGGTGGTTGGGTTATGTGGCATGGAAGGTGATGTAGGGTTAGGATGAGGAGTTAGGGTAGTGGTAAATGGATGGAGGGCTTGGATAGGTTAGGGCCAAATGTAGGGATGTGTAGGGAGAGATGGCGCCAACTCTAGGTGTGGTTGGATGGGGTTGGTGCCAATTTAGGTTGGGTTAAGGAGGGTTGGCATGGAGTGGAATGGTTGGTTTGGATAGGTTATTAGGAGGGTGGTTGTGAGATCTATGGTCATGGATGGTTGGTGCCAAGTGGAAGGGCTTGTAGGTGCATGGTTAAGGTTGGTTAGGCTAGAATTGGCGCCACCTTTGGGTTTAAGAAATGTTGCCAAAAGGGATGCTTAAGATTTGTTCTAGGTGGGTAGTTAGGGATCCTAGGGTTAAGGAGGTTTGGCACCATATGAAGGGGTGTAAGGGGAGTAGTTATGCGTGGCTAAGGGGCACCTAAGTTGGCACCAATAATGGAAAGGTGCCATGGTTTGCCGCCATCCTAAGGGGATTCTAGAAGGGAGGGTAGGAGTAAGGTTGAGATGAGTTTAGGGAGTAGGTGTAAGGCTAGGATAAGGATTAGTTTTGGCACCAACAAAAGGGTAGTTAGTAGGTAGTTTTGGAGGGACAACTAAGTGGCTTTTGCAGGTGGTGGTGTTGGCGCCAAAAGAGAGTGGAGTAGGTAGCTTACTTAGGTGGTGGACTTTGCAGTGGAGTTGGGTTAGGGTTTAGGTTAGAGTTGTGGATGGCCATGGAGGTGGAGCTGGTTTTAAGCTTAGCTAGTAGATAGTAGTGGAGTTAGGGTTTTGAGAAGATAAGCTAAGGGAAAGTTGACTCGAGCTGTACTGGAGATGCACTAGAGTTGAATCTGCTGAGGAGGTCTTCATGAGGAGCTCAACTACCTAGCTAAGCTAGCTAGTTTTTATGCTAGTAGCTAGGATTGAGTAGTTGAGCTAAGTTGAGCTGGTTTCAACCTAGCTGACACTAGGTTAAGCTAGAATTGCCTCTGAGAACTCCTGAGCTTGCTTAGCTACTAAGTGGGCAAGTAGTAGCTAAGTTGGAGGAAGTTCAGCTGTTGTGAGCTAAGTAAAGTTGCGTAGAGCTAGACTTGGACTGAGCTGGAGCTGGAATGAACTCTAGTCAACTAAGCTGAGCTAGCTAGAGCTCCCAGTGAACTGAATGGAGCTAGGATGAGCTAGACTCAGCTAAGTTGAGCTAGATCTGAGCTGAGATGTGGTGGGTGTTCGAGCATGGAAATCACGTATTTGAAAACAATGTCACAGCTTGTAGTATAGTTGTGAAATCCTCTCGACAAAAATATTTCTAGATTAACGAGACTATGGGTCCCGGTCGTTCATCTCTAGAAGGCATTTATGGAAATGCTAATCTTAATTCGATCTTTTCCTCTCTACTCACTTAAAAATGCATGCCAATTTGTAATTATTTATGTATTCATGCACAACATGTTGTTGCAATAATATCAGAAATCAAAGCAGGCAAATTATTATCACAAGAAAGATATTGCAAGCAAGCACATGGTGATTTTTCACACATAGATATATATAGAACTAACTCACAGATTGTTCATTGATTGCATGATGACAGTTACAGAATGAAGCTAGAGGAAAGCTTGTACATGAAAGCTTAAAAGATTACTAGCTATCAAAAAATGAGTACACGTGCAGATCTATGAGAGATTGCACGTGCACCATCCAGGAGGGAGAAAGATAGCTATACTACTAAGCATAAAATAAGGCAGAAAAATTAGAAGAACTACTTATCTATCTAGCTAGTAGAAGGAAGGGCATTCAAAGGTGGTCTCCAATGGCCTTTGAGGTGGTTGGGAGGAGGGGTGGCCAATGGTGTGTAGGCTGGCCCTTTGAGGGAGGAAGGAGAGGTGATCTAGGCTCTTAGCATGGAGGTGGTGATGGCCATGGTGGTGGAACTCATGGGGGTGGAGGTAGAGTGGAGGTGGAGTTATACAAATGGGAGGTGGAATGAAGCCAAATGCCAAGATGAAGCCAAGATGGGTGCAAATGGCCACCTATGAGGTCTTTTATAGACCCTTGGCAATCATCCTAGAGAGGTGTAGAACTCTCTACAAAGATCTCCAAGTGTGGCTGTCTAGGGTGAGGTGGAGGTGGTTCTTAGATCCACAAAAAGTGGATCTAAGAAAAGACCCTTCCTTGGTTGCTATAATTAGCATCCAAGGTGGTGCCACCCATGGAAGAGCCTAGAAGGTTCTAGGTGGGTGTGGATGTGCATGAACATGTGTGTATGTCCTAGGTGGATAGTTGGTCTTGTGGTCTAGGTGAGGTCCTAAGGGTTTGGATTAGGGTAGGTCCTAAAATTAGGGTTGTAAACCTTAATTGCTAAAAGGGAATGTGCAATTACACTTGTAATAAGCTTCATTGAGTGAGTGTAAACCTAATTGAGTGTGAGATTACTCAAATAAGTTGGGCTTAGGTCAATTGGACTCCCACTGAGTCCAATTGGACTTGTGTAGGTTGAGATCTGAGCTCAATTGAATTCTATGAGTCCAATTGACTAGACAATTATAATTGACTATGATCCAAGTCAATTGACCTTAGTGAGAAGCCAATTAGGTTCTTAAGAAGATCTAGAGGTGGTGAACTAGGATTAGGGTACCTCAATTTAGGTTCCCAAGGGGTTGGAATTGGGTTTTGGGACCTAGGAACTCCAGATCCAACCTTGAATTCCAAAATAGGGATTGGAGAGCAGTTCCAGACATCCAATAATAGTCTTAGACATCTTATACTCAAAAATTAGAAGTCTAGACCTCTTGTCTGGATGTCCAATTTGAGTCAGGGAAGAATCAGGGTTCTGTCTTGCGGATTCTGTAGAAATTGGATGCCTGACTAAGTGTCTGGACGTCCAATAACACTGCAGACATGGATTTAAGGTGTGCGGATTGTGGCTAAGGGTCCTGGACATCCAATAACTTATCTAGATGTCCAGATAAAGGTTGGAACTAGGGTTTTGGGGTTTCCTATGCTATGGTGACGTAATCTAAGGGTGGCTGAGGCTTAGGAAGGCTTTTAGGGCTATCCTAGGGCTAGAAATGATCCTAAGTTCTTCATAATTTAACTCTACCTTACTTTTACTTAACTGAGTAACATACCTCAACCCTTACATTATTTCTCTACTACATTTTATTCTAATCTTGTGCTCCAACTATGCTTCATCACCAGCTTTAGATCCAGTTTCAAATCCAGCTTCAAATCCAACTTCAGATCAACCTCGTGAACTTCTTATTACCTGCAATTTATATAATGCACTTAATTAGTACATGTTCGTTTAATTTCCAAACACAGTTAATTAAGTTAATTAGCTTAATTAAGTGCATGAGAAAGTAACTTAGGTTAACTAGAATTATTGTCGATTGAGTAGTATAGGTCCAAGCTAACCTAACAATTTAGATTTTAATTCTTTTTTAACTGGTTGAGTCCAGGTCGTTCATTGGGAGGCATAACTTAACTTAATTTACCATTTAATCCTAAGCAATAGTTACTACTTAATCAATTAGAATTATAATTGTATTACTTTAAGATCATGAATCTTGGACAAAGAATATTTAATTAAAAGACATGCAACATTCCACAAGAAAAAAATATTTACACTTGATCTATTATTAAAAGCAATTAAACATGTTTATTTCTATTAATTTCATTTCATTTACAAAATATTAAGGTAAGAAAAAGAAATTCAATTAAGTACAAGTGCCTTATTCATCAATTAAGCTCTAAAAGAAATTGTATTAGAGTAAAATACAAAAATTAGACATCTTAAAAATAAGCATTGAATTACCAGACGTCTAAAACTTTTAATTTTCCTTTTATCTTCTATTTTCAGCCTTCATTCTTCTTTTTTTATTATGCCATCTCTTTCTCTCTCTCTTTATTCTTTTCCTTTACTCTCTACTTACCTCTCTGTCGAGCTCTTCTTCACCTCTGTTATCTCTCTTATCTCTCCTTTCTTTCTTTTCTTTTCAACATCTTAACTGTGCATTTGAACCACATTTTGAACCAAAAATTTGGTTTATGGTTAGCGGCTCGGACCAGTCGAGGATACACAGCACCCCTCTCAGGGTGGGACCAGACCCTACTAGGTCCAAGCCTAGTTCACATTAGGAGGTTTATTTCTGATTTAATCATCACAGTCTCTAGCCTCCCAGGCCCAACATGCACACGCCTGCTCATGGGTTCACGCTCGCACGCCCACAGGCGCACACACACATGCTCTTTATGCACCTTGTGCTGACGACCGAACAACCAATAACAGTTTTTACATTTATTCTATGGCACGTGCTCATTTCTTACTAATATGGGACTAACTTTGTCCGCTCCAGACCAAACTTTGGTTGGAGACACAGGCCGACTCAAAGCTCCAAATCTAGCAAGCTATAACTTGTTGGAAAGCTCTAGAGGAATTCTATAGGATTGCAGCATCAATTTGATGCTAAGAACATATTTCACCCTTCAATTTGAAGGATGAAGATTGAAGGTTTCATGGACATTTTGGCCTGCAGTTGTGCTTCACAGGTCTAAGGACCTGCATATGTGTTCTTTGACCTCAGATGAGGTTCTGAACAGATTCAGGAGCCGACTCCACTCTTAAAGGTGAAGGGAAAATGGTTCAGGAGGCTACTGGAAGGTGTAGAAGCTTAAAAGCTTCAAGTAGAAGCTTCAGAGCTTCAAATCAAGCTCTGAAAAGCTTAACAGACAGCTAAAGGGCTGTTGTATCTAATTAAACAACTTCTGAAGGTTGTTTGGAATCTATATAAGTAGCATTTGCATTTGAATTTCATCAGGAAGACACTGATGTCAGTGTTGGGTTCAAATGAACCCAAACTGAACAGAAGTAGGATTCATATGAGACCTTGACTTAAAGTCATCCAAATTGAGTCTAATCTATCTAAAATCATCCGAGAAATCATTTAAACGCACCAATTTTTCAAATTGAATCCTACATCATTCAATCAGACCTAATTTTGACTACTTAACCTCAAATGTTGACTTTCTTCATTGAGCTTTTTCAGATAAAATTAACATTTCAATTCATCTCTAATTATTCTCAGGAACATGTTCTGGGTTTCACAAAGGAGTTTTGACCAAGAAACCTACGGTTTCAAGTCTGTCACTTCAGTTCTAAAATTAGTTTGTTCGACAGAACAAAGGCCTTCCTAAGTGAAAGGTCTTCAAATCTGACCTCAGGACATCCTTCTGATGTTTCTAGGCCTCTAAATTTAAGCTTATCCTTAATGAGCAGTCTTCTCCAACTCTGTCGGAGTTGGAGAAGGCAGAGGTCTAAATCTAACTCCATACTTTAAAACTTCAAATTAAACACTGCAGAATGATCATTAAACCTCAAGTAAGTGATCTGGAGCTTCTCAGGGAGTTCTATAGGCTGAAGAGTGCATTTTGACTTGTCGGAGCCTGCCGAAGCTCTGGTGATTCTAGACAATGGCTAAAATATTGTAAAATCATTTAAACATGCGATGGAAAGTCTGAAAAGTCTCTTGACGTCATAAGGAACCTCAAAAACACATTAATTCATTCAATTATTGATTACACTGAAAGATATGTATTGAATTCATAAGAACTGTGACCTGAGTTCGCTGGAACTCAGGACAAGTTCTCTCACTCAATTGAGTGGAGAGAACATGTCAGTGGAGTGTGGCGATGGTGTTTAGGTGATTCATTAGGTGGATACACTCCTCTTGAGCCGCCATTGACAGCGAGCTCAGAAGGTTGAATGTATTTTAGATGTTTTATAGATGAATGATTATTAATCGAATTAAGCTAAGGATAGGAACCCTAAGATGATGATTAAGTGATGAAGGGCCCCGGTGAAGGTGAATTCCCCTCGGATACTTCCGCCATCGACAGCGGAAGCAGCCGGTGAAGGTGGAGATGGATTAGGCGATTAGGTGTTAAAATTAGGGAATTAAGGTGTCAGAGATGAGCATGGAGGATTAAGAAAGGTGATCAATGAAATAAAAAGACAAAAGAGTGCTCCAGTCAAGCTCAAAGAGCTCGTCGAAGCTGAGGAAGATGATGGAAAATCTAACATTAAATCTAACTAACCTACCTAATTAACTACTCTAATTACACTAACTTACCTAACCAAGAGTTACTTGGATGAAGGGGGCATAGGATCTCCGTTGAAGGATCTTAACGGAGGAGGAAATCAAAGGAGTGAAGGAAGAAGTTCGGCAGGTGCAGGAGAAGCACGGAGAAGGAAGTCCAATGTCGGCACTGCATCAAAAGACTCAGCGAGAGACGACGGAGATCAAGGATGAGTGAAGACGAACAGAGGATGACGGTGGAAGCAGAGGAAGTTCACCAGATTTTGGAGTGAATAGCCTATCTGCTAGCTCAGTGGCGGGGAGAGGGAAGGGAGCTAACCACTTGAAATAGGAGAGGTGGAGGGGTATTTATAGGTTGCGATAGCTGAGGAGGAGGGTGAATCTGGACGGAAAGGAGTCTAGGTGTGAAGTAACCACTGGCGTCTTCTCCAACGCTGGTGAGGTTAACTTCAAACTCTAAATAGGATTCAAGCATCATCCAAACCAATGGATGAAAAGAGGGTGGTGAGCGCATGCTTTAGGAGCCATGCAAGGATGGGTGGACGTCAGATGGATGGTGATCGACGAGTGTAGATACCTCCTGTCGTCAACCATCGAAGAGGATGAAGAAGAAATGAAGAGGAAGAAGATGTTTACAGGGACTTGACTTTAACGAAAACTAAGGGCCTAAGTGAAGAAGAAGGACTCGAATCAAATAAAACTTAGGGACTAAAACGTAAGCTAAGGTTTTAAAGGCTTATTTTAGTTTAAATATTTTTCAAATTTTTATTTATGATCATAAATTAGGCAAATATTATATTTAAACCTTGGATTTATGTGTTTGACCTTTTTAGCTTAATTTATTTAATTAGGTAAAGTTACTTAAGTTATTACATACTTAGGTTTAAGTTATGCTTAAGTTAATTAACACATTAATTAGGTAAATAATTGATGATATTTCTAGTCCATTTATTAATTAAATTATTAATAATATTAATTGGATAATAATTTACCATTTTTAACTTATTTTAAGGTCCTTTAATGTTTTATCCCTTATTCTATAATTTACCCATATATTTACATATTCTTAGCCAATTAACTAGGAAGACTAGTTAATTAGGGGTAATTAGAAGCCATGATGAGCCTCTCATCATACCCCCAAGCCAAATTTTTGCTAGTCCATAGCAAAATTAACCAGAAATATGATGGTTTAAGCACTTGGGTTTAAATTAATATAAATAAAAACTAAGTAGAGGAATACTTAGGTAAGAATTTTGAATATTCATTTTTTTTTAAATTTTATGTATATATAAATAAGTATCCATAAATATACAGAGCATTCTATGAATTCTCCTTACCTAGACTTATAACTCATACAAACTTCTCAAAAACACACTTTTAAAAATAGAGATTTTGATTGGAATTTTATCAAAAATTAGAATCCCAAAAACCCACTTCTTTGTAAACATTCTAAACCCTAGAAACTCAGAATTCAAAGTGTTTTAAGAAAGCAAAGCTTAAGAGTTGGAAATTAAATTTTAACTCAAAAACTCAATAGACTTAAGTTAATCCTTAAGTTTATGAAATCTGATTTTTATTAATCTAGGTTTTAGCAAATTAGCCAGATACTCATTATTAATCAAACTTAGAGTAGTAAAACCCTAATCTGCCAGCCTACAACACCAAGGACAGACTTCTAGACCTAGGGTTTTATCAATCTTTCTCCTTTAGGCCTTAACTGCAAGTCCTCAAAACCCGATTTCTTAGGCTTCACTAGCCAATACAAAGGTTTAGTAGCTATGATTTTAAAGCATCTGTGCTTGTGAAAAGAATTGTCCTAAAGGCATCCAAATTTGCAAAAATCCAGATCTTAAGACATCAACTTCCAATCAAAGTTATTCCAATTCAAGCCTTTGGCTTAGCCTTACTCAGGTTTGGTTACTTTCTCCTCCCCAGTTTTCTATCCCGAGGTCAACACTTTTTATGTATATCTCCCCAGTGGACCACTGGGTCTCTTATTCCCAATTTTTATCTACATATTTCTTTTCAACTTTTTCTATAGGATAGAACACCCATATGTAGTGAGGTGTTCTTTTATTTGATGGAAGGAAAGGTAGCATCCATTTGTACCGAGATGCTTTATTTAGTGGAAAAACTGCATAACTACCCATTTGTAACGAGGTACTTAACTGTAGGGTGTTTTATTATTATTATTTTTTCTTTTCTTTTTCTCCCCCTTCTCATTTTTCTTACTAATATTATTCTCCATATCTTTTTTCTAGGTGAGTGGCACATCCTTCACCCTTTCAAGAGCCACCCTGCGGAAATCCTTGGACTAAAGAGGATTTAGAATTGATCTCTTAACCTCTATTTTTTCGTAGTCTCAGATGCCAACAAGACAACTCTATGTGTGAGAATTTTGGATGCTTAGGTTACTTAGTTCTCACCCCAGAGCTTGGACAGCAAAGCCATTCACTCTCAGGTTCCTTAAACTTTTAGTTTCCTCCTATAGGATTTGTCAAGACATAACTCACCAAATCTAGCCGAATGTTTTTCGTTGGTTAAGCTAACTATAGCCTGATAGACCGTCAGACTAAGATTCTACTAACTCTTTTCTTAATTAACTCTGAATATCTGACCTTTTTACTTAACTTTGATGATAAAAATAGATGCTCAAAAAGCAAAAGGATTACTTAATCTAATTGATTAAAAAGTTACAATTTAATTCCAAAACTTAAGTTTTGAACTTAATACACCTTAGTTACTCAATTTCAGGGTAAAGAATAGAAAAAACAAATCCTTAGGGATTTAGATTGTAACTTAAATAAAATCCCGTTTAAAATTTCACAATAAAGAGTGTGTTCTGAAAATGTTATAAGTAAAAATCTAAACAAGGATTTAATGCTCTTATAAAATACTTTTTACAATATATATTTATTTTTTTTGGTTTCTGACCTAAAAGAAAAATTAAGCTCTTAATTACTAATATAAGTATAAATATTTTTTATACCTTCTTATTTCTTCTTTTCTTTATTACAAATGTAAAACACCTTATTATTTTTCTGATTTTGTAATTTTCAAATTTTTATATCTATTTATTTTTATTTTTATGTTTTATAAAATTTTCCAATTTTTATGAATTTTTCAAAAAATTTTTAAATTTTTATGGTATTTTTTATTTTTAAAATTTTTTAAAATTTTTGGTATTTCCATTTTTTTAAATTTTGTGAATATTTAATTTTGTTGTGTTTTTTTTATATTTTCTCTACAAATACTCTTGAAGTGAAAATTTCACTTCATACCCCCCCAAGCTAAGATTTTACAATGTCATCATTGTAAGAAGGGTGAAAAAGATATTACACTTCACTTACTGTAGGGTGATAGAAGGAGTCGGATAGAGATCAAAGATCTCTGTGTGGACGATTTCTATTCTGACTAAAGGTCAAAGTGGTCAGTCTGACTAAGTAAAGGTAATCAATGCAAAATGAAGTGAAAAAATCAGATACAGACTCAAGTGTATAGGAAGAGAAAAGTGTAGAAAATAGGAAATAACTATATACAAAGTGTGGATGAAGAGATGAAAAACCCTAATGAAGCATATAACAGTCTCCAACAAGACCCATAGCATGTGGTTCCAAGAAAGGTTTTAAACATTGACCATTAACTTTGAAGGGTTGATCCTTGTTAGGTTCAATGATTTCGATAGCTCCATTATTGAAGACTCTAACAACAATAAATGGTCCTTGCCATTTAGACCTAAGTTTCCCAGGGAAGAGCTTCAAACGGGCATCAAAAAGCAACACCTTCTGACCAGGTGTAAAAGAATTGCCGGAAATGTGTTTATCAAGGAAGGCTTTAAGTTTTTCCTTATACAGCTTTGAACTCTCATAGGAATCATGATGTAATTCCTCAAGTTCACTAAGCTACAACCTACCTTCATCACCAGCCTTCGCGAGTGCTAAATTACAGGCTTTAATTGCCCAATAAGCCTTGTGTTCAATTTCTACTAGAAGATGACAGGATTTCTCATAAATAGTATATTGGTGTTTTGTGGGCAGTCCTATAAGCCCACAAAGCCTCATCTAAATGGGAAGACCAATCCTTCCTATCGGGTCAGATTGTCATTTAAGGATCTTTTTGATCTTCCATTTAGAGACCTCGGTTTGCCCGTTGGTTTGGGGATGGTAAGGTGTAGAAATACGATGTGTAACCCCATATTTTCTAAGTAAATTCCTAAACTTGGCATTATAAAAATGGGAATCATCGTCAGAAATGATAGCGTGAGGTACCCCAAAACGAGTGATAATATTACTCTGAATAAAAGGAATGACAACTCGATGATCATTTATGCATGTAGGTATGGCTTCAATCCAATGAGAAACTTAATCAACGACAAGTAAACTATACTCGAAGTCAAAAGAAGTCGAGAATGGGCCCATAAAGTCTATGCCCCAAATATCAAAGATTTCATAGACAACAATCAGATTCAGAGGCATCATGTCTTTTGGGGACATGCTACAAAGAGGTTGGTAGTGACTACATGACTTACAATATGTCTGTGAATCAGCAAAAAAAGTGGGCCAATAAAACCCACATTGCAGAACTTTTGCAGCAGTCTTATGACCAAAAAAATGACCACCACAAGCCTGGTCGTGACAAAAAAAAATGATAGAATCAATCTCAAAACTGGTAGCACAACGCCTGATGATTTGATCATTGCAGAGTCAGAAAAGATACGAATCTTCCTAGAAATAGTATTTGGCTTCTGATTTGAGTGATGATTTGTGATTCCTATCCTAATTCGGCGGGAATTGATGTGTAACCAAATAGTTAACAATATCTACGTACCAAGGAAGATCTGAGGATATAGTCAAAATATGTTCATCAGGAAAGTGTTCAGTGATTAGAGGAGATGATTCAATAGTATCAGAAGGAAGGCGGGAAAGATGGTCGGCGACAACATTCTATCGTCCCGCCTTATCACGAATTTCTAGGTCAAACTCTTGCAAAAGCAAGATCCATCTGATCAACCTAGGTTTCGTGTCCTTTTTGGATAGAAGGTGTCGAATGGCTGAGTGATTAGAGTACACAATGATTCGAGATCCAAGTATATAAGATCTAAACTTCTCTAATCCAACTTCTATCGCTAGTAATTCCTTTTCCATAACTGTATAATTCCTTTGTGCCTCATTTAATGTTTTAATACCGTAGTAAATCACTACAATATTCTTCTCAATTTTCTTTCCCAAAATAGTTCCAATTGCATAATCTGACGCATCACACATGATTTTAAATGTAAATCCCAATTAGGTGGTTGCAAGATCGGAGCCAGTGTAACTCTGTCTCTCAATGTTTTAAATGCAGATATACACTCCTCACTCATCTCAAAAGTCGTATCCATTGTGAGGAGGTTTGTAAGTGGTCAGGCAATCTTTGAAAAGTCAAGTAGAAATCTTCTATAAAATCCCACAAGCTCGAGAAAAGATCTAATGCCTTTGATCAAGTCAGGAATTGCAAGATTTACAATTTGATTGATCTTGGCTCGATCTACTTGGATACCTCGCTTAGACACAAGGTGGCCAAGTACAATGCCCTCTGGAATCATAAAATGGCTCTTCTCCCAATTGAGGACAAGATTCACTTCTATACACCTTTCAAGAATCTTCAATAAATTATCTAGATAGATATCAAATGTTTCCCTGAAGATTGAAAAATCATCCATAGAAACATCCATATATTCACCCACCATTTCAGTAAAAATTGCTAACATGCAACACTGAAAAGTCGCAGGTGCGTTGCAAAGCCCAAATAGCATTCTTCGGAAAGCAAAGGTTCCGAAGGGGCAGGTGAAAGTCATTTTCACTTGATCTTCAGGATAAATTGCTACCAGATTATATCCAGAGTAACCATCCAAAAAGCAAAAGGACCTATTACCAGCTAATCTGTCAAGGATCTGATTAATGAATGGCAAAGGAAAATTGTCCTTCTTTGTAATCGTGTTGAGCTTGCGATAGTCGATGCAAACCCACCATGAATTCGCAATTTGTATGGGAATGGTTTCTCTAGATTCAGTCTTGATTATGGTGAGTCCTATCTTTTTAGGTACCACTTGAATTGGACTCAACCAAGGGCTATCAGATATAGGGTAATTAATGTCAACATCTAGTCACTTGATTATTTCTTTCTTTTCGACCTCCTTTAAATTTGGATTTAGATGTCTTTGAGCTTCTCTTGAAGGTCGTGCCCCATCTTCAATATAGATGTGATGAGTACAAAAATTTAGGCTAATCCTAGTGAGATCGTGTAAAGTCCACCCAATTGCCTTCTTATGATCTCGTAAAACCTTGATCAATTTTGATTCTTGTGATACAGAAAGATGAGAATTAATGTTTACAGGATATGTTTGATCAGGTTCTAGATAAACATATTTAAGATTTTCAGGCAATGGTTTCAATTCTAAAGCAGGAGTAGAATCAATATCAGGATTTGGGGCAGGATTTTCGATTGCAAAAAGTGAATTAAATGAGTCATGAGATTCAGATTCAAGATCGAGTATAGATTTTGATAGCACGTTTTCATTTTGAGGGTAAAATATATCAAAAGATGTGTTCTCTAGTTCTAAGGAACTAAGGTCATCCTCAAAAACTGAAATAGATCTAATTTCCTCAATCCAATTGCAATCCAATCCTCTAGAAGCTCTAAATATATCCAATTTAATTGTCTTCTTCTCAAATTTCAATTCAATATAGATTCACAATCTATATTAGCCTTTGCAGTGGCCAAAAAAGGTCTCCCTAAATAATTGGGGTATCTCTAATGTGTTCGGGTACTTCCATATCAAGTACAATAAAATCCACTAGAAAATAAAAGTCCAGAACTCTTACAATTATATCCTCCAACATTCCTTTAGGTGACTTAATAGATCTATCGACTAATTGTAAAGTCACATTGGTAAACTTTAGGTTTTCTATTTGGAAATGTTTTACCAAAGATGAAGGAATGAGGTTAATAGATGCTCCTAAATCTAGGAGGACTCTATCAAAACACTGGTCTCCAACTATACAGGAAATAAATGGAGATCCTGGATCTTTCTTTTTCAAATGAAGTGCACTCAAGATGATAGAGCTCACATGCTCTGAGAGTACCATAGTGCTTCCTTTCTTCGTCTTATGCTTAGGAGTACACAACTCCTTGAGAAATCTCGTCTAAGTCGGAATGTGCTCGATAGCATCTAGGAGTGGGTTATTAATGTGTACCTGTTCAAAAATTTTAACTAAATCCTCATCTAATGTAACAGGTTATTTTTGTTTCCTAGTCTTCTTCAAAGCTTCAGGAAATGGGACTTGGATTTCCTGTTCTACTGAGGTATTTCTCAAATCTTGCGAATTAGCGGGAATTACAGGATCTGGTTCTGCACCTGTTACAGGTGTAGAAACAGGGGTCATTCTAGATGTACTAGGGTCTTGGGATAGGTTCCTTGGGTAAACTGGATCCCTAGTAGAAGTTCCATGATGGGTTGTAATAGAGTTAATACCCGCATGCGAAGAAGCTGATGAAGAAGAAGATGCTTGCTGGTGCTAGAAAGATGGATTACAGAGTAAAGGTTGGTTACCTTGATTTAGAAATGATTGTTGTTGATTAAGATACTCGTAATCATGAGTAGCAGAGGGTGGATTTTGATTCAGATTTTGATTCAAGGGTAATTGATTAAGGAAATGGACATGTCCCTGATTCAGATTTTGAACTCCCAGGTGTGGTCTCTGCTGGATATTCCTAGGGTTTGGAACTAGCTGGGATGGAAGGGCCCTTAGCTGACGAGATTTAGCTAACTACGTCATTTGGCCCCTAAGATCAGCCAATTTTGCCGAACATTGCCATTGGACTACAGCAAGAGCCTCAGCATTCTATCGCCGACTCTTAGTTATAGCTTGCAAAATCTAGTCGAGCTACAAATCTCTATTTGGCCCTGCGAGGTTCTGCGAACCTGCATAAAATGGCCTTGCTTTAGGTTGCTGAAATAGCAACGTAGGTGGGTTTTGCTTCGTCAGAGTCGACATGAAGGTCTTTGTGAATGGTCAGACCAAGATAAATTCGGGTGATTACGTCATCCAAAATTATAGAAATTAGAATATGGGTTAGATCTTGGTGCATATCCCTGAATAGCATTTAAATCTGAAGGGTAAGGCATGTTTTCCACAAAAATAGGAAGTGGGGAAAGAGATGGGAAAGATTATGGGACAAAGGTCCCTCCTTGGGTTGGTGCAGGAGTAGATAGAAAACCCAAGGGATCTCTAGAATCCAAATTCTTCACAAACTCCCTCACTGTGGGAATTTGCGATAGAGGTAAATGCGTAGGATTTTGCGTAGCGAGTAGAGCCGTAAGAGATTTCATTGTGTTTCGAACCTCTTCGAGATGCTTCGCTATAATGTCGACTTTATCCAATTTTTCTGCAATAATCTCTAAATCCTTGGAACTGGATGGATTACCGATCTCGTGAATGCCCTTATGCAGATTTTGATGCGCTATATTAGTGCCCCACGTGAATTGCGACATGGATGCATTATTGATCGAGTTTTCCACCATCCCTTCAAACAGTTCTGAGGTGGATTCTACGTCGCAATTTACAAAATTCCCTCCGCAAGAGGCATCGACTAGATTGCGAATGCCCTCTTGCAATCCATAATAAAATATGTGCATAAGTTGCCAATGAGGGACGTCGTGATGTGGGCATTTCCTTTGTAATTCAGGAAAGCGGTCCCACAGTTCATGAATTGGCTCTCCTTGGTTTTGAGTAAAAGTTGTGGTAGCTCGCCTTAAAGCATTGGTGCGACCAATAGGGAAGAATTTCTTCAAAAATGCAAATTCGAGTTCAGCCCAAGTTGAGATTGGTCATGCAATAGTTCTATACCAATATGCAGCTTTATCCTTGAGGCTAAAGGAGAACATTTTCATGAGTAGGATTTCCCTGTTTTGATTTCTAGTTCCAAGAGTTTGAGATAGATTTTTAGGATCTTTGATATGTTGAAATGGATTCTCGGATGCAAATCCATGAAAGTATGGGATTAGACCTATAATATTTGGCTTTAACTCTGGGTCATTTTCCCCAATGGGAATCCTAACATTAGGCTCTACTTGTGCATTAGATGGATTATAATAGTCTCGAAGTAGAGACCTAGGACAAGGGATCGGCAAATCAAGGATATCAAAACCCGCCTCTTGTCGAGGTGGAGGTGGGCTTGCAAATTTTGCAAATTGTGGAGAGCAGCCGTCAACAAGTTAATTTGGTGGTTGTGCTCGAGCATTTGGAGATTTTGGTTTAGGAGCACCTCATGAACATCAAAAGGCAGCATCTCCCCCTGACCAGAAGAAGAAGGGATCTCGAGATTTTGGTTCTACAATTGGTCCATAGGATCAAATGCAGAAAAAGCAGATGTATCAGATGGGAAATTAATTAGTTGCCTAGGTGCAACCAATCTAGGTATACCTGTCAACGGAGATACGAGAGACGATTTTAGGGATCGCCCCCCATGCATAAACAAAAAAAAAAGTGCAAAGGCGCACTCACGCCACTAAAACAACGGCAAACAAGACCTGCAAAACAGTGCGAAAAAGCAAGTTTTTCTCTTCTTTCAAAGGAAAGAAGAGAGTACTAGAATACGCAAAATAATTTGGACACAAACAAGTACAATATCAGTATCAAAATATGCATCCTAAACCCATGTCTACGCAAGTGTTTATCCTTAAAGCTCAAAGGTCTAAGGTCTAGGATCGAGACTGCTCACTGCAGGCTCCACGGAGCTCTAGTAGTGAGACAGAGTTATTGATCTTCAACTAAAGCCCTGAGAGGTACAAAGAGGAGAGGTAGAAAATTCAGACTCGTGTGACTCTAGTGATCGCGCTGTGTGCGCGATAGCATGCAACAGACGATAGCTAAAAAACCTGCATGCATTCTGCAAATAGGTTAAGTCACAAATTTTATTAACCTCTTTTTCTATTTGATCTTTTTCAAAAATATGATAGAAAGAAGTAAAGTGATCGCTTTTTTAAGTATTTTCAACAAAAATATGGTCTTGTTTATTATCTCCAAGGTAGGGATCTACGCGGATTTTTGCATGCTTTCTCGCCGATGTAAGAAAAATAGTAGAAAAATTTTCTCGAGTCAGATTGCAATAAGAACTAGCAAGTATATGCACTCCTAGGAGTGTATGCTTGAAACATGCTGCTGCTAGTCAGAAAGTATGCGTATTTTTAACTAACTAAATGCAGAAATACAAACTAAACTAGAGACTAAGGAAGAAATACACACAATGGTATTTATAATGACCAGAAAAATAGAAAATAGAAAAAGAAAACCCACCTCCTTTCTTGAGAATACCAGTAGATGTACCCTGAAAAGAAGAAGAAAATAGAACAAAACAAAAACTAATTAGTACAAAAAACAAATAAAATAAAAATAGTAATGGCAAATATAAATACAGTTACCTCCTCAACAATGGTGCCATTAAAATGTTCGTTTAATTTCCCAACATAGTTAATTAGGCTTAATTAAGTGCAAGAGAAAGTAGCTTAGGTTAACTTAAATTAATGTCGATTGAGTAGTATAGAGTTAATCTAACCTAACATTTTAGATTTTAATTCTTTTTTAATAGGTTGAGTCCAGGTTTTTCACTGGAAGGCATACCTTAACTTAATTCACCATTTAATCCTAAGCATTAGTTACTACTTAATCAATTAGAATTAGAATTATATTACTTTAAGATCATGAAACTTGCACAAAGGATATTTAATTAAAAGACATGCAACATTACAAAAGAAAAACATATTTACACATGTGATCTATTATTAAAAGCAAGTAAACATGCTTATTTCTATTAATTTCTTTTCATTTACAAAAGATTAAGGCAAGAAAAAGAAATTCAATTAAGTACAAGTGCCTTATTCATCAATTAAGCTCTAAAAGAAATTGTATTAGAGTAAAATACAAAAATTAGACGTCATAAAAAAAAACATTGAATTACCAAATGTCTAAAACTTTTAATTTTCCTTTTATCTTCTTCTATCTTCAGCCTTCATTCTTCTTCTTTTCTTATTGTGCCATCTCTTCCTCTCTCTCTTTATTCTTTTCCATTGCTCTCTATTTACCTCTCTGTCAAGCTCCACTTCACCTCTGTTATCTCTCTTAACTCTCCTTTCTTTCTTTTCCTTTCAACATCTTAACTGTGAATTTGAACCACATTTTAAACCAAAAATTTGGTTTATGATTAGTGACTTGGATCGATCAGGGATACGTAGCACCACTCTCAGGGTAGGACCAGACCCTACTGGGTCCAAGCCTAGTTAATAAAAGGTGGATCATTTTCGGCATAATCATCACAGTCTCCGGCCTCCCAGGCCCATTTGCACACTCCCGCTCACGAGCCCATGCTCGCACGCCTATAGGCGCACACACACATGCTCTTTATGCACCCTACATTGACGATCGAACAGTCCATAACACTTTTTACTTTTATTCTATGGTGCACGCTCATTTATTTCCGATGTGGGACTAACTTTGTCCCCTCCAGACCAAACATTGGCTGGAGACAAAGGCCGACTGAGAGCTCCAAATCGAGCAAGCTATAGCTCGTTGGAAAGCTCTAGAGGAATTCTATAGGATTGCAACATCAATTTGTTGCTGATAACAGATTTCACCCTTCGATTTGAAGGACGAAGATTGAAGGTTTCACAGCCACTTTGGCCTACAATTGTGCTTCACAGGTCTAAGGACTTGCAAATGTGCTCTTTGACCTCAGATGAGGTTCTGAATAGATTCAGGAGCTGACTCCGCTCCTTAAGGTGAAGGGAAAAAGGTTCAGGAGGTTACTGGAAGGTTGAAGAAGTTTAAAAGCTTCAAGTAGAAGCTTCAGAGCTTCAAATCAAGCTCTGAAAAGCTTAACAGATAGCTAAAGGGTAGCTGTATCTAATTAAACAAACTCTAAAGGTTGTTTGGAAGCTATCTGGGCAGCATTTGCATTTGAATTTCATCAACAAGACACTAAAGTCATTGTTGTGTTCAAATGGACCCAAACTAAATAGAAGTTGGATTCATATGAATCCTTGACTTAAACTCTTCCAAATTGAATCTAATTTATCTAAAATCATCCCAGAAATCATTTAAAGTCGTCAATTCCTTTAATTGAATCCTACATCATTCAATCGGACCTAATTTTGATCACTGAACCTCAAATATTGACTTTCTTCACCAAGCTTTTTCAGATAAAATTAACGCTTCAATTCATCTCTAATTATCCTCAGGCAGAGGTTCAGGGTTTCACAAAGGAGTTTCGACCAAGAAACCTAGGGTTTCAGGTCTGTCGCCTGAGTTCTAAAATTAGTTTGTTCAACAGAACAAACTAAGGCTTTCTTAAGTGAAAGGTCTTCAAATCTGACCTCAGGGCATCCTTCCGATGCTTCTAGACCTCTAAAATTTAGCTTATCCCTAATGAACTGTCTTCACCAACTCTGTCGGAGTTGGAGAAGACAGAGGTCTAAATCTAACTCCAGACTTTGAAGCTTCAAATTAAACACTGCAGAATGATCATTAAACCTCAAGTAAGTGATCTGGCACTTCTTAGGGAGTTCTATAGGCTGAAGAGTGCATTTTGACTTGTCGGAGCTCGCTAGAGCTCCGGTGAGTCCATACAATGGCTAAAAGATTGTAAAATCATTTAAACATCCCATGGAAGGTCTGAAAACTCTCTTGAGATTACAAGGAACCTCAAAAACACATTAATTCATTCATTATTGATTACACTGAAAGATATGCATTGAATTCAAAAGAACTGTGACCTGAGTTCGCTAGAACTCAGGACAAGTTCTCTCACTCAATTGAGTGGAGAGAACATGTCAGTGGAGTGTGGCAAAGCTGTTTAGGTGATTGATTAGGTGATACACACCTCTTAAGCCACCATTGACAGCGAGCTCAGAAGGTTGAATGTATTTTAGGCATTTTATAGATGAATGATTATTAATTAAATTAAGGTGAGGATAGGAGCCCTAAGGTGATTAACTGATGGAGGGCCCTAGTGGAGGTGAATTGCCCTTGGATACTTCCTCCATGGACAGTGGAAGTAGTCGGTGAATGTGGAGATGGATTAGGCAATTAGTTGTTAAAATCAGGGAATTAAGGTGTCAGAGAAGATCATGGAGGATTAATAAAGGTAATCAATGAAATAAAAAGACAAAATAGTGCTCCAATCAAGCTCAAAGAGCTTGCCGGAGTTGAGGAAGACGATGGAAAATCTAAAATTAAATCTAACTAACCTACCTAATTAACTACTCTAATTACACTAACTTACCTAACCTACTACTACCTGGACGAAGGGGGCAGAGGATGTCCATCGAAGGGTCTTAATGGAGGAGGAAATCAGAGGAGCGAAGGAAGAAGTCCGGCAAGTGTAGGCGAAGCACAGAGAAGGAAGACCAATGTCGGCATTGCGTCAGAAGACTCAGTGAGCAATGGAGAAGATTAGGGATGTGTGAAAATGAACAGAGGAAGACGGCGGAAGCGGAGGAAGGTCGTTAGATTTTGGATCGAATATCCTATCTGCTAGCTCAGTGGGGGGAAGAGGGAAGGGAGCTAACTTCTTGCAATCGGAGAGGTCGAGGGGTATTTATAGGTTACGACGGCTGAGGAGGAGGGTGAATCTGGACGAAAAGGAGTCTAGGTGTGAAGTAACCACTGGCGTCTTCTCCGACACCGGTGTGGTTAACTTCAAACCCTAAAAATGATTCAAGCCTCATCCAGACTTATGGATGAAAAGTGGGTGGTGAGCGCAAGCTCCAGGAGCCTGGCAAGGATGGGCGGACGTTAAATGGACGTTGATCGGTGGGTGTACATACCTCCCATTGTCAACCGTCAAAGCAGCTGAAGAAGAAATGAAGAGGAAGAAGAGGATGTTTACAAGGACCTGACTATAATGAAAACTAAGGACCTAAGTGAAGAAGAAGGACTCGATTGAAATAAAACTTAGCTACTAAAACGTAAACTAAGGTTTTCAAGGCTTATTTTAATTTAAATCTTTTTCTACTTTTTATATACGGTCATAAATTTGGCAAATATTATATTTAAACCTTGGATTTATGTTTTTGACCTTTTTAGCTTAATTTATTTAAATAAGTAAAGTTACTTAAGTTACTACATTCTTAGGTATATGTTATGCTTAAGTTAATTAACACATTAATTTGGTAAATAATTATGATATTTCGAGTCCATTTATTAATTAAATTATTAATAATATTAGTTGGATAATAATTTAGCATTTTTAACATATTTTGAGGTCCTTTAATGTCTTATCCCTTATTCTATAGTTAACCCATATATTTACATATTCCTTGCAAATTAACTAGGAAGACTCGTTAATTAGGGGTAATTAGAAGCCATGATGTACTTCTCAACAGTAAATTATATCGTTATTTTATGCATAGATAAGGGAAAGTAGTAAATATGAAATTAATGATCATGTATGCATGGATTACACTAGCTTATGGTAAGTTCTAGCCTAATTTAGGTCAATTAAGACCTATGATTGTTGAGCAATCATACCCCCATGCTTAAATCTTATTAGTCCCTAATGTAGACACAACTATTGAGGGTAAAATGCCTATCCATGCATGTCCCTAGGCCTAGATTTGCATTTCATGTTATAAATATTGCATAGCATGCATCATTCTGCATTTAGAGTAGTTGTATATAATTTAGGTTAACTACATCCGTTTTGTGGTCATGAGAGAAGGATATTTATTTCGGAGCCTCAGATTGATGATCCGACCATACGGATCTAATTAAGACAACGATCGGAGTCCAACGCCTCCGAAATCTCCTCGATCGGAGTCTCGTAGCACCATATGCAGTCCAAGGAAGATCAATGGACAAGGGACTTGGTGATGAAATTCAGAGCTTTAAATGCCAAAACTGACCACGTGGATGGATTCGAGTCGACGATCGCAGCCCAACGACACAAAAATTGACTCATTCTGACCTCTGTAGCAGCCCTTACAACAAAAAGAAGATGGACGACCCAGATCACACCATGTTGTGGAACCCAGGCCGCCCATGTGCACACATGTGCCAGCGCACGCACACAGTAGCGTAGGCATGCACGTGCAGCGGCAGCGCACATAGGCATGTAGCGTGCGGAGGCACACGACATGGCGCATAGAGCACGCTCCAACGTAGTGGCAGTGTGGGCTTATGGGCTTTCTTCAACGATGTTTGCACTGGGTCTACAACAATGTTTATGAACGTCACTAAATGTCCTTTATACGAATTTGATTCTTTCCTCCACTATAAAAGGACCCTCACCCCTCCAATTTTTCTTCATCTCTTCCTTTCTTCCTCTGACCACCTCTAAGGCTCTAGAGAGAGCTTGTTCTAAGCCCTTGAGGCTCCTCTAGAGTAGAAAAGAAAATAGTTTTCCCACCTCTCATTCCCATTCGTGGAGCATCCCGTGGCCGTCCCCTCACTGCCCTTCGAGAAGAAGATCCCCACCGTGACGTCGTCCTACCCCATCCTCCGTCCTCCGACTCCGTCCTCCATCCCACTCCTCACCACCTTCCTTTAGGCAAGGTCAGTGCGAGTCATCCTCCATGCAATCGTCGAGGGGGATTTCTCTTACCTCATTCTATCTTTTTACACTTTCGTAGTGTAGATTTTTCACTGTTATAGTGTAACAAACATTCGTTTATAAATGGATGGTTATTTCTCACTCTCCCTCTCTCTTATATTGTTGCAAGTAGATTAGATAGAAGTCATTGGCTTGATCTCTTACCCTATTAAAAATACCACAAAAATTAGAAAAGTCAAAAATGACCAAAAACAAATAAAAGCGAAGCGCGGATTTTCAAAACCAAACATTTGCCTCCCCGTGTTCGACTCGGGACTCTTCCAGTTTCGATTATAAATTTTATCTGATAGACGCATTTTGCGAGCTATGACGACGGGTCTTCCAAACCCTAATCTTAATTCGTGAAGCGCACCCTCGATCATTTTGGCTCCATTGCTGGGGAGGCAATGCTCTTCGATTTTTCTCGCATTTTTTCCACCTTACCTAACTTTTATCTCACTTTTTCTCTGATCTTTCTATGATTGCAGGTACTCTTCTAAGGTGGGCCAAAGTAGCTAGATTAGAGAAAAGTGCAAATGAAGGTTTTGTGTGTTTATCCCCGCCACCCCCACCCACTAGTTCATTTCATCACACTAATAACTCAAACCCAAATCAACTTAGGTGCTTTTCATAAACCCTAGGATAGATTTGGTTGTTTGTTTGCCACCACCACTCATCTTACCCCTACATATATAAAAAAAATCTTCTCTTGTGGGATTTTCTGAAAGCTACACACTTAACACCCACAACTTCACACCCTAAGGCTCATAATAACATCGATTCTACCAGTTAACTCAACACAAATAAGTGAGTAGAAATCTGAATAGGTCAAACATTTCTGTGTGCCTTAACTAAGTGGTGCAATTGGCCAATTGATTGAACTGTTTGGGCCACACCACTTAAGATAAAAGCGACCCATCAAGTAGCTTGCCACTTAGGGTTGATTCTTAGGGCTGAACCAGGTACTTCACATATTATTTTTTATTTCTAAAGGAATATATCTACACTCATGCTTTCAAAACTTGGAGTGTTCTCCTAAACTTGATTGAATATACCTAAGATTAAACCCTAAAAGCTACTAAACAAAGATAAACCCTAAGAGGAACATTATCAAATAACCTTGTTTTCAAACCCTGGTTGTGCACGCACACACATTTTAACTGATCATTAAGGGCACAACCATCTAAAGGGCCCATCACATTCCAAGAGCACAATTATCCCAAGCTTAATTAAAATTGAGTAGATTTTGGCCTTAAGAATTGATTCGCTCTTCGAGGCTCAAACTGAGATTTTTTTTCAATTAATCTGCTTCTGCTGGTCCATCTGATGTCTAGCTAGGGGAGTAGCGTCAAACGACCATGGCTGGGGGGTACACTAGGAACCAGAGGTGCAAGCCAAAGGAAGAACCTTCTCCCTAGTTCCTCCTAGTTGGTTGGATTGACCAGATAAAAGTAGACGAAATCATTTATAATCTCAAGATGGGTCTTGGGAGTCTATAGGTCTTTAGGCTAACCCACCTAAGAATAAGGTTGATTGCTTGTATTGCAGGGCTCCTTTCTCTCTTCTGATTTCCCTCTTACTCCACAATGTATCCTTCCACATCCTACACACATTTGACATCTTATCCTCCTACCACCACTTATCCCCAAGATGATTACTATCCCGACTTGACTTGTAATTACCCATCCACTAGCCGAGATAACTTTGATTAGGGATACGAATCTGGACCTCAGTGTCCGGGGTCTAACCCTGGACAACAAGACTCTGATTACTATCCTTCCTAGAGCTACAATGATTATAGATCTCCATCCTTTGATGACCAAACCAACCCATTCTACAATCAGGAGGGATATAATGATTATAACACCTACCCTCCCAAGTATTCCACTGAATATAGGCCGCCACCATCCTTTGAACAACCCAAGACAACCTGCTATCAGGGAGGAACCCAAGAACCTCGACATCTTGACTCCCCTAGATTCAACCCAAACCTACCCAAACCTGAATCGAACCAGTCGGTTCAGGTGAACCAGATCCAGGATAGGGTGTTGGCTAATTTGAGGAACACTATACAATCTTTACAAGCTCAGCCAACACCATGCACTAAAGCATTGGAGCCTATGATCGAAATGATTGATGAACTTAATAGTTCTCTATTGGATTTGCTCCAAAGTGTTAGGGATAGGGACCTAGGTGAGTTTCTTCTTGGGAAATTGTTGAGGTTGAGGATGAACTTGTGGTTGCCCTAGTCAAATCTTGGGATGATTCTCAAGATGAATCCCCTTCAGGAGAGCCAATGTCCAAACCCGCTCAGGCACCTGTCAGGGGGGATACATATTCTGAGACTGGAGATGATCGGATTGGTCTAGAGCAACCATTTAAGGATGAACCGATTGATTCACCAGAGATCCCCAAGTCAGGAAACAAAGAAAATTGTGTCTCCTTGGATCCTGAAAGGATTTATGATTTTGAGACATATATAAATGAGGATCATCAATTCTTTGACTCTGAGGGTGAAGAATCTTTAAGTGAAGTCTCACTTAAGCATAAGGAAAATGATTTTAGTGAGACAGATGAGCTTGAGGAATCCGATGAACCATTTGATAGCCCAATTATTGAAGATTTGGATTCGATTGGTGCTAACTTGGAGGATTCAAATCCTCATTTACTAGAAGATTCAATCAATATCCCCATTCCTCAACCACACCCCAACGGGATTGATTTTGATGTGGAAATCATTGTACCCAAGTCAATTATGAGTCAGCCATGATTTCTGGACTTGGGTAAATCATATGCGGTGAATGATATGCTAGAGGTCCTGAAACCCGAACATTTGATGTTGGAGGATAGAAATGTTGAAATGAAAATCTAGGAGGTTAAGTCTGAGGGAAAAACAAGTTTGGATTTAAGGGTTCTTGTTGACCTAAAACTACCTACATTCTATCAGTACCTTTATGATATCTTTCACGTGCAACCAAAGCTCGAAATAACTGATTATCTTTCTAAGATGAACTTTAAGAGGAAATCCAAACCTATTGAACCATCTTAACCCATTGTCTGACACTTTGGCCTTGGGTTGCACACCATAAAACCACAGGCCCAGCCATGCAAGCTTAACAACCTTTGATTCTGGGTGATTTTCATCCAGAACCTTAAAACCACTAGACCCTGAGGTGTGGGTCTGCATCATAATTTGATCCACTTCTGTGGACATCTTCTACAGGAGGGTCTGAGGATTAATCTTTTGATTTTGATTCTGACCCGCACTTATGAATTCTCAATTTCTTCTTTGTATGTATGTTATGCCTGGTTGAAAGTATTAAATTTAGCACGTGTGTATATTCCATGTTCTCTACAAAGCTAATCGGATTTTCATGAAATTTAGGTGATATTCTATTTACTCAGCCTTTTTCATGTCTTTGTTTTTACAATGAGGACATTTCATCATTTAGGCATGGAGGGGTGGATATTTTATCTTGAAATCATTTTGTTAACTCCATAGAATTTCTTCTAGTTTCTTTTTAAAAAAAAATTGAAAATTTGAAAAAAAAAAAAAGAATTAGGAGAAGAGAACTTAAGCATTTGGAGGTTATTAACTTTAGGAAATGATACCTTAAGACCAAAAAACTTAGACTCTTCAGGTCTTCAGGCTTAATTAGCCCAGGTGTCCACTTGAATGTGGACTTAGTCTCGAGTCCTCTCTATGTCAATCTTATTTTAATTCTATAAATAATTTGGGATGATAAGTATACGACTTATCAACCTGCCCTCTGATTTGAGGGGCTTTTAAGTCTAAGCATCTACACACTCTTTGCACTGACTCACTTTTCAACGGTTTCTTCAAAAATTGGGTAGCTAATGAACTATCTAGGGTGATATGGCTGGCAAGTTGTTGGTGGTAACAGCTCATCGGCCGGTTGTCCAAAGCCCAGCCACAAGACCATTTTCGTTGTATTGCCTTTAGGTAAATCCTAGATCAAGGAAGCCACCTACTTGAAAAAAAAAGGAACAAAAAGAAAAAATATAGAAAAGGAGAAAAAATAAAAAATAAAAATAAACAAATAAAATCACACTTCATCACATGAGTATGGCTGGCAAGATGCCATGGGTAACAGCACATTGGCTGATTGTCTACAGCCGAGCTAACAAAAATGCATAATAATTCCAAAAACACTAAGGGAAGAAGTGGGGAAGTAGAATAAATCAAGGAGACATACATTGGGTTCGCCCTTATCTTGACCCCATAAATAAAAAAAGTAAGGAGAAAGCTACCATTCGAAAAGATAAACCTTTAGCCAAGGTCACCCAGGCTCATAGAAACCTGAAGTCCATTTTAACGGTTTCCTAGTGAGTTTTTCTCTTTTCTCCAGATGCTTAGCACTTAGAGTCCTTTTCGAGTCTTGGGCGGGTTGAGTAGCCGTAAAAAGTAAACTGGAACTCTCAAACTCCAAAAGTACAAAAAAAATTAGAAAATAAGAAAAGCTAAAAAAAAGATGTATCTTCCCTTTTCAAATAAGGCGAGGACTTGGGTAGTCCGCATTTTAGTAGAAACTCGGGTACTATTGAGTCTTCATAGTTTAGGACCATAGTTGAAATTTTCTATTGTTAAAAAATGACTTAAGCCAAAGCGATCAAATCCTAATTCTATTTTTATACACAGCATGTAGTTTAATTTAGCTAGGGACTAGCAAAAGATAGGCATGGGGGTATGATGTAGGTAATATATTAAGGGTAAATTGCCTATTCATGCAAGTTCCTAGGCTTAGATTTGCATTTCATGTTATAAATATTGCATAGCATGCATCATTCTACATTTAGAGTAGTTGTATATAATTTAGGTTAATTGCGTCCTTTTTATGATTAGGAGGAAAGGATATTTATTTTGGAGCCTCGGATTGACGATTCGACCGTGCGAATCTGATCAAGACGACGATCGGAATCCAACGCCTCCGAAATCGCCTCAATCGGAGTCCCGTAGCACCATAAGTAGTTTGAGGAAGATCAACGGCCAAGGGACTAGGTGACATAATTCAATGCTTCAAATGACAAATCTGACCACGCGGATGGATTTGGGTTGACAATTGCAACCCAACAACAAGAAAATTGACTCAATCCGACCTCTCTAGCGGCCCCTACAATGAAAAGAAGATGGACGGCCTAGATTGTGCCATGTGGTGCAACCTAGGTAGCCCACCGCACGTGCCATCTTGCATGCAACGGCAACGCACGCAAGCACGTAGCGCATGGAGGCACGCAACCTGACGCGTGGAGCACATGCTAGTGCAGCGGTAGTGTGGGCGCATGGGCTGTCTTCAGCGACATTTGAGATGGATCTTCAGCGACGTTTATGGCCATCACTAAATGTCCTTTATACGAATTTGATTCTATCCTCCTCTATAAAAGGACCCTTACACCTCCCATTTTTCTTCATCTCTTTGCTTCTTCCACTCACCTCCTTCAAGGCTCTAAAGAGAGATTATTTTAAGCCCAGGATGCTCCTCCAGAGTAGAAAAGAAAATAGTTTTCCCAACTCTCATCCCCATTCGTGGAGCATCCGGTGGCTGTCCTCTCATCGCCCATCGGGAAGAAAAACCTTTCCGTGACGCTGTCCTATTGATGTACAAGCATCTAAATAGCCGTGTTGAACGTGCGAATGGCAACGCTAACGTGTTCGATTTTGGAAAACCTGTCGTTGTAGCTTGAAAGCGAAGAATTCGTGTTCAACAAATAAAATTTATACCGAAATTAAAATTCCGGGTCGAACACAGGGAGGCGGGCGTTTGATTTAAAAACTACCAATTTCTTTTTATTTGTCACAAAGTAATTCAATTTAAAACTATCTAATTATTTACAATAAATAGAAGAGAGAGAGAGTAAGAGAGAAAGAGAATATTACATAGAGAAATCAAAATGAGATGTAGAATAAATAAGGAATTTATCAGTAGGGGGATTTGTTCATTACAACTAGAAAGCATAAAACAATTGCACTAGAAAGCGATAAATTTACTCTAGAAAGCATTAAAAGAATGGAGGGAGAAATGTCCTCCTCGACGGTCACTTGGAGGACGAATAAAACTACACTAGAAAGCAGTAAATCTACACTAGAAAGCAGTAAAAAGAATAGGGAGAGAGAAATCCTCCTCGACAGTTGCTTGGAGGACGAGCCGGACGAGACGACGCCTGGATGAAGGGGAACGAAGCAGGACGAAGGAGGATGAAGTAGAAGAACGGGAACGAAGCAGCACGCCGTCGTCGTTGCGGGATCCACTTCCGAAGGGGAACGAAAATTTGGACTTTATCTCGCGAGAAGCATCCCGGGTGTGGGACAAGCTTCTCTTGAGCTTCGGAGGGGTAGAGATGAGAAGGAAGGGATAAGAATTTCGTATGGAGGGGGTCTCCGTTTATAGTTGCAAGGAGTGGGGGCAAAATATTCATTACAACTTCAAAATAATAAATGAGGGGTCTTTAGTGACGGATAAATCCATCACTAAAGCCTCAACATGGGCGTAGCTTCCTCGCCCACGCGCGCCTCCTCGGCTGCCTGCTTCTTCAACGTATACGCACGTCCAGCGATCCTCAGCCGTCTGATCGTGAGATCGGACAGCTTAAGTCACGCCCTCACCCGCTGCGCTGCGCACCCGTCTGCGTGCAATAGCACATGACGCCGCGCATTCGATCGCGCATGAACGCTATCGGGCGCACGCGGCCATCCGATCAAGATCCAACGCTCCACGCACCTGCTCGCTTGCGCCTAATTTGAGGCTCGCGGGACTCGATCCCGTGACCACTACTTCGCCAGTAGCTTCGTCTCCACTACGCTACGCAGTCGAAAAGGTCACGCGGATGATTTTAAAGAGCCGCGTCTACAGCCGTTGGATCGAGATCCAACAGCGGAGAGGGGGCGGGTGCACGATCTTCATGGAATGTAAGCGGCCGTTTGGGCGGCCGGGATGGCACCACGTGGCACCATCTTGGCCGTCCATCTTCTGGAAGTTGTAGATGGTGCCACGGATGTCGGATTGACTCAATTTTTGCATCGTTGAGCTGCGATCGTCGATCTGAATTCATCCGTGCGATCGTATTTGTCATCTGAAGTGCGGATTTACACCATCCTGGCCCTTGATCTTTTAAGGTTCCCCGATCACTATCTGATGCTACAGATGCCTGATTTGGGCAATCTTGGAGTCGTTGAACTCCAATCGTCACCCTGATCACATCCATACGGTTGGATCTTTGATCTGAGGCCCCGATAAAATGTTTACCCAGTCCAAGCACATAAAAGGAGACAATTAACCTCCATTTTATTCAAATTACTCTAAATGCAAGATCATGCATGTTATGCAATATTTATATCATGAAATGCAATCCTATGCTTAAGAACATGCATAAATAGACATCTTAAATAGTGTAAATGTATTTACATCATACCCCCATGACTGTCTTTTGCTAGTCCCTGGCAGAAACTATGTACTATTTATAAAAGAATTTGGTTGGACTATTTGGACCTGAGTTATTTTCAATCATTAAGAAATTGTCTACTTAGGAATTGAACTTTCAAAGACACAACAGTGCCTGGGTATCAGCCAAAATGCAGACCGCCTCAAGCCCTCGCCTTATTCAAAGAAAATTTTCTTTTTCTTTTTACTCTTTTCTAATTTTTTTTTCAATTTTCATATTTTAGGGTTTAAGAGTGGCTTTCTATGGCCATTCAACTCACCCAAGATTTGATGAGAACCCTAAGTTTTAAGCATCTTATTGTGATTGTGATAGACTCGTTGACTGGTAATTAAAATGGACTTCGATTTCTACGCCTCTAGGTGACCTCAAAAAAAAAACTTCTGCCTAAAGGTGTATCTTTACAACCGGTAGCTTTCTCCCTACTTTTATTTTTTTACGAGGTCAGCACAAGGGTAAATCCAGTGTATATCTCCCCGGTTTATTCTACTTCTCCGCTTCTTCCTAAGTGTTTTGGAAATTTTTAGTGCATTTACTGAGCTGGGTTCTGGACAACCGATCGATGAGCTGTTACCATCGACAACTTGCCAGCCATACTCGTGCAGTGAAGTGTGGCTTATTTCTTTTTGTTCTTTTCTCCTTTTCTTTTTGATTTTTTTTTTTAAGTAGGTGGCTTCCCTGGTCTAAGATTTACCTAAGGGCAGGAAAAAGATAAAGGACCAGTGACTGGGCGCTGGACAACCTACCTATGGGCTGTTACCCACGATAACTTGCCAGCCATATCACCCTAGAAGGTTCATTAGCTACCCAATTTTCATTAAAATCGTCTAACAACGAGTCAGTGCAAAGAATGTGTGTAGATGCTTAAGACTCATAATTCCCTCAAATCAGAGGGCGGGTTGATAAGTCATGTACTTATCACCCAAACTTATTTACTCCAATTACGAAAGAATTAAGATGGCGAGGACTCGAAAGACAAATCCACATTTTAGTGGATACACAGGCTGATTAAGTCCAAAGACCTGAAGGGTCTTTGTGTTCAAATCATAATGTAGTATTTCCTAAGATTGAAAATTTTCTTAAACCCAAATTCTCTTTCCTAATTCCGAATTTTTTTTATATAAAAGAAAATAAAGCAAATCTATGGAGCTAACGAATGAATTCAGAGATGAATATCCACCCCCCCATTCCTATCTAATGCAATGTCCTCATTGTATTAAAAAGACATAAAATGGAGTAGAAAAGCGAAGAAAGCACCTAAATTGCGTGAATGTCAGGTCCGCTCCGAGATGAAAACTAAGAAAAACTGTATATATGATGAATTTAGTGCCTTCAGCTAGGCACACTATACAAAGAAAAGAAATGAAGAAATCACAAGTGTAGGTCAGAATCAGAATGAACAGAAGAATCCTCTGACCTGTCAGCAGAGGTCCATAGATGTGGACCAGATTGTGGTGCAGACCCATAGCCCATAATCGAGAATACCTTAGGTTCTGGATAAAAATTATCCAAAACCTGAAATCAGAATGCAAGCGGGGCCGAGCCTGCGATTTATGAGGATGCAACCCAAGACCAAAAAGTCAGGTTACAGAGAATTGAAGTTCAAAAGGATAATCGTTGAATGTGTGCTTGAGTTTGACATCCTCGAAACAAATGTCGTAAGGGTTCTGATTTGATGGTTTCAGCTTAAAAGGAACCCTTCGACTCAAGCTTCCATTTCCTCCAAAATTAACTTCCCAAATCATAACTTCCCAGCTTCTATCCTCCTCATTCAGCATGTTAAATTCTGAGACATCTTGCTTGTTAATCACCTCGTCCGAAATCTCCAAGTCTAAATGATGTGGTAGAATCAGAATTGACTTGGGTCTAATTATCTCAGAAACAGAATTATCAATAAGCTCAATGGGGTGTAACTGATAATCAGGGCATTGAATTGATTCATCCAGAAAATGTAATCCTGGATTTGTAATGTGTGCCCTAAGATCAGTTTCCTCAGTTATTGGGCTATCAAATGATCTATCAGATTCCTCAGGCCCAATCGTCTCACAGAAATCGTGTTCAGAAAACTCACGTGAGACTTCGCAACTTGAATCTTCACCATCAGGATCTGTATCAATGTATGTCCCAAAATCAGTTGTCATTTTCTGTTCCAAGGAGACATACGTTTTCTCGCAACCCAGCTCAGGGATCTCAGGTGAAGAAATCAGATCTTCCTTAATTGGTTGCTTTAATTCAATCTGGTCAGCCTCATAACACATGTCCCCCCAACAGGTGCCTAGGCGGGTTCTGTCATTGGCTTTCCTGAAGAGGGTTCATCCTGGGAATCATTCCATGATTGAATCAAAGCAACCACGAATCACATCCTCAATTTCGCTAATTTCCCAAGTAGAAACTCACCCGGGTTCTTATCCTTAACGTCTTGGAGCCAATCCAACAAAGACTTGTTTAAATCATCAATCATTTCAATTAGGGACTCCAATCTCTCAATTCAAGGTATTGGTTGAACTTCTAAAGATTGAATGATATTCCTCAAGTTAGCCAGAACCTTATCTTGAACCTGGTTAACCTGAACCAAATGAGTTGGTTCAAGGTTGGGCGGGTTTGGGCTCAATGCAGGGGAATTAACGAATTGAGATTTGTTATACCCTTCCTGATAATAGGTCATTTCAGATTGTTGAAAAGATGGTGATGACCTAAAGGCAGTGAAATCAGAGGATGGGTAAGGATCGGTGTATCCTTCTTGATTGTAGATGATATTAGGCTGTTCATGAAAGGAAGACAATATATAATTGATGTAGCTCTGAGAAGGATAGAAATCAGAATGAAAGTGTTTAGGGTTAGACCCTAAACATGGAGGTCCGAAATTGTATCCCCAATCCGAATTATCCCAACTAACTGATGGTCGATTACAATAGGTGTTGGGATAATCGACATGTTGAGGATAATTCACATCAGGAGGGAAAGAGCGGGAATGCATGAAATATGTGGAAGCATTCATGAGACACGGGAGGAAGAAAGGTGCCCTGCAATACAAACAATCGAACCTATCCTTAAATGGGTTAGCCTAAAGACCTACAAACTCTCAAAACCCGTCTTGAGATAAAGGAACGATTTGATCTACTTCCGCCTATTCAATCCAACCAGTTAGAAGGAGGGACTGGGGAGAAGGTTCTTCATTCAGCTTGCACCTCCGGTTCCTAGTGTACCCCCCAGCCGCGATCGTTTGACTCTGCTCCCCTAGCTAGACATCAGATTTAACAGTAGAAATAGACTAATCGAAAATAATCTCGTTCTGAGTTCTGAAGAGCGAGTTCAATCCTTAAGGCCAACGTCTACTCTATTTTATTTAGGGCTAGGTTTGAATGTGCTTTGGAATGTGATGGGCCCTTTAAATGGGTTGTGCCCTTAATGATTGATTGATTCGTGTGTGAGTGCATAACCAGTGGTTTTCAAGCAAGATTGTTTTTGATGTGGTGAATTTTAAGGTTCAAATCTTGCTTAATAGCTTTTAGAATTCAACTTTAGGTGTTTTCAAACAAGTTTCGTTGGCACACCAGGTTATGAAAGCACGGGTGAAAATGTTTTCCACTAAAGCTTAAAAAGAATGTGGAGTGCCTGGTAATTCCCTAAAAGTTGAACCTAACTGGCAGCTACTTGATAAGTTAATTTTATTTGAAGTGGTGCAGCCCAATCAACTCAAACAATTGGCCTATTGCACCACCTAATTAGGCACACAAATGATTACCTAATCTGATTTCTACTCAATTATGTGTTTGGATGTGTGTACCAGCTCCTATGATCAGTTTACCGGTTGAGTTTGAAAATCAGATGAGGTTGTGTACCTCTGTGAGATTTTTTTTTTCTTTCTAATGTGGGGGTTGGGGTGAGTATGGGTATCAAACAATAAACAATCTACCTTGGTTGATTGATGTTTGAGTTATTATGTGATGAAATGAAATCTAATGGGTGGGAGGTAGGGGGTAACTCACAAAACCTTCTACAGCACTTTACTCCGATCTACTGCTTTTGCCTGTCTCGAAAGATTACCTGCAATTACAATAATAAAGGAGAAATGTGAGGTAAATGACTTGTATGTTACAAAACGTGAAGAGAAATCAAAGATCGTTGCCTCCCCGGCAACGGCGCCAAAATGTTGAATGTGTGAATGGCTATGCTAACATGTTCGATTTTGGAAAACCTGTCGTTGTAGCCTGAAAGCGAAGAATTCGTGTTCAACAAATAAAATTTATACCAAAATTAAAATTTCGGGTTGAACACAGGGAGGCGAATGTTTGATTTAAAAACTATGCGTTTCTTTTTATTTGTCACGAAGTAATTCAATTTAAAACTATCTAATTATTTACAATAAATAGAAGAGAGAGAGTGTGTGTAAGAGAGAAAGAGAATATTACACAGAGAAATCAAAATGAGATGTAGAATAAACAAGGAATTTATCATTAGGGGAATTTGTTAATTACAACTAGAAAGCATAAAACAATTGCACTAGAAAGTGATAAATTTACTCTAGAAAGCATTAAAAGAATGGAGGGAGAAATGTCCTCCTCGACGGTCACTTGGAGAACGAACAAAACTACACTAGAAAGCAGTAAAAAGAATAGGGAGATAGAAATCCTCCTCGACGGTTGCTTGGAGGACGAGCCGGATGGGACGACGCCTGGACGAAGGGGAACGAAGTAGGATGAAGGAGGACGAAGCAGAAGAACGGGAACGAAGAAGCACGCCGTCGTCGTCGCGGGATTCACTTCCGAAGGGGAACGAAAATTTGGACTTTATCTTGCGAGAAGCATCCCAGGTGTGGGACAAGCTTCTCTTGAGCTTTGGAGGGGTACAGAAGAGAAGGAAGGGATGAGAATTTCGTGTGGAGGGGGTCTCCTTTTATAGTTGCTAGGACTGGGGGCAAAATAGTCATTACAACTTCAAAATAATAAATGAGGGGTCTTTAGTGACGGATAAATCGTCACTAAAGCCTCAACGTGGGCGTAGCTTCTACGCCGACATGTGCCTCCTCGGCTGCCCGCTTCTTCAACGTATACACACGTCCAGCGATCCTCAGTCGTCCGATCATGAGATCGGATGGCTTAAGTCACGCCTTCACCCTCTGCGCTGCGGGCCCGCCCGTGTGCGATCGCATGTGACACCGCGCGTTCAATTGCACGTGAACGCTATCGGGCGTGCGCGGCCGTCCGATCAAGGTCCAACGCTCCACGCGCCTGCTCGCTTGTGCCTAATTTGAGGCTTGCGGGACTCGATCCCACGACCTCTGCTTCGCCCGCAGCTTCGTCTCCGCTACGCTACGCGGTCGAAAAGGTCCCGAGGATGATTTTAAAGAGCCACGTCTACAGCCATTGGATCGAGATCCAACGGCGGAGAGGGGGCATGTGTGCGGTCTTCATGGAATGTAAGCGGCTGTTTAGGCGGCCGGGATGGCGCCACATGGCACCATCTTGGCCGTCCATCTTCTGGAAGTTGTAGATGGTGCCATGGATGTCGGATTGACTCGATTTTTACGTCGTTGAGCTGCGATCGTTGATCTGAATTCATCCATGCAGTCGGATTTGTCATCTGAAGTGTGGATTTGCACCATCCTGGCCCTTGATCTTCTATTATTCCCCAGTCACTATCTGATGCTACGGATGCCTGATTAGGGCGATCTTGGAGTTGTTGAACTCCAATCGTCGCCCTAATCACATCCATACGGTTGGATCTTTGATCCGAGGCCCCGATAAAATGTTTGCCCTATCCAAGCACATAAAAGGAGACAATTAACCTCCATTTTATTCAAACTACTCTAAAAGCAAGATGATGCATGTTATGCAATATTTATATCATGAAATGCAATCCTATGCTTAAGAACATGCATAAATAGACATCTTAAGTAGTGTAAATGTGTTTACATCAAGCCGAAAATGTCCATTACTGCATGTTCTTACTGTCACATTAGCATCATACATTGTAAATATTGCATAACATGCAAAAACATGCATTTAGCTCAAGTTGTATAAATTGTATAGTAATTGTCTGCTTTTACGGTCAGGGAAAGGGTGATTCTTAATCGGGGCCTCGGATCAAAGATTCAACTGTACAGATCTAATCAGGGAGATGATTGGAGTTCAACGACTCCAAGATCGCCCTGATCGGACATCCGTAGAACCAGATAGAGATCGAGGAACCCTAAAGATAAAGGGCCAAGATGGTAACAACCCACACTTCAGATGACAAATCCAACCACGCGGATGGGTTAGAATTGAGGATCGCTGCCTAACAGCGTGAAAATCGACTGAATTTGACATCCGTGGTGCCATCTACAACACGCAGAAGATGGACGGCTAAGATGGCACCATGTGGCGCCATCCCAGATGCCCAATCGACCCTTCGGACCACCGCTGCATCTCCAAAGGGCTTCCAACACGTCATTTGAGCTGTTGGATCTTGATCCAACAGCAGAAAGCACACGTGCTTGAAATCACAACCGTGATAAAGCACCACCGCAGCACAGCGGTCGAGCGTGTTGTGCAAGCACGCGATGTGCATTCGACTCCTCATCCACAAAGTGCAGGAGAATAATCGTGACCGTGCGATTGGCTGCAGGCGACGCAGATTAGCCAATAGCTTTCAAGCATAATCTGACGCATAGCATGCACGCCCTATCGTACGCGGGCGTGCAATGAGGGCGTAGACGAAGGCACACGAGGAGAAATCTAAGTCATCTGATCTCGCGATCGAACGGCTAAGATTTGAAAGATGTGCGTGGCCATTTTGTGCACGGAAGGCGGAGAGGCGCGCATGGAAGGTGGGGAGGCACGCACGACGTGCACACATCAGCCACGATAAGATTTTTAGTAATGGATAAATCTGTCACTAAAGACCTGATATTAAAGATTTGAGATGAAATGACCCATTTGCCCCCTCCAATCTACACCTATATATAGCCCTCCGACTTCCACTTCTTCATCCCTTCCTTCTCCTCTCTTCCTCTCCAAATCTTAAGAGAAGCTTGTCCTACACCCGAGATGCTCCTCAAGAGCTAAATCCAAGCTTTCACCCCCGTTCTGGAAATGGATCCTGTGACGACGATGACGTGATGCATCATTCCCATTCTTCCGACTTCCTCCTCCTTCTTCCTGCCTCGTCCTCCATCTTCCAGGTGTCGCCTTCGTCCGGCACGTCCTCCAAGCATTCATCGAGGAGGATAACATCTCTCTCCCATCTTTTATCGCTTTCTAGAGTAGAATTTCCCGCTTTCTAGTTGTAATAGTTTCCCATTTTCTATTGTAATCATTTCCCACTATCTTAGTTGTAAAAACATTATTCAAATACCAAGTGATTATTCTCTCCCTCTCTCTCTCTCTTATTGTTTATATCGATTCCATTGTGATTATTTCATTTTCAAACAAAAACCCAAAAAAATAATATAATTGCATATTTTGAGATCAACGTAGCCTCCCTGTGTTAGACCTGGAACTTCTTTACAGATTTGCGGTATAAATTTATCTACTGAACGGATTACTTCGTGACTCGAACTACGATGATGGGTTTTCGATTCCAACTACGAATGTGTAGGTTTCCAGGTTCAGCATTTTAGCACCGTTGCCGAGGATGCATCGATTTTCGATTTTCTTTCAACATTTTGCACACTTTAGTATTTTTTAACTTGCTTTATTTCTTGTCTATTATTTTGCAGGTACCTTGACAGGGAATCTTCAAGCGATAGATTAGAGTAAAGTGCAGTTGAAGTCAACTATAAGTGCTCCCCATTCTTCCCCCACCATAGATTCCAATTCATCATATTAATTCAAATTCCAATTAACCTAGGTGTTTGCACAAATAGTAGGGTTAGTTTGGTTGCTTGGATTTCCACTCACATTCATCTCACCCGCATATAAAAAAAATCAACAAATAGATATTTCTTGTGGGAGAAATCAACATACACACCATATACACCTGCATTCAAGGCACTTAACCTAATTGATTTTCATCTACTCAACCAGATTCTAATCTGTGGAACCGATACACGCAAATCAACATATAAAAGAGTAGAAATCAGTCTAGGTTAACCATTTTGTGTGCCTAACTCAGTGATGCAATTTAGGCCAATTGTTTGAGTTGTTTAGGTCACGCCACTTCAACTAAAATCAACTCATCAAATAGCTACCACACAGGTTCAACTTTTAGGGATTTACCAGGCACTCCACATTCTTTTAAGTTTCAAAGGAAAACATCTTCACCTGTTATTTTAAAACCTGGTGTGCTAACTAAACTTGACTGAATATACCTAAAGTTGAATCCTAAAAGCTACTAAGCAAGATTTGAACTCTAAAATTCACCGCATCCAAAAATAATATTGCTTGAAAACCATTGGTTGTGCATACACACACATATCAATCAATCATTAAGGGCACAACCCAGATAAAGGGCCCATCACATTCCAAAGCACATTCAAGCCTAACCTTAATTAAAATAGAGTAGACGTTGGCCTTAAGGATTAGACTCGCTCTTCGGAGCCAGATCGAGATTATTTTCGACTAGTCTGTTTCTACCATTCAATCTAATGTCTAGCTAGGGGAGCAGAATCAAACGATAGCGGCTGGGGGGTGCACTAGGAACCTGAGGCATAAGCCAAAGGAAGAACCTTCTCCCCAATCCCTCCCTCTAACTGGTTGGATTGACCAGAAAGAAGTAGATCAAATCGATTCTTTATCTCAAGATGGGCTCTGGAAGCTGTAGGTCTTTAGGCTAGCCCACTTAAGGATAGGTTTGCTTGTTTGTATTGCAGGGCACCTTTCTTCTTCTTGTTCTATCATGGATCCTTCCACATTCCACACACTTTCCTAGTCTTATCCTCCTAATACATTTTATTCCCAAAATGATTATTATTCCAACCTGACTTATTCTCATCCATATTGTAGTTGGGATAATCTTGATTGGGAATACAGTTCTGGACCTCTGTGTTCAAGGTTTAACCCTGGACACCATGATTTTGATTCTTATCCTTCTTCAAGCTATACTGATGTTAGATCATCGCCCTTATTTGAACAGCCTAATATGATCTACAATCAAGAAGGATACACTGATCCTTACCCTGAATACATTGCCTTTAGGTCATCACCACCTTATGAGCATCCTGAAATGACCTATTATCACAAAGGGTATCAAGATCCTCAATTCGTTAAGTCCCCTACGCTGAACCTAAACCCACCCCACCCAGAACCAAACCATGTGGTTTAGGTTAGCCAGGTCTAAGAAAAGGTGTTGGCTAACTTGAGGAACACCATACAATCTTTAGAAGCTTAGCAAACACCTTGCACTGAAGAATTGGAGCCCCTGATTGAAATGATTGATGATCTAAACAAGTCTCTGTTGGATTAGCTCCAGGATTTTATGGATAAGGGCCTGGGTGAGTTTTCACTTGGGAAATTACTGAAATTGAGGATGAGATTTGTGCTTGCTTTAGCTCAATCTTGGGATGATTCCCAGTATGAACCCCTTTCTGGAGAGCTAATGTCAGAACCCGCTCAGGCACCTGTTTCGGGGACATGTGTTACGAGGCTGGGTTTCACCAAGTTATTCTAGAGTAATCAAATAGGGATGATTTGATTTCTTCACTGGAGTTCCCTGAGCCAGGGTACAAGGAAACGCATGTCTTTGTGGATCAGAAAGTGATTGATAATTTTGAGACATACATTAATACAGATTCAGATTTCTTTGATTTTGAAGGTGAAGAATCATTATTCGACGTCTTACATGAGTTTACAGAACACGATTTTAGTGAGACAACTAAGCTAGAGAAATTTGATAAATCATTTAATGGCCCTAAAATTGAGCAATTTGATCCTGTTGGGGCTCACATGGTAGATTCAGATCCTGTTATGAAGGATTCAATTCATACTTCTGATCCTCAATCACACCCCATAGAGTTTATTGACGATTTTGATTTTGAAATCATTAAACCGAAGTCCATTCTGGCTCAGTCACATCTTTCAGACTTGGAAAATTTAGATGGGGTAATTAATATGTAGGAGGTCCCAAAATTTGAAATCCTGATTGCAGAGGAAAGAAAGTGGAAAATGTTGATATAGGAAGTCAATTCTCGAGGAAGTGAAAGATCAAGTCTAAGGGTTCCAATTTATTTAGAACCACCTTTCTACCAAGACCCTTATGACATCTTCTAAGATGATGTTCAACCCAAGCAAGCATTCATTGATTATCCTTTTGAGTTTGATATCTCTGTTATCCAACTTTTTGGTCTTGCATTGCATCCTCACAAATCGTAGGCTCGACCCCGCTTGCATACTATTTCAGGTTCTGGGTAATTTTCATCCAGAACCTTAGATATACTCGACCATGGGGTATGGGTCTGCATTATAATCTGGTCCACATCTGTGGACATCTGCTGGCAGGTCTTGAGGTGAATCTTTTTATTTTAATTCTGACCTGCACCTGTGAATATTTTGTTTCTTCTTTATCTGTATAGGGTGCCTAGTTGAAAGCACCAACTTCAGCACATATATAGGTTCTTTCCATCTCAGAGCGAACCCATTATTCACGCAATTCAGGTGCTTTCTACTCCACTCTGTTTCATGTCTTTTTAATACAATGAGGACAATGCATTAGATAGCTATGGGGGGTGGATATTCATCACTGAATTATTTTGTCAACTCTGTAGATTTTTTTATTTTCTTTTATTTTTTTAAAAAGAAATTGAATTAGGAAGGAATACTTGGGCATTTGGACTTTTCGATCTTAGGAAATATTATAGTAGGATCTGAACACTAAGACCCTTCAGGTCTTTGGGCTTAATCAACATGGGTATCCAGTAAAATGTGGATTTGTGTATCTAGTCCTCGCCATCCTGAATTTATTTTTAATTTTATTAATTAAGTTCGGATGATAAGTACACAACTTATCAACCCGCCCTCTAATTTGAGAGAACTTTAAGTCTAAGAATCTAAACACTATTCATCACTGACTTGTTGCTCGGTGGTTTTAATGGAAATTGGGTAGCTAATGAACCTTCTAGGGTGGTATGGTTGGCAAGTTATCGTAGATAACAGCCCATAAGTAGGTTGTCCAGAGCCCAGCCACTAGACCATTCTTTTCCTATTGCTTTTAGGCAAATCTTAGATCAGGGAAGCCACCTACTTAAAAAAAAATAAAAAAGAAAAAGAAAGTCCAAAAAGAAGAAAGAGAGAAAAGAAAAGAAAAAGAAAAGGAGAAAAAAAAAGAAAACAAAAGAAATAAGCAACACTTCACCGCAGAAGTATGGCTGGCAAGTTATCGTGGGTAACAACCCATTGGTAGGTTGTCCAGAACCCAGCTCAAGAAATGCATGTCAAATTCCTAAAACACTTAGGAAGAAGCAGAGAAGTAGAATAAGCTGGGGAGATATAAATTGGATTCACCATTGTGTTAACCTCATAAAAAGAAAAGTAGGGAGAAAGCTACCGGCCATATAGATACACCTTTAGGCAGAATTCTTTTTAAGGTCACCTAGGGGCATAGAAACCCGAAGTCCATTCTGATTACCGATCAACGAGTCTATCACTTTCGCAAAAAGATGCTTAGAACTTAGGGTTCTCATCAAGTCTTAGGTGGGTTGAGTGGCTGTAGAAAGCCACTCTTTAACCCTAAACTCAAAAATCCAAAAAAATTAGAAAAGAAGAAAAAAAGAGAAAAAGAGATCTTTCTTTGAATAAGGCGAGGGCTTGAGGCGGTCTGCATTTTGGTAAATACCCGGGCACTGTTGTGTCTTTGAAAGTTCAGGTCCTAAGTAAAAATTTCTTAATGTTGAAAATGATTTGTGCCCGAGTAATCTGACCTAATTCTTTTATAAATAGCATGTAGTTTTCACTAGGGACTAGCAAAAGATAGGCATAAGGGTGTGATGTGCATACAACTAAACAGCCAAAAATGTCTATTAATGCATGTTCTTAGTGTCACATTAGCATCATACATTGTAAACATTGCATAACATGCATAATGATGCATTTATTTCAAGTTGTATAAATTGTGTAGTAACTATCTCCTTTTACAATCAGGGAAAGGGCGATTCATAATCGGGGCCTCGGATCGAAGATCCAACCAAATGGATCTAATCAGGGTGACGATTGGAGTTCAACGACTCTAAGATCGCCCTGATCGGACATCCGTAGCACCAGATAGATACAGAGGAACCCTAAAGATCAAGGACCAAGATGGTGTCAATCCACACTTCAGATGACAAATCCGACAGCATGGATGGGTTCGAATCGATGATCGCAATCTAACAGCATGAAAATCGGCACAATCTGACATCCGTGGCACCATCTACAACACGCAGAAGATGGACGGCCAAGATGGCACCACATGGCACCATCCCAGCCACCCAATCGGCCCTGAGGACCGTCGCTGCATCTCCAAAGGGCTTCCAACGTGCGATCTGGACTGTTGGATCTTGATCCAACGGCCGCAAGCACGCGCGCCTAAAATCGTAACTATGACAACCACTGCTGCAGCACAGCGGTCGAGCGTGTTGTGCGAGCGTGCGACGCACATTCGACTTCACATCCCCAGTGTGCGGGTGAATAATCGCGACCGTGCGATCCGCTACGGGTAGCGTGGATCAGCCAATAGCACGCATGCGCGATCTGATGCCCAGCGTGCATGCTCGATTGCACTCGAACACGCTGTGAAGGTGCAGACAAAGGCGCACAAGGAGAAATCTAAGTCGACCGATCTCACGATCGAACGGCTAAGATTTGAAAGACAAACGCGGAAGGTGGGGAGGCACGCACACGTCGACCACGACCAGACCTTTAGTGACAGATAAATCCATCATTAAAGACCTGATATTAATGATTTGAGATGAAATGACCCATTGCCCCTCCAATCTATACCTATATATAGCCCTCCGACCTCCACTTCTTCATTCCTTCCTTCTTCTCTCTTCCTCTCCAAAGCTTAAGAGAAGCTTGTCCCACACCCAGGATGCTCCTCAAGAGCTAAATCCAAGCTTTCGCTCCCGTTCCAGAAGTGGATCGCATGACGACGATGACATGCTGCCTCATTCCCATTCTTCTGACTTCATCCTCCTTCTTCCTGCCTCATCCTCCATCTTCCAGGTGTAGCCTCCGTACGACTCATCCTCCAAGCATTCATAGAGGAGGATAACATCTCTCTCCCTTCTTTTATCACTTTCTAGAGTAGAATTTCCCACTTTCTAGTTGTAACAATTTCCCGCTTTCTAGTGTAATCATTTCCCACTTTCTCAATTGTAAAAACATTATTCAAATACCAAGTGATTGTTCTCTCCCTCTCCCTCTCTTATTGTTTATATTGATTCCATTGTGATTATTTCATTTTCAAACAAAAACACAAAAAAATAATATAATTGCAGATTTTCAGATCAACGTAGCCTCCCTGTGTTTGACCCAGAACATCTTTACGGATTTTCGGTAAAAATTTTATCTGTTGAACGGATTTCTTCGCGACTCGAACTACGATGACAGGTTTTCGAATCCAACTGCGAATGCGTAGATTTCCACATTCAACACCTACCCCATCCTCCGTCCTACGACTCCGTTCTCCTTCATCCCGCTCCTCACCACCCTCCTCCAGGCGACGTTAGAGCAAGTCGTCCTCTGAGAAACCGTCGAGGGGGATTTCTCTCACCTCATTCTATCTTTATATGCTTTCATAGTGTAGATTTTCTGCTTTCATAGTGTACCAAACATTTGGTTATAAATAGATGATTTTTTCTCTCTCTTTCTCTCTCTCTCTTATATTATTGCAAGTAGATTAGATAGAAGTCATTGACCTGATCTATTACCCTATTAAAAATACCCAAAAAATTAGAAAAGACAAAAATAACCAAAAATAAATAAAGCAAAGCACAGATTTTCAAAACCAAATGTTCGCCTTCCCGTGTTCGACATGGGACTCACTTTTAGAGTTTTAGTTATAAATTTTATCTGATAGACACATTTTGCGAGCTAGACGATGGGTCCTCCAAACCCCGATTTTAATTCGCGAAGCGTGCCCTCGATAAGTCACGAACAAATGCAAAACTAAGTTATTTACAACTGGATCCCTAAAGGATTAATTATTATCATGTGTATGACTAGCGATTCTTTCCATTTCATTTTCATCCTAAAATCTAGGAATCCAGATAATCGTGAAAGTGCAGCAATGTAGCTTTTGCAATGGATTAATGTGAAAGACCTGATTTACCTCTAAAGCCTGTATTTGACCCCGAGTAAAAGTCTAGCGGGATAAGTGGACTTCTTCCCTTGAGGTATTCAAGATATTCTATGAATTCCACCCCGGCTTTAAGCTTGGGTAGAGAATGTCTGAGAAAAATAGGTGCTTATTTGGTGGCTCACACTCATTTGATGCTACATAGAGATTAGTACTATAGAACCTAGATTTCCAAATTATTAAGTGAATCACCCTAGAGAGAAGCGAGAAAAACTATGCTCTCTTTGGTTCCTTTGTATTCACTCTCTCTTTTTCTCTTTTCATTTCTTTTCTTTTTTTCTTCTTTTTGAGCTCACAATCTCACCGGATTTATGCATATAATCTATATTTGGTGGTCTCACCTAGCATTAACACGTTAATAGAGTTCCAATAACCCTAACACTAAGTCAGAATTTCTCAGCTAGTATTCGGGCGATCAAGAACACAAAAAGGTAGGTTAAGGCCATATTTCGTGGATCTCAATTATGGTGGGTAATGCTGCCTCAATGCTATTAAAATAAATACTAAAGCAATCATACTCTCATCTTTTTTTTGTACTTTTTTTTCTTTTTCTAATTTTTTCTTCTCTCTTTTCATCTATATATTTTTTTATTTTCTTTCACCTTTTTTTCTTTTTTTTCTAATAATTTTTTTCCCACGCAACTCAATATAGCACATGGCATATGTGAATTTTATTCAGGAGGCATTATTAGGGATTTGTGGTGATCAAGAGATATCAGGTGGCTTATTTGGCGAAAGTGCCTACTCTTGACACTAAAAAGAGATGGATAGGATAGCATATTCCTGAACTTGACATTAATACCCTCCTTCAGCTGAGGGTTCCGTAAAGAATAGTCATAACCATCCACCTTAGTCTTAGTTTTATCAGAACTCTATCTCTACATATTTACCTTGGTTAGTGGCTCTCAAAAATTTACACAAAACTTATACGTGAGAACCAAGAATAAGACTATGCCTAACTCCGAGTATTACCACTTAATTATCTAGAGTTGCAAATTCCTTGCACTAATCTTAGAGCACTAGTACTCTCTACTCTCATCTCACACTATTTGGTGGATTTTTAGGAGAAGATTTGCTTGACTCCCAAAACACTGTCTAGGGTTCAAGAAACGAAGCATTGCTTCTTCTCGATAGGCTAAAGATGCTTATCAGTCTTCACTTTGAATCAATTGCAAAATCTACGTGTGAGTGTGAAAATTGTACTGGATTCCAGATTATAGGAATCAACTAGAGGATAAAATCCTAATGCATCTCTTGATAAAAATCTTATTCATGAATGCACTATGTATATACGCTATATACAAGTAACCTCTTATCATTTGTACCTTAATGAAATACCCTTATCGGGCAACATTCAGCTTGGTCCTAAATTTAGAATAGGGAGGTGAGTGGATGAGTCGGAAGTGGCTGTTGCAAACGATTTCTAGCTCCAATGCGAGCATTGGAGGTGGAGTCAGTTATTCTTAAATTAGGAACTTAAAGTACATATAACATGCTACTTCAAGGTCTTCCTAAATGTTGGCATAAAAAATTTTTCATTTTTGATGTATCTACCCCCGCATGCCTAAGTTCTTGCATGTCTTCATGCATGAATATAAAAGAAATAAAGCACGACAGCGAGTAAGTGGGTAGAAATCACCTGGATTTGCTCTTGAATTTTCATTCAGCACTGGCCAACTTGATGATATGTAATCTGCAGAAAAATATGCTAAAAGAAAATATGCTATTTATAGAAAGGTATCAAATGTTATTTATAAATGCTGAGTTTAACGCCTCCAACTAGGAGAAAACTAAATCAGATGGATCATTGATTTCATAAGAGCAGGTCAAGATCATTGGAAAGATATGCTCATGTGATCCAAAAATCAGTGGTCCACAGATGCGTACTAGCTTATTATGTACCCCTACTCTAGAAAGTCTAGCTATAGCAAAATGTGGAGTGAGGACACAAAATAGAGGATAATCAAAGGGAGGACCCTGCTGATGATTTTGTTGATCCAACATGTTTCAGAATTTGATAGGAAATTCTTGAGGGAGTGGATTGATATCATCCCAGAGTATGTCAGAATCAGAGTCTGGATAATAGGGGTCTTCATAGTGGTAATTAACATCAAAGATCATGCCCACTCCAGGCTCTAGGTCATATGGGAGTATGCATGAAAATTGAAGTTCTTTGGGGAGGTCACTAAAATCCTCAATTGAAATCACTTCGTCCTCATTGAATTTCATCTTTGATTCCTCCAACGCCGGCTTAGTCTCTGAGTCAAGCCATCCATTAGATTGACTAGTATTGTGGGTAAGTCCCCAATTCATTCTGCTCAATATTTCCCCCTCATATGTAGTAGCTTCCTCATTACTTCCTGTCTAAGCTATCATATCCATTTCTTTGGTCAAAGCATCCAAAGTTATTCCTGGTCTTTGGATATCTAGATCAGGGATAGAAAGTGTTGTCTCAGAATCTCCAACATCAGAATCAAGGGTGTAGGTGAAAGGAGAAGAATGCAAATCAGATGGTGTTGGATCAAAAATAGATTCACCTACCATGGGAAGTGGGCTAAATTGATCAGTGGTGTCACATGTGATGCTTGCCCAATGATCCATATCCACAAGTGGATCTACTTCTTTTATCTCACCTAGGTTGTCTAACCCGTGAGGTATCTTCCAAGATTCAGGGTGTTCAGATTGCGAATTAGTCAAGGAGATACTAATCCTCTCCTCATCACTTTCCAGAATTGTGCTCTCAGATGAGTACATTCAAGATATTCCCTACTCATGTCCCATATCCACACTGGGTTCTTCTTCCCCTGAATCAATCTCGAGTGTTTGCTCTCAAGAATCTCCTGTGTCTCCTTTAGGCGTGTTCACTTCTAGTTCTTTGAGGTCCTCAAGGCTATTTTCCACTTGATATCGCAAAAGCAGTATCTCTTGAAGTTCCCAATTTTGTCCAATTACCTTGTCATCTTTGTTGTTTCTTGAAGGGCCTCCATTAAGAGTTCTTGATATGGAATCCAGGCTCGTCTTTGTTCTGGATCCGTAATAGCCTAGATTTAGCTCATTGTAATCTGTAGTGTGGTTGCATATAAAGTGGTAGTTTTTCAGGGGTACCCGGGGGTGAATCAGATCTACCCATATTCCATGGGCACGATGGAGTAGTATGGAAATTGTATCTAGGGTCATAAGATTAGGTCCTTTGTGTGGCCAAGTGGTATGGGTAATAGTATCCAGAGTCAGGATATGGATCAACCATTTCAACAACCCAAGAAGAAGGATCAGGCGAAGCGAAAAGTCATCTTTTCCACCTTAGGTTTGGCTCCCAAGGCTGTGTTGATTCATTGACGCAGGCTCCCAGATGAGCCCTTGGGTCCAGTTTACCTGGATTCTGACTAGGTCCAGAGTTAGCCATCTCAGCTAACAGAGAAGATGGGTGAGAAGATGGTCCAGGCGATGCGACGAATCACCTTCTCCTCATTAGGATTTTCTGCCAAGATCCAACTAGTTGAGGTCTAAGTGACCTCCTCCCTTGCATACACCAACCAACCCCTAGGTTGGTGCAACCAAGCTAGACAAGTCTAACGCCTTGTCAATCAGATGGTCCTTATGATTAGATGACCAGTTTTTTCTTGTTTAAGTTTGAACTCCTAAAGAAAAATTCGTCAAGAACCAACTGAAGGTAATTCCCACCTCTCAAGCTAACTCGGCCAGTCTGCGTATGAGGGGACTAAGAGGAAGGTTCTTCCTTTGACTTTTGCCTCCGATTCCTTTGTACCCCTTAGTCGCGATCGTTTGACACTACCCTATAGGCCTACTCACCAAGTTTGGCCAAAGAGGTTGAAATCACCCAGTAGTATGACAATGAATTTGGGTTGATTTATATATTTTGACAATGTTCTTCACCCTTTTTCTACATCTAGGGTTTGTGGTGAGTGGCCCACAAGGTGACCAAGCTCACCATCTAGCCACTAGACTTGATTAAGTCGACGTTAAGCCAGATGTATTGTCTCTAGAAATTTGTCTCGAAAGGTGCAACCTAGGGATCACACAATTCTAGGGTTTCAGCAGACCACAAGAATAAAACTAATTCTATGAACACAAATGAAATCCAAATAAAGTTAAATTTGGCATGTATATTCTTTTTTCAATTATCTTTTCATAGAATATTTTTTATGATTTTTACTGTTTCAACCGAATTAATATGGATTTTTAAATTCAGGGGGTCAGATCTGTAATTTTGACCTGTGGTTGATTTTTTTCTTTTGAAATACTATGATTTTCAAAGATTCAAGAAAAATATGAAAATTAAAGCTAATTCGACCAGCTTTCACACCCCACCATTTTTGGTCCAATCAGATTTCCGAGTTATTGGAAATTACTTTTTGAATTTTGAAATTTTTCAAATCTGGGTTAGTCTGACCCCCTTGTATGTCACGAATTTGTAAAAATTTTGTACTTTGAATTCTTCCAAATGAAAGGTGCCATTTGAAAGCTAGTTTGAAATACAACTCCTACTTGAATTTCAGAATTTTTTGGTAAATGAATTTTTAATTCAGAAAATGAAGTCTGGTCGAATTTCAGTAGGTGGTGGAAGAGCTTTTTAAGAGGTTTGATTTTTAAATTCAACCTTCCACCAAAAAATTTTTTTTTTCAAAAATTTTTGATTTTTTTTTAGCGAAAAACTTTTAGCAAATTTTTCTCCTTTTTTTCTAACTAACCTAAACTAACCTAAGATTCAAAAAGAAACCTAATATGACAAACTAAAGAAATTTTTTTTTCATAAATGTGCACAATTTTTTTTCAAAAAGAAGATTCTAGCAAAAAAGGAAAAGCAAATCTGCCCTAAGATTAAAAAAGGAAATCCTAAACTAAGAGAGGAGGTGTGCACCTGATTTTTTTAATCTGCGCTCATTGTGTTCATAGATCTCATCCTCCTGATTTCTTCCACATCCAAAAACAAGTAGAGGGAGATTTGTCACTAAAAGCTCTAAGATCGAAAATCACAAATCGCGTTGCCTCCCCGGCAATGGTACATTTGATCGAGTGTGGAAATCGCATGTTTGAAAATAGTGTCGTAGCTTGTAGTATAGTTGCAAAATCCACTTGAAAAAAATACTTATATATTAATGAGACTATGAGTCCTAGTCGTTGGTCTCTAGGGGGCATTTATGGAATTGTTAATCTTGATTTCGATCTTTTCCTCTCTACTCAGTTAAAAATGCATGCCAGTTTGTAATTATTTAGGTATACATGCACGACATGCTGTTGTAGTAATATCAGAAATCAAAGCAGCCAACTTATTATCACAAGAAAGCAATTGCAAGCAAGCTCATGGTGATTTTTTACCCATAGATATATATATAGAAAGAACTCAGAGATTTTTTATTGATTGCATGATGGCGGTTAGAGAGCGAACTAGAGGAAATCTTGTACATGAAAGCTTAAAAGATTACTAGCTATTAGAAAATGCGTACACGTGCGGATCTACAAGAGATTGCATGTGCACCAAGAAGAAGGGAGAGAGATAGCTACACTACTAAGCATAAAATAAGGTAGAAAAATTAGAAGAACTACTTATCTATCTAGCTAGTAGAAGGAAGGACATTCGGAGGTGGTCACCAATGGCTTTTGAGGCGATTGGGAGAAGAAGGAGGAGCGACCAATGGTGGGTAGGCCAGCCCTTGGAGGGACGAAGGAGAGGTGATCTAGGATCTTGCTGTGGAGGTGGTGATGGCCATGGTGGTGGAACTCGTGGGTATGGAGGTAGAGTGGAGGTGGAGTTTTGCTAATGGGAGGTGGAATGAAGCCAAATGCCAAGATGAAGTCAAGATGGGTACAAATGGCTACCTATGGGGTCTTTTCATAGACTCTTAGTAATCTCACTAGAGAGGTGTAGAACTCTCTAGAGAGAGCTCCAAGTGTGGTCGTCCAAGGTGAGGTGGAGGTGGTTCTTAGATCCACAATAAGTGGATCTAAGAAAAGACCCTTCCTTGGTTGCTATAACTAGCATTCAAGGTGGCACCACCCATGGAAGAGCCTAGAAGGCTCTATGTGGGTTTGGCTGTGTGTGAACATGTGTGTGCGTGTCCTAGGTGGCTAGGTGGTCTAGTGGTCTAGGTTAGGTCCTAAGGGTTTGGGTTAGGGTAGGTCCTAAAATTAGCTTTGTAAACCCTAATTGCTAAAAGGGAATGTGCAATTAAACTTGTACTAAGTTTAATTGAGTGAGTGTAAACCTAATTGAGAGTGAGATTACTCAATTAAGTTGGACTTAGGTCAATTTGACTCTCACTGAGTCCAATTGGACTTGTGTGAGTTGAGATATGAGCTCAATTGGATTCTATGAATCCAATTGATTAGGAAATTGTAATTGACTATGATCAAAGTCATTTGGGCTTAGTGAGAACCTAATTAGTTTCTTAGGAAGGTCTAGAGGTGGTGGACTAGGATTAGGGTACCTCAATTTTGGTTCCCAAAGGGTTGGAATTGGGTTTAGGGACCTAGGAACTTAAGATCCAAGCTTGAATTCCAAAACAGAGATTGGAGAGCAGTTCTAGACATCCAATAAGAATGTCAGACATCTTATACTCAAAAAGGAGAAGTCTAGACCTCTTTTCTGGACGTCCAATTTGAGTCAAGGAAGAATCAATGTTCTGTCTTGGGGATTCTGCAGAAATTGGACGTCTGACCAATTGTCTGGATGTCAAATAACACTACAGACATGGGTTTAAGGTGTGTGGGTTGTGGCTATGGGTCCTGGATGTCTAATAACTTATATGGACATCCAGATAAGGGCTGGAACTAGGGTTTTAGGGTTTCTTAGGATATGGTGACTATTCGGGGTGTAGATCGCATAAAAGATAAATGTGTTGTAATATAGCATGAAATACATCTCAACAAATAAATTAACGGAACTGGTGAGTCCCAGTCGATCTCAGGGAGGTAGAAAATGCTTTTGATTTCATGCTCTTGTTCTAAATCTAATTACTAAATAGCATAGATAATAAATCACAATATATATATCAAGCAGAGAGTTTGAACATTAATTGCATACATGTAATTATAACAAAACAAATTCTAAGCATGAACATAAACTATCTATGTAGTAGAACAAGGGCACCACGAGTGGTTTGTGGTGGCCTTCTGGAGAGGTTGAGGATAGCAGCAACGATTTGCTGAGGTAGCTCAATGGATGCGTCAAAAGAAGATGTAGAGATGGAGGCAGAGAGGATGGGAATAAGAAGGAAATTCTCTTTGATGCCTTCAAAGGGGGCCCTTAGGCCACTTTTTATTGTTGTTGTGAAGGGTATTTAGGGCATTGGAACCCTTAATTTCATGCAATAGCCTTAGGTTGATAGGATGCATTGATTTGGAGATCAACGGATTTGATTAGGCCTAAAAATACCCTCTAAATCCTTCTCCATTCATGGATGCTCTCTGGTGCTCACATGTGGCGCTCTGTCTGCCCTCTGATCTCCATCGCATGGCCGCACACTCTTGCCGCTCGTCGTTTCTTCTTTCGCGTGCACTGCCCGCTCATCGATCGTGCCTTAACTCCTCACACCATCTCAGCTATCCAATCTCTCGATCGGATGGTTTAAAAGGCCATGCACACTGCCTTTGAAATTCATACTTCGCACGCACATGCGTTTGGTTGCGCGTCATCACGCGTCTACTCATCTGACATCCCCGCGCCCGCGACATGTCCGTGCCTCCACCGCCCGATGAAGGTCCTACAGCCGTATTTATTCCGCGCATGACCAACTCCCACATCACGACTCAAACCTGCATCACATGTGGTTGTTATGCATGCTTTCAGTTGTGCTACACGAGTGAGTTGTTGTAGTTGCCATTTCGTGTGCAGCCACCCTCAGCCGTTGGATACAAATCCAACGGCTGAGGCTTAATCTTCCTTGATGAGACTGAGAAGTAAGGCTACGTGGTGCCTCTGTGGCCATTGCATGACGATCCAACATCCAATAGCGCTTGGGAAAATGCATTTAGAAGTTGGGGTCATGGCGAGGGGCAGCTATGATGGTGCCACATCGTAGCATCGTGGAGGTCCATCTTCTCTTCTTCATAGACAGTGTTATAGGCCTCCGATCAGGTTTATTTTTGCGCCATTGGATTGTGATCATTGATATGGATCCATCCGTATGGTTGGATTTGTCATATGAGGTCCGGATCTTCTTCTATTTGTCCCTTGGCTTTTGTTCTTCGGTGGACTCCATAGGGTGCTACGAGAGTCTGCTTGATGTGATCTTGGAAGCGTTGGACTCCCGTCGTTGTTTTGAGCAAATCCATAACGTTAGATCGGTCATCCATAGTCGTAAATTACCTACAATGATAAATACGTCTCAAATAGCACATTATTATGTTCAAAACTCTTAAGTCAACTAAGATGCAAAATATGATGTATATGCATGCAAAATGACTAAGTTAAGCTAGGTTCTGACTTAATTCAGGTGAATTAGGGCTTATGGTTGTTGTGAAATCATACCCCCATGCCTAAATCTTGCTAGTTCCTAACAAGTGAAAGACTAAATGTATTTTATCAAGAGTTTAACTAAAGGTTTATTTCTTTTTGTTTCGTCCAAAATTTCAGAATCCAGATAACCATGAACGTGTAATGTTGTAGCTTTTGCAATGGATTCGAGCGAAGAGTGGATATACGTTTAAACCTTGTACTTGACCCCTAGTAAGATTCTGTTGGGATAGGCAAACCTCTTCTCTCGGGGATATAAACTATTCCCTGATTTAGTCTCGGCTTTTGGCCTCGGTAGAAGACATCTGAGTTAACTAGATTTATATTTGGCTCACTCTCTTCTGGTGCTACACAGAGACTAGTATTTCAGAATCTAGATTTCTAGATTATTGAATAAATCAACTTAGAGAGAGGATGGAAAACTATGCTCTCTTTAATCATTTGTAGTTTTTCTTTTCTCTCTTTCACTCTCTCTCTATTTTTTTTCTTTTTCTCTTTTTTTTCTTCCTAGGCTCACATCTCACCAGATTTGCAACTATATTTAGATGTCTCACATGGCATTACAATTTAATTAGTTTCTAATAACCCTATGACTAAGTTAGAAGCCCTCAGCTCATACAAAGGTGGTCAGAAATATAGAAAAAGTAAGTTAAGCTGTATTTGGTGGTTCGTGGGGGTGGTAAGCATTGTTGCCTCAGCACACTTGGCTTATAGAATGCCAACTTCTTAATTTCTTTCTTTCTACACATTTTTTTTTTTAAGCAAACACCACTTTTGTATGCTTTTCTTCTCTTTTTTTCTCATATCTACTAGAATAATGTCGTTACCAACATAACATAACGCACTACTGTATTTGCTAGCACAACGCAACATGACATACGTACATTTATTCATGAGGCATTATTTGGGATTTTACGGATGACCAAGAGGATCTCAAGTGGCTTATTTGGTGGAAGTGCCTATTCTCGGCACCGGGTAAGGAATGGATAGGATGACGTATTTCTAACCTTGACATCAGTACCCTCCTTCAACCGAGGATTCCGCAAAGGACAGTCGTGACCATCCACCTCAATCGTAGTTTTATCAGAACCCTCCCACTGTGTCATTGCCTTATTTGGTGGCTTTCGTAGAGATTTTCTCAATGAATTAGTACGCAAGAACTAAGAGAGAAAACTATGCCCAACTCTGAGTGTCATTATTCAATTATCCAGAATTAAAGATTCCTTACACTTGCCGTAGAGCACCAGTAGACTCTCTACTCTCACCTCACATATGTTTTGGTGTATCTACTAGAAGATGGTTCACCTGACTCTTTGATTGCTATCCAAGGGTTCAGGAGAAGAAGCAATGCTTCTTCTCGACAAGCTAGAGATGTCTATTGATTTTCACAGAGGATTCATTGCAAAATCAACATGCAAGTGTGAAATTATACTGGATTCTAAGTCTAGGAATCTACTAAATAATAAATCTCTAATAAAACCTCTTGATAAAATGATCTAATCCCCCAATCATTGGCAGAAAATTTTCAATTTTTATGGACTATCCCCCCATGCCTAAGTTCTTGCATGTCATCATGCATGAATAAAAGAAATTGGAATAAGGTAGGTGTATGTGGATAGAAATCAGCTGGAACTACTTTTGAGTTGTCATTCAGCTCATGCCAACACTACAATGCCATACAAAATATGCGAAATAATATGCAAAAATGAAATATGCTATGTATATATGGTATGTATATTTGTATATGTGCTGAGTTTAACGCCTCCAGCTGGGCAACATGTTAGTCACATGTCCTCGAGAAGATGTATCATTTCGTCAACAAGAGGAGGTTCTTGGGCTAAAAATGATTTGAGGCACTAGGCATTAACCGTAAAAATCTGCCCAAATTTCAGGTCCATAATTTGGACCGCCCCGTTAGGATACAGGTGGATCACCATATAAGGCTTTCCCACAAAGAATTTGAGCTGGGAATCAAATAACCAAACCTGCTGGTTATTTGATATCCTTTCTCCAGATGTGTCGGTCATGGAAAGCCTTAGTATTATCTTTGTAAATCTTTGCATTCTCATAGGCTTCTCACCAAATCTCTTCTAACTCATTGGGCTGGAGCCTCCTTTCATAACCTCCTGTATCAAGGTTAAAATTACACTTCTGCATGGCCCAAAACTCACGGTGCTCCAGCTCTACTAGAAGGTGACAGGCCTTTCCATACACCATGCGATATGGCGACATTCTGAGCGGGGCCTTGTATGCGGTCCGATATGCCCAAAGTGCGTCAATCAAATGATCTGACCAATCCTTCTTATTAGGTCTACCCGTCTTTTCAAGAATGAGCTTGATTTGACGGTTATATACTTTAGCTTTCCCATTAGTTTGTAGGTGATACAAGCTAGCAATTAGGTGGTGTACCTCGTATTTCTTCAAAAGAGATCTGAAATGGGCATGGATGAAGTGACTGCCCCTGTCGCTAATTACAGCACGGGAAACTCTAAATCTTGCGAAAATAGATTCCCGGACGAAGGATATAACGGTCTTATGATCAGCCCATCTTGCCATGATAGCTTCAACCCACTTTGAGACATAGTTAACTGCGACAAGTATGTACTCAAAGCCATGCGAGTCCGGGAAAGGGCTCATAAACTCAATGCCCCAAATGTCAAACACTTCTACAACAAAATAGATTGGAGAGGCATCATCTCTCCGGGTCATAGAATTAACTGACTGACATCACTTACTGCACTTGGCAAACTTGTGTGTGCCTCTAAAAATAGTTGGCAAGAAGAATCCAGATTGCAAAATCTTTGCAACAGTTTTTCAGCCTGAGAAATGACCCCCACAAGCATTGCTGTGGCAAAATGATAACACACTCGAGATTTCCGAATCAAGGATGCATCTTAGGATGTTCTGACCAACCCTAATGCGAAAGAGCAGTGGGTCATCCCAGAAATAAAATTTAGCCTCTGGAATAAATCTGAGTTTTGGATCCTTGGATAATCCTGCAGGCAGCCTACCTGCGACGAGATAGTTTGTGATATCGACATACCAAGGAAACTCAACAGAGTTAATAGCCAATAGAGGCTCATCCGAAAATCGATCTAAGATAGGTGGGGAGTATGGGATGTGTTTAAGGTTTATCTGGGATAGGTGATTCGCCATGACATTATGAGCTCCATCTTTGTCGTGGATCTCGACACTAAATTCTTGCAAAAGAAGGATCCATCACATAAGTCGGGGCTTGGCATCCTTCTTTGCCAACAAATGCCGGAGGGCAGAATGATCAATGTAGATAAGTACCTTGGACCCGAGTAAGTATGACCTAAATTTCTCCAACCTGAATACCACAGCTAGCAATGCTTTCTCAGTAACTGTATAGTTACATTGAGCCTCATTCAACATTTTGCTCGCATTGTATATTACGAATGGACGGCACTCCCAACGCTGGCCAAGAATGGCTCCGATAGCGAAGTTGGAGGCAACACACATCATCTCGAAGTCAAGAGACCAGTCGGGAGGTTGGAGAATAGGTGTGTTCCAAATAGCACTTCGTAAAGTCTCGAAAGAGCTAAGACATGAGGAATCGAAGTTAAAGGGGATGCCGGCTACTAAAAGATTTGTCAATGAAGGGGCAATTTTTGAGTAGTCTCAAATGAATCTCCAATAGAATCCGACATGCCCTAAGAATGATCTAATTTGTTTTACCAAGTCAAGAGAAGGTAATCGAGAAATGATTTCGGACTTAGCTCGGTCAACCTCGAGTCCATTAGAGGAGATCCTGTGACCTTGTACAATGCCATCCCTTACCATAAAATGGCTTTTCTCCCATGAAAGTACTAGGTTAACATCTCTGCACCTCCTTAGGATCTTCGTGAGGTTATCAAGACAAGATGAGAAATCATCTTTGAAAATGGAGAATTCATCCATAAACACTTCTACGTAGTCCATGATCATGTTAGAGAAGATGGCCATCATACAACGCTGAAATGTTGCTGGTGCGTTGCAGAGGCCAAAGGGCATCCGCTTGAAAGCGAATGTTCCAAAGGGACACGTAAAAGTTGTCTTGTCTTGATCTTCCGAGTTAATCACAACTTGGTTGTACCCGAAGTATCCATCTAGAAAGCAGAAGAAACTACACCCGGCTAACCTTTCTAAGACTTGATCAATAAACGGTAAAGGAAAACGATCATTTTTGGTAGCTATGTTCAGTTTCCTGTAATCAATGCTAACCTGCCACGAAGTAGTGGTGTGGATTGGGATGGATTCACTTGTTTTGTTCTTGATTACAGTGCATTCTGCCTTTTTGGGCATGATTTGAATAGGACTCATGCACTGGCTGTCAGAAATTGGATAGATAATATCTTCATCCAGGATGATCTCCTTCTTAACAACCTCGAACATATTAGGGTTTAGGTGCTCTGACATTGTCTCGAAGGTTTCACCCCCTCATCCATGTATATATGATGAGTGCAATACGAGGGGTGAATACCACGGAGAATTGGCAATAATCCATCCTGTAGCAGCCCTATGGTCTTGTAACACAGAAATCAATTGACGTTCCTATTCTTGGGTTCAATGAGCACTAATGGTTACTGGGTATGTCTCACTTTCACCAAAAAACACGTATTTGAGTGAGTCAAGTAAGGGCTTTAGTTCAATTACGGGTGGATCAGAATCAGGGGTGGGAGTGGGAGTCTGAATAGGAGTGGAAGCAGTAGCGGAAATCTGATGATCAGGATCAGGGGTGTTATGATCAGATAAACACCCAAGACAATCAGATATGTGGGATGAAATTTGTATGTCATTTGCCTTAGTCCCGTGCGGATCAAGATCTAGGAACCCTGATAGTGCAGATGAATGAGACGTTGGGTTGTCACAAAGGAGCCCAATATTTCCACAAAAAGCTGATTCTTCATCTTCACCATCCTCTTCAATATGATCGCAATAGAAGTTCCTTGATGCCCTGAATACGTCAAGTCTAAGTCTTTCATCACCTAGGCCGATCTCCATACACTTGGATACACAATCAATGTTTACACGGGCAGTCGGCAGAAATGGGTGACCAAGAACAATAGGTGCATCACAGAGATTAGCAGGAACCTCCATATCTAGAGTGAAAAAGTCAGTGGAAAGCAGAATCCGTAGACTTTTACGATCATGTTCTCAACCACCCCCTCGGTGTTTTTACTTATCTATCAGCCAACTAAATCATAACCAAGGTAAGTTTTAACTCCCCAAATCGAAATCGATCATATACGGTAGTGGGAGTTAAGTTGATGGACGAACCCAGATCAAGAAGGGCCCAATCAAATGGAGAATCCTGCAAAAAGTAGGAAATGAGTAGGGTGCCAGGGTCTTTCTTCTTAAGTGGTAAGTTGGCTAGAATCACAACACTAACCTGCTTTGATAGTACCGCCTGCCGTCCATTTTTCGGTTATCGCTTTGGGGTACAATAGTCCTTAAAGAACCTAGTGACAATGAGAATGTGGTCAATAGCCTTGAGGAGAGGGACCTAAATATGTACTTGAACATTGACTTCAGGTCCTCAAAATTTCATGTATCCTTTTTCTACACTATATTCCATGTCAAAGCCTCAAGAAAAGGAACGAGAATCTCGATGTTAAGTGGTCTCTTGCCCTTATCAAACATAGATGGCACTTGAGATGAAGATGTAGTCAAGCCATCCTGTGGTGAAGGGTGTGAAAAATCATGACCCTCTTGTCTAGGTAGTAGGTCTTGTGTAGTCTTTCCACTCCTCAATGTGAAGGCATACTGTCTATGAGGTGGCAGTGGAGCGGCTGGGCTAGAATACACAGGGTTTGACAGTAAAGGTGGCTGACCTTGCCCATAACCAAGTGGTGTAGGAGGTGCTTGCAGAATAGCATGTGCCTGTTCTTGTGGTGCTTGGAGTCTAGGAGGGGCACCCTGATTTTGCACATTCCTCTGGTTTGGGAAAGGTTGGGAGGGAAAGGCACCCTGTGATCTATGTTCCTGCATTATCTAATTCTACATATTTTGAATGTTTTGTATTTGGTCAGCCATAACCTTCATAATTTGCAGGTTGTCATGAGTAGATTTCCAAATTGACTCCAGCAATTCCTCCCTCAGAGACTCCAAAGGGTCGGCCTACTTTGGAGGATAGTTGGCAGCTTGGTGTAGCGGCTAATAAATAGAACGGGTTTGTTGCTGCTGAGATGGGAATGGCTACTGCCTAGGATATGTGTTCTGTGGATTCCTGTATTGTCTGGTCTGGTAGTGTGGGTCTTGAGGTGGTCTCTGTGAGTTACCAGACCAGGAGAAATTCGGATGCTGATGCCAACCAGGGTTATACGACTCTGAGTATGGGTTATTACGCCCATATCCTGGAATAGCACTAACAGCTTCGTAAGTCGACGACGTCTGAGACATATATTCATCAAGGGGATATGCATTGTAATCATAGGGTGGTGTGTAACCTTGATTGTTTGATGCCAGATCCAGATTATTCACAGGTTCCTGATATGCAGAATCCCGCGGAGATGGAGAAGGAACATCTCAAGCAAGTAGATGTACTCAAGTAGGAGGGGCTCGTGATGCAAGAGATGAGTAGGATGCAGCAGTGCTACCAGGAAACCCAAATCTTGCTCGAATTAGTTCATCAAGCTTCTTATCGAGCAGCTCCACCTTATTCAGCGTCTTGGTTATAATGTCCATGTCAACTTGGGCAGATTCGGCATGACCTTCATGCACACTAAACTCGTTGATGTCCAGGTCGCTGGAACTGGTTCATTGAGGTGGCATTCATTGAGTTCTTTGCTAACTCAAATAGTTCAAATGCATTATTCTCGTCCTTCGTGAGGAAATTCCCACCACTAGATACATCGACCAAGTATCGATGTGTGTCATTCAGCCCATGGTAAAAGACTTGGGCGAGGTGCCACTGAGTACACCATGGTGTGGGCTCTTCCTGAGAAGATAATGGAATCTATCCCAGGCATCATGCTGCTTCTCTCCAGGGCCTTGGGCAAAGGTCATGATCGTGTGCCTCATAGCATTTGTTTGACCAATCGAGAAGAACTTTTGGAGGAATTCGCGACGTAATTCCTCCCAGGCTTCAATTCGCCTCCCAATAGTCTTGAACCAATAAGCATCTTTATCCTTGAGAGAAAAAGGAAAAAGCCTCATGAGAATAATTCTGATATCTACATTCCTGGGTTGAACTGACTCTGCAATTTGACTCAGATCTTTGATGCGCTGGAAGGGATCCTCTTTCGAATTTCCATGGAAATGAGTCTGAATCAGACTTACGATATTCAGCTTCAACTCGAATGTGTCTCCGCCTGTGGGAATCCAGACCTAAGGTGCTATAATTGTTGCCGGTGGATCATAGAAGTCCCACAATTGTTCACGTGGTAGATGCTGCATCCTGTCAAGTGTTGTAAGAATCCTGTCAATGCTCTACTCGTATTTCTATTTAGTTTCCTCAACCCTATCTTCCAAATGAGCCATTGGGTCCTGATTCTCAGGGTCCTGACCAACTTGAGGACTTGGATTAGCCATCTCAGCTAATTGAGAGGAAGAAGGTTGGGAAGAAAGGTCGGACGAGAATCACCTTTGCTGCCTTGGGTTTGGCTCCCAAGGTCCCACAAGTTCAAGTCCTAACAAACTTCATCCTTGCATGCACCAACTCGAAGGGTTAGTGTAGTCAAGCAGAATAGGGCAAAGGCCTTGTTAATCAGATTGGTCCTTAAGATCAGATGACCAGATTTTTCATTCAGGTTCAAATTATTGAAGAAATTATCGAAAAATTGACTAAAGATAATCCCCGCCTCTCAAACTATCCCGGCTAGTCTGTTTACGAGGGGACTAAAAGGAAGGTTCTTCCTTCAGATTTTGCCTTAGGTTCCTTTGTACCCCATAGTCGCGGTCGTTTGACACTACTTCGCAAGCTTAGACACCAGGTTTTGCAGGAGAGGTTGAAATTACCCAGTAGTTTCAAGCCAAATGCAAGTTATTTGATATACTTTCATGAATTTTTTAACCTGTTTCCTCAATTCAGTAAATCATGCAGGTTCCACAAGGTGACTCGCCTCACCGACTAACTCCTGGGCTCGACTGAGTCCAAGTTAGTCCAATGTGGTCCTATTGGCTCATGCGCTTCTAAGTTGATCTTAATTTTGAAGACCACAAATCAAATCTAAACTCTCGGGGAAGATGGAATCTAAATGATTTGAAAATTTTCAAGAAGATTCCTTTTTCAAAAAGCTTTTCAGAGAGTTTTTTCAAAATTTTTACTATTTCGAACAAGTAGTTATGAATTTTTAACTAACAAAGGGTCAAATCTGGGATTTAGAACCCGTGTTAGTTTTTCTAAATTTTGTAAAAATATGATAGTGAAATATAATTTGATTATCTTTCAAACCCCACCAATAGTGTGTAAATCTGATTTGTATGTTGGTCAGAATTGATTTTCAAAGTTCATAAAAGTTTTGTTTTCAATCAATCTGACCCATATGTACTCCATGAAATTTTAAAGCTTCCACAGATAGAATTTCTTTTTGAGAATGTAGACGTTAGAATGATAACTTGAAACTCTAGTTCCAGACCAAATTTTAAGATTTTTGGAGCATAAAAAACTTGGCTATTGAATTTTAAAGATGGCAATCAATTTCTAGTAGAGTTTCTAACAAGAATGTGTGCACCTGATTTTCGTAGCACCCACTTTGCCTCATTCGCCACGTCGTGTGGTTCAACCTGTACACAAAAATACTATGTTAGAGAAGAAATCAAAAGTCATCATGCCAATTTGTTTGGGGCATAGATCACGTAAAAGATAAATGCATTGTAGTAAGTGCAAAGTACATCTCGACAAATAAATTAATGGAACTGGTGAGTTGTGGTCTATTTCAAGGAGGCAGGAAACTCTTTTGATTTCATGCTCTTTTTCTAAATCTAATTGCTAAATAGCATAGACAATAAATTGCAATATATATATCAAGTAGAGAGTTTGAACATGAATTGCATACATATAATTATAACTAAACAAATTCTAAGCAAGAACATAAACTATCTATGTAGTAGAACAAGGGCACCACGGGTGGTATATGGTGGCCTTCTGTAGAGGTTGAGGATAGTAGCAACGATCTGCCGAGGTGGCTCAATGGATGCTTCGGAAGAAGATGCAGAGACGGAGGCAGTGAAGATAGGAAGAAGAAGAAGGTAGAGGAGCTATAGAAGGAGGAAGAAGGAAATTCTCTTTGATGCCTTCAAAGAGGACCCTTAGACCTCTTTTTATAGTTCTTGTGAAGGGTATTTAGGGTATTGGATCCCTTAATTACGTGCAATACCTTAGGTTGATCAGATCTGATAATCGGGAGATCAACGGACCTGGTTAGGCCTAAATATACCCACCAAATCCTTCTCCATTCATGGATGCTCTCTGGTGCTGACACGTAGTGCTCTGTCTGCCTCTGATCTCCACTGCATGGTCACAAGCTCTTGTTGCTCTCCATTTCTTCTTTTGCACCCACCACACACTCATCGATCACGCCTTAACTCCTCACACCATCTCAACCATCCGTTCTCTCAATCGAACGGCTTAAAAAGGTGTGTGCACCACCTTTGAAATTCCTAATTCGCGTGCACGCATGTTTGGTTGTGTGTCATCATGCGTGTACTGATGCGAAAAATTACGTGATTTGTAATTAGGGTTTTTAAAGTCGTAACACGCAAAATCGCATATGCTTTTAAAATTTATAGTCCTAGATAGTGGGGTATCTAGGTTTGTCTAAGGAGGCAATTTGTTTGCAAAATCTATCTCTTGCTCGGAGGTGGAAATCAACTTTCTTTTTGGCCTTTTTAAATATATCATTTTTATGTTTTTGAAATCAATGCAATATGCGAAGCTATTGGGAAAAAATTACTACACCTAGTATGCTAATCTAAGTGACAGAAATTATCCTCTTTCTAAGCTCAACCTAGGTGTGTGGAGGACTAGGTTAATTAGAAAGGAGTGAAACTACACTAAAGAGAAAGCAAGGTAATGCAATAAAAAGAGTGCAACAAGAAATCAAGGCAACCTTTTTTATATTAAAGGAAATTATCGACAAGTAGGTGAATGCTTCTACAAAAGTTTGCAAGAACAAAATAAAGACAAATCCTTTAGATTATGATGGTGATGAAGAGGATGAAGCTCTTCTTGCTCCAAGATTGGTAGATCCCAGACTTGAAAAGATATCCAACTTTCTATAGCTCCACCTGAATGGTGTCCTCCAAAGTAAGCCCTAGGGGGGCATGCTTAACTCCTCCAAGTTGGATGGATTTCCACCTTCAAAGGCTCCACCTAAGGTGGCGTGGACCACCTTTGATTCCTCCTCCAAGGGTGGTAGTGTACCACCCTCAAGTCCTCCAATTCCTAAGGTAGGCGTGTACCCTAGGTTGTCCTCCAATGCCTGGCTTCCTTCCTTGGCTGGCGTAGGCACAAGAGACAAAAGAAGAGGGGAAGGCACCAAGGGGACAAAATATCCCCTTAATCTTCTTCTTCTTCTTTTGACCTTCTATGTAGGTGGAAATATAGGTAGAAAAGTTGTTGCCAAGGGTGAACTTTTTTTGGTGGAATATGATGATTATTTATAACGGTGGAGAGGGGGGTAGTAGGAGTGGGTTAGGTGGAGGGCTAGGATGCGTTTAGATGGTGGTTATGGGTAGTTAGAATGATCCTAGGGCTAGGGTTAGTTGGCACCAACTTAAGGGGTGCCATGGGGTGGTTATGGTGGTAAAAGGGCACCTATATTTGGTGCCAACTATAGGGTTTCTAGAAGGGGTCTTAGGTGGATGGTGGAGATGGGTTTAAGGCCTAAGTGTAGGGTGGAGATTGATGGGTTTTGGAGGGAAAGTTGGTGCCAAAAGGGAACAGTTCTAGAAGGTTATTTTGGATGGAAAATAGGTGGCTTTCGGTGGTGGTGATGGGTTGAAGGGGTGTGATGGTGGTGGCGCCAACTTGGAGTAGGAGTAGGTAGCAAGCTTAGGTGGACTAGTTGGTGGAGTTAGCTAGGGTTGAGTTAAAGGTGGTGGATGGCCTAGGGAACTACAGTCTATCTAAGCTAAGCTAGCTTAGCTAGTAGTGGAGTGGAGGAGTACGCATATGGAGCTTAGGGTTTGAAAAGAGGAGCTGGATATGAAGAGTTTGGAGCTAAATTGGAGCTAGCAACTACTGAAGAGGTCAACATGGGGCTACTCTAGCTGGCTTAGCTTACTAGTTCTTCGCTAGCTGCTAAGCCAAGCTAAAGTGAGCTGGCTTCTGCTGAATTTAGCTGAGGTGAGCTGGGTCTGGTGCTCCCGGGAAAGATTGAGCAGGTTAAGGCAGCTAAGGTAGCTTAGCTCAACTAAGTTGAGCTATGCCGAGTCCCTGGGAGCTGGACTTGAGCTTCCTGAGCTGGAATGAATTCATCTTCAGCTGGTTGGAGTTGAGTGGAGCTGGATCAGGCTGGTCCTGAGCTGAGATGAACTCCAGTCAACTCAACTGAGCTAGATAGAGCTCCCTGTGAACTTATGGAAGATGTGATGAGGTAGACTCAGCTAAGTTGAGCTGGATCTGAGTTGACCTAAGAAAGGGTGACCTGAGATGAGCTCCCTTGAGCTGCCATTCAGCTAAGATGAGCTGAATGGAGCTAGGATGAGCTGATCGTAGTCCAAGTGAGCTAGATTCCAGCTATGGTGAGCTGGATCAAGCTGAGTTCCAGCTAGTTTAGGCTTCTCCTTCACCTGTTGCCTTCCTGAGTGATAGGGTTCGAGGGATCTGCTAATCTGTTTATCTCTAGCATTCACAAAAGCACATTAAAAAGATAATAAAAAATGCAATGCATGCCTAACCTAATTCATAACTAAATGCAACCCAAAAACCTATTTATGAAGCAAAACCATAAGAGCTAGGTTTGTTTTAATGCATAAGAATGATGATAAACTGACATTTATCACACCCCCATGCTTCTGTTTTGCAAGTCTCTTAGCAAAGCTTTAATTTTTACAAAATAGAATTTTTGGGAAATCTAATTTTTTCGACTTTTGAGGACAAAGAGACTATAAGACCTTAGTTGGCTTAAACACAAGACGTACGGGATCTGTTAAAGATAAACATCGGGATTTATTTTCGGATCCAAAAATTAGAAAAGACAGGATCAATATATCCTCCAGAAAATTCACAGATTAACTCCTTATTAATTTATATGACTTGAAATTTTTGTTTTTAGGATTTTTTTGGCTCTTGAATCTAATTTGCAACTTGCAATGACCTTTAAAACCTTGTGTCTATGCTTGTGAAAAGCCAACATTTATAAGGGCGTATTTTTGGTTTAAAACTTTTTTTTTGTCCCCCATGCTTATTTCAAGCTTAGTCTTACAACAAATGTGTTAGGATCATCATTCCCATTACCAATCCTCGAGGGGGCTCTGGTGCCAGTACTTCGAGATAGCATTGTCCATGACACCACCCAGGAGCTCAAAACCCCAAAACACAATGCGGTGTAAAGGGGCACTCCAAGCAAACTCATGTTCTTGCTCTGACACTATAGGTAGACCACCGTCCAAGACACCTGAGCTGCTAAAATGTGCTTTAATGCTTCATATAAAGATATGAAATATAGATATGGAGTAGCGTCGAGGCAGTAACATGTTGACATGTATCCTCAAAAGAGGCATTTTCCTCCTTCTTGACTGTGGGAACTCAAACTAATGATTTGTTTCAGACGTTTTACTAAGTCCAAACAAGGGGGCTTTTTTCTAATTTTTAGTGATTTTTAGGTGTTGGCTTGTGTGTAAAATTTGACATAGGAAGTTTCACAAGAAATGAAAGTTTTTGAGTCAGAAACTAAGCCAGATACTTTACATATTACAAAAGAGGATCAAGTCACCTGAACTATCACAAGTTCAGGTGGAATTTTGGAGAAGGATATCTGATCCAGTTAAAAATAAACCCTGAGATTCAAATGATCAGATCCATATCCTCATCCCTAGTCTGTTAAAGATTAAATCCCATTGTACCAAAAGTAATTTTTTTCTACCTTAGTCTAGATTTCAAAATTTTTCCTCAAAAAGTGTTCAATATTTATATATTTCTGGGTATGCATGCTAGAAAATAAAGATGACTAAAAAAATTGCATGTTTTTTGGTTTTGAAAATCCTAATTCGATTGTCAAAATTTTAAAAACACCCCCCCATGCTTAAGATATGCAATGTCCTCATGCAATAGGAGGGAAAGAGGGATTACCGTAGTAAAAGGCGATCAGATTTAGGATAGCCAAAACCTGGGGAAAAGAAAGAAAAGGAACCAAAAAGAAAATGATGGGTTACCTCCTATCCAGTGCTATCTTTTACGCCATTCAGGCAGGCATAGTGTGCATTAGTGATCAACTGTGGTTGGTTTAGTGAAATCGAAGGATTCAGACGGAAGATTCGAGGTACGACCAAAATAAGGCTTTAAATGTTGGCCATTGACTTGAAATGTCATATTAGTTTTAGGATCGAAAAGATCAATAGCGCCATATGGATAAGTTTTGAGGACAATAAAGGGGTCGGTCCATTTGGATTTTAATTTGCCAGGAAAAAGACGTAATCTAGCATCAAAAAGACAAACGAGTTGATTAACATCAAAATGTTTCCAAACAATGTATTTATCATGAAATTTCTTTGTTCGGTCTTTATAAATCCTCACATTTTCATAGGAAAAATTACGTAATTCCTCCAATTCAGTTAATCGTAGTTTTCTATGGATACCGACGTCAGATAAATCCATGTTTAATTGTTTTATTACCCAAATAGCCCCATGATCCAGTTCTACTGGAAGATGGCATGCCTTCCCAAAAATTAGATGGAAGGGAGACATGTCGAGTGGGGTTTTAAAAGCGGTACGGTAAGCCCATAAAGCATCTTCCAATTTAGTGGACCAATCTTTATGGTCGAGCCTAATCATCTTTTATAAAATATTTTCAATTTCCCGATTAGAAACTTCTTCCTGGCCATTTGGTTGGGGCTGATAAGGTGTGGAAATTTTGTGATTAACCCCATATTTAGAAAGAAGGTGACGAAATTGTGAATGAGTGAAATGTGAGCCTCCGTCACTGGTAATGGATTTTGGAATGCCAAATCATAAGAAAATATTCTTCTTAAGAAATTCGAAACCACACGATGATCATTAGTGTGGGTGGGTATTGCTTCTATCCACTTAGAAACATAGTCGACTGCGACTAGTATATATAAATACCCACCAGAGTTGATGAACGGTCCTAAGAAGTCGATGCCCCATACATTAAAAATTTCAACCTCTATAATAGGATTAAGGGGCATCATATCCTTCCAAGTCATGTTGCTAATGCTCTGGCAATGCACACAGGACCAAACAAAATTATGAGCATCTTTATGCAAGCTGGGCCAAAAGAATCCTGCATTAAGGATTTTAGCTGCAGTTTTCTTTCCTGAAAAATGTCTGCCATAGGCCATTGAATGATAATGTGTTAGGGACACATCGTCAAATGACCTGTTTGGCACAAATGCGGAAAAGGTTGGGCTCCACACAAAAATAGCATTTAGTGTCAACAAAGAACTTACCCCATTTCATTTTTGGCCAATCAACGGGGATTCATTTTGTTGCTAAATAATTCACGATGGGCGCAAACCAAGGGAGGGTGGTGGCAGCTAAAATGCTTTCATTAGGGAATTGATTAGGTGGGGTCATGATGTCATTCATCATAAGACGAGAGAGATGGTCGGCCACTACATTTTGCGATCCTACCTTATCCTTGATTTCCAGGTCAAATTCCTGGAGCAGCAAGATCTAACAGATAAGGCGGGGTTTCGCATCTTTTTTTGTCAGCAAATATTTAAGTGTTGAGTGGTTGATATATACAGTGACTTGTGACCCCAAAAGATAAGATCTAAATTTTTCTAAGGCAAATACAATAGGAAGAAGTTCTTTTTCAGTAATCATGTAATTCTACTGTGCATCATCAAGAGTTTTGCTAGCACAATAAATCACAATGGGCTTCTTGCCAATTCTTTACCCTAGAATGGCCCCCATAGCAAAGTCTAAGGCATCTGTCAACAATTCAAAGGGACTATTCCAATTAAGTCCTCGCAAAATTGGTGCCTCGGTAACTTCCTTCTTCAACCTCAAAAAACTCTCCAAGAATTTATCATTAAAATCGAATCGCTAGTCTTTAGTAAGAAGCTGACTTAACGGCTTGGAGATTTGGGAAAAATTTTTTATGAATCTATGGTAGAAACCCACATGACCCAAAAAGGATCTGATCTGTTTAAAAGTAGTGGGTGGTGGGAGCTTATATATAGCATCTATTTTTGCTTTATCTACTGCAATTCCTTGTTTTGAAATAACATGGCCCAAGACAATACCTTCCTGGACCATGAAATGACTTTTTTCCCAACTAAGGACCAGATTGACTTCTATGCATTTTTGGAGCATTCTTTCAAGGTTCTTGAGACAATGGTCAAATGAATATCCAAAAATAGAGAAGTCATCCATAAAGACTTCTAAGCATTCACCTACCAGGTCCAAAAATATTGCACGCATACACCTTTAAAAAGTCGCAAGTGCATTGCAAAGACCGAAGGGCATTCTTCAGAAAGCAAAGGTTCTGAAGGGGCAGGTGAAAGTTATTTTGTCCTGGTCCTCAAGATGAACCGCTACCTGATTATAATCGGAATAACCATCCAGAAAATAGTAAAAATTCCATCTGGCTAACCGCTCCAAGATTTGACCAATAAAGGGGAGCGGAAAATGGTCCTTCATGGTAGCGGTGTTTAATTTTCTATAATCAATACACACAAACCAAGAAGAGGTGGTTCTAGTGTTTATATTCTCCCCATTGTCGTTGGTCACAACTGTTAGTCCAACCTTTTTGGGCACAACTTATGTTGGACTAACCTAGGGGCTTTCAGAAATGGGGTAGATGATATTGGCATCAAGCCACTTAATAATCTCCTTTTTTACCACCTCTTGCATATTAGGGTTCAAGCACCTTTGTGGTTTGGTGGGAGGGTGAGAATCGTCGTTCAAGCTCGATGAATCACCCACAAGGCATTTGATTTATTAAAAACTACAATCACCTACAGTCCGGTGTCGTAACCATCGATTTGGACAGCCCCATTTAAGATTATGGCTAACGCATCTGATTATGCCATCGGAGCTATCTTGGGTCAAAAAATTGAGAAAAATCCCTCTGTCATTTACTATGCTAGCAAGACTCTGGACGAGGCCCAGAGGAACTACACCGTTACCAAAAAAGAATTGCTAGCTGTAGTTTTTGCTTTAGAAAAATTCAAGGCTTATCTTTTAGGTTCTCGTGTCTTCATTTATACCGACCACTCGACCTTGAAACATCTCTTGGCCAAAAAGGATGCCAAGATCCAACTTATTCACTGGATTCTGTTACTTCAAGAATTTGATCTTCAAATCAGGGATAAAGTTGGGGCACGAAATGTAGTGGCAGATCACCTCTTGAGAATCCTAATCGATTATCCTCATCTGGATATCCCTATTTTAGACACTTTTCCTGATGAGACTATCCTTACAGTCTCGAGTATCTGAGCCCCCTGGTTTGTAGATATCGTCAATTATTTGGCTGTTGGTCAAATTCCCCAAGATTGGACTAAACAACAATGGGACAGACTTGTGTCTAAGGCCAAATATTATTTTTAGGACAATCTTGATCTACACCGCATTGGCGCAGACTAGATTATTCGTCGATGCATCCCGAAAATTGAGTTCCATAGTATGCTTGAGTTCTTCCATACATCTACATGTGGTGGACACTTTTCCAGGAAAAAGACGACAGCAAAAATCTTGCAATCTGAATTCTATTGGCCATCATTTTTTAAGGATGCCCAAGAATTCTCAAAGTCATGCACCCAATGCCAGACACTTGAGAACATGGCTAAGAGAGATATGATGCCCCTTAACCCAATACTTTTTGTCAAAATTTTTGACATTTGAGGCATCAACTTCATGGGACCTTTCCTCCTTCATTTGGACACCGGTATATTCTGGTCGCTATTGATTACGTGTCCAAGTGGGCTAAGGCAATCCCCACCTGGACCAATGACCACATGGTGGTCATCAATTTTGTGAAGAAGAATATCCTTAGCCGGTTCGAGATTCCTCGGGCGATTATCAGTGATGGTGGCACGCATTTCACTCATGCCCAATTTCAAAATTTATTGGGGAAATACAGGGTGTATCATCGGATTTCCACACTCTACCACCCTCAGAAGAACCAATAGGCTGAGGTCTCCAATCGGGAGATCAAAAACATTTTGCAGAAAATCGTAAGGCCCAATAGGAAGGATTAGACCCAAAAGTTAGATGATGCTCTTTAGGCCTACCGTACGACTTACAAATTGCCTATCGGTATGACTCTATTCCATCTGGTGGTTGGTAAGGCATGTCAATTACCTGTAGAGCTAGAACATAGGGCATTTTGGGCCATCAGAAAATGTAATTTTGACCTAGAGTTGGCCGGGAAGACCAGGAAACTCCCACTATCTGAGTTGGAGGAGCTTAGAAATGATGCTTATGAAAATGCCAGAATCTATAAGGCAAGGGCCAAAGCTCTCCATGACCAGATGATTTCAAGTAAGAGCTTTGAGCTGAACAACAAGGTCTGGCTTTTCGATTCTTGACTAAAGCTCTTCCCCGGTAAGCTTAGGTCTAAGTGGGTTGGCCCATTTGTTATTGAGAGGATTTTCCCTAACAAGGCCATTGAAATCTCTAACCCAAAGATGGGTAATTCCTTCAAGGTCAACAGACAGCATCTCAAACCCTTTGTTGACCATGTGCTCCCTGAACCCATCTTGGACAAGGTTGCTCTTACCTTGCCCTAACCACCGCGGGCCGATCATCGCCTACCTGAAGGCATTAAACTCAACACATGTAAAGACTGTTCCAAGTTGACTAGAGTCCCATGAAAATCAGGTGCTATTCTTCCACTTCTACTCTCCTGCATGCTTTCATTTTTAACAATGAGGGCATTGCATTAGCTAAGCATGGGGGGTGGATATTTCTTATGAATCTTTTTGTCAGCCATAAAAGTAATTTCCTATTTTTCATCAAAAATAAGAAAAAAAAGAATTAGGAGATGAGAACTTAGGCATTAGGAGTCGCAAACTTTAGGAATTGATACTTTAGGACCTGAATACTTAGACTCTTCAGGTCTTCTGGCTTAATTAGCCTGGGTTTCCACTCGAATGTGGACCTAGTCTCGAGTCCTCACCAAGCAATTCTATTTTAATTTGGTCAATAAATTAGGGTGATAAGTACACCACTTATCAACCCACCGTCTAATTTGAGGGGACTTTAAGCCTAAGCATCTACACACTATTCTCACTGACTCAATTTCCGATGGTTTTTACAAAAATTGGGTAGCTAATGAACTATGTAGGGTGGTATGACTGGCAAGTTATCGTGGGTAACACCCCATTGGCAGGTTGTCCAGAGCACAGCTACAAGACCATTTTCTTCGTACTGCCTTTAGGTAAATCATAGATCAGGAAAGCCATCTACTTAAGAAAAAAAGAAAAAAAAAAATAAACAAAACCACACTTCACCGCATGAGTATGGCTGGCAACTTGCCATGGGTAATATCCCATTAGTCGGTTGTCCAGAGCCTAGCTCACAAAAATGCACAATAATTCCAAAACACTTAGTGAAGAAGTAGAGAAGTAGAATAAACCGGGGAGATATACACTGGATTCATCCTTGTGTTGATAGCATAAAAAAAAGAAGTAGAGAGCAAGCTACCGTTCGAAAAGATAAACTTCTAGGCAAGGTCACCTAGGGTCGTAGAAACCCAAAGTAAGTTTGAATGGCGCCTAGTGAGTCTTTCACTCTTTTCACTAGATGCTTAACACTTAGAGCCCTTTTCGAGTCTTAGGCGAGTCGAGTAGTTGTAAAATGTTATCCTGGAACTCTCAAACTCCAAAAGTCCAAAAAAATTAGAAAAGAAGAAAGACAAAAAAATTGTGTATCTTCTCTTTTCAAATAAGGCGAGGACTTGGGCTGTCTACATTCTGCTAGACACCCGGGCATTGTTGAGTTTTTGTAATTAGGTCTTCAGGTTGAGATTTTCTAAAGCAATCGACAAATTTTGCCAAAGTAATCGAATCCTGATTCTACTTTTATACATAGCATTTAGGTTAATTTTGCCAGGGACTAGCAAAAGGTAAGCATGGGGGTATGATAAACACAAATGAATTCATGATAAAATACTTATTTATGATAGTTCCAAGGCTTAGCATTGCATATCATGTTATAAATACTACATAACATCCATTGTATGGCATTTAGGATAGTTGTGTATTATGTACATTAATTCTTCCATTTTATATGGCCAGGAGGTAGTGCGACATCTTTACGGGCTTCGGATGAAGAATCCAACCGTACGGAAGAATCCGAGGCGAAGATCACAGTTCGTCAATGTGAAAATCACCCCGATCAGAGCTCCGTAGCACCCTCTACAAGAAGATGAAGACAGACGGCCCATATGGGACCACTTGGCACCATCCAGGCTGCCCCCCCACCTGAGCCATCGTGCCTAACCTCAAGTAAGGACTCACCTCGACCATTGGATCTTCATCCAATGGTCCAGGCGCGCGCTACTGCACCATCCAATGTGTTTATTATGTTTTTGATTTTTTTCTATTTAAGATTTTTTTGTGTTGATAATATTGTCCTTAAGGCACACCCTCAAAATCATGCTCTTGGCTTTGAGCCAACTTAGGGTTTCCAAAAAAACTGGTCCTGCTATTTGCAAGACCGAGTACCTGCAAGACAAGGATTATCTTTTCTCTTTTACTCTTTTTTTTATCTTTTTAATAGTAGGAAACGAAAAAGAAATAAAAACAAGGTAGGTTGCTTGTAGAGAAATAAATAGTCTCTATATATATAGATATGTATATATTATATATATAGGGGTGGGGGTGGAAGTGGAAATTGAGTGTAGCACAGTCTCGAGTTGGTTCACGTCTAGTAAGACGCAACCAACAAGACGAAGTGCCATGTAGAGTGTAGGACGGATGTGTGGGAGTGTGTGCAGAGGCACATGCTTTACACGGGTATCGAGGAATATCATCAACTGGTGCAGATATTCCTGCGATATGATGCGTCATGGAGTGACTAGTTTAAGGGCGTATGGATACAGGTAGGTGATGTGTATGTAAAGATATATATATATGTATATATATAGATAGGGTTATAACTATATAGGTATATATGTAGTTATGTATATATATAGATATGTAAATATAGATAAATATGTATATATATATATTTATAAATAGATATATATATATTTATAACTATATAGATATATATATATATAGATATGTATGTATATAGATACATATAGATATATATATGTAGATATATATATTTATGTATATATGTGAGTGGATATATAAATATATATGTGTGTAGACGTGAGTTTATAAGGATGTGTGTGTGTGTACAAGTGTGTGTGAGAGAGTACATGTGAGTGTGTACAAGTGAGTGTGTGTGTGCACGTACTGGCGGGTGACTGTGAGAGCGAGGGAGGAGTTTAAGTCGTCTGGCGGAAGCGTCCGCCGTCTGATCTTGCAGGAGCGCGTGCAGGCTCATAAGCGCTTCACACGGGCGTTAGAGGGAACGCACGCGCTGTCTTCGCACGGAGGAGGGTGCGGGAGTGCAGTGCACAGCGTTGCGGGCAGGAGCGGGTGCGGGTGTGGGTGTGGGCGCAGACACAGGCAACCGGCTGGAGTGGGTTGCGGGCGAGGAGAGAGAGCGTTGTGCCACCAGCTAAGTGAGAAACAAGCCGGTGGCTACAGTGTCACGCTGAGAGGCGTGAACAGTGGCTACAGTGCCTCGCGGGAGTGGGAGAACGGTAGCGTCGGTTCTGCGTGCACGGGGGTGCTGGGAAGCGCCCTCGTGCACGGGGAGAGCTCACGGAGGTCTGCTAGCATGTGTGCGGTGGCCTGCACGGCTCCAGGCAGCCATTGCTGCTGCTAGAGCTTCCGACCTTGAAGCTCTGGCAATGGCGGTGAGGGCTTCCAGCGATGAAAATAGAAGGTGAAACCACCACGCCCACCTGCTCATGAGGGAGCTAGGTGATAGTGGAACTCACAGTGGTGGTTGTGGGACCACTGTGAGCTTTCTCCTGCCCGCAGTGTGTCTCTTCAGTGAGAAGTGATACTGCGTTTGGAGAAGGAGAGGGTAGGAGGTTGGCCTGATGGTGGAGGAAAGTGTCTGAAGGTGGTGTGTGTTCAGGCTCCCGGTGCAAGGGAGAGGGCAAGGCCTTTTAAAGAAGAAGATGCATGCCACCGCCATGCTGCTGGCATTGCATGTCCAGCCATGCTGCTGGTAGAGGAACGGTGCGAAGAGGTGCATGCCCCATGCCCTGTAGCCACGTGAGGGAGAAGAATTCAAAGTCAAAATAAAAAAATGAAAATGGTGAATTTGCAATGCAACCCTTGATGAAGATGTTAATTAGAAGGCCAATTATTCGCATTCTCCTCCCCTCTCAATAAATGCATGCATGTGTTAATTTACAAATGCAACTATAGCTACATAAGATACAATGGCAGTGCTAGGAAATAACACAAGATGGCATAATTACTGGTGTATTTTTGCTGTGCAATCATACCCCCATGCCTATCTTTTGCTAGTCCCTAGCAAAACATTTTGTATTTTATTTAGAAATGATCTTAAGCTGAAGATTTTCTTCTGAGGCGACATGGGTGTGTTTATTTGTTGGATATTATGAGAACCAATTGTAGAGAAGACTACCAGTACTTTAAGTCTTATATGACATAGACCATCTCTCGACTAACCTGGACTCTTGGTATTTAAACCTTAAGTACGATTTCCAGGACTCAGAAGGTTTTTTTGCCATACTCGAGAGCTCAAGAGATTATGGTTTGTGCATAGTGAAGGATCAAGACTGACCAGATGAACATTAAGACTCAAGCCCAGAGTTTCACGAATCTTTAAATGCAGGTTGGTCCCAGTTTCAGCTTGTGTCTTCGGATTAACCTTTAAAAAGATGACAGAAAACTTAACTCCCATTTTATTACATTTGTGGCTCAAAGAATATATGGTAGAAACAGGGTATTTGTAACTTGCCTTGAAAAACTTTTTAGGGAGAAGAATTTACAGACATTTGCGAGATATACTGACTTATTTGCACAGATTTTTTTTTTTTTTTGAAACAAGTGTCACTATATCTCTTGCAACTTTATTTGGAGGAGCAAACTTTTTTTTGGTGGGAGAGTTCCTTTTTGGTGGAAAGAGTTTCTTCTAGACACAAGACTAAAGCCTTGGATAAAAAGTCTACCTGCGTGCACAGGTAAGGACTCCACCTTCCCTAATGAACACTAGGGTTGGATCTTATGTTCACCTGGTCTTTCTTGATATGTGTAGTGTGAACCAAGATTACTTAGGCTCTCGCGTAGAAGCAAACCAACGGATCCTATACTGATGTATCAGGTACAAGAATAGGTCCTTAGTTAGGAGAGATTTCGATCTATCTTGTCAATGCTCAAGTGAATTAAGCCGAGCCTGAGCGAATCAAGCTTCTGTGGCCTAGAAAGTCTTCAAAATAGTTGTTGAATATCCATAAACACTTATTGTATTTTTGTTTCGGCCTTCAGATCATTACTAAAGACCTATTTCTTTTATGTACATATCTATAGATGGATGGAAGTTGCATGATACCATATAATACCTAGATCCTATGGATGCCTATCCACACCCCCATTCCAAATGATGCTATGCCCTCATATGCATGCTAGGTAGGGTAGAGGAAGGTCCAAAGATCGGGGAACGAGAGCTGAGGTGCAAGGTATATAGCAGGGTGGTAGGGTGGGTGGATGGTGGGTGGTGAAGTGAAAAGGTGCGAAGTGAAGTGTACGTGACAGTGGAGGAGTGTTGCTGGGGTGCCTCCCAACGAGCGCTGAATTTAACGACCCCAGCTGGACTCAGAATAAGGCACGAAATTAGTTACCCACCAACAGGGGCAGGTTCATGAGTAAGATAAGGTTTTAAACGCTACCCATTGACCGTAAATTTATGCCTAGATTTGGGATCTTCAATTTCAACGGCCCCATTGGGAAATGGTCTCGAGACCAAGATGGGACCAGTCCATTTGGACTTCAATTTCCCTGGAAAGAATTTGAGCCGGGCATTGTAAAGCCAAACTTGCTGAGATGGCTCAAATTCCTTACGCCGAATTCGGTTGTCATGAAAAGCCTTAGTGCGTTGCTTGAAATTTAAGTTAGAATCATAGGCTTCACGACAGAGCTCTTCCAGCTCTTGGAGTTGGAGTTTCCTTTCTCGACCACACAGTTCTGGGTAGAGGTTACATTGGCAAACCACCCAATAAGCACGGTGCTCCAACTCCACGGGCAAATGACAAGGCTTCCCGTAAACGATTCTATAAGGAGACATACCTAGGGGAGCCTTGAAGGTGGTCTGGTACACCCAAAGTGCATCAATTAGCTTGTCGAACCAATCCTTACGGTCAGGCCGAAAAGTTTTCTGGAGAATTTGCTTGATTTGCTGGTTCGACACCTCAGCCTGGCCGTTCGTCTGAGGATGATATGGAGATGCGATACGATGGTGGACTCCTTATTTACTCAGAAGTGCCCAAAAAGAAGCATGGGAAAAATGGCTTCCTTCATCCGAGATAATGGCTCGAGGGATCCTAAAGCGTGCAAAAATGTGGTCTTTGACAAATAGAGTGGTTATGACATGGTCAGCATGGCATGTGGGAATAGCCTTGATCCATTTCAAAACATAATCAACAACAACGAGGATGTATTCAAAGTCGTTGGAAGGAGGAAAGGGACCCATGAAATCGATTCCCCAAATGTCGAAGATTTCAGCAGCTAGGATGGGTTGCAAGGGCATCATGTCATGACGTGACATTGACCTTAACGACTGGCACCTAGTGCAATGTTTGGCATAATTGTGTGCATCCTGGTGAAGGGAGGTCCAAAAGAAACTGCACTACAACACCTTGGCTACAGTTTTCTGCCTAGAGAAATGGCCTCCGCAGGCCTGATCGTGGCAGAAGGATAGCACACTAGGGAATTCGCTGTCAAGAATATAGCAACGGATGATCTGGTCAGCATCTATTCGAAAAAGTAGTGGATTATCCCAGAAATAATACTTTGCTTCTGCAATGAGACGTTCGCACTGGTTTTTAGGCCAGCCATGTGGAAGGGAACCAGAAGCAAGGTAATTGGCAATGTCAACATACCAAGGTCCACTTGCCACATTAATTGCCAATAGGTGCTCATCGGGAAAAACCTCATTGATCGGTAGGGTAAGTCCAATGTGGTCAGGTTCCAGTCTTGAGAGATGATCAGCCACAACATTCTGGGCTCCAGCCTTATTGCATATCTCAATGTCAAATTCTTGGAGTAGAAGGATCCAACGAATCAGTCTTGGCTTGGCATCCTTCTTGTGCATGAGATGGCGAATGGCCGCGTGGTCAGTGAATATAATAACATGCAAGCCCAGAAAGTAAGAGCGGAATTTCTCCAGCCCAAAGACGATCGCCAGTAGTTCTTTCTCAGTGGTTGTATAATTACGCTGGGCCTCGTCCAACGTCTTACTGGCGTAGTACACCACGAAGGGATGTCTATTGCGTCTTTATCCCAGGATGGCTCTGACTGCAAGGTCGGAAGAGTCACACGTGAGTTCAAAGTTGAGGGACCAATCAGGTGGCTGGAGAATAGGGGCCTTGGTGACAGCATCACGCAGCTGCATGAATGCTCGTATGCAGTCGGGGCCAATATCAAAGGGTACGTCGGTTGATAGGAGATGAGTCAAAGGTCTAGAAATCTTGGAGAAGTCTTTCATGAATCTCCTATAGAAACCGACGTGTCCCAAGAAGGAGCGGATTTGTTTGACAGAGCCAGGGACAGGTAAATCATCAATTACATCAAGCTTAGCCCTGTCAACCTCGATACCCCTATCGGAGATGATATGCCCGAGAACAATTCCCTCATGTACCATAAAATGACTTTTTTCCTAGGAAAGCATGAGGTTCACATCAATACATCTCCGAAGGATACGGGTCTGGTTGGCAAGACAGTCATCAAAAGAGGGTCCAAAGACCGAAAAGTCATCCATGAAAACCTCAAGAAAGTCACCTACCATATCATGGAATATCGCCAGCATACATCTCTGGAAAGTTGCTGGTGCATTACAAAGTCCAAACAGCATCCTTCTAAATGCAAAGGTGCCGAAGGGGCAGGTAAAAGTGGTTTTCTCTTGGTCCCTGGGGTCAATTGCCACCTGGTTATATCCAGAGAATCCATCCAGGAAACAGAAAAATTTATTTCCCACTAACCGCTCCAGGATTTGGTCAATAAAAGGTAGCGAAAAGTGATCTTTCTTAGTTGAAACATTAAGTTTCCTATAATCCACACACACTCTCGAAGATGTAGGAGTGCGTGTAGGGATGGATTCGCCCCTGTCATTGACACGGATGGTGAGTCCCGCCTTTTTGGGCACGACGTGAATCGGACTCACCCGGGGGCTATCGCTGATCAGGTAGGTTATACCCGCATGCAGTCACTTAATAATTTCCTTTTTAAGGACCTCACACGTGTTAGGGTTGAGACGTCGCTGCATCTCGTGGGAAGATCGAGCCTCCTCCACCGTATATATACGATGAGTGCAGTAGGAGGGGCTAATGCCAGTTAAGTCTGATAAGGACCATCCAATGGCTGCCTTGTGTTCCATAAGGACCTTTGTTAGTTTACACTCTTACTCCCTAGTCAACTTTGAACTAATGATTACAGCGAGCATTTCATTTGGTCCCAAGAAAACATACTTAAACGTATCAGGCAACTCTTTCAGCTCAAGAGTGGATGGTGAAAAATCTGGCATTTCTTGGGATGAGAGTGTCCCAAGCGGATCAGAAGAAAACAAGTAGGAAGAAGTTGGCCCTCAGATTGGCCAAGAAGTTGGGCATCTTGGACTGATGGATCCAAAAAGGGATAGCCCCAGTGAGCAGCATTTGGGCTCCAGGTCCCAGTGTGGAGTTGTAATTCCGCCTGATTTAGCAGGAAAGAAAGGGTAATCCAATCTTCAAGAGTGTGGATCGGCGATGAGTAGCCCGAATATGACTCAAACCACGAGGTATGGGAAGCGGAGAAAACCTCGTCAAAAGTCTGGTCAGGAGAAGGTACGGGAAAAGGGAGGGATGGGGGAACGTCACAATATGTGTTGGTCAGGCAATCATCAGTGTTTAAAGGCAATCCACAGCAGTCAAAATAGGTCCCTATTAGTTCGATACACGTGCTGACGGCCATGTCCTCGTCAGACGTGTCTTCCTCAATGCAATCTCAATCAAAGTTCTTGGCTACCTTAAAGATGTTAAGCTTGAGCTTCTTAGATCCAACAGTAATCTCAATACAGCCCGACTCACAGTTGATATGGGTGCGGGCTGTGGCCAAAGAAAGGTCGACCAAGGATGATTGGACAATCAGAAAGTGAGCTAGGAACTTCCATATCCAAAACAAGAAAGTCAACAGAAAAATAGAGACTGTTGACCCTAACCACCATGTCTTCCACTACACCCTTTGGCATTTTGACAGAACGATCTGCCAACTGTAACGTGACAGGCGTGGGTTTCATATTTCCTAAGGCAAATTTCTCGAGCATGATGGTTGGTATAAGATTGATGGAAGATCCTAGATCAAGCAGAGCACGATTAAAATTGCAGCCTTAGATGCTACAAGAAATAAGCGGTGTGCCCGGATCTTTCAGCTTCGGTGGTAGATTTGACAGTATAGCACAACTCGCATGAGGCGAGAGAACCACCAGATTCTTTCTTTTCTTTGACTATCTCCTGGGTGTAGTGTAGTCTTTGAAAAATCGAGCGACAGTAGGTATATGGTCGATAGCCGCTAACAGGGGTACCTTCATTTCAACATCCCGGAATAAATTACGCAGGTTATCAAAGGCCTGCTGTTTGTACCTCAAAACACGCCAGTAATAACGCCTTCTTGTGCTATTTTCTAGCATTAACATTGCATAATAGGATCCTGTAATCGCATTTGTAAAAACACTTGCATGCATGCATTTAATCAAGAGAGGAAGAGGAGTGAAACAATCGCCTGCATAGTTACATTTTTCTTCAAGTGCCTCCTTGCAAAATCACCCTCTTTTTATTTTTCCTCTTGATTTCTTCTTTTCTCTCCTTCCCGCGGCTGCACCCTTCCCGCGGCTGCACTCTTCCCGCAGCTGCATGCAGCAGCCACGCAGCACTTCTTCCCGTCACTTCTCCCTGCCAACGCCGCTCCCTATAGCTGCAACTCGCACACCCTCTCCCTGTTGCAGCCGGCACGCCACTCTCCCCTCCTCTATAAGTAGCTGCAGCTTCATCCTCGCGACGCAGCTGCTGCAGCTGCTAAAAAAACCCGCAGCCATCTTCTCCACCGCTTTCCCCTCCCATACGTCGGCCCTCCGTCGAGGAGGCACCCGGCGAGAAGGAGAACCCACTGTGGTGCACACCACCACAGTGGGAGCACCACCGCCCAGCTCTTCGACGAGCCGGTGGGCGTGGTGCATGTCCTCGCTTCGTTTTTTCTCTTTAACGCCATTGCCGCCGCTTCAAGCTCCGAAGCTTGAAGCAGCAGCAGCAGCAGCAGTAGGTCCTCCCGCCCCTCCGCGACCGTCCCCGCAGTCGCTCACCGCCTCCGCGCGCGTCTGCAGGGCGTTCCCCGCCTCCGTCTCCGTTCTGTCCGCCTCGCAGTTGCACCTGTAGCCGTCTGCCGCGCGCACTGCAGCGGCCGGCTACGGCCTCGCGCCGCCCCCTGCCCTCCTCCGCGACCCTCCGCGACCACCTGCAGACCTCCTCCACGCTCGCTCCTCCATGCCTTCGCCCGCCCATCGCCTTCGCGCAGGCCTGCAGAACCCTACGCGAAGGCACGCCCGCACCCGCCGTCTTCAGACGTCCGCCTCCGCCTTTAGACGACGGGGCGTCAGACGTCCGCCGCTGCGAGCAGACGTCTTAACTCGCTGCCATTGTCCGCGCTCTCGATCTCTCCAGCCCGCTCTCTCTCTCTCTGCTGATCTCTCTCTCCCGCTCTCTCTCTCTCACGTATTCTCTCTCTCTCCCGCTCTCTCTCTCTCTCTGTTTTTTTTACTCACAGCAACACACACACACACATTCACCGACGCACACACACCTACACCAACACATACACACACACTCACACACTTATAGTAACATATATATACTTATATACATCTATATATAATATATACATACATATATATATATATATATATACTTATATACATAGTAATATCTATAGTTATGTATACATACATATATATATAATATATATACATATATATATAATATATATATATATCTACTTATATATATCTATATACTTATACATATACTTATATATATATATATATATATATATACTTATATACATAGTATATCTATATATTTATGTATACACACACATATACATAATATATCTATATATATATATACACGTATATATATATCTATATACTTATACATATACTTATATATATATACATATATACTTATATACATATATATATATACATATCTATATACTTATATATATACACACATATATATATATATCTAGATACATATATACTTATATACATATATATATATATACATCTATATAGTATTATATATATATACTTATATACATATATACATAGCTATATACATATATACATACATATATATATATACATATACACCTATATATATATATATAATACATATATATCTATATATATCTATACATATATACTTATACATTTATATACATATAGATATATTTACTCATATACATACATATGTACATATATTTTCACGTTATTTACTATACGCTGTATCACGGGAATATCTGCACCAGTTGCTGATATTCCCTAATACACGCGTACAAAAAAAAACGTGGTCCCATACATCATCCATCCTCCATCCACACTCCACGCGGCACCTAGTCGTGTTGGTTGCGTCTCTCTAGACGTCGACAGACTCGACATAGTGCTACACTCCATAGTCACCTCCACCCCCACCCCTTTATATCTATACTACATATAAATATATATCTATAGCTACTATATTTACTTTCTATCTGTTATCTTCCTTCTTAGTAAAAAGATAAAAAAAAGGTATAAAAGTGAAAAGATAATCTTTGATTTGCAGGTACCCCGTCTTGCGAGTAGCAAGGTGTGTTTTGGAACTCTGTTTTGGCTAAAAGCCAAGGACACAATTTTGAGGGTGTGCCTCAAGAACAAGGATTACCAGAAAAAAACCTAAATAAGAAAAATACCAAAAACACAATAAACGAACGGAAGAGACGCGTTTTAAGCACAACGTAGGAACTCGACTTGAACCCCACTTCCCTGAGTTCGACCCTGGGCCTAAAAGTGACAAGATAAAATCAATTAGGCCAGGTTAAAAATTTCTGTAAAGAGATGGTTAGGTTCAAATTAGGTTAACTACTATATATATTTCAACGATAAAATCATCATATTAACAACCTCTCCGGGCCGACCATCATGACTTTTCTGGCGTCGTTGCCGGGGAGGTGCGCCTTCGAGTAAGTTTCTATCCAAATCCTTTCAATTTTTCTCTTCCCTCTTCATGGGTATTGTTGTTTTTGGTGTGCAGGTGAACCTGGTGGAAGGAGAAGAAGGCTGACGAAGTTGAGGACGTGAGCAGATCCAAGGCGGGAACGAGAGCGTGAAGACGCCGACATCGCATTGGGGCTTCGCACACATTGCCGAACAAGTAGGTTTTCTTTTCTCATCAAATTAGGGTTAACTTGCCACCACAATAAAAAAAAAAAAAAAATTTAAAACTAAAAACTAGAAAAACTTCTTGGGATTTCTTGAGGGCAAGTGGATTAAAATTAACTTGATTGATTGGTTGTCTTCACTCCCACTGCCCCGGGATTTCCCGCCTTACTTCGCATAGCGAAAATCCGAGAATCTTGATTCTTAGATTTTTCGCCGTGGGAAGTATTCTTTGAGGCAAAGAAAAAGATTGCTTGTATCCCTCTTTTGCCTCACTTATCTTTAATTCAGGATCACATTTTTTGTGGGGAGACTTGGTATTGAGTTGATTCCAACCCCACCACGACTTTTCAAACTTGCCTGTGATTCGATCATGAATACTTCAACCCCAACAATTTTATTTTCTTTATCTTTTGGTTGAAGCCTTGTGTGTAGAAATCATTTCTGGTGATTGGGAGCACTTGAATTGAAGTGCTTTGGCTCCCTGTCACATTGATATAAAACTGATTCGTGCATCCACACTTAGAAATCTCCATTTAGGGTAGCCCATTGCATTTTAGCATGCATTAACTAACTGATAATTGAAGAAGGGTTTCTTGGGCTTTAGAAAAAAAAAAAAACCTGTATTCTTGCAAAACCCGGAGATTGGTTGAATTGGTAATTCAGCAAAATCCTAAAATTCATACTACTTAAGGTTGAACTATAAAAACCATTCACCAATTAAAACTTCAATTCGGGGAGATTTCCCTGTTGCATGCTTGTTCTTACACACTCTTAAAATCAATCACTTGGGCATTACCCGTAAACAACGCCCTTCACATTCCAAAAGCACTTGACCCTAAGCCTCTAATTAAAACTGGTAGTAACTTGACCCTTACTAAGGATTTGAGGTCTAACTACCTGCGTGTAGCGACTACGTGCTGGTGAGAGTTCCCGCGTGCTATCGGGTGTCTAAGACTGGGGCAAACGGCCTTTCAATCTGGCCCGGTGGTTCCGCGGTGCTCGCATTCGATTCCGTAGTTCGTGATAGTAGGTAACTTAGATCTTTAAGTCTAAGGGAACACTGTCGAGGTTAGGAACTTGATTGTATTGATTTGTAATCAAGTGTACCTTTGCGGCGTCATTTCTCTCATCTCTTTTCCCTACTCATCTCCTCAACTCTTCCTCCGGTAGTGCATGTTTGGGCGGAGGTCACAAAACCCTGAATTGCTTGTATTGACTGATAAATCTAGAAAAAGAGCCGAATCATCCTCCTCCTCCACAAACATGGCACACACCGCCGCCTCACCACTTCGTCACAATTCCAATTCTTTCAACACCAGGCTTATCCCGAGAAACCCTGCAAGGCCTTCCTTATCGAGTGTCGCGCCAAGCGACTCGGTAAGTCATGTGGAACTGGCTTCTGCGAGCCAGTATTTCAACACAGAGGACCAAGCCTCCGTGTACTCGGACACATATGCGGACATGTCTTCTGGCATAGAAGATGCCTGCACCCTGGGGAACAACCCATTTTCTGCCACGTATAACCCAGGGTGGCACAATCATCCCAATTTTGCATGGTCCAACAACCCGCAGCGTCGAAACCCCGCTGGTGGACCAATGCGATCGTCCGCACCCGTCATCCCAAGGGCCCAGTCTAATCCTATGGCAAATCTGCCATCAGGCCCTTGTGTGCAGAAAACCAAACACGCATCAAAACCTCTTGATAAATTGATGCGAATGATGACGGAAATGTCAAAGCGCCATAAAGAAAACATGACCTCTCTTCAGCATTTGGCGCAGCAGAATGCTGAGATCAGTCAACTAAGCATGGCGACTCGATCTCAGGGCACTTTTCTGGCCCAACCTGTTCCAAACCCGCAAAACTTTGTACCCTGTGGTCCGCAACCACAGGTACAAGCTTCTCAGGAACAGGTTCATCAAATTCTGCAAGCTCCGAGTACTCCTCCAGGATTTCAAGTTAATCCCGCTGCAGCACCGCACTCTTATGCTGATAGTGATCACATCAAGGATGACACATCTGACGAGGACGTGACTGTCAGTACGTGTATCGAACTAATTGGAGCCGATTCAGACTGCTGCGAATTACCTGACGACTGCCTGACCAACACAAACTGTGGCGTTCCCCAATCCCTCCCTATTCCTGTACCTTCTCCTGACCAGACTTCTGACGAGGTTTTTTCCGCTTCCCATACCTTGTGGTCTGAGTCATTGCCGGGCTGCTCACCGCCGGTCCACACTATGGAAGATCGGATTGCCCTTTCTTTCCCGCTAAATCAGGCGGATTTGCAAATCCACACTGGGACCTTGAGCCCACATCTTACTCACCGGGGCTATTCCCTTTTGGATCCATCTATCCAAAAAGCCCCCCTTCTTGGCCAATCTAAGGGCCAACTTCCTCTTCCTGATCTGTTTTCTGATCCGCCTGGGACACTCTCGTCCCAGAAAACGCCAAATCTCTCACCATCCACCATTACTTTTCACGCCTCTATCGCGATTACTTCGCTTTTCTCTTCACCACCCACCATCCACCCACCCTTCCACCCTGATTTATACCCTGAACCTCAGCTCCTGTTACCCGATCTGTCATCCGTTCTCTGCCTTTCCCTGCATGCATATGAGGACATAGCATTGTTTGGCATGGGGGGGTGGATAGGCATCCATAGGATCCGGGTATTTTATGGTATCAGACAATTACCACCTATTTATAAATATGCAAGAAAAAGAAAAAGAAAAAGAAAAAAAAAAAAAATATATATATATATATTAATAATAAATGGTGTTTAGTAATGATTTGAAAGCTGAAACAAAAAAATTCAATAAGTGTTTATGGATATTCAACCTCTGTTTTGAAGAATTTCCAGGCCACAGAAGCTTGATTCGCTCAGGCTCGGCTTAATTCACTTAAAGTATTGACGAAATAGATCAAAATCTCTCTTAACTAAGGACGTATTCTTGTACCTGAGACACCAGTACAGGATCCGTTGGTTTGCTTTTTCTTGAGAGCTTAAGTAAATTTGGTTCACACTACACATATCAGGAAAAACCAGGTGAACATAAGATCCAACCCTAGTGTTCATTAGGGAAGGTGGAGTCCTTATCTGTGCGTGCAGGTAGACTTTTTATCCCAGCATTTAGTCTTGTGTTTAGGAGTGATTCTTTCCACCAAAAAGAAACTCTCCCACCAAAAAGAAAAATAAGTGTGCTCCTTCAAAATGTGTTGTAAGAGATATACTGACACGTGTTTCAAAAGAAAAAAGAAAAAAAAAAAAGAAAAAAAGAAAAAAGAAAAGAAAAAAAAAAAGAAAAAAAAAGAGAGATGTTCTAAAAGAGTCAGTATATCTCATAAATGTCTGCATACTTTGTTTTTCGGTGAGCCACAAAAAAATATCAGAAAATGGCAGTTCAGTTTTCCGTAATCATCTTAAGGGTCAATCCAAAAACACGAGCTGAAACTGGGACCAACTTGTACTTAAAAATTCGTGAAACCCTGGGAGTGAGTCCTAAGGTTCATCTGGTCAGTCTTGATCCTTCACTATGCACAACCATAACCTCTTGAGCTCTCGAGTACGGCAAAACCTCCTGGGTCTTGGAAATCGTATTTAGGGTTTAAATATCAAGAGTCCTGGTTAGTTGAGAGATGATCTTTGTCATGTAAGACTTAAAGTACTGGTAATCTTCTCTATAATTAGTTCTCACAATATCCGATAATAAACACACCGATATCACCTCAGAAGAAAATCTTTAGCTTAAGATCATTTCTAAATACTATTTTGCTAGGGACTAGCAAAAGATAGGCATGGGGGTATATGTTTGCACCTCAAAACACGCCTGTAATAACGCCTTCTTGTGCTATTTTCTAGCATTAACATTGCATAATAGGATCCTGTAATCGCATTTGTAAAAACACTTGCATCCATGCATTTAATCAAGAGAGGAAGAGGAGTGAAACAATCGCCTGCATAGTTACATTTTTCTTCAAGTGCCTCCTTGCAAAATCACCCTCTTTTTATTTTTCCTCTTGATTTCTTCTTTTCTCTCCTTCCCGCGGCTGCACCCTTCCCGCGGCTGCACTCTTCCCGCAGCTGCATGCAGCAGCCACGCAGCACTTCTTCCCGTCACTTCTCCCTGCCAACGCCGCTCCCTATAGCTGCAACTCGCACACCCTCTCCCTGCTGCAGCCGGCACGCCACTCTCCCCTCCTCTATAAGTAGCTGCAGCTTCATCCTCGCGACGCAGCTGCTGCAACTGCTGAAAAAACCCGCAGCCATCTTCTCCACCGCTTTCCCCTCCCATACGTCGGCCCTCCGTCGAGGAGGCACCCAGCGAGCAGGAGAACCCACTGTGGTGCACACCACCACAGTGGGAGCACCACCGCCCAGCTCTTCGACGAGCCGGTGGGCGTGGTGCATTCCCTCGCTTCATTTTTTCTCTTTAACGCCATTGCTGCCGCTTCAAGCTCCGAAGCTTGAAGCAGCAGCAGCAGCAGCAGGTCCTCCCGCCCCTCCGCGACCGTCCCCGCAGTCGCTCACCGCCTCCGCACGCGTCTGCAGGGCGTTCCCCGCCTCCGTCTCCGTTCTGTCCGCCTCGCAGTTGCACCTGTAGCCGTCCGCCGCGCGCACTACAGCGGCTGGCTACGGCCTCGCGGCGCCCCCTGCCCTCCTCCGCGACCCTCCGCGACCACCTGCAGACCTCCTCCACGCTCGCTCCTCCATGCCTTCGCCCGCCCGTCACCTTCGCGCAGGCCTGCAGAACCCTACGCGAAGGCGCGCCCGCACCCGCCGTCTTCAGACGTCCGCCTCCGCCTTCAGACGACGCGGCGTCAGACGTCCGCCGTCGCGAGCAGACGTCTTAACTCGCTGCCATTGTCCGCGCTCTCGATCTCTCCAGCCCGCTCTCTCTCTGCTGATCTCTCTCTCACGTATTCTCTCTCTCTCCCGCTCTCTCTCTCTCTCTGTTTTCTTTACTCACAGCAACACACACACACACATTCACCGACGCACACACACCTACACCAACACATACACACACACTCACACACTTATAGTAACATATATATACTTATATACATCTATATATAATATATACTTATATACATAGTAATATCTATAGTTATGTATACATACATATATATAATATATATATATATCTACTTATATATATCTATATACTTATACATATACTTATATATATATATATATATATATACTTATATACATAGTATATCTATATATTTATGTATACACACACATATATATAATATATTTATATATATATATATATATACACGTATATATATATCTATATACTTATACATATACTTATATATATACACATATATACTTATATACATATATATATATATATACACACACATATATATATATATATCTAGATACATATATACTTATATACATATATATATATACATCTATATAGTATTATATATATATACTTATATACATATATACATAGCTATATACATATATACATACATATATATATATACATATACACCTATATATATATATAATACATATATATCTATATATATCTATACATATATACTTATACGTTTATATACATATAGATATATTTACTCATATACATACATATGTACATATATTTTCACGTTATTTACTATACGCTGTATCACGGGAATATCTGCACCAGTTGCTGATATTCCCTAATACACGCGTACAAAAAAAAGCGTGGTCCCATACATCATCCATCCTCCATCCACACTCCACGCGGCACCTAGTCGTGTTGGTTGCGTCTCTCTAGACGTCGACTGACTCGACATAGTGCTACACTCCATAGTCACCTCCACCCCCACCCCTTTATATATATACTACATATAAATATATATCTATAGCTACTATATTTACTTTCCATCTGTTATCTTCCTTCTTAGTAAAAAGATAAAAAAAAGGTATAAAAGTGAAAAGATAATCTTTGATTTGCAGGTACCCCGTCTTGCGAGTAGCAAGGCGTGTTTTGGAACTCTGTTTTGGCTAAAAGCCAAGGACACAATTTTGAGGGTGTGCCTCAAGAACAAGGATTACCAGAAAAAAACCTAAATAAGAAAAATACCAAAAACACAATAAACGAACGGAAGAGACGCGTTTTAAGGACAACGTAGGAACTCGACTTGAACCCCACTTCCCTGAGTTCGACCCTGGGCCTAAAAGTGACAAGATAAAATCAATTAGGCCAGGTTAAAAATTTCTGTAAAGAGATGGTTAGGTTCAAATTAGGTTAACCACTATATATATTTCAACGATAAAATCATCATATTAACAACCTCTCCGGGCCGACCATCACCTGCGTATCCTTTTTCTTACCTTTTTGCTCCCTCAGTAGAGCCTCAATGAATGGGACAGATTCTGGCACTAGTTTGGGTGTATCGTCCTCTTGCGAATGCGGTGCGCATCTCGAATGAGAGGGCGATGAAAAAGTTGGGCCAGGATCAGGTCGAGGCAGATCGACGATTTGCTTACTGCTCCTCGTAGTAATCGCATTGGACGTCGTGGGTCCAGTGGGATCATAAGGCGGAGGAGGGTTCACAATAGGGACATAAGGGTGAGGTGTAGTTACTGCGGGATTAGCCGGAAATCCTGGTGGAATTCTCAGAGCCTGTAGAATCTGATGAACCTGCCCTTGGGAAGGTCGTACCTGTGGTTGAGGACCACGGGGTATGAAATTTTGTGGGTTAGGAAAAGGTTAGGCTGGAAGAGTGCCCTGAGATCGAGTCACCATACATAGCTGATTGATCTCAGCATTCTACTGCGCCAATTGGTGCTTAAGAGAGGTCATGTTCTCTTCATGGCGCTTAGACATTTCCGTCATCATTCGCGTCAGTTTATCAAGAAGACTTTATGCGTGTTCTGTTTGCGGTATGCAAGGACCCGATGGCAGATTCACCATAGGATTAGACTGGGCCCTTGGGATGACAGGTGCGGATAGTCGCATTGGCCCACCCGCGAGGTTTTGGTGCTATGGGTTATTGGACCATGGGAAATTAGGATGATTTTGCCACCCTGGGTTATAAGTAGCAGAGAACGGGTTGTTTCCCTGGGCGCAAGCGTCTTCTAAACCAAAAGACGAGTCCGCATGTAAATATGCATCCGAGCACACGGAGGCTTGGTCCTCCGTGTCAAAATACTGGCTTGCAAAAGCCAAATCCACATGACTTACCAAATCGCTCGGTGCGACGCTCGGTAAGGAAGATCTCACGGGGTTTTTGGGGATAAGCCTGGCATTGGAAGGATTGGGATTGTGATGAAGTGGTGAGGTGGGGGTGTTAGCCATAGAATGGGCAGGATTGGCTAGAAGCTCGTTCAGCTTCTTGTGCACGACGGAGACTTCATCTAATTTTTGTGAGATAAGGCTAAGATCAGTGGATGAATGGGAGGGTCCCGTGTCAACTTTGTGAACATTACAGGGAAGGCTAGTATGATTAAAGGTGATAATGCAGGCATTGTTCATTGAGTTTTCACTCATGTTTTCAAATAATTCGAATGCTCCATTCTCGTCTTTATTAATGAAATTCCCTCCGCAGGAAGCGTCTGCAATCTGCTTCAAAGCCTCATTTAGCCCATAATAGAAAATCTAGGCTATATGCCACTTAGGCAGACCATGGTGTGGACACTTCCGGAGGAGGTCATTATACCTCTCCCAAGCCTCATGAAACTGTTCGCCGTTTTGTTGCATAAAGGAAGTTATAGCACAGTGAAGCGCATTGGTTCGCCCGATTGGGAAGAATTTCTTGAGAAATGTTGTTCGCATCTCTTCCCAAGAATGGATGGTTCTCCCAAGTGTGTGTAACCATTGCGACGCTTTATCCCGCAACGAAAATGGGAACATTTTCATGAGGACAATTGATAACCCGATGTTTCTTGGTTTAACCATTTCAGCCAATCGGGTTAGGCCTTCCAAATGGAGAAAAGGATCTTCACTTGCAAGACCATGGAAGTGAAAGTTAATCAGGCCAATTATATTGGGTTTCAATTCAAAATCGTCCCTGCCCATGGGGACCCAAATTTGTCCTATGGTCTCTGTAGCAGCGGGATTTTGATAAGAGCTAAGAGACCTAGGCTCCTCCCATTCGGGAGGGTTCTGCATTTCTTCCAAGGTTTCCCTAATGGCTTCAATATGTTCATTATACATTTCCATTTGGGCTTGGAGGTGGGTTATGGGGTCCAAGGCTCCACCACCTGGCGGGATTTAAGGGGGACGGTTTCCTCCCTCGGGATTTGGGGGTGGGTGTGTAGCCATGTTTGTGGAGGAGGATGACGATTCAGTTTCTTTTCTTCTAGAATTATCAGACAATTCAAACAATTCAGTGTTTTGTGACCTCCTCCCAAACATGCACTACAGTAGGAAGAATTGGAGAGATAAGATGGGAAAAGGGGATGAGAGAAATGACGTCGCAAAGGTACACTTGATGACAAATCAAGGCAATCAAAGTCCTAACCTCTACAATGTGCCCTTAGACCTAAAGATCTAAGTTAGCTACTATCACAACCTATGGAACCAAATACGGGCACCGCGGAACCACCGGGCCAGATTGAAAGGCTATTTGCCCCAGTCTTAGACACCCGATAGCATGCAAGAACCCGCACTAGCACGTAGGTGCTACACGTAGGTAGTTAGACCTCCAATCCTTAATAAGGGTCAAGTTGCTACCAGTTTTAATTAGAGGCTTAGGATCAAGTGCTTCAAGAATGTGAAGGGCATTGTATATAGGTAATGCCCAAGTGCGTTGATTTTAGAAAGTGTGTAAACCAAGCATGCAATGGGGAAATCTCCCCAAATTTAAGTTTTAGTTGGTTAATGGTTTTTAGAATGTCAGCCTTAAGTAGTATGGATTTTAAGATTTCGCTGAGTTACCAATTCAACTAATCTTCGAGTTTTGAGAAAATACAAGTTCTTCTATGCCCAACAAACCCTTCTTCAATGTGAGTTGGTTAATGCATTCTAAAAATGCAATGGGCTTCCCTAGGTGGAAATTTCTATGTGTGCATGCACGAGTCAATTTTAGGTAAGTGTGAAAGGGAGCCAAAGCACTTCAATTCAAGTGCTCCCAATCACCAAAATGATGTTCCACACACAAGGCTCAACCACAAGATAATGTAAAGAGAATTAAAATTTTAGGGTTCAAATATTCAGGATCAAATCTTAAGCAGGTGAAAGGTCGTGGTGGGGTTGGAATCAATTGAATTCCAAGTCTCCCCACCAAAAAAATGTCATCCCGAATTGTGGATAAATGAGTTAAGGAGGGATGGCAATCAATCTATGTAATCTTGCCTCAAAGAATACTTTCACACGACGAAAGATTCAAGAATCAAGATTCTTGGATCTTCGCTATGCGAAGTTTGGCAGGAAATCCCAGGGCAGTGGGGGTGATAGCAAACAATCAAACAAGTGATTTTTAATCCACTAGCCCTAAGAAATCCCAAGAAGTGTTTTTAGGTTTTTTTTCTTATTTATTTATTTAGGTGACAAGTTAACCTAAGTTGCTAAGAGAGAGAGACCAACCTTTTCAGCAACGTGTGTGAAGCTCCAGTGCGGCACCGGTGACTTCACGCTCTAGTTCCCACCTTGGATCTACCCATGTCTCCGACTTCCTCTGCTTGCCTCCTCCTTGCAACTAGTTTAGCTACACACCAGCAAACAAAAGCACCCATGAAGAGAAGGGTGTGAGAGGAGAAAATCAAAGGAATGGAGTAGAAACTTACCTCAATGCTCACCTCCTTGGCAACAGCGCCAGAAAAAGCATGGTAGAACTCGAATAGGTTGTGTTAATATGGTGAAATTATCGTTGAAGTTAGCATAGTCGGTTAACCTAAATCGAGTCTAACCATCTTTCACAAAATTTTTTTTTAACCTGGCCTACTTAATTTTATCTTGGTCACTTTTAGGCCCAAGGTCGATCTCAGGGAGGCAGGAATTAAAGGTGAAGAAGTTTCTATGCCTTTCCTAAAACGTATCTCTTCCATGCGTTTATTATGTTTTTGGTTTTTTTCTATTTAAGATTTTTTGTGTTGATAATATTGTCCTTGAGGCACACCCTCAAAATCAAGTTCTTAGCTTTGTGCCAAATTGTTCTTGGCTTTGAGCCAACTTAGGGTTTCCAAAAAAACTGGTCCAGCTATTTGCAAGATCAAGTACCTGTAAGACAAGGATTATCTTTTCTCTTTTACTCTTTTTTTTATCTTTTTAATAGCAAGAAACAAAAGAGAAATAAAAATAAGGTAGGTTGCTTGTAGAGAAATAAATACAGTCTCTATATATATAGATATGTATATATTTTATATATAGGGGTGGGGGTGGAAGTGGAAATGGAGTGTAGCACAGTGTTGAGTTGGTCCACGTCTAGTAAGACGCAACCAACAAGACGAAGTGCCGCGTAGAGTGTAGGACGGATGTGTGGGAGTGTGTGCAGAGGCGCTTGCTTTACGCGGGTATCGGGGAATATCAGCAACTGGTGCAGATATTCTCGCGATATGATGCGTGATGGAGTGACTAGTGCAAGGGCGTATGGATACAGGTAGGTGATGTGTATGTAAAGATATATATATGTATATATGTAGATAGGGTTATAACTATATAGGTATATATGTAGTTATGCATATATATAGATATGTAAATATAGATATATATGTATATATATATATACATATATATTTATAAATAGATATATGTATATATTTATAACTATATAGATATATATATAGTAATATATGTATATAGATATGTATATGTATATATGTATATAGATATATTTGTATAAGTATCTATGTATATAGATATATATAGATATATATATATGTAGATATATATTTATGTATATATGTGAGTGGATATATAAATATATATGTGTGTAGACGTGAGTTTATAAGGGTGTGTGTGTGTGTACAAGTGTGTGTGAGAGAGTACATGAGAGTGTGTAAAAGTGAGTGTGTGTGTGCACGTACTGGCAGGTGACTGTGAGAGAGAGGGAGGAGTTTAAGTCATCTGGCAGAAGCGTCCGCCATCTGATCTCGCAGGAGTGCGCGCAGGCACACAAGCACTTCACGTGGGCATTGGAGGGAACGGGCGCGCTGTCTTCACGCGTAGGCGAGTGCGAGAGTGCAGAGCACAGCGTTGCGAGCGAGAGCGGGCGCAAGCGCAGACACAGGCACGGGCGCAAACGCGAGCGACCTGTTGGAGTGGGTTGCAGGCGAGGAGAGAGAGGCTATGCCATCGGCTATGTGAGAAACAAGTCGGTGGCTACAGTGTCACGCAGAGAGGTGTGAACAATGGCTACAGTGCCACGCGAGAGTAAGCGATCGATAACACCGGTTCTGCGTGCATGGGCACGCTGGGAAGCGCCTGCACGTGCGGGGAGATCTCGCGGAGGTCTACTGCCGTGCGCACGGTGGCCTGCGTGGCTTCAGGCGGTCATTGCTGCTGCTGGAGCTTCCGACCTTGAAGCTCTAGCAATGGCGGTGAGGGCTTCCAACAATGAAAACAGAAGGTGAAACTACCACGCCCACCTACTCTCGAGGGAGCTGGGCGGTGGTGGAACTCACAGTGGTGGTTGTGGGACCACTGGAGCTTGCTCCTGCCCGCAGTATGTCTCTTCAATGAGAAGAGATATTGCGTATGGTGAGGGAGAGGGGAGGTGGTTGGCCTGACAGTGGAGGAAAGTGTCTGAAGGTGGTGTGTGTTCAGGCTCCCGACGCAAGGGAGAGGGCAAGGCCTTTTAAAGAAGAAGATGCATGCCACCGCCATGCTGCTGGCATTGCATGTCCAGCCATGCTGCTGGCAGAGGAATGGTGCGAAGAGGTGCATGCCCCATGCCCTGCAGCCGCACGAGGGAGAAGAATTCAAAGTCAAAATAAAAAAAATAAAAATGGTGAATTTGAAATGCAACCATTGATGAAGATGTTAATTAGATGGCCAATTACGCATTCTCCTCCCCTCTCAATAAATGCATGCATGTGTTAATTTACAAATGCAACTATAGCTACATAAGATACAATGGCAGTGCTAGGAAATAACATAAGATGGCATAATTACTGGTGTATTTTTGCTGTGCAATCACCTACGCCAACTGCGGCCAAGCTTCCAAGCATCAGCCAAGGTGCGTGAATGCTTTAGCAACGTCTCTGGCAAGTCTTTAGGGATGTCTTAAATGTCACTAAAGGCCCGTGCATGCAAACCACCTCCATTCAACCACTATATAAACACCCCTACACCCCTCATTCCTCTTCATCTCTACCTAATCTACTCCCACCTACCCCTAAGCTCTAGTAGCCTACCAAAGCTCCATTAGAGCTTACACTCAAGCTCCAAAGGCCTCCTATTAGTGTAGCATTCCTTTATCTTGCCAAATATTCGTCCCTCATCCCATCACCTTTATAGGTTGCTGATGAGAACCTCATCATGAGCCATAACTAGCTCATTTTGACCTAATACAAAGGATAAAAGCTCCTACATATCTCAAGGAAAGGCTTAACTCAGAGAATCCTGAGTTTGAGAAGAAAATAAGTCATAAGGGGTAAAAGTGCAATTTTACCAGTATAATCTGCATACAGGGTAATTCAGGGCCCAAACATAGGTCAAAGCAGCTTAATAAGAATAAAAGTGGGATGAAATGATCTAGCAAGGGCTACAGCACTTCCAAGAAACCAAATGATAATCTGTAACCCTAAAAAAACCCACTTCAATTCACAAGGTTCGAGGCAAAGTAAAAATAGAATAAACCCTCTGAAATTCATAGAAAAATAATCTCTAGGGTTTAGAACCTTCAATTTGGCCTTTAGAACCCATTTTGACCTACATTGAGAACCATGCCCAATTAATAACTTAATTTGGGTTTTTGCGCAAATTGACCGGTCAAACAAGGTTTAATATGGAAATGAAATTCACCATCAGATTCCTTAGGTCCTAATTAGTCATGTATAAAAACTTGAGCCTAAGAAGAAACCTCCTTGACCGACTTTACACTTTGGTCCTCATATATTTACTCTTTGGCCCTCAACTTTTGAACCCTCGCATTTTGGCCCCTAACTCTCCTTCGTTCTTTGCAATCAGGTCCCTCCTGCAAAACCCTGCCAGCACCATGCTCCGGCGACCTTGCGCGGAGCATGGCGCCGCGCAGGGTGAGGTGGGGGACCTGGCAAGTAAACCGGGGGTGCCCTACGTCGTCAGCCGTCGCAGGGGCACCCCCCTGGTCATTGTAGCCCACCATACCGGCCGTGCGAACGCACGGACGGTATGGGTTCGTGTTTCCGACCATTCTCCGGTGAGGGAGACACGTCGTCTCCCTCCGCCTTCCTCCCTGTTTGATCCCTATAAATACCCCCCGTCGCTCCACCGTTCTTCCCAGCCTGGATCTGACGGAGAAAACCCCCAACTTTCCTCTCTTCTCACTCCGGCAGACGCCCACCAGCTCCGGCGGTTCTTCCTCCTCCTCCTCTTCGCTCTGCCGCAATACCAGCAGCAGAGACTTCTTCCCCTGTTCTTCCCGCGTCGCGCAATACCGGCGCGCGCTGCCTCTGCCCCGTCGTCACCGCCGTCCTCCTCCCCACTGGGCATCGTCTTCTCCGGCGACAGTCGATACGACTGTCGCCCTGTTCCTCCCCTTTCGTCCCTGCAAGTAAGCTAGAGTTACTCCCCTTCTTCTCCTCTTTCTTTCCCCGCTTTCAATTTAGTCAATTAAGCCCTCGACCGACCCTGACCACCTTCACCCCCTTCGTCTCCGACCACCCTCCGGCGAGCCGCTCCCATCACCTCAGCAACCCACACGGCTCGCCAACCACCGCAGGACCTCCGCCTCCTCACCCTGATCAATCTCCGCCCTACCACTTCCCCCACATCACCCTCTGCAACTCCACCGAACAGACCCATCCTCTGACCCACAGTCCGACCTAGGGCAGCCCTCGCACGCCGCCCCGCGCCTCGCCACCGCCCACACGAGCTTCGCCGCACCCTGGCGAAGCTCCTGGCACTCTCTGATTAGGCCGAGAGGCCGTTTTCTTGTGGACAGGCCACCCGACCTCCGCCGCCATTGACGCGCAGGAGGACCTGCTTCCGCCTGCAGCTACAGGCGCGCCACGCTCAGCGCCAAGCCCAGATTCACTCCCAGGCCTTGCGAGGAGTTTTGGCAAAACACCAGGTTCGCAGCCGAGGAAGAAAACTCCGCGTGATGCTGCCAGCTCCTGCTGAGTTCCCCGCTGCGGGCGCGCAATTGAGGTGGGCCGTTTAGTCCCACCTCGGAAACGCCTGAAGAGCCGCAGCGACATAAGATGCAAAAGTGCAGTAGCCTTACTGCCTCAGTACACGGGGTGAGGTCCCCTTCACCCGCCTGGTTACCCGGTCTCGTCCGCGCTCACGCCCCGCGGACCTGACCCGAACCGACCCGACCCGACTCGACTGACCTGCACTCCTCGCCCACCACGCACGCCGGTGGGCCTGGACCCGGGCCTGATCCGAACCCGATTACCCGGTAGCTCTGGGAGAGCTTTCCCAAGAGTGGTTTCAGAGAGAAAGAGAGACGCGGGGGGGGGAGGGTAGTGTAGGTTTTGCTTCTGACGAGAAACTCTGAAGTGTGCAGGCGAAGAAGAAGACCCGCGGAAGAAGAAGTGCAGGCGAAGAAGAAGGAGCTGCACTGTAGCAAATGCATAGTTAAGTCGTCTAAGCACCGGGTCAGACGACGGAAGGTCAGCAGCCAGAGCAGGAAAGAAGGCAGGCTGAAGAAAGAAAGAAAAGAAGAGCAACGGCCAAAGCAGAAGAAGAAGAAAGGAAGACTTAGTAGCTGAAGGCAGAAGCTCTGCAGCCATAAAGAAGAAAAGGGAAAAGAGAAAGGGTCACCACAATTGCAGAAAAAGAAGAAGAGAGGACAAGACAGAAACCAAGGAAGAAGAAGAAAGAGATCTGAAGAGGAGCATCACCTCTGCAGAACGAAGAAGAAGAACAAGGAGCTCTGAAGAAAGAAGAACATCACCAAAGCAGGAACAGCAGGAAGAAGAAGAAGAGCATCACCATTGCAGAAGAAGAACATCACCTCTGCAGAACAGAGAGAAAGAAGGAGATCTAAAGAAAGAGAGAAAGAAGAGCATCCCCTCTGCAGAACAAAGAGAAAACCACAAATTCTTTCCCTCTCTCTTTCTTTTTGTAAAAGAAACATGTATATCTCAAGAATACGACTTGCTCCCTGAGTTCGACCTCGGGAACTCTTTCATTTTCCGAGTAAAAAATTTATATTTGAAATGTTGGTAATAACCGGCTTTACTACAACGTTATAACAAAACCTCAAACCCGGTTGAGACCGACTTGATTTTCAGTTGCCTTGTAGCCGTCCTCCCACCTCCATTCTGGTAGCAGATTGCCTCCGCCTTTGATTTGAGGGGACTTTAAGCCTAAGCATCTGCACACTACTTACACTGACTCACTTTCTGGCGATTTTTATGGAAATTGGGTAGCTAATGAACTATCTAAGGTGGTATGGTTGGCAAGTTATCGTGGGTAATAGCCTATTGGCCGGTTGTCCAAAGCCCAGCCACAAGACCATTTTCTTCGTACTACCTTTAGGTAAATCTTAGATCAGGGAAGCCACCTACTTAGAAGAAAAAAAGAAAAAAGGAGAAAATAAAAAAATAAAATCACACTTCACCGTACGAGTATGCCTGGCAAGTTGCCATGGGTAACAGCCCATTGGCTGGTTGTCCAGGACCCAACTCATAAAAATGCACAAATAATTCCCAAGACACTTAGGGAAGAAGCGAGGAAGTAGAATAAATCAGGGAGATATACAATGGGTTCGCCGTTGTGTTGAACCCATAAATAAAAGTAGGGAGAAAGCTACCACTCAGAAACATAAACCTTTAGGCAGAAATTCTTAAGGTCACCTAAGGTCGTAGAAACCTGAAGTCCGTCTTAACGGCCGTTTAGTGAGTCTATCACCCTTTCATAAGATGCTTAGCACTTAGAGTCCTTTTTGAGTCTTCGGCAGGTCGGGTAGCTGTAAAATGTTATCCCGAAACACTCAAACTCCAAAAGTCCAAAAAAATTAGAAAAGGAGGAAACGAAAGTAAAAAAATGTATCTTTCCTTTCTTCAAATAAGGCGAGGACTTGGGTGGTCTGCATTCTGGCAGACACCTGGCACTATTGAGTCTTCGCAGTTTGGGACCTTAGTTGATAATTTCTATTGTTAATAAACAACTTAGGCCTAAGCGATGGAATCCTAATTATGATTTTATACATAGCTTGTAGTTTGATTTTGCTAAGGAGTAGCAAAAGATAGGCATGGGGGTATAATGTAGCCACAATTATCGAGGGTAAAATGCCTATTCATGCATGTTCTTAGGCTTAGATTTGCATTTCATGTTATAAATATTGCATAGCATGCATCATTCTGCATTTAGAGTAGTTGTATATAATTTAGGTTAATTGTGTCCTTTTTGTGGTTAGGAGAGAAGGATATTTATTTTGGAGCCTCGGATTGACGATCTGAAGAAACAGATCTGATCAAGAAGACAATCAGAGTCCAACGCCTCCGAAATTGCCTCTATCGGAGTCTCGTAGCACCATATGCAATCTAAGGAAGATCAATAGCTGAGGGACTAGGCGATTTAACTCAGAGAGTCAAATGACAAATCCAACCATATGGATGGATTCAGGTCGATGATCACAGCACAATGGCGTGAAAATTAACTTAATCCGACCTCTGTAGCATCCCCTACAAAGGAATGAAGATGGATGGCCTAGGTCACGCCACGTGACACAACCCAGGATACCCATGTGCATGCACTCGTTGCCGCACATGCACAGCAGCATGGGCGCGTGCATGTGTGAATGCAGTAGCAGTGCAAGCACAAGGGCACTCGTGCAACAGCAACGCAAGTGTAGGGGCAGTGGTAGCAGCGGCACGTATCGCACATGCACGCGCTACAAGGGCAAGTGCAGCCCGCACTAGCGGTGCGGCAGTAGGGGTGCATGAGCGGGATCTTTAACGACGTTTATGACCATCACTAAATATCCTGTATACGAATTTGATTCTTTCCTACACTATAAAAGGACCCCTGCCCCTCCCATTTTTCTTCATCTCTTCCTTTCTTCCTCTCACCACCTCCAAGGCTTTAAATAGAGCTTGTCCCAAGCCCGAGATGCTCCTCTAGAGAAGATAATCAAATAGTTTTCCCTCCCCTCATCCCCATTCATGGAGCATCCCGTGGCCATCTTCTTACCTCCCATCGGGAAGAAGATCCTCACCACGACACCATCCTACCCCATCCTCCATCCTCCAACTCCACCCCTGTTCGTCCCGCTCCTCACCACTTTCCTCTAGGTGACGTCAAAGTGAGTCATCCTCCAAGCGACCGTCGAGGGGGATTCTCTCACCTCTTTCTTTCTTTTTTGCTTTCGTAGTGTAGCTTTTCCGCTTTTGTAGTTGTAACAAATATTTATTCATAAATAGATGATTGTTCTTCTCTCTCTCTTTCCTTTATATTTTGTAATTAGATTAGCTAAAATTAATCAACTTGATCTCTTTCCCTATTAAAATACCAAAAAAAATTATAAGGATAAAAACGACAAAAACAAATAAAAGAGAAATGCAGATTTTTCAAGACCAAATGTTTGCCTCCCTGTGTTCGACCTAGGACTCACTTTTTGAGTTTCAATTATAAATTTTATCTGATAGACGCATTTTGCGAGCTACGATGATGGGTTCACCAAACCCTAATTTTAATTCATGAAACATGCCTCATCATTGATTGACTTATTCTATCAAGAAATCGTAAGTTGAGAGACTTAGGTGGTGGTTTTTACCCAAGTTTGGGTTTCCACCTAAAAATATTTGTGTATCTTGTGTGCTTGCCTATTTTTGTGATTGATATTATAATTTTCACATTTTTATTTATCACACAAATCTCACCCCCTCCTGTAGAAGGGAATTTACATGTTCTTTTTAACAAAGTCCATGATGGCCTTATGATCACATTTCCAGGTAGGCACGGCTTCGATCCATTTTTAGACATAGTCCACTAAGACTAGTATAAATTTGAGGCAGTTGGATGGTGGGAAAGGACTCATGAAATCATTGCCCCAAACATCAAATATTTCGGTGATAAGAATGGATTGTAGAGGCATCATAACTTTCTTGGTCATGGTCCCTAGTGTCTAGCACCTAGTTCAGGTTTTAGCAAAATTATGTGCATCCTTGAATAGTGATGGCCAGTAAAAATCGGACTGCAAAACTTTTGTAGCCATCTGCTTTCTAGAGAATTGGCTACCATAGGCTTGGTAATGATAGAAGGACAACACACTTTGAACCTCCTCTTTGGGGATACATCTCCTAAAGATTTGATTAGCACAAAGTCTAAACAGCATGGAATCATCCCAGAAATAATGTTTAGCCTCAGCCAAGAACTTGTCCTACTGTTGTCTAGACCAGTCGTGTGGAATCTACCCTACCACTAAGTAATTAACCAAGTCAGCATACCAGGGGAGACTCTTTCCTTGCACAGCTAGAATTTGCTCATTAGGAAATGTATCAGTTAAAGGTAGTGAAGGTCCAATATGCTCCAAGTGAAGTCTGGATTTTTTTTTTGGATTTTTTTTTTCAAGCAAGCAAATAATCTATCCTAAGGTTCATGTGTGAGCCTAAATGCAATTTTTTTTTTGTTTTTTTAGATACGTGTTGATGAAATTGTGGTAGATAGGGTGGTACTCACCCAAATCTTCGCTGCACTTCACTCCCAATCTACCATCTTAGGATGAGCTCCACTTGTCGTTGATGTGTCGGATTCCTACAACCAATAAATAGAAAGAGAAAAATGTAAGAAAATGTGAATACCGCCAATGAAAGTACGAAAGCAACTAAATAATCTGTTGCCTCCCTGGCAACAGTGCCAAAAACTGAAGTCAAAAAATGCGTAAGTGTAATTTTTTCGTTGTAGCAAGCGTTTACGATATAAATTTTAATAAGAAATGGAAAGGTGAGTCTAAATGTCAATCTTAGGGAGGTGTGAAATTGGATCAATTAATCGCTTCTTTTTATTTCCACGAGATGGCTATTTTGATTTTCTTGCGAAAAGAGAGAGAGAGAGTTAAAAATTTGTGATAATGGTGGTTATAGCAACATGGAATAGTATAACTAGAACATAATTCAGAGCAACAATGATAACAATGAAAGCCACTCCATTGCATAGGCAAAATCATTTTACAATAATGCATGATGAAAGCTTCAAGAGACATAAGCATTAAACTAAAGAAAGTGATGGGAACACCATCATAAGCCCTAACTAGCACATTTTGACCTAGAAAAGAGAACAAAAACTCCTACATAACTAAATGAAGGGCCTAATTCAAGGAATAACTATTCTGAAAAGAAAATAAGAAACAAAGGGTAAAACTGCAATTTTACCATTGCAGTACATCGACAGGATTTCTCAGTGGCTAAACATAGGCTAATTGATCTTAACAAGATAAAAAGTGAGTTGTTTCAATCAAAAAAGGGTTAATGTATAATCTATGAATTAAATGACTTCTTGTAGCCCTAAAATAAACCCACTTAATTCAACAAGGTTCTAGTCAGGATAAAATTTTCCTAAATCCTCTAAAATTCATAGAAAAATATCCTGTAGGGTTTAGAACCTTCAATGTGGCCTTTGGAACCTATTTTGACCTAAATAGGAATAGGGATCCTAGTCTATTATTTGCCCTAAATTGGGTTTTTATGTAAAATATCCAGTCAAATATGGTCAAACCTAAAATCCAACTTCACCATTGAATTCCTTAGGTCCAAATTAGATTTGTATCAAAATTTGGACCTAAGGGGAGTTCACCTTGACCTACTTTGCAAAATAGTCCAACCCAATTACATTTAAACCCCTAGTCTTTTGAAAACCATTGCAAAGATCACCTTAGCTTCCTCGCCATTCTTTGCAATTAGGTCCCTCCACCATTACAGAGGAGGAGTCCTACTCCGGCAATGATTCAAGGGGGAAGTTCTCCCTGATTCCTTAGAGATTCCCTCTTAAAATGGAAAGGGAGATTCTATGAGGAATTCCCAATCATCTGAACCAAATCCTGAGCCCTAATTATCACCCAATCTCTCATGCAAACACATGAGAGATTTGGGTATCTCGCACCTTCATACTCCGACAAGGATACCTGTGCTTTGAAGCTTGCCTTCCAAGCACAACACCCTCCGCCAGAGACTATAAAAGACACCCTAGCCCCAGTCATCCATCCTTAGCTTGGTTTGGCCAGAGACAACCCCCCAAAATCGTCTCTTCTCGTCCAGCCAAACACCCAGTGAGCTTCGGCGATTCCTCCTCCCTCCTCTCGTCACTCTGCCACAATACCAGGGGCAGAGTTGCCTCCGCCTCATTCTTCTGTGTCACGCCATACCTGCTCATGCACCTACATACTCTTCGTCATCGCCGCCCCTTCTAACTGGACCTTCATCTCCGGTGGCAACAGGTACACACCGACCGCCATCTCGCCCCCCTTCATCCTTAAACTAGGTTAGGTATCTTCCCTTCTCTCTACTCTTTATTTTCCCCCTTTTTATTTCCCAACACAGCCCTCGACAACCGCAGACCACCACCATCATCTCCACCACCGGCGAAGGCGCATCCATCATTCCACACACCCACAAGCCTCACCAAACCCCTCAAAAGATCTGCCACCTTCCACTGATCATTTCCCTTATCTCCATCGACCACCACATGTGCCATACACTGCCCCCGAACAACCCCACATTCATGGCCACAGACCGACCTAGGCACGCACACATAGGCCGCCCCGCACCATGCCACCCACAGAGGCACCTTCGCCGTGTCACGATGAAGCTTTCTAAGTATTTTAACAGGGTCGTGAGGCTGTATTCGTGTTGACAGGGTTTCAACCTCGGCCGCCATTAAAGCAACTATGAATCTTGCTTGCAAGCTTTAATCCAGGCATCCTACTCCAATTCCCAGGTACCAGGTGATGCGGATTCACATAATGCATGCATTTAGCCAAGTAATTGGCTTTGCAAGGCACTACAGTCACCGCAATCAAGGAAGACCCCTGCGGGCCGCGCGAAGAAGCGGGTGGGACTTTTAGTCCCACTTCGGTAACCTTAGAAGCAGCAAGGTAGTATGAGACGAATTTATCATAGGCTCTTCGCCTCCTGACATGGGGTGAGGTCCCCTCACCTATCCATGCCTCGTCCACGATTCACTCCTCGGCGGACCTGGCTGCCTGACCCGATTACCCAACACTCGTCACGCATCACCCACACCAGTGGGCATGGACCCGGGTACGCTTGCCCGACCCATTTAACCGAGAAAGGCTCTAGGAGGGCAAGCCTAAGAGAGAAAAGAGAGAGCGTTCACGGGGGAGGGTAGGGGTAGGTTTTGCACTTTTGTGCAGGGAAAGGAAGAGGAAGCTGAAGAAGGAAGAGGACCCTAAAGGAAAGGTTAAGAAAGAAGAAGCTGAAGAGAAGGAGCTGTAGAGGATGCTTAAGGAACAGGAAGGAGAAGGCACTGTTGCAGAGAAGGCAGAAAGGAGAAAGAAGCCAAGGAAGGAAGGAGAAGAAGGCAGGAAGGAATAGAAGCTAAAGAAGGAACAGAAGAAGAAGGAAGGAGAAGTCAAAGAAGGAGATCAGAAGCCAAGATAAAGAAGAAAGCCATTGACCATAGCCAAGGAAAAGAAGAAGAAAGAAAGAAAGGCAGAAAAGAAAATAAGAAGAGAAAGAGAAGAACAAACTAAAGAGAAGAAATAAAAGAAGAAGAGTCAAATATTTTTAAGATGGTTGATTCTATAATCAGACATCCAATTTCTCTTTTGCTACATTTTATTATTCATATACTTATGCTTTACATTTTGAATTAGATTTTGAGTAGTTTTAAATGTTTAAATTGCATCTATTATTGAGATTAGTCTGAATTCCATTTGATTCCTGTGTTCGACTTCGTATTCATAGTTTTTCGAGTAATAAAATTTATTTATTTTAAATGCTTTTTCGAATGTACTACAACGTGACCCTTTTAAAACCCGATCAAGCGTTCTTAACATTTTGGCGTCGTTGCCAGGGACACGTTCGCCTTCTTAGCAATTTGGCACCATTGCCGGGGAGCAACACACAATTCATCACTAGTCTCTGCATTCTTTTGATTATATTTAAGCACTAACTTGCCCTATTTATTTTTTGTTGTGATTTTGCAAGGTATCCCACGAGGAGATCTCCAGCAAAAATCAACCACTCCAGGGTAGGTAAATTCTCTCCTTCCCTAATCCATCTTTTAATCTTGGGAAGTCAAAACGAAGCAATCAAATTAGGAATCAACTGCCTTCTTTCTATAGTAATTACCATTTTTAAGGCAAAAGTTTCCTGATTTTGCGAAAAAAATTTTGCACAATTTATTGAGTTGAAGCGATTTTTTTGGATCCTACCCAAATTCCTGTGCCTATTAGGGATCACGCTTAATTTCTAAATCTCTGTGGACTACACACTTCTTGTTTGAAGTCCAAAGAGAACTTCTGAAAATCAAAGAGGATTGGAAATAGAACCAAATTAGGGTTTCTACAGTAGGGTTTTGGAGTGCTAGTTCACACGTGTTTGCATAAAAGGAAACAAACCCACCCACACTTGTGTGCTACCCAAGCCCTTGATGGAAAGGATCTAAGCAAGACAAACCCTAAAATTAAGCGCTAAAATCGATTAAACCCTAAAAAACTTTGACTTAATAACCTGGGAGTCAAATCAGGGTGATTTGTAGGTCTTGACCTAGAATCATTCTGCCATCTTTAAGGCAGGTCAGGTGAAGTTGACCCCTTGTTGGGTCAACCAACCTTGAAATTAGGTCACAAAACCAAAAAATCTAAAGTTCAAGTGGAACCCTAAGTACCTTTGATCTTAATTAAAAGTGGTAGACTTAAGAGGTCAAGGTCCCCATTCTGGTCTACCTGGAATCTCAGTGACAAGAGAGGTCAGGTGGGGGAAACCCTGTAACCCGTGGGGATGCTCTACTGTGTAGGGGTTTTTGCGAGACTCTCCCTCTCTGGTTGCCCTTATAATTCTCAGGTGGAGAACTTTCTGATCCAGGGGTATCATCCGCCCCAAACCTCCATAGTCATCCAAACATCTTTGGGTGCCTCGATTGGGTCAAAAACACATCCAATCCCTCATCCCTTCTCTTTAGAGCACACACATAGATTTTCTGTGGGATTCTCTATTCAGATCTAATCACTTCACAACTTGATTCTACATCCTGATCCGAATTCTGATTCTCCATCTTGATTCCACCATCTAACCCAAATATGCAGCCTGGTTACTTAGGATTACCATTCAAAAAACCTAAATCACAGAGATCCATGAGACATAGAATGATTGAGGATGCCCTTGAATTCTATGAAATTGAATACAAAACATCAACACCAATAGAAGACATTTAGGTTAGTGTACCAACAACCACAACTTTCATCATAAACTATGCCCAAGTGCTATTGACAGAAGCCACAAAAGGATCAACCCGAGACATTCTCATAACAGGATACATTGAGATAGAAAAATTGCATAACTTTGCATACCTCCAATGCATGACAAATCCTGTACTATGGGAACAACACCAAGATGATCTTGAAAAATAGAAGAGATGATGAGATTATTGAAACAAATTATTTATCAGAAATACCCGTACATGCCCTAAACAAATGATGAACCATCTTGGAGAAGTATTGAGGATCAATCCGATTTCCCAAACACCGAGTTTCAGGCACAGAGTTGTTATGGATTCCCAACCTAGATGAAATACAACATGCCTGATCTTGAATTAGGTTGGGAAGTTCCAATTGCAGGAAAACACGATTTTGAGCCAGCCTTAGATCCTGGATCACCAAGCATAAAATTCTAAGACTCCTGCAATGACGAGAGTAGAACTGAACCGCTCAAGGGTGTAAATCCTGCCCCTTATTCTAATAAGGTGACCCTCGACAGTAACTCTGACCTAGATTCCAGTGATTCAACCTACATCCTAAGCCTAGAATCTGGATCTAAAAATTATTGGGAAGATTACGAGGCCCCATATGATGAAAATCAAAGTGTCAATGAATAGTATGATTCTGGGCCTCTATTTGATGAATATCCCTCTCCAACATCCTCAGAGAGACAACTTGATTTTTTGAAAGTCACACCAATTTACGATATAGAAACCAAGGAGTTGGACGAGTGGGGTTTGATTGGGTCTTTCATACAAACCTAGAACTTGAGCCAGGACCAAATAAGGACACCTTTTTTAGCTCAGAATTCACATATAGGCTAGACCAAAGTCAGGCTGCTGAGTCTACATCCTAGGAATTATTTTGTGGTGGAACTCTTGATCTCGATTCTCATTCAGAACTTGACTTTCATAATATCTCCGACGATTTTGAATCTCACCATGATTTCGGAGAACCTCTGTTTCCTGAATACAATAAACCAATCTACGACCTCAGCTCACATGATTCATTCTCCGACTCCGACTCTGAGGTCCTGGTTCCTGAGATCACTGATTTAAGTTCAAGTTCCAATGAGATTAAATCATTTCCTTTCGATCCTCAAGAATCAAAATCAAAAAATGCCAAGAGTAACTGCAACACAGAGTTCAAATCTTTTCTTGACTTAGATTTCCCTCATCCTATAGACACACTTCAAGCATTCACCTTTGACTTTGAAATCTATTATGAGGACTCTCTCAATGAAACCACCTATAACTCCTTTCTATAAGAGCCCTCATACACAATTCTCATTGAAGCCACCTCTTCCACACATACAGAACCCATCAAAACCCATTTTCAACCCCGACCAGCAATCGGATTCAATTTCAATTCTGATTCCCTCTTACTGAGCCAATTAAAGATGATTCAACTCCACATATATGTAATTCCCTACTTGGAGGGGGTGAGATCAGCGTGACTTAAAAAATGCGGAATTAAAAAAATACCAATCTCACAAAATAGACAAACACACAAAGTCCACAATTATTTTTAGGTGGAAACCCAAACTGGGTGAAAATCACCACCTAACCCTCTCGAGTTAGGATTTTCCGATCAACCAAGTTGATCAAATCCACTAAACGAATCACATAAACGAGGGTGATTCAACCTCAATTACAACCACGCTACAAGTGCGAGGGTAGCGTTCCTCAACCCCTTCTTTTCATGAGAAGGATTTTGTCCCTTGAAGGAGACGGGAATTCACAAAGTGAATACCCAACCAAATAACAAAGATAAAATAACAAATAATCCTATAGAGCCAACAAAGTAATTTTTAACCTAAGCTTCTATAGGAATTAGGAAACTCCCCGTTGCAAGGAGTGCGTCAAATCGATGACACGGGTGCGTGAGCCATGCGACGGCACAACGTCGCTCTCGTGAACTACGGCAGGAGAGTGGGTGCACAAAGACTTGATGCTCTCAAGATGTAGAACTTGAGCTTGGAGAGCAAGGGCTTCTCTTGGACACAAAAGAGTGTGAAAGTGTATCTAGGTGTCTTTTTGGTGTCTCTAGGTGTGTCTAAGTATGTCTTAGTGTGCAAGAGGTTCCTCTCTATTTATAGAGGCCCTAGGAAGGCTTTGGAAGGTTTTGGAAAGCTTCCATAGCCATTGGGAGCAAAGCCCAAGAAAATCAGGCCGAAATCAGGAACAATGATTGCACTGACAGGGTTATCAGACGTCTGATCCTGGGATCAGATGTCTGGGAAGCCATTTAAGACGTCTGAAAATAAGGTCAGACGTCTAATTTTGGGCGGGTCTCTTCCTGACTTGAATCAGATCTAAACAGGTTTCTAGTGCAAGTCCATCAGACGACATACAGGACATCTGGCACTATGTTTGGACATCTGGAAAACTACTTTTTCGTGGGAATGGATTTCCAAGAGTTGCAATGGCTAGAAAATCTCTGAGAAGAGATTTTGGGTCAACCGAGGCAAAACGGTCATTTATCAGATGTCTGGAAAGGCCTAAAGACGTCTGATAAAGCTCTAACGGTCATATCCTTGAGTGTTTGCTAAGCCAGCCAACGGTCTACTAATTGGACGTCTGGAAAAGTCATCAGACAACTTCTAAGACATCTGGTCTAAGGTCTGGACATCTGATTTCATCAGACAGAACAACAAGTCTAGCCTAAATGTTATCAGACATCTGAATCAACAGTCAGACGTCTAAATCAACAGTCAGACGTCTTAAAACACATTATCAGACATCTGAATTTGGAATTAGATGTCTGGAAATGCTATTTGAACCCTATATTGGTTTTCTAAGTTCTCTACAGAAAACCTAAGCATCCTAGGGTTGTGAAGGTGTTCCTAGGACTACTGTTAGAGTTCCTTGAGGCTCTTTAACATGAATCTAAGTAACAAAAATGAAGAGCAACAAAAGAAATGAAAAATACAAAGAGTACAAGAGAAGGAAATCTATCCTATTCTTCATCTCCTTCCTTCTTCAATCTATCGCTCCTTGCGAATCTCCTCTGTTTTCCATTAAGCTCCTCCAATCCATCCTGGATGCGAGCTCGAACTCCGTCTAGTCACGTCTCCATTTGCAATTTGCCTGAAATCTAAGACTCCAAGTGCAAGTGTCAAATGACATGTGTTTTCTTATCATCAAAACAAATGATCTTGGTGCTCTAGCACCAACAATCTCCCCCTTTTGGATGATGACAAACCATAAATAATAATGCAAAAAATCCTCCCCCTTTTCGACATTATCAAAAAGGTTTAATTGATTTTACATTTCCTATAACTCTCCCTTAAAACATGCTCTTCTATGAATTTCAAAAGTAATGTTCTCCCCCTTCCTGTAACAACAAGATAGCTATTATCTTCTCCCCCTTACTAAAGGAAATTTAGCTAACTTGCATCTCCCCCTTAAAAATTGACAATTAGCTCATAAATTTTTTAACTCCCCCTATCTAAATGCTAATGATAAAAAGATAGGGTGAAGAATTTTTACCTCACCTACCATGGCTAATAAAATGGTCCAAATGGTGGTGGTGGATGCGACATCGGATGGGGCTCCCATCCGTAGCTTGGAGGCCGGGGCATTGGCGCCAGTCTCCAGTCTAGTGGTCGACATGCGGCGGGATCATTGTTTGTTCGCCATCTCGTCGGTCTTCTCGTTCTCCTCTTGGTCTACTCCTTGGTTCTCCCAACTCGAGTTGACCAGCCTTGAGTTTGTAGGTCCAGTCCTTTGTGTTGTAGTTATCCCTGAAACCTACAAAACAAGATTCCAATTCTTTTTTTGGTATCCAAGTGGGTTTGGATCTGGATCTGTTAGTGGGTCTCCTTGATGGAGATCCTTTCTCAATTTTAGGGCTATAAAAATTATCTACTTTGTTGATTAATTTGTTAGAGTTTTCCCTAAGACATGCAATTTCTTTTTCTATAATATGTATCTTAGTTTGTAAATCAGAAATTTCTAACCTTAAACTATCATTTTCTTCAATCAATTTAATAGTTTCATTAATTAGGCTTTTATTTTCTAGAAAAAATTTTTCATTTTCAGAAGTGTTAGAACTAGGGCTTATTTCTAGATCCTTAAGTTTATTTTCTAGCCTTTCATTTTCAGATTTAAGAAAACTAAGATTCTTTTTCATGCTTTTGTTTTCTATTTTTAGTGATTTACTAAGCTCATACAACTCATTAAAAGAATCTTGTAAATCCGAGTTTACCTCATTGTCGCTGTCGTTATCCGTGATGGCCATGAATCCAAGGCACGCGGTTTCCTTCTTCTCGAGATCTTCTTCCGAGCTCATCTCCTCATGAGTGCCTTCCAACCTCCTCCATATCTCGTGGGCGGTAGTGCACTCTTGGATTTGCTCAAACTCTTTCGAACTCAACACACAATACAGGGCATTCATTTCCTTTGTGTTGAGTGAAAGCTCTCGAATCTGCAGCTGCGAGTAGCCTCCTTGGGGTCGCTTCGGGATCTCGTATGGGGTTTCGCAACATCCCCATATCTTGAACTCAGTGGCTTGGAGCCACGTCTTCATCCTCAACTTCCAATATCCGAAGTCCCTCCCGTCGAAATAGGGTGGTCGGATGGTGGACAGCCCTTCGGAGATTTTGATTGCGGCTATGCTTCCCACCATGATCTTCTTGCTGGGTGTTACTCCGATCTCGCAAGAACCTGCTCTGATACCAATTGTAATTCCCTACTCGGAGGGGGTGAGATCAGCGTGACGTAAAAAATGCGGAATTAAAAAAATACCAATCTCACAAAATAGACAAACACACAAAGTACACAATTATTTTTAGGTGGAAACCCAAATCGGGTGAAAACCACCACCTAACCCTCTCGAGTTAGGATTTTTCGATCAACCAAATTGATCAAATCCACTAAATGAATCACTTAAATGAGGGCAATTCAACCTCAATTACAACCACGCTATAAGTGCGAGGGTAGCATTCCTCAACCCCTTCTCTTCACGAGAAGGATTTTGTCCGTTGAAGGAGACGGGAATTTGCAAAGCGAATACCCAACCAAATAACAAAGATAAAATAACAAATAATCCTATAGAGCCAACAAAGTAATTTTTAACCTAAGATTCTATAGGAATTAGGAAACTCCCCTTTGCAAGGAGTGCGTCGAATCGATGACGCGGGTGCGTGAGCCATGCGACGGCGCAACGTTGCTCTCATGAACTACGGCGGGAGAGCGGGTGCGCAAAGACTTGATGCTCTCAAGATGTAGAACTTGAGCATGGAGAGCAAGGGCTTCTCTTGGACACAAAAGAGTGTGAAAGTGTATCTACGTGTCTTTTTGGTGTCTCTAGGTGTGTCTTAGTGTGTCTTACTGTGCAAGAGGTTCCACTCTATTTATAGAGGTCTTAGGAAGGGTTTGGAAGGCTTTGGAAATCTTCCATAGTCGTTGGGAGCAAAGCCCAAGAGAATCAGGCCGAAATCAAGAATAACGATTGCACTGATAGGGTTATCAGACGTCTGATCCTGGCATAAGACATCTGGGAAGCCAGTTTAAGATGTCTGAAAATAAGGTCAGACGTCTGATTTTGGGTGGGTCTCTTCCTGAGTTGAATCCGATCTAAACAAGGTTCTAGTTCAAGTCCATCAGATGACATACAGGACGTCTGGCACTATGTCTAGACATTTGGAAACCTACTTTTTCGTGGGAATGGATTTCCAAGAGTTGCAACGGCTAGAAAACCTCTGAGAAGAGATTTTGGGTCAGCCGAGGCAAAACGGTCTTTTATCAGACGTCTGGAAAGGCCTAAGGACGTCTGATAAAGCTCTAACGATCATATCCTTGAGTATTTGCTAAGCCAGCCACCAGTCCACTAATTGGACATCTAGCAAAGTCATCAGACGTCCTCTAAAACATCTGGTCTAATGTTTGGATGTCTGATTTCATCAAACAGAATAACAAGTCCAGCCTAAATGTTATCAGACGTCTGAATCAACAGTCAGACATCTTAAAACACATTATCAGACGTCTGATTTTGGAATTAGACATCTAGAAATGCTGTTTGAACCCTATAATGGTTTTCTAAGTTCTCTATAGAAAACCTAAGCATCCTAGGATTGTGCCGGTGTTCCTAGGACTACTGTTAGGGTACTTTGAGGCTCTTTAACATGAATCTAAGTAACAAAAATGAAGAGCAACAAAAGAAACGAAAAAAACAAAAAGTACAAGAGAAGGAAATCTATCCTATTCTTCATCTCCTTCCTTCTTCAATCTATCGCTCCTTGCGAATCTCCTCTGTTTTCCATCAAGCTCCTCCAATCCATCCTGGATGCGAGCTCGAACTCCATCTGGTCACGTCTCCATTTGCAATTTGCCTGAAATCTAAGACTCCAAGTGCAAGTGTCAAATGACACGTGTTTTGTTATCATCAAAACAAATGATCGTGGTGCTCTAGCACCAACAATCTCCCCCTTTTTTATGATGACAAAACCATAAATAATAATGCAAAAAATCAATGCGGAATTAAAAAAATACCAATCTCACAAAATAGACAAACACACAAAGTACACAATTATTTTTAGGTGGAAACCCAAACCGGGTGAAAACCACCACGTAACCCTCTCGAGTTAAGATTTTCCGATCAACCAAGTTGATCAAATCCACTAAACGAATCACTTTAATGAGGGTGATTCAACCTTAATTACAACCACGCTACAAGTGCGAGGGTAGCATTCCTCAACCCCTTCTCTTCACGAGAAGGATTTTGTCCCTCGAAGGAGACAGGAATTCGCAAAGCGAATACCCAACCAAATAACAAAGATAAAATCACAAATAATCCTATAGAGCCAACAAAGTAATTTTTAACCTAAGCTTCTATAGGAATTAGGAAACTCCCCTTTGCAAGGAGTGCATCGAAACGATGACGCGAGTGCGTGAGCCATGTGACGGCACAATGTCGCTCTCGTGAACTACAGCGGGAGAGCGGGTGCGCAAAGACTTGATGCTCTCAAGATGTAAAACTTGAGCTTGGAGAGCAAGGGTTTCTCTTGGACACAAAAGAGTGTGAAGGTGTATCTAGGTGTCTTTTTGGTGTCTCTAGGTGTGTCTTAGTGTGCAAGAGCTTCCTCTCTATTTATAGAGGCCTTAGGAAGGCTTTGGAAGGTTTTGGAAAGCTTCCATAGCCGTTGGGAGCAAAACCCAAGAGAATCATGCCGAAATCAGGAATAATGATTGCACTGACAGAGTTATCAGACGTCTGATCTTGGCATCAGACATTTGGGAAGCCATTTTAAGACGTCTGAAAATAAGGTCAGACGTCTAATTTTGGGCTGGTCTCTTCCTGACTTGAATCAGATCTAAACAGGGTTCTAGTGCAAGTCCATCAGACGACATACAGGATGTCTGCCACTATGTCTGGACGTCTGGAAACCTACTTTATCATGGGAATGGATTTCCAAGAGTTGCAATGGCTAGAAAATCTCTGAGAAGAGATTTTGGGTCAGCCGAGGCAAAACGGTCAATTATCAGACGTCTGGAAAGGCCTAAGGACGTCTGATAAAGCTCTAGCGGTCATATCCTTGAGTGTTTGCTAAGCCAGCCAACGGTCCACTAATTGGACGTCTGGAAAAGTCATCAGACGTCTTCTAAGACATCTGATCTAAGGTCTGGACGTCTGATTTCATCAGACAGAATAACAAGTCCAGCCTAAATGTTATCAGACGTCTGAATCAACAGTCAGACATCTTAAAACACATTATCAGACGTCTGATTTTGGAATTAGACGTCTGGAAATGCTTTTTGAACCCTATATTGGTTTTCTAAGTTCTCTACAGAAAACTTAAGCATCCTAGGGTTGTGCCGGTGTTCTTAGGACTACTGTTAGGATACTTTGAGTCTCTTTAACATGAATCTAAGTAACAAAAATGAAGAGCAACAAAAGAAACGAAAAATACAAAAAGTACAAGAGAAGGAAATCTATCCTATTCTTCATCTCCTTCCTTCTTCAATCTATCGCTCCTCGTGAATCTCCTCTGTTTTCCATCAAGCTCCTCCAATCCATCCTGGATGCGAGCTCGAACTCCGTCCAGTCACGTCTCCATTTGGAATTTGCCTGAAATCTAAGACTCCAAGTGCAAGTGTTAAATGACACGTGTTTTGTTATCATCAAAATAAATGATTGTGGTGCTCTAGCACCAACAATATATACCGGGTTTCGGACATTGATCAGATTGAAGACCATGCTCCATCATTCTCTGATCACCCTTGTAGGGTTTCGGCACCATTCACTAATTATTTTACAGATCCCTACTCTGACCAGGTTGATTCGACTCAGCCAAACCCCGTATTCACACTTCCACATCCATCCGAACTTTATAGCATATGGTGGGTTCCACATCTCTGGATCTACATTTATCAACCCACCAGATGGATTGGGCTTGGGCTGCATCATCAGCCTGTTGATCTCAACAAGCACCTGGTTGAACCAACCAGGCTCTTGATCAAGGTGCTTGTTCTACAAACCTCTGCTAATTTGACCACTCCCTCACCATCCCACTTCCCGCTCGGCTGAATGCGTTGAATTTACCACTTAACGGGAAGCAACCCATCATTCCAAAGACCTGAGATCCATCTGATTATCCATCTGTACTCCACCTCTATTGCATCCTGAGTTTAGCCTTAGAACAGTTGATCCCACCTCTGGTACACGTGCTACAGCTTGAAATCGTTCGCATTAGTCATTTCCCGACCCTTTTCGCCCACCCAATAAATCCTATTCTAAGTCCCTGAACCCAACACTATTTCACACCCTCTGTTTACAATGAGGACATTGCAAAACTTAGGCATGGGGGGGTGGTAAAATGCAAACATACAAAAATCAAGAAAAGTCAAATGGATCCTCACACAAAAATCACATATGTCAAAAACAACAAAAAAAAAGAAAATTGTGAAAAAAAATAAAAAATTAGAGGAGAGAAGAAAATTTTGAGGTCATATAATCATGAGGAGGAAAAGAACAAAATATCAAAAAGGGAGCACAAAATGAAAAAGAAAAAAAAAGATAGTCATTAGTAAGAGATTAAGGGCTTAGCCAAAGTTCTAGACCACATGAAAAGAAAAAGAATGAAGGAAAAAGTGTTAATGAGACACAAAAAGAGATTAGTAGGAATGCTGATCTTAAGCCTTTTGGGCTAGACTATTAGGCTTAAACATTCAAGTATCTGCTAAGATCTGGATAATCCTCAAGAGGTTGGGGAAAATGCGAAGCTTAAGTATTAGGTCCAACGCTTAGGGAGTATTCAGCCTCGTTAACTGACCTTTGGTTTGCAGGAATTGGTAACCTAAGCACCCTAGTCCACACACAATCTGGTTCAGTGCGCATAACTATCAAAATCACGCAAAAGTGTTTAAATATTCCGAAAGAAAGTTGCCTTGATTAGTTGCGGCCAACCAACACAAGTTGATTTGGACGAGTTTCCGGCATGGAGAGGCAGGAAATTCCCCTTGAAGATGTGTAACAACATATCGTCTCCTCAGTGCTTGTCTCCTAGGATATTTACATATCCTATTGGGGGCACGTAAGCACTTTGCTGGTTCAGATGCCATGGGCAGTGTTATCACGAAATCTCGATTGCCAGGGTCTGGATTTGGCTAATGTACTCCATGGGTGGGATTATCTCAAAATCTCGAAAGCTAGGGTTCTGGGGGTTGCCATGTGTGGTGCTATCACGAAGCATTGATTGCCAGGGACCTTTGAGGATTGATGATGGGGACGAGGAATCCGATACAGACCATGTTGAGAAGCCAATCCAAAGCTAGAAATAAAAATAAAAGAGAGAGAAAACTCTCCAAACAAATAAATTCTCTGTCTCTCTCTTACAAAAAACGCACTGCAAACTAAACCGAGGCTAAAATATGTCTCAAGCACGAGTGCTCTAACTACGAAGTCCAATAAACCTTAGGATAGTTCCTGCGAGTCTTAAAAACCTTCGTGGAGGACTGAGGCTAGAGCTAGTCAGGTCCAGATCTTGGTTGGTACTTGAGTACCTCTAGGCCTACCATCGCATTTTAACCTAATAAAAAGACAAAAGAAAAAGATTTATCATGAATTATGAAAGAAACTCATGGTCTAGAACAGAAGTTAAAACTTTGAAATTTTGCTAAGGGACAAGCAAAAGATAGGCATAAGGGTATGATGGGAACACCATCATGAGCCCTAACTAGCTCATTTTGACCAAGAAGAGAGAACAAAAGCTCTTACATAACCAAATAACTGTTCTAAAAGGAAAATAAGAAATAAAGGGTAAAATTGTAATTTTACCATTTCAGTACATCAACGGGATTTCTCAAGGGCTAAACATAGGTCCATTGGTCTTAAAAAGATAAAAAGTGAGTTGTTACAATCAGAAAATGGTTAATGTGCAATCTGGGAATTAAATGACTTCTTATAACCTTAAAAAAAATCCACTTAATTCAAGAAGGTTCTGGTTAGGATAAAATTCACCTAAACCCTCTACAATTCATAGAAAAATATCCTCTAGGATTTAAAACCTTCAATTTGGCCTTTGAAACCTATTTTGACCTAAATAGGGGTCCTAGTCTATTATTTGCCCTAAATTTGGTTTTTGTGCAAAATATCCAGTCAAAAGTGGTCAAACCTAAAATCCAACTTCACTATTGAATTCCTTAGGTTCAAATTAGGTTTGTACCAAAATTTGGATGTAAGAGGAGTTCACCTTGACCTATTTTGCAAAATAGTCCAACCCAATTACAATTAGACCGCTAGCTTTTTCAAAACCATTGCAAAGACCCCCTATCTTCCACACCATTCTTTGCAATTAGGTCCCTCCACCATTGCAACCGAGGAGTCCTACTCCGACGAGGATTCAAGGGGGAGTTCTCCCTAATTCCTTAGAGATTCCCTCTCAAAATGGAAAGGAAGATTCTATGAGGAATTCCCGATCATCTGAACCAAATCCTAAGCCCTAATTATCACCCAATCTCTCATGCGAACGCATGAGAGATTTGGGTATCTCGCACCTTCCTACTCTGATGAGAATACCCGTGCTTGGAAGCTTGCCTTCCAAGCATAAGGCCCTCCGCCAGAGACTATAAAAGACACCCCAACCCCGGCCGTCCATCCTCAGCTTGGTTTGGCCGGAGACAACCCCCCAAATTCATCTGTTCTTCTCTGGCCAAACACCCAGCGAGCTCCGATGACTCCTCCTCCCTCTTGTCGCTCTGCCACAATACCAGTGGCAGAGTTGCCTCCGCCTCATTCTTCCACGTCGCGCCATACCTGCGCAGGTGCCTACGTCCTCTTCATCGTCTCCACCCCCTCTAACTGGACCTTCGTCTTAGTGGTGGTAGGTACGCGTCGATCGCCATCTCGACCCCCTTCATCCCTAAACTAGGTTAGGTATCTTCCCCTCTCTCTACTCTTTATTTTCCCCCTCTTTATTTCCCAACACACCCCTCGACAACCACTGACCACCACCATCGTCTCCACCTCCGACAGACCACCGACGAAGGTGCATCCATCATTCCACACACCTCACCAAACCCCTCAGAAGATCCGTCACCTTCCACTAATCATTTCCCCCATCTCCATCGACCACCACACGTGCCCTACACTACCCCCGAACAACCCCACATTCACGGCCACAGACCGACCTAGGCACGCATGCCTAGGCCACCCCGTGCCACGCCACCGATCGAGGCACCTTCTTCGTGTCACAGCGAAGCTTTCTAAGATTTTAACAGGGCCGTGAGGCCATATTCGTGTTGACAGGGTTTTGACCTCGGCTGCCATTAAAGCAGCTGTGAAGCTTGCTTGCAAGCTTCAATCCAGGCATCGCGCTCTAGGTCCCAGGTACCAGGTGACGTGGATTCGCATCACGCACGCATTTTGCCAAGTAATTGGCTTTGCAAGGCACTACAGTCACCGCAATCAAGGAAGACCCCTGCAGGCGCGCGCGAAGAAGAGGGTGGGACTTTTAGTCCCACCTCGGTAACTTTAGAAGCGGCGGGGAAGTATAGGATGAATTTGTGTCATAGGCTCTTCGCCTCCTGACATGGGGTGAGGTACCCTCACCTATCCATGCCTCATCCACGATTCACTCCTCCACGAACCTGGCTGCCTGACCCGATTACCCAGCACTCCTTGAGCATCACCCACGTCGGTGTGCATGGACCCGAGTGAGCCTGCCCGACCCATTTACCCGAGAAAGGCTCTAGGAGAGAAAGCCTAAGAGGGAAAAGAGAGCGCGTTTACGGGGGAGGGTAGGGGTAGGTTTTGCACTTGTGTGCAGGGAAAGGAAGAGGACCCTGAAGGAAAGGTTATGGAAGAAGAAGCTGAAGAGAAGGAGCTGCAAAGGATGCTAAGGAACAGGAAGGAGGAGGCACTGTTATAGAGAAGGCAGAAAGGAGAGAGAAGCCAAGGAAGGAAGAAGAAGGCAGGAAGGAATAGAAGCTAAAGAAGGAATAGAAGAAGAAGGAAGGAGAAGTCAAAGAAGGAGATCAGAAGCCAAGACAAAGAAGAAAGCCATCGACCACAGCCAAGGAAAAGAAGAAGAAGAAAGAAAGAAAGGCAGAAAAGAAAAGAAGAAGAGAAAGAGAAGAACAAACCAAAGAGAAGAAATAAAAGAAGAGTAAAATATTTTTAAGACGTCAGATTCTATAATCAGACGTCCAATTTCTCTTTTGCTACATTTTATTATTCATATACTTATGCTTTACATTTTGAATTAGCTTTTGAGTTGTTTTAAGTGTTCAAATTGCATCTATTATTGAGATTAGTCTGAATTCCATTTTCTCCCTGTGTTCGACCTCAGATTCTTAGTTTTTCGATTAATAAAATTTATTTGTTTTGAACGCTTTTTCGACTGTACTACAACGTGACCCTTTTAATACCCGATCAAGCTCTCTTAACAGAAAGCTAGCAACTAAATGTGAAAGATGGAGTGTTGAGGCAGCCACAATGGTGGATGGCCTTTTGTCGATGACTCCAAGGGCTTGCTCTAAGCTCTAGAAGGTGGTAGGATCATGCTTGCTCTAAGCTCTAGATGATAGGAAGAGATACCCTTGCAATGGGGGTCCATAGGGCCTTTTATAGGGCTTCTGCCAAATCATTTAGCACGAATTCTGTGCTCGTCCCTAGCCATCACAGGCACAGAGCACTAGCCTACCCACAGCCATGCTCTCAGGCAAACACTGCTGCAGACACAGCTAGTGCAATACTATCCTAGCAAGGTGTTGTCACTGCCATCCGATCCTTGATGAAGGGCCTAGATCACGCCTCACCATGCCTTTTGGATCACACCTCTCCAGTGCATACAATCACACATAAGGAGGAGTGTTGGATCATGCGAGGATGAATCTCACACTCTGGGAGTGCCACATAGCTGTTATGTCGACCATTTGTTTTCTATCGAGCAATCCCATTTTGCTAATGCATGATTAAGCAGATTAAATCCACTTTCCATGAGTTGAATGCACACTAACTGTTCAAGGTTTGAGGCACTGACCACTATTCTACACCCTCAAGAGTGTCACATTTACGGGTTAACGCCCACGCATTCTCAGCCATTGATGGTGATCATGCAGCTGATGATGAAGAGTGACGTGGTGCAATCTCAACCCTCTGATAGTGATCCAACGGTGTCTATTGCACATGCACATGGTGAAAATAGGAGGAGGGTGCATGATGGAGGGCGGAGTAGGCGGCAAGTGGCATAACGAGGGGTGTTGATCATTAAATCAATGGTCAGAACTTCTCAGACTTGTTATAGGAGCTATGGAGGTCGGATTGAGGTGATTTTGTGTCCATTAGACTCTGTTTGTCAATCCGGATCCATCCATATGATTTGATTGCTCATCTAAGACCTATTTCAATATGCACTTGTACACATGGTCATTAAACATTAATTATAAGCAATCTATATGAAGAAATTGCACAATATGCATGTATTGCTCCCAGACCCTCTATAGCATGATATTTATGTGCATGTGCCCTCAAAATTGAATCTAATTGATGTAATTATCACTCTTATATGTAGAGTCATCAGCTAGTCACAAAGGAAGAGAGTGCGTGGATAGTGAAGTGAATTAGGTGGGTATGATGCTTGGTCACAGGCTAAGTATAAAGTGAACCGGTGTCCAAGCCAAGAAAATGAAGTGCGAATAAGGTAAGAAAATAGAGAAGCTACTAGTTCTAATGGCGGTGGCAAAGGAAACCAAAATAAGGGAAATCAACTAAAAAGAGAACCACCATATCTACCTACTTGCAAGATGATAAACGTCAGTTTATCATCATTCTTATACCCCAAAACTAACCTAGCTCTTAGGGTTTTAACTCTGCAAATAAGTTTTTGGGCTGCATTTAGTCATTTACCTAGGATAGGCATGCATTGCATTTTAATGCATTTTTGATGCATTTAACTGAGTGTCCGGATTAGGCAGAATGTCACATCCCACACATCTTCGCACTCAGGAAGGCAGAAGATGAAGAAGCTCCTATCATTTGGATCCCAACTAGATCCAGCTCATTTCAGTTGAATCCTTGCTAGATCCAGCTCATTTCAGCTAGATCCCAGCTCCTTCTAGCTAGATCAACTCACCCTTAGCTCCATTCAGCTCATCTCAACTGAATGGTAGCTCTAGCTAGTTCACCTTAGCTCCATTTAGCTCACCTCAATTGCATGGCAACTCAAACTAGCTAAAGACAGTTGATCCTAGCTCCATTCGAGCTCTTCCAACTCAGAAGAGTTCACTGGAACTTCAACTTGACTAGGAGTAGCTACTACTATCAACTAGCTTGACCTGGTCAGCTGAAGATGACCTTAACCAGCTCAAGCCAGCTCAAGTCCAGCTCCCGGGGACTCCACTTAGCTGAAATTAGTTGAGCTAAGCTACCTTAGCTACTCCAACTAGCTAGGTCATCCCTAGGAACATCAGACCAGCTCACCTCAGCTCACATCAGCAGAAGTCAGCTCATCTTAGCTTGGCTTAGCAGTTAACAAAGAACTAGCAAGATAAGCCGGCTAAGGTAGCTCCTTGTAGCTCTCTTCAGCAGCCACCAGCTCCAGTGCAGCTCAAGATGACTACCTCCAGCTCTTCTCCCTCAAAACCCTAGCTTCGAATGCCTCCAAACCTAGTCCCTACTAGCTAAGCCAGCTAAGCTAGCTTTGCCTAGCTAGTTCACCTCCATGGCACCAAAACCTACTACCCTACTACCTAAGATCCACCAAAAAGACCACCTACTCCTACTTTATTTTGGTGCCAACTATCCCTTCCATCATCACCCTGCATCCACCATCAAAACCCATCTCCACCCTCCATCTTTTCCATCCAAAATCAATACCTTCTAGAAGGTATTTTTGGAGGGAAAACTGATGAGACACTCATCATGATCTCTAATTACCCCTAATTAACTAGTCTTCCTAGTTAATTGGCTAAGCTTATGAATATATAAGGGCTAATTATAGAATATGGGATATTTAGTAAAGGACCTTAAAATAAGTTAAAAATGATATTTTATCATTGAATTAACATTATTAATATTTTAGTTAATAATTGGACTCGAAATCCTATTAATCATTCTCTTAATTAATAAGTTAAGTAACTTAAATATAATGTATACCTAAGTATGTAATAACTTAAGTAATTTTACTTAATCTAATAAATTAATATAAAAAGGTAAAAAATGTAAATTCAAGGTGTAAACATAATATTTGCCTTATTTACTAACATATATAAAAAGTTGAAAAAGATCTAAGTCAAAATAAACCTTCAAAACCTGGGTTTACATTTTAGTCCTTACTTTTCATTACAGTCGGGTCCTTATTTCTCACACAGGTCCTTAAATTTTATTACTTTTATGTCCCTCTTCTTCTTCTACTCCAGCCGAATGAACGGCTGGCGGCAGAGAGTCACCCCACTGCACGATCATTTTAATGGCGCCGTTGCCGGGGAGGTAATATTTTGATTCACTAAAATTTAAAAGGATTCATTGTTTAATTAGGAGGTATTTTGTAAATATTTTTGTTGTTTTTACTAACTTTTGTTCTAATCTATTGTATTTTGTTTTTGTTTTTGTTTTTATTTTCTATCTTCTTTTCAGGTTTACCTCTGCGGGTAATCTCAGGAGAAGGTGGGAATCAGTGTTACTGTTTTTGTTTTTGTAAGTATTTCTTAATCTTTTGTTTGTTGCATTTAAATAATAAAAAAATACAAAAATACATCTTTTCTAACTAGCAGCAGCATAAACATAGGCATACACTCTTAGGAGTGCATATTTCCTGCTAGTATTTTTGCGATCTGACTCGTGAATTTTTAAACTGTCTTTCTCGCATCAGCGGGAAAACACGAGAAAACTTGTGTAGATCCCTATCCTCTGAGAATTAAAAAAGACCACATATTTTGTTTGAAAAGATATAAAAAGCAACCATTGTAGTAAATTGATATATTTTAAAAAAAAAACTAACTAAAAAGAGGAAGTAAAATTGGTGACTTAAATCTGTTTGCAGAATGCATGCGGGTTTTATATCGATATCGTCTGTTGCATGCTATTGTGCACACAGCGCGATCACTAGAGTCACACAAGTCTATTTTTCTATCTCTCCTCTTTGCACCTCTTAGGGCTTTGGCCGAAGATCAACAAGTCTATCTCACTACTAGAGCCCCGTGGAGCCAGTAGTGAGCAGTCTCGATCCTAGACCTTAGACCTTTGAGCTTTAAGGTACGCACCTATGTAGTCATGAATTAGGATGCGTATTTTGATACTATTACTCTACTTGTTTGCATCAAATTATTTTGCGTATCTTAGGAATTTCTTCTTTCCTTTGAAAGAAGAGCAAAACCCGCGTCTTTTGCACTGTTTTACAGGTTTTTTGTGCCGTTGTTTTCTTATCGGTGGTGTGCATGTGCCTTTGCACATTATTTTTCATTTATGGACGGGAGGCGATCCTTGCATCCACCTCTTGCACCACCGTTGACAGGTGATCCTAGGTCGGTTGCAGATAAGCAACCAATGGTTTTCCCGTCTGATCCATCTACTTCTATGGATTCAATGTAGAATCTTAATCTTGAGATCCCTTCTTCTGGACAGGGGGAGATGCCACCTTTTGATGTTCAAGAGGCGCTCCTGAACTAGAACCTTAGGATGCTAGAGAAAATAAAACAAATCAATTTATTAACAGCAACCTTAAATAATCTACAGACTCTTCAAACCCATTCTTCACCTCGACCTGAGGCGGATTTTGAAAATCCTGATTTACCGATCAATCATCCAAGGCCTCTACTTAGAGATTATTATAACCCATCTAATGCACAAGTAGAGCCTAATGTTAGGATACCTATTGGGGAAAATGATCCAGAATTAAAGCCAAACATTATAGGTTTAATCCCCCACTTTCACGGATTTGCATCCGAAGATCCATTTCAACATATAGAAGATCTTAAAAATTTATCCCAAACTCTTGGTCCTCGAAATCAAAATAGGGAAATCCTACTAATGAAAATGTTCTCTTTTAGCCTTAAAGATAAAGCAGCTTATTGGTATAGAACTATAGCAAGACCAATCTCAAGTTGGGCTGAACTTGAATCCGCATTTTTGAAGAAATTCTTTCCAATTGATCGAACCGATGCTTTAAGGCGAGCTATTACTACTTTCAATCAAAATCAAGGAGAACCAATTCATGAAGCATGGGAACGTTTTCATGAATTGCAAAGGAAATGCCCACATCATGACATCCCTCATTGGCAACTCATGCATATCTTTTATTATGGTTTATAAGAGGGCATTCGCAATCTAGTCGATGCCTCTTGTGGAGGGAATTTTCTAAATCGTGACACAGAATCCACTTTAGAATTATTTGAAGGGATGGCAGAAAACTCGATCAATAATGCATCAATGTCATAATTTTTGCGGAGAGCGAATACGAATCATCAAAATCCACATAAGGGCATTCATGAGATCAGTAATCCGTCCAGTTCAAAGGATTTAAAGATTATTGCAGAAAAACTGCACAAAGTCGATATCGTAGCAAAGCATCTCGACGAGGTTAGAAACACAATGAAGACTCTTACGCCTCTACTTGCTACGAATCCCGCGTATTTACCTGTTTCGCAAATTCCCGTGGGGAGGGAATTTGTGAATAATCTGGATTCTAGAGATCCATCTCCCTTGGGTTTTCTATCTACTCCTTCACCAACCCAAGGAGGGACCTTTGTCCCACAATCTTACCCAACCTTTTCCCCACCTTTTTCTGTTGCAAAAAACATGCCATATCCTCTTGATTTAAATGCCATACAGGGATACACACCAAGATCAAACCCATATTCAAATTCCTATAATCTTGGATGGCGTAATCACCCTATTTTTCTTGGTCTGACCATACACAAAGATCATCATATTCGACTCTGACCAGACAAAACCGGCCTACATTGTCGTTTTAGCAACACAATGCAAGGCCATTTTACGCGGGTTCGCAAAACCCTGTAGGGCCAAATAGGGATTCACAGTTAGACCAGAATTTAAGAGCTGTGACTGAGAGCCAGCGACAAAATGCTGAAGCTCTTGCTGAAGTCCAACGACAATGTTCGGCAGAATTAGCTGATCTTAGGGGTCAAATCACATAATTAGCTAAGTCTCGTCAGCTAAGGACCCTTCCATCCCGGCCAATTCCAAACCCTAGGAATATCCAAAAAGGACAACACCCAGGAGTTCAAAATCTGAATCATGGACATGTCCATCTTAATCAATTGCCCCTGAATCCAAATCAAAATCAAAATCTGAATCCACCTATTTTTAATCTTGATTTTGAATATGTAAATCAATAGCAATCAGTTGCGAATCAACCATTAATTAATGATCTATCTTTCCAAAATTCACAAGCATCTTCTTCAGCTGCTTCTTCTTCTCATGCGGGTATTAACTCTATTACAACTCGCTGTGGAACTTCCACTAGGGATCCAATTTTTCCAAGGAACCTATCCCAAGACCCTAGTACATCTAGTTTAACCACTGTTTCTACATCTGGAAGAGGTGCAGAACCCGATCCCGCAATTCCCGCTAATTTGCAAGATCAGGATAACACCTCAGTTGAACAAGAAACCCACGTCCCATTCCCAGAAGCTTTGAAGAAGACTAGGAAACAAAAACAACCTGTTACATTAGATGAAGATTTGATTAAGATTTTTGAATAGGTACATATTAATATCCCACTCTTAGATGCTATCAAGCACATTTCGACTTACGCAAGATTTCTTAAGGAATTGTGTACTCCTAAGTGTAAGTCCAAGAAAGGAAGCACTATTGTACTTTTAGAGCATGTGAGCTCTATTATTTCAAGTATGCTTCCTTTAAAAAAGAAAGACCCAGGATCTCCATTTATTTCATATATAATTGGGGGTCAGTGTTTTAATAGAGCCCTCCTAGATTTAGGAGCTTCTATTAACCTCATTCCTTTCTCTTTGGTAGAACATTTTCAAATAGAAAATCTTAAGTCTACCAATGTGACTTTACAATTAGTTGATAGATCTATTAAGTCACCAAAAGGAATGTTGGAGGATGTTATTGTAAGAGTTTGGGATTTTTAGTTTCCTGTAGATTTTATTGTTCTTGATATGGAAGTACCCGAACATATTAAAGACACCCCAATTATCTTAGGGCGACCCTTTTTGTCTACTGCAAAAGCCAACATTGATTGTGAATCGGGAAAGATTGAATTGAAATTTGGGGAGAAGACAATTAAGTTAGATATATTTAGAGCTTCTAGTGGATTTGATTGTGAATGGATTGAGGAAATAAAATCAATAGAAGTTTTTGAGGATCACAATAGTTCTTTAGATTTAGAAGACACATCTTTTGATATCTTATACCCTCAAAGCAATGAAACGTTATTGGAATCTCTACTCAATCCCGAATTTGACTCTGAATCTGAATCACTTTTCACAATTGAGAATCCCACCCCAAATCCTGCTGTTGATTCAACTCCTATGTTTGAATTGAAACCATTGCCTGATAATCTTAAATATGTATATCTCGAATCTGATCAAACATATCCTGTAAAAATCAATTCTCATCTCTCTGAATCACAAGAATCCAAATTGATCAAAGTACTTTGAGATCACAAGAAGGCAATTGGGTGGACTTTACATGATCTCACCGAGATTAGCCCCCCAATTTTTGTACTCATCGCATCTATATTGAAGATGGGGCACGACCTTCAAGAGAAGCTCAAAGACGCCTAAACCCTAATCTAAAGGAGGTCATTAAGAAAGAGATAATCAAATGGCTTGATGCTAATATTATTTATCCTATATCTGATAGCCCTTGGGTGAGTCCAATTCAAGTGGTACCCAAAAAGGTAGGACTCACCATAATCAAAACTGAATCTGGAGAAATCATTCCCACACAAATTGCGAATTCGTGGCGGGTTTGTATAGATTATCGAAAACTGAATTCTGTTACAAAGAAGGACCATTTTCCTTTGCCATTCATTGATCAGATCCTTGAGAGATTAGCTAGTAATAGGTTATTCTGCTTTTTAGATGGTTACTCTGGATATAATTAAGTTGCAATTTATCCCGAAGATCAAGAGAAAACGACTTTCACCTGCCCCTTTGGAACCTTTGCTTTCCGAAGAATGCCATTTGGGCTTTGCAATGCACCCGCGACTTTTCAGCGTTGCATGTTAGCCATTTTTACCGAAATGGTGGGTGAATATATGGAGGTTTTTATGGATGATTTTTCATTCTTCGAGGAGACATTTTATATTTGCTTGGATAATTTGTCGAAGGTTCTAAAAAGATGTATTGAGGTTAACCTTGTCCTTAGTTGGGAGAAGAGCCATTTTATGATTCCTGAGGGCATAGTACTTGGTCATCTCGTATCTGAGTGGGGTATCCAAGTAGATCGAGCTAAGATCAATCAAATTGCAAATCTTCCAATTCCTAACTCGATTAAAAGCATTAGATCATTTCTCAGGCATGTGGGATTTTATAGGAGATTCATCTTTGATTTTTCAAAAATTGCCTGACCACTCACAAACCTCCTCACAAAGGATGCGATTTTTGAAATGGATGAGTGTATTTTAGCATTTAAAACTTTGAGAGACAGAGTTACACAGGCTCCAATTTTGCAACCACCTAATTGGGATTTACCATTTGAAATCATGTGTGATGCATCAGATTATGCAATAGGAGCTGTTTTAGGACAGAAAATTAAGAATCTGGTGGTAATTTACTATGCTGGTAAACATTGAATGAGACATAAAGGAATTACACAGTTATAGAGAAAGAGTTACTAGCAATAGTATTTGGATTAGAAAAATTTAGATCTTATATACTCGGATCTCAAATCATAGTGTACTCTGATCACTCAGCTATTCAACACCTTCTATCTAAGAAGGGCACGAAACCTAGGTTAATCAGATGGATCTTGCTTTTGCAAGAATTTGACCTAGAAATTCGTGATAAGGTGGGTAGGCAAAATGTTGTTGCAGATCATCTTTCCTGTCTTCCTTCTGATACAATCGAATCATCTCCACCAATCACAGAACACTTCCTTGATGAACATCTTTTGACTATATCCATAAATCTTCCTTAGTATGCAGATATTGTTAATTATTTGGTTACACATCAATTCCTGCCAGATTGGGATGGGAATCGCAAATCACAACTCAAAGCAAAAGCCAAATACTATTTTTGGGAAGATCCATATCTTTTTAGACTCTATAATGATCAAATCATCAGGCGTTGTGTCACCTCTTCTAAGATTGATTCTATCCTATCATTTTGTCATGACCAGGCCTATGGTGGTCACTTTTCTGGTAGAAAGACCGCTGCAAAAGTTTTGCAATGCGGGTTTTATTGGCCCAAGTTATTTGCTGATTCTCAGACTTATTGAAAGGCATGTAGTTGCTGCCAAACACTTGGTGGCAAGTCTCGGAAAGACATGATGCCTTTGAACCCGATTCTAGTCTGTGAAATCTTTGGCATTTGGGGCATAGATTTTATGGATCTGTTTCCATCCACTTTTGGCTTCCATTATATTTTACTTGTTGTTGACTATGTTTCTCGTTGGATTGAAGCCATACACACATGCACAAACGACCATCGAGTTGTCATTCCTTTTATACAGAGTCACATTTTCGCTCGTTTTGGGGTACCTCGTGCTATTATTTCTGCCGGCGGTTCCCGTTTTATTAACACCTAGTGTAAACATTTACTTAGAAAATATGGGGTTATACATCATATTTCTACACCTTATCATCCCCAGACTAATGGGCAAACTGAGGTCTCTAATCGGGAGATCAAAAAGATCCTTCAAATGACAATCCGACCCGATAGGAAGGATTGGTCTTCCCGTTTAGATGAGGCTTTGTGGGCTTATAGGACTGCCCACAAAACACCAATAGGCATGTCACCATACAGACTTGTTTACGAGAAACCCTACCATCTTCCCGTAGAAATTGAACACAAGGCCTATTGGGCAATTAAAGCCTGTAATTTAGACCTCTTGAAGGCTGGTGAAAATCGTAGGTTGCAGCTTAGTGAACTCGAGGAATTACGTCATGATTCCTATGAAAGTTCAAAGCTGTATAAGGAGAAACTTAAAGCCTTCCATGACAAATTCATTTCTCGCAAATCCTTTGCACCTGGTAAGAAGGTGTTATTATTTGATGCCCGTTTGAAGCTCTTCCCTGGTAAACTTAGGTCTAAATAGCAAGGGCCATTTATTGTAGTTAGAGTCTTCGACAACGGAGCTGTCAAAATCACTGAACCCAATAAGGATCAACCCTTCAAAGTCAATGGTCAACGTCTTAAACCTTTCTTGGAATCACATCCTTTGGGTCTTGTTGGAGAATGTTACCGGCTCCACTAGGGTTTTTCTATCCATCCACCACACTTATACATAGCTGTTTCCTGTTTTTATCCTTTTAGATTTTCTTATACACTTACTTTTAAAAATTTCACTCCAGATCATATTGATTACCTTCATTTAGTCCGACTGACCACTCTGACCTTTGGTCAAACTTGAAATCGTCCGCACTAAGATTTCTAATCTCCTCTTTTCAACTCCTTCTATCACCTTATACTAAATGAAGTATAATATTTTTCACTTTTCTTATAATGAGGACATTGTAAAATTTTGGCTTAGGGGGGTGTTGAAGTGAAATTTTCACTTTAAGTGTTAGTTTAAAAAAAAAACATATAAAAATTAAATATCCACGAAATTTAAAAAAATAGAAATTCAACAAATGCTAAAAATTTTAAAAAATTCAAAATTTTAATAAAAAATTAAAAAAAAATTTGAAAAAAATCATAAAATTTGAAAAATCTTATATACATAAACATAAAAATATATAAATACAAAAATTTGAAAAAAAAATTCATAAAAATAATAAGAGGGGAATATTCATTTTTAATAAAAAAGAAGAGAAGAAGAACGTATATATATATATATATTATAATTAAGAGCTTAATTTTCTTTTAGGTCAGAAGTTTAAAATGTATATATATATATATATATTTAAGAGCATTAAATTCTTAATTAGATTTTACTTTAAGCATTTTGTAAAAATACACTTTTGTGTTTAAATTTTTAAAACAAGATTTTATTTGAATTTAGGAATCTTTTAAATCTTTTAAAGATTTATTTTTCTATTCTTACTTGAATTAAGAAACTAAGTGTGTTAAGATTTAAACTTAAGTTTTGGAATTGAATTATAACTTTTTAATCAATTAGATTAAGTAATCCTTTTGCTTTTTGAAAATTTGATTTTATCATAAAGTTAAGCCAGATATTAAGAGTTAATTAAATAGAGAGTTGGTAGAATTTTAGTTTACAAAACTTACAAGCTAGAGATAAATAACTAAACTTGGTAAATTTTGTCTTGATGGATCCTATAGGAGGAAACTAAGAATTTGAAGAACCTAAAGTAAAGGGCTTTGTTGTCCAAGCTCTGGTTTGAGAGCTAAGTAACCTAAACATCTAAAATTCACTCACATAGAATTGTCTTGTTGACATCTGAGACCGCGAAAAGATAGAGGTTAAGAGATCAATTCTGAATCCTCTTTAGTCCAAGGATTTCCGTGGGGTGATTCTTGAAAGGGTGAAGGATGTGCCACTCACCTAGAAAAAGGATTTGGAGAATAATGTTAGCAAGAAAAATGAGAAGGGGGGAAAAGAAAAGAAAAAGAAAAAGAAGAAAAATAAATAAAACATCCTGCAGTTAAGTGCCTTGTTAAAAATGGGTACTTATGCAATTTTTCCATAATAAATAAAAGCATCTCAATACAAATGGATGCTACCCTTCCTTCCATCAAATAAAAAGAACACCTCACTACAAATGGGTGTTCTAACCTATAGAAAAAGTGAATAAAAAATATGGAGAAAAAAAATTAGGAATAGAGACCCAGTGATCCACCAGGGAGATATATACAAAAAGTATTGACCTCGAGATAGAAAACTGGTGAGGAGAAAGCAACCAAACCTGAGTAAGGCCAAGCCAAAGGCCTGAATTGGAAAAATTGGGATTGGAAAGTGATGTCTTAAGATCTGGATTTTTGCAACTTTGGATGTCTTTAGGACAGTTCTCTTCACTAAGCACAGATGTTTTAAAATCATAACTACTGAACCTTGGTATTGGGCAGTGAAGCCTAAGAAATTGGGTTTTGAAGATTTTAAGTTGAGACCTAAAGGAGAAGAATTGACAGAATCCTAGGTCTAAAAGTTAATCTTTAGTGTTGTAGGTTAGTAAATTACAGTTTTACTACTCTAAGTTTGATTAATAATGAGTATCTGGTTAATTTGCTTAAACTTATATTGGTAACAGTCAAATATCATAAATAAAGGATTAACTTAAATCTATTTGAGTTTTTGAGTTAAAATTTAATTCTCAATCCTTAAGTTTTGTTTTTCTTAAAACACTTTGCATTCTAATATGAGTTAAGAATAGTTACAAAGATTAAGAGATTTTTGAAGAATTCTAATTCAGAATAAAATTCTTGTTTTCAAATTGTTTTAAGTGTGTTTTGAAAATGTTATAAGTATAAGTCTAATTAAGAAAATTTTCACACATGCTCTATACATTAACCATTTATATTTAACCTTAAAAATTTCTGACTTAAGCTTTCCTCTACATAGTTACTATTTATAATAATTTAAACCCAAGTGCTTTAAATCATCATAGTCTTAGTTAATTTTGCTAGGTACTAGCAAAACTACGGCTTGGGGGTATGATGAGACACTCATTATGATCTCTAATTACCCCTAATTAACTAGTCTTCCTGGTTAATTAGCTAAGGTTATGAATATATAAGGGTTAATATAGAATAAGAGATATTTAGTAAAGGACCTTAAAATAAGTTTAAAATGACATTTTATCATTCAATTAACATTATTAATATTTTAGTTAATAATTGGACTCGAAATCCTATTAATCATTCTCTTAATTAATAAGTTAAGTAACTTAAATATAATGTATACCTAAGTATGTAATAACTTAAGTAATGTTACTTAATCTAATAAATTAATCTAAAAAGGTAAAAAATGTAAATTCAAGGTGTAAACATAATATTTACCTTATTTACTAACATATATAAAAAGTTGAAAAAATCTAAGTTAAAATAAACCTTCAAAACCTGGGTTTACACTTTAGTCCTTACTTTTCATTACAGTTGGGTCCTTATTTCTCACACAGGTCCTTAAGTTTTATTACTTTTATGTCCCTCTTCGTCTTCTTCTCCAGCCGAATGAACGGCTGGCGGCAGAGAGTCACTCGCCCTCCCTGGGCACACATTCCTCTCACGCACCCAAGGGCACACACCCGCAGGCATAAGCCCTCACACACACACATGCTCAAATCATATCGAATCGGTAACCGGTGCACCGAGTGCTGACGACTGCAGAGGCCATGCAACAAATTACTTTATCCCCAGGCACGCGCTCGTGAAAAAGCGATGTGGGACTATCCTACCCCTTCCAGACCCAAATTCAAATGATCATAACTTTCTACCCAGAGCTCCAAATCGAGTGATTTCAAGTTTGTTAGAAAGCTCTAAGGATAATCTACACAATTGCAAGGTCAATTTAATGTTTTAATGATGTTTTCCTATTTAATTTGAAATATGAAATCAGGGGTTCCTACAGGTTAATTTTAGCCTGGAAAGTGGAATTAAATCAATAGAGTCCTCAGATGGACTTCTCTCTTTTATTTTAAGGTCTCTACATGTTATATAAGTGATTCCGCATCTGTTAGAGTAGGTTTTAAGTTCTTAAGACCTTCAGGACCTGCAGAGAAGCTCTTCACTTTTCTGAAAGCTTCAGAGTTCATATTTCAGCCATCAAATATGTGCAACAGACACTTAAAAGTGTTTCTAATTGATTTAGATTAATTCTAAGGGTTATAACAGATCAATCTAGGCAGGTTTTAACTTCAAATTTCACCAAAATGCTTCTCCTATTGGTTTGGGTTCGAAAGTAACCCAAATTGACAGGAACTAAATTCTCAAATATTTATTCACCTGAGCTCACTTTAATCAATTTCAGATCATCAAACAACTTCCCAGAAATAATTTTCACTCCTCAATACCTCAATTCAAGCTCAGACCTCCATTAACAGACTCATGTTTGACTGTGGAAGCATAAAAATTGACTTTCTGTTCAGAACTTCTCCACAGGAAATTAAAGCCCTAATTAAAGTCTCCTCAACATCTAGAACTTATTCAAATCTTCAGATTTGTGCTCTAACCTTAATTCCTAAGGTTTAAGGCTCATTGCCTGAACTTGAAAATATGTTTGTTCAACAGAATCAATGGAAGGTTGTTATAGTGTTTTAGGTTTAAATAGCTTCAGTGCACTTCTGAGTTCATTAAATGTTACTTATATCTTTTTATAAGACTTCTCCAACTCCGTCGGAGTTGGGGAAGATGAAGTCAAATCTACAGCTCTAGTGGCTAAATCGTCAAACAAATATCCTCAAAACAATCAGTGATCCTTATTATACTATTCTAGAGATTCTCAACACGCTTTAGAGGCTGAAACACAATTTTGGCTCGCCGGAGCTCCGGTGAGTCCAGAAAATAGCAAAAAATGTACAGATTGTTAAAACTAACCATTTTTTATTTAGAAAAGATCCTGAGGTTGCAAGGAACCTCAGTATCACATTTAATTCCTCATTCATTAAAATGTAAAATTTGACAGTAAGTTTGTTTTCTTAAAGATCTGGGTGGTTAAAGCTCAGGACTTGTTTAACCACTCAATTGAGAGGTTAAAACAAATCAACAGATGTTTGCAGTTATAATTATATAGTTAATTAATAGTTTGAACTATTCCTGAGCCGCCATTGACAACGAGCTCAGGAGCTTAATTATATTTGGGCGTTTAATTTATATGTGGTATTAATATGTATTATAGTGTCGATTAGGGTTCATAAGTGGTGATAGATGATGAAGAACCCAATGGAGGTGAAATTATCTTGATTATTGTCACCATAGACAGTGTTAGTAATCGGTGAAGGTGATATGTGAATTAGGCAATTAGGTGATTCAATTAACAATTAAGTGATTTAGAAGTGATCATGGAAGATACAGAAAGGTGAACAATGAGTTAAAAAGATGAAATTAAAGCTCTGGCGAGCTCAAGGAACTCGCAAGAGTCGGAGGAGATGAAAATAAAATATGAAATTACTCTAATCTAACTAAACTAACTAACTAAGCTAGCCTACTCCTACTCCTACTCCTAATCTACTGTTACCTAGACGAAGGGGTCAATAGGGTTCCATCGAAGGTTCATAGCGGACGACGAAATCAGAGGGTGGAAGAAAGATCTCCGATGGGCGGATTTGAGGTGGAGTGGAGGATTCCTTGAGTCGGCACCTGTGTCAGAGATGCGGAAGACCACGGCGGATCTCCTCGGCTGCTTAAGGTGGACGGAGGAAGTCAAAAAATGGAATGGAAAGTTCGTCGGAGTTTTGGACGAATAGCCTATTCGGTCAGCTGCAGTGTTAGAAGAGGGAAGGGAGCCAACTTGAATAAAATCAGAGGTGTGCCCTGGGAGGGCGAGAGTGGCCTGGGAGGTCGGGTTGAGCCGAAATGGCTCAAGACTGTGGACCGATAAGAAATAAATCGAAAATGAACCTAATCAAGATTAGGCGAGGATCAAGTAGGGTCTGGTCCCACCCTAGTCTCAGGGTGTTGTGTATCCTCGAAAGGACCTCACCGCAAATAAAAATAAATTTTTGTTAAAAAAGTAAAAAAAACTCTGTTCAGCTGAAGGTTGAAGGACTTAAGGAGAAGAGAAGCCGCTGAAGGATGTTAAGTTAAAATGTTAAGTGCTGAAGCTGAAAGCTAAAGAAGGAGCATAGGCACTAAGGAGTGTTAAGGGAAAGAGACTAGGGAACAAAGAAAAAAAACTAAGGGAAGAAGAGAAGGCAGGAGAAGACAGGAACAAGAGAAGAAAGGTAAGAAAAGAGTTCGAGAGATAGAGAAGAAAATAAAAGAAAGAAAGAAGAAGATAAGAGGCTGAAGAAAAAAAATGGCATTAATACTTTGGAAAATAAATGAATTTTTCTTGCATCATTATCTTTTTGTTCTTAATTCTAAAAAGGCATGTTTTAATAGAATAACTTTTAATTGCATTAATTTCTTTGGAATGAAATAAAATTGGAAACCTGGCATGTTTACTTGTTAATAAAGTTGATCATTTTGAGTAAATATGTTTTGCATATGGAATTTTATATATTCTTTATAGTTTAAATATTTTGACAAAATTCATGTTTTAAAAATCAACATAGTCATACCTCCTAAACTTATAGAGAAATAAAAGAGAATTGGTGAATTTGCAGAAAATTATTATACCTCCTAGTGAACGACCTAGACTCAACCAGTAAAAATTTCTAAAATGTTAGGTTAATTCGACCCTATATTACACAACTGACACAACTTCGACTTAACCTAAGTGATTTCTTCCACTCTTAATTAAGTGAAATTAACTTAATTACTGAGTTGAGTGAATCGCACGACCAAAAACCAAGGCACCTCCTCATTTCTCTCTCATTTTTCCCTCCAAAAATATCCAAACACCCCTTCATTTCCCTCCAGAAAACACCGTAACCACCCCCCTTCCCATCTTATAAATACCTTACCCTACCACCACATAATTCCCATCTCTTCTCCATTAGTTAGGTTCACCATTCTTCCACCCCATCTCCATGCCAAGGAAGAAGGAGGGAAGAAGATCAATGGGGCAATCTACCCGCCCCCTTGGTGTCTTCTTCCTCTCTTTTCTTATCCCTTAGCCACTCCAAGGAGGAGATCATCTTCAACATCAAGGGGACAGCCAGGTAGGAGGAGGAGCAAGGTGGTTGATGCCCACCTTGGAGGATAGCTTGGAGGAGGACTACATCAAGGAAGAAGGAAGACCTATTTCAAGTGCGGGGTAACTGCACTTACAGCAAGGGCCATCCCAACTTCAACTAGAGGATCCCCCTCTCTTTTTCTTTATCTTCCACTCTACTTTTTGTATTAGCTAGTAGTTTAATGTTCTTGTAGAAGCATTCCTCTACCTGATTTGACTTTACTAGTAATACAGTAGTTGTTCGCCTTCCAATTTTCATGTTGGAGTTAGTGTGTTTTTCCATGTTGTTTTTGTTGTTGTAGTGCACACACTCTCCTCTTCTAATTACCCTAGGTGCACCTGCCTAGGGTGAGCTTAGAAGAGAGGACTCCATTCTTGTCACCTAGGGTTAGTTGTAGTATAATTAAGTCTCCGCATTCCATTGCCTCAAACCTACTTATTTCTGAAAAATATAAAAATAACAAAATCAAAAATCACAAAAAGAAAGTGCAGATTTGAGAGGCGAGAGAGAAAACCATTCATGTGATTAACAAATTGGCCTCCTTGGATGACCCTAGATACTCTACTATCTAGGTATTATAAATTTAAGAGTTGATTGCGGATTAACGCATCTTAATGACACTATTACTTATAATTAACAAACCATTTATTTTTCGCATCACGAGGTAGCTAGATGGTGGTGGAGCCTCACCGTGGTGGTTGTGACCATGGGAAGCTTCTCCCAGTTACCAGTGGTAGCTCTCAACTAGTGAGAGGCCGTTGAGGATGGGTGAGGAAGAGAGGGAGAGAAGAAAGGCAGTGGTCAACATTGGTGGTCTTTGAGGGTGTGTGCATGCTGTGAGGTGTGTGTGAGTGAGGGTGGTGTCGACCCAAAGAGTGGAGGTGGGGGGTGTGGCTTTATTGGTGAGGGGTGGGATGTTGGTCGCAGGTAGGGTAGGTTCTTCATATTTGTTTTGGGTAATTTGTAGGGTATTCAGTTGGCTTTTTGGGTAATGAATGTAGGTGATAAGTGGATAATAATAGTTGGTGGCACACACATGGAAATTGATGCATGAAGAATCTACCTCTCTCTCTTTCTTCCTCTAAATTATTCATGAATGTAGATATTTACAAAATGCATGATTTGTTAATCGTAGATGTGTAATTCTAAAACGTAACATAAGATCAACAAATTGTTGGCATGAATTGTTGCACAATCATCCCTATCCTTAAAGAGTTATGTCACTCTCTCATAACCATTCCCCAATCTTCATTAACTACACATTTACCTGACTTATAATTAATAACCTCAACTTTGCTCCATAACTCCTCACCTACTACCATCATAACCTCTCCTCTTCAGTCAAAAGAACCATCTCTACCCTTTATCTCATTATTTTCACCATCGACAAACAGCTACCCTATCTCTTTCTCGTTATTCTCCATCTCTACACAAGGAAATCTCCCCTCTTCTTTTTTATTTTCTTTAAAGATCACTTTCATCTATGTTTTACTATTCTTTGTTGTTGTTTGATTGTGTTGCCTTGGTCCTTTTTCTTTCACACATCGAACGTCTCTTTCTATCTTTTTCATTTTTTTACTATTAAACCTTCATCGATTTCTTGTTTTGCTCCCTCTTCGATCTACTTGATGTTTTACTTGATTTCCTTCTCATTTTATCAGTTCGATGCTTGATGAGTGTAACGACCCGGTTCCGAGTCCCTGCGAGACACGAGAACCGGACTGACTCGACTAATCCCAAGACCTAGTCGTCCAACGAGGAAGTAACCAAAAGAGCAGTAAAAATAAACCACATTCAGCATGAATATAACTAACAGTAAGAAAGTACAGCAGTAAGGAAAGAAACTACTACAGTATATACCACCACAACAGTAGAACATTTATCATATAACATGAACTGCAGGTAAAGAAAAGTACAGCGGAAACAAGAACTACTCACTATAACGGAAACAAAGAGGTACAAAAGACAGTGGTAACTCTACTGGACCCTACTCGGCCCAGCGTCCTCTGCAGCCGTTGGCCCTGGCTGCTCAACACCTGGTCCTGAAAAAGGTAACGAGTCTAACACGTCAGCAAAACGCTGAGTAGAGTGGCAACTAACTAAAGACAACAGTAGAGTGTACAGTAGCTATTATGTTCGATTACTTTCTTTATTCACATCTTTCAATTGTCTCACTATTTCAATTATTCCCCAGATCTTTTTCTTGATCTCGAATGTTCCTCGTGGGAACGATCTTGATTGCAGTCTTTTCCAAAAAGTAGAAGTAGCACGTGGTGCTCTCCTGGCCGGGAGAGTCCCCCGTGGTGATCCTACCCTCAGTCAACCACCCCAAGGTCACTGACAGACATAACGGTGACTACGGCACGCGCGATAAACGCACAGGTAGCTAACTCGTACTGGCACGCGGTCAGTCATTTCCGTTAACGGGTGTGCCCAAAGCACAGCACGGAACCAGTCCAGGGCAGAGCCCTCTCAGTAACAGGGGTCCAACCCCTCCACAGTAACCAAACTGGGGCCTTGCCCCTCCACAGTCCGCGCACCCTCGCCTGACTACCCTGGTTTGCCCCAGCGGGCCTAACAAGTCGGTGTGGGAGGCTAGCAGAACCCCGGGGCCCGTGGGGTAGCTAGTACCTCCCTACACTAGTAGCTCTCCTCGGTACTACGTACATGAGGGCCAACAAGTCGGTACAGAGTGGTCAGTCCTAACCCCAGGTCCCTGGGGCAGCTGGCTCCGCTCTACACTAAATGGGGGGACAGTCGCTCTCCTTGGTACTCCGTACTCAAGGGCCAGCTCACTTCCCCAATACTATTCCATTCACTTTCCAGGAGTTCTACTCCTACTTCCCCGTAGGGTTCCATCCTTTTTACTCAAACATCCAGGTTTCACTTTCCAGTTTCACATTCTTACAACCCATGTTCTCAACCACGTTATTTATTCACAACAGGCAACTGTTAATTCAAATTACAGGCAGCTTTATATCTCTTTCCATTTTCCAATACTGCAGTATTATACATTCCACTAGTTTTCCCATCCTAGGATTCATACCATATCCTAGGATCTATCATACAATCTAGTTTTCCAACCCTAGGATTCATGCAACACCTAGGGGCTATCATTCCATCTATTTCTCATTCCTAGGATTCATGCAATGTCCTAGGTTCTATTTATGGTTCCATAATTTAACAGATTTTATTAATAACTTAAAGCCACTCTACCAGGTACAACGGGAGTAATGGGGGCATGATCGGGAATCCCGCGTGCCTCCGCGACTCCCAAGACTGCAACTGAAGGAGGTCTATCACAAGGATCAAACACAAGGAGTGTCTCAAAATAGTGTATAGCTACTATAGACGGGTAGAGGAATTAATTCTGAAAAGAACGCAAATCGAATTGCGGAAAACGGAACCCGAACGGGCCCTAAACGGGTCGAAAACGACGACACTGTGCAAAATCAGACGTCTGGAACTTCCAGACGTCTTAAAAAGTGGATCAGAGAATTACCTATTCAGCGTGGTTTCCCAGACGTCCAGAAGTCTGCGGGGACGTCTGGCCTAGCTCCCAGACATCCGATGGTCACCCCGGATGTCTGGAGGTCGCTCCCGCCGTCTGGTACAACAGCCAGACGTCTGATTCGCGTTGGATGGCGAATCACCGAGCCTGCGCACACCCATCTCCCTCCCTCAGTACGGTCAGTCGACAGGAAGGAAGAAGAAGACGGAAAACTCACCTTTCAGACGTCTGGAAGGTCTTCCAGACGTCGCCCTCGCCATCTGGATATCAACCCAGACGTCTGATTCTGGAAATTTTTCCAGAACAGGGCACCACCCGGCTTCCGCTCGCGACGCCGCCCGCGTCGCACCTCGTGCGCCTGCTGCAAAGACCCTAGTAGTCCCCCCTCCGCGCCCCCTGCACCCTCCGCCGGCCGGCCCTAGCAGCCCCGGCGAGCTCGCCCTCACGGCAGAGCTCCGCTCTCGCACGCAGCACCTCCTCCGCGCTCACTACGGTCGCCGCTGCAGCCCTCGCGCTCGCGCTCACGCTCACTGGCTGCAGGAGAAGAGGGAGGAGACGATGGAAACGACGGGAGGGAGCGCGTGGCCTTTTAAGGCCTCACGAGGAGGAGAGAGAGGACGCGGCAGGTGTCTGCAGCCGCAGAGAAAGAGGGAATAAGAGAATATCCGGTCTGCGCGCTCAGGCGCGCACACGACCCACGCGTGTCGAAATTAACGGATTTCCAGACGTCTGGAAACGATCCCAGACATCTGGATATTATCCCAGACGTCTGGGCCACCTCCCAGACATCCTAAAAGATGTCTGGGGCACGTGTTCGTTACAATATAACAAACTCAAAGGAAGTTTCGTCCCCGAAACTTGCGCCAACTAGGGTGCGGTAAAAGACGTCCAAATAACCATAACAAACTCAAAGAGGACCGAAGCCGGTCCGAAAAGACGTACCCGCGAAAAGCTCCAGGTACCGCTCCCGCATTGCCACCTCAGGCTCCCAGGTAGCCTCCTCATACCGCTGGCTCCTCCACAAAACCTTTACCAGGGGTACTTGCTTTTGTCTCAAACTGCGGATGGCTCGGTCTAGAATCTGCACTGGCCGCTCGGGGTAGGTCAGGTCGTCGCTTACCTCGACGCTCTCGTGACTCATTACGTGACTGGAATCGGCTACGTACTTCCTGAGGTTGGACACGTGGAATACGTCGTGCACACCAGAAAGCTGTGGGGGAAGGGCAAGTCTGTAAGCAACGGGTCCAACCCGCTCCAGGACCTCAAAGGGCCCCACGAACCTCGACGCGAGCTTCCTTCTCACCCCAAACCGTTGTAAGCCCTTCATGGGCGAAACACGAAGGAAGACGTGGTCCCCAACCTGAAACTGCACCTCTCTGCGTCTCCGATCCGCGTAGCTCTTCTGTCTGCTCCTGACAGTGTGGAGTTGTCTGTGGATCTGCTCAACTACCTCCTGACTCTGTCGGATCAACCTGGGGCCAACCTCCCACTTGGTCCCCACCTCAACCCAACTCAAGGGTGCCGTACACTTCCGTCCGTACAGAGCCTCGTAGGGAGCCATACCGATGCTCGAGTGATAACTGTTGTTGTATGCAAACTCTGCCAGGGCCAGGTGCTCCTCCCAAGAGCCCCTCCAGTCTAGTACACAGGCACGCAAAAGGTCCTCAAGTGTCTGTATCGTGCGCTCAGACTGTCCGTCCGTCTGGGGGTGGTAAGCCGTGCTAAACCTCAACCTCGTCCCCAAGGCCTGCTGAAACTCAGCCCAAAACTGGGACGTAAAGCGGGTATCCCGGTCGGATACGACCTCCCACGGAACTCCGTGTAGTCGTACCACATCACGGATATACCTCTCTGCCAACTGTGCTGGTCCCAAAGTGACTCGGATCGGCAAGAAACGCGCCATCTTCGTCAGTCTATCCACTATTACCCAGACTGCGTCGTGTCCCCGCTGGGTAACAGGTAAGCCCACCACCAAGTCCATGGTGATGCTCTCCCACTTCCACTCTGGCACTGGAAGCGGCTAAAGCGGCCCTGCAGGCCTCTGATGCTCGGCTTTCACCTGCTGGCACACTAAGCACTGTTGCACGAACTCACCCACATCCCGCTTCATCCCTCTCAACCAAAACTCGCGTCTCAAGTCGTGGTACATTTTCGTGTTCCCGGGATGTATGGTCAATCTGGAACCATGTGCCTCAGTCAGGAGCTCTCTCAACAGCTCCTCGTCTCTGGGAATGCACAACCGTCCCCTCAAACGTAGCACCTGGTCTATGAAAGAGAAGTCACCTGGATCTTCTGACAGTACTCTGTCGCGCAAAGACTGCAAGTACGGATCAGCCATCTGTCCTGTGATGATGCGGTCCATCAACCCTGGCCTAGTCTGCCGTGTCACCGTCACTACCCCACAGTACCCTCATAACTCTAGAGGTCGCCAACTGCCCACCTCCTCCAAAAGGCTCCAACTCTGTAACTGTAGACTGGCCAAGTGTGCGGGAGCCTTACGGCTCAAGGCGTTAGCCACCACATTGGCCTTTATCGGGTGGTAGGAGATGCTGCAGTCGTAGTCCTTCAGGAGCTCCAACCAACATCTCTGTCTCATGTTGAGCTCCTTCTGATCAAAAAGGTATCTGAGGCTCTTGTGATCTGTAAAAATCTCGAAGGTCTCACCGTACAAGTAGTGCCTCCAGGTCTTCAGCGCGAAGACAACAGTTGCCAACTCTAGGTCGTGGGTAGGGTAGGTATTCTCATGGGGCTTCAGTTGCCGCGAAGCGTAAGCGACAACGTGACCCCTCTGCATGAGCACACCTCCTAACACCTGCAAGGAAGCGTCCGTGTACACAACGAACCCGCCACTACTGTCTGGAATGGTGAGCACGGGAATCGAGGTCAACCTCTCCTTCAGCTCCAGAAAACACGCCTCATAGGCATCTGTCCAAGCGAAAGGCACGTCCTTCTGGGTCAACTGTGTCATAGGACGCGCAATCTACGAAAATCCTCTGATGAACCGTCTGTAGTAGCCAGCTAGTCCCAGGAAATTGCGGATCTCAGTGACTGAACGTGGTCTCTCCCACCTGAGCACTGCCTCGACCTTGGCTGGGTCCACCGCCAGGCCGTCTCCAGAGATCACATGACCCAAGAAGGTCACCTCACTCAACCAGAACTCGCACTTGCTGTATTTGGCGTATAGCCTGTGTCGCCTCAGAGTGTCCAAAACCATCCGCAAGTGCTGTCCGTGCTGCGTCCGATCTCTAGAATAGATGAGTACATCATCTATGAAAACCACCACGAACTGGTCCAAGTACGGTCTAAACACCCGGTTCATCAGGTCCATGAAAGCAGCGGGGGCATTGGTCAGCCCAAACGGCATGACCAAAAACTCGTAGTGTCCGTACCGGGTGCGGAAAGCTATCTTGGAGACGTCGGTCTCCCTGATCCTCAACTGGTGGTATCCAGACCTCAAGTCTATCTTGGAAAACACCGTGGCACCCTGCAACTGGTCAAACAAATTGTCGATCCTCGGCAGCGGATATCTGTTCTTGATGGTGACCCTGTTCAGCTGTCGGTAGTCCACACAACGACGTAGGGTCCCATCCTTCTTCTTCACAAACAGTACCGGGGCTCCCCATGGAGACGCATTGGGCCTCACGAAACCTTTCTCCAGAAGGTCCTGCAACTGAGACATGAGCTCTCGTAGCTCAAGCGATGCCATCCTATTTGGCGCGGTGGAGATGGGGCTGGTCCCTGGTACTAGTGAGATCTCAAACTCGATCTCACGCTCGGGTGGTAGTCCTGGTAACTCGTCTGGAAACACATCAGGGTACTCTCTGACCACCGGGATGCTCTAGAAGTCTGCCACAGGGCTGGGCTCTGCCACCACACAAGCTAGGAAGCCCTCACACCCGTGGCTCAAAAGTCTCGCCGCCCGAAGTGCCAAAATGCACCTGAAACCTCCGTCCACTGGCTATCCGTGAAACTCGAAAGAAGGCAACTCCGGAATGGAGAAGACAATCTTCCTCTCAAAACAGTCCACCAAGGCGTGGTAAGCGGATAGCCAATCCATCCCCAGAATCACTCCAAAGTCCTCCATCTGGATCATAATCAGGTCAGCTGGCAGGCTATGTCCTCCGACGCTGACCTCGCAATCCGTGTACACCTCCTCAGCTACAAACAGCTGACCACTCGAACCTCTGATTACGAACGGATTCTCTAACAGTGTATAATCCTGGTCCAAACTAACTGTGAACTGGCTGCAACAAACGAGTGCGTAGCGCCGGAATCGAAAAGCGTGTAAACAAGTCTGCCAGAAAATGAAACCATACCTGCTACCACCAATCCCGAAGCTCTGGCGTCCCTGTGTGTTAGGGCGTTGATATGCCTCTCAGCTCTAGGTGCGGACGAAGCAGCCACACTCTGCGTCGGACGGGTAGGTGCTAGCCAGTACCCTCCTCGCGACTGCTGTCCTCATCCTCGTGCCTGGGAACCGCGACCTCCTGCGCGCCCTTCAGTGCTCTGCGCGGGGAGTATCTACTGACCTCCTGCCCTAGATGGGCAGTCCCTCCTGACGTGGCCCGGCTGGCCACACTGGTAGCAGAGGGGAACCCGACTCCCGCCCTCAGTGGGTCCCTGCTGTCGACTAGGTGGGGGTCCGGTGCTGGCGACTGGCCCCTGTCGAGGGCCCCCAAAGGCCACTGATGGCCCTGCACAACGTGACGGCTCTCCTGCGGACACCACGTGTCTCCGTTCTCGCTGGCCCTGTGAGAAGTCTCGCTGAAAGGGCCTCTTCCGCCCGCCGTCGGTGTCTCGCGCGGATGGGTTGGTCTCCTCGTAAGTCATAGCTACCTCTACCACCCTCGAAAACGTAGGCAGCTTCAGGGGTTTGACATACCCCCGGATCGCAGGCCGGAGCCCCTCAGTGAACCTCCAAAGGCGCTCCTCCTCAGTGGCTACCGCTGTCGCTGCAAAACGGGACAGCTCCAAGAAACGCGTGCGGTACGCGCTCACAGTCATTGTCCCTTGGCGGACAGTGTGGAACTCCTGCCTCCTCTGGTACTGCCACGTCTGGGGAAAGTACTGCTCGCAGAAGAGGGTAACGAACTGGTCCCACGTCGGCTCGTCCCTCTCCTATCCCCGGACCGCCCTCCACCATCGGTGTGCCGCACTCTCCAGCTGGTACGTGGCAAAGGCCATGCGGCACTCCACCGGGGGGCGAAGGGTGTCGAAGATCTTCTCCAGCTGCTCAAGCCAGTCCTCTGCCTTGGTCGGGTCCTCATCCCCCTTGAAGGAGGGGGCTTCAGCTTCCGGAACTGTCTGAAAAGCTCGAAGTGGCGCTGTAGGGGAGGTGCTGGTGCACCTCCAGGCGAAGGTGCCTCGTGTACAGAAGTGTCGGAGGAAGGTGGGGGCGGCAACGACCCATCCCCTCCCTCGTGTCCAGCGTCGTGTCCGTCGCGTGGTCCCACAGAGGACTCCCCCTCTGCAGCCCCAGAAGGAGGTGCTCCGGGCGGTGGGTGGAGCTCCTCTCGTACAATATCTCGTATCAGTCTGGCGAGGTCCTGGGCCTGGATGCCTGGGAGTGGTGGCTGGTCCACCGAGACGTCAAAAATGGCACGTCCACCTCACCGACCTCGCCCTCGGCCGCGCCCGCGGCCAGTCTCCCCAGTCCCACGACGAGGCATCTCCTGCAAGGAGATGCGAACCAAAACGGAAACGTCAAAACAGACGGTACCTAACGAAACTTCTAAGAGCTCATGTCAAGAGATATGTTGTGGTGGCTATTCTAGCTATAAACATGTGTATTGGTTATTTTCCAGTCAGTTGATTCACTTCTCGGGACGACCTTGCTCTGATACCATCTTGTAACGACCCGGTTCCGAGTCCCTACGAGACACGAGAACCGGACCGACTCGACTAATCCCAAGACCTAGTCGTCCAACAAGGAAGTAACCAAAATAGTAGTAAAAATAAACCACATTCGACAGTCAAAACCTCTCCTCGATGCTTACTACGATGCATGCTCCATAACTCCTCACCTACTACCATCATAACCTCTCCTCTTCAGTCAAAAGAACCATCTCTACCCTTTATCTCATTATTTTCACCATCGACAAACAGCTACCCTATCTCTTTCTCGTTATTCTCCATCTCTACACAAGGAAATCTCCCCTCTTCTTTTTTATTTTCTTTAAAGATCACTTTCATCTATGTTTTACTATTCTTTGTTGTTGTTTGATTGTGTTGCCTTGGTCCTTTTTCTTTCACACATCGAACGTCTCTTTCTATCTTTTTCATTTTTTTACTATTAAACCTTCATCGATTTCTTGTTTTGCTCCCTCTTCGATCTACTTGATGTTTTACTTGATTTCCTTCTCATTTTATCAGTTCGATGCTTGATGAGTGTAACGACCCGGTTCTGAGTCCCTGCGAGACACGAGAACCGGACCGACTCGACTAATCCCAAGACCTAGTCGTCCAACGAGGAAGTAACCAAAAGAGTAGTAAAAATAAACCACATTCAGCATGAATATAACTAACAGTAAGAAAGTACAGCAGTAAGGAAAGAAACTACTACAATATATACCACCACAACAGTAGAACATTTATCATATAACATGAACTGCAGGTAAAGAAAAGTACAGCGGAAACAAGAACTACTCACTATAACGGAAACAAAGAGGTACAAAAGACAGTGGTAACTCTACTGGACCCTACTCGGCCCAGCGTCCTCTGCAGCCGCTGGCCCTGGTTGCTCAACACCTGGTCCTGAAAAAGGTAACGAGTGTAACACGTCAGCAAAACGCTGAGTAGAGTGGCAACTAACTAAAGACAACAGTACAGTGTACAGTAGCTGTTATGTTCGATTACTTTCTTTATTCACATCTTTCAATTGTCTCACCATTTCATTTATTCCCCAGATCTTTTTCTTGATCTCGAATGTTCCTTGTGGGAACGATCTTGATTACAGTCTTTTCCAAAAAGTAGAAGTAGCACGTGGTGCTCTCCTGGCCGGGAGAGTCCCCCGTGGTGATCCTACCCTCAGTCAACCACCCCAAGGTCACTGACAGACGTAACAGTCACTACGGCACGCACGATAAACGCACAGGTAGCTAACCCGTACTGGCACGCGGTCAATCGTTTCCGTTAACGGGTGTACCCAAAGCACAGCACGGAACCAGTCCAGGGCAGAGCCCTCTCAGTAACAGGGGTCCAACCCCTCCACAGTAACCAAACCGGGGCCTTGCCCCTCCGCAGTCCGCGCACCCTCGCCTGACTACCCTGGTTTGCCCCAGCGGGCCTAACAAGTCGGTGTGGGAGGCTAGCAGAACCCCGGGGCCTGTGGGGTAGCTAGTACCTCCCTACACTAGTAGCTCTCCTCGGTACTACGTACACGAGGGCCAACAAGTCGGTACAGAGTGGCCAGTCCTAACCCCGGGTCCCTGGGGCAGCTGGCTCCGCTCTACACTAAATTGGGGGACAGTCGCTCTCCTTGGTACTCCGTACTCAAGGGCCAGCTCACTTCCCCAATACTATTCCATTCACTTTCCAGGAGTTCTACTCCTACTTCCCCGGAGGGTTCCATCCTTTTTACTCAAACATCCAGGTTTCACTTTCCAGTTTCACATTCTTACAACCCATGTTCTCAACCACGTTATTTATTCACAACAGGCAGCTGTTAATTCAAATTACAGGCAGCTTTATATCTCTTTCCATTTTCCAAGACTGCAGTATTATACATTCCACTAGTTTTCCCATCCTAGGATTCATACCATATCCTAGGATCTATCATACAATCTAGTTTTCCAGCCCTAGGATTCATGCAACACCTAGGAGCTATCATTCCATCTATTTCTCATTCCTAGGATTCATGCAATGTCCTAGGTTCTATTTATGGTTCCATAATTTAACAGATTTTATTAATAACTTAAAGCCACTCTACCAGGTACAACGGGAGTAATGGGGGCGTGATCGGGAATCCCGCGTGCCTCCGCGACTCCCAAGACTGCAACTGAAGGAGGTCCTATCACAAGGATCAAACACAAGGAGTGTCTCAAAATAGTGTATAGCTACTATAGACGGGTAGAGGAATTAATTCTGAAAAGAACGCAACTCGAATCGCGGAAAACGGAACCCGAACGGGCCCTAAACGGGTCGAAAACGACGACACTGTGCAAAATCAGACGTCTGGAACTTCTTCCAGACGTCTTAAAAATTGGATCTGAGAATTACCTGTTCAGCGTGGTTTCCCAGACGTCCAGAAGTCTGCGGGGACACCTGGCCTAGCTCCCAGACGTCCGATGGTCACCCCGGACGTCTGGAGGTCGCTCCCGCCGTCTGGTACAACAGCCAGACGTCTTATTCGCGTTGGTTGGCGAATCACCGAGCCTGTGCACACCCATCTCCCTCCCTTAGTACGGTCAGTCGACAGGAAGGAAGAAGAAGACGGAAAACTCACATTTCAGACGTCTGGAAGGTCTTCCAGACGTCGCCCTCGCCGTCTAGATATCAACCCAGACGTCTGATTCTAGAAATTTTTCCAGAACAGGGCACCACCCGGCTTCCGCTCGCGACGCCACCCGCGTTGCACCTCACGCGCCTGCTGCTCAGATCACAGCAGTCCCCCCTCCGCGTCGCTCCGCGCCCCCTTCGCCCTCCGCCGGCCGACCCTAGCAGCCCCGGCGAGCTCGCCCTCACGGCAGAGCTCCGCTCTCGCACGTAGCACCTCCTCCGCGCTCACTGCGGCCACCGCTGCCACCCTCGCGCTCACACTCACGCTCACTGGCTGAAGGAGAAGTGGGAGGAGACGGTGGAGACGACGGGAGGGAGCACGTGGCCTTTTTTGGCCGCGCGAGGAGGAGAGAGAGGACGCAGTAGGTGTCTGCAGCCGCAGAGAAAGAGGGAATAAGCGAATATCCGGTCTGTGCACTCAGGCGTGCAAACGACCCACGCGTGTTGAAATTAACGGATTTCCAGACGTCTGGAAACGATCCCAAACGTCTGGTCAGACGTCTGGATGTTATCCCAGACGTCTGGTACGGTGTCTGGGCCACCTCCCAGACGTCTTAAAAGACATCTGGGGCACGCGTTCGTTACAATGAGTGAACTAATTTATATAATAACTTGCTTAATTTTGTTGGTTTTGGGTGTTAGTTGCAATAGATTTAAGCCATATTATACATAATTACCTATTTACATGCTAAAGGTAAAATGATAATTTTGATCCTAATTTTATGCTTTACTGTATGCAGGAATCTGATACCCAGGCTCAAGAGGAAAGGAAGCAAGAAAACTGAGCTCCAAAGGTGCAAGCAAGGAACAAAATTCATTTCTGGCCACTTGAACCCAAAACCCTAACCCTAACCCTACTTGTCTATTTTAGCCCTCACCCGAAATCCTATCCTAATACCTAATCCTAAACCTAAACCAGCTCCACTTAACTCCCTAAATCTTTTTCTCAACCCTAGGATCAATCCTAAACCTAGTCCTAAAACATAGCTCAGTCACCCAGTGACACTACCCTAGTCCTAATCCTAATCCTATCCTATGGAGCCCTACACATTATCCATATGTGCCACATAATTCTTCTACAGAAAAATATCGTAGATATTCTTGAAATCAATTAGTAATGAGTGACCTTGATTCTATCCAATTAGGTCTCCAAGAAAATCCCTTAAATTTCTCCAATCAATATCCCAATCTTGAAATTCAGGGCAGCCTGGCACACCTTTAGTATTTTTGTTATAAATTTCTCAATTTAACTCCAACTTGAGTGATTCAAGTTGCATTTGAAAGCTAATTTCAATGACTACAACTTTTCTTTTATATAAAACTTGAAATTCAAATTATAGAGTGGCCTGAAAAATGAAGGCAATTACATCCAACTTTCCTATTTAGATAAATCATAAACTTAAACCAAATTTCCAAAATCCTAAACCCAAACTTTGCCTCCCAAGCCTATTTTGGATGCCCTCCTCCTCTATTTGAACCCTTGAACATCCCCCCTTGGAGGCCATCTATTTTTCTTAGGTCTCTTCCTCTCCTTAGCTTGCAATTTAGTTCCCTTAGTTCCTAGGTACACCATTAGATCCCTTAGTATTCCACCACAATATTTAGCTTCCACCATCACCCTCCACCTTATTCCTTGGATGCGAGCCTTCCCACATCTTCAAGGAACTCTACGCCAACAACTCTCTCTATCGGGTGCGCCTTCATGTGCACTTCGTCTCCACATTTCCCTAGGCTACATTTTCGTAGCCATCTCCACCTCTAATTTCACTTTTTCTTGTTATAGTTATTCCAGTTGTAGTATTCAATATTGTAGTTTTTCTTTCATGTATTAGAACTCTTTTTAATCATTAGTGAAGCTTTCCTTTACGTGCCTTCATGTCTCTAGCATTTATTTCTATAGATAGTAGCTTAGTTTCCTCACATTTGCTGTTTTAGCTATTAGTTTAGTTTTGTTTGCCTCTATCTTGCTCCTTATAAAAAAAATACAAGAAATTCAGAAAAATAAAAATAGAAAGAAATGGAAAACACCGGTTGCCTCCCATAGACAACCCGTACTCCATTTTGAATTTGCATAATTTTTTGAGTTTGGTATTATAAATTTAAGCGTATCTTCGTGATTTTAACTACAACGAACATATTTTTACGACTTTAATTTCACAGTGATCAATGCCTTCAACTACCAAGTTCGATAAAAAATCCATAGACCTTAGTGAAGGATCTGCCCAATGATCTTCTACATTTTCCACCCCACCATCTCCTCCAGAGCAAACATTACTTGGCAATGTCATCGTTGTTAGTCTTGAGGATGAGAAAACATTTTTCTCCCATATCAGCCAAGCCAAAATCATTGTTCAATGCCCTCTTCTTTTTAATGAGCTAACAAATGTTGATGACATGAACATCAAATCTTTATTTGATTTCCAATGCCTGAACCATTTCTTTTCTCTTGATTATCTAGCTAGCAAGGTTATTAAGGGTTTCTATCCATAGCTTGTTCGTGTTTGCTATGCCAATCTCAGTCAGTTTAAGCCTCCACAATTTCGTTGTCTTCAATCTAAAGTTTGTTCCTGCACCTTTATGCTCAATCCTTTTATTGTAGTTGAGATTATGAAAACTAATGTACAAGGACAAAACTGAGAGGATTTGGAAGATAGTATTCCTATTAAAGATGTTCGTCGCTCTTTAATGCTTACTTAGTTTCACAACAAGCCCCATAAAAATTTCTCCACAAACAAACGAACTTTATTGGCTCATTTCCATGCTTGTGTTCCTAATTGGAACATCTTTGGAAAGATTGAAGGTTATAATCTGTTACGACCCGATTCCCGAATCCCTATGAGACACGAGAATCGGACCGACTCGACTGATCCCAAGACCCAGTCGTCCAACGAGAAAGTAACCAAAAGAGCAATAAAATAAACCACATTCACCATGTATATAACTAGTAGTAACAAAAGTACAGCAGTAAAGAAAAGAACTACTATAGTACACACCACCACAACAGTAGAGAATTAAACAGGTACATAAACATGATGCTTACAATAAAAGAGTACAGTGGTAACAGAAAATACTCACTACAACAGAAGAAAAGGTACAGTAGGTACTACACAAGTAAAACTACTGGGCTCTACTAGGCCCAGCACCCTCTGCAGCCGCCGGCTCTGGCTGCTCAGCACCTGGTCCTGAAAAGGTGACAAAGGTGACACATCAACGAAACGCTGAGTAGAGTGGCAAATAACTAACTAGAAAAATAGTAAGGTGGACAAGTAGGTGTTATTTTTAATTTCTTCCTTTATTTTCTATTTACTCATTCTTGAATTATTTCTCAGATCTTTCTCTTGATCTTGAATGATCCTCGTGGGAACGATCTTGATTGCAGTCTTTTTCGAAAAGTAGAAGTAGCACGTGGTGCTCACTTGGTCAGGAGAGTCCCCCGTGGTGGTCCTACCCTCAGTCAACCACCCCAAGGTCACTGACAGACGTAACGGTGACTATGGCACATGCGATAAACGCAAGGGTAGCTACCCCGCACTGGCACGCGGTTAGTGGTTTCCGTTAACGGGTGCGCCCCAAAGCACAGCACGGAACCAGTATAGGGCAGAGCCCTCTCAGTAACAGGGGTCCAGTCCCTCCACAGTAACCAAATAGGGGTCTTGTCCCTTCACAGTCCGTGCACCCTCGCCTGACTACCCTGGTTTGCCCAGTGGGCCTAACAAGTTGGTGTAGGAAGGCTAACAGAACCCCGGGGCCCGTAGGGTGGCTAGTGCTCTCCCTACACTAGTAGCTCTCCCAGGTATTGTGTACTCGAGGGTCGAAAGTCGGTACAAAGTGGCCAGACCTAACCCTGGGTCCCTGGGGTGGCTAGCTCCGCTCTGCACTAAACAGGGGGGACAGTCGCTCTCCTTGGTACTCCATACTCAAGGGCCAGCTCACTTTCCAAATTCCATTCCATTCACCTCTCAAGAGCTCTACTCCTAATTCCCCGTAGGGTTCATGCTCAATTCCTTAACTAAGCCAATTTAGGTTTCATCATTCAACTTTATTTTCATATAGCCCGTGTTTTCAACAGTTAATATCCATTCATAAACAAGCAACTATTATCCAATTACAGGCAATTATCAATTTTCTTTCTACTTTTCCAAGACTGCAATTCATATATTCACGACATTTGTCTCGGTGTTTCTGTTCCTAGGATTCATGCCACACCCTAGGATCTATCATTCAATCTAGTTTTCTAGTCCTAGGATTCATTCCATACCCTAGGATCTATCATTCAATCTAGTTTTCCAGTCCTAGGATTCATGCCATACCATAGGATCTATCATTCAATCTAGTTTTCCAATCCTAGGGTTCATGCCACACCTTAGAATCTATTAATTATCTCACAAGTGCATAATGTTGGTAAATAATTAAAGGGAGCCACTCTACCCGCAAAATCGGGAGTACTGGGGGCGTGATCGACAAGCTCGCGTGCCTCCGCAACCCCCAGAGCCGCAACGGAATGAGGTCCTAACACAAGGATCAAACACAAGGAACTACTCAGAATAGGATACAAATACATTAAACAAGTAGAGGAACAATTTCTGAGAAGAACGGAATTTCAAACGTGGAAATCAGACTTCGAACGGACCCTAAACGGGTCAAAGACGACAAGTCTGCCCAAAATCAGACAGCTGGAATGTCTTCCAGATGTCTTAAACGATGGTTCAGGTCATACCATCTCTCTGCGTGGTTCCTCAAATGTCCAGAATCCCACTGAACCATCTAGACTTAGTTCCAGATGTCCGATTATCACTCCGGGCATCTGGAGACTCTCCGCCGTCTGGTGCTGTGCCCAAACGTCTGATCTATGTGGGAGGGCATGCCCTTACGCCTTCCCGAATGAAACCTGCACGTGTACGCGACCGTCCTTAACACGAAATGAGGCAGAACCCTTCGACAGAACGGTTGCATGGCCTACATGCGATAGAAGAAGGAATGGAAAATATCGTACCTTTCAGACGTCTGGATCTTCCTCCAGACGTCTCTCACGTTGTCTGGACGTAGGTCCAGACATCTGATTCTGGGAAATTTTCCCAAAATCAGGACCTCCTTGCCCTCTGCCTGCTGCACACGGCCGTGCCGCGCCGCGATCGCCTGCTGGCTGAGCTGCAACAGCACCTCCCCAACACCACGCTCCTGCTGCGCACTCGCCGGCCGGCCCTAGCTGCTCCGACGAGCTCGCACCCTTGCGCTCTAACTCCCTCCCTCTCACTACAACCCCTCCTCCCCGTGCACACAAGTCAGCAGCTGCTGCCCTCGCCCGCTTACTCTCACGCTAACATGAAGGAGAAGAAGAAGAAGGCGGTGGAGTGATGGTGAGGGAGAGGAGAGGGGGAGGTATTTGAAGGTGCCGTGGGGAGAGAGAGAGGAGGAAAGCTGTGCCTGCAGGATGGAGAGGAAAGGGAGAGAAGAAAGGAGGGCGGCGGTTCAGTCTACGCATGCATGTGCACAGATGCGAAACAGTACGCCGAAAAAATTAATTTCCAGACGTCTGGGAAGGCTTCCAGATGTCTGACCAAACGTCCTGAACAACTCCCAGACGTCTTAAAAGACGTTTGATGCCGGGGTCTTAACATAATCATTGTCCTCACCCCAGAGCCTATTTGGTATTTTGCTTTGTTAACAAGATTGAAATCAATTGGCCAAAAGTCATCGTTACCCATATTATTGATGACCACTCTGGCACTTTGCCATTTGGTTCTCTTCTGTAACATGCCTTCCTCTTCTACAAGATCAAACTCACATTCTACCAACTTGAGTCATCCACTCTTTACTTCTATCAAACCACCATTCTTCACCTCAAGCAACCTACCTCTCTTCGATCTGATGACAAACAATCTGATGATGCCAATGACACTGGACCCTCCTACAGCATCCCTGACGGAGATCTTGACAATCCATATAACCTCAAGTGGGATTATATGCAAAGTGATGAAAACAATCTCGCTTATCTAAGTGGCATTGGTCTCCTCCTTCAACGCCAAGCTGATGGCCGCAAACAATTGGCTGAAGTGTTGGATGGAATGCAACATCAGTTTGATACATTCAAGTCAAGAGTCAAGAAGAATATCAAGATGATTAAGAAGGCCCTTAAGAAATCTTTGGATTAGCTCCATGCTATTATTTTCATATATTTTGCATTGGTGTTGTTGGTTTGAAACTTTATTTATAATTTACATGCCCTATTGATAAACGAGATTTGTATGCAAGAAAGATGGAGTTAAAAACCTGTCATCGTAGTGCATAAAAATCCATTACCGAATAATTTTACCAAAGTTTGTGGTCAACCCCGAGTCGAACACGACATGACGAATGTTTGGTTTTGTAAATCTGCATTTCTATTTACTTATTTTTTATGTTTTTATCTTTTGTGATTTTTTTGATATTTTTATAAGGTAAGAGATTAGATCGACAAAATCTTTATCTAGCTAATCTACTTGCAAAATAAAAGAGAGAGAGAAAATATCAATATTTGTCTGACCAAAGTTTACTACAAATAATCAAGGAAGAAATTACAACTACACTAGAAAAGCGATAAAAGATAGAGGTGAGAAGAATCCCCCTCGACGGTCGCTTGGAGGACAACTCGCTTTGCCGGTACCTGGATGAAGGAGGTGAGAGGCTAGATGACGAAGAATGGTACTAGAAGATGGAGGATGGGGTAGGATAGCATCACAACAAGGATCTACTTCTGCATCGGGATGAGAGGATGGCCACGGGATCCTCCACAAAGGGGGGTGAGAATTGGAAAAATCTTTTTACTTTTCTACTCTAATGAGCATCCTAGGCATGGGACCAGCTTCTTAGAGCTTTGGAGATGGTGAGGGAAGAAGAGGAAGAGATGAAGAAGAATGGGAGGGGTGGTGGTCCTTTTATAGTGGAGTAGAGGAGGCAAAATAAGATCACGGGTCAACAGCAACATTTAAAATCATTGCTGAAGATCAGTTGCAAATGTCGCTGTAGCTCTCACATACCACTATTGGTGCTCGCTTGTACAGTTATTGAGGCGTGGTCAAAGGAGAGCTGTCGGATCGAGATCGCGTGGTTGAGGATGCGTGGAGATCATGCCTCTTGATCTTCCTCAGACAGCATAAGGTGTTATGGGACTCCGATCAAGGTGATTTCAGAGGTGTTGGACTCCGATCATTTTCTTGATTAGATTCATACAATTCGATTGTCTATCCGAGGCCTCAAAATAAATCTCCTCTCTTAGCCAAAAAAATTAGCAAATTAACATATGATTTATACAATCTATCCTAAATGCAGAATGATGTATGCTATGCAATATTTATAATATGGATTGCATCAATAAGCTTAGATACTTGCATAAATAGACATCTTACCATTAATAAATGTGTATTTATCATACCTGCATGCCCCTCTTTTGCTAGTCCCTAGCAAAATTAGCTTAAATGCTATGTATAAAGTAGAATCAAGATCTGATCGTTTAGGCAAGATTTGTTGATTAACATAATAAAATTTCAACTAAGGACTTAATTACAAAATCTCAGTAGCACCCAAGTGCCTACCAAAATGTAGACCACCCAATTCTTTACCTTATTCCATACGAAAGCAAATCCATTTTCTTTCTTTCTTTTTCATCTTTTCTAATTTTTTGGATTTTTGAGTTTAGAGTTTCAGGGTACCTTTCTACGGCTCCCCAACCCACTCAATACTCGAAAAGAACTTTAAGTTCTAAGCATCTTACTTGTGAAAAAGTGGTATATTCACTAAGCAGTCATTAAAATGGACTTAAGGTTTCTACAACCCTAGGTGACCTTAAGAAGAATTTCTGCATAACGGTGTATCTGTTTAACTGGTAGCTTTCTCCCTACCTTTTTTATTTTTATATGGGGTCAACACAAGGGCGAATAAAGTGTATATCTCCCCATTTTATTTTACTTCCCCGCTTCTTTCTTAAGTGTTTTGGGAATTATTTGTGCATTTTTGTGAGCTGGGCTCCAGACAAATGGCCAATGGGGTGTCCAACCCACAACTTGCTAGCCATACTCGTGCAGTGGAGTATGGATTATTTATTTTTTCATTTTTCATTTTTTTCTATTTTTTTTCTTTTTTAGTATATATATTTTTTTCTTTTTCTAAGCAGGTGGCTTCCCTGATCTAAGATTTTCCTAAAGGCAATAAAAAGAGTATGGTAGTGTAGCTGGCCTCTAGACAACCAACCAATGGGTTGTTACTCACAACAACTTGCCAGCCATACTACCCTAGAAAGTTCATTAGCTACCTACTTTCTGTAAAAATCATTGAAAAGTGAGTTAGTGCAAATAGTGTGTTGATGCTTTAGATTCAAAGTCCCCTCAAATCAGAGGGCAGGTTGATAAATCATATACTTATCACTCCAATTTATTAGCCAAATTACAATAAAATTATTGTGGTGAGGACTCAAGAAATAGGTCCACCTTTTAGTGGACAGCCAGGTTGATTAAGTTTGAAAACCTGAAGAGTCTAAGTGTTCAGGTTCTATCATATCATTTCCTAAAGCTACAACTCCTAATGCCTAAGTTCTCTTCTCCAATTTTTTTTAAAAGATAAAATAATAGAAATTCTACGGAGCTAACAAAATATTTTCAGGATTAAGTATCCACCTCCCCATGCCTAGTAGATGTAATGTCCCCATTGTAAAAATAAAGACGTGGAAAGGGCAGAATAAACAAAATATCACCTGAATTTCGTGAAAATCCGGTCGGCTCCGTAGAGAAAGTGAGTATACACATGTGCTAAGTTTAGTTCCTTCAGCTAGACATAATATAAAAACAAAGAGGAGGTTAACAATTCACAAGTGCAGGTCAAGATCAAAATAAGAAGATTGATCTCAGGACCCGCCAGCAGGTGTCCACAGATGTGGACCAAATTATGGTGTAGACCCATTCGTCGAGGTTGAGTGGTTCTAAAGATTTGAATAAAAATCCAGAATCGAAGATATTTCAACTTGTGGGGCCGGGTCTGTGGTTTGGGAGTGTGCAACCTAAATCTAAATGTGTAGAAAAAAGGGAGATCAAAGAAAATAGGAGTGTTTGCCCACTTGGAATTCTACTCAAGAAGATAGTCTATTATTCCATATTTGGGTTTCACATCCTCAAAATGAAAAATGTCAAAAGGGTCTTGGTAGAAAGTTGGTGGTTTCAGACATAAAGGAACCCTTAGATCAAGAACTCTATTTCCCCAGAATTAGCCTTCCAGATTTTCATTTCCAAATTTCTACCCTCCAAAATCAGGGTTTCTGAGACCTCCAGATCGTTGTACACCTCATTTAAGATATCCAAGTCAAACAATTGTGGCTGAATCAAAATTGACTTGGATTCAATGATTTCCAAATCAAAATCATAATTAATCCCTTTGGGGTGTGGTTGAGGAATGGGGCTATTGATTAAATCTTCCATCAAATTAAGATTTTTATCCTCCAAGTTAGCCCCAACCGAATCCAATTCTTTAATTATAAGGCCATCAAATAATTCATCAGTTTCCTTAGGCCCATTTGTCTCACTAAAATCAATTTCGTTAACTTCAAGTGAGACTTCACTAAGAGATTCCTCACCCTCAGAATTAAAGAATTCATGATCCCTATGTCTCAAAATCATCTATCCTTTCTTGGTCCATGGAGACATATTTTTCCTCACTCCATGGCCTGGGGATCTTAGCTTAGAAAATCGATTCATCCTCAATGGGTTGTTCTTGACCAACCTGGTCATCCCCGATCTCATAAAAATTGTCCCCCCCCCACAACAGGTGCTTGAGCGAGTTCAGACATTGGCTCTCCTGAAGGGGATTCATCCTGAGAATCATCCAAAGATTAGACTAGGGCAACCACAAATTTCATCCTCAAACTTGATAATTTCCTAAGTAAAACTCACCCAGGCCCTTATCCTTAACATCTTGGAGCCAATCCAATAAAGAACTATTAAGCTCATTAATCATTTTGATCATAGGATCCAATGCTTCTATGTAGGGTGTTGGCTGAGTTTTTAAAGATAGTATGGTCTTCCTTTAGTTGGCCAACACCCTATCTTGGGCCTGGTTCACCTGAATCGAATGGTGTGGTTCAGGGTTGGGTGGGTTTAGGTTCAATCTAGGGGAGTCAAGGAATTGAGGTTCTTGGGGCTCTCCCTGATAATAGGTCATTTTGAGGCTGTTCAAAGAAGGATGATGACCTATATTCAGTATAATCCTAGGGAGGGTAGGTGTTATAATCATCATATCCTTCCTGATTGTAGATCAGGTTGGTTTATTCATAAGAAGGCGCTGATCTATAATCGGTGTAGCTCTGGGAAGGATAATTATCATAATCATGATGTCTAGGGTTAGGTCCTGGATATTGAGGTATGGAATCATATCTCAATCTGGGTTAGCCCAAATACTAGATGGTTGATTACAGGTCGAGTCAAGATAATAATCATCATATTGGGGATAAGAGGTGGTCGAAGGGTAAGATTGGAAGTGTACGTAGGATATGGAAGGATACATGGCAATGTAGGAGGGAAAACAGAAAAGAAAGGTGCTCTACAATACAAACAATTTAAACCTATCCTCAAGCGGGTAGCTTAAAGATCTACAGACTCCCAAAACCCGTCTTAAGATTATAAACGATTTAATCTACTTTTATCTAATCAATCCAACCAGTTAGAGGGAGGGATTGGGGAGAAGGTACTTCCCTTGGCTTTCACCTTAGGTTCCTTTGATACCCCCCAACCGTGGTCATTTGACACTACTCCCCTAGGTAGACATCAGATGGACTGATAAAAGTAGGTTAATCGAAAATAATCTCCATCTGAACCCCGTAAAAGTGATTCAATCCTTAAGGCCAACATCTACTCAATTTTAGTGAGGCTTTAGTTTGAATGTGCTCTAAAACATGATGGACCCTTTAGATAGGTTGTGCCCTTAAAGATAAGTTTCAATGTGGGTGCATGCACAACTAATGATTTTCAAGCAAGATTATTGAGGTTGATTTTAAAGTTCAAATCTTGCTTTATAACTTTTAAGGTTTAATTTTTTTAGGTATATTCAATCAAAGTTTAGTGGAACAATCCAAGTTTTGAAAACACAGGTGTAGATATATTCCTTTAAAAATTTTAAAAAAATGTGGAGTGCCTAGTCCAACCCTAAAAATCAACCCTAGAGAGCAAGCTACTGAATGAATCACCTTTATCTTAAGTGGTGTGGCACAAACAAATCAATCAATTACTTATTGCTCCACTTAGTTAAGGCACACAAAAATATTTAACCTATTCAGATTTCTACTCACTTATTTGTGTATTAAGTTAAGGTGTACCAGATCCACAGGTCAGATTCTGGTTAAGTAGTATAATCAAGAAGAGCTTGCCTTGAGTCGATAAATTTGTGGGTGCGTGAGGTGTGTAAATTTTAGTTATGTCCCACAATAATTTATATATATATCAGGGGTGAGGTGAGGTGGAGTGATAATCAAACAATTAGATCTATCCTAGGGTTTATAAAAGCACTAGGTTGTTTTGAGTGAGTTATTTAGGCGATGGAATGAAATCTAGTGGGGGGGTAGTAGGGATACACATACAAAACCTTCCTCAACACTTTTCTCCAATCTAATCGCTCTAGCCTACCTCAAAAGAGTATCCCCAATCACAACAAGATCGAAGAAAAGGTGAGATAAAAGTTAAGTAAGGCAAAAAACACAAGAAAAACTAAAGAGCGTTGCCTCCCTGGCAACAGTGCCAAAATGATAAGAGAGATTTATACGCAAGAAAAATGGAGTTAAAAACTCATCATCGTAGTGCGTCAAAATCCTCTACCAAATAATTTTACCGAAGCTCGAGGTGAGCCCGAGTCAAACATGGGGAGGCGAATGTTTGGTTTTGAAAATTTGCATTTCAATTTATTTGTTTTTGGTGTTTTTATCTTTTGTGATTTTTTTGGTATTTTTATAAGACAAGATATTAGATCGACAAAATTTTTATATAGCTAATCTACTTGCAAAATAAAAGAGAGAAACAGAGAGAGAAAATATCAATATTTATCTAACCAAAGTTTACTATAGATAATCAAGGAAGAAATTACAACTACACTAGAAAAGCAACAAAAGGTAGATAGAGGTGAGAAGAATCCCTCTCGACAGCTGCTTAGAGGACAACTCGCTTTGACAGTGCCAGGATGAAGGAGGTGAGAGGCTGGATGACGAAGAATGGAATCGAAGGATAGAGGATGGGGCAGGATGGCGTTGTGGCGAGGATCTACTTCTAGATCAGGATGAGAAGATGGCCATGGGATGCTCCACGAAGGGGAGAAAGAAGCGGGAAAATCTTTGTAGTTTTCTACTCTATGGAGCATCCCGGGCTTGGGACCAGCTCCTTAGAGCTTTGGAGGAAGTGAGGGAAGAACAGGAAGAGATGAAGAAGAATGAGAGGGGTGGTGGTCCTTTTATAAAGGAGAGGAGGCAAATTAAGATCACTGATCAACGACATTTAAAATCACTGCTGAAGGTCAGCTACAAATGTCGTTGTATCCCTGGCACACCACCACTAGCGTCCGCTTGCATAGCTGCTGAGGTGTGGTCGAAGAGAGCCATCAAATCGAGATCGTACGGTTGATGATGCGTGGAGATCGCACCTCTTGATCTTCCTCAAACTGCATAAGGTGCTACGGGACTCCGATCAAGGCAATTTTGAAGGCGTTGGACTCCGATCGTCATCCTGATTAGATCCATATGGTCGGATTATCAATCCAAAGCCCCAAAATAAATCTCCTCTCCTAGCCACAAAAAGGATCAAATTAACCTATGATTTATACAATATATCCTAAATGCAAAATGATGCATAATATGCAATATATATAATATGGAATACATCTATAAGCTTAGGAACTCGCATAAATAGATATTTTATCATGAATAAATGTGTATTTATCATCTATGATGTTTTTAAACTTTATATTATGATTTTGTTTGATATTTGCTATGTGTTGTTGTAATATGGACTCTCTAGTATGTTTGCTTGGTACTATCACTATTTTGAACTCTATATTTTGGTGTTATGATCATATGTTTATGCTTTTTTACTTAATCATTTCTTTTTATTTGCCAAATTAAGTTCTTTCTATACTTCATGTTTTTTTGTCTAAATTTATGAAGTACTATTTTTTATTTTGAAGTTTGCCAGAAAGGGGGAGAGAAAAGAAGTAATTTCCTGATGCCCCTCGTATTGTTTCCTTTTTTAGTATGCATTAGTTCTTTTTGATAGGTGGAGTATTTAAAATTTTTGAATATTTTGTCAAACATCAAAAAGAGGGAAGTTGTTAGTACATTAGCACTACATAAGTCTATTTTGATGTTTAATAAAAATTTACAATTATTATCATGTTTGTATCTTATATCATAATTGCATATTATCAATCATATAAGCTTAATGAGATACAAGAAGATGGAAATCTTAGACATTTATTTAAGTTCATGAAGAACATTTATCTCAAGGTGAAGGCTACTTTTATTTTATTCTAAATAATTATCAGAGTCTCACTTAATTGAACAATCACTTTCAAAATTTGTTTCATTAATCATTTGATTTTTCGTAATTGGAGCCTAGTCTTCTTTGTTATTTGATTAATTAGTCTTATTTTGAAAGAATATTAATATGTTGGCATTTATCTATTCTTGTCCTTATGTAAACTTTTTTTTGACTAAGAGCAAGGACCACTACCGAGTGCAGTAGTTGTCCAATTTTATTGATGCAAAATAATTACAAATTTGCTAAACACATTTTTGCACAAGGAGCCACCTCACTACACATATTCTCAACCCAAGCTCTGCCCCCATTAAAAATTGCATCATTTCTAGCCTTCCAGATGACCCACATAATTGCTGCCATATACACACATGGCTTAGTGTCCATAGTAAAGTCTGACCAAAGCATATCCCACGTGGGAATGGAGGAGGAACAAAAATGATGCCATACTTCATTAGTGACCAAACAGGAGCAAAAAAGGTGTTTAGCATCATCTTCCTCATACCCGCACAGTGGACCTGCAATAGCATTGGCACCCAAAATTCTTCATCTAAATGCACTAGTGACCAATTCTTCATGCCTAGTTAGCCATAGTTAGCCATAAAAAAATCTAGATCTTCAGGAGAATTTTCAACTTCTAGATCACCACATAGATTCTTCTATGTCCATCATCCTCTCCATCATCAAGGAGCTTCTCATATGCTTTACATGGGGTCTATACCCCATATTTCCACTCAAATCTATCCAGCCCTTCTCTTAGCTTAAAGGTAGCCAAAGATTCCATCAATCTTCTAGGCTCCTCCCCGGATCTACAATCATATGGACCATTTGTTGAGATGGAGTTCCAACTCTCCTCATCTTCATGCCAATATTCGACTACACTGGCATCCTTCATATTGGCACAATTATAAGCACAAGGGTACTAGTCTTGGAGTTGTTCAAGGCCACTCCAATCATCCTTCCAGAATTTGAAGTCAGTACCACTTCCCAACACTGGATAGAACATATTCGAGTGCGTCTTCATAGACTTAGAAATTGACGACCAAAAAGGTGATACCCCAAGCTACTACAAAATAGCGCCTAGCATGATTGAATTCCCATAGGAGTCTTGCATAATCTCCTGCCACATCCAACTATCTCTTCTCAAAATAATGAACCCCCATTTAAGCATAGTGAATCACCAAACTCATTTAGTGATTAGACACCCATTCCACCCTCTCTTTTTGGATAGCAACTGATAATGAGGTTTTGCACAGGAAAAAATCAGGGTTTTGAAAACCTAGTTGTTACAGTCACAAGAATCCATTTATCAAATAAAAAAAATCGAGACTCGGTAAGTCCCTGGTTGAACACATGGAGACTAACATTTGATTATAATAATCCACATTTGTTTTATTAGTTTTTGGTAGTTTGTGCTTTTCTAATTTTTTTGTTGCTTTTATAAGGTAGAAATTAGGTTAGATTGCTAAACTAACCAATCTACTAAATGAATAATTACATAGAAGAGAGAGAGATAGAAAATATATACATTTTAAACATTTTAAAACCATTGTAGAAGTTATTTTCAACACATGTTGCATATAATGTTCCAAACTTCTCAAAATATATGTGTTGTAACCACTCACAATTGTTTAATTCAAAATAAATAATTGAAAATCAATTATCAAATGAAATACAGAAATTAGTCACATAATTCATTTTAACTATACTTTATTAATCGACTAATTTATACGATTATCTGTTATTGCGAATTTTATATTCAAATTTCAAATTTAGCTTTGATTATTAATAACTAATTGAACGTTTGTAACTTAACGTTCTAGACTTTTCAAGGACTCATAGTAATTCTATAAATACTCTTTTTGGTTCTTCATTAGGATACACAATACATACATTATCTACCCTTAACTCTACAAGGAAAATCTTCAGGAGTACATTATTTATAGAAGCTCTCTCTCTCATGCAACTAAAGCATTCTCTTTATTCTCTCAAGATTGCTTGACTTCAAGGCAATTTGCAACTTCCACGCACCAAAGCTATATTTCAAAAAGGGAAGATTTTGAAAGGAAGTATGTCTCATTTTTATACTCGTAACTTTGACATGCAAAATCTTTTATTCACTAAGGAAAGTTTTATTGGAGTATATTTGATTAGTATTGAGCTTATGCTTTCACATGACACTTACACATTTGGCTTTATAGGATTGTTGTAAGTTTCAATTAAATTTGAATCTTATTGTTGTTGAATTTCTTGGTGTGGAATTCTCATTCTTCCTAGAAAGAACAAAATTAAAGACTCTCTTGTCAGTTGTATAAGAAAGTAGTTGATGTAATTGAAGCATATACCACCCTCAATTTTTGAGTGGTATTGGTTAGTGGATTGATTGTGTGAAGTAAGTGGAAAAATCCTTGTTGGGAGACAAGGTAGAGGATTTTCCCCAGTTAAGGGTTTCCTCTCTAAATACTGTGTTCATTTGTGGTTTGGTTTATTGTGCAATTTAAATTGTAATTTTATTTGATAATTGTTATTTTGCACAATTCACCCCCCTCTTGTGACATTCTCATGGATACGCCCTTTCCATGATAGCATTGTAGAATGACTTCTACTATCTCCTATTTCATCAGGTTAACTCCTTAACTTGACATGCGTGATGGTCCTTCAATCTCCATTAAAGAACATCAATTAGGCGAAGACCTCTCGAGAAGGTTATCATCCCAACTTAGGCTAGAAACAATTGATTAAATCATATGCTTTCTTGATGTACTATTGGAACCTCCAAACTATTTAGATCTCCAAATCAGCACACATCAAGTTTATTCAATCTAAGTGTGTTACCCTATTCATACTAAGGGAGCCAAATTATTTATTAGAAATTAATCAAATTATTTTTTTTAGATGAAAATGTAATTATATTACAATACTCGAAATGCTTGCCTAAGGCATACAATAGCCGACAATGATAACATTGGAGATGAACTTATGATTATATCCTATTTTATGAGGTCAACTCCTTGAGTCGACTTACATGATAGTTCTAAGTCCCCATTCAGGAACATCAATAAGGCTCCGATCTCTAGAAAAGGTTGCCATCGCAACTCATATCAGAAACAAATGATGGAATCAAATATGATGTTTCTTGATATGGTACTGGATCATCTAAATTGTTTAGATCTCTAAGTCAACACACATCAAATTTATTTGATTTGGCTAAATATTTCACCCTATTTGTTCTAAGGGGCTTAATTCATAGACTAAAAATAATCTAATTCTTATTCAAATGAAAAGATCAAATTAATGTAACTCTTTACATTATTCAAACGGCTCAGCAATGGCACACAATTTCCAATAGTACATATAAATTTATGACTTTGATAGCCAATCCTATTAAGAACTTTCCCATCATAGTTTCCCTAAGAAATTGCTATCCCTTCAATAGATCTATTCGACTTGAGAACTAAGATCACATTAGTAAGTCCTATATCTTTTATCTCAAATCTACTATTTAAGAAAGGCTTAGTTTCATTCTTTATTCTTATGTTTGATCCAAATAAAAAAATATCATCCACATATAGACACAATAAATAGACATATCACCTTTAACCATATAATAGACATGCTTACCGAACTTATGAACAGCAAAACCATAAAGTTGAATACTATTGTCAAACTTTGCATGTCATTATTTTGGAGCTTGTTTCAATCCATAAAGTGATTTTACATGGTTGGAAATCTTTTCATTACCAGGTGCTACATATTCCTTAAGTTGTTCCATGTACATCTCCTCCTGAAGATCACTATGCAGAAAGGTAGTCTTTACATCCATTTGATGGGTTGTCAGATCATAAATGGAAGCCAATGCTATAAGAGTCTGAATTGTAGTCATCCTAGTAATGGAAGAATAGGTATTGAAATAATCAATACCCTCCTTTTGCTTAAAACCCTTGGCAACAAGTCTAGCTCTATATTTTTCAATTAATTTGTCTGCCCTAAGTTTTCCCCTAAAGAACCATTTATAGCCTATCATAGAACACCTCAAAGGCAAATCAATCAACTTTGACGTGGCATTTGAAACAATTGATTCCATTTCAAATTTTATGGCTTCCTTCCAATGCTTGGCTTTAGTTAAAGCCAATGCAACACGGTATGTAGGTAGATCACCTTCAATCTGACAAACAACAAAGTCACTACTTAGATTCGTAGAAATCCTTTACCCCTTACTATGTCTTGGCTCAAAATCCTCAATGGTTCATTGGGTCCTGAGTGAGAAGTGGTCCCCACATTTGGCATCTTTTTCGCTTGTTCTAAAGTAGAACTAGATGTGGTGGCTGCATCATCAGTCATATTTTAAGGAATTCCAATCTTCATAGGGAAGACATCCTTAAAGAAGGTAACATCATGGAGATCAACAATGGTGTTTGCATCTATACAAGAGATCTCAAACCTGATTACTAAAAATCTATAAGCATAGCTTTTCTTCACATAACCTAAAAAGACCGCATAAATTATCTTAAGGCCACATTCTCTCTCCTATGTTCTAAGACCAACACCATAGCAAGGTAACCCCACACTTTGAGATATTTCAAACTTGACTTCCTATCTTGCCATAGTACAAATAGACTACTATCCTTATACCTTAGGGGAACTCTATTTAGAATATGTCAAGTCATATTCAAAGCATCCCCCACATGTAAGAAGGTAGTCTGGAACTCTATAGAAATATGTTGGCCATATTCGTTAAGGTCCTATTTTCCTATTCTACTATCCTATTAGACTTTGGTGAATAGGGTGTTGTGGCCTCATAAACTATGCTAAATGTTATGCATCACTCATTAAACAAGTTTGATGCATATTCACTACCCCTATCTAACCTTTGACATTTACGAACCTTGCTGGTTTATGTCTCAGCTTCCTTCTTAAATGTAAGAAAAATTTCTAAGGTCTTATCCCTAGTTTGAAGCAAGTATATATAGTATCATGTACACCTATCATCTATGAAGGTAATAAAATATCTCTTATTATCTCTTGTCATCACACCACTAAACTCATGAATATCCTTGTTCACTATAGAATTCCAATGTCCCTATTCACTCAATGAAAGGATTTTCTAGATTGTTTAGCTTGTGTACATATTTCACATTTTCTAAGTTTGTCTATAGTGTAATCAGGTATCATGTTCAAGTTAATCATTTGTTTCATTGAATCGAAATTCATATGAGCTAGTCTACCATACCATAAATTAGTAGATTTAATATTTGCAATAAGATAACAATGAGAACTAGAAGTGGTAATAACATTTAAAGAACTAACAACATCACATCTAATTCTAAATAGCAGATCATGATCAAACAAAAATCCTTTACCATAGAAAAATAGCATGTCCTAGAAAAACTACTTTATTGCATTTAAAACCTTATCCAAATCCCTCACTAAGCAAGAAAAGAGCTTAATAGAGCTTTCTTCTTTATTTCTAGAATATGTAGCACCCTATGCAAAGTCTAGACTCGTCGGATTGAGAATCTCAGCCTAACTTGTTGAAACTCAAGCACCTTGGCTGCATATTTGTTCCACATCATCACTATCCCACTAGAAGAGGCTTAATACGATAAAAAGAGTGATTTGTCAATACAGATATGTGCATTTGCTCTTGCATCAATGAGCCACTCATTAGGCTCATTAATAGAATACGACTTGGGATTTACTAAGGCATGCCCCTCACTAGGCCCACCTTACTTAGTGATCACATTTATCTAAGGGATTGCCTTTGTGCATTTCTACTAAGTCTCTAAAGATGGACTATTCTTCTTCGAATGAACAAGTTGTCCACAATTCCAATAAGATTTCTTCTTGGGTTTTTCATGATTTTTCCATTGGCCTTTATTTCCATATTCCTCCTCTTGTTTTCCATCCCCTTTGAGGTCCTTATGTTAACCCTAGCAGGCATTATAGGTTTTTATTTCCTATGCTTCTCTATGCAATTGCCATCATCAAGTCATTAAGAGATATTTTCCCTTTTCTATATTTAAGGGGCATTCCAAGATCCTCCTACGACTTCTAAAATTTCTCAATTATTGACATGACCTAAAATTTTTCTAAGAGTTTCATTTCAACATCCACCAACCTATGGAGAAATAATAAAAATTTGTGTGCCTGTTCAAAGACTGAATTACCCTCTACCATTTGAAATTTAAGGAACTTAGAGATTGAATACTTTTCAATCCCCATATCTTTTGTATTATACTTTTTGTCAAGTTCCTCCTATGGGCTCATAGTAGATGTAGTGGTAGAGAAATATACATCAAAACTACATTGGACACAAGTAATAGTATAGAACCAAAACATATACAATCATACTCTTTCCATGCATCCACACATTTTTGCATTTCAAGGTTGGGGTTCTTCTCGTCCATAGTAGGACATACAATCTCTAGCATGGAAATTAATTCTATGATGGTCAACTAAATTTTCACCAATTGTTGCCAACACTTAAAATTTTGACCCCAAATTTGTTTGTAGTTAAAGTAAAATCCATCTGCAAGGATCTACCTTGTTTCTCTAAGGTTGTTGTGACAATAACAGCAACATGCACATATATGCATGCAATAATCAAATTAATGAGTTGCAACGTATTTGCGTGATCTGAATCGCAGACTCAAGATAATAATATCACAATTAATAACGGAACGAAATAGGCATATGGAAGAACAGAAAAAACCACGATCAAAGATGCAGCGCAATAAAAATAAACAGGAAATTCGGTTAGAAAAATATAAGATAAAATTATTCCTAGAAAGGAAGTCGCTCAGAACAATGTCCCCCATAATACCAACGCACGGCATGCCTCCTAAGGTCCAACGATTCACATCGTGCACGTTGCACACCGTCCACTGTGGTCTTCAACGCGGAGTTGGGGCTGTGGTTGGGGTTGGTAGAGTAACAAAACGTACCCCCGATCTTCCAGAGGGCAAGAGATGAAACTTCATCGCAGCGGTACTCACCTGGAGAAACCTTTTACCGGATAACACAAGGCAAACACTTCGATGGAGTTCGTAGAATGGTGTAATATAATTCTTCTTCTTGACGTGTATGTCTGTGCGCCTGACGCGTGGCGAGCACGCAGGGAGTGACATGACGCTGTGGAGAAACCTCTGTACAAAAATGTCTCGTGTGTCCACGAAAGACGTGCGCTCCCCGACACCTCTCCGCAAATCTGCGTGTAAGCAGACAAATCATAGTTTTGTCCGTGCACCACGATGATCCCAAAATCTGTTCTCTCAATTAATAAGAGATCAACTCCAGGGGGCGGGAGGGGGGGGTGTTTGTTGGGGAGGGAGAGAGAACGGCATTCGAGGCAATACCCGTGATTGGGTTCGATCAGCGCACGAGATTGTACGCTGCAATCCCCACGTACAGATCTCCCGTTTAGAACAGCGCCCAAATTAATTTTCCTCATAAAACAGTGCCCGTTCCAATAATTGGAATATTACCCCCCAACTTTTCCAGCTAGGATATAAATATACCTTCTGTAGAAAATTTTTCACGATATGCATCAAGGTATAAATAGTGGATTGGAAGGAGAAGTGCCTGACAAGGGACATTTTAAAAGGGGACTTCATCAAAGATCATTAACTGGTGGATTCGGTAGCTTTATGTGTCTCCTCTTCACCTGAACGAAGGTTTAGAAGGAGCGACTGACGGTAGAATTAAATGGTGAATGGTCTACCAGCTTCATGTATATATCTCTGTAGCCACGTAATTTTATGTCCAATATTGACATCCCGTTGTTATTTGCTCACTTTATTATTATTATTATTTTCTTTGCTTTCATCTTGGAAATATATCTTGGTACATTATCATCTGTACCTGCATTTTAAATATCAAATCAATAAGTTTATAAATAGATAATATCGAATTGGGTGAAATCTACAAGAAATGTGGCACTACTTAACTCCTTAGCTAGTTATGCAATTATAGGAATTTTTTATGATTTTTGAAAACATGTAAATCTTTTTTTTGATTATTTTGAATGCCAGTAGTGCAAATGGATAAATTTGATCTACTAGTTTGTTACAGCGAAGATCCCCAGTTTCTAAGATCAAAAAAATCTAGAGAATTTATGTTAGAACCATAACTCAAGAAGGAAAACAAACGTACTACTTTCTTTAAATTTGAACGCACAGAAAAATGGATAAAATTCTAGCAATGAGAAAATTTTCATTATTACATAACAGTATGATCTTATGTGAGGTGAGAATTTTATCTTTATGAATAAGCCCACGAAATTTTCTAGCATGCTTATTAGTATGAAAACACATTTAAATATAAATTTTTCAAATTTTTAAGCTACTAAAGGGCACAAAACTTACTTTCTAACTCAAGACTTACAAATATGAATGCAAGAAATCGAGGAATGCTTAAAGAAAGTGACTAACCTAACTACGAAAGGCCTAAGGGTTTTGGGAGATAAGAAAGTAGTTATAAAGAGAATGAAGTAAATGATGTAAAATGTCACTTCCCCTAAACTTATCTTATCCAATTTACTTTTATTAAGGATATATCTAACTCGGATGTTCATTATAAACTTAGACTATTCACGGCAAGGTTTTAAGATTATAAAACCTACATGGAATTATGTATAATTTTTTTGTTATTAAATAAAAATAATTAAGATTGGTGAGTTAGGAATCAAATACGAAGTGGTTGATATTTAATTAAAAATCTATGTTAGATTTATTTATTTTTGATACTATCTTAATTTTATAATTTTTATGTGTTTTTAATGTAGAGAGAATAAACTAAAGAGGAAGACTAAATTGAGTATTAAAATATATGTATATATAGAACAAATTACTATTATAAAGATAATGTATTTTTATTACAACAAAAATAAATGAAATACAATAATAAAATAAAAAACGGGAGGTGGGTGGTGTTTATGGGGGAGGGAGAGAGAAAGGCATTCGAGGCAATACTCGTGATTGGGTTCGACCAGCGCACAAGATTGTACGCTGCAATCCCTCGTACAGAGCTCCTGTTTAGAGTAGCGCCCAAATTAATTTTCCTCTTAAAACAGTGCCGGTACCAATAATTGGAATATTACCTCCCAACTTCTGCAGCTAGGATATAAATATACTTTCTGTAGAAAATTTTTCACGATATGCATCAAGGTATAAATAGTAGATTGGAACGAGAAGTGCCTGACAAGGGACATTTTAAAAGGGGACATCATCAAAGATCATTAAAAAAAAAAAGGGTGAAAGACTGGCGGATTCAGTAGCTTTATGTGTCTCCTCTTCACCGGAAAGAAGGTTTAGAAGGAGCGACTGACGGTAGAATTAAATGGTGAATGGTCTACCAGCTTCATGTATATATCTCTGTAGCCACGTAATTTTATGCCCAATATTGACATGCCGTTGTTATTTGCCCACTTTGTTTTGTTTCTTTTTCTTTGCTTTCATCTTGAAAATATATCTTCTTAGATTATCATCTGTACCTGCATTTTAAATATCAAATCAATAAATCTATAAATACATAATACCGAATTGGGTGAAATCCACAAGAAATGTGGCACTACTTAGCTCCTTAGTTAGTTATGCAAGTATAGGAATTTTTTATGATTTTTTAAAATGTGTAAATCTTTGTTTGATTATTTTAAATGCAAGTAGCGCAAATGGATAAATTTGATCTACTAGTTTGTTACAGCGAAGATCCCTAGTTTCGAGGATCAAAAAAATCTAGAGAATTTATGTTAGAACCATAACTCAAGAAGGAAAACAAACGTACTGCTTTCTTTAAATTTGAACGCATAGAAAAATCGATAAAATTCTAGCAATTAGAAAATTTTCAATATTACATAACAGTATGACCTTATGTGAGGTGAGAATTTTATCTTTATGAATAAGCTGTTATGTAATGACCTTATGTGAGGTGAGAATTTTATGTTTATGAATAAGCCCACGAAATTTTCTACCTTTCTTATTAGTATGAAAACACACTTAAATGAAAATGTTTCAACTTTTTAAACTACTAAAGGGCACAAAAACTATTTTCTAACTCGAGGCCTACAAATCTGAATGCAAGAAATATAGGAATGCCTAAAGAAAGTGACTAACCTAACTAGGAAAGGCCTAAGGGTTTTGGGAGATAAGAAAGTAATTATAAAGAGCATGAAGTAAATGATGTAAAGTGTCACTTTCGGTAAACTTATCTTATCCGATTTGCTTTAATTAACGGTATATCCTAACTCGGATGTTCATGATAGGCTTAGACTATTGTCGTTGAAAATTCACGACAAGGATTTAAGGTTATAAAACTTATGTCGTATGTAATTTTTTGTTATTAAATAAAAATAATCGAGGCTGGTGAGTCTCAGGTAAAATACAAGGAGGTTAACATTTGATTAGAAATTCACGTTAGATTTATTTATTTTTGATATTATGTCAATTTTATAATTTTTATGTGTTTCTGATATAGAGAGAATAAACTAAAGAGCAAGACTAAACTGAGCATTAAAATATATATATATATAGAGAGAGAAAACAAACTACTAGTATAAAGGAAATGTGTTTTTATTACTACAAAAATAAATGAAATACAATAATAAAAGAGAAAATGGGGGAGAGAGAAATCTCCTGAGACGACTATCTGACAAGACGACAGTGCCTAGTGATGGCTGGACGAAGTTGGCACGAAGATCAATCGAGAAGGTAAGGTCGAGGGATGCTTAGGCCAAGCTTGGGGTGAGGAGATGGAGGTAATCTCTTCCTTGAATAGGGGTGAAAGGACAATAATAAGATTCCCTACGAAGGTGATGAGGAATGGGACGAATATAGGTAGAGGAGGGGGTTCTTTAAGCTAGTAAGGGACGTAGGGGCTTAGGAATGGAGCTATGGGGGCTTTGGAAGGCCTCTGAAGCTCTAGACTAGGTGAGGGGAGTGTAGGAAGTGATGGTAGGCTAAGGGAGGGTTGGTAGGGCTTATATAGTGGTGGGAAAGGGCCATAGCCAGCCATTGGCTGTGCAAGGCAACGCGTTTGCATGCACTAGACATGCTCTACGAGTAGTGGGCTCGCATAAGGAACATGGAATGCGCAAAAAGCGTGCACACACACACCACGCGCACCGTTGGAAAGATAAGGAGGAATGTGGCATTCCAATCTTCATCAAATGGTCATGTATAACACATGGATCGTGCCTTCAGAAGGGGCCTTAAGCGTGTACGCACATCTGTAGTGACACTTGGCACCACTAATTGAAATCCCACTAGAAGAGGGGTGAATAGTTTAATTGAAGAATACTATGTAAATAAATGCAACCACACAAATCAATCCCACAATTGTTCAAGTGTTTTTAGATGGAAACCAACCCTGGTAAAAACCACCACCTAAGTCTCCCAACTTAGGATTTCTTGATCTACCGAGTAAATCAAATCTACTAATGTATCATTTAAATGAAGGTAATAGAACCTCAATTACAACCACACTACTTTAACCTGAGGGTAGTGTACCTCAAAGCCCTCTTCTTCATGAAGAGTATTGTATCTATCGAAGGAGACAAGAATTCATCACGCCAATGCCAAACCTAAAATAAAGTAGAAAATAATCCCTATAGAGCCACAAAATATATATAAACTCTAAGCTTCTATAAGTAAAAGAATTTTCGTACTTGCAGAAGTGGATTGAAGTGAATGCGTAGTGGGTCAATGCTCTTGTATGTCTAGTATAAAGCTTTGAGAGCAATGGTAGAGTTACTCTTCTTTGATCTCTCACAAAATGAGCCTAAAATGGTGTAAAGTATTATTTCTGGGTGTATGTGGCCAAGGAGAATTTTCCCTCTATTTATAGAGGTCTTAGGAACCTTTAAGAAGGCTTGGGAGAGGTCTTATAGTCATTAGGAACAAATCCCACATGATTAGATCGAAATTCCAATGAGATTAGGCAATAATTGAATCTGACCATAGTATTAAATGACTGATTAAAAATTTAGACGTCTAATGACTATATTAGATATCTGAAAGGAATTGTGGACATCTAAGTCTGAAGGGTGGACTTCTTGGAATTTCTTAGATCCAAACAGGGATCTTGTATCAAAGGGTCGGACATCTGATTTTGGCATATAAGACATCTAGAACTAATATTTGAAGTCCGAAAGTAAGTCGATTGGTTCCCAGAAATGGCTATATCTAAACATGGTTCTTGTGCTTAAGGATCAGACGTCTATAGGACGTCTGATTCACTATCAGAAGTTTAATGTCAAAGAGAATCCTCGAGTGATGATTTCTAGAGAATCCTACAATCATAACGCTTCTGACAAATCAAGATTTTTGTTAAATTAGGTCTAACATCTATGTATTAGAAGTCTAGAAGTGGCCCTGGACATCTGGAAATATTAATAAAAGATTTCCATTAGGATTCGAGATGATATTCTTCTAACAAAATATAACGATTCTATATTGGACATTGATGGGAACACCATAATGAGCCATAAATAGCTCATTTTGACCCAATTAAGTCAGTAAATGCTCCTACATAACCGCTAGAGAGTCACAAGTCATTGCATAATCATTCTGAAGGAAAAATAAGAAACTAAGGCTAAAACTGTAATTTTACCAGCAAATCATGAATGTAGTATAACCACAGGTTTTCTCAAGGGTTGAATGAAGGTCAATTGGTCTTAAAAAGATAACAAGTGGGTTAAAACAATCAGAAAAGGGTTTACACGCGTTTTGAGAATTAAATGACTTTTGAAACCCTAGAAACAGATCCGCTCAATTAACTGAGGTTCTGATCAGGATAAAATCTACCTAAACCCTCTAAAATTCATATAAAAATATTCTTTAGGGTTTAGAACCTTCAATTTGACCATCAGAATCCGTTTTGACCCAAAATAGAATCACAGATAAACATTTGCTCTAATTTAGGCTTTTGCATAAATTACTCAATCAAACATTTCAAAACCAGAAACTAACTTCACCATTAGATTCCCTAGGTTCAAATTAGGTTTGTACCAAAATTTGGACCCAAGATGAGTTTTTCTTGACCTACTTTGCAATTCGATCTTGTCTAATTATATTTCTACCCTTAACTTTCAAAACTCTTTCAAATAGGTCCCCAACTTTGCCGTCATTCTCACAAAAAGGTCCCTGCTGCCCAGAACTCTTACTCCTACAACTTCGGCAACAATTAATCAAGGATTTCTCCTGGATTGATTGATGAAAATTCCTAAAAATTGAACCGGAGATTCCTCTTGAAATCCTCTTTCAATCAGACCAATTCTTGTGCTTCAATTCCTTCCCAATTTCTCATGCAAACGCATGAGAAATTTGGGTTTCCAACTTCGGTGACCTTCCAAGCTCTAATCGACTCCCTGATACCTATATAAAGACTCCCCAGGCCTGCCCGATCCTCCAAGCTTGAATTTGACCAGAGAATCCCTTAAATTCCTCTCTCCTGCTCTGGCCGATTTGCTCTTCAAGCTCTGGTGACTCTCCCTGCTTTCCCTTGTCGTCTAACCACAATACCAATGGTAGACTCTTCCTCCTTGCTTTCTTCTGCATCACGCAGCACCTACCAGCACTCCTATCCCCCTTCATCCTCATCGTTCACCTCTCAGAGCATCTTCATCTTCGGCGCCAGCCACACCTCAACCGGTGCCAACTCTGCTCCCCTTTGTCTGCCTCCCCTCCTAAATGACTCCTCGACTTCCACTCTTCATTTTCAAACACTCACCGCTACATTTCAATCGCCGACTCGCCTCACCGTCCTCCGTCTTCCACCTTGATGAGAACTTCATCATGAGCCATAACTAGCTCATTTTGACCCAATACAAAGGATAAAAGCTCCTACATAACTCAAGGAAAGGCTTAACTCAGAGAATTCTGAGTTTAAGGAGAAAACAAGTCATAAGGGGTAAAAATGCAATTTTACCAGTATAATCTGCATACAGGGTAATTCAGGGTCCAAACACAGGTCAAGCAAACCGAATAAGAAGGAAAGTGGGATGATCTGACAAGGGCTACAGCAATTCCAAGGAACTAAATGATAATCTGTAACCTTAAAACAAACCCACTTCAATTCACGAGGTTCGAGGCAAAGTAAAAATAGAATAAACCCTCTAAATTTCATAGAAAAATAATCTCTAGAGTTTAGAACCTTCAATTTGGCCTTCAGATCCCATTTTGACCTACATTGAGAACCATGCCCAATTAATAACTTAATTTGGGTTTTTGCATAAATTGACCGGTCAAACAAGGTTTAATCTAGAAATAAAATTCACCATCAAATTCCTTAGGCCCTAATTAGTCATGTATAAAAACTTGAGCCTAAGAAGAAACCTTCTTGACCAACTTTGCACTTTGGTCCTCATATATTTACGTTTTGGCCCTCAACTTTTGAACCCTCACATTTCTGCCCCTAACTCTCCTTCGTTCTTTGCATTCAGGTTCCTCCTGCCAAAACCTGCCAGCACCATGCTCCAGCGACCTTGCGCGGAGCATGGCGCCGCGTAGGGTGAGGGGGAGGGGCTGGCAAGTCAACCGGGGGTGCCCTGCGTCGTCAGCCGTCGCAGGAACACCCCCCTGGTCGCTGCAACCCACCATACCGGCCGTGCGAACGCACGGACGGTATGGGTTTCCATCTCCGGTGTCCTCCGGCGAGGGAGACACGTCGTCTCCCTCCGCCCTCCTCTCTGATTCCGCCTCTATAAATACCCTCGTCGCTCCGCCGTTCTGAGGAGCTCGGTCCTGACGGAGAAAGACCCCCACTTCCTCTCTTCCCACTCCGACAGGAAGCCCTCCAGCTCCGGCGGCCTCCCCTCTTCCTCCTTGTCGCTCTGCCGCACTACCAGCTGCAGGGTTGCTCTCCCTCGCTCTTCCCGCGCCACGCCGCACCCAGCTGGCGCCTCTCCGGCCCTCTGCTCGCCGCCGCCCCTTCCCCCGGGCATCTTCTTCTCCGGCGACAGTCGATACGACTGTCGCCCGCTCCGGCCCCTCCTCGTCCTGCTAAGTAGGTAGAACTCCTCCTCTTCCTCCCCTCTTCCTTTTCCTCACTTTAAACATCTACTGTCGCCCTCGATTCCGACCAATCACCCTCACCTTCTCCGCCTCCGGCCATCCTCCGGCGAGCCGCTCCCATCACTCCAGCATCCCACACGGCTCGCCGACCTGCACATAATCTCCGCCTCCTCACCCTGATCCATTTCCACCCCTCCACTTCCCCCAAATCACCCCCTGCAACTCCACCGAACAAACCCATCTCCCGACCCACAGTCCGACCTAGGGCAGCCCTTAGGCTCCACCCCGCTGCCTGAACACCCCCCGACCACCTTCGCCGTGCCACGGCGAAGGTCCTCCGCGTTTCTGATTGGGCCGAGAGGCCGTTTTTCTGTGGGCAGGTACCAGCGCTCGTCGCCGCCATTGTTGAAGCAAAGCAGCTTCTTCACCTGCTGCCCCAGGTGAGTCACGCCCAGGTTACGCTCCCAGACAGCGCAAGGCACCTTCGTGAAGCACCAGGCTGCAGTCGAGTCGAAGCCCTCGCGCGAAGGTCTCGCGTAACGCTGCGATTACCGGCTGCTTCCTCCGCGCAGGTGCGAAATTGGGGTGGGACATTTAGTCCCACCTCGGAAGGCTCTGAAGGAACGCAGCGGTATAAAGCGAAAAAGTGCTGGAGGCTTATTGCCTCAGCACACGGGGTGAGGTCCCCTTCACCCGCCCGATTACCCGGTCTCGTCCGCGCTCACGCCCCGCGGACCTGGCCCGACCCGACTTAGACTGACCTGCACTCCTCGCCCACCACGCACGCCGGTGGGCCTGGACCCGGGCGCGACCCGTACCCGGCTACCCGGCAGCTCTGGGAGAGCTATCCCATGAGCGGATTCTGTGAGAGAGAGACGCTGGGGAGGGTAGAGATAGGTTTTGCCCCTCTCTGATCAAGCTGTGTAAGTGTGCAGGCACAGGTGAAGAAGAACCGTGGAAGAAGACGAAAGCTGAAGGAAGGAGGATCACCGAGCGGCACTGTAGCAGCTACGGTTTAAGTCGTCTGATTGGAAAATCAGATGACGTCCTGAAGGCAAAGAAGGAGAAGGAAGGCGAGGTAGAGGAGAACGCAGAGAGGCCAAGACAAGAACTGAAAGAAGAAGAAGAGCACGAGAAGAAGAAAGTCTGAAGAAAGGAAAAGAAGAAAGAAAGAAGAAGAAGAAGAACAGGATCGCAAGGGAGAAGAAAAAGAAAGAGACGAGCAGAAACAAGAGCTGACGAAGAAGAACATCACCCACTGCTGCAGATAAAGAAGACAGAAAGAAGAAGAAAGGAACCAAAAGCCAAAGAGAAGAGAAAAGAAAGAAGAAGACAGACGAGAAAGAAGAAGCCAACAAATTTTCATCTCTCTCTCTATCTATCTATATTTTTGTAAAAGAAACTTTGTACCCCAAGAATACAACTTGCTCCCTGAGTTCGACCTCGGGAGCTCTTTTATTTTCCGAGTAAAAAATTATATATTTGAAATGATGGCAATAACTGGCTATACTACAACGACATAACAATAAAACCCGGTTATCTCTTCACGCCATCGCTATCACACCTCACCGGCGTACCTCCGGCGAGCTCGCACAGCCACTACACTCCACCAATCCGGCCGTCGTTCATCCCTACACCTCCGCCGTGTTCCAGAGAGCAAAAGCCCTCTAGTCTTTGAGGCTATTAGCCTCCCCACTGCTCTACTGAATACCACACTTTCACACGTCACCTTCCGTCACCGTCCGGCTATTGCACACACTCTTACACCCCACGAACACTACCGTTCAATTCCTCACCTCACGGGGAAGCTCATGAACTGTTTTAACTGGGGCTCTTAGCCTATTTTCGTGCTTTCAGGTACCCAGGTCTCCGTCGCCATTACCGAAGCCACAAGCTTGCTTGAAGCTCTCATCAGGCCTGCAGTTCCAAGGACTTCGACTCCAGGAAGAGTAGATTACCACTAGGAGTATCCTCGCGTGGTCAAATGGAGCCTTTGACCAAGTCCTCTACGGCAATTTGATGAAGGAAGCTGCTGCTACTGCTGCACGAAGGAAGGAAGGTGGGATAGTCCTACCTTGGAAGCTAATGAGCCTCTACACCCGCATAAATTGAAAGTGTCATCGGCTTGCCACCTTGACACACAAGGGGGTGAGGTCCTCGGCATGCTCCCCTCACACGTGCCTCATCTGCGACACCTGACCCGAGGACCTGGTGCACCCAACCGGCCTAAACCCTTCACTCCTCGGCTGCAACCACGCCTATAGCCCTGGGCCCGAGTTTGCACCTACCCGATTACTTGGTTACCCATTGAGAGGCCCTGGGAGGGCGGAGCCTAAAAGAGAAAGGGAAGGAGAGATTGCACGGGGTAGGGGGAGGGTTTTGCTGCAGAGAGTATTGGCTACACATAGCCAAATCGAGAAGCCCCTCCCCTGTGTGAAGGAGAAGGCAGCAAAAGAAGAAGAAGAGGCTGAGTAGAAGAAGAATAAAAGAAGAAGAAGAGGGAGCCGTAGCATAGAGAGAAAGAAAGAAGAAAAACAGAGAAAGAAAGAAAGAAGGAAAGCATCAGAAGGGAAAGGAAGAGAAGAACACTGTAGCATTAGATGTTTAAGTCGTTTGATCCTATCTTCAGATGTCTGCTTTGAGTTTCTAAAGTTATAATTAACTAGATTGATATTGTGCTTCTACTTGCTATTGCTATATAAGGGTAATTGGTGATTTAAATCACCATTTTACCCTCCTCATTTTGCACATTGATCATTGATTTCTCATATCATTTTGCATTAAGCTTTTACATATATATTGTTAACACCTCGGCATCAAACGTCCTTTAAGATGTCTGGGAGTTGGTCCAGACGTCTGGAAGCCTTCCCAGATGTCTGGAAATTAATTTTTTCGGCGTACGATTTCATGTCTGCCCGCATGCACGCGCAGACTGAACCGTCACCCTCCTTTCTTCTCTCTCTTTCCTCTCCGTCCTGTAGGCACAGCTTTCCTCCTCTCTCTCTCCCCACGGCGCCTTCAAATACCTCCCCCTCTCCTCTCCCTCACCATCACTCCACCGCCTTCTTCTTCTTCTCCTTCCTGTTAGCGTTAGAGTGAGCGGGCGAGGGCAGCAGCTGCTGTCGTGTGTGCGTGGGGAGGAGGGGTTGCAGCGAGAGGGAGGGAGTTAGAGCGTGAGGGTGTGAGCTCGTCAGAGTAGCCAGGGCCGGCCGGCGGGTGCGCAGCAGGAGCGTGGCACTGGGGAGGTGCTGCTGCAGCTCAAGCAGCAGGCGAGTGCGACGCGACACGGCCGTGCGTAGCAGGCGGAGGGCAAGGAGGTCCTGATTCTGGGAAAATTTCCCAGAATTAGACGTCTGCACATACGTCCAGATGACGTGGGAGACGTCTGGAGGAAGATCCAGACGTCTAGAAGGTATGATATTTTCCATTCCTTCTTCTTTCGCGTGTACGGCCATGCAGCCGTTTCGCCGAAGGGTTCTGACTCATTTCATGTTAAGGACGGTCGTGTACACGTGCAGGTTTCGTTTGGGAAGGCAAAGGGCACGCCCTCCCACATAGATCGGACGTCTGGGCATAGCACCAGATGGCGGAGAGGGTCTCCAGACGTCTGGAACTAAGTCTAGATGGTTCAGTGGGATTCTGGACATCTAAAGAACTACGCAGAGAGAAGGTATGACCTGAACCATCGTTTAAGACGTCTGGAAGATGTTCCAGACGTCTGATTTTGGGCAGACTTGTCATTTTTGACCCATTTAGGGTTCGTTCGAAGTCCGATTTTCGCGTTTAAAATTCTGTTCTTCTCAGAAATTGTTCCTCTACTTGTTTAAAGTATCTGTATCCTATTCTGAGTAGTTCCTTGTGTTTGATCCTTGTGTTAGGACCTCGTTCCGTTGCGGCTCTAGGGGTTGCGGAGGCACGCGAGCTTGTCGATCACGCCCCCAGTACTCCCGATTTTACGGGTAGAGTGGCTCCCTTTATTTATTTACCAACATTATGCATTTATGAGATAATTAATAGATTCTAAGGTGTGGCATGAACCCTAGGACTGAAAAACTAGATTGAATGATAGATCCTAGGGTATGGCATGAATCCTAGGACTGGAAACTAGATTGAATGATAGATCCTAGGGTATGTTATGAATCCTAGGACTGGAAAACTAGATTGAATGATAGATCCTAGGGTGTGGCATGAATCCTAGGAACAGAAACATCGAAACGAATGTCGTGGATATATGAATTGCAGTCTTGGAAAAGTAGAAAGAAAATTGATAATTGCCTGTAATTAGATAACAGTTGCTTATTTATGAATGGATATTAACTATTGAAAACATGGGCTATATGAAAATAAAGTTGAATGATGAAACCTAAATTGGCTTAGTTAAGGAAATTGAGCATGAACCCTACGGGCAATTAGGAGTAGAGCTCTTGAGAGGTGAATGGAATGGAATTTGGGAAGTGAGCTGGCCCTTGAGTATGGAGTACCAAGGAGAGCAACTGTCCCCCCTGTTTAGTGCAGAGCGGAGCTAGCCGCCCCAGGGACCCAAGGTTAGGTCTGGCCACTTTGTACCGACTTTTGGCCCTCGAGTACACAATACCCGGGAGAGCTACTAGTGTAGGGAGAGCACTAGCCACCCCACGGGCCTCGGGGTTCTGCTAGCCTTCCTACACCGACTTGTTAGGCCCACTGGGAAAACCAGGGTAGTCAGGCGAGGGTGCATGGACTGTGAAGGGGCAAGACCCCTGTTTGGTTACTGTGGAGGGACTAGACCCCTATTACTGAGAGGGCTCTGCCCTATACTGGTTCCGTGCTGTGCTTTGGGGCGCACTAGTTAACGGAAACCACTGACCGCGTGCTAGTGCGGGGTAGCTACCCTTGCATTTATCGCACGTGCCGTAGTCACCGTTACGTCTGTCAGTGACCTTGGGGTGGTTGACTGAGGGTAGGACCACCATGGGGGACTCTCCCGACCAGGAGAGAACCATGTGCTACTTCTACTTTTCGGAAAAGACTGCAATCAAGATCGTTCCCACGAGGAACATTCAAGATCAAGAGAAAGATCTAAGAAATAATTCAAGAATGAGTAAACAGAAAATAAAGGAAGAAATTAAAAATAATAGCTACTTGTCCACCTTACTGTTTTCCTAGCTAGTTAGTTGCCACTCTACTCAGCGTTTCGTTGACGTGTCACCTTTTCAGGACCAGGTGTTGAGCAGCCAGAGCCGGCGGCTGCAGAGGGTGCTGGGCCTAGTAGAGCCTAGTAGTTTTACTTGTGTAGTACCTACTATACCTTTTCTTCTGTTGTAGTGAGTATTTTCTGTTACCACTGTACTCTTTTATTGTAAGCATCATGTTTTAATTCTCTACTGTTGTGGTGGTGTGTACTGTAGTAGTTCTTTTCTTTACTGCTGTACTTTTGTTACTGCTAGTTATATACATGGTGAATGTGGTTTATTTTATTGCTCTTTTGGTTACTTTCTCGTTGGACAACTGGGTCTTGGGATCAGTCGAGTCGGTCCGATTCCCGTGTCTCGTAGGGATTTGTGAATCGGGTCGTAACAAGATGGTATCAGAGCAAGGTCTTCCCGAGAAGTGAACTAACTGGCTGGAAAATAACCAATTCACGTGCCTGTAACTAGAGTAGCCACCACAACGTATCTTTTGATATTTGTTCTTAGACTTCTCCGCTTGATATCGATTCGTATTGACGTCTTTTCCTATTCTGTGTTCGCGTCTCTTTGCAGGAGATGCCTCGACGAGGAGGTAGCGAGGCGAGCTGAGGGCACGGTCTAGGACGAGGTCGGAGGGGTGGGTGCATTGAGGTCGACACCTCAATGGACCAGCCACTGCTCCTGGGCATTCAGGCCCAGGACCTCACCCAGCTGATACGGGACATCGTGCGAGAGGAGCTCCACCCGCCACCATGAGCGCCTCTCCCTGTGGCTGCGGAGGGGGAGTCCTCTGTGGGACCACGCGACGGACATGGCGTTGGACGCGGGAGAGGGGATGGGCCGCCACCACCCCCACCTTCCTACGGCACTTCCGAGCACGAGGCTTCTTACTGGTCACAGAATTCGTCTTTATTGTTATTTATAGTTGTTGTGGTATATGACAAAATAGTTACCAGCTTAATATAAATTTTTTACTCGGAATAACAAGTTTCCTGAGGTCGAACTCAGGGAGCAACTATAATTCTGGAAACATAAATGCACAATATAAGGTTTTACAAAAATTAAGAGATAGAGAGAGAGGGAGTAAAAGTTCTCTTTTGTTGGCTTCTTCTTCTCTCTTTTTCTTCTCTTTTCTTCTTCTCTTGCAGCTACTTCTCTTCCTTCAATCTGCCTTCTTTTCTCTTCTTTTCTTTTCTTCTTCTACTCTAGCTGTTCCTCTTCTTTCTTTTCTTTCTCCTTCCTATCTTCTTCTTCTTTGCTTCTCCTCTTTCTTCTTATTTCTTTCTTCTTCTTTCTACTCTGGCTGTGACCTTCAGTCGTCTGACCCGGTACTCAGATGACTTAACTATGCATTTGCTACAGTGCGGCTCCTTTTCTTCTTCTTCAGCTCCTCTCCTTCCTTTCTTCTTCAGCTGCTAAGTGCAGCAAAGTCTTCAGCCGCTCCTCCTCTCTTCTTCTTCCTTCGCTTGCTTCTTCTTTTTCCTTCTTCCTTGCCCGCACACACAAAGATTAGTGCAAAACCTACCCCTACCCCTTCCTTGCATCTCTCTTTCTCTCTGAATCTCTCTTTAGGAAAGCTCTCCCAGAGCTGGGTAATCAGGTTCGGGGTGCGCGCTCGGGACCAGGCCCACCGGCGTGTGGTGGTGGGCCAGGAGTGCTTGGTCAGGTAGTCAGATTCGGCCCAGACCCGCGGGGTGAGAGCACGGGCGAGGGCAGGTGAGCACGTAGCGCGCTGCGTGCATGGGCGAGGGACCTGACCCTTGTGTATCGAAGGCAAACAGCCCTATCCACTTTTTCAATTTAAGTGTGGGCGCGAGGCCACACACTTATGAGGTTGGACTAAAGTCCCACCTCCAATCTGTGTGCCCGCAGGCGAGAAGACGCTGCCAATTGGGGTTGTAGTGAACGTTTGCACCCCCAATTGCAAGCCTAGGCGTGCTCGCGGAACCAACCCACGCTGCCTGGAGCGTGTGCCTGGGCTGGAAACGTCCTAGAGCTACTTGCGAAGGAGCTTCAGCAGCTCTTCAATGGCGACAAGGAGGCATAGACCTGAAAACACAAGGACGGCCTCTCGGCCACATCAGATAACGTAGGGAGCTTCGCCAGAGGGCGACGAAGGTAGTGCGAGGGTCGGCGAGGCGTGGGGGCGCCTGTGTCCGTGTGCCTAGGTCAGACTGTGTGTGCGGAAGTGGGTTTGTTCGGGGGGTGGTTGGGCGGTGAATGGTGGTGTATGGAGTGGGGGAAACGGTTGAGTGGAGTGAGGGGGAGCTTCTGGGCTTGTCGGCGACAGGTGAGGTGGTCTATGGAGGTGGAGTGACCTCGCCGGAGATGGTGACCGGAGATGGAGCAGATGAGGGTGGAAGTGGCGGTTGGTGGGTTAAAGTGGTAAATCAGGAAGGGGAAAAGGTAAGGGAGAGAGAGAGGAAAATTCCTACCTACTTAGTCGACAAAGGGGGAGAGGGAGGCGTTCGGCTCATGGCTGCCGGAGCTGGAGACGAAGATGTCCAGGAGGGGGTTATCGGCGACGAAGAGGAGATTGGAGAGTGCCAGCTGGTATGGCCTGGCGCGGGACGACGGAGCAGAGTAGGCTCTGCTGCAGGTATGCCAGCAGAGCGACGAGGAGGAGGAGGGAGGATCACCAGAAGCTCGGGCATTTTGACTGGAGAGGGGAAGGATGAAATCTAGGGTGTTTCTCTGCCAGAAGGAGCTTGAAGGAGATGGTAGACCTTGCCGCTCCTTAAATAGGCACTGGCGAGGAGAGGAGATTGAGGAGGTGACGTGCTGCGCTCGCCGAAGGTGGCCGGAAATGGATACCCATGCCTTTCGTGCATTCGCACGAGAGGCATGGTCGGTTGCAGAGGTCAGGGGAGGGTCCCTACGACAGAGGACGACGCAGGGAACCCCCAGCTTGTTCCTGAGGACGGATGCCCTGCCCTACGCGGTGCCATCCTTTGCACAAGCTCGCCGGAGGTATGGTGCTGCGCAGAAATGGCAGGGGGGATTGTTCTGCAAAGAATGATGAGAAGATAGGAGACTAAACGTAAGCGTTTCAAAAGATAAGGGTCAGAAAGTAAATTAAGAGGACCAATTTGTAAAGTCGGTCAAGATGGTCTTATCTTAGGCCCAAATTTTTATACCAGACTAATTTAAACCTAATGATTTTAATGGTAAAATTTTATTTTAGGTTGGACCATGTTTGACCAATCAATTTGCACAAAAACCCAAATTAAGTCATAAATTGGGCATGGTTCTCATTTTAGGTCAAAATAGGTTGCAAAGGCCAAATTGAAGGTTCTAAACCCTAAGGAATATTTTTCCATGAATTTTAGAGGATTTAGTTGATTTTTATCCTACCTTGAACCTCATTAAATAAAGTGGGTTTGTTTTAGGGTTACAAAATGTCATTTAATTCCTAGAAGTTGCTATAACCCTCTTCAGATCAGACTATCCCACTTCCCTCCTTATTAAGCTTGTTTGACCTGTGTTTGGACCCTTAATTACCCTGTTTGCACACTGCATTGGTGAAATTACAGTTTTACCCCTTATGATTTGGTTTGTTCTTTAACTTAGAATTCTCTGAGTTAAGCCTCTCTTTAGGTTTTGTATGAGCTTTTTCACACTTATTTGAATTTAATTGTGCTAGTTAGGGTTCATGATGAGGTTTTCATCATACCCCCATGCCTGGCTTTTGCTAGTCCCTTAGCAAAATTTTAAGGTTTCAACCCTTATTCTAGACCGTGAAGTTCTTAATGAGTTTAGATAACTGCTTTTTCTTTTGAAACCTTGTTTTGGTCAGAATGCCAATCATAGGCCTAAAAGGTACTCTAGTACCAACCAAGATCCAGATCTGTTGTTACGACCCAATTCCTGAATCCTTACGAGACACGAGAATCAGACCGACTCGATTGATCCCAAGACCCAGTCGTCCAATGAGAAAGCATCCAAAAGAGCAGTAAAATAAACCACATTCACCCTGTATATAACTAGCAGTAACAAAATACAACAGTAAAGAAAAGAAATACTACAGTATACACCACCACAACAGTAAAGAAATAAACAGGTACATAAACATGATGCTTACAATAAAAGAGTACAGTGGTAACAGAAAATACTCATTACAACAGAAAGAAAAGTACAGTGGGTACTACACAAGTAAAACTACTAGGCTCTGCTAGGCACATCACCCTCTACAGCCGCCGACTGTGGCTGCTCAACACCTAGTCCTGAAAAGGTGACACGTCAGTGAAACGCTGAGTAGAGTGGCAACCAAAAGCTAAGAAACAGTAAGGTGGACAGTAGTTGTTATATTTTTAATCTCTTCCTTTATTTTTCCATTTATTCATTATTGAATTATTTCTCAAATTTTTCTCTTGATCTTGAATGTTCCCTGTGGGAATGATCTTGATTACAGTCTTTTCCGAAAAGTAGAAGTAGCACGTGGTGCTCTCCTGGCTGGGAGAGTCCCTCGTGGTGGCCCTACCCTCAGTCAACCACCCCAAGGTCCCTAACAGATGTAATGGTGACTACGGCACACGCGATAAACGCACAGGTAGCTACCCCGCACTGGCACGCGGTCAGTCGTTTCCGTTAACATGTGCGCCCCAAAGCACAGCACGGAACCAGTATAGGGCAGAGCCCTCTCAGTAACAGGGGTCTGATAGCGAAATACGCGTGATTTGTAAAAGCGGGTTTTTAACGTCGTTGTAACAAGAGAATTCGCATACGCTTTTAAATTTATAAACCTAGATAGGGGAGTATCCAGGGTCGTCCAAGGAGGCAAAAATTGCAATTCAATTCTCTTGCTAAAAACACATCTCAACTTTCTTTTTGGTATTTTAAATATGTAATTTTTTTTTTGTTTTGAAAAGACAAGGGCAAAATGTGAATTATAACGGAAAGTACTAACACCTACAATTGCTTAACTAAAATTTAAAAGATAGAAATATCTTCTTCCTAAGCTCACTCTAGGCAAGTGGAGGCCTAGAGTAATTAGGAAGAAGAGGTGAAACAAGTGCTAGAACCAAAAGTAACAATTGCAATAAAAAGCTAAAAGAGGGCAATTTAATTGACTAGAATTAGTGTTCTTTTCAAGAACAAGTAGAGGAATGCTTCTACTAGAACTAAACAAATTTAAAAGCAAATAAAGAAACACTAATCCTCTTGCAAAATCTGGTGAAGAAGGGAGTCTTCTTGCTCCAAGCCTAGCTGCTCCTTGGCTTGAAAAGAGGGCCTCCTTCTTCTCCTTCCTTGAGAGCTCCTCCAAGGTGGAAGCTACCACCTTCAATGCTCTCTCCAAGGGGTGGGCGTGCACCGCCCTCAAGAACTCCTCCAAGGTGGCGTGGACCACCTTCAAGATCTCCTCCAAAGATCTTCCTTGCCTGCCTTCTCCTTTGGCTAGCGTAACCCAAGAGAGAAGGGAAGAGGGGAAGGCACCAAGGGGACAAAATATCCCCTTAATCTTCTTCTTCTTCTTCTCTCTTGGACGTGGGCTTCTAGGTGGAATATGAGAGTGAATTTGCTAGCCAAGGATGTCTTGAATGGTGGTGGGTAGTGGTCTTTTTATAGGGTAGGATGGGGGGTTAAGGTGCCCCTTGAAATGGAGGGCTAGGATGGAAGGATGGAGGTGGTTAGTGATCCTATGGCCAAGGGTGTGTGGTGCCAACCCAAGGGGTGTTAAAGGGGGTGGTTATGGTGGTGTTGGTGGCTTTTGGTGGTGGAGAGACACCACCATTTTGGCACCAACATGGGGTCTTCTAGAAGGGGGGTTAGGTGGATGGTGGAGATGGATTCAAGGGGAATTGTGTGGTGGAGATGAAGGGGAATTTTGGAGGGAAAAGTGGCGCCATCAAGGGGGTGGTTAGGGTGGTTTTCGTGCCACTTTTAGGTGTCTTTTGGAGGTGGTGGGTAGGCTAGGTTGGTGCCAAGTAGGTTAGCTTATGTGGAGCTTAGGTGGAGCTAGTTGGGTGGAGTTGTTAGGTGGGTTTTTTGGGGTGGTACAAGCCAAGGAAGTTGGAGCATAAATAAGCTAAGCTAAGCTACGTTAGATAATGGAGGAGTAGAGGAGAAGGTGTTGGAGCTAGGGTTTGGAGGGAGGAGCTGAGGAGGAGAAGTCTGGAGCTGAAATTGGAGCTGGTTGTTGCTGAAGAGGCTGGCATGGAGTTACTCTAGCTGGCTTAGCTTGCTAGTTCTTTGCTAGCTGCTAAGACGAGCTAAAGTAAGCTAGCTTCTACCATAATGAGCTAAGGTGAGCTAGGTCTGGTGCTCCCTTAGGAGAATCAAGCTGGTTGAGGCAGCTAAGGTAGCTTAGCTCAACTGAGTTGAGCTAAGCTAAGTCCCCAGGAGCTGGACTTGAGCTTCCTGAGCTGGGATGAGTTCTTCTCCAGTTGGTTGGAGTTGAGTGGAGCTGGATGTAGTTGGATTTGAGCTGGGGTGAACTCCTGTCAACTCAGCTGAGCTAGCTAGAGCTCCCTGTGGACTAGTGGGAGCTGAGCTGAGCTAGACTCAGCTAAGTTGAGTTGGATCTGAGCTGACTTGAGCTAGGGTGAGCTAGGATGAACTCTCCTGAGCTGCCATTCAGCTGAGATTAGCTGAATGGAGCTAGGATGAGTTAACCCTAGTTCAAGTGAGCTCGGTTCCAGCTGTGGTGAGCTGGATCAAGCTGAGTTCCTGCTAGTATGGGCTTCTCCATCACCATTTGCCTTCTTGAGTGCTAGGGTTTTAGGGATCTGTATATCTGTACATCCCTAACACTCACAAAAACATATTAAAAAGATAATAAAAAAAATGCAATGCATGCCTAACCTATTTTATGCCTAAATGCAGCCCAAAAACCCATTTGCGGAGTAAAATCCTAAGAGCTAGGTTTATTTTAATGCATAATAATGATGATAAACTAGCGTTTATCAGGGTCCAGCCCCTCCACAGTAACTAAACAGGGGTCTTGCCCCTCCATAGTCCGCGCACCCTCGCTTGACTGCCCTGGTTTGCCCAGTAGGCCTAACATGTCGGTGTAGGAGGCTAGTAGAACCCCGGGGCCCGTGGGGTGGCTAGTGCTCTCCCTACACTAGTAGCTCTCCTCGGTACTGTGTACACGAGGGTGAAAAGTCGATACAAAGTGGCCAGACCTAACCCCGGGTCCCTGGGGCGGCTAGCTCCGCTCTACACCAAACAGGGGGGATAGTCGCTCTCCTTGGTACTCCGTACTCAAGGGCCAGCTCACTTCCCCAATTCTATTCCATTCACTTCTCAAGAGCTCTACTCCTAATTCCTTGTAGGGCTCATGCTCATTTTTCTTTAACTCAGCCAATTTAGGTTTTATCATTTCTGCTTTATATTCATATAACCTATGTTCTCAACAATAATTATCGATTTATAAATAATCAACTGTTAAACAATTACAGGCAATTATCGTTTTCATTTCTACTTTTCCAAGACTGCAATATATATATTCAATCTAGTTTTCCAGTCCTAGGATTCATGCCATATCCTAGGATCTATCATTCAATCTAGTTTTTCAGTCTTAGGATTCATGCCATACCCTAGGATCTATCATTCAATCTAGTTTTTCAGTCTTAGGATTCATGAAACACCCTAGAATCTGCTAATTATTTCACAAGTGCATAATTTTTTGATAAATAATTAAAGGGGCCACTCTACCCGCAAAATCAGGAGTACTGGGGGCGTGATCGGCAAGCCCGCACACCTCCGCAACCCCTAGAGCCGCAACAGAACGGGATCCTAACACAAGGATCAATTACAAGGAGCTACTCAGAATACTATACAATTACTGTAAACAGGTAGAGGAACTAAGTCTCGGAAGAACGAAACTTGAAACGCGGAAAACAGACTTCGAACGGACCCTAAACAGGTCAAAAATAATAAGTCTGCCCAAAATCAGATGTTTGGAACATCTTCCATATGTCTTAAATGGTGGCTCAGGTCATACCTTGATCCTACGCGGTCCTCCAAACATCCAGAAGCCCGCTGAACCGTCTGGACTTAGTTTCCAGACGTCCGACTGTCACTCCGGACATCTGGAGACTCTCTCCGTCGTCTGGTGCTATGCCCAGACGTCCGATCTGTGTGGGAGGGCATGCCCTTGCACCTTCCCGAACGAGTCCTGCACACATACGCGGCCGTCCTCAACACAAAACGATGCAGAGGCCTTCGGTAGAACGGCTGCATGGCCGTACCTGCGAAAGAAGAAGGAAGGTAAAAATATTGTACCTTTTAGATGTCTGGACCTCCCTCTAGACGTCTCCTGTGTCGTCTGGACGTATGTCCAGACGTCTAATTCTGGGAAATTTTCCCAAAATCAGGACCTCCTCGCTCTCCGCCCGCAGCGCACGACTGTGCCGTGCCTCGCTCGCCTGCTGCATGCGCTGCAGCAGCTCCTCCCTAGCACCACGCGCCTGCTGCGCACCCGCCGGCCGGCCTTGGCTGCTTTGGTGAGCTTGCAACCTCAAGATCGAGCTCTCTCTCCCTCTCGCAGCAACCCCTCCTCCCTACGCACTCACAGCAGCCACTGCGGCTGCCCTCGCCCGCTCACTCTCTCACTGACAGGAAGAAGAAGAAGAAGAAGGTGGTGGAGCGAGGGTGAGGGATAGGAGAGGGGGTATTTGAAGGCTGTCGAGGGGAGAGAGAGGTAAAAAGTTGTCTGCGCCTGCAGGGAGGATGGAAAGAGAAGGAGTGCGACGGTTCAGTCTACACGCGCATGTGCGTAGACACGAACCGTACGCCGAAAAAATTTAATTTCAGACGTCTGGGATGGCTTGCAGATGTCTGACCAGACATCTGGACCAATTCACAGACGTCTTAAACGACGTTTGATGCCAGGGTTATAACAACATAACAAACTCAAAGGACGTTTCGTCCACGAAACTTGTGCTAACTAGGGTGCAGAAAAGAATGATATTGGCATAACAAACTCAAAGAGGACCGAAGCCGATCTGAAAAAGACATACCCGCGAAAAGCTCCAGGTACCACTCCCGCCTCACTGCCTCAGGCTCCCAGGTAGCCTCCTTGTACCGCTGGCTCCTCTACAAAACCTTCACCAGGGGTACTTGCTTCCGTCTCAGGCTGCAGACGGCTCGGTCGAGAATCTGCACCGACCGCTCGGGGTAGGTCAGGTCGTCGCCCACCTTGACGCTCTCGTGACTCAGGATGTGACTGGGATCGGCGACGTACTTCCTGAGGTTGGACACATGGAACGCGTCGTGCACACCAAAAAGCTGGGGAGGAAGGGCAAGCCTGTAAGCAATGGGTCCAACCCGCTCGAGGACCTCAATGGGTCCCATGAACCTCGGTGCGGGCTTCCCTCTCACCCCAAACTGCTGCAGGCCCTTCATGGGCGAAACGCGAAGGAAGACATGGTCCCCAACCTCAAACTACACCTCTCTGCGTTTCTGATCTGCATAGCTCTTCTTTCTGCTCCTGACAGTGCGGAGTCGCCTGTGAATCTGCTCGACCACCTCCTAACTCTGCTGGATCAGCCTGGGGCCAACCTCTCACTTGGTCCCCACCTCAACCCAACTCAAGGGTGCCGTACACCTCCGTCCGTACAGAGCCTCGTAGGGTGCCATGCCGATGCTCGACTGATAACTGTTATTATATGCAAACTCTGCCAGGGGCAAGTGCTCCTCCCAAGAGCCCCTCCAGTCTAATACACAAGTACGCAAAAGGTCCTCAAGTGTCTGTATCGTGCACTCAGATTGTTCATCCGTCTGGGGTAGTAAGATGTACTGAACCTCAACTGCATGCCCAGGGCTTGCTGAAACTCAGCCCAAAATTGGGACGTAAAGTGGGTATCTCAGTCGGATACGATCTCTCGCAGAACTCCGTGTAGACGTACCACATCGCAGGTATACCTCTCTGCCAACTGTGCTGGTCCCAAGGTGACTCGGATCGGCAACAAACGTGCCATCTTTGTCAATTTGTCAACGATTACCCAGACTGCTTCATGTCCTCGCTGGGTAACAGGTAGGCCCACCACCAAGTCCATGGTGATGCTCTCCCACTTCCACTCTGGCATTGGAAGTGGCTGTAGCGGCCCTGCAGGCCTCTGATGCTCGGCTTTCACCTGCTGGCACACTAAACACTGCTGCATGAATTCCCCCACATCTCGCTTCATTCCCCTCCACCAAAAGTCACATCTAAAGTCATGGTACATCTTCATGTTTCCGGGATGTATGGCAAATCTGGAACCGTGTGCCTCAGTCAGGAGCTCTCTCAACAGCTCCTCGTCTCTGGGAACGCACAAACGTCTCCTCATGCATAGCACCTAGTCTGTAAAAGAGAAGTCTCCAGGGTCTCCTAACAGTACTCTGTCATGCAAGGACTATAAGTACGGGTCGGCCATCTGTCCTGTGATGATGCGATCTATCAGCTCTGGCCTCGTTTGTCGCGTCACAGTCACTGCCCCACAATGCCCCTGTAACTCTAGGGGTTGTCAACTACCCATCTCCTCCAAGGGGCTCCAACTCTGCTCCTGTAAACTGTCCAAGTGTGCAGGTGCCTTACGGCTCAAGGCATAAGCCACCACGTTGGCCTTTCCCGGGTGGTAGGAAATGCTGCAGTCATAGTCCTTCAGGAGCTCCAACCAACGTCTCTGTCTCATGTTGAGCTCCTTCTGATCAAACAGGTATCTGAGGCTCTTGTGATCTGTGAAAATCTCGAAGGTCTCACCGTACAAGTAATGTCTCCAGGTCTTTAGCGCGAAGACGACAGCTACCAGCTCCAGGTCGTGGGTAGGGTAGCTATGATCATGGGGCTTCAGTTGCCGCGAAGCATAAGCGACAACGTGACCCCTCTGCATGAGCACACCCCCTAACCCCTACAAAGAGGTGTCCGTGTACACAACGAACCCGCCACTACTGTCTGGGATGGTGAGCACGGGAGCCGAAGTCAGCCGCTCCTTCAGCTCCTGAAAACACGCCTCACAAGCGTCTGTCCAAGTGAAGGGCACGTCCTTCCGGGTCTGCTGTGTCATAGGACGTTCAATCTGTGAAAAGTCCCTGATAAATCGCCTGTAGTAGCCTGCCAGTCCCAAGAAACTACGAATCTCAGTGACCGTACGCGGTCTCTCCCACTTGAGCACTGCCTCGACCTTGGTTGGGTCCACAGCCAAGCCATTCCCAGAGATCACATGACCTAAGAAGGTCACCTCCCTCAACCAGAACTCGCACTTGCTGTATTTGGCGTATAGCCTACGTCGTCTCAGTGTGTCCAAAACCATCCGCAAGTGTTGTCCGTGCTGTGTCTGATCTCAAGAATAGATGAGCACATCATCAATGAATACCACCACGAACTGGTCCAAGTACGGCCTAAACACCTGGTTCATCAAGTCCATGAAGGCAGCGGGGGCATTGGTCAGCCCAAACGGCATGACCAGAAACTCATAGTGTCCGTACCAGGTGCGGAAAGCTGTCTTGGAGATGTCTGCCTCCTTGATCCTCAACTGGTGGTATCCAGAACTCAAGTCGATCTTGGAGAACACCGTGGCACCTCGCAGCTGGTCAAACAAGTCATCAATCCTCGGCAGCGGATATCTGTTATTGATGGTGACCCTATTCAGCCGCCGGTAGTCCACACAAAGGCGTAGGGTACCATCCTTCTTCTTTAGAAACAGTACCGGGGCTCCCCAGGGTGACGCGCTGGGCCTCACAAAGCCCTTCTCCAAAAGATCCTACAACTGAGACTTGAGCTCTCGCAGCTCAAGTGGTGCCATCCTGTACGGTGCTGTGTAGATGGGGCTGGTCCCTGGTACCAGTGAGATCTCAAACTCGATCTCACGCTCGGGCGGTAGTCTAGGCAACTCGTATGGGAATACGTCGGGGTACTCTCTGACCACTGGGATACTCTGGAAGTTTTCCACAGGGCTGGGCTCTTCCACCACACAAGCTAGGAAACCCTCACACCCCTGGCTCAAAAGTCTCACTGCCCGAAGTGCAGAAATGCACCTGAAGCCTCCGTCCACTAGTTGACCGTGGAACTCGAAAGAAGGAAACTCTGGTATGGAGAAGATGATCTTTCTCTCAAAACAGTCCACCAAGGCATGGTAAGTGGACAGCCAGTCCATCCCCAGAATTATGCCAAAGTCCTCCATCTATATCATAATCAGGTCTGCGGGAAGGCTGTGTCCCCCAACACTGACCTCGCAACCCGTGTATACCTCCTCAGCTACAAACAGCTGACCACTCGGACCTCTAATCATGAATGGATCCTCTAACAGTATACAATCCTGCCCCAAACTAACCACGAAACTGGCGGCGACAAACGAGTGGGTAGCGTTGGAATCGAAAAGCGTGTAAACGAGTCTGCCGGAAATTGAAACCATACCTGCCACCACTGATCCCGAAGCTCTGGCATCCTTGTGTGTCAGGGCGTATCAACGCCCCTCAGCCCTAGGTGCGGACGAAGCAGCCACACTCTGCGTCAGACGGGTAGCTGCTGGCCGGTACCCTCCCCGTGACTGCTGTCCTCCTTCTCGTGCCTGGACCCGCGACCACCTGCTCACCCTCCAGTGCTGGGCGCAAGAAGCATCTGCTGACCTCCCGCCCTAGACGGGCAGTCCCTCCTAATGTGGCCCGGCTGGCCACACTGGTAGCAGAGGGGAACCCAACTCCCGCCCTCAGTGGGTCCCTGCTGTCGGCTGGCGGGGGTCCGGTGCTAGCAACTAGCCCCTGTCGAGGGCCCCTAAAGGCCATTGATGGCCCTGCAAAATGTGACGGCTCTCCTGACGGCGCCACGTGTCTTCTCTCTCATCGGCCCCGTGAGAAGTCTAGCTGATAGGGCCTCTTCCGCCCGTTGTCAGTATCTCGTGCGGACGGGTTGGTCTCTTCATATGTCATAGCTGCCTCCACCACCCTCGAGAATGTAGGCAACTTCAGGGGTTTGACATACCCCCAAATCGCAGGCCGAAGCCCCTCCTCCAAAGGCGCTCCTCCTCAGTGGCCACTGCTGTCGCTGCGAAGCGAGATAGCTCCAGAAAATGCGTGCGGAACGTGCTCACGGTCATCGTCCCCTGGCGAAGAGTGTGGAACTCCCGCCTCCTCTGGTCCTGCCAAGTCTGGGGAAAGTACTGCTCGTAGAAGAGGGTGACGAACTGGTCCCAGGTTGGCTCGTCCCTCTCCTGTCCCCTGACCGCCCTCCACCACCTGTGTGCCGCGCTCTCTAGCTGGTACGTGGCAAAGTCCATGCGGCACTCCACCGGGGGGCGAAGGGTGTCAAAAACCTTCTCGATCTGCTCGAGCTAGTCCTCCACCTCGGTCAGGTCCTCATCCCCCTTGAAGGAGGGGGGCTTCAGCTTTCGAAACTGTTCGAAAAGCTCGAAGTGGCGCTGTAGTGGGGATGCTGGTGCACCTCTAGGTAAGGAAGCCTCGTGCACAGAAGTGCCGGAGGAAGGTGGGGGCAGTGGCGGCCCATTCCCTCCCCCGCGTCTAGCACCACGTACGTCGCGTGGTCCCACAGAGGACTCCCCCTCTGCAGCCCCAGGGAGGGGCGCTCGTGGCGGCGGGTGGAGCTCCTCTCGCATGATGTCCCATATCAGCTGGGCGAGGTCCTTGGCTTGAATGCCCGGGAGCAATGGCTGGTCCACTGAAACGTCCACCTCAACACACCCACCCCTCCGACCTCATCCTCGGTCGCGCCCACGGCCCACCTCGCTAGTCCCGCGTCGAGGCATCTCCTGCAAGGAGACGCGAAATACAGAATGGAAACACGTCAATACGAAACAATATCTAACGGAGAAGTCTAAGAACAAATGTCAAAAGAAACGTTGTGGTGGCTACTCTAGTTACAGACATGTGAATTGGTTATTTTCCAGTCAGTTGGTTCACTTCTCGAGAAGACCTTACTCTGATACCATCTTGTTACGACCCGATTCCCGAATCCCTATGAGACACGAGAATCAGACCGACTCGACTGATCCCAAGACCCAGTCATCCAACGAGAAAGCATCCAAAAGAGCAGTAAAATAAACCACATTCACCATGTATATAACTAGCAGTAACAAAATACAGTAGTAAAGAAAAGAAATACTACAGTATACACCACCACAACAGTAAGAAATAAACAGGTACATAAACAGGATGCTTACAATAAAAGAGTACAGTGGTAACAGAAAATACTCACTACAACAAAAGGAAAAGTACAGTGGGTACTACACAAGTAAAAATACTGGGCTCTGCTAGGCCCAGCACCCTCTGCAGCCGCCGACTTTGGCTGCTCAACACCTGGTCCTGAAAAGATGACACGTCAGCGAAATGCTGAGTAGAGTGGCAACAAAAATCTAAGACAACAGTAAGGTGGACAGTAGCTGTTATATTTTTAATCTCTTCCTTTATTTTTCCATTTATTCATTATTGAATTATTTCTCAGATCTTTCTCTTGATCTTGAATGTTCCTCATGGGAATGATCTTGATTGCAGTCTTTTCCGAAAAGTAGAAGTAGCACGTGGTGCTCTCCTGGCCGGGAGAGTCCCCTGTGGTGGTCCTACCCTCAGTCAACCACCCCAAGGTCACTGACAGACATAATGGTGACTACAGCACGCGTGATAAACGCACGGGTAGCTACCCTGCACTGGCACGCGGTCAGTCATTTTCGTTAACGGGTGCGCCCTAAAGCACAGCACGGAACCAGTATAGGGCAGAGCCGTCTCAATAACAGGGGTCTAGCCCCTCCACAGTAACTAAACAGGGTTCTTGCCCCTCCACAGTCCGTGCACCCTCTCCTAACTACCCTGGTTTGCCCAGTGGCCCTAACAAGTCTTTGTAGGAGGCTAGCAGAACCCCAGGGCCCGTGGTGTGGCTAGTGCTCTCCTTACACTAGTAGCTCTCCTCGGTACTTTGTACACGAGGCCCAAAAGTCGGTACAAAGTGGCCAGACCTAACCTCGGGTCCATGGGGTGGCTATCTCCACTTTGCACTAAATAGGGGAGACAGCCGCTCTCCTTAGTACTTCGTACACAAGAGCCAGCTCACTTCCCCAATTCTATTCCATTCACTTCTCAGGAGCTCTACTCCTAATTTCCCGTAGGGCTCATGCTCATTTTTCTTTAACTCAGCCAATTTTGGTTTCATCATTTCAGCTTTATATTCATACAACCCATGTTCTCAAAAATAACTATCCATTTATAAACAGGCAACTGTTAACCAATTACAGGCAGTTATCATTTTCCTTTCTACTTTTCCAAGACTGCAATATATATATTCAATCTAGTTTTCCAGTCCTAGGATTCATGCCATATCCTAGGATCTATCATTCAATCTAGTTTTTCAGTCCTAGGATTCATGCCATACCCTAGGATCTATCATTCAATCTAGTTTTTCAGTCCTAGGATTCATGCAACACCCTAGAATCTACTAATTATTTCACAAGCGCATAATTTTTTGATAAATAATTAAAGGGGCCACTCTACCTGCAAAATTGGGAGTACTGGGGGCGTGATTGGCAAGCCCACGCGCCTTCGCAACCCCCAGAGCCACAATGGAATGGGGTCCTAACACAAGGATCAATTACAAGGAGCTGCTCAGAACAGTATACAATTACTGTAAACAGGTAAATGAACTAAATATGAGAAGAACGAAACTTGAAACGTGGAAAACGGACTCTGAACGGACCCTAAACAGGTCAAAAATGACAAGTCTACCCAAAATCAGATGTCTGGAACATCTTCCAGACGTCTTAAATGGTGGCTCAGGTCATACCTTGATCCTACGCGGTCCTTCAGACATCCAAAAGCCCGCTGAACCATCAGAACATAGTTTCCAGACGTCTGATTGTCACTCCAGACGTCTGGAGACCCTCTCAGTCGTCTGGTGCTGTGACCAGACGTTTGATCTGTGTGGGAGGGCATGCCCTTGCGCCTTCCCGAACGAGTCCTGCACACATACGCAGCCGTCCTCAACACGAAACGATGCAGAAGCCTTCGGTGGAACGGCTGCATGGCCGTACATGCGAAAGAAGAAGGAAGGTAAAAATATCATACATTTCAGACGTCTGGACCTCCCTCCAGGCATCTCCTACATCATCTGGACGTATGTCCAGATGTCTGATTCTGGGAAATTTTCCCAGAATCAGGACCTCCTCGCCCTCCGCCCACAGCGCACGGCCGCGCCGTGCCGTGCTCGCCTGCTACCTGAGCTACAGCAGCTCGTCCCTAGCACCACGTGCCTGCTGCGCACCCGCCGGCCAGCCTTGGCTGCTCTGGCGAGCTTGCAACCTCGCGATCGAGCTCTCTCCCTTTCGCAGTAGCCCCTCCTCCCCATGCACTCACAGTAGCCGCTGCGGCTGCCCTCGCCTGCTCACTCTCTCGCTGACAGGAAGAAGAAGAAGGCGGTGGAGTGAGGGTGAGGGAGAGGAGAGGGGGTATTGGAAGGCTGCCGTGGGGAGAGAGAGAGAAAAAGCCATCTATGCCTGTAGGGAGGAAGGAAAGAGAAGAAGGAGGGCGGCGGTTCAGTCTGGGAAGATGCGCAGACGCGAACCTGTACGTCGAAAAAATTTAATTTCAGACATCTGGGAAGGCTTCCAAACGTCTGACTAGACGTTTGGACCAATTCCCAGATGTCTTATACGACGTTTGATGCCAGGGTTATAACATCTGTCTAGCCTCAGCCTTAGTCCCTAGCAAAGGTTTTTACGGCCTACAAGAGCTAACCTAAGGCTTATTGGACTTTGTGGTTAAAGCACCCGTGCTTGAGATTATTTTAGCCATGGCTCAGTTCGCAGTGCGTTTTGTAAGAAAGAGAAGTAGAAGATTTATGTGTTTGGAGAGCTTTCTCTCTCTCTTTTTCTTTTTAATTCTAGCTTAGGATTGGCTTCTCAACACGGTCTGTATCAGATTCCTTGTCCCCATCATCAATCCTCAAGGGTTCCTGGCAGTCGATGCTTCAAGATAGCACCGCCCGTGGTAACCCCCAGAACCTTGGCTGTTGAGATTTCGAGATAATCCCATCCATTGTGTTCTGTGGCTGAATTCAGACCCTGGCAATTAACATTTCGTGATAATGCCATCCATGGAATCTAAACCAGCAGAGTGCTTACATGCCCCTGGTAGGATATGTAAATATCCCAAGAGACAAGCACCGAGGAGATGATATTTTGTTACGCATCTTCGAGGGGAATTTCCCCCCTCTCTGAGCTGGGAACTCGTCCAAATCAACTTGTGTTGATCGGCCACTCCTACTCTAGGAGTCATTTTTAGAATTTTTGCAACGCTTCTACGTGATTTTGATTTTTATGCTTACTGAACCAGGCTGTGTGTGATGTTAGGGTGCTTAGGTTATTGAGTCCCGTAAGCCAAAAGTTAGTTAATGAGGCCAAATACTCCCTAAGCCTTGACCTAATACTTAAGCTTTTCATTTTCCTCAACCTCTTGAGGAATGTCTAGATCTTAATGGGTACTAAGAGTCTATCCAAGAATGCCTAAGGTTTGCGTTCTTACTAATCTCACTGTGCACTTTCCATTTCTTTTCCTGAATGAGGTCTAGAACTTAGGTTAACTCCTTGGTTTCTTACTAATGACTATCACTTTTCTTTCATTTTGTGCGCCTTCTTTTGTTCTTTTTCTCCTCGCCCTTTGTAGAGTCCACAAAATTTCTTTCCTCCTCTCATTTTATTATTCTTTTTCAAAATTTTTTTAATTTTTATGGTATTTTTGGCATATGTGAAATTTCTTTTTTGTTTAAAACCTTTTCTTGTGAGTTCTGCACTTTCATACCTCCCCCATGCCTAAGGTTTGCAATGTCCTCATTGTCACTTAGGAGGGTTCTTAGTTCATACATTAGGATAGATGTTTTGATGAGTGAATGGGTCGGGGTGATTGTTGCGGACGATTTCTAATCTCAGATGCAAGCACTTGAGGTGGAGTTGGCTGTCCTAAAGGGTGAACCTTAAGTGTGAAAAGGTGCCAAAAAAGGTTTCAGATTTTTTCAAAAAGAATGACGGGCTGCCTCCCATTGAGCGCTGAGTTTTACGCCATCGGCTGGGTGCAATATGCTTAGGGAAAATGGAGGATAAATGATGATTCAGCCAAATCTGTAGAGGTTACATCAATGAATGGTTTGAGTCTCTAACCATTCAAGATTGAAGGTTCGGAATCATGGCTGAGCAGACTGATTTTGACAGCTCCATTTCCAAAAACCTGTCGGACAAGGTAAGGTCCGACCCACTTGGATTGCAGTTTCCCAGGGAAGAGTTTGAGTCGAGCATCAAAGAGTAGGACCTTCTGACCAAGATGAAAGATCTTTCTAGATATGTGCTTGTCATGGAAGGCTTTAACCCGTTCTTTGTAGATTCGTGAGTTCTCGTACGCATCAAGGCGTAATTCATCGATCTCTGTTATCTGAAGCTTTCTGTGGGTTCCAGCCTTAGAAAGATCTAGATTGCAGCTCCGTACAGCCCAATAGGCTTTGTGCTCCAGTTCAACGGGAAGGTGACACGCCTTCCCGTAAACCAATCTAAAAGGAGACATGCCTAATTGGGTTTTGTGGGCGGTCCTATAAGCCCACAAAGCTTCCGAAAGTCGGGACAACCAGTCCTTCCTATCAGGTCGAATAATGACCTGCAGGATTTTCTTGATCTCCCGATTTGATAGCTCAGCTAGACCATTAGTCTAGGGGTGATAAGGAGTGGAGATTCAGTGAGACACCCCGTATTTGGTCATCAGTGACCTGAACTGAGCGTTTGTAAAATGGGTCCCCCCGTCAGAGATGATTGCACGAGGAATCCCAAACCGTGAGAAGATATTGTGATGAATGAATTTGATAACGATTTTATGATCACAGGTTTGGGTCGGTATGGCTTCTATCCATTTGGACACGTAGTCCACAGCTAGCAGAATGTACTTGAAGCCATCCTAAATAGGAAAAGGGCCCATAAAATCAATCCCCCAAATATCGAAGATTTTGCATATGAGAATTGGCTGCAAAGGCATCATGTTGCGATGGCTCATGTTGCCCAAAGTTTGGCAACGACCGCATGCCTTGCAGTGATTGTATGCGTCCTTGAATAAAGTGGGCCAATAAAAGCCACACTGGAGAATTTTTGATGCGATTTTGTGCCCAGAGAAGTGGCCACCGCATGCCTGGTCATGGCAGAAGGAGAGAATATCATTGATTTCACCTTCCGAGACACATCGCTAGATGATTTGATCAGCACCTATGCGGAAGAGGTACGGATCTTCCCAGATGTAGTACTTGGCATCAGAGCACAATTTATCTTTCTTAGCCTTCGGCCAATCAGACAGGATTTGATGAGATGCCAAGTAGTTTACTATATTAGCAAACCATGGAAGTCTAGTACCAATAGTCAGTAGGTGCTCATCAGGGAAATGCTCCGTGATGGGTCCAGAAGGGTTGATGATCTTAGAAGGAAGGCGAGACAAATGGTCAGCTACCACATTTTGTCTTCCCGCCTTGTCACGAATTTCGAGGTCGAATTCTTGCAATAGCAAGATCCATCGGATTAGTCGGGGCTTCGTGTCCTTCTTGGCAAGGAGATGCCTCACAGCCATGTGATCCGAGTAGACGATGACGTGGGAACCCAGGAGATAAGATCAAAATTTTTCAAGGGCAAATACTACGGCTAGCAGCTCTTTCTCTGTAACTGTATAGTTACGCTGAGCCTCGTCAAGTGTCTTGCTAGTGTAGTAGATGAGCACGGGTTTCCCGTCAACTTTCTGCCCCAGAACTGCTCCTACAGCGAAATCAGATGCATCGCACATGATCTCAAAGGGTTGAGACCAATCAGGGGATTGTAGGATAGGTGCCTGGGTCACTCGGTCACGGAGGTTTGCAAAGGCTTGAGTGCATTCCTTGGAGATCTCAAAGGGTACATCCTTAGAAAGAAGAGTAGTCAGGGGGCGCGCGATTTTCGAAAAATCAGGAATGAAACGATGGTAAAAACTGACATGCCCCAGAAAAGAACGGATGCCCCTGATCGAGCTAGGCATAGGAAGTCGAGAAATTAGATCAACCTTGGCTCGATCCACTTGGATGCCTTTCTCAGAAATAAGATGTCCTAGGACGATCCCCTCAGGCACCATAAAATGGCTCTTTTCCCAAGAAATAACAAAATTAACATCGATGCAACGCCTGAGTATATGAACCAAGTGCTGGAGGCAATCATCAAATGATGCCCCAAAAATTGAGAAGTCATCCATGAAGACTTTCAGATAATCACCTACCATATCAGAGAATATGGCAAGCATGCACCACTGAAAAGTCGCGGGTGCATTGCAGAGACCGAAAGGCATCCTTCGGAATGAGTAAGTTCTGAAGGGGCAGGTGAACGTGGTCTTCTCTTGGTCCTCAGGATGAATAGCCACTTGGTTGTAACCGGAGTACCTGTCAAGAAAGCAGAAGAATCGATTTCCCGCTAATTTCTCGAGAATTTGATCAATGAAATGTAGTGGGAAATGATCCTTCTTTGTGGAGGAATTGAGTCGTCGGTAATCTATGCAGACTCTCCATGAGTTGGCTATTCGGGTAGGTATGCCTTCTTCGGTTTCAGTCGTAATGGTGGTGAGCCCTGCCTTTTTAGGCATGACCTGAATTGGGCTCACCCAACGACTGTCGAAGATCGGGTAGATGATTCCTGCATCCAACCACTTAATGATCTCCTTTTTCATGACCTCCTGCATATTGGGATTCAAACGTCTCTGCATCTAACGGGAAGGTCGTGCGCCCTGTTGTGAACAAATATGGTGTGTGTAATAAGAGGGACTTATTCCAGTCAAGTCATCGATAGTCCAACCAATCGCTCTACGATGTTGTTGGAGGACAGCAATCCGACGAGATTCCTGATCAGGAGTAAGCTTGGAGTTTATAATCACAGGAAAAGTCTGATTAGAACCCAAAAAGATGTATTTCAAATGATCGGGAAGGGGTTTAGTTCAAGGATGGGGTTATCAACAGCAGTGGGTGGTTCAAGGTAAGTGTGAGGTTCAAGGATAGGAGTTATGGGTTTGTCTAAATCAGGATCTGACTCCTCTAATTGTGGTTCAAGATCTTTCTATGGTAGATGAGGCATAATCAAGTTATTCTCAAAATGTGTTTCATCAACTAAAGCTCTAATATCACAGATTTGTTCAATGACACCGCAATTGATTCCTTGTTGGGCCTTAAAGATATCAATTTTGAGGGTTTGATTCCCAAATTTTAGTTCTATTTGGCCCTCCTCACAACTGATGTTGGCTCTAGCAGTAGCCAGGAAAGGTCTCCCTAAAATAATCGATGTATCCCTAGGGTTTTCAGCTGCATCCATGTCTAAGACTATAAAGTCTACAGGGAAATAGAAATCCTGCACTCTTACAATAACATCCTTAAGAATCCCATTAGGTGACTTTATAGATCGATCTGCTAACTGTAGTGTCACCTCAATAGGTTTTAGCTCAGATTCTTCTAGGTGGTTAACTAATGATGTGGGTATTAGATTTATGGAAGCACCCAAGTCTAGCAATGCTCTGTCGAACTGGGTTTCACCTATTTTGCATGAAATCAGGGGAGTACCTAGATCTTTTGCCTTGGGTGGGAGTCTGCTCAGGATTACAGAGTTGGCTTGCTCTGACAGTACAATTGGACTCCCACTCTTGGTTTGTGGCTTATGCGGAGGTGTACATACATTCTTTAAAATCCGTGCGTAAGTTGGTACGTGGCGAATTGTATCCATCAAGGGGATGTTTATTTGGACCTGCTCAAAGAGCTTGACCAGGTCCTCCTTTGGTGCCACGGGTTTGGTTGTCTTCTTTCCCTTGGTCAAGGCCTCGGGAAATTGAACCTTGGTTGGTTCATCTAGGATAGGTCCAGGTCTTTGATCTGGGACAGGGGTAGGAATGTTCTGGATTACTGTCCTGGGGTTTAGATCACTACCAGGCTTGGAGTGGTCTGGATAAGGTGGATCTTGGGTCTCCTTACCACTACGGGTGGTCACAGAATTCAGTCCTGCCTTGTTTTGGTTAGGGTTTGATAGGATGGGTTGCTGCTGATAACTTGCATAAGAAGTGGAAGCCTCCATCCTGTCAGGTGAAGGAACAGAGGGGGACTGATAAATCATGTGTGCTTGGCCCGGGTTTGGGTTCATAACGTGCCTCTAGGTCGGCACGTTATTTGGGTTAGGAAGAGGTTGAGAAGGAAGTGTGCCTGGTTGGCGAGAATTTGCCAACTGGGCCAGTTGGTTTCAAACCTCTGTGATTTCGTCCTTGTGTTGCTTCTGAAGAGCCGCATTCATTCTCTGAATGTCAGCCAGAGTCTGAAGGATGAGGGACATTTGGTCTTGGTTTGTTCCTGATGGATAAGTAGGGTTGGGCCGGGGCTGAGGCAGTTGGTAAGGACGAGGTTGTGGACGGGACTGAAAGGGTGGTCTTTGAGTTTGGGAATTTCCCGCCCACTGGAAGTTGGGATGGTTTTGCCATCCAAGATTGTAGGTATTGGAGAATGGATCATTCTGGATGGTGTTGAGGTCCTCGCAGGTCAGAAGATCCTCTAAAGAGTCAGAGAATGGGGGAATGGAATTCCCCCGGCTAGTATAGAAAGGATCGGAGGATCCTCAGATCTGAGAATCAGATGGGGGTGGATACGGATCCATCCCAGGAGAAGGTCGGTGGAGAATGTTTTGCATAGTCTCTCGTGTGGAAGGAGGCTGTGCAAAGGACTTATGCGTAGAGGTGGCTCGCTGCAAGTGCTATGTCAGCTCATCCACCTTCTTCTCAATAATAGAGACCTTGTCCAATCGACTGGCAATTAATTCCCGGTCGACTGATGCGGACAGGCCCTGCGTCTCGTGTGCTCCCCTAAGGTTCGTCGATGCGTGGGTATTCGTCCTGTCGAATAATCCCATGGAGTCATTATTGATGGAGTTCTCACACATATTTTTGAGAATCTCCCACACGGTGTCCTCATGCTGACCCATGATATTCCCTCCACAAGTTGCACTGACGAAAAGCCTAATATCTTCACGGAGCCCCTGGTAAAAAGACTGGACTTGTTCCCATTTAGGAACTCCGTGATGGGGGCACTTCCTCATGAGATCCTGAAAGCGATCCCATGCCTCATGGAGAGGTTCTCCCATTTGTTGCGTGAAGTGGGCAATCTGATGGCGCAAGGCATTGGTCCGACCAACGGGAAAGAACTTTTTCAAGAACTCAGACTGAAGTTCCTCCCAATTATTGATCGGTCGGGTCTGTGTTTGGTACCAATGAGCAGCCTTGTCCATAAGGGGGAAGGAGAACATCTTCATGAGGAGAATATCCCGATTTTGTGCATCTGACCCAAAAGTCTAGGCCAGATGCTTTAGCTATTTTATGTGCTAGAAGGGGTCTTCAGAATTAAGCCCATGAAATTTTGGTATGGCATGAATCATATTGGGTTTTAATTCAGAATCAAGGCCTCCAGTCGGGATTCTGACTCGAGGCTCAATAGCCACCGCAGCAGGATTATAATGGTCCCGCATCATGGGACGCTGTGGTGGATGCATGAAATTCTGGAAGAGGTCATTGAGTCGCTGGAGCTGGTGCTCCAGATTGTTCTCTTCCTCAACTGGCTGAGCCATTGTGGAAGAAGAAGGTGAGTTGGGTTCGGAGTTGGAGGAGAGGTCTATGTGAAGTGTTGGTTGCACAAACAGGGGCACCGAGGCTCGGCCTTGAGGAGAGTGAATTTCTAAAGGAAATTTCAAGGACCTTCTACCAAACATACACTGATGGAGAGGATGAGTTTAGCAGGTGCTGGACCCAATCAAGACACCCAGAATGTTGGGTGACTATAGAGGTTCGGGGCAGATGGACCCCTTGATCAAAAGATCATCCACCTGAGAATTACCTGGGCAGCCAGAGAGGGTGAGTCCCACGAAGAACCCTACACGATAGAGCATCCCCACAGGTTATAGGGTTTCCCCCACCTGACCTCTCTTGTCACTGAGATTCTAGGTACACCAGAATGGGGACCTTGACCTCTTAAGTCTACCACTTTTAGTTAGGATCAAGGTGCTTAGGTTTTCACTTGAACTTTAGCCTTTTGAGTGCAAAGAGTGACCTAAGTTTAAGGTTGGTTGACCCAAGGGGTCAACTTCACCTGCTAGTTTTTTTGAGAGCTTATTAGGTCTTTGTCTTTTAGGGTTCAAGTGTTCTTAAGAGCCAATTTCTTAGGGTTTCTCTGAATAGGTGTTTTCAAACAGTGGCTTGGGCACACTTCTTTTGGGAATTCTCAATTCTTTCTTAGGAAGTGTGTCTCTAAAATCCTAATTTTGAATCTTATGTTGGCTCTACTTGGTCCAATTAGCTTCCTTTAGATTGGGTAATTAGGGCTCAAGCAAGAAGGTGTTAGCCTTAAATACCTTTAATGGATGTACAGAAATAGTGTGTTGAAATTGAAAACAGGCAGCTTTAATGATTTACTCGATATGGAAGATAGGTTATGCCTAAATAACTTTTTGTTTCTTTTTCTTCCTCTTTAGAATTTAGGGGTTAAAATGAGAGGCTAGAAAATTACCTGTCCTGGGTGTTGTTGTGCGGCTGCTTTGTGTCCTCTTGATTTCCAGTGCCTGCGCAACAAAAGAGAAGAGATCAATAGAAACTCAAACATTGTGAATTAATGGCTTCTAGAATAGCCATTGCTTCCCAACAACGGCTCCAAAATGCTGGTCACAGAATTCGTCTTTATTGTTATTTATAGTCGTTGTGGTATATGACAAAATAGTTACCAGCTTAATACAAATTTTTTACTCGGAATAACAAGTTTCCCGAGGTCGAAATCAGGGAGCAACTATAATTCTAGAAACATAAATTCACAATATAAGGTTTTACAAAAATTAAGAGATAGAGAGAGAGGGAGCAAAAGTTCACTTTTGTTGGCTTCTTCTTCTTCTCTTTTCTTCTTCTCTTGTAGCTGCTTCTTCTCTTCCTTCAATCTGCCTTCTTTTCTCTTCTTTTCTTTTCTTCTTTTGCTCTGGTCGTTCCTCTTCTTTCTTTTCTTTCTCCTTCCTGTCTTCTTCTTCTTCTTTGCTTCTCCTCTTTCTTCTTTCTTTGTTCTTCTTTCTACTCTGGCCACTGACCTTCCGTCATCTGATCCGATGCTCAGACGACTTAACTACGCAATTGCTACAGTGCAGCTCCTTTTCTTCTTCTTCAGCTCCTCTCCTTCCTTTCTTCTTCAGCTGCTCAGTGCGGCTAAGTCTTCAGTCGCTCCTCCTCTCTTCTTCTTCCTTCGCCTGCTTCTTCTTCTTTTTCCTTCTTCCCTGCGCGCACACACAATGATTAGTGTAAAACCTACCCATACCCCTTCCCCGCATCTCTCTTTCTCTTTGAATCTCTCTTTAGGAAAGCTCTCCTAGAGCCAGGTAATCGGATTCGGGGTGCGCGCCCGGGACCAGGCCCACCGGTGTGCGGTGGTGGGAGAGGAGTGCTTGGTCGGGTAGTCAGATTTGGCCTAGACCCGTGGGGCGTGAGCGCAAGCGAGGGCGGGCGAGCTACGTGCATGGGCGAGGGACCTGACCCCTGTATATCGAAGGCAAACAACCCTATACACTTTTTCAATTTAAGTGCGGGCGCGAGGCCACACACTTACGAGGTGGGACTAAAGTCCCACCTCCAATCTGCTCGCCCGCAGGTGAGAAGACGTTGCCAATTGGGGCAGCAGCGAACGTTTGCACCCCCAATTGCAAGCCTGGGTGTGCTCGCGGAACCAACCTGTGCTTCCTGGAGTGCACGCTTGGGCTGGAAATGTCCTGGTGCTGCTTGCGAAGGAGCTTCAGCAGCTCTTCAATGGCAGCAAGGAGGCGTAGACCTGAAAACACAAGGACGGCCTCTCGACCACATCAGATAACGTAGGGAGCTTCGCCAGAGGGTGGTGAAGGCAATGCGAGTGTTGGCGAGGCGCGGGGGCACCTGTGGCCATGTGCCTAGGTCAGATTGTGTGTGCGGAAGTGGGTTTGTTCGTGGGGTGGTCGGGCGGTGAATGGTGGTGTATGGAGTGGGGGAAATGGTTGAGTGGAGTGATGGGGAGCTTCTGGGCTTGTCGGCAAGGGGTGAGGTGGTCTGTGGAGGTGGAGTGACCTCGCCGGAGATGGCGACCGGAGATGGAGCAGATGAGGGTGGAAGTGGCGGTTGGTGGGTTAAAATGGTAAATCAGGAAGGGGAAAAGGTAAGGGAGAGAGAGGGAAAATTCCTACCTACTTAGTCGACGAAGGGGGAGAGGGAGGCGTCTGGCTCGTGCCTGCCGGAGCTGGAGACGAAGATGCCCAGGAGGGGATTATCGGTGACGAAGAGGAGATCGGAGAGTGCCAGCTGGTACGGCCTGCCGCGGGACGACGGAGCAGAGTAGGCTCTACTGCAGGTATGGCAGCAGAGCGACGAGGAGGAGGAGGGAGGATCGTCGGAAGCTCGAGCGTTCTGACCGGAGAGAGGAAGGACGAAATCTAGGGTGTTTCTCCGCCAGAAGGAGCTTGAAGGAGACGGCAGACCTTGCCGCTCCTTAAATAGGCACTGGCGAGGAGAGGAGATCGAGGAGGCGACGTGCCGCGCTCGCTGGAGGTGGCTAGAAATGGATACCCATGCCTTTCGTGAGTTCGTACGAGAGGCATGGTTGGTTGCAGAGGTCAGGGGAGGGTCCCTACGATAGAGGATGACGCAGGGAACCCCCCGCTTGTTCCTGAGGATGGACGCCCTGCCCTGCACGGTGCCATCCTCTGCGCAAGGTCTCCGGAGGTATGGTGCTGTGCAGAAATGGCAGGGTGGACCGTTCTGCAAAGAACATTGAGAAGATAGGGGGCTAAACGCAAGGGTTTCAAAAGATAAGGGTCAGAAAGTAAATTAAAAGGAGCAATTTGTAAAGTCGGTCAAGATGGTCTTATCTTAGGCCTAAATTTTTATACCAGACTAATTTGAACCTAAGGATTTAATGGTGAAATTTGATTTTAGGTTGGACCATGTTTGATCAGTCAATTTGCACAAAAACCCATATTAGTCATAAATTGGGCATGATTCTCATTTTATGTCAAAATAGGTTGCAAAGGACAAATTGAAGGTTCTAAACCCTAGGGAATATTTTTCCATGAATTTTAGAGGATTTAGTTGATTTTTATCCTACCTCGAACCTTGTGAAATAAAGTGGGTTTATTTTAGGGTTATAGAATGTCATTTAATTCCTAAAAGTTGCTATAACCCTTTTAAGATCAGACTATCCCACTTCCCTCCTTATTAAGCTTGTTTGGCCTGTGTTTGGACCCTTAATTACCCTGTTTGCACATTGGATTGGTGAAATTACAGTTTTACCCGTTATGATTTGTTTTGTTATTTAACTCAAAATTCTCTGAGTTAAGCCTCTGTTTAGGTTTTGTAGGAGCTTTTTCACACTTATTTGGATTTAATTGTGCTAGTTAGGGTTCATGATGAGGTTCTCATCACTTCTTTACTTGGAGGTGCACCAACATCTCCACTTCAGTGCCACTTTGAGCTTTTCAGACAGTTCAGGACTGGCTCGAGCAGATCAAGAAGGTTTTTGACACCCTTCGCCCCCTAGTGGAGTGCCGCGTGGCCTTTGCCATGTACCAGCTGGAGAGCGCGGCACACAGGTGGTGGAGGACGGTCAGGGGACAGGAGAGGGATGAGCCGACCTGGGACCGATTCGTCACCCTCTTCTGCGAGCAGTACTTTCCCCAGACATGGCAGGACCAGAGGAGGCTAGAGTTCCACACTCTCCGCCAGGGGACGATGACTGTGAGCGCGTACCGCACGTGTTTTCTAGTGCTGTCTCGCTTCGCAACAACAGTAGTGGCCACTGAGGAGGAGCACCTTTGGAGGTTCACCGAGGGGCTTCGACCTGCGATTCGGGGGTATGTCAAACCCCTGAAGCTGCCTACATTCTCGAGGGTGGTGGAGGTAGCTATGACATACAAAGAGACGAACCCATCCGTGCGAGATACTGACAGCTGGCGGAAGAGGCCCTATCATCCAGACTTCTCATAGGGCCGACGAGAGAGGAGACACGTGTCACCCGCAGGAGAGCCATCACGTTTTACAAGGCATCAGTGGCCTTTGCCCAGCTGACGGTAGGGACCCATTGAGGGCAGGAGTCGAGTCCCCCTTTGCTACCAGTGTGGCCAGCCGGGCCACATCAGGAGGGACTGCCCGTCTAGGGCAGGAGGTCAACAGATGCTTCCCGCACCGAGCACTGGAGGGCGAGCAGGAGGCCGCAGTTTCCAGGCGCGAGGAGGAGGACAGCAGTCATGGGGAGGGTATCGGCCAGCAGCTACCCGTCCGATGCAGAGTGTGGCTGCTTCGTCCACACCTAGGGCTGAGGGGTGTATCAACGCCTTAACACACAAGGATCCAGAGCTTTGGGATCAGTTGTGGCAGGTATGGTTTCAGTTTCCGGCAGACTCGTTTACGCACTCGTTTGTCGCTGCCAGTTTTGTGGTTAGTTTGGGGTAGGACTGTATGCTGTTAGAGGATCCGTTCGTGGTCAGAGGTCTGAGTGGTCAGCTGTTTGTAGCTGAGGAGGTATACACGGGTTGCGAGGTCAGTGTTGGGGGACACAGCCTTCCCGCTGACCTGATTATGATACAGATGGAGGACTTTGGCGTAATTCTAGGGATGGACTGGTTGTCTGCTTACCACTCCTTGGTGGACTGCTTTGAGGGAAAGATTTTCTTCTCAATACCGGAGTTGCCTTCTTTTGAGTTCCACGGACAGCCAGTGGATGGAGGCTTCAGGTGCATTTCTGCACTTCGGGCGGCGAGACTTTTGAGCCAGGGGTGTGAGGGCTTCCTAGCTTGCGTGGTGGTAGAACCTAGCCCTGTGGCAGACTTCCAGAGTATTTCGGTGGTCAGAGAGTACCCAGACGTGTTCTCAGACGAGTTGCCAGGACTACCGCCTGAGAGTGAGATCGAGTTTGAGATCTCACTGGTACCGGGGACCATCCCCATCTCCACAACACCATACAGGATGGTACCACTTGAGCTGCGAGAGCTCAAGTCTCAGTTGCAGGATCTTTTAGAGAAGGGCTTTGTGAGGCCCAGCGCGTTTCCCTAGGGAGCCCCGGTACTGTTTGTAAAGAAGAAGGATGGTACCCTAAGCCTTTGTGTGGACTACCGATAGCTGAACAGGGTCACCATCAAGAACAGGTATCCGCTGCCGAGGATTGATGACTTGTTTGATCAGCTGTGAGGTGCAATGCTATTCTCTAAGATCGACTTGAGATCTGGATACCACCAGTTGAGGATTAAGGAGACAGACGTCTCCAAGACAGCTTTCCGCACTCGGTACGGACAATATAAGTTTCTGGTCATGCCATTTGGGCTGACCAATGCCCCTGCTGCCTTCATGGATTTAATGAACCAGGTGTTTAGACCGTACTTGGACCAGTTCATGGTGGTATTCATTGATGATGAGCTCATCTATTCTGGAGATCAGACCTAGCACGGATAGCACTTGTGGATGGTTTTCGACACACTGAGATGACGTAAGCTGCACACCAAATACAGCAAGTGCGAGTTCTGGTTGAGGGAGGTGACCTTCTTAGGTCATGTGATCTCCGGGGATGGCTTGGCTGTGGACCCAGCCAAGGTCGAGGCAGTGCTCAGGTGGGAGAGACTGCATACGGTCATTGAGATTCGTAGTTTCTTGGGACTGGCAGGCTACTACAGGCGATTTATCAGGGGCTTCTCACAGATTGCACGTCCTATGACACAGCTGACCCGGAAGGACGTGCCCTTTACTTGGACAGACGCCTATGAGGTGTGTTTTCAGGAGCTAAAGGAGAGGCTGACTTCGACTCTCGTGCTCACCATCCCAGACAGTAGTGGCGGGTTCGTTGTGTACACAGACGCCTCTTTCTAGGGGTTAGGGGGTGTGCTTATGCAGAGGGGTCACATTGTTGCTTACGCTTCGTGGCAACTGAAGCCCCATGAGCATAGCTACCCTACCCATGACCTGGAGCTGGCAGTAGTCGTCTTCGCGCTGAAGACCTAGAGGCACTACTTGTACAGTGAGACCTTTGAGATTTTCACAGATCACAAGAGCCTCAGATACCTGTTTGATCAGAAGGAGATCAACATGAGACAGAGACATTGGTTGGAGCTCCTAAAGGACTATGACTGCAGCATTTCCTACCACTCGGGAAAGGCCAATGTGGTGGCTAATGCCTTGAGCCAGAAGGCACCCGCACACTTGGCCAGTTTACAGGTGCAGAGTTGGAGCCTCTTTGAAGAGATGGGCCGTTGGCGACCCCTAGAGTTACAGGGGCACTGTGGGGCAGTGACTGTGACGTGACAGATGAGGCCAGAGCAGATAGATTGCATCATCACTGGGCAGATGGCCCACCCGTGCTTGCGGTCCTTGCGTGATCGAGTGCTGTCAGGAGACCCTGGGGACTTCTCTTTTACAGACCAGGTGCTACGCATGAGGGGACGTTTGTACGTTCCCAGAGACGAGGAGATATTGAGAGAGCTCCTGATTGAGGCACACGGTTCCAGATTCACCATACATCCCGAAGACATAAAGATGTACCATGACTTGAGACGCGATTTTTGGTGGAGGGGGATGAAGCGGGATGTGGGTGAATTTGTACAGCATTGTTTAGTGTGCCAGCAGGTGAAGGGCAAGTATCAGAGGCCTGCAGGGCCGTTACAACCACTTCTAGTGCCAGAGTGGAAGTGGGAGAGCATCACCATGGACTTGGTGGTGGGCTTGCCCATTACCCAGCGAGGACACGACACAGTCTGGGTAATCGCTGACAGATTGACAAAGACAGCACATTTCTTGCCGATCTGAGTCACCTTGGGACTAGCACAGTTGGCAGAGAGGTATATCCGCGACGTGGTACGTCTACATGGAGTTCCACGAGAGATCATATCTGACAGGGATACCCGCTTTACGTCCTAATTTTGGGCTGAGTTTCAGCAGGCCCTGGGGACACAGTTGAGGTTCAGTACAGCATACCACCCCCAGACGGACGGACAGTCTGACCACACGATATAGACACTTGAGGACCTTTTGCATGCTTGTATACTGGACTGGAGGGGCTCTTAGGAGGAGCATTTGCCCTTGGTAGAGTTTGCATATAATAACAGTTATCACTTGAGCATCGGCATGGCACCCTAAGAGGCTCTGTACGGACGGAGGTGTACGGCACCCTTGAGTTGGGTTGAGGTGGGGACCAAGTGGGAGGTTGGCCCCAGGTGACAGCGATTTTACGCGGTTTGTTAAAATACGTCGTTGTAACGCGTAAATCCGCTTTCGCTCTTAAATTTATAATCCTAGATAGGGGAGTATCTAGGGTCGTCCAAGGAGGCCAAATGTTTGCAATAGTGATTCTCTTGCTAGGAATATAAATCTCAACTTTCTTTTTGGTATTTTTCATTATATCAATTTTTTTTATTTTTAAACTAAGGCAACACGCGAACTGATGGCGGGAAAAGTGTTTACACTTCGAATTAAAATACTACTTTTAGGTGACAAGCAGAACCTCTCCCTAAGCTCACTCTAGGCAAGTGGAGGCCTAGAATAATTAGGGAGAGGGAGTGAAGAATGCTGAAAATAAGCTAATAGAAATGCAAACAAAAAAAAATTGCAAAGAAGGCAACTAGATAATTGATAAAGTGTTTTACAAAAGGCCTAGTAGAGGAAAGCTTGTACTACTAGAAAATTGCAAATAAGAAAATAAAACACAAATCCTCTAGATAGATGGTGAAGAAGAGGGCTTCTTGCTCCAAGGTTGGTGGCTCCCAAGCTTGAAAAGAATCCTTCAACTCCTTCCTTGCAATACTCCGCCAAAGTGATGACCTCCAAGGCAAGCCCTAAGGGGGCGTGCCGTAAGTTTTTCTCCAAGGGTGGACGTCCACCCTAAGTCCTCCTTTGCCTGGCCGTCCTCCTTGAAGTGGAAGAGTCCTCCTCCTTGGCGTGGCTCAAGTTGAAGAGAGTGGGGAGAAGAAGGCACCAAAGGGGCTGGTGATGTGCCCCTTTAATCTCCTTCTCTACTCCTTCTTCTTGGCCGTAGGTATAGGTGGTTTAGGTAGAAAAATATACAAGGGAGGATGCTCCAAAATGGTGGTAGGTGGTGGCTTTTTATAGAATAGGATGGGGGGTTAAGGTGCCCCTTGAAACGGAGGGCTAGGATGGAAGGATGAGGGTGGTTGGTGATCCCATGGCTAGGGTGAGTTGGTGCCAACCCAAGGGGTGTTAAAGGGGGTGGTTATGGTGGTGTTGGTGTCTTTTGGTGGTGGAGAGACACCACCATGTTGGCGCCAACATGGGGTCTTCTAGAAGGGGGGTTAGGTGGATGGTGGAGATGGGTTCAAGGGAGATTGTGTGGTGGAGATGAGAGGAGATTTTGGAGGGAAAAGTGGCGCCAATATAGAGGTGGTTAGGGGTGGTTTTTGGCACCAACTTGAAGTGTCTTTTGGTGGAGATAATGGGGTGAAGGGATGGCTAGGAGGTGGCGCCAACTTGAGTAGAGTAGCTAGCTTAGGTAGGCTTGAGTTGGTGGAGCTAGCTAGGGTTGAGTTGGTAGGTGGGTTTTTGGGGTAGTACAAGCCAAGGAAGTTGGAGCATAGCTAAGCTAAGCTAAGCTAAGCTAGCTTAGCTAATGGAGGAGTAGAGGAGAAGGTGTTGGAGCTAGGGTTTGGAGGAGGGAGCTGAGGAGAAGAAGTCTGGAGCTGGAGCTGGCTGCTGTTGAAGAGGCTGGCATGGGGCTACTCTAGCTGGCTTAGCTTGCTAGTTCTTTTCTAGTTGCTAAGCCAAGCTAAAGTGAGCTAGCTTCTACCAAAATGAGCTAAGGTGAGCTGGGTCAGGTGCTCCCGGGGAGAATCAAGCCGGTTGAGGCAGCTAAGGTAGCTTAGCTCAACTGAGTTGAGCTAAGCTGAGTCCCTGTGAGCTGGACTTGAGCTTCCTGAGCTGGGATGAATTCTTCTTCAGTTGGTTGGAGCTGAGTGGAGCTGGATGTAGCTGGATCTGAGCTGGGGTGAACTCCTGTCAACTTAGCCGAGCTAACTAGAGCTCCCTGTGAACTAGTGGGAGCTGAGATGAGCTAGACTCAGCTAAGTTGAGCTGGATCTGAGCTGACTTGAGCTAGGGTGAGCTAAGGTGAACTCTCTTGAGCTGCCATCCAGCTGAGATTAGCTGAATGGAGCTGGGATGAGCTAACCCTAGTTCAAGTAAGCTAGGTTCCAGCTATGGTGAGCTGGAATATGCTGGGTTCCAACTAGTCTGGGCTTCTCCTTCACCAATTGCCTTCTTGAGTGCTAGGGTTTTAGGGATCTGTGAATTTATACATCCCTAACACTCACAAAAACACATTAAAACAACAATAAAAAATGCAATGCATGCCTATCCTAATTTATGCCTAAATGCAGCCCAAAAACCCATTTGCGGAGTAAAATCCTAAGAGCTAGGTTTGTTTTAATGCATAAGAATGATGATAAACTGGCGTTTATCACACCCCCATGCTTATCTTTTGCTAGTCTCTTAGCAAAACATTAATTTTTTTTGGAAAACGGAATTTTTGGGAAATCTAATTTTTTTTTTTTTTTTGACTTTTGAGGAGAAAAAGAGATTAAGGGACCTTGGTAGATTAAAACACTGGAGATACGGGATTTGTTGAAGATAAACATTAGGATTTATTTTTGGATCCAACCATTAGATAGAACGGGATCAATATATCCTCAGAAAATTCACAAATTAACCCCTTGTTAATTCAGATGACTTGAAATGTTTGTTTTTAGGATTTTTCTGGCTCGTGAATCTGATTCTCAACTTGCAAATTCCTTTAAAATCTTGTGTCGTTGGTTGTGAAAAGCCAACTTTAATAAGGACGTGTTATTATTATTATTATTATTATTATTTTTTTTTTTCCCCCATGCTTATTTTTAGCTTAGTCTTACAACGGATGTGTCGGTATCATCATTCCCATTACCATTCCTCAAGGGGGCTCTGGCGCCAGTACTTCGGGATAGCACTGTCCATGACACCACCCAGGAGCTCACAACCCCAAAACACGATGCGGTGAAAAGGGGCGCTCCAAGCAAACTCAAGCTCTTGCTCCGACGCTATAGGTAGAGCACCGTCCAAGACACTTGAGTTGCTGAAATGCGCTTTAATGCTCCGTCTAAAGATTTGAAATATAGATATAGAGCAGCACCGAGGCGGTAACATGTTGACATCGTGTCCTCAAAGAAGGTTTTTTCCTTCTTCTCGACGGTGGGAACTCAAACCAATGATCTGCTTCAGACTTTTACTAAATCCAAACAAGGGAGTTTTTTCGAATTTTTTAGTTATTTTTAAGTGTTGGCTTGTGTGTGAAAATTGACACAAGAAGTTTCTCAAGAACCGCAGGTTTTTGAATCAAAAACTAAGTCAAATACTTTCCATATTACAAAATAGGATCAAGTCACCTGAACTATCATGAGTTCAGGTGGAATTTTAGAGAAGGATATTTGATCTGGTCTAAAATAGACCCTGGAATTCTAATGATCAGATCCATATCCTCATCCTTAGTTTGTTAAAGATTAAATCCCATTGTACCAGAAGTGAATTTTTCGACCTTAGTCCTGATTTCAAAATTTTTCCTCAAAAAGTTTTCAATATTTTTATTTTTTTTTGGGTATGCAAGCAGGAAATAAATTAAAGAAAATTGCATGTTTTTAGGTTTTAAACATCCTAAATCGATAGTAAAAATTTAAAAACACCCCCCATGCTTAAGATATGCCATGTCCTCATGCATTAGGAGGGAAAAGGGATCACCTTAGTGAAGAACGGTCGGGTTTAGGATGAATAAAACCTGGAAAAAGAAGAAAAAAGGGAAAGCAAGAAAAAAAATGATGGGTTACCTCCCATCCAGTGCTATCTTTTACGCCATTCAGCCGGGCGTGAAGGTATGCACAGAAGACGGAAAATCATGTAAATAATTGGACACTTGGATGCCCGCAAAAAAGGTGTCTTCGTCTAGATCCCTAGAAAATTGATTAGAAATAATATTGGGATCAAAGTGAGATGGAAATTGATAAGTGTGGCCCGAGTCTGGCCATGGTTTTAATTCAGGTTGGGTGCCAAACTTGGGCGGGGTTGGTGGCATGTCCGTAAGAAAGGGGTCGGGGAAGGAATGGTGAGTTAGTGTGGAAAAATTAGGTGCGTGAGTAGTGGGTGGGTTAGGGGGGGTATCAGGAACAAATTTGGAGTCAAGACAAGTTTCCGGATCACAGATCTCGCCGACCACTGAGTCTGAATCAGAGTCCTCAAAAAAACTGTGGTCGGTAAGGGTATCTATTAACATTGTCTCCTCCACCATATTAGAAATTTCAGTATCTGAGTCCTCAAAGAAATTATCATCATGGAATCTCCTGGAGGATTTAAAAATATCTAAGGTGATAGTTTGGCCTGCACAGTTGATATCCATTTTGCCTGTGTGGCAATTGATATTTGCCTTTGCAGTAGCCAAAAAGGGGCGTCCAAGGATTATCGGGGAGTCCAGTAATGATTCGGGTGCCTCAATGTCAAGAACCAGAAAGTCTGCAGGGAAGACACAATCTTGGACCTTGACTAATACATCCTCGACAATCCCACGAGGTTTGATTGTAGATCGGTCGGCTAATTGCAGGGTAACCTCGACGGGTTTTAATTCACCGATCTGAAATTCTTCGAATAAACTTGTGGGAATAATATTTACAGAGGCACCAAGATCAAGGAGGGTGCGATTAAATGTAGTGTCATCAATAATTACAGAAATTAACGGCGCCCCCGGATCTTTCATCTTAGGAGGCAGCTTACTCTGTATGACAGAGCTTACTGTCTCTGAAAGATGCACCTGTCCTACATTTTTAGCCTGCCTTTTAGGAGTACAAATATCCTTCAAAAATTTAGCATAGGCAGGTATATATTTGATGGCATCTAGGAGAGGAATATTGATATGAACTTGCCCAAATAGCTCCATGAGTTCTTCTGTAGTGGGCTTAGATTTCTTTTTTTTGTTGGTGGTGGGGTAGAGAGCTTGTGGGAAAGGGACAGGAATCTTGTCTTGAGATTTTTGTTTTTCTTTTTCTTCCTGATGGGGAGGTGGGGAGTCAATTTGCATAGGTATCTTACCAGGTTCGTGTGAAGGCCCGGGGTCAGTGGTGGTTTTCCCACTCCTCAAAGTAACTGCATGTGCAGTCGGATTATGATTTAGAGGAGGTGGGGGGGCCTGTGATTGCAGAAACCTGGGCGGCTACTGAGGTGGTGGATTAGGAGGAGGCTGATGTGGATAATGTGGATTTCTGCCCATATAATGGTTTCCTTGGTGATTAGGGTTGGGTATGGGTTGGGACGGAAGATGTCCTACAGGTCTTTGCGTGGGAGTAACCCCAATCTGATTGTTCAGATTTGTGATGTTGCGGGTTACTTCCGTCATTTTTGTTTGCATATCCTGCAGGGTTCGCAGCATCTGGGCATTGATATCTTGTTGGGATGGCCCAGGATGGAAGTTTGGATTCAACCCATACCCATTAAAATGATATGGTTGGGAAAAAACTTGATTATTCCCGGAGTAGTTTGGGTAATTTTTCCAATTGGAAGAATTTTTAAAGGGCTCCTGGATGGCAGAAATATTTTGAGTGGGGTTAAGATCTAGATAGTTGTAGTTCCCCAGTGAATCATGGGCAACCTCAGAATAATCAGCAGGGGTAGTGTTGAGATTGTGCAAATTTTCCCTTTGTGGAAAGTTAGGTTGGGTTAGATGTGGGTGTGGAGCTTGAGTTGAAGTGGCTAGTCTTTCCTCAATTTTCTTTTGATTAATATGCATCTGGTCGAGTTTTTGAGCAATCAATTGAAGATCATCTTGGGTGACAGGGATAGATTGAGTGCCTATTTCATGAACACCGAACTGCGGGTTTTGGGTTCTGCAAAATGTGTTCATGGAAGCTTGATTAAATGAGTTTTCACTCATTTCTTCGAACAGGTCATAGGCACTTTCTGCATCTTTATTTAAAAAGTTGCCGCCACACGAGGCGTCGACAAACTGTCGGATTTGATCTTCTAATCCATGATAGAAGATTTGCACGAGCTGCCATAAAGGAATCTCGTGGTGCGGGCAACTTCTTAAAAGGTCTTGAAATCTTTCCCAAGAATCATGGAAAGTTTCACCAGATTTTTGGTGAAAGGTCGTAATAGATCTTCGTAAGGAATTGGTACGACCTATGGGAAAGAATTTCTTGAGGAAGGCACTCTTGAGTTGAGGCCATGTTGTAATGGGTCGGCCAATGGTCCTGAACCAATAAGCGGCCTTATCTTTAAGAGATAATGGAAAAAGCCGCATCAGCCATATGTCTTCTTGCACATTTCGGGAACGGGTTGTCTGTGCAAGAAGAGTTAGTTCTTCAAGGTGGCTGAAAGGGTCTTCCCTAGGAAGGCCATGAAAGTGTTTAATCAGGTTCAGGACGACTGGCTTGATCTCAAAGTCCCCCTCCGGTATGACCACCCCTGGTCGTTCCTCATAATAAGACGGATCATAGAAATCTTTTAGAGGAACAACAGGCTGCTGACGGGGTGGTGGGTTTGGCCTTGGATTGGCTAGGTTTTGGATGTTCCTAGTCAATGTTTGTTGATTGGAATTTAATTTATTAATCTGATCGGCCATCAATTCTAAAAGATCAGGTAGGGGGTCTTGATGTTGTGTGTGGGGCAACTCAAGATTGGGGAGCTCCAAGTGTGGGAAGTTACTGGTGGTTGGGTTTTGGGTGGAAGGGTTAGAATTAGGGTTAGTGGTGGGGTTAGAGGTGGACGTGGAAGGGTCAGTGGACCTATTTTGTTGTGTTTCCATTTTTTCAGGAGAAGAAGACAGAAAAAGTGGTCTTTTTGCGTGGGGGGCGAAATCAAATGGTCCTTCCAAGTGCGGATTTTGAGACCGTCGCCCGTGCATAAAATGGAAGAACGGGAGGGGAGGAGAAGAGATGGAGATGAGAGAAAGTGTGCAATTCAAACAAACAAAAACTAGACCTAACTTAATTGTGACTCCCTAATAATAACCTAAGACTTGGTCTATATAGGAAATAAGTAGTCAATAGTGAATACCCGTTCTATCAACAAATCTAGCCAAGTTGCTTAAGGGGAGGTTTGGGCCCAAACGTTTCCCAGGGAAAACCCCAGGTGCTTGTACAAACCCGCGCCTGGTCGTTTGACACGGCCCCTCAGCCTGAACACCAGATACAGATGACAGAATTGGTACTAACTAAAGAAAACTTAAGACCTAAATAGCAAGCCTAAGTTGATAAAGCCTTAGGGGTCAAGTTGCTACAAATTTTAATTAGGTCTAGGATTCTATAGTGCACGCGGAATGTGGAGGGCGTTTATTGGGTTGTTGCCCTGTTATTTGATTTTTTTTTGTGTGTGCAGGAATTGGAGAGTGGCTCCAATGAAAATCAAGTTGTCACACAATTTTTTTATATTTTTGTCTTTTAAGATGTGATTTAATTAAATGAATTTTAGGGTTTTTCTCTTTAAGTTTTCAAACAAGTTTGAAAGTTCACAATCAAAGGAAAGACAAGTTGTATGTGTGATTGTATATTTCCTTTTAATTGAGTCTCTAAAGAGAAAGAAGAAACCCTAAACCAATTATCCCTGAGACAGAAATTTAACTACCAATGAATTATTTTTAGCTTTCAGAATTAACTAGTGGTCCAAACAAGTCAAACAACAGCACTACTTTAAAGAAAATCAAACAAGGATTCCAGAAAAGATTTTTGTAAGATTTTAGGAATTTGTTTGATAATAGTTTTGAATTTTTAATTGTACTGGTGTCAAAGTCCAGAAATAATACCCGTGGGTATTATAGACTTTTCAGTATTACCACCGACCTCAGAAAATTTTTATGATTTTATATGATATGTAAAATTTTATAGGGATTCCAACAAGATAAATTTCACAAAAATTGGATGAGTATAAAAATTCTGAAAATTCTCGGACAGTAGCAAAACAGGAAGATTAGAGGGTGTGACCCCTTTGTAATCCACGAATTTTTAAAAATTAAATACAAATCCAATTGATCTGAAATTTGGAACAGATATTCCAAACTTAATTGGGAATCACTATATTAAATTTTATGATTTTTGGAGGCCTGTGGTGTTAGGAATCGATTTTTCAAGTCTGGACAGAAATCTAGACCCGAAAAATAGAACACCAATACTTGCAATGGAATGGTGCTAAAGAAGCATACAAGCAAACAATGATTTTAAAATGCACCACTCCACTTAATTTAAGTGTTTAGGATCCTGAAAGCCAAGTTTAATATATTTTTTTAGTTTTAATTAATTATGTGACTAGAAAGATGAACCAACCTGAATTTTCGCGGGAAGAAAAGGATCTTTAAGCTCTCGCTTCCAGATTCCCGCTTTCCCGCTGTAGTTCCTGCACACACAAAAGAAAGAAAGAGAAGGGGATGAGATCCACTTCAAGCAAGAGAAAATGAGTTAATGCAAAGCCGTGCCTCCCCGGCAACGGCGCCAAAAAGTGACAGCGATTTTACGCGGTTTGTTAAAATACGTCGTTGTAACGCGCAAATCCGCTTTCGCTCTTAAATTTATAATCCTAGATAGGGGAGTATCTAGGGTTGTCCAAGGAGGCCAAATGTTTGCAATAGTGATTCTCTTGCTAGGAATATAAATCTCAACTTTCTTTTTGGTATTTTTCAATATATCATTTTTTTTATTTTTAAACTAAGGCAACACGCGAACTGATGGCGGGAAAAGTGTTTACACTTCGAATTAAAATACTACTTTTAGGTGACAAGTAGAACCTCTCCCTAAGCTCACTCTAGGCAAGTGGAGGCCTAGAATAATTAGGGAGAGGGAGTGAAGAATGCTGAAAATAAGCTAATAGAAATGCAAACAAAAAAAAATTGCAAAGAAGGCAACTAGATAATTGATAAAGTGTTTTACAAAAGGCCTAGTAGAGGAAAGCTTGTACTACTAGAAAATTGCAAATAAGAAAATAAAACACAAATCCTCTAGATAGATGGTGAAGAAGAGGGCTTCTTGCTCCAAGGTTGGTGGCTCCCAAGCTTGAAAAGAATCCTTCAACTCCTTCCTTGCAGTACTCCGCCAAAGTGATGACCTCCAAGGCAAGCCCTAAGGGGGCGTGCCGTAAGTTTTTCTCCAAGGGTGGACGTCCACCCTAAGTCCTCCTTTGCCTGGCCGTCCTCCTTGAAGTGGAAGAGTCCTCCTCCTTGGCTTGGCTCAAGTTGAAGAGAGTGGGGAGAAGAAGGCACCAAAGGGGCTGGTGATGTGCCCCTTTAATCTCCTTCTCTACTCCTTCTTCTTGGCCGTAGGTATAGGTGGTTTAGGTAGAAAAATATACTAAGGGAGGATGCTCCAAAATGGTGGTAGGTGGTGGCTTTTTATAGAATAGGATGGGGGGTTAAGGTGCCCCTTGAAACGGAGGGCTAGGATGGAAGGATGAGAGTGGTTGGTGATCCTATGGCTAGGGTGAGTTGGCGCCAACCCAAGGGGTGTTAAAGGGGGTGGTTATGGTGGTGTTGGTGTCTTTTGGTGGTGGAGAGACACCACCATGTTGGCGCCAACATGGGGTCTTCTAGAAGGGGGGTTAGGTGGATGGTGGAGATGGGTTCAAGGGAGATTGTGTGGTGGAGATGAGAGGAGATTTTGGAGGGAAAAGTGGCGCCAATATAGAGGTGGTTAGGGGTGGTTTTTGGCACCAACTTGAAGTGTCTTTTGGTGGAGATAATGGGGTGAAGGGATGGCTAGGAGGTGGCGCCAACTTGAGTAGAGTAGCTAGCTTAGGTAGGCTTGAGTTGGTGGAGCTAGCTAGGGTTGAGTTGGTAGGTGGGTTTTTGGGGTAGTACAAGCCAAGGAAGTTGGAGCATAGCTAAGCTAAGCTAAGCTAAGCTAGCTTAGCTAATGGAGGAGTAGAGGAGAAGGTGTTGGAGCTAGGGTTTGGAGGAGGGAGCTGAGGAGAAGAAGTCTGGAGCTGGAGCTGGCTGCTGTTGAAGAGGCTGGCATGGGGCTACTCTAGCTGGCTTAGCTTGCTAGTTCTTTGCTAGTTGCTAAGCCATGCTAAAGTGAGCTAGCTTCTACCAAAATGAGCTAAGGTGAGCTGGGTCTGGTGCTCCCAGGGAGAATCAAGCTGGTTGAGGCAGCTAAGGTAGCTTAGCTCAGCTGAGTTGAGCTAAGCTGAGTCCCTGTGAGCTGGACTTGAGCTTCCTGAGCTGGGATGAATTCTTCTTCAGTTGGTTGGAGCTGAGTGGAGCTGGATGTAGCTGGATCTGAGCTGGGGTGAACTCCTGTCAACTTAGCCGAGCTAACTAGAGCTCCCTGTGAACTAGTGGGAGCTGAGATGAGCTAGACTCAGCTAAGTTGAGCTGGATCTGAGCTGACTTGAGCTAGGGTGAGCTAAGGTGAACTCTCTTGAGCTGCCATCCAGCTGAGATTAGCTGAATGGAGCTGGGATGAGCTAACCCTAGTTCAAGTAAGCTAGGTTCCAGCTATGGTGAGCTGGATCAAGCTGGGTTCCAACTAGTCTGGGCTTCTCCTTCACCAATTGCCTTCTTGAGTGCTAGGGTTTTAGGGATCTGTGAATTTATACATCCCTAACACTCACAAAAACACATTAAAACAACAATAAAAAATGCAATGCATGCCTATCCTAATTTATGCCTAAATGCAGCCCAAAAACCCGTTTGCGGAGTAAAATCCTAAGAGCTAGGTTTGTTTTAATGCATAAGAATGATGATAAACTGGCGTTTATCAGCAGGCTGATCCGGCAGAGTCAGGAGGTAGTCGAGCAGATTCACAGGCTACTCCGCACTGTTAGGAGCAGATAGAAGAGCTATGTAGATTGGAAATGCAGAGAGGTACAGTTTGAGGTTGGGGACCATGTCTTCCTTCGCATTTCGCCCATGAAGGGCTTGTAGTAGTTTGGGGAGAGAGGGAATCTCGCGTCGAGGTTCGTGGGACCCTTTGAGGTCCTGGAGCTGGTTGGACCCGTTGCTTATAGGCTTGCCCTTCCCCATCAGCTTTCTAGTGTGCACGACGTGTTCCACGTGTCCAACCTCCGGAAGTACGTCATCGATCCCAGTCACGTCCTGAGTCATAATAGCGTCGAGGTGGGTGACGACCTGACCTACCCCGAGTGGCCAGTGTAGATTTTTGACAGAGCTGTCCGCAGTCTGAGACGGAAGCAAGTACCCCTGGTGAAGGTTTTGTGGAGGAGCCAGCGGTATGAGGAGGCTACCTGGGAGCCTGAGGAGGCGATGCGGGAACGGTACCCGGAGCTTTTTGAGGGTACGTCCTTTCGGACTGGCTTCGATCCTCTTTGAGTTTGTTATGCATATATTGTTCTTTTTCCGGACCCTAGTTAGCGCAAGTTTCAGGGATGAAAATTCCTTTGAGTTTGTTATGTTGTTAAGACCCTGGCATCAAATGTCTTTTAAGACGTTTGAGAGTTGGTCCATACGTCTGGAAGCCTTCCCAGATGTTTGGAAATTAATTTTTTCGACGTACGATTTCGCGTCTGCGCACATGCACGCGCAGACTGAACCGCCAACCTCCTTTCTTCTCTCTCTTTCCTCTCTGTCCTGCAGGCGCAGCTTTCCTCCTCTCTCTCTCCCCACGACGCCTTCAAATACCTCCCCCTCTCCTCTCCCTCACCATCACTCCACCACCTTCTTCTTCTTCTCCTTCCTGTTAATGTGAGAGTGAGCGGGAGAGGGCAGCAGCTGCTGCCGTGTTTGTGCAGGGAGGAGGGGTTGCAGCGAGAGGGAGGGAGTTAGAGTGCGAGGGTGCGAGCTCGCCGGAGTAGCCAAGGCCGGTCAGCGGGTGCGTAGCAGGACCGTGGCGCTGGGGAGGTGCTACTGCAGCTCAGGAAGCAGGCGAGCGGGGGCGGCATGACCGTGCGCAGCAGGCAGAGGGCGAGGAGGTCCTGATTCTGGGAAAATTTCCCAGAATCAAACGTCTGGACCTACGTCCAGACAACGCAGGATACGTTTGGAGGAAGATCCAGACGTCTGAAAGGTATGATATTTTCCATTCCTTCTTCTTTCGCATGTACGGCCATGCAGCCATTCCACTAAAGGGTTCTACCTCATTTTGTGTTAAGGATGGTCACATACGCGTGTAGGTTTCATTCGGGAAGGTGCAAGGGCACGCCCTCCCACATAGATTGGACGTCTGGGCACAGCACCAGATGGTGGAGAGGGTCTCCAGACGTCCGGAGTGACAATCGGATATCTGGAAGTAAGTCTAGACGGTTCAGCGAGATTCTAGACGTCTGAAGAACCACGCAGAGAGAAGGTATGACCTGAACCATCGTTTAAGACGTCTGATTTTGGGCAGACTTGTCATTTTTGACCCGTTTAGGGTCCGTTCAAAGTTTGATTTTCGCGTTTGAAATTCCGTTCTTCTCAGAAATTGTTCCTCTACTTGTTAAAAGTATTTGTATCCTGTTCTGAGTAGTTCCTTGTATTTGATCCTTGTGTTAAGACCCCATTCCGTTGCGGCTCTGGGGGTTGCAGAGGTTCACGGGCTTGCTGATCACGCCCCCAGTACTCCTGATTTTGCGGGTAGAGTGGCTCCCTTTAATTATTTACCAACATTATGCACTTGTGAAATAATTAATAGATTCCAAGGTGTGGCATGAACCCTAAGACTGAAAAACTTTATTGAATGATAGATCCTAGGGTATGGCATGAATCCTAGGACTGGAAAACTAGCTTGAATGATAGATCCTAGGGTATGGCATGAATCCTAGGACTGGAAAACTAGATTGAATGATAGATCCTAGGGTGTGGCATGAATCTTAGGAACAGAAACACAGAAACGAATGTCGTGAATATATGAATTGCAGTCTTGGAAAAGTAGAAAGAAAATTGATAACTGCTTGTAATTGGATAACAGTTGCTTGCTTATGAATGGATATTAACTGTTGAAAGCATGGGCTATATGAAAATAAAGTTGAATGATGAAACCTAAATTGGCTTAGTTAAGGAAATATGAGCATGAACCCTACCGGGAATTAGGAGTAGAGCTCCTGAGAGGTGAATGGAATGGAATTGGGGAAGTGAGTTGGCCCTTGAGTACAGAGTACTAAGGAGAGTGACTGTCCCCCCTGTTTAGTGCAGAGCGGAGCTAGCCGCCCCAGGGACCTGGGGTTAGGTCTAGCCACTTTGTACCGACTTTCGATCCTTGCGTACACAGTACCGGGGAGAGCTACTAGTGTAGGGAGAGCACTAGCCACCCCATGGGCCCCGGGGTTCTACTAGCCTTCCTACACCGACTATTTAGGCCCACTGGGCAAACCAGGGTAGTCAGGCAAGGGTGCGCAGACTGTGAAGAAGCAAGACCCATGTTTGGTTACTGTGGAGGGGCTGGACCCCTGTTACTGAGAGGGCTTTGCCCTATACTGGTTCCGTGCTGTGCTTTGGGGCGCACCCGTTAACGGAAACGACTGATCGCATGCTAGTGCGGGGTAGCTACCCGTGTGTTTATCACACGTGCCGTAGTCACCGTTATGTTTGTCAGTGACCTTGGGGTGGTTGACTGAGGGTAGGACCACCACGGGGGCCTCTCCCAGCCAAGAGAGCACCACATGCCACTTCTACTTTTCGGAGAAGACTGCAATCAAGATCGTTCCCACGAGGAACATTCAAGATCAAGAAAAAGATCTGAGAAATAATTCAAGAATGGGTAAATAGAAAATAAAGGAAGAAATTAAAAATAATAGCTACTTGTCCACCTTACTGTTTTCCTAGCTAGTTAGTTGCCACTCTACTCAGCATTTCGCTGACATGTCACCTTTGTCACCTTTTTAGGACCAGGTGTTGAGCAGCCAGAGCCGGCGGCTGCAGAGGATGCTGGGCCTAGTAGAGCACAGTAGTTTTACTTGTGTAGTACCTACTGTACCTTTTCTTCTGTTGTAGTGGGTATTTTCTGTTACCATTGTACTCTTTTATTGTAAGCATCATGTTTATGTACCTATTTAATTCTCTACTATTGTGGTGGTGTGTACTATAGTAGTTCTTTTCTTTACTGCTATACTTTTGTTACTGCTAGTTATATACATGGTGGATGTGGTTTATTTTACTGCTCTTTTGGTTACTTTCTCGTTGGACGACTGGGTCTTGGAATCAGTCGAGTCGATCCGATTCTTGTGTCTCGTAGGGATTCGGGAATCGGGTCGTAATATATATTATTTTCATTTACATTATAAATTATGATCTTGATCTTTAAATTCCATATTGCTCCCTGTGTTCTACTTTGGAACCTTTTTTGAGTAATAAAATTTATTTGTTTAAGTGCTATTTTGGCTATACTACAACACGACAATCTTAAACACTGATTTAGCACATAGAACAGACATCTAATAAGATATTCAAACGTTTGTAAACATGTATGGATGATCGTTCAATTCTCAACATAGTTAATTAAGGTTATTAGTCTTAATTAATCGCGTAAAGATTGGACTTTGGTTAACTTGAATTGTTAAGATATTGTCGTTAATTATAGTATAGGGTCGAACTAACCTAACATTTTAGATTTTATTACTTTTTAACTGGTAGAGTCCAAGTTGTTCAATACGAGACATAATTGTAATTTTAATTCATCATTTTTATTGTTAAGAAAACAAATAACTGATTACTTTATTAATTAGAGAATATGTTAAGCCCATGAATAATTGCACATAAGACTGAACAATTAAAGCATGCAACTATTCCATTATAGAAAATAAATGTAAATGAAAGATTTTTACAAAGAAAAGCTAGAAAAAAATGCCTTTACAAAACTATTATTGAAACTTTTTTTTTATTCCCCCATGCTTATCCTTAAATCAATCCTAATACAAATGTACCGGGATCATCATTCCCATTACTAATTCTTGAGGAGGTCTGACATTTGTACTTCACGATAGCATTATTCATAACACTCCCTAGGAGCTTACAACCCCAAAACACAATGCCATGTAAAGGGGTGGTCGAAGCGAACTCAGGCTCTTGCTTCGACGTTATGGGTAGAGTATCATCCAAGATACCTGAGCAGCAAAATTGTGCCTTAATGCTCTGTCTAAAGTTATAAAATATAGATATGGAGTAGCACCAAGGCAGTAAGATGTTGACATTGCATCATCAAAGTAGGTAATTTTCTCCTCAGCGGTGGGAACTCAGACCAATCATCTGCCTTGGATTTTCACTAAGACTAAACAAGGGGCTTTTCTAGATTTTCTAGATGTTTTAGGATTATGTTATGTTGGCTTTGTGTGTGAAATTTTTGATATAAAATTTATAAAAAGGGATGCAAGTTTTTGGATTGTAAACTAAGACAAGTAATTTCTAGGTCGCTAAATAAGGTCAAGTCACCTGAATCATCAAGAGTTTAGGAGGAATTTTTCAAAAGATACTTGATCCAAAAATTCTAACAAATGGATTTGCATCTTTGTCCCTTGTTTGTTAAAGGTTAAATCCCAGCGTACCTTGAAATGAATTTTCAACTTTAGTCTCGGGTCTTCAAAATTTCCTCAAAAAGTTTTTCTGATTTTTCTAATTTTTATGACAATGCATACAAAAAAGAAAAATTTTTGATTATTTTTTTTATGTTTTTTAGGTTTTGAAAATCCTAAAACAATCGCTAAAATTTTAAAACACCCTCCCCATGCTTAAGATATACCATGTCCTCATGCATTAAGAAGGGAAAAGAGTTCACCTTAGTGAAAGGAAGGTCGAATTTAGGATGATAAAAACCTGGGAAAAAAAGAAACAAAAGGAAAATCAGAAAATGATCGATTACCTCTCATCCAGTGCTATCATTAACACCATTTAGCTGGGTGTGAAGCGATGCATGGAAGATGGTCAATTATGTAAATAATTGGACACTTGAATGCCCTTAAGAATGAAATCTTCCTCTTGGTCCCCAAAAAGGAAAGTGGTAGAAGTAGGGGGACTAAAATAAGATGGAAAAGTGGAAAAAGTACCCGAGTCTGGCCAGGGTTTTAATTCAGGGTGGAGGCCAAGCTCAAGGGGATCAGGTGGTAGGTCCAAGGGAAAGGGAGTGGGGGAAAAGTTAATGGTATGAAGGGTGGGTGAAGTTAGGGTGGGATGGTGAGGTGAAATTAGAGTGGGTGGGTCTGGAGATGAGTTAGGAAGAGATTTTGATTGAAGGCAAGTCTCCCAGTTATTGATGTTGCTGACCACTAATTTAGAGTTAGAATCTTCAAAGAAATTATGGTCAGGAAAGGAATCCATAAGCATTGTTTCCTCCACCAAATTAGATATTTCAGTATCTGAGTCCTTAAAGAAATCATCATCATGGAATCTCCTGAAGGATTTGAAAATATCCAAGGTAATTGTTTGGCCAACGCAAGTGATATCCATTTTACAGATATGGCAATTAATATTTGCTTTCGTGGTACCCAAAAAGGGTCTTCCAAGAATGATATGGGCATTAATTAGGCTCTTAGGTACCTCTATATAAAGGACCAGAAGGTCAACAGGGAAGACACAATTCTGGACCTTGATATGAACATCCATGATAATTCCCCTAGGTTTGATTGAAGATCGGTCTGCAAACTACAAAGTAACCTCAACAGGCTTTAGATCATCGATCTTAAATTTGTCGAACAGAATAGTAGGGATGATAGTGACTGAGGCACCAAGATCGAGAAGGGCACGGTTAAATGTAGTGTCATCAATAATCACAGAAATTGAAGGCATGACCAGCTCTTTCAGTTTAGGAGGCAGCTTGTTTTGTATGACAAAGCTTACTATCTTCGAAAGATGCACCTGTCCTAGGTTTTTGGTCTACCTTTTTGGAGTACAAATATCTTTTAAAAACTTGCCATATATGATTGCATTTAGGAGAGGGATGTTGATCCAAACTTGCCCAAATAATTTCATGAGTTCCTCATTTGTGGGCTCATATTTCTTTCTCTTGGGAGGAGTGGAGTGTAGTGCTTGGGGGAAGGGAATAGGCTTTGTGCCTTGTATTTTTTGTGTTTCTTTTCCTTCCTGGGCAAAGGTGGGGAGAGTGTGAACCTACATGGGAGTAGAGTGGGTTTCATCAGTTTGGTGGGAAGGCCCTGGATCTATAGTTGTTTCCCCACTCCTCAAAGTAACTACATTTGCAGTGTGGTTATTTCTAGGAGGAGGTTCGGGGGCCTAATGTTAAGGGAAACAGGGTGGGTGTTGTGGTGCTGGGTTACTATGAGGTTTATGGTTGTGATTCAGATTCTTGCCCTAGTAATGGTCCCTCTAGGTTGGGCATGGGTTGGGAAGGCGGTTGTCCTACAGGTCTCTGGGTCGAAGTTAGCTCCAATTTGATTGTGGAGATTTGTAACAATATGGGTTACCCCTGACATTTGACTTTGCATCCCTTACAAGATTTTCATAACCTAAGCATTGTTGTCTTCTTGGGATAGTCCAGGTTGATAAAAAGTCTGGCTTTTCCCATAGTTGCCAAATTGGTTTTGTTTCTGTGAGGGAACCTGATTGGTCCAAGAGTGAGTCGAGTGGTTCCTCCAATTTGAGTTGGAGGAATTTCTAAAGTGCTCCTGGAGGGCGGAAATATTCTTCGTGATAGGGTTGGGATTTGAATAATTATAAGTCCATTAGAACCATATGAAGCCTCAAAACAATAATTATACGTAGCAGGGACAACATGTAGATCCCTACGGGTGGAGGTGAGATTTGTGGAATATAAAAGAAAAGTGCGGAAATAGAATAAAACAGTCTCACAAAAAAGAACAATCACACAATGCACAAGTGATTTTAGGCGGAAACCCAAACCAAGTGAAGACCACTACCTAACCCTCTCAAGTTAGGATTTTTCGATTGACCGAGTCGATCAAAATCCACTAACGAACTACTTTAACGAGGGTAGTTCAACCTCTACTACAACCACGCTACAAGTATGAGGGTAGTGTTCCTCAGACCCCTTCTCTCCACAAGAAGGGTTTTGTCCCTCGATGTAGACGGGAATTTGCAAGGTGAATACCCAACCAAATAACAAAGAAAGACTACAAAGCAACCTTATAGAGCCACAAAGTATGAATCCTAAACTTAGCTACTATAGGTAAAGATTACTTCCCTTTGCTGCAAGTGTGTCAGTTTGATGATGCAGGTGCGTGAATCACTCGGTGGCACTTTGTCGCCCTCGTAACTACGGAGGGAGAGCAGGTGCGCAACAAAGATGAAACTCTCTTGAAGTGGAACAAAAGCTTGGAGAGCTAGGGCTTCTTCTCAAGATCAAATGGACAATAAAGATGTGGAAATGTGTTGCTTGGTGTGTATAAACAAGGCAAGGGTACTCCTCTATTTATTGAGAGCCTAGGAAGGCTTTGGAAGGCCTTGGAAGGCTTCTATAGTCGTTGGTAATTATCCCAAGGCAGACTAGGCCAAAGTCAGAATTAATAATGATTTTGACAGGGTCATCAGACGTCTAGGAAAAGGATCAGATGTCTGGAAGTCATTCTTAAGGCATCTGGGAACTAAGTCAAACGACTAATTCTAGACGGGTTTCCTTCCTGACGTGGTTCAGACCTAAACAGGGTTTTAGTGTAAAACCATCAAACGACATACAGGACGTTTGGAAACCTAATTAAGTGCAGGAATGGATTCCCAAGAACCTAAATGGCTATAATCCTCAAGACAAGTGATTTCGGCTCAATTGAGACTCAACGGTCACATATCTGACGTCTGGGGTCCTATACGAACATCTGATGTAAGCCTAAAGGTCATTTCCCTCAACGGCTACTTTGTTAGCTAATGTTCCACTAGTTGGACGTCTGGCACAACCATCAGACGTCTTCTAAGACGTCTGAACTAAGGTCTACATGTTTGATTTCAACAGACAGAACCTACTAAGTCCAGCCTAAGTTATTGGATGTCTGGGTCAACAGTCAGACGTTATAAAAGTCAATATCAGACATTTGATTTCCAGATTGGACATCTGATTAGGTTGTCTGAAACCTATCTTTGTTTTCTACATTCTCTAAGAAAACCTAAGTATCCTAAGGTCTGGCAGGTGTTCCTAGGACTACTTTGAAACTCTTTAACATGCTACTAAGAAAGAAAATATAGAGCAACAAAAGAACAAATAACAAAGTATAATGAACAAGAAAGGAAATCTATCCTATTCTTCATCTCCTTCCTTCTTCAAGCTTTCACTCGTGAAGCTCCTTTTCCTCCGTTAAGCTCCTCCAATCAACCATGGATGCAAGCTCGAACTCCATCTCTACACTTATCTCGATTTTCAATTTGACCTGAAAGCTAGGACTCAAACACAAATGTTAAATAACAAGTATTTTGTTATCATCAAAATAAACGATTGTGGTGCTTTAGCACCAACAATCTCCCCCTTTCTGATGATGACAAAATCATAAATGATAATATATAAAATTCTCCCCCTTTTTGACATTAACAAAAAGGTGTTATAATTTTTAATTGTCCTAAACTCCCCCTTAAAACATGTTCTTCTAATTTCTTCTTTTCATAAAAATAAGATAGCTATGTTATTACCTCCCCCTTTCTAAAGGCAATATAGCTAGGTTATTTTTAAAACCTCCCCCTATCTAGATGGACAAATAGCTTCATAAATTTTTTGACTCCCCCTATCTAGATGCTATAAATTAAAAGATAGGGTAAAGAATTTACCTCACCTACCATGGCTAATAGAATGGCCCAAATGGAGGTGGATGCCAAACTGGATGGGGCTCCCATCCGTAGCCTAGAGGTCTAGCCATCGGAGCCAGTCTCCAATCTGGCAGTTGCCGCGACTGCTTGGTCGGTTGTCTATCGTCTCGTCGGTCTTCTCGTCCTTCTCCTTGGTCTACTCCTTGATCTTCCCAACTCGAGTTGACCATTTTCCATCTTGTAGGTCCAATCTTGTATGTTGAAATCTTTATAATCTACAAAACAAGATTCCAAATCTTTCTTTGGTATCCAAGTCAATTTGGATTTGATTTTCTTAGTTGATCTCTTCGAAAGAGATCATTTCTCAACCTTAGGGCTAGACAAATTTTTCACTTTATTGATCAATTTATTTGATTTTTCCCTATGACATGCAAGTTCATCTTCAATAGCATGCATCTTTATTTTTAATTTAGAAATTTGAATTTTTAAACTTGTGTTTTCCTCAATAAATTTACTATTTTCATTGATTAAGTCCTTATTTTTTAATAACAAATTATCATCCTTAGGACTAGAACTAGTTTCTAGGTCCTTAAGTTGTTTTCTAATCTTTTATTTTCTGATTTAAGGAAACTAAGATTCTTTTTTATGTTTTTATTTTCTTCCTTTAATGATTTACTAATTTCATAGAGTTCATCAAAGGCATCTTGGAGTTCGAAATTTACCTCATTGTCGCTGTTGTTGCTGTCGCTTTCTGCGATTGCCATGAAACCCATGAAAGCGGTTTCATTCTTCTTCTCGGGATTTTCCTCTTCTTCCTCTGAGCTTGAGTCATCTCAAGTTGCTTGGAATGCCTTCTTCTTATACTTCTTCTCCTTCTCCTTCTTCTTCTCCTTCTTAAGAAGAGGGCACTCAGGTCGAAGATGACCCTTTTCGTTGCAGTGGTAGCAACATCTCAGGCTACCTTGCTCCTTCTTCTCTTTCTTTTCTCTCTTAGAATCCCTACAACACTTGGAAAATTTTCTAGGTAAAAATTTAAGGACTTCGTCGTCGGAACTTGGTCGGCACGTAATTCGCATTTTAAAAGATTCCTCAATTGTAGTATAGTGCAAAAACATGACGACAAATAAATTTATATTAAAAAAATCGATGAGTATCGGGTCATTTACAAGGAGGCAATCTCGATTTTTAATGGAAGCTTTTCAGAAAACTAGTTCTAATAGGTATTTATATATGTATATATATATAAAGAGCAGATATCAAGCATCCAGAATTTCAGAATTTTATTGCATTCATAAACAGTTTTCAAAGTAGAAAGTGCTATGCTAAAGAAAGAGAGAGTAGATAGATAGGAGAGGGAGATAGAGAGATAGAGAGAGATAGAGAGTGGAGTGAGATGATGCTGCTTGTAGGATGCTTGTGCGAGGTGTTGTAGCACCTTAGATCCATAGTGCCGAGATGAAGTTGTAGAGGGACATAGAATTATAGAGAAGATGGTAGAAGGGATCTGGAGTTGATGGGAGAGACAGATTCTAAGTTGATGCTTCAACTGGGGGCCCTAGGCCTTCTTTTATAGATTTTGTGGAGGGCAAAAAGGGTATTTAAGGCCTTAAAATCGTCCAACAACCCCTTGTTGATTAGATCCGTCAATCTCCTGATCGATGGCTCTAATTTGGCCTTAAAATATCATCATTTGCACTTAAAATGCCTGTATTTGCTATGGTGGCGACAAGTGGCAGCCGCTACGTCATCGATCTTCGATTGCGCGACTCTAATTCCTCCTCACGCGTGTGCTTATCTTCTTCGCTCACCACTCGCCTTCACAACCTGCCTTAACGTCAGCCGTCCGATCATAATGAGCACTGCTGCCTTAGCATTGTCAAAGCAAGCACGTTATATCATGCGTCCACTTGCGGCACGCTCTCATCGTGCCATGTGGGCACGCCTGCGCCTTACGTTCGTGCGCAATCACGCTTGCATAGCCAATGCCGCTTCAATTTCGCGCAGCGCATGACTCGAACCTGCATCCTACGCTTACGTGCAAACATGTGAGCCAAGGTGCTATGCAAACCTTTTGTTATATATACTTGTTTATTCCTATTTATGCTTATCAAGTCTGGGCGGGCGACGTGGCACGCTCATGACCATTGGATGGAGATCCAATGGCCCACAACGTGCAGTGAGACCTTCCTAGATGGGGCAGTGGTGAGGGAGCAGCTGTGATGGTGCTACGTGGCACCATCATGGCCATCCATCTTTTCTTTTTATCTAGTGATGTAGACTTCTGATCGAGTTGATTTTTGCGCCGTTGGACTACGACGATCGTCGATCTGGATTCATCCGTTTAGTTGGAATCTTCATCTGAGGTTTGGATCTTTGTCCTTTGGCTCCATGATCTCCATTCTTCCATGGACTGCACACGATGCTTTGGTTGTTTGATCGGGATGATTTCAGAACTGTTGGACTCCCATCGTCGTTCTGATCAGATCTGTTTGGTCTGATCTGACATCCGTGGCTTTGAATCATCTACGATTAAAATCATCTCTCTTTTAGGTCATAAAATGATGATATTATCTATATGACTAATAAACTAGCTATTGTGCAAATTACGATGCCTATAAATGCATTATTCTTAAGTTATGCTAGAATCTAGCTTAATTCAGGTGATTTAGGTTGCATGATTGTTGTGCAATCACACCCCCATGCCTAAATCTTGGTAGTCCCTAACAAATGCGTGACTGAATGCAAAATGATCCTATTTGGCTAATTTTTATTTAGAGTTTTACCAGAGGTTTATGTCTTTTGTTTTCATCCAAAGCTTAAGTGATCCAGATAATCGTGAATGTGTTTTGTTGTAGTCTATGCACTGGATCCAAGTGAAAAGTCAATTCACATCTAAACCTCATACTTGACCTTTTGTAAAAATCTATTGGGATAGGCAAACTTCTCCCCTTAGGGTTATAAGGTAACCTGTATATTCAGCTTCGGCTTTTGGGTTAGGTAGAAGATTTTTGAGTCAAGTGGATTTATTTTTGGTAGCTCACACTCATCTGGTGCTACATGTAGACTAGTACTTTAGAACCTAGATTTCCAGATTATTAAATAATTCAACTTAAAGAGGCGAGAAACTGTGCTCTCTTTAGTTCCTTTGTACTAGTTCTCTCTCTTTCTTTCTCTTGCTTTCTCTTTTTCTTTTTCTTTTCTTTCTTTTTGAGTTCACAATCTCACCAGATTTATTAGCATATTTGGTGGTCTCTCCTGGTACTAACACTTTGATTAGGTTCTGATAACTCTACGACTAAGTCAAAATTCCTCAACCCATATTGAAGCGACCAGAAATACAGAAAAATAGGTCAAGGCTGTATTTGGTGGATCATGAGAGTGATGGTTGTTGTTTCCTCAATACACTTGAATTAAACTCTAAAAACACTTATGAACACTTTTTTTTTGTATATATATATTTTTTTATATGCATAGACATACATAACTCTTTTTTCTTTCTTTTTCTTTTTCATCCAGACATCTACTAATGGAACACAGTAACACATACAACTTATTCATGAGGGATTATGTGGGATTGGGGGATGTTCAAGAGGATATCGTGTGGCTTATTTGGTGGAAGTGCCTATTCTCGGCATCGGGAAAGGAATGGATAGGACAACATATTTCTGACCTTGATATTAATACCCTCCTTCAGCCAAGGTTTCCGTAAAGGATGTTCGTGACCATCCACCTTAGTCATAGTTTTATCAAAACCCTCTCTCTGAATATTTTGCCTTATTTTGTGGCTCTCAAAAGATGTTTGCACTAAGAACTTGTATGCAGAAATTGAGAGTGAAAACTATGCCTAACTCTGAGTATCATTATCTCATTATCCAGAAGTTAAGATTCCTCATACTAGCCTTAGAGCACCAGTAAACGTTCTATTCCTATCTCACATGTGTTTGTTGGATATGTTAAAAGATAGTTTGCCTGACTCCCTAATTACTATCCAAGGGCTTAGGAGAAGAAGCACTGCTTCTTCTCGACAAACTAAAGATGTTTATCGATCTTCGCAAAGGATCCATTGCAAATTCTATGTGTAAGTGTGAAATTGTATTGGATTCTAAACTCAAGAATCAACTTAAGAATAAATCCTTAATAAAATATTAATAAAAATTCTTTATGCCTAAATGCAATTTTTTTTTTGACATAATTTTTTTTTTCTGACATAAAAATAAGACATGCAATGTCCATCCCCCATTCCTATTCATTACAATGTCCTGATTGAAATGTATGCATGAAAAATCAAAATATAATAAGCAAGAGGAAGGGATATCACCTGACTATTCTTGTCGATCCAGGCCAGCATGGATGTCGAGGATGCAGAGCTACCTGTAAAGAATACTGGGTTGCCTCCCAGCCAACGCTAAGTTTAATATCATTTGTCGGACTTAAACCCAAAAATATGTAGTTCAAATAAATGGGTTGAGTCAAGATTAAAATGAAGATGTGATCATGTAATGCAAGGATCAGTGATCCACAAATGTGGATCAGTTGATGGTGAATACCAAGCCCAAAAAGTCGAAGAAATAAAGTGAACGGGCTTGAAACTAATTGTAGCCAGATGCTACAAAAGAGAGAAATATTAGTGCGGGTGCCAGAGTGGAAAGTAGATAGTGGCAACCTTATGATGTGATGCATGAGGAAGGCAAATGAGGTGGATACAGGGTGGTTCATGGGGAATACATTATATGGGTCCTAAAAGTGATGGGAAATAAAAGGAGGAACCCAAGTGGTGTTGTCTGAAATGGTATAGGGAACCACTTCGCAAGTCAAGTTAGGTATGGATGGATGTTGAGTAGGTGAGTCAAATAAGATCCATTCGTCCATCTCACTAGTTCCGAACTTATCAGAATCCTCAATCTTATCCGTAGGGTGATCAAAAATCTTATTTGAGTCACCCAAATCATGATGCAAATCTTCAAATGTAACGGACAGAAATTTCATTATTCCTTAAAATCATAGTCCAAGGGGGAGTAAGATCAGAATCTAGATTAGTCAAGATCGTGAATTCTTTTAGTTCTATGGACTTCTGAATTTGAACCCAATTGTCTTTCTTTTGAATTACATCTTCTAAGGGATTATTTTTCTGCTCCTCATCAAATGCCTGGGAAAAGCATCAGATGTCTAGAAGTCATTCTTAAAACATCTAGGAACTAAGCCAGACATCTAATTCTAGACGAGTTTCCTTCCAAACGTGGTTCAGACCTAAACAGAGTTCTAGTGTAAAACCATCAAATGACATACAGGACATTTGGAAACCTAATTAAGTGTATGAATGGATTCCTAAGAACCTAAATGGCTATAATCCTCAAGACAAGTGATTTCAGCTCAATTGAGGCTCAATGGTCACATATTAGACATCTGAGGTCCTATACGGACGTCAGATAAAAGCCTAAAGGTCATTTCCCTCAACGATTACTTTATTAGCCAACGTTCCACTAGTTGGACGTCTAGCACAACCATCAGACGTCTTCTGAGATGTCTGAACTAAGGTTTGCATGTCTGATTTCAACAGACAAAACCTACTAAGTCCAGCCTAAGTTATTGGACATTTGAGTCAATAGTCAGATGTCTTAAAAGTCAAGATCAGACATCTAATTTCCAGATTGGATGTCTGATCAGGCTGTCTAAAACCTATCTTTGTTTTCTACATTCTCTAAGAAAACCTAAGTATTCTAAAGTTTAGCAAGTGTTCCTAGGACTACTTTGAGGGTACTTTGAGGCTATTTAACATGCTACTAAGAAAGAAAATAAAGAGCAACAAAAGAACAAATAACAAAGTACAATGAACAAGAAAGGAAATCTATCCAATTCTTCATCTCCTTCCTTCTTCAAACTTTCGCTCCTTGCAAAGCTCCTCCTCCGTCAAGCTCCTCCAATCCACCATGGATGCAAGCTCGAACTCTGTCTCTACACTTTTCTCCATTTCTAATTTGACCTAGAAGCTAGGACTCAAAAGCAAATGTTAAATAACAAGTGTTTTGTTATCATCAAAATAAATGATTGTGGTGCTCTAGCATCAGCACTGCATTGATATTTTGTAGGTTTTCTCTCTTGAAAATGTTAGGTGAGGTTAGTTGTGTGGCTAGGATGGAGTTTTAGTTGGTGGTTTAAGGATCCATGGTGGAGAATAGGTGGCGCCATATGAAGGGGTGGTAGTTGGTGGTTGTAGGGGCACCAAAGGTGGTGCCATCCATGGAAGGGTGCCATGGTTTGGCGCCAACTCTGAAGGCTTCTAGAAGGGAGGTTTTGGTGGGAATTTTTGGAGGGTGTAGATGGATTTAGGGCTTAGGTGTAGGGTGGAGATGGAGTGGAGGGAAAAGTGGCACCAACTTTGGGTGGTTATGGGGGGTGGTTGGTGCCAACTTATTGGTGTCCCTTGGTGGGGTGGTGGGTTGAAGGGTGGTGTCTTGGTTGGTGCCATGATAGAGTAGGAATAGGTGGAGCTTAGGTGGACTTAGGTAGGGTTTAAGTGGAGGTTTATGTAGGTGGAGTGTAGAGTTAGCCATGGAGAGTAGAAAGAGCTAATATAAGCTATCTAGTAGGTGAATGGAGAAGTAGGAAGATTAGGGTTTGTTGAGGAGCTGAAATGGAGCTGCATCAGAGCTGCTAGAGTTGACTGTTTGCTGATGATGGCTGAAGTAGTGCTCAATGGTAGCTTAGCTTGCTAGTGTTTTGCTAGTTGCCAAGCTAAGCTAGGTTGAGCTGGTTTTCTTCTATCTTGACTTAAGGTAAGCTGGAGCTGGTTTTCCTAAAGACTACCCAGTTAGTTAAGGTATCTAGCTTAGGTCAAGTAGCTTAGCTTAACCAAGTTAAGACGATTTGAATCTTCGAGAGCTGGAGTTGAGCTGACTTGAGCTAGTTGAGGGCTTCTTCAGCTAACTAGGCTTAGCTAGTTGATGGCGGTAGCTAACCCTAGTCAGGTAGAGCTTCTAGGAGCTAGTTAGAGTTGAGAGGAGCTGGGATCAACTAAATTGAGCTACCCTAAGCTTCCATTCAGTTGAGATAAGCTGAATGGAGTTGAGATGAGCTAGTCTCAGCTAGGTTGAGCTGGAATTGAGCTGAAGGCAACTGAGTTGAGCTAGCTTGATCTACCATCCAGCCAAAATGAGTTGAATGGAGCTAAGATAAGATAGCCTCAAACAAGTGGACCTGGAATCCAACTATGATGAGCTAGATTCAGCTAGGATCCAGCTGAATTTGGGCTTTCTCTTCATCTTCTGCCTTTCAAAATGCCACGGTTTGTGGATTTGACTCTCTGCTTATCATTGACACTCAAATAAGCATATTAAAAATACAAAATAATGCAATGCATGTCTAACTACAAGAATGCCTAAATGCAACCCAAAAGCCCATTTACGAAGTTAAAATCCTAAGAGCTTTGTCTATTTTAGGGCATATGAATGATGATAAATTCGCGTTTATTAGGTTTCTACCTCAAAGGAGGCAAACTCGAGCTTCTAGTTCCAAAAATAGGAACCAGATGTTACCTCCAGACATCTAGAAGTGTGGTCAGCTGACTTATACTTCAAAGTTGTATGTCTGAAGAATAGGTTGGACATCCAATTCTGTAACAGTATTGGAGTTGGGTTTTGGCTGGAGTTTTTATAGAGATTGGACATGTAGACACACTATTTGGATGTACAGAAGTGTGCTAGAAAGTGCATTTAGGGATTTTTAGGGTAGGTTTAGGTTCCTAAGTACTTGGGTATCCTAAATAGGTTTTGGGTGCTAGTGTCCTAAGGTTTCTAAGGTTATGGATAGGGATATCCTTCTCTTTCCTCGTCGGGATCATGCTCCTTCTTTCTTCTTCTCTTTCTCACTTTATTGCACTTTATTTCACATCCTAGCTTTATCTGGATCGCTATATTACCTGCAAATAACAATAAAACAATTACATAGCAAGACAATCTCTCATTATTCTATGTACAACAATATACAATGATGCAAGGCTTGATATGCATGATATGAATGCAAATATTTACTGATTAAGCTAGGTTTCCATCATTATTTATGTTGATTAAGACCTATGATTGCTGTGCAATCATACCACCATCCCTAAACTTTGCTAGTCTCTAACAAAACTAATATACGAAAATCCCACAAAAATTTTTCTTTTATTTACAGAAACAAAGTGAAAATGAACTCTCTTATTTATTTACATATCCTCTTATTGTAAAATGAGTTTTTGTCAAGGAATCAATCAAGTCAGAATCAAAATCCTCAGCACTCTTTTTCACCAAGGAAAAGAAATTATGGAGAAATCCTTAACGACAAAGACTTCAATAGCTCTCAAGCACCGTCTCAAATTCAGACTGCCCAAATCAAATCAAGAACCCTATTAACCTATAGACTTGGGTTACGAGGGTAACTTTCCTTGACTTAGTCAACCCACCCAAGATTCAAAGTGAATGTGAGAAATAGTCATCTTGTGTGTGAAATAGTTTGATTCGTTATAATGACAACAAAATTGACTCCTAGTGTTCAAGAAAACTTACAATATTTCTAATCTCTTTCTTGGATAATCTTGTCTTTGATTAAGCCATACTAGGATTTGGCAGCATTCTCCTCACCACTTTTCTACCCCAAGGTCAACACACTAGGTGTATATCTCCCTGGTGGGACCTATTGGCCTCTTATTCCTAATTTCTTTTCTCCATATTTTTTTCCTTTTTCTATAGGATAAATGATGTGCATGGGGCGCGATTGTTTAATTGTGTCGTTATAGCATGCGTTTGCGATGTCGATTTTAATTTAAAATGTGGAGTTGGTGAGTCCAAGTGTCGAACATGGGGAGGCATGAAATCAGATTACTTTGTTGCTTTTAGTTGTCACATGAAGTTTGGTTTGCTTGCAAGAAAATGAGAGAGAGAGAGAGAGAGAGTAGGGTTAGAATTTTTTCTTTGAATCACGACATTCATTTGAACAAAATGAGAGCTATATAGGAAACAACATCAACATTAACATTTAGCATGCAACTTGAGTTTGCTTGCAAATACAACAATAGCTAAAAGCTTAAACAAAAGTAATATGAAACTAGCGTAAAGAGAGAGAGAGGAGAAGGAAAGGAGGCCACGGCGGTTGAGGAGGGCTCCATCGATGGCTTGACAACTTTGGGAAGTGTGAAGTATGCTTGGTGAAGCTAGGAAGGAGCTAGAAGTAGGGTGGAAGGTGTGTGTATCCAATGGGGTGGTTGAAGGGGGTTTAAATAGGAGAAAAGGGCTTCTAATTAAGGTAAGGGGGGTTTAGCAACGTCCAGGACATCGCTAAACCCATTCCAAAAATGTCGCTGAAACCCTTCGCCCGCCGATCCAAGCGCACGTGCGTTCTTCCTTCGCTTGCGCGATCTGTGTGCTTGCGTTGTGGGCCATTCAATCGAAGATTGGACGGCTGAGATTTTGACGTGAACGCACGCTGTGGATCGCGCTTGCATATCACATTCCTGATGCGTTATCGCGTGCATGATCATCTGTGTGCATCCACTGCGCCACGTGGCCTCCATCTGCATTGCTCGACGACAATCGTACGGTCTGATTTTTCCCCGCGGTGGATGCTGGTCGTGATTTGAGGCACAGCGGGAGTCGAACACTCGCCGTTGCTTGCGAGTGCAAGCATTCAACCACTACGCTGCCTCCTCTTGGTAGTACGGTAGGTGAGTTGAGCGCGTAAGATGCCGACCATTGGATGGAGATCCAATGGTCAGATCTTGAAGTCCTTTGGTTGCGTCAAAGACGTGGTGCAGTCGAGGTTTGCGAATCCTCAGCTATCCAATCTTTTATCGGACGACCTAAAGTGGCTTTTGCATGCGATGAAGGCTTGCGGCGAGCGATCGGGTGACATGTGGCAGGTTTACTGCTGTTGATCTTGAGATCAATAGTCATAACTTCTCGATTTTGTTGTGGGAACTCCGGATGTTGGATTGAGGTGATTTTGAGTCTGTTGGACTCGATTCGTCGATCTAAGTCCATCCGTGCAGTCTGATTGCTCATCTGAGGCCTGTTTCAATATGCATTTGTACATACAGCCATTAAACATTGATTATAAGCAATTTTAATTTGTCATGCATGCAATGCTCCGAGGCCCATTATGGTATATTATTAACACACACATATCCCCAAAACTGACCCTGGTTGATGGAATTATCATTCTTAGATGTAGAGTTAACATACCCCCATGCTCATCCCTTGCTAGTCCCTAGCAAGGTTAATTCTAATCATTACTTCCTTTAAGGATTAGGAATTGATTACTTAGACATCTATTGCTTGCCAACCGGGGGGGAGGGAATATACCAAGAGCCTGATCTACAGAGACTAAACAGCGCCCGTGTGTCAGTCAAAATGCGAACTGCCCAAATCCTCGCTTTAAAGCATATATATTTTCTTTTTCATCTTTTCTCATTTTTTTTTGGATTTTTTGGAGTTGAGAGTGTGTCGGTAACTTTTTACAGCTACCCAACCCACCCATAACTTGAAAAAGACCCCAAGTGCTAAGCATATTGGTGTGAATGTTGTGATAAACTCATTCAATGGTAATTAGGACAGACTTCAAGTTTCTACGCCCTTAGGTGATCGAAAAAGGAAGTGCTTACCTGAAGGTGTATCTGTTCGATCGGTAGCTTTCTCCCTACTCTTATTTTATTTAGGGTCAACACATGGGTGTTTCTAGTGTATATCTCCCCAGATTGCTCTACTTCCCTGCTTCTTCCTTAGGTGTTTTATACTTTTTGTGCATTTAGTGAGTTGGGTTCTGAACAACTGGCTAATGGCTGTTACCTACGACCACTTGCCAGCCATACTCGTGCGGTGAAGTATGGCTTATTTATTTTTTCTTTTTCTTCTTTTTCTATTTTTCTATTTCTTCTTTTTTCTTTTCTTTTTCTTTTATTGTTTAGAAGGTGGCTTCCCTGATCTCAGATTTAACTCGAGGAAATAAAAGAAAGTTGTCTTGTGGCTAGGCTCTGGACAACCAGCCAATAGGCTGTTACCCACGACAACTTGCCAGCCATACCACCCTACAAGGTTCATTAGCTACCCAATTTCTATTAGAATCTCTGAGGAGTGAGTGAGTGTACAAATGTGTGCAGATGCTTAGACTAAAAGTCCCTCCGAGTTAGAGGGCAGGTTGATAAGTCATATACTTATCACCCTACCTTATTGGCGAATTACAGTAAATTAAGGTTGCGAGGATTCGAGGCTAAATTCGTATTTTAGTGGACACCTCGGTTGATTAAGCTTGAAGGCCACCACCTACACTTCATCCATCGGTCTGGATTAACTGAGAATCCTATTTTTCAGTGGGAGATAACCTCACCGTCGTCGTAGACGATTACGGAGGTTAAGCTCCTCGAGCTCCTTCTTCGGCCAGACCCCACCCCTCTCTTCACCACAAACTGCTATAAATACCCCCTTACACCTTCGATTTTAGGCAAGTTGGCTCCCTTCCCTGTTCTAGCACTGTAGCTGACTTCGATAGGCTATTCTTCCAAACCTCCGATGATTCCCCATTCCATCTTCTGACTTCCTCCGTCCATCTTAAGTAGCCGAGGAGATCCACCGTGGTCTTCCACACCTCTGACAAAGGCACCAACCTAAGGATTCCTCTTCTCCACCTCAAATCCACCCACCGGAGATCTTTCTCCCACCCTCTGATTTCGTCGTCCGCCATGAGACTTCGGCAGAACCCTATTGACCCCTTCGTCCAGGTAACAGTAGACTAGGAGTAGGAGTAGGAGTAGGCTAGCTTAGTTAGTTAGTTTAGTTAGTTAGGTTAGAGTAATTTTAGATTTTAGTTTCATCTCCTCCAACTCCGGCGAGTTCCTTGAGCTCGCCAGAGCTTCAATTTTGTCTTTTAATTCACTGTACACCTTCCTGTATCTTCCATGTTCACTTCTAATTCACTTAATCATTTAATTAAATCACCTAAACACCTAATTCAAATCTCACCTTCGCTGACTACTTCACTATCTATGGTAATAGTACTCGGCCTAATTCCACCTTCACTGGGTTCTTTCATCACCTATCACAACTAATGAACCCTAATCGACATTATATTACCTATTATTATCATTTATAATTAAATGCCTAAATCTTAATTAAGTTTCTGAGCTCGCTATCCATGGCAGCTCAGGAACAGTTCAAACTATAAATTAAATATATATTTATGAATAATAACATCTATTGACATGATTTAACTTCTCAATCGAGCAGTTAAATCAAGTCATAAGCTTAAACCATTCAAATCTATAAGAAAATAAACTTACTGTCAAATCTTACATTTTAATGAACAAATGAAGAATTTAATTGGATAAAGAGGTTACTTGTAACCTCAGGATCATTTCTGGATCAAAAATAGTTAATTTTGTCAATCTGTACATATAATTACATTTTCTGGACTTACTGGAGCTTCGGCGAGCTCCGGCGAGCCAAAGTTGTGTTACAGCCTCTTAAACTTGCTAAGTAACTCAATAATAGTATAATAAGGATTACTGATTGTTTTAAAGATATTTGTTTAAGGTTTTAACCACTGGAGCTTTAGATGTAACTTCATCTTCCCCAACTCCAACGAGTTGGAGAAGTCTGTTATGAAGGATTTAAGAAACATTTAAGGAGCTCAGAAGCTTCAGTGCGATGCATTGAAGCTATTTTAACCTTCAAAACATTGTAGCAATCTTTCCTTTATTCTGTCGAACACACACCTATTTTAGTTCAGGCGGCGAGCCTGAAACCCTAGGGATTAAGGTTAAAACAACTTTCTAAAGATCTGAGTAAGTTCCAGATGATGAGGAGACTCTGATTGAGGCATTAATTTCTTAGGAGGAAGCTTTAAATAGAAAGTCAATTTTCGAGCTTCCATAGTAAAACCTGAGTTTGATAATGGTGTTCTGAGCTTGAATTGAGGAATTGAGATGTGGAAACTATTTCTGGGATCTTATTTGATGATCTGAAATTAATTAAAGTAAGCTTAGATGATGTAATTAGTGAGGATTAAGTTTCTGCCAATTTGGGTTAGTCTCGAACCTAAACCAATAGAAGTACTATTTTGATGAGATTCAAACTTAAAACCTACCCAGATTGATTTGTTATAACCCTTAGAATTAATCTAAATAGATTAGGAACACTTTTAAGTGTCTGTTGCACTTATTGAAACCTAAAAATCAACCTCTGAAGTTTTCAGAGAAGAGAAAAGCTTCTCTGCCAGTTCTGTAGGTCTTAAGAGTTTAAAACCTATCTTAACAGAAGCGGAATTGCTTATATAACATATACAAACCTTTTAATAGATGAGAGAAGTCCATTTGAGGACTCCCCTGACTTTAATTTCACTTTCCAGGCTTTTTAAAACCTGTAGAACCCCTGATTTCATCTCTTAAATTGAGGAGCAAAAAACATCATTAAAACATTAAATTGACCCTAAAATTGTGTAGATTACCCTTAGAGCTTTCCGACAAACTTGAAATCATCCAATTTGGAGCTCTGGGTAGAAAGTTACGCATGTTTGAATTCAGGTCTGGAAGGGTTAGCTTTGTCCCACCTCGGCTATTCACGAGTGCACGCCTGGGAGTAAAATTGATTTGTTCCCTTGGCTATGCAGTCGTCAGTGCTTGACGCACCGATTTCGATTCCTTCTGATCTGATCTGAGCATTGTGTGGTCTGTGTGTGCGGGCTTACTCCTGTGGGTATTTGCCCTTGGGGCGTGCGGAAATGATTGTGCCCTGGGAGGGCGAGTGTGGCCTGGGAGGCCGAGTTGAGCCGATGCAGCTCAAGACTGTGAACCGATTAACGAATGAACCAAAATGAACCTAATTGAGATTAGGCGAGGACCAAGTAGGGTCTGGTCCCACTCTAGTCTCAAGGTGCTGTGTATCCTTGAAAGGACCTCGCTGCAAATAAAAGAACTTTTGCTTTAAAAAAAATAAAAAAAACCCGGGTCAGCTGAAAGCTTAAGGAAAAGAGAAGTCGCTGAAGGATGTTAAGTGCTAGAGAAGAAGGCATAGGCACTAAGAATTGTTAAGGAAAAATACTAAGGAACAAAGGAGAAAAACTAAGGGAAGAAGAGAAGGCAGGAGAAGATTAAAGGGAAAAAGAAGAAGAGGAGGATAAGAAGGCAGGAACAACATAAGAAAGGTAAGAAGAAAGAGAGCTCGAGAGATAGAGAAGAAAGTAAAAGAGAGAAAGAAAACAAAGAAAGAAGAAGATTAAAGGGTGAAGAGAGATGAAAATAAATAAGTTTTACTTGCATAGTTACTTTTTGTTCTTAATTGTAAAAGGCATGTTTTAATTGGATAACTTTTTAATTGCCTTAATTTCTTAGAATGAAATAAAATTGAAAAACTAGCATGTTTACTTGTTAATAAAGTACAACATTTTGAGTAAATATGTTTACATATGGAATTTTGTATGTTCTTTATAGTTTAAATATTTTGACAAAATTCATGTTATGAAAATTAAAGTAGTTTTACCTCCTAAACTTAAAGAGATAAAAGAAAATTGGTGAATTTGGAGAAAATTATTATGCTTCCCAGTGAACGACCTGGACTCAACCAGTAAAAATTTCTAAAATGTTAGGTTAATTCGACCCTATACTGCACAACCGACACAACTTCGAGTTAACCTAAGTGATTTCTTCTACTCTTAATTAAGTGAAATTAACTTAATTACTGAGTTGAGTGAAGCCACGCGATCAGCAAGCTTTGCCAAAGACCAGGCAATAAGGCGACATGACTATCGGGGTCTTAAAAGTGGTCCTGTATGCCTAAAGGGCATCATCAAGTTATGTAGACCAATCCTTCCGGTCAAGTCTCACAGTCTTTTATAGAATATTCTTGATCTGCCTATTGGAGACCTCAATTTTCCCATTTGTTTGTAGGTGATACAAGGTGGCAATGCGGTGAGTAACTCCGTATTTTCTAAGGCACGGAATTGGGAATGAATAAAGTGACTCCCACCATCACTGATCTTGGCCTTCGGTATCCCAAATCGAGATAAGATGTTTTGCTTAACAAAGTTCATGATAGCCTTATGATCACATCTTTGGGTGGCAACAGCTTCAATCCATTTTGAGACATAGTCAACTGAGACAAATATGTAGTCAAAGCCGTTAGATGGTGGGAAGGGACCCATAAAATCGATGCCCCAAACATTGAAGATTTCGACAATCAGAATGGGCTAGAGGGGCATCATGTCCTTTCTGGTCATAGTCCTTAATGTCTGGCAGCGAGAGCAAGTCTTAGCGAAGCTGTGTGCGTCCTTGAATAGGGAGGGCCAGTAAAATCCGGACTGCAAAACCCTTGCAGCCATTTTCTTCCCTGAAAAGTGGCCACCATAGGCTTAGTCGTGACAAAAGGATAGCACACTTTGGGCTTTTTCCTTGGGAATACACCTCCTAATGATCTGGTCGGCATAAAGTCTAAACAACATGGGATAATCCCAGAAATAGTGCTTGGCTTTAGCTAAGAACTTATCCCATTGCTGTCTAGAGCAACCGTGCGGAGTCTGTCCTACCACTAAATAGTTGACGAAGTCTGCATACCAAGGTAACTTTCTTTCTTACACAACTAGAAGTTATTCATTAGGAAAGGTGTCAGTCAAGGGTAATGATGGTCTAATGTGGTCTGGGTGGAGTTTGGACAGGTGATCGGCTACGATGTTCTTAGACCCAGCTTTGTTGCGTATTTCCATGTCAAATTCCTACAAGAGCAGGATCCATCTGATGAGCCTGGGTTTAGCATCCTTTTTGGTCAACAAATGCCGAATAGCCAAGTGGTCAGTGTAAATCGTCACATGGGATCCCAGAAGATATGATCGGAACTTTTCTAATCCAAAGACTACGACGAGCAATTCTTTTTCTGTGATAGTATAATTTCATTGAGCTTCATCCAACATCTTGCTCGAGTAGTAGATCACCACGGGTTTCTTTTCTCTTCTTTATCCTAGGACAGCATCGATGGCAAAATCTGATGCATCGCACATATTCTCAAAGTCCTGGGACCAGTCTGGGGGTTGTAATACAGGCGCAGAGGAGTGTGTTTCTTTGAGAGTGTTATAAGCCTTGATGCAATCAGGTGCCATGTGAAAAAGGGCATCATTGGCTAGAAGGTCAGTCAAGGGTTTAGAGAGTTTGGAGAAATCTTTAATGAACCTTCTATAGAAGCCAACATGTTGTAGGAAAGATCGGATTTGCCGAACCAAGCTAGGAGGTGGAAGTTTGGAAATTAGATCAACCTTATCTCGATCTACTTCAATGCCCCTATGCGAGACGATGTGACTGAGGACAATCCCTTCCTGAACCATGAAATGGCTCTTTTCCCAACTTAAAACTAGGTGGACCTCGATACATCGTGATAAGCGCCAGTTTATCATCATTTTTATGCATTAAAACAAACTTAGCTCTTAAGATTTTACTCCTCAAATGGGTTTTTGGGCTGCATTTAGGCATCAATTAGGTTAGGCATGCATTGCACTTTTTATTATCTTTTTAATGTGTTTTTGTGAGTGTTAGGGATATGCAGATTGTCAGAACTCGAAAACCCTAGCACTCAGCTTGATCCAGCTCACCATAGCTGGATTCCAACTCACTTGAACTAGGGTTAGCTCATCTTAGCTCCATTCAGCTCATCTCAGCTGAATGGCAGCTCAAGAGAGCTCATCTTAGCTCACCCTAGCTCAGGTCAGCTCAGATCCAGCTCAACTTAGCTGAGTCTAGCTCATCTCAGCTCCCATTAGTCCACTGGGAGCTCTAGCTAGCTCAACTGAGTTGACTGGAGTTCACCCCAGCTCAAGTCCAGCTACATCCAGCTCTACTCAACTCCGGCCAGCTAAAGATGACTTTATTCCAGCTTAGGGAGCTCAAGTCCAGCTCCTGGGGACTCAACTTAACTCAACTCAGTTGAGCTAAGCTACCTTAGCTGCCTCACCTAGCTTGATCCTCCCCGGGAGCATTAGACCCAGCTCACCTCAGCTCCTTTCAGCAGAAGCCAGCTTGCTTTAGCTTGGCTTAGTAGCTAGCAAAGAACTAGCAAACCAAGCCAGCTAAGGTAGCTCCTTGCAGCTCTCTTCAGCAACCACCAGCTCTAGTGCAGCTCAAGATGACTACCTCCAGCTCTTCTCCCTGAAAACCCTAGCTCCAAATGCCTCCAACTCTACTCCCTACTAGCTAAGCTGCTTAACTTAGCTAGTCCACCTCCATGGCACCAAAACCTACTACCCTACTACCTAAGCTCCAGCCAAAAGACCACCTACTCCTACTTTATTTTGGTGCCAACTATCCCTTCCATCACCACCCTACATTCACCATCAAAACCCATCTCCACCCTCCATTTTTTCCCTCCAAAATTGCCTTCTAGAAGGCATTTTTGGAGGGAAAAATTGGAGGGTGGAGATGGGTTTTGATGGTGAATGTAGGGTGGTGATGGAAGGGATAGTTGGCACCAAAATAAAGTAGGAGTAGGTGGTTTTTTTGCTGGAGCTTAGGTAGAAGGCATTTTTGGAGGGAAAACCAAGGCACCTCTTCATTTCCCTCCCATTTTTCCCTCCAAAAATATCCAAGCACCCCTTCATTTCCCTACAAAAAAAACACCATAACCACCCCCTTCCCATCCTATAAATATCCTACCCTACCACCACATAATTTCCATCCTCCATTAGTGCATTTTTCTACGTAAACCACCTATACATACGGCCAAGAAGAAGGAGTAGAGAAGGAGATTAAAGGGGCACATCACCAGCCCTTTTGGTGCCTTCTTCTCCCTACTCTCTTCAACTTGGGCCACGCCAAGGAGGAGGACTTTTCTACTTCAAGGAGAACGGCCAGGCAAAGGAGAATGACCTAGGGTGGACGTCCACCCTTGGAGAGAAGTTTAGGGCACGCCCCCTTAGGGCTTGCCTTGGAGGACATCACCTTGGCGGAGCACAGCAAGGAAGGAGTTGAAGGATTCTTTTTAAGCTTGGGAGCCACCAACCTTGGAGCAAGAAGCCCTCTTCTTCACCATCTATCTAGAGGATTTGTGTTTGTTTTTCTTTATTTCATTTTTTCTAGTAGTAGAAGCATTCCTCTACTAGGCCTTTTTGTAAAACACTTTTCATTAATCTAGTTGCCTTCTTTGCAATTTTCTATTTTGCATTTCTACTTGCTTTGTTTTTAGCATTTTTCACTCCCTCTCCCTAATTATTCTAGGCCTCCACTTGCCTAGAGTGAGCTTAGGGAGAGGTTCTACATGCCACTTAGAAGTAGTATTTTAAATTTGAATTGTAAATCACCTTCCCGCCACCATTTCGCATGTTGTCTTAATTCAAAAACAAAAAAGAATGATGTATTGAAAAAATTCCAAAAAGAAAGTTGAGATTTGTATTCCAAGCAAGAGAATCACTTTTGCAAACATTTGGCCTCCTTGGGTGACCCTAGATACTCCCCTATCTAGGAATATAAATTTAAGAGTTGATCGATTTTACGCGTTACAACGACCTAATTAACAAACTGCGTGAAATCGCTATCACTTTTTGGCGCCGTTGCCGGGGAGGCATGACTTTGCTTATTCTTTCTTCTCTTGCTTTAAGTGGATCTCATCCCCTTCTCTTTCTTTTCTTTTTCGTGTGTGCAGGAACTATTGCAGGAAGAAAGAGGGAATCTGGAAGCGAGAGCTCAAAGTTCCTTTTCTTCCCGCGAAATTCAGGTTGGTTCCTCTTTCTAGTCACATAATTAATTAAAACTACCAAAAAAATATTAAACTTGGCTTTCAAGATCCCAAACAACTTGATTAAGTAGAGTGGTGCATTTTTAAATCCATTGTTTGCTTGAATACTTCTTTAGCACCACTCAATTGCAAGTATTGGTGTTCTATTTTTCAGGTCCAGATTTCTATCCGGACTTGAAAAATTGATTCCTAACACCACAGGCCTCCTAAAATCATAAAATTTCATATAGTGATTCCCAATTAAGTTAGGAACATCTGTTCCAAATTTCAGATCAATTGGATTTGCATTTAATTTTTAAAATTCTTGGACTGTAGAGGGATCACACCCTCTAATCTTCCTGTTTTGCTACTGTTTGTGAATTTTTAGAATTTTTATACTCTTCCAATTTTTGTGAAATTTAGCTTGTTGGAAACCTTGTGAAATTTTACACATCATATAAAATCAAAAAAAATTTCTGAGGTCGGTGGTAATACTGAAAAGTCCAAAATACCCACAAGTATCATTTCTGGACTTTAACAATAGTACAATTAAAAATTCAAAATAATTATCAAACAAATTCCTAAAATCTTACAAAAATCTTTTTTGGAATCCTTGTTTGATTTTCTTCGAAGTAGTGGTGTTGTTTGACTTGTTTGGACCACTACTTAATACAGAAAGCCTAAAATTAATTCATTGGTAGTAATTTTCTGTCTTAGGGATAATTGACTTAGGGTTTCTTTCTTTCTTTTTAGAGACTCACATTAAAGGAAATTAACCATCACCAATACAACTTGCTTTTCCTTTGATTGTTGAGTTTCAAACTTGTTTAAAAATTTAAAATGAAAAACCCTAAAACACATTTAATTAAATCAAACCTAAAAGACAAAAATAAAAGAAATTGTGTGACAACTTGCTTCTTGATTGGAGCCACTTTCCAATTCTTGCACACACACTAAAAAAATTGAAATAACAGGGCAACAACCCAATTAACGCCCTCCACATTCCGTGTGCACTATAATCTCCTAGCCCTAACCAAAATTTGTAGCAATTTGACCCCTAAGGTTTCATCAATTTAGGCTTGCTATATAGGACTTAATACCAATTCTGCCATCTATATCTGGTGTTCAGGCTGAGGGGCCGTGTCAAACGACCAAGCACGGGTTTATATAAGCACCTGGGGATTTTCCTGGGAAACACTTGGGCCCAAACCTCCCCTTAAGCAACTTGGCTAGATTTGTTGACAGAACGGGTATTCACTGTTGATTACTTATTTCTTAGGTAGACCAAGTCTTAGGTTAAATTCTTGGGAGTCACAATTAAGTTAGGTCTAGAATTTTATTGCTTGTGTGCACACTTCTCTCATCCCCATCTCTTCTCCTCCCCTACCATTTCTTCCATTTTGCACAGGCGGCGGTCCAAAACTCCACACTTGGAGGGACCACTTGATTTTGCCTCCCCAAAAAAGGACTTTTCCTGCATTCTTCCTCTTCTTTAAAAATGGAAAATCAAAATTGGTCCTCTAACCTGCGTGCTAATTTTCCTTTCCCCGATTTTCCCACCCAGGAGCTACTTAATCAGGCCTCTCCACCTAATCTCTACTCTATCATGGCTCAGCTACAAGTTAAGCAACAACAGTTGCATAAGGATTTAACAAACCTAGCCAACCAAGGGAGTCTTGCCACACCTGCCCAAGCTCCACACATTCCACATCTCACCCCTTTTAACACCCGCAAGAGAGAAAATCTGCATAAATCCCATGCTGAGTATAATTATTATTCTGAGACTTTCTATGGTTCAACAGGGAATTATGTTTATCCCAATCATCACCCCACCCAAAATGTCCATACTTTCCAGGAGAAATTGAAAAATTCCTCTAATGGGGGGAATTATCCGGCTCACTCCTGGACCAATCCGGTTCCACACCAACAACAGAACCCGTTTGGAGGGTATGGTTCAAATTAGACTTATCAATCTGGGCAATCTCAAGAAGACATTAATGCCCAGATGATGAAAACCCTGCAGGAGTTCTAAAGAAAAACAAAGGAAACAACCCGTCTTATTAACAATCTCAATGATCAAATTGGGGATATTCCGACTCAAAGACCTGCAGGACACTCACCTTCCCAACCCACACCAAACTTTATTAATCCCAGGAACCAACACCCGGGTGGATACCAACATCAGAACCACATGGTTCAGCTTCCTATTAACCCAATATCGCAGCACCAACCCAGTTTCTATCAAAATCAGGCCCCCCCACCTCCTCCCAGTGATCACCAAGCTGCATATGCAAAGACTTTGAGGAGTGAGGAAACCACCATGGATTTAAGGCCTTCACATTCAAATGATGAAACAGATTCTCAACCAATGCAGATTGACTCCCTTAACCTCAATAAGGAAGAAGAAAAAGAAATCCCAAAAACACCTGATTCAAACCCTATTTCCCACTCTCAAAAACTGCAATCCAACAATCCAAAACCAGAGTCCTCTAACCACAATCCTTTGGACTTAGTTGAGAAAGTCGAGAGGAATATTCCCTTCCTAGATTCTCCCCATGCCTCTAAAAAATTTACTTCAAAAGGGCATGATCAGAATCTAGAAAGGTTGGTCCTTTCAAAGGCAGCCAACTCTGCTTTTCAGAGCACGCTGCCTTTCACAAAAAAGGACCAGGGCACATCACTCATCTCAGTTGTCATAACTGACACCATTTTTTTTCACGCCCCTCTCAACTTAGGTACCTCTAGTAATCTCATCCCCCAGATCTTATTTGAGGAATTTCGATTCAGTGATTTAAAACCTACTAAGGTTCAATTTCAATTGGAAGACCGATCTACCGTTCAACCGTGGGGAGTTGTTGAGGATAGTATTATCAAGGTCCGAAATTGTCTATTTTCGGTAAATTTTCTGGTCCTTGACATAGAGGTCCCTAAGGCTCTCATTAATACCATTCTTGGAAGACCCCTTCTGATTACCGCAACATCTAATATCCATTCTCATTCTGGGAAAATGAATATAAGTTGCAGTAACCAGACCTTCTCATTAGATTTATTTCTAGCTTCCAAGAGGTCCAGTGATCATAAAATTTTTGAGGATACTGATAATAAAATGGAAGCAGTATTTGAAAAGTATATGTTGATCCAATCTCATTCAGCTTTGACCACTATTGATCTAGATTTTATTGATTCTTATTCTAAGGATAATTATGTGGTCCAAGACTTTCCAGATCAACGAGGGTTTGACTTTCCCCCTTTTCATCTTCCTGATTTTTCACCAAAAATATCCACACTAACTTCACCCATCTTGCATATCACTAACTCCTTTCCCCTCCCTTTTCTATTGGACCTACCACCTGATCCACCTGAGTTTGGCCTTCATCATCAATTCAAACCATGGCCAGACTGGGGTCCTTTTTCCATTTCTCTATTTTATTTTAATCCCTTTTTCTTTACCACTCATCTTTTTAGGGATCTTGAGGAAGACACTTTTATTAAAGACATTCAAGTGTCCAACTTTTTACATGATTTTTCGTCTTCCGTGCATACCTTCACTCCCGATTGAATGGCATAAAAGACAGCACTGGATGGGAGGTAACCCATGATTTTTTTTCCTGCTTTCCTTTTTCTTCTTTTTCCAGGTTTTGATCATCCTAAACTTGACCGTTCTTCACTAAGGTGATCCCTTTTCCCTCCTAATGCATGAGGACATGACATATCTTAAGCATGGGGGGGTGTTTTTAAAATTTGACGATCAATTTAGGATTTTCAAAACCTAAAAACATGCATTTTTCTTTAGCTATTTTATTTTCCTACTTGCATACCCAAAAGAAAAAAATGTTGAGAACTTTTTGAGGAAAAATTTTGAAATCGAGACTAAGGTCGAAAAATTTACTTTTGGTACTATGGGATTTAATCTTTAACAAACTAAGGAAGAGGATGTGGATCTGATCATTAGAATTTCAAGGTCTATTTTTGACTAGATCAGATATCTTTCTCTAAAAATTCCACCTGAACTCATGATAGTTCAGGTGACTTGATCCTATTTTGTAGTGTGGAAAGTATTTGGCTTAGTTTCTGATTCAAAAACTTGCATGTCTTGAGAAACTTCTTGTGTCAATTTTCACACACAAGACAACACTTAAAAATAACCAAAAATTTGGAAAACTCCCGTGTTTGGACTTAGTAAAAGTTTGAAACAGATCATTGGTTTGAGCTCCCACCGTCGAGAAGGAGGAAAATGCCTCCTTTAAGGACACGATGTCAACATGTTACCACCTCGGTGCTGCTCCATATCTATATTTCATATCTTTAGACGAAGCATTAAAGTGCATTTTAGCAGCTCAAGTGTCTTGGACGGTGCTCTACCTATAGTGTCGGAGCAAGAGCTTGAGTTTGATTGGAGCGCCCCTTTACACCGCATTGTGTTTTGGGGTTGTGAGCTCCTGGGTGGTGTCATGGACAGTGCTATCCCGAAGTACTGGCGCCAGAGCCCCCTTGAGGATTGGTAATAGGAATGATGATCCTGACACATCTGTTGTAAGACTAAGCTGATAATAAGCATGGGGGAGAAAAAAAAAGAATAAATAAATAAATTAACATGCCCCTATAAATGTTGGCTTTTCACAAGCACAGACACAAGGCTTTAAAGGATTTTTGCAAGTTGCTAATCAGATTCATGAGCCAGAAAAATCCTAAAAACAAAAATTTGAAGTCATCTGGATTAAGAAGGAGTTAATTTGTGAAGTTTCTGGAGGATATATTGATCCCGTTTCATCTAATGGTTGGATCCAAAATAAATCTCAATGTTTATCTTTAACAAATCCTGTACCTCTTGTGTTTAGATCAACCAAGGTCCCTTAATCTATTTCTCCTCAAAAGTAGAAAAAAATTAGATTTCCCAAAAATTTTGTTTTGTAAAAATTTAAGTTTTGCTAAGAGACTAGCAAAAGATAAGCATGGGGGTGTGATAAACGCCAGTTTATCATCATTTTTATGCGTTAAAATAAACTTAGCTTTTAGGATTTTGCTCTGGAAATGGGTTTTTGGGCTGCATTTAGGCATCAATTAGGTTAGGCATGCATTGCACTTTTTATTATCTTTTTAATGTGTTTTTGTGAGTGTTAGGGATATGCAGATTGTCAGAACTCCAAAACCCTTGCACTCAGGAAGGTAACTGGTGAAGAAGAAGCTCAAACTAACTAGAACTCAGCTTGATCCAGCTCACCGTAGCTGGATTCCAGCTCACTTGAACTAGGGTTAGCTCATCTTAGCTCCATTCGGCTCATCTCAGCTGAATGGTAGCTCAAGAGAGCTCATCTTAGCTCACCCTAGCTCAGGTCAGCTCAGATCCAGCTCAACTTAGCCGAGTCTAGCTCATCTCAGCTCCCATTAGTCCACAGGGAGCTCTAGCTAGCTCAGCTGAGTTGACTGGAGTTCACCCCAGCTTAGGTCCAGCTACATCCAGCTATACTCAACTCCGGCCAGCTATAGATGACTTCATTCCAGCTTAGGAAGCTCAAGTCCAGCTCCCAGGGACTCAGCTTAACTCAACTCAGTTGAGCTAAGCTACCTTAGCTGCCTTACCTAGCTTGATCCTCCCCAGGAGTATTAGACCCAGCTCACCTCAGCTCCTTTCAGCAAAAGCCAGCTTGCTTTAGCTTGGCTTAGTAGATAGTAAAGAACTAGCAAGCCAAGCCAGCTATGGTAGCTCCTTGCAGCTCTCTTTAGCAACCACCAGCTCTAGTGCAGCTCAAGATGACTACCTCCAGCTCATCTCCCTGAAAACCCTAGCTCCAAATGCCTCCAACTCTACTCCCTACTAGCTAAGCTAGCTAAGCTACTTAACTTAGCTAGTCCACCTCCATGGCACAAAAACCTACTACCCTACTACCTAAGCTCCAGCAAAAAGACCACCTACTCCAACTTTATTTTGGTGCCAACTATCCCTTCCATCAGCACCCTACATCCACCATCAAAACCCATCTCCACCCTCCATTTTTTCCCTCCAAAATTTCCTTCTAGAAGGCATTTTTGGAGGGAGAACCAAGGCACCTCTTCATTTCCCTCCCATTTTCCCCTCCAAAAATATCCAAGCACCCCTTCATTTCCCTCCAAAAAAAACCATAACCACCCCCCTTCCCATCCTATAAATATCCTACCCTACCACCACATAATTCCCATCCTCCATTAGTGCATTTTTCTACCTAAACCACCTATACCTACGGCCAGGAAGGAGTAGAGAAGGAGATTAAAGGGGCACATCACCAGCCCTTTTGGTGCCTTCTTCTCCCTACTCTCTTCAACTTGGGCCATGCCAAGGAGGAGGACTTTTCTACTTCAAGGAGGATGGCCAGGAAAAGGAGAAGGACCTAGGGTGGACGTCCACCCTTGGAGAGAAGTTTAGGGCTTGCCCCCTTAGGGCATGCCTTGAAGGACATCACCTTGGTGGAGCACAGCAAGGAAGGATTTGAAGGATTCTTTTCAAGCTTGGGAGCCACCAACCTTGGAGCAAGAAGCCCTCTTCTTCACCATCTATCTAGAGGATTTGTGTTTGCTTTTCTTTATTTCATTTTTTCTAGTAGTAGAAGCATTCCTCTACTAGGCCTTTTTGTAAAACACTTTTCATTAATCTAGTTGCCTTCTTTGCAATTTTCTATTTTGCATTTCTACTTGCTTTCTTTTTAGCATTTTTCACTCCCTCTCCCTAATTTTTCTAGGCCTCCACTTGCCTAGAGTGAGCTTAGGAAGAGGTTCTACTTGCCACTTAGAAGTAGTATTTTAAATTTGAAGTGTAAATCACCTTCCCGCCACCATTTTGCATGTTGTCTTAATTCAAAAACAAAAAAAAATGATATATTGAAAAAATACCAAAAAGAAAGTTGAGATTTGTATTCCAAGCAAGAGAATCACTTTTGCAAACATTTGGCCTCCTTGGACGACCCTAGATACTCCCCTATCTAGGAATATAAATTTAAGAGTTGATCGGTTTTATGCGTTACAACGACCTAATTAACAAACTACGTGAAATCGCTATCACATCGCTTCAGGATCTTTTCCAAATTGCTAAGACAATGGTCGAATGAATTCCCGAACACGGAGAAATCATCCATAAAGACCTCCAGGTATTCACCCACCATCTCTGAAAGGATGCCTAGCATGCAACGCTGAAAGGTAGCGGGTGTGTTGCATAACCCGAATGGCATACGATGGAATGCAAATGTGCCATACGGACAAGTGAATGTGGTCTTCTCTTGATCTTCCAGTGCAATAGCAACTTGGTTGTATCCTGAATATCCATCCAGGAAGCAAAAGTTTTTCTACCCTGCCAATCGCTCAAGAATCTAGTCAATGAATAGCAAAAGGAAATGATCTTTCTTGGTGGCCTCATTAAGCTTCCTATAGTTGATGCACAACCTCCAAGCAATAGCGGTGCGGGTGGGGATGGATTCTCCCTGATCATTGGTCACAACGGTGAGCCCGACTTTCTTAGGCACTACTTGAGTGGGGCTCACCCAAGGGCTATCAGAGATTGGGTAAATGATATCAACATCAAGCCACTTTATTATCTCCTTTTTATCGACCTCTCGCATATTCAGGTTCAATCATCTCTACATCTGGTGAGAAGGTCGAGCCCCATCTTCAAGATAAATCTTGTGAGTGCAATTGGTGGGGCTAATTCCCCTCAAGTTAGAAATTGTTCATCCAATGGCTGCCCAATGTTCAGAGAGGGTTGCAGTCAACCTAACTCTTGTTCCCTAGTTAAATGGGCATTGATAATCATAGGGAAGGTCTGGTCTAGTCCAAGGAAGACATACTTGAGATTATCGGGCAAAGGCTTCAGTTCGGGTGTTGGTGGGACAACATTCGACTGGTAAGGGAAAGGCGGGAATTGATCCATATCAATCTCCTCAAATGGTGGTTGTGGAAGGTAATCAGCTCTGCAAATGTCAATCTTCATAGGCTGGGATGGGTCAGGATAGTCATTCGCCGGTTGAGTCAAATGGTCTGCTGAAGAGTTGAGAGTGAGGCATTCTTCAAGCAGAGGTTCCACAGGATCGTGCTCCTCGATCCAATCACAATCAAACGACTTGACCGCCCTGATGATATCCAATTGCATCTTCTTGTCTCCAAAGGCGATTTCCATACATCCCGTGTCACAATCAAGGTTCATCTTAGCTGTAGCTAAGAAGGGTCTGCCTAAGATGATGGGTGTGTTTTGTAGTTGTTTGGGGACTTCCTTGTCGAGAACCAAAAAGTCGACCGTGAAGTAGAAGTCCTTGACTCGAACAATCACGTCCTTGACTACCCCCTTCAGGGTTTTCACAGATCTATCAACCAATTGGATGGCCACAGGTGTGGGTTTCAAATCTCCAAATCCAAACTGGTGATACAAGGTCATTGGGATGAGGTTCATCAAAGTACCTAAGTCCAAGAGTGCACTATCTAATGTCATGTCCAAAATATTACAAGAAATCAGGGGTGCTCTTAAGTCAGTTCATTTGGGAGGCAGGCTGCTCAATATCACTGAACTAGCTTGTTCTGACAGCACTACTTTCCTAGGTGCTTGGGTTTACGGCTTATGGTTTGGCATGCAGACATCCTTCAAGAACTTAGTGTAAGCCAGGATATGTTTAATTGCTTCGATGAGTGGAATATTAATCTGGACTTGTTTGAAAATCTCCAACAGCTCCTCATTCTCAACTACAACTTTGTTTTTCTTCCTTTTCTCCAAGGCCTCAGGGTATGGTGTTTGGGTTTGAATCGGGTCAGCCTCCATGTCCTTGGGTTCCTCCTGCTCACCCTTAGACTCAGGTATCTCAGGAAGTGAGGTCACGGGAGGGGTTGGCCATTTGGGATCCTGGGTTTTAGTGCCACTTCTCAAGGTAACCGCATTGGCAAAGGTGTTGGGACCATTGGTAGGTCCTTGAGAAGAAGAGGAAGAAGGAGAACCAAACCCAGGGGGTGTTTGTGGGGCTTGTTGGACCATGTGGGCATGTCTAGGATTGGCTTGGAACCCCTGCGAATTGGGGCCTCTGTTAACCACATTTCGTCGGTTTGGTTGTGGCTGAGAAGGAAGGGATCCCTATTGTTTACAATCCAACAACTGGCTCAATTGTCCCTTCACTAAGGCCATTTCTTCTTGGTGTTTTTGATTCATGTCAGCCATCATTTTTATCAATGTGTCCATTTGGTTTTCAGGGGGAGGGGTGATTGGCATTATCTCAACTCAGTTAATTAAGTTAATTTTGCTTAATTAAGAGTAGAAGAAAGTAACTTAGGTTAACTCAAAATTGTGTCGGTTGAGTAGTATAGGGTCGAATTAACCTAACATTTTAGACTTTTAACTGGTTGAGTCCAGGTCATTATCTGGGAGGTATACATTATTTCAAATTCACCAATTAATTCTAAACGTCTTATAGGTATAGGAGGTATAATTAAGTTAATTTTAATAACATGAATTTTGCAAAATGATTTAAATTGAGGAAATATACAAAATTCCATATGAAATCGCATTTACAACATTTATTTCAAAAGAATTAAGGCAAATAAGAGTTCATCTAGTCAAAGTATGCCTTATTACAACAATTGGAAGCAAAAAGAAATTAAAAATATAATAAGAAAAATGAACTCCTTTTCTTAAATTCTTCAGCCTCTCTCTCTTTTCTTCTTCTTCTTTCTTTCTTTCTCTCTCTTTCTCTATTTTCCTTTTATTTTATTTATCCTTTATCTTTCCTCTTTTTCATTTATTTCTCTCCTATTTTCAAGCTTCCTTTCTTTCCTTAAGCTTCTCTTCTGTTCTGCCTCTTTCTTCTCCCTTAGTCTTTAGCTTTCTTTCTTTAGCCTTCTTCTCTTAACCTTAGTGATTTTCCCTTCAGCACTTAGTCTGCAGCCTTCTGATCCTTAGCTTCAACTGAACCAAATCAATTTTTATTCCTCAACCAAAAATTGGTTTTTGATTTGCGGGTCAGACCTTTCGGGGATGCGCAGCACCCTTTATAGGGTGGGACCAGACCCTACTAGGTCCTCGCCTAATTCGATTTATTTCAATTTATTTTTGATTTATTTCCTCGAGCCAAACCGGCCCAACCGCCTCCCAGGCCTCGCCCTCCCAAGGCCACACACATCGCATGCCCACACAGGTGCACACTCGCAGGCACACAAGCCTGCACACACACACACGTGCTCAGTAAGTAATCGTTCGTATCCATGCATTGAGCGTTGACGATTGCATAGCGTAATGAACAAATTGCTTTTATGCTAAAGCAAGCACTCAAGGATCTCCAATGTGGGACTAAGATCTCCCCTTCTAAAGCCAACTTCAAGTGGGAATATCTCCTAGCTTAGAGATCCAAATCAAGCGAATCAAAGCTTGTTGGAAAGCTCTTGAGTAGCTCTATAGGTTTACAGGGTTAATTTAATGCTAAGGGGAGGATTTCCACTTCGATTTGAAGGGCAGAGTTATGGTTTCCTACGATATTTACTACGTGGAAATGGAATTTTGCTTAACAAGCCCACAGACCAGACTTTCTCTCTTAGCTAAGGTTCTAATGAGGTTCTACAAGTATTTTCACAGCTTTAGGAATGGGTTTTGAGCTCTCAAAGCTTTAGGTAACGCATAGGAGGTTGAAGCTTCTCTGAAAGCTTCAGAAACTAAATTCAGGCATGAAGAAAGGTCTAACAGACAACTAAGATTATTCTCAATCGATTGGAACAGCTTCTAAGGGTTGTTATAAACTGATCTGGGCAGGGATCGTGAACAAATTTCATCCAAAAACCACTGCCAACAGTTTAGGTTCAAAAATAACCCAAACTGGAAGTGTTTGAATTCCAACCAAATTGCATATCTGAGCTCATCTAATTCTCTCTAAAATCGTTCATATGAATCTCAGAATTAAATCAAGCTCCTCAAATCATCAGATTGAGCTCAGAAACAAAGTATCCAACTCAGGTTTGACTAAAAGGCTCAAGATTTTGACTTTCTGTTCTATGCCTCTTCACAAGAAATTAAAGCCTAAAATAGCATCCTCTCAACCTCAAGAACTTGTTCAACCCTTTAAGCAGTTGTTTGAACCTAAGAAACTAGGGTTTCAGGCTCATCGCCTGAACCCAAAATGTGATTTGTTTGTCAGAAGAGTTAGGGGTTTGTTACACTAATTTGAGCACAAAATCAACTTCAGTGTATTGCACTGAAGCTTTTTAATCCCTCAAATGTGACTTTTGGTCTTCTGTCAGACTTCTCAAACTCTGTCGGAGTTGGAGAAGACGGATCAATAATCCTAACTCCAAGCATTAAAATTCCAAATAAACATCGTCAAACTAATTAGTGATCAAAATAATGTCATTCTGGAGCTTCTCATCAACTTCTATAGGCTGAAGATGAAATTTCACTCGCTGGAGCTCACTAGAGCTTCAGTGAGTTCAGAAAAAGATGAAACTTGTGTACAAAAAGAAATTTCATGCCATTTTTGATTTAAAAAGGTTCCTGAGGTCACAAGGAACCTCAGGATTGCATTAAATTCTTCTTTAACTCATTAGATGTAAGATTAATCAGTGAAATCAGTTTGAATAAGATTTGAATGGGTTGAGGCATAGGACTTGATCTCCCACTCAGATGAGTGGTCAAGACAAGTCAAAGAAGGATTGCGATGATAAATACTTAATTAATTTAAAGTTTTAACTGCTCCTAAGCCACCATTGACAGCGAGCTCAAGTGCCTAAATAAAATTAGTTATTTAAGTTATATATAGTATTTAATCAAATTAAGATGATAATTAGGATCCTTTAGTGATGAGTGAGTGATGGAGGATTCGATGGAGGTGGAATTAAGTCAACTACTGCTACCACGGACAACAGAAGTAGTTGATGAAGGTGGATTTGGATTAGACGAATCAGTGATCAAATTAAAGATTAAGTGTGTTAGAAATGATCGTGGATGATAAAAGAAGGTGGACAGTGGATTCAAAAGACCAAATTAGGGCTCTGGAACACTCAAGGAGCTTGCCGGAGTCAAAGAAGATGAACATCAAAATATGAAATTACGACTAAACTACCTACCTAACTAATTGTGTAGACTACTCTACTCCTACTCCTATTCCTATCCTACTGTTACCTGGATGAAGGGGATAAAGGAACTCCATCGAAGGCTCATGACGGAGGAGCGAAATCAGAGGGTATTTGGAAGATCTCCGGCGATTGAATGTGAGATGAAGCAGAGGTACTCCTTAGTCAGCGCCTATGTCTAGAGACGCGGCTGACCTCGACGAAGTTCCTGAGCTGATTAAGGTGGACGGAGGAAGTCGGAAGATGAGGTGGAAAGTTCATTGGAGTTGTAGAGGGAATAGACTATTGGGTTGGCTGTAGTGAAGAAGAGGGAAGGGAGCCAACTTGAAGAAAATCAAGGGCATAAGGGGGTATTTATAGTTGATGGCGACGAAGAGGGAGGAGGAATCTCGATGCGTAAGAGGCTAGGAGGAGGTTAACCACCGGCATCTTCTCCGACGACGGTGAAGTTATCTCCTACTGTAAATTAGGATGAAAGTGTCATTAGACTGATGGATGAAGATGGGATGGTGAGTGCAAGCTCCAGGAGCTTGGAGAAGGTGAGGTGACGTCAGATGGGCAGTGATCGAGTGGTGGTAGCACCCTCGGTCATCAGCCGTTCAACTGGTTGAAGAGAAGAAGAAGAAGAAGAAGTTAGGGACCTATTTGCGATGAAATGTAAGGACCTAAATAGAAAATAAGGACCGATTGGAATGAAATGTAAGGATCAAAATGTAAACTTAGGTTTTCAAGGTTTATTTTAATTTAGATCTTTTTTAACTTTTTATATATGATTATAAATAAGGTAATTATTATGTTTAGACCTTGAATTTACATTTTTGACCTTTTTATGTTAATTTATTTAATTAAGTAATGTTACTTAAGTTATTACATACTTATGTATATATTATGCTTAAGTTAGTTAATGTATTAATTAGAGGAATGATTGTTAATATCTTAAGTCCAATTATTCATTAGATTATTAATAATATTAATTGGATATTAAAATAGCAATTTAAACTTATTTTAATTTTCTTTACTACATATCCCTTATTTTATAATTAACCCATATATTCACATATTCTTAGCTAATTAACTAGGAAGACTAGTTAATTAGGGGTAATTAGAGATCATATGAGACTCTCATCAAGGGGCTGCCTTATTCTGATTATAGGGTGGTCTAACCGGTGGTCCTTACTAATAGGAGGGGGGATTTGGCCTGGGTTGGTTCTGGAATTGGTTTGGTTTTTGGTTCATCCAGGTGAAATTCGGGTGATTATGCCATCCGACAATGTAGGTATTGGAGAAGGGGTCAGGTTTGCAGTAACCCTAGCTAGGTTGGACATCTTCAAAGATAGAAGGTGCCGAGGGGGAGGGAAGTGAGTAATCAAGGGTTGAGGGAGCAAAGGTCCCTCCCTGGAACATGGTCAGGGATTGTTCCAGGTGCATTTTGCTCATTAGTAGCACTAAGTCTACATTGTGAGCTCCCTTTGCTAGGGAGAGGGTTTGTAGCAGGTTCCTAGTCTGGTTTAGCAGCTCATCGATCTTTTTATCCACCAATTCAACTCTATCCAACTTTTTGGCTATAATGTCCATGTCAACCATTCCAGAATTTGCTTGCACCTCATAAATCCCACCATGAGGTTGACTGGATCGATTAAACTGGGTCATGGAGGGATTATTGAGAGAATTCTCACTCATGGACTCAAAGAGTTTGAATGTGCTCTCCTCATCTTTGTTCAAAAAGTTGCCTCCACATAAGGCATCAACAAAGTTCTTAAGGTTGTTGTCTAGACCATGGTAGAAGAGCTGGGCCAATTGCCACCTTGGAACCTCATGGTATGGGCATTTCCTCAATAATTCAATAAATTGTTCCCATGCCTCATGGAATTGTTCCCCACCTTGGAGTGTAAATGTGGTAATGGCTCTCTTGAGGGCATTGGTTTTACCTTTGGGGAAGAATTTTTTCAAAAATGCATGCCTCAATTCCTCCCAGGTGGAGATGGGTCTCCCTAAGGTTCTAAGCCAATGGGATGCCTTGTCTTTTAGGGAGAAAGGGAATATCTTAATCAAAACAATGTCTAAGCTGATGTTCCTGGGTTTCACATTTAGGGCGATCTAGTCAACGTCCTCTAGGTGTTGAAAGGGGTCCTCATTTGAGCTCCCATGAAAGTGGCTCTGAGTCAGGCTCAGGACATTAGGTTTCATATCAAAATCATCTCCCCCTTCAGGGACCTTAAGATGGAGTTCAATTCGAATAGCAGATGGATCGTAAAATTCGTGGAGGGGCCTAGGTTGGTCCTTCGGAGGTTGTGGTGAGTTAGGTGGGTTCAATGGGGGTTGCCCTTGAGGGTTTTGCAATCTGTGTATGGCCTGCATGATGGTTTGGATTTGTTGTTGTTGTAGTTGGTGGTTGGTCGAGATCTGGGCCTGAATGATGGTCATAGCATTGGGTGGGGGTTGGTCCTCAACCTCATCAATTCTTGGTTCAGCCATTTCTTATGTAAAATTAAGTCTCCTCCTGATTGCCCTATCAAAAATAAACAACTCGATATGTAGTGATCGTCCCCCGTGCATACACTAGAGAAGAATGGAGAGGGATGTGGAGAGAAACAGATGCGAGAAGTGTGTGCACAAACAAGCAGATAAGTCTAGTCCTTACAGTGTATACCTTAGGTGATCTAGAAGCCTTAAAGGGAATGATCAAGCCTGTAAGCACTTAATCGTCCTTCCCAATGTTAATTTGGCCAGGTTGATTACGAGGGGATTGAGGGGAAGGTTCTTCCTTTGGCTTTCGCCACCGATTCCGTAGACCCCACAACCACGGTCATTTGACACTTTCTCGCAGCCTAGACACCAGATTCTACAAAGGGAATGAAGGCAAAATGCCCAGCAAACCAAATCACACCTCCAAGACTAAAACCAGTCCTACCTAGGGCACGTTTACTCCATTTCAATGAGGGGCTAGGCTAGTGCTTGTGCTCAAAGTATGTGATGAGGCATTGATTGGGGTTGTGCCTTTTAGTTAATTGATTTGAGCGTGTGTGCACTTAACAAGACATGGTTCGCAAGCAAGGATTCTAAGATGTGGTGTCTTTTAATGTTTGTCCTTACTTTAGTGCTTTTTAGGGTTGGAATGCCTTAGTGTTTTAAAACAAGGTTCAAGTGGGCACACAAAGTTTTGCATGCAACGGGCGAAAATTGATTTCCTTTAGAGTGATGTGGCCCTAGAAAAGCAACCCTAATGAGTTGACCCTAGTGTTCATGCAGTTCTACCAGGTGAGTTGATTTTAGTTATGGTGAGTGGTGTGACCCAAGTCAAATCACAGCGGCTTCGCAAACACCACTCAAAGGAAAGAACACTCAAAAAGATTATGTCCTTAAGAATGTTAGGGTGTATTTCTTTTTTTTGTTGGGTGATGTGTTTGGAATGTGGGTCACGTAGTCATTGACCATGCTAAATTTTTATTTATATTTTTTTTGTATTTTTCTTTTTCTTTTTTTTAAGCACGCAAGCAACCAAAGGGTGGAGTGATACTCACAACTTGTCTTCACTGCACTTTACTCCATCTCTACCGTCGCGAATCACTCTCCTTTGCTGCCCACGCGTCAAGTTCTTGCAATCAATCAAGTAGAGGGAGAAAATGAGTTAGACGATGTGAATACGAATGCAGGATGAAAGCAACAAAAGAAATCCACTGCATCCTTGGCAACGGCGCCAAAAACTGACATGCGCGGGACGCGGTTGTTTAATTATGTCGTTATAGCATGCGTTCGTGACGTCGATTTTAATTTAGAATGTGGAGTTGGTGAGTCCAAGTGTCAAACATGAGGAGGTGTGAAAACGGATTACCTTGTTGCTTTAGTTGTCACATGAAGTTTGGTTTGCTTGCGAGAAAATGAGAAAGAGGGAGAGAGAGGGAGAGAGAGTAGGGTTAAATTTTTTCTTTGAATCATGACATGCATTCGAACAAAATGAGAGCTATATAAGAAACAACATCAACATTAACTTTTAGCATGCAACTTGAGTTTGCTTGCAAAAACAATAATAGCTAAAATCTTAAACAAAAACAATATGAAACTAGGGTAAAGAGAGAGAGGAGAAGGCAAGGCAGCCACGACGGTGGACGAGGGCTCCATCAGTGGCTTGACAACTCCAGCGAGTGTGAAGTATGCTTGGTGAAGCTAGGAAGGAGCTAGGAGTATGGTGGAAGGTGTGTGTATCCAATGGGGTGGTTGAAGGGGGTTTAAATAGGAGAAAAGGGCTTCTAATTGAGGTAAGGGGTGTTTAGCATCGTCTAGGACGTCGCTAAACCCCTTCCAAAAATGTCGTTGAAACCCTCTGCCTGCCGGTCCAAGCGCGCACATTCTTCGTTCGCTCGCGCGATTTGTGTGCTTGCACTGTGGGCTGTCCGATCGAAGATCGAATAGTTGAGATTTTGTGTGAGCGCGCACTGTGGATCACAATTGTGTAGAGCGCACCTCACATGTTATCGCACGCGTTATCATCCATGCGCATCCACTGTGCCATGTGGCCTCCATCTGCACCGCTCGGTGACAGTCGGATGGTCTGATTTCCCCGCGGTGGATGCTGGGCGTGATTTGAGGCGTAGCGGGAGTAGAATGCTCCTCGCTGCTTGCGAGTGCGAGCATTCGACCGCTGCACTGCCTCCTTGAGATGGTGCAACGGGTGAGTTGAGCGCATGCGATGCCGACTATTGGATGGAGATTCAACGGTCAGATCTTGAAGTCCATTGGTCACGCTGAAGACGTGGTGTGGTCGAGGCTCGCAGGTCCTCAACTGTCCGATCTTCGATTGAATGACCTAAAGTGGCTTTTACTTGCGATGAAGGCTTGTGGCGAGTGATCGAGAGACACGTGGCAAGTTTGCGGCCGTTGATCCTAAGATCAACGTTCATAACTTTTCAAGCTTGTTGTGGGAGCTCCAGATGTCGGATTGAGGCGATTTTGAGTCCGTTGGACTCGATTCGTCGATCTGAGTCCATCCGTGCGGTCCGATTGGTCATTTGAGGCCTGTTTCAATACACACTTGTACGTACGACCATTAAACATTGATTATAAGCAATTTTAATTTGTTATGCATGCAATGCTCCCAAGCCTAGTATGGTATATTATTAATGTACATATATCCTCAAAACTGACCCAGGTTGATGGAATTATCATCCTTGGATGTAGAGTTATCAATAAACACCCATTGTAGTGAGGTGTTTCAATTTAGAAATGGAAATGGATAGCATCCATATGTAGTGAGATGCTTTTATTCGATAGAGTGTGTATATGTATATTTTTTCTCCTTTTGATTTTTTTTGGCTAAAAATATTTTTTGCTCCAACTCATTTTTCTAGGTGAGTGGCTTTCCTTCATCCATTCTAAATGCATCCCCTACAAATAGGAATAGTCCCAAATGCTAGAAATTTGGCAAGCTCATTAGATTTGCTGGCCTATATTAAATTTTATTAACCACTAAGGACTCAATAAGGTCATTCAAAAGATGAGTTAGTGCATAGTGCAATTGAAGATGCTTGGGACTCAAAGACCATTCAAATCAAAGGGCAGGAAGATAATTTATTCACTTATCACCCTTTTTGACTTAATACTTTAAGCTTTTTCAAGTCCCTTCAAAAACTCAGGCAAACAATTCCAAATTTAGGTAAATACTCGAAAAATCAAGTCTATTAAGTCTTGAAGAGTCTAGGTGGAAAGACTTTGCTCTGCATTTCTTAAAGTAAATCCTCAAAATCAAGAATTCTTGATTCTTCCTAACTTAAATTCCAAAAACAATAGTGAAAAAACACTTTTTTTTTAAATTTTTTTTCTTTTTTTATAGATAAACTTTATATAAAAATATGTATATATATACATTTTTTTTTCTTTTTGGAAACTTATTTACAATATTCACAATAAATACTGTGAGAAACTATGCAAAATGTGAATGCAATAATGAAAATTATAGGTGTTGGCAAAAAATATTCAGCAAATGTATACTACCCCTCATGCCTAAATTCTTGCATGTCCTTATGCATGAAAATAAATATAGAAAGAATCAAAATAGAAATTTGTGAAAAGCATAATAAAATGAATTTTTAGCACCTGGAATGTCCAGGGTAGAAATCACTTGGAATCACATCCGAATTTTTAGCAATTATCATACTCAAACACCTATGAAATGAAAGAAATATGTAGAAAAATATGATAAAAAAATATGTTATATATAAGTACTGAGTTTAATGCCTCCAGCTGGGCGTAAACTCAGAAAGGATATGTCAATGCAGTAGTGAGAATGGGGAGTAAAATGATTAGAAGTTTAATCTTGTTCATCAACAGCGAGCCACAATTGTGGACCAACTATCCATGAATTCCAAGCCCGAAGAGTCAGAAAAATATTATAATGGGGCTTGAGAAAATCTGCAACCAGGTGCTATTAAAGAACAAGAGATAAATGCGGGTGCCTGGAAGAGATGAAGATGGAGGCATCTCGAAGAGGTGACGAATGTGGGTGGTTAAGGTGTGAATGGAGTCATGTGGGGTAAAATCATATGGGTCCTGATAATGGTGATGAATGGAAGGCATGACCCGAGTGGTGTGGTCAGATCTGGATCAACTCCTATGGAGAATGTGTGAAAATAATCATTGGAGTCAAATCTAGGTGTAGAGGTTTCAGGGTAGAGTGTTTCATCTAATTGCCCATGATTCATGTTCTTGTTATCCTTCCTATGTTTCAACTCTCTTGATATTGTGAGAATATTCGGCTCAGGACCATCCTCAAGAGTAAATCTTTCAAACATCAAGTCCTCAACAAAAATAAAGTGGAACGGATCGTTGGTCGAGGAATCATCAAGATATTCAAGGTCAAGGAATGCTTGTTGTTTTCATTCTAAGCTAAGATTTTCTTGAGATTGATGTTCAGCGTAAAAAATCATGTGAACTAGGTCATCAATGTCCAAGTGGGCATCCTCGAAGATAACAAAATCATATTCAGGCCCATCAATGCATGGTTCCTCAAAGTAAAATGATTGATATTTAGGGCTAAAATCAAGATCTAATTCCTTGAGTGAATCTTCTTCCTTCATTTCAATAAGGTTTTCTGACAAAGTGAATTTGAATCCATGAATATATGGTATCTCCCAAGAGTCAAGGTCTTCAAATAAATCAGTCTTGGGGATGTCAACCCTCTTTTCGTCATTTTCCAGGGTGGGGTTTTTAGATAAATCAAATGTGAATGTGTCAAAATCAAGCTCAATTTCCCCATCAGGTGTCTCTTCCTTAGAATTATTTTGTAGTTTAGAATCAGTCTTGGAGACATCAATATCATCCACCTCGAGTGTCAATTCCACAAAATCCTCAATAGCAACCTCAGAATCAAAAATCTGTTGTGGCACACCTGACCCAAATTCAAACATTTCTGATTTTTGTTGTACAGCCCAGATTCTATGAAGCTCTTTTCTTATATCATCATATTCTCTAGCATTAGCTTCTTTTATTTCCTGAACCTTTTTTATCAATTGAGTAATCTGGGATTCATTGCAAGGGGTAGGGGTTTGAATTGAACTGGGCCAATCAGGATAGTCAATCATGCTATTAAAGATTTGATCCTACATGGAGGGTGGCTTTTGTGGTCCAGTGGATTCTTGATATTGGTCATGTAGTCCTACCCAAGTGTCAATCATCATTATTTCTTCTGAATTATCCTCAGAATCACTTTCCGTATCATCCAAGAAATACCCAGACATTATTTTCTTAGCAGCTGCATAAATATCAAAATAAATCTTCTCATTGCTGCTGCTCATTTCCATACATCCTGAGTAGCAATAATTTGTGCATTGGATGTAGCCAAGAAAAAGTAACCCAAAATGATGGGCGAATCACGTAGCTTCTCTGGTATATCCATGTCCAAAATAATAAAATCAACCAGAAAGCTAAGACCTTGCACATTGATGATCACATCATGAACTACCCCCTTAGGTGTGTTGATGGAGCCGTCTTCCATTTTAATGGTGATGGGTGTGTGGTTTAGATCATTAAGTCTGGTGCGGTCAAAAAGGGCGGTAGGAATCAAGTAGATGGAAGCCTCTAGATCCACAAGGGCTCTATTAATGGTAAATCCCTTGATGGCACAAGATATGAAAGGTTTTCCAGGGTCAGACTTTTTGGGTGATAGAGTGCCAGAAACAAATGCACTCATGTGAGCAGATAAAACCACCTCTTTAGGTGTGCAAGTATTTTTCTTTTCTTTTGACTCTTTCTTTAAGGCCTCAGGAAAGGCTAAATAGGTCAAAATTTAAGAGCCTTTTCTCCTTTTTTGTCCTTGGAGTCTGAGTAAGAGCAAGATGCAAGTTGTCTTAAGATTTTTAGGCGAGCCCAAATCAGATCATTTGGGTGGACTCTTGCCTTTTCTCTTTCTTCTATGGGCCAAGGAATTGGCACCTACATAGTGGCACATGCGATAAATTGAAGGAGGGTTTGGAAGAATGGGTGGAGAATATGAGTGAGGTGGGTTGCATACAGGGATAGAAGGATTCCTGAAGTCTTTTGATTTGATCACCTTGAGATTTCACTTGATTTTATAGATTAGTTAGGCTTTCTTCGTTTCTCTTTTTAAAGTCCAATAAAAGGTTCATGATATCATCAAGGGTAGTTGTGGGTTGGGTTGGACTGGATGGGTACCCTAAAGTGGATTGAGTGGAATACTATGTAGGCCTAGATTGATCTTGAGTTTAATTTTGTCTTTATGGAGACAATGAAAGATTAGGATTGTCTGTCCACTTAGGGTTATACGAATCAGGATATGAATCAAAGTGTGTACCACCTTCAGAGGGGCTGACGATAGAGGGAGTTAAGTAAGAACCTGATGTGTGGTCCTATAGTTGTGATCCATTATTCCAATTCTTAAATGAGCTATCATCAAGTACAAGGGCATCAGAGATGGTGCATTCCCTAAATTATCTACCCAAATCACGAAGTAGGTCCAAAGGTGCCTTCTGGGCAGGCTGAGTCCTCCCACCTCCATTCCAGTAGAATATCACCTCAAGTCCTCATACCCATTCTGAAGCCTTGGTGAAGCATTCCTCTACCCGACGTCTTGCATCTCACCTCTGTATCTAGCACCTCACCCTCTTCATCCAAGCACCATCGACTCGCTAAACAACCAATTTGGGAGATTCCTCCTCACCCTTATCTCTTTTGTATTTTTTTAGCATATTATAGTAAACATTTGCATGATATATCAGATTTGTTTTCATCTCCTTTGTGAGTTATCTTACTTGCCCTTTTCTTTACAAAAACTCAAAAAAAAATTCACAAAACCCTAAAACCTCGAAAAGAAATAAAACGAAGCACAGATTTCAACGAAAGTAGATGTCACCTCCTTGTGTTCGCCCTAGAACTCCCTTGGAGTTTCGGTAAAATTGTATTTGATAACGTGTTTTGGGACTGTAGTGACGAGTTTCTCGAAACCTTGATTTTTCTTTCGCCAAAACCCATTCATCAGGTGGGTTTTGCTAGGGCTGCATAGGGTTTTGTGAATGTCCTAATCCCAACTCAGGGATAAGAAGATCAGGCTATGGTGGTGGGGGAGGGTTAGGGTTAAGTGGTGTGGGAGTGTGGTCGGTCGGCCCGGATAGGTTGTTAATATGATGTTTTGATCGTTGAAATATGTATAGTGGTTAACCTAATTCGGACCTAACAATCTCTTTACAAAATTTTAACCTGGCCTACTTGATTTTATCTTGTCACTTTTAGGCCCAGGGTCGAACTAAGGGAAGTGGGGTTCAAGTTGAGTTTCTACGTTTTCCTTAAAACGTATCTCTTCCGTTTGTTTATTATGTTTTTGGTGTTTTTTCTTATTTAGATTTTTTTTTTGATAATCCTTGTTCTTGAGGCACACCCTCAAAATTGTGTCCTTGGCTTTTTGCCAAAACAGAATTTCGAAACAAGTCTTGCTACTCGCAAGACGGGATACCTGCAAGTCAAAAATTATCTTTTCTCTTTTATACACTTTTTCTTTATCTTTTTACTAAGAGAGAAGCGAACAGACAGAAAGTAAATATAGTATGTATATATATATATATTATATCTATAAAGGGGTGGGGGTGGAGGCGGCAATGGAGTGTAGCACTATGTCAAGTCAGTCGACATCTAGAGAGACGCAACCAACACGACTAGGTGCCGCGTGGAGTGTGGATGGAGGATGGATGATGAATGTGTCCACGCTTTTTTGTAGGCGTGTATCGGGGAATATCAGCAACAGCGTATAGTAAATAACGTGAAAATATATGTACATATGTATGTATATAAGTAAATATATCTATATGTATATAAATGTATAGGTATATATTTATAGATATGTATAGATATATATATGTATATATATATATATAATACTGTATATATATGTATATAAGTATGTGTATATATATAAGTATATGTATAAGTATATAGATATATATATATATATATATTACATATATATGTATGTATACATAAATATATAGATAAGTATGTATATAAGTATATATATATATATATATATATATATATAGATAGTATATAGATATGTATATAAGTATATATATATATATTACTATATAGATGTATATATATATGTATATAAGTGTATATATATATTACTATATAGATGTATAAATATATGTATATATATATATGTATATAAGCATATATGTATATACATATAAGTATATGTAGATATATATATATATATATAGATATATGTATGTATATGTATATATATATATATATATATATATATGTTACTATATATATGTATACGTATATATATATATATATGTATACTTATAGTAGTGTTTATGTGTGTGTGTAAGTGTCGGTGAAGATGTGTGTGTGCGTTGGTGTAGTGTGTGCTGTGAGTGAGTGAAAAAGAGAGAGAGCGGATGCAGGAGCGAGAGAGAGCTAGAGAGAGTGGGCGAGCGCCGCAAGTTAAGCCGTCTGTAGAAGGCGGCGGACGTCTGGACATCGCGAGTGCAAGCGCCCCTTCTCGCAGAGGACGTGGGGCTTCTGCAGGCCGGCGTGAGGGCGGAGAGCAGGCGATGGCACGGGGAAGCGAACGCGGAGGAGGTCTGCAGGTGGTCGCAGAGGGGCACGGGGGTTGGTAGGGGACGGCGAGAGGGCCTGGCCGGCCGCTGCAGTGCGCGCAGCGGCCGGTTGCGGGTGCACGGTGGAGGTGATAGAACGAAGAACGGAGCGGAGGAGGCCCTGCAGGCGTGCGAGGAGGGCTGAGCGCCTGCGGGGAAGGTCGCGGAGGAGGCGGGGGGGTCTGCTGCTGCTGCTGCTTCAAGCTTCAGAGCTTGAAGTGGCAGCAATGGTGTGGAGACGAAAGCGAAAAGAAAAGAAGACACCACGCCCACCGGCTCATTGAAGAGCTAGGCAGTGGTGTTCCCACTGTGGTGGTGTGCACCACAGTGGGTTCTCCTGCTCGCCGAGTGCCTCCTCGAAGGAGGGACGACGTATGGGAGGGGAGGACGGTGGAGGAGAAGGTGGTGGCTGCGGGTTTTTCTTCTGCAGCAGCGTGTGTCTCATGAGGAAGAAGCTGCAGCTTGTTATAGAGGAGGAGAGAGTGACGTGCCTGGCTGCAGCAGGGAGAGGGCGCGGGATTGGCAGCTGCAGGGAGTGGCGTTGCCAGGGAGACATGACGTGGAGTAGGTGCATGCAGTTGCGGGAAGAGAAGTGCAACCGCGGGAAGAGAGAAAAGAATTCAAGAGGAAATAAAAATAGAGAAGGGACTTTTTGCAAAGAGGCACTTGAGAAAAAATGTAAATATGCAAGTCATTGTTTCATTTCTCCTCCTCTTTTGATTAAATGCATGAATGCAACTATAGAATCCTAATATGCAACGTTAATGCTAGGAAATAGCATAAGAAGGCTTTATTGCAGGCGTATTTTGAGGTGCAAACATATACCCCCATGCCTATCTTTTGCTAGTCCCTAGCAAAACTGTATTTAGAAATGATCTTAAGCTGAAGATTTTCTTCTGGGGTGTTATAGGTGTGTTTATTGTCGGATATTGTGAGAACCAATTGTAGCGAAGATTACTAGTACTTTAAGTCTCACATGACATAGATCATCTCTCAACTAACCAGGACTCTTGATATTTAAACCTTAAGTATGATTTCCAGGACCCAGGAGGTTTTTGCCGTACTCGAGAGCTCAAGAGGTTATGGTTTGTGCATAGTGAAGGATCAAGACTGACCCGATGAACATCAAGACTCAATCCCAAGGTTTCACGAATTTTTAAGTACAGGTTGGTCCCAGTTTCAGCTCATGTTTTCGGATTGACCCTTAAGACGATTACGGAAAACTCAACTCCAATTTTCTGATTTTTTTTTCTCTTTTTTTTTTTTGTGGCTCACCGAAAAATAAAGTATACAGACATTTATGAGATATACTGACTCTTTTGCAACTTTTTTTCTTTTTTTTAAGCACGTGTCAGTATATCTCTTACAACACATTTTTAAGGAGCACACTTTGTTTTCTTTTTGGTGGGAGAGTTTCTTTTTGATGGAAAGAGTCACTCCTAAATACAAGACTAAAGCCTAGGATAAAAAGTCTACCTGCATGCACAGGTAAGGTCTCCACCTTCCCTAATGAACACTAGGGTTGGATGTTATGTTCACCTGGTCTTTCCTGATATGTGTAGTGTGAACCAAGTTTACTTAAGCTCTCAAGTAAAAGCAAACCAACGAATCCTGTACTGGTGTCTCAGGTACAAGAATACGTCCTTAGTTAGGAGAGATTTTGATCTATTTTGTCAATGCTTTAAGTGAATTAAGCCGAGCCTGAGTGATAGCAATGGTGTGAAGAGATAACCGGGTTTTATTGTTATGTCATTGTAGTATAGCCAGTTATTGCCATCATTTCAAATATATAATTTTTTACTCGGAAAATAAAAGAGTTTCCGAGGTCGAACTCAGGGAGCAAGTTGTATTCTAGGGGTACAAAGTTTCTTTTACAAAAATATAGATAGATAGAGAGAGAGATGAAAATTTGTTGGCTTCTTCTTTCTCGTCTGTCTTCTTCTTTCTTTTCTCTTCTCTTTGGCTTTTGGTTCCTTTATCTCCTTGTGGTCTTCTTCTTCTTTCTGTCTTCTTTATCTGCAGCAGTGGGTGATGTTCTTCTTCGTCAGTTCTTGTTTCTGCTCGTCTCTTTCTTTTTCTTCTCCCTTGCGGTCCTGTTCTTCTTCTTCTTCTTTCTTTCTTCTTTTCCTTTCTTCAGACTTTCTTCTTCTCGTGCTCTTCTTCTTCTTTCAGTTCTTGTCTTGGCCTCTCTGCGTTCTCCTCTGCCTCGCCTTCCTCCTCCTTCTTTGCCTTCAGGACGTCGTCTGATTTTCCAATCAGACGACTTAAACCGCAGCTGCTACAGTGCCGCTCGGTGATCCTCCTTCCTTCACCTTTCGTCTTCTTCCATGGTTCTTCTTCACCTGTGCCTGCACACTTACACAGCTTGATCAGAGAGGGGCAAAACCTATCTCTACCCTCCCCCGCGTCTCTCTCTCACAGAATCCGCTCATGGGATAGCTCTCCCAGAGCTGCCGGGTAGCCGGGTACGGGTCGCACCCAGGTCCAGGCCCACCGGCGTGCGTGGTGGGCGAGGAGTGCAGGTCAGTCTAAGTCGGGTCGGGCCAGGTCCGCGGGGCGTGAGCGCGGACGAGACCGGGTAACCGGGCGGGTGAAGGGGACCTTACCCCGTGTGCTGAGGCAATAAGCCTCCAGCACTTTTTCGCTTTATACCGCTGCGTTCCTTCAGAGACTTCCGAGGTGGGACTACATGTCCCACCCCAATTTCGCGCCTGCGCGGAGGAAGCAGCCGGTAATCGCAGCGTTACGCGAGACCTTCGCGCGAGGGCTTCGACTCGACTGCAGCCTGGTGCTTCGCGAAGGCGCCTTGCGCTATCTGGGAGCGTAACCTGGGCGTGACTCACCTGGGGCAGCAGGTGAAGAAGCTGCTTTGCTTCAACAATGGCGGCGACGAGCGCAGGTACCTGCCCACAGAAAAATGGCCTCTAGGCCCAATCAGAAACGCGGAGGACCTTCGCCGTGGCACGGTGAAGGTGGTCGGGGGGTGTGCAGGCGGCGGGGCGGAGCCTAAGGGCTGCCCTAGGTCGGACTGTGGGTCGGGAGATGGGTTTGTTCGGTGGAGTTGCAGGGGGTGATTTGGGGGAAGTGGAGGGGCGGAAATGCATCAGGGTGAGGAGGCGGAGATTATGTGCAGGTCGGCGAGCCGTGTGGGATGCTGGAGTGATGGGAGTGGGTCGCCGGAGGATGGCCGGAGGCGGAGAAGGTGAGGGTGATTGGTCGGAATCGAGGGCGACAGTAGATGTTTAAAGTGAGGAAAAGGAAGAGGGGAGGAAGAGGAGGAGTTCTACCTACTTAGAAGGACGAGGAGGGGCCGGAGTGGGCGACAGTCGTATCGACTGTCGCCGGAGAAGAAGATGCCTGGGGGAAGGGGTGGCGGCGAGCAGAGGGCCGGAGAGGCGCCAGCTGGGTGTGGCATGGTGCGGGAAGAGCGAGGGAGAGCAACCCTGCAGCTGGTAGTGCGGCAGAGCGACGAGGAGGAAGAGGGGAGGCCGCCGGAGCTGGAGGGCTTCCTGTCGGAGTGGGAAGAGAGGAAGTGGGGGTCTTTCTCCATCAGGACCGAGCTCCTCAGAACGGTGGAGCGACGGGGGTATTTATAGAGGCGGAATCAGAGAGGAGGGCGGAGGGAGACGACGTGTCTCCCTCGCCGGAGGAGGCCGGAGATGGAAACCCATACCGTCCGTGCATTCGCACGGCCGGTATGGTGGGTTGCAGCGACCAGGGGGTGTTCCTGCGACGGCTGACGACGCAGGGCACCCCCAGTTGACTTGCCAGCCCCTCCCCCTCACCCTGTGCGGCGGCATGCTCCGCGCAAGGTCGCCGGAGCATGGTGCTGGCAGGTTTTGGCAGGAGGGACCTGAATGCAAAGAACGAAGGAGAGTTAGGGGCAGAAATGTGAGGGTTCAAAAGTTGAGGGCCAAAAAGTAAATATATGAGGACCAAAGTGCAAAGTTGGTCAAGAAGGTTTCTTCTTAGGCTCAAGTTTTTATACATGACTAATTAGGACCTAAGGAATTTGATGGTGAATTTTATTTCTAGATTAAACCTTGTTTGGCCGGTCAATTTATGCAAAAGCCTAAATTAAGTTATTAATTGGGCATGGTTCTCAATGTAGGTCAAAATGGGATCTGAAGGCCAAATTGAAGGTTCTAAACCCTAGAGATTATTTTTCTATGAATTTTAGAGGGTTTATTCTATTTTTACTTTGCGTCGAACCTCGTGAATTGAAGTGGGTTTGTTTTAAGGTTACAGATTATCATTTAGTTCCTTGGAATTGCTGTAGCCCTTGTCAGATCGTCCCACTTTCCTTCTTATTCGGTTTGCTTGACCTGTGTTTGGACCCTGAATTACCCTGTATGCAGATTATACTGGTAAAATTGCATTTTTACCCCTTATGACTTGTTTTCTCCTTAAACTCAGAATTCTCTGAGTTAAGCCTTTCCTTGAGTTATGTAGGAGCTTTTATCCTTTGTATTGGGTCAAAATGAGCTAGTTATGGCTCATGATGAGGTTCTCATCACTGAGCGAATCAAGCTTCTGTGGCCTGGAAAGTATTCAAAATAGAGGTTGAATATCCATAAACACTTATTGCATTTTTGTTTCAGCTTTCAGATCATTACTAAACACCATTTATTATTATTATTATATATATATATTTTTTTTCTTCTTTTTTCTTTTTCTTGCATATTTATAAATAGGTGGGAACTGTATGATACCATAAAATACCCGGATCCTATGGATGCGTATCCACCCCCCCATGCCAAACAATGCTATGTCCTCATATGCATGCAGGGAAAGGCAGAGAAAGGATGAAAGATCGGGTAACAAGAGCTAAGGTTCAGGGTATAGATCAGGGTGGTAGGGTGGGTGGATGGTGGGTAGTGAAGTGATCGTGATAGTGGCATGAAAAGTGATGGAGGATGGAGAGAGATTTGGCATTTTCTGGGACGAGAGTGTCCCAAGCGAATCATAAAACAGATCAGGAAGAAGAAGTTGGCCCTTAGATTGGCTAAGAAGAGGGGCTCTTTGGATAGATGGATCCAAAAGGGAATAGCCCCAGTGAGTAAGATGTGGGCTCAAGGTCCCAGTGTGGAGTTGTAAATACGCCTGATTTGGCAGGAAAGAAAGGGCAATCCGGTCTTCCATAGTGTGGACCGGCAGTGAGCAGCCCGGCGATGACTCAAACCACGAGGTATGGGAAGCGGAGAAAACCTCGTCAGAAGTTTGGTCAGGAGAAGGTATGGGAATAGGGAGGGATTGGGGAACTTCACAATTTGTATAGGTCAGGCAGTCATCAGGTAATTCGCAGTAGTCTGAATCGGCTCCAATTAGTTCGATACACTTACTAATAGTCATGTCCTCGTCAGACGTGTCATCCTTAATGTAATCGCTATCAGCATGAGAGTGTAGTGCTACAGTGGGATTAACCTGAAATCCCGGAGGAATACACGGAGCTTGCAGAATTTGATGTACCTGTTCCTGAGAAGGATGCACCTATGGTTGCGGATCACAGGGTACGAGGTTTTGCGGGTTTGGAACAGGTTGGGCAGGAAGAGTGCCCTAATATCGAGTCGCCATGCTTAGTTGATTGATCTCAGCATTTTGTTGCGCCAAGTGCTGAAGAGAGGTCATGTTCACTTTATGGCGCTTTGACATTTTCGTCATCATTCGCATCAATTTATCAAGAGCCTTTGATGTGTGTTTGGTTTGCGGTATGCAAGGGCCTGATGGTGGATTTGCCATAGGATTAGACTGGGCCCTTGGGATGACGGGTGCGGACGATCGCATCGGTCCACCAGTGGGGTTTTGGCGCTGTGGGTTGTTGGACCATGCGAAATTCCGATGATTGCGCCACCCTGGGTTATATGTGGCAGAAAATGGGTTGTTCCCCAGGGTGCAGGCATCTTCTATTCCAGAATACGTGTCCGCATTGTGTCCGAGCACATGGAGGCTTGGTCCTCTATGTTGAAATACTGGCTCGCAGAAGCCAGTTCCACATGACTTACCGAGTCACTTGGCGCGACATTCGATAAGGAAGGTCCTGCAGGGTTTCTCGGGATAAGCCTTGCGTTGAAAGACTTGGAATTGTGACGGAGTGGTGAGGTGGGGGTGTGTGCCATGTTTGTGGAGGAGGATGATTCGACTCTTTCTAAATTTAGCAGTCAATTCAAACAGTTCAGGGTTCTGTGACCTCCTCCCAAACGTACACTACCACAGGAAGAGTTGGGGAGATGAGAAGGGAAAAGAGATGAGAGAAATGACGCCGAAAAGGTACACTTGATTACAAATCAATACAGTCAAGTTCCTAACCTCTACAGTGTGCCCTTAGACCTAAAGATCTAAGTTACCTACTATCACGAACTATGAAATCGAATGCGAGCACCGCGGAACCACCGGGCCAGATTGAAAGGCTGTTTGCCCCAGTCTTAGACACCCAATAGCACGCGGGAACTCTCACCAGCACGTAGCCGCTACACGCAGGTAGTTAGACCTCCAATCCTTAGTAAGGGTCAAGTTACTACCAATTTTACTTAGAGGCTTAGGATCAAGTGCTTCTGGAATGTGAAGGGCGTTGTTTACAGGTAATGCCCAAGTGATTGATTTTTCACGTGTGTAAAAACAATCATGCAATGGGGAAATCTCCCCAAATTGAAGTTTTTAATTGGTGAATGATTTTTAGAGTTCAACCTTAAGTAGTATGAATTTTAGGGTTTTGCTGAATTACCAATTCAACCAATCTCCTGGTTTTTGTGAGAATACAAGTTTTCTTTCTAAGCCCAAGAAACCCTTCTTCAATTATTAGTTAGTTAATGCATGCTAAAGTGCAATAGGCTACCCTAAATTGAGATTTTTATGTGTGGATGCACGAATCAATTTTATATCAGTGTGAAAGGGAGCCAAAGCACTTCAATTCAAGTGCTCCCAATCACTAAGAAAAATGTCTACACAAGGCTCAACCAACAGATAAAGAAAATAAAGTTGTTGGTGTTGAAGTATTCGGGATCGAATCTCAGGCAAGTTGAAAAGTCGTGGTGGGGTTGGAATTAACTCAATTCCAAGTCTCCCCACCAAAAATGTGATCCCGAATTGAAAATAAGTGAGGCAAAAGAGGGATGCAAGCAATCTTTTTCTTTGCCTCAAATAATACTTCCCACGGCGAAAAATCCAAGAATCAAGATTCTTGGATTTTTGCTATGTGAAGTGTGGCGTGAAATCCCGGGGCAGTGGGAGTGAAGACAAACAATCAAACAAGTGAATTTTAATCCACTTGCCCCAAGAAATCTAAAGAAGTTTTTCTAGTTTTTCAGATTTTATTTTTTTTTTTTATTGAGGTGGCAATTTAGCCCTAGTTTGCTAAGAGAAAGAGAACCTACTTGTTTGGCAACGTGTGAGAAGCTCCAATGCGGTGTCAGCATCTTCACGCTCTCATTCCCGCCTTGGATCTGCTAACGTCTTTGGCTTCGTCTGCTTTCCTTCTCCTTCCACCAGGTTCACCTGCACACCAAAAACAACAATACCCGTGAAGTGAGAAGAGAAAAATTGAAAGGAATTTAATAAAAAATTGCTTGAAGGCGCACTTCCCCGGCAACGGCGCCAGAAAAGATGGTCGGTCAGCCCGGATAGGTTGTTAATATGATGTTTTTATCATTGAAATATGTACAGTGGTTAACCTAATTCGTACCTAACAATCTCTTTACAAAATTTTTAACCTGGCCTACTTGATTTTATCTTGTCACTTTTAGGCCCAGGGTCGAACTCAGGGAAGTGGGGTTCAAGTTGAGTTTCTACGTTTTCCTTAAAACGTATCTCTTCCGTTCGTTTATTATGTTTTTGGTGTTTTTTCTTATTTATATTTTTTTTCTGATAATCCTTGTTCTTGAGGCACACCCTCAACATTGTGTCCTTGGCTTTTAGCCAAAACAGAATTCCGAAACAAGTCTTGCTATTCGCAAGACGGGATACCTACAAGTCAAAAATTATCTTTTCTCTTTTATACACTTTTTTTTATCTTTTTACTCAGAGAGAAGTGAATAGACAGAAAGTAAATATAGTATGTATATATATATTATATCTATAAAGGGGTGGGGGTGGAGGCGGCGATGGAGTAGCACTATGTCGAGTTAGTCGACGTCTAGAGAGATGCAACCAACACGACTAGGTGCCACATGGAGTGTGGATGGAGGATGGATGGTGAATGTGTCCATGCTTTTTTTGTACACGTTATTTTCACCTCAAAACACGCCTATAATTATGCCTTCTTATGCTATTTCCTAGCATTAACATTGCATATTAGGATCCTGTAGTCGCATTTGTAAAAGCACTTGCATTCATGCATTTAATTGAGAAGAGAAGAGAATAAAACAATGGTTTGCATTTTTACATTTTTCTTCAAGTGTCTCTTTGCAAAAGTCCCCTCTCCATATTTTATTTCCTCTTTCTTTCTTCTCTTCCCGCGATTCTTCCCGCGGCAGCAATTCTTCCCGCGCCATGCTGCAACATGCCAATCCCTGCCATCGTCTCTCCCTGCAGCTGCCACTTCCCCTCCCTTCCCCCCTGCTGCAGCCATGCCTCCCTACCATGCTCTCCTCCTCTATAAGAAGCTGCAGCTTCTTCCTCGCGAGAGAATAGACCCCACACATGCTGCAGCAGAGAAGAACCCGCAGCCACCACCTCCTCCACCGTCTTCTCCTCCCATACGTCGGCCCTATGTCGAGGAGGCACCCGGCGAGCAGGAGAACCCACTGTGGTGCACACCACCACAGTGGGAGCACCACCGCCCAGCTCCTTGACGAGCCGGTGGGTGTGGTGCATTCCCTCGCTTCATTTTGTTTCTCTTTAACGCCATTGTCGCCGCTCCAAGCTTCAAAGCTTGAAGCCACGGCAGCAGCAGCAGCAGGTCCCCCCGCCTCCAACGCGACCGTCCCCACAGCCGCTCACCACCTCCACGCGTGCCTGCAGGGCGTTCCTCGCTCATTCTCCATTCTGTCGCCTCTGCCGTTGCACCCTTAACCGGCCGCTACGCGCACTGCAGCGGCCGGCTAAGCCCTCTCACCGTCCCCTGCCAACCTCCACACCCCTCCGCGACTGCCGCAGACCCTTCTCCACGTTCGCTCCTCCGTGCCATCGCCCGCTCTTTGCCCTCGCACTTGGACTGCAGACGCATCACCTCCATCTGCAGACGCCCTTTCCAGACGTCCGCCTCCGCCTGCAGACGACGTGGCTCCAGACGTCTGCTGCCATCCACAGACGTCTTAACTCGCGCCATCGCTAGCTCTCTCGCCCGCTCTCTCTCTCTGGCGCTAGTACTCCCGCGCGCGTCCGCCCTCTCTCCCGCCCGCTCTCTCTCTCTCTCTCTTTACTCACAGCACACACCTACACTCACACATACGTACACACACACACACTTATAGTAACATATATATACATACATATATCTATATATATATATACTTATATACATAGTATATCTATATAGTTATGTATACATACATATATATATAATATATATATATGTATATATATATCTACTTATATATATATCTATATACTTATACATATACTTATATATATATACATACATATATACATATATACATATATATATATGGATACATCTATATATATACATACATATATATCTATATATATCTATACATATATACCTATACATTTAAATATATATAGATATATTTACTTATATACATACATATGTACATATATTTTCATGTTATTTACTATATGCTGTATCGTGGGAATATCTGCACCAGTTGCTGATATTCCCCGATACACGCGTACAAAAAGCGTGGACACAGTCATCATCCATCATCCATCCTCACTCCACGCGACACATAGTTATGTTGGTTGCGTCCCTCTAGACGACGACCGACCCGACACGGGGCTACACTCCATTGCCACCTCCACCCCCACCCCTTTATATATATACTACATATATATATATTTATAGATACTGTATTTACTTTCTGTCTGTTAGCTTCCTTCTTAGTAAAAAGATAAAAAATATAAAAGAGAAAAGATAATCTTTGATTTGCAGGTACCCCGTCTTGCAAGTAGCAAGGCGTGTTTTAGAACTCTGTTTTGGCTAAATGCCAAGGACACAATTTTGAGGGTGTGCCTCAAGAACAAGGATTACCATAAAAAACCTAAATAAGAAAAACACCAAAAACACAACAAACGAGCGAAAGAGACCCGTTTTAAGGAAAACGTAGAAATTCGACTTGAACCCCACTTCCCTGAGTTCGACCCTGGGCCAAAAAGTGACAAGATAAAATCAATTAGGCCAGGTTAAAAATTTTGTAAAGAGATGGTTAGGTCCGAATTAGGTTAACCACTATGCATATTTCAATGATAAAAACATCATATTAACAACCTCTCTGGGCCGACCCATCAACTTTTCTGGCACCGTTGTCAGGGAAGTGTGCCTTCAAGAAAGTTTCTATTCAATTCCTTTCAATTTTTCTCTTCTCTCTTCACGGGTAATTTTGTTTTTGGTGTGCAGGTGGACCTGGTTGCAAGGAGAAGACAAGCAGTCGAAGTTGGGAACGAGGGCAGATCCAAGGCGAGAACGAGAGCGTGAAAACGTCGACACCGCATTGGAGCTTCGCACACGTTGCTGAACAAGTAGGTTTTCTTTTCTTACCAAACTAGGATTAACTTGCCACCTCAATAAAATAAAAAAAAAACTACAAAAACTTCTTGGGATTTCTTGGGGCAAGTGGATTAAAATTCACTTATTTAATTGGTTGTCTTCACTCCCACTACCTTGGGATTTCCCGCCACACTTCGCATAGCGAAAATCCGAGAATCTTAATTCTTGGATTTTTCGCCGTGGGAAGTATTTTTTGAGGCAAAGAAAAAGATTGTTTGCATCCCTCTTTTGCCTTACTTATCTTTAATTTAGGATCACATTTTTGGTGGGGAGACTTGGAATTGAGTTGATTCCAACCCCACCACGACTTTTCAACTTGCCTGAGATTCGATCCCGAATACTTCAACCCCAACAATTTGATTTTCTTTATCTTTTGGTTGAAGCCTTGTGTGTGGAAATCATTTCTGGTGATTGGGAGCACTTGAATTGAAGTGCTTTGGCTCCCTTTCACGTTGATATAAAATTGACTCGTGCATCCACACATAGAAATCTCCATTTAGGGTATCCCATTGCACTTTAGCATGCATTAACCAACTGATATTGAAGAAGGGTTTCTTGGGCTTAGAAAGAAAACCTGTATTTTTGCAAAAACCCGGAGATTGGTCGAATTGGAAATTCAGCAAAATCCTAAAATTCATACTACTTAAGGCTGAACTCTAAAAAACCATTCACCAATAAAAACTTCAATTCGGGGAGATTTGCTCGTTGCATGCTTGTTTTTGCACACTCTGAAAATCAATCACTTGGGCATTACTCGTAAACAACGCCCTTCACATTCCAGAAACACTTGATCCTAAGCCTCTAAATAAAATTGGTAGTAACTTGACCCGTGCTAAGGATTGGAGGTCTAACTACCTGTGTGTAGCGGCTACGTGCTGGTGAGAGTTCCCGCGTGCTATCGGGTGTCTAAGACTGGGGCAAACGGCCTTTCAATCTGGCCTGGTGGTTCTGCGGTGCTCGCATTCAGTTCCGTAGTTCGTGATAGTAGGTAACTTAGATCTTTAGGTCTAAGGGCACACTGTAGAGGTTAGGAACTTGACTGTATTGATTTGTAATCAAGTGTACCTTTGCGGCATCATTTCTCTCATCTCTTTTCCCTTCTCATCTCCCCAACTCTTCCTACGGTAGTGCATGTTTGGGAGGAGGTCACACAACCCTGAATTGTTTGAATTGACTGATAAATCTAGAAAAAGAGCCAAATCGTCCTCCTCCTCCACAAACATGGCACACACCCCCACCTCACCACTTCGTCACAATTCCAACACCAGGCTTATCCCGAGAAACCCTGTAAGACCTTCCTTATCGAGTATCGCGCCAAGCGACTCGGTAAGTCATGTGGAACTGGCTTCTGCGAGCCAGTATTTCAACACCGAGGACCAAGCCTCCGTGTGCTTGGACGTATATTTACATGCAGACGCGTCTTCTGGAATAGAAGACGCCTGCACCCTGGCGAACAAACCATTTTCTGCCACGTATAACCCAGGGTGGTGCAATCATCCGAATTTCGCATGGTCCAACAACCCGCAGCGCCAAAACCCCGCTGGTGGACCAGTCCGATCGTCTGCACTCGTCATCCCAAGGGCCCAGTCCAATCCTATGGCAAATCCACCATCAGGCCCTTGCGTACCGCAAACCAAACACGCATCAAGGCCTCTTGATAAATTGATGCGAATGATGACGGAAATGTCAAAGCGCCATAAATAGAACATGACCTCTCTTCAGCATTTGGCGTAGTAGAATGCTGAGATCAGTCAACTAAGCATGGCAACTCGATCTCAGGGCACTCTTCCCGCCCAACCTGTTCCAAACCCGCAAAACTTCGTACCCTATGATCCACAACCACAGGTACAACCTTCTCAGGAACAGGTTCATCAAATTCTGCAAACTCCGAGTATTCCTCTGGGATTTCAGGTTAATCCCGCTACAACACCACACTCTTATGCTGATAGTGATTACATCAAGGATGACACGTCTGACGAGGACATGACTGTCAGTACGTGTATCGAGCTAATTGGAGCCGATTCAGACTGCTGCGAATTACCTGACGACTGCCTGACCAACACAAACTGTGACGTTCCCCAATCCCTCCCTATTCCCGTACCTTCTCCTGACCAGACTTCTGACGAGGTTTTCTTCGCTTCCCATACCTCGTGGTCTGAGTCATCGTCGGGCTGCTCACTGCCGGTTCACACTCTGGAAGATCGGATTGCCCTTTCTTTCCCGCCAAATCAGGCGGATTTGCAACTTCACACTGGGACCTTGAGCCCACATCATACTCACTGGGGCTATTCCCTTTTGGATCAATCTATCCAAAGAGCCCCTCTCCTTGGCCAATCTAAGGGCCAACTTCTTCCTGATCTATTTTCTGATCCGCCTGGGACACTCTCGTCCCAGAAAATGCCAAATCTCTCACCATCCCCCATCACTTTTCACGCGTCTATCGCGATTACTTCACTTTTCTCTTCACCACCCACCATCCACCCACCCTTCCACCCTGATCTATACCTTGAACCTCAGCTCGTGTTACCCGATCTTCCGTCCTTTCTCTGCCTTTCCCTGCATGCATATGAGGACATAGCATTGTTTGGCATGGGGGGTTGGATAGGCATCCATAGGATCCGGGTATTTTACGGTATCATACAGTTTCCACCCATTTATAAATATGCAAGAAAAAGAAAAAAGAAAAAAAGAAAAAAAAATATATATAATAATAAATGGTGTTTAGTAATGATCTGAAAGCTGAAATAAAAAAATACAATAAGTGTTTATGGATATTCAACCTCTATTTTGAAGATTTTCCAGGAGCATGATTCGCTCAGTCTCGGCTTAATTGACTTAAAGCATTGACAAAATAGATCAAAATCTCTCCTAACTAAGGACGTATTCTTGTACCTGAGACACCAGTACAGGATCTGTTGGTTTGCTTTTTCTTGAGAGCTTAAGTAAACTTGGTTCACACTACACATATCAGGAAAGACCTGGTGAACATAAGATCCAACCCTAGTGTTCATTAGGGAAGGTGGAGTCCTTACTTGTGCGCGCAGGTAGACTTTTTATCCTAGGCTTTAGTCTTGTGTTTAGGAGCGACTCTTTCCACGAAAAAGAAACTCTCCCACCAAAAAGAAAAAAAGTGTGCTCCTTCAAAATGTGTTGTAAGAGATATACTGACACGTGTTTCAAAAAAAAAAAAAGATGTTGCAAAAGAGTCAGTATATCTCATAAATGTCAGTATACTTTGTTTTCCGGTGAGCCACAAAAAAATCAGAAAATGGGAGTTGAGTTTTCCGTAATATCTTAAGGGTCAATCCAAAAACACAAGCTGAAACTGGGACCAACCTGTACTTAAAAATTTGTGAAACCCTGGGAGTGAGTCTTAAGGTTCATCTGGTTAGTCTTGATCCTTCACTATGCACAAACCATAACCTCTTGAGCTCTCGAGTATGGCAAAACCTCCTGGGTCCTGGAAATCGTACTCAAGGTTTAAATATCAAGAGTCCTGGTTAGTTGAGAGATGATTTTTGTCATGTAAGACTTAAAGTACTGGTAATCTTCTCTACAATTGGTTCTCACAATATCCGACAATAAACACACCGATATCACCTCAGAAGAAAATCTTCGGCTTAAGATCATTTCTAAATACAGTTTTGCTAGGGACTAGCAAAAGATAGGCATGGGGGTATATATTTGCACCTCAAAACACGCCTGTAATAATGCCTTCTTATGCTATTTCCTAGCAATAACATTGCATATTGGGATCCTGTAGTCGCATTTGTAAAAACACTTGCATTCAAGCATTTAATTGGGAAGAGAAGAGAATAAAACAATGGTTTGCATTTTTACATTTTTCTTCAAGTGTCTCTTTGCAAAAGTCCCCTCTCCATATTTTATTTCCTCTTTCTTTCTTCTCATCCTGCGATTCTTCCCGCGGCTGCAATTCTTCCCGTGCCATGCTACAGCATGCCATTCCCTGCCATCGCCTCTCCGTGCGGCTGCTACTTCCCCGCCCTTCCCCCCTGCTGCAGCCATGCCTCCCCGCCATGCTCTCCACCTCTATAAGAAGCTGCAGCTTCTTCCTCGCGAGAGAACAGACCCCACACACACTGCTGCAGAGAAGAACCCGCAGCCACCACCTCCTCCTCCGTCTTCCCCTCCCATACGTCGGCCCTCCGTCAAGGAGCCACCCGGCAAGCAGGAGAACCCACTGTGGTGCACACCACCACAGTGGGAGAACCACCGCTCAACTCTTCGACGAGCCGGTGGGCGTGGTGCATTCCCTGGCTTCGTTTTTTTTCTCTTTAACGCCATTGCAGCCGCTCCAAGCTTCAAAGCTTGAAGCCACGGCAGCAGCAGCAGCAGGTCCCCCCGCCTCCTCCGCGACCGTCCCCACAGCCGCTCACCGCCTCCGCGCGGGCCTGCAGGGCATTCCCCGCTCGTTCTCCGTTCTGTCTCCTCCACCGTTGCACCCTTAACCGGCCACTGCGCGCACTGCAGCGGCCGGCTAAGCCCTCTCGTCGTCCCCTGCCAACCTCCGCACCCCTCCGCGACCGCCGCAGACCCTCCTCCACGTTCGCTCCTCCATGCCATTGCCCGCTCTTCGCCCTCGCACTTGGCCTGCAGACGCATCACCTCCATCTGCAGACGCCATTTGCAGACGTCCGCCTTTGCCTGCAGACGACGCGGCTCCAGACGTCTGCCGCCATCCACAGACGTCTTAACTCGCGCCATCGCCAGCTCTCTCGCCCGCTCTCTCTCTCTGGCGCGAATACTCCCACGCGCGTCCGCCCTCTCTCCCGCTCGCTGTTTCTCTCTCTCTCTCTCTCTCTTTATCGCAGCACACACCTACACTCACACATACGTACACACACACACACTTATAGTAACATATATATACATACATATATCTATATATATATATATACTTATATACATAGTATATCTATATAGTAATGTATACATACATATATATATAATATATATATATGTATATATATATATCTACTTATATATATATCTATATACTTATACATATACTTATATATATATACATACATATATACATATATATATATATATCTTGATACATCTATATATATACATACATATATATCTATATATATATCTATACATATATACCTATACATTTAAATATATATAGATATATTTACTTATATACATACATATGTACATATATTTTCATGTTATTTACTATACGCTGTATCGTGGGAATATTTGCACCAGTTGCTGATATTCCCCGATACACGCGTACAAAAAGTGTGGACACAGTCATCATCCATCATCCATCCTCACTCCACGCGACACATAGTTATGTTGGTTGCATCCCTCTAGACGACGACCGACCTGACACGGTGCTACACTCTATTGCCACCTCCACCCCCACCCCTTTATATATATACTACATATATATATATCTATAGATACTATATTTACTTTCTATCTGTTAGCTTCCTTCTTAGTAGAAAGATAAAAAAATATAAAAGAGAAAAGATAATCTTTGATTTGCAGGTACCCCGTCTTGCGAGTAGCAAGGCGTGTTTTGGAACTCTGTTTTGGCTAAAAGCCAAGGACACAATTTTGAGGGTGTGCCTCAAGAACAAGGATTACCATAAAAAACCTAAATAAGAAAAACACCAAAAACACAATAAACGAACGGAAGAGACGCGTTTTAAGGAAAATGTAGAAATTCGACTTGAACCCCACTTCCCTGAGTTCGATCCTAGGCCTAAAAGTGACAAGATAAAATCAATTAGGCCAGGTTAAAAATTTTGTAAAGAGATGGTTAGGTCCGAATTAGGTTAACCACTATACACATTTCAACGATAAAAACATCATATTAACAACCTCTCCGGGCCAACCCATCACGCGTGTATTGGGGAATATCAGCAACTGATGCAGATATTCCCGCGATACAGCGTATAGTAAATAACGTGAAAATATATATACATATGTATGTATATAAGCAAATATATCTATATGTATATAAATGTATAGGTATATATTTATAGATATGTATAGATATATATATGTGAATATATATATAGGTGTATATGTGTATATATATATATAATACTATATATATATGTATATAAGTATATGTATAAGTATATAGATATATATACGTATATATATATATATAGATATATATATATATATTATATATATATGTATGTATAGATAAATATATAGATAAGTATGTATATAAGTATATATATATATTACTATATAGATGTATATATATATGTATATAAGTATATATATATATATTACTATATAGATGTATAAATATGTGTATATATATATATGTATATAAGTATATATGTATATATATATAAGTATATCTACATATATATATAGATATATGTATGTATATGTATATATATATATATGTATGTTACTATATATATGTATACGTATATATATGTAAATATACTTATACTAGTGTTTATGTGTGTGTGTAAGAGTCGGTGAAGATGTGTGTGTGCGTTGGTGTAGTGTGTGCTGTGAGTGAGTCAAAAAGAGAGAGAGCGGGAGGGAGAGGACGCAGGAGTGAGAGAGAGCTAGAGAGAGCGGGCGAGCGCCGCGAGTTAAGCCGTCTGTAGAAGGCGGCGGACGTCTGGACGTCGCGGGTGCAAGCGTGCCTTCTTGCAGAGGACATGGGGCTTCTGAAGGTCAACGCGAGGGCGGAGAGTGGGCGATGGCGCGGGGAAGCGAACGTGGAGGAGGTCTGCAGGTGGTCGCGGAGAGGCGCAGGGGTTGGCAGGGGACGGTGAGAGGGCTTGGTTGGCCGCTGCAGTGCGCGCAGCAGCCGGTTGTGGGTGCACGGCGGAGGCGATAGAACGGAGAACGTAGCGGAGGAGGCCCTGCAGGCGCATGCGGAGGGCTGAGCGCCTGCAGGGAAGGTCGTGGAGGAGGCAGGGGGGTCTGCTGCTGCTGCCGCCGCCACGGTTTGGCTGCTGCTGCTTCAAGCTTCGGAGCTTGAAGTGGCAGCAATGGTGTGGAGACGAAAATGAAAAGAAAAGAAGACGCCACACCCACCAGCTCGTTGAAGAGCTGGGCGATGGTGTTCCCACTGTGGTGGTGTGCACCACATTGGGTTCTCCTGCTCGCCGGGTGCCTCCTCGAAGGAGGGCCGACGTATGGGAGGGGAGGACGGTGGAGGAGAAGGTGGTGGCTATAGGTTTTTCTTCTGCAGCAGCGTGTGTCTCGCTAGGAAGAAGCTGTAGCTTCTTATAGAGGAGGAGAGAGTGGCGTGCCTGGCTGCAGCAGGGAGAGGGCGCGGGATTGGCAGCTGCAGGGAGTGGCGTTGCTAGGGAGACATGACATGGAGTAAATGCATGCCGTTGCTGGAAGAGAAGTGTAACCGCGGGAAGAGTGAAAAGAATTCAAGAGGAAATTAAAATAGAGAAGGGACTTTTTGCAAAGAGGCACTTGAGAAAAAATGTAAATATGCAAGTCATTGTTTCATTTCTCCTCCTCTTTTGATTAAGTGCATGAATGCAAGTGTTTTTACAAATGCAACTATAGAATCCTAATATGCAACGTTAATGCTAGGAAATAGCATAAGAAGGCTTTATTGCAGGCGTATTTTGAGGTGCAAACTGAGTGGAAGTGGAAGTAGAGGCATTCTTGGACCTATTTTGTAGATTTTTCATTCTTTTAGAATTATGCAAATAAGGGGAAGAAAATGGTCTTTTGTGTGGGGGGCAAAATCAAATTGTCCCTCCAACTGTGTATTTTTGGATCGGCACCCATGCATAAAGGAAGAACAGTGAGAGGAGAGAAGGGAAGAGAAGAGAGAAAAGTGTGAAATTCAAGCAATCAAAATTCTAAGCCTAACTTAAGGTTGACTAAAGAAAAACCTAAGACTTAGGAACTCAAATATCAAGAAATCAATAGTGAATCCTACTTCCCAAAATTAATCTGGCTAGACAAGAAGTGGCTTGGGCCCAAGCATATCCTAGAAAAATTACCAGGGGCTTGTATAAACCCGTACCCATCGTTTGACTTACTTCTTAGTCTTAACTAGGTTTGATTAAGGGAATTATGATCAATTAGAGAAATCTTGAAATCTGGAAATCAAGCCAAGAGTTGAATGAAGTTTTTAATGATCAAGTAACAATAAATTTTAGTTAGGCTTAGGAAACTTAGAAGTGTATAGGAAATGAAGGGCATTGATTGGGGTAATGCCCGATTATTTCAATTTTTTTTAAAGCGAATTTGGGTGGGAATGTGATGCCAAAAGCCAAAACAAAAATGGTTTGCCTGCAAGGATTTAATGAAAGGACTTTAGGATTTGATACAAATTTTGAAGATTTTAGAGTTCACTCTTTTTATGGTTTCAAACAAGTTTGAAAGTGCTTCACTCAATATGGCAATCAAGTTTTGAGTTGTTGGAATTCAATTTCTTTCGTCGATTGTGTGACTAAGACAGAAAATCAAAACCCTAAAGTAGAAATCCTATTTATGCAACTCCTAAAATTAATCTCTTTTAAAAATTCTTTTAGGTGATGCTCCAAACAAAACAAATAATACACCACCACAAAGGAAATCAAACAAGGATTCTAAAATTGATCTTTTTGATACTTTTGAAAGATCTTTGATATCTTTTTGGAATTTTTTCCTATACTGGTGTCAAAAATCAGAAAAGATAGATTTGGAAAGTTGATTTTGCAAAAACCTCAAACAATCTTTGAAAATTTTTAAAAGTTTATATGTTATAGAGATTTTCTAAAGGATTCCATAAATATAAATTTTGTCCAAATATGATAAGTATAAAAATTGAGAAAAATCACGGACAGTAAGAAAATACTAAGGAATTAGGGTGTGAGCCTTGTTTAGTCCATGAATTTTAAAATTTTTTCTATTTATCCAAATCTTTTGAAATTTGGAGGTTAAGTTCCCGACTCAAGGGGCATCCTTGCGTAGAGTTTGAAGATTTTAGAAAGCTTCTTTGTGCACAAAATTGATTTTTAAAATCGAAGACAGAAGTCTAGATTACAAAAATTCAATGCCAATAAAAAGGTAGTGGAGAATTGAAGAAAACAAGCAAGCAAGCTGATTTTAAAGGTCCACCAGCCTTGATTTTTCTTGGTTTTATATGTTTTGATATTTTGAAGATTTCTTTTTTTTTGGAGATTTTCTTGGGATTTTTTGAAGGGTTTTGGCTTAGGTACTTACCTGGAATTCAGGAAAGAAAAGACAACTTGAAGCTTCTACTCCAAGTGAAGCCAAATCCTGGTCCTGCTCCTGCTTTGCACCTGAATCAAAACCAAAGAATAACAAGTGAAGACTCAAATAAAGCAAGAGAGAGATATTGAAAAACTAAACCATGCCTTCCCGGCAATGGTGCCAAAAAGTGATGCGAAAATACATGATTTTATAATTGGTGCAAATTAGTGTCGTTGCAATGCGTATAATCGAATGATTTTCAAATTTATAATACCTAGATAGTGGGGTATCTAGGGTCATCCAAGGAGGAACTTTAGTTGACAAATCAATTCTCCTCTCACTCTCTCAAATCTTTAATCTTCTTGTGTTTTTTTGTTTTGTTGTTGTTAGGGTTTTGTAATAATCGGGGCAATGATATCAAAATACACCTAAGTATTGCATTTAAAGTAAACCAACCTTTCCAAGCTTACCCTAGGCAAGTAAACCTTGGGTAGTTGGAGAGATAGGGTGGGTGCTCAATGATAAGTCCACATTAGTGGACCATTATTTGGCCTAAGTACTCATTAATTTGTTTTTCTTAATTGTTAATTGACTAGGAGTTAAATGGGAATTCACCTTAGTCTGCGTAAAATCTTATACACCAATTTTCACATTTAATAACATGTGATATGATAAGATAGTCATTTGTTGGATGCAGGCTAGGTGCAAGAAGCATGAAGACGTTATTCAGACATTCTATAAGACATCCGGATCCTAGTTTGGAGGTCTGAGAACCTCCATCCTAGACTCACTGTGATCCACACTTTTTAAGATGTCTAGAGTGTTGATCGGACGTCTGATAAAGAATAGCCAGAACTTATCTTCCGTTCCAACCAGTCGCTATCTTCGCCAAGTGGCCAAAGAAGTTTACGGCTGAAGAGAAACAAATGGAGAGGTTTTAAAAAGCCACGCCAACCACCGGGACCTGATTGCTCCCTCTGGTAGGGATCTTCTCGCTCGCCATCACCATGCAGCAAGCGTGCATTGTGAAACCCAGCGTACACCATGGCTTAGGTGTGTTGCACCTCTACTCCTCCCTTTCGCCAATCACATATGCACAGTGACAGAGTGCATACGCCCACTGCCATCATTTGTTTCCCTTTCGCCTTGGTCTTCCTCATCTCCATCTTCACCCACAGGACAAACGACCCATCACCACCCTCTCCATTGAAATGCCCAACACTTTTCCCTCGCTGCAGACAGCACGCACACTAATTTCCTATAGCCAACACCACCTTCATCCAAAGCCCATCACCCCTCACGCCACTCGCACCCCCCATCATCCTCTTCTTCAACCTTCGTTTCCACCACCACCCGTAACTCCACCAAATGAACCCAACAGTGCAGCCACCTTCCAATGTTGTCCACACTCCTCCAACCTCCTCGACTCACACCAGCATCACCATGCGCCCTTGCTGACGACTGGGGCCACGCGCGACCATGCACAACCCATGCACACAGCCTCTAGAATGAGCAGTAGGATATGCTGCCATTGACCTCCGACGTGTTGAGCGACCATCGCCAGCTGCCTCTCATTGCCCCATCACCGCCATCTCGAAGTCCTCATCCTGGTCGATCTCCTTTGAGACCCGTCTGGCTGGCCATGCTTCTTCTCTCACGCATGACGGAGAGAGGAGAAATCCTCTATTTTGCTTCCCTTTAGTATTTACGGTCTCTGACATTACGGTTGCACTATTCATGTAATTAATGACTTAATTTATTGAGAGTAAGTTGCATGGGCAAACCTCTTCTTTATTTAAATTACTCTCATTAAGGATAAAGAGCATCATATAGTATTATAGAGAACAAGGTTTATTCTATTAGAGATTCATATTTATATTGATTGCTATATTCCAAGATCACTATTCACTTGTTAACAAAATATTATTGTATGGTTATTTTGCATATAAACACCTACATTCCTGATCAATTGTTTAGAATGAGAGTTTATGTGAAAAAAGGAGTTGATCGAATTAATATGTACACCAGTTGAGTTTCCCAAATAAGCAAGGCACCATTCACTAGTTTAATAGGCTTATTCCTCCTTGTGGAGATGACCTAACTATTTTCGTGATTAGATTTTGAGTATTAAATGTTTTGAAAAGCGATGTTCTACCACGTGACCAAATACAACAATGCGACATTTTATATTAAAATTTTTATCGAAAATGAAGATCGCTCTTTCACTCAACAATTGTAAAAACTAGGAATTTGAAAGAACACAAAATAGTAAGACACAAAATGAAGAAAGGCACTTGACTGATGATGAAGTTAAGTATTCAACTACTTGGGGAGCTCACTTATGTGGATGGGAACCACACAAGTAATCCTCAAGTAGAGGAATGCTTACTATAGTGAATGACTACAACATAAAGAAAATGAAGAAGGTAAAAGAATATCTATGTAGACAGAAGTAGCCCTTGCTCTAAGCTTAGCAACTCCTGAACTTGAAGAATGGTCCTTCCTCCTCCTTGAAAGCTTATCCCCAAACTTCTCCAAGGATGGATGTCCACCCTAGCTTCTCTCCACTTTCCTGGCCATCCCCTAATGGTAAAGTGCTCCTTGGCTTGGTCCAAGGAAGAAGGAAGAAGTAGAAGGCACCAAGGAAGCAAGGGTTTGCCTCCTTAACCTTCTTCTATCCTCTCGTTCTTTGGACGATTAGGTAGATTATGGTGTAGGGTGTTTTATGTAGCCAAGGGTAAGTTTTCTTGGTGGTAGGAAGGTGGTATATATTGGATGGGAAGGAGGGGGTTGGAGTGGATAAATGGAGGGTTATGATGACCTTTGGGAAGGTGGTTATGGGATCTAGAGTTAAGAATAGTTGGCACCACCTAAAGGGATGCTAAGGGTGGTTGTTATGGGTTGAAGGTGTTTCTTGGTGGCTAATAATGCCATCAATTTTGGTGCCAAGGAAAGGGTTATAGAAGGAGGTATTTTTGGAGGGAAAATGGAGGGTAGAGATAGGATTTGGGTTGAGGTGTAAGGTAGAGATTTAAGTGGTAGTTGCCTTCACGTTTAGGGGTTTCCATAAGGATGTTTTGACGCCAAAAGGGAATGGTAGTGGAGATGGTTTAGGTTAAGTAGTGGTGGAGCTAAGTAGAGAGCATGGTCAACCATGGAGTAGAGGAGCTAGGGTTAGCTTAGCTAACCTCGGTAAGCTAGCTTAGCTAGTAGATTGATGATAACATCATCATTAGCCATAACTAGCTTTGATTAATTAGAATTAATTGACAAAAGCTCCAACATAATCAATGGAGAATTGTAATTCATTGAATATCCATTCTGAGAGGAATACATTAAAATAGAGTTAATTCTGCAGTTTTAATAGCATATCATGAATTGAGAGTAATCACGAGGTTTCCCAAGGATTAACTGAAGGTCTAATGTTCATTAATGACTAATAAAAGGGTTGACACAGACAGAAATAGGTTTTCATGCATTTCGAAAACTAATACATAACCTAAAATCCTACTTTTTGACCTGCTTAAATAATAGAGGATCTGGTTAGGAATAAATCCATCTAAACCTTCTAAAATTCATATTAAAATATTCCATAAGGTTTAGTACCCTTGATTTGACCATTGGAACCCATTCTGACTTTAAATAGAGTCCCAAATAGAAAGTTACCCTATTTTGGGTTTCTATGAAAATTACTCAATCAAACTTGGTTGAAACTGAAATCGAATTTCTCCATTAGATTTCTTGGGCCAAAATTAGGTTTGTACCAAAATTTTGGCCCAATCAAAGATCATCTTGACCTAGCTTGCATTTTGGTCCAGTCTAACTCTTTCTTTCTCATTCACACCCCTAGCTTTTGAAATCCTTACAGATTGGTCCCTAACATTGTTATCTTCTTTTGACGCAGGTTCCTGCCGCCATTGGAGGTCAGCTGACCTCTGGCTGACCTTTGACCTAAGCTAATCCTATTCAAATCTCCATCAAATCCCACCAAAATTGGTGGGATTGATGTTCACACCATGACAAATCCATTGGGATTGTTCTAAACTCCTAAATCTCTCTGATTCGTGTGTGAAAATGCATGAAATCAGTGGGGTTCTCTTGAATCCTAAGGAGTCAATTTAAGCTCCATCCTATTCTAGAGCTCTCCCTGAAGCTCTATAAAGAGCCAGCATGCACAATTACTCTTCCTTAGATAGGTTTGTAGCCACAAATCCCTCTTCTTTCTCTCCCACGGCTGGCTCTGACCTACTATCCGATGGCCCTCTCGTTCTCCCTCATCCGCACCTCCAATAGCCATATTGGAAGCGTAGCAATCTTTCTCATCTTCCTCCGACGGTGGCCAACCAAAGCTCTGGCATCTTCAACGCTTTCCTCGTTGCCGTCTCCCTCAACCGAGCAAGTTTCCTCCATGGTGCTAGCCAATCACAGCCGGTGGCCACCTATCCTTTCCATCATTTACATTAGGCTCTCTTCCTTCCTCCCCTCTACTCTCTTTTCCCCTCTATAAAGCCTTGTTTCAATCACCGTTCACACCTCTCCCTCTCTGTCATCCCCCACTCTGGTGAAGCTCCAACGACACCTTCTTGATACTACACCGCACAGCTCACCTCGTGATGACCCCCAAAAGCATCGCTGTCCTCCCTACTTCAAAACCCCTCTCCTAATTCAACCAAACACCTTCTCAGACTCCCCACCAGACACGACCTCATCCGCATTACCCTTCCGCCTTCGTGCAATCACTCCATGCCATAACTCACCACAAAATCACCACCACCACATTCGTTGTCACTTGGTGATTCTCCTGAGGTGTTTTAACATGGCCGTGAAGCCTTATTCTTATTTCAAGTATCCATCCTCCGACCACCATCGTTGCTGTCACGCTCGACCATGTTTGTCGTCTACCACCCGAGTTCATCATCACTGATATGCCCAGACGCTGTGGAACATTTCCAGGACCTTTCCCACGTCCTCAATTAGATAGCACGACTTTGCCTTCACCTCCAATTGGATGAAGCTTCATCCTGCACCTTTGCATGAAGAAGAGGGTGGCGCCTTAGTGCCACATCGGGCGTGGAAGAAGCCTCTACTACACATATAAGGATTTTGTGTATTGTGCTTACCGCCAAAGACATTGAGGGGTCGGATCCCTCATCACCCCATGAACACCTGTTTGCCCGACCTACGAGCATATCTTGGTCATCATCCACACCCTCTGACCCTAGTCCATGCTCTCAACCTGAATACCCGTATTTGGATCTAACTACATTGGGTCTGAGCATGAGAGAAGAGGAGGAGGACTTTTGAGAGAGTGGGGGAGGGCTTTGCTCTCTAAAGACTTGGCCCTGTGTAACACTTAGTCATTGAAGGAGGTTGGTTCCCTTGTGCTGAGAAGGGAAAGCTTTGAGAAGGAATTAAGGAAGAAGAAGGGAAGTTGAAGAAGAAGAAAGAAGAATAAGGGTCGTGCTTAAGGAAGAAAGGGAAGGCTTGTGAAGAAGAAAAGAAGAGAGAAGGCATTGAGAAGAAGAAGGCTTTGAAGAGCCTTGTGCCTAAGACACTTAAGTCGTATAAAAGAAAAAGCCTTCATCTGATTTGGTTGATAACACTGTAGCATTATTTAAGTACATGGTTAAGATTGAATTCTGATTTGAATGAATTGAAATATTGAACGCATGATTAATTAAGATAACAAGTTGTGATTCAAATCAACATTATTTTGATTCTCTTTTCATTTTGATTCATGATCTTTTGAGATACATTGATTTATATTCAAATGTTAATTTTGATCAGTTTCATTCATTGAATATCTATTTTTATGACAACTTGATTGTGCTCATTGATTCTGAATGAGGTTAATGTTGTGAATTCCATATTTGCTCCCTGTGTTTAAACTTGGACTCTATTTTAGAATCTGTGTTATAAATTTAATTATTTTCGAGCGATTGAGGCTTTGCTACAATGAAACAACTTAAAATTCCTCGATAGCCCGCTTTGAACATTTTGGTGCTGTTGCCGGGGAGAAATGCGCAATTCACACATTAGTCTTATCTTTCGTTATTGTTACTTGAGCACTAACTTGCCTTATTTGATTTGATTACAATTTTGCAAGGTACATTACGAAGGGATCTCCCACACAAATCAACCACTCCAAGGATAAGTAACTTTCTTTTCTTCCCTAATCAATCTCCTAATCTATCGAAAAGTGAGAAAAAGGAAACAAAATTAATTAGGATTCATATGCCTTACTTTTCTAGTAAACATAACTTCTAAGGCAAGCTTCCTAATTTGCGAATTTAAACCAATATTTGATTGAAGCTGAGATGATTCTATTTAGAGATCCCTACCCAAATTGCCTTTACCTAATAGTGATTTACGCTTAATTTCTGATCATCTTGGATTACACACTTCTTGTTTGAGTACAAGGTGTACATTTTTAGATCAAATTGGACTTGAAATAGAGCCAATTAGGGTTTTTATATTAGGGTTTTGAAGTGTTAGTTTCGCACTTGCCTGAATTAAAGGAAATTGACCTTCTCGCATTTGTGTGCCACCCAAACCCTTGCTTGAAAGGATCTAAGAACCCTAAAATTAGGCTCTAAATTCACTTGAACCTTAAAATCATGGACCAAATAACCTGAGAGTCAATTCAGGGTGATCTTTGGGACTTAACCCAGATTTCATTCTTCATCTTTTTGGATAGGTCAGGTGAAGTTGGTCTACTTTATTGGACAACCAACCTCCAAATTAGGTCACAAATTAAATTAACTTCTAATGAAGTGAAATCCAAGGCACAAACTAGGTTAAAATTGGTAGACTTAAGGTCTCAATTTATACATTCAGGTCTATTTGGAACCACAGTGACAAGGAAGATCGGGTGGGGGAAACCCTGCAACCCATAGGGATGCTCTACCGTGTAGGGGTCATTACGGGGCTCTCCCTTCTTGGCTACCCAGGTACTTCTTAGGTGTGTGGATTTTTGATTCAGGGGTATCATCCACCTTGAAACAAGCCTTAGTCATCCAAAAATATTTGGGTTCCTTGATTGGGTCCAATTCATATCCAGTCTGGTTGTGTTCGATCAATTTGATTTTATTTTATTACTTGAAAATTAAAATTCTCCGAGGTCCAACTCAGGGAGCAAACTTGATTTTAGAAGCATAGAAAATCATAATTTAAAATAATACACTATTTCACAAAAAGATTAGAGAGGAAGTAAAAATTTGTCTTGTCTTTTCTTCTCTCTTTCTTCTTTGTTCTCCATTCTCTCTATCTTCAGACGTCTGACTCCATGGATCAGACACCTTAAGTAGCCACTTGATACAGTGCTCGTGCTCTTCTTCTTTTCCTTGGCTTTTTTTTTCTTCTCTTCTCTTCGGTTGCAGCTCCCTTCTTTGTCTTCAGCTCTCCCTTCTCTTCTTCTTTAGCTCTTGCTCTTTCTTCTTCTTCAGCTTTTTCTGCTTGGTCTTCTTGGCTTCTTCTTCTTCTTTCTTGAGCTGCGTCTCCTTCTTCTTCAATTTGCTTCTCCTCTTCCTCTTCTCCTGCTTTAGCTCCTTGGTGTGGCTAAGTCCTCGGCCGCTCCTTCCTTGCTTCTTCTGCTTCGTCTTCATCCTTCTTCTTCTTCAGTTCCTTGCACAGGCATATGGTTAGGCAAAGCATAACCCCTACCCTCACCGTGTCTCTCTCTCTCTATTTCACTCCAGGGTTCGCCCTCCCAGAGCCTATTCGAGTAACGGGTCAGGTAGCGCACCCGGGACCAGGCCCACCGGTGTGTGGTGGTAGGCGAGGTGTGCAAGGCCTAGGTAATCAGGTCGGGCCAGGTTCGCAGGGGATGGTTGCAGATGAGGCCGGGTGAGTGGGTGAGAGGGACCTCACCCCGTGTGATTGAGGCGATAAGCCTTAGTCACTTTTTCACTTTATGTGTCGCAGGGGGCTTGAAAACTCACGAGGTGGGACTAAATGTCCCACCGTTCTGCCTGTGCGCCCACAGCAGAAAATGTGACCAATCGCCACTCCAGCCAAGGTCTTCGCTGCTAATTGAAGACTTGGAGTTGTGCGCGGAAGTTTTCCGTGTAACCTGGGCTCGTCTCCTGGAGCTGGGAGGGCTTGGAGCTACTTGCGAGCTTGATCCAAGCTCGACGTCAGTGGCAGCAGAGGCAGGAGACCTGAAATCAATAAAACGGCCTCTTAGCCACGTCAGGACGCTCTGCAGGCTTCTCTAGAGCACGACAAAGTTACTGCGGGGGTCAGCGTGGCTTAGAATGGCCTAGGCATGCGTGCCGAGGTCGGTCTGAGTCTGTGTGAGTGGGTTTGTTAGGGGAAGGGTTTCAGTGAGTGGCACGGTCGGTGGAGGGTCGCAAGATGATCAGTGGGTGGAGGTGAAGCTCAAGGATCGGTTGGCGAGGGCTGGAACTATTTGTGGTGGTGAAATGACCTCACCGGATTTGGTGGTCGGAGGTGGAGATGGCGATGGTGGATAGTGCTGTCGAGGAGTCGAAATGACCAATTGATAGAGGGGAAATACAAGGGAGAGTAAGGAGAGCTTAACTATGAGTCCAGAGTGAAGGGGGGATGTGGAGGTGGCGAGCGGCCGGTGCTGCCGTCGTCGGAGACAAAGGCACCTAGGGGAAGAGACGGTGACGAGGAAGAGGGGCTGGAGGGCACCCGCTGATATGGCGCGGCGTGACAGAAGATGGCGGAGGTAACCTTGCCACTGGTATGGTGGCAGGGAGACGAGAGCGGAGAGGGAGTGGCCCTGGAAGCTCTAGGAGAATGGCCGGAGTAGGGAGGAGAGGAATTGGAGGGGATTCTCGGGCCAAATGGAGCTTGAAGGATGCGGCAGAGGGTGCCGCTCCTTAAATAGGTGTTGGCTAGCCGCGAAGTGTGCGAAAGCAGCGGGAAAAACCTTGCTGGAGACATGGCAGACAGAGACCCATACCTCTCACGTGTTCGCACGAGAGGTATGGCGGTCGACAGGGCATGGGAGCCGGCCCATGCAGTAGGGGGCTCCGCTGGGAGCTCCCCTTTCAAATTTGGGGCCGGCTCCCCATGCATGTGCAATGCCATCCTCCGCGCAAAGCCGCCGGAGGTATGGCCTGCACAGCGGGTGGCAGAAGGACCTGTTTAAAGAAAATGATGGGAAAGTTAAAGGGGTAAATGTAAGAGTTTCAAAAAAGTTGAGGGTATGAAAGTAATTTTGAGGACTAAATTGCAAAGTGGGTCAAGATGACCCTTCCTTAGGTCCAAATTTTGGTATCAACCTAATTTGGACCTAAGGAATCCAATGGTGAAATTGGATTTTAGGTTTGACCACGTTTGATTGGACATTTTGCATAAAAACCCAAATTAGATCAAAAATTGGGTATGGTCCTCAATCTAGGTCAAAGTAAGTTTCAATGGCCAAATTGAGGGTTCTAAACCCTAGAGGGTATTTTTCCATGAATTTTAGAGGGTTTAGTTGATTTTTATCTTTCCTAGAACTTCGTGAATTAAAGTGGTTTTGTTTTAGGATTACATAATGTCATTAAATTCCCAGATTTTGTCATAACTCTTTTCTGAACATACCATCCCACTTTTTCCTTTATTAGGTTCACTTAACCTATGTCTAGATGCTTAGAAATCCCATTCATGTACTGCAATAGTAAAATTGCGGTTTTACCCCTTATATAATGTTTTATTCTCTGATTAACAATTCGCTGATTTAGGCCTTCCCTTAGGTTATGTAGGAGCTTTTTGTTCGATTTATTAGGTCAAAATGTGCTAGTTAGGGTTCATGATGAGGTTCTCATCATAGCCCTCATCTATTCTTTGTGGCACATACACAAGAAAGGTCTTTTGGTTGTTTAACCAAGAGGCCTCATTAGAATTATTCTTCTTAGGGATTTTTGATATGATCCAATCACTTCAATTGGAACCTGAGTTTGATTCAACATCTTGATTCACCCACCTGATTTGAAAATGGAACCTAACAAATTAGGAAGACTTTTTAGGAAACCTGAATCCCAACTAAGCATGAAAGAAAAGATGATTGAGGATGCTATGTGACATCAGGATGAATATTACAAAAACTCAGATCCATCTAGACACATTCAGGTTAATATACCAGAAACAACAACCCACATTATGAACCATGCTGGAATGCTATTTACACAAATGTTACATGGTTCAACCCGGGACGATCTTTTAGCTGAATACAGTGAATTATGGAGATTATACAATAATGAGTATATACAATGTTCAATCCACACCTTTGGGAGATGTACCAAGGTCTCATGGAAAAATGTGGGTACATGCTAAATACATTACAACAAGCCATTGATAAAAAATACCCATACATCTCTTCAGAAGATAATGAGACATCTTGGACTAACATTGAGGATTAATATGATTTCTTAGAGCCTGGGGTAGAAAATCAAGGTTGTTATGGACCCCCAACCCAAATGGAATCAGATTCAAACTTTGTGCAAATTGACACACTTGATCTTGACATGGGTTGGGAGGATCCAATTGCTGGTGTTCTAGACTCTGAATCAGCCCTAGAAAACTATGAAACTAGTCCATCAAGCCTAGATTCCCCAGACGCCTGTAATGATAACCTTGAATCAGAAATTCTCGAGAATATAATTCCTGAGCCTTATCCTGTTAAGGTAGTTCTCAAGAATGATTTTGACATCCCAATAGAACTTAGTCTAGATTCTAGTGACCCAATACCTAACTTTAACCTAGAATATAGATTCGAGCCTATTTGGGATGATCAAGAGGCCTAATGTGATGAAAATCAAATTTTTGACCTGGACTATGAGTATGGACCTATGTTTCATGATTACACTTCTCCAAACTCCTCAGAGATACAGATTGATTTTTCAGAAGTCAAACCAATCTATGATACAAAAACCAAGGAGTTGGAAGAATTAGGATTCAATTGGATCTATCCTAGGAGCCAAGAACTTGAGCCTGTTGATTTGCCCATATTTGTGGGCTATTTAGGTATTTAAGTGCCTAGACATTAAGTTAATTTAACTTGTATTTAGCATGCATTAGGATAAATACATTAATTACAGATTTGTTTCACGCATCGCATTTTTTAGGTCTTAGCATCCATTAGCTTAGTTTTTAATTTAGCTTGCATTCTAATTTAGTGGGTATTATACATAATACATGCATTACATATAATTAGATATTTTATAAGGTTTTGTCATAAATAAGCCAATTTTTATTTATTTATCTATGCTTCTCGTGCAGGTCTCTATGCGAAACAAAGCCACCTTGCAATAGCTGCAGCCTCAACTCGATCATCACGGAGTAATCCACTCCTCCCAGAAGGAAAGAATGGAGAAAGTGGATCTGGCTTCTTGCGATTCAATTCAAAATAGACAAGCTACTATAAGAGGAAGGAGGAGGATGCGAAGCAAAGGAGGCCACCACCCTCACTCCATCACTGTGCACTTTAAGCTCATTCATCTCACCATCGCCAGCCCCTACTGCAGTAAGAGCCTCGCCACCATGGACATGCAGGGTGACAGCCCTCACTGTCGTCTGTAGAACCTCGCACCACCGTGCTTCTACCTTTGTCTCCATCCCCAACAACCCAACAACACCTCAGGCAACAACTACCTCATTCACACGCATGCAATGCACCATTGCCATCCTTCTCGAGCATGCACCTCCCATGCACAGCTAGCAGCACACCCGTGGCCCTCTCGCTACGCCCGTAGCTGTTGTGTACCACCATCTCCTCAACCGTGCACAACCAGCCTGCGTGCAACCAACACCCCTCTGTCATGCCTATATGCACCACCACCGTGTGTACCATCCTCCATGATGCTTGACCCTCCACCAACGCACTCCCTCGCACCCTTGCATGAGCACGCCTCCACTGCTGACGGCCTCCTCCTCTCCAGCGACTGTTGCCCTCCTCTTCTCCGGTGATCTTGGCCAGTCAACATTCATCGAACCGCAACCACCATTGAGTTCACCTCATCGTGGTCGACCTCCATCGCGAGTCTCGCCTCCAACCGTGACCTCCTTCGTGCGCGAGCACAAGGCAACAAATTCCCCTATTTTTGTCCCCATTAATGTGCCAACCCATTTTTATCATTTAATGAATATTATAATGCTAGCCATTTTATAAAGAAGATCCTTCTCTTTTGCATTATTATTATTTCAGCATATCATGCCAATGATTAGCCTAGTTTAAAGGGGATTTCAACTCGATTTTTGGGGGAAATAAATAGTGAACATTGAATTTCAATAGTAATGAGTTTTAATAGGCCACTGCCTCCCTATGGATACGACCTGCTCCTTCATGAGTGGTTTATTTAATTAGCTTTGATTCATGTTATTTGCCACTCGATTTCTATACTGCAATGATCTTGATTTATATTTTCGAAAACAAAAGTAACGTGGTAAAAAATGGCATCGTTGCCAGGGAGGCAATAGGCTTAATAAAATCACATTCATTCATTTGTTCACATTGATTTAAATTTTGGAAGTATATTTAACTCTGGATTTTTTTTTGTCTGGTGCGAGTGCATACGTTCTATGACACACATTCTATGACTCACCATCGCACCAGCCATCATGAGAGGTGACCCTTGACGTCACCATAGGAGAAATTGTTTGAGCCGCCTTGTAAGGAACCAGATTGCTAGGAGAGGAAGGACGTGGACGTGACAATCATCTTCGCACATTTAGTCTTTGATTTGATTAGAATAGGATTTAGACTTTAGAATTACTTTTCCTTACACATTTGGTTTGAGACCCTTGTTCTAGGGTTCATTTTGAGGGGTTTGCTCCCTAAACTTGTTTTAGGCCCATTGTGGAGGCCATTTTTACGGGATTCTTTTCCCATTTATTTAGACTTAGGTTTTTTTTAATTTTTTTTATTATGGATTGATTTTATTTTTCTTGTTGTGCATAACTATGTTAGATATAAAACATAAAAAAAAATCACGAACTGCCTGCTAGAAGCTGCATGGCCTAGGATGACCATTTAGGTGTGTATGAGCAGCTTCTAGATTTATTTTGCATTTGCATGCATTTCATTGCTGATTGCTGGAGGCAAGGTACGTTTTCTTTTCCTTGCATTCTATCTTGTTCACGCATTTGCATCTGGATTTAATTGCAAGACGACCTAATTGAATTTAAATGATCTAATAAGTGGTCACATATTTTTCTTGAAAAAGTACTTTAAGTTAAGGAGGAACCCTAAAAACAAAGAACTTGAGCTGATAATCTTGCATGCATTTCAAAAGTTCAAAAACATTTTTCGGTGTATGCACACATTTCTATTTTGTTGCATCGAAGCATGCATATAGACACTTTTATGTCTTGGAACTACTAGGACAAGAGCACTCCTACCGTTGGATTATGAAGTGTTTAAAACTTGAGATCAAAGGTTTTGTAACTCCAAAGAGGGGGATACCCTATCATGGATTTTTGGGGGTAGTTAAGAAGCACTGTGAAAACATAGCTTCAAGGGAAGGCTTAGGCCTACTTGCATCTCTCGATCTTCCATCTTTGGAGTTGATCCACCATTTGAGCTTTAGGGAAGATCACCTAAGCTCCAACTAGGTCTCTTTAGGTATTTCGAAGGTTGACAATAGGCGTGTAATTGATTGGGCAACTTGTATTGTCACCTATAATCTGAATTAAAGTCAAATGCCTAAATCTGTAAAGACCTAACAAGTCCTTTTGAATTGTATTTGTAGTGCATGCCTATTTCTAAGGAGACAACTTGTGTTTGATCCTGAACTTGAAAGAATCCTAAGAAGGAACCACCCAAGGGAAGAAATGGCTGGTCAAAGGAGCCCTAAGGGATATTTCATTCCGACCAATCAAACTGGCCTTACTCTACGTAGACTTAGAGGGGACAATCCTTATGGGATCAAAAGCAGTACCATATCCTTGCTGCCCTCCTTTTATGGTACTGCTAGGGAAGACCCTTACAATCATATAGAGGAATTCACCGAGGTTTGTTGCACGGTGAAGCTGCAGGGTGTTACTGATAATGCCCAAATACGGACACTCTTTCCTTTCTCCCTCAAGGACAAGGCCAAGTATTGGTATCATACCCTAGATGGTATTAACACTTGGGATGCCTTGAAGAAGGAGTTTCTAAAGAAATGTTTCCCCATGAGCAAAACAAATCACTTTAGGAGGGAAATTATGAGTTTTGTTCAAAGGATGGGGAAGCTTTCCATGATGCGTGGGAGCACTTTAATGGCCTGTTGAGACTTTTCCCACATCACCAGGTGCCCAAGTGGAAACTGGTTGAAAGGTTCTACACCAAACTTAATGATTCACACAAGCAAACTGTGGATGATGCCTATGCAGGAACCTTTCTATCTAAGACTGAGGATAAAGCTTGGAACCTTTTTGATACTTTGAGTGAGAATTCTATTCACTTGAATTCTACCTACTTGGATAGAAAACCCACTCTCATGCAAAGGAAGTTGGGGGCAAATGAGGCTAGGGACACCCAGAATTTAGCCTATCAGATTCAATTATTGAATCAAAATATGGAAAGGATTATGTCGAGCCCAGGCCAATTCACATCTAACACCTCCATATCCCAAGCTTCATAATGCTCCATTTGCCAAGGCAATATGCATGTCACTGTGGATTGCCACTTGGCCTCCTAATTCCCTAAGCTTGTACAAGTTGACCTGAATGCTGCTCAAGGGTTTCGTCCTAGACCTCGTAATGACCCTTTTCTCAACACTTATAATGAGGGATGGAGGAATCACCCAAACTTTTCATGGAGATAAGGGAATGTCTCAAATTCAAGGAATTAGAAACCACAACCCTTTCAAACCAATAAATGAACCAACCTTAGACCTTTGCCCAACCAAAGGCCTTTGAGATGGATGAATTGAAGGCAATGTTGAGAACTATGCAAGAAAGTCAAAGTGCCAACATCCAATCTCATGACAAGGCTATACAAGAAATGAAATCTCAGATAGGACACCTTGTTGACGTCATTAAACAGAGCGAAACTGGGAAGTATCCCAGTGCTGCTAAGGAGAATCCTAAAGGAAAAGGGATTGTCTTTAGGAAGCATGCCTAGGCGGCGACTATTCTGATGAGTGGGAAAGAAATTTTCAAACCTGATGCTCTTATAGTCTCACATTCTAAAAACCCATCCACTTTGACATTCGCCCCCACCGGAGAAGAACTGCCCAACTCTCATCTGCTTGAAATCACCACACCAGAAGAGGTTGCCCCCATTCCACCCCTTACCCGACATGACAACCCTTCCTCCTAGAGGTCGACAGTGCCCTTTCCAGAGTGCTTATCCACCTCTAGGCAGACTTCTACTGGGTCATCTAGAGCCAAAGATAAGACGGATGAGATCATGGAAACTTTCAAGCAAGTGCAGATTAACCTGCCTTTGCTTGAGGCCATTAGGCATATTCCGTCTTATGCTCGCTTTCTAAAGGGCTTGTGCATGAAAAAGTAGCAATCTAGGAAACAAGTCCAATCAAAAGTTGTCCTGCCTGATTCCGTTAGCTCAATAGTTCAACATGGCACACCCCCAAAACTTAAGGACCCAGGAGCCCTATACATCTCAGTGGTCATTGGTGACTTACACATAGATGAGGCTCTACTTGATCTAGGTGCGAGGGTGAACATCCTTCCGAGCTACGTGTATGAACAACTTGGGGGAGGCAATCTGAAGCCTAGCCTGGTAATCCTCCAAGTTGCTAATCGATCACTCAAGACACCGTGGGGAATTCTGGAGGATGTCCTTTTGAGAGTGGAGGATTTCTTCTTCCCTGTTGACTTCTTAGTTTTGGACACTAGCCCTACCAACAAGCCAACCAAGCCCTCCATCATTTTGGGCTACTCCTTCCTTATAACTTCATATGCTTCAATCAATTGCAATACTGGGGCATTAAAAATGGGCTTTGGGAGTAGGAAAAACTAGCTTAATGTGTTTGATGCTTATAAATAAGCTGGGCTTGAGGATTGTTCCCAAGTTGAGGTGATAAATGACATGTTTGATGAGACAACCCCTGCAATGTTATGTGATGACCCCCTTCAGCATGTCATGCTAAATGAGCATTCCCATCTCTTGGAGCAATGTGAATGGGATATACTAGAACTTGAGAAGTTACTGGGTGTTCTGCTGAGTCTCTTTCCCCATCATCTCTGCCCAAGGTAGATTTGCTACCTGAGATGGGGACATCTACTATGAAACCCTCAACAATATAAGCCCTCAACCTTGAGTTGAAACCCCTCTCGAACACTCTCAAGTACGTCTTCCTGGGTGCCAATGGTATGCTTCCAGTTATCATTTCGATTGTGCTATCTGAGGCATAGGAGGGAGCCCTGATTGAATGTTTGTCGAGGCACAAGGAAGCTATTGCTTAGAGCATTGCTGACATTAAAGGTATAGACTCTACACTCTACATGCACCACATTTATATTGATGATTTCATCAAACCATTTAGGGACATGTAGAGTCGTCTTAACCCTAATATGAGGGAAGTGGTTAAAAAGAAAACTTTGAAGTGGTTGGATGTTGGGATCATATATCCCATTGTAGATAGTAAATGGGTAAGTCCCATTCATGTGGTGCCAAAGAAAGCAGGCTTTATTGTGGAGTTTAATGCTCAAGGTGAATAAGTTTTGATTAGACCCTCAATTGAATGGAGGGTCTACATTGATTATGGTAAGCTGAACATTGCTACCCAGAAGGATCACTTTCCCCTGCCTTTTATTAACCAAATTCTTGAAATATTAGCGGGGAATAAGTACTTTTGCTTTCTCGATGGATATTCTAGGTACAACCAGGTTGCAGTCTTCCCTGATGACTAGGAGAATACAACTTTCATGAGTCCTTACAGTACCTTTGCATTCAAGTGTATGCCATTTGGACTATGTAATGCACCAGCAACATTCCAGCGGTGTATGATGTTCATTTTCTCGGACATGATTGATGAGTGTGCTGAAGTGTTTATGGATGACTTCTCCATTTATGGCTCATCTTTCGACCAGTGCCTATGCACCTAGAGAATGTGCTAAAGTGATGTAAGGAGACTGGTTTAGTCCTCAGCTGGGAGAAAAGCCACTTCATGGTACAGAAGGGAATTGTACTTGGGCATGTTGTGTCTGAGCGAGGTTTGGAAATAGATAAAGTTGATGAGAACCTCATCATGAGCCCTAATTGGATCATTTTGACCTAAGAAAGAGAATAAGAGCTCCTACATAACCTAAATAAGGGCCTAATTCAAGGAAGAAATGCTCTGAGAAGAAAACATGAAATAAAGGGTAAAACTGTAATTTTACCATTGCATTACTTAAATGGGATTTTCTAGAAGCTAAACATAGGTCAAATAGTCTGAATAAGATAAAAAGTGGGTTGGTTCAATCAGAAATAGGTTCATGTGCAGTCTAGGAATTAAATGACATCTAGTAACCCTAAACCAGACCTGCTTAATTTAAAAAGGCTATGGTCAGGATAAAAATCAACTAAATCCTCTAAAATTCATGGAAAAATATTCCCTAGGGTTTATAACCTTCAATTTGGCCTTTGCAACCTATTTTGACCTAGATTGGGGTCCGAGCTCATTATCTGACCTAATTTGGATTTTTGTGTAAAATATCTAGTAAAACGTGTTCAAACCTAAAATCCAACTTCACCATTGTATTTCTTAGGTTCGAATTAGGTTTTTACCAAAATTTGGACCTAAGCGGACGTCATCTTGACCTACTTTGCAAAATAGTCCACCTAATTACATTCTGTCCCCTAACTTTTGAAAACCATTGCACAGACCCCCCTAACTTTCTCACCACTCTTACAATTAGGTCCCTCCACCATTAAAGCAGAGGAATCCTACTCTGGTGAGGAATGGAGGGGGATTACTCCCTGATTCCTTAGAGATCTCCTCCCAGATTTGGAAGGGTGATTCTCTGAGGAATTCCCTTCCATCTGAGCATCGTCCCAATCATTGAATCGCACCCAATCTCTCGTGCGAAAGCATGAGAGATTTGGGTCTCCAACTATTTCCATCTCCAGTGAGGACTCTCACTCTTGGAAGCTTGTCTTCGAAGCACAAGAGCCATTGCCAGTTCCTATATAAGGATCACCACCTCCGGCCGTACCTTTTTAGCTTGACTTGGCTGGAGAACTACCCCCAATTTCGTCTCCCCTCCTCCAGCCAAGTGTCCAACGAGCTTCGATGAGTCCTCCTCTTTCTTGTCACCCTGCCACAATACTAATGGCAGAGCCATCTTCATCTCCTTCCTCCGCATCGCGCCATACATGCGCACGCGTCTCACGCCCCGTCGTCATCGTCGTTCTCCCTCCTCTGGACATCTTCTCTAGTGGCGGCGGGTACGGCCAGCTACCTCCTCTCTCCCTTTGTCCACTTAGCTAGGTTAAAACTATTCTCTCTCTCCCCTCTTCATTTCCCCTCTCTTAATTTCTACTTTCAACCCCTTGACGTCGCAGACCACCACCACCTTCTCCATCTTCGACCGACCATCGGCGAGGTGCATCCACCGCTCCGCACTTCCACATGCCTCGCCAAACCCCTTATCACTTCTGCCATCACCCACTGATCATCATCCACCCTTCCATCGACCACCAACACCACCACACTTGCCTACCGAAGAAACCCATATTCATGACCATAGAGCGACCTAGGCATGCACACCTAGGCCACCCCATGGCCAGCCACCCACCGCCTCACCTTCGCCTCGACACGGCGAAGCTCCTCATGTGTTTTAATGGGGACGCAAGGCCATATTTGTGTATTTCAGATCTGAGCCCCTGCTGCCATTGAAGCACAAAGCAAGGAGGTTGCAAGCAGTGATCTAGGATGCATCCACCCAGGTGCTGCACTCCAGGTGATGCGTGTTGAGTGCGCAATCACATCTTGACAGAGAACGAACCTAGGGAGCAACTGTAGCTGTGGCAATTAAAGGCGACACCCTACGGTTGCGTGAGCGAAGCGGGTGGGACACTTTAGTCCCACTTCGGAAGTCTTTAGCGTAGGTGTGTAGTATAAGTTGAATTTGTGTTTCTAACTAGTCGCCTCAAGTACACGGGGTGAGGTCCCTCGCCCGCGTACACCCACCTCATCCGCGACCTAAGCCTCACGGATCTGATGTGATCGACCCGATTAGCCTTGCACTCCTCGTGCACTACACCACGCCGGTGTGCCTGGACCTGGGCACGCGAAACCCGACCTGATTACCCCGCTCTAGGAGAGCTAACCGAAGAGAGAAATAGAGAGAGTGTACGTGGGGGAGGGTAGGGCTAGGTTTTGCTCTTCGATGTGCAGGGAAAGAAGAAGGAAGCAAGAGGAAGGTGCTGCTGTAAGGAAGAAAGGAAAAAGAAGGAAGCTGTTGAAGCTATGGGTTACTACGCTATCGTATTTAGTTTTTGAAAACCTATCGTTGTAGTTTGAAAGCGAAGAACTCGTGTTCAACAAATAAAATTTATACTGGAATAGAAATCCTGGGTCGAACTCAAGGAGGCAGACGTTTGATTAAAAATACTCATTTATTTTATTTGTCACGAAGCAGAATAATTGATTAGAAACTATCTATGTATTTACAATAAATAGAAAAGAGAGAGGGAGAGAATATTACAAACAAAAACAAAAAGAGATGTAGAATGAACATGGAATTCATTATCAAAGAAATTATTCGTTACACTACTCATTACAACTAGAAAGCAGAAAATGATTATACTAGAAAGTAGTAAATCTACTTTAGAAAGCATTAAAAAGAATGGCGAGAGAGAAATATCCTCCTCGACGGTCGCTTGGAGGACGAGCCAGACAGGACGACACCTGGAAGACGGGGAACAGAGCAGGAAGAAGGAGGAAAAAGCAGGAAGAACAGGAATGGAGCAACACGTCATCGTCGTCGCGGGATCCACTTCCGAAATAGGGGCGAAAATTTAACTTTATCTCTTGAGAAGCATCCTGGGTGTGGGAGAAGCTTCTCTTGAGCTTTGGAGAGGGAGAGAAGAGAAAGAAGGGATGAAAATTTTGTATGGAGGGGGTCTCCTTTTATAGTTGCAAGGAGTGAGGGCAATTTGGTCTTTTTTAATTTGAAAAGCATTAATTCAGGACCTTTAGTGATGGATAAATCCGTCGCTAAAGGTCCGAATGTAGGCATAGTGGGCAGCTTGCACGCACCCACTCGCCTCCTCAAGCCACAACACTCATTCACATTCTTCAAATCTAGGCCGTTCGATTGTGAGATCGAACGGTTGAGATGCATCCTCACCGCACCTCATCGTGCGCTCGCCAGCGTCTGATCCCACATTATGCGTGGGCATTTGATGGAGCGTGAGCACTATCGAGCGCATAGCCACTCGATCACGATCAAGCGCTCAATCGTACTTGCTTGCCGCACCTTGCCTTCTTGTAAGCACGTTCGACCAACACCCTACAAGCACGGTTATGTCGCGCTTATGAGTTGTGCGCACGCGCCCCATAGCTGTTGGATGATCATCCAACGACTTAGAAGCGACGACCAGATTGAAGAAGAGAAGATACGGTGGGTGTAGTGGCTGGTTGGGCGATTGAGATGGCACCACGTGGTGCCATCTTGGCTGTCCATCTTCTGGATGATGTAGATGGTGCCACGGTTGTCAGATTGAGTCGATTTTCACGTTGTTAGGCCGCGATGGTCAATCCGAGTCCATAAGTGTGATCAGATTTGCCGTCTGAAGTGTGGATTCACACCATCTTGGCCCTTGATCTTCTAGGGTTCCTCGATCTCTATTTGATGTTACAGATGTCTAATGAGGGCAATCTTGTAGTCGTTGAACTCCAATCGTCGCCCTGATCAGATCTGTATGGTTGGATCTTCGATCCGAGGCCCCGATAAAAATTTGCCCTGTCCCTGAACATAAAAGGAGACAATTAACCTCCATTTTATTCAAACTAATCTAAATGCAAGATGATGCATGCTATGCAATATTTATAGTATGTAATGAAATTCTATGCTTAAGAACATGCATAAATAGACATCTTATGTAATATAAACATGTTTACATCAGAAGCTAAAGGCAAAGAGGCTAAGGACTTGTGGCCAAGCAGAAGAGGAAGGCAAAGGCAGAAGCTTGAAGGCAAAAACCAAAGCTAAGGAAGAAGGCAATGTCGCCGCAGAGGCAGAGGTTGAAGAAAGAAGAAGGAAGGAGAAGGTGCGGCTGAAGGCAAAGGCTGAAGAAGGAAAACAAGGCAGGAGCCAAGGAAGAAGACAACAGAGGAAAAAGGATAAAGGCACTGTGCAAGAGAAGAAAGAGAAAGAAGAAAGGCAAGGCTAAAGCAAAGAAAGGAGCCATAAAGAAGAGAAAAGGAAGAAGAAGCAGACGGCCAAAGGCAGAAGGATAAGGCAGAGGAAAAGAAGAAGAAGAAAAGAAGAGAGAGAAGCATATCTTTTTAAGACGTCAGATTATAGAATCAGACGTCCAATTCTTCTTTTGGCTACATTTTAATTCATAAACTCTTACATGATATGCTAAATTAGATTTTGAGTAGATTTAAGTGTTCAAATTTCATTATTAAGATTAGTGTATAAATTCCATTTACTCCCTATATACGACTTCAGATATCTAGGTTTTCGAGTAATAAAAACTTCTTATTTGTTTTCGAGGCAATTTCATCTATACTACAACGGACATCTTTTAAAACCATGATTTTGCCTCATCAACATTTTGGCATCATTGCCGGGGAGCAACGCGCAATTTATCACTAATCTCTGCATTCTTTTTGACTATATTTGAACACTAACTTGCCCTATATTTTTTTTGTTATGATCTTGCAAGGTATTTCTTGGGAAGATCTCCCGTGCAAGTCAACCACTCCAGGGCAGGTAATCTCTTTTCTTCCCTAAATCCATCTCCTAATTCTTGAAAGATAAAAGGAAGCAACCAAATTAGGAATCAGTTGCCTTCTTTTTATAGTAGTTTCCATCTTTAAGGCAAAGGTCTCCTAATTTTGCGAAAATTTTTCAAAAACATATTGAAGTAGAAGCGATTTTTTTAGAGATCGTATCCCACAAATTCCAGTGCCTAGTAGAAGTCACGCTTAATCTTCGCAGACAACACATTTCTTATTTTTAAGTCCAAAGAGAACCTTTGTGAAAAGAAAAGAGGAATGGAAATAGAACGAAATTAGGGTTTTAACACTAAGGTTTTTGGAGTGCCAGTCACACATGCCTGTTTACAAGGAAATAAACCCAACCCACATTAGTGTACTACCCAAGCCCTTGGTTGAAAAGATCTAAATAAGACAAACCCTAAAAATTGAGCTCTAAAATCACTTGAATCTTAAAACCTTGGACTTAATAACCTAGGAGTCAAATCAAGGTGATTTCTAGGTCTTAACCTAGAATCATTCTGCCATCTTTAGGGCAGGTCAGGTAAAGTTGACTCCTTGGGTCAACCAACCTCCAAATTAGGTCACAAAGCCAAAACATCTAAAGTTCAAGTGAAAACCCTAAAGCACCTTTGAAATAAAATTGGTAGACTTAAGAGGTTAAGGTCCCCATTTTGGTCTACCTGGAATCTCAGTGACAAGAGAGGTCGGGTGGGGGAAGCCTTATAACCTGTGGGGATGCTCTACCGTGTAGGGGTCTTTGCGGGACTCTCCCTCTCTGGTTGCCCAGGTAATTCTTAGGTTGACGACCTTCTAATCCAGGGGTATCATCCACCCCGAACCTCCCTTGTCATCCAAACATCTTTGGGTGCCTCGATTGGGTCAAAAACATCTCCAATCTCTCATCTCTTCTCTTTAGAGAACATACATAAAACTTCAGTGGGACTCTTTATTCAGATCTAATTGCTTCATAACTTGATTCTACATCTTGATTCAAACTCTAATTCTACATCTTGATTCCACCACTTGATCCAAATATGCAGCCAAAACAATTAGGACTGCCATTCAAGAAACCTGAATCCCGGAGATCCATGGGAGATAGGCTGATTGAGGAAGCCCTGAAATTCTATGAAAAAGAATACAAACCCTCAACACCAATAAAAGACATTCAGGTTGATGTCCCAACAACCACAACCTTCATCATAACCTGTGCCCAAGTGCTATTGGCAAAACCCACAAGAGGATCAACCCGAGACATTCTCATAACAGGATACATTGACATAGAAAAACTACACAACTTTGAATACCTTCAATGCATAACAAATCCTATACTTGGGAAACAACACCAAGATGATCCTGAAAAATGGGAAGAGATAATGAGATTATTACAACAAATTATTGACCAGAAATACCCGTATATGCCACAAACAGAGGATGAACCATCTTGGAACAATATCAATGATCAATCTGATTTCCCAGATCTTGGGCTTGAGGCACAAAGTGGTTGTGAATTCCCAACCCAGATAGAATACAACATGCCTGATATTGAATTAGGTTGGGAAATTGCAGGAGAACACAATGTTGAGCCAACGCTAAACCATGAATCACCAAGCTTAGAATTCTAAGACTCCTGCAATAATGAGAGTAGAACTGAACCTCTCGAGGGTGTAAATTCCGCCCCTTATTCTGATAAGGTGACCCTCGAAGGTAATTCAGACCTAGATCCTAGTGATTTAACCCACATCCTAAGCCTAGAATCTAGATCTGAAACCTATTGGGAAGAATACGAGGCCCTGTATGAAGAAAATCAAATTTTCAATGAAGAATATGATTTTGGGCCTCTATTTGATGAAGATCCCTCGCCAACATCCTCAGAGAGACAAATCAATTTTTTGGAAGTCACGCCAATTTTTGATACAAAAATCGAGGAATTGGACGAGTGGGGTTTCAATTGGGTCTTGCCTACCAGCTTAGAACTTGAGCCTAGAACAAATAAGAACACCTTTTTGAGCTTGGAATTTACATATAGGCTAGACCCAAGTCAGGCTGCTGAATCCACATCGTGTGATTTATTCTATGGTGGAACTCCTGATCTTAAATCTCATTCAAAATGTGATTTTCACAATTTCGAATCTGACCATGATATCGGAGAAAATGAGGTCTCTCTACATGAAACCATCTTTCATTTCTTTCTAGAAGAGCCCTCATACACAATTCTCATAGAAGCCACCTCTTCCACATATACAGACTGATCAAAACCCGTTTCCAACCCTGACCCATAACCAGACTCAATTTCTATTCTGATTCACCTCTCACTAAGCTGATTGCAGATGATTCAACTCCACATCTGTACCGGGCATCGGGCATTGATCAGACTGAAAAATATGCTCCATCATTTTCTAATCACCCCTATAGGGTTTCTGCATCATTCACTGATCATTTCACGGATCCCTACTCTGACCAGGCTGATTCGACTCAGCTAAAATCGAAATTTACACTTCCACATCTATCAGAGCACCATAGCATATGGTGGGTTCCACATTTATTGATCTACATTTATCAATCCACCAGATAAATTGGGTTTGGGCTGCATCATCAGCCTGTTGACCTCAACAAGCACCTGGTTGGAGCAACCAAGCTCTTAATCAAGGTGCTTATTTTACAAAATTCCACTGATTTGACCACTCCCTCTCCATCCCATGTTCCGCTCGGCTGAAGGCATTGAATTTAGTGCTTAACAGGAGGCAGCCCATCATTCCAAAAATAGAGACCCGTCTAATTATCCATCTATATTCCACGTCTATTGCACCCTGAGTTCAGCCTTAGACAGTCAATCCCATCTCTGGTACACGTACCGGAGCTTGAACTCGTCTGCATCAGTCACTTCCTGACCTATTTGCTCACCTGATATATACTGTTCTGAGTCTCTGAACCCAACACTATTTCACACCCTCTGTTTATATTGAGGATATTGCAAAACTTAGGCATGGGGTGTGGTAAAGTGCATACATACAAAACCAAGAAAAGTTAGAAGGATTCTCACAAAAAATACACATATCACAAAAATACCAAAAAAAATTGAAAAATGATAAAAAAGAACAAAAAAAATGGAGGGAGGAAAATTTTGAAGCCACATAATCATGAGGAGAAAAAGGGTAAAATGACAAAAAGGAGCAAAAAATGAAAGAAAAGAAGAAAAGGAGATAGTCATTAGTAAGAGATTAAGGTAATAACCGATGTTCCAGTCCTTATCAAGAAAAAGAAAAATGAAAGAAAATGTTCTAATGTGACACAAAAAGAGATTAACAAGAATGTTGATTTTAGGCCTTTTGGGCTAAACTCTTAGGCTTAAAAATTAAGTATCCGCTAAGATCTGGATAATCCTCAAGAGGTTGGGGAAAATGCGAAGCTTAAGTATTAGGTCTAAGCCTTAAGGAGTATTCGACCTCGTTAACTGACCTTCGATTTGTGAGACTTGATAACCTAAGCACCCCAACCCACACACAGTCTAGTTCAGTGCGCATAACTATCAAAATCAGGCAAAAGCATTTTAATGTTCTGAAAAAGTTGCCTAGATTAGGAGCAGCCGATCAACACAAGTTGATTTGGATGAGTTCCCGAGGTGGAAAAGCGGGAAATTCCCCTCGAAGATGCGTAAAAGCATATCATCTCCTCGGTGCTTGTCTCTTAGGATATTTAAATATCCTACTACGGGCACGTAAGCACTCTGCTGGTTCAGATACCATGGACGGCATTATCACGAAATATCGATTGCCAGGGTCTGAATTTGGCCATGGAACGCCATGGGTAGGATTATCTCGAAATCTCGAAAGCTAGGGTTTTGGGGGTTTCCATGGGCGGTATTATCATGAAGCATCGATTGCCAGGGACCTTTGAGGATTGATGATGGGGATGAGGAATCAGATGAAGATCGTGTTGAGAAGCCAATCCGAAGCTAAAAATAAAAAGAAAAGAGAGTGAAAACTCTCCATACAAATAAATCCTCTATCTCTTTCAAAAATGCACTGCAAACTGAACTAAGGCGAAAAATGTCTCAAGCACGGTGCTTTAACTGCGGAGTTCAATGAACCCTAGGATAGTTTCTGTGGTCCTTAAAAACCTTCGTGGAGGATCGAGGCTAAATTTGGTCAGGTCTGAATCTTGGTTGGTACTTGAATACCTCAAGGCCTACTGTAAGCATTCTAACTTAATCAAAAGAAAAATAAAAGCACTTATCATAACTGACGAAAGAAACTCAGGGTCTAGAATAGAAGTTAAAACCTTGAGATTTTGCTAAGGGACTAGCAAAAGCTAGGCATGGGGGTATGATGAGAACCTTATCATGAGCCCTAACTAGCTCATTTTGACCTAAGAAAGAGAATAAGAGCTCCTACATAACCAAAAGAAGGGCTTAATTCAAGGAAGAAATTCTTAGAGAAGAAAACATGAAACAAAGGGTAAAACTACAATTTTACCATTGCAGTACATAAACGGGATTTCTCAGAAGCTAAACATAGGTCAAATGATCTAAATAAGATAAAAAGTGGGTTGGTTCAGTCAGAAATGGATTCATGTACAGTGTAGGAATTAAATGACATCATGTAACCCTAAAAAAGACCTGCTTAATTCAACAAGGTTTTGGTCAAGATAAAAATCAACTAAACCCTCTAAAATTCATGGAAAAATATTCCTTTGGGCTTAGAACTTTCAATTTGGCCTTTGGAACCTATTTTGACCTAGATTGGGGTCCAAGCTCATTATTTGACCTAATTTGGGTTTTTGTGTAAAATATCCAGTCAAATGTGATCAAACCTAAAATCCAAATTCACCATTGGATTCCTTAAGTCCAAATTAGGTTTGTACCAAAATTTGGACCTAAGGGAAGGTCAGCTTGACCTACTTTGCAAAATAGTCCACCTAATTACATTCTGGCCCTTAACTTTTGAAAACCATTGCGTAGACCCCCCTAACTTCCTCGCTACTCTTACAATCAGGTCCCTCCACCATTAAAGTGGATGAATCCTAGTCTGGCAAGGAATGGAGGGGGATTACTCCCTGATTCCTCCGAGATCTCCCAGATTTGGAAGGGAGATTCTCTGAGGAATTCCCTTCCATCTAAGCATGGTCCCAATCACTAATTCGCACCTAATATCTCGTGCGAATGCACGAGAGATTTGGGTCTCCATTTGTTTCCATCTCCGGCGAGGACTCTCGTGCTTGGAAGCTTGTTTTCCAAGCACGAGTGCCCTTGTCAGTGCCTATATAAGGATCACCACCTCCGGTCGCACCTTTTTAGCTTGACTTGGCCGGCAAACTACCCCCGAATTCATCTCCCTTCCTCCGGTCAAGTGTCCAGCGAGCTCTGGCGAGTCCTCTTTCTCGCCGCCTTGGCACAATACCAGTGGAAGACCCATCTTTGTCTCCTTCCTCCACGTCGCACCATACCTGCGCGCGTGTCTCCAGCCCCGTCGTCATCGCCATTCTCCCTCATCTGGACATCTTCTTCTCCGGTGGTGGCAAGTACGGCCGGCTGCCTCCTCTCTCCCTTCGTCCACTTAGCTAGGTTAGAACTATTCCTCTCTCTCCCCTCTTCATTTCCCCTCTCTTAATTTCTACTTTTGACCCCTCGACGTCGCAGACCACCACCACCTTCTCCATCTCCGGCCGACCACCAGTGAGGCGCATCCACCTCTCCACACTTCCACACGCCTCACCAAACCCCTCATCACCTCCACCATCACCCACTGATCATCATCTGCCCTTCCATTGACTGCCAACACCGCCACACTTGCCCACCGAACAAATCCATATTGACGGCCATAGAGCGACCTAGGCACACACTCCTAGGTCACCCCGCAGCCAGCTACCCACTGCCTCACCTTTGCCTTGACCCTGCAAAGCTCCTCATGTGTTTTACTGGGGACACAAGGCCGTATTTGTGTATTTCAGATCTGAGCCCCTGCCGCCAATGAAGCATGAAGCAAGGAGGTCGTAAGTAGCACTCTAGGCTGCATCCACCCAGGTGCTACACTCCAGGTGACGCGCGTTGGGTGCGCAAACACATCCTGATAGAGAACAAACTTGGGGAGCAACTGTAGCTGTGGCAATTGAAGGCAACACCTTGCGGGTGCGTGAGCGAAGCAGGTGGGACACTTTAGTCCCACCTTGGAAGTCTTTAGCGCAGGTGTGTAGTATAAGTTGAATTTGTGTTTCGAGCTGGTCACCTCAAGTACATGGGGTGAGGTCCCTCGTCTGCATACACCCGCCTCATCCACGACCTATGCCGTGCAGATCTGGCGTGACCAACCCGATTAGCCTTGCACTCCTCGCGCACTACACCACGCCGGTGCGCCTGGACCCGAGCACGCGAAACCAAACCCGATTACCCGGCTCTAGGAGAGCGAACTGAAGAGAGAAACAGAGAGAGAGTGTACGCTGGGGAGGGTAGGAGTAGGTTTTTCTCTTTGGTGTGCAGGGAAAGAAGAAGGAAGGAAGAGGAAGGTGTTGCCGCAAGGAAGAAAGGAAAAGGAAGGAAGCGAACGACAAAGAGGCTAAGGACTTGCGGCTAAGTAGAAGAGGAAGGCATAGGTAGAAGCTTGAAGGTATAAGCCAAAGCTAAGGAAGAAGGCACTATAGCCACAGAGGCAGAGGCTGAAGAAGGAAGAAGGAAGGGGAAGGTGTGGCTGAAGGCAAAGGCTGAAGAAGGAAAATAAGGTAGGAGCCAAGGAAGAAGACCCTAGAGGAAGAAGAAGGAGGAAGGCACTGTGTAAGAGAAGAAAGAGAAAGAAGAAAGGGAAGGCTAAAGCAAAGAAAGGAGCCGCAAAGAAGAGACAAGGAAGAAGAACCAGACGGCCAAAGGCAGAAGCATAAGGCAGAGGAAAAGAAGAAGAAAAGAAGAGAGAGAAGCATATCTTTTTAAGTTGTCTGATTATAAAATTAGACGTCCAATTCTTCTTTTGGCTACATTTTAATTCATAAACTCTTGCATGATATTCTGAATTGGATTTTGAGTAGATTTAAGTGCTCAAATTACATTATTGAGATTAGTGTATAAATTTCATTTACTCCCTATGTTTGACCTCGGATACCTAGGTTTTTGAGTAATAAAAACTTCTTATTTGTTTTCGAGGTGATTTCATCTATACTATAATGAACATCTTTTAAAACCACGATTTCTCCTTGTCATCATCCATGGATGATTCTATTTCCAAACTTCCATTGCCCATGAATGTTAAACAAATTAGATCCTTTCTAGGCCATGCTAGCTTTTATAGGGGCTTTATTAAGAATTTCAGTAAAATTTCTAGGCCACTTTGTGACTTGCTGGTGAAGGAATCTTTCTTAAATTTTGATTCAAAGTGTGTTGAGGCCTTTCAAACTCTGAAGGAGGCCTAGATCTCTGCTCCTATTTTTCGAGCTCCAGATTGGACACCCCCATTTGAGCTGATGTGTGATGCTTCGGATTATGCGTCGTCCTTAGACAAAGGGTTAAGGGAAGACCACATGTGCTGCACTATGCCATCAAGACTTTAACTGAACCACAATAAAACTACACCGTTACTAAAAAGGAATTACTTGCTGTAGTTTTTGATTTGGAGAAGTTTAGGCCTTATCTTCTTGGGTCTAAGGTGGTTATTTTCACTGATCTTGTGGCAATGAAACATCTCATTGCCAAGAAGGATTCTAAGCCATGTCTGATTAGGTGGATCCTACTCCTTCAAGAGTTTGACTTGGAGATATGTGAAAAGAAAGGAGTAGAAAATGTAGTGGCTGACCACCTGTCTTGCCTTCCACTTGATGACTCTCCATCTAGAGACATTCGCGAGACATTTCCTAATGAAACCCTTATGGCGGTAACACCAACTTCACCTTGGTATGCTAATACTGTCAATTACTTGGTCACTGGAGAGACTCCTGGCTCTTGGGATGAGCATAAATGGAAGAGATTCATTTCCCAAGCTAGATACTTTCATTGGGAAGAGCCTGAATTATTTAGAATTGGACAAGACCAAGTATTGAGACGATGCATGCTTGAAGAGGAGCAACAAAGTGTGCTGAGTTTTTACCATGAACTTCATTGTGGAGGACACTTTGGTGCTAAGAAAACTTCTTTTAAGGTTCTCCAATCCGATTTTTGGTGACCTTCGTTATTTAAGGATTCTCATAATTTTGTTAAGGCTTGTATTAGATGTCAACGGACTGGAATGATTGGGAAGAGGAATGAGATGCCTCAACACCTGATGTAAACATGTTTATATTACATAAACTGTCTATTTATGCGTGTTCTTAAGCATAGAATTGCATCACATACTATAAATATTGCATAACATGCATCATCTTGCATTTAGATTAGTCTGAATAAAATGTAGGTTAATTGTCTCCTTTTATGGCCAAGGATATGGCTACTTCTAATCAGGACCTCGGATCAAAGATCTAACCGTACGGATCTGATCAGGGTAGCGATTGGAGTTCAACGACTCCAATATTGCCTTGATTGGACATCCATAGCATCAGATAGAAATCGAGGAACCCTAGAAAATCAAGGGCCATGATGGTGTTAATCCACACCTTAGACGACAAATCCAACCACACGGATGTGTTTAGATCGACGATCGCAGCCTAACGACGTGAAAATCAATCTAATCCGATACCCGTGGCACCATCTACATCACTCAGAAGATGGAAGGCCAAGATGGCACCACGTGGTGCCATCTCAGCCGCCCAACCGGTCGCATGCACCCGCCGTAGCCTTTCCTCTTCATCTGAGCGATGCTTCTTCACCGTTGGATGCTCATCCAATGGCTGCGGAGTCCGTGCACAGGAAATGAGCACTTGACACAAACGCGACCGTAGTGCGTTGGTCGAGCGCGCTTTCAAGAAGAAGTGACGCCCGTTCGAGCCGCGGGTGCCTCAATTTGGAGCGAGGGTGAGCGGGCGCGAGGAGCCATGCGATTGTGATCCAATGACGTCGCGCAGCCGATAGCACCCACACGCGATCGGACGCACGGTGAGGATGCGAGATTGCATGCATAGGCGCGCACAGCTGAGGCACGGCAAGGAGCGATCTAAGCCGTCCGATCTCACGATAGGACTACTAGGATTTGAAGAACGTGAGCATGTGTTTTAGGCGTGGAAGGCAAGCTGGCACGTGAGCGCTGCCCACGAAGGCCATGTTCAAGCCTTTAGTGACAGATTTATCCACAACTAAAGGTCCTGAATTAATATTTTTCAAATTGTAATGACCAAAATGCCCCCACTCTTTGCAACTATAAAAGGAGACCCCCTCCATATGAATTTCTCATCCCTTCTTGTCTTCTCTCACCCCTTCCAAAGCTTTAAGAGCTTGTCCCAAACTTGCGATGCTCCTTTAGAGTAGAAATCTTAATTTTTCCACCTTCGTCCCCCTTCGTGGAGTATCCTGCGGTTGTCCTCTCTCTGCATTCAAGAAGCGGATCTCGCAACGATGATGATGTGCTGCTTCGTTCCCATTCTTCCCGCTTCGTCCTCCTTCATCCCTCTCTGTTCCCTGTCTTCCAGGTGTCGTCCCGTTTGGCACATCCTCCAAGCGATCGTCGAGGAGGATATCTCTCTCTCCATTCTTTTTACTGTTTTCTAGAGTAGATTTACTGCTTTCTAGTATAATCATTTCTCACTTTCTAGTCATAATGAGTAGTGTAATGAACAATTTTTGATAATGAAATCGATGTTTATTCTACATCCCTTTTACTTTTATTTGTAATATTCTCTCTCTTCTATTTATTGTTTGTTAAATAGATAGCTAGTTTTCAACCAGCCATTCTGTTTCATGACAAATAAAACAAATGTGTATTTTTAATCAAACGTCTGCCTCCCTATGTTCAACCTAGAACTTCTTATGGATTTTTCGATATTAATTTTATTTGTTGAACCTGAGTTCTTTGCTATTCGAACTACGACGATAGGTTTTTAAAACCCACTCTGATAGCGTAGTACTCCGTCATTTCAACAACACCCAATTCAACCTATTGGAAATTTTTGTTGTTTGGCGAATTGACTTTATGGGCCCTTTCCCTTCGTCCCATGGTTATGGATATATCTTGGTGGCAGTTGATTATTTCTCTAAATGGATAGAGGCCATTCCTACATGCACAAATGACCACTCTGTGGTCTTGAAATTTGTGAAGGCCAATATCGTATCTCGCTTTGGCTACCCCAAGACCATTATAAGTGATGGGAGACCTCATTTCTGGAACCACCACCTCATTCGACTACTTAGGAGTCTGGGAGTGACTCAGAAGGTTGCCACCCCTTGTCATCCTCAAACGAGTGGCCAGGTTGAAGTGTCAAAAAGGGAGATAATGAATATTTTAGAAAAGACCATTAGGCCTAATAGGAAAGTGATGGGAACACCATCATGAGCCATAACTAGCTCAATTTGATCTGATTAGGTCATTAAATACTCCTACATAACCACCAAGGGATTGCAATTCATTGTATTATCATTCTGAGAGAGAAAAGTAGCCAGGGTTAAAACTATAATTTTACCATCATAACTTGAATGCAGTACGACCAAGTATTTTCTCAAGGGTTAATTAAGGGTTAAATGGTCTTAAAAGGCTAACAAGTGGGTTAGAACAGATAGAAAAGGGTTTTCACGTATTTTGAGAATTAAATGACTTTTGAAACCTTAAAAATAGACCTACTTAATTAATTGAGGTTCTAGTCAGGAAAAAATTCACCTAATCCCTCAAAAATTCATAGAAAAATATTCTCTAGGATTTGCTATGCTTGATTTGACTATCAGGACCCATCTTGACCCAAAGTAGAATCTCTGATTGACATTTGCCCTAATTTAGGTTTTTGCATAAATTATCCATTCAGACGAGGTCAAAACCTAAATCTAACTTCACCATTGGATTCCTTGGGTCTAAATTAGGTTTCTGCCCAAATTTGGATCCAAACTGAGATCATCTTGACCTAATTTGCAATTTAGTCCAATCAGAGTCTTTTCTCTCACACATATGCCCCTAACTTTTGAATTCATTATAAAAAGGGCCCTATCTTTGTGGTCACTCTTTGCACATAGGTTCCTCTACCATTATTGTGGAGGAATCCTTCTCTAGCGACCTTTGATTGAAGAGAACTCCTCTGTTCAATAAATCCATTCCAAAATTGGAAGGGAGATTCCTTGACGAGTCCTCTTCCCTTTGAATCCGTCCATGAGTTCCATAAACTTCCTAATCTCTCATGCAAACGGAAGAGAGATTCGGGTTTCCTACTCCGGTGAATATTCCTAGCTTGGAAGCCAAGCTTCCAAGCTCAAAACCCCCTCCTGTGCCCTATAAAAATATCCCTAGGGCACGACCGAGTCTCTAAAGCTTGAATTCTGGCCGAAAACCCTCCTCTTCCGCTCTCCCCTTCGGCTGCGAAACTCGACAAGCTCCAACGACCCCTCCTGACCTCCTTCGTCATTCAATCACAAAACCAGTGGCCGGATTCTCTTTCTCCCTCTCGTTCGCTCTTGGTCGTACCAACAGGAGCCCTTCTACCTCCGTTGTCATCGCCGTTTTAAAGGGCAGGTTTCCTAATTTGCGAAATTCTTTTCAAATCTCATTAAGTTGAAGCGATTCTATTTAGAGATCCTGCCCAAAATTACTTGTGCCTATTAGGGACTACGCTTAATTTCTAATCACTTTTGGGATAACACATTTCTTTCTTGAAGCCCAAGGTGAACATATCAAGATCCATTGGACTTGGAAATAGAGCCCATTAGGATTTCAATTTTAGGGTATTTGGAGTGCTAGTTCACACTTTCCTACATAAAAGGAAACAAACCCACCCGCATTTATGTGCCACCTAAACCCTTGGTTGAAAAGATCTAATAAGGAAAATCCCTAAAATCAGGCTCTAAATTCACTTGAGCCCTAAAATCCTTGGACTTAATAACGTGGGAGTCAAATCAGGGCGATTTCTAGGTCTTGAACTAAATCTCATTCTGCCATCTTTAGGGTAGGTCAGGTGAAGTTGGTCTACATTGTAGGCCAACCAACCTCCAAATTAGGTCATAAGTAAAAATTAACCTTTAATCAAGTGAAATCAAGGCACAAAGTAGGACATAAAAGTGGTAGACTTAAGAACTGAAGTTTATACATTCTGGTCTACCTAGACCCTCAGTGACAAGGAAGGTTGGGTAGGGGAAACCCTGTAACCCATGAGGATGCTCTATCATGTAGGGATCTTTGTGAGGCTCTCCCTTCCTGGCTACCCAGGTATTTCTCGGGTGTGCAAATTTTTGATTCAGAGCTATCATCTGCCTCAAAATTTCCTTAGTCATTCAAAATCTTTGGGTGCCTTGATTGGGTCAATATCACATCCAGTCGCTCATCCCGAACCTTAGAACACATACATAGATTTCTTTCGGGAATCTCTTTCAGATCTGATCAACTCCAATCTGAACTTGAGTTTTGATTCTACATCTTGATTCCACCATTTGATTCAAAATGCAGCCTGGAAGATTATTTAGGAAACCTGACTCCCAAATGATCTTGAAAGAAAAAATCCTTGAGAATGCCTATAGAAACCATGAAGAATATTATGCAAGGGATATTCAGGAAAGATTTACAAAAACAATAGAGATCATCACGAACTGTGTAGAGATAATATGGATACAAATGAAATACGGTTCAAATCGAGATCTATTAGCAGAACACGGTGAATTGGTGAAATTACACAACAATGATTGTCTGCAATTTTGGTCAAACCATTCACTTCTAGAAAAATTCTAGGAATTTCTAAAAGAATGGGGAGAATTGCTGAATAAGTTATATATAACAATTGATCAAAAATACCCATTAGAAACTAACAAAACAACTTGGAGTGAGACTAGTGATCAACACAATTTTCCAAATCCAAGGTTTGCTGATTGAGCTTGTTATGGATCCCCAACCCAAATGGAACCTGATTCAAATTATGAATGAATTAACATTCCTAATCTTGAAATGGGTTGGGAGGATCCAATTGCACGAGAACGCGATTTTGAGCCAACCCTAAAAAACCAAAACCTTGGTTTGCCAAGCCTAGATTTCCTAGACTCTTGTAATAATGAGATTGAATCAGAACCTCTCGAGGGTGTAAATTTCTCTAATTACTTTGATAAGGTGACCCCCGAGAGTAATTCTAACATCGTTGTTGAGCCTAACCTAGATTCTAGTGATCCAATCCACACCCTTAACCTATAATCTGGATCTGAGCCTTATTGGGATGATCACAAGGCCCCGTATGATGAAAATCAGATTTTAAATTTGGATTGTGATTATTGGCCTGTATTTGATGAATGCACCTCTCCAACATCCTCAGAAACAGAAATTAATTTTTTGGAAGTCACGCCGATCTACGATACAGAAATCGAGGAGTTGGAAGTGTTGGGTTTTGATTGGGTCTTCCCTACAAGCGAAGAAACTAAACCCATGCCTAATAGGAATACCTTTTTGAGCTCAGGATCTCAGAATAGGCTAAATCCAAGTCAGGTTGCTGAATCTACATCTTTTGATCCACTCTGTGGTGGAACCTCTGATCCCGAATCAGATTCAAAACATGATTCTCACAAGTTCTCTGACGATTTTGAATCTTACTTTGATTTCGGAGAACCTTGGTTTCCTGACAACTATGAACCAATCTACGACCTAAGCATCCATGATCCATTCTTCGACTCTGACTCTGAGGTCCTTGATCCTGAGATCACTGACTCAAAATCAGGTTCCATTGAGATGGAATCACTTCTTTTCGATACTCAGGAATCAGAAATAGAAGTGCCGAGAGTGAATACAACCCAGAGTCCGAATCTTTTCTTGACTTAGATTTTCTTGATCCTATAAAGACTTTTCAGGCATTTACCTTTGAGATTGATGGCTACTATGAGGACTTTGTAAATGAACCCACCATTGAGTCCTTTCTAGAGGAGCCCTCATACACAATTATTCTTGAAATCACCTATTCTACACATGCAAAACCTTCCCAAACCCATTTTAAACCCTGACCTACAACCGAACTCAATTTCTACTCTAATTCTCCTCTTGATGATCCGTTAGCATATGATTCTCCTTCGCATTCCAATCAGGTTTCGGACATCGATCAGACTACAAATCACACCCCATCCTTCTCTGATCACTCTCGTAGGGTTCTCACATCCTCGACTAATTCATTTTCATTTGAGGATCCCTACTCTGACCAGGCAGATCCGACTCAGCCAAACCTTAGCTTTTCACTTCCATATCCTTTTGAGCTCTAGAGCATCTAGTGGGTTCTGCATCTTTTGATCTACATCTATCAACCTGCCAGATTAATTGGGTTTAGGCTACATCATTAGCCTGCTGATCTGAACAAGCACCTTGTTCGACCAACCAGGCTTTTGATCAAGGTGCTTGTGTTACAAAACTCATCTGATTTGGCCACTCCTCCATACCATTTTCCGCTCGACTGAAGGCATTGAATTTAGCGCCTAACAGGAGGCAACCCATCATTCCAAAAAACCTGAGATCCTTCTGATTATCCTTTTTGTCCTTCACGTTTATTGCACCTCGAGTTTAGTTTTAGAACATTCAATCCCACCTTTGGTACTCGTACTAGGGCTTGAAATCGTCCACAATAGTCTTCCGGACTTGTTTGCCCACTCAATAAATCCTATTCCAATACTTGAACCCAATACTATTTCACACCCTCTGTTTACAATGAGGATATTGCAAAAATTAGGCATAGGGGGGTGGTAAAGTGCAAACATACAAAGATTAAAGTTCAGAAGGGTTCTCGCAAAAAATTACATATTCCAAAAAAATAAAAAAATTAGAAAATTGAAAAAGAACAAAAAAATAGAAGGGAGGAAATTTAAGTGAATTAATTGCATATCATTTTTTAGGAGGAAAAGGGGAGGTGATAAAAATATCAAAGAGGAGCACAATTTGAAAAGAAAAGAAAAGAAGATAGTAATTAGTAAAAGATTAAGGAATTGACTTAGTTCTAGACCAAATCAAAAGAAAATAAAATGAAAGACAAAAAGTGCTAACTGACAAAAAGAGATTAGTATGAACGCTGATCTTAGGCCTCTTGGGCTATAATTCTAGGCTTAAAATATAAGTATCCATTAAGATCTGGATAGTCTCCAAGAGGTGAGGGAAAATGTGAAGCTTAAGTATTAGGTCTAAGGCTTAGGGATTATTCGACCTCATTAACTGACTCTGGTTTGCGGGACTCGGTAACCTAAGCACCCGAAGCCACACACAGTCAGGTTTAGTGCACTTAATTATCAAAATCACGCAAATGCATTAAATCTATTTTGAAAAAGTTACCTACATTAGGAGCACCTGATCAACACAAGTTGATTTGGATGAGTTCTCGATGCAGAGATGCAGGAAATTCCCCTTGAAGATGCACAATAACATATCATCTCCTCGGTTCTTGTCTCCTAGGATATCTAAATATCCTACCAGGGGCATGTAAGCACCTTATGCTGGTTCAGATGCCATGGGCGACATTATCACGAAATGTCAATTGTCGGGGTCTTAATTTAGCTATAGAATGCCATGGGTGGGACTATCTCAAAATCTTGAAAGCCAGGGTTCTGGGGGTTGTCATGGGCAGTGCTATCTCGAAGCATCGTTTGCCAGGGACCCTACGAGGATTGATGGTGGGAACTAGGAATCCGATACAGACCATGTTGTATGGCTAATCCGAAGCTAGAAGTAAAAAGGAAAGAGAGAGAAAACTCTCCAAAAATAAAGAAAAAATTCCTATGCCTCTCTCTTATAAAAACGCACTACAAACTGAACCTAGGCTAAAACATATTAAAATCATTGGTACTTTAACCATGGAGTTCAACGAACCTTAGGTTAGTTCCTGTGGGCCTTAGAAACCTTCGCGGTAGACTGAGGCTAGAGCTGGTCAGGTACACATCTTGGTTGGTACTTGAGTACCTCTAGGCCTACTATCGGCATTCTGACCTAATCTACAAAAGAAAGCACACATCAGAGTTCTGAGCATAAAAATACATGTGGTCTAGAATTTGAGTTAAATTCCTTGAGATTTTGCTAAGGGACTAGCAAAAGCTAGGCATGGTGTTATGATGGGAACACCATCATGAGTCATAAGTATCTCCATTTGAACTGATTAGGTCATTAAATGCTCATACATAACCACCAGAGGATTGCAATTCATTGCATTAGCATTCTGAGAGAAAGACAAGAAACCAAGGTTAAAATTGTAATTTTACCATCATAACTTGAATGCAGTACAACCACGGGTTTTCTTAGGGGTTACTTAAGGGTCAAATGGTCCTAAAAGGCTAACAAGTGGGTTAGAACAGACAAAAAAGGGTTTTCGTGTGTTTTGAGAATTAAATGACGTTTGAAATCCTAAAAATAGTCCTGCTTAATTAACTGAGCTTCTGGTCATAATAAAATTCACCTAAGCCCTCTAAAATTCATAGAAAAATATTCATTAGGGTTTGGTATGCTTGATTTGACCATCAGAACCTGTCTTGACCCAAAATTGAATCTCTAACTGACATTTGCCCTAATTTATGTTTTTGCATAAATTACCCATTCAAAAAAGGTCAAAACCTAAATCTAGCTTCACTATTGAATTCCTTGGGTCCAAATTAGGTTTGTACCAAAACTTGGACCCAAACTAAGATCATCTTGACCTAGTTTGCAATTTGGTCCAATCTGAGTCTTTTCTCACACACACATGCCCCTAACTTTTGAATTTCATACAAAAAGGGCCCTATCTTTGTCGTCACACTTTGAAAATAGGTCCCTCAGCCATTATTGCAGAGGAATCCTTCTCGGGCAACCTTTAATTGAAGAGAACTCCTTTGTTCAATCAATCCCTTCCAAAATTGGAAGGGAGATTCCTTAAGGAGTCCTCTTCCCTTTGAATCCATCCATGAGCTCCATAACCATCCCAATCTATCATACGAACGCATGAGAGATTTGAGTTTCCTACTCTGGTGAACATTTCTAGAGCTTCCAAGCTCAAAACCACAAGCTTCCAAGCTCAAAACCCCCTCCTGAGCCCTATAAAAAGATCCCCAGGACACGACTGAGTCTCTTAAGCTTGAATTCTGGTCGAAAACCCTGCTCTTCCTCTCTCCTGTTTGGATGTGAAACTCCACAAGCTCTGGTGACCCCTCTTGACCTCTATTCACAAAACTCATGGTTGGATTCTCTTTCTCTCTCTCGTCCACTCTTAGCCATACCAGCAGGGGCCCTTCAACCTCCGTCGTCATCGCCATTCCAATCATCAGAGCACCTTCTTCCCCAGCTCCGACCTACCAACGCTGGTGCTATTCTCCCCCATTCGCCCATTTAGATTAGGTTAGATTAGTTAATTTAGATCCTTAGTTTTATGCCCTCAAAACCCGACAATATCCCCTCGATGCCGTCAACCACCCTCTTCTTCCCCGTCTCTGGCAATCCCTCCAACGAGGCAGCTCCACTGCTACACAACTCCATCCGCCTTGCTAACCACCTCACGACCTCCACTGTGCCCTACTCTTCAAAACCCCCATCCTATTTCTCCCTATTACACCCTTAGCCACTATGCCGAACACTATGCCCTCCACATCAGCAGTCCGAGGTCGTCAGACCTCTTCACTTCACCAATCACCTCCGCACCATCACAGTTACATTCATCGTCGTCCGGTGACACTTCCTGAGTGCTTTAACACGGCCGAAAGGCCTTATTCTTGGTTTTCATGTAGTAGGTCATCATCGCCATTGGCGAAGTTTCGAGCAAAGCTTGAAGCCTTGCTCCAGGCATCGCGAGCCCCAGGTGAAGTCCCAGGCACTGCGGCTTTGCTCAAGGAACTTACCCAGGACTCCAATTGGAGGGAATACCCCCAGCAGCAGGTGTAATGAGACAGAGAGACTTTGCTGCTGCGCTGTGCAAAGGAAGGGTGGGACTTTAGCCCCACCTCGGAAGCTGACAAGTGCACTCGCCCGCATAAATTGAATTTGTCCCTAGGGCTTATCACCTCAGACACAAGGGGTGAGGTCCCTCAGACCCCTTATGTGCCTCGTCCATGACACGTCCCCGTGGACCTGGTGTAGGACTTGATTACCGCCTAAGCCTTACACTCCTTGGCTGTGACCTACACCCGCAGCCCTGGATTTGGGTGCGCTCAAGGTTCGAAAACCCGATAACCTGGTACTATCGGAGGCCTTGGGAGGGCAGAACCTAAGAGGAGAGAAAGAGAGAGAGAGTGGGGGTAGGGGAGGGTTTTGCCCTGTGCGACACTTAGCCAAATTTGAGTGTCTCTCTTGTGCGTAAGAAGAAAGGAAGAAAAGAGAAGGCACAAAAGGAGAACCTGAGAAGAACAGAAGAAGAAGGCTTGTTCATAAAAAGAAGGGAAGAAGAAGAAGAAGGAGCACAAGCCAAAGAAGCGGAAGAAGAGAAGCTGACCATAAGAAGAGAAGAGAAAAAGAGAAAGAAAAAGAAGAACAGTGCTTAGTGCTAGATAAGCACTGTAGCACTTGTTGGATCAGTCATCTAATTCAATAACCTAACGACTGATTTGAGGCTTTATCTGGTTATCTAAGTACCTAAGTTTGATGGTTGATGGCATTGTTGCATTATTTACATATATGCTTAAATTCAATAATTGGTGATTTAAATCACCATTGTTTTTATTTTGAGATTCTTCTTGCCATATGTTAAACTCATGCTTTATATCGATTATCAATTCTGAGTTATTTCTTGTGCTCATTTGCATTATTGAGATTAGTGTGTGAATTCCTATTTTCTCCCTGTGTTCGATCTCAAACTTCAAATTCAAGTAACAAATATTATTTGTTTTCAAAGCAATTTCGGCTACATTACAATGTAGTATTTATAAACATCAATCTCACTCTGTTAACAGAAAGACTGGTCCTAAAAGCTCAATGATGCTTTATGGGCTTATTGAATGACCTACAAAAGCGCTTTGGGTACATCTCCCTTCCGGATGGTGTACGGGAAAGCGTGCCATTTACCCCTTGACCTGGAACATAGGGCACTTTAGGCTATCCGAAGTGTCAACATGGATTTAGAAAAGGTGGGTAAGGCATGACTTTTTGGAATTAAGTAAGCTTGAGGAATTGAGGAATGATGCTTCTGACACCTCTTAGCTTATAAAGAGAGAACTAAGGTGTTGCATGATAAGTATATCCTTAGAAATACCTTTGAGCCCAACCAACAAGTCTGGCTTTTCAATTCTAGACTTAAGCTTCTTCCAGGGAAATTAAAATCTCGTTGGAATAGGCCCTACATAATCACTAGAGTGTTTTCGCATGGGGTTGTGGAGATCAAGAGCCCCTCCTCTTCAGAAATGACCTTTACCGTCAACGGCCAATGGTTGAAACCATGCACTACTTTAGATAGCCATCTAGTTGACGAAGTCACTCTTGAGGAGCCTTAGCTCCTGTTATTCTCCGACTCAAGTAACATCTTCCCTCAACTAGTTTGCTTCCAATGAGGACATAGTTTGCACCAGGCATGGGGGAATAGGACTTGAGGTATCTGTTCATAACATGTCTACATTTTGCATTCATGCATGCATATTGCATTTAAAAAAAACATGTTGTTATGCTTAACCAGCTAGGCTAGCATCTTTAGGCTTGAGACCAAGACTTTAGGTTTGCCTAAGCTCTCTAGGTATCTAATTATAGGAGTTAGGGTTGAACTATTGACTTTAGAACTTTAGAGTCCGTTTGGACTTAAAAACTTAAGTAGGAGTTAAGTTGCTGACCATTCCTCAAGAGGATGAGGAAGGAAAGCTAAGGATTGAGTTAAAGGCTAGGCAGTACATGGTGTCTTTTGCTACCTTTTGGTTTACGAGTCCTCATAACATAAGCATCCATATTTCACACACTTTGTCTTGTGTAAAAAGTGATCACCCTAATTCATTTCTTGAAGAAAATTTGGTTCTTTTAGTTTTGACTTAGGGGAAGCTTGAAATCACAATTTGATTGGAAGAGTTCCTATCGCAGGATAGGTGGAGTATATACTCACCTTGAGGATGAGATGATAACATGTCACCTCCTCGATGCTTGTCTCTTCAGATGTCTATCCTACTGGGGGCATGTAAGCACATTGTGCGATTCAGGTACCATGGGCGGCCCTATCTCGAAGTGCCGATTGCCACAAACCTGAATTCTCTTAAGAAATCCATGGGCGATACTATCTCGAAGTGTTGATTGCCAGGAGTTCTTGGGGTCACTATTGGCGGTGCTATCTCGAAGCATTGAAAGCCAGGCACCCTTCGAGGTTTGATGATGGGGACAATGAATCTGACACAGACCGTGTCGATAGCTGATTCAAAGTTAGACTTGGAGAAATAAAAAAAAGAATATATATATATAAATCCTCTTACTCTCTTTGTTGGTTGGCAATCATGCCAAAATCAAATAAATCAAACCAATGCACATACACGGATGCTTTAATCTCTGGGATCAATAAACCCTAGTGTAGAGTTAGAAATCATGGAAACCTGTGCTTGCAACTCGTCCTTAACTGACCTAGTCTGCAACTCGACAACTACTTGGGTACCTTATGATCTAGAGTTAGATGGCTCAACCTAATTTCTATGAAAAGGTTAATTGAGTTAGCTTGGATAACTTGGAGTGTTAAGTCATGCTTGAATTTGCTAGGGATTATCAAAAACTAGGTATGGGGGTATTTGATTAGCCTATATTTTTGGGCTATTTAGGTACTTAAGTGCCTAGACATTATGTTAGTTTAACATGTATTTAGCATGCATTAGGATAAGTACATTAATTATAGATTTGTTTCATGCATCACTTTCTTTAGGTCTTAGCATGCATTTGCTTAGTTTTTAATTTAGCTTGCATTCTAATTTAGTGGGCATTATACATAATACAAGCATTACTTATAATTAGACATTTTATAAGGTTTTGTCTATAAATAAGCCAATTTTATTTATTTATCTATGCTTCTCCTGTAGGACTCTGTGCAAAACAAAGCCACTTTGCAACAGCTACAGCCTCAAATCGACCATCATGGAGCAATCCACTCCTCCCAGAAGGAAAGAATGGAGAAAGTGGATCTAGCTCCTTGCGATTCAATACAAAATAAACGAGCTGCTATAAGAGGAAGGAGGAGGCTATGGAGCAAAGGAGGACACCACCCTCACTCCACCACTGTGCACTTCAAGCTCATCCATCTCACCACCACTAGCCCCTACTGCAGCGAGAGCTTCACCACCGTCGACATGCGGGGTGACAGCCTGCACCATCATCTACAAAGCCTCGCACCACCATGCTTCCACCTTTGTCTCCTTCCCCAACAACCCAACAACACCACAGGAAATAGCTACCTCCATCACATGCACGCAGTGCACCACTTCCATCCTTCTCGCGCACGCACCTCCCATGCACAGCCCGCGCCCCACTCGCCATGCCTGCAGCTACTGTGCGCCACCATCTCCTCAACTACACACCACCAGCCCATGTGCAACCAGCGCCCCTCCTTCACGCCTCTGCGCACCATCACCATGTGTACTATCCTCCTCAACGCTCGACCCTCCACCAATGCACTCCCTCGCACCCTTGCATGAGCACGCCTCCATCGCCAATAGCCTCCTCTCCGGCGACCGTCGCCGGTCGCTATTCATTGAACTGCAACCACCATCGAGTCCCCCTCATCGTGGCTGACCTCCACCGCGAGTCTCGCCTCCAGCCGTGACCTCCTTCGTGCACTAGCACAAGGCAACAAATTCCCTTATTTTTGTCCCCACTAATAATTACATTTGCATGCCATTGCCAACCCATTTTTCTCATTTAATGAATATTATAATGCTAGCCATCTTATAAAGAAGATCCTTCTTTTTTGCATTATTATTATTTGAGCATATCATGTCATTGATTAGCCTAGTTTAAAGGGGATTTCAACTTAATTTTTGGGGGAAATAAATAGTGAACATTGAATTTCAATAGTAACAAGTTTTAATAGGCCACTGCCTCTCTGTGGATATGACATGCTCCTTCATGAGTGGTTTATTTAATTAGTTTTGATTCGTGTTATTCGCCACTCGATTTCTATACTACAATGATCTTGATTTATATTTTCGAAAACTAAAATAATGCAGTCGCCTATACCTAATAGGGACACCTTTTCAAGCCCAGAACCTGAAATTAGGTTAGATCCAAATTAGGTTGTTGATTCTACACATCTTGATTCATTCTATTGTGAAACTCTCGATCTGGAATCAGGTTCAGATGCTGATCTTCGCAAATTCTCTGATGATTTCTAATCCTACTCTGATTTCGAAGAACCATTGTTTCTTGATGATTATGAACCAATTTACAACCTCAGCATCTATGATCCATTCTTTGATTCCAATGCTGAGACCAATGATTTGGACCTCAAAGAAGGCACACCTTCTGATCCACATATCAAGCCTTCCAAAATCCAAACTCAAGCCCGACCTGCCACCAGAATCAGCTTCTACTCTGATTCACCTCTCTCTGATCCAGTTGCATATGATTCTCCTCCACCTTTTGATCTGGTTTCAGAGATTGATCAGACCGATAATCACTTATTAAGCTTTCCTGATATTAGTAGAGTTTCTCCATCCTTTAGAGTGTCCTTTAATTTTGAGGATCCCTACTCTGACCAAGCTAAGCAGACTTAGCCAAACCTCAGGTCCTCATTTCCATATCTATTTGATCCTCAAAATACCTGGTGGGCTACATATCTATTGATTCACATCCATCAATCCACTAGACTGATTGGGTTTGGGCTGCAACATTAGCTTGTTGATTAGAACAAGTGATTAGCCCATATTTGTGGGCTATTTAAGTATTTAAGTGCCTAGACATTAAGTTAATTCTAACATTTATTTAGCATAAATTACGATGTAAATAGATTAATTCATATTTCTGATTTAATTACATTATTCATGCATTGCATTCATATTTAAATGCATTTAGAATTAACTAAGAATTGCATTCATTTAATTAGTTAATCAAGTAGGTGAATTACTTGCATTGTTTTAATTTAACATAGAAGTTAAGGGCTTATGTATAAATAACCATAATATTTTATTCTTTTATTCTTTTTCTCCTTTGCACAGGTAACTCCTTCGGCTTCGGCTCTGCCTCCTCCTCTTGCGCATCACATTTATGCTACGGCATTTGGAATTTGAAATCATGGTCATGGCTACAAAAGGAGGGAGAGTTGCTGTTGAGAGGAGGCCACCACCCTTTGTCCCTCACTGTGCTCAGAGAACATTACTTCTCTTTCATCCATACCACTGGCCTCCCACCATGGCAGAATGACTCACCACCGTGGGCATGTGGGGTGATAGTCCACACCTCCAAAAGTCTCTGCAACTCTTCACCTCAGCCAGCAACTCACGCCCACTTCCATCAGACACCATTGCGTGCGCCCTCACTTCAATTCTAGCCATCAAACCCTGCACATCGCATGCTAGCTGCTCACAATAGCCTTCGCCTTCACCATGCCCGTGCCTCCTCATCTCCACCAGAACCTCCAGTAGTGCCTGCAAACCACTGCGCGCGCTCACTTCACCCTCAGTGCATGCATCAGTAGTGCCTGTCCCCACTCAATTAGACTCACCACGTGCTTCCAGCCCAGCCTACAGAACCCGTGTCCAGCTCCAGCGCCACTGCACTTCCGCACCTCCAACTGCGTGCCCATCAGCTGCTCGCGCCCGCACCTCCGCCTGCATGCCCTCCAGCTACATCTGCCCATGCACGCCTTCACCAGCAGCGCTTGTAGTGATAAACACGTATAAATTCATCATAAAATGCTTATTTGTGATAATTCCTAGGCTTAGCACTGCATATCATGATATAAATATCGCATAGCATGCATCATTCTACATTTAGAGTAGTTGTTTATATTTTAGGTTAATTAGGTCCTTTTTATGGTCAGGAGAAAAGAGGATTTATTTTAGGGCCTTGGATGGACGATCAGACCATAATGATCTGATCGGGACGATGATCGAAGACTAACACCTCTGAAATCATCCAGATTGGAGTCCCGTAGCATCGCATTAAGGCTAAGGAAGATCAACGGCCAGGGGGCAATGCGACATCCATACCGGTTTCGAATGGAAAATCTGATTGTACGAATGGATCTATAGCGACGATCGCATTTCGGCATCGTAGGAATCATCTTGATCTGAGCACCGTAGCACCCTCTACAAGAAGAAGAAGATGGATGACCTAGATGGCTCCACATGGCGCCATCCAGACCGCCCAACACTTGCCAGTAGCACCGCCCAACTCCTTCTTCATCTGTGCCCTTCAATCCTAGCTGTTGGATCAAGATCCAACGGCTAGGAGGCGGACGCACCAAACCACTCCACGTGACACAATGGGAGGATTGCCGCAACGGTGGAAGCGCTGGCTTGCAAAGGAGGTGCGCGGGTTCAAATCCCCGCAGCCCCTCTAATTTCCAATTTCGCCGGCCACTCAGCAGCAGCTGCGCAGCAGTGCAGCACATGCCACGTGCGCTCGAAAGGCACGGGGGGCAAGGGCGCATGAAGCACGCAGCGCCAATGGAGCGTGCCAGCGGGGCGGGTGCGAGTGGGGCGGGCGCGGATCTTTAGCGACGCACCTTTAGTGATGCTTGCAGCTGTCACTAATGGTCTGCACATGCCAGCAAGAGGATTTGATAGGTGGATCTTCAACGATAGCTGCAGCGACGTTTATGGATGTCACTAAAGGCCCATGCGTGCTAGCAAGAACAATTAAATGGCGAATCTTCAGCAACAACTGCAGCGACGTTTGTGGACATCAGTAACGACCCAGATACGATTTTTGCCTCTTCTGCACCACTATAAAAGGACCTACACCCCCTCCCTTCCAAGCTATCTCTACCTACTCTACTCCCACCTACTCCTAAGCTATAGCAAGCCTACCAACGCTTCGTTAGAGCTTGTTCTCAAGCTCCTAAGGTGCCTATTAGTGTATTGAACCTCTGCCCCACCAAATACTCTTCCAACTTCCCATCTCCCTTCCTAGGTCACCTTGGAGCCATCCTCTCACCTCCATTCCGGTAGCAGATCAACTCCGTCTTCTCACCTCCATTCCGAAGCTACGTCGAAGCTTTCCTCAACTTGACGTCCTCCAGCATCACACCTCCGTCGTCTCACTCCTCACCTCCTTCGTCTGAGCTTCCGCCAGGTGCCGTCGTCTCGCAGAACAGCCGATGCAGGAGATTTCCTCTCACCTTCCTCTCTTTTTATGCTTTCATAATAGATTGTAATAGACATTGGATTGATATATATACCATTTTCATTCCACATCTCTATCTTGTGATTCATTTGCTTATCTGTTATTTCAAAAACACAAAAAAAAATAACAAAACCCTAAAATACCAAAAAGAAATGAATCGAAGCACGATTTTCAATAAAGTAAATGTCGCCTCCCTGTGTTCGACCCGGGACTCCCTTGGAGTTTCGGTATAAATTTTTTTTGATCGACGTGTTTTGCAACTATGATGACAGGTTACTTATAACCCCAATTTCTAAACACGTGAAACACGACATGACCATTTTGGCGCCGTTGCCGAGGAGGCAACGGAATTTACTTTATTTTTTTTATTGCATTTCTTTGAATTTACATAGCATTAACCCTACTTGTCTTTGATCTACTGTCTTGCAAGTACCCTAGCATGGAGATCCAAGTGTGGTAGACAGGAGTAAAGTGTGGGTAGAGTGTTTTGTAAGTGTCCCCTACACCACCCCCACCTTAGTTTTCATTCCATAACCTAATAACTCAAACTCAAATCAACTTAGGTGCTTTTTATAAACCCTAGGATAGATTTGGTTGTTTGTTTGCCACCTTCACTCACCTCGCCATTCGCATATATAAAAAACTAAAAAAAAAAAATTCTTCTCTTGTGGGAGTTAACTGAAAGCTACACACTTTAACACCCACAACTTATTATCATAAGGCGCACAATCACTTTGATTCTACCACTTAACTGGGATCTGACCTGTGGACCCGGAACACTTCAACTCAATACACATAAGTGAGTAGAAATCTAAATAGGTTAAGCATTCTTGTGTGCCTTAACTAAGTGGTGTAACAAGCTAATTGATTGAGCTGTTTAGGTTGCACTACTCAATCTAAAATTGATCCATCCAGTAGCTTGCCACTTAGGGTTGATTCTTAGGCTGAACCAGGCACTCCACATTATTTTTTATTTTTAAAGGAATATATCATCACCCGTGCTTTCAAAACTTGGAGTGTTCTACTAAACCTTGATTGAACCGACCTAAGAATTAAACCCTAAAAGCTACTAAACAAGGTTAAATCCTAAAAGACACATCATCAAATAACCTTGTTTGAGAACCCTAGTTGTGCACACACACACATTTTAATTGATCATTAAGGGCATAACCCATCTTAAGGGCCCATCACATTCTAAGAGCACGATCATCCCAAGCCTAACTAAAATTGAGTAGATGTTGGCCTTAAGGATTGATTCGCTCTTTGGGGCTCAGACTGAGATTTTTTTTTTGATTAATCTGCTTTTGCTAGTCCATCTGATGTTAAGCTAGGGGAGTAGCGTCAAATGACCGCAGCTGGGGGGTACACTAGGAACCGGAGGCACAAGCCAAAGGAAGAACCTTCTCCCCAGTCCCTCCTTCTAACTGGTTGGATTGACCAGATAAAAGTAGACTAAATCATTTATAATCTCAAGACAGGTCCTGGGAGTCTGTAAGTCTTTAGGCTACCCATAAAAGGACAGGTTTGGTTGATTGTACTGTAGGGCATCTTTCTCTCTTATGTTTTCCCTCCTACTTCACCATGTACCCTTCCACTTCTTACACGCATTTCCCATCCTATCCTCCTACCACCACTTATCCCCAAGATGATTACTATCCCGACTTCACTTGTAATTACCCATCCACTAGCTGGGATGACTTTGATTGGGGATATGAATCTGAACCTCAGTGTCCAGGGCTTAACCCTGGACAATAAGACTATGATTATTATCCTTCCCAGAGCTGCAATGATTATAGATCTTCACCCTTTGATCACCAAACCAACCCGATCTACAATCAGGAAGGATATAATGATTATAACACCTACCATCCCGAGTATTCCACTGAATATAGGTCACCATCATCCTTTAAACAACCTAGAATCATCTACTTTCAGGGAGGGACCCGAGAACCTCGACATCCTAACTCCCTTAGATTTAACCCAAACCCACCCAAACTTAAACCAACCTAGTCGGTTCAGGTGAACCAGATCCAGGATAGGGTGTTGGCTAATTTAAGGAACACTATACAATCTTTAGAAGCTCAGCCAACACCATGCACTGAAGCACTGGAGCCTATGATCAAAATGATTGATGAACTTAATAGTTCTCTATTGGATTTGCTCCAAAGTGTTAGGGATAGGGGCCTGGGTGAGTTTCTTCTTGGGAAATTACTGAGGTTGAGGATGAAATTTATGGTTGCACTAGTCAAATCTTGGGATGATTCTCAAGATGAACCCTCTTCTGGAGAGCCAATGTCTAAACCCGCTCAGGCGCCTGTCAGGGGGGATACATATTCGGAGATTGGAGATGACCAGATTGGTCTAGAGCAACCCTTTGAGGATGAACCGATTGATTCACCCGAGATGCCCAAGTCAGGAAACGAAGAAAATTATGTCCCCTTGGATGATGAAATGACTTGTGATGTTAAGACATATACAAATGGGGATCATGAATTCTTTGATTTTGAGGGTAAGGAATCTCTTAGTGAAGTCTCACTTAAGCTTGAGGAGATGATTTTAGTGAGACATACGGGCTCGAGGAGTATGATGACCAATTTGGTAGCCCAACTACTGAAGATTCTAATTCGGTTAGGGCTAACTTGGAGGATCCGATACCCGACGACTCAATTAGTAGCTCCATTCCTCAACCACACCCCAAAGAGCTGAATGAACATAATTTTGAGATCATTGTGCCCAAGTCAATCTTTATTCAGCCACAATTGTTGCATTAGGGTACTTTAGATGGGGTGTACAATGATATGGAGGTTTCGGAAACCTTGATTTTAGAGGATAGGAAGTTGGAAATAAGGATTTGGGAGGCTAATTATGAGGGATGTTTGATTTTGGATCTAAGGGTACCTATTGACCTAAAATCACCTACTTTCTACTAGGACCCTTACAATATCTTTCACGTGCAACCCAAGCTCGAAATAACTGATTATTTTTCTAAGCTAGATGTTAAGTGGACAACCGCACCTATTGAACCATCTTTACCCATTGTCTGACACTTTGGTCTTGGGTTGCACACCACTAAACCGCAGGCCTAGCCCCGCAAACACAACAACCTTTGGTTCTGGGTGATTTTCATCCAGAACCTGAGAACTACTTGTCCCTGGGGCAAGGGCCTGCACCATAATCTCATCCATGTCTGTGGACATCTTCTATAGATGGGTTTCAGGATCAGCCTTTTTATTTTGATTCTGACTCGCACTTGTGACTTCTCAATTTCTTGTTTGCATGCATGTTATGCCTAGCTAAAGGCATTAAACATTGAGCATGTGTATACACTCTTCTCTCTGCGAATCTAACTGGATTTTCATGACACTCAGGTGCTGTTCTGCATACTCTGCCCTTTTCATGTCTTTATTTTTACAATGAGGACATTGCATCATTTAGGCACGGGGGGGTGGATAATCAATTCTTGAAATCATTATGTTAACTCCGTAGAATTTCTTTTAGTTTCTTATAAAATTAAAGAAAAAATTTGGAAATTAAAAAAAAAAACAAGAAGAAAGAAATTAGGAAAAGAGAACTTAGGCATTTGGAAGTTATTAACTTTAGGAAATAATACGAGAAGACCTAAACACTTAGACTCTTCTGGTCTTCAGGCTTAATTAGCCTGGGTGTCCACTAGAATGTGGATTTAATCTCGAGTCCTCGCCAATTAAAATTTATTTTAATTTGGTAAATAATTTGGGATGATAAGTATTCGACTTATCAACCCGCCCCCTAATTTAGGATGACAAGTCTGCCTTAACGGGCGTTTTGTGAGTCTATCACCTTTTCACAAAGATGCTTAGAACTTAGAGTCATTTTCGAGTCTTGGGCAGGTTGGGTAGCCGTAAAAAGTTATCCCAGAACTCAAACTCCAAAAGTACAAAAAATTAGAAAAGAAGAAAAATAAAAAAATATATATATCTTCCCTTCTCAAATAAGGCGAGAACTTGGGCGATCTGCATTCTGGTAGACACCCGGGTACTGTTGAGTTTTCGTAGTTTAGGACCATAGTTGAACTTTTCTATTGTTAATAAACGACTTAGGCCTAAGAGATCTAATCTTAATTTTGACTTTATACATTGCATATAGTTTAATTTTGCTAGCGACTAGCAAAAAGTAAGCATGGGGGTATGATAAACACGTATAAATTCATCGTAAAATGCTTATTTGTGATAGTTCCAAGGCTTAGCACAGCATATCATGATATAAATATCACATAGCATGCATCATTCTGCATTTAGAGTAGTTATTTATATTTTAGGTTAATTAGGTCCTTTTGATGGCCAGGAGAAAAGAGGATTTATTTCAGGGTCTCGGATGGATGATCAGACCATATGGATTTGATCGGGATGACGATCGGAGACTAATGCCTTTGAAATCATCCAGATCGGAGTCCTGTAGGATCACATTAAGCCCAAGGAAGATCAACAGCCAGGGGGCAATGCGACATCCATACGGGTTTCAGATGGAAAATCTGACCGTACGGGTGGATCCGGAGTGACGATAGCAGTTCAGCATCATGGGAATCATCTTGATCTGAGCACCGTAGCACCCCCTACAAGAAGGAGATGGACGACTCAGATGGCACCACATGGCACCATCCAGACCGCTCAACACCGGCCTGCAGCACCGCCCAACTCCTTCTTCATCCGCGCCCTTCAATCCTAGCGGTTGGATCAAGATACAATGGCTGGGAAGCGGACGCACCAAACCACTCCACGCGACACAAGAGGAGGATTGCCGCAACGGTGGAAGCACTGGCTTGCAAAGGAGGGGTGCGAGTTCGAATCCCGTAGCCCCCTCAATTTCCAATTTCGCCAGCCGCTCAGCAGTAGCCTTGCAGTAGCGCAGCTCACGCAAGGCGCAGGGGTAAGGGCGCGTGAAGCACGTAGTGCCAGCAGAGTGCGCCAGCGGGGCAGGTGCGAGCGGGGCGGGCGTGGATCTTCAGAGATGCACCTTTGGTGATGCTTGCAGCTGTCACTAATGGTCTGCGCATGCCAGCAAGAGGATTTGATAGGCGGATCTTCAATGACAGCTGCAATGATGTTTATGGACGTCACTAAAGGCCTGTGCGTGCCAATAAGAACAATTGAAGGGCTGATTTTCAGCAACAGTTGCAGCGACGTTTGTGGATGTCAATAGAGACCCAGATACGATTTTTGCCTCTTCTCCACCACCATAAAAGGACCTACACCCCCTCCCTTCCAAGCCATCTCTACCTACTCTACTCCCACCTACTCCCAAGCTCTAGCAAGCCTACCTATGCTCCGTTAAAGCTTGTTCTCAAGCTCCCAAGGTGCCATTAGTGTGGTGAACCTCTGCCCCACCAAATACTCCTCCAACTTCCCATCTCCCTTCATAGGTCACCTTGGAGCCGTCCTCTCACCTCCATTCTGGTAGCAGATCAACTCCATCTTCTCACCTCCATTCCGGAGCTACGCCAATGCTTTCCTCAACCTGACGTCCTCCAGCATCTCACCTCCAGCGTCTCACTCCTCACCTCCTTCGTCCGACCTTCCGCCAGGCACCGTCGTCTTGCTGAATAGCCGATTCGGGAGATTTCCTCTCACCTTCCTCTCTTTTTATGCTTCATAGTAGATTGTAATAGACATTGGATTGATATATATACCATTTTCATTCCACATCTCTATCTTGTGATTCATTTGCTTGTCTCTTATTTCAAAAACACAAAAAAAAAACAAAACCCTAATATACCAAAAAGAAACGAATCGAAGCATGATTTTCAATAAATTAAACGTCGCCACCCTATGTTCGACCTGGGACTCCCTTGGAGTTTCGGTATAAATTTTATTTGATCGACGTGTTTTGCAACTACGATGACAGGTTACTTGTAACCGCGATTTCTAAACACGTGAAACATGACCTGACCAAGCAGCCCACTGCACGTGCCTTTATCAGTAGCGCCTGCAGCCCACCGCATGCCCTCACTTCATCTCCAGTGCACCCTACACCACCTCAGCCGCTGCATGCACTCGCACCATCACCCATAGCGCTCCCTGCAGCACCTGTAGCTAGTGCCACCACCACGCCCACGCGTGCCAGTGCACTTGCAGAATGCCTGCGCGCCTAGGCCTCCGTGTCTCCGCGTGCCTACAACACCCCCAGCACTCATGCGTGCTGCTCTCCTTACCCCTACAGCATGCACGGCAACAGCAGGCTCCACCGCTGCCACTCCTCTCCTCCAGCAGGCCGACTCCGGCATCTCACAACGCACTTCTGCCACCATCGCGATGGCCTCGCTTCAGCCAACCTCTTGTAGGAGTACTGCTCGATTGAACCTCTCCCCCATGTGCAAGGAGGAGAGAGGTAAAATACTCTGTTTTTATGTTAATTAAAATTTACATTTGAATGCCATTGCCACCAAAAACAATTTTTATTTATGATTATTTTATTATGGTGAAATTGTGACTGCATACTTATGCTTTCTGATAATTGCATGGTTATTGATATTCACATGTTTTAACATTGATTTTGGGATTAAAATGTGCATAAATTTTCTCTAATACATGTCAATTAGAAATTACATAAAATCATCACATATTTATTGAATATTTCAGTGATGAAAAAATTACACATATACCATTATATTTTGAGTTATTGTGCATCTTCTTTCCATCGCATTTCATGTTAGATTTGACTATGGATTTCGCACTTGGAAAGAATAGAAAATAATCGAGATTTTATTGCATCATTGCCTCCTTGTGGACAGGACCCGCTCTTCTGTGAGTGGTAATTTTGATTGTAATTATTTTTTTAAGCAGTTTTCCACCACTTTGTTACTAAAATGATAGATCATCTTAATCACATTATTCGAAAGAGAAAATTGACTTAGCAAATGGTGCTGTAGCCGGGGAGGCAACAAACGCAATAATTTCACTTGATTTCATTTCTGATTATTTCTCATTGCACAATGATCTGACCATTTATTATCTTTTCTGTGCGAGGAATTTGTACGAGGAATTTGAGAGTGGTGACAGGCACATCAGGGAGAAGACATCGACCTTGAGTGATGCTTACAAGCGGGGAAGACGAAGGAGACCTGGATTCTGCCTCTATAGGAGATTTCCTGTTTCATAAGTTTTATTTCTATTTTCTCACCCTTGTAGTAATTGGGGATAATTTTTGGGAGCTTGTTCCCTTTTCTTTAGATTTAGGTTTTTAATTTATTTTGTGGATTGTTTACCCTTTATTTGCTTGTGCATAAGTAACTAAAAAAAAAAAATGAGCTGCCTACTAGAAGCTGCCTGCCCCTTGGATGAACCATTTAGGTCTGTATGAGCAGCCTCTAGATTTATTTCTCTACATTGCATGCATTCTCGCATCTTTGATTGCTGGAAGCAAGGTACGCATCCTCTTACTTTGCATCCTATTCTTGATCATGCATTTCATTTGGACTTAATTCAAAGACCACATAATTTGTCTTGAAGTGATCTAACAAGTGGTCACATATATTCTTGAAAAAGGACTAATTAAAGGAGGGACATCTAAAAATCAAGGACTTGATTTTCAAACGTGGTGTGCGATTCAAAATTCAAAATCTTTTTACGGTGTGTGCACACTTATATCTTTTGCACCACGACACGCATTTAGACACTACTATGTCTTGGAATGACTAGGACAAGAGCCCTCCTACCGCTGGATTTTAAAGTGTTCAGAACTTGAGATCAAAGGTTTTGTAAATCCAAAGAGGGGGATACCCTATCACAGATTTTTGGGGGTAGTTGAGAAGCACTGTGAAGGCACAGCTTCAAAGGAAGGCTTAGGCCTACTTGCATCCCTCGATCTTCCGTCTTTGAATTTGCTTTACCATTTGAGATTTAGGGAAGAATACCTAAGCTCCAACTAGGTATTTTTAGGCATTTTGAAGGTTGACAATAGGCGCATAATTGATTGGGAAACTTGCTTTGTCACCTACAATTTGAACTAAAGTCAAAAGCCTAAATTTGTAAAGATCGAACAAGTCCTTTTGAATTGTGTTTGTAGTGCATACTTGGTAGGCATTCTCTTAGGAGACAGCTTGTGTTTGATCCTGAACCTGAAAGAATCTTAAGAAGAAACCTTCCAAGGTTAGAAATGGCCGGTCAAAGGAGCCTTAAGGAATATTTCATTCCAACCAATCAAGCTGGCCCTTCACTATGTAGACTTAGAGGGGACAATCCTTATGAGATCAAAAGCAGTACCATATCCTTCCTGCCCTCCTTTTATGGTACTGCTAGGGAAGACCATTACAGGCATATAGAGGAATTCACCGAGGTCTGTTCCACGGTGAAGCTGTAGGGCGTTACTAATGACACTAAAATGCTGACCCTCTTTCCCTTCTCCCTTAAGGACAAAGCCAAGTATTGGTATTACACCCTTGATAATATTAACACTTGGGATGCCCTGAAGAAGGAGTTTTTGAAGCACTTCCCCATGAGCAAAACCAATCACTTTAGGAGGGAAATTATGAGTTTTGTTCAAAAGGATGGGGAAGCTTTCCATGATGCGTGGGAGTGCTTTAATGACTTGCTGAGACTTTACCCACATCACCAGGGGCCTAAATGGCAACTGGTTGAAAGGTTCTACACCAGACTTAATGATTTGCATAGGCAAACTGTGGATGGTGCCTGTGTAGGAACCTTTCTATCTAAGATTGAGGATGAAGCTTGGAACCTTTTTGATACTTCAAGTGAGAATTCCATTCACTTGAATTCTACCTACATGGATAGAAAGCCCACTTTCATGCAAAGAAAGTTGGAGGCGAATGAGGCAAGGGACACCCAGAATTTAGCCTATCAGATTCAATTATTGAATCAAAATATGGAAAGGCTTATGTCAAACTCGAGTCCATTCGTATCTAACACCTCCACATCCCAAGCTTCCAAATGCTTAATTTGCCAGGGCAATACACATGCCACTGTGGATTGCCACTTGGCTTCCCAATTCCCTGATCTTGTACAAGCGGATCTGAATGCTGGTCAAGGGTTCCATCCAAAACCTCGTAACGACCCTTTTTTCAACACTTATAATGAGGGATGGAGGAACCACCCAAACTTTTCATGGAGACAAGGAAATGTCTCAAATTCTGGGAATTATAAACCACAATCCTTTCAAAGCCATCAAATGAACCAACCTCAGACCCTTACCCAACCTAAGACCTTTGAGATGGATGAATTGAAGGTGATGTTGAAAACTATGCAAGAAAGTCAAAGTGCCATCATCCAATCTCATGACAAGGCTATACATGAGATGAAATCACAAATAGGACACCTTGTTGAGGCTGTTAGACAGAGGGAAACTAGGAAGCTCCCCAGTGCTGCTAAGGAGAATCCTAAAGGAAAAGGGATTGTCTTTAGGGAGCATGCTTAGGCGGTGACTATTCTGAGGAGTGGGAAAGAAATTTCCAAACCCGATGCTCCTATAGTCTCACCCCCTAAAAAACCATCCACCCCGACTTTCACCTCCACCGGAGAAGACTTGCCCAAATCTTCTCTGCTTGAAATCACCTCACCGGAAGAAGTTGCCCCTGTTCCACGCCTTACTCGACATGACAACCCTTCCACCTAGAGATCGAGAGTGCCCTCTCCAGAGCGCTTATCCACCCCTGGACAGACTTCTGCTGGCTCATCTGGAGCCAAAGATAAGACGGATGAGATCATGGAAACTTTCAAGCAAGTGCAGATTAACTTGCCTTTGGTTGAAGCTATAAGGCAGATTCCATCTTATGCCTGCTTCTTAAAGGACCTGTGCACGAAAAAGCAGCAATCTAGAAAACAGGTCCAATCAAATGTTGTCCTACTTGATTCTGTTAGCTCAATTATTCAACATGGCACACCCCCAAAACTTAAGGACCCAGGAGCCCCATACATCTCAATAGTTATTGGTGACTTACAAATTGATGAGGCTCACTTGATTTGGGTGCGGGGCTGAACATCCTTCCGAGCTACGTGTATGAACAACTTAGGGGAGGCAATCTGAAGCCTAGCCCTGTAATCCTTCAAGTTGCTGATCGATCACTTAAGACACCATGGGGAATTTTGGAAGATGTCCTCGTAAGAGTGGAGGATTTATCTTTCCCGTTGACTTCTTAGTTTTGGACACTGACCCTACCAACAAGCCAACCAAACCCTCCATCATTTTGGGCCTCCCCTTCCTTGCAACTTCGCATGCTTCAATTAATTGCAATACTGGGGCATTGAAAATGGGCTTTGGGAACAGGAAAATCTGGCTTAATGTGTTTGATGCTTACAAACAAGCCAGACTTGAGGATTGTTCTCAAGTTGAGGTGATAGATGACCTGATTGAAGAGGCAACCCCTGTAATGTTATGTGATGACCCCCTTCAGCATGTCATGCTAAATGAGCATTCCCATCTCTTGGTGGAAAGTGAAGGGGATATACTAGAACTTGAGGAATTGCTAGGTGTTTCTGCTGAGTCTCTTCCCCCATCATCTCTGCCTAAGGTAGATTAGCTACCGGAGATGGGGACATCTATTATGAAACCCTCAACCATACAAGCCCCCGACCTTGAGTTGAAACCCCTCCCTGACACTCTCAAGTACGTTTTCCTAGGTGCCAATGATATGCTCCCCGTTATCATTTTGGTTGTGCTCTCTGAGGCACAGGAGGGAGCCCTGATTGAATGCTTGTCTAGGCACAAGGAAGCTATTGCTTGGAGCATTGCTGACATTAAGGGTATAGACTCTACACTCTACATGCCCCACATTTATACTAATGATTCCATCAAGCCATTTAGGGACATGGCTGAACCTTAATATGAGGGAGGTGGTTAAAGAGGAAATCCTGAAGTGGTTGGATGCTGGGATCATATATCCCATTGCAGATAGTAAATGGGTAAGTCCTATTCATGTGGTGGCAAAGAAGGCAGGCTTTACTATGGAGTTTAATGACTAAGGTGAACAAGTTGTCACTAGACCCTCAACCGGATGGAGGGTCTGTATTGATTACCACAAGCTAAACACCGCTACCCAGAAGGATCACTTTCCCTTGCCTTTTATTGATCAAATTCTCGAGAAATTGGCAGGGAATAAGTACTATTGCTTTCTCGATGGATATTCTGGGTACAACCTGGTTGCAGTCTTCCTTGATGACCAGGAGAAGACAACATTCATGAGTCCTTACGGTACTTTTGCATTCAAGCGTATGCCGTTTGGATTATGTAATGCCCTTGAACCTTCCAGCGGGGTATGATGTTTATTTTTTCAGACATGATTGATGAGTGTGTTGAAGTGTTTATGGATGACTTCTCCATTTATGGCTCATCTTTCGACCAATGTCTCCTACACTTGGAGAATGTGTTGAAGCGATGTAAGGAGACTAGTTTAGTCCTCAGCTGGGAGAAAAGTGATTTCATGGTACAGAAAGGAATTGTATTTGGGCATGTTGTATCTGAGCGAGGTTTGGAAGTAGATAAAGCTAAGATTGATTCTATTTCCAAACTCCCATTGCCCACGAACGTCAAATCGATTGGATCCTTTCTAGGTCATGCCAGCTTTTATAGGCGCATTATTAAAAATTTTAGTAAAATTTCTAGGCCACTTTGTGACTTGTTGGAGAAGGAATCTTCCTTTAATTTTGATTCAAAGTGTGCCAACGCCTTTCAAACTCTGAAGGAGGCCTTGATCTCTACGCCTATTCTCCAAGCTCCTGATTGGACACTCCCATTTGGGCTAATGTGTGATGCTTCGGATTATGCAGTGGGAGCAGCCCTTGGACAAAGGGTTGAGGGAAGACCTCATGTGCTGCATTATGCCAACAAGACTTTAACCAAACCTCAGCAAAAGTACACCGTCACTGAAAAAAAATTACTTGCTGTAGTTTTTGTTCTGGAGAAGTTTAGGACTTATCTGCTTAGGTCTAAGGTGGTTATTTTTACTGATCATGCAGCAGTGAAACATCTCATTGCTAAGAAAGATTCTAAGCCACGTCTAATTAGGTGGATCCTACTCCTTCAAGAATTTGACTTGGAGATACGTGAAAAGAAAGGAGTAAAAGATGTTGTGGCTGACCACCTGTCTCGCCTTCCACTTAATGACTCTCTTTCTGGAGAAATTAACGAAACATTTCCTGATGAAACTCTGATGGCGGTAACACCAGCTTTACCTTGGTATGCAGATATCGTAAATTACTTGGTCACTGGACAAACTCCTCGCTCTTGGGATGAGCAGAAAAGCAAGAGATTCATTTCCCAAGCAAGATATTTTAATTGGGAAGAGCTAAAATTATTTAGAATTGGACAAGACCAAGTATTGAGATGTTGTGTACCTGAAGAGGAACAACAAAGTGTGCTGAGTTTTTGCCATGAACTTCATTATGGAGGACACTTTGGTGCTAAGAAAACTGCTTTTAAGGTTCTCCTGTCCGATTTTTGGTGGCCTCCCTTATTTAAGGATTCTCATAATTTTGTTAAGGCCTGTATCAGATGTCAGTGGATTGGAACAATTGAGAAGAGGAATGAAATGCCTCAACACCCTATCAATCTGTTGAAATTTTTGATTTGTGGGGAATTGACTTTATGGGCCCCTTCCCGTCGTCCCATGGTTTTGAATATATCTTGGTGACAGTTGATTATGTCTCTAAATGTATAAAGGCCATTCCTATGCGCACAAATGACCACTCTATGGTTTTGAAATTGGTGAAGGTCAATATCGTATATCGTTTCGGCTACCCCAAGACCATTATAAGTGATGGGGGACCTCATTTCCGAAACCACCACTTCAATCGGCTAATCAGGAGTCTAGGAGTGACTCACAAGGTCGCTACCCCTTACCCTCCTCAGACAAGTGGCCAGGTTGAAGTGTCGAATAGGGAGATAAAAAATATTTTGGAAAAGACCGTTAGACCTGATAGGAAAGACTAGTCCCAAAAGCTCGATGATGCTTTGTGGGCATATCGAACGGCCTATAAGACCCCTTTGGGTACTTCTCCCTTTCGGATTGTGTATGAGAAAGCATGCCATTTACTTGTTGAGTTGGAACATAAGGCACTTTGGGCTATTCGAAGTGTTAACATGGATTTAGAGAAGGCGGGTAAGGCACGACTTCTGGAATTAAGTGAGCTTGAGGAGCTGAGGAATGATTCTTTTGACACCTCTCAAGTTTATAAAGAAATAACTAAGGTCTTTCATGATAAGTATATACTTTGAAAGACCTTTGAGTCCAACCAACAAGTCTAGCTTTTCAATTCCAAACTTAAGCTTTTTCCTGAGAAGTTAAAATCTCGTTGGGATGGCCTTACATAATCACTAAAGTGTTTCTGCATGGAGCGGTGGAGATTAAAAGCCCTTCCTCTTCAGCAACTCCCTTTATCGTCAATGGTCAATGGTTAAAACCATACATTACTTTGGATGGCCATCTGGTTGATGAGGCCACTCTTGAGGAGCCTTAGCTCCTACCATTCTCCACCTCAAGTAATATCTTCCTTTAACTATTTTTGTTTTCAATGAGGACATTGTTTGAACCAGGCATGGGGGAGAGGACCTAAGGCATTTTGTTTATAGCATGTCTACATTTTGCATTCATTCATGCATATTGCATTTAAAAAAACAAATAAATAAATAAAAAGAGTTTTGAGCTTAACTGGCTAGGTCCTGCATTCTTAAGCAAATCAGAACTCTAGGTTAGACAAAGTTGATTCTAGGGTCGAACTTTAGAAGCTAAGTGAGCTACTAGTTTTAGACCTTTAGGGTCCTTTGTGGACTTAAAAACTTAAGTAGGAGTTAAGTTGCGGACCATTCCTCGAGAGGTTGAGGAAGGAAAGCTAGGGTTGAGTTAAAAGGTGGGGTGGTACCTGGAGTCTTGTTCTACCTTTTGGTTTATGGGTCCTTGTAACCCAAGCATCCAAATTTCACACACTTGTCCTGGTGTAAGTAAGTAATCAACTTAATTCCTTTCTTAAAAGAGATTTGGTTCTCTTAGTTTTGACTTCGGAGAGGCTTGAAAACACAATTTGATTGGAAGAGTTCCTGCCGCAGGAGAGGTGGAGTATATACTCACCTTGAGGATGCGATGATAACATATTACCTCCTCGATGCATGTCTCTTAGGATATCCATCCTACTGGGGGCATGTAAGCGCATTGTGTGGTCTAGGTACCATGGGCAGCCCTATCTCGAAGTGCCGATTGCCACAGGCCTGAATTCGCTTAAGAAATCCATGGGCAATACTATCTCGAAGAGTCAGTTGCCAAGAGTTCTTGGGGTCGTTATGGGCGGTGCTATCTCGAAGCATCGAAAGCCAGGCACCCTTCGAGGTACGGTGATGGGGACAATGAATCCGACATAGACCGTGTTGATAGCTGATCCGAGGTTAGACTTAGAAGAATCAAACAAACAAATATATTTATATATTGTTAAAAAAAGAATCCTTTTTCCTTTAACTCAAATAACTCAGACCAATGCACATGCATCGATGCTTTAATCTCAGGGATCAATAAACCTTAGGGTAGAGTCAGAAATCAGGGAAACTTATGCCAACAACTCGTCTTTAGCTGACATAGTCTGTAACTTAACAACTACTTGGGAACCTTAGGTCTAAAGTCTAAACTTAATATGTTTCTAAAGGAAGACCGATTGGGTTGGCTAGTCTACTTGGAGTGCTAGGTTTTGCTTGATTTTGTTAGGGACTAGCAAAAACTAGGCATGGGGGTATTTGATTAGCCCATATTTGTGGGCTATTTAAGTATTTAAGTGCCTAAACATTAAGTTAATTCTAACATTTATTTAGCATAAATTAGGATGTAAATGGATTAATTCATATTTATGATTTAATTACATAATTCATGCATTGCATTCATCTTTAAATGCATTTAGAATTAACTAAGAATTGCATTCATTTAATTAGTTAATCAAGTAGGTGAATTACTTGCATTGTTTTAATTTAACACAGAAGTTAAGGGCTTATGCATAAATAACTATAATACTTTATTCTTTTATTCACTTTCTCCTTTACCTAGGTAACTCCTCCGGCTTTAGCTCTGCCTCATCCTCCTGCGCATCACATTTATGCTATGGCATTTTGAATTTGAAATCATGGCCGTGGCTACAAAAGGAGGGAGAGCTGTTGTTGAGAGGAGGCCACCACCATTTGTCCCTCACTGTGCTCAGAGAACATTACTTCTCTTCCATCCATACCACCAACCTCCCACCACAGTAGAATGACTCACCATCGTGGGCGTGTGGGGTGATAGCCCACATTGCCAAAAGAGTCTCTGCAACTCTTCACCTCAGCCAGCAACTCATGCCCACTTCCATTAGACACCACTGTATGTGCCCTCACTTCAATTCCAACCATCAGACCCTACACACCGCATGCCAGCTGCTCGCAGCAGCCTTCGTCTTCACCACGCCCGTGCCTCCTCATCTCCACCAGAACCTCCAGCAGTGCTGCAAACCACCGCGTGCACTCTCACTTCACCCTCAGCTCACGCGCCAGCAGCGCCTGTCCCCGCTTGATGAGAGCCTCATCATGAGCCATAACTAGCACATTTTGACCCAATAAAGAAGATAAAAGCTCCTACATAACCTAGAAGGCTTAACTGAAGGAATAAGTGCTCTGAAAAGAAAACATGAATTAAAGGTTAAAACTGTAATTTTACCATTGCAGTACATAAATGGGATTTCTAAGAGGAAAAATGCAGGTCAAAAGGTCTAAATGAGATAAAAAGTGGGTTGAGTCAATCAGAAATGGGTTCATGTGCAATCTAGGAAGTAAATGACATGTGGTAACCCTAAAACAGACCCGCTTAATTCAACAAGGTTCCGGTCAGGATAAAAATCAATTAAACTCTCTAAAAATCATGGAAAAATATTCCCTAGGGTTTAGAACACTTAAGTTGGCCTTTGGAACCCAGTTTGACCTAGATTAGGATCCTAGTTCATCAATTAACCTAATTTGGGTTTTTATGCAAAATATCCAGTCAAACAAGGTCAAAACTAAAATCCAACTTCACCACTGGATTCCTTAGGTCAAAATTAGGTTTTTACCAAAATTTGGACCTAAGGGGAGGTCATCTTGACCTACTTTGCAATTTAGTACACCCTAATCACAATTTGGTCCCTATCTTTTGAAAAGCATAACAGACTGCCCCCTAACTTCCTCGCCACCCTTGCAATCAGGTCCTGCCATTATTAGGGCAGAATCCTGCTCTGGCGAGGATTTGAGAGGGAATCCTCTCTGATTCCTCAGAGATCCCCTCCCAGAAATGGAAGGGAGATTCTCTGAGGAATTCCCTTCCATTTAAGGCCAATTTTGATCCCTGGTGTGAACCCAATCTCTCGTGTGAATGCACGAGGGATTTGGGTATCTAAACTCTTTCCATCTCCGGCGACCGACCTCAGACGATGGCGTGCCTTCCACGCCTTGAACGACCGGCCCAGTACCTATAAAAGAACCCACACCTCCGGCCGCTCATCTTAAGCTTGATTTTGACGGAGATCCCCTCCAAATTCCCTTTCTCCCATCTCCGGCCAAACGACCCGCAAGCTCCGGCGACCTCCTCCCCTCCTTCTCGTCGCTCTGCTGCCATACCAGCAGCAGAGTCCTCTCCGCCGCTTCCTCCCGCATCGCGCTGTACCCCGCACGCGTGCTCCTGACCTCATCTTCGTCGCCGCTTCCTCCCTCAGGCTCTTTCTTCCCCGACGACGGTAGTTACGAGCCGTCCTCTCCACCACCTCCCTTCCTTCCAGACAATCCCAGATACATTCTCCATCCTCTCCTCTCTCTTTTCCCCCTACTATTTTACTTGATTACCCCTCGACAGTACCTAACCACCTCCATCGTTCTCGCCTCCGACTGCCCTCCGGCGAGCTGCCCACACCACTCCGCCCCTCCACACGGCTCGCCAACCCCCTCGTGAGCTTTGCCTCACCACCAGGAACCCATTCCACCCCATCACTGCCACTCCAGACCTCCACAAGCACCACCCCGACCAACCCACCATCTCTGGTCACAGGTTGACCTAGGCATGCACGCCTAGGCCGACCTGCAACCTGCAGCATTGCCCACCACCTTCGTCGTGCTACGACGAAGGTTTCCAGCTATTCTGATTGGGCCAATAGGCCATTCTGTTGGATGTCATGTGTACGCTCCGGCCGCCATTAACAACCAAAGCAGTAGTGAGCTTGGAGCAGCTTTGGGCATCAAGCTTCCCAGGCTGCAGGTGTAGCAGACTCTCACGAAGGTCGCGAAGCGAACGAGGCCAGCCAGTCGCACAGAGGAGCTATCAGCTTGGGCAATCGAGTGACGAAAGCTCTGCGGGCGCGAGTGAAGGCAAGACCGACCAGATAGTCCCACATCGTGGGATTGCAAAACTCAGGTATCATATAAATTGTTTTTGTGTTTTCTTCTTACTACCTCCGTAAACACAGGGGTGAGGTCCCTCACTGCCCCCACATGCCTCGTCCGCGGCTTGACGTCGCGGATCTGGCGGATCTGACCCAACCTAAACCTACGCACTCCTCGCGCATCACCACTTGCCGGTGTGCCTGGTCCCGGGTGCGAATCCGACCCGACTACCCGTGTGGCTCTGGGAGAGCGTGCTTGAGTGAACTGCTTGAGAAAAAGAGAGACGCTTGGGTAGAGGGACGGGGGTAGGTTTTTGCTACTGTGTGGTGTGTGTAGGAAGGAAGAGGTGACCGAGGCAGCGAACACTTAGCAACTGAAGAATAGGAAGAGAAGAAAGAAGAGGCTGTGTAGTAGTGAAAGGAGAAGTCTTCGCTGAGAAGAAGAAGAAGAAGAAGAAGGAAGACAAGGTAGAAGAGAGAGAAGAACAAAGAAGAGGCCAAGTGAAGACTGCAAAGAGATCAGAAGAAAAAGAAGAAGAAAGAAGAAAGGCAAGGCAGGAGAAGAAGGAAGATACAGAAGTAGAAAGGAGAAGAAGAGAGAAAGAGAGATCACATTTAAGACGTCTGATACAGAAATCTGACGTCCAATTCTACTTTTTTTTCACAAATCATTTTTAAAATTCTCTCTTTGAATCAATTATATTTGCATTTAACAGTTGTATTCTTTGGTTTTACAAAGTACTGAGATTGCTCCCCGTGTTCGACCTCGGATACTCTAGTTGTTCGAGTAATAAAATTCTTTATATTTGTTTAAACGTTTTGTCGGTTATACTACAACGTAATATGCTTTAAATCCACACAAAATCGTTGAGAACATTTTGGTTCCGTTGCCGGGGAGCAACGGGCACTTTTAAAGCTTTTGATTACAACTTTTCTATCTAATATCTGACTTAACTTCTCTCTTTTGTTGTGTTCAAGGAAGGGAAAGCAAAGCAAAAAGGAAAGAACAATAACTGCACAACAGACTCTCCAATGAACAGGTAATCTCCATAAGCCCTCTCTCTTAACCCTCTCGCAATCTAAAAAGGAAAAAAAGAGAAAAATCAACTTAGGGCTACCTGTTTCATATTTAGTAACTCATCAAGTTGCCTATTTTTCATTTCAACATATTTTTTTCTGTTCATCCAACTAAGGCAACTAGGGCTAAAACTTTCTTGATTGAGCCCTAGGTGCTAATTTCTAAGGAAACTAAATTGGACCCACTAGAGCCAAGTTAGGGATTGCAAAGCTAGGGTTTTTAGAGACACATCTTCTCTAAAACAAAGAACAAACTTTCCAAAAAGAGGTGTGCCTAAACCGTGTTTGAAACGATTTATACAAGAGGAACCCTAAGCAAATCAGGCTGATAATCCATTTGAACCATAAAAGGAAGGACCTAAAAGCTCTCAAAGGAACAAGAGGTGAAGTTGATCCCTTGGGTCAACCAACCTTAATATTAGGTCACTTTTGCACTCAAAATACTTAAAAGTTCAAGTGGAACATTAAGCACCTTGATCTTAAAATAAAAAAAGGTAGACTTAAGAGGTCAAGGTCTCCATTCTAGTCTACCTGGAACCGCAGTGACAAGAGAGGTCAGGTGGGGGAAACCCTGTAACCTGTGGGGACGCTCTACCGAGTAGGGGTCTTTGCGGGACTCTCCTTCTCTGGCTGCCCAGGTATTTCTCAGGTGGACGATCTTCGGATCCAGGGGTCCATCCGCCCCGAACCTCCATAGTCATCCAAACATCTTTTGGGTGTCTTGATTGGGTCAAGAACATCTCCAGTCCTGCATCTTTTCTCTTTATAGCACACACACTCATTTTCAGTGGGACTCGTTATTCAGATCTGATCGCTTCATAACACATCTTGAGTCAAACTTTGATCTTGATTCCACCACCTGATCCAAATATGCAGCCGAACCACCTAGGACTACCATTCAAGAAACCTGAATACCGGAGATCCATGAGAGATAAAATGATTGAGGATGCCATGAGATTTTATGAAAATGAAGAAACCTCAACAACAGTAGGAAACATTTAGGTTGATGTCCCAACAACCACAACCTTTGTCATAACTTGTGCCCAAGTACTATTAGCAGAAGCCAACAAAGGATCAACCCGTGACTTGCTCATTACTGCATACATTGAGATAGAAAAATTGCACAATAGTGAATACCTTCAATGTATGACAAATCCTCGACTTTGGAAGCAACACCAAGATAGTCTTGAAAAATGGGAAGAGATAATGAGATTAATAAAACAAGTGACTGATCAGAAATGCCTGTACATACCACCAACAGAGGATGAGCTATCTTGGAACAACATCGAGGATAAATCTGACCTCGGGTTTGAGGCACAAAATGGTTGTGGATTCCCAACCCAGATGGAGTATAATGCACCTGATATTGAAGAAGGTTGGGAAGCTCCAAATGCAGGAAAAGACCATGATGAGCCCATTTTAGAATCCCAAGACTCCTGCAAGTATGAGAGTAGAACTGAACCTCTCGAGGGTGTAAATTCCATCCCTTATTATTATAAGGTGACCCTGGAAGGTTATTCCGACCTAAATTCTAGTAATTTAACCCACATCCTAAGCCTAGAACCTAGATCTGAAACATATTTTGAAGATTTCAAGGCCCCAGATGAAGAAAATCAATCTCTTAATGAAGAATATGATTTTGGGCCTCGATTTGATGAATATCCCTCGTCAACCTCCTCAGAGGAACGAATCAATTTTGCGGAAGTCATGCCAATCTACGACACAGAAATCGAGGAGTTGGACGAGCAGGGTTTCAATTGGGCCTGCCCTACTAGCTTAGAATCTGAGCCTATACCAGATAAGGATACCCTTTTAAGCTCAGAATTAACATTTAGGCTAGATCCCAGTCAGGCTGCTGAATATACAACATATGATTTATTCTATGGTGGAACTCATGATCTAGAATCTCATTCAAACTTTGATTTTCGCAAACTCTCCGACGATCTCAAATTTGACCATAACATCGGAGAAAATTTGCCTCCTGATTATAACATGTCAATCTTCTTTGAAGCCACCTGCTCCACATATACAGAATCAATCAAAACCCGTTCCCCACCCCGACCTGCAACCAGACTCAATTTCTATTCCAATTCACCTCTCACTGAGCCGTTTGCAGATGATTCAACTCCATATCTAGACCGGGTATCGGGTACTGATCAGACCATAAATCAGGAGCCTCCATCCTTTGATCACCACTGTAGGGATTCCACACCTTACATGGATAACTTTTCGGAACCCTACTTTGACCAGGCTGATTCGACTCAGCCTGAACCCGAGTTTTCACTTCCATATCCATCAGAACGTCACTGCATATGGTGGGTTCCGCATCTGCTGATCTACATCTATCAACCCACCAGACTTATTGGGTTCGGGCTGCATCATCAGCCCACTGATCTCAACAAGCACCAGGTTGGACCAACTAGGCTCTTAATCAAGGTGCTTGTTTTCCAAAACTCCATTGATTTGACCACTCCCTCTCCACCCCATTTTCTGCTCGGCTGAAGGCATTAAATTTAGCGCTTAACGGGAGGCAACCCATCATCCCAAATGCAGAGACCCATCTGATTATCCATCTGGACTCCACTTCTATTGCACCTTGAGACCAGCCTTAGACAGATGATCCCACCTCTGGTACACGTATCAGAGCTTGAAATCATACGCATCAGTCATTTACGACCCATTCACCCACCCGATATATCCTGTTCTAAGCCCCTGACCTCAACACTAATTCCCACCCTCTGTTTACAATGACATTGCAAAACTTAGGCATGGGGGGGTGATAAAGTGCATACATACAGAACCAAGAAAAAATCAGGAGTCTCACACACAAAAAATTTGCATATGTCAAAAACACAAAAAAATTGAAAAAAATTAAGAAAAAGAACAAAAAATGGGGGGAGGGAGGAAATTTTGTGAGCCACTTAAGCATAAGGAGGAGAAAAAGAAGAAAAATGACAAAAAGGTGCACAAAATGAAAATGAAAAGAAATAGTCATTAGTAAAAGATTAAGGGGTTAACTGAAGTTCTAGACCGAATCAAGAAAAAGAAAAGAAAAGTGCTACGGAGATATAACAAGAGATTAGCAGGAACGCTGGTCTTAGGCCTTTTGGGCTAGTATCTTTAGCTTAAAAATTCACGTATCCGTTAAAATCTAGATAATCCTCAAGATGTTGAGGAAAATGCGAAGCTTGAGTATTAGGTCTAAGGCTTAGGAAGTTTTCGGCCTCGTTAACTGACCTCCGGTTTGTGGGATTCGGTAACCTAAGCACCCAAATTCACACACAGTCTGGTTCAGTGCGCATAAAACATCCAAATCACACAAGGGCGTTTAATGTTCTACAGAAGTCACCTAGATTTGGAGCGGCCTATCAACACAAGTTGATTTGGACGAGTTCCCAGCGCGGAGAGGTGGGAAATTCCCCTCGAAGATGCATAACAACATATCGTCTCCTCGGTGCTTGTCTCCTAGGATATTTAAATATCCTACTGGGGGCATGTAAGCACTCTGCTGGTTCAGATACCATGGGCGGCATTATCACGAAATGTCGATCGCCAAGGGTTGAATTCGGCCATGGAACGCCATGGGCGGGATTATCTCAAAATCTCGAAAGCCAGGGTTCTGGGGGTTGCCATGGGCGGGATTATCTCGAAATCTCGAAAGCTAGGGACCCTTGAGGATTGATGATGGGGACGAGGAATCCGATATAGACCGTGTTGAGAAGCTAATCCGAAGCTAGAAATAAAAATAAAAGAGAGAGAAAAACTCTCCAAACAAATAAATCTTCTATCTCTCTCTTACAAAAAAATGCACTGCAAATTGAACTTAGGCTAAAAATGTCTCAAGCACGGGTGCTTTAACCACGGAGTCCAACAAACCCTAGGTTAATTTTTGTGGGCCGGAGAAACCTTTGTGGAGGACTGAGGCTAAAGCGGAACTGGTCCGGATTTTGGTTGGTACTTGAATACCTCCAAGCCTATTGTCGGCATTCCTACCTAATCACAAAAGAAGAAGCACTTATCATTATTGACAGACATTTAGGGTCAAGAACGGAAGTTAAAACCTTGAAATTTTGCTAAGGGACTAGCAAAAGCTAGGCATGGGGGTATGATGAGAGCCTCATCATGTGCCATAACTAGCTCATTTTGACCCAATAAAGAAGATAAAAGCTCCTACATAACCTAGAAGAAGGCTTAATTGAAGGAATAAGTGCTCTGAGAAGAAAACATGAATTAAAGGTTAAAACTGCAATTTTACCATTGCAGTACATAAACGGGATTTCTCAGAGGAAAAACACAGGTCAAAAGGTCTAAATGAGATAAAAAGTGGGTTGAGTCAATCAGAAATGGGTTCATGTGCAATCTAGGAAGTAAATGACATGTGGTAACCCTAAAACAGACCTGCTTAATTCAACAAGGTTCCGGTCAGGATAAAAATCAATTAAACCCTCTAAAAATCATGGAAAAATATCCCCTAGGGTTTAGAACACTTAAGTTGGCCTTTGGAACCCAGTTTGACCTAGATTAGGGCCCTAGTTCATCAATTAACCTAATTTGGGTTTTTACGCAAAATATCCAGCCAAAAAAGGTCAAACCCAAAATCCAACTTCACCATTGGATTCCTTAGGTCAAAATTAGGTTTGTACCAAAATTTGGACCTAAGGGGAGGTCATCTTGACCTACTTTGCAATTTAGTACACCCAAATCAAAATTTGGTCCCTATCTTTTGAAAAGCATAACAGAACGCCCCCTAACTTCCTCGCCACCTTTGCAATCAGGTCCTGCCGCCATTATTAGGGCAGAATCCTACTCCGACGAGGATTTGAGAGGGAATCCTCTCTGATTCCTCAGAGATCCCCTCCCATAAATGGAAGGGAGATTCTTTGAGGAATTCCCTTCCATCTGAGGCCAATTTTGATCCCTGGTGTGAACCCAATCTCTCGTGCGAACGCACGAAGGATTTGGGTATCTAAACTCTTTCCATCTCCGACGACTGACCTCAGACGATGGCGTGCCTTCCACGCCTTGAACGACTGGCCCAGTACCTATATAAGAACCCACACCTCCGGTCGCTCATCTTAAGCTTGATTTTGACAGAGATCCCCTCCAAATTCCCTCTCTCCCATCTCCGGCCAAACGACCCGCAAGCTCCGGCAACCTCCTCCCCTCCTTCTCGTTGCTCTGCTGCCATACCAGTAGCAGAGTCCTCTCCGCCTCTTCCTCCCGCATCGCGCTGTACCCCGCGCGCGTGCTCCTGACCTCATCTTCATTGCTGCTTCCTCCCTCAGGGTCTTTCTTCCCCGACGACGACAGTTACGAGCCGTCCTCTCCACCGCCTCCCTTCCTTCCAGACAATCCCAGAGACATTCTCCATCCTCTCCTCTCTCTTTTCCCCCTACTATTTTACTTGATTACCCCTCGACAGTACCTAACCACCTCCATCGTTCTCGCCTCTGACTGCCCTCCGGCGAGCTGCCCACACCACTCCGCCCCTCCACACGGCTCGCCAACCCCCTCGTGAGCTTCGCCTCACCACCAGGAACCCATTCCACCCCATCACTGCCACTCCAGACCTCCACAAGCACCCCCCCGACCAACCCACCATCTCTGGCCACAGGTTGACCTAGGCACGCACGCCTCGGCCGACCTGCAACCTGCAGCATCACCCGCCGCCTTCGCCATGCTACGGCGAAGGTTTCCAGCTATTCTGATTGGGCCAATAGGCCATTCTGCTGGATGTCAGGTGTACGCTCCGGCCGCCATTAACAGCTGAAGCAGCAGGGAGCTTGGAGCAGCTTCGGGCATCAGGCTTCCCAGGCTGCACGTGCAGCAGACTCTCGTGAAGGTCGGGAAGAGAACGAGGCCAGCCAGTCGCATAGAGGAGCCATCAGCTTGGGCAATCGAGTGACGAAAGCTCTGCAGGCGCGATTGAAGGCAAGACCGACCAGATAGTCCCACATCATGGGATTGCAAAACTCAGGTATCATATAAATTGTTTTTGTGTTTTCTTCTTACTGCCTCCGTAAGCACAGGGGTGAGGTCCCTCACTGCCCCCACATGCCTCGTCCACGGCTTGACATCGCGGATCTGGCGGATCCGACCCGACCTAAACCTACGCACTCCTCGCGCATCACCACTTGCCGGTGCGTCTGGTACCGGGTGCGAATCCGACCTGACTACCTGTGTGGCTCTAGGAGAGCGTGCTTGAGTGAACTGCTTTAGAAAAAGAGAGATGCTTGGGTAGAGGGACGGGGGTAGGTTTTTGCTACTGTGTGGTGTGTGCAGGAAGGAAGAAGTGACCGAGGCAGCGAACACTTAGCAGCTGAAGAATAGGAAGAGAAGAAAGAAGAGGCTGTGTAGCAGTGAAAGGAGAAGTCTTCGCCGAGACGAAGAAGAAGAAGAAGGAAGACAAGGCAAAAGAGAGAGAAGAACAAAGAAGAGGCCAAGTGAAGACTGCAAAGAGATCAGAAGAAAAAGAAGAAGAAAGAAGAAAGGCAAGGCAGGAGAAGAAGGAAGATACAGAAGCAGAAAGGAGAAGAAGAGAGAAAGAGAGATCACATTTAAGACGTCTGATATAGAAATCAGACGTCCAATTCTACTTTTTTTTCACAAATCCTTTTTAAAATTCTCTCTTTGAATCAATTATATTTTCATTTAACAGTTGTATTCTTTGATTTTACAAAGTACTGAGATTGCTCCCCGTGTTCGACCTCGGATACTCTAGTTGTTCGAGTAATAAAATTCTTTATACTTGTTTAAACGTTTTGTCGGTTATACTACAATGTAATATGCTTTAAATCCGCACAAAATCGTTGAGAACACCGCTCCATCAGACTCACCTTGCACCTCCAACCCAGCTTGCAGAACCCGCGCCCACCTCCAGCGCCACTGCACTTCCACACCTCCACTCGTGTGCCCTCCAACTGCACGCGCCCGCACCTCTGCCTGCGTGCCCTCCAGCGACATCTACTCGTGCGTGCCTTCACCAGCAGTGACTGCAGCCAACCGCGTGTGCCTTCATCAGCAGTGCCTACAGCCCACCGCGTGCCCTCACTTCATCTCCAGCGCACCCTGTAGCACCTCAGCCACTGCATGCGACTGCGCCATCACCCACAGCACTCCCTGCAGTACCTGTAGTTGGTGCCACCACCATGCCCACATGCGCCTGTGCGCTCTGCAGAATGCTCGCACACCCATGCCTCCACGTCTCCGCGTGCTTGCAACACCCCTAGCACTCGCACGTGCTGCTCAACTTGTGCCTATAGCACCCGCGGCAGCAGTGGGCTCCTCCACCGCCGCCACTCCTCCTCTCTGGAAGGTCAGCTGCAGCCATCTCACGACGCACCCCTGCAACCACCGCGATGGCCTCGCTTCAGCCAACCTCTTGTAGAAGTAACTCCTCGAATGAACCTCTCTCCCATGCGTGAGGAGAGAGGTAAAATACTTTGTTTTTATGTTAATTAAAATTTTCATTTGAATGCCATTTCCACCAAAATCAATTTTAATTTATGATTATTTTATTATGGTGAAATTGTGGTTGCATACTTATGCTTTCTGATAATTGCATGGTTATTGATATTCACATGTTTTAACATTGGTTTTGGGATTAAAATGTTCATAAATTTTCACTAATACATGTCAATTGGAAATTACATAAAATCATCACATATTTATTGAATATTTCAGTGATGGAAAAATTACACATATACCCTTATATTTTTGAGTTATTGTGCATCTTCTCTTAATCGCATTTCATGTCGGATTTGACTATGGATTTCGCACTTGATTGAAAGAATATGAAATAATCAAGATTTTATTGCATCATTGCCTCCATATGGACACGACCCACTCTTCTGTGAGTGGTAATTTTTTATTGTAATTATTTTATTAAGCGGTTTTCCACCACTTTGTTACTAAAATGAAAGATTATCTTAATCACATTATTCAAAAGTGAAAACTGACTTAGCAACAAGCACCTAGTTGGACCAACCAGGCTTTTGAATAAAGTGCTTGTTCTACAACACTCATCTGATATGACCACCCCTTCTCCATGACCACCTTTAGCTTGGCTGAAGGCATTGAATTTAGCGCTTAACGGGAGGCAACCCATCATTCCAAAAACTTGAGATCCTTCCGATCATCTTTTGAGCTACACTCCTATTGCACTATTGAGTTTAAATTTAGAATAGTCCACTCCACCTTTGGTACTTGTATCAAAGCTTGAAATCATCCACTACAATCATCCCAACCTGTTCACCCACCCTTGATCCTGCCCTAATCCTTGAACCAAACTAATTTGATACCCTCTTGGTTTACAATGAGGACATTGCAAAACTTAGGAATTGGGGGGTGCAAATAAGGATTCTCAAAAAATATATATATATATATTCAAAAATGATAAAAGAAGAGAAAAATGAATTGGAGAAAGGGGAGGAATTTTGTGAACTTAATTGCAAATCTTTCTTGTGGAGGAAAAAAAGAGGAGGAAATTCAATATTCAAAAGGAGCAAACAGCAACAAAAAATGAGTCATTTAGCACTTGATTATGGAATTTACTTAAGTTCTAGACTTAATCAAAAAGAAAAGAAAAAAGTAAGTCTTGAAAACAAAGAGACAAGGAGATTAGTTTAAGTGTTGATCTTAGGCCTCTTGGATCTATTCTAGGGTTTAAACACTCAAGTATCCATTAAGATCCGGATTAGTCCTCAAGAGGTTGATGAAAGTGGGAAGCTGATGTATTAGGTCTAAGGCTTAAAGATTATTCGGTCCCGTTGCCTGCCCTTTGGTTTACGGGACTTGGTAACCTGAGCACCAAAATCACACACTTAGTTTTGTTCAGTGCTCTTAATAAAGAAAAATATGCCAAAAGTGTTCTATTATGAGAAGTCATCTCAAAGATCTAGCTTAGGAGTGGCTTGACACACAAGTTGATTAGACAAGTTTCTGATGTAGAGAAGTAGAAAATTCCCCTTGAAAATGCATAATAACATATTGTCTCCTTGGTGCTTGTCTCCTAAGATATCTAAATATCCTACCAGGGGCATGTAAGCACCTTGTGCTGGTTCAGGTGCCATGGGTGGGATTATCTCGAAGTGTCGATTGCCAGGGCCTGAATTTAGCTACAGAATGCCATGGGCGATACTATCCTGATGTGTCAAAGGTTGTGATCTTGGGGGTTGCCATGGGCGGTGCTATCTCAAAGCATCGAAAGCTAGGGACCCTTTGAAGATCAAGGATTAGTGGTGGCGATAAGGAATCTGATACAAGCCATGTTTAGGCCCAATCTGAGGCTGGATTTAGGGAAAAGTAAAAAGAAAAGAGAGAAACTCTCTAAATAAAAATCCTTCCATCTCTTTCTTACAAAAATGCATTGTCAAACTGAACCTGGACATATTACATCTATGCACAGGTGCATTAATCGCTGGGTTCAACAAACCTCTAGGTAGCTTTTGCAGGCCTTAGAAACCTTCATGGTAGTCTTAGACTAAAGCTGGTCTGGTCTGGATCTTGATTGATACTTGAGTACCTCTAGGCCTATTGTTAGCATTCTGACCTAATTTCTAAAAAGTAATAAGAATCAGGCATTTAAACTTCAATGCATGGTTTAGAACTCTAGTTCTTTCCATAAGATTTTGCTATGGGACTAGAAAAAGATAGGCATAGGGGTATGATGATAACATCAGTCATGAGCCATAACTATCTTTGATTAATCAGAATCAATTGAGAAAAGCTCCTACATAATCATCGGAGAGTCATAATTCACTAAATATCCATTCTGAGAGGAATACATTAAAACATGATTATTTTTGCAGTTTTAACAGCATATCATGAATGAAGAGTAATCACAGGATTTCCTAGGATTTAATTGAAGGCCTAATGTTCATTAATCACTAATAAAAGGGTCTACACATATAGAATTGGGTTTTCACGCATTTCGAGAACTGATATAGAACCTAAAACCCTAATTTCGGACCTGCTTAAATAATAGAGGTTTTGGTCAGGAAAAAATCCATCTAATCCTTTGAAAATTCATAGAAAAATATTCCATAAGGTTTGGTACCCTTGATTTGACCATTAGAACCTATTTTGACCTTAAATAGAGTCTTAGATAGAAAGTTACCCTAATATGGGTTTCTATGCAAATTACCTAGTCAAACTTGGTCAAAGCTGAAATCCAACTTCACCATCATATTTTCTAGGTCCAAATTAGGTATGTACCAAAATTTGGGCCCAATCTGAGATCATCTTGACCTAGTTTGCATTTTACTCCAATTTGACCTTTCACTCTCATTCACACCCCTAGCTTTTGAAATCCTTGCAGATTGGTCCCTAACTTTGTAATCTTCTTTGCACGCAAGTGCCTGCTGCCATTGGAGGTCAGCCAACTTCCAGGCGACCTTTGACTTAAGCTAATCCTACTTAAATCTCCATCAAATCCCACCAAAATTGGTGGGATTGATGTTCACACCAGGACGAATCCATTGGGATTGTTCTTAACTCCTAAATCTCTCTGATTCGTGCGTGCGAGCGTACGAAATTAGTGGGGTTCTTCCTGAATCCTAAGGAGCCAATTAGATCTCCTCCCTGTTACAGAGCTTTCCTTGAAGCTCTATAAAGAGATAGCGTGCACAATTGCTCTTCTTTAGCTAGGTTTAAGGCCACAAATCCCTCTTCTTTCTTTCCCACGGCTAGCTCCGAACTACGCTTCAGAAACCTTCTAGATCTCCCTCATACGCACCTCCAATGGCCAAATTGGAAGCATAACAATCTTCCTCATCTTCCTCCGATGGTGGCCAGCCAAAACCCCGACATCTTCAACCCTTTCCTCGCTGCTGTCTCCCTCAACGGAGCAAGTTTCTTCCATGGCGCCAGCCAATCACAGCCGACATCCTCCTATCCTTTTTATTGTTTACATTAGGCTCTCTTCCTTCCTCCTCCCCTCTACTCTCCTTTCCCCTCTGTAAAGCTTTGTTTTGACCGTCGTTCACACCTCTCCCTCACCTTCTTCCCCTGCCCCGGCGAAGCTCCATCGATGCCTCCCAAACGCTACATCCCACCACTCGCCTCACCATGATGCCCAAAAGCATTTCCGTCCTCCCTATTTCAAAACCCCTCACCTAATTCTACCAAACACCTCCTCAAACACCCCACCGAACATGATCTCATCCGCACTACCCTTCCACCTATTTCTGATCACTCTGTGCCATAACTCACCATGAAATCGCCACCACCACATTCGCCATTACTTGGCAATTCTCCTGAGGTGTTTCAACATGGCCGTGAAGCCTTATTCTTGTTTCAGGTATCCATCCTCCATCCTCCTCCACGCTCGACCACGTCTGCCGTCTACAACCCAAGTTCATCATCACTGATGCACCTAGACGCTGTGAACACTTCCAGGACCTTTCCCAGGTCCTCAATTAGAGGCCACGACTTTTCCTTCACATCAAATTGGTTGAAGCTTCATCCTGCGGCTTTGCACAAAGAAGAGGGTGGAACCTTAGTGCCACATCGGGCATGGAAGAAGCCTTTGCTACACATATAAGGATTTTGTGAATTGAGCTTACCGCCCAAGACATTGAGGGGTTGGGTCCCTCATCACCCCATGCACACCCGTTTTCTTGACCTACGAGCACTCCTCAGTCATCACCAATGGCCAGTGACCCCGGTCTATACTCTCGACTTGAATACCTGTATTTGGATCTGACTATGCTAGGTCTGGGCTTGAGAAAAGAGGACTTGTGAGAGAGTGAGGGAGGGTTTTGCTCTTCAAAGTCTTAGCCCTATGTGACATGTAGTCACTGAAAGAGGTTGGTTGCCTTGTGTTGAGAAGGGAAAGCTTTGGGAAGGCATTAAGGAACGAGAAGGGAAGCTAAAGAAGAAGAAAGGAGGGTCATTCTTAGGGAAGAAAGGGAAGGCTTGGAAGAAAAGAAGAAGAGAGCAAGAATTGAGAAGAAGAAGAAGGCTCTGAAGAGCCTTGTGTCTGAGACACTTAAGTCATCTGAAAGAAAAAGCCTTTGTCTGATTTGGTTGATAGCACTGTTGCATTATTTAAGTACTATGGTTAAGATTGAATTCTGATTTGAATGAGTTGAAATAATGAATGCATGATTAATTAAGAGAATAAGTGGTGATTCAAATCACCATTATTTTGATTCTCTTTTCTTTTTTATTCGTGATCTTCTGATATACATTGATTTATATTCAAATATTAATTCTGATTAGTTTCATTCATTGAATATCTATTTTTGTGATCACCTGATTGTGCTCATTGATTCTGAATAAGGTTAATGTTGTGAATTCCATATTTGCTCCCTGTGTTCGACCTCGGACTCCATTTTAGAATCTGAGTTATAAATTTAATTATTATTGAGCGATTGAGGCTTTACTACAATGAAATGACTTAAAATTCCTTGATAGCCCGTTAACATAGATGAGTAAAGGATGAATTAGGGTTTTGTTGGAGGTACTGCTCTAAGTCTACATGGAGTTGGTATGTTGCTACAGAAGATCTTCTAGGAGCTCAGCAACTCTACTTAGCTAGCTAGTTCTTCGTTAGCTACTAAGTTGAGTGGGTTGAGCTGAGCTAAGCTGGTATCAACTTATTGCGCAGCAATCATATGACCTAATTTACCTAAATTAAGTTAGATCCTAGCTTAACTTAGGAATAATGCATGTATTAGCAGCATATTTTTCATCATAGTTGATTTGTTAGCTTTGTAAATAATAGTGCTATTTTATGTCCTAATTGACAGGCAATAATAATTAATGGTAATTCAGGGTCGCAGATGATAAATTCGACTGCACAAATTTGTTCAAGACGACGAAAGGAGCCTAATGGTTTCGAGAAAGTCTTGATCGGACTTCCGTAGCATCTTAGATGTCCACGAAAAGGCAAAGGCCTAGAAGCAAGGTGTCATAAATCCAAATCTCAGAGGCCAAATCTGATCTCACGGATAGATCCAGATCAACGATCGCAATCCAATGGCACAAAAATAAACTCGATCGGAGCCCTACAGCACCATCTACAAAGCAAAGAAGATGGACGGCTACGATGGCATCACATGGCGCCATCCTAGCCACCCAATGTAGCTGGCCCCATCCACTAAGGGAATTCTGCACTCCTCTTAGGCCATTGGATCGCCATCCAATGGCCACAAGAGCGCAACGTTGCCCATACCTGTGCTCATCATCAAAGGGGATCCATCCTAGTTGTTGGATCATCAACCAATGGTTGGGGCAGCACATGTGGAAAAGTAAGCGTGCGACCATCCGCAGGTGTAGCTCATTGGTCAGCGTGCTTGAAATCAAGAGGGCATCATGCCTTTGAATCGTGTGGAGGGGGAAATCGAAGAGGTGGTGCGTAAAGGAAGAAATTGGGTCGTGTGATGTCAATCGGGTTGTGCGGTAGTGAATGCATGGTGCAAGATCATGCACCTGATTAGGCGGCAAGGGGAACGTGAGGATGCACGTGCGTGTTGATGCGCCGTTGTACACGTACTTCAAAGGCAGTGCGGTACACATCCCTAGCCGTTGATCATTGCGATCGAACGACCGAGATTAAACGCATGTGAGCATGCACAAGAAATACGAAGGCGGTGAGTGATGCGAGATCTCAGCTGCACAATCAGGATCAGAGAGCATGGAGAATGCCACATGGTAGTATCTAAGGCGACGTGGGCATTGAAGACGTGTGGGAGGCTATTCTGAGGTGCGATCTGATCCGTTAATCTCCCGATCAACAAATCTGATCAGTCCAAGCTTGATGCATGATTCTGGGATCCAAATACCAGCTTTGCCTCTCATTTTAACTATAAAAAGAACCCCAAAGCTTCCATTACAAGTCATCTCTCTTCCTCCATCTCTGATATCAGTCAACACTCTCCCTCCAGACATCTCCAAGCTTCCCCTGCTTCCTCTTCCTCTGAGGCATCCATCAAGATCACCTTGGTGCATCACTGCTGCTCTACCCAACCTCTCTAAAGGCCACCAACAACCACCCATGGTGTTCTCATTCTAGTAGACTAGATAGCTATTTTATTTCTAGTAGTTCTAGTAGTTTCTTCTAGTTCTAGTTCTAGTTCTAGTTCTAGTTATCTGGACAACCTGATTATCATCTGAACGAATTTTCTTTATATATAAATCTTATTATTCTAGTTCTAGTTAGTTCTAGATCAGTATTACAATCAAGTCATTTTATTACCTCCTTGAGTTCGATCGGGACTTACCATCTTGTTACATTTTATTTGTTTCGACGTATTTTCGCACTATACTATGACATAGTTATCTTAAAACACGATTTTATGCCCAAGCAAATTGCCACCGTTATTGGGGAGCCATCGTGATTCTTGATTTAATATCTGATTTAGTGTATTTTTTTTGGGGTGCAAGTATGAAATGTGGATCTGAACATGCATCGAGTGCAGGTGAAAAAAATCAGTTTCACACAATTATCTTAGTAGGATTTTAGATTAGGTTTTGATTTCACATTAGGATAGAAGTTATTTGAGAAATGAAGAAAAAATTAGGATTTTATTTGTTAGGTAATTAGGATTTGCTTTGCTCCAAAGAAAAAGAAAAAGAAAAAGAAATTACTTACTACTAATTTTAGTAATTCGGCTAGAAATATGATACGAATTTGAAAATTCATTTGCCATGTTTCTAGTGGTCAAAAAATTTTTAAATTTGAGAAAGTACTATAGTTTCAAATTATCTTTCCAACGCCATCATTTTCTCCGAAAAATTGAATTTCTGGAATTTTAAAAAATTCACAAAGTGCACAAAAGTTAGATAGATTGAAATCTAGATTTTTTTGAACTTCAAAAATCAATTCCAAATAGTACAAGAATATGATAGGCTCAAAAATGGTAGGGTTTGAAAGATAATCAAGTTAGCTTTTATTCCCATATTTTTCCTGAATTTTGGATCACGTTTGATACTATTTCAAAAAGCAGAACTAACACGAGGTCAAAAGCTCAAATCTAGCCCTTTATTTGTTAAAAATTTATATATATTTATTTGGGGTAGTAAAAATTCTAAAAAAATATTTCTTGAAAAGCTTATTAAAAAAGGAATCTTCTGGCCAATTTTTACATCATTTGTATTCCAATTATATCTTAGAGAGTATTTTGAATCTAATTATGGTCTGCTTAGTTAAATTGCACGAACCCTAGCTTTAACCTTTAGGGTCACATTTAGAGACCACATTGGACTAACTTGGACTCAATTGAGTCCAGTGTCTAGTCAGTGAGTCGAGTCACCGTGTGGACCACTCTCCAGATTGAAGAAAAGGTTAAAAAATTATAAAGAATATCATAATAACCTGCATTTGTCTTTTAACTATTGGATGGTCTCAACCTCTTTAGCCAAACTTGGTGTCTAAGCTTGCGAAGTAGTGTCAAATGACTGTGTCTAAGGGGTACAAAGGAATCAGAGGTGAAAGCTGAAGGAAGAAGTTCTTAGTCCCCTCGTAAATAGACTGGTTGAGTTAGCTTAAGTGGAGGGGATCATTTTCAATCGATATATCTATGAATTTTCTTCAACAATTTAAACGTAAATGAAATATCTGATCATCTGATTCTAAAGGACCAATTTGATTAACAAGGTCTTAGCCTTGTTTGGCTTGGCTACACCAACCCTTGTTTCATGTATGCAAGGAAGGAGGTCTTTACAACCTAAATTAGTTGGACCTTGGGAACAAAACACGAGGCGGTGAAGGCAACTTTTCTTTTCACCTGACTCTTCTTCCCAACCCATGTCTTCCTCTCGATTAGCTGAGATGGCTAATCTTGGTCTTAAACCTGGTCAGGGTCCTAAAAATCTAGACCCAATGGCTCGTCTGGAAGCTAGGGTCGAGGAATTAGAATAGGGATATGAGTAGAGTATTGATAGGATTCTCACCACATTGGACATGATGCAACATCCACCATGCAGAGAATGTTGGTGGGGTGAGAGTCGTCTTGTGTGGAATGTATTGCGTTGTAGTATAGTTGACGAAAATCCCGTTCAAACATTTAAAATTTATAGAGTGCTCAAAAATTACAAGTGAGTCCGAGGTTGTTCGCAGGGAGCAAATGCAGAATTCACTCACTAATCGCAATTAGAAATAATGAGCACAATTAATTAAACATAAGAGAGAGATTCAATGAATAATAATATACTGAAAATGATATTCAATTATGAACCAATTTGTATCTCAAAAAGTTGGTGGGATAAAGAGAATATAAAAGCTTAAAAAGAATGGTGACTTGAATCACCACTTAATCCCTCCAATTAAGCATATATGCCAATGTATCAATTTAACTCAAATCAATATGTCAACAATGGTCTTGAACCACTTATGTCAATGATGAACACACATGAATTCATGATAAACTGCTTATTTATGATAGTTCCTAGCTTAGCATTACATATCATGTTATAAATACTGCATAACATCCATTGCATGGCATTTAGGATAGTTGCATGTTTTGTATATTAATTCCTTCATTTTATATGGCCAGGAGGTAATGTGACATCCTTACAGAGTTTGGATGAAAAATTCTACCAAACAAATGCATCCGAAATGTCGATCGCTGTCCGACAACGTAGAAATCACCTCAATCGGAGCACTGTGGCATCCTTTGCATGCAATGAAGGGTGGACGGTCCAGATGGTGCCACGTGGGACCATCTGGATCACCCAAAGCTACTAGCCACATCTCCAAAGGCCAATCATCAAGTAATCTTAGCCGTTGCATGAAAATCCCATGGCTGAGAGCTCGCCCTCACCACACAGCTGTGGCTCTTCCTCACGATGCATTGGCAGACTTAGCGCAATGGTGGGAGTGGCATTTCTCAAGGGAGGGGCGTGGGTTCGAATCCCCGCAGCCCCCCAATTCTCAAGTCAACAGGGTAAAGCAACAAAGCAGCAATGCATGCAGCAGTAGTGGCAGTGCAACACGCACACCAGCAGGACACCGTGCAATCAGCACGCGTGATGGGTAGTAGCGTAACGTGGGCGCATGCACGGTTGGTGCCAGTTTTCAGTGATAACTGGGCTGACCTACAGCGATGCTTACAACTGTCTCTACTTCATTGCAGGCCAGCAAAGCCAGCTAAGGGCGTGAGCTGATGTGAGCTGTCTACAGCGATGTTTCCAACGACGATCCGGAGATCGCTAAAGGCCCTTTACCCATTTTTAGCCTCTTCTCCTCCACTATAAAAGGACCTACACCCCCTCCCTTCCAAGCCGTCTCTACCTAGTCTACTCCCACTTACTCTCAAGTTCTAGCAAGCCTACCAATGCTCCATTAGAGCATGTTCTCAAGCTCCCAAGGCTCTTATTAGTGTAGCAAACCTATGCCTCACCAAATATTCATCCATCTTCCCATCCCCATTCATAGGTCCCCTTGGAGCTGTCCTCCCACCTCCATTTCGGTAGCAGATCACCTCCGTCTTCTTACCTCCATTCTGGTGCCATGCCGAAGCTTTCCTCTACCCAACATCCTCCTGCATCTCATCTCTGTCGTCCTACTCCTCACCTCCTTCCTTCGAGCTTCCGCCAGGCGTCGTCGTCTCACCGAACAGCCGATTCGGGAGATTTCCTCTCAACTCCCTCTCTTTTTATGCTTTCATAGTTTATTGTAATCAACATTGGAGTGATATATAGATCAAATTTGTTCCATCTCTATCTTGTGATTCATTCTACTTGTCTTCTTTCAAAAATACAAAAAAAAATAACAAAACCATAAAATACCAAAAAGAAATAAAACAAAGCACGATTTTCAATTAAAGTAAACGTTGCCTCCCTATGTTCGACCTGGGACTCCCTTGGAGTTTCGGTATAAATTTTATCTGATTAACGCATTTTGCGACTACAACAATGGGTTACTTGTAACCCCGATTTCAAACATGCGAAACTCGTGCGACCATTTTGGCGCCGTTGCCGGGGAGGCAATGGAATTTACTTTATTATTTTTTGTGTTTAATTGCATTTACATAGCACTAACCCTACTTGCATTTGATCTACTATATTGCAGTTACCTTAGCATGGAGATCCAAGTGCGGTAGATCGGAGTAAAGTGCTGGTAGAGTACTCTGTAAGTGTCTCCCACATTTACCCCCTACCAGTTCATTTTTCCATACTCATAACCATGACCTAATCTACTGAGGTGTTTACACAAACCCTAGGATAGAATTGTTTGTCTTGTTTGCCACCTTCAACCACCTCACCCTCGCATTTAAAAAAAAAAGAAAGAGATACTTTCTGTGGGACGAATCCATATACACACTCTATACACCCACATTTGAGGCACATAATCGGACTTGATTTTCATCTACTCAATCGAGCTTTCAACCTGTGGACTCGGTACATGAACTCAACACATAAAAGAGTAGAAATCATATTAGGTTAACCACCTTTTTGTGTGCCTCAATCGGTGGTGCATTTGAGCCGATTGATTGAATTGTTTGGGTCGCACCACCTAATCTAAAAGAGGTTCATTTTGTAGCTGCCCCATAGGATTCAATAACTTGGTCAAGCCAGGCACTCCATATTTTTCTTAATTTCTAAAGGAAAATCTTGAACACGTGATTTCAAAAACAAACTTGGTTTGCCTCACAAAACTTGGTTGAAAACACCTAATATTTGAATCCTAAAAGCTATTAAGCAAGATTCGAACCCTAAAACTCACCTCATCATTAATAATCTTGCTTGAAAACCTCTTAGTTGTGCACATTCACACGTTCTCAAACAAATCATTAAGGGAACAACCCATTAAGGGCCCATCACATTCCAGAGCACCAATTTCCCAAGCCTAACTAAAATCAATTAGACGTTGGCCCTAAGGATTCATTCGCTCGTCGGGATCCAGATTGAGATTATTCACGATTAACCAGCTTATACTAGTCAATCTGATGTCTAGCTAGTGGAGTAGCATCAAACGACCGCAGCTGTGGGGTACACTAGGAACCGGAGGTGCAAGCCAATGGAAGAACCTTCTCCCCATTCCCTCCTTCTAACTGGTTGGATTTCCTGGACATAAGTAGAGTAAATCGTCCATAATCTTAGGATAGATTCTAAGAGTCAGTAGACCTTAGGCTACCCCATCTAAGGACAGGCTTGTATTCTTGCGCTGTAGGGTTCCCTCTTTTCACCGTCTTTCCGACTTCCTTCCAGTGTATGCTTGGGAGGAGGTCATTGAACCCTAGATTGGAAGGACCTTTAGACCATTCTAGGAGGCCGAGGTTGAGCTATAGCCAAGCAGATCCCATGGTTGATCAACAACCACCACCCCCGCCTCCAAACCAGTAGGAGCTGATTCAGAGGCAGTTGGAAGAATTGCAGCAGATGCAGCAATGGTTTTATTGTATGCATGGTCAGGGTGCTCGACCCATGAAGGATTTATATGATCCTTCAAACTATGGGGAACATCCCGGTGTCATGATTCCCATCGGAGACATAGAAATCAAGCCCCAAGTCTTAAGTTTGATTAAGCGTTTCCATGGGCTTGGCTTGGAGGACCCACTCCAGCACCAGGAGGATCTGATCACTTTGGTTCGACCACCAGAGCAAGGAATGTGAAAGAAGAGCAAATGATCATGAATAAAGAGCAAGGGATAAGGCCTCACGTTGGTACCAGACTATAGGAAGGCTGATTGAAACTTGGATTGCTCTTAAATCGACTTTCTTGAAGACATTCTTCCCTATTGGAAGGACCAATGCCTTGCGACGGCCGATTACCACTTTCGCCCAGTGGCCGGGGGAACTGTTTCATGGTGCCTGGGAGTGATTCCAGGAACTTTTGAGGAAGTGTCCACACCACGAGGTGCCGAAATGGCAACTCGTGCAGATTTTCTATCACGGGTTGGTTGAGCAACTCCGTAATCACGTGGACACTTCTTGCAGAGGCAATTTCCTCAATAGGTATGTAGTTAGCGCATACGATCTGTTTGAGGAAATGAGCGAGAACTCAATTAATCATGCCTCCATGGATGCATTCAACCAATCCCAACAACCTAGGTCAAGTGCTAATGGGATCCAGGATTCTCATTCATTTGACAGGGAATTAATTTGTAATAAACTAGATAAAATGGACTTGGTTGCTAAGAGAATGGAAGAATGGGTTCTGGGAATTTAGGAAACACTTCTATACCTACTCAATCCCAGAATTTGGAATTCCATTGCTCATGAGCTCCCATGGGGTGGGAATTCATGAACCAACTCAATTCAGCTCAACCTGTGAGCTAGCATTTCCCAGAACCTTATGGGTTCCAAACTGGGGCCTTTGATCCCAGTTATAACTCGGGATGGAGGAACCACCCTAACTTCTCTAGAAAAATTAGAGGAAACAGACCCAAACTTGACCCAGCAACTATGCATCTCAGAAACCTATGGGCCAGGGTCAAGTATGCACCTAGTTGCCCTTGAGACCAATTACTCAGCCATCTTGGAATGCCCACCAATCCGTAGGGCAGGCTGAGTTAAACCGGTAGATGGTAGAAATGCAATGATCCATGCTTCAGGTTATGCAGCAAGTGAAGACATCATTGGATGACTTGCAATTCGGGTTAATTGCTGACACCCGACAACCCGGATCCCTACCATCTCAACCCATACCCAACCCGCATAATGTGCAAAATCAGGGCAATAGAGCCCTAGGGTACAGGAATCAAAGGGACCCACATGCACATGCTTAGGTGGTTGAGCAGGGTCCCTCATCTTCTTCTTCTGGTTACATGACCAACCAAGGCCCTCCAATCTTCACTAATCCGCCTCAAGACCCAAACCCTTATGCCTACACAAACTCTGTCACCTTGAGAAGTGGGAAGCAGACCCAGAACCCTGAATTACCTTCTAGAAGTCAAAACCCTGGGGAGCTTGAGAAAGGAAAGGAAGAGGTTGTAGAAGACAATAAGGCCTAGGAATCAAAAATTGAAAATACCACCCATATCCCTTTCCCTGAGGTCCTATTGAAAACTAGGAAGAAGAAAACCATAGACATCAATGAGGAGCTCCTGAATTTATTCAAGAGTGTAGAGATAAATATTCCGCTCCTCGATGCTATTAAGCATATCACGACTTAAGCTAAATTCTTGAAAGAATTGTGTACCCAAAAGCTTAAGCCGAGAGAACCCACTCCGAGGAAGGTGATTCTCTTTAAGCAGGCAAGTTCTGTTATCCTGCATTACCTTCCTCAAAAGAAGAAAGATCCAGGTGCTCCCTTGATATCATGCGTTATTGGTGAATACACTTTTGATAGGGCACTATTGGACCTAAGTTCATGATAACACTGCATCTTGGGGTGATAATTCTGTTAAATAGGGCCCATCTTAGGAATAAAAGGCACAGATAATGCAACGTAAATAGAATGGGAGCATTGCGTGCATCGTATGTCAAGATTGCTTATAAAACAGTATTAATGGCCATTTGTACAAGCACCTATCAAAGCAGGTCTCAGATGAGCAATCGGATCACATGGATGGATTCAGAACGACGAACGGAGTCCAACGGACTTGAAATCGGCCAAATCCGACATCCGGAGCTCCCACAATGGGCCCAAGAATTTCTGACCGTTGATTTGATGATCAATAGCCTTTGATGCGCCACGTGGCACCCGCTCACCACGTCCAGATCGCCACCTTCACCCAGAGGACAGATCTCAGCTGTCAATCTCCGATCGAACGGCTGAGAACCATGCGCACGCCCGCACTTGTCGCGACAAAGTAGCGAGCGTAGCACAGCGGTTGGAGCGCATGCCTGTGCTCACAAGACGCAGGTTCGAGTTGCGCAGAGCGAAAATGCAGAGACGACGACGTGTGCAGGCGAAATTGGGCTGCCCAATCAGCAGCGGATGGCAGAGATCGCAAGACATGGCACCCACAGATGCACCCTGGCCAGACGCCCGTGATGACGTGGAAGCAAGGGTGCGATCCAGGCGAAGGCCTCACACGAGATCCCAGCCATCCGATCTTCGATTGGACGGCTTGTGGCGTGCGCGCACAGATCGGGCGCAAGGAAGAATGGCTGCGGGTGAGTGACCGGTGGACAGGGGTCTTCACTGACATTTTGGGAAGGGTTTTAGCGACGTTCTGGACATCGCTAAAACCCCTTCTTCATTTGGAAAGCCCTTCTCCTTATTTAAACTCCTTCCAACCACCCATTCAAGGATTCACTCCACTTGCAACTACTCTACCCCCCTCCTAGCTACCTTTAAGCTCTTTTGTAATCGTCGGAGATGACAAGCCACCGACGGAGCCCTCTCCACCACCGTGGCTGCCTCGCCGCCCTCCCTCTCTCTCTCTTTCTTCCCTTCTTTTAAGTTTTACTTTACTTATGTTTAAGCATATGTCTAATATTGTAATTATGAACTAGAGCTGCATGTCTAATGAAGTTATCTTCTATTCAGTTGCTTGCTCCATTTTCTATTCAAGTTGCATGTTATGAATGAAACAATTCTAACCCTAATCTCTCTCTCTCTTTCTCACTTTTCACCCGTGCCTTTTTGCAAGCAAAACCCCACGATTTTCGTGATAATAAGTGACAATAAAAATCTGATTTTTATGCCTCCCTAAGACCGACACTCAGACTCACATCCGTTTCTTTACTTTAAAACCGACGTTGCAAGTGCAAACTAACCACACTTCTAAACACACGCACACGCGCATGTTAGTTTTTGGCGCCGTTGCCAGGGAGGTAATGGATTTGTCTTGTCACTTCCATTTTTACATCCATTCTCACATCATCTAACGCCTTGTCTCCTTTTACTTGATGGTTGCAGGAATTCGGTGCTTGGACGGCAAAGCAGCGCAACCCATGATGGTGACAAGGGAGTAGGTGCAACAAGGACCGGTAGTGAGTAGTTCTTCACTCATGGTTGTTTGCTTGCTTGAAAAACTAAACTAAAAAAAAGTTAAAATTGAAAAAAATTGGCGTGGTGTATGATTACCTGACCTACATCCTTAACACATCACCCAACAAAAAATGTACACTCTAACATTCTTAATAAATTCTTGGAGTGTCATTTTCTCTTTTTGAGTGGTTTTTGCGAAGCCACCTTGGATTGACTTGGGCCGCACCACTCAACCCTAAAAATGACTCATCTAATAGAAGCTGCATGATCATTAGGATGAGTACATTAGGGTTTTAGAGCTTTTACACAATAAAGGGAATCTACTTTCACCAAATTATGTGCAAAACTTGACATGCCCACTGAAACTTGTCTGAAAACATTAAGACACATCAATCCTAAAAGACACTAAAGCAAGGATGAAACACTAAAAGACACCACATCTTGAAAAAATCCTTGCTTGAAAACCATGTTTTGATAAAAGCATACACACTGAAAGTGGAAAACTAAGAGGCACCACCTCAATCAATGCCTCATCACATAACCCTAGCACAAGCACTATCCAAGCCCTTTTAAAACTGAGTAGACGTACCCTAGGCAGGACTGGGTTAAGTCTCGAGAGGCGAGGTTTTGTTTGCTGGGCACTTGGCTTTCATTCCCTTAATAGAATCTGGTGACTAGGCTGCGGGGCAGTGTCAAATGACCGCGGTTGTGAGGTCTATGGAACCAGCGGTGCAAACCAAAGGAAGAACCTTCCATGCAATCCACTCATAATCAACCTGACCAGATTAGCTTTGGGAAGGGGAGTCTAGTGCTTACGGACTTAATCACCCTTTTGGAGATTTCTAGGTTCCCTTAGGAACACACCATAAGGATTAGGCTTGTTTGCTTGGTTGAACACGCAACTCTCTCTCATCTGTTCTTCCTGCATCCCTCCATTTCCTCCAAACCATGGATTTCAATGCTTATCCATCTTACCCAAACTGCCCTCAACATGATTTGTATGCTAACCCAAGTAGACCATACCCACAGCCTACTTTGGATAACCAACCACCAAGTTGGGGGTACGACCTAGAATATCCCTCCTGGCCCAACTGTTCCTGTTATGACCAAACCGCACCAACCTCTTATTGGGATACACCCAACATATCCAGTCAAGGGTATCATTCAAATAGTGGGGCTCCATATCTCGATTCTCATGATGCCTCATCATTTAGGTCCCACTCGCTCTCTAACCACTTTGGTAGGACCTACACTTTAGGAGAACACCAAGAACCCTACCCTTCTCAGGATAATAAACAAGAAAGGTCATCTGAATTTAACAACCTTTCCCACTTGACCTTTGGATTGGAAGGAATTCTAGAGAAATGGAAATCAGAGAATAATCAGAAATCTAGGCAAGCCTAGGATCATCAACCTTTGATTTGGTCCCCTGATGAAGAATCTGACTGGGAGGAGGACTTAGAACCTCAACTATTCTAGAGTAGGACCAAACAGAGAATGGTTCCCCTTGAAGAACTGGACCCTGAACATTATAGAATAGAGGACCCACCCAAGAACCTAAACCCCAGTATGGATTCTGATTGACAATCTCAACCACACTCTCTTAACCTAGATTTCAAGGAGGAAATCCAAAGGACACCAAATGGCACCCTGTCAATTCTTGATAACATCCAGCTAGAATTACACAGACAGAATTAAGAATTGGTTAAAGGGCAATAGGCCATGTTGGATTTGTTCCAACAATTGGTGGAAGAAGGCCAGAGAAAGCTGTTGCACACAACGCCATTCATGGAATTCGTAAAGCAAGGACCTACCATGATCAATTGGACTACACCCAGTCACCCTGATTTGGTTCAGTCCACCATTGATACCCCGCAAGAGTTGGACAGCTCAATGGATAATAAGGTTAGTGAGGATTCCTTGGAACACAATTTGGGGAGCATTAAGGACAAACATCAGGAGGAAACTGAGAATGTGAGGGAAGATGTCTTAGAATCCGAATCTAATTGGCCCAAGAGAAGTGATCCGGTGGGAACAACTGCCAACATAGGAGATGGGGAATGGAGTTACAATTTCAAAGAAATCGATTACGAATCGGTTGGAATCCCCATCACAAATTTGGAGGAGGGTCAAGAGAAAGAATATGAACTAGAGGATGAAATTGGCCCTACCTCTAATGCAACCTCAAACAGTGAATCTGATACAAAGGAGGTTGAAGAAAATATTCTTGAGGTCAAGGGTTTGGAGGGAATGAGCAATGAAACCGTAGTTGCAAAAGAGATGGATTCATCTTTGGAGAGAGACCTCATGCTTGATTGTAGGGCTCGTTATGAAACTCTTGATTTTGTTACCTACCCTACCAGAATAAAGAACCCACAACCCGAATGCACCGGGATTGCTACAACTTTGATGGATTAGAATTTTATGGGAACACAAGCTGAGTGTAAAACCTACATCTTTAGTATCTGGCATGTCATATTCGGGGTGCGCTCGTCCACATCAACTTCTTTGGATGCCCGCAGACTAAGAGAGGATCTGACACGGGTATGCATGATACATCTGCTGCAGAATTCTCGCCCCTTAGGAATGGGACTCCACCACAACCTTGTTCACATCTGTGGACTTCTGATTTTGGGTCTAACTGATTTTGTACATTCCTCCTTGACCCAAATTATTCCTGTTTGTACACTATGCCTAGCCGAAGGCATTAAACTCAGGGCTTCCTGGGAGGCAACCCAGAGGATTCAGACAGATCCGGTATTTTACGTCACTCAGGCAATATCTTTTTGAACCCCTGTTGCATCCATGTATTTGCCAATGAGGACATTGTCCAACTTAAGCATGGGGGAGGGTGGTAAATTGCACGATCCTGAGCTCAATTAATCAGTCTGAACAAAAAAAAAAAAATTGAATTTAGGAAGAAACTTAGGCATTAGAAACATGTCAATAGTGAGAAATAATATAAAAAGAACTTGAACACTGAGACTTTTCAAGCCTTCAGGCTTAATTAGCCCTGGTGTCCGTTAAAATATGGATTTAGCTTCAAATCCTTGCAACCTTAAGTTACTCTAATCCACCTACTAAATAAGGTGATAAGTATACGACTTATCAACTCACCCTCTAACTCAGAAGGACTTTGAGTCTAAGCATCTGCACACATTTTTGCACAGACTCACTCCTCGAATATTTTGACAGAAATTCGGTAGCTAATGAACTCTCTAGGGTGGCATGGCTGGCAAGTTATCGTGGGTAATAGTCCATTGGCAGGTTGTCCAGAGCCCAGCCACAAGACCACTTCTTCTTCATTGCCTCTAGGTAAATTTGAGATTAGGGAAGCCACCTACGAAAAAAAGAGAGAGAGAGAGAGAGAAGAAAACAAAATAAACTACACTTCACTGCACGAATATGGCTGGCAAGTGATAGTGGGAAACAACCCATTAGTCAGTTGTCTAGAGCCCAACTCATTAATTGCACAAAAAGAACCAAAACACTTAAGGAAGAAGTGGGGAAGTAGTACAAGCTGGGGAGATATACACTGGAAAAATCCTTGTGTTGACCCCAATTAAAACAAACGTAGGGAGAAAGCTACCGATCGAACAAATACACCTTCAGGCAAAATACTTCCTCTTCTGGTGACCTAGGGGAGTAGAAACTCGGAGTCTGTCTGAATTACCATTGAGTGAGTCTATCACGATCTTCACACCAAGATGCTTAGCACTTAGAGTTTTGTCTAAGTTTTTGGTGGGTTGGGTAGCTGTGAAAAGTTACCAACTCACTCTGAATTCCGAAAAAAATCTAAAAATATATATATATACATATGTATATTTACATACATAAAAGCAGGGATTCAGGAGATTCATATTTTGGCAGACACCCGGGCACTGCTTAGTCTTTGTAGATTAAGATCTTAGTATATTTCCACCTATTGACAAGTGACAAAGTGTCTAAGTAATTACTTCTTAAATTCTGACAGAAAATAAAGGCTAGAATAAACCTTGCTAGAGACTAGCAAGGAGTAAGCATGGGGAATGATAACATTGCATCTTGGGGTGATAATTCTGATAAATAGGGCCCATCTTAAGAATAAAAGGCACAGTTAACACAACGTAAGTAGAATGGGAGCATTGCATGCATCATATGTCAAGATTGCTTATAAAATAGTATTAATAGCCATTTGTATGAACACTTGTCAAAGTAGGCCTCAGATGAGCAATCGGACCGCACGAAAGGATTCAAAATGACGAACAGAGTATAACGGACTCGAAATCAGCCAAATCCAACATCTGGAGCTCCCACAATGGGCCCAAGAAGTTCTGATCGTTGATCTGGGCCCAAGAAGTTCTGACCGTTGATCTGATGATCAACGGCCCATGATGCGCCACGTGGTGCCCGCTCACCATGTCCAGATTGCTACCTTCACCCAGAGGACAGATCTCAGCCATCGATCTCCGATAGAATTGCTGAGAATCGCGCGCACGCCCGCACTCGCCGCGACAAAGCAGTGGGCATAGCGCAGCGGTTGGAGCACATGCCCACGCTAACGCGACGCGGGTTCGAGTTGTACAGAGCGGAAATGCAGAGACGATGACACGCGTGGGTGAAATTGGGCCGCCCCATCAGTAGCGGACGACAGAGATCATGAGGCATGGCACCCGCAGATGCGCCCTGGCCAAATGCACGAATGACATGGGCGCAAGGGTGCGATCCAGGTGAGTGCCTTGCACGAGATCCCAGCCGTCCGATCTTCGATCGGATGGCTTGTGGTGCGCACGCACAGATAGGGCGCGAAGAAGAACGGCTGCAGGAGAGCGATCGATGGGCAGGGGTCTTCACCGACATTTTGGGAACGGTTTTAGCGACGTCCCAGACGTCGCTAAGACCCCTTCATTTGGAAGGCCCTTCTCCTTATTTAAACCCCTTCCAACCACCCATTCAAGGATTCACTCCACTTGCAACTACTCTACCCCCCTCCTAGCTACCTTTAAGCTCTTTTGTAATCGTCGGAGACGACGAGCCGCCGACGGAGCCCTCTCCACCACCGTGGCTGCCTCACTGCCCTCCCTCTCTCTCTCTTTCTTCCCTTCTTTTAAGCTTTACTTTGCTTATGTTTAAGCATATATCTAATGTTGTAATTATAAACTAAAGCTACATGTTTAATGAAGTTGTTTTCTATTCAGTTGCTTGTTCCATTTTCTATTCAAGTTGCATGTTATGAATGAAACAATTCTAACCCTAATCTCTCTCTCTCTCGCTTTTCACCCATGCCTTTTCGCAAGCAAAACCCCACTATTTTCGTGACAATAAGTGACAAGAAAAATTTGATTTTTACGCCTTCCTGAGACCGACACTCGGACTCACATCCATTTCTTTACTTTAAAATTGACGTTGCAAGTGCAAACTATAACGGCACTTCAAAACACACGTGCATGCACACATCAGTGCATCCATCAACCTAATCCCAACTTCTCTTTATGAGAGGTTTGGGTTAGGTGAACTCTGGCCAACCTCAGTAATGCTACAATTGGCAGATCGATCGATCACCACACCGAGAGGCATTATTAAGGATGTAATTGTCAAGGTCAAGGATTTCTATTTTCCTATAGATTTCCTTATCCTTGACATGGATGTACCTAATGATTTGAGGAACACACCCATCATTTCGGGGCATCTGTTCCTAGCTATCACCAAGGCCAACATAAACTGTGAAAGTGGTAGTATGGAGATCACCTTTGGGGATAAGAAATTAACTCTGGATATTTTTAAGGCGATAAGAGGATTTGAGGATTGTGGATTCATTGAGGAGCTTGAGGATTAGGATCTTGAGACTTGTATGACAATCAGTGCACTTGAGGACTCCACCAGCTTTAGCAAACCCAACCCACAACCCTCCATGGTAGACCTGCCACATTCTGAAGAGGCTGATGATTTTCCCAACCTCTTCCACTGGATCATCCTGGTGAATCTTCTTCAGCATCCTCCCTACCTTCCATTCTAAGCCACCCTAGCTGGAATTAAAACCATTGCCAAAAAATTTGAAATATGAGTTCTTAGGACATGAAAACACACTCCCTGTGATTATTAGTGTTGATTTGACTAAGGAGCAAGAATCGATGTTAATTAAGGTCCTTAAGAATAATAAGGAGGCAATTGGTTGAACCATCCTTGACCTTAGGGGGATCGAGCCATCTTATTGTAATCATTGTATTTTCATGGAAGATGGATCCCGCCCTCCTCGCAAAATGCAAAGAAGACTAAACCCAAATATGTGAGAAGTGGTCAAGAAGGAGATAATCAAGTGGCTCGATGCTAGGGTTATTTACCCAATCTCGGATAGTCTGTGGGTTAGCCCCATTCAGATTGTACCCAAGAAGGTGGGAATAAATGTTATGACTAATGAGAAAGGGGAAACCTTCACCACTTGTTCAACTTCTGCTTGGAGAGTCTATATTGACTATAGGAAGCTGAACACAGCCACTAAAAAGGATCACTTTCCCTTGCCATTCATCGATCAAATTGTCGAAAGGTTAACTAGGAAAAAACATTTTTGCTTCCTGGATGGTTATTCGGGATATAACCAAGTCCCTATCCATCCCAAAGACTAGGAAAATATAACTTTCACATGTCCCTATGGAACCTTTGCTTTCAATAGAATGCCGTTTGGGCTTTGCAATGTGCCTGCAACTTTTCAATAGTGCATGCTGGCCATCTTTCCTGACACGGTGGAAGATTGTCTTTAGGTGTTCATGGATGATTTCTCCATTTTCGGAGATTCCTTTGAGTCTTGCTGGCTAACCTGGAATTGATCCTCTAGAGATGCATCAAAACACGGCTGGTTTTTAGCTGGGAAAAGAGCCACTTTATGACTCAGGAAGGCATTGTCCAGGGTCATGTGGTCTCTAGTCAGGGTATTGAAGTTGATAGAGCTAAGGTGGATGCTATCTCTAGACTTCCTCCACCCACACCCGTAAAACAAATCTGCTCTTTCCTTAGGCATGTGGGCTTTTACAGAAGATTCATTAAGGATTTCTTGAAGGTTGCTCGGACCTTGAGTAACCTTCTTGCCAAAGACATGCTGTTCGAGTTTGATGAATCATGCCGTAAGGCATTTGATTTATTGAAAATGGTAGGCACCTGTGCCCTGGTATTGTAACCACCGGTCTGGATAGCCCCATTTGAGATTATGGTTAACGCATCTGATTATGACGTCGAGGCTGTCTTGTGTTAAAAGATTGAGAAAAAACCCTCTGTGATTTACTACGCTAGCAAGACTCTGGATGAGGTACAGAGGAATTACACCATTACAGAAAAAGAATTGCTAGCCGTGGTTTTCACTTTAGAAAATTCAGGGCTTATCTGTTATGTTCTCGTGTCATCATCTATACCGACCACTCGACCTTGAAACATCTCTTGGCCAAAAAGGATGCCAAACCTCGGCTTATTTGCTGGATTCTGCTGTTTCAAGAGTTTGATCTTGAAATCAGGGATAAAGCCAAGGCACAAAATGTAGTGGCGGATCACCTCTCGAGAATCCTAATTGATTTTCCTCATTTGGATGTCCTGATCTCTAATACTTTTCTGGATGAGAATATCCTCACAGTCTTGGGTATCTGAACCCCCTGGTTTACGGATATTGACAATTATTTTATCGTTGATCAAATCCCCTAGGATTGGACCAAACAACAATGGGATAGACTTATGTCTGAGGCCAAATATTATTTTTGGGATGATCCCGAGCTATACCGCATTGGCACAGACCAGATTATTCGTTGATGCATCTCGGAAATCGAGTTCCATAGCATACATGAGTTCTTTCACACATCCGCATATGGTGGGCACTTTTCCGGGAAAAAGACGGTTGCAAAAATCTTATAATCCAGATTCTATTGGTCGTCATTATTTAAGGATGCCCAGGAATTCTCAAAGTCATGCACCCAATGCCAGACACTCAGGAACATGGCTAAGAGAGATATGATGCCCCTGAACCTAATTCTTTCCGTCGAAATTTTTGACATTTGGGGTATCAACTTTATGGGACCCTTCCCTCCTTCATTTGGACACCAGTATATTCTGGTCGTTATTGATTACGTGTCAAAGTGGATTAAGGCAATTCCCAGCTGAACCATTGACCACAAGGTGGTCATCGATTTTGTGAAGAAAAATATGTTTAGTTGGTTCGGGTTCCTAGGGCAATTATCAGTGATGGTGGCACACATTTCACTCATGCTCAGTTTTGAAATTTACTGGGGAAATACAGGGTGAGCCATCAGATTTCCTCACCTTACCACCCTTAGATGAATGGATAGGCCGAGGTCCCCAATCGGGAGATCAAGAACATTTTGCGGAAACCGTTAGGCCTGATAGGAAGGACTGGACCCAAAAGCTAGATGATGCTCTTTGGGCCTACTGTACGACGTACAAAATGCCTATCGGTATGTCTCCATTCCGTCCGGTGTTTGGTAAGGTGTGTCACTTACCCGTAGAACTTGAACACCAGGAATTTTGGGCCATCAGGAAATGTAATGTGGACCTTGAGTTGGTTGGGAAAACCAAGAAACTCCAACTATCTAAGTTGGAGGAGCTTCGAAATGATGCTTATGAAAATGCCAGAATTTATAAGGCAAGGACCAAAGCTCTCCATGACCAAATGATTTCATGTAAGAGCTTTGAGCCAAACCATAAGGTTTGGCTTTTCGATTCTCGATTGAAGCTTTTCCCCAAAAAACTCAGGTCTAAGTGGGACGACGCATTCATTATTGAGTGGATTTTCCCTAATGGGGCCATTGAAATCTCTGACCTAAAGACAGGTAATATTTTCAAGGTCAATGGACAGCATCTCAAACCCTTTGTTGACCTTGTGCTCCCTGAACCCGTCTCAGATAAGGTTGCTCTTACCCTGCCTTTACCATCACGAGCCGATCATTGCCTAGCTGAAGGCACTAAACTCAGCACATGTAAAGACTGTTCCAAGCTGATCAGAGTCTCACGGAAACTAGGTGCTATTCTTCCACTTCTAGTCTCCTGCATACTTTCATTTTTCACAATGAGGACATTGCAATAGCTAAGCATGGGGGGTGAACATATTTTATAAGCTTTTTGTCAGCTATAACATCAATTTCTTGTTATTTGAATTTTTTTTTTTAAAAAAGAGAAAAATTGGAAATTCCAAAAGACAAAAAAATAAAATTTAGAATTAGGAGATGAGAACTTAGGCATTAGGGGTTGCAAACTTTAGGAATTGATACTTTGAGACTTGAATACTTAGACTCTTCAAGCCTTCGGGCTTAATTAGCCCGACTGTCCACTCGAATGTGGACATAGTCTTGAGTCCTCGCCAATACAAATTCATTTTAATTTGGTAAATAAATTGGGATGATAAGTATATGAGTTATCAACCTGCCCTCTGATTTGGGGGGATTTTAAGGCTAAGCATCTACACACTATTCGTATTGACTCACTTTCTGGTAGTTTTTACGGAAATTGGGTAGCTAATGGACTGACTTGGGTGGTATGGCTGGAAAGTTGTTCATGGTAACAACTCATCGGTCGATTGTCTAGAGCCCAGCCACAAGACCATTTTCGTTGTCCTGCCTTTAGGTAAATCTTAGATCAGGGAAGCCACCAACATAGAAAAAGATAAAAAGAAAAAAAAGAAACACTGAAAAAGAAAAGAAAAAAATAATAGAAAAAGGAGAAAATAAAAAGGAAAATAATAAAGCCACACTTCACCACACGAGTATGCCTGGTAATTGATCGTGGGTAACAGCCCATTAGCCAGTTTTCCAGAGCCCAGCTAAAAAAAAAATGCGCAATAATTCCCAAAACACTTAGCGAAGAAGCAGGGGAGTAGAATAAACTGGGGAGATAAACACTGAGTTCGCCCTTGTGTTGACCCCATAAATAAAAGAAGTAGGGAGAAAGTTACCATTCGAAAAGATAAACCTCTAGGCAAGGTCACCTAGGGTCATAGAATCCCGAAGTTCGTTTTAACGGCCGCTTAGTGAGTCTTTCACTATTTTCACAAGATGCTTAGCACTTAAAGTCCTTTTCGAGTCTTAGGCGGGTCGGGTAGCCGTAAAAAGTTATCCCAGAACTCTCAAACTCCAAAAATACAAAAAATAATTAGAAAAGAAGAAAAACAAGAAAAAAAAATTTATCTTCTCTTCTCAAATAAGGTGAGGGCTTGGACGGTTTGCATTCTGGTAGGTACCCAGGCACTGTTGAGCTTTTGTAATTAGATCTTGGGTTTGAGATTTTCTAAAGCAATCAATAAATTTCTCCTAAATACTCGAACCCTGATTCTACTTTTATACATATCATTTAGGTTAATTTTGCTAGGGACTAACAAAAAGTAAGCATGGGGTATGATGAACACACATGAATTCATGATAAATTGCTTATTTATGACAGCTCCTAGGTTTAGCATTACAAATCATGTTATAAATACTACATAACATCCATTGCATGGCATTTAAGATAGTTGTACTTTTTGTATAATAATTCCTTCATTTTATATGGTCAGGAGGCAATGCGACATACTTATGGACTTCAGATGAAAAATCTAACCGTACGGATGGATCTAGAGCGTCAATTGCAGTCTGACAATGTAGAAATTACCTCAATCGGAGCACCGTGGCATACTCTACAAGTAATGAAGGGTGGACGGTTTAGATGGTGCCATGTGGCACCATCTGGAGTGCCCAAAGCTACCCGCCACATTTCCAAAGGACAACCATCAAGTAATCTCAGCTGTTGGATGAAAATCCCACAGCTAAGAGCTCGCCCTCACCACATAGTTGCGGTTCTTCCTCACGACACATTGGTAGACTTGGCATAATGGTGGGAGCAGCGGTTCTCAAGGGAGGGGCGCGGGTTCGAATCCCCGTAGCCCCCCCAATTCTCAAATCAACCTGGCAAAGCAGCAAAGTAGCAATGCATGTAGCAGTAGTGGCAGCGCAGCGCACACACTAGCAGGATGCCGCACGATCAGCGCACGTGATGGACGGTAGCGCAGCGCAAGCGCGTGTGCGGTTGGTGCTAACTTTTAGTGACAGCTAGGATGACCTACAGCGACGCTTACAGCCGGTGCTACTTCATTGCAAACCAGCAAAGCTAGCTAATGGCGTAAGCAGATGTGATCTATCTACAGTGACATTTCCAATGATTGTCTGGAGGTTACTAAAGGTCCTTTACCCATTTTTAGCCTCTTTTCCTCCACTATAAAAGGACATACACCCCCTCCCTTCCAAGCCATCTCTACCTACTCTACTCCCACCTACTCCCAAGCTCTAGCAAGCCTACCAATGGTCCATTAGAGCTTGTTCTCAAGCTCGCAAGGCTCCTATTAGTGTAGCAAACCTTTGCCTCAACAAATATTTGTCCATCTCCCCATCCCCATTCATAGGTCGCCTTGGAGCTGTCCTCCCACCTCCATTCCGGTACCAGATCACCTCCGTCTTCTCACCTCCATTCCAGAGCCATGTCGAAGCTTTCCTCTACCCGACGTCCTCCTGCATCTCACCTCCGTCGTCCCGCTCCTCACCTCCGTCATTCGAGCTTCCGGCAGGCGCTGTCGTCTTGCCGAATAGCTGATTTGAGAGATTTCCTCTTACCCCCTTCACTTTTTATGCTTTCATAGTTTATTGTAATCAACATTGGAGCGATATATACATCATATTTGTTCCATCTCTATCTTGTGATTCATTCTGCTTGTCTTCTTTCAAAAATAAAAAAAAAAATAACAAAACCCTAAAATACCAAAAAGAAACAAAACAAAGCTTGGTTTTCAATTAAAGTAAATGTCGCCTCCCTGTGTTCGACCTGAGACTCCCTTAGAGATTCGGTATAAATTTTTTATTTGATCGACGCATTTTGCGACTACGACGATGGGTTACTTGTAACCCCGATTTCAAACATGAGAAACTCGTGCGACCAGTCAATATCCACGTCACCATAGATATCAAATAATTCCACAGTTCCTCAACCAATATGAGACGTTGGCCACAATGACCAGATGACTTAAATGCTCAAGGCACAGCATAAGTACTGAGTAAAGGCCTCAGAGACACTAGTAATAGGCTTGCATAGGTGCAAGACCCGAGGCAAAAAACCTACCCCTACTCTCCTTAGAACCTACACTTTTCTAATCGGGTTTACGGTTCGCACAATACCGAGTTATAGGGTTGTGAATAGAGACCAAGCCACCGGAGTGAGTGGTGGGCAAGGAGTGAAGAGAGTCACGTGAGGCAAGTGTAGGACCTCACACCTCCGTGTAGAGTCCAACAGCAAATGTGAGCGATTGGATTTATTTGGCACTCTCGCTCTGGAAACTAACGATGTGGGACTAAGGCATGCTCTCTCCTCCTTTGTTTCTTTCGCACAGTATTAGATGGGAAAGGCTCGAATCAAGTTGCTATGCCTACTATTGCTGTTCAATTGAGGTCTTGGAAAGCTTCGTGGTGTTCGTCCACAGGGCTTGGGGGTAGTAGTGGCAGTGATGGTGGTCAGCGAATGACAGACGGTAACAGATACGATGACAACGGCTGGCGAAGACCTATGATAAGAATATGGCCTTTGAGGGCTAATTGGATAGCTGGGAAGGTTCGTCGTGGTGAGGCAGAGCTAATAGTGGTGGTGATTTAGTGAACGCTAGCATGTGGTGTCTTAAGGGTGAAGGAGTGAACGATGAGTTGGTGGGTTCTTTGACCAATGATTTGGGTGAGCGAAGCCCTCAATTTCTTGAGGGATTTTGCTCCAAAGAATGTGGGCGAGCTTATGGACCAGATGGAGTGAGGTTTCATGGTGTGGATTGTCGATGCAAGCTCATCGAAGCTCTTGCTAGACTTGGGGAAGATGGTGAGGAAGGGAGGTAGTTGTCGGTTAAAATAAGAAATAAAGGGGATGAGAAGGATCAAGAGAGGGAGAGGGAGAGGAAGATCCTAAATTACGGATGAAAGGAGGAAGGATCGCACCAGCTTTGATTGGCTGACGTCGGGGAAGGTGAAGTCCTCCGATGATGAGAATGGCAAGGAAGAAGGGGTCGAGGCAACTCCTGCTGTGGCTGGCAAGGAGCGGAGGAATCTAAGAAAGAAGGTCCCTTTGCCTATCGTACATGGTAGAGGGTGAAGAAGGAGAAATGAGGAGCTCGCCGGAGTAGCGGCAGAGGCGACCAGAGGGAGAGAAGGAAGATGATTTTTGTTGCCAAACTGGATTAAGGAGGATGGTCTAGAGATGGGGGAGTTCATATAGAGCTCAGACCGAACTCTAATTGTGGAAAGAAGCTTAATTGGGCTTCGATGTAGAATCAAGAAACCCATGGATTTCATGGGTTCACTGGAGCTTTATGGAGTGAATTTGGAGCCAAGATCTTGCCCAAATGATTCCTTGTAATGTGAACACCAATCCCACCAAATTTTGTGGGATTTGGTGTATGTTTGATGTGGTTTTAAGTCAGTCAAAGGAGGTGTTTAGGTTGGTTGACCTAACAATGGTGGCAGGGACCAAATCGTGAAGAATATGACAAAGTTAGGGACCCATTTACAATAAAATATAAAGTTATTGGTTTAAGTGAGAGAAATAGAGATCTTAGGGACTAAATTGCAAACTAGGTGAAGATGGACTCTAATTGAGCCCAAATTTTGGTGCTAATGTAATATGGACCCAAGGAATCTGATGGTGAACTTGGATTTGAGTTTTAACCACAGTTGACTAAGCAATTTGAACATAAGCCCCAATTAAGGTAGAAAATCGTCTGAGACTCTATTATAGGTCAAAATAGATTCAGATGGTCAAACCAAGGGTACCAAACTTCTTACAATATTTTTCTATGAATTTTAAGAGGTTTAGATGAATTTAATTCTAACCAGAACCTGTTCAATTTAAGCAGGTCTGAAATTAGGTTTTTGTGTTCTGATTTGGTTCTGGAAACGCCTGAAACCGTATTTCTGTCTGTGTTGACCAACTTTTTAGACTTTAATGCTCATTTGACCTTCAATTAACTCATGGGTGACCCCATGGTTACTCTAAATTTGTGATGTGATGTTAAAACTGTAGAATTAACCTTTTTATTATTTTCTTCTCAAAATGGATTTGCGTGGAATTATTGTCCTCAAGCAATTATTCAGGAGCATTTGTCACTTGATTTCAACTAATTGAAGTTAGTTATGGCTAATGAAGGTATTACCATCAAAGAACAACTACGAGACATCTATGATCCGGCAGCTATAATTGTGGCACCTCAAATCCGAATTCCCTCAGGTGAAGATGCATTCGAGATGAAGCCAAACATAATAACTCTGATTCAGGCTCATTTTCATGGAAACTTGAATGAGGATCCATTCTAGCTCGTTGAGGATTTAAGTCAAATCACAGAATCAGTTCAACCTAGAAATATTTATTTATGGATTGTTCTCATGAAGCTTTTTCCATTCTCTCTTATGGATAAAGCTTTTTATTGTTTCAAGACCATTGAGAGGCCGATTAGAACCTGGGCGGAATTACATTGTGAATTCCTCTAAAATTTCTTCCCGATTGGTCGAATAAATGCGATAAGGCATGCAATTATGGCTTTCTCCCAAGGACCAAGGGAAAAATTGCATGACGCCTGAGATAGATTTCATGATCTTCTCAGGAAATTCTCGCACCATGGTGTGCCCGATGGCACCTAGCACAAGTCTTTTACCTTGGGTTGGATGACACATATCGGTACCTGATCGATGCATCTAGTGGCAGGAATTTCCTTGCAAAGGACGAGAATAACACATTCGAACTGTTCTAGTCCTTAGTAGAGAACTAATGAATGCCACATCTATGAACCAATTCCAGCGACCTTGACAGCAAGGAGTTAGTGTCCATGAAGATTACGTTGTATCTGTCTGAGCTGATATGGACATTATCACCAAGAAGCTGGATAAGGTGGATCTACTCGACATGAAGCTCGACAAATTAATTTGAGCTCGACCTGGATTTCCTGGCAGTTCAGCTACATCCCACTCTTCGTTCGCATCTCAAGTCCCTCCTACTCAAGTACATCTACTCACTTAGGATGTGTCTTCTCCATCTTCATGGGATCCTCCATATCAGGAACCCATGAATAATTTTGATCTGGCACCATACAATTAGGGTTACGCACTCCATGACGATTCTAGCGTGTATTCCTTTGATGAATATGCATCTCAGACATCTTTGCCCTACGAAGATGTCAATTCTATCCAAGGTTACTGGTGGAATAACCCATATTCAGAGATGTATAATCCTGGTTGGCTCCAACATCCTAACTTTTCCTGGTCTAGTAACTCATAAAGACAAAATCAAGATCCACACTACTAGACCAAACAATACAAGAATGCAGAAAACACACACCTGACACAGCAGCCATTCTTGTCTCAGTAGCAATCGTGTTCTACTTATTAGCTGCTGCACCAAGCTGCCAATTACCCTCCAAAGCTGTCCGACCTTTTGGAGGCATTAAAAGAGAAATTGCAAGAGTCAATGCAAAAATCGACTCATGACAGTTTGTAGATTATGAAGGCTATGGCTGATCAGATATAGATCGTACAAAATATACAGAATCAATTGCTGCGGGAGAATAGATCACAGGGTGCCTTGCCCTCCCAACTTGTCCCTAACACAAGATATGTGCAGAACCAGGGCACCTTGCCTAGGTTCTCAAATCCATAAGGACAGGCACATGCTATTTTACAATCACCTCCTACATCACCTAGTTGTGGATAGAGTTAGCCACCGTTATTGCAAAATCACGCCTATTCTGCCCCTTCTGCTCCTCCACCACCACATGGATAGTACGTCGATGCAAAGTCTGTCACTTTAAGGTGTAGGAAGACTACATAGGACCCACCACATAGGAAAGTTGGTCATGATTTTTCATGGCCTCTACCATAGGATGGCTCACCTCCTTCTTCCTCTTAGGAGCCACCTACTGTAGACAAGACCAAAAGACCAACTGACCCTGAGATTCCCATCCCCTTTCCTGAGGCTCTGACGCGAGATTTAGCTTGGAAAAAAGGATACGTGGAATTTTGAGGACCTGAAAAGTATGTTCAAAGAGGTTCACATTCAAGTCCCTCTCCTCAATGTAATAGATCACATCCCTAATGTCGCTAGGTTCTTCATTGACTACTGTACCCTAAAGCGACAGTAGAAAATCGGATGATAGGCGGAATTGTGAAAAGAAGCTAGCATCGTGATTCTAACTGACTTACCACCGAAAAAGGAAGACCCTAGCACCCCACTCATTTCCTGCTTTTTGCAAGATTCTCCATTTGATCTAAGTTCATCCATCAACCTAACTCCCACTGCAGTATTTGATCGATTTCGATTTGGGGAATTGAAACCCACTTCAGTTACTATATAGTTGGCCGACCGATCGATAAAAACACAGAGGGGGGTGGTTGAAAATGTGATCGTAAAGGTCCATGGATTCTTCTTTCCAGTGGACTTTTTCATTCTCGATATGGAAGTTCCTCTTAATCTTCATGATGCACCAATTATTTTGGGTCGCCCATTTTTGGCAACAGCTCATGCAAACATCAATTGTGCAACCGGGCATATGGAGATAGCCCTAGGAAATGAAAACTTAAACTGGAGATATTTAGGGCTTCACAAAGCTTCTACTATGATCTGATAGAGAAGGACGGTGAAGATGAAGACTCAGCTATTTATGGGCATATTGGGCTCCTCTATAAAGACCCAATGTCACATTCATCTTCACTATCAAGGATTTTGGATCTTGATCCACACGAGATTGAGGTTAGTGACATGCACATTTCATCTCGTGGATCTCATTGTCTGAGGTGTTCATTTGATCGCAACACCCCAGATTCTGATTATCCTATCCCACCAAGTATTGATTTGCCCTTGTTGAGGTAGGATGGTGTGACCATGGCAAGCAGACTTCCCATCAGCACAATCACAACCAACATTTTCATAAGAGGGGAATCAATGAGAATTTATGAAAACTAGGATTATTAGATTTCCACTATTGATTCTTCTCCCATGCACAAATCTGCTTCCCACCCACCAGTAATTGAGTTGAAGCCGTTACCTAATTCACTCAAGTATGTGTTTTTGGGTGATAGTGAGACATAACCAATGATTATTAGTGCTCACTTGACCCCAGAACAAGAGCATCAATTAATCTCTGTTTTACAAGCACATAGGGCTACTATTGTGTGGAGCATTACTGATCTCCGTCAGATTTACCCCTCGTATTACACTCATTATATATACATGGATGAGGGGGTGAAACCTTCTAGACAACCAGTATTGCACACATATTTATGGATGACTTCTCCATTTTCGGAGATGATTTTTTGTCTTGCCTTGATAACCTCACAAAGATCCTAAAGTGGTGCATAGAATTTAACATAGTACTTTCATGGGAGAAAAGCAATTTTATGGTTAGGGATGGCATTGCACTAGGTCGCAGGATCTCTTCTAATGGACTCAAGGTCGACTGAGCTAAATCCAAAATCATTTCTCGACTACCTCCACCTAGCTCGATTAAGCAGATCGGATCATTCTTAGGTCACATTGGATTTTACTGAAGATTCAATTGTGATTTCTTGAAAATCGCTCGTCTTTTGATGATTCTTCTGGTTGTCGATGTCCCCTGTAACTTTGATTCCTCATGTCTCAGCGCTTTGAGACCTTATGAAGTGCTGTGTCTAACTCACCTATTCTCCAACCACTCGACTGGTCACTTGACTTCGAGATGATGTGTGACTCCTCCGAGTTTGTATTCGGAGTTGTTCTAGGCCAACGTTGGGAGCACCATCGGATTGTAATCTACTACGTTATCAAGACACTGAATGTGGCTCAGCGTAATTATTACTGAGAAAGAACTGCTAGTAGTAGTATTAGGGTTGGAGAAGCTTAGATCTTACTCGGGTCAAAAGTGATTATTTTCACTAATCAGTCTGCCTTCCGACATTTGTTGGCAAAGAAGGATGCCAGACCCTGTCTTATTAGATGGATTCTTCTTTTGCAGGAATTTGACATCAAGATCTGCGACAAAGCTAGAGCTCATAATGTGGTGGCAGATCCCCTGTCTCGACTAGACCCTGAACACATCCCTTATTCCCCACCTATCTTAGATCAATTCCCAGATGAGTCCCTTTTGGCTGTGAATTTCATTCAGTTTCCCTGATACACAAATATTGCAAACTATCCTGTCATAGGAAAGATTCCCATAGGGTTATCCAAGGACTAGAAACTCAAATTCCTTTTAGAAGCCAAATTTTATTTCTAGGATGACCCCTTGCTCTTTCACATCGAGGTTGATCAAATTATCGAAAGGTGCGTCCCTGACTCAGAAATTTCAATTGTGTTATCTTTTTTCCAAAGCGATGCTTGTGGTGGTCATTTTTTGGGCCGAAAAATCACTGCAAAGATTTTGCAGTCGGGTTTTTCTAGCCAACCATTTTCAAAGATACACACAAGTTTGCCAAATGCTACAAGTGATGTCATTCGATTGGTTCTATGACCCGGAGAGACATGATGCCTCTCTAACCCATTCTGGTTGTAGAAGTGTTCAACATGTGGGGCATCGATTTTATGGGCCCTTTTCTGAACTTGCATGGCTTCGAGTACATACTTCTCGCAGTTGACTATGTCAGAAAGTGGGTTGAAGCCACCCCAGCAAGATAGACTAATTACAAAATCATGATATCCTTTGTTCAAGAATTTATTCTTGCAAGATTCGGAGTTCCCCGCACTCTAATTAGCGATAGGGGCAATCACTTCATCCGTGCTCATTTTAGAGCGCTATTTTAGAAATATGGGGTACATCATCACATTGCCACCCTATATCATCCACAGACGAATGGGCAGGCTGAATTTTCTACTTGTCAAATCAAGTTATTCTTTAGAAGATGGTTAGACCAGATAGGAAGGATTGGTCCAATCGATTGATCGATGCACTTTAGGCATATCGGATCTTGTACAAGGCCCCACTCGGAATGTCACTGTACCACATGGTGTATGGAAATGCCTGTCACCTTCGTGTTGAGTGATTGCGCAACATAGGTCATAATTGACCTGGATTAAGCTATAACTTAGCATAAGTTAGGGAAATTTTTGCACACATAAGCATTATCTGCATCTTTACTGCTTTACTTTAACTATGCATAAAATGATGTTATAATGTGCTAATTAAGTACATTATGTCGATTGCAGGAATAAGCTGATCAGGAGTTGGATCTGAAGCTGGATCAAGAATAATGGGAGTTGCAGTAGAGCTGGAGCAGAAGGCTTAGATTAGATGTAGTAATAATAATGTAAGGGAGTTAAAGGTTTGCTATGCTATTAAAAAGGAATAAAGTAGTAAAATGTGAAGAGCTTAGGTCCATCCTAGCCCTAGGATAGCCTAGAGACTTCCCCAGGCCTTAGCCACCCTTAGATTAGGTCACAACACCCTATGAAGCCTTAAAACCCTAGTTCCAACCCTTATCGGGACGTCCAGATAAGTTATAGGATGTCTAGGACCCTTAGCCATCTCCCACACACCTCAAACCCACTTCTACAGTGTTATTGGACGTCCAAACACTTTATCAGACATCCAATTCCTGTAGAATACCCAAAATAGAACCCAAAATCCCTCCTAACTCTGGTTGGACATTGAGACAATAAGTCTAGACTTCTGATTTTTGAGTACATGACATCTGACACTATTATTAGACGTCTGATACTACTCTTCAATTCCAGTTTTAAGATTTAAGTCTTGATCTTGGATCTCTAGGTCCCTAAACCCAATTCCAACCCCATAGGAACCTAAATTAAGGTGCCTTAACCCTAGTACATCACCTCTAGACCTCCCTAAGGACCTAATTAGGTCCTCACTAAACCTAATTGACTTGGAACTTAGTCAATTCCATCAGCCTATTCAATTGGACTCATTGAGTCCAATTGATCCCTGATCTCAGCACACACTGTCCAATTGGACTCAGTGAGAGTCCAATTGACCTAGACCTAAATTAATTGAGTTGTTTTACTCTCAATTAAGTTTCCACACACCCAATTAAACTTTTATTAAGTTTAATTGCACTTTACCTTAGTGAATTATGGTTTGTAACCCTAATTTGAGACATACCTTGACCTAAACCCACTAGAACCTAACCTAATCAACCTAGCCAACTAAGTTTCGACCCACACACACCCACACACACACACACACACCATCCACACGAAAATACCTAGCCTAGAGTTCTCTAGAACTCTCTACCATGTGTGGCATTCAATTTTTAGATCCACATTTGGTGGATCTAAAAACCACCATCCATCCTCTCTCTCTCACTCTCCCACGAGCTCCCACCATAGGCCTCTCTAGAGAATTCCATAATTCTCTAGAGAGCTTCCCTTAGGTCTATAAAAAGTCCTAAGGGGTGTCCATTTGCACCCATTCACTTCCTTGGCAAATTCACTCCATTGGTGCCATTCACGCCACCTCCACTTAGCTAGCCACTCCACCTCCACGGCCTCACTACCACCACCATGGAGGACATCATGCCGGGATGCTGGATCAATCCTCCCTCTCTCCAAGGGTCGGCCTAAGCTGCATTGGTCGCCCCTCATTCTTCTCTTGGCCACTCCAAGGCCATCAGGGACTACCCTTGAATGCCCTTTATTCTGCTAGATTTAGTTTATGCTCTCCATGATTTTTACTGCTTTTATTTACTGCTTAGTAGTGTAGCCCTTATTCTCCCCCAATGATGCAAGCAAAATCACCTCGTAGATTCTTGTATGCGATCATTTTTTGGTAGCTAGATTTACATTTTTTAGCATTCATGTACAAGCTTTCTTCTACCTTCCATGTTGCAAACACTCTCTTGAATGAATAGAAGGTATATTTTTATATATATGTCTATGTGTTGAGAATCACCATTAGCTTATTGTAATATCTTTTGAGTGATTAATGCTTCCTATTTTTAATTCCTGATATACTTGCAACTAAGCATGTCGTACTTCAATACGTAATAATCATAAACTGGCGTGTGATTTTAAACGAAGTAGAGCGACAAAAAGATCGATTTTAAAAGTAAAAGCAACACCTCCCAGAGACGAACGACTGGGACTCAAGTCTCGTTATTTTTACAAACTTAATTTTTGACGAACATTTTTGTGCGACTGTAGTACGATTTTCGATGACTTTCAAAACGCGTGGAAATGGTGTCCGTCAAATGGCGCCGTTGCCGGGAAGGCAACGTCATTTTTCATGATTTCGATCTTTTAATCTATCACTGACGAATTTGCCTCGACTTTGTTTTTGATGTGCAGGACAACACGGTAAACAAACGGGATCTGAGCACATAATGAGCATGGAAAAGAAATCAGGTGCACATTGCATTCTCTTAGATTAGTTTTTTTCTAAACCCTAGGACAAGATCTACTTCCTGCAATCTCTTTTGTGAAAAGAAAAAAAAGAGATTTTACTCATTTTTGTGAAAAAGAAAAGAAAATCAAAAAGGAAAATTTTGAAAAAAATCTAGGTTAGGTTTCCTTTCGAATCTTTGGTTAGTTTGAAAAAAAAAGAAAAAAGAAAAAAAAGATATTTTCTTTGAATCTTTTGAAAAACTTTTTTTTTAGAAAGGAAAAAAAATGTGCAAAAGTTTTGAAAAAAAAAAAAGATCTTTTTGGTGGAAAGCTTAGATTTTAAGTTTAAACCTCTTTAAAAGTTTTTCTACCATCTTCTGATTTTCGGCCAGATTTCAAGTATAACTTAAAAATTTGATTGCCGAAAAAATAGCAAGCCAAAAAATTCAAAAATTTGGGCCAAACCTTCATTTTCAAACCATCTTTCGAACACCACCATTATTTTGAAAAAATTTCAAGTATACAATTTTTAAAAATTTGTAAAGTGGACAGGGGTCAGACTGAACCAGATTCAAAATTTTTCAAATTTCAAAAAGCGATTCCGAGCAATCCACGAATTTGTTTTGACTAAAAATGGTGGGGTTTGAAAGCTGATCTCATTGCCTTTATTTTCCATATTTTTATCGAATTGTTGAAGGTCATTTGATACTGTTTGAGAACAAAAATCGACCAAGGGTCAAAATTCCAAATCTGACCCCTTGATATTCAAAATTCTCTAAAAATTCGATTGAAATAATAAAAATTCCAAAAACATATTCTTTCAAAAATTGATTGAAAAAGGAATCTACTCGAAAAATTTCAAATTAATTGGACTCCAATTATTATCAGAGAACCAACATTACTTTTGTGGTCTGCTGAAACAAAAAAAAAAACCTAGAAGTGCTTGAACTTTGGTTGAACCTTTAGGGTCACAACTAGAGACCACACTTTAGGCTAACCTAGACTTAATCAAGACTAGTTAGTCAGTGAGCTTGGTCACCTTGTGGGCCACTCAACACAAACCCCACTGAAGAAAACGGGTTAAAAACTAATTTTAAAACACGAAATCAACCCGAGTTCGTTGTTGTACTACTGGGTGTTTTTAACCTCTCTTGACAAACCTGGTGACTAAGTCTGTGGGGTAGTGTCAAACGACCGCAGCTCGATGGTCAACGGAACCGGAGGCATAAGCAAAAGGAAGAACCTTCCCCTTAGTCCCCTCGTAACCAAACTGGCTGGGTTAGCTTAAGAGGCGGGAATCACCTTCAGTTGGTTGTACGACGAACTTATCTTTAGGAATTCAAATCCCTAACGAAAAATCTGGTCAGCTGATCTATAAGGACCATTTGATTGACAGGGCCTTAGCCTTGTCCTGCGTGGCTACACCGACCAAGGGGTTGGGTGGTGTATGCACGGAAGGAGGTCACTTCGACCTCACCAGGTTGGACCTTGGGAGCCACTCCCAAGAAGGCGAGTCACCTCGCTCGGACCGTCTTGTCCCCCCATTTCTTCTACTCCAAGATCCACCTTGGCAAATCCTTGACCTGGACCTAGACCGGGTCAGGACATCGAGAATCTGGACCTGATGGCTCGTCTGGAAGCCCAGGTCACCGAATCTGAGGAGCGGCATTAGCAGAGCATGGATCGCATTCTTATAGCACTTGACAGGATGCAGCACCAGCCGCGAGGAGAACAACTGCAGGATTTTTACGACCCAGCCACACAAATCGTCGCACCTCCTATCAGGATTCCTGTAGGTGGAGATGCATTTGAGCTCAAGCCCAATGTAATTGGGTTGATTAGCACTCACTTCTATGGGAAGTCAAGCGAAGATCCATTCCAGCACCTCGAGGACCTGAGTCGACTCACTGAAATGATACGACCTAGGAATGTTGATCTCGGGATTATTCTGATGAAGCTTTTCCCGATCTTGCTGAGGAACAAAGCTTCATACTGGTTCAAGACGATTGGGAAGCCAATTGGAACCTGACCGGAATTTCGACGTGAATTCCTGCAGAAGTTCTTCCCAATCGGTCGAACAAACGCAATGCGGCGTGCAATCACGACTTTCTCCCAGGGAGCTGGGGAGAAATTAAATGAAGCATGGGATAGATTTCACAACCTTCTCTGCAAATGCCCGCATCATGGTATACCCAGATGGCACTTAGCTCAGATTTTTTACCTTGGGCTGGATGACACACATCGGTATCTGGCCGATGCATCTAGCGGTGGGAATTTTCTCGCAAAAGATGAGAACTGCTCATTTGAGCTGTTCAAATCATTAGCGGAGAACTCGATGAATGCTGCATCTATGAACCAGTTCCAGTGGCCTGGTCGGTAGTGGGTTGGTGTCCACGAGGCTCACACCAAATCTGTTCAAGCCGACATGGATATCATCGTCAAGCAGTTGGATAGAATAAACCTAATTGAGAAGAAGATTGACCAGATCAGTCAAGGTCAATCCGACTCGAGCTTTGCTGCCACAAGATCCTCCTATGCATCCTGAGCCCCTCCTGCTTGAGTTAATCCACTCACTCGAGATGCATCTTCTCCATATTTACGAGATCCCGCATATCAGGATCCCATGAATAATCCAGATCTAGCACTCTATGACCAGGGTCACGCACCACCCGCAGATTATAATGCGTATCCCCTTGACGGATATACGTCTCAGACATCTTTGGCCTACGAGGACATCAGCACTATCCAAGGATATGAGCGTAATAACTCGTATTCAGAGACGTATAACCTTGGTTGGCGCCAGCATCCAAACTTTTCCTGGTTTGGTAATTCACAGAGACCACATCAAGATCCACACTACCAGACCAGGAAATATGGGAATGCGCAAAACACGTACCCTAGGTAGCAGCCATTCCCGCCTCAGCAGCAGCAACCCCACTAGTTATACCAGCCGCTGCACCAAGCTGCCAACCACCCTCCAAAGCATGCTGACCCTTTGGAGGTGCTGAAAGAGGAGCTGTAAGAATCGACGAGGAAGTCTACACAAGATAGCTTGCAGATTATGAAGGTGATGGCTGATCAGATTCAGGCCATACAGAACACACAGAACCAGCAGTTGCAGGAGCATAGGACTCAGGGAGCCTTGCCCTCCCAACTTGTCCCGAATCCTCAATATGTGCAGAACCAGGGTGTCCTGCCTAGGTTTCAGCCACTGTAGGGACAGACACACCCCATACTACAGGCACCTCCTGCACCACCCGGTTACGCGCAAGGACAGCCGCCTTTACAGAATCCCGCGTATTCTGCCCCTTCCGCTCCCCCAACACCTCATTGACAGCAAGCCGATGCACAGGCTATTTCTTTGCGAAGAGGAAGGAAGACATTCGACCCACAACCTAGGACGGCGGGTTCTGATTTTTCCCACCCCTCGCCTTAGGTGAATTCTACTCCATCATCTCAGGAGCCACCTGTGGTAGATAAGGGTAAGAGGCCAGTTAACCCTGAGATTCCCATCCCTTTTCCTGAAGCTCTGACATGAAATATAGTACGGAAAAAGGACCTGAAATCGATGTTTAAGGAAGTACATATTCAGGTCCCCTCCTCGAGGCAATCGATCACATTCCCGTTGTCGCTAGGTTGTTCAAGGACTATTGTACCCTGAAGCGACGGCCGAGAATTGGACAACAGGAGGTACTGTCGAAAGAAGCTAGCGTCATGATTCTAGTTGACCTACCGCCAAAGAAGAAAGACCCTGGTACCCCACTCATATCCTGCTTCTTGTAGGATTCTCCATTTGATCGGGCACTTCTAGATTTGGGTTCGTCCATCAACTTAACTCCCACCGCTGTATTTGATCGATTTCGATTTGGGGAGTTGAAACCCACCTCAGGTACGATTCAGCTGGCTGACAGATTAGTCAAAACACCGAGGGGGGTGGTTGAGAACGTGATCGTGAAAGTCCGCGAGTTCTGCTTTCCCATAAATTTTTTCATTCTCGATATGGAAGTTCCTCCTAATCTCCGAGATGCACCAATTATTTTGGGTCACCCATTTCTGGCGACAGCCCGAGCGAACATCGATTATGCATCTGGGTGTATGGAGATTTCCCTAGGCAATGAGCGACTTCGACTAGACATATTCAGGGCAACAAAGAACTTCGACTATGATCGAATAGAGAAGGATGGTGAAGATGAAGATTCAGCTTACTGTGGTAACATTGGGCTCCTTTGCGATGACCCAATGTCTCATTTGTCTACACTATCAGGGTTCTTGGACCTCGATCCACATGGGAATGAAACCACTGCATTACACATATCTCCCCAAGGATCTGACTGTTTAGGGTGTGCTTATGACCACAGCACCCCTGAATCCAACTATCCTGATCCATATATTACTGAATCGCTCTTGTTATTGTAGAAAGATGTGACTATAGCTAACGGGTTTTTTGTTAACACAGTTACAATTAACTTTACAGGGAGTGACTCAGTGGGAATTCACATGGACATGGATCAGCAGATTCCCACCTTCGACTCTGCTCCTCCCACTCTCATATCTGATTCTGACCCACCCGTGATTGAATTGAATCCCTTACCTAACTCACTTAAGTATGTGTTCTTTTGTGAAAGTGAGACATTTCCAGTCATTATCAATTCCCACTTAACCGAAGAACAGGAGCATCAGTTGATTTCTATGCTTCAAGATCATAGGGCTGCTATCGGGTGCAGTATTACTAATCTCCACGATATTCGCCCCTCGTATTGCACTCATCACATTTACATGGATGAGGGGGTGAAACCTTTGAGACAACCTTAAAGATGGCTTAACCTGAATATGCTAGAGGTTTTTAAGAAGGAAATCATCAAATGGCTAGATGCAGGCATTGTATATCCAATCTCAGACAGCCAGTGGGTGAGTCCAATTTAGATAGTGCCCAAGAAAGCAGGACTCACCGTCATGAAAAATGATAAGGGCGAATCCATCCCGACCCGCACTGCGACATCCTGGCGGGTCTGCATTGACTATAGGAAATTGAACACGGCTACCCAGAAGGATCACTTTCCTTTGTCGTTCATTGACCAGATCTTGGAATGGTTAACCAGGTGCAGTTTCTTTGGCTTTCTGGATGGATACTCCGAGTATAATCAGGTAGCGATTAGCCTAGAAGATCAGGACAAGACCACATTCGCATGCCCCTTCGGAACATTCGCCTTCAAGCAGATGCCCTTTGGCCTTTGCAACGCACCAGCGACATTTCAGCGTTGTATGATGGCCATCTTCTCTGACATGATTGGGGACTATGTGGAGGTATTCATGGATGACTTCTCCATTTTCAGAGATGATTTTGCTTCTTGTCTTGATAACCTCACCAAGATCCTGAAATGGTGTATTGAGGTAAACCTAGTACTATCCTGGAAGAAAAGCCATTTCATGGTGAGGGATGGCATAGTACTAGGGCACAAAATCTCCAAAAGTGGACTCGAGGTTGACCGAGCTAAATCAGAGATTATCTCCCACTTACCGCCACCTAGCTCGGTCAAGCAGATTAGACCATTCTTGGGTCACATCGGCTTCTATCGGAGATTTATACACGATTTCTCAAAAATTGCACAGCCTTTGACCAATCTCCTGGTTACCGATGTTCCATTGAATTTGATACCTCATGCCGCAGCGCCTTTGTGACTTTACGAAGCGCTGTTTCCGACTCCCCGATTCTCCAACCACTCGACTGGTCGCTTGATTTCAAAATGATGTGCAACGCTTCTGATTTTGCCGTCGGTGCTGTTTTAGGCCAGCGTCGGGAGAAACAACCCTTTGTCATATACTATGCTAGCAAGACGTTGAATGAGGCTCAGCGTAATTACACTATCATCGAAAAATAACTGCTAGCAGTAGTATTTGGGTTGGAGAAATTCAGATCATATTTATTAGGGTCCAAGGTCATCATCTTCACTGACCACTTCGCCCTCCGGCATTTGTTGGCAAAGAAGGATGCCAAACCATGGCTCATTAGATGGATCCTTCTATTGCAGGAATTTGATATCAAAACCCGTGACAAAGTCAGGAAACAAAATGTTGTGGCAGATCACCTATCCAGATTGGACCCAGACCACATTCCTTATTCCCTGCCTATCCACGAATAATTTTCGGATGAATCTCTTTTGGAAATTCCTTCTGTCGAGTTCCCCTGGTATGCGAATTTCTCAAACTACATTACCACAGGAAAAATTCCTGCGAGCCTATCCAAGGACTAGAAACTCAAATTCATTGTAGAGGCCAAATGCTACCTCTGGGATGACCCACTGCTCTTCCGCATTGGAGAGGATCAGATTATTCGCAGATGCATCCCAGACTCTGAGATCCCCAGTGTGTTATCTTTCTGCTACAATGATGCGTGTGTGGCCATTTCTCAGGATGGAAAATCGCTGCAAAAATTTTGCAGTCGGGATTTTTCTGGCCAACCATCTTCAGAGATAAACACGATTACGACCAACACTGCAAACGATGTCAGTCGGTCGGTTCTATGACAAGGAGAGACATGATGCCACTCCAACCCATCATGGTCATAGAAGTGTTCGACGTCTGGGGCATCTATTTCATGGGCCCTTTTCCGAACTCGCATGGCTTCGAGTACATATTGCTAGCCATTGATTATGTCTCGAAGGGGGTCGAGGCCATCCCGGCGAGGTGGGCTGACCACAAGACCGTCATTTCTTTCGTATGGCAAAATATTTTCACGAGATTCGGAATACCCCGCTGATGTAAACACATTTACAACACTTAAGATGTCTATTTGTGCATGTTCTTAAGCAAAGGATTGCATTGCAAGATATAAATATTGCATAACATGCATCATCTTGCATTTAGAGTAGTTTGAATAAAATGGAGGTTAATTGTCTCCTTTTATGTGCTTGGACAGAGCAAACTTTTTATCAGGGCCCCGGATCGAAGATCCAACCATACAGATGTGATCAGGGTGACGATTGGAGATCAACGACTCCAAGATCACCCTAATCAGGCATCTGTAGGATCAGAGTGACAGGGGAACCCTAGAAGATCAAAAGCCAAGATGGTGTAAATTCGCATTTTGAATGACAAATCCAACCGCATGGATGGATTTGGATCGACGATCGCAGCCTAACGACGCAAAAATTGAGTCAATCTGACACCCGTGGCACCATCTACAACATCTAGAAGATGGACGGCCAAAATGGCACCATGTGGCACCATCTCGGCCACCCAATCACCCGCATGCAACCGCTGAAGCCCTCGCATCCGCCCCTCTCCACCGTTGGATCTCGATCCAACGGCTGTGAACGCATGGACCTCAAATCATCCACTCGACACATTCCTTCGCATAGCGCAGCAGTCGCGAGGCGTTGCGCGTTCATAAGACGCGGGTTCGACTCGCAATCTGCGAGCGTGCACGATTAAAGGTGACCGCCTGATCGGCTGTGGGCGGCTTAGATCCTCCAACAACACCCACGCGCTATTTCACGCGAGGCGAGGATGTGCCATCGAATGCGGGTCGGTGCACGGTAAGCCTGGCGAAGGAGCGATTTAAGTCGTCCAATCTCGTGATCGGACAGCTGAAATGATTTGGTCGTGCGGCAAGCATTAGGCGCGAGTAGACGAGCAGGTGCGTGCATCAAACACCCACTACGCCCACTATGGGGCTTTAGCGACGGTTTTATCCGTCACTAAAGACCCCTTATTTAATGTTTTAAAGATGTAATGACCAATTTGCCCCCGCTCCTTGCAACTATAAAAGGAGACCCCCTCTACACGAAATTCTCATCCCTTCCTTCTCTTCTCTACCTCTCCAAAGCTCAAGAGAAGCTTGTCCCACACCCGGGATGCTCCTCGCAAGATAAAGTCCAAATTTTCGTCCCCGTTCCGAAGTGGATCCCGCGACGACGACGTGCTGCTTCGTTCCTATTCTTCTGCTTCGTCCTCCTTCATCCTGCTCTGTCCTCCTTCGTCCAGTCGTTGTCCCATCCGACTCGTCCTCCAAGCGATCGTCGGGGAGGATAACTTCTCTCTCCCATTCTTTTTTACAGCTTGCTAGTGTAGAATTTTCCTGCTTTCTAGGGTAACTGATTTCCTGCTTTCTAGTGTAATTCTTATTTGGTTTTATTGTATAAACATTTTGAAGTGTTGATTGCATGTTTTCTCTCTCTCTCGCCCTTTTAGTCTAATAGCTTCGTTGTAATTACATCGCCTCGCTTTTGAAGAAAAATTCTAAAAAAATATAATTGCGAATATAGATCGACGAAGCCTCCCTGCGTTCAACCCGGAATTTCAAATTCGGTATAAATTTTATTTGTTGAACATGAATTCTTCGCTTTCAAGCTACAATGACAAGGTTTTCAAAAACCAAACATGTTAGCATAGCAATTCGCACGTCCAGATGTGATCAGGGCGACGATTTTAGATCAACGACTCCAAGATCGCCTTAATCATGCATCTGTAGCATTAGATAGCGACCGAGGAACCCTAGAAGATCAAGAGCCAAGATGGCATAAATCCGCACTTCAAATGACAAAACTAACTACACGGATGGATTCGGATCGACGATCGCAGCCTAACGACGCAAAAATTGAGTCAATCTGACACCCGTGGCACCATCTACAGCATCTAGAAGATGGATGGCCAAGATGGCGCCATGTGGCGGCATCTCAGTTGCCCAATCACCCGCACGCAACCATTGAATCCCCTGCATCTGCCCCTCTCCGCTATTGGATCTTGATCCGACGACTGTAAACGCATGCACCTGAAATCGTTCATGGGACACATTCCATAGCGTAGCGCAGCGGCCGCTAAGCGTTACGCGTTCACAAGATGCAGGTTCGACTCACGATTTGCGGGTGCGCGCGATTAAAGGTCACCACCCGATTGGCTATGGGCAGCTCAGATCTTCCAATAGCGCCCACGTGCTATTTCACGTGAGGCGAGGATGCGACATCGAACGTGGGCGAGCGTGCAGCGAGGCGGACGAAGGCGCGATTTAAGTTGTCCGATCTCGCGATCGGACGGCTAAAATCATCTGGACGTGTGGTGAGTGGTAGGCACGAGCAGACGAGCGGGTGCGCGCATCCAAGGCCCACTACGCCCATGATAGGGCTTTAGCGACGATTTTATCCATCACTAAAGACCCCTTATTTAATGTTTTAAAGATGTAATGACCAATTTGCCCCCACTCCTGCCAACTATAAAAGGAGACCCCCTCCACATGAAATTCTCATCCCTTCCTTCTCTTCTCTACCTCTCCAAAGCTCAAGAGAAGCTTGTCCCACACCTAGGATGCTCCTCGCGAGATAAAGTCCAAATTTTCATCCCCGTTCGAAAGTGGATCCTGCAACAACGACGACTTTCTACTCCGTTCCCATTCTTCTGCTTCATCCTCCGTCTTGATCCGTCCCCCTTCGTCCAGGCATTATCCCATCTGGCTCATCCTCCAAGCAATCGTCGAGGAGGATAACTTCTCTCTCCCATTCTTCCATACAGCTTTCTGGTGTAGAATTTTCCTGCTTCCTAGTGTAACTGATTTCCCACCTTCTAGTGTAATTCTTATTTGGTTTTATTGTATAAACATTTTAAAATGTTGAATGCATGTTTTCTCTCTCTCTCTCTTCCTTTTAGTCTAATAGCTTCATTGTAATTACATCGCCTCACTTTTCAAGAAAAATTCTAAGAAAATATAATTGCGAATATAGATCGATGTAGCCTCCCTGTGTTCGACTCGGAATTTCAATTTTGGTATAAATTTTATTTGTTGAACATGAATTCTTCGCTTTCAAGCTAAAATGACAAGGTTTTAAAAAACCAATCATGTTAGCGTAGCAATTCGAACGTTCAGATGTGATCAGGGGGACGATTGGAGATCAACGACTCCAGGATCGCCCTAATCAGGCATATGTAGCATCAGATAGTGATCGAGGAACCCTAGAAGATCAAGAGCCAAGATGGTGTAAATCTGCACTTCAAATGACAAACTCGACCGCATGGATTGATTCGGATGGACGATCATAGCCTAACGACTCATAAATCGAGTCAATCTGACACCTGTGGCACCGTCTACAACATCCAGAAGATGGACGGCCAAGATGGTGCCACGTTGCGCCATCTCGGTCGCCCAGTCACCTGCGTGCAACCGCTAAAGCCCCCACATCCGCCCCTCTCCACCATTGGATCTCGATCCAACGGCTGTGAACGCATGCGCTTCAAATCGTCCGCGCGACACATTCCTTCACGTAGAGCAGCGGTCGCGAGGCGTTGCACGTTCATAAGATGCGGGTACGACTAGCGATCTGCAGGCGTGCATGAATAAAGGTGACCACCCGATCGGCTGTGGGCGGCTCAGATCTTCCAATAGCGCCCATGCGCTATTTGATGCGAGGCGAGGATCCGCCAACGAATGCGGGCAGGCGCGCAGCGTGGCGGGCCAAGGCGCAATTTAAGCCATCCGATCGCGAAATCATCTAGACGTGTGGTGAGTGTTAGGCACGAGCAGATGAGCGGGCACGCGCGTCCAATGCCCACTACGCCCATGATGGGGCTTTAGCGATAGCTTTATTTGTCACTAAAGAACCCTTATTTAATGTTTTAAAGAAGTAATGACCAATTTGGCCCCACTCCTGACAACTATAAAAGGAGACACCCTCCACACAAAATTGTCATCCCTTCCTTCTCTCCTCTACCACTCCAAAGCTCAATAGAAGCTTGTCCCACACCCGGGATGCTCCTCGGGAGATAAAGTCCAAATTTTCGTCCCCGTTCGAAACTGGATCCCGCGACGACGATGACATGCTGCTTCATTCCCGTTCTTCTGCTTCGTCCTCCTTCGTCCTGCTCCGACCTCCTTCGTCCAGGCATCGTCCCGTCCAGCTTGTCCTCCAAGCGATCGTCGAGGAGGATAACTTCTCTCTCCCATTCTTCTTTACAGCTTTCTAGCGTAGAATTTTCCTGCTTTCTAGTGTAACTGATTTCCTGCTTTCTAGTGTAATTGTTATTTGGTTTTATTATATAAACATTTTGAAATGTTGAATGCCTATTTTCTCTCTCTCCCTCTTCCTTTTAGTCTGATAGCTTCATTGTAATTACATCGCCTCGCTTTTCAAGAAAAATTCTAAAAAAATATAATTGCGAATATAGATCGACGTAGCCTCCCTGTGTTCGACCCGGAATTTCATTTTCGGTATAAATTTTATTTGTTGAACATGAATTCTTCCCTTTCAAGCTACAACGACAAGGTTTTAAAAAACCAAACACGTTAGCATAGCAATTCGCACGTTCAGATGCGATCAGGGAGATGATTGGAGATCAACGACTCCAGGATTGCCCTAATCTGGCATCTGTAGCATCAGATAGTGACTAGGGAACCCTAGAAGATCAAGAGCCAAGATCATGTTATTCACACTTCAAATGAAAAATCTGACCACATGGATTGATTCGGATCGACGATCGTAGCCTAACGATGCAAAAATCGAGTCAATCCGACACCCGTGGCACCATCCACAACATCCAGAAGATGGACGGCCAAGATGGCACCACATGGAGTCATCTCGGCCACCCAATCGCTCGCACGCAACTGCTGAAGCCCCCACATCCGCCCCTCTTCGCCGTTGGATCTCGATCCAACAACTGTGAATGCATTCACCTCAAATCGTTCGCACGACACATTTCTTCGCGTAGCGTAGCTGTCGCGAGGCGTTGCACATTCATAATACGCGGGTTCGACTCGCGATCTGCGGGCGCGCATGATTAAAGGTGACCACTCGATCGGCTGTGGGCAGCTCAGATCTTCCAATAGTGCCCACGCGCTACTTCACGCGAGGCGAGGACGTGCCACCGAATGTGGGTAGGAGCGCAGCGAGGCGGGTGAAGGTGCGATTTAAGCCGTCCGATCTCGCGATCGGACGGCATAAATCAACTAGACGTGTGGTGAGCATTAGGCACGAGCAGACGAGCTGGTGTACGCATCCAACACCCACTACGCACACGATGGAGCTTTAGCGACGATTTTATCCGTCACTAAAGACCCCTTATTTAATGTTTTAAAGATGTAATGACCAATTTGCCCCTACTCCTTGCAACTATAAAAGGAGAGCCCCTCCACACGAAATTCTCATCCATTCCTTCTCTTCTCTACCTCTCCAAAGCTCAAGAGAAGCTTATCCCACACCTGGGATGCTCCTCACGAGATAAAGTCCAAATTTTTATCCCCGTTCGGAAGAGGATCCCACGACGACGACAACATGCTGCTCTGTTCCCATTTTTCTACTTCGTCCTCCATCGTCCTGCTCCATCCTCCTTCGTCCAGGCATTGTCCTATCCAACTATCCTCCAAGCGATCGTCGAGGAGGATAACTTCTTTCTCCCACTCTTCTTTACAGCCTGCTAGTTGATGAGAGCCTCATCATGAGCCATTACTAGCTCATTTTGACCCAATAAAGAAGATAAAAGCTCCTAAATAACCTAGAAGATGGCCTAAATGAAGGAATAAGTGCTCTGAGTAGAAAACATGAATTAAAGGTTAAAACTGCAATTTTACCATTGCAGTGCATAAACGGGATTTCTCAGGGGAAAAGCATAGGTTAAATGGTCTAAATAAGAGAAAAAGTGGGTTGAGTCAATCAGAAATGGGTTCATGTGCAATTTAGGAATTAAATGACATTTGGTAACCCTAAAACAGACCTGCTTAAATCAACAAGGTTTTGGCCAGGATGAAAATCAAGTAAACCCTCTAAAAATCATGGAAAAATATCCTCTAGGGTTTAGAGCACTTAATTTGGCCTTTGGAACCTAGTTTGACCAAGAATAGGGTCCTAGCTCATTAATTGACCTAATTTGGGTTTTTACGCAAAATGCCCTGTCAAACGGGGTCAAACCTAAAATCCAACTTCACAATTGGATTCCTTATGTCTAAATTAGGTTTGTACCAAAATTTGGACCTAAGGGGAGGTCATCTTGACCTACTATGCAATTTAGTACACCCAAATCATAATTTGGTCCTTATCTTTTGAAAATCATTGCAGAGAGCCCCCTAATTTCCTCGCCACCTTTGCAATCAAGTCCTACCGCCATTGTTGGGGAAGAATCGACCTCCGGCGAGGTTTACAGAGGGAATACTCACTGATTCCTCAGAGATCCCCTCCCAGAAATGGAATGGAGATTCTCTGAGGAATTCCCTTCCATCTAAGGCCAATCACGATCTCTGGTGTGAACCCAATCTCTCGTGCGAACGCATGAGGGATTTGGGTATCCACCCTATTTCCTTCTCCGGCAAGCCGTCGAAGATAATTGCGCAGCCCTCCGCACACTAGAAAGTTCGGCCAGCACCTATAAAAGGATCCCCAAACCCGGTCGTTGATCTTCAGACTTGTCTTGGCGAAGATTCACCCAAATTTTCCTCTCTTCCATCTCCAGCCAAGGAACCCGCAAGCTCCGGTGACCTCCTCCCCTCCTTCTCATTGCTCTGCTGCTATACCACCAGCAGAGTCCACTTCGCCTCTTCCTCCCGCGTCGCGCCGTACCAAGCGCGCGTTCCCCTGACCTCGTCCTCGTCGTCGTTCCCTCCCTCAGGGTTCTTCTTCTCCGACGACGGCAGCTACGCGTCGTCCACTCCGCTGCCTCCCTCCCTTCCAGAACACTCTAGATACATGCTCCATCTTCCCCTCTCTTTTTTCCCCCTTACAGTTCATTTAATTGCCCCTTGACACTGCCTGACCACCCTCATCTTCCATGTCACCGACCGATCTCCGACGAGTCGCCCCCATCATTCCGCCCCTCCACACGCCTCGCGAACCGTCTCATAAGCTCCGCCTCACCACAAGGAACAACCTCCACCCATTCACCAACCCTCTACGCCTCCACCATAGCCCCCCGAACATCCCCACACTTCCGGTAACAGGACGACCTAGGCACGCACGCCTAGGCCATCCCACGACCTGTGGCACCGTGCACCACCTTCGCCATGCCACGGTGAAGGTCCCCAGCCGGTCTGATTAAGCCGAGAGGCTTGCTTTGTGTTTGGCAGTATTCCAGCCCCTACCGCCATTAACGGTTGAAGCAGCTTCGGAGTAGCTCCAGGCTTCATGACCTCCAGCCTTCAGGTGCAGCGGACTCAGGCGAGCGGTGCGAAGACATCGGGTCCAGCAAGGAGCGTAGCGACGTCCGCAGCCTTGGCAATCGAAGAAGAATCTTCTGCGAGTGCACGCGAGAGCGGGGCTGGACTAATAGTCCCACATCGGCGAAATGCGAAGCGTAGATATGATTTAAATTGCTTTTGTGTTACTGTCTATTCACCTCCGAACGCACAGCGGTGAGGTCCCTCACCTAGCACTCGCCTCGTCCACGGTTTCACCTCGCGGATCTGGTGGGCTACGACCCGACCCAATCTGAGCACACCTCGCGCATCACCCACTCGCCAGTGCACCTGGTCCCGGGTGTGAAATCCAACCCGATTACCCGCACTCTGGGAGAGCATCCTTTGAGCGAATTATAGAGAGAGAGAGACGTGCGGGTAGAGGGACAGGGTAGGTTTTGCTTCCCCGTTGTGCAGGCAGGCCGGGCATTGAAGAAAAGAGACTTAGCTACAAGGAAGAAGAAGAGAAGAAGCAGAAGAAGAGGCTGAGCGAAGAAGAGAAGAGAAGGAAGAAAGAAGGACTGCAGACAAAAAAGAAGAAGAGCCTACGAAGAAGAAGAAGAAGGCAGAAGAGAGAAAAGAAAGCAAAAATCAGAGAAGGCCAAGACAGAATCAAAACAGGAAGAAGAATAGTTGCATTTAAGGCATCTGATATAGAAATCAGATGTGCAATCTTGTTATCTTTTAGCAATTCTTTTTATAACTCTCTCTTTGAATCAATTATTTTTCATTTAAAAGTTGTATTCTTTAGTTTTTAAAAGTACTCAGATTGCTCCCTGTGTTCGACCTCGGATACTCCGATTTTCGAGTAATAAAATTCTCTATTTGTTTGAATGCTTTTTCGACTATATTACAATGTGTTATCTTTTAAAACCCGATCAAGCGCAATAAACATTTTGGTGCCGTTCCGGGGAGCAACGAGCACTGTTAAAGCTTTTGATTACAACTTTTTGATCCAATATTTGACCTAACTCCTCTCTTTTGTTGTGCTTATTACAGGGAAAGCAAAAAGGAAAGAAGAGCAGCTGCACAATAGACACTCCAAGGAACAGGTAATTTCCATAAGCCCTCTCTCTTAACTCCCTCAAAACCTGAAAAGAAAGAAAAAGTGAGAACAATCATCTTAGGGCTACCTGTTTCATATTTAGTAACACATCAAGTTGCCTGATTTTCATTTCAACACATTTTTATCTGCTCATCCAACTAAGGTAACTAGGGCTAAAACTTTCTTGATTGAGTCCTAGGTACTAAATTCTGAGGCAACTAAATTGGACCCACTAGAGCCAAGTTAAGAATTAAAAAGCTAGGGTTTTTAGAGACACACCTTATCTTAAACAAAGAAACAAATTTTCCCAAAAGAAGTGTGCCTAAACCTTGTTTGAAAAGATCTACAAAAGAAGAACCGTAAGCAAATCAGGCTTTTAATCCATTTGAACCTTAAAACAAAAGGACCTAAAAGCTCTTAAAGGAACAAAAGGTGAAGTTGATCCCTTGGGTCAACCAACCTTAAAATTAGGTCACTTTTCGCTCAAAATACTTAAAAGTTCAAGTGGAACATTAAGCACCTTGATCTTAAAGTAAAAAAGGTAGACTTAAGAGGTCAAGGTCCCCATTCTAGTCTACCTAGAACCGCAGTGACAAGAGAGGTCAGGTGGGGGAAACCCTGTAACTCGTGGGGATGCTCTACTGTGTAGGGGTCATTGCGGGACTCTCCCTCTCTGGCTGCCCAGCTATTTCTCAACTGGACGACCTTTCTGACTAAGGGATCCATCCGCCCCGAACCTCTATAGTCACCCAACAATTTTTGGGTGTCTTGATTGGGTCCAACACCTTCTAATCTCATGACATCCTTCGGTGCATGTTCGGTAGGAGGTCCTTAAGGCCACCCTTAAGACCTCCTTTAGAAATTCACTCTCGTCGAGGCCAAGCCTCGATGCCCTTGTTTGTGCAACAACCCCACCACATAAATCTTTCATCTGATTCAGACCCTGGTTCTCCTTCTTCTTCCATCATGGCACAACCCATTGAAGAGGAGAATAACCTTGAACACCAACTTCAACGCCTTAATGATCTCTTTCAGAACTTTGTAAACCCACTGCAACGACCTATGATGCCAGTTCACTATAATCCATTTGCTGTGGCGATCGAACCTCGAGTATGAATCCCGATTGGAGGACCTGATTCTGAACTGAAGCCCAATATGATTCATGCCATACCAAAGTTTCATGGGCTTAAATCTGAGGATCCATTCCAACACATTAAACAACTCAAGCATCTGGCCCAGACCTTCGGGTCAGATCAACAAAACCAGGATATCCTACTCATGAAAATATTTTCATTCTCCCTCTTAGACAAGGCCGCACATTGGTATCAAACTCAGACCCATCCGATCAACACATGGGAGGAACTTCAGTCTGAATTTTTGAAAAAATTCTTCCCCGTTGGCCGGACGAATGCCTTGTGCCACCAGATCACTCATTTCACTGAACAACCGGGAGAACCTCTTCACGAAGCATGGGATCGATTCTTAGATCTCATGCGAAAGTGTCCCCATCACGGAGTTCCTAAGTGGGAACAAGTCCAGTCTTTTTACCAAGGACTCCGTGAAGATATTCGTTTATTCGTCAATGCCACGTGCGGAGGAAACATCATGGGTCAACATGAGGACACGGTGTGGGAGATTCTCGAAAACATGTGTGAGAACTCCATAAATAATGACTCCATGGGCTTATTCGATAGGACGAATGCCCGCGCATCGACGAATCTAAGAGTGACACATGAGATGCAGGACCTATCCAATTCTGTCGACTTGGAACTGATGGCCAGTCAGTTGGACAAGGTTCTGTCATAGAAAAGAAGGTGGATGAGCTAACTCGGCATTTGTAGCAAGCCACCTATGTGCAAAACTCTTTTGCATGACCACCTCTGGCAAGGGAAACTGTGCAAAACATCTATCACCAATCTGCTAAGGGGATGGACCCATATCCACCCCCGTCTGCCTCTCAGACCGGAGTGACCTCCGATCCATTCTACTCGAGTTGGGGGAACTCTGAACCCTCATATTCTGACTTTCCTAAGGTTCCTCAGAACTGCGAGGACCTTAATGACATCCAGAATGACCCATTCTCCAATACCTACAACCCTGGATGGTGAAATCATCGAAACTTTCAGTGGGCGGGAAATTCTCAAAGACACCATATCAACCCCGTCCAGAAGCCCCTCGTCCATATCAGCTGCCTCAGCCTCAGCCCAATCCCACATACCAATCTGGGAAAAACCAGGATCAAATGACTCTTATCCTTCAAGCTTTGGTTGACATTCAAAAGACGAATACGGCAATGCAAAAGCAGCACAAGGACGAGATCATAGAGGTTCGCAACCAACTGGCCCAGATGGCAAATTCCCGCCAACCTGGCACCCTTCCCTCGCAACCTCTGCCCAACCCAAATAACGTGCTAACCCAGAAGCGCGTTATGAATCCACATTCAGGCCAAGCACATTTGATTTATCAGGCCCCTGTTGCTCCATCGCCTGACGGGATGGAAGCTTCAACATCTTATGCGGGATTTCAGCAGCAGCCACCCCTCCTACCTAACCCAAACCAAAATCAGGCCGGATTGAACTCTGTAACAACATGTAGTGGTAAAACAACCCAAGACCCACATTATCCGAACCACTTCAAGCCTGATAATAGCCAAGACCCTAGGATAGTCATCCAAGATACTACTGTCCCAGATCAAGAACCTGGACCTATCCTAGAGGAACCAGCTAGGATCCCATTTCCTGAGGCCTTGACCAAAGGAAAAAGGATAACTAAACCCGTGGCCCTCGAGGAGGATCTGGTCAAGCTCTTTGAACAGGTCCAGATAAACATCCCATTGATGGATGCAATTCGCCACATACCAGCTTATGCAAGATTCTTGAAAGACATATGTACCCCTAAACGTAAGCCGCGAACCAAGGTTGGGAATCCAATCGTACTGTCAGAGCAAGCCAGCTCTGTCATCTTGAGCAAACTCCCACCCAAGGCTAAAGACCCAGGAACTCCCTTGATTTCCTGTAAAATTGGTGAAACCCAATTTGATAGAGCCTTACTAGACCTAGGTGCCTCCATAAATTTAATACCTGCATCCCTCCTCGACCACCTTGAAGAATCTGAACTTAAACCCACTGAGGTGACATTGCAGTTAGCCGATCAATCCATCAGGTCACCTAAAGGAATACTCAAGGAAGTCATTGTTAGGGTAAGAGATTTCTATTTCCCAGTGGATTTCATAGTACTGGACATGGATGCACCTAAGAACCCATGGGACACACCAATCATATTTGGGAGACCCTTTTTGGCCACTGCTAGGGCCAATATAAACTGCGAAGAGGGCCAGATAGAATTAAAATTTGGGAATCAAAACCTGAAGATTGACATTTTTAAGGCCCAAGAAGGGATTAATTGTGGGGTTATAGAGGAAATATGTGATATCAGAGCCGTGGTTGATGAATTGCATATAGAGGACAACCTGATTATCCCTGATCAACCACTAGAGAATCAAAACCTGCTAATAGAGGAGTGTAAACATGATCTAAACACACCTATGACTCCTACCCTTGTTCCTGATATAAACCCCGAACCGCCCGCTGCTGCTGAAAATCCTGTCATGGAACTCAAGCCCCTTCCCAAACATCTGAAGTACATGTTTTTGGATTCAAATCAGACGTTTCCTGTGATTATCAACTCTCGACTCACACCTGACCAGGAACTCCGTTTGATTTCTGTTCTCCAGCAACATCATAGAGCCATTGGATGGACTCTCGATGATTTGACTGGCATAAGCCCTTCATACTGCACACATCGAATCTACACAGAAGAAGGCGCACGACCTTCAAGAGAAATGCAAAGATGCCTAAACCCTAACCTACAGGAGGTCATGAAAAAGGAGATCATAAAGTGGTTAGATGCAGGGATCATCTACTCGATCTCCGACAGTCATTGGGTGAGTCCAATACAGGTGGTGCCTAAAAAGGCAGGACTTACCATTATCACGACTGAAGTCGGAGAAGTCATTCCTACCCGGATAGCTAACTCGTGGAGAGTCTGCATTGATTACAGAAGACTAAATTCCTCCACGAAGAAGGATCATTTCCCACTACCGTTTATTGATCAGATCCTCGAGAAACTAGTGGGAAATAAGTTCTTCTGCTTTCTTGACGGGCACTCCGGTTACAACCCGGTGGCAATCCATCCAGAGGACCAAGAAAATACCACATTCACCTGCCCCTTCGGGACGTACACGTTTCGAAGGATGCCATTCGGTTTCTGCAATGCACCTGCAACTTTTCAGCGGTGCATGCTTGCCATATTCTCAGATATGGTAGGTGATTATCTGGAAGTCTTCATGGTTGACTTTTCAATTTTTGGAGAATCATTTGACGATTGCCTCCAACACTTGGTCCAAATACTCAGGCGGTGCATCGAGGTTTATTTGGTTCTTTCCTGGGAAAAGAACCATTTCATGGTGCCTGAGGGAATTGTCTTGGGAAATTTAATCTCGGAGAAAGGCATCCAAGTGAATCGAGCTAAGGTTAACCTGATTTCCAAGCTCCCTATGCGTAGCATGATTAAGGACAACCGATCTTTTTTGGGGCATGTCGATTTCTACCGTCGATTTATCCCTGATTTCTCCAAAATCGCACGCCCCCTGACCAATCTTCTCTCCAAGGATGTGCCTTTCAAAATTTCCGAGGAATGCACTTAAGCATTTGAGGTCCTACGTGACCGAGTCACCCAAGCCCCAATCCTACAGTCCCCTGATTGGTCTCAACCCTTTGAGATCATGTGCGATGCATCTGACTTCGCTGTAGGAGCGGTTTTGGGGTAGAAAATAGACGGGAAACCTATGGTCATTTACTACGCCAGCAAAACACTGGATGAGGCTCAGCGTAACTATACGGTTACTGAGAAAGAGCTGCTGGCCGTAGTATTTGCCCTTGAAAAATTCAGATCATACCTTTTGGGTTCCCGTGTTATCATATACTCGGATCACACAGGTGTGAGGCATCTCCTTGCAAAGAAGGACGCGAAACCTCGATTAATCTGATGGATCTTGCTGTTGCAAGAATTTGACCTTGAGATTCGCGACAAGGCAGGAAAGCAAAATGTGGTAGCTGATCACTTGTCCCGCCTTCCTTCTAAAATAATTGACCCTTCCGGACCTATCACAGAACATTTTCCTGATGAGCACCTCCTGACTATCAGTACAAGTCTTCCATGGTTTGCTGATATAGTTAATTACCTGGCATCACATCAGATTCCGTCCGATTGGCCGAAGGCCAAAAAGGACAAATTGCACTCTGATGCCAAGTATTACCTATGGGAAGACCTGTATCTATTCCGCATTGGTGCTACTCAGATAATTCGACGGTGTGTCGCAGAAGTGGAAATCAAAGACATACTCTCATTCTGCCATGACTAGGCATGCGGTGGACATTTCTCAGGACATAAAATCGCATCAAAAGTCCTCCAGTGTGGCTTTTACTGGCCCACAATTTCAAGGATGCATACGATCACTGTAAGGCATGTCCCATTGCCAGACTCTGGGCAACATGAGCCATCGAGACATGATGCCTCTACAGCCGATCTTGGTATGCGAAATTTTTGATATTTGGGGGATTGATTTCATGGGACCATTCCCGATTTCGGATGGCTTCGAATACATCTTACTCGTAGTTGACTATGTGTCCAAGTGGATAGAAGCTATTTCGACCCGAACCAACAATCATAAAGTTGTTATAAAATTCATTCATCAAAATATTTTCTCAAGGTTCGGGATTTTGCGTGCTATAATTTCCGACGAGGGGACCCATTTTACAAACGCTCAGTTCAGGTCACTGATGACCAAATACAGGGTGTCACACCGAATCTCTACTCCTTACCACCCCCAAACTAATGGTCTAGCTGAGCTATCTAACCGAGAGATCAAGAAGATCCTTCAGGTTACTGTTCGACCTGATAGAAAGGATTGGTTTTCTCGGCTTCCGGAAGCATTGTGGGCCTATAGGGCCGCCCACAAAACCCAGTTAGGAATGTCTCCTTTCAGATTAGTGTACGGGAAGGCATGTCACCTCCCTGTCGAGTTGGAGCATAAAGCCTATTGGGCAGTACGGACTTGTAATCTAGATCTTTCTATGGCTGGAACCCACAGAAGACTTCAAATGAGCGAGATCGATGAATTACGCCACGACACGTATGAGAACTCGTGAATTTACAAAGAACGGGTTAAAGCTTTTCATGACAAACACATTTCTAGAAAGGTCGTTCATCCTGGTCAAAAGGTTTTACTCTTTGATGCCTGACTCAAATTATCCCCAGGAAAGCTAAGATCTAAGTGGGTCGGACCCTACCTAGTCCAACAAATCTTTGGAAATGGAGCCATTGAAATCAGCCCACTCAGCCACGATTCTGAACCCTTTGTCGTGAACGATCAGAGACTCAAGCCGTTCATTGACATGACCGATATAGATTTGGCTGAGTCATCCTTTACCCTCCATTTCTCTTGAGCTCATTGCGCCCAGCCGATGGCGTAAAACTCAACGCTTAACGGGAGGCAATCCATCATTCTTTGAAAAACCCGAAACCTTTTCTGACATCTCTATGCGGAATTCATATTGCACTTTAGGGTTCATCCATTAGAACAGCTGACTTCACCTCAAGTATCCCTACCCGAGATTAGAAATCATTCACAACAAGTCACTTCGACCCATTCACTCACCACACACCTGTCCTAATGCATGAACTAAGCTGAAATCGAACCCACCTAATTTACAATGGGGACATTGCAAATCTTAGGCATGGGGGGGTATGAAAGTGCAAAATGTCAGGAAAATTCATATCAAGAAAGGGTTTCAATAAAAAAAAAAAAGACTTGATGGAGGGGAGGAACAATTCAGGGTCATACAAATGAGAAGAGGAAAAGAGTAAAATGACAAAAAGGAGCACAAAATGAAAATGAAAAGAAATAGTCATTAGTAAAAGATTAAGGGGTTAACTGAAGTTCTAGACCAAATCAAGAAAAAGAAACAAAGTGCTAAGGAGACATAACAAGAGATTAGCGGGAACGCTGGGCTTAGGCCTCTTGGGCTATATTTGTTAGCCTAAAAATTCACGTATCCGTTAAAATCTGGATAATCCTCAAGAGGTTGAGGAAAATGCGAAGCTTGAGTATTAGGTCTAAGGCTTAGGAAGTATTTGGCCTCGTTAACTGACTTCCAGTTTGTGGGATTCGGCAACCTAAGCACCCTAAATTCACATACAGTCTGGTTCAGTGCGCATAAATATTCAAATCACGCAAAAACGTTTAATGTTCTGAAAAAGTCACCTAGATTAGGAGCGGCCAATCAACACAAGTTGATTTGGATGAGTTCCCGACGTGGAGAGGTGGGAAATTCCCCTTGAAGATGCGTAACAACATATCGTCTCCTCGGTGCTTGTCTCTTAGGATATTTAAATATCCTACTGGGGGCATGTAAGCACTCTGCTGGTTGAGATACCATGGGTGGCATTATCACGAAATGTCGATCGCCAGGGTCTGAATTCGGCCACGGAATGCCATGGGCGGGATTATCTCGAAATCTTGAAAGCTAGGGTTCTGGGGGTTGCCATGGGCGGGATTATCTCGAAATCTCAAAAGCCAGGGACCCTTGAGGATTGATGATGGGGACGAGGAATCCGATACAGACTGTGTTGAGAAGCTAATAAGAAGCTAGAAATAAAAAGAAAAGAGAGAGAAAATCTCTCCAAGCAAATAAATCTTCTACCTCTCTCTTACAAAAACGCACTGCAAACTGAACTTAGGCTAAGAATGTCTCAAGCACGGGTGCTTTAACCGCGGAGTCCAACAAACCCTAGGTTAGTTTCTGTGGGCCTTAGAAACCTTTGCGGAGGACTGAGGCAAAAGCGGGTCAGGTCCGGATTTTGGTTGGTACTTGAGTACCTCTAAGCCTATTGTCGGCATTCCTACCTAATCACAAAAGAAAAGGAGAAGCACTTATCATGATTGTTGATAGACACTCTGGGTCTAGAATGGAAGTTAAAACCTTAAAATTTTGCTAAGGGACTAGCAAAAGCTAGGCATGGGGGTATGATGAGAGCCTCATCATGAGCCATAACTAGCACATTTTGACCCAATAAAGAAGATAAAAGCTCCTACATAACCTAGAAGAAGGCCTAAATGAAGGAATAAGTGCTCTGAGAAGAAAATATGAATTAAAGGTTAAAACTGCAATTTTACCATTGCAGTATATAAACAGGATTTCTCAGAGGTAAAACATAGGTTAAATGGTATAAATAAGAGAAAAAGTAGGTTGAGTCAATTAGAAATGGGTTCATGTGCAATTTAGGAATTAAATGACATTTGGTAACCCTAAAACAGACCTGCTTAAATCAACAAGGTTTTGGCCAGGATAAAAATCAAGTAAACCTTCTAAAAATCATGGAAAAATATCCTCTAGGGTTTAGAGTACTTAATTTGGCCTTTGGAACCTAGTTTGACCTAGAATAGGGTCCTAGCTCATTAATTGACCTAATTTGGGTTTTTACGCAGAATGTCCAGTCAAACGAGGTCAAACCTAAAATCCAACTTCATAATTGGATTCCTTAGGTCTAAATTAGGTTTGTACCAAAATTTGGACCTAAGGGGAGGTCATCTTGACCTACTTTGCAATTTAGTACACCCAAATCACAATTTGGTCCCTATCTTTTGAAAATCATTGCAGAGAGCCCCTATTTTCCTCACCACCTTTGCAATCAAGTCTTGCCGCCATTGTTGGGGTAGAATCGACATCCGGTGAGGTTTACAGAGGGAATACTCTTTAATTCCTCAGAGATCCCCTCCCAGAAATGGAAGAGAGATTCTCTGAGGAATTCCCTTCCATCTAAGGCCAATCACGATCTCTGGTGTGAAACCAATCTCTCGTGCGAACGCACGAGGGATTTGGGTATCCACCCTCTTTCCTTCTCTAGCGAGCCATCGGAGATAATTGCGCAGCCCTCCGCACACTAGAAAGTTCGGCTAGCACTTATAAATGGATCCCCAAACCCAGCCGCTGATCTTCAGACTTGTCTTGGCGAAGATTCACCCAAATTTTCCTCTCTTCCATCACCGACCAAGGAACCCGCAAGCTCCGGCGACCTCCTCCCCTCCTTCTTGTCGCTTTGCTGCCATACCAGCAGCAGAGTCCACTTTACCTCTTCCTCCCGCGTCGCGCCGTAGCAAGCGCGCGTTCCCCTGACCTCGTCCTCATCGCCGTTCCCTCCCTCAGGGTTCTTCTTCTTCGACGACGACAGCTACGCACCGTCCACTCCGCTGCCTCCCTCCCTTCCAGAACACTCTAGATACATTCTCCATCTTCCCCTCCCTTTTTTCCCCCTTACATTTCATTTAAATGCCCCTCAACACTGCCTGACCACCCTCATCTTCCACGTCACCGACCGATCTCCGACGAGTCGCCCCCATCATTCCGCCCCTCCACACGCCTCGCGAACCGTCTCATAAGCTCCGCCTCACCACAAGGAACAACCTCCACCCATTCACCAACCCTCTACGCCTCCACCATAGCCCCCCGAACATCCCCACACTTCCGGTAACAGGACGACCTAGGCACGCACGCCTAGGCCATCCCACGACCTGCGGCACCGTGCACCACCTTCGCCATGCCACGGTGAAGGTCCCCAGCTGGTCTGATTAAGCCGAGAGGCTTGTTTTGTGTTTGGCAGTATTCCAGCCCCTGCCGCCATTGACGGTTGAAGTAGCTTCGGAGCAGCTCCAGGCTTCAGGACCTCTAGCCTTCAGGTGCAGCGGACTCGGGCAAGCAGTGCGAAGACATCGGGTGCAGCAAGGAGCACAACGACGTTCGCAGCCTTGGCAATCGAAGAAGAATCTTCTGCGGGTGCGCGCGAGAGCTGGGCTGGACTAATAGTCCCACATTGGTGAAATGTGAAGTGCACGTATGATTTAAATTGCTTTTGTGTTACTGTCTATTCGCCTTCGAACGCATAGGGGTGAGGTCCCTCACCTAGCGCTCGCCTCATCCGCGGTTTCACTTCGCGGATCTGGTGGGCTACGACCCGACCCAATCTGAGCACACCTCGTGCATCACCCACTCGCCGGTGTGCCTAGTCCCGGGTGCGAAATCCAACCCAATTACCTGTGGCTCTGGGAGAGCGTCCTTTGAGTGAATTACAGAGAGAGAGATGTGCGGGTAGAGGGATAGGGTAGGTTTTGCTTCCCCATTGTGCAGGCAGGTCGGGCGTTGAAGAAAAGAGACTTAGCCGCAAGGAAGAAGAAGGGAAGAAGCAGAAGAAGAGGCTGAGCGAAGAAGAGAAGAGAAGGAAAAAAGAAGGACTGCAGACAAAAAAGAGCAAGAAAGCCTAGGAAGAAGAAGAAGAAGGCAGAAGAGAGAAGAGAAAGCAAAAATCAGAGAAGGCCAAGACAAAATCAAAACAGGAAGAAGAATAGTTGCATTTAAGGCATCTGATATAGAAATCAGACGTCCAATCCTGTTATCTTTTAGCAATTCTTTTTATAACTCTCTCTCTTTGAATCAATTATTTTTCATTTAAAAGTTGTATTCTTTAGTTTTTAAAAGTACTCAGATTGCTCCTTGTGTTCGACCTCGGATACTCCGATTTTTGAGTAATAAAATTCTCTATTTGTTTGAACGCTTTTTCAGCTATATTACAACGTGTTATCTTTTAAAACCCGATCAAGCACGATAAACACTAGTGAAGAATTTTCCTGCCTTCTAGTGTAACTGATTTCCTGCTTTCTAGTGTAATTCTTATTTGGTTTTATTGTATAAACATTTTGAAGTGTTGAATGCTTGTTTTCTCCCTCTCTCTCTCTTCCATTTACTCTGATAGCTTCGTTGTAATTACATTGCCTTCCTTTTCAAGAAAAACTCTAAAAAAATATAATTGCTAATATAGATCGACAAAGCCTCCCTGTGTTCGACCAGGAATTTCAATTTCGGTATAAACTTTATTTGTTGAACACGAATTCTTCGCTTTCAAGCTACAATGACAAGGTTTTAAAAAACCAAACACGTTAGCGTAGCAATTCGCACGTTCAGATGTGATCAGGGCGATGATTTTAGATCAACGACTCCAAGATCGCCCTAATGATGCATCTGTAGCACCAGATAGCGACCGGGGAACCCTAGAAGATCAAAAGCCAAGATGGTGTAAATCCACACTTCAAATGACAAATCTGACCTTGGCACCCGTGGCACCATCTACAACATCCAGAAGATGGAAAGCCAAGATGGCACCACGTGGTGCCATCTCAGCCGTCCAATCGCCCGCACGCAACCGCTGAAGCCCCCGCATCCGCCCCTCTCCGCCGTTGGTTCTCGATCCAACGACTGTGAACGCATGTGCTTCAAATCTTCCGCACGACACATTCCTTCGCGTAGCACAACGGTCTCGAGGCATTGCGTGTTCACAAGATGCGAGTTCGACTCGTGATTTGAGAGCACGTGCGATTAAAGGTGACTGCCCGATCAGCTGTGGGCGGCTTAGATCTTCTAATAGTGCCCATGCGCTATTTCACGCGAGGCGAGGACGCGCCATCGAACGCGGCCCAGCGCGCAGCGAGGCCGGCGAAGGCGTGATTTAAGCCGTCCAATCTCGCAATCGGACGGCTGAAATCATCTGGACGTGCTTGAGCATTAGGCGCGAGCAGACGATTGGGCATGCGCGACCAACGCACACTACGCCCATGATGGGGCTTTAGCGACAGGTTTATTCGTCACTAAAGACCCCTTATTTAATGGTTTAAAGATTTAATGACCAATTTGCCCCCACTCCTTGCAACTATAAATGGAGACCCCCTCCACATGAAATTCTCATCCCTTCCTTCTCTTCTTTACCTCTCCAAAGCTCAAGAGAAGCTTGTCCCACAGCCGGGATGCTCCTCGTGGGATAAAGTCCAAATTTTCATCCCCGTTCGAAAGTGGATCCCACGACGACACGACGTGCTACTCCGTTCCCGTTCTTCTGCTTCGTCATCCTTCATCCAGGCATCGTCCCGTCCGACTCATCTTCCAAGCTGTCGTCGAGGAGGACAACTTCTCTCTCCCTTTCTTCCTTACAGCTTTCTAGTGTAGAATTTTCCTGCTTTCTAATGTAACTGATTTCCTACTTTCTAGTGTAATTGTTATTTGGTTTTATTGTATAAAGATTTTGAAATGTTGAATGCCTATTTTCTCTCTCTCTCTTCCTTTTAGTCTGATAGCTTCATTGTAATAACATCACCTTTCTTTTCAAGAAAAATTCTAAAAAAATATAATTGCAAATATAGATCGACGTAGCCTCCCTGTGTTCGACCCGGAATTTCAATTTTGGTATAAATTTTACTTGTTGAACATGAATTCTTTCCTTTCAAGCTACAACGACAAGGTTTTAAAAAATAAAACACGTTAGCGTAGCAATCCGCATGTTCAGTTGCGATCAGGGCGACGATTGGAGATCAACGACTCCAGGATCGCCCTAATCTGACATCTGTAGCATCAGATAGTGACCGGGGAACCCTAGAAGATCAAAAGCCAAGATGTTGTAAATCTGCACTTCAAATGACAAATCTGACCACACGGATGGATTCAGATCGACGATCACAGCCTAACGACGCAAAAATCGAGTCAATCCGACACCCGTGGCACCATTTACAACATCCAGAAGAGGGATGGCCAAGATGGTGCCACGTGGCTCCATCTTGGCCGCCCAATCACCCGCACGCAACCGCTGAAGCCCCTCCTTCCGCCCCTCTCTGCCATTGGATCTCGATCCAACGAGTGTCAACGCATGCACTTCAAATCGTCCGCGCGACACTTTCCTTCGTGAAGCGCAACGGTCGAGAGGCGTTGCATGTTCACCAGAGACAGGTTCGACTCGCAATCTGTGGGCGCACGCGATTAAAGGTGACCGCCCGATTGGCTGTGGGTGGCTCAGATCTTCAAATAGCGCCCATGCGCTATTTCACGCGAGGCGAGGATGCACCATTGAACGGGGGCGGGAGCGCAGCGAGGCTGGTGAAGGCACGTTTTAAGTCGTCCGATCTCGCAATCGGACGACTGAAATCATCTGGGCGTACGATTTTAGATCAACGACTCCAAGATCGCCTTGATCATGCATCTGTAGCATCAGACAGTGACCGGGAAACCCTAGAAGATCAGGAGCCAAGATTGTGTAAATCCACACTTCAAATGACAAATCTGATCGCACGGATGGATTCGGATCGACGATCGTAGACTAACAACACAAAAATTGAGTCAATCCGACACCGGTCGCACCACATACAACATCCAAAAGATGGACAGCCAAGATGGCACCACGTGGCGGCATCTTAGCCGCCCAATCGCCTGCACGCAACCGCTGAAGCCCCCACATCTGCCCCTCTCCTCCGTTGGATGTCGATCCAATGATTGTGAATGCATGTGCTTCAAATCGTCCGCGTGACACATTCCTTCGCGTAGTGCAGCGGACGCGAGGCGTTGCACGTTCACAAGACGTAGGTTCGATTCACGATTTGCGGGCACGCGCGATTAAGGGTGACCGCCCGATTGACTGTGGGCAGCTCAGATCTTCCAGTAGCGCCCACGTGCTATTTCATGCGAGGCGAGGACGCGCCATCGAACGCGGGTGGGCGCATAGTGAGGTAGGTGAAGGTGCAATTTAAGTCGTCCGATCTCGCGATCGGACAGCTGAAATCATCTGGACGTGCGGTGAGCATTAGGCGTGAGCACACCATCGAGCGTGTGCGTCCAACGTGCGCTACACCCATGATGGGGCTTTAGCGACGGTTTTATCCATCACTAAAGACCCCTTATTTAATGTTTCAAAGATGTAACGACCAATTTGCCCCCACTCCTTGCATCTCTAAAAGGAGACCCCCTCCACATGAAATTCTCATCCCTTCCTTCTCTTCTCTACCTCTCCAAAGCTCAAGAGAAGTTTGTCCCACATCTGGGATGCTCCTAGCGAGATAAAGTCCAAATTTTCGTCCCCGTTCGAAAGTTGATCCTGCGACGACGACAACGTGCTGCTCCATTCCCATTCTTCTGCTTCGTCCTCCTTCGTCCAGGCATCGTCCCGTCCGGCTCGTCCTTCAAGCGATCGTCGTGGAGGATAACTTCACTCTCCCATTCTTCTTTACAGCTTTCTAGTGTAGAATTTTCTTGCTTTCTAGTGTAACAGATTTCCCTCTTTCTAGTGTAAATGTTATTTGGTTTTATTGTATAAACATTTTGAAATGTTGAATGCCTATTTTCTCTCTCTCTCTCTCTCTTCCTTTTAGTCTGATAGCTTCATTGTAATTACATCGCCTCGCTTTTCAAGAAAAATTCTAAAAAATATAATTGCGAATATAAATCGATGTAGCCTCCCTATGTTTGACCCGGAGTTTCAATTTCGGTATAAATTTTATTTGTTGAACACGAATTCTTCCCTTTCATGCTACAACGACAAGGTTTTAAAAAGCCAAACACGTTAGCGTAGCAATTCGCACGTTCAGATGCGTTTAGGGCGACGATTGGAGATCAACGACTCCAGGATCGCCCTAATCAGGCATCTGTAGCATCAGATAGTGACCGGGGAACCCTAGAAGATCAAAAGCGAAGATGGTGTTAATCCACACTTCAAATGACAAATTCGACCGCATCGATTGATTCGGATCGACGATTGTAGCCTAACGATGCAAAAATCGAGTTAATTCGACACCCGTGGCACCATCTACAACATCCATAAGATGGACGGCCAAGATGGCGCCACGTGGTGCCATCTTGGTCGCCCAATCGCCTGGACGCAATCGCTGACGCCCCCGCATCTGCCCCTCTCTGCCGTTGGATCTTGATCCAACGGCTGTGAATGCATGCGCTTCAAATCGTCCGCGCAACACATTCCTTCGCGTAGCGCAGTGGTCGCGAGGTGTTGCGAGTTCACAAGATGCGGGCTCGACTCGCGATCTGTGGGTGCGCGCAATTAAAGGTGACTGCCTGATTGGCTGTGGGCGGCTCAGATCTTCCAATAGCACCCACGCGCTATTTCACGCGAGGCGAGGACGCACCATCAAACGTGGCCGAGTGCGTAGTGAGGTGGCCGAAGGCGCGATTTAAGCCGTCCGATCGCGAAATCATCTGGATGTGCGGCGAGCGTTAGGCACATGCAGACGAGCAGTCGTGTGCATCCAACGCCCACTACTCCCACGATGGGGCTTTGGCTACGGTTTTATCCATCACTAAAGACCCCTTATTTAATGTTTTAGAGATGTAATGACCAATTTGGCCCCACTCCTTACAACTATAAAAGGAGATGCCCCCACACAAAATTCTCATCTCTTCCTTCTCTTCTCTACCTCTCCAAAGCTCAAGAGAAGCTTGTCCCACACCCGAGATGCTCCTCATGAGATAAAGTCCAAATTTTCGTCCCCATTCAGAAGTGGATCCTGGACGACGATGACGTGCTGCTCCATTCCCGTTCTTCTGCTTCATCCTCCTTCGTCCTGCTCCATCCTCCTTCATCCAGCTCATCATCTCATCCAGCTCATCCGCCAAGCGATCGTCGAGGAGGATAACTTCTCTCTCCCATTCTTCTTTACAGCTTTCAAGTGTTGATTTTTCCTGCTTTCTAGTGTAACTGATTTCCTGCTTTGTAGTATAATTCTTATTTGGTTTTATTGTATAAACATTTTGAAATGTTGAATGCATGTTTTCCCTCTCTCTCTCTCTCTTCCTTTTAGTCTGATAGCTTCATTGTAATTACATCACCTTGCTTTTCAAGAAAAATTCTAAAAAAATATAATTGCAAATATAGATTGACGTAGCCTCCCTGTGTTTGACCTGGAATTTCAATTTCGGTATAAATTTTATTTGTTGAACACGATTTCTTCCCTTTCAGGCTACAACGACAAGGTTTTAAAAAATCAAACACATTAGCATAGCAATTCGCACGTTCAGATGCGATCAGGGTGATGATTGGAGATCAACAACTCCAGGATTGCCCTAATCTGGCATCTGTAGAATCAGATAGTGACCGAGGAATCCTATAAGATCAAGAGCCAAGATCACATATATCCGCACTTCAAATGAAAAATCCGACCGCACAGATTGATTCAGATCGACGATCATGGCCTAACGACGCAAAAATCGAGTCAATTTGACACCCGTGGCACCATCTACAACATCCAGAAGATGGGCAGCCAAAATGGTGCCACGTGGCACCATCTCGGCAACCCAATCACCTGTACGCGACCGCTGAAGCCCTTGCATTCACCCCTCTCTGCTGTTGGATCTCGATCCAACGGCTGTGAACGCATGCTCCTCAAATCATCCGCGCGACACATTCCTTTGCGTAGCGCAGCGGTCACGAGGCATTGTGCGTTCATAAGGCGCGGGTTCGACTCGCGATCTGCGGGTGCGCGTGATTAAAGGTGACTGCCCAATCGGATGTGGGCGGCTCAGATCTTCCAATAGCACCCACGTGCTATTTCACACGAGGCGAGGATGTGCCATCAAACGTGGGCAGGAGCATTGCGAGGCAGGCGAAGGTGCGATTTAAGCCGTCCGATCTCGTGATCGGACGACTGAAATCATCTGGACGTGTGGCGAGCGTTAGGCGTGAGCAGATGAGTGGGCATACGATTCCAACTCCCACTAAGCCCATGATGGGGCATTAGCGACGGTTTTATCCGTCACTAAAGACCCCTTATTTAATGTTTTAAAGATGTAATGACCAATTTGCCCCCACTCCTTGCAACTATGAAAGGAGACCGCCTCCACATGAAATTCTCATCCCTTCCTTCTCTTCTCTACCTCTCCAAAGCTCAAGAGAAGCTTGTCCCACACCAGGATGCTCCTCGCGAGATAAAGTCCAAATTTTCATCCCCGTTCGGAAGTGGATCCCACGACAGCGACGACGTGCTGCTCCGTTCCCATTCTTCTGCTTCGTCCTCCTTTGTCCTGCTCCGTCCTCCTTCGTCCAGGCGTCGTCCCATCCGGCTCGTCCTCCAAGCGATCATCGAGGAGGATAACTACTCTCTCCCATTCTTCTTTATAGCTTTCTAGTGTAGAATTTTCCTACTTTCTAATGTAACTGATTTCCTGCTTTCTAGTGTATTTGTTATTTGGTTTTAATTTATAAACATTTTGAAATGTTGAATGCACGTTTTCCCTCTCTCTCTTCCTTTTCATCTGATAGCTTCATTGTAATTACATAGCCTCGCGTTTCAAGAAAAATTCTAAAAAAATATAATTGCGAATATAGATCGACGTAGCCTTCCTGTGTTCGACCTGGAATTTCAATTTCGATATAAATTTTATTTGTTGAACATCAAGTCTTTGCATTCATGTTACAATGACAAAGTTTTAAAAAACCAAACACGTTAGCATAGCAATTCGCATGTTCAGATGTGATCAGGGCGACGATTGGAGATCAACGGCTACAAGATCGCCCCAATCAGGCATCTGTAGGATCAGATAGTGATCGGGGAACCCTAGAAGATCAAGAGCCAAGATGATGTAAATCTGCTCTTCAAATGACAAATCTAACCACACGGATGGATTCGAATAGACGATCGCAGCCTAGCGATGCAAAAATCGAGTCAATCTGACACCCGTGGCACCATCTACAACATCCATAAGATGGACGGACAAGATGGTGCCACGTGGCGCCATCTCGATCGCCCAATCGCCCGCACGCAACCGCTGATGCCCCCGCATCCGCCCCTCTCCGCCGTTGGATCTCGATCCAACGGCTGTGAACGCATGCACTTCAAATGGTCCACGTGACACATTCCTTCGCGTAGCGCAGCGGTCGGGAGGCGTTGCGCGTTCACAAGATGCGGGTTTGACTCGCGATCTGCGGTCGCACGTGATTAAAGGTGACTGCTCGATTGGCTGTAGGTGGCTCAGATCTTCCAATAGCGCCCACGCTCTATTTCACGCGAGGCGAGGACGCACTACCGAACGTGGGCGGGAGTGCAGCGAGGCTGGCGAAGGCACGTTTTAAGCCGTCTGATCTCGCGATCGGATGGCTGAAATCATCAGGACGTACTGCGAGCGTTAGGCGCGAGCTGACGAGCGGGCGTGCACATCCAACGGACACTACACCCACGATGGGGCTTTAGCGACGGTTTTATCCGTCACTAAAGACCCCTTATTTAATGTTTTAAAGATGTAATGACCAATTTGCCCCCACTCCTTGCAACTATGAAAGGAGACCGCCTCCACATGAAATTCTCATCCCTTCCTTCTCTTTTCTACCTCTCCAAAGCTCAAGAGAAGCTTGTCCCACACCAGGATGCTCCTCGCAAGATAAAGTCCAAATTTTCGTCCCCGTTCAGAAGTGGATCCCACGATCACGACGACGTGCTGCTCCGTTCCCATTGTTCTACTTTGTCCTCCTTCATCTTGCTCCGTCCTCCTTCATCCAGGCGTCGTCCCATTCGGCTCATCCACCAAGCGATCGTTGAGGAGGATAACTTCTCTCTCCCATTCTTCTTTATAGCTTTCTAGTGTAGAATTTTCCTACTTTCTAGTGTAACTGATTTCCTGCCTTCTAGTGTAATTCTTATTTGGTTTTATTGTATAAACATTTTGAAATGTTGAATGCATGTTTTCTCTCTCTCTCTCTTCATTTTAGTCTAATAGCTTCATTGTAATTACATCGCCTCGCTTTTCAAGAAAAATTCTAAAAAAATATAATTGCGAATATAGATCGACTTAGCCTCCCTATGTTCGACCCGGAATTTCAATTTCGGTATAAATTTTATTTGTTGAACACGAATTCTTCTCTTTCAAGCTACAACGACAAGGTTTTAAACAACCAAACACATTAGCGTAGTAATTCGCACGTTCAACATTTCGGTGCCGTTGCCGTGTAGGCAACGATTTCCGATCTTGTTTTCGCATTTCTTGCACTTTATTATTTTCTAACTTGCTTTCTCTTGTGTCTATTGTTTTGCAGAGACCTCCATCAGGGAATCATCAAGCGGTAGATTGGAGTAAAGTGCAGTTGAAGACAACTGTAAGTGCTCCCCATTCTTTCCCCCTCCATAGATTTCATTCGCCACATTAAATCCAAATTCCAATTAACCTAGGTGTTTGCATAAATCCTAGGAATAGTTTGGTTGTTTGGATTCTCACTCACATTCATTCCACCCTCATTTAAAAAAAAAAGCAACAAAAAGATAATCTTGTGGGGTAATTTTCAACAAACACACAACATACACCAACATTCAAGGCACTTAATCAAATTGATTTGTTTCTACTCAATCGAGTTCTGATGTGTGGAACTGGTACACACAAAGAAACACATAAAAGAGTAGAAATCATTCTAGGTTAATCATCTTTGAGTGCCTAACTTAGTGGTGCATTTGTGGCCAATTGTTTGAGTTGTTTGGGCTGCACCACTCTATTTAAAACAACTCATCAAGTAGCTCCTCCTTAGGGTTTACAATCTAGGTCTATTCTAAGCACTCCACTTTCTTTCTGGTTTTAAAGGAAAATAATCTTCACCCATGTTTTACAACTTGGTTTGCCTAGAAACTTGATAGCAATCCATCTAATTTGAAACCCTAAAAGCTACTTAAGCAAGATTTGAACATTAAAATTCACGCATCATAAATAATCTTGGTTGAAAACCCTGGTTGTGCATGCACTTACCCAAATCTCAATCAATCATTAAGGGCACAACCCATTTTAAGGGCCCATCACATTCTATAAGCACCACAATCCTAGGCCTTAATAAAATTCAGTAGACGTTGGCCTTAAGGTCTGATTCGCTCTTCAGGGCCTAGTCTGAGATTGTTTTTGACTAACCTACTTGTACTGATTAATCTGATGTCTAGCTAGGGGAGTAGCGTCAAACGATCGCGGCTAGGGGGTACATTAGGAACCGGAGGCGAAAGCCGAAGGAAGAACCTTCTCCCCAGTCCCTCCTTCTAACTGGTTGGATTAAACAAATGCAGGTAGAGTAAACCATTTACAGTCTTAAGGCAGGTTTTGGGAGTCAGTAAATCCTTAGGCTACCCCACTTAAAGACAACCTTGTTTTGTTATGCTGCAAGGTCCCTATCCCCAGTCCTTCCGACCTTCTCCTAGTTTATGCTGGGTAGACGGTCATTGAATCCCCGATTGGAAGGACCATTAGAACATTCTAGGAGGCGCAAGTTGGCTTTTGGTCAAATTGATCCCATGGCCGGACAACAGCCTCCTCTGCTTGGAAATCCACAGGAAGAATTTCGAAGGCAGCTGGAACAAATGCAGAAAATGCAGAAATGGTTCCAGAGAATGCAGGGCGCTCAGCACTTAAAGGATTTTTATGATCCTTCAAATTACGCGGAATGTCCCGACGTCCAAATTCCAGCCGACGACGTAGAAATCAAGCCCCAAGTGTTAAGCCCGATTAAACATTATCATGGGCTTGGCTCTAAAGATCCGTTTCAGCACTTGAAGGACTTGACCACTGTGGTCTAGACCACCAAGGATCGAAACGTAAATGAGGAGCAAATGATCATGAGGCTCTTCCCCCATTCTCTTAGGGATAAGGCCGTGCATTGGTATAGGACAATAGGAAGACCAATTACAACTTGGAATGAGTTGAAATTGGCCTTTCTGAAGAAATTCTTCCCAGTTGGGCGTACCAATGATTTGAGACGGGAAATCACTACCTTTACCCAGCGGCCGAGGGAGCAGTTTCATGTGGCTTGGGAGCGATTCCAGGACTTATTGCGGAGGTGTCCACACCACGAGGTGCCGAAATGGCAACTCGTGTAGATCTTCTATCATGGGTTGATTGAGCAACTCAGAAATCATGTGGATGCTTCTTGCAGAGGCAATTTCCTCAATAAAGATGCGGATAGTGCACATGATTTATTTGAGGAAATGAGTGAGAATTCAATCAATCATGCCTCCATGGATACATTTATCCAGTCCTAGTAGCCCAAATCAAATGTCAATGAAGTCCATGACTCTCATTCATTTGATATGGAATTGATTTGTAACAAACTTGATAAGGTGGACTTGGTTGCTAAGAGAATGGAAGAGTGGATGGCTGGTAATTCTATGAACAACTCTCGATTCACTCAATCCCAAAATTCGGAATTCCATTCCTCACGAGCTCCTTCAGAACGGGAGTTCGTGAATCAACTCAATGTAGCTCAACCTGTGAGTGAGCATTTTTCGGAACCCCACGGGCTCCAAAATGGGGCCTTTGATCCCAGATTTTATGATCCTTCCCTTTCTTTCTCTCCATCCTCACCCTATGAGGATGTCTGTGCTGTACAAGAGAATGTTAGATCCAACCCCCACTCGAATGCCTATAATCCAGGTTGGAGAAACCACCCTAACTTCTCTTGGAAAAATCCAGGGCAATAGACCCAATTCCGGCCTGGCAACTATGCTCTGCAACGACCAATGGGTCAGGGTCAAGTATATACTCAGTTGCCTCCGAATCAGGTCAATCAGCCAAATTGGAATGCCCGTCAACCTACAGGGCAGGCTGATTTGAACCGTCAAATGGTAGAGATGCAAGGATCCATGCTCTAGTTAATGCAGCAAATGAAAAACTCTTTGGACAACTTGCAATCCGGGCTCATTGCTAACTCTCGTCAAATCGAATCTCTACCATCGCAACCCGTACCCAACCCGCGAAATATTATGAATTCAGGCAACCAAGCCCATGGGTATGGAAATCAGAGGGACCCACACGCACATGCTCAAGTAGTTGAGTAGGGTTCCTCATCCTCTTCTTCTTCTTCTACAAATCAACAATTTATGGTTAATCAAGCCACTCCAATCTTTCCTAACCCTCCCCAAGACCCAAATTCTTATGCATCTGCACATTCTCTCACTTTGAGGAGTGGTAAGCGGACTCAGGATCCACAACCAAAATATTTTGATCTTTTGAATCCTGAAGAACCTGAGGAGAGAGAAGAGAATTCTAGAGGAGAAATCAAGGCTTAGGAACCTGATTCCAAAGATCTGACTCATGTTCCTTTTCCTGAAGCCTTAACCAAATCAAAGAAGAAGAAGTCTGTGGATAGCAATGAGGAGCTTCTGAATCTATTTAAGAATGTTGAGATCAATATCCCGCTCCTCGATGCTATCAAGCACATACTGGCTTACACAAGATTTTTAAAGGAATTATGTACACAAAGCATAAGTCGAGAGAATCTGTTCCGAGGAAGGTGGTACTCTCCGAGCAGGCTAGTTCTATTATCCTGCACTACCTCCCTCAGAAAAAGAGATATCCTGGTGCTCCATTGATTTCTTGCGTTATCAGAGATTACACATCTGATAGAGCACTTTTGGGTCTAGGTGCATCCATCAACCTTATTTCGACTTCTCTTTACGAGAAGTTTGGGTTAGGTGAACTTTGGCCAACTTCAGTAACGCTAAAGTTAGCGGACCATTCGGTCACAAACCTGCGAGGCGTTATTGAAGATGTTATAGTTAAGGTCAAGGATTTCTATTTTCCTGTAGATTTCCTTATCCTTGACATGGATGTACCTGATAATCTGAGGAATACGCCCATCATTCTGGGGCATCCGTTCCTGGCTACCACTAAGGCCAACATTAGTTGTGAAAGCGGTAGCATGGAAATCGCCTTTGGGGACCAACGAATGAAATTGGATATTTTTAAGGTGATCAACAAATTTGAGGATTGTGGATTTATTGAGGAACTTGATGAGGATAATGATAATATTGAAACTTGTTTGACAGTTTCTTCAATCAAAAGTTCCTCTTTGGATGATGAATTTGACCCGCAACCCTCTATGGCTGACCTGACATCTTCAGAAGAGGTTATTGATTTTGTTCACTCACAACCTCTTCCTCTTGTTGAATCTTCAACATCTACCCTACCATCAATCATCAAACCACCCCAGCTTGAATTGAAACCATTGCCCAAGAATTTGAAATATCAATTTTTAGGACCTCAGAAGACACTCCTTGTGATTATCAGTGTTAAATTGACAAAGGAGCAAGAGAATAAATTGATCAAAGTTCTGAAGGAACATAAGGAGGCAATTGGTTGGACCATTCATGAACTCAGGGGGATCGAGCCATCTTACTGTAATCATAGAATATTTTTGGAAGATGGATCCCGCCCTTCTCGCCAGATGCAGAGGAGATTGAATCCAAATATGCGAGAAGTGGTAAAAAATGAAATTATCAAGTGGCTCGATGCAGGAATTATTTATCCAATCTCTAATAGTCCCTGGGTAAGTCCCGTTCAGATTATTTCGAAGAAAGCCGAGATTACCGTTGTGACTAACGAGAGAGGAGAATCTGTCACAACTCATTCAGCTTCCTTTTGGAGGGTTTGTATTGATTATGGGAAGCTGAACACAGCCACTAAAAAGGATCATTTTCCCCTGCCCTTCATTGATCAAATCTTGGAAAAATTAGCCGGACAGAAGTACTTCTATTTTCTTGATGGCTACACGGGATACAACCAAGTTCCTATCCATCCCGAGGATCAGGAAAAAACTACTTTCACTTGTCCCTACGGAACCTTTGCTTTTCGTAGGATGCCTTTCGGGTTATGCAATGCACCTGTGACTTTTCAAAGGTGTATGCTAGCCATATTTTCTGGCATGGTGGGAGAGTTTATGGAAGTATTCATGGATGATTTCTCTATTTTTGAAGAATCATTTGACTCTTGTTTGGCTAATTTGGAAATGATTCTTAAGCGATGTATCAAAACACGATTGGTCCTTAGCTGGGAAAAGAGTCATTTCATGGCCCAAGAAGGTATCGTTTTGGGTCATGTAATCTCTGAAAGGGGAATTGAAGTGAATAAAGCTAAGGTTGATGCTATCGCTAAACTTCCACCTCCCACATCTGTTAAACAAATTAGATCAATTCTTGGCCATGTGGGATTTTTTCGAAGATTCATCAAGGATTTCTCAAAGGTTGGTCATCCTTTGGGAAATCTTCTTGCGAAAGAAACGCTTCCACCTCCCACATCTGTTAAACAAATCAAATCATTTCTTGGCCATGTGGGATTTTATCGAAGATTCATCAAGGATTTCTCGAAGGTTGCTCATCCTTTGAGCAATCTTCTTGCCAAAGAAACACCGTTTGTTTTTGAAGAATCATGTCGAAAGGCATTTGATTTCCTGAAAACGGTAGTCACCTGTGCTCCATTTTTGCAACCACCAATTTGGATAGCCCCTTTTGAGATCATGACCGACGCTTCTGATTACACGGTCGGGGCTGTCCTGAGTCAAAAAATTGATCGAAAGCCCTCTGTCATCTACTACGCTAGTAAAACTCTTGTTGAAGCCTGGAGGAATTACTAGCTGTAGTGTTCGCTTTGGAAAAATTTAGAGCTTATCGCTTAGGGTCTCATGTTATCATCTATACTGACCACTCGACTTTGAGACATCTCTTGGCCAAAAAGGATGCTAAACCCCGGCTTATTCGTTGGATTCTTCTTCAAGAATTTGATCTTGAAATCAAGGATAAAATCAGGGTACAAAATGTGGTAGCGGATCATTTGTCGAGACTCCTAAGTGATTTTTCTTGTCCGAACATTCCGATTGCTGACACTTTTCCGGATGAAACTATTCTTACATTTTTAGGTGTCCACACCCAATAGTTTGCTGACATTATTAACTATTTGGACTTTGGTCAAATCCCCTAGGATTGGACCAAGCAAAAATGGGATAGACTCAAATCTGAGGCCAAATACTACTTCTGGGAGGACCCTGAGCTGTACCGCATCGACTCTGATCAGATTATTCGCCGATGCATACCGGAGAATGAATTCAACAGTATACTCGAGTTCTGCCATGCATCTGGGTGTGGTAGACATTTCTCTGGGAAAAAGACGACTGCAAAAATCTTGCAATCTGGCTTCTATTGGCCATCTTTATTCAAGGATGCCCAGGATTTCTCAAGGTCATGTTCTCGATGTCAGGCACTCGGGAGCATAACTAAGAGAGATATGATGCCCCTAAACCCTATTCTTCCTGTCGAAATTTTCGATGTTTGGGGCATCGATTTCATGGGACCCTTTATCCCTTCATTTGGACATCAGTACATTCTTGTTGCTGTTGATTATTTGTCCAAATGGATTGAGGAGATTTCGACTTGAACCAATGACCACAAGGTGGTCATCAATTTTGTCAAGAAAAATATCTTCAGTAGGTTTGGGATTCCGAGGGCTATCAGCAGTGATGGTGTCACTCACTTTACTAATTCCCAATTCCAGAATTTATTGGCCAAATACGGGGTTAATTACCAAATTTCCACACCTTACCATACCCAAACGAATGGACAAGCTGAGATCTCCAATCGAGAGATCAAGAACATTCTGCAGAAAACAGTTAGGCCTGATAGCAAGGATTGGATTCAAAAGCTTGAGGATGCTCTTTGGGCCTACCGTACGGCATATAAAATGCCCATCGGCATGTCTCCATCCCATTTGGTGTATGGAAAGGCATGCCGTCTATCCATAGAGATTGCACACAGGGCATTCTGGGCGATCAAACAATGCAATTTAGATCTGAATTTAGCTGGGAAGACCAGGAAACTCCAACTATCTGAGTTGGAGGAGGTTAGAAAAGATTCTTATGAGAATGCCAAGATCTACAACACTCGGACCAAAGCTCTACATGATCAATTGATTTCCCGCAAGAGCTTTGAGCCAAACCAGAAGGTCTGGTTATTCGATTCTAAACTTAAGCTCTTTCCTGGCAAACTTAGATCTAAATGGAATGGCCCATTTATAATTGACCAGATTTTTCTAAATGGAGCCATTCAAATTTCTGACCCAAAGACGGGTAACACATTTAAAGTCAACGGTCAACGTCTGAAGCTTGTTGTTGACCGTATTCTTCCAGAACCCATCTCGGACTCAGTTGCTCTAGCCATTCTGTGACTTCTTTGGCTGGACTTCGCCTAGCTGACGGCATTAAACTCAACAGTTGTACATATGACACAAAGCTGATACGAGCTTCATATTCAGGTGACATCTTTCATATTCTACCCTTTCTTTCATGTCTCTTTTTCAATGAGGACATTGCATCAGCTAGGCATGGGGGGGTGGATTCATTTTTGAATCATTTGGTCAACTTTGTGAAATTAATGTAAATTATTTCTCTCTTCTTATTTATACATAAAAAAAATCAAAATTAGGAAGGATTAGTTGGACATTAGGACTTTTCAATCTTAATAAATTTTACATTAGGATCTGAACACAAAGACCCTTCAATTCTTTAGACTTAATTATCCCGTGTATCCATTAAAATGTGGATTTGTCTTTCGAGACCTCGCCATTTTAATTCTATCGTAATTGGAATAAATAAGTTTGGGTGATAAGTACACGACTTATCAACCCACCCTCTGATTTGAGGGAATTTTTGAGTTTTAAGCATCTACACACTTTCTTTGCACTGACTCATTGTTCGGAAATTTTAACAAAAATTGGGTAGCTAATGAACCTTCTAGGGTGATATGGGTGGCAAGTTATGGTGGGTAACAGCCCATAGGTAGGTTGTCCAGAGCCCAGTCACTGGACCTTTCTCTTTTTGTTGCCTTTAGGTAAATCTTTGACCAGGGAAGCCACCTACTTAAAAAAAAAGGAGAAAAGAAAAAAAGAAATAAGCCACACTTCGCTGCACGAGTATGGCTAGCAAGTTGTCGGTGGTAACAACTCATCGATCGGTTGTCCAGAACCCAGCTCAGTAAATGCACTAAAAATTCCCAAAACACTTAGGAAGTAGCGGAGAAGTAGAATAAACCGGGGAGATATACATTGGATTCACCCTTGTGTTGACCTCGCAAAAAAATAAAAGTAGGGAGAAAGCTACCGGTTGTAAAGATACACCTTTAGGTAGAATTCTTTTTAGGTCACCTAGAGGCGTAGAAATCTGAAGTCCATTTTAATTGCCAGTCAACGAGTCTATCACATTCATAATAAGATGCTTAGAACTTAGATTTCTCATCAAATCTTAGGTGAGTTGAATGGCCATAGAAAGCCACTCTCTAACCCTAAAACTTGAAAATCCAAAAAAATTAGAAAAGCGGAAAAAGCGAAAAAGAAAATTTTCTTTGAATAAGGCGAGGGCTTGAGGCGATCTACATTTTGGCAGATACTCGGGCACTGTTGTGCCTTTGAAAGTTCAGATCATAAGTAGATAATTTCTTAATGATTGTAAATAACTTATGCCCAAATAATCCAACCTGATTCTTTTATAAATAGCATATAGTTTTTGCTAGGGACTAGAAAAAGAGAGGCATGGGGGTATGATGCAAACACATTTACAATACTTAAGATGTCTATTTATGCATATTCTTAAGCATAGGATTGCATTGCATGATATAAATATTGCATAACATGCATCATCTTGCATTTAGAGTAGTTTGAATAAAATGGAGGTTAACTGTCTCCTTTTATGTGCTTGGACAAGGCAAACTTTTTATTAGGGCCTCGGATCAAAGATCCAACCATACAGATGTGATCAGGGCGACGATTGGAGATCAACGACTCCAAGATCACCCTAATCAGGCATCTGTAGCATCAAATAGTGACCGAGGAACCCTAGAAGATCAAGAGCCAAGATGGTGTAAATTCGCACTTCAAATGACAAATCTGACTACACGGATGGATTCAGATCGACGATTGCAGCCTAACGATGCAAAAATCGAGTCAATCCGACAGCCGTGGCACCATCTACAACATCTAGAAGATGGACGGCCAAGATGGGGCCACGTGGCGCCATCTCGGTCGCCCAATCGCCTGCACGCAACCACTGAAGACCCCACATCTGCCCCTCTCCGCCATTGGATCTCGATCCAACGGCTGTGCATGCATGCGCCTCAAATCGTCTGCGCGACACATTCCTTCGCGTAGCGCAGCGGTCCTGAGGCGTTGCACGTTCACAAGACGCGGGTTCGACTTGCGATATGCGGGCGTGCGCGATTAAAGGTGACCGTCCGATCAGCTGTGGGTGGCTCAGATCTTCCAATAGCGCCCACACGCTATTTCATGCGAGGTGAGGACGCACCATCTAACGTGGGCGGGCGCGTAGCGAGGTGGGCGAAGGCGCGATTTAAGCTGTCCAAACTCGCGATCGGACGACTGAAATCATCTGGATGTGCGACGAGCGTTAGGCGCGAGCAGACGAGCGGGCGTGTGCATCCAACACCCATGATGGGGCTTTAGCGACGGTTTTATCCGTCACTAAAGACCCCTTATTTAATGTTTTAAAGATGTAATGACCAATTTACCCCCACTCCTTGCAACTATAAAAGGAGACCCCCTTCACACAAAATTCTCATCCCTTCCTTCTCTTCTCTACCTCTCCAAAGCTCAAGAGAAGCTTGTCCCACACCCAAGATGCTCCTCGCGAGATAAAGTCCAAATTTTAGTCCCCGTTCGGAAGTGGATCCCGTGACGACGATGACGTGCTGCTCCATTCCCATTCTTCTACTTTGTCCTCCTTCATCCTGCGCCATCCTCCTTCATCCAGGCATCGTCCCGTCTGGCTCGTCCTCCAAGCGATCGTTGAGGAGGATAACTTCTCTCTCCCATTCTTCTTTATAGCTTTCTAGTGTTGAATTTTCCTGCTTTGTAGTGTAATTCTTATTTGGTTTTATTATACAAACATTTTGAAATGTTGAACGCATGTTTTCTCTCTCTCTCTCGCTCCCTTTTAGTCTGACAGCTTCATTGTAATTACATCACCTCACTTTTCAAGAAAAATTCTAAAAAAATATAATTGCGAATATAGATCGACGTAGCCTCCCTGTGTTCGACCCATAATTTCAATTTCGGTATAAATTTTATTTGTTGTACACGAATTCTTCGCTTTCAAGCTACAACGATAAGGTTTTAAATAACCAAACACATTAGCATGGTAATTCGCACGTTCAACACCCACGCTCGGATTAGCGACGGGGGAAGCCACTTCATCCACGCCCATTTCAGGTCGTTATTGAAGAAATACAGGGTACATCACCGCATAGCCACCCCGTATCACTGGTAGACCAATGGGTAGGCTGAAGTGTCTAACCATCAAATCAAGCTGATTCTCCAGAAGACAGTTAGACCAGACAAGAAGGATTGGTCCGACAAATTAATTGATGCACTCTGGGCATATCGGACTGTATACACGGCCCCACTCGGAATGTCACCATATCACATGGTATATGGCAAGGCCTATCACCTTCCTGTAGAGCTGGAACACCGCACCTTTTGGGCGGTGCGAAAATGCAACCTTGACCTCGATGTAGGAGGTTGGGAACAAAAACTCCAGCTCAGCGAATTAGAAGAGATCCGGCGGGAGGCCTATGAGAATGCGTTAATATACAAAGACAAGAACAAGGCCTTTCATGACTGCCACATCCGGAGGAAAGTATTCACGCCCAACCAGCAAGTCTAGTTGTTTGATTCATGGCTGAAACTGTTTACAGGGAAGCTCAAGTCCAAGTGGATTGGCCCATATGTTGTGATGCAGCCATATCCTAATGGGGCAGTCCAGATCAAGGACCTAAAATCTGGGCATATATTCATGGTAAATGGCTAGCGCCTCAAGCCATTTTTGGCCCAGGATCCTCGTCCACCTGACAAAACTGTTCATCTTAGTGAGGACGTGTGATTGAGTGCTTGCCCAGCTGGAGGCGTTAAACTCAGCATGTATAAATAACATTCACTCCACATTTCGCCGTCATCTATACATGACCATTTTTATACATAGCATATTTTGTTTTAGCATTTGTCCCTTTTGTATAGTGCATGTTAACAGGTTGGCCGGTGCTGAATATAATTTTAGGAGCAATTATAGGTGACTTCTACCCACTCATCCTCTGTCAAATTTATTTTCTTTTATATTCATGCATGAGGACATGCAAGAACTTAGGAATGGGGGGGTAGATACGACAGAAACTGAAAAAAAAAAAAATTTATGCCGACACTTAGGAAAACCTCGGAGCTGCATGTAAAATGTACTTTAGGACCCTAAATAAAAGAACAACCGACTCCACCTCCACTGCTAGCATTGGAGCTAGAAATTGTTTGCAACAGCTACTCTTGACTCACCTGCTCACCTTTTGTTCTAAATTTAGGGTCATGCTGATTGTAACCCGATACGGGAAATTCATGAAGTACAAATTATATGAGGTTACTTGTTCATAGCACATATACATATTGCAGTCATGAATAAGATTATTTTATTAAGAGAATGCATTAGGGACTTTATCCTCTAGTTGATTCCTGTAATCTGGAATCCAGTACAACTTTTCACACACACATAGAATTTGCAATGGATTCACAGTGAAGTCTGATAAACGTCTTCAGTCTGTCGTGAAGAAGCAGTGCTTCTTTTCCTGAACCCCTGGATAGTATTTTGCGAGTCAGGCAAATTTTCTTCCAAAAATCCACCAAATAGTGTGAGATGAGAGTAGAGTGTACTAGTGCTCTAAGATTAGTGCGAGGAATTTGGAATCCTAGATAATTAGGTGATGATACTTTGAGATTAGACATAGTTTTCGCTCTCGGTTCCCGCGTATACATTTTTGTGCGAAATTTTGAGAGCCACCAAATAAGGCAAATACGTGGAGAGTGAGTTTTCAAAAAGCTATGGCTAAGGTGGATGGTTACGACCATTCTTTATGGAATCCACGACTGAAGGAGGGTATTGATGCCAAGGTCAAAAATAGACCGTCCTATCCATCTTTATCGGTGCGGTGAGTAGGCACTTCCACCAAATAAGTCACCCAATGTTTCTTGAGTATTTCCAATCCCTAATAATGCCTCAATAAAGTTTATGGGTGTGTGCTAGTTTTGTTATGTTGTGAAAAAAAAAAAAATTGAAATGATAAAAAAATGATGAAAAGAAGGAAAAATTGGCAAAAAAAAACTAAGAAAAAGAAGAAAAAGAAAAGAAAAAAAGAGTGAATATTTAGTGTTTATTTCAGTTGCATTGAGGCAAAACCACCAAATAAATCTGAGATCCACCAAATATGGCCCTAACCTATTTTTCTTGTGTTTCTGATCACCTAAATACTGGTTCAGGAATTCTAACTTAGTGTTAGGGTTATGAGAACTCAATTAAAGTGTTAATGCCTAGTGAGACCACCAAATACAGGTCATATACGTGAATCTGGTGAAGTTGTGAGCTTTATAAAAGAAAAGAAAAGGAAAAGAAAAAGGGTAAGAGAGAATGAATACAAAGGAATCAAAGAGAGTGTAGTTTTTCTCGTCTTTCTCTGAGCTGAGTTACTTAGTAATCCGGGAATCTGGATTCTGTAGTACTAGTCCCTATGTAGCACCAAGTGAGAGTGAGCCACCAAATATATAACCTTTTCTCTTAGAGATTCTCTACCTAAGCCTAAAGCCGGGGTGGAATTCATAGAATATCTTGAATACCCTGAGGGAAGAAGTCCACCTATCCTGCTAGAATTTTTTTACTAGGGGTCAAGTACAGGCTTTAGAGGTATATTAGTCTTCACTCAAATCCATTGCAAAAGCTACATAGCCGCACTTTCACGATTGTCTGGATTTCTAGAGCATAGGATGAAAATAAAAAGGAGAAAAATCTCTATGCAAACACTTCATAAAACAATCAGTCCCTTAGGGACCCTTTCTGTAAATAAATTAGTCTTGCATTTGCTAGGGACTAGCAAGATTTAGGCATGGGGGTAAGATTGTGCAGCAATTATAGGTCTTAATTGACCTAGATTAAGCTATAACTTAGCATAAGTTAGGGAAATTTATGCACGCATAAGCATTATCTGGATCTTTACTGCTTTACTTTAGCTATGCATAAAATGATGTTATAATGTGCTAATTAAGTACATTATGTCGATTGCAGGAATAAGCTGATCAGGAGCTGGATCTGAAGCTGGATCAGGAATAACTGGAGTTGCAGCAGAGCTGGAGTAGAAGGCTAAGATTAGATGTAGGAATAATAATGTAAGGGAGTTAAAGGTTTTCTATGCTATTAAGTAGGAATAAAGTAATAAAATGTGAAGAGCTTAGGTCCATCCTAGCCCTAGGATAGCCTAGAGACTTCCCCAAGCCTTAGCCACCCTTAGATTAGGTCACAACACCCTAGGAAGCCCTAAAACCCTAGTTCCAACCCTTATCTGGATGTCCAGATAAGTTATAGGACGTCCAGGGCCCTTAGCCATCTCCTGCACACCTGAAACCCACTTCTGCAGTGTTATTGGATGTCCAGACACTTTGTCAGACGTCCAATTTCTGCAAAATACCCAAAATAGAACCCAAAATCCCTCCTGACTCTGATTGGACATCTAGACAACAAGTTTGGACTTCTGATTTTTGAGTATAAGATGTCTGACACTATTATTAGATGTCTGATACTGCTCTCCAATTCCTATTTTGAGATTTAAGCCTTGATCTTGGATCTCTAGGTTCCTAAACCCAATTCCTACCCCATAGGAAACTAAATTAAGGTGCCTTAACCCTAGTACATCACCTCTAGACCTCCCTAAGGACCTAATTAGGTCCTCACTAAACCTAATTGACTTGGATCTTAGTCAATTCCATCAACCTATTCAATTGGACTCATTGAGTCCAATTGAGCCCTAATCTCCGCACAGACTATCCAATTGGACTCAGTGAGAGTCCAATTAACCTAGAACTAAATTAATTGAGTTGTTTTACTCTCAATTAAGTTTCCACACACCCAATTAAACTTGTATTAAGTTTAATTGCACTTTACCTTAGTGAATTAGGCTTTATAACCCTAATTTGAGACATACCTTGACCTAAACCCACTAGAACCAAACCTAATCAACCTAGCCACCTATTTTTCAACCACACACACCCACACACACCCACACACACCATCCACACGAAAATACCTAGCCTAGAATTCTCTAGAACTCTTTACCATGTGTGCTGCCTTGGTTGCCAAAATTAGCAACCAAGAGCCATTCAATTTTTAGATCCACATTTGGTGGATCTAAAAACCACCATCCATCCTCTCTCTCTCACTCTCCCACGAGCTCCCACCATAGGCCACTCTAGAGAATTCCATAATTCTCTAGAGAGATTCCCTTAGGTCTAAAAAAAGACCTAAGGGGTGGACATTTGCACCCATTCACTTCCTTGGCAGATTCACTCCATTGGTGCCATTCATGCTACCTCCACTTAGCTAGCCACTCCACCTCCACGAGCTCACTACCACCACCATGGAGGACATCATGCCGGGATGCTAGATCAATCCTCCCTCTCTCCAAGGGTCGACCTAAGCTACATTGGCCGCCCCTCATTCCTCTCCTGACCACTCCAAGGCCATCAGGTACCACCCCTGAATGCCCTTTATTCTGCTAGATTTAGTTTATTCTCTCCATGATTTTTATTGCTTTTATTTACTGCTTAGTAGTGTAGCCCTTATTCTGCCCCAATGATCCATGCAAAATCCCCCCGTAGATTCTTGTATGCGATCATTTTCTAGTAGCTAGATTTACATTTTTAAGCATTCATGTACAAGCTTCCTTCTACCTTCCATGTTGCAAACACTCTCTTGAATGAATAGAAGATATATTTTTATATATATGTCTATGTGTTGAGAATCACCATGAGCTTATTGCAATATCTTTTGAGTGATTAATGTTGCCTGTTTTTAATTCCTGATATACTTGCAACTAAGCATGTCGTACTTCAATACGTATTAATCATAAATCGGCGTGCGATTTTAAACGAAGTAGAGCGGCAAAAAGATCGATTTCAAAAGTAAAAGCATCGCCTCCCATAGACGAACGACTAGGACTCAAGTCTCATTATTCTTACAAACTTAATTTTTGACGAACATTTTTGCATGACTATACTACGGTTTCCGACGACTTTCAAAATGCATGGAAATGGTGTCTGTCATTGAGCTGGAGCACCGCACCTTTTGGGAGATGTAGAACTGTAATTTTAACCTCGATGCAAGAGCTTATAACAGGAAGCTCTAGCTCAACGAATTATAAGAAATTCAGTGGGATGTGTTATTCGCTTTGAAATAGGTTTTAAAATCGTCGTGTTGTAATATAGTTCGAATAGTACAAAAACAAATAATATCTATTACTTGAATGAAAGTCTGAGGTCGAACAAAAGGAGCAATTGGCAAAAATACTTCTCAAGATTGCAATTCAACACAAATATATAATCAATGGAATTCTAAGAAAATATGAATGAAAGTGAATGTTATATAATGCAAAAAGAATGGGGTAAAATGGTGATTTGAATCACCAATTACCCCTAACAATTATCTCAAATATTTCAACAGTACTAGCAATTCAATTCCATGTATGATAGGTGCACAGTGCACTTCAAATGAAGCTCAAACATCTGTTTAGCCGGTCATATGACTTATCCTGCTCTTTGCTATAGTTTTCGACTACTTCTCCTTCGCTCTGTGGCTTCTTCTCTTCTTCATCTTCTCTTCTTCTTCTGTTGGGCTTCTTCTCTTCTACAACTCCCCCTTCTTTTGCTTCTGTCTCCTTTCTTATTCTCACGCACAAGGGGGAAGGTCTTCTCAAATGGCTAAGTGTCTACCGTTGGTCCTGAGAGCAAAAACCCCCTGCCCCCTATGTGCTTTCCACTCCTTCTCTCTCTAGGATCCATCCTCTCAGGGCCTCGGGTTATCAAGTATACGAGTAAAGCACACTCGGGACCAGGGTCTCTGGCATGGGTGGTGAATGAGGAGTGCTTAGGTTAGGTGGGTTATCGGATGCACCAGACACTCGTGTAAGGTGTTGTAGGCGAGGTGCGTGAGGGGTGTGGGGACCTCACCCCTGTGACTTGAGGTGATAAGGCTTTGAGACTTTTTCAATTTATGCGGGTGCAGACGCTCGTCAGCATCCAAGGTGGGACTATCCCACCTCACTTCCTCTACTTGCAACTACAACTGTTGCTCTGTGCAATTGCGGTCAAAGGCCCAGTCAAAGAGCCAAATTGGCCCCTGGGTCATGATCCTGGAGACACTCTGCTGCGCCGGGGGTCAGTAGATGCTGGAGCAAGGCTTTAAGCTTTTCTCGAAGCTTCATCAATGGCAGCAATAACCTGCTATCTGAAATGAAGAACACGGCCTCTCGGCCTTGTTAAGTAGGTTTAGGAGCTTCGCAAGGATGTGGCGAGTGTGTGGGTGGCAGTGGCGAGCTACGAAGGTGGTCATAGGTGGCTGGCGAAGATGGAAATGAAGGTCTAGAGGTGGGTTGTCCTGGTGAGGAGGTGGCGTGGGTAGTAGGCTTGGAAAGGTTAGGGTTTTTACTTTAGGGGCCATGGCGGAGGTTTTGGTGGTGTTGGCAAGGTATTTGGGACAGTGGAGTGGGTAGAGGACCTTGCTGGAGGCCTGGTCGGAGCGGAGGATGATGGAGGTGGTCAGCTGATATGTCGAAGTGTGGTTGGTGCGTAAATGAAGTAGAGAAGTTGAAGAACTTATCTAGGTGATTGGCAGATGAAGAGGGGCAGAGGTGAGGCCAGTTGCCGTATGGTTGGCACCGGAGACGAAGGTGACTCCAATGGGGGAAGAACGGCGACTATGAAGGAGATAGCAGTGCCCACTGGTATGGCGTGACGTAGAGGAGGATGAGGAAGGCAAATCCATCGCTGCTATTGCGAACGGACAAGGAAGGAGGATGGAATAGGTCACCGGAGCTCTAGGAGCCTTTCTACCGGAAAAGGGAGGAAGAATATGGGGAGTTTCCACCCAAAATCAAGCTTGGGAAGTTCAGTATCATCTGGAGGTCCTTTTATAGGCCTTTGGATGGCATTTTGGGCTTGAGAAGCAAGCTTCCCAAGCTTGGAAAGATCGCCAAGGAAAGGAATCCCAAGATACCCTAATCTCTCATGCATTCGCCTGAGAGATTAGGAAGGTTTGAGAGCTTAGGAATTGTCTCAATAGGAAGGGAATTTCTTAACAAACTTCCCTTTCAAATCTGAGAGGGATTTGTCAAGGAATCGAGAAGAACTTGCCAAATTTAGGTTTCCAGTGTTTGTAGGAATAGGATTCATGGTGGTAGGGACCTTTTTGTTAAAATGATGAAAAATTTGGGGGGCTATCTACCAGGTTTTTGAAAGTTAAGGGCATATGTGTGATCTGACAGGACCAAATTGTAAACTAGGTCATGACAGTCTCAAATTGGGCCCAAATTTTGGCACAAACCTAATTTAGACCTAATGAATAAAATGGCTAAGTTAGATTTTGGTTTTAACCTAGTTTGACTAGGTAATTGCATAATTACCCAAATTAGGGCAAATATCGATTTGAGATTCTGTTTTGGATAAAGACGGGTTCTGATGGTCAAATTGAAGGTACCAAACCCTAAAGGATATTTTTATATGATTTTTAGAGGGTGTAGGTGAATTTTATCCTGACTGGAACATTAGTTAATTAAGTGGGTCTGTTTTTAGGGTTTCAGAAGTCATTTAATTATCAAAACACGTGAAAACCCTTTTCTGTCTATTTTAACCCACTTGTTAGATATTTAAGACCATTTGACCCTTAACGAACCACTGAGAAAACCAATGGTTGCTCTATATTCAAGATATGATGGTAAAATTATAGTTTTAACCCTATTTTCTTGTCTTTCTCTCAGAATGAATATGCAGTGAATAAGGGCTCTCTAGTGGTTATGTTGGAGCTTTTATTCCTTAATAATGACTGAATTGAGATAGTTATGGCCCATGATGGTGTTCCCATCTGGAAGTCTATGAGAATGCAAAGATATACAAAGATAAGACTACAACTTTTCATGACCACTACATCCGGAGGAAGGAATTCACACCTAACTAGTAGGTCTAGTTATTTGACTCTTGACTCAAATTCTTTACGGGAAAGCTCAAGTCCAAGTTGACTAGCCCGTATTTTGTGATCCACCCATATAATAATGGGGTGATCCAAATTATGGACCTAAAATCTAGGCATGTTGCTACAGTAAATGGCCAACACCTCAAGCCTTTTATGTCTCAGGAACCTCATCTTGCTGATGAAATTATTAATTCTATCGAGGACGTGTAATTGAATTTTCTCCCAACTGGAGGCGTTAAACTCAACACTTATACATATATAGATATCTTCCATACATAGCATATTTCATTTTTGCATATTGTTTTGCACATTGTAATTAGAATTGTAGTGTTGGCATATGCTGAATGACAAATCAAGAGCAATTCCAGGTGATCTCGATCCACTTGACCCTGTCTTAATTCATTTTCCTTTATTCACACATGAGGTCATGCAAGAAGTTAGGCATGGGGGGGATAGTACACATAAATTGAAAAAAATTTCTGCCAATACCATAGGAAATAGCTTTTTATCTAGAGGTTTTATTAAGGATTTATTCTTTAGTTGATTCTTGAATTTTGAATCCAGTACAATTTCACACTTGCATGTAGAATTTTCCATGAATCCACTATAAGGACCAATAGGGATCTTTAGTTTGTCGAAAGGAAGCATTGCTTATTTTCTGGAACCCTTGGATAGTAATTAGGGAGTTAGGCAAACCATCTTCTAGTAAATCCACCAAATAATTGCGAGGTGAGAGTAAAGAGTCTACTAGTGCTCTAAGTCTAGTATAAGAAATCTTAATGTCTGGATAATTGGATAATGATACTCAGAGTTAGGAATAGTTTTCACTCTCAGTTCCTACGAACAAATTGTTTGTGGGAATTTTTGAGAGCCACCAAATAAGGCAAATACACAAAGAGTGGGTTCTAATAAAACTAGGACTAAGGTGGATGGTTATGACTATCCTTTACGAAATCCTCGACTGAAGGAGGGTATTAATGTCAAGGTCAGAAATATGTTGTCCAATTCATTCCTTTCCTAGTGTCGAGAATAGATACTTCCACCAAATAAGTCACCTAATATCTTCTTGAACATCACCAATCCCGAATAATGCTTCGTGAATAAAAGTACATATGTCATGTTACGATGCATTGTGTTGGTAGATATATATATGTGTGAAAAAAGAGAAAAAATCAAAAAAAAGGAGAAAGAAAAAGAAAAAAGTTTTTGAAAAAAAAGAGAAAAAGGGAAAAAAAGAAGTATGAAAAAAAACTTTTAGTTGTATGCCAAGCACATTGAGGCAACAACACTTACCACCATTACAATCCACTAAATATAGCCTTGACCTAGTTTTTCTGTATTTCTGACCGCCCGATTACTAGATGAGGATTTCTGACTTAGTTATAGGGTTATTATAACTTAATTGAAGTGTTAATGCCATGAGAGACCACAAAATATATTTACAAATCTGGTGAGATTTTAAGCTCGAAAAGAAAAGAGAGGTATTTTAAAAAGGAAAAAGAGATAGAGAAGAGAATGAGTACAAAGAAACTATAGAGAGCACATATTCTTTGCCTCTCTCTGAGTTGATTTATTTGATAGTCTTCAAATCTAGGTACTATAGTACTAGTCTATATGTAGCACCAGAGGAGTGTGAGCTGCCAAATACAAACCCACTTGACTCAGACATCTTCTACCTAAGCCAAAAGCTAAGGCTGAAATTACAAATTATTTTATACCCCTGAGGGAAAAAGGTTACCTATCCTAATAGAGGTTTACTAAGGGTTAAGTACAAGCTTTAGATGTGGATTAACTTTTCGCTTGGATCCATTGCATAGGGTACAATATTACACCTTCACAATTATCTAGATTTCTAATTTTTTGGATGAAAATAGAGGACACAGATCCCAAGTCAAACTCTTAATGAAATGCATTTAATCTTACATTTACTAAGGACTAGCAAGATTTAGGCATGGGGGTATGATTGCACAGCAATCATAGGAACTAATTTACTTGAATTAAGTTAGATTCTAGCTTAACTTAGGAGTAATGTATGCATGAGTAGCATATTTTGCATCAATGTTGATTTGTTAGCGTTGTAAATAATAATGCTATTTTATGTTCTAATTGAGAGGCAAAAATAATTGCAAGCAATTCAAGGTCGTGGATGATAAATTTGACCGTACGGATCTATTCAAGACAACGATGGGAGTCCAAAGCTTTTGAGATCATCTTGATTAGACTTTTGTAGCATCTAATGAAGTCTATGAAAGAGCAAAGGCCTAGAAGCAAGTTGATGCAAATTTGAACCTTAGAGGACAAATCCAACCGAACAGATGAATTTGGATCAACGATCGTAGTCAAACGGCACAAAAATCAACTCAATTGGAGCCCTATAGCACCATTTACAAAGCAAAGAAGATGGACGGCTATGATTGCACCACGTGGCACCATGATAGCCACCTAATGTAGCTGGCCCCATCCACTAAGGGAATTCTATGTGCCTCGTAGGCCATTGGATCGCCATCCAATGGCCACAAGAGAGCCACGTCACCAATACTCGCGCTCGTCATCAAAGAGGATCCATCCCAGTTGTTGGATCTTCATCCAATGGCTAAGGTAGCACGGGCAGAAAAGCAAGTTTGCAACCATCCACGCATGTAGGACATTGATCAATGCACTTGAAATCAAGTGGGCATCGAGCATTCAAACCGCGAGAGGGGGAGTCGTAGAGGCAGTGCGCGATGAAAGAAATTGGGCAGTGCGATGGCAATCGGGAGGTGTGGAGGCGAATACGTTGCCCATGATCGTGCATCTTATCAAGCAATGCAGCAATCGTAGGGATGCATGCACGTGTCGACACGCCATTGTATGTGCACTTCAATGCCAGTGTGACACTCATCCTCGGCCGTTGATCATCGCAATCAATTGACCGAGATTAAACGTGTGTGCATGTGTGTTTTAGAAACACAAAGGCGATAGGCGGCGTGGGGTTTTAGCTATGGTGATGCACACGTTGAAGGCACGTGGGAGGCCATTTTGAGGTGCAATCTAATCCATTAATCTCCCAATTGACGAATCTGATCAATCCAAGGTTGATGCATATTTTTGGGATCCAAATACCAGCTTTGCCTCTCATTTTTACTATAAAATGGACCCTAGAGCTCCCATTTGAAGGCATCTCTCTTCCTCCATCTCTGATCTCAGTCAAAATTTCTCCCACCAAACATCTCCAAGCTTGCCCTTCTCCCTCTTCCTCTGAAGCATCCATCAAGATCACCTTGGTGCACCGCTACTGCTCTCCCCAACCTCTCAAAAGGCCACCAAGGACCACCCTTGGTGCCCTTGTTCTAGTAGACTAGATAACTATTTTATTTCTAGTAGTTTCTTCTACTTCGTGTTGTAGTTATCTAAATAGCCTGATTATTATATGAACGAATTTGCTTCATATATATATATATCTTATTATTCTAGTTCTAGTAAGTTCTAGATCAGTATTACAATCAAGTCATTTTACTGCCTCCTTGAGTTCAACCAGGACTCACCATCTTGTTACATTTTATTTACTTCAACATATTTTTGTGTTATGCTACGACATAATTATCTTAAAATGCGATTTACGCCCAAGCATCAACTATTTTGGAGCTGCGGGGAGCTGGTTCTGATCTTCTTGAAGACTCCCTAGCTAGCTAAGCTAGCTAGCTTAGGTCCATTAGAAAATCTCAACTAAGTTGAGCTAGGGTGAGTCTTCATGAGCTGGTGTTGAGCTGCCTTGAGCTGGTTATGGATTCCTCAGCTGACTTAGCTTAGCTAGTTGAGGACTAGCAGCTAAGATAACTTGACTAGAGCTGCCATGAGCTAAGTAGAGTTGGAATGAGTTGGGTTGAGCTGGAATCCAGCTGAGGTGACCTGGAATGAGCTAAGATCTAGCTGGAATGAGCTCAATCTTCATCTTCTTGATTAATCTACCTTTCACAATGCCAATGTTTAAGTGATTCTTATTGTGTGATTATCCTTGACAGTGACATAAGTGTATGAAAGCAAAAAATAACGGAAATAATGGAATGCATGCTTAACTAAGAAATGCCTAAATGCAACCCCATATCAATTTGCAATGTGAAAACCTAAGAGCAAGATGTGTTTTTAGGCATAATAGTGATGATAAATTGGTGTTTATCACCTGTCATGACTAATTGTAATAAGTGGGTGGAGATTTTTCAATCTCCAGTAGTTATTAGTAACTATTCAATAGGTCAGTTATTTTAGTAGCATTTTGACTGAGGCATGCATAGATACATGCCCAAGTGTGTACTTGAATAACCCAGACATATACATACAGTTATATGAACTTATGCATGTATAAATGTCTACACACATATAAGCAAATCGATAAGGTTCATAGAGGTGTGAATGTAAATAAGATTCCTAGAGAACATCTGTAATTAAAGAAGTTTGCTGGAATATGTAAAAGAAAACCTTCAAAAGGAAGAAACAAGAAAATTAATCCCGATGCTTCAAATTTTTGTGTTGCATAAATTCAATTGGTTGTCTCTTGAACGTCGGGTTGCTACGCTAATGTGTTTGGTTTTAAAAACCTTGTCGTTGTTGTTTGAAAGCGAAGAACTTACGTTCAACAAATAAAATTTATGCCGGAATAGAAATCCCAGGTCGAACATAGGGAGGCGAATGTTTGATTTAAAAAGATGCGTTTGATTTATTTGTCATGGAGTAAATTAATTGATTAGAACTATCTAACTGTTTACAATAAATAAAAGAGAGAGAGAATAAGAGAGAGAATATTACAAACAAAAACCAAAAAGAGATGTAGAATGAACATGGAATTTGATCATCAGAAAGATTGTTCATTATACTAGAAAGCAGGAAAATGATTACACTAGAAAGAAGTAAATCTACTCTAGAAAGCAGTAAATCTATTCTAGAAAGTAGTAAAAAGAATGGGGAGAGAGATATCCTCCTCGACGGTCACTTGGAGGATGAGCCGGACAGGACGACGCCTGGATGAAGGAGGATGGAGCAGGATGAAGGAGGGCAAAGCTGAAGAACGGGAACGGATAGCACGTTGTCGTCGTCGCAAGATCCACTTCCGAAAGGGGGACGAAAAATTGACTTTATCTTACGAGAAGCATCCCGGGTGTGGGACAAGCTTCTCTTGAGCTTTGGAGAGGGGGAGAAGAGAAGGAAGGTATGAGAATTTCGTGTGGAGGGGGTCTCCTTTTATAGTTGCAAGGAGTGGGGGCAATTCGGTCATTCCAATTTTAAAAACATTAATTCAGAACCTTTAGTGACGGATAAAACTGTCGCTAAAGGTTCGATTGTGGGCATAGTGGGCGGCGTACGCGTGCCCGCTCGCTTGCTCGCGCATGTAACACGCGTACACATCCAGCCGCTCTTAGTCGTCCGATCGCGAGATCGGACAGCTTAGATTGCGCTACCGCTAGCCTCCTTTGCACTCCCGCCTGCATCAGATTGAGCGTTGAAACGTGCGATTGATCATGCGTGCATGATTCATGCGCCCAGATCATGCACGTCTCCGCATCTGAACCGTCCGCTCACCATCTGATGGCTTAATTGAGCCTGCTCCATGCTCGTGCTTGATTTAAGGCTCATGGGGGCTCGACCCCGCAACCTCTGCCTCGTCTGTAGCATCGTCTCCGCTGCACTACACAGTCGAGATGGTCGCATGGATTCAATTAGGCACGTGCATCCACAGCTGTTGGATGTGCATCCAACGGTAGAGAAGCGGCGCTCTGATTGAAAAAGAGATGGTGCGGTGTTTCTTTGGCCGGTTAGGTGGCTGAGATGGCACCACGTGGTGCCATCTGAGCCGTCCATCTTCTGGATGATGTAGATGGTGCCACGGTTGTCGGATTGAGTTGATTTTCGTGCCGTTAGGTTGCGATCGTCAATCCGAATCCATTCGTGTGGTCAGATTTGTCATTTGATGTGCGAATTCACACCATCTTTGCCCTTGATCTTCTAGGGTTCCCCGATCTCTATCTTATGCTACAGATGCCTGATTAGGGCAATCTTGGAGTTGTTGAACTCCAATCGTCACCTTGATCACATCTGTACAGTTGGATCTTCGATCCGAGGCCCTGATAAAAGGTTTTCCTTGTCCATGAACATAAAAGGAGATAATTAACGCCCATTTTATTCAAACTAGTCTAAATGCAAGATGATGCATGTTATGCTATATTTATAGCATGCAATGCAATCCTATGCTTAAGACCATGCATAAATAGACATCTTAAGTAGTGTAAACATGTTTACATCGCTATCCAAAGTGTATCTTAGAACTTCAGCACCAATAGTAGGTGATAAATATTTACCTACTTAGGAACTCCTTTGAATGAACTTGGAAGCAGGTCATCTCTAGGTTCATTGTCATAACCAAATTTTCTAAGAACCGTCCATGTTGTTTCCAGGCAATCTCTGCATAATCTCTACATAACCAATCTAGTTTAGCATAATCTCTACATAAAAAAATTTATATCTTTCCTAAATAATGCAACAATAGCCATTAAAGTGTTATAAATATGCCCATGCGATTTTAACAAGATATTTTAACTTCAGTGCAAGAACAAAATGCTAAGCATACACATAGTAGACCACAACATATGCATACAGGAGAAGATTAATTCTCAACACCTTTAGTTTTGACTTTAGAATTTTGGAACAACTACTATAAGCCAAAATAAGAAAGAATATAAATCAGTCAATAATCTACTATAGTAGATTGGAATGTTCTTTGAAAGGATAATAAAAGAAAAAGAAAAGAAAGAAAAAAGAAAAAGAAAGCTTGTTGAGCTTAGAATTTAATCAACCTTCAATCATTTAGCTTTATGCAAGAGAAGAAAATGATGATGATGATAGTGACAATGCTGATGAAGATAAATGAGGATGAAGTAAAACAACATATATGATAATGCACGAAAAATGTTGTTCCCTCCAGCGAAGTGATCAAAGCTTGACGATCCATTCTTCCAAATAAAGGAATAAGGCTTTGCCTTTACAATAGCTTTTGAACTAGCCAAAAGTAGAAAAGATATAAGACAAACAAGAATGTTTTCAATCTCAGTTGAGGCAACCACCTATGATTATTAAACATTATTGGTATTGGTACTGACAAGTAACCACCATCAGCATCTGTTGTGGTTAATATGCTGGCATTATCCATGTCCCAGAACTTAATATGAAACTCATCACCAATAGCTAGAAAGTGATTCTTTGTTGTATCAAATTGGACTACACCTAGAGAGCAATTGCATTTGAGGCCTTTCCATCTGTAATAGGAACACGTGCATAGTCAACAAAGTAGCCTTCTTATAGTTCTTCATAAACCTTACCAATGCATAAATTCATGAGAAACTAACAAAAGTTAAAGATGGACATGGAGTGTATATTTTCCTAAGATATAAGATAATGTACCTTTAATGGTGTCTTTACAGAATTGTATGTAATGACTTCTCATTGATCCACCATTTGGCCATTCGACAGTTTATCCATTACAAAGATCTTATTTCCATATCTGTGCTAGAAAAGGAAACCTTACCGAAGAGTTCTATAAAGAAACACATACCATGAATATCACCTTAAAGACCCTCATTGGTAATTGGAAAATAAATGAGAAATTAGCCATCATACCTAGCAAATTCAAGTAGGACATCTTCTTTTAGGCGAAATTTAATGCCCTCTACTCTTGCCCTTTTGATTCCCTGGTTTAAAGCAGCAATGTGCTCAAGTGATTGGAGTGTCATGAAAAAGCAATGTTAACATCTTTATGGACTTATATTCATGAAGGAGAAGAATGGCACTAAAATATTTCTTTATTCCTTGATGAAAAGCCACAGTAGAACTACTATATTCAGTTCATAACTATGCTATCAACTGTACTGATAGCAATATTCTTGCTAACACCAGATAACTTGATCAATAGGAGATGAAAAATGTCGACGCATGAAATCACATAGATCTATAAATTAGGGTTTAAGATGCTAATCTGTTGTGAAATTTAACTAACCGTGTACTGCAGATTGGAAAATGGCTTTTCTACATCCCATAAAACAAAGGGGAACCATTGATATACACCACCTAATAGAGAAAAATGCATAGCATTTCCCCAATAAGTAGATAAAATTGAATGTTATTTCCACTTGAAGGGAGCCTTATTAAAATCAACATTGAGATGGAGACATTTGATGATCATACCGGTTCCTCTTGAAGATTGTGCCATAGCACATGACTACTCTTTCCATTTTTTTGTGCTCCAATATAATCAAAAATATAATCAAGTTGTTGCTAGTTTTGCTTTGGAGGGCGCTGTCGTGAATGAACTCAAGCAATGGAATGAGTTATATGGGGAAGGAGGCTTAAGAAAGCAGCAACAACTAACTTATTTCTTGTGAGGAGCATTTATGAGCCCCATAGAAATGTTCAACTCGAGTAATGATAGGATGGCAGCTCACTTGTAAAAGTTTGAAAACTGTACACACCTAAAATGTAGGCTTGGAACTGTGGAGAGAGTAAGGGAGTAGATGATAACCTATTTCATATAGCAACCATGTGCATTTGTCACAACCTACAGGTTCTAGGAGATCTATGTAGGAATATAGAGGAAATACTATTTTAGTATCAACATCATCCTTGTAGTGACATATCCTTGTGTTTTGTTTAAGAGTAGTAAGTACATAACTACATTGTAACAAGATTGAAAGATAGAACCTTGTTGCTTGTGTATGGCATAAGAACTTTAAATTTTAAAAGAGTACATTTGTTCTTAGCATTCTGCAAACTACAATCCATTGATCTTGTCCAGCTAGTTGCTTCCAATACGATTGCAGTCTATACACTTCGTTCATTATTATCTATAAAAAGATTTGGTACTACCACATCTATACTTCTAGTGGCATCCATTGATTGCAATCTCCCTGAAGTTTGTGAAATATGAATGAAGATAAAAGCAATAGTGCTCAGATTCTCAACCAACAAGGTTTTGGGTAAAACACAAAAGAAGAAATTGCAAAATAAGTGGAGAAAAAGGTCATTTTTCTAAATTGAAAAGAACCTAAAAGAAATTTAATAGAATCTGTCGAAAGGGAGTCTATTCATGGTGCTGTAATTGCTTTATTCTCCAAGTGAATTCAATGGGGCATATGCTACTTCTGCATACAATTTCTTCTCCAGATGCATGATGATTACATTGTCCTTCCATGTCAAGATAACATGCGACATGTTTGGCACAAGGGGAGAACATTTTGGAAAAGCCTGCACAAATATAGATGCCAAATATATTTTAGGGGAAAATAAGTGGTACTATGAGGTGTGTCTTCTATGCTGAATCTCATTGTGATTCATCACTTTTGTTGGCTATCATGTAAGGGAGATGAACGGAAAAACAAACCTTTATCCAACTAGTTTTCCCAATCAATCTAAAACTGCATATAATTATCAAATTAATGGTTATTTTTTATGATTGTAACTTTGGTTTTCTGTAGTGTAATCTCCCTTCATACCATTATATTTTCAGTTTGAGATAAGATTATATAACATCTCAAAATATGGCCTATGCATAAGTTTTCTTATTTAGATGGATTATTATTAATTCATAACCATCTACTACATGCATTATTGAAAAGGAGATATGACTCTCGCCTAGTAGATCGCAAGCGATGGAAAGTAAGTAAGAAATTTGAGAATTGCATGTGTGCTCAAGTATAATGCCCTTGCATGAGTATAGACAGCTTGGAAAGTAGTTGTTTTTTCTTTTTAGAGAAGATAGTTATTATTTCCTTTAAAACATTTAAAAGAAAGATGGGATAGGAGGGTTTGAATCTTGATCTCCACTTTAAGTTTCCTTTTCGAGCTTTCCCATCTTAACTTCTAGGTTATGTGCAAAAAAAATTAATGGTCAAGTAATGTACTAACAGTATAATTAAACAAAAAGAGAGATTAATATACTCACAAAGACAAACCCATCACTTTTGCATAGATGATCAACAACTCCATACATGCCTGAATACTTGAAGGTCAAAATCCTCACATAGGGTATCTCATCAAATATAGTAGCAACTTCCCCACTAAATAATATCATCATTCTTGGGGATACCTAATTGCACAACAATCATAGGTCTTAATCACCCTAAATAATGTTGGACACCTAACTTAATCTGTAAATATTGCATTCATATCTTGCATATCACGCATTGCATCATTTTATATTGTTGTACATAGAATAATGTGTGCTTATCTTGCTATTTAATGCTTTTATTGTTATTTGCAGGTAATAAAGCGATCCAAAATAAAACTAGGATGCAAAATAAAGTGAGAAAGAGAAAAAGAAAGAAGGAGCATGATCCAGACAAGAGGAGAGTGGAGGCTATCCCTATCCATAACCTAAGAAACCCTAGGAAACTAGTGCTCAAAACCTATTTAGGACACCCAAATACTTAGGAACCTAAACCTACCCTAGAAAACCCTTAATTCACTTTCCAACACACTTCTGGATGTCCAGATACTATGTTTGGGTGTCCAATCTTTGTAGAAACTCCAGTGAGAACCCAACTCCAATACCGTTATAGAAGTAGACATCCAATCTACTCTTCAGACATCCATCTTTGAAGTATAAGTCATTTGACCACACTCCTGGATGTCTGGAGGTCCTCTTTGGCTCCTGTTTTTGGAACTAGAAGCCCGAATTTGCCTCCTTTGACCAAGAAACCCTACCATACACCTTAGAAAACCTATTTAGATACCCCCTAAGCCTATCCTACTACCTTTGACCCTAAACTAATTATGTTACACCAAATCCTAGTCTAAGAGACTAATGAGGTTCACACTAAACCTAATTGACTCAATGCGAGTCAATTGGGCTAACCCTTGCCTAATTAGGCTCATGGTAGCCTAATTAGATCCCACCTACTAGACCTTAGTCTAACCTAACCCACTTAGGATCTAAAACCCACAACTTTAATTTACCTAATTCAAGCACCACCTTTCCCTCTTCTTTTCTCCAACGAAAATAGCTTCCCACCTAGTCTACGCACACCAACCAGCCTCCCCCCCCCAAAATGTGGATTTAGGAAGACCTCTTCCCCTCCTAAAGTTGGTGCCTAAACCTCTTTCTCTAGACCCTTCCACGCCAACTCTTTACATCCTCTCCAACACCAACTCAAAGGGCCATCACCTTATAAAACACCCAACCTTAGTAGCCACCCATCTTCATCATCTTTCTCCTCCCTCATTCCACCATTAAAGCTCTAACTTCATAGCCCTCTCCTCCTCCTCCTCCTCCTCCTCCTCCATGGACGGCTAGTAAGGAGAGAAGCTCCTCTCAAAGGGCTTAGGTGTGCTCTTCTTTCTCCCTCTAATGCCACTTCAAGGCCATCGTAGCAGTCTTTGTCAGAGCACCATCGGCTCCCCCCTTTTGATCATCCCCAGATTCTATTCGCTATTCTTCTTTCTACATTTTATATTTATCACCAAGCATGTCTCTAGGATTAGTTTTGTAATTACTTTTGTGAATTTGTTAATAGAATAAAGGTTTTTATTTTCAAATAAATTATGGCGATTCCTCTAAATATCAATGATTATAGGTTGCACCATATTGATCTCGATAGCGTATCCATATTGAAAGTATTGCAATGAAAGATTCATGTATACATACTATTGATACTTGACTTGTACTGTGATCCTTCGTTATGAATTCACCATTGGTGAAAATTTGGTGCGAGAAATCAACCATGTTAGTAATTAGGCTTAGACTTTAGATTAGTTAGTTTAGTTACTAAATCAAGTTAGGAATTCATTGTGAAATTTGCAATTACGCCTCCCTGAGTTCAACCGGGACTTACCAACTTGTTATCTTTTATTTTTCGATGTGTTTTTGCATACTGTGACTCCAAAATTGACTAAAAAGTGAAATTACATCAAACAAATTGGCATCATTGTTGAGGAGGAAACGTGTTTTTCTTATTAATTTTTAACTTGATTCCTCTATTTCATTGTTTGTGTGCAGGTAATTAAGTTGGTGCAGGTCTTCGCACATGTCGAACCTTGGTCAAGAAAAAGGTGCACACAGTTGTTGCTTTGTAATTTTATTTCTATAAAAGGAAAAAAACCTCAAAAATACCTCTTTAGGCTACTTGAATCAATTGCAAATTGCTATAGGTTTATTTAACCATATTTTTGATATTTTTATCAAGGGTGGGTGTTATTTGCATTTTATCTTTTGAAACACCCTTGATTCTATTTTTAGTAAATTCAGCCAGAACCCTACTCTTGATTTGAAAATTCTATTGCTAAATATCCAGAGTTCAAAAAATTCTAAAATTCATACTGTAACTGGACAATTAAATTATATTTTAAACTCCACCATTTAATTAAGAAAATTTAATTTGTAGAATTTTTAAAAATTCAAACACTACATGGGGGTTAGGACTGATTTTTGTAGAGTTTATCTTAGATTTGAAGAATTCTTCTAACCTCCACAAAAATAAGATTGATTTGAAGTTTGCAGCAATTGAAATCCACTAAAACTTGCTCTATTCAGTAAATTTTTCATAATTTTTGAAATACTTTTGATATTATTTTGATCCAAAGTAATTAGTAGGGGTAGGATCGAATTGTTTGATCCCCTGACAGTATAAAAATCATAACTATTTGTCCAGATCTGATAAAATCTTGGAAAATTATTCTTTGAGAACCAAATTAAAAAAGGAAGTTGCATACCAAAGTTCATAATGTTTTGACTTCTGTACTGATCCAAAGAGTGTTTTATTGAAGAACAGGATCTGTAGGCCAAATATTTAGAAGCATAAGCCCTAGGTTCCTAACATTAGGGCCTAAGTTTCGTTTCTAGGGCCACATATCTGACCTAAGTGAACTTTAAAAAAGGTTGCCTAGTAGGTGAGATTGGTTTCATTGATTGACCACCTCACCTATTTGAATTGAAAACTTAGGCACTTAAGTTTGCACTAGGAGTAAGGTTAATTGAGAATCAAGAATAAATATTATCTTAACCTACATTTGTTGTTTAACTATTGGTAGTCTCAATTTCTTTGGCCAAACCTAGTGTCTAAGCCTGCAGGGTAGTACCAAACAATCGTGGCTAAGGGGTATTAAGGAACTACAAGTGCATGACAAAGGAAGAACCTTCCCTTTAGTCCTCTCGTATTCAAGCTGGCTAGGTTAGCCTAGGAAATGGGGATTTCCTTCAGTCGATTTTACAACAAATAAACTCCTAATTCCAAATTTGAAAAAAATAATCTGGTCACCTAATAAAAGGACCACATATTTTACAAGGCCTTTGCCTTATTTTTACCTGCCCCTTGTAGCTAGTAAGAGGTTGATAAGACCCCTGTTGAGTATTCCTTAGGAAGACCTTCTCTTATCTCTCTTAACTCTCTTAATTCTTTTCTCTAATGTCCATGAACCCATCTCATTCTTCTTAGCCTCAAAGTTCTCCTTCTCCCAACCCAGCCATGATTCTGACTCTTGGTTGGGAGACTCATCCTTAGTAGCTAGCATATGATTATTCTCATACTACTTACCCCCTAATTTACTTAGAACCTGAACCTCATGGATCCGACCCTTATCTATATCAGAACCAATTGAATGCCTTATCTGCTGAATTCCAGGAGTATAAGAGGAGTTGGAATAATCAATGTGCCAAGCTCCTGGAGCAAATTGGACAATGTCGGGCACAATTACAATCATATCACTCCTCCTTGGTACAAGAGACATTTAAAAACCAACCTAGTGGATCTAGTGACCCATATCTTGGATTCACTAGCTACTCTACTAACTCTTGCTACCTGGGGAGGCACCCTAGATGGCTCCAAGGCTTGTTATGAAGGTAGTGAGAGGGATGACAAATATTTTGTGGGGTAATGGATTGTTACACTAATAGGGGACCTTTGGAGCTTGGGAATGAGCTCTTGGGAGATTTGATGGGCTTCTAGAGCTCTAGAGTAGGTGGGTATAGCAAAGGTAGAGATGACTAGGCAAAGGAGGTGTGTAGGTCTTTACATAGTGGATGGGAAGGGGCCAAAAATGGACACAGGGTAATTATTGACCTCCAAGACATCGCTGTAGGTCCAGCTCAAGCATTTCTGTAGCCAACTCATGCCCGCTCATGCGCACGCTCCACTGGCCCTCCATCACCTGCACAAATCACTCTTGTGCCTTGTTGGTGCGCACTAGTGAGTGATAGTGTGCACCTAATTGATGAATTGGAGGGGCTCTACGGGTCTCGAACCCACGCCCCTCCCTTGGAGGCCAATGCTTCAACCAATATTCCAAGCCCACATTTATGTCATAAAGGTGAGTCGTGGGCACACGGTGAAGGGGTTCTCTTAGCCATTGGATTTTCATCCAACGGTTGAGATCGCTCATTGAGAAGCCCTTGGAGGGATGTTAGGTGACCTTGGGTGCTCTAGATGGTGCCACGTGGCACCATCTAGACTGTCCACCTTTCCTTGTTTGCAAAGGATGCCACAGTGCTTGGATCAAGGTGATTTCCATATTGTCAGATTGCGATCATCTCTCCGGATCCATCCATATGGTTGGATTCTTCATCTGAAGCTCATAATGATGTCTCATTGCCTCCTAGCCATAAAATGTTGTAATTACTAAACAATATACACAAATTATCCTAAATACAATGTAATGCATGTTATGCACTATTTATACCTATTTAATACAATGCTAGGCTTAGGAACTATCATAAATAAGCATTTTATCATGAATTTATGCATGTTTATCATACCCCCATGCTTATCTTTTGCTAGTCCCCAACAAAATTAACCTAAATGCTATGTATAAAAGTAGAATCAGGATTTGATTACTTAGGTAAGATTTGTTGATTGCTTTAGAAATATTTCAACCCAAGACCGAGTTACAAAAACTTGATTGTGCCTGGGTGTCTGCCAAAATGCAAACTGCCTAAGCCCTCACCTTATTTGAAAAAAGGAAGATACAATTTTTTTGTTTTTCTTCTTTTCAAGTATTTTTTGGATTTTTTTTTGAGTTTAAGAGTTTTAGGATAACTTTTTACGGCTACCCAACCCACCCAAGACTCAAAAAGGACTCTATGTGCTAAGCATCTTATGAAAAGACTGAAAGACTCACTAGGCAGCCATTAAAATGAACTTCAGGTTTCTACGACCTTAGGTGACTTTAAAAGTTTCTACATAAAGGTTTATCTTTTCGAATGATAGCTTTCTCCCTACTTTAAAAAAAAAAATTTATGGGGTCAACACAAGGGCGAACCTAGTGTATGTCTCCCCAGTTATTCTACTTCCCCACTCCTTCATTAAGTATTTTGGGAATTATTCATGCATTTTTGTGAGCTAGGCTCTGGACAATCGGCTAATGGGTTGTTACCCATGGCAACTTGCCAGCCATACTCGTGCGGTAAAGTGTGATTTATTTTTCAATTTTTATTTTACTCCTTTTTCTATTTTTCTTTCTTTTTTTTAATTTTTGAGCATCATTCTTTTTTCTTTTTCTAAGTTGGTGGCTTCTCTAAGATTTACCAAAAGTGGTAGAATGAGTATGGTCATGTAGCTGGGCTCTGGACAACCGGCCAATGGACTGTTACCTAAGACAACTTGCCAGCCATACTACCCTAGAAAGTTCATTAGCTACCCAATTTCCAAAGAAACCACCGGAAAGTGAGTCAGTGCAAATAGTGTGCAAATGCTTAGACTTATAGTCCCCTCAAATCAGAGGGTGAGTTGATAAGTCGTGTACTTATCACCCCAATTTATTAGCTAAATTATAATAAAATTATTTGGTGAGGACTCAAGACTAAATCCACATTCGAGTGGTCACCCGAGCTAATTAAGCCCGAAGACCTGAAGAGTCTAGGTATTCAGGTCCCAAAGTATCAATTCCTAAAGTTTTCAACTCCTAATGCCTAAGTTCTCTTCTCCTACTTCTTTTTTTTTTCTTCTTTTTTTTTAAAGATAAAATAGTAGGAAATTACTATTATTGCTGACAAAAAGATTATTTCATACAATATCCACCCCCCCATGCTTTGCTAATGCAATGTCCTCATTGTTAAAATGAAAGCATGCAGGAGATTAGAAATGGAAGAATAGCACTTGGTTTTCGAGAGATTCTGGTCAGCTTGAAATAGCCTTTACACGTGCTGAGTTTAGTGCCTTTAGCTAGGCAATGTTCGGCTTGTGGTGGTTAGGGCAAGGTGAGAGCAACCTTGTCCGAGACAGGTTTAGGGCGCGCATGGTCAACAAAGGGTTTGAGACGTTGCCTGCTGACCTTGAAGGAATTACTCATCTTTGGGTCAGAGATTTCGACAGCCTCATTAGGAAAAAACTACTCAATAATGAATGGGTCATTCCACTTAGACCTCAGCTTACCAGGGAAGAGCTTCAGTTGAGAATCGAAAAGCCAGACCTTTTGGTTTGGCTCAAAGCTCTTATGTGAAGTCATTTGGTCATGAAGAGCTTTAGTCTTTTCCTTATAGATTCTGTCATTTTCATAGGCATCATTTCTAAGCTCCTCCAACTCAGATAGTTGGAGTTTCCTGGTCTTCCCATCATAGTCTAGATTAAAATTACATTTCTTGATGGCCCAAAATGCCTAGTGTTCTAACTCTACGGGTAAGTGACACGCCTTACCAAACACCAGATGGAACGGAGAAATACTGATAGGCAATTTGTATGCCGTACAGTAAGACTAAAGAGCATCATTTAGCTTTTGGGTCCAATCCTTCCTATTAGGCGTTTTAGTTTTCTGCAAAATGTTTTTGATCTATCGATTGGAGACCTTGGCCTGTCCGTTCGTCTATGGGTGATAGGGTGTGGAAATCCGATGATTTACCCCATATTTCTGTAGTAAATTCCAAAATTGGGCATGAGTGAATTGTGTGCCACCATCACTGGTAATTGCCAGAGGACTCCCAAATTGACTAAAAATATTTTTCTTCACAAAATCGATGACCACCTGTGGTCATTGGTATGGGTGGGGATTGCTTTAATCCATTTGGATATGTAATCAACCACAGCAAGAATATACTGGTGTCCAAATGGAGGGAAGGGTCCCATGAAGTCAATCCCCCAAATGTCAAAAATTTCGATGGAAAGTATTGCGTTTAGGGGCATCATGTCTCTCTTGGCCATGTTCTCGAGTGTCTGGCATCGGGCACACGACCTTGAGAATTCCTGGGCATCCTTAAATAATGACGACCAATAGAATCTGGATTACAGCATTTTGGCTGTCGTCGTTTTCTCAGAAAATTGTCCACCACACGTAGATGCATGACATAACTCAAGTATACTTTGTAACTGATTTTTCGGGATGCATCAGCGAATAATCTAATTGGTGCCGATACGGTACAGCTCGAGATCATCCCAAAAATAATAATATCCTCAGACACAAGTCTGTCCCGTTGTTGTTTGGTCCAATCCTGGGGAATTTGACCAATGAGAAAATAATTGACGATATCCACAAACCAGGGGGTTTGGATACTTGAGACTGTAAGGATAGTTTCATCCGGAAAAGTGTCAGAAATAGGGATATCTGGATGAGGAGAATCAATTAGGATTCTCGAGAGGTGATCCACTAGTACATTTTGTGCGACGACTTTATCCCTAATGTTAAGATCAAATTCTTGAAGTAATAGAATCCAGCGAATAAGCTGGGGCTTGGCATCCTATTTGGCCAAGAGATGTTTCAAGGTCAAGTGGTCGGTATAAATGATGACACGAGAACCTAAAAGATAATCCCTGAATTTTTCTAAAGCGAAAACTATAGCTAGCAATTCCTTTTCAGTAACAGTGTAGTTCCTCTGGGCCTCATCCAGAGTCTTGTTAGCGTAGTAAATCACAGTGTGCTTTTTCTCAATCTTCTCACCCAAGACAGCCTCGACAGCATAATCAAATGTGTCAGCCATAATCTCAAATGGAGTTGTTGATGTAAACACATTTATATCACATAAATCATCTACTTTTACGCGTTCTTAGATATAAAGTTGCATCATATATTATAAATAGTGCATAAGATGCATCATCTTGCATTTAGGTTAGGTTGTATAAAGTTTAGGTTAATTTTCCCTTTTTGTGGTCAGGTAATAAGGCAACATTTAATCGGGACCTCGGATTGAAGATCCAACCATACGGATTTGATCAGGGCAACGATTGGAGTTCAACGACTCCAAGATCACCCCGATCGGATTTCCGTAACATCAGATGTAGTTTGAGAAAGATTAGAGGTCAAGGGGCCAAGATGGTGTAAATGCGTACAGTAGAAGATAAATCCGACCGTACGGATGGGTTCAAATCGATGATCGCAGCGCAACAATGCAAAAATTGGTCCAATCCGACATCCGTGGCACCATCTACAAGACACAGAAGATGGATAGCCATGATGGCACCACGTGGCACCATCACAGCCACCCAGCATAGGCCGCAGCGTCTCTTCTTCGCCCGCTCGATAAATCCCAGCCATTGGATGCCCATCCATCGGTTGAGAACATGCCACGTTGTGCACCAAGCGGCACTCTAATCTTCTGAAGCCGAAGGCTCAGATGATCTCAACTTTTGGATTGAAATTCAACGGCCAAGAGAGCGTATGGAAGAATTCAAGAACGTGCCTCAAACTGCTGCGTAGCACAGCGGTCGAGGCACTATTCACGCAAGAGGAGCATGTTTGAATCTAGCGTGGCACCCTTCCTCCTCGCTGGCAAGCGTGAAATTGAGTTGTTTGATTGAATGCTAATGGTGTAGATCAACCGATTTGCCAGATGCACAAGATGACACCCGATCTCACGCAAGATCAGATGCGCGGAGGCACGATTTTAAGTCGTTCGATCTCTCAATCGGACGGTTGAGGATGCACGTACGTGTGTAGGCATTGAGGCATGGGGAGAGGAGGTGCAGCATGCACGCGACCTATGCCCATGTTCAGGGCCTTTAGTGACGCTTAAATCCGTCACTAAAGACCCTAAATTAATGTTTTTAAATGTAAAATGTCTAAATTTCCCTCAATCCCTACAACTATAAATGAAGACCCCTACCACTCAAATTTCTCATCCCTTCCTCTCTTCTCTCACCCCCTCTAAAGCTCTGAGAGTTTGTCCCAAACCCGAGATGCTCCATTAGAGTTAAAAATACAATTTTTCCACCTTCCTATCTCCTTCGTGGAGTATCCCGTGGTTTCCTCTCACCGTCGTTTGGGAAGCGTATCCCACTACAACATCGTCCTGCCCCATTCTCCGTCATGCTTCATCGTTCTCCTTCGTCCTGCATCTCACCACCTTCATCTAGGCGCTTCATCGTTGCGGCTTATCTTTCAAGCAGTCATAAAGGAGGATAACTTCTCTCCACCTTCTTTTACCGCTTTCCAGTGTAGATTTCCTACTTTCAAGTGTAGCGAGTAGTTGTAGCAAGTAGTTGTAATGAACATTTCTCTATGGTAATGAAATCCATGTTTATTCTATCTCTATTTTCTCTTTATTTGTAATATTCTCTCTTTCTTCTACTATTTATTCTTTAAGTAGATAGCTAGTTTAGATTCAATTCGACCAACTAATCTACTTCGTGGCAAATAAAACAAACATGATTTTTAATCGAATGTCCGCCTTCCTATGTTCGACTCAGAATTCTTTTCGAGTTTCGGTTAAATTTATTTGTTGGTGGTTTTTCTCGAAAATCGCACTACAACGGCGAGTTTTCAAAACTCAACTTCCGTTTGCGCAGATTTTCTACTACAACATTTTGGCACCGTTGCTGGGGAGGGGATGCTCTTTGATTTTTCACGTTTTCCTACCTTATCTTTTACCTCACTTCTCTCCTTTTTTATTGTGATTGTAGGTACTCTGATGAGACGGGCAAAAGCGGTAGGTTGGAGTAAAGGGCGGTTGAAGAGTTTGTAAGTTTGCCCTCACCTCCCCACCCACTAGATTTCATTCCACCACCTAATAACACAAACCCTAATTAACCTAGGAGCTTGTATAAACTCTAAGGGTATTTTGATTGTTTATTTGTCACCTTCACCTGCCTCACCCTCCTCAAATAAAGAAAAAATTAAAACAAAAAATCTCACAGAGGTACACAATCTCTTTTGATTCATCATACTCAACTGGTAACCCGATCTTTAGGACCGGTGCACTCACCAACACATAATTAAGTAGAAATCAGATTAGGTAATCATTTGTGTGCCTAATTAAGTGGTGCATCAGGCCAATTGTTTGATTTGTTTGGGCACTTCAACTAAAAACAACTAATCAAGTAGCTGCCACATAGGTTCAACTTTTAGGGATTTACCAGGCACTCCACATTCTTCCAAGCTTTAAAGGAAAATAACTTCACCTATGCTTTCAAAACTTGGTGTGCTAACCGAACTTGATTGAGTAGACCTAAAGTTGAATCCTAAAACTACTAAGAAGATTTAAACTGTAAAATTCACCTCATCCAAAAATAATCTTGCTTGAAAATCATTGGCTGTGCACACACACACATATTGATCAATCATTAAGGGCACAACCCAGATAAAGGGCCCATCACATTCTAAATCACATTCAAACCTAACCTTAATTAAAATAGAGTAGATGGTGGCCTTAAGGATTGGACTCGCTCTTCGAAGCCCAAACTGAGATTATTTTCGATTAGTCTGTTTTTATCGTTCAATCTGATGTCTAAGTATGGGAGCAGAATCAAATGATCGTGGCTGGGTGTTACACTAGGAACCGGAGGTGCAAGCCAAAGGAAGAACCTTCTCCCCAGTCCCTCCCTCTAACTGGTTGGATTGACCGAAAGGAAGTAGATCAAATTGGTTCTTTATCTCAAGATGGGTTTTGGTAGTCTGTAGGTCTTTAGGCTAGCCCAATTAAGGATAGGTTTGATTGTTTGCATTGCAGGTTGCCTTCCTTCCTCCCATCTGCCATGGATCCTTCCACATCCTATTCGCACTTCCACTCCTACCCTCCTACCACTTCTTATTCACAAAATGATTAATATTCCAACCAGACTTATTGTCATCCATCTTCTAGTTGTGATAACCCTGATTGGGGATACAGTTCTGGACCTCTATGTTCAGGGTCTAGCCCTGGACACCATAATCTTGATTCTTATCCTTCTCTAAGCTACATCGATTACCACCCTCATTGGGATGACCTAATATGATCTACAATCAAGAAGGATATGTTGATCCTTACCCTTCCCTAGATTATACTGCGTATAGGTCATCACCCTTGTTTGAACAACCCGAAATGACCTATTATCTGGGAGGGTATCAAGAACCTTAATTTGTTAACTCCATTGCACTTAACCCAAACCCGCCCAACCCTAAACCAAACCATTTAGCTCAGGTGAACCAGGTCCAACATAAGGTGTTGGGTAACTTAAGGAATACCATACAATGTTTACAAGCTCAACCAACACCTTGCTCTGAAGAATTGGAGCCCCTGATTGAAATGATTGACAATCTTAACAAGTATTTGTTGGATTGGCTCCAGAATGTTAAGGATAAGGGTCCAAGTGAGTTTTTACTTAGGAAGTTATCTAAATTGAGGATGAGATTTGTGATTGCTTTAGTCCAATCTTGGGAGGATTCCCAGGATGAACCCTTAACGGGAGAGTCGATGTCAGAATCTGCTCAGACACCTGTAGGAGGAACACATTTTACGAGACCAAGGTCGACTAGGTTATTCTAGAGAAATCAAATAAGGATGATTTGATTTTTTCACTTGAGATCCTTGAGCCGGGGAATGAGGAAATGTATGTCTCCATGAATCAGAAAGCGATTGATATTGAGACATACATTAATGCAGATTTAGAATTCTTTGATTCTAAAGGTGAAGAATCATTATGCGACGTCCCACATGAGTTTATAGAACACAATTTTAGCTAGACAAGTAGGCCCGAGGAATTCAATAAATCATTTGATGGCCCTGAAATTGAGGAACTTGATCCTGTTAGGGCTCTCATGGTGGATTCAGATCCTGATTTCATGAAGGATTCAATTCAAATCCCATTCCTCAATTACACCCCTTTGTCTTCTCTCTGGAGGAAGTAAAAGAAGGAGTCTAAGGGCGCCTATTTGTCTGAAACCACCAACCCTCTACCAGGACCCTTATGACATCTTTGACTCAGAGGATGTCCAACCCAAGCAAACATTCATTGATTATCTGTTGACAGGGTTATTTCGGGGATTTAAAAGATGTGTTTGTTGTAGTAATAATTCCACAAAAATATCTCAAACAACAGATAAAATTTATAACTCGAATGTTAGAAATGAAGTCCGAGGTCATTTGCTGGGAGAGAATATGAAATTCAATCACTAATCTCAACAAATAATATAAATGAGTATAATTAATTACTTAAAAACTAATATGCAATGTATAACATGAGTATATGAATAGTAAGAAGTAATCTAGAAAAAATAATGGTGATTTGGATCACCAATTATAAGTCTAACACATATAGCAATTACTCAAATATAATCAATATGAAGAGCTGATAATCAATTGCTACAGTGATTTCTCTTTTCTTTTTCTTCTACTGTTGTTCTATTTCCTTGCATTCTCTTTCTCTTCTTCTTCTTTCTTTCTACTGTCCTCTTCTTTCTTCTTCTTCTTTCTCTGCATGCATAGGCCCTCTTCCTTCTCCTTTCTTTCTTCCTTAGCTTCTCTGCCTTGCCTTTTCTTTCCTTCTTTCCTTGGCTCTATCTCTTATGTAGAGGGGGGAAACTCTTCTTTAAATGTGGCTAAGTGCTAGCCAATACACAATAGAGAAAAACCCTCCCCTGTGCCGCACTCTCTCTCCTTTTCTCTCTGTCGGTTTCCACCTCTTTCTCGCCTTCACAAGGCCATGCATAGTACCGGGCATTCAGGTATCGGATCAATGCGTGCCCAGGACAAGGGCTGCAAGCATGGTCGCAGCCGAGGTGTGAGTAGGCGTAGGTAGGTAAACGGGTCAGACGAGGCCCACGTGCAAGGTGTTCCGGGCGAGGCGTGTAAGGGTAGAGGGGGACCTCACCCCCAAGTGTCGAGGCGATAAGCCATAGACACAAATTCCTCTTATGTCTGCTTAGATGTTTGTGAGTCCTCGATGTGGGACTATATACGTCCCTCTTCTCACACGTGCAGCAGTAGGTGGAGTTACATTTGATTAGGAGGCTGCTGCTAAGGGGATCTTTCGATTGACTGCCCACGAAGACTCCTGGGTTGATTCTACAGCACCTGAAGCTTCTACCTGGGGCTTGCAGATCTTGAAGCTCGAAGAACAAGGGTGGAGATGGCGATAGTAGCGGAGCTCTGTCCTAACACCTTAAACAAACAAATAAGGCCTTTCGGCCGTGTCAAACACGTTAAGTAGCTTCGCCGTGTGACGGTGAATGCTGTGACGGTCGTGGCATGCTGCGCGAATGCGTGTAGGTGGCTGACGGAGTCGGAACTGGATGGAAGAACATGGGTTGTTCAGGGATGTGTTTGGGTGAGTGGTGGAGCGAAATAGGAGAGGGTTTGATTGGTGGAGTTGCGGCGAAGGTTTTAGGAGTTGTGGCGAGGCGTGTGGATGGGTGTAGCGATGGAGGTGCGTCGCCAAAGGAGTGGTCAGAGACGGAGAAGACGAAGGTGATCAGTGGATTCGAGGGGTTCTTTTTGGGATTTTTGGGTAGGAAACTAACCTACGAATCTGAAGAAGCTAAACTAACCCTAATCTAATGGACAAAGAGGGGAGAATGACCGTGCCGATGGTATGTCGGTGTTGGGGAAGAAGATTCTCCAGTGGGTGGTAATGACGATGATGACGAAGAGAGAGAGATGTTGGTTGGCATTGCATGACATGGAGAAAGATGAGGAAGGAGGATCTGCCATCGATATTGCGGGTAGACGACGAAGATTGCAAGAGGGAATCACCAGAGCTTGAGGAGCCTTTCGACTGGAATAGGAGGGAGGAAATGTGGGTAGATCCGACCAAAATCAAACTTGGAGTGGACGACGTGCACTAGGTTCCTTTTATAGGTCTCTAGAGGGTGATTAGAGCTTGGGAAGGAAGCTTCCCAAGCTTGGAAGGTCACTAGAGTTGGAAGCTCAAGAGATACCCAAATCTCTCATGTATTTGCATGAGAGATTGGGAAGGTCTTGGAGGGCAAGATCTGATTAGCTTAAAAGGGAATTCCATAAGGAGTTTTCAGTTCTAATTTGAGATTGTTTCATCAATCAATCAAGGAGAAATTCTTGGTTGATTATCACTGGAGATTTAGGATTAGGAGTTCATGTGCAGCGAGGACTTTTTTGTGAAGAAGACAAAGAAGTTGGGGGGCTTTTTGTGAGGAATTCAAAAGCTGAGGCATTATTAGAGATAAAGAAAGTCAAACTTGGACCAAAGTGCAAAATAGGTCGAAACACTCTCAGATTGGGCCCAAATTTTGATACAAATCTAATTTGGACCTAAGGAATCCAATGGTGAAGTTGGATTTGGTTTTAACTTCGTTTGACTGGGTAATTTATGCAAAAACCTAAATTAGGGCAAAAGTCTGTCTGTGGCTCTATTTTGGGTCAAGATAAGTTTTACTGGTCAAATTGAAGGTACCAAACCCTATAGAATATTTTTATATAAATTTTAGATGGTTTATGTGAATTTTATCCTGACCAAAACCTCAGTGAGTCAAGCGATTCTGTTTTTAGGGTTTTAGATGTCATTTAATTCTCGAAATGCACGGAAACCCATTCTGTCTGCATGGACCTACTTGTTAGACATTTAATACAATTTGACCTTTATTTAATCCTTGAGAAATTCTGTGATTGTTCTGTAATTTAGATATGCTCTTAAAAGTACAGTTTTACCCATGTTTTCTTATTATTCTCTCAAAATTGATTTGTAGTGAATTAGGGTCCTTTGGTTGTTATGCAGCAGCATTTATTCCTTGATTATGGCTAATTAAAGCTAGATATGGCTGATGATGACGTTATCATCATACCCCTAAGCCCAACTTTTGCTAGTCCCTTAGCAAAATCCCATGAAATTGACACAAATTCTAGACCATATGTTCAGATCTCTAATGTATGCTTTCTTTTGTAGATTAGGTTAGAAAAATAACAATAGGACTAGAGGTACTCAAGTACCGACCAAGGTCCAGACCTGACCATCTTTAGCCTCAGTCTGCCACAAAGGTTTCTAAGGCCCACATGAACTAACCTAAGGTTCGTTGAACTCCGCGGTTAAAGCACCTGCGCTTAAAACATGGTTAACCCATGTTCAGTTTGCAGTGCGTTGTTGTAAGAGAGTGATAGAAGAATTTTTTCCGTTTTTTGGATATTTTTATCTCCCTTTTTCTTCTTTATTTCTAGCTTTCGATTGGCCTACAACACAGTCTGTATCGGATTCTTAGCTCCCACCTTCAATCCTCGCAGGGACCATGGCTTTCGATGCTTCGAGATAGCACTACCTGATTGCTCAGGAATCATAGGTCTTAACTGTTCAGAATTAGGCTAGGACTTAGCATAAGTTAAGGTAGTTCATGCATGCATAAGCATTATTTGCATCTTTACTGTTCCTCTTATAGCTATGCATAGAATAATGCTATAATATACTAATTAGGTGCATTATATAAATTGTAGGAAATAAGAAGCTCAAGAGCTGGATCTGAGACTGGATCAGAAGCTGGACTTGAAGCCAGAGTTGCAGCAGAGTAGGGGCAGAAGACTAAGAATAAGATGTAGTAGACAATAATGTAAGGGTTTGAGGTACGCTATTCTATTAAGTTGGAATAAAGCAATAAACTATGAAGAACTTAGGTCAATCCTAGCCCTAGGACAGCCTAGAAGCTTCCCCAAGCCTTAGCCACCCTTAGATTAGGTCACTGTACCCTAGGAAGCAATAAAACCCTATTTCTAGACTCTATCAAGATGTCCAGATGAGTTACAAGACATCTAGAACCCTTTTCCACAATCCGTGCACCTAAAACCCACTTCTGCAACATTTTAAAACATCTAGACACTTGGTCGGGACATCCAATTTCTGCAAACAGAACAATATTTCTTCCCTGCCTCTATTTGGATGTCTAACTTTTCATTTTAAGACGTCTGACACTACTGTCAGATGTCTGGAATTGCTCTCTAGTTCTTGTTTTTGAATTCAAGCTTGGATCTTGAATTCCTAGGTCACTAAACCCAATTCCAACAACATAAGAAACTAAATTAAGGTACTTTAACCCTAGTACATCACCTATACACCTCCCTAAGGACCTAATTAAGTCCTCACTAAACCTAATTGACTTGGATCTTAGTCAATTCCATCAGCCAATTCAATTGGACTCATTGAGTTAAATTGAGCCCTGATCTCAGCACACACTGTCCAATTGGACTCAGTGAGAGTCCAATTGGCCTAGACCTACCTTAATTGATTTGTTTTACACTTAATTAGAGTTTCACACATCCAATTAAAATTGTATCAAGTTTGATTGCATTTTGCCTTATTGAATTAGGGTTTACAACCCTAATTTGAGACCTACCTTGACCTAAACCCACTAGAACCTAACCTAATCAACCTAGCCACCTAGGTTTCGACCCACACACACCCACACACACCATCTACACGAAAATACCTATCCTAGAGTTCTCTATAACTCTCTACCATGTGTTGTTGCCTTGGTTGCTAAAAATAGCAACCAAGATGCATTCAATTTTTTGATCCACCAAATGTGGATCTAAAAACCACCCATCCATCCTCTCTCTCACTCTCCCACGAGCTCCCACCATAAGCCTCTCTAGAGAGTTCCACACTTCTCTAGAGAGGCTCCCTTGGGTCTACTTAAAGGACCCTTGGGTGGTCATTTGCACCCATCTAGCTTTCCATCTAGTTTTAGCTTCATTCCACCTCCATTACTCGACCTCCATCTCGACGAGCACATCATGGCATCCCCATCACCTACATGCCAGGCCTAGATCACCTCCAACCTCTCTCCAAGGGTCAGCCTAAGCACCATTGGCCACCCCTCCTCCTCTCAACCAAGTCAATGGCCATCGAAGCTACCTCCAAATGCCCTTCATTCTTTTATCTAGATAAGTAGCGTTGTTCTTCGTAGATTAATTCTTTATTACTGGTTAGTTGTGTAGCTCCATATTTTCCCCCAATGATGCTTGCATAATCCCCCTCATAGATTCATGTATGCAGCTATTTTTTGTTAGCTAGTTTATTGCTTTCAAGCTTTCCCATACAGGCTTTCTGCGAGCTTCACTTTGTAGCCACCATGATGCAATCAATGAAATCATCTTTTATATATCTCTATGTCTATGTGTGAAAGTCACCATGGGTTGATTGCCACATTTCCTTGTGATTAATGTTGCATGCACGAAATTTGTATTCTCTTGCAACTATGCATGTCTTGCATCGATATGAATTATTTTGAACTGGCATGCATTTATGAATAAGTAGAGTGACCTAGATCGAATTCAAATATGCATTTTCTAAATGCCTCCCAAAGAAGAACGATCGAGACTCAAGTCTCGTTACTTTATAAATTATTTTTGACGAGCATTTTCGCGAACTATACTACGACGAGATCTCTATTTTCAAAACACGCACGGGAATCACCTTCTATCAAATGATGCCGTTGCTAGGGAGGCAACGAAATTATTTCAAACTTTTGAGCTTTTAGTGACAAACATTCCTCTGCTTGTCTGTTGGATGTGCAGGAAAGTAGGAAAAATGGGATCTGCGCACACATCGGGCATAGAAAAATCATCAGTTGCACATCTCCTCTTAGATTAGGATTTCCCTTTTTTGAACCCTTGGTTAGATTTCCTTCTAGCAATTTCATTCGAAAAAGAAAAAGGCCTATTTATTATCTTGAATAAAAAAATAAAAAAAAATCAAGGTAGTTAGATTAGGTTTCCATTTTAAACTTAGGTTAGTTTGCTTAAAAAAAAAAGAAAAAAAATTTAAAAAAAAAAATTTCCCTTCAAAAAAAATTCAAAAGTTTTTGGAAAGAAAAAAAAATTATTTTGTTGGAAAGTTTGAATTTTGAATTCAAACACCTTTTAAAAGCTTTCCTACCATTTTTTGATTTTCGGCCAGATTTCAATTTCTGACTTAAAAATTCAATTGCCGAAAATTAATGAGCTAAAAATTCTAAAATTTGGGTTATACTTTCATTTTCAAAGTATCTTTCAAATGGTACCATTCATTTGAAGAAATTCAAAGTAGAAAATTTTTAAAAATTTGTGAAGTACAAGGGGGTCAAAGTGAGCCAGATTTGAAAATTTTCAAAATTCAAAAATCAATTTCGAGCAATCCACGAATCTGTTTTGACTAAAATGGTGGTGTTTCAAATTTGATCTGATTAGTTTTAATTTTCATATTTTTCCTGAATTTTTGAAGATCATTTGATACTGTTTTAAAGTAAAAATCGACTAACGGTCAAAATTCCAGATCTGATCCCCTGACATTAAAAATCTCTACAAATTCGATTGAAATACTAAAAATTATAAAAAAATATTCTCTGAAAATATAATTGAAACAGAAATCTACTTGCAAATTTCAAGTTATTCTGATTCCAATTTTTATCAAAGAATTATTCTTATTTTCGTGGTCTACTAAAGAAGAAAAGAAAAAATAGTAGAACTGCATGAACCCTAGGTTACACCTTTAGGGTTACACTCTAGACACCGTACATTTAAGCTAGACTAGACTTAATCAAGTCTAAGGTTTAGTCGGTGAGCTTGGCCACCTTGTGGGTCACTCGCCATGAACCCCAATTGAAGAAAAAAGGGCTAAAATTAATTTTAAAAGTCGAAATCAACCTGAATTCATTGTCGTACTGCTTAGTGTTTTCAACCTCTCTGGCCAGACCTAGTGTCTAAGTCTACGGGGTAGTGTCAAACGATCGCGGCTTGGGGTTCAACGGAATAGGTGGCGTGAGCCGAAGGGAGAACCTTCCCCTTAGTCCCCTTGTAACCAGACTCGCATGGTTAGCTTGAGAGGTAGGAATTACTTTCAGTCAATTGAACAATGAATTTTCTCTTCAGGAGTTAGAATTTTAATTGAAAAATCTGGTCATCTGATCATAAGGACCATCTGATTGACAGGGCCTTAGCCTTGTCTGGTTGCCTGCACCAACCTAGGGTTGGTTGGTGCATGCAAGTAAGGAGGTCACTCAGAACTCGATTGGTTGGACCTTGGGAGCCATTACCAAGGAGGCGAGTCACTTTGCCTGGGCCATCTTCTCCCCCACCCTCTTCTTCTATCTGCTTAGCCGTAATGGCTAACCCTGGATCTAGACCTAATCAAAATCCAGAAGAGCTGGACCCATGAGCTTATCTAAGAGCTCAGGTCACTGAATTAGCTCAACCTTGGGATCATAACCCAAGGTGGAGAAGATGACTTTTCGCTTCGCCTAATCCTTCTCCTCGGGTTACCAAAATGGTTATCCCATATCCTAACCCTAGATATTATGACCCATACCAACTGGTCCCTCAAAGGACCACATCGTATAACCTAGGATATGGATTTCATACTCCTGCTTCTTGATTGCACTGCAAAATACGCCTGCAATAATGCCTTCTTGTGCTATTTCTTAGTATTAACTATGCATATTAGGATTCCGTAGTTGCATTTGTAAAAATACATGCATTCATGCATTTAATTGAGAGGACAGAAGAATGAAATAAGTGGCTTGCATTTTACCTTTTTTCCTGAAGTGCATCTTTGCAAAAATCCACCACCTCTGTTTTTATTCCACTTGATTTTTAATTTTTCCTACGGCTGCTGCAACTTCTCCTCACACCATTCCCTGCCGCAGCTGCCCATTCCCTACAACTGCCATTCCATTCCTCTCCTTGCAGCAGCCATGCATGCAGCGATGCCTTTTCTTCGTATAAATAGCCACGTCTTCTTCTCTTCATGGGAGGGTCCGCTGCAGCAAGAAAAAGAAGACCACTAGCAGGCCACCACCGTTCCTCTCCTCCATTCCCCTCCATATGCTAGCCCTCCTCCGAGGAGAAACCCGGCGGGCAGGAGCTCACTGTGGTGCACACCACCACAGTGAGACCACCACCGCCCAGCTCTTCAAAGAGCCGGTGGGCGTCGTGGCTCTTCTTTCATTTTTTTTTTTTCTTTTTCCCGTTCTCGCACCTTCCTACCATTGTTGCCGCTTCAAGGTCTGAAGCTTGAAGCAGCAGCAGCAGCCCCAGCAGCTTCTGCACTTCCCTGGAGGTGCCCGGCCACTCTGCGCGTGCCTGCAGGTCTTCACTGCCTCCGCTTTCTCCACTCTGTCGCACGTGCTCCCACCCGCAACCGGCTGCTGCACACCTCTACAGCGGCCGGCCAAGTGTCTCCCCGCCTCCCTGCCAGCCTCTGCAAGCGTCTGCGTGCGCCTGCAGACACCCCGCCTCCCTCTTCGAGCGCGCTGTCACGAGCCCTCTACGCTCGTAGCCGGTCGATGCAGGAGCTCTCCTCTGCACGAGTACGCACCCGCGCACATTGAAGGCCATCAGACGACGGCCTTCACCTCCAGACGACCTAACTCCTTCACTCCAGAAGCAGCGGCTGCGCTCTCTTCTCTCTCGCTCTCTCTCTCTCACAACACTCACTCTCTCTTTACACCGACGCACACACACACCTACACCAATGCTTACACACACCCACACACACATAAACACTATTATAAACTTATATATATATACGTATACTTATAGTGATATATATATACATATATTGATATACATATATATATATATACATATATACTTATATTTATACATATAGTAGTACCTATATACTTATGTATTAGTATACATACATACTTATATGTATATATATATATATATACCTATATATATACATACATATATATATATATATATACATATATATATATCGACATATATACATATATATATATTCACCTTATTTACCATACGCTGTATCGCGGGAATATCTGCACCAGTTGCTGATATTCCCTGATACACGCGTACAAAAAGCGTGGTTACATACATCATCCACCATCCATCCCGCACTCCACGTGGCACCTAGTCCTGTTGGTTGCGTCTCACTAGATGACGACCAACTCGACACCGTGCTACACTCCATCGTCGCCTCCACCCCCACCCCTTTATATACATAATTTATACATATATATATACTGTATTTACATTATTTCTATTTCGCTTTCCTGTTAGTAAAAAGATAAAAAAAAATACATAAAAGAGAAAAAATAATCTTTGACTTGCAGGTATCCCGTGTTGCGAATAGCAAGATTCATTTTGGAACTTTGTGTTGGCTCAAAGCCAAGAACACAATTTTGAGGGTGTGCCTCAAGGACAGAGATTACCAAAAAAAATTCTAAATAAGAAAAACACCAAAAACAAATAAACGAACGGAAGAGACTCGTTGTAGGAAAGGCATAGAAGCTCGACTTGTACCCTACTTCCCTGAGTTCGACCTTGGACCAAAAAGTGACAAGATAAAATCAAGTAGACCAGGTAAAAAAATTTTGTAAAGATATGGTTAGGTCTGATTTTTGTTAACCACTATACACATTTCAACGATAAAATCATCATATTAACAACCTATCCGGGTTTGACCATACACTTCTCACCCATGGAATATGGGTAGAGCTAATTCACCCCCTAGAGCCCCTGAAGAACTACCAATGCATATGCGATTGCATTGTAGAATACAGAGAGCCATAGCTAGCGCTAAGGAGAAGGCTGCATTCTATCTAAACGAAATCCAAGCTACCACTGATCCAAACCAAAGATGAAGTTGGATTCCGTATTAAGTAGCTTTAATGGAGCTCCTTCAGGGAACAATAGGGATAACAAGGCTAATTGGACAAAATCGGGAAACTCAAGAACTACTACTTTTGAGATATCAAGTGGAAAATAGCCTTGAAAACCTCGAAGAATCTGAAACGACTACGCCTGACGGACACACAGGAGATTCTCGGCAGTAGATGCCGGAAGATAATTTAGGGGAAGAAGAATCCAGCTTGGATATGAGACAGGAGGAGGAAATATTTAGAATGGGTTCGTCTGAGAACTCCATTCAAGAAACTGAGGAAAGGACTGATATCTCCAGGACTGAGCCACAATCGGATTATCCTGAATCCTGGGAGATACCACTTGAGTTAGACAACCCAACCATGATCAGGTAAGTAGATTTATTTTAGGATATGGATCTTAAGGCAAACATTACATGTGACACTATTGATCAGTCTAGGCCACTTCCCATTGTAGGTGAACTTGTGCTAGGGCCAACATCTTCTGATCTACACTCTTCTTCTTTCACCTACATCCCTAATGCGGATGCTAGAGATTCTAAGATGACACTTTCTATCCTTGATCCTGACATCCGAAGACCAGAAGCAGCTATGGATGACTTGACCGAAGAAATAAATATGCTACCTGAGGCAGGAATTACTGAGGAGCCCAATGCATATGAGGGTGAAGCTTTTTGCAGAATTAGCTGGGGATGCACCTACCATCCTAGTCAATCTATTGGATGGCTGAACTCCGAGCCTGAAGAGTCAGCCTTCGATGAATCAAAGATGAGTATTGATGAAGATGAAGTAATTTCTAATGAGGATTTCAGTGACCTCCCCACAGATCTTCTACTTTCATGGATACCCCTATATGATCCAAAGCTTGGAGAGGGCATGATCTTTGATGTCAATTATCCTTATGAGGATCCCTATGACTCAGATTTTGGTTCTGATATACATGTTGATTTACTCCCTCAGCAACTTCCTGCTCAATTGTGGGACGTGATAAATCAGCTGAATCAACAACATGACCCCCCCTTTAATTATCCTCTATTTTCCACCACCACTCCACACTTTCTTATAGCTAGACATTTTGGAGTAGGGGTGCACAATCTGCTAGTTCGTATCTCCAGAGCACTGATTCTAGGAGCATACAAGCACATCTTTCTCTTAATCTTGACCGACTCCTATGCTAGAAATGATACATTTGATTGAATTTTCACCCAATTGGAGGCGTTAAACTCAGCATCTACCCCACATTCTACCATCACCCTATACATACTCGCTTTATACATAGCATATTTTTCTTTTAAGCATATTTCCTTTTCGTATATTGCATACTGTCAGGTTGGCCGATGCTGAACATTAAAATTTAGGAGCAATTCCAAGTTATTTCTACCCATTTACTTCTTGCTATATTTATTTTCTTTTATATTCATTCAAGAGGACATACAAGAACTTAGGCATGTGGGGGGTAGATAAGACAAAACTAAAAATTTTTATGGAAACATTTAGGAAAACCTCGAAGCTACAAGTCAAACGTACTTTAGGATCCTAAATAAAAGAACAACCGACTCCACCTCCAATACTTGCATTGGAGCTAAAAATCATCTGCAGTAGCCACTTCCGACTCACCCACTCACCTTTTATTCAAAATTTAGGGTCAAGCTGAATGTAACTCGAAAGGGAAATATCATGAAGTTTGAATATAAGAGGTTACTTGTTTATAGCATATATACATAGTGCATCCATGAATAATATTATTTTATTAAGAGAATGTATTAGGAATTTTATCATCTAGTTGATTCCTGTAATTTGGAATCCAGTAGAACTTTTCACACACACGTAGAATTTGTAATGGATTTATGGTGAAGGTTGATTAACATCTTTAGTTTGTCGAGAAGAAGCAGTGCTTCTTTTCCTAAACCCTTGGATAGTGTTTTGGGAGTCAGGCAGATCTTCCTCCAAAAATCAACCAAATAATGTGAGATGAGAATAGAGAGTACTGGTACTTTAAGATTATTGCAAGGAATCTGGAATCCTAGATAATTAGGTGATGATACTCAATGATTAGGCATAGTTTTTGCTCTCGGTTCATGCATATACATTTTTGTGCAAAATTTTGAGAGCCACCAAATAAGGCAAATACGTGGAGAGCGAGTTTTCACAAAACTAGGGATAAGGTGGATGGTTACGATCATTCTTTACGAAATCCTCGACTGAAGGAGGGTATTGATGTCAAGGTCAGAAATACATTGTCATATCCGTCTCTCCTGGTGCTGTGAGTAGACACTTCCACCAAATAAGCCATTGTTGACGTGGCTGAACTCGATCGTGTTTTAACAGTTAATTACGTCATAGTATAGGTGATCAAGCGTCGTCAACAAATAAAAGTTTTATACTCGAAAACTGAAATATCCGAGGTCAAACATAGGGAGCAATTGGAATTTAATACTAATCTCAAAAACTGTAATTGAACACTTTAATTACTCAAAACTTTAATTCAAATGTAAATGCATGAGTTTGAAAAGCAATTATGTTAAAAAGAAGGAATTGGACGTCTGATCCCATGATCAGACGTCTCAAAAGTGTGTCTTTCCCTTCTTCTTTCTCTCCAGTGCCTTGCTTTTCTTCTGCCTTCTTTCTTTCTTCTCCTGTAGTATCTCTCTCTGCTTCTTCTCTTCTGTCTTCTATGGGTCTTCTTCTTCTTCCTTGGCTCTACTTCCTTTAGTTCCTCTTCTCTACCTTGGCAGAACTTCCTTCCCTCGTTTCTTCTTCCTTTCTGCTTTGCCTTTCTTCCTTGGCGCTCTGTCTGCCTGCACATAAGGCAGCAAAACCTGTCCCTTCCCTCTACTCGCACGTATCTCTCTCTCTGCAAACCACTTCCAAAGACAATAAATGAGTCGATCGCATGCCCGTGACCAGGTGCACCGACGTGTGGGTGATGCGCGAGGTGTGCTCAGGGCAGAGGTCGGGTCGGAGCGCGCCAGATCCGTGAGGTGAAACCACAAACGAGGCTGCGTGAGATCAGGTGAGGGACCTCACCCCAAGTGCGTTCAGAGGCACTGAACCACTATCACAAAAACAATATAAACCATGGAAGCGCATTGTAAGTTACCGATGTGGGACTAAAACTCCCAGCCTTCTCTTGCGCGCGCCCGCAGAAATCTATCGTTCAATTTCCACAGCTGCAGCCTTCGTTGCGTCGCTCACTGGGTCAGATATCTTCGCAATGCCTCCCCGAGTGAGCTGCACCTAGAGCCTTGCAGTCCTGGAGCCTGGAGCGAGCGTGGAACTTCCTCGAGTTGCCATTAATGGCGGCCGGGGCGTGGAACCTGTCAGAAACGAAAAGAGCCTCGTGGCCTAATCAGATCATCGGGGAACCTTCGCTGTGCCACGGCGAAGGTGAAGAGCAAGGTGGCAAGCCACGGGGTGGCCTAGGCGTGCGTGCCTAGGTCGTCCTGTGGTCGGATGGATGGGTGTATTCAGGGGACTGTTGTGGAGGCATATAGGGACTATGGATGGGTGAAGATTACTCAGTGAGGTGAGGCGGAGGTTATGTGATGGTTAGCGAGGCGCGTGGGGCTGCGAAGCGATGGGAGTGCCTCGCCAGAGGGTGGCCGGAGATGAGGAAGGTGATGGTGAACAGCGGCGGTCGAGGGTTCGATTGAGTGAAATAAAGTAAGGAAATGAAAGAGGGGGTAGAGAAGAAGAGTTTGAACCTAACTAAAGGGACGAAGGGGACGGCTGTACCTGCTGTCGTCGGAGAAGAAGATGCCCAGTGGAGGAAGACGGCGGCGACGACGGGGCTAGGGCAGCGTTTGCGGGTATTGCGCGATGCGAAGGAGGATGAGGAAGACGGCTCTGCCACTGGTTTTGTGGCAGAGCGAAGAGGAAGGGGAGGGGGCTCGCATGAGCTCGCTGGACACCTTGGCCGGAGAAGAAGGAGATGAATTTGAGGTGGAATCCCAACCAAGTCAAGCTGAGGTGGTTCAGTCGGGTTTGGGGGTTCTTTTGTAGGCATAGGCCATGTGTTCTGGAGCATGGAGGGCAAGCATTCGTCACCGACGGCTCGCCGAAGAAGGAAAGTGGGTGGATACCCAAATCTCTCATGCGTTCGCACGAGATATTGGGATCAAATTAGGGATCATGACTGGCCTTAGATGGAAGGGAATTCCTCAGAGAATCTCCCTTCCATTTCTAGCAGGGGATCTCTGAGGAATCAGAGAGTATTTCCTCTCTAATCCTCGCCGGAGTAGGATTCTGCCCCAATAATGGCGGAAGGACTTGATTGTCAGATTGGAGAGAAAGATAGGGGGGTTGTTCTGTTGGTTTTCAAAAGATTGGGACCAAAATGTGATTGGGTGTACTAAATTGCAAAGTAGGTCAAGATGACCTTCCCTTAGGTCCAAATTTTGGTACAAACCTAATTTTGACCTAAGGAATCCAATGGTGAAGTTGGATTTTAGGTTTGACCACGTTTGGTAGGACATTTTACGTTAAAACCCAAATTAGGTCAATTGATGAGCTAGGACCCTACTCTAGGTCAAACTAGGTTCCAAAGGCCAATTTGAATGTTCTAAACCCTAGAGGATACTTTTCCATGAATTTTAGAGGGTTTACTTGATTTTTATCCTGACCAAAACCTTGTTGAATTAAGCAGGTCTGTTTTAGGGTTACCAAATGCCATTTGATTCCTAGATTGCACATAAACCCATTTCTGATTGACTCAACCCACTTTTTATCTTATTTAGATCATTTGACCTATGTTTTGTCTCTGAGAAATCCCGTTTATGTACTGCAATGGTAAAATTGCAGTTTTAACCTTTATTTCATGTTTTCTTCTCAGAACACTTATTTCTCCAATTAAGTCCTCTTCTAGGTCATGCAAGAGCTTTTATTCTTTTTATTAGGTCAAAATGAGCTAGTTATGGCTCATGATGAGGCTCTCATCAGCCACCCAATGTCTCTTGAGTACCACCAATTCTTAATAATGCCTCCTCAATAAAGTTCATGAATGTATGCTAGCTTGTGTTGTGTTGAAAAATATATATATATATACATAAAAAATAAAGGGAAGAAAAAAAAGAAAAATTGAAAAAGAAAAAAATTAGAAAATGAACAAAAAGAAAAGAAAAAGAGTGTGTGAATATTTAGTGTTTATTTCAGTTGCATTGAGGCAATACCACCAAATAAATTTGAGATCCACCAAAGAAGGCCTTAACCTATCTTTCTATGTTTCTGACTGCCTGAATACTGGCTGAGGAATTTCGACTTTGTGTTAGGGTTATGGAACTCAATTAAAGTGTTAATGCCAAGTGAGACCACCAAATATGGATCATATGTGAGAATCTGGTGAGATTTTGAGCTCTAAGAAAAAAAAAACAGAGACTAAAAGAGAATGAATACAAACGAACCAAAAGGGAGCATAGTTTTTCTCGTCTTTCTCTGAGGTAAGTTACTTGATAATCCAGGAATCTAGTTTCTAAAGTACTAATTTCTATGTAGCACCAAGTGAGAGTGAGCCACCAAATAAACACTCGTATCCCTCAGATATCCTCTACTCATGCTTAAAGCCAAGGTGGAATTCATAGAATATCTTGAATACCCAAGGGAAGAAGTCTGCCTATCTCTCTAGAATTTTACTAGGGGTCAAGTACAGACATTAGAGGTGAATCAGGTCTTTCACTCAAATCTGTTGCAAAAGCTACGTAGCTGCAGTTTCACATTTGTCTAGATTTCTAGAGCATAGGATGAAAACAAAAAGGAAAAAAATCTCTCGGCATACACTTGATAAAATAATCAATCCCTTAGGGACCCTTTTGTGGATAATTTAGTTTTGCATTTGCTAGGGACTAGCAAGATTTAGGCATGGGGATATGATTCCACAGCAATCATAAGTCATAATTGTTCAAAATTAGGCTAGGACTTAGCATAAGTTATGGTAGTTTATGCATGCATAAGCATTATTTGCATCTTTACTGTTCCTCTTATAGCTATGCATAGAATAATACTATAATATACTAATTAGGTGCATTATATAAATTGTAGGAAATAAGAAGCTCAAGAGCTGGATCTGAGATTGGATCTGAAGCTAGACCTGAAGCCAGAGTTGCAGCAGAGCAGGGGCAGAAGACAAAGAAGAAGATGTAGTAGACAATAATGTAAGGGGTTGAGGTATGCTATTCTGATAAGTAGGAATATAGCAGTAAACTACGAAGAACTTAGGTCCATCCTAGCCTTAGGACAGCTTAGAAGCTTCCCCAAGCCTTAGCCACCCTTAGATTAGGTCACTATACACTAGGAAACCCCAAAAACCTATTTCTAGCCTCTATCTGGACATCCAGATGAGTTATAGGATGTCTAGAACCCTTAGCCACAACTCGCACACCTAAAACCCACTTCTACAACATTTTAAGATGTCGAAAAACTTGGTCTGGACGTCCAATTTCTACAGACAGAACATTAATTCATCCCTACCTTTGTTTGGACCTCCAGACAATAAGTCTGGATTTCTAATTTTTCATTATAAGACATCCGACATTATTGTCAGATTTCAGGAACTGCTCTCTAGTTCCTATTTTTTAATTCAAGCTTGGATCTTGAATTCCTAGGTCCCTAAACCCAATTCCAACCCCATAAGAACCTAAATTAAAGTACCTTAACCCTAGTACATCATCTCTAGACCTCCCAAAAACCTAATTAAGTCGTCACTAAACCTAGTTGACTTGGATCTTAGTCAATTCCATCAGCCTATTCAATTTGACTCATTGAGTCCAATTGCGCCCTGATCTCAGCATACACTGTCCAATTGGACTCAGTGAGAGTCCAATTGACCTAGACCTACCTTAATTGATTTGTTTTGCTCTAAATTAGGTTTTCACACATCCAATTAAACTTGTATCAAGTTTAATTGCATTTTACCTTAGTGAATTAGGGTTTACAACCCTAATTTGAGACCTACCTTGACCTAAACCCTCTAGAACCTAACCCAATCAACCTAGCCACCTAGGCTTCGAACCACACACACCCACACACACCATATACATGAAAATACCTAGCCTAGAGTTCTCTAGAACTCCCTACCATGTGTTGTTGCCTTGGTTGCTAAAAATAGCAATCAAGATGCATTCAATTTTTAGATCCACCAAATGTGGATCTAAAAACCACCCATCCATCCTCTCTCTCATTCTCCCACAAGCTCCCACCATAGGCCCTTCTAGAGAATTCCACACTTCTTTAGAGAGGCTCCCTTGGATCTACTTAAAGGACCTTTGGGTGGCCATTTGCACCCATCTAGCCTTCCATCTAGTTTTAGCTTCATTCCATTTCATTACTCCACCTCCATCTCCACAAGCACACCATGGCATCTCCATCACCTCCAACCTCTCTCCAAGGGCTAGCCTAAGCACCATTGGCTGCCCCTCCTCCTCTCAACGATGTCAAAGGCCATCGAAGCTACCTCCGAATGCCCTTTATTCTGTTAGCTAGATAAGTAGCATAGTTCTTCGTAGACTAATGCTTTATTACTACTTAGTAGTGTAGCTCCATATTCTCCTCCAATGATGCATGTATAATCCCCCCCATAGATTCATGTATGCAATATTTTTCTATAAGCTTGTTTATTGCTTTCAAGCTTTCCTATACAAGCTTTCCACGAGCTTCACTTTGTAGCCACCATGATGCAATCGATGAAATCATCTTTTATATATCTCTATGACTATGTGTGAAAATCCCCATGAGATGATTGTCATATTTCCTTGTGATTAAAGTTGCATGCACAAAATTTGTATTCGCTTGCAACTAAGCATGTCGTGCATCAATACGAATTATTGTGAATTGGCATGCATTTCTAAATAGGTAGAGTGAGCTAGATCGAATTCAAATATGCATTTTCTAAATGCCTCTCAGAGAAGAATGATCAGGACTCAGGTCTCGTTACTTTATAATTTATTTTTGACAAGCATTTTTGCGCACAATACTACTACGAGATCTCTATTTTCAAAACACGCGCGAGAATCGTCTCCTGTTACTGCCCACGGCAACCACCAGAACCCTGGCTTTCGACACTTCAAGATAGTACTGCCCATGGCATTCTGTAGCTAAATTCAGGCCCTGGCAATTGACATTTCAAGATAATCCCACCCATGGCACCTAAATCAACACAAGGTGCTTACATGTCCCCAGTAGGATATTTAGATATCCTAGGAGACAAGCACTGAGGACATAGTATGTTATTTTGCATCTTCGTGGGGAATTTCTCGCCTCTCTGCGTGGGGAATTTGTCCAAATCAACTTGTGTTGATTAATCCTTCCTAATCTAGGTAGCTTTTTTAGAACAGAATTATCGTATTTGCGTGATTTTGATAATTAAGTGCACTGAACCAGAATGTGTGTTGATTAGGGTGCTTAGGTTACCGAGTCCCATAAACCAGAGGTCAGTTAACGAGGTCGAATAATCCCTATGCCTTAGACCTATTACTTATGCTTCGCATTTTCCTCAACCTCTTGCAAACTATCCAGATCTTAATGGATACATGAATTTTTAAGCCTAAAACAAGCACAAGAGGTCTAAGATCAGCACTCATACTAATCTTCGTATCTCTTGACACTTTTGACTTTTATTTCTTTCTTTTGATTTGGTCTAGAACTTAAATAGATTCCATAATCATTTACTAATGACTATCCCTTTTTATTTCAAATTGTTGCTCCTTTTTGACAATTAAAATCACCTCCTCTCTTTCTCCTCAAGAATGATATGCAATTAATTCTCAAAATTTCCTCCCTTCTCCATTTTTTTGTTCTTTTTCAATTTTCAATTTTTTTAGCTTTTTGGAATATGAATTCTTTTGTGAGAACCCTTCAGAACTTTGGATTTTTGTATGTTTGCACTTTAACACCCCTCTACGCCTAACTTTTGCAATGTCCTCATTATAAACAGAGGGTATGAAATAGTTAGGGTTCGGGAGTTAGAACAAGTTCAGCGGGTGGGCAGATGGGTTGGAATGACTATTGAGGATGATTTCAAGCTCTAGTACAAGTACCATAGGTGGAGTCAACTGTTCTAAAACTGAACTTGAAGTGCATTAGACATGAGGTACAAAAGGATAATAAGAAGGATCTCAGGTTTTTGGAATGACAAGTTGCCTCCTGTTAAGTGCTAAATTTAATTTCTTCAGCCGAGCAGAAAATGGTATGGAGGAGTGGTCAAATCAGATGAATTTTTTATAACAAGCACCTTGATCAAAAGCCTGGTTGGTCCAAGCAGGTGCTTGTTCAAATCAGCAGGCTGATGATATAGCACAAACCCAATCAATTTGGAAGGTTGATAGATGTGGATCAAAAGATGTGGTGCCCACCAAATACTGTAATGCTCGGAATGATTCAGAAGTGAAAAATTAGGGTTTGGCTGAGTCGGATCAGCTTGGTTAAACTAGGGATCCTCAAAAGAGAAAGAATCAGTGGAGTATGTGAGATCCCTATGGGAGTGATCAAATAAGGATGGGATGTGATTAGTAGTATGATCAAAGTCTGAAACCCGATCAAAATGTGGCAAGGAATCATACACTACCGAATCATCGAGAGGAGAGTCAGAGTAGAAATTGAGTCCGGTTGCGAGTTGGGGTTGAAAATGGGTTTTGGAAGGTTCTGTATGTACTATAGAAGAGGTCGCTTCAAGAATAACTGTATGTGAGGGCTCCTCTAGAAAATGTTCAAGGGTAGGTGTATGTAGGGAGTCCTCATAGAACCCATCAAAATCAAATGTAAATGCCTGGAGAGTGCGTACAGGATCAAGGAAATTTGAGTCAAGAAAAGATTCGAACTCTGGACTGTAGATGCTCTTGGCAATTACTATTTCTGGTTCCAAAGGATTAAAAAGAAATGGTTCCATCTCAATGGAACCAGATTTTGAATCAATGCTCTCAGGATCAGGGACCTCAAAGTCAGAGTCAAAGAATGGATCATGTATGCTGAGGCCATAGATTAGCTCAGAATTGTCAGGAAACAATAGTTCTTCGAAATCAAGGTAAGATTCGAAATCGTCAGAGAACTTGCAAGAATCATGTTCTGAATCTGATTCAGGATCAGGGGTTCCACCACAAAATAAATCAAGATGTGGATAATCAGCAACCTAACTTGGATCTAGCCTATTCTTAGAATCCAAACTAAAAAAGATGTTCTTATTAGGCACGGGTTTGAGTTCTTTGCTTGTAGGGTAGACCCAATCAAAACTCAACTCTTCCAGCTCCTTGGTTTCTGTATTGTAGATCGACGTGACTTTCAAAAAATCAATCTATATCTATGAGGAGATTGAAGAGGTGCACTCATTAAATATAGGCCCAGAATCATAATCTTGATTCAAAATATGATTTCCATCACATTGGGCCTTGTAATCATCCTGATAAGGCTTAGATCCAGATTCTAGGTTAAGGGTATGGATTGGATTACTAGAATCTAGGTTGGGCTCTATAGGGATGTCAAAATTGCTCTCGAGAGTCACCTTATCATAATAAGGGATGGAATTTACACTATCGAGAGTTTCTGATTCAATCTTAGTATCACAAGTGTTTGGGAAATCTAAGCTAGGTGAACCAGGCTTTCGACTTTCTAGGGTTGCTTTGAGATTGGGAACACCTGCAATTGGATCCTCCCATCCCTCATCAAGATCAAAAATGCCAATTGCTAGGAAATTTGAATCCGAATTCATTTGGGTTGGGGATCCATAACAACTATGATCATCAAACCCGGGATTTAAGAAATTGTGTTGGTCGTTAGACTCACTCCAAGATGTTTTATTAACTTATGACGGGTATTTTTGGTCAATGATTCTATATAACCTATTCAATAATTCTCCCTATTTCTCTAAAAATTCCTGGAGCTTTTCCGGAAATGAAGGGCTTGACCAACATTGCAGACACTCATTGCTGTGTAATTTCACCAATTCACAGTGTTTTCCTAATAGATGATCCCAGGTTGAACCATGTTTCATTTGTGTCCATATTATCCCTACACATTTCTTCATGAGGTCTGTTGCTTTTGCAAATTTTTCCTGCATGTCCCTTTTCTAATATTCATCGTGATTTCTATAGGCATTCTCGATTATCTTTTCTTTCATGCTCATTTGTGACTCAGGTTTCTTAAACAGTCTTCCTATATAGCCAGGCTGCATTTTTGAATCAAGTGGTGGAATCAAGATGTAGAATCAAACTCAAGATTAGATTGGAAGCTGATTAGATCTGAAAGAAATCCCTAAGATGATCTGTGTATGTGCTCTAAATAGAAGTGATGAGGGACTGGATGTGAAATTGACCCAATCAAGGCACCCAAAGATTTTTGGATGATTAAGGTAATTTCGAGATGGATGATACCTCTGAATTAAAAATTAACACACCTGAGAAGTACTTGGGCAGCCAGAAAGGGAGAGCCCTGCAAAGACCCCTACACGGTAGAGCGTCCCCATGGGTTACAGGGTTTCCTCCACCCGACCATCTTTATCACTGAGGTTCCAGGTAGCCCGGAATGTACGAACTTAAGACCTTAAGTCTACCAATTTTATGTCCTAATTTGTGCCTTGAGTTTCACTTGATTAGAAGTTATTTCAACTTGTGACCTAATTTGGATGTTGGTTAGCCTACAATGTAGACCAACTTCACCTGACCTGGCCTAAAGATGGTAGAATGAGATCTAGGTCAAGACTGAGAAATCACCCTAATTTTACTCCCAGGTTATTAGGTAAAAGATTTTAAGAGTTCAAGTGAAACTAAAGCCTAATTTTAGGGTTTTTCTAATTAGATCTTTTCAATCAAGGGCTTGTGCAACACACAAATGAGGGAGGGCAACTTTCCTTTAATTCAGGCAAAAATGTGTACTAGCACTGCAAACCCTAATTTCAAACCCTAATTGGCTCTATTTTGCATCCAACTTGATCTCAACATGTACACCTTGGACTCAAACAAGAACGTGAGTAGTCCAAGATGATTAGAAATTAGGCATGATCCGTAATAGGCACAGGAAATTTAGGGTAGGGAATTCTAAACAAAATCGTCTCAATCTTCAGTCAAATTTGAAAAAAAAAATTTCCCAAATCAGGAAACTTATTTTTTAAATGATAGTTACTATGAAAAATAAGGCAGGTGATTCCTAATTGATTATTTCCTTTTTGTCTTCCCAAGATTAAGAGCTTGATTAGGGAAGAATAGAGAAGTTACCTACCCTAGAGTGGTTGATTTGTGCGAAAGATCTCCTCATGAAGTACCTCGCAAAATCGCAATAAAGTAAACAGGGCAAATTAGTACTCAAATATGAAAAATATAGCAAGAGAATAGCGGTGAATTGCGCGTTGTTCCTCGGCAACGGCGCCGAAATGTTGACAAGGCTATTTCGGGGAATTAAAAGATGCGTTCATTGTAGTAATAATTCCTCAAAAATAGCTCGAACAACAGGTAAAATTTATAACTCGAATGTCAGAAATGAAGTCCAAGGTTGTTCACTGGGAGCAAATATGGAATTCAATTGCTATTCTTAACAAATAATATAAATGAGCACAATTAATTACTCAAAAACTACTATGCAATGTATAACATGAGTATATGGATAGTAAAAAGTAATCTAGACAAAATAATGGTGATTTGGATCACCAATTATAAGTCTAACACATATAGCAATTACTCAAATTTAATCAATATGAAGAAGCTGATAATCAGTTGCTATAGTGATTCCTCTTTTCTTTTTCTTCTATTGTTGTTCTGTTTCCTTGCCTTCTCTTTCACTTCTTTCTTTCTACTATCCTCTTCTTTCTTCTTCTTCTCTCTCTACGTGCACAGGCCCTCTTCCTTCTCCTTACTTTCTTCCTTAGCTTCTCTGCCTTGCCTTTTCTTTCCTTCTTTCCTTGGCTCTGCCTCTTTTGCACAGGGGGAAACTCTTTAAATGTGGCTAAGTGTTAGCCAATACACAACAGAGCAAAACCCTCCCCTACCCTGCACTCTCTCCTTTTCTCTCTCTAGGTTTCCACCACTTTCTCGCCTTCATAAGGCCATGCACAGTATCGGGTATTCGGGTATCGAATCAAAGTGCACCTGAGAGTAGGGCTGTGGGTGTGGTCGCAGCCTAGGTGTGCACAGGCGTAGGCGGCTAAACTGGTCAGACCAGGCCCGCGTGCAAGGTGTCACGAGTGAGGCATGTGAGGGGTAGCGTGGACCTCACCCCCCAAGTGTCGAGGCGATAAGCCATAGACCAAAATTCCTCTATGTCTACTTGGATGCTTGTGAGTCCCTAATGTGGAACTATATGCGCCCCTCTCCTCACGCGTGCAGCAACAACTGGAGTTTCGTTTGATTAAGAGCCTACTATTGAGGGGATCCTTCGATTGACTGCCTAAGAAGACTCCTGGGATGATTTCGCAGTGCCTGGGACTTCCACCTGGAGCTTGCAGGTCCTGAAGCTCGAAGAACAAGGTCGGAGATGGCGACAGCGGTGGAGCTCCAACCTAACACCTGAAATAAACAAATAAGGCCTTTCAGCCATGTCAAACACGTTCAGTAGCTTCGCCGTGTGATGGCGAACACGGTGACGGTTGTGGCGTGCTGCGCCAATGCATGTAGGTGGCTGATGTAGTCAGAACTGGATGGAAGAATGTGGGTTGTTTGGGGGTGTATTTGGGTGAGCGGTGGAGCGAAATAGGAGAGGGGTTTGATTGGAGGAGTCATGACGAAGGTTTTGGGAGTTTTGGCGAGGCATGTGGATGGGTGTAGCGATGGAGGCACCTCACCGGAGGAGTGGTCGAAGACGAAGAAGACGAAGGTGATCAGTGGATTTGAGGGGTTCTTTTTGGGATTTTTGGGCAGGAAACTAACAATGAATCTAAATAAGCTAAACTAACCCTAGTCTAGTGATCGAAGAGGGGAGAATGACCATGCTGGTGGTATGTCAGCATCGGGGAAGAAGATGCTCCAATGGGTCGTAATGGCGATGAAAACAGAGAGAGAGAGACACCAGTTGGTATTGTATGACGTGGAGGAGGATGAGGAAGGAGGATCTACCATCGATATTGCAGGCAGACGATGAGGATAGGTAGAGGGAATCGCTGGAGATTGAGGAGCCTTTCGGCTGGAATAGGAGGGAGGAAATGAGGGTAGATCCGACTAAAATCAATCTTGGAGTGGATGGTGTGCACTAGGGTTCCTTTTATAGATCTCCAGAGGGTGATTAGAGTTGGAAGGGCGCCAGAGTTAGAAGCTCAAGAGATATCCAAATCTCTCATGCGTTTGCATGAGAGATTGGGAAGGTCTTGGAGGGCAATATCTGATTCGTTGAAAAGGGAGTCTTTGGTTCTAATTTGAGATAGTTTCATCAATCAATAAAGGAGAAATCCTTGGTTGATTATCATCGAAGCTTTAGGATTAGGTGTTCATGTGCAGAGAGGACCTTTTTGTGAAGATGACAAAGAAGCTAGGGTGCTTTTTGTGAGGAATTCAAAAGCTGAGGGGCTATTGGAGATAAAGAAAGTCAGACTTGGGCCAAAGTGCAAAATAGGTCAAAACAATCTCATATTGGGCCCAATACAAATCTAATTTGGACCTAAGGAATCTAATGGTGAGGTTGGATTTTGGTTTTGACCACGTTTGATTGGGTAATTTATGCAAAAACTGAAATTAGGGCAAAAGTATGTCTGTGGCTCTTTTTTGGGTCAAGACGGCTTCTGATGGTCAAATTGAAGGTACCAAACCCTAGATGATATTTTTCTATGAATTTTAGAGTGTTTATGTGAATTTTATCCTGACTAGAACCTCAGTGACTCAAGCAGGTCTCTTTTCAAGGTTTTAGATGTCGGTTAATTCTTGAAAAGCGTGAAAACCAATTTCTATCAGCATAAGCCTACTTGTTAGACATTTAATGCCATTTGACCTATTTATCCCTTGAGAAATCCCATGATTGCTCTGCAATTGAGATATGCTATTAATACTACAGTTTTACTCATATTTTCTTATTATTCTCTCAGAATGGATTTGTAGTGAATTAAGGTCCTCTAGCTGTTATGTAGGAGCATTTATTCCTTAATTATGACTAATTAAAACTAGATATGGCTGATGATAACGTTATCATCATTATCCTTTTAAGCTTGATCTCTTTGTTATCCGACTTTTTGAACTTGGGTTGCATCCTCACAAATCATAGGCTCTACCCCGCTTGCATACTGATCTCAGGTTTTGGATAATTTTTATCCAGAACCTTAGATATACTTGACCATGGGGTATGGGTCTGCATCACAATCTGGTCCACATATGTTGACATATTCTCTTAGCGTGTCTAATGCTGGATTTTCTTATTCTGATGACGACTTGCACCTATGAATTCTTTATTTCTTCTTCTTTGTATAGTGTGCCTAGTTAAAGGCACTAAATTTAGCATGTATGTAGTTTCTTTTCATCTCGGAGTAGACCTGTTATTCACGTAATTCTGATGCTTTCTACTCTACTCCACTATGTTTTATGTCTTATTAATACAATGAGGACATTCATCACTGAATTAGATAGGCATGAGGGGTGGATATTCATCACTGAATTATTTCATCAGCTTTGTAGATTCTTTTTATTTTCTTTTCATTTATTATTTTTTTAAATTGTGGAATTAGTAAAGAGAACTTGGTCTTTAGAAAATTTTAATCTTAGAGAATAAAACTGTATGATTTGAACACTATGACCCTTCAGGTCTTTGGGCTTAATCAGCCCTAGTGTCCACTAAAATGTGGATTGTTTCTCAAGTCCTCACCATTCTAAATTCAGATTTTAATTGGTTAAATAAGTTGGGGTGATAAGTACATGACTTATCAACCCACCCTCTGATTTGAGGGGATTTTAAGTCTAAGAATCTACACACTATTGGCACTGACTCACTTTTTAGTGATTTTAATGGAAATTGGGTAGCTAATGAACCTTCTAGGGTGGTATGGCTAGCAAGTTATCGTGGGTAATAGCCCGTTGGTAGGTTGACCAAAACTCAGCTCAAGAAATGCACATATAATTGCAAAACACTTAGGAATAAGAGAAGAAGTAGAATAAGCCGGGGAGATATGCACTGGGCTTGCCCTTGTGTTGACCCTATAAAAATAAAAGTAGGGAGAAAGCTAACGGTCGAGTAGATGCACCTTTATGCAGAATTTCTTTTCAAGGTCACCTAGGGATGTAGAAACCCGAAGCCCGTTCTAATCGTCGATCAAAGAGTCTATCACATTTCACACAAAGATGCTTAGAACTTAGGGTTCTCTTCGAGTCTTGGGTGGGTTGAGTGATTGTAGAAAGCTGCTTCGAAACCCTAAACTCAAAAATCCAAGAAAAAATAGAAAATAAGAAAAGAAGAAAAAGATCCTTCTTTGAATAAGGTGACGGTTTGAGGTGGTCTGCATTTTGGCAGATACCCAGGCGCTGTTGTGTATTTGTAGTTCAGGTCGTAGTTGAAATTCATAAGCGTTGAAAAATAACTATTGCCTAAGAAATTTGACCTAATTCTTTTATAAATAGCATGTAGTTATTCTGGGGACTAGCAAAAGATAGGCATAGGGGTGTTATGTAAACACGTTTATATCACATAAATCATCTATTTTTGCATGTTCTTAGACTTAGAGTTGTATCATTTTTTTTTGAGATGATAGAGTTGTATCATATATTATAAATATTACGTAACATGCAACATCTTACATTTAGGTTAGGTTGTATAAAGTTTAAGTTAATTTTCCCTTTTTCTGGTCAGGTAACAGGGCAGCATTTAATCGGAGCCTCGAATTGAAGATCCAACCATACGGATTTGATCAAGGCGGCATTCGTAGTTCAACGATTCTAGGATCGCCCCCATCGGACTTCTGTTACATCAAATGTAGTCTGAGAAAGATTAGAGGTTAAGGATCCAAGATGGTGTAAATACATACATCAGATGTGAAATCTGATCACATGGATGGGTTTAGATTGATGAAAGTAGCCCAACGACATGAAAATTGATCTAATTAGACATCCATGGCACCATCTACAACTCACAAAAGATGGACAGCCAAGATGGTGCCACGTGGTGCCATCCCAGCCACCCAACACATGCTAAGGCCTCCTGCTCCACCTCTCCAAGTGAACATCAATGCTTGATCTCGATTGTTGGATGAAGATCAAACGGCCGAGATCGGCTAAGCACAAAAGTGTCCATGTACATCAAATGCATGCATAGCGCAGTGGTTAAGGTGCTGCATGAGCATCGAGCACGCATTCAATTCGTGGCGTTGCACTCTCCTTATCGCGTGCAGGCGCAAAATCTAGCTGTTCGATCGAGCACCAGTGGCACAAATCAATCGATCGGCCAAACGCACAAGATGACGCCCTATCTCATGTGAGATCAGACGTGCGAGCAGGCGATGAAGGCACGAGCGGGATTGATTTTAAGCCATCCGATCTCGTGATCGAGTGGCTAATATTACGTGTTCGTGGTTGTGCATTTTGAGCTTGGAAGAGGAGGGGTGGCACGTGCACACATCCTTCAGCAACGTTATGTCTTTAGTGACACTTAAATTCATCACTAAAGACCCTCCATTTAATGTTTTAAGGTAAAATGACCTATTTGCCCATGCGAACTTCACCTATAAATAGCCCTACGAACCCCACACTTTCATCATCCCTTCCTCTCTTTGCTTACCCCCTCCAAAGCTCTAATAGCTTGTCCCAAACTCAGGATGCTCTATTAGAGTTAAAAATACAATTTTTCCACCTTCTTACCTCCTTTGTGGAGTATCCCGCGGTTGTCCTCTCACCGTCATTTGAGAAGTGGGTCCTGCTATGACATTGTCCTACCCTATTCTCCGTCATCCTTCATCGTTCTCCTTCATCTCACATTTCACCACTCTCGTTCGAGTGCTCCGTCATTGTGGCTCATCTTCCAAGCAGCCGTCGAGGAGGATAACTTCTCTCCACCTTCTTTTACCGCTTTCTAGTGTAGATTTCCTACTTTCTAGTGTAGCAAGTAGTTGTAGCAAGTAGTTGTAATGAACATTGCTCTATGGTAATGAAATCCATGTTTATTCTATCTCTGTTTTCTCTTTATTTATAATATTCTCTCTTTCTTCTATTAGTTATTCTTTAAGTAGATAGCTAGTTTAGATTCAATTTGATCAGCTAATCTACTTCGTGACAAGTAAAACAAATGTAGTTTTTAAGCAAACGTCTACCTCCCTATGTTCGACCTGGAATTCTTTTCGAGTTTTAGTTAAACTTATCTGTTGATTTTTCTCACAAATCGCACTACAATGGTGGGTTTTCAAAACTCAACTTCCGTTTGAGCAAATTTTCCGCTACAACAGTTATCCAGATCGGTGGTTGCAGCACTGGGGCACAGGTGATTACTGTTTTTAACAAATCAAATTCCTTAATGCATGATTCATCAAACTCGAATGGCATGTCTTTGGCCAGAAGGTTACTCAAGGGTCGAGTAACCTTCGAAAAGTCCTTGATGAATCTTCTATAGAAACCCACATGCCTAAGGAAAGAGCGAATCTATTTTACAGATGTGGGTGGAAGGAGTCTAGAGATAGCATCCACCTTAGCCTTATCAACTTCAATACCCCGATTAAAAACCACATGACCCAAGACAATGCCTCAGGTCATGAAGTGGCTCTTCTCCCAACTAAGCACCAGCTATGTCATGATGCATCTTTGGAGGATCAATTCCAAGTTGGTTGGCATGACTCAAAGGAATCTTCAAAAATGGAGAAATCATCCATGAACACCTCAAGACAATCTCCCACAATGTCTGAAAAGATGGCCAGCATGCACCTTTGACAAGTCATGGGTGCATTGCAAAGCCCAAATGGCATTCTTCGAAATGTAAAGGTTCCATAGGGACATGTGAAAGTTGTCTTTTCCTAGTCTTCGGGATGGATAGGGACTTGGTTATATCCCCAATAACCATCCAACTAACCTTTCTAGGATTTGATCAATGAATGGCAAGGGGAAATGGTCCTTTTTGGTGGATGCGTTCAGCTTCCTATGGTTAATACAAACTCTCCAAGCAGAAGCTGAATGGGTGGTAAAGGATTCCCCTTTCTCATTAGTTGTAATGGTTATTCCTACCTTTTTGTGTACAATTTGAATGGGGCTAACCGGCAGACTATCTGAGATCAGGTAAATAATTCCAGCATCGAGCCACTTGATTATCTCCTTTTTGACCACTTCCTGCAAATTCGGGTTTAATCTCTTTTGCATTTCGCGAGAAGGGCAAGATCCATCTTCCAAAAAAATATAGTGATTACAGTAAGATGGCTTGATCCCCCCTAAAGTCATCGATGGTCCAACCAATTGGCTCTTTTTTTTTCTCAAGGACCTTAATTATTCTCACTTGTTGGTCCTTAGTCAAATTATCATTAATAATAACAGGGAGCATATTCTTACGTCCTAAGAACTCGTATTTCAAATTTTTAGGCAATGGTTTCAATTCTAGTTGAGGTGGGTTTAGTACCGAGGAAAGGGAGGATGCTGATGAAGATTAATCAGGGCGATGCAAAGGAAGAGGCTAGGAATGAACAAAATCAATAGCCTCTTCATGATGTAGGTTGGGTTGGGTTTGCTAAAGCTAGTGGAGTCCTCAGGTACATTAATCACCATACAAGTCTCAACATTAAAATCGTGATCCTCGAGCTCCTCAATGAATCCACAATCCTCAAATCCTTTTATCACCTTGAAAATATCAAGAATTAGCTTCCTATCACCAAAGGAGATTTCCATATTACCACTCTCACAATTTATGTTGGCCATGGCGGTAGCTAGGAACAGGCACCCAAGAATGATGGGCATGTTCCTGAAATCATTAGGTACATCCATGTTAAGAACCAAGAAATGTATGGGAAAATAGAAGTCCTTGACCTTGACGGTTACATCCTCAATAACGTCCTTTGGTGTGATGACCAAACAATTTGCTAATTGTAGCATTACTGAGGTTGGCCTAAGTTCGTCTAACCCAAACCTCTCATAAAGAGAGGTCGGGATTAGGTTGATGGATGTACCTAGATCCAATAGTGCCCTATCAAAAGTATACTCCCAATGATGCATGAAATCAAGGGGGCACCTGGATCTTTCTTCTTTTGAGGAAGGTGATGCAGGATAACAGAACTTGCCTACTCAGAGAGAATCACCTTCCTCTGAGTGGGTTCTCTCGTCTTACGCTTTTGGTACATAAATCTTCAAAAATTTAATGTGAGCTGAGATATGCTTAATAGCATCGAGGAGTGGAATATTGATCTCTACACTCTTGAATAAATTTAGGAACTCCTCGTTGCTCTCTAAGGTTTTCTTCTTCTTGGTTTTCAATAAGGCTTCAGGGAATGGGATGTGGGTGGTATCTTCAATTTTTGGTCCCTAGGCCTTATTGTCTTCTTCAATCTTCTCCTTTTCTCTCTCGAGCTCCTCAGGGTTTTGGCTTCTAGAAGGTAATTCAGGGTCTTGGGTCTGCTTTCCACTTCTCGAGGTGATGGAGTTTGCAAAAGCATATGGGTTCGGGTCTTGGGGTGAGTTAGTGAAGATTGGAGGGCCCTGATTGGTCATGTAACCAGTAGAAGAAGAGGGGGGACTCTGCTCAACCACCTGAGCATGTGCATGTGGGTCCCTTTGATTCCTGTAACCTTACACTATATTGCCCTAATTTTTCACATTGCACAGGTTGGGTACAGGTTGGGATGGTAGAGATCCGGGTTGTCGGGTGTTAGCAATTAACCCAGATTGCAAGTTATCCAATGATGTCTTCATTTGCTGCATCAGCTGAAGCATGGACCCTTGCATTTCCACCATCTGCCTATTTAAATCAGCCTGCCCTGCCGATTGTTGGGCATTCCAAGTTGGTTGAGTAACTAGTCTCAGGGGCAATTGGGTGTATACTTTACCTTGACCCATAGGTCTTTGAGATGCATAGTTGCTGGGTTGTGTTTAGGTTTGTTGCCCCTGACTTTTCTAGGAGAAGTTAGGGTGGTTCCTCCAACCCAAGTTATAAGTATTGGAATGCGGGTTAGACCTAGCATTCTCCTGCACTGCATATGCATCCTCATAGGACAATGATGGAGAGAAGGAAGGATTAGAAAAACTGGGATCAAAGGCCTCAGTTTGGAACCCATAAGGTTCCAAGAAATCCTGGCTCATAGGTTGAGCTGATTCAAGTTGGTTCATGAACTCCTGCCCCATGGGAGCTCATGAGGAATGGAATCCTGAATTCTAGGATTGAGTGGTTTTAGATGTGTTTCTCGAATTCCCAGACATCCATTCTTCCATTCTTTTAGCAACGAAGTCCATCTTATCAAGCTTGTTGCAAATCAATTCCGTGTCAAATGAATGAGAATCCCAGATCTCATTAGCATTTGACCTGGGTTGTTGGGATAGGTTGAAGGCATCCATGGAGACGTGATTAATTGAATTCTCGCTCATTTCCTCAAATAGGTCGTATACGCTATCTGCATCCCTGTTGAGGAAATTACCTCTACCGGAGGCATCCATGTGATTACGGAGTTGTTCGACCAGCCCGTGATAGAATTTATGCACAAGTTTCCATTTAGGCACCTCGTGGTGTGAACACTTCCTCAAAAGTTCTTGGAATCGCTCCCAAGCACTACGAAAAGGTTCCCTCGGCCGCTGGGCGAAAGTCGTTATTGCCCGTTGCAAGGCATTGGTTCATCCAATTGGGAAGAATTTCTTCAGGATAGTCGACTTAAGAGTAGCCCATGTTTCTATTGGCCTTCCAATGGTCCGGTACAAATGTGCAGCCTTATCCTTGAGAGAGTGGGGAAAGAGCCTCATGATCATTTGCTCTTCATTCACATTCCTCGCTTTGGTGGTTTGAACCAAAGTAGTCAGATCCTCCAAATGCTAGAATGGGTCCTCCAATCCAAGCCCATGGAAATGCTTAATCAAACTTAAGACTTGGGGCTTGATTTCTACATCTTCGGTGGGAATCATGAGCCCAGGATGTTCCCCATAGTTTGAAGGATCATAGAAATCCTTCAAGGACTGAGCGCCTTGACCATACATCCGTTGGAACCATTGCTGCATCTGGTGCAATTTTTCCAACTACTTTTGAATCAACTCTTGCTAGTTCAGGGGTGGGGGAGGTGGTTGTTGATCTGCCATGGGATCTGCTTTGCTATAACTCAACCTCTGCCTCCGGGAATGGTCTAAAGGTCCTTGTAGATAAGGGTTCAATGACCTCCTTCCAAGCATACACTAGAAGGAAGTCGGAAGGATAAGGAAGAGAAGGAACCCTACAACACAAAAAATACAAGCCTATCCTTAGGTTGGGTAACCTAAAGGTCTACAAACTCTCAGAATCTGTCTTAAGATTATAGATGATTTACTCTACTTGTATCCAGTCAATCCAACTAGTTAGATGGAGGGACTGGGGAGAAGGTTCTTCCTTTAGCTTGCACCTCTGACTCCTAGTTTACCCCCCCACTGCGGTCGTTTGACGCTACTCCCCTTGCTAGACATTAGAATGACTAGTATAAGCAGGTTAATCATGAACAATCTCAATCTAGGTCTTGAAGAGCGAATCAGTACTTATGGTTGATGACTAATCAATTTTAGTTAGGCTTGGGATATTTAGTGCTTTCGGAATGTGATGGGCCCTTAATGGGTTTTGCCCTTAATGATTTGTTGAGAACGTGTGTATGTGCATAACCAGAAGGTTTTCAAGCATGATTATTGATAATGAAGTGAGTTTTTGGGTTCAAATCCTTTTAGTAGCTTTTAGGGTTCAAATATTAGGTATATTCAAAAAAGTTTCCAGGAAGCAAACCAAGTTTGAAATCATGAGTTCAAGTATTTTCCTTTACAAATCAAGAAAAATATGGAGTGCTTCGCTTGACCTAATTATTGAATCCTATAGGGTAGCTACAAAATGACTTCCTTTTAAATTAGGTGGTACGACCCAAATAATTCAATCAACTGGCCCAAATACACCACCGATTAGGGCACACAAAAAGGTGATTAACCTAGTATGATTTCTACTCCTTTATGTGTTGAATTGGTGTACCGGTTCCACAAGTCAGAATCTCGGTTGAGTAGGTAAAAATCAAGTTAGGTTATGTGCCTCAAATGTGGGTGTGTGTAGTGTGTATGTTGATTTGCCCACAAGAAGTATCTTTTTGTTTTTCTTATAATATGCAAGGGTGAGATGAGTGGAAGTGACAAACAAGACAAACAAATTCTATCCTAGGGTTTACGAAAACACCTAAGTAGATTAGGTCTTGATTATTGATGTGGCGAAATGAAACTAGTGGGGGGGAATGTGGGGGGAGCACTTACAAATTACTCTACTCACACTTACTTTGGTCTACTGCACTTGGATCTCCTTGCTACGGTACCTGCATGATAATAAATTAGAGACAAGCGAGGTTAATAATAAGTAAATGCAAAGAACCACGGTAGACAAGGAAGCAAATTTTGTTGCCTCCCCAGCAATGGCGCTAAAATGATGAATGGGTTTAGGCGAAGAAAAATCATGGTTTTGAGCCCATCGCTGTAGTCACAAAACATGTTATCAAATACAATTTTACCGAAACTCTGAGTGCCAGGTCGAACACAGGGAGGTGACGTTTACTTTCATTGAAATCTACTCTTCATTTTGTTTCTTTTTGAGGTTTTAAAGTTTTGTGAATTTTTTTTGTGTTTTTGTAAGAAAAGGGCAAGGAAGATAACTCACAAAGGAGATGAACACAAATCTGATATATCATGCAAATGTTTATTATAATATGCTAAAAAAGTACAAAAGAGATAAGGGTTAGGAGGAATCTCCTAAATCAGCTATTTGGCGAGACAACGGTGCTTGGTGGTAGCTTCGATAAAGAGGGTGAGGTGCTGGATGACGGAGGTGAGATGCAGAAGGACGTTGGGTAGAGGAATGCTTCACCAAGCCTTCAAAATGGGGATGAGGAGCTTGAGGTGATCTTCAACCAGAATGGAGGTGGGAGGGTGGCTCCAAGGCTCGCTATGAAGGTGGTGAGAAGGATGACGAATATTTGGTGGGGTAAGGGATCGTTACAGTAATTGAAGACCTTTGGAGATTGGGAATGAGCTCTTGGGAGCTTTGATGGGGTTCTAGAGCTCTAGAGTAGGCAGGTATAACAAAGGTAGAGATAGCTAGGCAAGGGAGGTGTGTAGGCCTTTATGTAGTGGATGTGAAGGGACCAAAAATGGACACAAGGTAATTAGCGACCTCCAGGACGTCGCTGTAGGTCTAGCTCAAGAGTTGCTATAGCCAACTCATGCCTGCTCATGCGCGCGCTCTGCTGGCCCTCCATCACATGCGCGAATCATGCTCGTGCCTTGCTGGTGTGTGCTGGAGTGCATTAGCATGCGCACTAGCATGCGCCCAATTGATGAATTGGAGGGGCTCTGCGAGTCTCGAACCCGCACCCCTCCCTTGGAGGTTGGTGCTTCAGTTAATATGCCTATCCCACGTTTATGTCGCAAACAAGAGTCGTGGGCACACGGTGAATGGGGTCTCTCAACCGTTGGATTATCATCCAACGACTAAGATAGCTCATTGAGAAGCCCTTGGAGGGTTGTCAAGCAGCCTTGGGTGCTCCATATGGTGCCACGTGGCCCATCTGGACCATCCACCTTTCCTCACTTGCAGAGGATGCCACGGTGCTCAGATCGAGGTGATTTCCACATGTCGGACTGCGATCGTCACTCTGGATCAGTCCATATGGTTGAATTCTTCATCTGAAGCCCATAAAGATGTCTCATTACCACCTGGCCATAAAATGTTGAAATTACTAAACAATGTACGCAAATTATCCTAAATGCAATGTAATGCATGTTATGCACTATTTATAGTTATGGAATGCAATGCTAGGCTTAGGAACTATCATAAGTAAGCATTTTATCATGAATTTATGTGTGTCTATCACCACCCAATCCCCTCCTCTTGATGGTTGATCAACTAGTTGAACTTCAGCCAAATCAGTAGGAGCTGGCTATGACTATAACAAACCTAGAAAACCAAGCACCACACCCCAAGGAACCCACCATTCCTTTGATGGATTTCTATGATCCTTCAAATTATCATGAAAGACCAGGGATGGTCATACCAGAAGGGGATTTCGAAATCAAACTAGATGTTCTTGAAATGACCCACCCTAAGGGTCAGTACGAATTTCCTGTGTTCTTCCAGGGTGCAATGGAATTTTTAACACCGCCACACGTCAATCTATGGGCTCTATGGGGAAACTACCAGACTGTAGGGTCAAACCAAAAATTTTCCTAATCCTAAAACTCTACCCAACAACCCCTTGAACCCCCTATTAAACCCACTCCTTCTACACTCCCCATTGGACGACGTGCCCTACCTCCCCTTTTAGTGATTAAGAGGTGAGTAGGACAGGAGAGCGAGGGAGAGAAGGGAGCGGGAGAGTAGAGTGAGAGGAGGGAGAAGGGCTTGTGCTTCCCATGCCTCCCCCTCCTGCTTTGTCGTTGCAAGCATTGGATTGGAGCTATAGCCTCATGCGAAGAAGCTACAGCCGCAGGGCTACGTGAGCGCGAGCATCAAATAGCAGCTCAAAGCAGGACCGACAAGGCAAGGCGGAGCTTTGGTCGAGCGTGGGCTTCAAGGGCGCTATGCATGGTCGAGGGCACTGTGTGAGTCATGGTCGCACTGTAGATAGCTCAACGTAGGGGAGGAGCAAGTCTGCTTCACGAGAATAAGGAAGTCACTCGTTTCAGATGTCTGGGAGGGGTATCTAACATCCGAAGTGGGTCAGGATGGCTGGGACACCTACTGGACATCTAAGGCAGAGAGTCGGGGCATTTACGCTGTATAAGATGTCTGACGAGAGCCTCAGACATTTGATACGAGATCCAAGAGTGTTCTGAGTGGGCGAGCAGTCGGTTCAGTCAGACTGAACTGACACGATCTGACCCAGTTTAAGTGAATCAGGAAGGACTTTTGGGCCGGTTTAGGACCCAAATGAGACCCTATTTCAATGTGACAAGTATCGTTGGAAAGCTCTTGGAATTTCTCACATTTTGGAATCATTTCTACACTATTTTGAACTATCTTAGCACACTAAAATGTCGGTCAAAGTGTTTAAGGCTCCCTTTGACCACTGGTTTGCTGTAGGCTCTGAGTCCGACGTACATGCAGGATCTGCGAGGGCCATCCGGATTGGTCCCTCTTGCCCCCGTATCTCCCGTATACTTATGTAGAGTGGCCTTTCTTATTCCAATGTGGTTAGTTCATTTTAAATGAATGTTAGAAGTAGCTACCTAATAAATTATTATGATTTCTGTAAATGCGCTTTGTGAATGAAATCGATAGCTACTTTGTCTTATATTCTCACCCACACATGTGCTTGCCCTAGCTCTTAGTATGTGAGCTTTATACTTGCTATACACGTGAGAAATGATTAATTCCTATTATGAGAAATGATAACCCTAACAGTTGAGATCAAGGCTTTTACTGTAATGCACTTAGTTGTCTACTTCCATGTTTGAAATCTAAATATGAATGGAGATGCATGTCATTCGCTAGTGTCGTAACATAATTAAAGGAATTATAAATGAACCTTAGAGAGAACTAGATGAATAACTTATCTGCGATGGCCTGAAACTCTGATGATGATGGAATGATTTGCCTAATGTGAGGCACGACTGTTTTTTGGGTACTAGTATGGGAGTAAGCTGGTCCTCGGTTACACCGGTACCTAGGAGAGCTAATCATCCCTTGTGTAGGGAGAGAGCTAGCCTTCCCATGGGCTGGGACCTAGGGTAGCAATGGCCTTCATATAGCGACTCCTATTTGGCTCACAGGGCCAATCGGGATAGTCGAGAAACGGTATGCAGACTGGTGAGGGGTGCTGCTCCTATTCTATTCTGTGTTCTATGACTTAGAGCGTACCTGTTAACGGAAACGACTGACTGCATACTAGTGCGAGGTATCCCCACGTGTGTTTATCGTGTGTGCCGTAGTCACTACTATGTTGTGACCATGACCTCAGGGTGGTAGACCGGGTGTATGACAAACACAGGGTATTCTCTCGGCCAAGAGAGCACCACGTGCATGTTTTGCATTTTATGGAAAATTGCAACAAGATTATTCCATTAGGGAACATGTGAGCCAAGAGATAACAAGACCTATTGTTAAAATATCCAAAACCACTAAACAACTAGTGCTTAGAAATAGAAACAAAGCATGAAATGTGTGAAATGCTTACTCTTGTCTGAAATGTTATTACTTTTAGTTAAATTGTATTAGTTGATTTTACTCTTGCCACTCTACTCAGCTTTTGCTGACTCCTACCACTTGTGTCTAGGAAAGGAAGGTGAGTAGCCAGCCCCACCAGCTGTGGAGGGAGCTGGGCATAGCTGAGCCTAGCCTTAGTCATTCTATTTCTTTCTGCTGTAGGTTGACTCTACTATTACTGTTGTATCTTTTCAAAACCATTAGCTCAGTTTCCATTTTTAGTATGTTTTGATGGCTACGCTGTAATTGTGCTATTCTCTTGAGGAACTATGTTTCCGTTCTAGACACTTTACAGTTTTTTAATCTTTTATCCATTCTTCTACCTATATTCCATGTCTGGAAATTATTACGAGTTGGTATATTTCTTATCTAATGATTGGGTCATGGGTTAGTCGAGGCAACCCCACCCGGGTTACATGTGGTATCGGGTTTGAGTCATAACAAGATGGTATCAAAGCAAGGTCGTCCTGAGAAAAGAACAAAACAACCTGGATGTACCCACTCATGTAGATGTAGGTAGGATAGCCATCACAACATTTCTTCTTGATTTCGCTCTTGAGCCTTGTGTTGGAAATGTGCCAATAATGATCTTTGTTTCCTTTCATCTCCCTATAGGAGATGCCTCGTCGTTTAGCTCATGGGGCCGACCCAGGGTGTGGCTGTCGAGGCGAACGTGCTAGACCTGAGGTAAGGGTTGCTCCACCCCTCCTTCTTGGTGTCCAAGCCCAGGACTTCGCTCAGTTGATTAGGGACATCGTGTGCGAGGAGTTTCAACACCTACCACCTTTGTCATCTCCTCCTGAGGATGAGGACGGGGAGTCTTCCATGAGACAGGGGAGTCACCACAATGCCAGGCAAGCTGGAGGGGGAGGGGATGACCCTCCATCACCCCCACCTCCTTCAGACACTACTGAGCAGGATTCCTCCCTACCGGGGGATGCACCTGTGACCTTTTTATGCCTTCCCCATGACTTTTTCACGTAGCTCCGAAAGCTAAAGCTCCCTCCTTCAAAGGGGAGGAGAACCTGTCTGAGGCCGAGGACTAGCTGGAGTAGATGGAGAAGGTCCTTGGCATAATCCACCCTCCTGTAGAGTGTCATGTGGCCTTTGCCATGTACTAGTTGAAGAGTGCCACCCAGAAGTGGTGGCGGGCAATTCAAGGATAGGAGGGGGGAGAGCCATCTTAGGATCGATTTGTGGCCCTCTTCTACGAGTAGTACTTCCTGTAGATGTGGCAGGACTAGAGGAGGTAGGAGCTCCACACTCTCCACTAGGGGGCGATGACAGTTAGCGCGTACATGTTTCATGGAGATGCCACATTTTGCCCTAACCATTGTGACTATAGAGGAGCATCATGGAGGTTCACTGAGGGTCTCCGGCCTACTATACAGGGGAATGTGAAGCCCTTGAAGCTACCTACTCTCTCCTATGTGGTCAAAGCAGTGATGACTTTTGAGGAGACCAACCCGGTCATGCGAGACATCGACGGAGGAGGTTAGAAGAGGCCCTACCAGCTCGACCACTCTCAGGGCCTCCAGGAGAAGAGGTACACCCCGCTCCAGCTCACTGTACCTGCGGGGAAGGCATCCCACTTTGTGGGGTCGCCGATGACCTTTAGAGGCCCCATGTATGGGACAGCTGCTAGCACCAAATCCCCGCCTAGCTACTAGTAGGGACAGACATCAGGAGGAGGTAGTGTCCCTCTGTGCTACCAGTGTGGCTAGCCAGACCACATGAGGAAGGACTACCTATCTTGGACAAGATCATACCAGATGCTGCTCGCACCAAATGCAGGACTCCAATCTGGAGGCCATGGATACTAGGCTCGAGGTGGGGGACAGCAATCACGAGGTCGGTACCGGCTAGTTGCTACTCTCCCGACCTAGAGCATGGCTGCCTCTTCAGTACCCTAGGCTGAGAAGCACGTCAACGCCCTAACTTACAGAGATGCCAGATCTGCAAGTTCAGTTGTGCCAGGTATGGTTACAGTTTCCGGTAGAGTAGTTTTTGTACTTTTTTATTCTGGTGCCACACATTCTGTTGTCTCCATGAGTTTTGCCGTTAGTTTGGGTCGAACAGTACACTACCAGAGCGTCTGTTTCTAATTAGAGGGCCAGGGGGACAGCTGTTTGTAGCAGAGGAGGTCTTTACCAAATTTGAGATCATGATAGGAGGACACAATCTCCCTACCGATTTGATTGTGATCTAGATGGAGGATTTCAATGTGATCTTGGGGAAGGATTGGCTATCTTTCTATCATGCCTTGGTGGGCTATGTTGGGAGGAAGATTGTCTTTTCCATTCCTAGGTTGCCTCCCTTTGAGTTCCATGGTCAGCCAGTGGATGGCAGGTTTAGATGCATATCCGCGCTTTAGGCAATGAAGCTACTAAGCCAGGGTTGTGAGGGCTTTTTGGCTTGTGTTGTGGCATAGCCTAGACTAGTTTCTGACTTGTAGAGTGTTCCTGTAGTTTACGAGTACCTTAATGTCTTCCTTGAGGAGCTACTGGGACTACCACCTGAGAGTGATATCAAGTTTGAGATCTCATTGAAGCCAGGGACCAGTCCCATCTCTACTACACCATACAGGATGGCACCACTTGAGCTACAGAAGCTCAAATCTCAGCTATAGGATTTTTTCGAGAAGGGCTTTGTGAGGCCCAGTGCATCCCCCTGGGGGGCCCCTATTTTATTTGTGAAGAAGGATGGCACCCTTTGGCTTTGCGTTGACCACAGGCAGCTGAATCGGGTTACCATCAAGAATAAATACCCATTACCCCACATTGACAACCTCTTTGACCAGCTATGACATGCCAAGTGTTCTCCAAGATAGACTTGAAGTCGGGATACCACCAGTTGAGGATCAGGGAGATAGACGTCTCCAAGATAGAATTTCGGATGCGTTGGACACTGCGAGTTTTTGGTCATGCCATTTGGGCTGACCAATGCCCTCGCTTCTTTTATGGTTTTGATGAACCACATCTTTAGACCTTAGTTGGACCAGTTTATGGAATTCTTTATTGATGATGTGCTTGTATACTCCCGTGATCAGTCCCAGCACGAGCAGCATCTGCGCATGTTTCTTGACACCTTGAGGTAGCACAGACTGTACGCCGAGTACAACAAGTGTGAGTTTCAGCTGAGATAGGTTACCTTTTTGGTCCATGTAGTCTCTAGAGACGAAATATGTGTGGATTCAGCCAAGGTTGAGGCTGTCCTAAAATGGGAGTGGCCACGCACAGTAACTGAGATATGCAGTTTCTTAGGACTAGGAGGCTACTATAGACGATTTATCAGAGATTTCTCCCATATTGCATGCTGGTGTAAACATGTTTACACTACTTAAGATGCCTATTTATGCATGTTCTTAAGCATAGGATTGCTTTGCATGCTATAAATATTGCATAACATGCATCATCTTGCATTTAGAGTAGTTTGAATAAAATGGAGGTTAATTGTCTCCTTTTATGTTCATGGATAGGACAAACTTTTTATCGGGGCCTCGGATTGAAGATCCAACCATACAGATGTGATCAGGGCAACGATTGGAGTTCAACAACTCCAAGATCGCCCTAATAAGGCATCCGTAGCATCAAATAGTGATCGGGGAACCTTAGAAGATCAAGGGCCAAGATGGTGTGAATCCGCAATTCAAATGACAAATTCGACCACACGGATGGATTCAGATCAACGATCGTAGCCTAACAACGCAAAAATCGAGTCAATTCGACACTCGTGGCACCATCTACATCATCCAGAAGATGGACGGCCAAGATGGCGCCACGTGGTGCCATCTCTGCCGCCCAATCATCCGCACGCACCTATTGAAGGGCTCCACATCTGCCCTTCCCCACCATTGGATCAAGATCCAACGGCTACGACGCACCCACGCTGAAGTTAGGAGCTCGACACAAACGTGCCCATAGCGCATTGGTCGAGCGCTCTAACGCGAAGCGAAGGCGCGCGTTCGAGCCTCGCCACGCTGAAATTGGAGCGGAAGCGTGCGCCCAATCGACCGCACGACGGTGATCCAGCAGCCGCGCGTGCTCAATCAAGATGACGCGCCCACGCATGCCTGCGCATGACACGGGATCGTATGCGGGCGAACACGCAGCAGAGGCGGGCGATGGAGCAATCTAAGTCGTCCGATCTTACGATCGGATAGCTTAGATCGGCGGAAGTGCGCGAGCGTTGAATGCGTGGGCAAGCGAGCGGGCGCGTGCGCGCCACCCACTACGCCCATGTTCTATCCTTTAGAGACAGTTTTATCCGTTACTAAAGGTCCTGAATTAATGTTTTAAGAGTTGTAATGACCAAATTGCCCCCACTCCTTGCAACTATAAAAGGAGACCCGCTCCACATGAAATTCTCATCCCTTCCTTCTCTTCTCTCCCTCTCCAAAGCTCAAGAGAAGCTTGTCCCATACACGGGATGCTTCTCGCGAGATAAAGTCAATTTTTCGTCCCCCTTTCGGAAGCGGATCCCGCGACAAGGACGACGTGCTGCCTCGTTCCCGTTCTTCCTGCTTCGCCCTCCTTCATCCTGCTTCGTCCAGGTGTCATTTCGTCCGGCTCGTCATCCAAGCGACCGTCGAGGACGATATTTCTCTCCCCATTCTTTTTACTGCTTTCTAAAATAGATTTACTACTTTCTAGTGTAATCATTTTCCCACTTTCTAGTGTAATGAACAATCGTTCTGATGATGAAATTCTATGTTTATTCTACATCTCATTTTGGTTTTTGTTTGTAATATTCTTTCTCTCTCTTATTCTCTCTCTCTATTTTCTATTTATTGTAAATAGTTAGATAGTTCTAATCAATTGAATTATTTTATGACAAATAGAAACAAACACGTAGTTTTTAAATCAAACGTCCGCCTCCCTGTGTTCGACCCGGAATTTCTATTTCGGTATAAATTTTATTTGTTGAACACGAGTTCTTCACTTTCATACTACAATGATAGGTTTTTCAAAACCAAACACGTTAGCATAGCAACTCGATGTTCAACACATGCCCTATGACACAGTTGACTAGAAAGGACGTGCCCTTCACTTGGACCGACGAGTGTGAGGTGTGTTTTTAGGAGTTGTTGTAAGCACCTCTATTTTGATGCACCAAAATTATGTTTACTGCTACAGTAATATTTCAAGACTATCTTGGATCAAAGCTTCTCTCTTGGATCAAGTTCAGATCGTTGATGATCTATGTCTTTTACTTTTATTTGAGTTTGGGATATTATTGTAACGAACCTCAAAATAAAACTCAAGTGGATTTTCATGCCCCTTCTAAAATCCATTTTTAGGGTTATTGATCAACCAACCAACTTAGATAATCGATCAAACTAGCCTACTTTAGGAAGTTGATTAAAACCCTTTTGATCGACCAATTAGTGATCGATCAAATAACTATATTGATCAACCAAAAAGCATTTTGATCGACCAATTTGACTTCCTTTTCAGGCTAACATTTCAGTATAAATAGAGGTCATACGCAGGTCTTTTTCATATCAACCTTCAATAGAAAAATCCCCAAAAAGATTAGAGCTTCTCATGTTTCTTTCAAGTGCTTCTACGCTTCGCTATTCACGTCATTCAAAGCATGTCATTTCAAACCTCTGCTAAATTTCTGGTTTGATTTTTATTGAGGTTCCATAGATATATTTATTGTTCTTTTACATTGTTGTTTTGATTGATGGATCACAAGTTGTTGGGAAGATTTGTTTTGTTGTTATTATGCTTCTTCTCAAGGTAGAAAGCGAAGTGTTTGAAATGTGGTTGTGATACCCTCGTTCAAGAGGTACAATAATGCATTAACTAGCCTTAACTAGTTAGGAAAATCCTAAACTAAGAGGCTTAGGTAGTGGCTTTCACCCGGTTTGGGTTTCCACTCTAAATCTAGGTGTAACTTGTGCTTGATTCTATTGTGAATTCATTTTTCTTTTCATTGTTTCAAAAAGGTGATACTATTCACCCCTCCCCTCTAGTATACATTGCAATCCACAGGCAAACCCTCAGTTGAAGGGGAAGCTGACTTTAGCACTTGTACTCACCCTTCTAGATAGTAGTGGTGGGTTTGTGGTGTAGACTGACACCTTGTTATAGGGGTTGGGTGGTGTGCTCATGCAACGGGGCCATGTTGTCACTTATACATCGTGGCAGCTAAAGCCCCATGAGCATAACTACCCTACTCATGACTTGGAGCTGGTAGCTGTCATCTTCACCTTTAAGACATGGAGGCATTACTTATACGGTGAGACTTTTGAGATTTTCACAGATCATAAGAAACTCAAGTACTTGTTTGATCAGAAGGAGCTCAACATTAGACAGAGGCATTGGTTGGAGCTCCTAAAGGACTACGATTACAGCACTCTTATCATCTGGAGAAGGACAACGTGGTGGCTGATGCCTTAAGCCAGAAGGTGCCTGCCTACTTGGCTAGTTTACAGGCATGGAGCTAGTAGCTCATGTAGGAGGTTGGTAGTTGGCGCCCTGAGGAGCCACGTGGACACCGTGGGGTAGTGATAGTGACGAGACAGGCATGACCCGAGCTCTTTGACTGCATCATTGATGGGAAGATGGCTGAATCGTATTTGCAGACGTTACGGGACAAGGTACTAACAGGGGAACTGTTTGACTGCGAAACACATTAAAAGATTTTGTATCGTTGTAGTACGAATCATGATGAAACAAGTAACATTTATAGAGGTTTGATGAGTACCGAGTCATTTGTAGGGAGGCAAAAGAAGATTCTCAAAAGCTTTTCGTACTAACTACTAATGTGAAATAGAAATCAAATATCCAGAGAATTAGAATTTTATTACTACTTGTAAACAGTTTTGAAATTAAAAATAACTATGCTATGGAGTAGAGAGAGAAAGAGTGAGAGAGAGCAAGCAGATGACAGACGACAACGATTGTGGGATGCTTGTGAGAAGTGCAGCAACACTTTAGATCTAGAGCACCAGGAGTAAGACCAGAGAGAAGTTGCATAGAGGAGGCTGGAGATTTTTCTGGTGGGAGTTGCCTCTCAATTAGGGGACCATAGGGCTCTTTTCATCGCTTTAATGAGGGGAAAAATATGCATTTAAGCCCCCAAAACCAATGCAACAACCTTGGTTTGATCAAATCCATCGAACGGGAGACCAACAAATCAGATCATGCCTCAAAATCACCCTCCACACACATTTAATACTCAGATCGATCCTCTGGCTGACACGTGGTGCATTTTCATCCTTTGGATCACCATCGCATGGCTGTCACAGCACGCTTGCCTGCATCGCCTTCATGCCTCAACGACCGTTGAAATCATAATTCACGTACACGTTTGGTTGCACGTGTTCACGCGCGTGGCCATCCGACGATCCCCAGCGTGCCACTCCTCTGATTCATCTGCACTCACTTCTACCTTAATTTCTTGAGAATTGTGAATCCACCGAGCATCTTGCACTGCCGATCGAGTGCGCTAACCAGCGCACTAAGGGCACGGATGGTTGCACTTCCCATTTCTCGCGTGACTTCTCTCAGCCATTGGTTGGAGATCCAATGGCTGAGCTTGATCTTTCTTTGATGAGGTGCAGGTGAAGAGTGGGGTGGCCGTTGGATGATGATCCAATGACAAACAATGCACAAGGGTGTTTCCTTCAGAGATTGGAGCAGTAGCCTTGGGCTGCTCGGATGGTGCCATGTGGCATTATCTTGGCTATTCATCTTCCTGCCTTTGTAGTTGGTCCTATAGAGCTCCGATCAGGTTGATCTTTGCATTGTTGGACTTGGATCATTGATCCAAATCTATCCGTGCTATCAGATTTGATGTCCAAGGTTTAGATCTCTGTTATCTTGCTCCTTGGCCTCTGTTCTTCTATGAGCTGTATGTGATTCTATGGATGTCCAATTAAGATGATTTCATAAGCACTGGGCTCCTGCCATCATCCAAATCCGATCTGTATGGTCTGATCTGTCATCTGTGGCTTCGAATCATCTATAATAAATATTGTCTCCCTTTTAGAGCATAAAATAGCAGTATTATCTAAAAAGCTACCAAACTAACTACTGTGCAAATTATGATGCTTATGCATGCATTGTTCCTAAGTTATGCTAGAATCTAACTTAATTTTGGTAGATTTGGTCATATGATTGTTTTGCAATCACACCCCCATACTAAATCTTGCTGGTCCCTAGCAAATGCAAGACTTAATGCAAAGTAGTCCTAAATGACCAATTTCTATCAGGAGCTCGATTAGAGATTTATTTCTTTTGTTTTCATCCAAAACTTTAGAAATCCTGATAGTTGTGAAAGTGTAGTGTTGTAGCCTATGAAACAGATCTAAGTGAAAAGCCAATCCAAATCTGGTGCTACACATAGACTGGATTTGTATTAGTGGCTCACATTCATCTGGTGCTATATATAGACTAGTACTATGGAACCTAGATTTCTAGACTATTAAATAAATCAACTCAAAGAGTGGTGGAAAGACTGTTCTCTCTTTAGTTCCTTTGTACCCATTCTCTCTTTTTTTTTCTTTCTTTCTTTCTCTTTTCCTTTTCTTCTCTTTTGTTTTTCTTTTTTAGCTCACAATATCACCAGATTCCTCAGTATATTTGGTGGCTTCTCGTGGCATTAACACTTTGATTAAGTTTTGATAAGCCTATGACTAAGTCAGAATTCCTCAGCTCGTATTTAGGCAGTCAGAAATACAGAAAAGTAGGTCAAGGCTGCATTTGGTGGACTATGAAGCAATGGGTGTTGTTGCCTCAATGTGCTTGTCATGGAATAAACACAACGCAATTAACATTTTTTTCTACTCATCTTTATATATATATTTTCTCTTTTTTTTTGTATCTACCAACTCAACGAAATGTAGCACTCATGCACATTTTTATTCGCGTGGCATTATTCAGGATTGAGGGTGTTCAAGAGGATATCGGGTGGCTTATTTGGTGAAAGTGCCTACTCTCGACACCATGAATGGAATGGATGGGACATCTTTCTGACTTTGACATTAATACCTTCCTTCAGCCGAGCATTCCATAAAGGACGGTTGTGACCATCCACCTTAGTCATAGTTTTATCAGAACCCATTCTTTGCATATTTGCCTCATTTGGTGGCTCTCTAAAGAATTCACACACTAAGAATTTGTACACAAGAATCGAAAGCAAAAACTATGCCTAACACCGAGTATCATTATCCAATTATCCAGAAACTAAGATTCCTTATACTAGCCTTAGAGCACCAATAGACTCTCTACTCTCACTTCGCACCTTTTTGGTGTATCTACTAGAAGCGGTTTGCCTAACTCCCTAATTACTGTCCAAGAGCTTAGGAGAAGAAGCATTACTTCTTCTTCACAAGCTAAATATATTTATTGGTCTTCAAAGAGGATCCATTGTAAATTCTACGTGTAAGTGTGAAATTTTACTAGATTCTAAGTTTAGGAATCAACCTAAGAATAAATCCCTAATAAGACCTTCTTGATAAAAATTCTTTATGCATGAATGCAAATTTTCTTTTTGACATAAAAATAAGACATACAATGTCCACCCCCCCATGCCTATTGATTACAATGTCCTCATTGAAATGTATGTAGAAAAATTAAAATGTAATAAGCAAGAGGAGTGATATTACCTGACTGAGATTGTTAATCCAGGTCAGCTTGATCAATAAAAAAAATTCCTGTATAGAATACTAGGTTGCCTCCTAGTCAACACTACGTTTAACCTAAACCCAAAAGAAATATGTATTTCAATATTGTGAGTCAAGAGAAGGAGTAATAATTGTTGTTGAGAGATTCAGGATTAGTATAAAGACATGATCATGTGGTCCCAGAATCAGTGATCCACAAATGCATACCAACTAATGAAGCAGTCCTACTCCGAAGAGTTTTTCTTATTCAAAAAATAGAATAGGCTCAAAAAGATGAGATTCATGATGAAGACCTTGTTCATTTATCCAATTCCATAATTCAACAAGAGGTGGTGGAGGGTATGGATTGACATCATGATTGAAATTTAGATCTGGTTCTGAATTAGAATCATAAGGATCCTCATAATGGCAGTTGTTGTCAAAAATCATTAATTCTCCAGGCTCTAGGTCATATGGGGATAAAGGTAGAGTTGTATGAATTCCTCAAAATCCTCATCAAAAATTACCTCTTCCTCATCAGAAATCATTTCTTCCTCAGAATCATGCCATCCATTTGAACCAATTGTATTATAAGTTCTTCCCCAGTCCATCATGATGTGAAATTCTTTTTCTGAGGTTATTTCTTCATTTTCCTAGTTCATGTCCTTTGGTTGTCTAGTGTCTCAAACACCATCAAAATCCAATAATTCTTGAATTTCTTGGTGGATATTCTGAGGATTCTTTATGTTGTCATCTAATTCATCATAAGATACTCCCAATAGTTCCTCAATCTCACGAATGTCTTTTACAATTTGATTAACTTTGGGAGGTTGTAGATCAGAAGCATCCTCAAGTACATCATTTTCTTGTCTTTCTTATTGATCTGGAGATCTAATAGAATTTGGATCATCCCTAGTGTGAATTGCCAACACCTCTTCAGTTGTTGCCGTGACCTCAGAAGAACCACATTTCACTTTATTCTTTTGGGAAGCTTTAAAGATATTAAGTTGACAAGTTTTCCTCCCAGAAGTTATTTGCATACTACCCATATAATAGTTGATTAGAGGCTTGGCTACGACCAAGAAAGGTCTTCGTAAGATTATCTGTGTGTGCTTTGATCAACGAGTTTTCATGAAAAAAAGTTAGGATTTTGAGAAACACGTCATCATAGTCACAATACTCGCTATCAAATAAAATTTACCGAAACTTGGAAGGGAGTCCTAGGTCGAACATAGGGAGGTGATGTTTGTTTCATCAAAGTCCGCATTTCACTTTATTTCTTTTTGGTATTTTTAGGGTTTTGTTATTTTTTTGCTATTTTAGGAGAATCATAAAACTAGCTACTTGCAAAATGAAAACAAAGAGAGTAAAGAGATGAAACTTGATACTTGAGATGAAATAATGTTTATTACAGCTATAATAGTGAAACAAACTAAAAAAAAAGATAAAGGTGAGATGAAATCTCTCAAAATGAATGTCTGGCGGGACGACGGTGATGAGCATATATCTAAATAGCCAAAAATGTCTATTAATTCATGTTCTTAGTACCATATTAGCATCATGCATTGCAAATATTGCATAACACGCATAATCATGCCTTTAGGTCTAATTGTACAAATTGTATAGTAATTATCTCCTTTTATGGCTAGGGCCAGCGCAACTTTTAATCGGAGCTTCAGATAGAAGATCCAATCATACAAATCTGCTCAGGGCGACAACTCGATTTCAATGACTACGAGATCGCTCTAATCGGACATCTGTAGCACCAGATATAGTTCGAGGAACCTCAGAAATTAGGGCCAAGATGGTGTTAATCCACACTTCAGACGATAAATCTGATCGTACGGATGGGTTCGGAGCGATGATTGCAGCCTAATGGCACAAAATCAGTCCAATCCGACATTCTTGGAACTATCAACAACATAAAGAAGATGGACGGTCAGGATGGTGCCATGTGGCACCATCCCAACCATCCACACCTAGCTGCCCCCCTCCACTCAACTCCTGAAGGCTCACATAACATGAAATCTTAGCCATTGGATGAAGATCCAATGGCCAAGATTGCTCGAGTGCAAACGCAGCGTCGCTCCTCAAATCGCTGCATAGCATAGTGGTTAAGGAGCTATGCGTGCAAACAGCACGAGCTCAAGCCACCGTGAAGTGCTTCTCCTCACATGGACGTGCACAATCTCGACCGCACGATCAGTTGATGGCTAGGAGGAGCTCAAGCCACAAGCATGCGAGGAGCGATCTGAGCCGTCCGATCGCTAAGACTGGTTGGACGTGCACGTGCATTAGGCACGTGGGAGAGGAGACGGCGGGCGCACGCGAAGCTGCAGCGATGTACGGTCTTTAGTGACACTTAAATCTGTCACTAAAGACCACATCATTTAATGTTTTAACTATGTAATGACCAAATTGCCCCCAATCCTTGCAACTATAAAAGGAGACCCCTACCCTACGAAATTCTCATCCCTTCCTTCACCTCTTGCCCTCTCCAAAGCTCTAGAGAAGCTTGTTCTACACCCGGGATGCTACTTTAGAGCTAAATTCAAAGTATTCTCACCCCTATTCCGAAACTGGATCCTGCGATGACGACGATGTTTTGCCTCATTCCCGCTTCTTCCTGCTTCGTCCTCCTTCCTACCCTGTTCTCCATCTTCTAGGTGTCACTCTATCCGGCTCATCCTCCAAGCAATCGTCGAGGAGGATAACATCTCTCTCCCTTCTTTTTATCATTTCCTAGAATATAATATCTCACTTTCTAACTGTAATCATTTCCTGCTTTCTAGCTGTAATCATTTCCAGCTTGCTAGTTGTAAAAATAGTATTCTTATATCAAGTGATATTTCTCTCTCTCTCTCAGGGTTAATATCAATTCCATTGTAATTATCTCACTTTCAAAAAAAAATGCCAAAAACATATACTCACCTATTTTAGATCGACATAGCCTCCTTATGTTTGGCCCAGAATTTCTTTACGAATTTTAGTTAAATTTTATCTGTTGATGGATTGCTTCTTAAATCGAACTACAACGATGGGTCTTTTAAATCCAACTTCTATCGTATAGTTTTCCGAATACAACATTTTGGCACTGTTACCGGGGAGGCAACGATTCTCGATTTTCTTTCCTCATTTCGCACACTTTATTGTTCTCTAACTTGCTTTATTTCTCTTCTATTATTTTGCAGGCACCTTAATAGGGAATCTTCGAGTGGTAGATTGGAGCAAAGTGTAGTTGAAGACAACTATAAGTGCTCCCCATTCTTCCCCCTCCATAGATTTCATTTCACAACATTAATTCAAACTCTAATTAACATAGGTGTTTGCATAAATCCTAGGGTTAGTTTGGTTGCTTGGATTTCCACCCACATTCATCTCACTTTCGTAAAAAAGAAAATTAACAAAAAGATATTTCTTGTGGGATAAATCAACATACACACTACATACACCCACATTCAAGGCACATAACCTAATTGAGTTTTATCTACTCAACTAGGATTCTGATCTGTAGAACTGGTACACGAAAATCAACATATAAAAGAGTAGAAATTAGTCTAGGTCAATCATTTTGTGTCCCTAGCTTAGTGGTGCAATTTTGGCCAATTGTTTAAGTTGTTTGGGCCGCACCACTTAATCTAAAATCAACTCACCAAGTAGCTTTCCTTTAGGGTTTTCAATTTAGGTCAATACCAGGCACTCCATTTTACTTTTTTGATTTCAAAAGGAAAATGATCTTCACTTGTGCATGAAAATCTGGTTTGCCTCTGAAACTTGATTGAATTAACCTAATTCCAAACCCTAAAAGCTACTTAAGCAAGATTTGAACATTAAAATCCACTCATAAAAAATATTCTTGCTTGAAAACCCTCGTTGTGCACACACTCACACATGCTTAATTGATCATTAAGGGCACAACCCATCTTAAGGGCCCACCACATTCAATAAGTACTACAATCCCAGGCCTAAATAAAATCAAGTAGACATTGGCCTTAAGAACTGATTCGCTCTTCGGGGCCCAGTCTGAGACTGTTATGATTAACCTGTTTGTACCAATCAATCTGATGTCTAGCTAGGGGAGTAGCATCAACCGTCCATGGCTAGGGGGTACACTAGGAACTGGAGGCGCAAGCTAAAGGAAGAACCTTCTCACCAGTCCCTCCTTCTAACTGGTTGGATTGATTGTATGCAAGTAGAGTAAATCATCTATAATCTGAAGACAGACTCTGAGAGTCTGTAGATCCTTAGGCTACCTCACTTAAGGACATGCTTATTTTGTTGTGCTGTAGGATTCTTGTCCCCAGTCCTTCCAACCTTTTCCTAGTTTATGCTTGGAAGGAGGTCATGGAATCCTCGATTGGAACGACCACTAGAGTATTCTAGGAGGCGTAGATTGGATTTTGGCCAAATTGATCCCATGGCCAATCAACAACCTCTTCTACCTCAGAATCCACAGGAGATGTTTCAAAGGCAGCTAGGACAAATGTAGAGAATGCAAGAATGGCTCCAGAGAATGCAGGGTATTCACCCCTTGATGGATATTTATGATCCTTCAAATTAAGGGAAACGTCCCAACGTCTAGATTCCTATCGGAGATGTAGAAATCAAACCCCAGGTGTTAATCCTGATCAAACACTTTCATGGGCTTGGCTCTGAAGACCCGCTTCAGCATTTGGAGGACTTGACCACTTTGGTCTAAACCACTAAGCCATGAAACGTGAATGAAGGGTAGATGATCATGAGGCTCTTTCCCCACTCTCTTAGGGATAAAGCTGCTCATTGGTACAGGACCATAGGAAGGCCGATCGTAACATGGAATGATCTGAAATCAGCTTTCTTGAAGAAATTCTTCCTTATCGAATGTACCAATGCTCTGAGATGAGCGATTACTACCTTCGCCCAATGGCCAGGGGAGCAATTTCATGTTGCCTTGGAGTGATTCCAGGACCTATTGCGAAAGTGTCCACACCACGAGGTGTCGAAATGGCAGCTCGTGCAGATCTTTTACCACGGGTTGACTGAGCAACTTAGAAATCACATGGACACTTCTTACAGAGGCAATTTCCTCAACAAAGATGCAGATAGCATGCACGATTTGTTTGAGATGTGTGAAAATTCAATCAATCATGCCTCCATGGATACTTTTAACCAGTCCCAACAACCCAGATCGGATGTTAATGAAGTCCGCGACTCTCATTCATTCGATATGGAAATGATTTGTAATAAACTAGATAAGGTGGACATGGTTACTAAAAGGATGGAGGAGTGGATGGCTGGAAACTCAATGAACAATTCTCGATCCACTCAATCCTAGAATTTGGGATTTCATTCATCACGAGCTCCTTTTAGATGGGAGTTCCTGAATCAACTAGATGTGGCTCAACCTGTGAGCCAGCATTATTTGGAACCCCACGGGTTCCAAACTGGGACCTTTTATCCCAGTTTCTCTAATCCCTCCTTTTCTTTCTCTCCATCCTCACCTTATAAGGATGTCTATGCTGTACAGGAGAATGTTAGGTCTAACTCTTACTCCAATGCTTACAATCCAGGTTGGAGGAACCACCCTAGCTTCTCCCAAAAAAACCTGGGGCAGCAGACCTAATTCCGACCCAGCAACTATGCTCCGCAAAGACCAATGAGTCAGGGTCATGTTTACACTCAACTGCTCTTGAATCAGATCAATCAGCCACCTTGGAATGCCTGTCAACCCGTGGGGCAGGCTGATTTGAACCGACAGATGGTAGAAATGCAAGGATCTATGCTCCAGCTCATGCAGCAAATGAAAACTTCGTTGGACAACATGCATATCGGGTTCATTACTAATTCTCATCAACTGGATCTCTGCCATCTCAACTCATACCCAACCGACATAATATCCAGAATCTGGGCAATTAAGCCTAAGGGTACGATAATCAAAGGGACCCGCATGCACATGCTCGGGTGGTTGAGCAGGGTCCTTCCTCTTCTGCTTCTTATTCAAATCAAAGGTTTCTGGCTAATGAAGCCCCTCCAATCTTTCCTAACCCTCCCCAAGACCCAAACTCGTATGCATCTGCTAATTCTGTTACCTTGAGGAGTGGAAAACAAACTTAGGATCCACAGCCACACTGTTCTGATCTACCAAATCCTAGAGAGCCTGAGGTGAGAACGGAGAACTCCGAAGAAGAAATCAAGGCTTAGGAGCCTGATTCTAAAGATCTGACTCATGTTCCTTTTCCTAAGGCCTTGATTAAGCCTAGGAAGAAGAAGCCTGTTGATAGTAACGAGGAGCTCTTGAACATATTCAAGAATGTCAAGATCAATATCCCGCTCCTTGATGCTATCAAACACATACTGGCTTACACTAAATTTTTAAAGGATTTTTGCACACAAAAGCGTAAGTCGAGGGAATCTGTTCCGAGGAAGGTGGTACTCTCCGAGTCGGCTAGTCCTATTATCCTGCATCACCTTCCTCAAAAAAAGAGAGATCTAGGTACTCCTTTGATTTCTTGCGTCATTGGAGATTACACTTTTCATAGGACAGTATTGGATCTAGGTGCATCTATTAACCTAATTTTAACTTCTCTTTATGAGAAGTTCGAATTAGGTGAACTTCGACCGACATCAGTAACGCTGCAGTTAGCAGATAGTTCGGTGACAAATCCACAAGGCGTTATTGATGATGTTTTTATCAAGGTTAAGGATTTCTATTTTCCTATAGATTTCCTTGTCCTTGACATGGATGTACCTAAGAATTTAAGAAACATGCCCATCATTCTGGGGCACCCATTGCTGGCTACCGCTAAGGCCAATATCAACTGTGAGAGTGGTCGCACGGAAATTGCCTTTAGGGATTAGAAATTGAAATTGGATATTTTTAAGGTGATTAACAAATTCGAGGATTATGGAATTATAGAGGAACTTGAGGATGACAATTTTAATATTGAAACAAGTATGGCGGTTTCTGCAATTGAAAGTTCCTCCTGTTGTGATGGATATGACCCACAACCCTCTATGGCAAACCTGCCACATTTTGAAGAGGTTTTTGATTTTGTTCACTTTCAACCTCTTCCTCTTGATGAATTCTCTTCAGCATCATCCTTACCTTCAATCCTAAACCCACCCCAGCTCGAAATAAAACCATTGCCTGAGAGTCTGAAATATCAATTTTTGGGACCACAAACGATGCTCCCTGTGATTATCATTGCTATATTAACTAAGGAGCAGGAGATTAAACTGATCAAGGTCCTAAAGGAAAACAAGGAGGCAATTGGTTGGACCATTCATGACCTTGGGGGGATCGAGCCATCTTACTACAATCATAGAATATTCTTGGAAGATGGATCCTGCCCTTCTTGCCAAATGCAGAGGAGATTAAACCATAATATGCGAGAAGTGGTCAAGAAGAAATTATCAAGTGGTTCGATGCAGGAATCATTTATCCAATCGCTGATAGTCCTTGGGTAAGTCCCATACAAATTGTTCCCAAGAAAGCTAGGATTACCATTGTGACTAATGAGAAAGGAGAATCTGTCACAACTCGTTCAGCTTCCTCTTGAAGGGTTTGTATTAATTACAAGAAGCTAAACATAGCCACGAAGAAGGATCATTTCCCTTTCCCCTTTATCGACCAAATCCTTGAAATACTAGCCAGATAGAAGTACTTCTGTTTCCTATACGGTTACTTGGGATACAATCAAGTCCCTATCCATCTCGAGGATCAGGAAAAAACAACTTTCACCTATCCCTATAGAACCTTTACTTTCCGTAGGATGCCATTCGGCTTATGCAATGAACCCGCAACTTTTCAAAGGTGCATACTAGCCATATTCTCTGACATGGTGGGAGAGTTTATGGAAATCTTCATGGACGATTTCTCTTTTTTCGGAGAATCATTTGATTCTTGCCTGGCTAATCTTAAAACGATCCTTAAAAGATGCATCAAAACAAGACTGGTCCTTAGCTAGGAAAAGAGTCATTTCATGACATAAGAAGGCATCATTTTGGGTCATGTAATCTCTGAATGGGGAATCAAAGTTGACAAAGCTAAGGTTGATGCTATCTCTAAACTTCCTCCTCCCCCATTTATCAAACAAATTTGATCATTTCTTGGTCATGTGGGATTCTATAGGAGGTTCATGAAGGACTTCTCTAAGGTTGCTCGACCTCTGAGCAACCTCCTTGCCAAAGATACATCGTTTGATTTCAACGAGTCATGCCGTAAGGGATTTGATTTTTCTTAAATGGCAATCACTTGTGCTCCGGTGTTGCAACCACCAGTTTGGACAACCCCATTTGAGATCATGACTGACGCTTCTGATTACGCTGTCGTGGCTATTTTGGGTCAAAGGATTGATAGGAAGCACCCTGTCATCTACTACACTACCAAAACTCTAGGCAAGGCCTAGTGGAATTGCACTATTACTGAGAAGGAATTGCTAGCTATAGTATTTGCTTTGGAGAAATTCAGGGCTTATCTCTTAGGGTCTCATGTCATAGTATATATTGACCACTTGGCCTTGAGGCATCTCTTGGCCAAAAAGGATGCCAAACCCCAACTTATTCGTTGGATTCTTCTGCTTCAAGAATTCGATCTTGAAATCAAAGATAAATCCGATGCACAAAATGTGGTGGCGAATCATCTTTCGAGACTTCTGAGTGATTCGTCTCATGCGGATATTTCTATTGCTGATACTTTTCCAGACGAGACTATCCTTGCAGTATGAGGTGTCCAAACCCCATGGTTTGCTGACATTGTAAATTATTTGGTCGTTGGTCAAATCCCCCAGGATTGGACTAAGCAACAACGAGATAGACTCAAATTCAAGGCCAAATATTACTTCTGGGAGGACCCTGAACTGTACCGCATCAGATTATTCGTTGATGTGTTTCGGAGAACGAATTCAAATGTATAGTCGGGTTTTGCCATGCATCTATGTGTGGTGGACATTTCTCTGGGAAAAAGGTGACTGCAAAAATTTTGCAACCTGGATTCTATTTGTCGTCTTGATTAAAGGTTGTCCAGGAAACCACAAGGTGGTCATCGATTTCATTAAGAAGACATCTTCAGTCGGTTTGGGATTCTGAGGGCCATCATCAGTGATGGTGGAGCTCACCTCACTAATGCCTAGTTTCATAATTTACTGACAAAATACGAGGTAAATCACAAAATCTCCACACCTTACCATCCCTAGACAAATGGGCAGGTTGAGATCTCCAATCTGGAGATCAAGAATATTCTTAAAAAAATGGTTAGGTGGTGTAGACCCAGATAGGTTGTGTTAATATGGTGATTTTATCATTGAAATGAGTATAGTGGTTAACGTAAATCGAGCCTAACCATCTCTTTACAAAATTTTTAACCTGGCCTACTTGATTTTATCTTGGTCACTTTTAGGCCCTGGGTCGAACTCAGGGAAGTGGGATTAGAAGAAGTTTCTACGGCTTTCCTACAACGAATCTCTCCGTTCGTTTATTATGTTTTTGGTGTTTTTCTATTTAATATTTTTTTCTGATAATTTTTGTCCTCGAGGTACACTCTCAAAATTAGGTTCTTGGCTTGAGCCAAATTAGGGTACCCAAAATTGGTCTTGCTATTTGCAAGACTGAGTACCTGCAAGTCAAGGATTACCTTTTCTCTTTTATATATTTTTTTTATCTTTTTACTAGCGAGAAAGAGAAATAGAAACAAAGTAAATATAGTATATATATATGTATATATTATATATGTATAAAGGGGTGGGGTTGGAGGTAGAGATGGCGTGTAGCACGGTGTCGAGTCGGTCGTCGTCTAGGAAGACGCAACCAATAGCACGAAGTGCCGCGTGGAGTGTAGGATGGATGGTGGAAGATGTGTGCGAAAATGCTTTCTGTATGCGTGTATCGGGGAATATCAGCAACTGGTGCAGATATTCCTGCGATACAACGTATGGTAGGTGATACGAAAATATATATATATGTATGTATGTAAATATATATCTATATGTATATATATATATGGTTATAATTATCTAGGTGTATATGTAGTTATACATATATATATATATATGTATATATATATATGTATACATATATAGATATGTAAATATATGCATAGATAGATGTATGTATATGTATATATATTATATATATATATATAATTGTATATATATGTATGTATATATAACTATACATATAGATATAGATATGCATATATATAGTAATATATGTATATAGTTATATATGTGTGTATATGTACACATATATGTATTAGTATAAGTATCTATGTATATAGATATACTTAGATAGATATAAATATATATATATGTATAAATATATGTGTATATATATGTATATATATATGTATGTATATTTATACTTAGTTATATAGATACTACTATATGTATAGATATAAGTATATATATATTTATATATACATGTCTATAAAAAAATATGTATAAATACATATAAGTATATAGTAGTGTGTGTGTACGAGAGTGTGAGTGTGTGTGTATGTGTCAGTAGAGAGAGTGAGAGAGTGCTGTGAGAGTGAGAGAGAGAGAGAGAGATCGTTTGCTGAGGAAGAAGGCGCGGACGAGTTAAGTCGTCTGCACACAGCGGCCGTTGTCTGATGCCATGCGCACGCACAGGTGCGTAGGCGCGTGCACGCAGGAGGGAGCAGACGTGGGAGGAAGGAACCACAGTGCACTACGCTACGCAGAGAGGCGGGTGTGGGCGCGAAGATGCGGGCACTAAAGCGGGCGGGCGTATGCGAGAGCAGGCGCTGGTGTACGCAGGAGCGGGCTCAGGGAGAGACACGGGTGCGGGTGTTTGTGGATGGGATGCAGACGGTCGCGGCGCGGAGAGAGAGCATCAGGTGACCGAAAAATTGAGAAACTTACCTATCACCGCATTATAGCCACAGTGTTCCGTTGAAACACGTAAACAGTGGCTAAAGTGCGCTCTCAGCTAGCGCGACCGGGTGTTGGCGGTGCTGTGTGTGTAGGTGCCACTGCGCGAGCTGGCACGCGCGCGGAAGGTCTGCGCCAGCTGGGCTACGGGCGGAACTTGCGATAGGGCGCGTGACATGTTGTTGTGCATGTGTGTTAAGAAGTGTCATTATAGTCGCACTTGCAACGTCGGTTTGAAAATAAGTAAACGGAGGTGAGTCCGAGTGTCGGTCTCAGGGAGGCGTGAAAATCGGGTTTTTCTTATCACTTGTTGTCACGGAAAGTGCGGAGTTTTGCTTGCGAAGGATGCAGCTTTGAGAAGTGAGAGAGATAGAGAGAGAGATTAGGGTTAGAATGTTCCTTGTTTGATCATGCAACTTGAACGGAAATTAAAGTGACAATTGAACGGAAAATAACTTCATTAATCATGCACTTGTAGTTCATAGCTTACAACATTAAATACATGCTTCAAAGAAAAGTAATGGAAAGGATAAAAGAGAGAGAGAGAGAGGGTGGAGAGCGACGAGGCAGCTACGGCAGTGGAGGAGGCTCCGTCGGTGGCTCGTCGTCTCCGGCGATTACAAGAGTGCCTAAAGCTAGCTAAGAAAGGGGTGGTGTAGTTGCAAGGGGAGTGAATGCCTTGAATGAGTGGTAGGAGGGGGTCTAAATAGGGTTAAGGGCTTCCTAAAAGAAGAAGGGGCTTTAGCGACGTCCAGAGCGTCGCTAAAACCACTCCCAAAAGCGTCGGTGAAGCCCTCCAGCCATTGGTCAGCTGCCCGCCTTGTTTCTTCTTCTCGTGCAATCCGCGGCTGCTGCGCGAGAGCCGTCCGATCGACGATCGGACGGCTGAGATCCCTCGTCGGCTGTGTTGGGATCGTGCCTCGGGCGCGCGTGTGCTCGGGCGTCATCACCCGACGTGCATGTGCGCATGGGCGCCCATGAGCTGCGGTCGCGCCGCATGGCGAAATTTCGGCCGCCCGTTGCTAATCGGGAGGCCCAATTTCACCGAGCGCTACCTCCGTCATCATTTTCGGCTCCGCGCGGCTCGAACCCGTGTCGCGTGCTTGCGGGCGTGTGCGCTAACCATTGCGCCACGCCCGTGCTTTGTCACGGTGACTGTGGGTGGGCACGCGAGTCTCGGTTGTTCGATCGAAGATCAACGGCCGAGATCTGATCTTGGCTGGATGAAGGGCGGCGTGCGGTGGAGCAGGGGGGTTGACGTGGCGCAATATGGGCCGTTGATCTCCACATCAACGGTCAGAACTTCTTGGGCCCATTGTAGGAGCTCCAGATGCTGGATTTGGCCGATCTTGATTCCGTTGGACTCCGTTCGTCATTCTGAATCCATCCGTGCGGTCCGATTGCTCATCTGAGGCCTACTTTGACAAATGCTTACACAAATGGCCATTAATACAGTTTTATAGGAGATCTTGGTACATGATGCATGCAATGCTCCCATTCTACTTATGTTGTGCCTTTTATTCTTAAGATGGGCCATATTGGTACCCAAAATTGGTCTTGCTATTTGCAAGACTGAGTACCTGCAAGTCAAGGATTACCTTTTCTCTTTTATATATTTTTTTTATCTTTTTACTAGCGAGAAAGAGAAATAGAAACAAAGTAAATATAGTATATATATATGTATATATTATATATGTATAAAGCGGTGGGGTTGGAGGTAGAGATGGCGTGTAGCACGGTGTCGAGTCGGTCGTCGTCTAGGAAGACGCAACCAATAGCACGAAGTGCCGCATGGAGTGTAGGATGGATGGTGGAAGATGTGTGCGAAAATGCTTTCTGTATGCGTGTATCGGGGAATATCAGCAACTGGTGCAGATATTCCCGCGATACAACGTATGGTAGGTGATACGAAAATATATATATATGTATGTATGTAAATATATATCTATATGTATATATATATATGGTTATAATTATCTAGGTGTATGTGTAGTTATACATATATATATATATGTATATATATATATATGTATACATATATAGATATGTAAATATATGCATAGATAGATGTATGTATATGTATATATATTATATATATATATATAATTGTATATATATGTATGTATATATAACTATACATATAGATATAGATATGCATATATATAGTAATATATGTATATAGTTATATATGTGTGTATATGTACACATATATATATTAGTATAAGTATCTATGTATATAGATATATGTAGATAGATATAAATATATATATATGTATAAATATATGTGTATATATATGTATATATATATGTATGTATATTTATACTTAGTTATATAGATACTACTATATGTATAGATATAAGTATATATATATTTATATATACATGTCTATAAAAAAATATGTATAAATACATATATGTATATATATATACATATAAGTATATAGTAGTGTGTGTGTACGAGAGTGTGAGTGTGTGTGTATGTGTCAGCAGAGAGAGTGAGAGAGTGCTGTGAGAGTGAGAGAGAGAGAGAGAGATCGTTTGCTGAGGAAGAAGGCGCAGACGAGTTAAGTCGTCCGCACACAGCGGCCGTTGTCTGATGCCATGCGCACGCACAGGTGCGTAGGCGCGTGCACGCAGGAGGGAGCAGACGTGGGAGGAAGGAACCACAGTGCACTACGCTACACAGAGAGGCGGGTGTGGGCGCGAAGATGCGGGCACTAAAGCGGGCGGGCGTATGCGAGAGCAGGCGCTGGTGTACGCAGGAGCGGGCTCAGGGAGAGACACGGGTGCGGGTGTTTGTGGATGGGATGCAGACGGTCGCGGCGCGGAGAGAGAGCATCAGGTGACCGAAAAATTGAGAAACTTACCTATCACCGCATTATAGCCACAGTGTTCCGTTGAAACACGTAAACAGTGGCTAAAGTGCGCTCTCAGCTAGCGCGACCGGGTGTTGGCGGTGCTGTGTGTGTAGGTGCCACTGCGCGAGCTGGCACGCGCGCGGAAGGTCTGCGCCAGCTGGGCTACGGGCGGAACTTGCGATAGGGCGCGTGACATGTTGTTGTGCATGTGTGTTAAGAAGTGTCATTATAGTCGCACTTGCAACGTCGGTTTGAAAATAAGTAAACGGAGGTGAGTCCGAGTGTCGGTCTCAAGGAGGCGTGAAAATCGGATTTTTGCTTATCACTTGTCACGGAAAGTGCGGAGTTTTGCTTGCGAAGGATGCAGCTTTGAGAAGTGAGAGAGATAGAGAGAGAGATTAGGGTTAGAATGTTCCTTGTTTGATCATGCAACTTGAACGGAAATTAAAGTGACAATTGAACGGAAAATAACTTCATTAATCATGCACTTGTAGTTCATAGCTTACAACATTAAATACATGCTTCAAAGAAAAGTAATGGAAAGGATAAAAGAGAGAGAGAGAGAGGGTGGAGAGCGACGAGGCAGCTACGGCAGTGGAGGAGGCTCCGTCGGTGGCTCGTCGTCTCCGGCGATTACAAGAGCGCCTAAAGCTAGCTAAGAAAGGGGTGGTGTAGTTGCAAGGGGAGTGAATGCCTTGAATGAGTGGTAGGAGGGGGTCTAAATAGGGTTAAGGGCTTCCTAAAAGAAGAAGGGGCTTTAGCGACGTCTAGAGCGTCGCTAAAACCACTCCCAAAAGCGTCGGTGAAGCCCTCCAGCCATTGGTCAGCCGCCCGCCTTGTTTCTTCTTCTCGTGCAATCCGCGGCTGCTGCGCGAGAGCCGTCCGATCGAAGATCGGACGGCTGAGATCCCTCGTCGGCTGTGTTGGGATCGTGCCTCGGGCGCGCGTGTGCGTGGGCGTCATCGCCCGACGTGCATGTGCGCATGGGCGCCCATGAGCTGCGGTTGCGCCGCATGGCGAAATTTCGGCCGCCCGTTGCTAATCGGGAGGCCCAATTTCGCCGAGCGCTACCTCCGTCATCATTTTCGGCTCCGCGCGGCTCGAACCCGTGTCGCGTGCTTGCGGGCGTGTGCGCTAACCATTGCGCCACGCCCGTGCTTTATCGCGGTGACTGTGGGTGGGCACGCGAGTCTCGGTTGTTCGATCGAAGATCAACGGCCGAGATCTGATCTTGGCTGGATGAAGGGCGGCGTGGGGTGGAGCAGGGGGGTTGACGTGGCGCAATATGGGCCGTTGATCTCCACATCAACGGTCAGAACTTCTTGGGCCCATTGTAGGAGCTCCAGATGCTGGATTTGGCCGATCTTGATTCCGTTGGACTCCGTTCGTCGTTCTGAATCCATCCGTGCGGTCCGATTGCTCATCTGAGGCCTGCTTTGACAAATGCTTACACAAATGGCCATTAATACAGTTTTATAAGAGATCTTGGTACATGATGCATGCAATGCTCCCATTCTACTTATGTTGTGCCTTTTATTCTTAAGATGGGCCATATTCAACATAATTATCACCCCCTTGTGCAGTGTTATCATACCCCCATGCTTACTCCTTGCTAGTCCCTAGCAAGGTTTATTCTAGCCTTTATTTCCTTTCAGAATTTAAGAAGTAATTGCTTAGACACTTCGTTACTTGTCAATAAGAGGAAATATACGAAGATCTTAATCTACAAAGACTAAGCAGCGCTTGGGTGTCTGCCAAAATACGAATCACCTGAATCCTTGCTTTAATGTATATAACTATACATATGTATATGTTTACATATATTTTTTTAGAATTTTTTTCGGAATTCAATGTGGGTTGGTAACTTTTTACGGCTACCCAAACCACCCAAAAATTCGGTCAAAACCCTAAGTGCTAAGCATCTTGGTGTGAATGTTGTGATAGACTCACTTAACGGTAATTGAGACAGACTTCAGGTTTCTACGCCACTAGGTGACCGGAAAAGGAAATAAATTTGCTTGAAGGTGTTTTTGTTCGATTGGTAGCTTTCTCCCTACATTTGTTTTAATTGGGGTCAACACAAGGATTTTTCCAGTGTATATCTCCTCGACTTGTACTACTTCCCCTTTTCTTTCTTAAGTGTTTTGGTCTTTTTGTGCAATTATTGAGCTGGGCTCTGGACAACCGACCAATGGGCTGTTACCCACACCACTTGCCAGCCATACTTGTGCGGTGAAGTGTGGTTTATTTTCTTTCCTTTTTTTTTTTTTCGTAGGTGGCCTCCCTGATCTCAAATGTACCTAGAGGCAATGAAGAATAAATGGCCTGTGGCTGGGTTCTGGACAACCTGCCAATGGGCTATTACCCACGACAACTTGCCAGCCATACCACCCTAGAGAGTTCATTAGCTACCCAATTTCTGTCAAAATCTCTGAGAAGTGAGTCTATGCAAAAAATGTGTGCAGATGCTTAGACTCAAGGTTTTTCTGAGTTAGAGGGTAAGTTGATAAGTCGTATACTTATCACCTTATTTAGTAGGTGCATTAGAATAGCTTAAGGTTGCAAGGATTCAAAGCTAAATCCATATTTTAGCTGACACTAGGGCTGTTTAAGCCTAAAGGCCTGAAAAGTCTAAGTGTTTAAGTTCTTTTTGTATTAATTCCCACTATTGACAAGTTTCTAATGCCTAAGTTTTCTTCCTAAATTCAATTTTTTTTTTAATTTAGTTATTTATTCATTCAGACTGATTAATTGAGCTCAGGATTATGCAATTTACCACCCCCCCATGCTTAAGTTGGACAATGTCCTCATTGGCAAGTACATGGATGCATAAGGGTTCAAAAAGATAGTACCTGAGTGACGTAAACTACCGGATCAGTTTGAATCCTCTGGGTTGCCTCCCAGGAAGCACTAAGTTTAACGCCTCCAGCTGGGCGGTGCACAAACAGGAATGGTTTGGGTCAAGGAGGTATGTTCAAAATTAACCAGACCCAAAATCAGAAGTCCATAGATGCGAATAAGGTTGTGGTGGAGTCCCATTCCTAAGGGATGGGAATTTTGCAACAGATGCATCATGCATGCCCGTGTCAGATCCTCTCTTAGTTTGTGGGCATGCAAACAAGTAGCTGTGGACACGCACCCCAAATATGACATGCCAGACACTAAAGATGTAGGTTTTATATTCAACTCGTGTCCCCATAAAATTGTAATCCATCGAAAGTGTATCAATTCCAGTGCATTTGGGTTGCGGAATCTTTATTCTGGTAGGGCAGGTAACAAAGTCCAGAGTTTCATAATGAGCCCTACAATCAAGCATGAGGCCTCTCTCCAAAGACGAATCCATCTCTTTTGCAACATGGTTTCATTGCTAATTCCCTCCAAGCCCTTGATCTCAAGAATATTTTCTTCAACCTCCTTTGTATCAGAATCACTATTTGGGGTTGCATTAGAGGTAGGGTCAATTTCATCCTGTAGATCATATTCTTTCTCACGGCCCTCCTCCAAATTTATGATGGGGATTCCAAACGATTCATAATTAATTTCCTTGAAATTGTAACTCCATTCTACATCTCCGATGTTGGCTGCTGTTCCCACCGGATTGCTTCTCTTGGGCCAATTAGATTTGGATTCCAAGGCCTCCCCCCTCACATTCTCAGTTTCCTCCTGATGTTTGTTCTCAATGCTCCCCAAATTGTGTTCCGAGGAATCCACTGAGCTGTCCAACTCCTGAGGGTTATCAATGATGGACTGAACCAAATCAGGATGATTGGGTGTAGTCCAATTGATCATGGTAGGTCCTTGCTTTATGAATTCCATGAATGGCGTTGTGTGCAACAGCTTTCTCTGGCCTTCTTCCCCCAATTGTTGGAACAAATCCAACATGGCTTGTTTCCCTTTAACCAATTCTTGATTCTGTGTGTGTAGTTCTAATTGGAGGTTATCAAGAATTGACATGGTGTCATTTGGTGTCCTTTGGATTTCCTCCTTGAAATCCAGGTTAAGAGAGTATGGTTGAGGTTGTGGATCATAATCCACACTGGTGTTTAGGTTCTTGGGTGGGTCCTCTATTCTATCATGTTCAGGGTCCAGTTCTTCAAGAGGAACCATTCTCTATTTGGTCCTACTCCAGAATAGTTGAGGTTCTAAGTTCTCCTCCCAGTCAGATTCTTCATCAGGGGACCAAATCAAAGGTTGATGATCCTGGGCTTGCCTCGATTTCTGATCATTTTTTGATTTCCATTTGTCTAGAACTCCTTCCAATCCAAAGGTCAAGTAGGAAAGGTTATTGAATTTAGATGACCTTTCTTGGTTATTATGCTGAGAAGGGTAGGGTTCTTGTTGTTCTCCTAAAGTGTAGGTCCTATCACAGTAGAGCAGGTAGGACCAAAATGAGGAGGTGTCATAAGGAGAATCGAGATATGGAGCCCCACGATTTGAATCGTACCCTTGGGTGGATATGTTGGGTGTATTCCAATAAGAGGTTGGTGCGGTTTGGTCATAGTTGGGCCAAGAGGGATATTCAAGGTTGTATCCCCAACTTGGTGGTTGGTTAGCCCAAGTAGGCTGTGGATATGGTCTACGTTGGTTAGCATATAAATCCTGTTGGGGGTAGTTTGGGTAAGATGGATAGGCATTGAAATCCATAGTTTGGAAGAAATGGAGGGATGAGGGAAGAGCAGATGAGAGAGAGTTGTGTACTCAACCAAGCAAACAAGCCTAGTCCTTATGGTGTGTTCCTTAGGGGACCTAGAAATCTCCAGAAGGGTGATTAAGTTTGTAAGCAATAGACTGCACTTTCCAAAGCTAATTTGGCCAGGTTGATTACGAGGGGATTGCAGGGAAGGTTCTTCCTTTGGCTTGCGCCTCCGGTTCCGTAGACCCCACAACCGCGGTCGTTTGACACTGCCCCGCAGCCTAGTCACCAGATTCTACCAAGGGAATGAAAGCTAAGTGCCCAGTGAACAAATCCTCGCCTTTTGAGACTTAACTCAGTCCTACCTAGGGCACGTCTACTCAGTTTTACAGGGTTAGGATAGTGCATGTGCTTAGGGTTATGTGATGAGGCGTTGATTGGGGTGGTGCCTCTTAATTTTCCACTTTCAAGGTGTGTGCTTCTATCAAAACATGATTTCCAAGCAAGGATTTTAAAGATGTGGTGTCTTTTAGTGTTTCATCCTTACTTTAGTGATTTTTAGGGTTGACGTGTCTTAACGTTTTCAAACAAGTTTCCGTGGGCACGTCAAGTTCTGCACACAATTTGGTGAAAGTAGATTTCCTTTTATTCTGTAGAGGCTCTAAAACCCTAATGTACTCATCCTAATGATCATGTAGCTTCTATTAGATGAGTCGATTTTAGGGTTGAGTGGTGTAGCCCAGGTCAACTCACAGTGGCTTCGCAAACACCACTCAAGAAAAAGAAATGAATACTCCAACAATTTATTCAGAATGTACATTTTTATGTGGGGTGATGTGTTAAGGATGTGGGTCAAGCAATCTTACACCACGCCAATTTTTTCAATTTTTACAATTTTTTTTTAGTTTTTTCACGCAAGTAAACAATCATGAGAGAAGATTACTCACTATCGGTCCTCGTAGCGCCTACTCCCTTGCTACCATTGTGGGATGCATCGCTATGCCATCCACGCGTCAAATTTCTACAACCATTAAGTAAAAAGGAAAATAGGGCATTAGACAATGTAAGGATGAATGTGGAATGGAGTTGATAAAACAAATCCATTGCCTCCCTGGCAACGGTGACAAAAGCAGACATGTTGTTGTGCGTGTGTGTTAAGATGTGCCGTTATAGTCGTACTTGCAACGTCGATTTTAAAATAAGTAAACAGAGGTGAGTTCGAGTGTCGGTCTCAGGGAGGCGTGAAAATCAAATTTTTGCTTATAACTTGCCATAAAAAGTGCGGAGTTTTGCTTGCGAAGGATGCGGCTTTGAAAAGCGAGAGAGATAGAGAGAGAGAGATTAGGGTTAGAATGTTCCTTGTTTGATCATGCAACTTGAACGAAAATTAAAGTGACAACTGAACGGAAAATAACTTCATTAATCATACACTTGTAGTTCATAGCTTACAACATTAAATACATGCTTCAAACAAAAGTAATGGAAAGCTTAAAATAGAGAGAGAGAGAGGGTGGAGAGCGACGAGGCAGCCACGGCGGTGGAGGAGGCTCCGTCGACGGCTCGTCGTCTCCGACGATTACAAGAGGGCCTAAAACTAGCTAAGAAAATGGTGTAGTAGTTGCAAAGTGAGTGAATGCCTTGAATGAGTGGTACGAGGGGGTTTAAATAGGGTTAACGGCTTCGTAAAAGAAGAAGGGGCTTTAGCGACGTCCAGAGCGTCGCTAAAACCACTCCCAAAAGCGTCGATGAAGCCCTCCAGCCATTGGTCAGCAGCCCGCCTTGTTTCTTCTTCTCGTGCGATTCGTGGCTGCTACGCGAGAGCCGTCCGATTGAAGATCGGATGGCTGAGATCCCTCCTCGGCTGTGCTGGGATCGCGCCTCGGGCGTGCGTGTGTGCAGGCATCATCGCCCGGTGTGTGCATGTGCATGGGCGCCCATGAGCTGCGGTTGCACCGCGTGGCGAAATCTCGGCCGCCCGCTGCTGATCGGGCGGCCTAATTTCGTCGCGCGCTACCTCCGTCTTCAATTTTGGCTCAGCGCGGCTCGAACTCGCGTCGCGTGCGTGCGCGCTAACCGTTGCGCCACGCTCGCACTTTGTAGCGTTGACTGCAGGTGGGTGCGCGAGTCTCAGTCGTTCGATCGAAGATCGACGGTTGAGATTTGATCTCGGCTGGATGAAGGGCTGCGTGTGGTGGAGCGGGGGGGCTGACGTGGCGCAAATGGGCCATTGATCTCCAGATCAATGGTCAGAACTTCTTGGGCCCATTGTAGGAGCTGCGAATGTCGAATTTGGCCGATCTTGAGTCCGTTGGACTCCGTTCGTCATTCTGAATCCATCCGTGCAGTTCGATTGCTCATTTGAGGCCTGCTTTGACAAATGTTTACACAAATGGCCGTTAATACAGTTTTATAAGCAATCTTGGTACATGATGCATGCAATGCTCCCATTCTACTTATGTTGCGCCTTTTATTCTTAAGATGGGCCATATTCAACATAATTATCACCCCCTTGTGCAGTGTTATCAGCGCGCGGAGAGGGGCGACGGTGGCCTGCCTGTGCGCGTGCAAAGAGCTGCACCGACTGCTGGCGTGCGCGGTGGCCTGCGTGCAGGCTTGCGGTGGTTGGCGCCTTGCTATAGTGGTGGTTGAGCTTCAAAGCTTGAAGCTCCTGTCAATGGCGAAGTTGGCTTGGAACGACGAATAGAGAAGAGAACCACCACACCCACCAACTCTTTGATGAGCAGGGCAGTGGTGGGACTCATAGTGGTGGTTGTGCACCACTGTGAGTTGCTCCTGCCCTCAGCATGGCTCTTCAAGGAGATGAGAGGCTGCGTATGGAGGGGAGAGTGGAGGAGATGGCCTGGAAGGGAAGGAAGGTGCTGTGTTTTGGCATGTAGACCAGGCTCCCCGTAAAGAAGAAAGCTAAGCCCTTTTTAAAGAGGAAGAAGGCAAGCACAACCATGCCCTGGCACGAAGAGGAGATGCCATGCCTTGCAGCTGTGGAGAAGAAATTCAAAATCAAATAGTAATAGAAATAAAGATGGAAATTTTGCGAGGTAGCACTTGAAGAAATTTTAAATTACAAGGCCATTTATTTCACTCTTCTCCCCTCTCAAATAAATGCATGCATGCGTTTATTTTTATAAATGCCACTATGGCTATCTAATCTACACTGGCAATGCTTGGAAATAGCAAAAGATGGCACAATTGTCGATGTATTTTTGCTGTGCAATTATGCCCCCATGCTTATCTTTTACTAGTCCCTAGCAAAACAATTTTTTTGTATTGTATTTAGAAATGATCTTAAGCTGAAGATTTCCTTCTGAGGTGACATAAGTTTGCTTATTTGTTGGATATTGTGAGAACCAATTGCTGAGAAGACTACCAGTACTTTAAGTCTTATGTAACATAGATCATCTCTCAACTAACCAAGACTCTTGATATTTAAACCTTAAGTACGATTTCTAGGACCCAGGAGGTTTTTTGCCGTACGCGAGAGCTCAAGAGATTATGGCTTGTGCTTAGTGAAGGATCAAGACTGACCAGATGAACATTAAGACTCAAGCCCAAGGTTTCACGAATTTTCAAGTACAGGTTGGTCCTAGTTTCAGCTCGTGTCTTCGGATTGACCCTTTAAAAGATGACGGAAAACTCAACTCCCATTTTCTGACATTTGTGGCTCAAAAAAAGCATGGTATTTGCCCTGAAGAACTTTTTTGTAGGAAGAATTTACAAACATTTGTGAGATACACTGACTTATTTTAATCTTCTCTCTTTTTTTTTTTTTTTTTTTAAACATGTGTCAGTATATCTCTTACAACATTATTTGGAGGAGCACACTTTTCTTTTTGGTGGAAAGAGTCTTTCCTAAACACAAGACTAAAGCCTGTGATAAAAAGTCTACCTGCATGCACAGGTAAGGACTCCACCTTCCCTAGTGAACACTATGGTTGGATCATATGTTCGACTGGTCTTTCTTGATATGTGTAGTGTTGAACCAAGATTACTTAGGTTCTCGAGTAGAAGCAAACCAACGGATCATGTACTGGTGTCTCAGGTACAAGAATACGTCCTAAGTTGGGAGAGATTCTGATCTATTTTGTCAATGCTCAAGTGAATTAAGCCGAGCCTGAGCGAATCAAGCTTCTGTGGCTAGGAAAGTCTTCAAAACAATGGTTGAATATCCATAAACACTTATTGTATTTTTGTTTTAGCCTTCAGATCATTACTAAACACCATTTTATATATATATATATAGATAGATAGATGGAAATTGCATGATACCATAAAATACCCAGATCCTATGGATGTCTATCCACCCCCCCATGCCAAACGATGCTATGTCCTCATATGCATGCAGGGAAGGGTAGAGGAAGGACGAAAGATCGGGTAACGAGAGCTGAGGTGCAGGGTATATAGCAGGGTGGTAGGGTGGGTGGATGGTAGGTGGTGAGGTGAAAAGTGAAATGAGCGTGACAGTGGCCTGAAAAGTGATGGTGGATGGTGAGTGTTGTTGGGGTGCCTCCCAACGAGTGTTGAATTTAACGTCCCCAGCTGGATTCAGAATGAGGCACAACATCAGTTACCCTCCAGCAGGGCAACAGTTTCTCCAATGGGGGCAGGTTCATGAGTAAGATAGGGTTTCAAAAGCTGCCCATTGACCATAAATTTATGCCTAGATTTGGGATCTTCAATCTCAACGGCCTCGTTGGGAAATGGTCTCTAGATCAAGAAAGGACCAGTCCATTTGGACTTCAGTTTTCAAGGAAGGAATTTGAGCTGGGTATTGTAGAGCCAAACTTGCTGAGATGGCTCAAATTCCTTTCACCGAATACGGTTGTCATGAAAAGCCTTAGTGCGTTGCTTGAAAGTTAAGGCAGAATCATAGGCTTCATGACGGAGCTCTTCCAGCTATTGGAGTTGGAGTTTCCTTTCTCGACCACACAATTCTGGGTCAAGGTTACATTGGCGAACTGCCCAATAAACACAGTACTCCAACTCCACGGGCAAATGACAAGTTTCCCGTAAAAGATTCTTTAAGGATACATACTAAGGGGAGCCTCGAAGGCGGTCCGATACGCCCAAAGTGCATCAATCAGCTTGTCGGACCAATCCTTACGATTAGGCTGAATCATTTTCTGGAGAATTTGCTTGATTTTCCAGTTTGACACCTCTGCCTAGTCGTTCGTCTGAGGATGATATGGGGATGTGATACGATGGTGGACTCTGTATTTCCTCATAAGTGCCTGAAAAGAAGCATGGGTAAAGTGGCTGCCTCCATCCGAGATAATGGCTCGAGGGATCCCAAAGCGTGCAAAGATGTGGTCTTTGACAAATCGAGTGGATATAACATGGTCAACACGGCATGTGGGAATAGCCTCAATCCATTTCGAAACATAATCAACAGCCACGAGAATGAATTCGAAGTTATTGGAAGGAGGAAAGGGACCCATGAAATCAATTCCACAAATGTCGAAGATTTCCGTAGCTAGGATGGGTTGTAAGGGCATCATGTCACGACGTGACATTGACCCTAACGACTGGCACCTAGTGCAATGTTGGCATAATTGTGTGCATCCTGGTGAAGGGAGGGCCAAAAGAAACTGCACTGCAACACCTTGGCAGTAGTTTTCCTCCCAGAGAAATGGCCTCCGCAGGCATGATCGTGGCAGAAGGATAGCACACTGGGGAATTCGCTGTCAGGAATATGACGGATGATTTGATCTGCACCTATTCGAAAGAGGAGTGGATTATCCCAGAAATAATACTTTGCTTCTGCCATGAGATGCTCGTGCTGGTTTTTAGGCCAGCCACGTGGAAGGGATCTAGAAGAAAGGTAATTGGCAATGTCGGCAAACCAAGGTCCACCAACCACATTAATCGCCAATAGGTGCTCATCATGAAAAATATCATTAATCTGCAGAGTAAGTCCAATATGGTCAGGGTCCAGTCTTGAAAGATGATCAGCCACAATGTTCTGTGCTTCGGCCTTATCGTGGATCTCAATGTCAAATTCTTGGAGTAGAAGGATCCAACGAATCAGTCTAGGCTTGCCATCCTTCTTGTGCATGAGATGGCGAATGGTCGCGTGATCAGTGAAAGCAATAACATGTGAGCCCAGAAGGTAAGAGAGGAATTTCTCCAACCCAAAGACAACCGCCAGTAGTTCTTTCTCAGTGGTAGTATAATTACGCTGGGCCTCATCCAACATCTTACTGGCGTAGTACACCACGAGTCGGTGTCTATCGTGTCTTTGTCCCAGGATGGCTCCGACTGCAAGTTTGGAAGCATCACACATGAGTTCAAAGTCAAGGGACCAATCAGGTGGCTGGAGAACAGGGTCCTTGGTGACAGCATTATGCTATTGTGTGAATGCCCGTAAGCAGTCGGGGCCCATATCGAAGGGTACGTCGGTCAATAGGAGATGAGCTAAAGGTCGAGAAATCTTGGAAAAATCTTTGATGAATCTCCTATAGAAATTGACGTGTCCCAGGAAGGAGAGGATTTATTTGACAAATCCAGGCACAGGTAAATCAGCAATTACATCAAGCTTAGCTCTGTCAACCTCGATACCCCTATCGGAGATGATATGTCCGAGAATAATTCCCTCGTGTAGCATAAAATGACCTTTATCCCAGGAAAGCACAAGGTTTACATCAATACATCTCCTAAGGATACGGGTTAGGTTGGTAAGACATTCATCGAAAGATGGCCCAAAGACCGAAAAGTCATCCATGAAGACCTCAAGAAAGTCACCCACCATGTCATGAAATATCGCCAACATACATCTCTGGAAAGTTGCTGGCACATTACAAAGTCCGAATGGCATCTTTCTAAATGCAAAGTGCCGAAGGGGTAGGTGAAAGTGGTTTTCTCTTGGTCGCGGGGGTCAATTGCCACCTGGTTATATCCAGAGAATCCATTCAGGAAATAGAAAAATTTATTTCCCGCTAACCACTCTAGGATTTGGTCAATGAAAGGTAGAGGAAAGTGATCTTTCTTAGTTAAAGCATTGAGTTTCCTATAATCTACACACACTCTCCAAGATGTAGGAGTGCGTGTAGGGATGGATTCGCCCCTGTCATTGACACGGATGGTGAGTCCCACCATTTTGGGCACAACGTGAATCGGACTCACCCAGGGGCTATCGCTGATTGGGTAGATTATACCCGCATCCAGCCACTTAATAATTTCCTTTTTAACGACCTCCCGCATGTTAGGGTTGAGACATCGCTGCATCTCGCGGGAAGGTCGAGCCTCCTCGTTCATATATATACGGTGAGTGCAGTAGGAGGGGCTAATGCCAGATATGTCTGATAAAGACCATCCAATGGCTGCCTTGTGTTCCATAAGGACCTCATTTAGTTTGCACTCTTGCTCCCTGGTCAATTTTGAACTAATAATTATGGGGAGCGTTTCATTTGGTCCCATGAAAACATACTTAAGTGTACTAGGCAGCTCTTTCTGCTCTGGAGTGGATGGTGAAAGATCTGGCATTTCTTAGGACGAGAGTGTCCCAGGCGGATCGGAGAACAAGTCAGGAGGAAGAACTTGGCCCTCAGATTTGCCAAGAAGAGGGGCTTCTTGGATAGATGGATCCAAAAAGGAATAGCCCCGGTGAGATGTATATGGGCTCAAGGTCCTAGTGTGGAGTTGCAAATCCTCCTGATTTGGCGGGAAAGGAAGGGCAATCCGATCTTCAAGAGTGTGGACCGGCGGTGAGTAGCCCGGATATGACTTAGGTCACGAGGTATGGGAAGCGGAGAAAACCTCGTCAGAAGTCTGGTTAGGAAAAGGTATGGGAATAGGGAGGGATGGGGGAACGTCACAGTATGTGTTGGTTAGGCAATCGTCAGTGTTTACAGGTAATCCGCAGCAATCAGAATAAATCCCAATTTGTCCGATACACGCACTGACGGCCATGTCCTCATCAGACATGTCATCCTCGATGCAATCGCAATCAAAGTTCTTGGCTGCCTTGAAGATGTTAAGCTTGAGCTTTTCAGATCCAACAGCAATCTCAATACAGCCCGACTCGCAGTCGATATGGGTGCGGGCTGTGGCCAAGAAAGGTCGACCAAGGATGATCGGACAATCAGAAAGTGAGCTAGGAACTTCCATATCTAAAACAAGAAAGTCAACAGGAAAACAAAGACTATTGACACTAACCACCATGTCTTCCACCACACCCTTTGGAATTTTGACTGAACGATTTGCCAATTGTAATGTGATAGGGGTGTGTTTCAGATTTCCCAAGGAAAATTTTTCGAGCATGATGGTTGGCATAAGATTTATGGAAGATCCTAGATCAAGCAGGGCACGGTTAAAATTCCAGCCTTGGATGCTACAGGAAATAAGCGGTGTGCCCGGGTCATTCTGCTTCGGTGGTAGATTTGACAGTATAGCACAACTTGCATGAGGCCAGAGAACCACTGGATTCTTAGTTTTCTTTGACTATCGCCTGGGTGTTGTGTAGTCTTTGAAAAATCGGGCGACAGTAGGTATGTGGTCGATAGCTTCTAGCAGGGGTACCTTGATTTCGACATCCCTGAACAAATTACGTAGGTTATCAAAGGCCTACATATCTTTCTTCTTGCCTTTTGGCTCCCTCAGCAGAGCCTCAGGGAATGGGATTGATTCTGGCACCAATTTGGGTGTATCGTCCTCTCGCGAATGCGGTGCGCATCCCGAATGAGAGGGCGATGAAGAAGATGGGCCAGGATAAGGTCGAGGCGGATCGACAGTCTGCTTACCGCTCCTCGTAGTGATAGCATTGGACGATGTGGGTCCAGTGGGATCATACAGCGGAGGAGGGTTCACAATAGGGACATAAGAGTGAGGTGCTGCAGTGGGATTAGCTTGAAATCCTGGTGGAATGCTCGAAGCTTGCAGAATCTGATGAACCTGCCCTTGAGAAGGTCGTACCTATGGTTGAGGACCACAGGGTAAGAAAATTCGCGGGTTGGGAACAGGTTGGGCGGGAAGAGTGCCCTGAGATCGAGTCACCATGAGTAGTTGACTGATCTCAGCATTCTTCTGCGCCAATTGGTGCAGAAGAGAGGTCATGTTCTCTTCATGGCACTTTGACATTTCCATCATCATTCGCATCAATTTATCAAGAGGACTTGATGCGTGTTCGGTTTGAGATACGTAAGGGCTTGATGGCGGATTCGCCATAGGATTTGACTGGGCCCTTGGGATGACGGGTGCAGACGGTCGCATTGGTCCACCCACAGGGTTTTGGCGCCGCAGGTTGTTGGACCATGCGAAGTTCGGATGATTTTACCACCCTGGGTTATAAGTGGCAGAGAACGGGTTGTTCCCTAGGGCATAAGCGTCTTCTATGCCAGAAGACGTGTCCGCATGTAAATACGCTTCCGAGGACATAGAGGCTTGGTCCTCCGTGTCGAAATACTGGCTCGTAGAAGCCAGATCCACATGACTTACCGAGTTGCTCGGTGCAACACTCGGTAAGGAAGGTCTTACGCGGTTTCTTGTGATAAGCTTGGTGTTGGAAGGATTGGGATTGTGACGAAGTGGTGAGGGGGGGTGTTTGCGATAGAACGGGCGGGGTTGGCCAGAAGCTCGTCCAGCTTCTTGTGCACGATGGAGACTTCATCCAATTTCTATATGATAAGGCTAAGATTAGTGGATGAATGGGAGGGTCCCGTGTCAACTTCATGGACATTACGGGGCAGGTTGGTACGATTAAAGGCGACAATGGAGGCATTGTTCATTGAGTTTTCGCTCATATTTTCAAATAATTCGAATGCTCCATTCTCATCTTTATTCATGAAATTCCCTCTGCAGGAAGCGTTTGCAATCTAATTCAAAGTCTCATTTAGACCATAGTAGAAAATCTGGGCTATATGCCACTTAGGCACACAGTGGTGCAGACACTTCCTGAAGACGTCATTATATCTCTCCCATGCCTCATGAAACTGTTCGCCGTTTTGTTGCATAAATGAAGTGATAGCATGGCGAAGCGCATTGGTTCGCCCGTTTGGGAAGAACTTCTTGAGAAACGCTGTTCGCATCTCTTCCCAAGAGTGGATGGTTCTCCCAAGGGTGTGTAACCACTGCGATGATTTATTTCGTAATGAAAATAGGAACATTTTCATGTGGACTATAGGTAACGCGATATTTCTTGGGTTAACAGTTTCAGCCAATCGGGTTAGGTCTTCCAAGTGGAGAAAAGGATCTTCACTTGCAAGACCATGGAAGTGAAAAGTTATCAGGCCAATTATGTTAGGTTTCAGTTTAAAGTTGTCCCCGCCCATGGGGACCTGAATTTGTCCTATGGTCTCTGTAGCAGCGGGATTCTGATAGGAGCTAAGAGACCTAGGCTCCTCCCGTTCGGGAGGGTTCTGCATTTCCTCCAATGTTTCCCTAATGGCGTCAATTTGTTCATTATACATTTCCATTTGGGCTTGGAGGCGGGTTATGGGATCCAAGGCTCCACCACCTGTTGGGTTTTGAGGCCAGTTTCCTCGCTCGGGATTTGGGGGTGGGCGTGCAGCCATGTTTGTGGAGGACGATTTGGTTTCTTTTCTAAAATTATCAGGCAATTCACATAGTTCAGGGTTTTGTGACCTCCTCCCAAACATGCACTACCGCGGGAAGAATTGGGGGGATACGAAGAGAAAAGGAGATGAGAGAAATGACACCGCAAAGGTACACTTGATGATAAATCAATACAATTAAATTCCTAACCTCTACAGTGTGCCCTTAGACCTAAAGATCTAAGTTACCTACTATCACAACCTACGGAATCGAATGCGAGCACCACGGAACCACCGGGCCAGATTGAAAGGCCGTTTGCCCCAGTCTTAGACACCTGACAACATGCGGAAACCCTCACCAGCATGTAAGAGCTACACGCAGGTAGTTAGACCTCCAATCCTTAATAAGGGTCAAGTTGCTACCAGTTTTAGTTAGAGGCTTAGGATCAAGTGCTTCTGGAATGTGAATGGCATTATTTATGGGTAATGCCTAAGTGATTGATTTTACAAAGTTTGTAAACCAAGCATGAACGGGGAAATCTCCCCGAATTGAAGTTTTAATTGGTGAATGGTTTTTAGAATTCAACCTTAAGTAGTATGGATTTTAGGATTTCCTTGAATTACCAATTCAACCAATCTCCGGGTTTTGAGAGAATACAAGTTTTCTTCTAAGCCCAACAAAACCTTCTTCAATGTTAATTGGTTAATGCATGCTAAAATGCAATGGGCTTCCTTAGATGGAGATTTCTATTTGTGGATGCACGAATCAATGTTAGATTAGTGTGAAAGGGATCCAAAGCACTTCAATTCAAGTGCTCCCAATCACCAAAATGATTTCCACACACAAGGCTCAACCATAAGTTAAAGAAAATCAAATTGTTGGGGTTGAAGTATTTGGGATCGAATCTTAGGCACATGAAAAGTCGTGGTGGGGTTGGAATCAACTCAATTCCAAGTCTCCCCACCAAAAAGGTGATCCCAAATTGTAGATAAATGAGGCAAAGAGAGATGGCAATCAATCTATTTATTTTTGCCTCAAACAATACTTCACACGGTGAAAGATTCAAGAATCAAGATTCTAAAATCTTCGCTTTGCGAAGTTTTGCAGGAAATCCCGGGGCGGTGGAAGTGAAGGCAAACAATCAAACAAGTGATTTTTAATCCACTTTCCCCAAGAGATCTCAAGAGGTTTTTCTAGTTTTTTTTTTAATTATTATTAAGGTCACAAGTTAACCTAAGTTGCTAAGAAAGAAAGACCTACTTGTTCAGCAACGTGTGCGAAGCTCCAGTGCAGTGCCGGCGACTTCATGCTCTCGTTCCCGCCTTGGATCTACCCACGTCTCCTCCTTGCAACTGGTTCACCTGCACACCAACAAACAAAAACACTCGTGAAGAGAAGGGTGTGGGAAGAGAAAAATTAAAGGAATGGAGTAGAAACTTACTTGAATGTGCACTTCCCCGGCAACGGCGCTAGAAAAGATGTGGTGTAGACCCGGATAGGTTGTGTTAATATGGTGATTTTATCGTTGAAATGAGTATAGTGGTTAACCTAAATCGAGCCTAACCATCTCTTTACAAAATTTTTAACCTGGCCTACTTGATTTTATCTTGGTCACTTTTAGGCCCAGGGTCGAACTCAGGGAAGTGGGATTAGAAGAAGTTTCTACGCCTTTCCTACAACGAATCTCTTCCGTTCATTTATTATGTTTTTGGTGTTTTTCTATTTAAGATTTTCTTCCGATAATTTTTGTCCTTGAGGTACACCCTCAAAATTAGGTTCTTAGCTTGAGCCAAATTAGGGTTCCCTAAACTAGTCTTGCTATTCGCAAGATTGAGTACTTGCAAGTCAAGGATTATCTTTTCTCTTCTATATATTTTGTTTTATCTTTTTACTGGTAGGCAAGAGAAACATAAACAAAGTAAATATAGTATATATATATGTAGATATTATATATGTATAAAGGGGTGGGGGTTGAGGTGGAGATGGCATGTAGCACGGTGTCGAGTCGATCATCATCTAGGAAGACGCAACCAATAGGACGAAGTGTCACGTGGAGTGTAGGATGGATGGTGGAAGATGTGTGCGAAAATGCTTTCTGTACGCGTGTATCAGGGAATATCAGCAACTGGTGCAGATATTCCCACGTTACAAAGTATGGTAAATGATATGAAAATATATATATATGTGTGTATGTAAATATATATCTATATGTATATGTATATTTGGTTATAATTATCTATGTGTATATGTAGTTATATATGTATATATATATAGATATGTAAATATATGTATAGATAGATGTATGTATATGTATATATATTAGATATATATATATATATAATTGTATATATATGTATGTATATATAACTATATATAGATATAGATATGTGTATATATATATGTATATATATGTATATATGTAGTGATATATGTATATAGTTATATATATGTGTATATGTATATATATATATTAGTATAAGTATCTATGTATACAGTTCTATGTAGATAGATATACATATATATATATATATATGTATTGATAGTTATACATATATGTATATATGTATGTATATTTGTATATATATATATATATCTATATGTATAAATATATGTGTATATATATGTATATATATATGTATGTACACTTATACTTAGTTATATAGATACTACTATATATATAGATATAAGTATATATATATACATGTATATAAATATATTTATATATAAAAATATATATGTATATATATAAGTATATAGTAGTGTGTGTGTACGAGAGTGTGAGTGTGTGTGTATGTGTCTACAGAGAGAGCGAGAGAGTGCTGTGAGAGAGAGAGAGAGAGATCGTCTGCTAAGGAAGAAGGCATGAGCATGTTAAGTCGTTCGCACGTAGCGGCCGTCGTCTGATGCCACGCACACGCATAGGCGCGTAGGCGCGCGAAGAGGTGCGCTCACACAGGAGGGAGCGGGCGTGGGAGGAAGGAATCGCAGCGCACTGCGCTGCGTGGTGAGGCGGGTGCGGGTGCAAAGATGCGAGCATTGAAGCGGGCAGGCGTACGCAGGAGCGGGCGCGGGGAGAGACGCGGGAGCGGGTGTGCGTGGATGGGCAGGAGATAGTAGTGGCGCGAAGAGAGAGCACCGGGTGACCGGATAAGTGAGAAACTTACCGGTCACCGCATTGTAGCCACAGTGTTCCACTCAAAACGCGTGAACAGTGGCTACAGTGTGCTCTCGGCTCGCGTAACCAGGTGTTGGCGGTGCTGTGTGTGCGGTCGTCGCTGCTCGAGCTGGCGTGTGCACAGAAGGTCTGCGCCGGCTGGACTGTGGGCGAAACTTCAAGACAGGGCGTGTGGAGAGGGGCGAGAGCGGCCTGCTTGTGCACGCACAAAGAGTTGGACCGGCTGTTGGCATGCGCAGTGGCCTGCGTGTGTGCGAGTAGTGGCTGGCACCTTGCTGCAGTGGCGGTTGAGCTTCAAAGCTTGAAGCACTTGTCAATGGCGGAGTTAGCTTGGAGTGACGAACAGAGAAGAGAACCACCACTCCCTCCAGCTCTTTGATGAGCTAGGTGGTGGTTGGACTCACAGTGGTGGTTGTGCACCACTGTGAGTTGCTCCTACCCGCAGCGTGGCTCTTCAAGGAGAAGAGACGCTGCATATGGAGGGGAGAGGGGAGGAGACGGCCTGGAAGGGAAGTAAGGTGCTATGTTTTGGCGTGTGGACTAGGCTCCCCGCAAAGAAGAAAGCTGAGCCCTTTTTAAAGAGGAACAAGGCAAGCACAGCCATGCCCTGGCTGTGCATGGCTTGGTAGGGAGTGGCTGTGCAAAGCATGGCGCGAAGAGGAGCTGCCATGCCTTGCTGCCATAGAGAAGAAATTCAAAATCAAATAGAAATAAAAATAAAGATGAAAATTTTGCGAGGTAGCACTTGAAGAATTTGTCAATTACAAGGCCATTTATTTCACTCTCCTCCCCTCTCAAATAAATGCATGCATGCATTTATTTTTACAAATGTGGCTCTGGCTATCTAATCTACACTGGAAATGCTTGGAAATAGCATAAGATGGCACAATTGTCAGTGTATTTTTACTGTGCAATCATTAGGCCTGATCGTAAAGACTAGACTCAAAAGCTTGGGGATGCTCTTTGGGCTTACCCTACAGCATACAAAATGCCTATCAGCATGTGACTATTTCATCTGGTGTATGGAAAGGCATGCCATTTACCTGTAGAAATTGAACATAGGACATTCTAGGCAATCAAGTAGTGCAATCTGGATTTGAATTTAGCCAGAAAGACCAGGAAACTCCAACTATTTTAGTTGGAGGAGCTTAGAAACAACGCATACGAGAATGCCAAGATCTATAAGTCTCAGACCAAAGCTCTTCATGAACAATTGATATCCCGTAAGAGCTTTGAGTCGAACCAAAAGGTCTGGCTCTTTAATTCTTGACTTAAGCTCTTTCTCGGCAAACTTTGGTCAAAATGGAATGGCCCATTCATCATCGATCAGATATTTCCAAATGGGGTCGTTTAGATCTCTGACCCAAAGATGGGTAATTCATTTAAAGTCAACAGTCAACATCTGAAGCGTTTTATTGACTGTATTGTTCCAGAACCCATCTCAGACGATTTCTCTAACCACATTATGATTTCTTTGGCTGGACTTCACCTAGCTGATGGCATTAAACTCAGCAGTTGTACAGTCTGACTCAGAGCTGACCCGAGCATAATATTCAGGTGATATCTTCTACATTCTACCTTTCCTTTCATGTCGTTTATTCTCAATGCGAACATTGCATCTGCTAGGCATGGGGGGGTGGATTCATTTCTGAATCATTTTGTTAGCTCTGTGGAATTCTTCTAAATTCTACTTGTTTTTCTTTAAAAAAAAATTGATTTAAGAGAGAATACTTGGGCATTAGGACTTTTCAATCTTAAGATATAATACAGTAGGATCTGAAAACTAAGACCCTTCAGGTCTTTGGGCTTAATCAGCCTGGGTATCCACTAAAATGTAGATTTATTTATCGAGTCCTCGCCATCCTAAATTCTATTTCAATTTGATTAAATAAGTTGGGGTGATAAGTACACGACTTATCAACCCACCCTCTGATTTGAGGGAAATTTAAGTCTAAGCATCTACACACTATTCACACTGATTTGTTGTTCGACAGTTTTAATGGAAATTAGGTAGCTAATGAAACTTCTAGGGTGGTATGGTTGGCAAGTTATCATGGGTAATACCCATAGGTAGGTTGTCCAGAGCCAAGCCACTAGACCATTTTTTTTCTGCTACCTTTAGGTAAATCTTAGACCAGGGAAGCCACCTACTTAAAGTAAAAAAAAAAGGTCCAAAAAGAAAAGAAAAAGAAAAAGAAAAGGAGAATAGAAAAAAAAAGAAAATAAAAGAAATAAGCCTCTTCACTGCACGAGTATGGCTAGCAAGTTATCATGGGTAACAGCCCATTGGTAAGTTGTCCAGATACTAGCTCAAGAAATGCACGTTTAATTCCAAAAAGACTTAGGTAGAAGCGAAGAAGTAGAATAAACCTAAGAGATATACACTGGATTCACGCTTGTGTTGACCCCATAAAAATAAAAGTAAGGAGAAAGCTACCGGTCGTATAGATACACCTTTAGGAAGAATTCTTTTTAAGGTCACCTAGGGGCGTAGAAACCCAAAGTCCATACTGATTGCCAATCAATGAGTCTATCACATTCAAAAAAAGATGCTTAGAACTTATGGTTCTCATCAAGTCTTTGGTGGGTTGAGTGGCTATAGAAAGCTGCTCTGAAACCCTAAACTCAAAAATCGAAAAAAATTAGAAAAGAAGAAAAAGAGAAAAAAAGGTTCTTCTTTGAATAAGATGAGGGCTTGAGGTGGTCCGCATTTTCGCAGATACCTAGGAGCTATTGTGTCTTTGAAGTTCAGGTCCTAAGTAAAAATTTCTTAATGTTCAAAATGAATTTTGCCCAAGTAATCTAATCCTAATTCTTTTATAAATAGGATGTATTTTTTGCTAGGGACTAGCAAAAGATAGGCATAGGGGTGTGATGTGCATACATCTAAATAGCCAAAAATATCTATTAATGCATGTTCTTAGTACCATATTAGAATCATGCATTGTAAATATTGCATAACACGCTTAATCATGCATTTAGGTCAAATTGTACAAATTGTATAGTAATTATCTCCTTTTGTGCCCAGGGACAAGGTGACTTTTAATCAAGCTTCGGATGGAAGATCCAACCATACGGATCTGATCAGGGCAACGATTGGAGTTCAACGACTCCAAGATTGCCCCGAACAGACATCTGTAGCACCAGATATATAATCAAGCTTCGGATGGAAGATCCAACCATACGGATCTGATCAGGGCAACGATTGGAGTTCAACGACTCCAAGATTGCCCCGAACAGACATCTGTAGCACCAGATATAAGGGCTAGAGATGGTGTCAATTTGCAGTTCACATGAGAAATCTGACCACGCGGATGGGTTTGAAGCGATGATCATAGCCTAATGGCATGAAAATCGATCCAATACAACATCCGTGGAACCATCTACAACACAAAGAAGATGGACGGTCAGGATGGTGCCACATGGCACCATCCCAACCATCCTTACCCGGCTGCCCCCTCCGCTCAACTCCTGAAGGCTCATGTGACATGAGATCTCAGCCGTCGGATGAAGGTCCAATGGAAAAGATTACTCGAGTGCAAACGCAGTGCCGTACCTCAAACCGCTGTGTAGCGTAGTGGTTAAGGTGCTACGCATGCAAAGAGCGTGAGTTCGACCCACCGTGAAGCGCTTCTCCTCGCGTGGATGCTTGTGATCTCAACCGCGAGATCAGCTATGAACAACCTAGATCATCCAATCGGTCACACATGCGATTGGACGTCTAGTTTCACGCTTGATCTCACACGTGGGTGCACGAAGCTAAAGCAGGCGAGGGGCGATCTGAGCCGTCCAATCTCATGATTGGGCAGCTGAGACTGCTTGGATGTGTGTATGCATTAAGCACGTAGGAAAGGAGTTGATGGCAGGTGCACGCGAAGCTACAATGATGTGGGGTCATTAATGACACTTAAATTCGTCACTAAAGACCCCATCATTTAATGTTTTAACTTTGTAATGACCAAATTGTCCCCAATACTTGCAACTATAAAAGGAGATCCCTACCCTATGAAATTCTCATCCCTTCACCTCTCTCCCTCTGCAAAGCTCTAGAGAAGCTTATCCCACACCAATGATGCTCCTTTAGAGCCAAATCCAAAGTTTTCTCACCCCCATTCCGAAAGTGGCTCCCGTGACGACAACGACGTTCTGCCTCGTTCCCACTTCTTCCTACTTCGTCCTCCTTCTTCCTACCCCATTCTCTGTCTTCCAAGTGTTGCTCTATCTGGCTCATCCTTCAAGCAAACGTCGAGGAGGATAACATCTCTCTCCCTTCTTTTTATCCCTTTCTAGAATAGGATTTCCTACTTTCTAGCTATAATCATTTCCCTCTTTCTGGTTGTAAAAAAGTATTCATATATCAAGTGATTGTTCTCTCTCTCTCTTAGTGTTAGTATCAATTCCATTGTAATTATCTCACTTTGAAACAAAAATACCAAAAAAGTATAATTACGGATTTTAGATCGACGTAGCCTCGCTGTGTTCGACCCGGAATTTCTTTACAAATTTCGGTTAAATTTTATTTGTTGACGAATTGCTTCGCAAATCGAACTACAAGGATAGGTTTTTCAAATCCAACTTTGATCGCGTAGTTTTCTGAAAACAACTGGTAATGCTTTGTGGTAGCTTGGACAGAGGAGGGGAGTTGCTGGGCAATGAAGATGACGTGCAAGAAGAATCTATGGGAATGGTGATGAGGTGGCAGAGACGATCAACTTCCTGAATGGAGGTAGGAGGATAGCCCTTCAAATTTCCTGTGAAGGTGGTAAGGTAATGGATGAATATTTGGTGGAGTAAGGGATTTCTACACTAATAGGAGAATCCTTGGAGCTTGGGAGAGCACTTGGGAGTTTGGAGGGCTCTTTGGAGCTTGGGAGTAGGTGGGAATAGCATGAGAAGTGATGAAGGTAAATGGGGAGGTGCAGGTTGGTTTATATAGTGGTGGAGAAGGAGCTTTTCGCGTGTGGACAATTAGTGACATCCACAATTGTCGTTAAAGATCTGCCCTAGCTGTCATTGCTAAAGCTCCAGCTCACATGCCCCACGCATGGCGCTCGCGCGTGCACTCTGCTCGCTTGTGTCGCACGCGCCCACTCACACCCGCTTCCTCTACATGCACTCGCTGCTACGTAACTTCATGCACTACACGCTCTGTGCTGCTACGTGCGCTCACGCTAGTGCACACACCCAAGTACTATGCACGTGCGGTGGTGCAGCCTGGATAGCGCCACATGGCATGATCTGGGCCATCTATCTTCTTCCCTTTGTACGGGTGGCTACAGAAGTTGGATTGAGTCGATTTTCATGCCAATGGTCTACGATCGTCGACCTTGAATCATTCGTGTAGTCGGATTTGTTGTTTGAAGCACCAAATTGTGTCACCTAGTCCCTTGGACATTGATCTTCCTCAAACTGCATAAGGTGCTACGGGACTCTGATCAAGATGATTTCAGAGGTGTTGGACTCCGATCGTTGTCTTGATCAAATCCGTATGATCAGATTGTTAATCCGAGGCTCCAAATAATCTCTTTCTCTTCTTGCCATAAAATGATGCAATTAACCTAAAATTTATACAGACTACTCTAAATGCGGAATGATGCATGCTATGCAATATTTATAATATGGAATCATATCTAAGCCTAGGAACAAGCATAAATAGGCAGTTTATCCTAACTAAATGTGTCTTCATCATATCCTCATCCCTATCCTTTGCTAGTCCCTAGCAAAATTAAATTAAATTAAATGCTATATATAAAAATAGAATTAGGATCCGATTACGTAGGCAACATTTGTTGATTATGTTAGAAAATTTTAACTAAGTACCTAATTACAAAAACTCAATAGTACCCAAGTGTCTTTCAAAATGCAGACCACCGAAGTCGTCACCTTATTTGACAAGGGAAGATACATTCTTTTGCTTTTTCTTCTTTTCTATTTTTTTTGGAATTTTGGAGTTGAGAGTTTCAGGATAACTTTTCAGGGCTACCCGACTTGCCAAAGACTTGAAAAGGACTCTAAGTGCTATGCATCTTGTAAAAGAGTGATAGACTCACTAGGTGGCCATTACAACGAACTTCAGGCTTCTACAATCCTAGGTGACCTTAAGAATTTCTGCCTAAAGGTTTATCTTTCTTATTGGTAGCTTTCTTCCTACTTTTTTTTTTACGAGGTCAACATAAGGGTGAACCCAGTGTATATCTCCCTAGCTTATTCTACTTCTTCGCTTCTTTTTAAGTGTTTAGGAATTATACGTGCATTTTGTGAGCTAGGTTTTGGACAATCGGACGATGAGTTGTTACCATCGACCACTTGCTAGCCATACTCGTGTGGTAAAGTGTGGCTTATTTATTTATTTTACTTTTTCTCCTTTTTTCTATTTTTCTCTCTTTCTTTTCTTTTACCTTTTTGGTATTTCTTTTTCTCTTGCTTTTTTAAGTAGGTGGCTTCCCTGATCTAAGAATTACCTAAAGGTAACATGATGAGAACATCATCATGAGCCCTGACTAGCTCATTTTGACCTATGAAAGAGAATAAAAGCTCCTACATAACCTAGAGAAGGGCCTAATTCAAGGAATAACTGCTTTGAGAAGAAAATATGAAATGAAGGGTAAAACTGCAATTTTACCATTGCAATACGTCAAAAGGATTTCTCATAGGCTAAACATAGGTTAAATGGTCATAATAAGATGAAAAGTGGGTTGGTTAAGTCAGAAAAGGGTTCATGTGCAATCTAAGAATTAAATGACTTCTTGTAACCCTAAAACAGACCCACTTAATTCAACAAGGTTCTGGTCTGGATAAAATATCAATTAAACCCTCTAGAATTCATGGAAAAATATCCCCTAGGGTTTAGAACCTTCAATATGGCCTTTGGAAAATATTTTGACCTAAATAGAGGTCCTAGCTAATCACTTGACCTAATTTGGGTTTTCGTTTAAAATATCTAGTCAAACGTTGTCAAACCTAAAATAAAACTTCACCATTGGATTCTTTAGGTCCAAATTAGGTTTGTGCCAAAATTTGGACCTAAGGGGAGGTCACCTTGACATACTTTTCAAAATAGTCCACCCAATTACATTTTGATCCCTAGCTTTTGAAAATCATTACACAGACCCTCTATCTTCCACGCCACTCTTGCAATTAGGTCCCTCTGCCATTAAAGCAGAGGAGTCCTACTCTAGCGAGGAATTGAGGGGGATTGCTCCCTGATTCCTCAGAGATCTCCTCTCAGGTTTGAAAGGGAGATTCTCTGAGGAATTCCCTTTCATTTGAACGTAATTCCATGATTTGATTCGCACCCAATCTCTCATGCGAACGCTCGAAAGAATTGGGTATCTCTCTGAATCCTTCTCTAGTGAGGACTCTTGCACTTGGAAGCTTGCCTTCCATGCACAATAGCCTTTGCCAACACCTACAAAAGGACCCTCATCTCCGGCTGCACATTTTCAGCTTGGCTTGGATGGAGAATCACCTCCAATTTCTTCCCTTCTCCTCTGGCCAAGTGTCCAGCAGGCTTCGGCAACCTCTCCTCCTCCTTCTCGTCGCTCTGCCACAATACCAGTGGCATATACGTCTTCATCTCCTTCCTTCGCGTCACGCCATACCCGCACGCGCACCTCTAGCCCCTTCGTCTTCACCATTCTCCCTCCACTGGAAGCTTCTTCTCCGGCGGTGGTAGGAATAGCTAGCCTCCCTCCTATCCCCATTCATCTACATAGTTAGGTTAGAATGCTTCCGCTCTCTCTCCTCTTCATTTCCCCTATCTTTATTTTCACTTTCAACCCCTCGACGCCGCAAACCACCTCCATCTTCTACACCTCCGGCAGACCACCAGCGAGGTGTCTTCGTCACCTCCACACCTCCATCCGCCTCTCCAGACCCCTCATAACCTCTGCCATCATCCACTGAGCATCATCCGCCCCTTCATCGACCGCCAACACCTCCTTAAGTGCCCACCTAACACACCCATTACCACGGCCACAGAGTGAACTAGGCACGCACTCCTAGGCTACCCTGCGGCCAGCCATCCACCTAGGCACCTTCACCGTGCCACGGCGAAGCTGCCTGTATGTTCTAATGCACGACGAAGCTACATGTATGTTCTAAAGGGGCTGAAAGGTCATATTGAGTGATTTCAGGTCCGGCCTCCTTTCCACCATTGAAGCACAAGCAAGGAGCTCGCAAGCTCGCTCCAAGCCGCTTCACTCTAGGTCTCCAGGTCCAGGAGGTGAGAGTTGGACTCGTGCACGCATCCAGCCAAGTGAGTGGCTTTGGAAGGCACCCGGCTGTAGCAATTGAGAGAAGAACCTCCTGTAGGTGTGCGAGCGAAGCGGGTGAGACTTTTAGTCCCACCTCGGAGACTCTGGAGCACGGTGAGTGGTTTTTATTGATTTTGTGTTTTCATCTGGTCACCTCAAGAACACGGGGTGATGTCCCCTCGCCCACGCTCACCTGCCTTGTCCGCGACCCATGCATCCGTAGACCTGGCTGACCAACCCGTTTAACCCCGCACCCCTCGCACACCACCCACACCGGTGCGCCTGGACCCGAGCGTGCATAACCCAACCCAATTACCTGGCTGGCCCTAGGAGAGCGAACCCAAGAGAGAAATAGAGAGAGAGTGTACGTGGGGAGGGTAGGGGATAGGTTTTGCACTCTTGTGTGTGCAGGGAAAAGAAGAAAGGAAGAGGAAGGTGCAGCTGTAGAGAAGAAGGAGAAGGTAGAGAAGGCTGAAACCAAGAAGGAAAAAAAGAGAAGCTGAGGCTAAGGTAGAAGCAAGGTAAAGCTGAAGGAAGGAGAAGGCAGCAAGGAAGAAGGCACTATAGCAAAGAAGCTAAGGAAGGAAGAGGCACGACTGAAGAAGAAAGAAGAAAAGATAAGGGCTGAAGGGAAAAGCTGAGGAAGCTGAAGCAGAAGCCAAGGCCATGGGAAAGAGAAAGCACTGTAGCCAAAGAAGGTGCGGCTGAAGAAAGAAAGGACTTGAAGGCAAAGCTGAAGGAAAGAAATTATGGTAGAAGAAGAAGAAGGAAGAAGAAGGCCAAAGAACAGAAGAGGAAGAAGAAAGGCAGAGAAGAAGGAATAGGAAGGAAGGAGAAAGCAAGGAAGAAGCAAAGAAGCCAAAGTTAGAAAGGAAAAGAAAGAGAAGCTAAAGCCAAAGACCCACATAGGAAAGTCAGAGAAACGAAGAAAGAAGCCAAAACTAAAGAAGACTAAAGAAGAAAAGAAAGAAGAAAGGAGAAGCTAAAGAAGGACAAGTAGTCCTTTTTTCCCTATTCTTCTCAATCTCTTTATTTTGCTATATTTTAATATTCATAAACTCCTACATTATACTCTGAATTAGATTTTGAGTAGATTTAAGGGTTCAAATTACATTGATTGAGATTAGTGAATCAATTCCATTTGCTCCCTTTGTTCGACCTCGGATACTTAGGTTTTCGAGTAATAAAATTCTTATTTGTTTTCAAGGCAATTTCACCTATACTACGATGCAACATCCTTCAACTTTTGAAAATCGATTTCGTGTCGCTAACATTTGGGTGTTGTTGCCGGGGAGCAACATGCAATTTGTCACTAATCTCTGCATTCTTTTTGACTATATTTGAATGCTAACTTGCCCTATTTTATTTTGTTGTGATCTTGCAAGATATTTTACAAGAAGTTCTCCCACGCAAGTCAACCACTCCTAGGGCAGGTAAATTCTCTTTTCTTGCCTAATCCACCTTCTAATCCTGGGAAGACAGAAAGGAAGTAATCAATTAGGAATCAATTGCCTTATCTTTATAGTAATTACCATCCTTAAGGCAAAAGTTTCCTGATTTTGCAAAATTTTTTCAAAACTTATTGAAGTGGAAGCAATTTTTTAGATCCCACCCCACAAATTCCTATGCCTTGTAGAAATCACGCTTAATCTCTGCAGACAACACACTTCTTGTTTTGAAGTCCAAAGAGAGCTTTTTGTAAAAAGAAAAGAGGATTGGAAATAGAACCAAACTAGGGTTTCTACAATAGGGTTTTTGGAGTGATAGTTCACACATGCTTGGTTAAAAGAAAATAAACCTAACCCGCATCAGTGTGCTACCCAAGCCCTTGGTTGAAAAGATCTAAGCAAGATAAACCATAAAATTGAGCTCTAAAATCACTTGAATCTTAAAAAACATTAGACCTAAGAACCTAGGAGTCAAATCAAGGTGATTTCTAGTGCTTGACCTAGAATAATTCTACGATCTTTAGGGCAGGTCAGGTGAAGTTGACCCCTTAGGTCAACCAACCTCCAAATTAGGTCACAAAATCAAAACATCTAAAGTTCAAGTGAAAACCCTAAAGCACCTTTGATCTGAAATAAAAGTGGTAGACTTAAGAGGTCAAGGACCCCATTCTAGTCTACCTAGAATCTCAGTGACAAGAGAGGTCAGGTGGGGGAAACCCTGTAACCCGTGCGAATGCTCTACTGTGTAGGGGTCTTTGCGGGACTCTCCCTCTCTAGCTGGGATGACTTTTTGATCCAGGGGTATCATCTGCCCCGAACCTCCATAGTCATCCAACATCTTTGGGTGCCTCGATTGGGTCAAAAACACCTCCAGTCCCTCATCTCATCTCTTTAACGCACACACATAAAATTCAGTGGGACTCTTTATGCAGATTTAATCACTTCACAACTTGATTCTGCATCAAACTTCTGATTCTACATCTTGATTCCACCACCTGATCCAAATATGCAGCCAGACTACTTAGGACTACCTTTCAAAAAACCTGAATCACAGAGATCCATGAGATATAGCATGGTTGAGGATGCCCTTGAATTCTATGAAATTGAATATAAACCCTCAACAACAATAGAAGACATTCAGGTTAATGTCCCAACAACCACAACCTTCATCATAAACTGTGCCCAAATTCTACTGACAGAAGCCACCAATAGATCAACCCGAGACATTGTCATAATAGGATACATTGAGATAGAAAAATTACATAATTTTGAGTACCTCCAATGCATGACAAATCCTATACTCTGGGAACAACACCAAGTTTATCTTGAAAAATGGGACGAGATAATGAGCTTATTGAAACAAATAATCGGCCAGAAATACCCATATATGCCACAAACAGAGGGTGAACCATCTTGGGGTAGTATTGAGGATCAATACGATTTCCAGATCTCAAATTTGAGGCACAAAGTGGTTGTGACTTCCTAACCCAGATAGAATACAACATGCTTGGTAGTGAATTAGGTTGGGAAATTGCAGGAGAACACAATATAGAGCCAACCCTAGATCTTAGATCACCAAGCATAGAATTACAAGACTCCTGTAATGATGAGATTAGCACTGAACCTCTCGAGGGTGTAAATCCCTCCCCTTATTCTGATAAGGTTACCCTCGAAGGTTACTCGGACCTAGATCTTAGTGATTTAACCCACATCCTAAGCCTAGAATCTGGATCTGAAACATCTTGGGAAGATTACGAGGCCCCGTATGAAGAAGATCAAAGTTTCAAAGAAGAATATGATTCTGGGCCTCTATTTGATGAATATCCCTCTCCAACATCCTCAAAGAATCAAATCGATTTTTCAGAAGTCATGCCAATTTACGATATAGAAATCGAGGAGTTGGATGAGTGGGGTTTCAATTGGGTCTTTCCTACCAACATAACAATTGAGCCTAGACCAAATAAGAACACCTTTTTGAGCTCAGAATATAGGCTAGACCCTAGTCAGACTACTGAATCCACATCATGTGATTTATTCTATGGTGGAACTCATGATCATGAATCTCATTTAGAACTTGATTTTCGCAATATCCTCGACGATTTCAAACTAACCATAATTTCGACGACAATTTGCTTCCTGATTACAACAAGCCAATCTATGACCTCAGCTCACATGATTCATTCTCTGACTTCGACTCTGAGGTCCCAGCTCCTGAGATCACTGATTTATGTTTAGATTCCAATGACATGGAATCATTTCTTTTCGATCCTCAGGAATCAAAACCAGAAAATGCCAAGAGTGATTGCAACCCAGAATTCGAATCTTTTCTCGACTCAGATATCCATCATCCTATAGACACTCTTTAGGCATTCATTTTTTATTTTGAAAGGTACTACGAGGACTCTCTACATGAAACCACCTGTCACTTCTTTCTAGAACAGCCGTCATGCACGATTCTCATTGAAGGAACCTCTTCCACATATGTAGAACTGATCAAAACCCGTTTCCAACCCCTATCTGCAACCAGACTCAATTTCAACTCTGATTCCCCTCTCACTGAGCAGTTTGTAGATGATTCAACTCCACATCTACATCGGGTATCAAACATTGATCAGACTGAAAAACATGATCCATCATTCTTTGATCATCCCTATAGGGTTTCCATATCATTCACTGATTACTTTACGGATCCCTACTCTGACCGGGCTAATTCAACTCAACCAAAACCCGAATTTACACTTCTTGATCCATTCGAGCCACATAGCATAGGGTGGGTTCCACATCTCCTGATCCACATTTATCAATCCACCAGATTAATAGGGTTTAGGCTATGTCTTCAGCCTGTTGATCTTAACCAGCACCTGGTTGGATCAACTAGGCTCTTAATCAAGGTGCTTGTATTACAAAATTCCACTAATTTGACCACTCCCTCTCCATCCCATTTTCCGCTCGGCTGAAGGCATTGAATTTGGCGCTTAACGGGAGGCAACCCATCATTCCAAAAACTCAAGAGCTATCTGATTATCCAACTGTACTTCACGTCTATTGCACCTTAAGTTCAGCCTTAGATAGTCGATCCCACCTCTGGTACACATACCAGAGCTTGAAATCATCCTCATCAGTCACTTCCTGACCCATTCACCTACCCGATATATCCTGTTCTAAGGCTGTGAACCCGACACTGTTTCACACCCTCCCTTTACAATGAGGACATTGCAAAACATAGGCATGGGGGGTGGTAAAGTGCATACATATAGAAACCAAGAAAAGTTAGAAGAATTCTCACCAAAAAATCACATATGTCAAAATTCCAAAAATAATAGAAAATTATAAAAAAGAACAAAAAAATAGGAGGAAAATTTTGAAGCCATATAAACATGAGGAGGAAAAGAGCAAAATGCCAAAAAGGAGCACAAAATAAAAATAAAAAAGAACAGTCATTAGTAAGAGATTAAGGTACTAACTGAAGTTCTAGACCACATCAAGAAAAAAGAGAGAATAATAGAAAAAAGTGCTAATGAAACACAAAGAGAGATTAGTAGGAATGCTGATCTTACGCCTTTTGCGCTAGACTCTTAGGCTTAAAAATTCTAGTATCCACTAAGAACTGGATAATCCTCAAGAGGTTGGGAAAAATGCGAAGCTTAAGTACTAGGTTTAAGGCTTAGGGAGTATTCGACCTCATTAACTGACCTTCAATTTGTAGGACTTGGTAACCTAAGCACCCCAATCCACACACAGTCTGATTCAGTGTACATACCTATCAAAATCATACAAAAGCATTTTAATGTTCTGATAAAGTTGCCTAGATTAGGAGTGGCCGATCAACACAAGTTGATTTGGATGAGCTCCCGGCGTGGAGAGGTGGGAATTTCCCCTCAAAGATGCGTAACAACATATCATCTCCTCGGTGCTTGTCTCCTAGGATATTTACATATCCTACTGGGGGCACGTAAGCACTCTGTTGGTTCAGATACCATGGGCGGCATTATCACGAAATGTTGATTGCCAGGGTCTGGATTTGACTACGGAATGCCATGGGTGGGATTATCTCGAAATCTCAAAAGCCAGGATTCTGAGGTTGCCATGGGCAGTGCTATCAGGAAGCATCGATTGCCAGGGACCTTTGAGGACTGATGATGGGGATGAGGAATCTGATACAAACCGTGTTGAGAAGCCAATCCGAAGCTAGAAATAAAAAGAAAAGAGAGAGAAAACTCCCCAAACAAATAAATCCTCTGTCTCTCTCTTACAAAAATGCACTACAAACTGAACCAAGGCTCAACTATGTCTCAAGCACGGGTGCTTTAACCGCAGAGTCCAAAGAACCCTAGGATAGTTCCTGCAGGTCTTAAAAACCTTCGCGGAGGACTGAGGCTAAAGCTAGTCAGGTCCAGATCTTGGTTGGTACTTGAGTACCTCTAGGCCTACTATCAGCATTCTAACATAATCAAAAGAAAAAGAAAAAGCACTTATCATAACTGATGAAAGAAACTCATGGTCTAGAATAAAAGTCAAAACCTTGAAATTTTGCTAAGGGACAAGCAAAAGCTATGCATGGCATTATTATGAGAACATCATCATGAGCCCTAACTAGCCCATTTTGACCTAAGAAAGAGAATAAAAGCTCCTACAAAACCTAGAGAAGGGCCTAATTCAAGGAATAACTGCTCTAAGAAGAAAATATGAAATAAACAGTAAAACTATAATTTTACCATTGCAATACATCAACGGGATTTCTTAGGGGCTAAACATTGGTCAAATGGTCTTAAGAAGATAAAAAGTGGGTTGGTTCAGTCAGAAAAGGGTTTATGTGCAATCTAAGAATTAAATGACTTCTTGTAACCCTAAAACAGATCTGCTTAATTCAATAAAAATCTGGTTAGGATAAAAATCAATTAAATCCTCTAAAATTCATGGAAAAATATCCCCTAGGGTTTAGAACCATTAATTTGGCCTTTAGAACCTATTTTGACCAAAATAGGGGTCCTAGCTAATCACTTGACCTAATTTGGGTTTTTGTGTAAAATGTCCTGTCAAACATTGTCAAACCTAAAATATAAGTTCACCATTGGATTCCTTAGGTCCAAATCAGGTTTGTACCAAAATTTTGACCTAAGGGGAGGTCACCTTGACCTACTTTTCAAAATAGTTCACCCAATTACATTTTGACCCCTAGCTTTTGAAAATCATTGCGCAGACCCCCTGTCTTCCATGCCACTCTTGCAATTAGGTCCCTCTACCATTAAAACGGAGGAGTCCTACTCCATCGAGGAATTGAGGGGGATTGCTCCCTGATTCCTTAGAGATCTCTCAGATTTGAAAGGGAGATTCTCTAAGGAATTCCCTTTCATCTGAACGCAATTCCATGACTTGATTTGCACCCAATCTCTCGTGCGAACACTCGAGAGAATTCGGTATCTCTTTGAATCCTTCTCCGATGAGTTGCCTTCCAAGCACAAGAGTCTCTACCAACACCTATAAAAGGACCTTCATCTCCGGCCGCACATTTTCAGCTTGGCTTGGCTAGAGAATCACCTCCAATTTCTTCCCTTCTCCTCCGGCCATGTGTCTGGCAGGCTCCAGTGACCTCTCCTCCTCCTTCTTATCGCTCTGTCACAATACCAGTGTAGAGACGTCTTCATCTCCTTCCTCCACATCGCGCCATACCCGTGCGCATGCCTCCAGCCCCTTCACTGTCGCCATTCTCCCTCCACTGGAAGCTTCTTCTCCGGTAGCGGCAGGTACGACCAGCCGCCCTCATATCCCCCTTAGTCTACTTAGTTAAATTAGAATGCTTCCCCTCTCTCTCCTCTTCATTTCCCCTACCTTTGTTTTCACTTTCAACCCCTCGACACCACAAACCACCTCCATTTTCTCCACCTTCGGTAGACCACTGGCAAGGTGTCTTTGTCACCTCCACACCTCCATCCACCTCGCTAGACCCCTCATAACCTCTGCCATCATCCATTGAGCATCATCCGCCCCTCCATCGACCGCCAAGACCTCCCTAAGTGCCCACCGAACACATCCATTACCACAGCTGCACAGTGAACTAGGCACGCACGCCTAGGCTACCTCGCAACCAGCCATCCACCTAGGCACCTTTGCTGTGCCATGGCGAAGCTGCCTATATGTTCTAATGGGGTCGAAAGGTCGCATTGAGTGATTTTAGTTCTGGTCCCCTTTTCGCCATTCAAGCATGAGCAAGGAGCTTGCAAGCTCACTCCAAGCCACTTCACTCTAGGTCTGCAGGTCCAGGAGGTGCGGGTTGGCCTTGCACACGCATCCAGCCAAGTGAGTGGCTTTCCAAGGCACCCAGCTGCAGCAATTGAGAGAAGAACCTCTTGCGGGTATGCTAGCGAAGTGGGTGGGACTTCTAGTCCCACTTAGGAAACTCAAGAGCATGGTGTGTGGATTTTATTGATTTTGTGCTTTCATCTGGTCACCTCAAGAACATGGGGTGAGGTCCCCTTGCCTAGGCTCACCCACCTCATTCGCGAACCAAACCTCCGTGAACCTGGCTAACCAACCTGTTTAACCCCGCACTCCTCGCGCACCACCCATGCCAATGCGCCTGGACCCGGGTGCGCGTAGCCCATCCTGATTACTCGGCTGGCTCTGTGATAGCAAACCCAAGAGAGAAATAGAGAGAGAGTGTACACGGGAAGAGTAGGGGATAGGTTTTGCACTCTCATGTGTGTAGGGAAAGGAAGAAAGGAAGAGGAAGGTGCAGCTGCAGAGAAAGGAGAAGGTAGAGAAGGCTGAAGCCAAGAAGGAAAAGAAGAGAAGCTGAGGGTAAGGCAGAAGTAAGGCAAAGCTGAAGGAAGGAGAAGACACTGTAGCAAAGAAGATAAGGAAGGAAGAGGTGTGGCTGAAGAAGAAAGAAGAAAAGATAAGGGCTGAAGGTAGAAGCTGAGGAAGCTAAAGCAGAAGCCAAGGCCAAGAGAAAGAGAAATCACTGTAGCCAAAGAAGGTGCGGCTGAAGAAAGAAAGAAGGACTTAAAGGCAAAGCTGAAGGAAAGAAATCAAGGCAGAAGAAGAAGGAAGGAACAAGAAGGCGAAAGAACAGAAGAAGAAGAAGAAAGGTAGAGAAGGAATAGGAAGGAAGGAGAAAGCAAGGAAGAAGAAGCAAAGAAGCTAAAGTCAAAAAGGAAAAGAAAGAGAAGCTAAGGCCAAAGGCCTGCAGAGGAAAGTCACAGAGAAGAAGAAAGACGCCAAAACTAAAGAAGACTAAAGAAGAAGAAAAGAAAGAAGAAAGGAGAAGCTAAAGAAGAAAGACAAGCAGACCTTTTTGCCTATTCTTCTCAATCTCTTTATTTTGCTATATTTTAATATTCATAAACTCCAACATTATACTCTGAATTAGATTTTGAGTAGATTTAAGCATTCAAATTACATTGATTGAGATTAGTGAATAAATTTCATTTTCTACCTTTGTTCGACCTCGGATACTTAGGTTTTCAAGTAATAAATTCTTATTTATTTTCAAGGCGACTTCACATATACTACGATGCAACATCCTTCATCTTTTAAAACTCGATTTCATCTCGCTAACACAGGAGGAAGAGAATGGTCATATGGTTAGGCTCTAGACAACCGATTGATGAGCTTTTACCACCGACAACTTGCCAGCCACACCACCCTAGATGATTCACTAGCTACCCAATTTCTATAAAATCTGCCAGGAAGTGAGTCAGTGTAAATAGTGTGTAGATGCTTAGACTTAAAGTCCCTTCAAATTAGAGGGCGAGTTGATAACTCGCATACTTATCACCCTAATTTATAAGCCAAATTAAAGTAAAATTAACATGGCAAGGACTCAAGAACAAGTCCACATTTTAGTGGACACCCAAGCTGATTAAGCTTGAAGACCTGAAGAATCTAAGTGTTCAGGTTCTAAAGTATCATTTTCTAAAGTTAACAACTCCTATTGGGTAAGTTCTCTTCTCCTAATTCTAATTTTTTTTATCTTTTTGAATTTGATTTTCTTTTTCTGGAAGAAAATAAAAGAAATTCTATGGAGCTAACAAAATAATTTCAGAATTAAGTATCCACCCCCCATGCCTAAATGATGTAATGTCCTCATTATAAAAATAATGACATGAAAAGGGTAGAGTAAATTGAATATCACCTGAATTTCATGAAAATTCGATCAGGTCTGCAGAGAGAAGGATGTATACACACGTGCTAAGTTTATTGCCTTTAGCTAGGCATAATATACAAACAAAGAAGAAATTAGGAATTCATAATTGCAGGCCAAAATCAAAATAAAAATATTGATCACAATACCTGCCAGTAGGTGTCCACAAATGTGGACCAAATTATGGTGTAGACCCATGCCCCAGGGTCGAGTGGTTCTAAGATTCTGGATGATAATCACCTAGAACCTAAGATTGTTGTGCTTACGGGGTCGGTCCTCTGATTTGGTGGTGTGCAACGAAAGACTAAAGTGGCAGACAATGGGTAGATCTGGTTCGATAGATTCATCTATCCACTTAGAGATCATCTCAGAAAGATAGTCAATTATTCTGTACTTGGGTTATACAACAAAGATATCATAAGGGTCTTGATAGAAATTTGGTGGTTCTAGATCAATATGAACCCTTAGATCCAACATTGTACTTCCCTCAAAATTAGCCACCCAGATTCTCATTTCCAAATTTCTATCCCCTAAAATCTAGGTTTCCGAGACCTTCAAATCGTTGTACACCCCATTTAAGATATCCAAGTCAAACAATCGAGGCTAAATAAAGAATGACTTAGGTATAATGATCTCAAGAATATCATCATTCAATTCTTTGGGGTATGGTTGAGGAATGGAGCTATTGATTGAATCATCCAATAATTCAGGATCGGAATCCTCCATGTCGGCCCTAGTAGGATCAAATTCCTCAATTACAAGGCCATCAAATAATTCAGCAGATTCCTTAGGCCCGTTTGTCTCACTAAAATCATCTTAGTTAAGCTCAAGTGAGACTTTACTAATGGATTCCTCACTCTCAGAATCAAAGAATTCTTGATCCTCATTTATATATGTCTCAAAATCATATGTCATTTCTTAGTCTATAGAGACACATTTTTCCTTGCTCCCTAACTTAGGGTTCTCGGGTGAGAAAATCACATCATCCTCGATTGGCTGCTTTAGACCAACTTGGTCATCCTTGGTCTCAGAAAATGTATCCCCCCTGACAGACGCCTGAGCGAGTTCTGACATTGGCTCTCCTGAAGGGGGTTCATCCTAGGAATCATCCCAAGATTGGACTAAGGCAACCATAAAATTCATCCTCAATCTCAAAAATTTCCCCAGCAACAACTCACCCAAGCCCTTATCCTTAACATTTTGGAGCCAATCCAATACAGAACTTTTCAGCTCATCAATCATTTTGATCATAGGCTCCAATGCTTCAATGCCTAATGTTGGCTGATCTTCTAAGGATTGTATAGTGTTCCTCACATTAGCCAACACCCTTTCATGGACCTAGTTTACCTGAACTGAATGGTTCGATTTAGGGTTGGGTGGGTTTGGGTTAAAACTAGGGGGTACCACGATAGTAGGCCATTTCGGGTTGTTCAAAGAATGGTGGTGACCTATGTTCAGCATAATCCTAGGGAGGGTAAAAGTTATAACCATCATATCCCTCTTGATTGTAGATCGGGTTAGGTTGATCATCAAAGGGTGTAGATCTATAATCATTGTAGGTGTGAGAAGGATAATAATCATAGTCTTCTTGTCCAAGGTTAGGCCTTGGACACTGAGGTCCAGATTCATATCCCCAATCAAAGTTATCCCAGCTAGTGGATGGGTAATCATAAGTCTAGTTAGGATAGTAATCATCTTGAGGATAAGTAGTGGTAGGAGGGTAGGATTGGAAATGTGTGTAGGATGTGGAAGCAAACATGGTGAAGTAGGAGGGAAAACAGAACAGAGAAAGGTGCTCTACAATACAATCAATCAATCTTGTCCTTAAATTGGGTAGCTAAAGGTCCTATGTGATAAGTTCACTTTAGTGGATCATTATTTGGTCTAAGTACTCTCTAATTAGTTATTCTTAGTTGTTAATTGATTAGGAGTTATACGATTATTCACCTTAGTCTGCATATAATTTTATGTGTTGATTTTACATTTAATAACATATGATATGATAACATAAGTTATTTAATGAATGTAGGCTTGGTGCAAAAGTGAGATGTCCATTTTTGCTTATATAAGACGTCTTGAGCTTAGATTGGACGTCTGGAACCACTATCACAAACTCACTAGCTTTACATTTTTTATTATGTCTGAAGCTCCGATCAGACGTCTAACGTGTCACCGCTAGACTTATCCTTTTGTTCCAACAACTCGCAATCTTCATGAGTGGTTAGAGAAGCTTACAGCTGAAGGAAATAGACGAAGATTATTTTTAAAAGGAGGCAAACCAGCGTTCATGTTGATAACCACCGTGGCCTGGGTGCACCCTGTGCTCGTAGTGTACACCGTGCTTCAAGCGTACACCATGGACATGGCATGCACCATGATTTGAAGCTGGCTCCATCTTCCATCTTCACCGCAAGCTCCACCGTGAGGGCCATGTGGTGACAGCACACAGCCAGCACAACATCCGCACCTATCATCTACCACCTTCTACACCACCGCCAACCTCTTGATTGCCCTCACCCAAACCCACAGCTCCCTCCCCATCACCACTGCAGCAACCCCATCAACACCACGCCCTCGCCTACTGCTACTCCTCTTCCTCTTCGTCTTCTTCTTATTGCTCCTCTCCGTCAACTGACCCAAACCACCAAAAAACACAGCCACCGCCACCGCTCATCCCACGCCACCTCCAGCTGCCATTCCACCACCAGCGTGACATCGTGCTCCACCTCATCTGCACCAACATCCTCACAGCCGCCCCCTGTGGTTCCACCATCGCGCCAAGCTCCAACGCTGCCAAGTAAGCATCCACACCGTCCAACCACTTCCTCGCCGATCGGTGACCATCGGTGGCATCGCCAACGCCATCTCGAAGCTCCTCCTCTGATCCATCTCCACTAGCAGCCGCAACTCCCACCATCGCCTCTCCCTCGCATGCGAGCCTCCACCGTGATTTCCCCTATTTTGCAATAGTGACTTGGGTATTAGTATTTACCATGTATGCCATTGCGAAAATCACTGTTGTTTTATTTATCTAATTGTTATATTAAAATAGATTTGCATGAATATGCCTACGATTTATTTAAATTACGAATAGTTGGATTTATCTCATGAATAATAACCTATGACTTTCGGTTATAGTGAATAAGCTCTATTTTGTTGGAGGTTAATATTTATGGTGTTTACCAGTATCACAATCACTATTTTACATGATATTATATTTTGGTCATTTTGCATGTGCACACTTACACTATTGATTAATTGTTTAGAAAGAGAACTTATGTTGAAAATAAGTTACATTAGTTAGTATGTGCACCTAAAGATATTCTCGAATAAACGAGGCACCACTCACGAGTCTAATAGGCTAATTCCTCCCTATGGACACAACCTAATTATTTTTGTGGTTAGATTTTGAGAATTAAATGTCACGTAATTAAATACAATGATGAGACATTTTATGTTAAAATTTTTTTGGAAAACAAAGATTGCTCTTTCAAATGGCACCATTAATGCCAGGGAGAAAATATGGCTATTAATTTTTTTGGGAAATTTATATTATTTTCATGCTATTTCTAATGCTTTTCTGAATTGCTGACCTTATTATTTTTATGCTATTTCTAATGCTTTTCTGAATTACTGACCTTATTTCTGTTTGCATACAGAAATGAACGAATGTGACGAGAGCGCACAACGGAGACAATATTTTTGGTGGACCTTGGCGCCACCTAGAGGGAAGAAATAGGAGCATGTGGACCTTGATCCCATGCATGTGGAAGGAGGATTGGCGACTAAAGACATGTTAGCTTGCTTTAGATTGAGATCAAGCTAGATAGATATTAGACATTTAATTCCTGTCTTATGGACCCATGTTGGGTATTTTTGGGAACGTGTTCCTAGTGCTTTTTATTGCTTATCACTCTTGTATGCGGGAGCATTTTTTTGGGAGTGTGTTCCCATTTTATTTAGATTATAAGGTTTATTTGAGTTATTTGAACTGCATGATAGTTAGTTAGCTAGTTAAATTAGATTAGGTTTGTTTACTTATAAAAAGAAAAAGAAGAAAGATCTGAACTGCCTACTAGAAGCTACATATCTATAAGGCGACCTTTTGGGATTGAATGAGCAACATCTAGTTTATCTTAATTACATCGCATACATCCTTGCATTGAAGAGAGTTGGAGTAAGGTATGTCTTTTCTTGAGCATCAATTACCTGTCATGCATCTACATCGGACTTAAATTAAAGACCACAAATGTATTTGAATCTAATTAATTCAGTGGTCACTTTGAAGAAATTGGGACTGCTAAGATGTTGGACCTTAAAATTAGTTATTTTAATTGAGTGTGAAAGGCTTGTTTGCGAGATTTTAAAACACAAAATGCGTACGTGTGTTGCACACCTGAGACACTGTGCACATCACACATAAGGTCACTAGATAAATTTCTACCTCTCCTCTTTGCACCACAAGGGAAGTTAGTTGGAAACCAATAAGCCTATCCACCAAGTTACTTCGGTTCCTCATGCGTGGGCTCGATTCGAGACTTCCATCCCTTGAACTAGGCTGTAGGCTCCAACGAAGGTCGACTTCGGAAACGTAACTCTTGGAAAACTTGTTTGGCCACCAACTTAACACTTAATTCTAAGACCTAGAATCTACTAAAAATAGATCCCACAATATTGGCATTTGTTTTGATAGTGGTAGAACACTCTAGGAAGTTTTTGATTATTTTTCTGATTTCTTCTAAGTCCTAAGAGAGTTAAACCTAATGGACTACCCTTACTCCTATCATTTTAACCAGGATCCCATGCCCTGAGCATATCCCTCCTTAGAGGGGTACAATGACAATTCATGGGATCAAACCTATTCCATTCTTGGCAGTACTGGTCCGATAACTCCCACTTTGAGCAGAACCTTGGAGAAGAAATTTCCACCTCAAGAGTCCCCACTACTTTGCCAATGCCCAACCATCCCACCCTTCTTGATTTTTCTTAGCAAGGTTGGATTAACACTCCTAGGAAACTTGAGCCTGAGATCGACTATTCTCCCCAATCTGACAGTAGCCTCTCCTCTTTTATGATAGAAAGGTAAAACCAACAAAAAGAAATGGAGTCTATGGGAGAGATGTTGAGGAATAGTCAACAATTGAATGAGAAAATTAGACAGCTTAGCAACTCTCTTACCAATGATTCTGATCCCTACTCATACAACTGTGATCATCAAAAAGATTCTAAGGAAACAACGAATAATATGGATCTCGTTTTGAGTAGCTATCACTTAGACTCTTCCCAGGAGACACGACCACTAGAGGAGAACTATCTTAATGATTATCCACCTAAGATATATTGGAGTCAAAAGGAAGGGAAGATGCTACCACTTGACGACCTTGACCCCGATGATAGTATTTTTCTTACCCCTGATAACCCGAGTCAAGGTCATATTGTTCATGCCACTTCCCCTATTAATCATGTGGTCGAACCCCATTCTACCCTTAGTGAGCCTAATCTCGACCCTCCACTTAGGGAATCAACACCTACCATTCAGCATTTGAGGATTTTCATGTGCCCAATGAAGGTGACCCTAAGGGAATGGAGGATGAATTAGATCAATTTTGGTCTCAGGGATACAAAGAGTCTACTTTAGAGGAGGATGATAACCCAATGGAGGAACCCAAGCTTAGAGTTTGGAGTGAATCTCGTGGGGATTATGTGTTATTTGAGGACTTACCCCCCGAGGATATTACTGATTTGGTGAAATCTGAATTCCTTCCTACTTTTGATTTTTAAAAGCATCCTCAGCAAAATCAAGAAGATATAGAGTTGATGTTGGAGGAGGACAAACACAAGATTGAGAAGCCTAAGAGAGACTCTCAGGGACAATATGTATCAATTGAGGATTTATGCCTTGAGCAGAACAATGAATTGAGTGATATAGGCTTTCTCCATAACAATGAGAGTGATAATCCTCTTAAAGATATTAAAGATGAAGTAGCACACAAAGTCTCCGAAAAGGATGTAATTAATGAGAAAGAACTCGAGAATGGACTTGATGATAATTATGATCTCGCTACTTCCCAGGAAACCCAACTATCGTCAAAGAATGTTGATCATGAGTCTACTAATGAGATATTGAATTCTGTGCATAACTCATTTATTATAGAGGATCAATTGGAGGTTCATGAAATAATTAAGTTATTTGAGGATGTAGAAGAAGAATGCCTATTATGAATGAAACCAAAACATACTAAGCCTTCATTGGACATAATAATTACCACCCAATCACTCAAGCAAATCGTAGACTTCTTACCTAATCCTTGGCTTAGGTCTCTGCTCACATACATTCTTTCTAGGGAGAATTGTAGGCTAGTACATCCTCATGTGGAATGGTGAGTTTGGATTGATGCTTGTACTTTTACTCTAGCCATTCAAAGTTTTGACATACTTATGATTATATCATTTAAAACCCTTCCTGCTTTAGAGGACCCCTATATCCTCCACTCCTGTTTCGGGAGATCCCTTTTCATGTTCCTTTTGTTATTCATAAACCTCCCTAGGTAGGGTACGAGGTTCTCTGTTTTCATGTCTTCTGGCGAGCATTTGGAATCACACTACATCATCAACTCGCCAACATCTATGGCTACCTATTTTCTAGGCCCACGCTATTACTCATATTTTTAGGGCCTAGCTCTTTCTATTTGGAACCAGACTTATAGGTTCCCTATAAGTCTAGCTGCCGATAGAAAATGCAGCACTTGTTGGGAGGCAACCCAACATCTAGAATAATGGCTTCATCTGGTGATTTCCTGCCTTTCTCCCCCTATTTTAATTTTACAATGGGGACATTGTAGGATTTAGGCATTGGGGGTGCATTTTACATTTTTAAGCAATATTCATGCATTTAGGGTAGGTGCAGTAAAAAAAAATCTCTTTTTTTTTTCTTGAGCTGAATTGTTAGTCCTAGCAAAACATCTTTATTAAGGAGGTTTCATTGAAGATTTTCTTCTTAAATTATTTCTAAATTTAGAATCCAGTATAGTTACTTCACTTGCAGGTAGATTGGGTAATGGATCTTTGTAGAAAACTAATAAATATTTTTAGTTAATGAATCCTTGGACAGTTTGAAGGGAGTCAGGCATACTATCTTCTATTAGATCCACCAAATATTTGTGAGAAGAAAGTAGAGAGACTACTGGTGCGTTAAGTCTAGTGCAAGGACTCTTAAGTTTTGGATAATTAGATGATGATACCTCAAAGTTAGGCATAGTTTTTCTCTCTCTGTTCCTGCATGCGAATATTGTGTGAATTCCTGAGAGTCACCAAATAAGGTAGATACATAGAGATTGAGTTCTAATAAAACTATGACTATGGTGGATGGTTACTACCATCCTTCATAGAGTCCTCGACTAAACGAGGGTTATAGTGTCAAAGGTCAAAAATATGCTTGTCCTATCCATTCCTTCCCGATGCCAAGAGTAGGCACTTCCACCAAATAAGCTACACAATATCCTCTTGATCATAATTTTCCATAATAATGCCACATAAATAAAAGTTGCATCATTTTATGTTAGAGTTAAAAAGAAAAAGGAAAATGTATATATATAAAAGAAGAGAGAAAAAAAGATGAGAAAAAAAAAGAGTTCAAGTTTATAATTTTATCTTCGAGTCATTTTTTATCATGTGTCGATTCTTTCTTCAAGGCAACAAAAACACCCATTGCGATCTACCAAATATGACCCATATCTACTTTTTAGTATTTCTTATCACCCGTATACTGGCTGAGGACTTCTAACTTAGTTGTAGGGTTATTAGGACTTTAGTTGAAGTGTGAATGCCATGTAAGGCCACCAAACATTCAGTACATTTACAAAATCCGGTAAGAAATGTGATCTCAGAAAGGAAAGAAGAAAAGAAAAAGAAAAGAGAGAATGAGTGAGCGTAGGGGAACACAAAGAGAGCACAGTTTGTAGCCTCTCTCTGGGTTGACTCATTTGATAGTCTAAAGATTTAGAGTCTGCAGTACTAGACTGCATGTAGCACCAGATGAGTATGAGCCACCAAATATAAATCAATTTGACTCAGTATCTCCTACCTAAGCCAAAAAGCCGAGGCCAAAATACATATTATTTTCTGCTTTATCCCTGAGGGAAGAAGTTGCCTATCCTAATAAAAGTTTTACCAAAGGTTAAATATGAACTACAAATGTAAGTTGGCTTTTCACGTGGATCCATTACCTAAGCTACTATCACTTCACATTTGTCTGGATGTCTAAATTTTTGGAATAGAAAGGAAGAAATCTTTTGGTTACTTCTATTATTTTTCACTTTTGCTCAGGACTAACAAAACATAGGCATGGGGGCATTTGACAAGTCCACTTTAGTGGATCATTATTTGGTCTAAGTACTCTCTAATTAGTTATTCTTAGCTATTAATTGATTAGGTGTTATACAATTATTCACCTTAGTCTGCATATAATTTTATGCATTGATTTACATTTAATAACATATGATATGATAACATATTTTATTTAATAAATGCAAGCTAGGTGCAAAAGTTACATGTCCATTTTTGCTTATATAAGATGTCCTGAGCTTAGATTGGATTTCTGGAACCACTATCATAAACTCACTAGCTTTACATTGTTTTAAGATGTTTGAAGCTCAGATCAGACATCTAACCTATCTTCGCTAGACTTATCCTTCTGTTCCAACCACTCGTGATCTTCGCAAGTGGCTAGAGAAGCTTACAGCTGAAGGAAACAAACGAAGTTTATTTTTAAAAGGAGGCAGACCGGCGTTCATGGAGATAACCACCGTGGCCAAGGCACACCCTGTGCTTGTAGCATGCACTGTGCTTCTAGCATACACCATGGACATGGCATGCACCGTGATCTGAAGCAGGCTCCATGTTCCATCTTCACCGCAAGCTCCACCGCAGGAGACATGTGGTGACAGCACAAGGCCACCACGACATCCGCACCTATCATCTACCACCTTCTACACCACCGCCAACTTCTCGATTGCCCTCACCCAAACCCACAACCCCCTCCTTATCACCACCGCAGCAACCCCATCACCACCACGCCATCGCCTATTTCTGCTCCTCTTCCTCTTCTTCTTCTTCTTCGTCCTCCTCTCTGCCAAACAAAAGAACCAAAACCACCCAAAAACTTAGCCACCGCCACTACTCATCCCACACCACCTCCAGCCGTCATTCCACCACCAGTGTGACACTGTGCTCCACCTCATCTACACTGATGATGTAGACAAATCCTTATAGGTTGAAATGCCTATTTATACATGTTCCTAGGCTTAGACTTGCATTCCATATTTTAAATATTAATAGCATGCATCATTCTACAGTTATAGTAGTTGTGTATATTTTAGGTTAATTGCATCCTTTTGGTGTTCAGGAGAGAAGAGGATTTATTTCAGAGCCTTGGATTGACAATCCAACCATACGGATCTGATTAGAATGATAATCGGAGTACAACGCCCCTAAAATCTCCTTAATCGGAGTCCCATAGCACCATATGCAGTTCAAGGAAGATCAATAGCCAAGGGACTGGGTGACATAATTTGGAGCTTCAAATGACAAATCCAACCTTGTGGATGGATTCGAGTCAACGATCACAGCCCAACAGCATGAAAATTGACCCAATCCGACCTTTGTAGCAGCCCCTACAATGAAAAGAAGATGGACGGCTCAGATCGCACCACTTGGCACAACCTAGGCCGCTCAAGCGCATGTACGTGCCACAGCACATGCACAGCAGTGCATGCGTGCGCACACACGGAAGCACGCATGCGCAGTAGCGCAGCAGGCGTGCATGGGAGCGCTTGTAGAGCTCGCGTGCTCCAGTGCACCGGTGGGTGGGCGGGTGGGCTATCTTTAGTGACGTTTGTGGTTGATCTTCAGCGATGTTGATGACCTTCACTAAATGTCATATATACGAATTTGATTCTTTCCTCCACTATAAAGGGACCCCTACCCCTCCCATTTTTCATCTATTCCCTTTTTCCTCTCACCAACTCCAAGGCTCTAGAGAAACCTTGTCCCAAGCCCGGGATGCTCCCCTAGAGTAGCAAACCAAATATTTTTCCCTCCCCTCATTCCCATTTGTGGAGTATCCTGTGGCCATCTTCTCACCTACTTTGGGAAGTAGATCCTTACAGTGATGCTGTCTTGCCCTGCCCCCAGTCCTCTAGCTCTGTCCTCGTTTGTCTCACTCCTCACCACCTTCCTCTAAGCGACGTAAGAGAGAGCCATCCTCCAAGGGACCATCAAGGGGTATTTCTCTTACCTATCTCTATCTTTATTGCATTCGTAGTGTAGAACGCATGGGTTGCTACGTTAACGTGTTTGGTTTGAAAAAACCTATCGTCATAGTATGAAAGCGAAGAACTCGTCTTCAACAAATAAAATTTATACCAAAATAGAAATCCTGGGTCGAACACAGGGAGGCGGACGTTTGATTTAAAAGCACGCATTTAATTTATTTATCACGAAGTAAATTAATTGATTGTAATTATCTAACTATTTACAATAAATAGAAGAGAGAGAGTAAGAGAGAGAGAATATTACAAACAGAAACCAAAATGAGATGTAGAATGAACATGGAATTCATCATTAAAAAGATTATTTGTTTCACTAAACATTATGACTAGAAAGCAGAAAACTATTACACTAGAAAGCAGTAAATCTACTCTAGAAAGCATTAAAAGATTGGAGAGAGAAATATCCTCCTTGATGGTCTCTTGGAGGACGAGCCAGACGGGACGACGCCTGGATGAAGGAGGATGGAGTAAGACGAAGGAGGGCAAAGTAGGAAGAACGGGAATGGGGCAGCACGTCGTCGTCATCGTGGGATCCGCTTCTGAAAGGGGGATGAAAAATTGACTTTATCTCGTGAGACAAGCTTCTCTTGAGCTTTGGAGAGGGAGAGAAGAGAAGGAAGGGATGAGAATTTTGTATGGAGGGGGCCTCCTTTTATAGTTGCAAAGAGTGGGGGCAATTTGGTCACTATAACTCTAAAAACATTAAATCAAGGGTCTTTAGTGACGGATAAAATCGTTAGTAAAGCCCCATCGTGGGTGTAGTGGGCGCTGCCTGCATGCGGCTGCTCGCCTCGCGCGTAACGCACGCACACCTCCAGCTCATCTTAGTCGTCCAATCGCAAGATCGGACGGCTTAAATCGTGCTACCACCCGCCTCCTTTGTGCATCCGCCTGCGAGCGATTCCGCGTGAGGTGCGATGTGCAATAGCACGTGGGCGCTATCAAGCACCCGCAGCCGCTTGATCGCGATCGAGCGGTCGCGGAGCCAGCTCACCCGTGCCTCAAACGTCGCTTGTGCAGACTCGAACGTGCATTTCCTGCTCGCGCTGAGGCGTTCGCCCACTACGCTGCGTCGTCGAGATGGTTGTGTGGATGAATTCAGGCACGTGCATCCACAACCATTGGATGCTAATCCAACGGCTGAGAAGCAGTGCTCTGATTGAAGAAGAGAAGGTGCGGCAGATGCTTCATCCGGTTGGGCAGCTGAGATGGCGCCACGGCATTCGCCCACTGCGCTGCGTCGTCGAGATGGTTGTGCGGATGAATTCAGGCACACGCATCCATGATGGGTCGGCCCGGATAGGTTGTTAATATGATGTTTTTATCGTTAAAATATGTATAGTGGTTAACCTAATTCAGACCTAACCATCTCTTTACAAAATTTTTAACCTGACCTAATTGATTTTATCTTATCACTTTTAGGCCCAGGGTCGAACACAGGGAAGTGGGGTTAAAGTCGAGTTTCTACGTTTTCCTTAAAACGCGTCTCTTCCGTTTATTGTGTTTTTGGTATTTTTTCTTATTTAGGTTTTTTCTCTGGTAATCCTTGTTCTTGAGGCACACCCTCAAAATTGTGTCCTTGGCTTTTAGCCAAAACAGAGTTCCAAAACACGTCTTGCTACTTGCAAGACGGGGGTACCTGCAAATCAAAGATTATCTTTTCACTTTTATACCTTTTTTTATCTTTTTACTAAGAAGGAAGCTAACAGATAGAAAGTAAATATAGTAGCTATAGATATATATTTATATGTAGTATATATATAAAGGGGTGGGGGTGGAGGTGACGATGGAGTGTAGCACTATGTCGAGTCAGTTGACGTCTAGAGAGACGCAACCAACACGACTATGTGCCGCGTGGAGTGTGGATGGAGGATGGATGATGTATGGGACCACGCTTTTTTTGTACGCGTGTATCAGGGAATATCAGCAACTGGTGCAGATATCCCCGTGATACAGCGTATAGTAAATAACGTGAAAATATATGTACATATGTATGTATATGAGTAAATATATCTATATGTATATAAATGTATAAGTATATATGTATAGATATATATAGATATATATGTATTATATATATATATATATATATAGGTGTATATGTATATATATATATGTATGTATATATGTATATAGCTATGTATATATGTATATAAGTATATATATATAATACTATATAGATGTATATATATATATATATGTGTATAAGTATATATGTATCTAGATATATATATAAATATGTGTGTATATATATAAGTATATAGATATGTATATATATATATGTATATGAGTATATATGTATATATATATAAGTATATGTATAAGTATATAGATATATATATACGTGTATATTTATATATATATAGATATATTATATATATGTGTGTGTATACATCAATATATAGATATACTATGTATATAAGTATATATATATATATATATAAGTATATGTATAAGTATATAGATATATATAAGTAGATATATATATATATATATATATTATATATATATGTATATATATTATATATATATGTATGTATGTATATATTATATATAGATGTATATAAGTATATATATGTTACTATATATAACTATACGTATAGTGTAAGTGTGTGTGTGGGTGTGTGTGTGTGTCGGTGAAGATGTGTGTGTGTTGGTGTAGTGTGTGTCTGTGAGTGAGTGAAAAAGGGAGAGAATACGTGAGAGAGAGAGAGCGGGAGAGAGAGATCAGCAGAGAGAGAGAGATAGAGAGCGCCAGAGAGAGAAAGAGCGGGCGGGAGAGATCGCGAGCGCGGACAATGGCAGAGAGTTAAGTCGTCTGCTCGCGGCGGCGGACGTCTGACGCCGCGTCGTCTGAAGGCGGAGGCGGACGTCTGAAGACGGCGGGTGCAGGCGCGCCTTCGCGCAGGGTTCTGCAGGCCTGCGCGAGGTCGACGAGCGGGCGATGGCGCGGAGGAGCGAGCGTGGAGGAGGTCTGCAGGTGGTCGCGGAGGGTCGCGGAGGGGGGCAGGGGTCGGCGTGAGGCCGTAGCCAGCCGCTGCAGTGCGCGCGGCGGCGGGCTACGGGTGCAACTGCGAGGCAGACAGAACGGAGACGGAGGCGGAGAACGGGCCTGCAGACGCGCGCGGAGGGTTGCGCGCCTGCGGGGAAGGTTGCGGAGGAGGCGGGGGGTGCTGCTGCTGTTGCTGTCGCCGCGGTTTAGCTGCTGCTGCTGCTGCTTCAAGCTTCGGAGCTTGAAGCGGCAGCAATGGCGTGGAGATGAAAACGAAGAGAAAAGAAAACACCACGCCCACCTGCTCGTTGAAGAGCTGGGCGGTGGTGTTCCCACTGTGGTGGTGAGCACCACAGTGGGTTCTCCTGCTCGTCGGGTGCCTCCTCGACGGAGGGCCGGCGTATGGGAGGGGAGAACGGGCGAGGAAGGTGGCTGCGGGTTTTTTTTCAGCAGCTGCAGCCGCTACGTCGCGAGGATGAAGCTGCAGCTACTTATAGAGGAGGGGAGAGGGGCGTGTTGGCTGCAGCAGGGAGAGGGCGTGCGAGTTGCAACTGTAGGGAGCGGCGTTGGCAGGGAGACGTGACGGGAAGAGGTGCTGCGTGGCTGCTGCATGCAGCTGTGGGAAGAGTGCAGCCGCGGGAAGGACGCAGCCGCGGGAAGAAGAGAAAAGAAGAAATCAAGAGGAAAAATAAAAAGAGGGTGATTTTGCAAGGAGGCACTTGAAAAAAAATGTAACTATGTAGGCGATTGTTTCACTCCTCTTCCTCTCTTGATTAAATGCATGCATGCAAGTGTTTTTACAAATGCGATTACAGGATCCTATTATGCAATGTTAATGCTAGAAAATAGCACAAGAAGGCGTTATTACAGGCGTGTTTTGAGGTGCAAACATATACCCCCATGCCTATCTTTTGCTAGTCCCTAGCAAAATCGTATTTAGAAATGATATTAAGCTGAAGATTTTCTTCTGAGATGATATAGGTGTGTTTATTATCGAATATTGTGAGAACCAATTGTAAAGAAGACTACCAGTACTTTAAGTCTCACATGACATAGATCATGTCTCAACTAACCAGGACTCTTGATATTTAAACCTTAAGTACGATTTCCAGGACCCAGGAGGTTTTTGCCGTACTCGAGAGCTCAAGAGGTTATGGTTTGTGCATAGTGAAGGATCAAGACTGACCAGATGAACCTTAAGACTCACTCCCAGGGTTTCACGAATTTTTAAGTACAGGTTGGTCCCAGTTTCAGCTCGTGTTTTCGGATTGACCCTTAAGATGATTACGGAAAACTCAACTCCCATTTTCTAATTTTTTTTTTTTGAAACACGTGTCAGTATATCTCTTACAACACATTTTGAAGGAGCACACTTATTTTTCTTTTTGGTGGGAGAGTTTCTTTTTGGTGGAAAGAGTCACTCCTAAACACAAGACTAAATGCTGGGATAAAAAGTCTACCTGCACGCACAGGTAAGGACTCCACCTTCCCTAATGAACACTAGGGTTGGATCTTATGTTCACCTGGTCTTTCCTGATATGTGTAGTGTGAACCAAATTTACTTAAGCTCTCAAGAAAAAGCAAACCAACGGATCCTGTACTGGTGTCTCAGGTACAAGAATACATCCTTAGTTAAGAGAGATTTTGATCTATTTCGTCAATACTTTAAGTGAATTAACCCGAGCCTGAGCGAATCAAGCTTCTGTGGCCTGGAAATTCTTCAAAACAGAGGTTGAATATCCATAAACACTTATTGAATTTTTTTGTTTCAGCTTTCAAATCATTACTAAACACCATTTATTATTAATATATATATATATATTTTTTTTTTTTCTTTTCTTTTTTCTTTTTCTTGCATATTTATAAATAGGTGGTAATTGTCTGATACCATAAAATACCCGGATCCTATGGATGCCTATCCACCCCCCCATGCCAAACAATGCTATGTCCTCATATGCATGCAGGGAAAGGCAGAGAACGGACGACAGATCGGGTAACAGGAGCTGAAGTTCAGGGTATAAATCAGGGTGGAAGGGTGGGTGGATGGAGGGTGGTGAAGAGAAAAGTGAAGTAATCGCGATAAAGGCGTGAAAAGTAATGGTGGATGGTGAGAGATTTGGCGTTTTCTGGGACGAGAGTGTCCCAGGAGGATCAGAAAACAGATCAGGAAGAGGAAGTTGGCCCTTAGATTGGCCAAGAAGGGGGGCTTTTTGGATAGATGGATCCAAAAGGGAATAGCCCCGGTGAGTAAGATGTGGGCTCAAGGTCCCAGTGTGGATTTGCAAATCCGCCTGATTTAGCGGGAAAGAAAGGGCAATCCGGTCTTCCATAGTGTGGACCGGCGGTGAGCAGCCCGGCAATGACTCAGACCACGAGGTATGGGAAGCGGAGAAAACCTCGTCAGAAGTCTGGTCAGGAGAAGGTACAGGAATAGGGAGGGATTGGGGAACGTCACAGTTTGTGTTGGTCAGGTAGTCGTCAGGTAATTCGCAGCAGTCAGAATCGACTCCAATTAGTTCGTTACACGTAATGACAGTCATGTCCTCGTCAGACGTGTCATCCTTGATGTAATCGCTATCAGCATGAGAGTGCGATGCTGCAGCGGGATTAACCTGAAATCCCGGAGGAATACTCGGAGCTTGCAGAATTTGATGAACCTGTTCCTGAGAAGGTTGTACCTGTGGTTGCGGACCATAGGGTACAAAGTTTTGCGGGTTTGGAACAGGTTGGGCTGGAAAAGTGCCCTGAGATCGAGTCGCCATGCTTAGTTGACTGATCTCAGCATTCTGCTGCGCCAAATGCTGAAGAGAGGTCATGTTCTCTTTATGGCGCTTTGACATTTCCATCATCATTCGCATCAATTTATCAAGAGGTTTTGATGCGTGTTTGGTTTTCTGTACGCAAGGGCCTAATGGCGGATTTGCCATAGGATTAGATTGGGCCCTTGGGATGACGGGTGCGGACGATCGCCTTGGTCCACCAGTGGGGTTTTGGCGCTGCGGGTTGTTAGACCATGCGAAATTTGGATGATCGTGCCACCCTGGGTTATACGTGGCAGAAAATGGGTTGTTCCCCAGGGTGCAGGCGTCTTCTATGCCAGAAGACGTGTCCGCATATGTGTTCGAGCACACGGAGGCTTGGTCCTCCATGTTGAAATACTAGCTCGCAGAAGCCAATTCCACATGACTTACCGAGTCGCTTGGCGCGACACTCGATAAGGAAGGTCTTGCAGGGTTTCTCGGGATAAGCCTGGTGTTGAAAGAATTGGAATTGTGACAAAGTGGTGAGGTGGGGGTGTGTGCCATGTTTGTGGAGGAGGAGGATGATTCGGCTCTTTTTTTAGATTTAGCAGTCAATTCAAACAGTTCAGGGTTTTGTGGCCTCCTCCAAAACATGCACTACGCAGGAAGAATTGGGGGGGATAAGAGGGGAAAAGCGATGAGAGAAATGACGCCGCAAAGGTACACTTGAGTACAAATCAACACAGTCAAGTTCCTAACCTCTACAGTGTGCCCTTAGACCTAAAGATCTAAGTTACCTACTATCACGAACTACGGAACCGAATGAGAGCACCACGGAACCACCGGGCCAGATTGAAAGGCCGTTCGCCACAGTCTTAGACACCCGATAGCACGCGGGAACTCTCACCAGCACGTAGTCGCTACACACAGGTAGTTAGACCTCCAATCCTTAGTAAGGGTCAAGTTACTACCAGTTTTAATTAGAGGCTTAGGGTCAAGTGCTTTTGGAATGTGAAGGGCGTTGTTTACGGGTAATGCCCAAGTGATTGATTTTAAGAGTGTGTAAGAACAAGCATGCAACGGGGAAATCTCCCCGAATTGAAGTTTTTATTGGCGAATGGTTTTTAGAGTTCAGCCTTAAGTAGTATGAATTTTAGGGTTTTGCTGAATTACCAATTCAACCAATCTCCGGGTTTTGCAAGAATACAGGTTTTTTTTTTTTTTTTTTTCTAAAGCCCAAGAAACCCTTCTTCAATTATCAGTTAGTTAATGCATGCTAAAATGCAATGGGCTACCCTAAATGGAGATTTCTAAGTGTGGATGCACGAATCAGTTTTATATCAATGTGACAGGGAGCCAAAGCACTTCAATTCAAGTGCTCCCAATCACCAGAAATGATTTCCACACACAAGGCTTCAACCAAAAGATAAAGAAAATAAAATTGTTGGGGTTGAAGTATTCAGGATCGAATCACAGGCAAGTTTGAAAAGTCGTGGTGGGGTTGGAATCAACTCAATTCCAAGTCTCCCCACCAAAAATGTGATCCTGAATTAAAGATAAGTGAGGCAAAAGAGGGATACAAGCAATTTTTTTCTTTGCCTCAAAGAATACTTCCCACGGCGAAAAATCTAAGAATCAAGATTCTCGGATTTTCGCTATGCGAAGTAAGGCGGGAAATCCCGGGGCAGTGGGAGTGAAGACAACTAATCAATCAAGTTAATTTTAATCCACTTGCCCTCAAGAAATCCCAAGAAGCTTTTCAAGTTTTTAGTTTTAGATTTTTTTTTTTTTTTTTTTTTTATTGTGGTGGCAAGTTAACCCTAATTTGATGAGAAAAGAAAACCTACTTGTTCGGCAATGTGTGCGAAGCTCCAATGCGATGTCGACGTCTTCACGCTCTCGTTCCCGCCTTGGATCTGCTCACGTCCTCGACTTCGTCAGCCTTCTTCTCCTTCCACCAGGTTCACCTGCACACCAAAAACAACAATACCCGTGAAGAGAGAAGAGACAAATTTAAATGAATTGGATAGAAACTTACTCGAAAGCGCACTTCCCCGGCAACGGCGCCAGAAAAGTCATGATGGGTCGGCCCGGATAGGTTGTTAATATGATGTTTTTATCGTTAAAATATGTATAGTGGTTAACCTAATTCAGACCTAACCATCTCTTTACAAAATTTTTAACCTGACCTAATTGATTTTATCTTATCACTTTTAGGCCCAGGGTCGAACACAGGGAAGTGGGGTTAAAGTCGAGTTTCTACGTTTTCCTTAAAACGCGTCTCTTCCGTTCGTTTATTGTGTTTTTGGTATTTTTTCTTATTTAGGTTTTTTTTCTGGTAATCCTTGTTCTTGAGGCACACCCTCAAAATTGTGTCCTTGGCTTTTAGCCAAAATAGAGTTCCAAAACACGTCTTGCTACTTGCAAGACGGGGGTACCTGCAAATCAAAGATTATCTTTTCACTTTTATACCTTTTTTTATCTTTTTACTAAGAAGGAAGCTAACAGATAGAAAGTAAATATAGTAGCTATAGATATATATTTATATGTAGTATATATATAAAGGGGTGGGGGTGGAGGTGACGATGGAGTGTAGCACTATGTCGAGTCAGTTGACGTCTAGAGAGACGCAACCAACACGACTATGTGCCGCGTGGAGTGTGGATGGAGGATGGATGATGTATGGGACCACGCTTTTTTTGTACGCGTGTATCAGGGAATATCAGCAACTGGTGCAGATATCCCCGTGATACAGCGTATAGTAAATAACGTGAAAATATATGTACATATGTATGTATATGAGTAAATATATCTATATGTATATAAATGTATAAGTATATATGTATAGATATATATAGATATATATGTATTATATATATATATATATATATATAGGTGTATATGTATATATATATATGTATGTATATATGTATATAGCTATGTATATATGTATATAAGTATATATATATAATACTATATAGATGTATATATATATATATATGTGTATAAGTATATATGTATCTAGATATATATATAAATATGTGTGTATATATATAAGTATATAGATATGTATATATATATATGTATATGAGTATATATGTATATATATATAAGTATATGTATAAGTATATAGATATATATATACGTGTATATTTATATATATATAGATATATTATATATATGTGTGTGTATACATCAATATATAGATATACTATGTATATAAGTATATATATATATATATATAAGTATATGTATAAGTATATAGATATATATAAGTAGATATATATATATATATATATATTATATATATATGTATATATATTATATATATATGTATGTATGTATATATTATATATAGATGTATATAAGTATATATATGTTACTATATATAACTATACGTATAGTGTAAGTGTGTGTGTGGGTGTGTGTGTGTGTCGGTGAAGATGTGTGTGTGTTGGTGTAGTGTGTGTCTGTGAGTGAGTGAAAAAGGGAGAGAATACGTGAGAGAGAGAGAGCGGGAGAGAGAGATCAGCAGAGAGAGAGAGATAGAGAGCGCCAGAGAGAGAAAGAGCGGGCGGGAGAGATCGCGAGCGCGGACAATGGCAGAGAGTTAAGTCGTCTGCTCGCGGCGGCGGACGTCTGACGCCGCGTCGTCTGAAGGCGGAGGCGGACGTCTGAAGACGGCGGGTGCAGGCGCGCCTTCGCGCAGGGTTCTGCAGGCCTGCGCGAGGTCGACGAGCGGGCGATGGCGCGGAGGAGCGAGCGTGGAGGAGGTCTGCAGGTGGTCGCGGAGGGTCGCGGAGGGGGGCAGGGGTCGGCGTGAGGCCGTAGCCAGCCGCTGCAGTGCGCGCGGCGGCGGGCTACGGGTGCAACTGCGAGGCAGACAGAACGGAGACGGAGGCGGAGAACGGGCCTGCAGACGCGCGCGGAGGGTTGCGCGCCTGCGGGGAAGGTTGCGGAGGAGGCGGGGGGTGCTGCTGCTGTTGCTGTCGCCGCGGTTTAGCTGCTGCTGCTGCTGCTTCAAGCTTCGGAGCTTGAAGCGGCAGCAATGGCGTGGAGATGAAAACGAAGAGAAAAGAAAACACCACGCCCACCTGCTCGTTGAAGAGCTGGGCGGTGGTGTTCCCACTGTGGTGGTGAGCACCACAGTGGGTTCTCCTGCTCGTCGGGTGCCTCCTCGACGGAGGGCCGGCGTATGGGAGGGGAGAACGGGCGAGGAAGGTGGCTGCGGGTTTTTTTTCAGCAGCTGCAGCCGCTACGTCGCGAGGATGAAGCTGCAGCTACTTATAGAGGAGGGGAGAGGGGCGTGTTGGCTGCAGCAGGGAGAGGGCGTGCGAGTTACAGCTGTAGGGAGCGGCGTTGGCAGGGAGACGTGACGGGAAGAGGTGCTGCGTGGCTGCTGCATGCAGCTGCGGGAAGAGTGCAGCCGCGGGAAGGACGCAGCCGCGGGAAGAAGAGAAAAGAAGAAATCAAGAGGAAAAATAAAAAGAGGGTGATTTTGCAAGGAGGCACTTGAAAAAAAATGTAACTATGTAGGCGATTGTTTCACTCCTCTTCCTCTCTTGATTAAATGCATGCATGCAAGTGTTTTTACAAATGCGATTACAGGATCCTTTTATGCAATGTTAATGCTAGAAAATAGCACAAGAAGGCGTTATTACAGGCATGTTTTGAGGTGCAAACAATCCACAACCATTGGATGCTAATCCAACGGCTGAGAAGCAGTGCTCTGATTGAAGAAGAGAAGGTGCGGTAGATGCTTCATCCGGTTGGGCAGCTGAGGTGGCGCCATGTGGTGCCATCTTGGCTGTCCATCTTATGGATGATGTAGATGGTGCCATAGGTGTCAGATTAAGTCGATTTTCACGTTGTTAGGCTGCGATCATTGATCCAAATCCATTCGTACGGTTGGATTTGTTGTTTGAAGTGCAAATTCACACCATCTTGACCATTGATCTGCTAGGGTTCCTCGATATCTATCTGATGCTACAGATGCCTGATTAGGGCAATCTTAGAGTCGTTGAACTCCAGTCATCGCCCTGATCAGATCTGTACAGTTGGATCATTGATCCGAGGCCCTGATAAAAAGTTTGCCCTGCCCAGGAACATAAAAGGAGACAACTAACCTCCACGTTATTTAAACTAATCTAAATGCAAGATGATGCATGTTATCTAATATTTATAGTATGCAATGCAATCCTATGCTTAAGAACATGCATAAATAGACATCTTAAGTAGTGTAAACATGTTTACATCATGCCCCCATGCCTATCTTTTGGTAGTCCCTAGCAAAAACTATATGCTATTTATAAAAGAATTAGGTTGGATTATTTGGGCTTAGTTATTCTCAATCACTAAGAAAATGTCTACTTAGGATCTGAACTTTCAAAGACACAACAGTGCCCAAGTATCTAGCAAAATGCATACCACCTCAAGCCCTCGCTTTATTCAAAGAAAAATTTATTTTTCTCTTTTTCATCTTTTCTAATTTTTTTGGATTTTCAAGTTTTAGGGTTTAATAGTGGCTTTCTACGGCCATTCAAGTCACCCAAGATTTGATGAGAACCCTAAGTTCTAAGCATCTTATTGTGAATGTGATAGACTCATTGACCGGCAGTTAAAACGGACTTCAGATTTCTATGCCTGTAGGTGACCTAAAAAAGAGAATTCTACCTAAAGGTGTATCTTTACAACCGGTAGCTTTCTCCCTACTTTTATTTTTTTATAGGGTCAACACAAGGGTGAATCCAGTGTATATCTCCCCGGTTTATTCTACTTCTTTGCTTCTTACTAAGTGTTTTGGGATTTTTCAGTGCATTTATTGAGCTGTGTTCTGGACAACCGGTCGATGAGCTATTACCACTGACAACTTGCCATCCATACTCGTGTGGCGAAGTGTGGTTTATTTCTTTTTTTCTTTTCTCCTTTTTTTTTCTCTTTTTAAGTAGGTGGCTTCCCTGGTCTAACATTTACCTAAAGGCAGCAAAAAGAGAAAGATCCAGTGACTGGGCTCTGGACAACCTACCTATGGGATGTTACCCACGATAACTTACCAGCCATATCACCCTATAACGTTGATTAGCTACCCAATTTCCATTAGAATCGTCGAACAACGAGTCAGTGACAAGATAGTGTGTAGATGCTTAAAACTCAAAATTCGCTCAAATCAGAGGGTGGGTTGATAAGTCGTGTACTTATCACCTAAACTTATTTACTCCAATTAAACTAGAATTCAGGATGGCGAGGACTCGAAAAATAAATCCACATTTTAATGGATACACGAGCTGATTAAGTCCAAAGACCTGAAGGGTCTTTGTGTTCAAATCATAATGTATTATTTTCTAAGATTGAAAATTTTCTTAAACCCAAGTTCTCTTTCCTAATTCCATTTTTTTTATAATGAAAGAAAATAAAACAAATCTACGGAGCTGACCAATAAATTCAGAGATGAATATCCACCCCCCCATGCCTATCTAATGCAATATCCTCATTGTATTAAAAAGACATAAAATAGTGTGGAATAGAGTAGAAAGCACCTGAATTGCATGAATGTCAAGTCCGGTCCGAGATAGAAACTAAAAAGAAGTGTATACGTGCTGAATTTAGTGTCTTCAGCTAGGCACACTATACAAAGAAGGGAAATGAAGAATTCACAAATGCAGTCAGAATCAGAATAAAAAGATGAAACCTTGGACTTGCCAGCAGATGTCCATAGATGTGGACCAGATTGTTGTGCAGACCCATACCCCACAGTCGAGAATATCTCAGGTTCTGGATAAAAATTACTTAAAACCTAAAACCAGTATGCAAGCGGGGTCGAGCCTACGATTTATGAGGATGCAACCCAAGACCAAAGAGTCGGGTTACAGAGATATCAAAAGGATAATCAGCAAATGTGTGCTTGGGTTGAACATCCTCAGAACAAATTTCATAACGGTTTTGGTTTGATGGTTTCAGATGAAATGGAACCCTCAGACGCAGTCTTCTACTTCCTCCGGAGTTAGCTTCCCAAATCAGAACTTCCCAGCTTCTATCGTCCTCATTCAAAATGTTAAATTCTGGGACCTCTTGCATATTAATCACCCCCTCTGAAATTTCCAAGTCTAAAAAATGTGGCTGAATCAGAATTGACTTGGGTCTAATTATCTCAGAAACAGAATCATCGATAAGCTCAATAGGGTGTAACTGACAATCAGGGCATTTGATTGAATCCTCCAGAAAATGTGATTTTGGATCCATAATGTGAGCCCTAATAAAATCAGTTTCCTCAGTTATTAGGCTATCAAATGATCTTTCACATTCCTTAGGGCCAATTGTCTCACAAAAATCGTGTTCTATAAACTCGCGTGAGACTTCGCAACTTGAATCTTCACCATCAAAAAAATCAAGATCCATATCAATGTATGTCCCAAAATCATCTGTCACTTTCTGATCCATGGGGACATACGTTTCTTCATACCCTGGCTCAGGGATCTCAAGTGAAGAAATCAGATCTTCCTTAATTGGTTGCTCTAATTCAATCTGGTCAGCCTTGTAACACGTGTTCCCCCAACAGGTGCCTGAGCAGTTTTTGAAATTGGCTCTCCTGAAGAGGGTTCATCCTAGGAATCATCCCATGACTGAACTATAGCAACCACAAATCTCATCCTTAATTTCGCTAACTTCCCAAGTAGAAACTCAGCCAGGTTTTTATCCTTAACATCTTGGAGCCAATCCAACAAATACATATTCAAATCATCAATCATCTGAATCAGGGGCTCCAATCTTTCAATGGAAGGTTTTGGCTGAACTTCTAAAGTTTGTATGATATTCCTCAAGTTAGCCAGAACCTTATCCTGAACCTGGTTACCCTGAACCAAATGAGTTGGTTCAGGGTTGGGCGGATTTGGGATCAATGCAGAGAAGTTAACGAATTGAGATTCGTTATACCCTTCCTGATAATAGGTCATTTCAGATTGTTCAAGAGGTGGTGATGACCTAAAGGCATGTAATCAGAGGATGGGTAAGGATCAATGTATCCTTCTTGATTGTAGATCGTATTAGGTTGTTTATGAAAGGATGACGATCTATAATCGATGTGGCTTTGAGAAGGATAGAAATCACAATCATAGTGTTCAGGGTTAGACCCTAAACACTGAGGTCCGGAACTGTATCCCCAATCCAAGTTATCCCAACTAACTGATGGTTGATTACAGTACGAGTCAGAATAATCGTCATGTTGAGGATAATTCAAAACAGGAGGGAAAGAGCGGGAATGCATGTAATATGTGGAAGGATTCATGAGAGATGGGAGGAAGAAAGGCACCCTACAATAAAAACAATCAAACCTATCCTTAAGTGGGCTAGCGTACAGACCTACAGGCTCCCAAAACCCATCTTGAGATAAAGGCATGATTTGATCTACTTCTGTCTGTTCAATCCAACCAGTTGCAAGGAGGAACTGGGGAGAAGGTTCTTCCTTTGGCTTGCGCCTCCTGTTCCTAGTGTACCCCCCAGCCTCAATCGATTGATTCTACTCCCCTAGCTAGGCATCAGATTGAATAGTAGAAATCGACTAATAAAAAATAATCGCGTTCTGAGCTCTGAAGAGCGAGTCGATCCTTAAGGCCAATGTCTACTCTATTTTATTTAGGGCTAGGTTTGAATGTGCCTTGGATGGGTCCTTTATCTGGGTTGTGCCCTTAATGATTGATTGATTTGTGTGTGCGTGCACAACCAGTGGTTTTCAAGCAAGATTATTTTTGATGTGGTGAATTTTACGGTTCAAATCTTGCTTAGTAGCTTTCAGGATTCAACTTTAGTTGTTTTCAAACAAGTTTTGTTGGCACACCAGGTTTTGAAAGCACAGGTGAAGATGTTTTCCTTTGAAGCTTAAAAAGAATGTGGAGTGCCTAGTAAATCCCTAATAGTTGAACCTAACTAGCAACTACTTGATGAGTTGATTTTAATTGAAGTGGTGCGGCCCAATTAACTCAAACAATTGGCCTGTTGCACCACTTAATTAGGCACACAAATGATTACCTAACCTGATTTCTACTCAATTATGTGTGAATGTGTGTACCAGCTCCAAAGATCGGTTTACCAGTTAAGTTTGAAAATCAGATGAGGTTGTGTACCTCTGTGAGATTTTTTTAATTTTCTTTTTAAATATGGAGGTTGGGGCGGGTGTGGGTGTCAAACAACAAACAATCTAACCTTAGAGTTTATAAGAATGCCTAGGATGATTGATGTTTGTGTTATTATGTGGTGAAATGAAATCTAATGGGTGGGAGGTGGGGGATAACTTACAAAACCTTCCACAGCACTTTACTCCGATCTACCACTTTTGCTCGTCTCAAAAGAGTATGTGCAATCACAATAAGAAAGGGGAGAAGTGAGGTAAATGATTCGTAAGTTGGAAAACGCGAAAAAAAATCAAATAGCGTTGCCTCCCTGGCAACGGTGCCAAAATGTTGAATGCACGGGTTGCTACGCTAACGTGTTTGGTTTAGAAAAACCTGTCGCTGTAGTATGAAAGCGAAGAACTCGTGTTCAACAAATAAAATTTATAGCAGAATAAAAATCTCGGGTCGAACATAGGAAGGCAGACGTTTGATTTAAAAACACACGTTTGATTTATTTGTCATGAAGTAAATTAATTGATTAGAACTATCTAACTATTTACAATAAATAGAAGAGAGAGAGAGTAAGAGAGAGAGAGAATATTACAAATAGAAACCAAAGCGAGATGTAGAATGAACATGGAATTCATCATTAAAATGATTGTTTGTTTCACTAAACATTATGACTAGAAAGCAGAAAACGATTACACTAGAAAGCAGTAAATCTACTCTAGAAAGCAGTAAATCTACTCTAGAAAGTATTAAAAGAATGGAGAGAGAAGTATCCTCCTCGATGGTCGCTTGGAGGACAAGCCGGACGGGACGACGCCTAGATAAAGGAGGATAGAGCAGGACGAAGGAGGGCGAAGTAGGAAGAACGGGAACAGGGCAGCACGTTATCGTCATTATTAGAACTCGAATAGGTTGTGTTAATATGGTGAAATTATTATTGAAGTGAGTATAGTGGTTAACCTAAATCGAGTCTAACCATCTTTCACAAAATTTTTTTTACCTGGCCTACTTAATTTTATATTGGTCACTTTTAGGCCCAGGGTCAATCTTAGGGAGGCGAGGATTAAAGGTCAAGAAGTTTCTACGCTTTACCTAAAACGTATCTCTTCCGTGCATTTATTATGTTTTTGATTTTTTCTATTTCAGATTTTTTTTGCTGATAATTTTGCCCTTGAGGTACACCCTCAAAATCAGGTCCTTGGCTTCGAGCCAAATTATTCTTGGCTTTAAGCCAAATTAGGGTTCCAAAAACTGGTCTTGCTATTCGCAAGATCGAGTACCTACAAGACAAGGATTACCTTCTCTTTTACATTTTTTTTATCCTTTTAATAGAAGGAAACAAACGAGAAATAAAAACAAGATAGGTTGCTTGTAGAGAAATAAATATAGTCTGTATATATATAGAAATATATATATTATATATATAGGGGTGGGGGTGGAAGTGGAAATGGCGTGTAGCACAGTATCGAGTTGGTCCACGTCTAGAAAGACGTAACCAACAAAACGAAGTGCCGCGTAGAGTGTAGGATGGATGTGTGGGAGTGTGTGCGGAGGCGCTTTCTTTACTGGGTATCAGGGAATATCAGCAACTGGCACAGATATTCCTGCGATATAACGCGTGGTGGAGTGACTAGTGCGTAGGGATACAGGTAGGTGTTGTGTATCTAAATATATATATATATGTATATATATATATAGGGTTATAACTATATAGGTGTATATGTAGTTATGTATATATATATATAGATATGTAACTATATATATATAGGTATATATATATATTTGTAGCACGATATATATGTATATATATTTAACTATATAGATATATATATACATAAATATATATATAGTAATATATGTAAATAGATATATATATTTATATATGTATATAGATATATTTGTATAATTATCTATGTATATAGATATATATAGATATGTATATGTATATATATATATAATAATATATGTATCTGTATATGTATATATATATATGTATTTATATCTACAGATATATATGTATATATGTATATATATATATGTATATATATATAAGTATGTATAGGTGTGTACAAGTGAGTGCGTGAGTGTACAAGTGTGTGTGTGTACTAGTGTGGGAGTGCACACTGGAGGAGTGTGAGAGAGAGTGGACGAGTTTAAGGCATCTGGCTGAAGCGGGCAACGACTGATCTCGCGGGAGCACGTGCAGGCACACAGGTGCTTCACGTGGGCACTGGAGGGAAAGCGCACGCTGTCGTAGCACGCAGGAGGATGCGGATGCGTGAGAGAGAGAGCAACTCAGCGCACTGCGTAGCGCAGCGCACTACGCTGTAGGCGGGAATGGGTGCAGGTGCAGACGGGCGCGGGCGCAGACATTGGAACACACACGCGTGACTGGCTGGAGGCAGTCGCGGCGAAGAGAGAGAGAACGTGGTGATCGGATAAGTGAGAAACAAACCGGCCACCGCACTGTAGCTACTGTTCCACGCTGAGAGGAGTGAGTAGTAGCTACAGTGCCACGGGAAGTGAGAAACAGGTTGTGGCCGGTTCTGTGTGCGCGGGCATGCTGGAAGGCGCCTACGCATGCGGAAAGAGCTTGCGGACGTCGCAGGCGTGCGCGCGGTGGCCGCTGCTACTGCTGGAGCTCCAGAGCTTGGAGCTCTATCAATGGCGGCGATGGTGTCCAGCAGTGAAAACAGACGGCGAAACCACCACACCCACCTGCTCACGAAGGAGTTGGGCGGTGGTGGAACTCACAGTGGTGGTTGTGGGATCACTGTGAGCTTGCTCCTGCCTGCAGTGTGTCTCTTCAGTGCGAAGAGATACTGCGTATGGAGGGGAAGAGGGGAGGATGATGGCCTGGATGAAGGTGTCTGTGGGTGGTGTGTGTTCCAGGCTCCCTTTTGCGTAAGGGAGAGGGCAGGGCTTTTTAAAGAAGGAGGCTGCCACAGCCATGCTGCAGGTGTGCATGACCAGCCATGTTGCCAGCAAAGCATGCTGCTGGCAGAGGAATGGCGCAAAGAGATGCAAGCCCCATGCCCTGAACCACGGGAGGGAGACGATTTCAAAGTCAAAATAAAAAAATGAAGAAGGTGAAATTGCGAGGCAGCACTTGAAGAAGATGTTAATTAAATAGCCAATTATTCACTTTCTCCTCCCCTCTTTCAAAATGCATGCATGTGTCTTTTTACAAATGCAACTATAGCTACCTTATATGCAATGGTAGTGCTAGGAAATAACACAAGATGGCATATTTATTGGTGTATTTTTGCTATGCAATCATACCCCCATACCTATCTTTTGCTAGTCCCTAGGAAAACATTTTGTATTGTATTTAGAAATGATCTTAAGCTGAAGATTTTCTTCTGAGGCGACATGGGTATGTTTATTTGCTGAATATTGTGAGAACCAATTGCAGAGAAGACTACCAGTACTTTAAGTCTTATGTGACATAGACCATCTCTCAACTAACGTAGACTCTTGATATTTAAACCTTAAGTATGATTTCCACGACTCAGAAGGTTTTTGCCATACTCGAGAGCTCAAGAGATTATGGCTTGTGCATAGTGAAGGATCAAGACTGACCAGATGATCATTAAGACTCAAGCCTAGGGTTTCACGAATCTTTAAGTGTAGGTTGGTCCCAGTTTCAGCTCATGTCTTTGGATTGACCATTAAAAAGATGACGGAAAACTCAACTCCCATTTTACTACATTTGTGGCTCAAAGAATATATGGTAGAAATAGGGTATTTGTAACTTGCCATCAAACACTTTGAGGGAGAAGAATTTACAGACATTTGCGAGATATACTAAATGATTTGCATAGATTTTTTTTTTTTTTGTAACAAGTGTCAGTATATCTCTTACAACTTTATTTGGAGGAGCACACTTTTCTTTTGGTGGGAGAGTTCCGTTTTAGTGGAAAGAGTTTCTCCAAGACATAATGAAATTTCCCTTTGAAGGAGGGGGTGACGTAATAATTACGGAAATAAAATAAACAATCTCAAAAAATCAATCGCACAAGTACATAAGTAATTTTAGGTGGAAACCCAAACCGAGTGAAAAACACCTGGATCAGATCTAAATAGGGCTTTCGCGCAAGTCCATCAAACAACATACAGGATGTCTGGAGCTATGTCTGGACGTCTGGAAACCTACTTCTACTATGGGAATTGATTTCCAAGCATTGCAACGGCTAGAAATTCTCTGAGAAGAGATTTTGGGTCAGCCGAGGCAAAACGGTCATTAATCAGATGTCTAGAAAGTCCTAAGGACGTCTGATAAGGCTCTAACGGTCATAATCTTCAGTGCTTGCTAAGCCAACCAACGGTCCACTAATTGGACATCTGGAAAATACATCAGATGTCTCCTAAGACGTCTGATTTCATCAGAAAGAACTAGCTAAGTCCAGCCTAACAGATATCAGACGTCTGAAACAACAGTCAGACGTCTTAAAACATTTTATCAGACGTCTGATTTTGGAATTAGACGTCTGTAAATGCTGTTTGAGCCCTATATTGGTTTTCTAAGTATTCTACAGAAAACCTAAGTATCCTAGGGTTGTGCCGATGTTCCTAGGACTACTGTTAGGGTACTTTGAGGCTCTTTAACATAATATTATAAGGAAAATAAAAGCAAGAAAAGAGATACAAGAAAGGATAAAACAGAATCTATCCTATTCTTCTTTTTCCTCCAAGCTCATCTCTTCATGAGTGTCTTCTACCTTACTCCATATCTCGTGGGCGGTAGTGCACTCTTGGATTTTCTCGAACTCTTCCGGACTCAACGCGCAATACAGGGCATTCATTGCCTTTGCGTTGAGTGAAAGCTCTCGAATATTGCTCTGATACCAATTGAAGGTTTCCGACCCTACCAGGATGGGGTGACGTAATAAATGTGGAAATAAAATATAAAGCAATCTCACAAAAATCAATCGCACAAGTACACAAGTAATTTTAGGTGGAAACCCAAACCGGGTGAAAACCACCACCTAACCCTCTCGAGTTAGGATTTTCCGATCAACCTAGTTGATCAAATCCACTAACCGAATCACTTTAAAACGAGGGTGATTCAACCTCAGTACAACCACGCTACAAGTACGAGGGTAGCATTCCTCAACCCCTTCTCTCCACGAGAAGGATTTTGTCCCACGAAGGAGACGGGAATTCGTAAAGCGAATACCCAACAAAATAACAAAGATAAAAGAAACAACAAGTCCTATAGAGCCAACAAAGTAATTATAAACCTAGCTTCTATAGGAATTAGGAAACTCCCCTTTGCAAGGAGTGCGTCGAGTTGATGACGCGGTGCGTGTGCCACGCAACGGCGCAATGTCGCTCTCGTGAGCAACGGCGGGAGAGCGGGTGTGCGAAGGTTTGATGCTCTCAAGATGTAGAACTTGAGCTTAGAGGGCAAGAGCTTCTTGGACACAAGAGTGTGAGAGTGTATTACAAGGTGTCTCTTGGTGTGTATCTTGTGTCTCTAAGTGTGTATCTTGTGTTGCAAAGGTTCCCCTCTATTTATAGAGGCCTTAGGAAGGCTTTGGAAGGCTAAGGAAAGGTTCTATAACTGTTGGGAACAAAGTCCAAGAGAATCAGGCCGAAATCAGGACAATGATTACATTTGACAGGGTTATCAGACGTCTAACTCTGGCATAAGATGTCTGGAAGGCCACTTTAAGATGTCTGATTCCAAGGTCAGACGTCTGATTTTGGGCGGGTCTCTCCCTGACTTGGATCAGATCTAAACAGGGTTTTTGCGCAAGTCCATTAGACGACATACAGGACGTCTGGAACTATGTCTGGACGTCTGGAAACCTACTTCTACTGTGGGAATTGATTTCCAAACGTTGCAACGGCTAGAAAATCTCTGAGAAGAGATTTTCTGTCAGCCGAGGCAAAACGATCATTAATCAGACGTCTGGAAAGTCCTAAGGACGTCTGATAAGGCTCTAACGGTCATAATCTTCAGTGCTTGCTAAGCCAGCCAACGGTCCACTAATTGGACGTCCGGCAAATCCGTCAGACGTCTCCTAAGACATCTGGTATAAGGTCTGGACGTCTGATTTCATCAGAAAGAACTAGCTAAGTCCAGCCTAACAGATATCAGACGTCTGAAACAACAGTCAGACATCATAAAACATTTTATCAGACGTCTGATTTTGGAATTATACATCTGCAAATGCTGTTTGAGCCCTATATTGGTTTTCTAAGTATTCTACAGAAAGCCTAAGTATCCTAGGGTTATGCCGGTGTTCCTAGGACTACTGTTAGGGTACTTTGAGGCTCTTTAACATAATATTCTAAGGAAAATAAAAGCAAGAAAAGAGATACAAGAAAGGATAAAACAGAATCTATCCTATTCTTCTTGTCTTCTATCTTCAATCTGTCGCTCCACGCGAACCTCCTCTATTTTCCATCAAGCTCCTCCAATCCGTCCTGGATGCGAGCTCGAACTCCGTCTAAACACGTCCACATTTGCAATTGACCTGAAATCTAGGACTCAAATTGCAAATGTTAAATAAAACTTGTTTTGTTATCATCAAAACAAATGATCGTGGTGCTCTAGCACCAACAATCTCCCCCTTTTTGATGATGACAAAACCGTAAATAATAATGCAGAAAAATCCTCCCCCTTTTTGACATTATCAAAAAGCTTTGATTGGTTTTAAATTTTCTGTAACTCCCCCTTAAAACATGCTCTTCTGTGAATTTATTTTAACAAAGATGATATTCTCCCCCTTTTTGTAACAACAAGATAGCTATTATTTTTCTCCCCGTTACTAAAGGAAATTTAGCTAACTTGCATCTCCCCCTTAAAAATTGACAATTAGCTCATCATTTTTTAACTCCCCCTATCTAAATGCTTATGATAAAAAGATAGGGTAAAGGGTTTTACCTTACCTACCATGGCCAATAAAATGGCCCGAATGGTGGTGGTGGATGCCACATCGGATGGGGCTCCCATCCGTAGCTTGGAGGCCCGGGCATCGGCGCCGGTCTCCAGTCTGGTGGTCGACGTGCGGCGGGTCCGTCGTTTGTTCGCCGTCTCGTCGGTCTTCTTGTTCTCCTCCTTGGTCTACTCCTTTGTTCTCCCAACTTGAGTTGACCAGCCTTGAGTTTGTAGGTCCAGTCCTTTGTGTTGTAATTATCCCTGAATCCTACAAAACAAGATTCTAATTCTTTCTTCGGTATCCAAGTGGACTTGGATCCGGATCTGTTAGTGGGTCTCCTTGATGGAGATCCTTTCTCAACCTTAGGGCTATAAAAATTATCTACTTTATTGATTAATTTGTTGGAGTTTTCCCTAAGACATGCAATTTCTTTTTCTATAATACTCATCTTAGTCTTTACATTAGAGATTTCTAACTTTACACTATCATTTTCCTCAATCAATTTATTATTTTCATTGATAAGGTCTTGATTTTCTAATAATAGGTTATCAATTCTAGGACTAGCTTCTATGTCCTTAAGTTGTTTTTCTAACCTATCATTTTCATTTTTAAGAAAACTAAGGTTCTTTTTAATACTTTTGTTTTCTATTTTAAGTGATTTACTAATCTCAAATAGTTCATTAAAAGCTTCTTGTAAATCAAAATTTACCTCATTGTCGCTGTCGTCGCTTCCGCTTTCGCTGTCGCTGTTGCTTCCTCTGGCCATGAAACCAAATCAAGCGGTTTCTTCCTTTTCTTCTTCTTCTTCCTCCGAGCTGGAATCGTCCCAAGTGGCTTGGAATGCCTTCTTCTTAGATTTCTTTTCCTTTTTCTTCTCCTTTTTGAGAAGAGGGCACTCTGGTCGTAGGTGCCCTTTCTCGTTGCAGTGGTAGCAACGTCTCGGGCTTTCCTTCTCCTTTTTCTCTTTCTTTAATTCCCTACAAAACTTGGAAAAATTTTTAAGTAAAATTCTAAAGTCTTCATCATCGGAACTTACCTAGCTATCCGACGCGGCTCTGAAGGCAAGAATCTTCTTCAGTTTGGGCTCTGGTGTATCCTTCTTCTGCTTCAACTTTGTCTCGTAGGCCATTAGATTGCCTAGGAGATCTTCCATGTTGAGCTCCTCTACTTCGTTCGCCTCCTCGATGGCGGTGACTTTCTGTTCCCACTCCGGTCCAAGGGAACGAAGAAGCTTCCCTTGAAGCTCCCCCTTGATGAAGGTCTTCCCTAAAGCTTTTAAATTGTTTACTATGAGAGTGAACCTAGTGTTCATCTCACTTAAAGTTTCGTTAGATTTCATAGAGAAAGACTCAAATTCTTGTGAAAGTAAATTGAGTTTAGAAGTTTTTACCTTAGAGGTACCTTTGTGAGTTACCTCAAGTGTGTGCCAGATCTCGTATGCGGTGGCGCATTGCGAGATTCTGTTGAACTCCTCCGAGCTGAGCGCGCAATACAACGCGTTCATTGTTTTTGCGTTGAGAGAGAGCTCCCGGATCTGCTGCTGCGACTATCCTCCGGTGGGTTTCTCTGGGATGTCGAAGGGGGTCTCGCACCTGGCCCAGACTGTGAAATCGGTGGCTTGAAGCCAGGTCTTCATCCGCAACTTCCAGTAGGGGTAGCTTCTCCCGTCGAAGAACGACGGATGGGTTGTGGACTCCCCCTCGGAAATTCTGCTTGTGGAACAGCTTCCCACCATGATCTTCTTGCCGGGTGTTACTCCGATCTTGCAAGAACCTGCTCTGATACCAATTGAAGTTTCCCTTCGAAGGAGGGGGTGACGTAATAATTGCGGAAATAAAATAAACAATCTCAAAAAATCAACCGCACAAGTACATAAGTAATTTTAGGTGGAAACCCAAACCGGGTGAAAACCACCACCTAACCATCTCGAGTTAGGATTTTCCGATCAACCTAGTTGATCAAATCCACTAACCGAATCACTTTAAAATGAGGGTGATTCAACCTCAGTACAACCACGCTACAAGTACGAGGGTAGCGTTCCTCAACCCCTTCTCTCGATGAGAAGGATTTTGTCCCACAAAGGAGACGGGAATTCGCAAAGCGAATGCCAAACAAAATAACAAAGATAAAAGAAACAACAAGTCCTATAGAGCCAACAAAGTAATTATAAACCTAGCTTCTATAAGAATTAGGAAACTCCCCTTTGCAAGGAGTGCGTCGAGTTGATGACGCGGTGCGTGTGCCACGCAATGGCGCAATGTCGCTCTCGTGAACAACTGCGGGAGAGCGGGTGCGCGAAGGTTTGATGCTCTCAAGATGTAGAACTTGAGCTTAGAGAGCAAGAGCTTCTTGGACACAAGTGTATGAGAGTGTATTACAAGGTGTCTCTTGGTGTGTATCTTGTGTCTCTAAGTCTGTATCTTGTGTTGCAAAGGTTCCCCTCTATTTATAGAGGCCTTAGGAAGGCTTTGGAAGGCTTAGGAAAGGTTCTATAGCCGTTGGGAACAAAGTCCAAGAGAATCAGGCCGAAATCAGGACAATGATTACATTTGACAGGGTTATCATACGTCTAACTCTGGCATAAGACGTCTGGAAGGCCACTTTAAGACGTCTGATTCCAAGGTCAGACGTCTGATTTTGGGTGGGTCTCTCCCTGACTTGGATCAGATCTAAACAGGGTTTTTGCGCAAGTCCATCAGACGACATACAGGACGTCTGGAACTATGTCTGGATGTCTGGAAACCTACTTCTACTGTGGGAATTGATTTCCAAACGTTGCAACGGCTAGAAAATCTCTGAGAAGAGATTTTGGGTCAGCCGAGGCAAAATGGTCATTAATCAGACGTCTGGAAAGTCCTAAGGATGTCTGATAAGGCTCTAACGGTCATAATCTTCAGTGCTTGCTAAGCCAGCCAACGATCCACTAATTGGACGTCTGGCAAATCCATCAGACGTCTCCTAAGACGTCTTGTATAAGGTCTGGACGTCTGATTTCATCAGAAAGAACTAGCTAAGTCCAGCCTAACAGATATCAGACGTCTGAAACAACAGTCAGACGTCTTAAAACATTTTATCAGACGTCTGATTTTGGAATTAGACGTCTGTAAATGCTGTTTGAGCCCTATATTGGTTTTCTAAGTATTCTACAGAAAACCTAAGTATCCTAGGGTTGTGCCGGTGTTCCTAGGACTACTGTTAGGGTACTTTGAGGCTCTTTAACATAATATTCTAAGAAAAATAAAAGCAAGAAAAGAGATACAAGAAAGGATAAAACAGAATCTATCATATTCTTCTTGTCTTCTATCTTCAATCTGTCGCTCCACGCGAACCTCCTCTGTTTTCCGTCAAGCTCCTCTAATCCGTCCTGGATGCGAGCTCGAACTCCGTCTAAACACGTCCACATTTGCAATTGACCTGAAATCTAGGACTCAAATTGCAAATGTTAAATAACACGTGTTTTGTTATCATCAAAACAAATGATCGTGGTGCTCTAGCACCAATGCATAAGACTAAAGCCTTGGATAAAAAGTCTACCTGCACGCATAGGTAAGGACTCCAACTTCCCTAATGAACACTAGGGTTGGATCTTATGTTCACCTGGTCTTTCTTGATATGTGTAGTGTGAACCAAGATTACTTAGGCTCTCACATAGAAGCAAACCAGCGGATCCTGTACTGATGTCTCAGGTGCAAGAATACGTCCTTAGTTAGGAGAGATTCCAATTCATCTTGTCAATGCTCAAGTGAATTAAGCCGAGCCTGAGCGAATCAAGCTTAGGTGGCCTGGAAAGTATTCAAAATAGTGGTTGAATATCCATAAACACTTATTGTATTTTTGTTTCAGCCTTCAGATCATTACTAAACACCTTTTTTTTTTTGCTTTGTACATATCTATAGATGGATGGAAGCTACATGATACCATATAATACCCAGATCCTATGGATGCCTATCCACACCCCCATGCCAAACGATGCTATGTCCTCATATGCATGTATGGTACGGTAGAGGAAGGTCCAAAGATCGGGAAACGAGAGCTGATGCGCAAGGTATATAGTATGGTGGTAGGGTGGGTGGATGGTGGGTGGTAAAGTGAAAAGGTGCAAAGTGAAGTGTATGTGTGATTGCACAGCAATCATAGGTCCTAATCAACCTAAATAATGTCTGAACCGATCTTAAATTGTGGATATTGCACTCATATCTTGCATATCATGCATTGCATCAGTCTATTTAGAATGAGATGAGATATCCTGCTAGTTAATGTTTCTTTTATTGCAATTTACAGATAGTAAAGTGATCCAGGATGGAAATAGTGGAATAAAGCAATAAAGGAAGAAGAAGACTGATCCAGATAAGAGGAGTGAGGAGGATAGCCTTATCCCTACCCTTAGAAACCCTAGGACAGCCAACCTAAACCCAAAACAACCTCCATTAGGGCACCTTAGCCTCAAAACCCAAAAATGGATAGCACTATCCATGTTCCTATCCCTCTCCCAAACACTTAGGAACCAAAACCAACCTTAGAAAACACAAAACCCACTCTCCAGCACCTTTTAAGACGTCCAGACATCTGGGTGGACGTCTGATTTCTGCAGAATAACAATCCAGGAAGCCAAAACTCATACTGACACAGAATTGGTTGTCCAATTTAGTGTCAAGATGTCCAATTTTGTAGTATACGACGTCTGACCACTATCCTGGACGTCTGATACTGCTGTCTGGTTCCCGATTTTGGGTGTTGGAAGCACTAGCTTGCCTATTTTGACCTAGGAACCCCACCGGACACCCTAGGAAACCTAAGTAGAGACCTCCTAAGCGCAGTCCACTATCCATAGCCCTACTTGTCCTATCCCTAACCCAATTGAACCATCCCATACCTAATTGGGTGCATCTACAGTTGATTGGGTGCACCCGGGCCCAATTAGATCCACCCAAGATCTAATTAACTCATACCTATTAGGGTTACCCTAGCCTAATCACATGCACACATCTAATTAGACTTGACCTAGACCTAATTAGGTTCACTCCTACCCAATTAGACTTTCCTAAGCCTAATTAGGTCCACACCCACTTAATCTTGATTGACCCAACCTATTTAGCACCTAATCCTACCAAAACCCACAACCTAGCCCTACGAAAAACACACACCCACACACACACGCACACCTTCCCATTTTACTCCCACCAAACCCATGCACACTCTCTTGGAAACCCTAAAAACTTGTGTCAAACCTACATCCAAAAATTGTGGCATTTGCTATTTTTGGAGCCACCAAAAGTGGCAACCAAATGGAGCCTTCCATAAGGGCAAAGAGAGAGCTACGAAATTGGACCATCTCTCCATACACTCTCCCATCCATACTCTCCACTCTAAACTTGCTTGCACTCTCCAAAACCTGAAGGCCGTCCTCCTCATCCTCCTCCAAGGCTCCATGGACGACTAGCTAGAGAAGCTTCTCTCCAAAGCTTCAAGGATGGCCATTGGTAGAGAAAGGGAGCAACACCCTCCTCTCTCCACTTGGGTGCACTAGCCCCCTTCTTCTTCTTCTTCTTGGACGGCCATGAAGGCTCACCCATAGCCTCTTGTGGCCGGCCATCTCTTTTGGTAGGCGTGTAGACGAGTTTGCATACCCAAGGTCTAGCCTACACCCTCACACAAGGCCGATGGCCCTAGTGGCAACTTTCCGACGTGAGGGATTTTCTTCTATTTATATGCTTTCTAGTGTAGATGATGTGTGATAAATTTCTATGCATAAATAATGTTTCTGTGATTGATTGTCCTCATGTTTGCTTGCTTCTATGACACTTTGGTTTGTTCACACCACGCACGGCCACCATGGCCTCATTTAGATGCACATAGTCACTTAGGTTTTTACTAGTTTATCTAGTTCTAGGTTTCAATTCGCTTTTCGAAATAAAATAGTAAAAAACACAAAAAGACAAAAATAGTAGCTTAGGTTAGATTTAGGTTATAAATGTCGATCCAAATCTCGATTCCTTTTCACGCCTCCCAGAGACTAACGACCAGGACTCAAGTTCTAAAAAGAATAAAGATCTACCAGAGTTTCGTTATCACAAATATCTTTGACGAGTGGTTTTTGTGACTATACTACGATTTCCAACGATTTCAAACTACGCGAATGCCACTCCCGTCAAGTGGCACCGTTGCTGGGGAGGTAACATGTGAGTTTAGATTTGGATTTGCTTAACTTCTGTTTGTTTTGATTGTAGGGTGTCAAGATTGGGATCTGCGCACACATCGACCCGTGGTGAAGATCGCAGGCATCTTCTTCGTCCTCTAGTTTATTGCTTCCTTAGGTTAGAAAAAAGGAAAAAAAATATATATATATATAAATTCAAATTCAAAATTTCAGATCTGAATTAAAAAAATAAATCATTTTCTTTGGTGTGTGTTTTAACTTGGAGACTATTTAAACACACCAAAATTAGATTTGAAAATTCAGCCAGCAAATATTGATGATTTTCAAAATTTTATTGCTGTGAAATTTGGAGTACAAAAATCTTGGGATTCGATCTGATGTTAGGTTTTCAAACTAGCTTTCCAGCGCCACCTCTTATTTGAAAAATTATCACTACAAAAATTTTAAAAATTCACACAGTGGAAGAGGGTCAGAACAGTCTGTGCTCTGATTTTTTATAAATTTAAATGTTAATTATGTCCTTTACATAAATCAGATATCTTTGATATTTGTGGGGTTGGAAAGCCACTGAAACCTAGTTTGTTCTATATATTTTAAAAAATTTTTGGTTTTTTTCTGATACTATTTCAAACTAAACTTCTAGCAAGGGGTCCATCTAGTCTGTTTGACCCCCTTAAATATAAAAATTCATGAAAAATTGCATGAAATAGTAAAAATATTGAAAAAATATTCCCTGAAAAATTTATTGAAAAATTAAAATCTCTACCAAATTTCATAATATTTCTCTTCAGTTATTGATTTGGGTAGTGATTTCAAATCAGACTAAGGTCTGACTGTAGATTTTAGAAGAAGCACAAACCCTAGGTAATTCACATTAGGGTTTAAATTTAGAGACTCAAAATAAATCTTTTTTAGCCTGATTTGGGTGTGATTGCATGAGAATGGATTTGATGTGAAGACTATCTCTTATCTTTATTCGCATGTTCTCTCAAATATCCATGAACCTATATCATTCTTTTGACCCTCAGGGTCCTCCATCTCCCAACCCAACCATGATTTCGACTCCTCCTAGTTGGGAGACTCATCCTAACCAGCTGAGATATGATTATCCTTATCCCCCAGCTTATTTAGAACCTTGATCTCATGGATTTGACCCTTATCTAGATCAGAACCAATTGAAAGCCATAGTTGCTAAATTCCGGGAATATAACAAGGACTATACAGATCAATGTGCCAAGCTTCTGGAGCAAATTAGACAATCTCAGGCACAATCTCAATCTTATCACTCCTCCTAGGGACAGGAGACTTGGAACAACCAGCCTAGTGGGTCTAGTGACCCATATTTTGGAACCACTAGCTATTCTACTGATTCTTGCTACCATGGGGAGGCATCGTGGACTCAACCAACTCAAAAGGCTCCTTTGGACCTAATCCATGATTTGGGAAGATCAATTAAGGAATGCACTATTTCTGGTACACCTGTACCTAATGAGATATCTCTAATGAATTGGAATAATGGATCACAAGTACAGGACCACATAACAAGTTCTCAATCAACTCCCTCTGTAGTCAGCCCCACTCAGGGCGATACACCTATTGATTCATATCCAAATTCGTATAACCCTGAGTGGAGAAATGATCCTAATCTTTCATGGCCACCACAGAGATCGGCTCAGACTGAACATCGATCTAGGCCATCCCAATACTCCACTCAATACACTTTAGCGCAACCATCTAGTCCAGCCCAACCTGCAACCACCCTTGAAGATATCATGAACATTTTGTTGGACTTTGACAAGAAAAATGAAGAAAGGGTGACTAAGTTGGAAAATCATGTGAAATCTCAAGGGGATCAAATCAAGAGACATCAAGAATCACTTTATCCCCGAATGCAAATGCCTTTTCACTCCTATTCTCCACCTATTCTTTCAACCCCTCCTCCAATCTATCAAACATGCCCTTGTGCAGGGGTCAAATCTATGGCCTCTAAAAGGAAGAGAAAAGCTAAGAGCCCACCCAAATGACCTGATTTGGGCTCAACCAAAAATCATAAGACCAAACCCACATCCAGCTCTGACACAGACTCAAGGGACAAAAAGAAGAAAAAGGCCTCTGAAGTTGATTTGACCTATTTACCCTTTCCTGAGGCCTTAAAGAAAGAGTCACAAAAGAAAAAAATGACTTGCACACCTAAAGAGGTGGTTTTATCAGCTAACATAAGTGCATTTGTTTCTGGCACTATACCACCCAAAATGACTAACCCTGGAAAACCCTTCATATCTTGTGACATAAAGGGATTCACCTTCAACAAAGCCCTTGTGGATCTAGGGTCTTCCATTAGCTTGATCCCTACCGCCCTTTTTGACCGCACCAAACTTGGAGATCTGCACCACACACCTGTCACCATTAGAATGGCAGATGGCTCCATCAAACTACCAAAGGGGGTAGTTCAGGATGTGATTATTAAAGTGCAAGGTCTTAGCTTTCCAGTCGATTTTATTGTCTTGGACATGAATATATCGGAGAAGCTAAGTAATTCACCCATTATTCTGGGTCGACCTTTCTTGGCTACGGCCAATGCACGGATTGACTGTTACTCAGGATGTATGGAGGTGAGTAGTGGCAATGAGAAGATTCACTTTGATATGTATGCAGCCACTAAGAAAACAAAGTCAGGGTACTTTCTGGATGACATGGAAAGTGAGTCGGAGGGTAATTCGGAAGAAACTATGGCAATTGACACCTGGGTAGAACCACACGACCCGAATCAATAATCCACTAGATCACATAAGTCACCCTCCCTACCAGATCAAATCATTGATAGTATGGTTGACTATCTTGATCGACCTAGCCTAATTCAAACCCCTGCCCCTTGCAATGAATCCCAAATTACTCAATTGATCAAAATGGTTCATGAAATAAAAGAAGCTAGTGCAAGAGAATATGATGATATAAGGAAAGAGCTTCATAGAATCCGGGATGAGCAACAAAAACCAGAAATGTTTGAATCTGGGTCAGGTGTGTCACAACCGATTCGCGATTCAGTGGTGGTCATGCAGGATTTTGTTGATCAAACACCCGAGGTGGATGATATTAATAACCCTATGGAAGCTGAGAATGGAGATTTATTTGAGAATCTTGATCTTGATATAGGGCCTGAGTACAAATCATTTCATTTTGAGGAACCAAACATTAAGGGACCTGAATATAATTTTGTTGTATTTGAGAATACACATGGAGACATTGATGAATTAATTCAAATGATCTCATACACGGAGCAACAAAATCAAAAAGACTGTAACAACTCCTCAATCAATGATTCAGCCCATTCCACTTTCATGGAGGGACTCACTACTAAATCTAATGCCCAACTTCATCCAAGTGAGAAGAAGGAAATATCCCCTTATGAAATAGATATTCAAGAAATTGAAAGATTATTGGGAATAACATATGATTAGTTATCAGAGGAAGCTACGAATTTTGGGGAAACATGTGATAATTGGGAATTGGCATTGGACAATTTGGAAGAGATAAAAGAAGATGAGACCCAAACATCTTTGGTAGAGAGAGAGACTGATCCCTGGAAATTGATTTCCAGATCTGACCACACTACGTGGGTCATGCCTTCCATTCATAACCATTATCAGGACCCATATGATTTCACCCCACACAACTCCACCCATACCCCTACCACCCACATTCTCCATCACCTCTTCGGAATGCCTTCACCTTCATTCCTTCCAGGCACCCGTATTTATCTGTCTTTCTTCTGTAGCATCTGGCTGCAGATAATCCCAAGCCCCATCTACATATTTTCCCGATTATTTGGACTTGGAATTCATGGACAGCTAGTTCGCATTTGCGGTCCGCTGTTGGCGAATGAGACTAAAATTCTTATCATTTTACTCGCCATTCTCAAAACTGTACTGGTATATCCTTTTTGAGCTTTCGCATAGCTGAAGGCGTTAAACTCAGCACATATAGATACCATTCGCCCCACATTCCACCATCATTTTTATACATAGCATATTTTTTTTTAGCATATTTCCTTTTATATTGCATATTAACAGGTTGGCCGATGCTGAATATAATTTCAGGAGCAATTACAAGTGATTTCTACCCATTCTCTCCCTGCAGCATTTATTTTCTTTTACATTCATGCATGAGGACATGCAAGAACTTAGGCATGGGGGGGTAGATACAGAAAAACTGAAAAAATTTTATGCCAACACTTAGGAAAACCTTGGAGCTGCATGTAAAACGTACTTTAGGACCTTAAATAAAAGAACAATAGACTCCACCTCTAGTGCTCTCATTGGAGCTAGAAATCGTTTGCAACAACCAATTCCGACTCACCCGCTCACCTTTTGTTCTAAATTTAGGGTCAAGCTGAGTTACCCGATATGGGAAATTCACGAAGTACAAATTATATGAGGTTACATGTTTATAGCATATATAGACATTGCATTCATGAATAAGATTATTTTATTAAGAGAATGCATTAGGGATTTTATCCTTTAGTTGATTCCTATAATCTGGAATCCAGTACAACTTTTCACACACACGTAGAATTTGCAATGGATTCACGGTGAAGGCTGATAAACATCTTCAGTCTGTCGAGAAGAATCAGTGCTTCTTTTCTTGAACCCCTGGATAGTGTTTTGGGAGTCAGGCTGATTTTATTCCAAAAAAAAAATCCACCAAATAGTGTGAGATGAGAGTAGAGTGTACTGGTGCTCTAAGATTAGTGCAAGCAATCTGGAATCTTAGATAATTAGGTGATGATACTTAGAGATTAGGCATAGTTTTCGCTCTCGGTTCCAGTGTATACATTTTTGTGTGAAATATTGAGAGCCACTGAATAAGGCAAATACGCAGAGAGCGAGTTTTCATAAAACTAGGGCTAAGGTGGATGGTTACGACCATTCTTTACGGAATCCTCGGCTGAAGGAGGGTATTGATGTCAAGGTCAGAAATGCACCGTCCTATCCGTCTCTCCTGGTGCCATGAGTAGGCACTTCCACCAAATAAGCCACCCAATGTCTCTTGAGTACCACCAATCCCCAATAATGCCTCCTTAATAAAGTTCATGGATGTATGCCAGTTGTGTTATGCTGAAAAAAGAAATTAAAAAAAAAATGAAAAAAGAAAAAGAATGATGAAAAGAAAGAAAAACTGAAAAAGAAAAAATTTAGAAAAAGAAGAAAAAAAAGAAAAGAAAAGAATGAATATTTAGTGTTTATTTCATCGAGGCAATACCATCAAATAAAATTGAGCTCCACCAAATATGGCCTTAACCTATTTTTCTTGTGTTTCTGACCGCCCGAATACTGGCTGAGGAATCCCGACTTAGTGTTAGGGTTATGAAAACTCAATTAAAGTGTTAATGCCTAGTGAGACCACCAAATACAAATCCTATGTGTGAATCTGGTGAGGTTGTGAGCTCTAAGAAAAAGAAAGAAAAAGAAAAAGAGAGAATGAATACAAAGGAACCAAAAGAGAGCATAGTTTTTCTCGCCTTGCTCTAAGTGGAGTTACTTAATAATTTGGGAATCTAGATTCTATAGTACTAATCTCTATGTAGCACCAGTCAAGAGTGAGCCACCAAATATATAATCTTTTCACTTTAAGATCCTCTACCTAAGCTTAAAGTCGGGTGGAATTTATAGAATATCTTGAATACCCCGAGGGAAGAAGTCAACCTATCCCGCTAGAATTTTTACTAGGGGTCAAAGTACAGGCTTTAGGGGTGAATCAGGTCTTTCACTTAAATCCGTTGCAAAAGCTACGTAGCTACCTTTCACATTTGTCTGGATTTCTAGAACATAGGATGAAAACAAAAACAAGAAAAATCTCTAAGCATACACTTGATAAAATAATCAATCCTTAGGTACCCTTATGTGAATAATTTAGTCTTGCATTTGCTAGGGCTTAGCAAAGTTTAGGCATGGGGGTATGATTGCACAGCAATCATAGGTCCTAATCAACCTAAATAATGTATGAACCTATCTTAAATTGTTGATATTGCACTCATATCTTGCATATCATGCATTGCGTTAGTCTATTTAGAATGAGATCTGATATCCTGCTAATTAATGTTTTTTTTATTGCTATTTACAGATAATAAAGTGATCCAGGATGGAAATAGTGGAATAAAGCAATAAAGGAAGAACAAGACTGATCCAGATAAGAGGAGTGAGGAGGATAGCCTTATCCCTACCCTTCGAAACCCTAAGATAGCCTTCCTAAACCCAAAACAACCTCCATTAGGGCACCTTAGCCTCAAAACCCAAACATGGATAGCACTATCCATGTTCCTATCCCTCTCCCAAACACTTATGAACCAAAACCAACCTTAGAAAACACAAAACCCACTCTCCAGCACCTTTTAAGACGTCCAGACATCTGGGTGGACGTCTGATTTCTGCAGAATAACAATCCAGGAAGCCAAAACTCTTACTGACACATAATTGGACGTCCAATTTACTGTCAAGATGTCCAATTTTGTAGTATACGACGTTTGACCACTATCCTGGACGTCTGATACTGCTGTCTTGTTCCTAATTTTGGGTGTTGGAAGCCGTAGCTTGCCTATTTTGACCTAGGAACCCCACCGGACACCCTAGGAAACCTAAGTAGAGACCTCCTAAACCTAGTCCACTATCCATAGCCCTACTTGTCCTATCCCTAACCCAATTGAACCATCCCATACCTAATTGGGTGCATCTACAGTTGATTGGGTGCACCCGAGCCCAATTAGATCCACCCAAGATCTAATTAACTCATACCTATTAGGGTTACCGTAGCCTAATCACATGCACACATCTAATTAGACTTGACCTAGACCTAATTAGGTTCACTCCTACCCAATTAGACTTTCCTAAGCCTAATTAGGTCCACACCCACTTAATCTAGATTGACCCAACCTATTTAGCACCTAATCCTACCGAAACCCACAACCTAGCCCTACGAAAAACACACACCCACACACACACGCACACCTTCCCATTTTACTCCCACCAAACCCATGCACACTCTCTTGGAAACCCTAAAAACTTGTGTCAAACCTAGATCCAAAAATTGTGGCGTTTGCTATTTTTGGAGCCACCAAAAGTGGCAACCAAATGGAGCCTTCCATAAGGGCAAAGAGAGAGCTACGAAATTGGACCATCTCTCCATACACTCTCCCATCCATACTCTCCACTCTAAACTTGCTTCCACTCTCCAAAACCTGAAGGCCGTCCTCCTCATCCTCCTCCAAGGCTCCATGGACGACTAGCTAGAGAAGCTTCTCTCCAAAGCTTCAAGGATGGCCATTGGTAGAGAAAGGGAGCAACACCCTCCTCTCTCCACTTGGGTGCACTAGCCCCCTTCTTCTTCTTCTTCTTCTTGGACGGCCATGAAGGCTCACCCATAGCCTCTTGTGGCTGGCCATCTCTTTTGGTAGGCGTGTAGACGGGTTTGCATACCCAAGGTCTAGCCTACACCCTCACACAAGGCCGATGGCCCTAGTGGCAACTTTCCGACGTGAGGGATTTTCTTCTATTTATATGCTTTCTAGTGTAGATGATGTGTGATAAATTTCTATGCATAAATAATGTTTCTGTGAATGATTGTCCTCATGTTTGCTTGCTTATATGACACTTTGGTTTGTTCACACCATGCACGGCCACCATGGCCTCATTTAGATGCACATAGTCACTTAGGTTTTTGCTAGTTTATCTAGATCTAGGTTTCAATTCGCTTTTCGAAATAAAATAATAAAAAACACAAAAAGACAAAAATAGTAGCTTAGGTTAGATTTAGGTTATAAAAGCCGATCCAAATCTCGATTCGTTTTCACGCCTCCCAAAGACTAACGACTAGGACTCAAGTTCTAAAAAGAATAAAGATCTACGAGAGTTTCATTATCAGAAATATCTTTGACGAGTGGTTTTTGCGACTATACTACGATTTCCAACGATTTCAAAATACGCGAATGCCACTCCCGTCAATGTGACAATGGAGGAGTGCTGCTGGGGTGCCTCCCAACGAGCACTGAATTTAACGTCCCCAGCTGGACTCAGAATGAGGCACGAAATTAGTTACCCTCCAGCAGGGCAAGTGTTTCTCCAACGGGAGCAAGTTCATGAGTAAGACAAGGTTTTAAACACTACCCATTGACCGTAAAGTTATGCCCAGATTTGGGATCTTCAATTTCAATGGCCCCGTTGGGAAATGGTCTCGAGACAAAGAAGGGACCAATCCATTTGGACTTCAATTTCCCAGGAAAGAATTTGAGCCAGGCATTGTAAAGCCAAACTTGCTGAGATGACTCAAATTCCTTCCGACGAATTTCGCTGTCGTGAAAAGCCTTAGTGCATTTCTTGAAAGTTAAGGTAGAATCATAGGCTTCACGATGGAGCTCTTCCAGCTCTTGGAGTTGGAGTTTCCTTTCTCGACCACATAGGTTTGGGTCGAGGTTACATTGGTGAACCATCCAATAAGCGTGGTGCTCCAGCTCCACGGGCAAATGACAAGGCTTCCCGTAAATGATTCTATAAGGAGACATACCTAGGGGAGCCTTGAAGGTGGTCCGATACGCCATAAGTGCGTCAATCAGCTTGTCGGACCAATCCTTACGGTCAGGCCGAACCATTTTCTGGAGAATTTGCTTGATTTGTCGGTTCGACACCACAGCCTGGTTGTTCATCTGAGGATGATATGGAGATGCGATACGATGGTGCACTCCATATTTCCTCAGAAGTGCCTGAAAAGAGGAATGGGTAAAATGGCTTCCTCCATCCGAGATAATGGCTCAAGGGATCCCAAAGCATGCAAAAATGTGGTCTTTGATAAATCGAGTGGATATGACATGGTTAGCATGGCGCGTGGGAATAGCCTAGATCCATTTCGAAACATAATCAATAGCAATGAGGATGTATTTGAAGCCGTTGGAAGGAGGAAAGGGACCCATGAAATCGATTCCCCAAATGTCCAAGATTTCAGCAGCTAGGATGGGTTGCAAGGGCATCATGTCACGACGTGACATTGACACTAACGACTGGCACCTAGTGCAATGTTTGGCATAATTGTGTACATCCTGGTGAAGGGAGGGCCAAAAGAAATCGCACTGCAACACCTTGGCTACAGTTTTCCTCCCAGAGAAATGGCCTCCGCAGTCCTAGTCGTCGCAGAAGGATAGCACACTGGGGAATTCGCTATCAAGAATATAGTGACGGATGACCTGATTAGCACCTATTCGAAAAAGAAGTGGATTATCCCAGAAATAATACTTTGCTTCTGTAATGAGACGCTCACGCTGGTTTTTGGGCCAGCCACGTGGAAGGGAACCAAAAGAAGGTAATTGGCAATGTCGGCATACCAAGGTCCACTTGCCACATTAATTTCCAATAGGTGCTGATTAGCCCATATTTGTGGGCTATTTAAGTATTTAAGTGCCTAGACATTAGGTAAATTCTAACATTTATTTAGCATGAATTAGGATGTAAATAGATTAATTCATATTTCTAATTTAATTACATAATTCATGCATTGCATTCATATTTTAAATGCATTTAGAATTAACTTAGAATGGCATTCATTTAATTAGTTAACCAATTAGGTACATTGCATGCATTAATTTTAAGTTAATATAAAAGTTGAGGGTTTGTATATAAATAAACATAATATTTTAACAATATCTTTTATTCTTCTTTTCAACAATGGCTCGGCTGTCGCTGCAATGCCTCCTGCCTCACTAAAGCCCACATTCATGGATTAGTGAAGAAGGTGGATCTGCTCCCGCCTCTCCATTCAAATTCGTGCAGGCAGCTACAAAAGGAGGAGAGAGGTTGCCGAGTGGAGCAGGCCTCCACCCCAACATTCCACACTGTGTAGAGAGTCCATCTCATCCATTTCACCACTGTCGACCTCAACTGTGGCGACAAGCCTCCACCACAGTGGGCATGTGGTGTGACAGGCCACACCGCCATCCGGAGATCGTCCGCATTACCGTGAGCACCTCGTCGTGCACCTCCCTCACCGTCGTCACCAACAACCACCACCATAGCCACTGAAATTTCACTCCTCAGTCAGTTAAGACGTCTAGGAAGTTTCCCGGATGTCTGAAGCTTCGATGCACACTTCAGCAGCAACCGGCCACTCACTCCACGCCTGCACCCATCCGGTTGCACGCTTGAACCATCTCCTACAGCATCTATTTCGACACCAACCGGCCACTAACTCCACGCCCGCTCCCTGCAGTGCGCCCGCTCGCTCCACGCCCACATCACACCACCCACGCACACAGCAGCAGGACCTGCCGCTCCTTCACACCCACGTCCCTCCAACTGCACAAGACCGCCAGCACACACACGTGCATCACCTCTAGCTTCCAATGCGTGCGGGACAGCCAGCACCCTGCAGTGCGGGACCTCCAGCACCCTGCAGCGCCTCTTCACGCACGCAGCAAGCGCACGTTCTTCTCTATGCCTTCCCCCTGCAGCGCCTCTGAGCGGTCGATCTTTCACTTTTAAGTCATTTGTAGTTTAATGTGGTGGAAAAATCGACTAATCAATTTTTAATAAGAAATAACCACTCGCAGAGGAGCGGGTCGTATCCACAGGGAGGCAATAACGTATTAAAATTCGCGCCACTTAAAAATGTTTGTTCGTAGTCAATTTGGACAAGAACCAAGCCAAGATTGCCTTTAGATTAAGGTTTAAGCAAGAAACAATGCTGAAATGGCAATTATGAGAAACTACAGGATATTTTCCGCAATGCAGAGTGAATAGAATACGATTAAAATGTGGCAATGGCAGAAAATGTAAATTTTAATTAACGTTTTAATGTAGCAAAACAGGGGAATTTTTCCCTGTTGTCTTGCGCGACGAGGAGCCAATGGTCGGGCGCGGGAAGCTCGGAGGAGGTCCCTTGGATCAAGGGCTTCGAATCGGTGGTGGCGGCGAGTCGCGCGGCGGTCGGAGGTGGCCAGACGAGCTCCGGCGGAGGTGCTGCAGCCGGCAGCTTGCGCAGCCTGTTGGCGTGAAGTCCGCCGCCTGCTGCTGCTGCGGGGGTGGCTGCTGCGGCTGGCGTGTGCGGCTGGCGTGCTCGGTGGTCGGTTGGGCGGTCTGCAGGTGGTTGTGCGTGGGTGCGCGGTTGTGCGTGGGCGGTGGTCTGCAGGAGGGCGCTGGTGCGGTTGTGCGTGGGCGGTGGTCTGCAGGAGGGCGCTGGCGCGGTGGTCTGCAGGCGGTTGGCGTGTGCGGTGGAAGCTGCAGGCGGCTGTTGGAGGATGCTGCAGGCTGGTCTGCAGGCGTTGGAGGAGAGCGCGGGCTGATCTGCAGGCGTGCGCAGGTCTGCAGCCGGTGAGCGGTGGAGGGTGCAGGCGGTCTGGTGGCCGGTTGGAGAGTGCAGGCTGAGGAAGTGGAGGTGAGCGGGTAACTTCAGACGTCTGGGAAATTTCCCAGACGTCTTAAGTTACTGAGAGGGTGGCTGATCAGTAGCTCGGTGGTGGTGGTCTGCGACGACGGCGAGGGAGTTGCACGCTAAGGTGCTCACGGTAATGCAGGCGAGCTCCGGATGGCGGTGTGGCCTGTCACACCACACGCCCACGGTGGTGGAGACTCGCCGCCACGGTAGAGGCCGGCAGTGTGGAGTGGAAGAGAGAGGTTCTCTCTGCACAGTGGTGGGTCGGTGGCGGAGGCCTCCCGAGCTCGGCTGCCTCCCTGCTTCTTTTGTAGTGGCCTGAACAAGTTTGAAATCAGCCGTCGACCAGATCCACCACATCCGCTCTCCCTTGAATGGCTTCATCACTGCAGCAGCCAGGCATTGGAGCGGCAGACAGCCGTTCTGAAAGAAGAATAAAGAAAATATTGTTAAAATATTAGGGTTATTTATATACAGACCCTCAACTTCTATGTTAATAAAAACAATATACCTAATTGATTATCTAATTGGATGAATGCTATTCTAAGCTAATTCTAAATGCACTTAAGATATGAATGCAATGTATGGATTATGTAATTAGATTAAAACTATCAATTAATCTATTTACATCCTAATTTGTACTAAATAAATGTTAGAATTAATCTAATGTATAGGCACTTAAATACTTAAATAGCCCACAACTATGGGCTAATCAAATACCCCCATGCCTAGTTTTTGCTAGTCCCTAGCAAAATTAAACGAAACCTAGCACTCCAAGTAGACTAGTCAACTCACTTAGTCTTCCTTCAGAAGCATATTAAGTTCAGGCTCTAGATCCAAGGTTCCTAAGTAGTTGCTAAGTTACAGACTAGGTCGGCTAAAGACGAGTTGCAAGCACAAGTTTCCCTGATTTCTGACTCTACGCTAAAGTTTATTGATCCCTGAGATTAAAGCATCCGTGCTTGTGCATTGGTCCGAGTTATTTGAGTTAAAGGAAAATTTTTTTATATATACACCCCTTTTTTTTTTTTTGTTTGTTTGATTCTTCTAAGTCTAACCTCAGATCAGCTATCAACACGGTCTGTGTCGAATTCATTGTCCCCATTACCATACCTCGAAGGGTGCCTGGCTTTCGATGCTTCGAGATAGCACCGCCCATAACGACCCCAAGAACTCCTGGCAATCGACACTTCGGGATAGTATCGCCCATGGATTTCTTAAGCGAATTCAGGCCTATGGCAATCGGCACTTCGAGATAGGGCCGCCCATGGTACCTGAACCGCGCAATGCGCTTACATGCCCCCAGTAGGATGGATATCCTAAGAGACAAGCGCCGAGGTGGTAATATGTTATCATCGCATCCTTAAGGTGAGTATATACTCGACCTCTCCTGCGGCGGGAACTCTTCCAATCAAAATGTGTTTTCAAGCCTCTCTTAAGTCAAAACTAAGAGAACCAAATCTCTTTTCAGAAATTAAGTTAATTACCAGACCAAGTGTGAAAAATTTGGATGCTTGGGTTACAAGGACCCGTAAACCAAAAGGTAGAATAAGACTCCAGGTACTACCCCACCTTTTAACTCAAACCCTAGCTTCCCTTCCTCAACCTCTTGAAGAATGGTCCGCAACTTAACTCCTACTTAAGTTTTTAAGTCCACAAAGGACCCTAAAGGTCTAAAGCTAGTAGCTTATTTAGCTTCTAAAGTTTGACCCTAGAATTAATTTAGTCTACGCTAGAGTTCTGATTTGCTTAAGAATGCAGGACTTAGCCAGTTAAGCTCAAAACTTTTTTTTTTTTATATGTACAAATGTATGCAATTATGCTATGTATATCCCCTAGTACACCCCCCATGCCTAAAATCTGCAATGTCCTCATTGCATAGAAGGATATTACCTGGGTCAAAGCTGGGCTGAATAGCCGAAGAACCTGCAAATCAGGTTCAAGAATTGCAGAAATAGGCCCTAAAAATGAGCAAAGCAAAGTCGGCCTAGAAAATAGGTAACCTAGGATGTTGGCGAGCTGATGATGAATCCCGATAGCAAATGCTTGCCCAACTAAAATGGGAATGAAATCTTCCCAGGTCACCAGAAGAGGTTCTAAAGGATAAACAGTTAAAATAACCTCCAAAGGGGTAGGGGTAGGATGACAAGGATCCTCCAAAAAGAATGGGGAAGGAATGGTATAGAGATAAACCCCTAAGGTAATGGACTGACTAAAGAAATCATCAATCCATACCCGATACTCCATTATAGAAAATATTGGTCTGTTAAGCCCCCTAGTCAGAACAAAAATGAGCAATTCTCTAAGGCAAGGATCGTCTAGGGTGTCCAAGTTACGAGGTTGTGGGATGGCCATAAGATCTAGGTTGGGTTTAATCAGCTTGGTGTCCATCCCAAACACTCTTTCTAAATCCTCAATTTCATCCCTAGCATTCCTTGCACCATCACGTGGATCTTCCTGCTCTTCATCAGAAGTCACAATTTCGCTTTCAGATATAAGCGAATCAGAGGGTGACTTCGAAGTGAATGAAGGCAAGTTGAAAGCAACAGATCTAGGGATTATCCTATCAATGTCATCCCCGGGTTTTTGTTCTTTACTCAAATCTTCCCTGGAGTCTATATGTGAATCCACATAAATCTTAGAAATTGCTTCCAAATTTTCCATCATTTTATCATGAGGAGAAATATCATCAATGGGTGTGCCAAAGAAACCTAATTTGGTCGAATTTGTGACATCCTCAGGGGCTAACTCTTCAAATAAGACATAATCACCCTTAGTGTCACTCCAAATCTTGAATGTAGGTTCCTCATATAATTCATCTTCCTCCTCATCACACAATTCATCATGTACCCGAGGTCTAGAATCATTTAATATCTCAGCAGATCCCCTAGGGTGCTCTATCTGAGGTAAATTATTTACATTGGTTACATCAGACTCCTCAGATAGGTCAATTTCTTTAGGGTTAGGTTCCCTAAGGGTGGGTTTGAGTTCCATATCATGATCAGAAGGGAGGGTAGGATTAACAACTTGACTTTGACCCACTTCATCAAATGTCACGAAAATACTATCATCTGGGTCGAGGTCTTCCAATGGTACCATCATTCCCTTCTTTTGACTCCAATATAAATCAGGTGGATACTCAACCTTATCATCATCTTCCTCGGGTTGCCACCTTTCTTCATCCAATGCATAGCTACTTTCATGTGTTTTTTCCTCCCACCAAAAGTGTAGATCTCTCAAGGAAGTGTCATCTAATGGGGAGGTTTCAAAATCGATCCTCGAAAAGTAGCTATTCTCCCCAGAATTTCCCTTCAACTTAAAGTGTAGCTTTCCCATGGGAGATGCATCTATTGTAGAGGGGTGTACATCATCATCAATGGGGCAGATTGGGTGGCTAATTTCATCTCTTTCTTGTTGGCCTGCTCTCAAAGATTCTCCTAACAATTCACTCATTTCATTTTGCATTTTCTGTATTTCCATCTTCAAAGAGGAGAGGTCATTTCTATCATAAGAGAAGTCAGGCTCAGGCTTATAGTACCCAGGAGTGTTTGTCCAACCATTATAAGTTTTCAGGGAGGGTGGGTTGGGTATTTCTTTGGTATGTGAGATATTGGGCAAAGCAAATCCCGCTCCTGAGTTCTGCTCACTAATTTGGGGCTTAACTAGGCCAATACTCCTATAATAGGAGTAAAACGGATCCCAATGATTGTCATTATGTCCATCAAGGAATGGACCATCTCGGCGTCTGGGATCGAAGGATGCAGAGTGGGGGTGAGGGTGTGGGCAAGATGTGAAAGGATGAAAATCAATGTGGTCCATTCTAACTCACACTTCAATCAAAATTCCCCAAGCAAGACACAATTCAAAAAGGACCTTTTAGCTCTTTCCCAATTTAGGCTTTTGATTTTAAGTCAGATTGCAGGTGACAATACAATTTGTTCAATCAATTTACGCGCCTATTGTCAACCTACGGCTCGCCTAAAAAGACCTAGTTGGAGCTTAGGTGTTCTTCCCTAAATCTCAAATGGTCAAGTAAATCCAAAGACGGAAGATCGAGGGATGCAAGTAGGCCTAAGTCTTCCTTTGAAGCTGTGCTTTTGCGGTGCTCCTCAACTACCCCCAAAAATCCGTGACAGGGTATCCCCCGCTTTGGATTTACGAAACCTTTGATCTCAAGTTCCGAACACTTCAAAATCCAACAAAAGGAGGGCTCTTGTCCTAGTATTTCCAAACCTAAGGAGTGTTTAGAAACGTGCCGTGGTGCAAGTGAAATAAGTGTGCATACACCGTCAAAGATTTTGAACTTTGAATCGCACGCCAAGTTTGAAAATCAAATCCTTGGTTTTTAAAATGTCCTTCCTTTAATTAGTCCTTTTTCTAAAAAAAATATGTGACCACTTGTTAGATTTATTCAGAACAGATTAGGTGGCCTTCGCATTAAATCCCAAATGCAATGGGTGATCAAAAATAGGATGCAAAGTAAGAGAATACGTACCTTGCCTCCAGCGATCTTCAATGCAAAAATGCACGCAATGCAGAAAAGCAAATCTAAAGGCTGCTCATACAGACCTAAATGGTTCGTCCTAGGGCAGGTAACTTCTAGCAGGCACCTCGTTTTTTTTTCTTTTTCTATTTTTTTTAGAACTACTTATGCACAAGCAAATAAAAGAAATAATAAAAAAAATAAACCTAAATCTAAAGAAAAGGGAACAGGCTCCCAAAAATTACCCAACACGGGTCCAAAACAAAATCGGGGAACAAACCCCTCAAAATTTGCCCCAGAACAAGGGTTTTAAACTAACTGTAATGAAAAATTAAGTCTTCAGTCTTAATTCTATTCTAATTAAATTAGCGATTAAATACAATGGTGTCCGTCGCGTCCTCGTCCTTCTCCTCCTTTCAAAATTGCTTGTCCACTTCTCATCTGGCGACGTCAAGGGTCGCCTCTCACAGTGGCTGATTCTTGCATAAATTTTCTCGCACAGAAAAGAAAATAATGAATGGTCAAATCTCTATGCTATTGACAAATAATCAAAATAAAATTAGGCAAAATTATTGCATCTGTTGCCTCCCCGGCAACGGCGCCATTTGACCGGTCGATCTTTCACTTTTAAGTCGTTTGTAGTTTAATGTGGTGGAAAAATCGATTAATCAATTTTTAATAAGAAATAACCACTCGCAGAGGAGCGGGTCGTATCCACAGGGAGGCAATAACGTATTAAAATTCGCGCCACTTAAAAATGTTTCTTCGTAGTCAATTTGGACAAGAACCAAGCCAAGATTACCTTTAGATTAAGGTTTAAGCAAGAAACAATGCTGAAATGGCAATTATGAGAAACTACAGGATATTTTCCGCAATGCAGAGTAAATAGAATATGATTAAAATGTGGCAATGGCAGAAAATGTAAATTTTAATTAACGTTTTACTGTAGCAAAACAGGGGAATTTTTCCCCATTGTCTTGCGCGACGAGGAGCCGATGGTCGGGCGCGGGAAGCTCGGAGGAGGTCCCTTGGATCAAGGGCTTCGAATCGGTGGTGGCGGCGAGTCGCGCGGCGGTCGGAGGTGGCCGGACGAGCTCCGACGGAGGTGCTGCAGCCGGCAGCTTGCGCAGCCTGTTGGCGTGAAGTCCGCCGCCTGCTGCTGCTGCGGGGGTGGCTGCTGCGGCTGGCGTGTGCGGCTGGCGTGCGCGGTGGTCGGTTGGGCGGTCTGCAGGCGGTTGTGCGTGGGTGCGCGGAGGGTCTGCAGGAGGGCGCGCGGTTGTGCGTGGGCGGTGGTCTGCAGGAGGGCGCTGGCGCGGTTGTGCGTGGGCGGTGGTCTGCAGGAGTGCGCTGGCGCGGTGGTCTGCAGGCGGTTGGCGTGTGCGGTGGAAGCTGCAGGCGGCTGTTGGAGGATGCTGCAGGCTGGTCTGCAGGTGTTGGAGGAGAGCATGGGCTGATCTGCAGGCGTGCGCAGGTCTGCAGCCGGTGAGCGGTGGAGGGTGCAGGAGGTCTGGTGGCCAGTTGGAGAGTGCAGGCTGAGGAAGTGGAGGTGAGCGGGTAACTTCAGACGTCTGGGAAATTTCCCAGACGTCTTAAGTTACTGAGAGGGTGGCTGATCAGTAGCTCGGTGGTGGTGGTCTGCGACGACGGCGAGGGAGTTGCACGCTAAGGTGCTCACGGTAATGCAGGCGAGCTCCGGATGGCGGTGTGGCCTGTCACACCACACGCCCACGGTGGTGGAGACTCGCCGCCACGGTAGAGGCCGGCAGTGTGCAGTGGAAGAGAGAGGTTCTCTCTGCACAGTGGTGGGTCGGTGGCGGAGGCCTCCCGAGCTCGGCTGCCTCCCTGCTTCTTTTGTAGTGGCCTGAACAAGTTTGAAATCAGCCGCCGACCAGATCCACCACATCCGCTCTCCCTTGAATGGCTACATCACTGCAGCAGCCGGGCGTTGGAGCGGCAGACAGCCGTTCTGAAAGAAGAAGAATAAAGAAAATATTATTAAAATATTAGGGTTATTTATATACAGACCCTCAACTTCTATGTTAATAAAAACAATATACCTAATTGATTATCTAATTAGATGAGTGCTATTCTAAGCTAATTCTAAATGCACTTAAGATATGAATGCAATGTATGGATTATGTAATTAGATTAAAACTATCAATTAATCTATTTACATCCTAATTTATACTAAATAAATGTTAGAATTAATCTAATGTATAGGCACTTAAATACTTAAATAGCCCACAACTATGGGCTAATCAGCCTCCACCAGTGCGTGCACCCGCCAGAAACCCTCAGCATGCTCAACTCCCGCTGCTACCTGCAGTGCCGCCACCAGTGCATGTGCGCGCACCACCTGCAGTAGTGCTCAACTTCCACGCACAGCCGCCCCTTCAACAGCTGCAGCCACCGTTGGCAGCCACCTTCGTCGGAGCTCCGTCCGGCCGACTCTAGCCACCGCGTGACTCGCCGCCACCACTGCTATGAAGCCCTCGGTCCAAAGAACTTCCTCCGAGCTTCCTGCGTCCGGCCATCCATTCCTCTTCACGCACGGCTAAGGGGAATAAATCCCCTGTTTTACTATAGTACTCATCCCATTAATAATTACATTTTCTACCATTGTCATCTTTTAATGATATTTTATTGAATCTGCATTGCAAAAAATATCCTCTAGTTATTAAAAATTGCTATTCCAGCATGTTTTCTTGATTCAACCTTAATCTGAAGGCAAATTTGGCCTGATTTTCGTCTAAGCTAACTACGAACAAACGTTTTTAACCGGTGCGAATTTAAATACGTCATTGCCTCCCTGTGGATATGACCCACTCTTCTACGAGTGGTTATTTTTAATTATTTATTAGTCAATTTTTCCACCACATAAAACTACAAACGACTTTAAAGCGAACAATCGACTCGTCAAAATGGTGCCGTTGCTGGGGATGCAGCAGACGCAATAATTTCACCTGATTTTATTTTGATTATTTCTCAATTGCACAGTGATTTGACCATTTATTTTTTTTTTTTTTCCTGTGCGAGAAATTTTGTGCGAGGAACCAACCATCGTGAGAGGCGACCCTTGACGTCGCCAAAGGAGAATTGGTCGAGCTACTTTGAAATGGAGGAGAAGGAGGAGGACGCAACGATCATCATTGTACATTTAGTCACAAATCTGATTAGAATAGAATTAAGACTTTAGATTTAATTTTTCATTACATTTGGTTTGAAACCCTTGTTCTAGGGTATATTTTGAGGGGTTTGTTCCCCGATTTTGTTTTAGGCCCATGTTGGGTAATTTTTGGGAGCTTGTTCCCTTTTCTTTAGATTTAGGTTTTTAGTTTGTTGATTACTTTTATTTGCTTTTGCATTAGCTAAAAAAAATAAAAAAAATGAGTTGCCTGCTAGAAGGTGCCTGCCCTTAGGACGAACCATTTAGGTCTGTATGAGCAGCCTCTAGATTTACTTCTCTGCATTGCATGCATTCTTGCATCGTTGATTGCTAGAAGCAAGGTACGCATTCTCTTACTTTGCATCCTATTCTTGATCACGCATTGCATTTGAATTTAATTCAAAGATCATAAAATTTGTCTTGAAGTGATCTAACAAGTGGTCACATATATTCGTGAAAAAGGACCAATTAAAGAAGGGACATCTAAAAATCAAGGACTTGATTGTAAAACGTGGTGTGCGATTCAAAATTCAAAATCTTTTTGCAGTGAATGCACACTTATATCTTTTGCACCACAGCACTCATTTAGACACTCCTAAGTCTTGAAACGACTAGGACAAGAGCCCTCCTACCATTGGATTCTGAAGTGTTTGGAACTTGAGATCAAAGGTTTTGTAAATCCAAAGAGGGGGATACCCTGTCACAGATTTTTGGGGGTAGTTGAGAAGCACCGCAAAAGCACAGCTTCAAAGGAAGGCTTAGGCCTACTTACATCCCTCGATCTTCTGTCTTTGGATTTACTTGACCATTTGAGATTTAGGGAAGAATACCTAAGCTCCAACTAGGTCTTTTTAGGCATTTCAAAGGTTGACAATAGGCGCGTAATTGATTGGGCAACTTGCTTTGTCACCTATAATTTGAACTAAAGTCAAAAGCCTAAATTTGTAAAGATCGAACAAGTCCTTTTGAATTGTGTTTGTAGTGCATGCTTGGCAGGTGCTCTCTTAGGAGACAACTTGTGTTTGATCCTGAACCTGAAAGAATCCTAAGAAGAGACCTTGCAAGGGTAGAAATGGCCGGTCAAAGGAGCCTTAAGGAATATTTCATCCCAACCAATCAAGCTGGCCCTGCACTACGTAGACCTGGAGGGGACAATCCGTATGACATCAAAAGTAGTACCATATCATTGCTACTCTCCTTTTATGGTACTACTAGGGAAGACCCTTACAGGCATATAGAGGAATTCACCGAGGTCTGTTCCACAGTGAAGCTGCAGGGCGTTATTGATGATGCTCAAATGCAGACCCTCTTTCCCTTCTCCCTTAAGGACAAAGCCAAGTATTGGTATCACACCCTTGATAATATTAATACTTGGGATGCCCTGAAGAAGGACTTTTTGAAGAAGTACTTCCCCATGAGCAAAACAAATCACTTTAGGAGGGAAATTATGAGTTTTTTTCAAAAGGATGGGGAAGCATTCCATGATATGTGGGAGTGCTTTAACGACTTGCTAAGACTTTGCCCACATCACCAGGTGCCTAAATGGCAACTGGTTGAAAGGTTCTACATCGGACTTAATGATTCGCATAGGCAAATGGTGGATGGTGCCTGTGCAGGAACCTTTCTGTTTAAGACTGAGGATGAAGCTTGGAACTTATTTGATACTTTGAGTGAGAATTCTATTCACTTGAATTCTGCCTACATGGATAGAAAGCCCACTCTCATGCAAAGAAAGTTGGAGGCGAATGAGGGAAGGGACACCCAGAATTTAGCCTATCAGATTCAATTATTGAATCAAAACATGGAAAGGCTTATGTCAAACTCGAGTTCATTCGTACCTAACACCTCCACATCCCAAGCTTCCCAATGCTTAATTTATCAAGGCAATACACACGCCACTGTGGATTGCCACTTTGCCTCCCAATTCCCTAAGCTTGTACAAGCGGATTTAAATGCTGCTCAAGGCTTCCGTCCAAGACCTCATAATGACCCTTTCTCCAACACTTCTAATAAGGGATGGAGGAACCACCCAAACTTTTCATTGAGACAAGGAAATGTCTCAAATTCAGGGAATTACAAACCAAAATCCTTTCAAAACCATAAAATGAACCAACCTTAGACCTTTGCCAACCTAAAACCTCTGAGATGGATGAATTGAAGGCGATGTTGAAAACTATGCAAGAAAGTCAAAGTACCATCATCCAATCTCATGACAAGGCTATACATGAGATGAAATCACAAATTGGACACCTTGTTGAGGCCGTTAGACAAAGGGAGACTGGGAAGCTCCCCAGTGCTACTGAGGAAAATCCTAAAGGAAAAGGGATTGTCTTTAGGGAGCATGCTCAGGTGGTGACTATTTTGAGGAGTGGGAAAGAAATTTCCAAACCTGATGCTCCTATAGTCTCACCCTAACTTTCACCCCCACCGGACAAGACTTGCCCAAATCTTCTCCACTTCAAATCACCTCACAGGAAGAAGTTGCCCCTATTCCACCCCTTACTCGACGTGACAACCCTTCCACCCAGAGATCTAGAGTGCCTTTTCCAGAGCACTTATCCACCTTTGGGCAGACTTCTGCTGGCTCATCTGGAGCCAAGGATAAGATGGATGAGATTATGGAAACTTTCAAGCAAGTGCAGATTAACCTGCCTTTGCTTGAAGCTATCAGGCAGTTTCCATCTTATGCCGGCTTCTTAAAGGACCTGTGCACAAAAAAGCCGCAATCTAGAAAATAGGTCCAATCAAAAGTTGTCCTACCTGATTCTGTTAGCTCAATTGTTCAACATGGCACACCCTTGAAACTTAAGGACCTAGGAGCCCTATACATCTCTATAGTTATTGGTGACTTACGAATTGATGAGGCTCTACTTGATCTGAGTGCGAGGGTGAACATCCTTTCGACCTACGTGTATGAACAACTTGGGGGAGGCAATCTGAAACCTAGCCCTGTAATCCTTCAAGTTGCTGATCGATCACTTAAGGCACCACGGGGAATTTTGGAAGATGTCCTCATAAGAGTGGAGGATTTCTTCTTTCCCGTTGACTTCTTAGTTTTGCACACTGACCCTACCAACAAGCCAACCAAACCCTCCATCATTTTGGGCCGTCCCTTCCTTGCAACTTCGCATGCTTCAATCAATTGCAATTCTGGGGCGTTGAAAATGGGCTTTGGGAACAGGAAAATCTGGCTTAATGTGTTTGATGCTTACAAACAAGCCAGGCTTGAGGATTATTCTCATGATGAGGTGATAGATGACCAGATTGAAGAGGCAACTCCTGCAATGTTATGTAATGACCCCCTTCACCATGTCGTGCTAAATGAGCATTCTCATCTCTTGGAGGAATGTGAAGGGGATATACTAGAACTTGAGGAATTGCTAGGTGTTTCTGCTAAGTCTCTTCCCCCATCATTTCCGCTGAAGGTAGATCTGCTACCTAAGATGGCGACATCTATTATGAAACCCTCAACCATACAAGCCCCCGACCTTGAGTTGAAACCCCTCCCTGACACTCTCAAGTATGTTTTCCTAGGTGCCAATGATATGCTCCCCATTATCATTTCGACTGTGCTATCTGAGGCATAGGAGGGAGCCTTGATTGAATGCCTGTCTAGGCACAAGGAAGCTATTGCTTGTAGCATTGCTGACATTAAGGGTATAGACTCTACACTCTGCATGCACGACATTTATACTAATGATTCCATCAAGCCTTTTTGGAACATGCAGAGACATCTGAAACCTAATATGAGGGAGGTGGTAAAAAAGGAAATCCTGAAGTGGTTGGACGTTGGGATCATATATCCCATTGTTGATAGTAAATGGGTCAGTCCCATTCATGTGGTGCCAAAGAAGGCAGGCTTTACTGTGGAACTCAACGACCAAGGTGAACAAGTTGTCACTAGACCCTCAACTGGATGGAGGGTCTGTATTGATTGCCGCAAGCTGAACAACGCTACTTAGAAGGATCACTTTCCTTTGCCTTTTATTGATCAAATTCTCGAGAAATTGGCAGGGAATAAGTACTATTGCTTTCTTGATGGTATTCTAGGTACAATCAAGTGGCAATCTTTCCTGATGACCAAGAAAAGATGACATTCACAAGTCCTTACGGTACTTTTGCATTCAGACGTATGCCGTTTGGATTATGTAATGCCCCTGCAACTTTCCAGCGGTGTATGATGTCTATCTTTTCGAACATGATTGACGAGTGTGTTGAAGTGTTTATGGATGACTTCTCCATTTATGGCTCGTCTTTCGACCAGTGTCTCCTGCACCTGGAGAATGTGTTGAAGCGATGTAAGGAGACTGGTTTAGTCCTCAGCTGGGAGAAAAGTCACTTCATGGTATAGAAAGGAATTGTACTTGGGCATGTTGTATCCGAGCAAGGTTTGGAAGTAGATAAAGCCAAGATTGGTTCTATTTCCAAACTTCCATTGCCTACGAATGTCAAACAGATTAAATCCTTTTTGGGCCATGCTGGCTTTTATAGGCACTTTATTAAAAATATTAGTAAAATTTCTAGGCCACTTTGTGACTTGTTGGCGAAGGAATCTTCCTTCAGTTTTGATTCAAAGTGTGTCGAGGCCTTTCAAACTCTAAAGGAGGCTTTGATCTATGCGCCTATTCTCCAAGCTCCTGATTGGACACTCCCATTTGAGCTTATGTGTGATGCTTCAGATTATGCAGTGGGAGCAGTCCTTGGACAAAGGGTTGAGGGAAGACCTCATGTGCTATATTATGCAAGCAAGACTTTAACCAAACCTCAGCAAAACTACACCGTCACTAAAAAAGAATTACTTGTTGTAGTTTTTGCTCTGGAGAAGTTTAGGTCTTATCTGCTTGGGACTAAGGTGGTTATTTTTACTGATCAGGCAGTAGTGAAACATCTCATTGCTAAGAAAGATTCTAAGCCACTTCTGATTAGGTGGATTCTACTCCTTCAAGAATTTGACTTGGAAATACGTGAAAAGAAAGGAGTTGCAAATGTTGTGGCTGACCACCTATCTCGCCTTCCTCTTAATGACTCTCTTTTTGTAGATATTCACAAGACATTTCCCGATGAAACTCTGATGGCGGTAACACCAACTTTACCTTGGTATGCAGACACTGTAAATTACTTGGTCATTGGACAAACTCCTTGCTCTTGGGATGAGTAGCAAAGAAAGAAGTTCATTTCTCAAGCAAGATATTTTCATTGGGAAGAGCTAGAATTATTTAGAATTGGACAAGACCAAGTATTGAGACATGTACCTGAAGAGGAACAACAAAGTGTGCTGAGTTTTTGCCATGAACTTCATTATGGAGGACACTTTGGTGCTAAGAAAACTGCTTTTAAGGTTCTCCAGTCCAGTTTTTGGTGGCCTTCTTTATTTAAGGATTCTCATAATTTTGTTAAGGCTTGTATTAGATGTCAACGGACTGGAACGATTGGGAAGAGGAATGAAATGCCTCAACATCCTATTCAATCTATTGAAATTTTTGATGTGTGGGGAATTGACTTTATGGCCCCTTCCCGTCGTCCCATGGTTATGAATATATCTTGGTGGCAGTTGATTATGTCTCTAAACGGATAGAGGCCATTCCTACGCCCACAAATGACCACTCTGTGGTTTTGAAATTTGTGAAGGCCAATATCATGTCCTATTTCGGCTGCCCCAAGACTATTATAAGTGATGGGGGACCTCATTTCCGAAACCACCACTTCAATCGGTTAATCAGGAGTCTGGGAGTTACTCACAAGGTCGCTACCCCTTACCACCCTCAGACAAGTGGCCAGGTTCAAGTGTCAAATAGGGAGATAAAAAATATTTTGGAAAAGACCGTTAGACCTGATAGGAAAGACTGGTCCTAAAAGCTCGATGATGCTTTGTGGGCTTATCGAACGGCCTATAAGACCCCTTTGGGTACTTCTCCCTTTCGGATTGTGTATGGAAAAGCATGCCATTTACCTGTTGATTTGGAACATAAGGCACTTTGGGCTATTCGAAGTGTTAACATGGATTTAGAGAAGGCAGGTAAGGCACGACTTCTAGAATTAAGTGAGCTTGAGGAGCTGAGGAATGATGCTTATGACACCTCTCAAGCTTATAAAGAAAGAACTAAGGTCTTGCATGATAAGTTTATACTTCGAAAGACCTTTGAGCCTAACCAACAAGTCTGGCTTTTCAATTCCAAACTAAAGCTTTTTCTTGGGAAGTTAAAATCTTGTTGGGATGGGCCTTACATAATCACCAAAGTATTTTCGCATGGAGCTGTGGAGATTAAAAATCCTTCCTCTTCAGCAACTCCCTTTATCCTCAACGGTTAAAACCGTACATAACTTTAGATGACCATCTGGTTGACGAAGTCACTCTTGAGGAGCCTTAGCTCCTACCATTCTCCGCCTCAGGTAATATCTTCCTTTAGCTATTTTTGTTTTCAATGAGGACATTGTTTGAACCAGGCATGGGGGAGAGGACCTGAGGCATTTTGTTTATAGCTTGCATATAAAAAAAAAAATTATTTTGAGCTTAACTTGCTAAGTCTTGCATTCTTAAGCAAATCAGAACTCTAGGATAGACTAAATTAATTCTAGGGTCAAACTTTAGAAGCTAAATGAGCTGCTACCTTTAGACCTTTAGGGTCCTTTGTGGACTTAAAAACTTAAGTAGGAGCTAAGTTGCAGACCATTCCTCAAGAGGTTGAGGAAGGGAAGCTAGGGTTTGAGTTAAAAGGTGGGGTAGTACCTGGAGTCTTGTTCTACCTTTTGGTTTACGGGTCGTTATAACCCAAGCATCCAAATTTCACACACTTGGTCTGGTAATTAACTTAATTTCTTTCTTTCTAAAAAGAGATTTGGTTCTCTTAGTTTTGACTTAGGAAAGGCTTGAAAACACATTTTGATTTGAAGAGTTCCCACTGCAGGAGAGGTGGAGTATATACTCACCTTGAGGATGTGATGATAACATATTACCTCCTCGGCACTTGTCTCTTAGGATATCCATCCTACTGATGGCATGTAAGTGCATTGTGCAGTTCAGGTGCCATGGGCGACCCTATCTCGAAGTGTCGATTGCCATAGGCCTGAATTCGCTTAAGAAATCCATGGGTGATACTATCTCGAAGTGTCGATTGCCAGGAGTTCTTGGGGTCATTATTGGCGATGCTATCTTGAAGCATCGAAAGCCAAGCAACCTTCGAGGTATGGTAATGGGGACAATGAATCTGACATAGACCGTGTTGATAGCTGATCTGAGGTTAGACTTAGAAGAATCAAACAAAAAAATATTTATATATTATTAAGAAAAAAAAAAACTTTTTCCTTTAACTCAAATAACTCAGACCAATGCACAGGCACGGATGCCTTAATCTCAGGGATTAATAAACCTTAGGGTAGAGTCAGAAATCAGGGAAACTTGTGCCTACAACTCGTCTTTAGCCATCCTAGTCTGTAACTTAGCAACCACTTAGGAACCTTGGGTCTAGAGTTTGAACTTAATATGCTTCTGAAGAAAGACCAATTAGGTTGACTAGTCTACTTGGAGTGCTAGGTTTCGCTTAATTTTGCTAGGGACTAGCGAAAACTTGCCAATAGGTGCTGATTAGCCCATATTTGTGGGCTATTTAAGTATTTAAGTGCCTAGACATTAGGTTAATTCTAACATTTATTTAGCATGAATTAGGATGTAAATAGATTAATTCATATTTCTAATTTAATTACATAATTCATGCATTGCATTCATATTTTAAATGCAATTACAAATAACTTAGAATGGCATTCATTTAATTAGTTAACCAATTAGGTACATTGCGTGCATTAATTTAATTTAATATAAAAGTTGAGGGTTTGTATATAAATAACCATAATATTTTAACAATATCTTTTATTCTTCTTTTCAACAATGGCTCGGCTGCCGCTACAACGCCTCCTGTCGCACTAAAGCCCACATTCATGGATTAGCGGAGAAGGTGGATCTACTCCCGCCTCTCCATTCAAATTCGTGCAGGTAGCTACAAAAAGAGGAGAGAGGCTGCCAAGCAGAGCAGTCCTCCACCCCAACAATCTACACTATGCAGAGAGTCCATCTCGTCCATTTCTCCACCGTCGACCTAAACTGCGGCGACAAGCCTCCACCACCGTGGGCGTGTGGTGTGACAGGCCACACCGCCATCCGGAGATCGTCTGCATTACCGTGAGCACCACGCTGTGCACCTCCCTCGCTGTTGTCACCAACAACCACAGCCACAGCCACTGAAATTTCACTCCTTAGTCAGTTAAGACGTCCGAGAAGTTTCTCGGACGTCTGAAGCTTCGATCCACACTTCAGTAGCAACCGGCCACTCACTCCTCCCTCGCGCCCCTCCAGTTGCATGCTTGAACCATCTCCTGCAGCATCTATTCCAGCGCCAATTGGCCACTCACTCCACAACCGCTCCCTACAGTGCGCCCGCTCACTCCACTCCCGCATCACACCACCTGTGCACATAGCAGCAGGACCTACCGCTCCTTCACACCTGCGTCCCTCCAGCTGCACAAGACCGCCAGCCCACGCACGCGCATCACCTCCAGCTTCCAACGCATGGCCGCCAGCACCTTGCAGTGTGCGCCCGCCAGCGCCCTATAGTGCCTCTTCACGCACACAGCATGCACGCATTCTTCTCCGCGCCTTCCGCCTGCAGCGCCTCCACCAGTGCGTGCGCCTGCCAGCAACCCTCAGCGTGCTCAACTCCCGCTGCTACCTGCAATGCCGCCACCAGTGCGTGCGTGCACACCACCTGCAGCAGCGCTCAACTTCTGCGCACAGCCTCCCCTTCAGCAGCTGCAGCCACCATTGGCAGCCACCTTCGTCGGAGCTCTGTCTGGCCGACTCCGGCCACCACGCGACTCGCCGCCACCACCGCTATGAAGCCCTCGGTCCAAAGAACTTCCTTCGAGCTTCCCGCTTCCGGCCATCCATTCCTCTTCACGCACGGCCAAGGGGAATAAATCCCCTATTTTGCTATAGTACTCATCCCATTAATAATTACATTTTTCGCCATTGTCATCTTTTAATGATATTTTATTGAATCTGCATTGCAAAAAATATCCTCTAGTTATTAAAAATTGCTATTTAAGCATGTTTTCTTGATTGAACCTTAATCTGAAGGCAAATTTGGCCTGATTTTCGTCTAAACTAACTACGAACAAATGTTTTTAACTAGTGCGAATTTAAATACGTCATTGCCTCCCTGTGGATATGACCTGCTCTTCTGCGATTGGTTATTTTTAATTATTGATTAGTCGATGTTTCCATCACATAAAACTACAAATGACTTTAATGCAAGCAATCGACTCGTCAGGTGCTCATCGGGAAAAATCTCATTGATCAGCAGGGTTAATCCAATGTGGTCAAGGTCCAGTCTTGAGAGATGATCAGCAACAACATTCTGGGCTCCGGCCTTATCACGGATCCCAATGTCAAATTCTTGGAGTAGAAGGATCCAACGAATCAGTCTAGGCTTGGCATCCTTCTTGTGCATGACATGGTGAATGGCCACGTGATCAATGAATACAATAACATGTGAGCCTAGAAGGTAAGAGCTAAATTTCTCCAGCCCAAAGATGACTGCCAGTAGTTCTTTCTTAGTGGTTGTATAATTACGCTGAGCCTCGTCCAACGTCTTACTGGCGTAGTACACCACGAAGGGGTGTCTATCACGTCTTCGTCCCAGGATGGCTCTGACTGCAAGGTCGGAAGCATCAGACATGAGTTCAAAGTCGAGGGACCAATCAGGTGGCTAGAGAATAGGGGCCTTGGTGACAGCATCACGCAGCTGCGTGAATGCTCATATGCAGTCGGGGCCCATATCAAAGGGTACATCAGTCGATAGGAGATGAGTTAAAGGTCTAGAAATCTTTGAGAAGTCTTTGATGAATCTCCTATAGAAACCGACGTGTCCCAAGAAGGAGAGGATTTGTTTGACAGAACTAGGCATAGGTAAATCAGCAATTACATCAAGGTTAGCTCTGTCAACCTCGATAACCCTATCGGAGATGATATGCCCGAGAACAATTCCCTCGTTACCAGAAAATGACTTTTTTTCCAGGAAAGCACGAGGTTCACATCAATACATCTCCAAAGGATACGGGTCAGGTTGGCAAGACAGTCATCAAAAGAGGGTCCAAAGTTCAAAATGTCATCCATGAAAACCTCGAGAAAGTCATCCACCATGTCATGGAATATCGCCAGCATACATCTCTAGAAAGTTGCAGGTGCGTTACAAAGTCCGAATGGCATCCTTCTAAATGCAAAGGTACCAAAGGGGCAGGTAAAGGTGGTTTTCTCTTGCTCCCTGGGGTCAATTGCCACCTGGTCATATCCAGAGAATCCATCCAGGAAACAGAAAAATTTATTTCCCGCTAACCACTCCAGGATTTGGTTAATGAAAGGTAGTGGAAAGTGATCTTTCTTCGTTGCAGCATTAAGGTTCCTATAATCTACACACACTCTCCAAGATATAGGAGTGCGTGTAGGGATGGATTCACCCCTGTCATTGACATGGATGGCGAGTCCCACCTTTTTGGGCACGACGTGAATCGGACTCACCTAGGGGTTATCGCTGATCAGGTAGATTATACCCGCATCCAGCCACTTAATAATTTCCTTTTTAATGACCTCCCGCATGTTAGGGTTGAGACGTCGCTGCATCTTGCGGGAAGGTTGAGCCTCCTCCTCCGTATATATATGGTGAGTGCAGTAGGAGGGGCTAATGCTAGTTAAGTCTAATAAGGACCATCCAATGGCTGCCTTGTGTTCCATAAGGACCTTTGTTAGTTTGCACTCTTTCTCCCAGGTCAATTTTGAACTAATGATTATGGGGAGCATTTCATTTGGTCCTAAGAAAACATACTTAAGCATATCAAGCAGCTCTTTCAGTTCGGGAGTGGATGGTGAAAGATCTAGCATTCCTTCGGACAAGACTATCCCAAGCGGATCAAAAGAAACCAAGTCAGGAGGAAGAAGTTGGCCCTCAGTTTGGCCAAAAAGAGGGACATCTTGGATAGATGGATCCAAAAAGGGATAGCCCCAGTGAGTAGTATGTTGGCTCAAGGTCCTAGTGTGGAGTTGCAATTCCGCCTGATTTGGCAGGAAAGAAAGGGCAATCCAGTCTACAACAGTGTGAACCGGCAGTGAGTAGCCCGAATATGACTCAAACCACAAGGTATGGGAAGTGGAGAAAACCTCGTCAGAAGTTCGGTCTGGAGAAGGTATGGGAAAAGGGAGGGAAAGGGGAATGTCACAATATGTGTCGGTCAGGCAATCGTCTGTGTTTAAAGGCAATCCATAACAGTCAGAATAGGTCCCAATAAGTCCGATACACACGTTGACGGCCATGTCCTCGTCAGATGTGTCATCCTCGATGCAATCGCAATCAAAGTTCTTGGCTGCCTTGAAGATGTTAATCTTGAGCTTCTCAGATCCAACGGTAATCTCAATACAGCCTAACTCGCAGTCGATATGGGCACGGGCTGTGGCCAAGAAAGGTCGACCAAGGATGATCGAACAATCAGAAATTGAGCTAGGAACTTCCATATCCAAAACAATAAAGTCAACAGGAAAACAGAGACTGTTGACCCTAACCACCACGTCTTCCACCACACCCTTTGGTAGTTTGACAGAACGATCTGCCAACTGTAACGTGACAGGGGTGGGTTTCAGATTTCCTAAGGCAAACTTCTCAAGCATGATGGTTGGTATAAGATTGATGGAAGATCCTAGATCAAGAAGAGCACGGATAAAATTGCAGCCTTGGATGCTACAAGAAATAACTGGTGTGCCTGGATCTTTCGGCTTCGGTGCTTGATTTGACAGTATAACACAACTCACATGAGGCAAAAGAACCACTAGATTCTTTGTTTTCTTTGACTGTCACCTGGGTGTAGTGTAGTCTTTGAAAAATCAGGTGACAGTAGGTATATGGTCGATAGCCTCTAAAAGGGGTACCTTGATTTCAACATCCCTGAATAAATTACGCAGGTTATCAAAGGCCTGCGTATCCTTTTTCTTGCCTTTTGGCTCCCTCAGTAGAGCCTCAGGGAATGGGACCGATTCTGGCACTAGTTTGGGTGTATCATCCTCTCGCGAATGTGGTGCGCATCCTGAATGAGAGGGCGATGAAAAAGATGGGCCAGGATCAGGTCGAGGCGGATCGACAGTTTGCTTACCACTCCTCGTAGTAATTGCACTGGATGATGCGAGTCCAGTGGGATCATAAAGCAGAGGGGGGTTCACAATAGGGACATACGAGTGAGATGCCGCAGCGGGATTAGCTTGAAATCCCGGTGGAATGCTCAGAGCCTGCAGAATCTGATGAACCTGCCCCTGAGAAGGTCATACCTGTGGTTGAGGGCCACGGGGTACGAAATTTCGCGGGTTGGGAATAGGTTGGGCTGGAAGAGTGCCCTGAGATCGAGTCACCATGCGTAGTTGACTGATCTAAGCATTCTGCTGTGCCAATTGGTGCTGAAGAGAGGTCATGTTCTCTTCATGGCGCTTAGACATTTCCATCATCATTCGCATCAGTTTATCAAGAGGACTTGATGCGTGTTCTGTTTGCGGTATGTAAGGACCCGATGGCGGATTTGCCATAGGATTAGACTGGGCCCTTGGGATGACAGGTGCGAACGGTCACATTAGCCCACCCGTGAGGTTTTGGCGCTGCAGGTTATTGGACCATGAGAAATTAGGGTGATTTCACCACCCTGGGTTATAAGTAGCAGAGAATGGGTTGTTTCCCAGGGCACAAGCGTCTTCTAAGCCAGAAGACGAGTCCACATGTAAATATGCATCCGAGCACACGGAGGCTTGGTCCTCCGTGTCAAAATGCTAGCTTGCAGAAGCCAAATCCACATGACTTACCGAATTGCTCAGTGTGACTCTCGGTAAGGAAGATCCCACGGGGTTTTTGGGGATAAGCCTGGCGTTGGAAGGATTGGGATTGTGACGAAGTGGTGAGGTGGGGGTGTTTGCCATAGAACGAGCGGGATTGGCTAGAAGCTCATCTAGCTTCTTGTGCACGATGGAGACTTCATCCAATTTTCGTGCGATAAGGTTAAGATCAATGGATGAATGGGAGTGTCCTGTGTCAACTTCGTGAACATTACGGGGTAGGCTGGTATGATTAAAGGCGACAATGGAGGCATTGTTCATTGAGTTTTCGCTCATGTTTTCACATAATTTGAATGCTCCATTCTTGTCTTTATTCATGAAATTCCCTCCGCAGGAAGCATCTGCAATATGTTTCAAAGTCTCATTCAGCCCATAATAGAAAATCTGGGCTATATGCCACTTAAGCAGACCGTGGTGCGGACACTTCCGGAGGAGGTCATTATACCTCACCCAAGCGTCATGAAACTATTCGCCGTTTTGTTGCGTAAAGGAAGTTATAGCACGGCGAAGCGCATTGGTTCGCCCGATTGGGAAGAATTTCTTGAGAAATGCTGTTCGCATCTCTTCCCAAGAATGGATGGTTCTCCCAAGGGTGCATACCCATTGCGATGCTTTACCTCACAACGAAAATGGGAACATTTTCATGAGGACAATTGATAACCCGATATTTCTTGGTTTAACCGTTTCAGCCAATCGGGTTAGGTCTTCCAAATGGAGAAAAAGATCTTCACTTGCAAGACCATGGAAGTGAAAGTTAATCAGGCCAATTATATTGGGTTTCAGTTCAAAATCATCCCCGCCCATGGGGACCCGAATTTGTCCTATGGCCTCTATAGTAGCAGGATTTTGATAAGAGCTAAGAGACCTTGGCTCCTCCCGTTCGAGAGGGTTCTGCATTTCCTCTAAGGTTTCCCTAATGGCTTCAATCTGTTCATTATACATTTCCATTTGGGCTTGGAGGCGGGTTATGGGGTCCATGGCTCCACCACCTGGTGGGCTTTAAGGGGGGCAATTTCCTCCCTCGGGATTTGGGGGTGGGCGTGTAGCCATGTTTGTGGAGGAGGATGATGATTTGGTTTCTTTCCTTCTAAAATTATCAGACAATTCAAGCAATTTAGGGTTTTGTGACCTCCTCCCAAACATGCACTACCGTAGGAAGAATTGGGGAGATAAGAAGGGAAAAGGGGATGAGAGAAATGATGCGACAAATGTACACCTGATGACAAATCAAGGCAATCAAAGTCCTAACCTCTACAATGTGGCCTTAGACCTAAAGATCTAAGATACCTACTATCACAACCTACGGAACCATATGCGAGCACCGCGGAACCACCAGGCCAGATTGAAAGGCCGTTTGCCCTAGTCTTAGGCACCCGATAGCACGCGGGAACCCGCACCAACACGTAGGCGCTACACGCAAGTAGTTAGACCTCCAATTCTTAATAAGGGTCAAGTTGCTACCAGTTTTAATTAGAGGCTTAGGATCAGGTGCTTCAGGAATGTGAAGGCCGTTGTATATGGGTAATGCCCAAGTGCATTAATTTTAGAAAGTGTGTAAACCAAGCATGCATTGGGAAAATCTCCCTGAATTGAAGTTTTAGTTGGTGAATGGTTTTTAGAATTTCAGCCTTAACTAGTATGGATTTTAAGATTTCGCTGAGTTACCAATTCAACCAATCTCCGAGTTTTAAGAAAATACAAGTTCTTCTATGCCCAACAAACCCTTCTTCAATGTGAGTTGGTTAATGCATGCTAAATATGCAATGGGATTCCCTAGGTGGAAATTTCTATGTGTGGATGCACGAGTCAATTTTAGGTTAGTGTGAAAGGGAGCCAAAGCACTTCAATTCAAGTGCTCCCAATCACAAAAATGATGTTCCACACACAAGGCTCAACCACAAGATAATGTAAAGAAAATCAAAGTGTTGGGGTTGAAATATTCGGGATGAAATCTAAGGCACGTGAAAGGTCGTGGTGGGGTTGGAATCAACTCAATTCCAAGTCTCCCAACCAAAAATGTGATCCTGAATTGCGGATAAATGAGGCAAGGAGGGATGGCAGTCAATCTTTTTAATCTTGCCTCATAGAGCACTTCCCATGACAAAAGATTCAAGAATCAAGATTCTTGGATCTTTGCTATGCGAAGTTTGGAGGGAAATCCAAGGGCATTGGGGGTGATGGCAAGCAATCAAGTAAGTGATCAAGCAAGTGATCTTTAATCCACTTGCCCCAAGAAATCCCAAGAAGTGTTTTTAGTTTTTTTTTTTTTTTATTTTGGTGACAACTTAACTTAAGTTGCTAAGAGAGAGAGACCTACCTTTTCAGTAATGTGGGTGAAGCTTCAGTGTGGTGCCGGCGACTTCATGCTCTTGTTCCCGCCTTGGATCTGCCCACATCTCCGACTTCCTCTGCTTGCCTCCCTCTTGCAACTGGCTTTCCTGCACACCAACAAACAAAAACACCAGTGAAGAGAAGGGTGTGAGAAGAGAAAATCAAAGTAATGGAGTAGAAACTTACTTCAATGCGCACCTCCCCAACAACGGTGCTAGAGAAAGCAGTGTTAGAACTCAAATAGGTTGTGTTAACATGGTGAAATTATCGTTGGAGTACAGTGGTTAACCTAAATCGAGTCTAACCATCTTTCACAAAATTATTTTTACCTGGCCTACTTAATTTTATCTTGGTCACTTTTAGGCCCAGGGTCTATCTCAGGGTGGCAGGGATTAAAGGTGAAGAAGTTTCTATGCTTTACCTAAAACATATCTCTTCCGTGCGTTTATTATTTTTTTGGTTTTTTCTATTTAAGATTATTTTTGCTGATAACTTTGTCCTTGAGGTACACCCTCAAAATCAGGTCCTTGGCTTCGAGCCAAATTGTTCTTGGCTTTACGCCAAATTAGGGTTCCAAAAACTGGTCTTGCTATTTGCAAGATCGAGTACCTGCAAGACAAGGATTATCTTTTCTCTTTTACTTTTTTTTTATCTTTTTAATAGCAGGAAACAAAAGAGAAATAAAAACATGATAGGTTGCTTGTAGAGAAATAAATATAGTCAGTATATATATAGATAAATATATATTATATTTATAGGGGTGGGGGTGGAAGTAGAAATGGTATGTAGCACAGTATTTAGTTAGTCCATGTCTAGAAACATGTAACCAACATGACGAAGTGCCGCGTAGAGTGTAGGATGGATGTGTGGGAGTGTGTGTAGAGGTGCTTTCTTTACGTGGGTATCAGGGAATATTAGCAACTAGTGCAGATATACCCACGATATAACGCGTGGTGGAGTGACTAGTGCGTAGGGATACAGGTAGGTGATGTGTATGTAAATATATATATATATGTATATATATATAGGGTTATAACTGTATAGGTGTATATGTAGTTATGTATATATATATATATATAGATATGTAACTATATATTTATATAGGTATATATATATGTATTTGTAACTAGATATATATGTATATATATTTAACTATATAGATATATATATATAGTAATATATGTATATAGATATATATAGATATGTATATGTATATATATAAATATATATAGTAATATATGTATGTGTATATGTATATATATATATATATGTATTTATATCTATAGATATATATGTATATATGTATGTATATATGTATAAAGTATAAATATATATGTATATATATATATTTGTACGTATATATACTTATGTATAGTTGTATAGGTATGAATATGTAGATATATATATGTATATATATATAAGTATGTATAGGTGTGCACAAGTGAGTGTATGTGTGTACGAGTGTGGGAGTGCACGCTTGTGGAGTGTGAGCGAGAGCGGGCGAGTTTAAAGAGTCTAGCTGAAGCGGGAGACGTCTGATCTCGCGGGAGCACACGCAGGCACACAGGCGCTGATAACACAGCATATGGGGGTGATAATTCTGTTAAATAGGGTCCATCTTAAGAATAAAAGGCACAACATAAGTAGAATAGGAGCATTGCATGCATTATATACCAAGATTGCTTATAAAACTGTATTAATGGCCATTTGTGTAAGCACTTGTCAAAGCAGGCCTCAGATGAGCAATCGGATCACACGGATGGATTCAGAACGACGAACGGAGTCCAACGGACTCAAGATCGGCCAAATTCGACATCCGAAGCTCCTACAATGGGCCCAAGAAGTTCTGACCGTTGATCTGATGATCAACGGCCCTCGTTGTGCCACATCGCCCCCTGCTCACCGCGCACCGCTTCCTCCTTCAGCTGGAGATCAAATCTCGGCCGTCGATGTTCGATCGGACGGCCAAGAACTGCGTGCCCGTCGCTATCGCCGCGATAAAGTAGCAGGCGTGGTGCAGCAGATTGCGCGCACGCGACGCGGGTTCGAGCAGCGCGGTCCAAGAAATTGAAGACGAAGAGGCGCGTGGCAAAATTGGGCCACCCGATCAGCAGTGGGCGGCCGAGATAGCACCACGCGGCGTACCCTGAGACAGTGACCGCCCATGCGCGTGTGCACGCCGAGCGACGACGCCCGCACGCATGAGCGCCCGAGGTGCGATCCAAGCATGCCCAAGGGAGGATCTCAGCCGTCCGATCTTTGATCGGACGGCTCTCATGCATCGGCCATAGATCGGGCGCGAAGAAGAATGGCACAGGCGTGTTATCGGCTGGCTAGGGGTCTTCACCGACGCTTTTGGAAGGGTTTTAGCGACGTCTCGGATGTTGCTAAAATCCCTTCTTATTTTCGAAAGCCCTTCTCCCTATTTGGACGTTGCTAAAACCCCTTCTTCTTTTAGAAAGCCCTTCTCCCTATTTAAACCCCCTCCAACCACTCATTCAAGGCATTCACTTCCCTTGCAACTGCTCTACCCCTCTCGTAGCTAGCTTTAGGCCCTCTTGTAATCGCTGGAGATGACGAGCTGCTGACGGAGCCTTCTCCACCGCCGTGGCTGCCTCGTCGCTCTCCCCCTCTCCTCTCTCTTCCTCTCTGTTAAGCTTTCCCTTACTTATGGTTAAGCATGTATTTAATGTTGTAACCTGTGAACTAAAGTTGCATGATTAATGAAGTTACTTTCCATTCAATGTTTACTTTATTTCCTGTTTAAGTTGCATGATGAAGCAAAGAAATGACTCGAACCCTAATCTCTCCCTCTCTCTCTACCTCTCTCTCGGTTTTCAATAGCACGTTTCGCAAGCAAAACTCTGCAATTTCTGTGACAACAAGTGATAAGCAAAATTCGATTTTCATGCCTCCCTTAGACCGACACTCGGACTCATCTCTGTTTCCTTACTTTAAAATCGGCGTTGCAAGTGCGACTACAATGACACTTCTTAACACACACGCACGAGCATATGTCAGTTTTTGGCGCCATTGCCGAGGAGGCAACAGATTTGTTTTGTCACTTCGATTCCACATCCATTCTCACATCATCTAATGCCCTGTTTTCCTTTTTACTTGATGGTTGCAGGAATTCGATGCTTGGACGGCGAAGCGACGCATCCCACGACGGTAACAAGGGAGTAGGTGCAACAAGGACCGATAGTGAGTAATTCTTCACTTATGATTGTTTGCTTGCGTGAAAAACTAAAAAAAAAATTGTAAAAATTGAAAAGAAATTAGCGTGGTGTATGATTGCTTGACCCACATCCTTAACACATCACCCCACAAAAAAAATGTGCACTCTAACATTCTGAATAAATTCTTGGAGTGTTCTTTTCTCTTTTTGAGTGGTGTTTGTGAAGCCACCGTGAGTTGACTTGGGCCGCACCACTCAACCCTAAAATCGACTCATCTAATAGAAGCTGCATGATCATTAGCATGAGTACATTAGGGTTTTAGAGCCTCTACAGAATAAATGGAAATCTACTTTCACCAAATTGTGTGCAGAACATGACGTGCCCACTGAAACTTGTCTGAAAACATTACGACACGTCAACCCTAAAGACACTAAAGTAAAGATGAAATGCTAAAAGACACCACATCTTAATCCTTTCTTGAAAACCATGTTTTGATAGAAGCACACACATTGAAAGTGGAAAATTAAGAGGCACCACCCCAATCAATGCCTCATCGCATAACCTAGCACAAGCACTATCCTAACCCTTTTAAAACTAAGTAGGCGTGCCCTAGGCAGGACTGAGTTAAGTCTCGAAAGGCGAGGTTTTGTTCACTAAGCACTTGGCTTTCATTCCCTTGGCAGAATCTGGTGACTAGGTTGCGGGGCAGTGTCAAACGGCCGCGGTTGTGGGGTCTACGGAACCGGAGGAGCAAGCCAAAGGAAGAACCTTCCCTGCAATCCCCTCGTAATCAACCTGGCCAGATTAGCTTTGGGAAGGGGAGTCGAGTGCTTACGGACTTAATCACCCTTTGTGAGATTTCTAGGTCTCCTAAGGAATACCCCGTAAGGACTAGGCTTGTTTGCTTGATTGAACACAATTCTCGCATCTGTCGCTCTCTTCATCCCCTCCTGTTCTTCTTTAGTGTATGCACGGGAGACGCTCACTGCATCATGAGTTGTTTGTTTTGGGGCAAGAATCTAGGCGACGTGATTCTGTTAGAAACATGGCTGAACCTAGGGTAGATGACGTTGAGGATCAACCCCCACCAGACACAATGGCAATCATCCAAGCCTAAATTAATGCAAACCACCAGCTTCAGCAACAACAAATCCACACCATCATTCAAGCCATACACCGATTACAGAACCCACAAGAATAACCACCACCACCTTTCCAAGGCACACAAGGGCAACCACCACTTGATGTACCACCATTTTAGGATCAACCGAGGCCCCTCCACTATTAGAGTCGAGCCACACCTTAGGATCCTCGAAGGGGGAGATGATTTTGAGCTAAAACCGAATGTCTTAAGTCTGATCCAGAGCCACTTTCATGGAAGCTCAAATGAGGACACCTTCCAGCATCTAGAGGATCTCGACCGCATAGCACGAACTATGAAACCTAGGAACATTAGCCTTGACATTGTTCTAATCAAGATGTTTCCCTTCTCATTAAGAGACAAGGCTTCTCACTGGCTTAGAACCCTAGGTAGACCCATCATCACCTGGGAAGAACTAAGGCATGCATTTTTAAAGAAATTTTTCCCCATAGGAAAGACCAATGCCTTCAGAAGAGCTATTACTACCTTTACACTCCAGGGTGGGGAACAGTTCCATGAGGCGTGGGAAAGATTCAATGAACTCTTAAGGAAATGCCCACACCACGAAGTACCAAGGTGGCAATTGGCCCAGATTTTCTACCACGGTCTGGACAGCAACCTACGGAACTTCATCGATGCCTCATGCAGGGGGAACTTCCTGAACAAGGACGAGGAGAGCCCGTTTGAGTTCTTTGAGTCTATGAGCCTTCCTGAACAAGGACGATGAGAATTCGCTCAACAATGCCTCCATGACCTAGTTCAACAGATCCAGTCAACCCTGTGGTGGGATTTATGAGGTACAAGTAAATTCTGGAATGGTTGACATGGACATCATTGCCAAGAAACTAGATCAGGTGGAATTGGTGGACAAAAAGATTGATGACCTACTGAACCAGACCAGGAATTCCTTATAGACCTTCTCCCTAGCAGAGGGAGCACATAATGTTGACCTGGTCCAGCACTTAACCCAACTAAACCTGGAACAACCCCTGACCACGTTCCAGGGAGGGACCTTTGCTCCCTCAACCCTTGATTACTCTCTTCCCTCTCCATCGACATCGGCTATCCTTGAAGTTGTGCAAGCTGTACAAGGTTATGCGAAACCTAACCATTTCTCAAACACTTACAACACTGGCTAGCGTAATCACCCCAACTTTGGTTGGACAAACCAGAAACCATCACAATTCCAAAACCAGCCTAGGCCAAACCAGTAGCCACACTTGCCCCCTATCAGCAAGGACCACCAGTTAGACCCCAATATAATCAGAATAGGGCAACCCCTCCCCCACAAAACCAAATGGACACCCTAATAAAGATGATGGCTGACATGAACCAGAAACATCAGGAGGAAATGGCCTTGGTAAAGGGACAGTTAAGCCAACTCTTGGACTATAAACAACAAGGATCCCTACCTTCCTAGCCACAATCGAACCCGCAAAACATAATTAACAGAGGCCCCAATTCGCAAGGGTTCCAAGGCAATCCCGGGCAGGCTCACATGGTCCAGCCAGCCCCACAAACACCCCCTGGGTTTGGTGCTTCTTCGTCCTCGTCTTATCAAGAATCAACCCATGGCCCCAATGCCTCTGCGAATGCAGTGACCTTGATAAGCGGCACCAAAACCCAGGATCCCAAATGGCCAACTCTCCCCGAGACTTCACCCACTGAAATACCCGACTCAGAAGAGGCACCAACCAAGGACCCAGAAATAGACCCAATCCACATTCAGACACCCTACCCTGAGGCCTTGGAAATAATCAAGAAAAAGAAGAATGTTGTGGAAACTGAGGAGCTTTTGGCAATCTTTAATCAAGTACATATTAATATTCCACTCCTTGAAGCCGTCAAACACATCCCGGCTTACGCCATGATTTTAAAGGATGCCTGTACACCCAAGCGTAAGCCAAGACCTCAAGCACCTAGGAAGGTTGTGCTCTCCGAATAAGCAAGTTCCGTAATATCAAGCAACCTTTCGCTTAAGTGAACTGACCCAACAGCGCCCCTGATTTCCTGCAATATCGTGGACATGACATTTGATAGAGCACTCCTAGACTTAGGTGCTTCTATCAATCTGATTCCAACAACCCTGTACCACCAATTTGGTTTCGGAGAGTTGACACCAACACCTGTCACCATCTAGCTGGCTGATAGATCAGTGAAAACCCTGAAGGGGGTTGTCGAGGATGTGATTGTACGGGTCAAGGACTTCTATTTCCCGGTCGAATTCTTGGTGCTTGACATGGAAGTCCCTGAAAAATTACAGGACGCACCCATAATCTTAGGTAGACCTTCCTTTGCTATGGCTAAGGCAAACATTGATTATGACATGGGATGTATGGAGATCGCCTTTGGAGATAGGAAAATGCAATTGGATATCTTCCAGGAGACAAAGTCTTTTGATTGCGATTGTGTTGAGGAGCACGATCCCGTGGAAACTCTGGTCGAGGAATGCCAGACCCTTAGTTCTGTCTCAGACCACCAAACCTGTAATGACTATTCTGACCCGTCACCATCACTACCCGTGAACCTCTGTAAGGCTGATTACCATCACACAACACCATTTGAGGAGATCGATGTTGATCAACTCCCACCTTTTCCCTTTCCATCAACTGTGGTTCCACCCGCACCTGAACTTAAGCCATTGATCGAGAATCTCAAGTATGTCTTCCTGGGACCTGACCAGACCTTCCCTGTGATTATTAATTCTCATCTAACCAAGGATCAGGAACTCAGGCTAACCGCGACCCTTTCTGAACATCGGGCCACCATTGGTTGGACCATTTCTGACTTACGAGGAATTAGCCCCACCTATTGCACCCATAAGATTTACCTAGAAGACGGGGCACGACCCTCCCGCCAGATGCAGAGACGTTTAAACCCAAACATGCGGGAGGTCGTTAAGAAAGAAATTATCAAATGGCTTGATGCTGACATCATCTATCCTATCTCCGATAGCCCCTCGGTGAGCCCCACTCAAGTGGTTCCAAAGAAAGCTGGGCTCACCGTTGTCACCAATGATCATGGCAAATCCATCCCCACCCACACCACCACCGCGTGGTGGGTGTGTATTGATTATAGGAAGCTCAATGAAGCCACTAAGAAGGATCATTTCCCCTTGCCATTCATTGACCAAATCCTTGAAAGATTGGCAGGGCAAAAGTATTTTTGCTTCCTAAATGGATATTCAGGATATAACCAAGTCGTAATTGCTCTAGAGGATCAAGAAAAGACCACATTCACTTGCCCGTACGGCACGTTTACATTCCGCCGAATGCTGTTCAAGGTATGCAACGCACCTGCAACCTTCCAGCGTTGCATGCTAGCCATTTTTTCAGAAATGGTGGGCGAATACTTAGAGGTCTTTATGGATGATTTCTCTATATTCGGAAATTCATTCGACCATTGTCTGAGCAACTTGGAGAAAATCTTGAAATGATGTATCGAGGTTAATCTGGTGTTAAGTTGAGAAAAGAGCCATTTTATGGTTCAAGAAGGAATTGTCCTCGGTCACATCGTATTGCATAGGGGCATCGAGGTAGATCGGGCAAAGGTTGATTTGATTTCCAAACTCCCTCCACCTGGCTCAACTCGACAGATTCGCTCATTTCTGGGACATGTTAGCTTCTATTGAAGGTTCATTAAAGACTTTTCCAAGCTTTCCAAACCCTTGACAGACCTTCTAGACAACGACACCATATTCCACATGTCTTCTGATTGCATCCAGGCTTATCACACCGTCCGGGACTTAGTCTCCACAGCACCTGTACTTCAGCCCCTGGACTAGTCCCACGACTTTGAGATTATGTGTGATGCATCAGATTTTGCCATAGGCGCTGTCCTAGGACAAAGGCAAGATAAGAAGCCCATGGTGATATGCTACGCGAGCAAAACATTGGACGAGGCCCAACGAAGTTATACAGTTACAGAGAAAGAGTTACTCGCTGTAGTCTTTGGACTTGAAAAGTTCCGATCGTACTTGCTGGGATCCCACGTGACTATTTACACTAACCATTCAGCCATCCGGCACCTGTTGGTCAAGAAGGACGCAAAGCCCAGGCTCATCAAATGGATCGTACTTTTGTAGGAATTTGACTTGGAAATCCGTGACAAGGCCAAATCGAAGAATGTGGTGGCTGACCACTTGTCTAGACTTCATCCTGACCACATTGGACCCTCCCTACCTCTATCTGATGCCTTCCCCGATGAACACAGTCTGGCTATGCAAGACAAGAGACTGCCATGGTATGTTGACTACGTCAACTACCTGGTTGTAGGACAAACCCCACACAGCTAGTCCATACAGCAACGAGACAGGTTCTTGGCTGAGGCCAAGCACTATTTCTGGGATGATCCCATGTTGTTTCGCCTCTGCGCCCACCAGATCATCAGGAGGTGTATCCCCGAGAACGAAGTCTAGAGTGTGCTTTCCTTTTGTCATGACCAGGCTTGTGGAGGCCACTCTCTAGAAAGAAAATAGCTGTAAAGGCTTTGTAGTCTAGATTTTATTGGCCGTCCCTATTTAAGGATGCACACAACTTTGCCAAGACTTGCTCACGCTGCCAAACGCTGGGGACCATGACCAAGAAAGATATGATGCCCCTCCAGCCCATTTTGATTGTCTAAATCTTCGACATTTGGGGTATCGATTTTATGGGCCACTTTCCACCATCCAATGGCTTCGAGTACATCCTAGTCTCAGTAGACTATGTTCCCAAATGGATTGAAGCCGTTGCCACCCGCCAACGCGATCATAGGACTGTCATGGACTTTGTTAAGCAGAACATCTTTTCCCGATTCGGAATACCCAAGGCTGTGATAAGTGATGGTGGAAGCCATTTTATCCATTCCCAATTTCGTGCCCTACTTAGAAAATATGGGGTGAAGCACCGCATTGCTACCCTGTATCATCCACAAACAAATGGGCAGATCGAGGTCTGAAATAGACAAATCAAGAACATTTTACAGAAGACTATGAGACCTGACAGGAAAGACTGGTCCACAAGACTAGATGATGCCCTGTGGGCATACAGGATCGCTTTCAAGACCTCGATAGGCATGTTGCCTTATTGCCTGGTCTTTGGCAAAGCCTGCCATCTTCCTATCGAATTGGAACACTGGGCTTATTAGGCTGTCAAGCAATGTAACATGGATTCCCAATTAGCCGGTGCGTAGAGGATGCTCCAATTATCTAAGCTCAAAGAAATTCGTCGGGACACTTTTGAAAATAGTCGACTGTATAAGGAGAAAATAAAAGTCGTCCACGACCGACTCTTTGATAGAACAACCTTTGACCCTAACCAGCAAGTCTGGCTGTTTGACGCCGGCCTAAAACTCTTCCTGGGGAAACTCAGGTCCAAATAGACAGGACCATTTCGGGTGGTTAAGCCTTACTCTAATGGGGTGGTTGAAATTGCTGATCCTAACACTGGGCACACTTTTACAGTTAATGGTCAAAGATTGAAGCACTTCCTGGTCTAGGTTCCCCCAAAGGAGAGTATAACCCTCATTGAGGGATGGCACGAAGCACCGCCCAGTTGGAGGCGTTAAACTTAGCACTTCCTGGGAGGCAACCTAGAGGATTCAGACTGATCCGGTATTTTACGTCACTCAGGTACTATCTTTTTGAACCCTTATGCATCCATGTATTTGCCAATGAGGACATTGCCCAACTTAAGCATGGGGTGGTAGTAAATTGCACAATCCTGAGCTCATTTAATCAGTCTGAATAAAACAAAATTAAAATAAAAAAAATTAATTTAGGAAGGTACTTAGGCATTAGAAACTTGCCATTAGTGGGAAATAATAGAAAAAGAACTTAAACACTTAGACTTTTCAGGCCTTCAGGCTTAATCAGCCCTGGTGTCCGTTAAAATATGGATTTAGCTTCGAATCCTTGCAACCTTAAACTATTCTAATCCACCTACTAAATAAGGTGATAAGCAGATGACTTATCAACTCACCCTTTAACTCAGAAAAACTTTGAGTCTAAGCATTTGCACACATTTTTGCACAGACTCACTCCTCGAAGATTTTGACAGAAATTGGGTAGCTATTGAACTCTCTAGTGTGGTATGGCTGGCAAGTTATCGTGGGTAATAGCCCATGGCCAGGTTGTCCAGAACCCAGCCATGGGACAATTTCTTATTCATTGCCTCTAGGTACATTTGAGATCAGGGAAGCCACCTACAAAAAAAAAGGAGAAGAAAAGAAAATAAACCACACTTCGTTGCACGAGTATGGTTGGCAAGTGATCGTCGGTAATACCCCATTGGTCGGTTGTCCAGAGCCCAGCTCAATAACTGCACAAAAAGAACCAAAACACTTAAGGAAGAAGAGAGGAAGAAGTACAAGCCGGGGAGATATACACTGGAAAAATCCTTGTGTTGACCCCAATTAAAACAAACGTAGTGAGAAAGCTACCAATTGAACAAATACACCTTCTGGAAAATATATTTCCTCTTCCGATCACCTAGGGGCGTATAAACCCGAAGCCTGTCTAAATTACCATTGAGTGAGTCTATCATAATCTTCACACAAAGATGCTTAGCACTTAGGGTTTTGATAGAGTTTTGGGTGGGTTGGGTAGCCGTAAAAAGTTACCAACCCACGCTGAATTCTGAAAAAATTCTAAAATATATATATATATACATATGCATATGTATAGTTATATACATTAAAGCAAGGATTCGGGCGATTCGTATTTTAGCAGACACCCGGGCGCTGCTTAGTCTTTGTAGATTAAGATCTTAGTATATTTCCTCCTATTGACAAGTGACGAAATGTCTAAGAAATTACATCTTAAATTCTGAAAGAAAATAAAGGCTAGAATAAACCTTGCTAGGGACTAGCAAGGAGTAAGCATGGGGGCATGATAACACTGCATATGGGGGTGATAATTCTGTTAAATAGGGCCCATCTTAAGAATAAAAGGCATAACATAAGTAGAATAGGAGCATTGCATGCACCATATACCAAGATTGCTTATAAAATAATATTAATGGCCATTTGTGTAAGCACTTGTCAAAGCAGGCCTTAGATGAGCAATCGGATGACACGGATGGATTCAGAACGACGAACGGAGTCCAACAGACTCAAGACCGGCCAAATTCGACATCCGAAGCACCTACAATGGGCCCAAGAAGTTCTGACCATTGATCTGATGATCAACAACCCTCATTGCGCCACGTCACCCCCCGCTCACCATGCGCCGCTTCCTCCTTCAGCTGGAGATCAAATCTCGACCGTCAATCTTCCATCGGATGGCTGAGAACCGCGTGCCCACCGCTATCTTCGCGACAAAGTAGCGGGCGTGGTACAGCAGTTTGCACACACGGCCGCAAGCACGTCACACGGGTTCGAGCTACGCGGTGCGAGAAATTGAAGATGAAGAGGCGTGCAGCAAAATTGGGCTGCTCGATCAGCAGCGGGCGGCCGAGATAGCGCCACGCGACGAGCCCTCAGACAACGAGCATGCACGTGCGCTGGCACGCCGGGTGACGACGCCTGCACGCACGCGTGCCCGAGGCACAATCCAAGCACGCCCAATGGAGGACCTCAGCCGTCTGATCTTCGATCAGACAGCTCTTACGCAGCAGCCATGGAACGGGTGCGAAGAAGAACGGCGCAGGCATGTGACCGGCAGGCTGTTGGGCTTCACCGATGCTTTTGGAAGGGTTTTAGCGGCATCCAGGACGTTGCTAATACCCCTTCTTCTTTTAGAAAGCCCTTCTCCCTATTTAAACCCCCTCCAACCACTCATTCAAGGCATTCACTTCCCTTGCAACTGCTCTACCCCTCTCTTAGCTACCTTTAGGCCCTGTTGTAATTGCTGGAGACGACAAGCCACCGAAAAAGCCTTCTCCACCACCGTGGTTGCCTCGCCGCTCTCCCCCTCTCTCTCTCTCTTCCTCTCTTTTAAGCTTTCCCTTACTTATGGTTAAGCATGTATTTAATGTTGTAAGCTGTGAACTAAAGCTTCATGATTAATGAAGTTACTTTCCATTCAGTGTTTACTTTATTTCCTGTTTAAGTTCATGATCAAGCAAAGAAACGACTCGAACCCTAATCTCTCCCTCTCTCCCTCTCTCTATCTCTCTCTTGCTTTTCAACCGCACCATTCGCAAGAAAAACTCCATAATTTCCGTGACAACAAGTGATAAGCAAAATCCAATTTTCATGCCTCCCTGAGACCGACACTCAGACTCATCTCTGTTTCTTTACTTTAAAACGACGTTGCAAGTCCGACTATAACGACACTTCTTAACACACATGCACGAGCGTACGTCAGGTGCTTCACGCGGGAGCTGGAGGGAAAGTGCAAGTTGTAGTCGCGTGCAGGCGGTTGTGGGAGCGTGAGAGAGAGAGCAATGTAGCGCATTGCATAGCGCAACGCACTACGCTGTAGGCAGGAATGAGTGTGAGCATAGACGGGCACGGGCGTAGATGCTAGAACGCGCGTGCGTGACTGGCTGGAGGTGGTCGCGATGAAGAGAGAGAGCGTACGGTGATCGAATAAGTGAGAAACAAACCAGTCACCGCACTGTAGCTACAGTTCCACACTGAGAGGATTGAACAGTAGCTACAGTGCTGCATAAAGTGAGCAACTGGTTGCGACCGGTTCTGCGTTCGCGAGCATGCTGGAAGGTGCCTACACGCGCGGAAAGAGCTTGCTGACGTCGTAGGCATGCGCACGGTGGCCGCTGCTGCTGCTGCTAGAGCTCCGGAGCTTGGAGCTCTATCAATGGCAGCAATGGTGTCCAACAGTGAAAACAGAGGGCGAAACCACCACGCCCACCTGCTCACGAAGGAGTTGGGCGGTGGTGGAACTCATATTGGTGGTCGTGGGACAGTTGTGAGCTTGCTCATACCCACAGTGTGTCTCTTCAGTGAGAAGAGATACAGCGTATGGAGGGGAAGAGGGGAGGAAGATGGTCTGGATGAAGGTGTCTACGGGTGGTGTGTGTTCTAGGCTCCCTTTCACGCAAGGGAGAGGGTAGGGCTTTTTAAAGAAGAAGGAGGCTGCCATAGCCATGCTGCAGGTGTGCATGACCAGCCATGCTGCCGCAGAGCATGCTGCTGGCAGAGGAATGGCGCGAAGAGATGCAAGCCCCATGCCCTGAACCACGCGAGGGAGACAATTTCAAAGTCAAAATAAAAAATGAAGAAGGTGAAATTGAGCGGCATCACTTGAAGAAGATATTAATTAAATGGCAAATTATTCACTTTCTCCTCCCCTCTTTAAAAATGCATGCATGTGTCCTTTTACAAATGCAACTATAGCTACCTAATATGCAATGGCAGTGCTAGGAAATAATGCAAGATGGCATTTTTATTGGTGTATTTTTGCTGTGCAATCAATCGTTGCGGGATCCGCTTCCGAAAGGGGGATGAAAATTTGACTTTATCTCGCGAGAAGCATCCCAGGTGTGGGACAAGCTTCTCTTAAGCTTTGGAGAGGGAGAGAAGAGAAGGAAGGGATGAGAATTTCGTATGGAGGGGGTCTCCTTTTATAATTGCATGTAGTGGGGGCAATTTGGTCATTACAACTCTGAAAACATTAAATCAAGGGTCTTTAGTGATGGATAAAACCGTCGCTAAAGCCCCATTGTGGGCGTAGTGGGTACTGCTCGCGCGCAGCTGCTTGCCTCCTCACGCGAAACGCACGCACACGTCCAGCTGATCTCAGTCGTCCAATCGCGAGATCGGACGGCTTAAATCATGCTACCGCCCACCTCCCTTGCACGCCCACCCACGTGCGATTTCGCGTGAGGCGCGGCGTGCAATAGCACATGGGTGCTATCAAGCGCCCACAGCCGCTCGATCGTGATCGAGCGGTCATGGAACCCACTCACCTGCACCTCAAATGTCGCTTGCACAGACTCGAACGCGCGCCGCCTACTCCCGATAAGGTGTTCGCCTACTACGTTGCATCGTCGAGATGGTCGCACGGATGAATTCAAGGGCACGCATCCACAACCGTTGGATGTGCATCCAACGCCAAAGAAGCAGCGCTCTGATTGAAGAAGAGAAGGTGCGACAGGTGCTTCTTCTGGTTGGGCGGCTAAGATGGCACCACGTGGCACCATCTTGGCCGTCCATCTTCTGGATGTTGTAGATGGTGCCACGGGTGTCGGATTAAGTCGATTTTCACACCGTTAGGTTGCGATCGTCGATCCAAATCCATCCGTGTGGTTGAATTTTTCGTTTGAAGTGCAGATTCACACCATCTTGGTCCTTGATCTTCTAGGGTTCCCCGATCTCTATCTGATGCTACAGATGCCTATCCATGAACATAAAAGGAGACAATTAACCTCCATTTTATTTAAACTAATCTAAATGCAAGATGATGCATGTTATGCAATATTTATAGTATGCAATGCAACCTATGCTTAAGAATATGCATAAATAGACATCTTAAGTAGTGTAAACATGTTTACATCACGTATTATAGATTTCCTGCTTTCCTAGTTTTAAGAAACATTTGATTATAAAAATACATGATAGTTTCTATCTTTGTCTCTATCTCTCTCTTTTATTTTGCAAGTAGATTAGCTCTAATTCATCGACCTGATCTCTTGCTTGCTAAAAATACGAAAAAATTAGAAAAGATAAAAATGATAAAAATAAATAAAAAGTGAAACACGAATTTTTAAAACCAAACGTTCACCTCCCTGTGTTCGACCCGGCACTCACTTTACAAGTTTCAATTATAAATTTTATCTGATCGATAGATTTTCTTGCGAATCAAACTACGACGATGAGTTTCCCAAACTTGAACCGTTTCACGACAAGATCCGTCATGATCATTTTGGCACCGTTGCTGAGGAGGCAACACTCTTTGGTTTTTTCATGCTTTCCCACATTGCTTGCATATTTTTCTAACCTATCTTTCTTCTTCGATTTATTATTTTACAGGAACTCGGTTGAGGAGCCGAAGGTGGTAGATTGGAGTAAAGTGCGGGTAGAGACATTTGTAAGTTTTCCCCCACCACCCCCACCCTAGATTTCTTTTCACCTTACTAATAACTCAAGCCCAAATCAACTTTGGTGTTTTTTATAAACCCTAGGATAGATCTGGTTGTTTGTTTGCCACCTCCACCCATCTTATCCCCACATATATAAAGAAAAAACTCTTCTCTTGTCAGATTTGTTGAAAGTGACACATTAACCACCCACAACTTTCGACTTAAGGCACACCATTCCATTTTGATTCTATCACTTAATCGGGATCTGACCTATGGACCTGGTACACTTCAACTCAATACACATAAGTGAGTAGAAATCCAAATAGGTTAAGCATCTGTGTGCCTTAACTAAGTGGTGCAACAGGCTAATTGATTGAGCAATTTGGGTTGCACCATTGAAGATAAAAGTCATTCATCAGTAGCTTGTCACTTAAGGTTAATCTTTAGGGTTGAACCAGGCACTTCACATTATTTTTTTATTTCTAAAGGAATATATCATCACCAGTGCTTTCAAAACTTGGAGTGTTCTCTTGAACTTGATTGAATACACCTAAGATTAAACCCTAAATGCTACTAAACAAGGTTAAACCCTAAAAGACACATCATCAAATAACCTTATTTGTAAACCCTGGTTGTGCACGCACACACATTTGAATCAATCATTAAGGGCACAACACATCTAAAGGGCCCATCACATTTCAAGAGCACAATCATCCCAAGGCTAATTAAAACTGAGTAGACGTTGGCCTTAAGAATTGATTCAATCTTCAGGACTCAGACTGAGATTCTTTTTTTATTAATCTACTTCTACTGGTCCATCTGTTGTCTAGCTAGGGGAGTTGCATCAAACGACCGTGGCTGGGGTGTACACTAGGAACCAGAAGCGCAAGCCAAAGGAAGAACCTTCTCCCTAGCACCTCATTCTAACTGGTTGGATTGACTGGATAAAAGTAGACCAAATCGGTTATAATCTCAAGATGGGTCCTGGGAGTCTGTAGGTCATTAGGCTAACCCTCCTAAGGATAGGGTTGATTGCTTGTATTGTAGGGCTCCTTTCTTTCTTCTGATTTCCCCTCCTATTCGACCATGTATCCTTCCACATCCTACACTCATTTTCCATCCTACCCTCCAACCTCCACTTATACCCAAGTTGATTACTATCTCGACTCAACTTATAATTACCCATCCACTAGCCGTGATAACTTTGATTGAGGATATGAATCCGGACCTCAGTGTCCAAGGTCTAACCTTGGACAACAAGACTATGATTACTATCCTTCCTACAGCTACAATTATTATATATCTCCACCCTTTGATGATCAACCTAACCAGATCTACAACGATGAAGGGTATGCTGATTATAACACTTACCCTCCCTAGTATTCTACTGAAGATAGGTCACCACCATTCTTTGAACAACCTGAAACAACCTACTTTTAGGAAGGGGCCCAAGAACCTCGATATCTTGACTCCCTTAGATTTAACTCAAAACCACCCAAACCTGAACCAAACCATTCGGTTCAGGTGAACTAGATCCAAGACAGGGTGTTGACTAACTTGAGGAACACCATACAATTTTTAGAAGCCCAGCCAACACCATGCACTGAAGCATAGGAGCCTATGATAAAAATGATTGATGAGCTAAATAACTCTTTATTGGATTTGCTCCAACATGTTAGGGATAGGGGCCTGGGTGAGTTTCTACTTGGGAAATTATCGAGGTTGAGGATGAAATTTATGTTTGCCTTAGTCTAATCTTGGGATGATTCCCAGGATGAACCCCCTTCAGGAGAGCCAATGTCTAAACCTGCTCAGGCGCCTATCGGGGGGGATACATTTTCTGAGATTGGGGATGACCAGGTTGGGCTAGAGTAACCCATTGAGGATGAACCGATTGATTCACCCGAGATCCCTAATGGGAACACCATCACAAGCCATAACTAGCTCAACTTGATCTGATTAAGTCAATAAAAGCTCCTAAATATATTTCAGAAGGTCTTAATGGCACAAAACATTAATTTGAGAAGATAAGAATATAGGATTATTTCTACAAATATACCATTCTATCACAAAAATAGAATAACCATGGGTTTTCTAAGGGGCTAAACAGAGGTCAAATATGCTTTAGAGTTTATTAAGAGGGTTCATACAGAACGAAATAGGTTTTCAAGCATTATAGGAATGAATGGACATCTGAAACCCTAAAAACAATCCCGCTTAATTAACTGAGGTTTCGATTAGGATAAATTTCACATAAACCCTCTAAAAGTAATAGAAAAATATTCTCTAAGGTTTGGCATCTTTAAATTGACCATCAGAACCTATTTTGACCTAAAACAGAGTCATAGACAGACTTTTGCCCTAATTTGGGTTTTGCGTAAATTACCTAGTCAAATGAGGTCAGAAGCAAAATCCAACTACACCATTGGATTTCTTAGGTCTAAATTAGGTTTGTATCAAAATTTTGCCACAATCTACGATTGTTTCAACCTAGTTTGCACTTTGGTCCAAGTCTAATTTTCTTTATTTCACATGGCCCCTTAGCTTTTGAATTTCTTACAAAAAGGCCCCCAACTTCTTTGTCTTCTTTGCAAAAGGGCCCATACCCCACCAAAATCCTAATCCTACAACTCTGGTGAGCTTGATTTGGCATTTTCCCTGTAATTCCTTGACGAATCCTTCCTAGATTTGAAAGGGAAGTTCATCAAGGAATTCCCTTCTTTTTGAGCTAGATTCGAAGCTCCAAAATTGGCCTAAATCCTGGTGCGAACCGTTGAAAAATAAGGGTCCTCATCTCTGGTGACCTTCCAAGCTTGGGAAGCTTGCTTATTGATGAGAAGCTCATCATGATCTCTAATTACCCCTAATTAACTAGTCTTCCTAGTTAATTAGTTAAGAATATGTGAATATGTGGGTTAGTTATAAAATAAGGGATATATAGTAAAGGACCTTAAAATAAGTTTAAAATGCTATTTTAACATCCAATTAATATTATTAATAATCTAATTAATAATTGGACTTGAGATATTAACAATCATTCATCTAATTAAAAAGTTGACTAACCTAAGTATAATGTATAGATAAGTATGTAATAACTTAAGTAACATTAGTTAAATAAATAAATTAATATAAAAAGGTCAAAAATGTAAATTCAAAGTCTAAATATAATATTTACCTTATTTACAATCATATATAGAAAGTTAAAAAAGATCTAAATTAAAATAAATCCTGAAAACCTAAGTTTACATTTTGGTCCTTACATTTCATTCCAATCAGGTCCTTATTTTCTATTTAGGTCATTACATTTCTTTGCAAATAGGTCCCTGACCTCTTCTCTTCAACTGGTTGAACGGTTGACGACCGAGGGTGCTGCCACCACTCGATCACCGCCCATCTGATGACATCTTTCATTCTCCAATCTCCTAGAGCTTATGCTCACCATCCCATCTTCATCCATCGATCTGGATGACACTTTTATCCAAATTTACGGTAGGAGATAACCTCACCGTCGTCGAAGAAGATGCCGGTGGTTAACATCCTTCTAGCCTCATACATGTCCAGATTCCTCCTCCCTCTTCGTCGCCGTCAACTATAAATACCCCCTGACCCCCTTGATTTTCTTCAAGTTGGCTCCCTTCCCTCTTCTTCACTACAGCCAAGCCAATAGACTCTTCCCTCCACAACTCCAATGAACTTCCCACCTCATCTTCCGACTTCCTCCGTCCATCTTAATCGGCTTAGGAACTTCGCCAAGGTCAGCCACGTCTTTGGACACAGGCGCTGACCAAGGAGTACCCCTGCTTCATTCCACATTCGCCACCAAGGATCTTCCCAATCCCTCTGATTTCACTCCTTCATCATGAGCTTTCGACAGAGTTCCTCTGTCCCCTTCATCCAGGTAATAGTAGGATACGAGTAGGAGTAGGAGTAGTGTAGTTTAGCTAGTTAGTTAGGTAGGTAGTTTAGTCATAATTTCAGATTTCAATGTTTATCTTCTTCGACTCTGGTGAGCTCCTGGCGCTTGCCAGAGCTTTAATTTGGTCTTTTGAATCCACTGTTCACCTTCTTCTATCATCCATGATCATTTCTATCACACTTAATCTTTAATTTGATTACTGTAAACATGAGATGGCAACAAAGGAGGATGGAGGCTCTGAGTAACATTCAGGAGCTGGATTCTAAGGAAGCAGCTGGCCTTTTATTAGAGGAAGAACTTGCAGATAGGAAGGTTGACGTGCGCTCGTGCGTGTGTGTTAAGAAGTGTCATTATAGTTGCACTTGCAACGTCGATTTTAAAGTAAAGAAACGGAGGTGAGTCCAAGTATCGGTCTAAGGGAGGCTTGAAAATCAGATTTTTCTAATCACTTGTTGTCACGGAAATTGCAGTGTTTTGCTTGCAAAAGGTGCGGTTGAAAAGCGAGAGAGAGATAGAGAGAGAGAGATTAGTGTTAGAGTCATTCTTTGCTTGATCATGCAACTTGAATAGGAAACAAAGTAAACAACTAAACAGAAAATAACTTCATTAATCATGCAGCTTTAGTTCACAGATTACAACATTAGATACATGCTTAAATATAAGTAAACGAAAGCTTAAAAGAGAGGAAGACAGTGAGAGAGGGGGAGAGTGGCAAAGCAGCCACGGCGGTGGAGAAGGTTTTGTCAGCGGCTCGTCATCTCCGGCGATTACAAGAGGGCCTAAAGCTAGCTAAGAGAGGGGAAGAGTAGTTTTAAGGGAAGTGAATGCCTTGAATGAGTGGTTGGAGGGGGTTTAAATAGGGAGAAGGTCTTTCTAAAAGAAGAAGGGGTTTTAACGACGTTCGGGACGTCGCTAAAACCCTTCCAAAAGAGTTGGTGAAGCCCTCCAGCCCGCCGGTCACACGGTTGCACCGTTCTTCTTTACGCTCGTTCCATGGCCGCTGCGTGAGAGCCATCCGATCGAAGATCGAACGGCTGAGATCCTCCTTTGGGCACGCTTGGATCGTGCCTCAGGCACGCGGCGTGCAGGCGTCGTCTCCCGCCATGCGCGCGTGCGTGGGTGCTCGCTATCTAAGGGTGCACCGCATGGTGCTATCTCGGTCGCCCACTGTTGATCAGGTGGCCCAATTTTGTCGTGCGCCTCTTCGTCTTCAATTTCCCACACCGCGCGGCTCAAACCTACGTTGCGTTCGTGCAGGCGTGCATGCTCACTGCTGCACCACACCCGCTACTTTGTCATGGCGATAGCGGCGGGCGTGCAGTTCTCGACCATCCGATCAAAGATCGACGACCGAGATTTTATCTTAGCTGAAGGAGGAAGCGATGCATGGTGAGTAGGGGCGACGTGGCGCAACGAGGGTCGTTGATCATCAAATCAACAGTCAGAACTTCTTGGGCCCATTGTAGGAGCTCCGGATGTCGGATTTGGCCGATCTTGAGTCCGTTGGACTCCGTTCGTCGTTCTGAATCTATCTGTGTGGTCCGATTGCTCATCTGAGGCCTGCTTTGACAAGTGCTTACACAAATGGCCATTAATATAGTTTTATAAGCAATCTTGGTATATATGATGCATGCAATGCTCCTATTCTACTTATGTTGTTCCTTTTATTCTTAAGATGGGCGTTATTTAATAGAATTATCACCCCCATATGTAGTGTTATCATGCCCCCATGCTTACTCCTTGCTAGTCCCTAGCAAGGTTTATTCTAGCCTTTATTTTCTTTCAGTATTTAAGTGGTAATTGCTTAGACACTTCGTCACTTGTCAATAGGAAGAAATATACTAAGATCTTAATGTATAATGACTAAGAAGCGCCTGGGTGTCTGCCAAAATATGAATCTCCCGAATCCTTGCTTTAATGTATATAACTATACATATGTATATGTATATATATATATATATATATTTAGAATTTTTTCAGAATTCAGCGTGGGTTGGTAACTTTTTACGGCTATCCAACCCACCCAAAACTCAGTCAAAACCCTAATTGCTAAGAATCTTGGTGTGAAGTTGTGATAGACTCACTCAATGATAATTTAGACAGACTTCGGGTTTCTATGCCCCTAGGTGATCGGAAGAGGAAATATATTTGCCTGAAGGTGTATTTGTTTGATTGGTAGCTTTCTCCCTACGTTTGTTTTAATTGGGGTCAACACAAGGATTTTTCCAGTGTATATCTCCCCAGCTTGTACTACTTCCCCGCTTCTTCCTTAAGTGTTTTGGTTCTTTTTGTGTAGTTATTGAGTTGGGCTCTAGACAACCGAACAATGGGCTGTTACCCACGATCACTTGCCAGCCATACTCGTGCCGCGAAGTGTGGTTGATTTTCTTTTCTTCTCCTTTTTTTTTTTTCTTAAGTGGCTTCCCTGATCTCAAATGTACCTAGAGGCAATAAAGAAGAAATGTTCCCATGGCTGGGTTCTGGACAACCTGCCAATGGGCTATTACCCACGACAACTTGCCAGCCATACCACCCTAGAGAGTTTATTAGCTACCCAATTTCTGTCAAAATCTCCACGGAGTGAGTCTGTGCAAAAATGTGTGCAGATGCTTAGACTCAAAGTTTTTCTGAGTTACACGGTGAGTTGATAAGTCATATACTTATCACCTTATTTAGCAGGTGGATTAGAATAGTTTAAGGTTGCAAGGATTCGAAGCTAAATCCATATCTTAACGGACACCAGGGCTAATTAAGCCTGAAGGCATGAAAAGTCTAAGTGTTTAAGTTCTTTTTGTATTATTTCCCACTATTGACAAGTTTCTAATGCCTAAGTTCCTTCCTAAATTCATTTTTTTTAATTTTATTTTATTTAGACAGATTAAATGAGCTCAGGATTGTGTAATTTACCACCCCCCCTTGCTTAAGTTGGACAATGTCCTCATTAGCAAATACATGGATGCATAGGGGTTCAAAAAGATAGTACCTGAGTGACGTAAAATACCGGATCAGTCTGAATCCTCTGGGTTGCCACCCAGGAAGCACTGAGTTTAACGCCTCCAGTTGGGTGATGCTTCGTGTCATCCCTCAACGAGGGTGACACTCTCCTTTTAGGGAACCTGGGCGAGGAAGTGCTTCAATCTTTGACCATTAACTCTAAAAGTGTGCCCAGTGTTAGGATCAGCCATTTCAATCGCCCCATTAGAGTATGGCTTAACCACCCGAAATGGTCCTGTCCATTTAGACTTGAGTTTCCCTGGGAAGAGTTTTAGGCGGGCATCAAATAGCCAGATTTGCTGCTAGGGCTCAAAGGCTTTTCTATGAATGAGTCGGTCATGGACGGCTTTCATTTTCTCCTTATATAGTCGGCTATTTTCAAAAGCGTCCTGACGAATTTCTTCAAGCTCAGATAATTGGAGCATCAGATAATTTTGGACATTTTAACTTCAAAAACATTAAAATGGGACCTCTTGAGACAGACTTAAATGTTGCTAAAGGTCTGTCATGGGCGACATGTGCGTGCTGCGCATGTGCCTGCTCAACTTCTATGCCTGATTGCATCCCAACCATCTGATCGTGAGTTCGAACGGCCCAGATCTCTCCTTCGGCTGCTTCAACTTCGTAACTGCGTGCCTAATCAAATTCTGACCATCTAATCGTGAGATCGAACGGCTTAGATCTTGCCCGCACCGTGCTTCAGCTTTGCAACGCGCACCTGATTGAATTGCAACCATCCGATCGTGAGATCGGACAGTTAGATCTCATCCACAGCGCTTCTCCTGCCGTGTGCCCATGCGTGCAATGAGGCGTGCAGACGCACATCATCATGCGTGTACGCGATCCAACACATGTCCTCATGCCACATCTCCACTTCATCTGCTGCACAATCACCATCTGATGGTCAGAATCGATGTGCCCCCACTCTTCGCTCTGATTTCCAGTGCATTGAGATTTGACCTCGCAACCTATGCTTCTCCCACAACAATGTAACTGCTGCGCTGCACCTCAGCCTTTGTCGTGAAAAGGATTTAGGTGCGTGTGCTCATGGTCGTTGGATCAAGATCCAACAACCAAGATCACGCCTTGCCGCACCTTTAGATGATAGGGAGCGGTGCTGAGTGGCGATGTGGCTTATTCTCAACCATTGGATGGGCATCCAACAACAGAGATTCGTTGAGCTGGTGAAGAAGAAAAGCAGAGGTGTGTCCCTGGGGCCGGTCGGGCAACTAAGATTGCACCACGTAGTGCCATCTTGGTTGTCCATCTTCTGTGTGTTGTAGACGGTGCCACAGGTGTCGGATTGGACTGATTTTCTCGTCGTTAGGTTGCAATCATCAATTCGAACCCATCCGTGCAGTCAGATTTGTCGTCTAAGGTGAGCATTAACACCATCTTGGTCCTTGATCTCTAGGCTTCCTTGAACTATATATGGTGCTATGGATGTCCGATCAGAGCGATCTTGGAGTCGGTGAACTCTTGTCGTTGCCCTGATTAGATCAGTATGGTTTGAGCCTCGGTCCGAAGCCCTGATTAACAAGTTGCCCTGTCCTTGGCCATAAAAGGAGACAATTAACGTAAATTTTATACATACTACCCTAGATGCAAGATGATGCATGTCATGCAATATTTATAATATGTGATGCAATTCTATGCCTAAGAACACTTGTAAAAAGATAATTTATGTGATATAAATGTGTTTACATCATAGCACCAAATAAGTGTGAGCTACCAAATACAAAACCACTTAATTCAGACATCTTCTACCTAAGCAAGAAAGCTAGGGTAGAAATTACAGATTATTTGTTACATATCCTCGAGGGAAGAAGTTTTCCTATCCTGATAAAATTTTTATAGAGGGTCAAGTATAGACTTTAGATGTGGGTTGGCTTTTCACTTGGATCTATTGCTTAAGCTACTGTCACTACACTTTCACATTGTCTGGATCTCTAAAATTTTGGATTAAAATAAGAAGAAATATTTAGTCAATCCCTTGATCAAAAGAATAAGCTATCCTATAGGGACCAATTTGCAAATAATATAGTTCAAACACCTTGCATCCATTCTTGCATTTGCTAGGGTCTAGCAAAATTTAGTCATGTGGGTATGATAACACAGCAATCATAAGACTTAATTGACCTAAATTGAGTTCGATCTTAGCATAACTTTGGAGTAATTCATACATTATTTGCGTATTCTGCATTCTTATTGCTTTCCTTAGCTATTCATGAAATAATGCCATATTTCTGTACTAATTAATGAATAATTTGGTTTGTAGGTAATAACATCTTAGGAGATGGCCTCAAGCTGGATAAAAGCTGGATAGAGGCTGGAAGCTACAGCAAAGCTGGAGTAGAAGCCCGAAATAAAGTTGTAAATAGGCTGAAGACAGAGAGTAAGAAGAGGTATAATGGACTACTTGTAGGATTTAAATGTTAGAATTAAAGTATGAAGAACTTAAGATAACCCTGCGCCTATCCCTAATCCTTAGGATAACCCTATCCACCTTCCTATACCTGAACCATCCTCCTATTAGGTCATTTTAGCTTAGAACAACCAAAAACCAATTTCTAGCCCACCTCTGGACATCCAGATAGTGTGCTGGATGTCCAATCTCTGCAGAAACCCCAGCCAAACCCTCTACTCCAATACTATTTTAGAATGGGACTCAATTAGACCCTAATTTCAACCCATGCAAGTCTAATTAGACTCAGTCAAATTCCAATTGACTCACACACAACCTAATTGGGAATTCTTTCTCCTAATTGCACACACATTGACCCAATTAAACTTGTGATAAGTTTAATTGGATCTACCACCTTAGTAATAGGTTGTATGAACCTATTTTTAAGACCCTTACTTAGACCTATTTGACTCAACCTAGGACTACCTTAGCCAACAATCTAGCCGCCACCCAACCCACCAAAGTTGCCGTCCACACACTGATTAACACTAGTTTATGTTCATCATTATTATCCATTCACATCTAGTTCCTAGGATTTTGAAAATTGCACTACATTATTGATGAGAATCTCATCATGGTCTCTAATTACCCCTAATTAACTAGTCTTCCTAGTTAATTAGATAGAATTATGTGAGTATATGGGTTAATTATTAAATAAGGGATAAATAGTAAAGGACCTTAAAATAAGTTTAAAATACAATATTATCATCCAATTAATATTATTAATAATATAATTAATAATTGGACTCGAAATATTATCAAGCAATCATCTAATTAATATGTTAACTAACTTAAGTATAATATATACCTATGTATGTAATAACTTAAGTAACATTAAATAAATTAATCTAAAAAGGTCAAAAATGTAAATTCAAGGTCTAAATATAATAATTGTCTTATTTACAATCATATATAAAAAGTTGAAAAGATTTAAATTAAAATAAACCTTGAAAACCTAAGTTTACATTTTGTTCCTTAGATTTTATTCCGATCGGGTCCTTATTTTCCATTTAGGTCCTTAGGATTCACTGCAAATGGGTCCCAAGACTTCTTCTTCTTCTCTTCTCACCCGACTGGACGGCTGATGACTGAAAGTGCAGCCACCGTTTGATCACCACCAATCCGACGTCATCTCCTTCTTTTCAAGCTCTTGGAGCTTGCACTCACCATCCCATTTTCATCCACCGATCTGGATGACGCCTTTAACCTAATTTTGGGTTGGAAATAACTTCACCGTCTGACGCCGGTGGTTATCCTCCTCCTAGATGCAAATACATCCAGATTCCACCTCCTTCTTAGTCGCCGTCGACTATAAATACCCCTTGACCCGCCTAATTTCCACGAAGTTGGCTCCCTTCCCTCTTCTTCACTGCAGCCGACTTCAATAGGCTATTAACTCCGCAACGCCAGCAATCTTCCACCACCTCATTCAACTTCATCCATTTTTATCAACTCTGGAACAACGCCGAAGTTAGCTGTGTCTCTTAACACAAGTGCTGATGGTGTAGACCCGGAAAGGTTGTGTTAATATGGTGATTTCATCATTGAAATGAGTATAGTGGTTAACATAACTCGAGCCTAATTATCTTTTTACAAAATTTTTAACCTAGCCTACTTGATTTTATCTTGGTCACTTTTAGGCCCAGGGTCGAACACAGGGAAGCGGGATTAGAGGTGAATAAGTTTCTACGCCATTCCTACAATGAATCTCTTCCATTCGTTTATTATGTTTTTGGTGTTTTTTAATTTTATTTACAATTTCTTTCTGATAATTTTTGTCCTTGAGGTACACCCTCAAAATCAGCTACTTGATTTTATCTTGGTTACTTTTAGGCCTAGGGTCGAACTCAGGGAAGCGGGATTAGAGGTAAATAAGTTTCTACGCATTTCCTACAATGAATCTCTTCCATTCGTTTATTATGTTTTCGGTGTTTTTTTATTTTATTTACAATTTTTTTTCTGATAATTTTTGTCCTTGAGGTACACCCTCAAAATCAAGTTTTTGGCTTTTAGCCAAATTAGGGTTCCAAAACTGGTCTTGCTATTCGCAAGTCTGGTTACCTGCAAGTCAAGGATTATCTTTTCTCTTTTATATATTTTTTTATCTTTTTAATAGTAGGAAAGAGAAATAGAAATAAGATAGATATAGTATATATATATATAGGGGTGGGGGTGGAGGTGGAAATGGCGTGTAGCATGGTGTCGAGTTGATTGTCGTCTAGGAAGATGCAACCAACAAGACGAAGTGCCGCATGGAGTGTAGGATGGTTGGGTGGAAGGTGTGTGCAGAGACGCTTTCTGTACGTGGGTATTGGGGAATATCAGCAACTGGTGCAAATATTCCCGCGATATAACGCGGGGTAGGTGATACGAAGGTAAGTATATATTTATATGTATATATATAGATAGGGTTATAATTATATAGGTGTATATGTAGTTATATATATATATTTATAATTAGATGTATGGGTATGTATATATATATAACTATATAGATATAGATATATATATATGTATAGTAATAAATGTATATAGATATATATATATATATATATGTATATATGTATATAGATATGTATGTATATATGTATATAGATATATGTAGATAGATATATATATATATATATATATGTATTTATATCTATAGATATATCTGTATATATGTATGTATATTTGTATATATATATATATGTATATATATATATATGTATATCTATTTATACTCAGTTGTATAGGTAATAATATATGCATAGATATATGTATATATATATATAAGTATATAGTCGTGTACAAGTGAGTAAGTGAGTGTACAGGTGAGTGTGTACAAGTGTGGTGTGTGTGTGGGAGTGAGGTGTGTGTCTGTGAGAGAGAGAGAGAGAGAGCGCCTGCTGGAGGAAGAGGGTGCGAGCGTTTAAGCCGTCTGGAGGCTGCGCCTGTCGTCTGATGGTGAGGGCTCGCACAAGAGCAGGCTCGCACAAGGATGCATGCGTGCGATGGAGGGAGTGGGCGCGAGGGAGACTGAAGCGCAATGCGTGATGCAGTGCACTACGCTGCGTGCTGGAGCAGGTGCGAGCGTGGAGCGGGGATGGGCTGGAGGCGGTCGCGGGCGTGGACAGAGAGCGCACGGTGACCGGATAAGTGAGAAACTTTCCGATCACCGCACTATAGCTGTAGTGTCGCACTCTATAGCGTGAACAGTAGGTACAGTGCCGCGCTCTTTGGACAGCCGGTTGTGGACAGTGCTGCATGCGTGGGTGCGCTGGAAGGCTCCTGCGCACACGGAAAGATGCTACGGTCGGTGACTATGTGCATGCGGGCTGCTGGTGCTGCTGCTGCTGTGGAGCTTCAGTAATAGTGGGAAGAACTTTGAGCAGGTGAAATGGCGAAATGAACCACCACGCCCACCGGCTCTTTGATGAGCTGGGCGGTGGTGGGACTCACAGTGGTGGTCGAGGACCACTGTGAGCTACTCTTGCCCACAGCATATCTCTTCAATGGAAGAGGTGCTGCATATGTAGTGGAGAGGGGAGGAGATGGCTTGGAAGAAGGAGATGTTGTTTGTATGTTGGACTCGACTCTCTTGTGCAAGGAAGCGAGGAGGGCTTTTTAAAGGAGATCGAGGCATGCACAGCCATTCCCTGGGTGTGCATGCCTAGCCATGCTGTGGCAGGGTATCCAATGGCGGAGAATGGCGCGAAGAAGAGCAAGCCATGCCCTGTAGCCACGGAGAAGAAGAAATTCAAATCCAATAAAAAATGAAGATGGTGAATTTGCGAGGTAGCACTTGAAGAGTATGTTAATTACAAGGCCAATTTGTTCACTCTCCTCCCCTCTCAAATAAATGTATGCATGTGTTTATTTTTACAAATACGATTATGGCTACCTAATATACAATGGCAATGATAGGAAATAACACAAGATGGCACTTTTATTGGTGTATTTTTGCTGTGCAATCATACCCCCATGCATATCTTTTGCTAGTCCCTAGCAAAACATTTTTGTATTGTATTTGGAAATGATCTTAAGCTAAAGATTTTCTTCTGAGGTGACATAGGTGTGTTTATTTGTTGGATATTGTGAGAACCAATTGCAGAGAAGACTACCAGTACTTTAAGTCTTATGTGACATAGACCATCTCTCAACTAACCTGGACTCCTGATATTTAAACCTTAAGTACGATTTCCAGGACCCAGGTGGTTTTTTCCATACTCTAGAGCTCAAGAGATTATAGCTTGTGCGTAATGAAGGATCAAGACTGACCATACGAACATTAAGACTCAAGCCCAGTGTTTCACGAATTTTTAAGTGTAGGTTGGTCCCAATTTCAGCTCGTGTATTTGGATTGACCCTTAAAAAGATGACGGAAAGCTCAACTCTCATTTTATTACATTTGTGGCTCAAAGAAAATAGGGTATTTCTAACTTGCCCTGAAGAACTTTTGTAGCGAGAAGATTTTACAGACATTTGTGAGATATACTGACTTATTTGGCTTTTATTTTTTATTTTTTGAAACACGTGTCAGTATATCTCTTACAACTTTATTTGGAGGAGCACACTTTTCTTTTGGTGGGAGAGTTCCTTTTTGGTGGAAAGAGTCTCCTAAACACAAGACTAAAGCCTGGGATAAAAAGTCTACTTGCGTGCATAGGTAAGGACTCCACCTTCCCTAATGAACACTAGGGTTGGATCTTATGTTCACCTGGTCTTTCCTGATATGTATAGTGTGAACCAAGATTACTTAGGCTCTCGAGTACAAGCAAACCAACGAATCCTGTACTAGTGTCTCAGGTAAAAGAATACATCCTTAGTTAGCAGAGATTCTGATCTATCTTGTCAATGCCCAACTAAATTAAGCTGAGCCTGAGTGAATCAAGCTTCTGTGGCTTGGAAAGTCTTCAAAACAGTGGTTGAATATCATAAACACTTATTGTATTTTTGTTTCAGCCTTCAAATCATTACTAAACACCTTTTTTTTCCTTTTTTCTTGCATATTTATAGATAGATGGAAACTGCATGATACCCTAAAATACCCAGATCCTATGGATTCCTATCCACCCCCGCATGCCAAACGATGCTATGTCCTCATATGCATGCAGGGTAGGGTAGTGGAAGGACCAAAGATCAGGTAACGAGAGTTGAGGTGCAGGGTATACAGCAGGGTGGTAGGGTGGGTGGATGGTGGGTGGTGAAGTGAAAAGTGAAGTGAGCGTGACAGTGGCGAAGTGTCGTTGGGGTGCCTCCCAACAAGCGCTGAATTTAACATCCCCAGCTAGACTCAAAATGAGGCACAACCTTAGTTACCCTCCAGCAGGGCAACAGTTTCTCCAACGGGGGTAGGTTCATGAGTAAGATAGGGTTTCAAATGTTGCCCATTGACCATAAATTTATGCCCAGATTTGGGATCTTCAATTTCAACGGCCCTATTGGGAAATGGTCTCGAGACCAGGAAAGGACCAATCCATTTGGACTTCAATTTCCCAGGAAAGAATTTAAGCCGGGCATTGTAGAGCCAAACTTGTTGAGATGGCTCAAATTCCTTCCACCGAATACGGCTGTCGTGAAAAGCCTTAGTGCGTTGCTTGAAAGTTAAGGAAGAATCATAGGCTTCACGACGAAGCTCTTCCAGCTCCTGGAGTTAGAGTTTCCTTTCTCGACCACATAAGTCTGGGTCGAGGTTACATTGGCAAACCGCCCAATAAGCGCAGTGCTCCAACTCCACGGGCAAATGACAAGGCTTCCCGTAAATGATTCTATAAAGAGACATACCAAGGGGAGCCCTGAAAGCAGTCCGATACACCCAAAGTGCATCAATCAGCTTGTCGGACCAATCCTTACGGTCAGACTGAATCATTTTTTGGAGAATTTGCTTCATTTGCCGGTTCAACACCTCAGCCTGGCCGTTCGTCTGAGGATGATACGGGGATGCGATACGATGGTGGACTCCATATTTCCTCAGAAGTGCCTGAAAAGATGCATGGGTAAAGTGGCTTCCTCCATCCGAGATAATGGCTCGAGGGATCCCAAAGCATGCAAAAATGTGGTCTTTGACAAATCGAGTGGATATAACATGGTCAGCACGGTGTGTGGGAATAGCCTCGATCCATTTTGAAACATAATCAATAGCCACGAGGATAAATTCGAAGCCATTGGAAGGAGGAAAGGGACCCATGAAATCAATTCACCAAATGTCGAAGATTTCTGCAGCCACGATGGGTTGCAAGGGCATCATGTCACAACGTGACATTGATCCTAACGGCTGGCACCTAGTGCAATGTTTGGCAAAATTGTGTGCATCCTGGCGAAGGGAGGGCAAAAAGAAACCGCACTGCAACACCTTGGCTGCAGTTTTCCTCCCAGAGAAATGGCCTCCGCAGGCCTGATCGTGGCAGAAGGATAGCACACTGGGGAATTCACTGTCAGGAATACAGCGACGGATGATTTAATCAGCACCTATTCGAAAAAGAAGTGGATTATCCCAGAAATAATACTTTGCTCCTGCCATGAGACGCTCGGACTGGTTTTTAAGCCAGTCACGTGGAAGGGATCCAGAAGCAAGGTAATTGGCAATGTCGGCATACCATGGTCCACTTGCCACATTAATTGCCCATAGGTGCTCATCATGAAAAATCTCATTAATCGACAGAGTAAGTCCAATATGGTCAGGGTCCAGTCTAGAAAGATGATCAGCCACAACATTCTGGGCTCCGGCCTTATCGCAGATCTCAATGTCAAAATCTTGGAGCAGAAGGATCCAACGAATCAGTCTTGGCTTGGCATCCTTCTTATGCATGAGATGGCGAATGGCCCCGTGATCAGTGAAAACAATAACATGTGAGCCCAGAAGGTAAGAGCGGAATTTCTCCAACCCAAAGATGATCGCCAGTAGTTCTTTCTCAGTGGTAGTATAATTACGCTGGGCCTCGTCTAACGTCTTACTGGCGTAGTACACCACGAAGGGGTGTCTCTCGCGGCTTTGTCCCAGGATGGCTCCGACTGCAAGGTCGGAAGAGTCACACATCAGTTCAAAGTCAAGGAACCAATCAGGTGGCTGGAGAACAGGGGCCTTGGTGACAGCATCACGCAGCTGCGTGAATTCTCGTATGCAGTCAAGGCCCATATCGAAAGGTATGTCGGTCGATAGTTGAGTCAAAGGTCAAGAAATCTTGGAGAAATCTTTGATGAATTTCCTATAGAAACCGACGTGTCTCAGGAAGGAGCGGATTTTTTTGATAGAGCCAGGCACAGGTAAATCAACAATTACATCAAGCTTAGCTCTGTCAACCTTAATACCCCTATCGGAGATGATATGTCCGAGAATAATTCCCTCGTGTACCATAAAATGACTTTTTTCCCAGGAAAGTACGAGGTTTACATCAATACATCTCCTAAGGATATAGGTCAAGTTGGCAAGGCAGTCATCGAAAGATGGTCCAAAGATCGAAAAGTCATCCATGAAGACCTCGAGAAAGTCACCCACCATGTCATGGAATATCGCCAGCATACATCTCTGGAAAGTTGCTAGCACGTTACAAAGTCCGAACGGCATCCTTCGAAATGCAAAGGTGCCGAAGGGGCAGGTAAAGGTGGTTTTCTCTTGGTCTTGGGGTCAATTGCCACCTGGTTATATCCTGAGAATCCATCCAGGAAACAGAAAATTTTATTTCCCACTAACCGCTCCAGGATTTGGTCAATGAAAGGTAGCGGAAAGTGATCTTTCTTAGTTGCAGCATTGAGTTTCCTATAATCTACACACACTCTCCAAGATGTAGGAGTGCGTGTAGGGATGGATTTGCCCCTGTCATTGACATGGATGGTGAGTCCCGCCTTTTTGGGCACGACGTGAATCGGACTCACCCAGGGGCTATCGCTGATTAGGTAGATTATACCAGCATCCAGCCACTTAATAATTTCCTTCTTAACGGCCTCCTGCATGTTAGGGTTGAGACATCGCTGCATCTCGCGGGAAGGTCGAGCCTCCTCCTCCGTATATATATGGTGAGTGCAGTAGGAGGGGCTAATGCCAGTTAAGTCGGATAAAGACCATCCAATGGCAGCCTTGTGTTCCATAAGGACCTTTGTTAGTTTGCACTCTTGTTCTTTGGTCAGTTTTGAACTAATGATTACGAGGAGCGTTTCATTTGGTCCCAAGAAAACATACTTACGTGTATTAGGCAGCTCTTTCAGCTTGGGAGTGGATGGTGAAAGATCTGGTATTTCCTGGGATGAGAGTGTCCCAGGCAGATCGGAAAAGAAGTCAGGAGGAAGAAGTTGGCCCTTAGATTGGCCAAGAGGAGGGGCTTCTTGGATAGATGGATCCAAAAAGGAATAGCCCCAGTGAGTAGTATATGGGCTCAAGGTCCCAGTGTGGAGTTGCAACTCCGCCTGATTTGGCAGGAAAGAAAGGGCAATCCGATCTTCAAGAGTGTGGACCGGCGGTGAGTAGCCTGGATATGACTCAGATCACGAGGTATGGGAAGTGGAGAAAAGCTCGTCCGAAGTCTGGTCAGGGTAAGGTACGGGAATAGGGAGGGATGGGGGAATGTCACAATATGTGTCGGTCAGGCAATCGTCAGTGTTTAAAGGCAATCCGCAGCAGTAAGAATAAGTCCCAATTAGTCCGATACATGCTCTGACGGCCATGTCCTCGTCAGACATGTCATCCTCGATGCAATCGCAATCAAAGTTCTTGGCTTCCTTGAAGATGTTAAGCTTGAGCTTCTCAGATCCAATGACAATCTCAATATTGCCCGACTTGCAGTCTTTATGGGCGTAGGCTGTGGCCAAGAAAGGTCAACCAAGGATGATCGGACAATTAGAAAGTGAGCTAGGAACTTCCATATCTAAAACAAGAAAGTCAACAGGAAAACAGAGACTGTTGACCCTAACCACCACGTCTTCCACCACACCCTTTGGAATTTTGATAGAACGATCTGCCAACTATAACGTAACAAGGGTGGGTTTCAGATTTCCCAAGGAAAATTTTTTGAGCATGATGGTTGGTATAGGATTGATGGAAGATCCTAGATCAAGCAGGGCACGGTTGAAATTGCAGCCTTGGATGCTACAAGAAATAAGCGGTGTGCCCGGATCTTTCTGCTTCGGTGGTAGATATGACAGTACAGCACAACTCGCATGAGGCAAGAGAACCATCGGATTCTTAGTTTTCTTTTACTGTAGCATGGGTGTTGTGTAGTTTTTGAAAAATCGGGCGACAGTAGGTATGTGGTCGATGGCCTCTAGCAGGGGTACCTTGATTTCAGCATCCCTGAATAAATTATGCAGGTTATCAAAGGCCTGCGTATCCTTCTTCTTGCCTTTTGGCTCCCTCAGTAGAGCCTCAGGGAATGGGACTGATTCTGGCACCAATTTGGGTGTATTGTCCTCTCGTGAATGCAGTACGCATCCCGAATGAGAGGGCGATGAAGAAAACGGGCCAGGATCAGGTCGAGGCAGATCGACGGTCTGCTTACCGCTCCTCGTAGTAATCGCATTGGATGATGCGGGTCCAGTGGGATCATAAGGCGGAGGTAGGTTTGCAATAGGGACATAAGAGTGAGGTGCTGCAGCGGGATTAGCCTGAAATCCTGATGGAATGCTCGAAGCTTGCAGAATCTGATGAACTTGCCCCTGAGAAGGTCATACCTATTGTTGAGGACCATGGGGTATGAAGTTTCGTGGGTTGGGAACAGGTTGGGCTGGGAGAGTGCCCTGAGATCGAGTTGCCATGTGTAGTTGACTGATCTCAGCATTCTACTGCGCCAATTGGTGCTGAAGAGAAGTCATGTTCTCTTCATGGCGCTTTGACATTTCTGTCATCATTCGCATCAATTTATCAAGAGGACTTGATGTGTGTTCTGCTTGCGGTACACAAGGACCTGATGGAAGATTAACCAAAGGATTAGACTGGGCCCTTAGGCTGAAGGGTGCAGATGGTCGCATTGGTCCACCCGCGGGGTTTTGGTGCTGCGGGTTGCTGGACCATGCGAAGTTCGGATGATTTCGCCACCCAAGGTTATAAGTGGCAGAGAACAGGTTGTTCCCCAGGGTGCAAGCGTCTTTTATGCCAGAAGACGTGTCTGCATGTAAATATTCTTCCGAGCACACAGAGGCTTGGTCCTCCGTGTCAAAATACTGGCTTGCAGAAGCCAGATCCACATGACTTACCGAATCACTCGATGCGACAATCAGTAAGGAAGGTCGTATGGGGTTTCTAGGGATAAGCCTGGTGTTGGAAGAATAGGGATTGTGACATAGTGGTGAGGTGGGGGTGTTTGCCATAGAACGGGCGGGGTTGGCCAGAAGCTCGTCCAGCTTCTTGTGAACGATAAAGACTTCATCTAATTTCTGTGAGATAAGGCTGAGATCTGTGGATGAATGGGAGGGTCTCGTGTCAACTTCGTGGACATTACGGGGTAGGCTGGTACGATTAAAGGCGATAATGGAGGCATTGTTCATTGAGTTTTTGCTCATATTTTCAAATAATTCGAATGCTCCATTCTCATCTTTATTCATGAAATTCCCTCTGCAGGAAGCGTCTGCAATCTGCTTCAAAGTCTCATTTAGACAATAGTAGAAAATCTGGGCTATATGCCACTTAGCCAGACCGTGGTGTGGACACTTCCTGAGGAGGTCATTATATCTATCTCATGCCTCATGAAACTGTTCGCCGTTTTGTTGCGTAAAGGAGGTGATAGCATGGCGAAGTGCATTGGTTCGCCCGATTGGGAAGAACTTCTTGAGAAACGCTGTTCGCATCTCTTCCCAAGAGTGGATGGCACTCCCAAGGGTGCGTAACCACTGCGACGCTTTATCCCGCAATGAAAATGGGAACATTTTCATGAGGACTATTGGCAACCCGATATTTCTCGGTTTAACTGTTTCAGCAAATCGGGTTAGGTCTTCCAAGTGGAGAAAAGGATCTTCACTTGCAAGACCATGGAAGTGAAAATTTATTAGGCCAATTACATTAGGTTTCAATTCAAAGTCATCCCCGCCCATGGGGACCCGAATTTGTCCTATGGTCTTTGTAGCAGTGGGATTCTGATAGGAGCTAAGAGACCTAGGCTCCTCCCGCTCGGGAGGGTTTTGCATTTCCTCCAATGTTTCCCTAATGGCCTCAATTTGTTCATTATACATTTCCATTTGGGCTTGGAGATGGGTTATGGGATCCAAGGCTCCACCACCTGGTGGGTTTTGAGGGCAGTTTCCTCCCTCGGGATTTGGGGGTGGGCGTGCAGCCATGTTTGTGGAGGAGGAGGATGATTCGACTTCTTTTCTAAAATTATTAGACAATTCACACAGTCCAGGGTTTTGTGACCTCCTCCCAAACATGCACTACCGCAGGAAGAATTGGGAGGATACGAAGGGAAAAGGAGATGAGAGAAATGACGCTGCAAAGGTACACTTGATGACAAATCAAGACAATCAAAGCCCTAACCTCTACAGTGTGCCCTTAGACCTAAAGATCTAAGTTACATACTATCACGACCTACGGAACCGAATGCAAGCACCGCGGAACCACCGGGCTTGATTGAAAGGCCGTTTGCCCCAGTCTTAGACACCCAATAGCACGCAGGAACCCTCACCAACACGTAGGCACTACACGCAGGTAGTTAGACCTCCAATCCTTAGTAAGGGTCAAGTTGCTATCAGTTTTAGTTAGAGGTTTAGGATCAAGTGCTTCTGGAATGTGAAGGGCATTATTTACGGGTAATGCCCAAGTGGTTGATTTTATAAAGTGTGTAAACCAAGCATGCAACGGGGAAATCTCCCCGAATTGAAGTTTTAATTGGTGAATGGTTTTTAGAGTTTCAGCCTTAGGTAGTATGGATTTTAGGATTTCGCTGAATTACCAATTCAACCAATCACCGGGTTTTGAGAGAATACAAGTTTTTTTCTAAACCCAACAAACCCTTCTTCAATGTCAGTTGGTTAATGCATGCTAAAATGCAATGGGCTTCCCTAGATGGAGATTTCTATGTGTGGATGAATGAGTCAATTTTAGATTAGCGTGAAAGGGAGCCAAAGCACTTCAATTCAAGTGCTCCCAATCACTAGAATGATGATCTACACACAAGGCTCAACCATAAGATAAAGAAAATCAAATTGTTGGGGTTGAAGTATTCGGGATCAAATCTTAGGCATGTGAAAGGTCTTGGTGGGGTTGGAATCAACTCAATTCCAAGTCTCCCCACCAAAAAGGTGATCCCAAGTTGTTGATAAATAAGGCAAAGAGGGATGGCAATCAATCTATTTATCTTTGCCTCAAAGAATACCTCACACGGCGAAAGATTTAAGAATCAAGATTCTTGAATATTTGCTATGCAAAGTTTGCCAGGAAATCCGAGGTGGTGGGAGTGCTGGCAAACAATCAAACAAATGATTTTTAATCCACTTGCCCCAAGAGATCCCAAAAAGTGTTTTTATTTTATTTTATTTTTTTTAGTAAGGTGAAAAGTTGACCTAAATTGCTAAGAAAGAGAGACCTACCTGTTCAGCAATGTGGGCGAAGCCCCAGTGCGGTGCCAGCGACTTCACGCTCTCGTTCTTGCCTTGGATCTGCCCACATCTCTGACTTCGTCTACCTGCCTTCTCCTTGCAACTGGTTCACCTGCACACCAACAAACAGAAACACCCGTGAAGAGAAGGGTGTGAGAAGAGAAAAATTAAAGGAATGGAGTAGAAACTTACCTAAATACGCACTTCCCTGGCAATGGCTCCAGAAAAAGTATGGTGTACACTCGGATAGGTTGTGTTAATATGGTGATTTAATCGTTGAAATGAGTATAGTGGTTAACCTAATTCGAGCCTAACCATCTTTTTACAAAATTTTTAACCTGGCCTACTTGATTTTATCTTGGTCACTTTTAGGCCCAGGGTCGAACTTAGGAAAGCGGGATTAGAGGTGAATGAGTTTCTACGCCTTTCCTACAACGAATCTCTTCCGTTCGTTTATTATGTTTTTGGTGTTTTTTTTTATTTACGATTTTTTTCTGATAATTTTTGTCCTTGAGGTACACCCTTGATTGCACCACAAAAATACACCTGCAATTATGCCATCTTCTGCTATTTCCTAGCATTACCTATGCATATTAGGTCTCCATAGTCGCATTGTAAAAATACACGCATGCATGCATTTAATTGAGAGTGGTCTTGCAATGAACATTTTTCCTCAAGTGCATCTTTGCATAATTCACCATCTTTTTATTTTTATTTCTACTTGATTTTGAAATGCTTCCCGCGGCTGCATGGATTGACTTCTTCCTCTTCGTGCCATGCTCTCCATCACCTCTCCCTACCAGCCGCATGCACACCTCTCCCTGCCAAGCCATGCATGAGCCATGCAGGGCATGGCTATGCATGCTCTCCTCTTCTTTAAAAAGAGGGCACGGCTTCTTCTTGCAAGCAGCCTGGTCCCCAGCCAAAAAAAGACCCACAGCAGCTCCACTTCTCCTTCCAGGCCACCGTCCTATCGTCCCTCTCCCTCCATACGCAAGACCTCCTCCTCTGAGGAGACACCATGCGGACAGGAGCACCTCACGGTGGTGCACAACCACCACCGTGAGATCACCACTGCCCAGATCAACAGAGAGCCGGTGGGCGTGGTGGTATTCCCTATTTCGTTGTTTCCAGCACCCCCACCATTACCGCAAGCTTCAAGGTCTGAAGCTCTGTGGCAGCGGTAGGCACGCAGGCCACCGCGCGTGCCTACAGGCACCCTTGCCTCCCTCTCCGCATGCTTTGTCGTGAACTTCTCTGTGGCCACAATCGGCCGGTGCAACCCTTCCTCGCACACGCCAGCCGCAAGCCGCCCACACTCATCACCTGCAGCAAGCAGTCGCGTGGCTCGGCCATACACTGTAGCCACTGTCCACGCCAGTCTCGAAACATTGTGGCTACAGTGGAGTGACCAGTAAGCTTCTCACTTATCCGGTCACCCGGCACGCTGCAACCGGCCATCTCCCGCGCGCGCGTCTCGCCCCGAGTTCGCTCCAGTGCCTGCCCGCGTGTCTGCGTGCGGTTCTCTGCCAGCGCCTGCTCACGCCCGCGTAAGCCTGCCCGCTTCCTCAGCACCTGCTCTTCACGCAGTGCGGTGCACTACTGCCTCTTCTCTCCCTCGCGCCCACTCCCCTGTGTGTGCGTGCCTCTCCGCGCGCATATGCGCCTGCACGCATGTGGGACCTTCAGACGACGCCTTGCTGCCTCAGACGACTTAAACGCCTCTCTTTTCCTCTGCAGGCGCTCTCTCTCTCTCTGTCTCTCTCTCTCTCACAGCACACTCTCCTTCTCTCTCTGCAAATACACATACACACACACACTCACACTTTCATACACGCACACACACACCTATACACTATTATATACTTATATATATATTGATGTAAACACATTTACACTACTTAAAATGTCTATTTATGCATGTTCTTAAGCATAGGATTGCATTTCATGATATAAATATTGCATTACATGCATCATCTTGCATTTAGAGTAGTTTGAATAAAATGGAGGTTAATTGTCTCCTTTTATGTGCTTGGACAGGGCAAATATTTTATCGGGGCCTCGGATCAAAGATCCAACCGTATGGATATGATCAGGGCAATGATTGGAGTTCAACGACTCCAAGATCGCCCTAATCAGGCATCCGTAGCATCAGATAGAGACCGGGGAACCCTAGAAGATCAAGGGCCAGGATGGTGTAAATCCGCACTTCAGATGGAAAATCCGACCACACGGATGAATTCGGATCGACGATCGCAGCCGAACGACACAAAAATCAAGTCAATCCGACATCCGTGGCACCATCTACAACTTCCAGAAGATGGACGGCCAGGATAGCGCCACGTGGCGCCATCCCAGCCGCCCAATCGGCCGCAGGGGTCCTGTGAAGACCACGCAACGTCTCCTCTCCGCCGTTGGATCTCGATCCAACGGCTGCGGTCGCGCGCGTTTAAAAACGTCCGCGCGACCATTTCGCCGCGTAGCGCAGCGGCTACGCAGCTGCGGGCGAAGCGGAGGTCGCGGGTTCGAGCCGCGGAGAGGGGGTCGAAGGCGCGGGCGAGCGGGCGCGCACGAGCGTCGGATGAAGATCCAACGGCCGCGCGCGCCCGATAGCGCCGACGCGCAATTGGACGCCCTGGTGGGCGCGCGATCGCACGCGCTCGGCGCGCTACGCAGCGGGCGCGGGCGCGATCTAAGCCGTCCGATCTCGCGATCGGACGGCTGAGACGACGCGGACGTGCGTCTGCGTTACGCGCGCAGGCCAGCCGAGCGGGCGCGCGTGGCGCGGCGGTGACGGCGACGGCGGGGCTTTAGCGACGGTTTTATCCGTCACTAAAGACCCCTTATTTATTATTTTGAAGATGTAATGTCCATTTTGCCCCCACTCCTTGCAACTATAAAAGGAGACCCCCTCCATACGAAATTTTCATCCCTTCCTTCTCCTCTCTACCTCTCCAAAGCTCAAGAGAAGCTTGTCCCACACCCGGGATGCTTCTCGCGAGATAAAGTCCAAATTTTCGTCCCCCTTCGGAAGTGGATCCCGCGACGACGACGGCGTGCTGCTTCGTTCCCGTTCTTCTGCTTCGTCCTCCTTCGTCCCGCTTCGTTCTCCTTCGTCCAGGCGTCGTCCCGTCCGGCTCGTCCTCCAAGCGACCGTCGAGGAGGATTTCTCTCTCCCTATTCTTTTTACTGCTTTCTAGTATAGATTTACTGCTTTCTAGAGTAGTCTATTCGTCCTCCGAGCGATCGTCGAGGAGGACATTTCTCCCTCCATTCTTTTAATGCTTTCTAGAGTAATTGTTTTATGTTTTGTAGTTGTAACGAACGAACTCTTTTATGATAAATTCCTTGTCTATTCTACATCTCATTTTGATTTCCATGTATAGTATTCCTTCGCTCTCTCTTACTCCCTCTCTCTCTTTTATTTGTTGTAGATACTTAGATAGTTTAAATTGAATTTCTTTGTGACAAAATAAAAAGAAACGCGAAGTTTTTAAATCAAACGTTCGCCTCCCTGTGTTCGACCCGGAATTCTTATTTCGGTATAAATTTTATTTGTTGAACACGAATCCTTCGCTTTCGAACTACAACGACGGGTTTTTCAAAAAAACCAAACACGTTAGCGTAGATTCTCGCGCTCAACATTTTGGCGCTGTTGCCGGGGAGGCAACGCTCTTTGATTTCTCTTCGCATTTTGTAACTTACAAATCATTTACCTCACTTTTCTCCTTTCTTATTGTAATTGCAGGTACTCTTTCGAGACAGGCAAAAGCGGTAGATCGGAGTAAAGTGTTGTGAAAGGTTTTGTAAGTTATCCCCCACCTCCCACCCATTAGATTTCATTTCATCACATAATAATTCAAACATCAATCAACCTAGGTGTTCTTATAAACTCTAAGGTTAGATTGTTTGTTGTTTGACATCCATACTCACTCCAACTCCCACATTAAAAAAAAAAAAAAAAAAAAAAAATCTCACAGAGGTACACAACCTCATCTGATTTTCTAACTCAACCGGTAAACCAATCTTAGGAGCCGGTACACACATCCAAACACATAATCGAGTAGAAATCAGATTGGGTAATCATTTGTGTGCCTAATTAGGTGGTGCATCAGGCCAGTTGTTTGAGTTGTTTGGGCCGCACCACTTCAAATAAAATCAACTCATCAAGTAGCTGCCAATTAGGTTCAACTCTTAGGGATCTACCAGGCACTCCACATTCTTTTTAAACTTTAAAGGAAAATATCTTCACCTGTGCTTGCAAAACCTGGTGTGCCAATGAAACTTGATTGAAAACACCTAAAGTTGAATCCTAAAAGCTACTAAGCAAGATTTGAACCTTAAAATTCACCACATCAAAAATAATCTTGCTTGAAAACCACTGGTTGTGCACTCACACACAAAGCAATCAATCATTAAGGGCACAACTCATTTAAAGGGCCCATCACATTCCAAAGCACATTCAAACCTAGCCCTAAATAAAACAGAGTAGACGTTGGCCTTAAGGATTGGACTCGCTCTTCAGAACTCAGAACGAGATTATTTCCGATTAGTCTGTTTCTACTGTTCAATCTGATGTCTAGCTAGGGGAGTAGAGTCAAACGATCGCGGCTGGGGGGTACACTAGGAACCGGAGGCGCAAGCCGAAGGAAGAACCTTCTCTCCAGTCCCTCCTTCTAACTGGTTGGATTGAACAGGCGGAAGTGGATCAAATCGTTCCTTTATCTCAAGATGGGTTTTGAGAGTCTGTAGGTCTGTAGGCTAACCCATTTAAGGACAGGTTTGATTGTTTGTATTGCAGGGCACCTTTCTTCCTCCCGTGTCTCATGAATCCTTCCACATATTTCACGCATTCCCGCTCTTTCCCTCCTGTTGTAAATTATCCTCAACATGACGATTATCCCAACTCGTATTGTAATCGACCATCAGTTAGTTGGGATAATTCGGATTGGGGATACAATTCCGGACCCCCGTGTTTAGGGTCTAACCCTGAACACTTTGATTCTCAATTCTATCCTTCTCAGAGTTGCATCGATTATAGATTGTCCTCCTTTCATGAACAACCTAATGCGATCTACAATCAAGAAGGATACACTGATCCTTACCCATCCTCTGATTTCACTGCCTTTAGGTCATCTCCATCTTTTGAACAATCTGAAATGACCTATTATCAGGATGGGTATAACGAATCTCAATTCGTTAATTCCTCTACATTGATGTCAAACCCGCCCAACCCTGAACCAACTCAATTGGTTCAGGTTAATCAGGTTCAAGATAAGGTTCTGGCTAACTTGAGGAATATCATTCAATCTTTAGAAGTTCAGCCAATACCTTGCATTGAGAGATTGGAGCCCCTGATTGAAATGATTGATGATTTAAACAAGTCTTTGTTGGATTGGCTCCAGGATGTTAAGGATAAGAACCCGGGTGAGTTTCTACTTGGGAAATTAGCGAAATTGAGGATGAGATTCGTGGTTGCTTTGATTCAATCTTGGAATAATTCCCAGGATGAACTCTCTTCAGGAAAGCCAATGATAGAACCTGCTCAGGCACCTGTTGGGGGGGACACGTGTTACGAAGCTGACCAGATTGAATTAAAGCAACCAATTAAGGATGATCTAATTTCTTCACCTGAGATCCCTGAGCCGGGTTACGAGAAAACGTATGTCTCCTGGGAACACAAAGTGACAACTGATTTTGGGACATACATTGATACGGATCCTGATTTCTTTGATGGTGAAGATTCAAGTTGCGAAGTCTCACACGAGTTTTCAAATCACGATTTTTGTGAGACGATTGGGCCTGAGGAATCTGATAGATCATTTGATAGCCCAATAACTAAGGAAACTGATCTTATTAGGGCACACGATACAAATCCAGAATCGCATTTTCTGGAGGAATCAATTCAATGCCCTGATTATCAGTTACACCCTGTTGAGCTTATTGATGATTTTAATTCTGAGATAATTAGACCCAAGTCAATTTTGATTCTGCCACATCATTTACACTTGGAGATTCCAGGCGGGGTGATGAATATACAAGATGTCCTGGAATTTGATACACTTAATGAGGAGGATAGGAGCAGGGAAGTTCTAATTTGGGAAATTAATTTTGGAGGAAATGGAAGATTGAGTCGAAGGGTTCCTTTTAAGCTAAAACCATCAAATCAGAACCCTTACGACATTTGTTTCGAGGATGTCAAACTCAAGCACACATTTAACGATTATCCTTTTGAGCTTCAATTCTCTGTAACCCGACATTTTGGCCTTGGGTTGCATCCTCACAAATCGCAGGCCCGACCCCGCTTGCATTCTGATTTTAGGTTTTGGGTAATTTTTATCCAGAACCTAAGATATTCTCGATTATGGGGTGTGGGTCTGCACCACAATCTGGTCCACATCTGTGGACCTCTGCTGACAGGTCAGAGGATTCTTCTGTTTATTCTAATTCTGACCTGCACATGTGAATTCTTCATTTCTTTTCTTTGTATAGTGTGCCTAGCTGAAGGCACTAAACTCAGCACATATACAGTTCTTTTTCATTTTCATCTCGGAGCGGACCCGATATCCACGCAATTCAGGTGCTTTCTACGCTTTTCCACTCTGTTTTATGTCTTTTCAATACAATGAGGACATTGCATTAGATAGGCATGGGGGGTGGATATTTATCTTTGAATTCATTCGTCAGCTCCGTAGATTTGTTTTATTATTAAAAAAAAAAAAAAAAAAAAAAAAAATCGAAATTAGGAAAGAGAAGTTGGGTTTCAGAAAATTTTCGATCTTAAGAAATACTATATTATGTTCTGAACACAAAGACCCTTCAGGTCTTTGGACTTAATCAGCCTATGTATCCACTAAAATGTGGATTTGTTTTTCGAGTTCTCGCCAACTTGAATTTTATTTTAATTGGAGTAAATAAGTTTGGGTGATAAGTACACGACTTGTCAACCCGCCCTCTGATTTAAGGGAATTTTGAGTTTTAAGCATCTACACACTTTCTTTGCACTGACTCGTTGTTTGGCGATTTTAACGGAAATTGGGTAGCTAATGAACCTTCTAGGGTGATATGGCTGGCAAGTTATCGTGGGTAACAGCCCATAGGTAGGTTGTCCAGAGCCCAGTCACTGGACCTTTCTCTTTTTGCTGCCTTTAGGTAAATCTTAGACCAGGGAAGCCACCTACTTTAAAAAAAAAAAAAAATCAAAAAGGAGAAAAGAACAAAAAGAAATAAGCCACACTTCGCCGCACGAGTATGGCTGGCAAGTTGTCGGTGGTAACAGCTCATCGACCGGTTGTCCAGAACCCAGCTCAGAAAATGCACTAAAAATTCCCAAAACACTTAGGAAGAAGCGGAGAAGTAGAATAAACCGGGGAGATATACACTGGATTCACCCTTGTGTTGACCCCGTTAAAAAAAAATAATAAAAATAAAAAAAAATAAAAGTAGGGAGAAAGCTACCGGTTGTAAAGATACACCTTTAGGCAGAATTCTTTTTGAGGTCACCTAGAGGCGTAGAAATCCGAAGTCCGTTTTAATTGCCGGTCAACGAGTCTATCACATCACAATAAGATGCTTAAAACTTAGGGTTCTCATCATATCTTGGGTGAGTTGAATGGCCGTAGAAAGCCACTCTTAAACCCTAAAATTTGAAAATCTAAAAAAAAAAAAAAAAAAAGAGTAAAAACAGAAAAAGAAATTTTTCTTTGAATAAGGCGAGGCTTGAGGCGGTCTGCATTTTGGCTGATACCCGGGCATTGTTGTGTCTTTGAAAGTTCAGTTCTTAAGTAGACAATTTCTTAATGATTGAAAATAACTCAGGTCCAAATAATCTAACCTAATTCTTTTATAAATAGCATATAGTTTTTGCTAGGGACTAGCAAAAGATAGGCATGGGGGTATGATGTAAACACATTTACACTACTTAAAATGTCTATTTATGCATGTTCTTAAGCATAGGATTGCATTTCATGATATAAATATTGCATTACATGCATCATCTTGCATTTAGAGTAGTTTGAATAAAATGGAGGTTAATTGTCTCCTTTTATGTGCTTGGACAGGGCAAATATTTTATCGGGGCCTCGGATCAAAGATCCAACCGTATGGATATGATCAGGGCAATGATTGGAGTTCAACGACTCCAAGATCGCCCTAATCAGGCATCCGTAGCATCAGATAGAGATCGGGGAACCCTAGAAGATCAAGGGCCAGGATGGTGTAAATCCGCACTTCAGATGGAAAATCCGACCACACGGATGAATTCGGATCGACGATCGCAGCCGAACGACACAAAAATCAAGTCAATCCGACATCCGTGGCACCATCTACAACTTCCAGAAGATGGACGGCCAGGATAGCGCCACGTGGCGCCATCCCAGCCGCCCAATCGGCCGCAGGGGTCCTGTGAAGACCACGCAACGTCTCCTCTCCGCCGTTGGATCTCGATCCAACGGCTGCGGTCGCGCGCGTTTAAAAACGTCCGCGCGACCATTTCGCCGCGTAGCGCAGCGGCTACGCAGCTGCGGGCGAAGCGGAGGTCGCGGGTTCGAGCCGCGGAGAGGGGGTCGAAGGCGCGGGCGAGCGGGCGCGCACGAGCGTCGGATGAAGATCCAACGGCCGCGCGCGCCCGATAGCGCCGACGCGCAATTGGACGCCCTGGTGGGCGCGCGATCGCACGCGCTCGGCGCGCTACGCAGCGGGCGCGGGCGCGATCTAAGCCGTCCGATCTCGCGATCGGACGGCTGAGACGACGCGGACGTGCGTCTGCGTTACGCGCGCAGGCCAGCCGAGCGGGCGCGCGTGGCGCGGCGGTGACGGCGACGGCGGGGCTTTAGCGACGGTTTTATCCGTCACTAAAGACCCCTTATTTATTATTTTGAAGATGTAATGTCCATTTTGCCCCCACTCCTTGCAACTATAAAAGGAGACCCCCTCCATACGAAATTTTCATCCCTTCCTTCTCCTCTCTACCTCTCCAAAGCTCAAGAGAAGCTTGTCCCACACCCGGGATGCTTCTCGCGAGATAAAGTCCAAATTTTCGTCCCCCTTCGGAAGTGGATCCCGCGACGACGACGGCGTGCTGCTTCGTTCCCGTTCTTCTGCTTCGTCCTCCTTCGTCCCGCTTCGTTCTCCTTCGTCCAGGCGTCGTCCCGTCCGGCTCGTCCTCCAAGCGACCGTCGAGGAGGATTTCTCTCTCCCTATTCTTTTTACTGCTTTCTAGTATAGATTTACTGCTTTCTAGAGTAGTCTATTCGTCCTCCGAGCGATCGTCGAGGAGGACATTTCTCCCTCCATTCTTTTAATGCTTTCTAGAGTAATTGTTTTATGTTTTGTAGTTGTAACGAACGAACTCTTTTATGATAAATTCCTTGTCTATTCTACATCTCATTTTGATTTCCATGTATAGTATTCCTTCGCTCTCTCTTACTCCCTCTCTCTCTTTTATTTGTTGTAGATACTTAGATAGTTTAAATTGAATTTCTTTGTGACAAAATAAAAAGAAACGCGAAGTTTTTAAATCAAACGTTCGCCTCCCTGTGTTCGACCCGGAATTCTTATTTCGGTATAAATTTTATTTGTTGAACACGAATCCTTCGCTTTCGAACTACAACGACGGGTTTTACAAAAAAACCAAACACGTTAGCGTAGATTCTCGCGCTCAACATATATATACATATATATATCTACATATATCTATACATATATTAGTACTTATATAACTATGTATTAGTCTATATACATACATATATATATATATATATAGATCTATATACTTATCTATATATATATACATATATTACTATATACATATACATACATATATATATATACATACTTATACATATATAGATATATATATAGATCTATACATATATCTATCTATACATATACTTATATATATATATATACACATACATATATGCATATATAACTACATATATATACCTATATATTTATAACCATATATATATATATAGATATATTTACATATATACATATATATATATTTTTTCACATTATTTACCATACGTTGTATCGTGGGAATATCTGCACCAATTGCTGATATTCCCCGATACACACATACAAAAAGCGTGGTCACACACATCTTACGCCATCCATCTTACACACCACGTGGCACCTCATCCTGTTGGTTGCATCTTTCTAGATGACGACCAACTCGACATCGTGCTACACTCCATCTCTACCTCCACCCCCACCATTTTGCACATATATAGTATATACATATATATCTATACTATATTTACTTTATTTCTATTTCTCTTGCATGCCCATAAAAAGATAAAAAAATATATAAAAGAGAAAAGATAATCTTTGACTTGCAGGCACTCCGTCTTGCGAATAGCAAGACCCGTTTTGGAACCCTGATTGGCTCAAAGCCAAGAACCTAATTTTGAGGGTGTGCCTCAAGGACCAAGATTATCAGAAAAAAATCTAAATAGAAAAACATCAAAAACACAATAAACGAACGGAAGAGACTCATTGTAGGAAAGGCGTAGAAACTTGACTTGTAACCCCACTTTCCTGAGTTCAACCCTGGGCCGAAAAGTGACTAAGATAAAATCAAGTAGGCCAGGTTAAAAATTTTGTAAAGAGATGGTTAGGTCTGATTTAAGTTAACCACTATACACACTTCAACGATAAAATCACCATATTAACAACCTAACCGAGTCCGACCACCATCCTTTTCTGGCGCCGTTGCTGGGGAGGTGCGCCTTCAAGTAAGTTTTTACTCCATTCCTGTAATTTTTTCTCTTCTCACACCCTTCTCTTCACGGGTGTCTCTGTTTTTGGTGTGCAGGTAAACCTATTGCAAGGAAAAGATAGGCAGACAAAGTCAGAGACATGGATAGATCCAAGGCGAGAATGAGAGCATGAAGACACCGACACCGCATTGGAGCTCCGCACACGTTGCTGCACAAGTAAGTCTTTCGTTCTTAGCAACCTAGGTTAACTTGTCACCGTAATATAAAAAAAAAAACTAAAACCTAGAAAAACTTCTCGGGATCTCTTGGGGCAAGTGGATTAAAATTCACTTGATTGTTTCTTTGCCCTTACTCCCACCACCCCGGGATTTCCTGCCTTACTTCGCATAACAAAAATCCAAGCATCTTGATTCTTGAATTTTTCGCTGTGTGAAGTATTCTTTGAGGCAAACATAAAAAGATTGATTGCACCCATCTTGGCCTTACTTATCTGCAAATTCGGGATCACATTTTTGTTGGGGAGACTTGGAATTAAGTTGATTCCAAGCCCACCACAACTTTTCAACTTTCCTAAGATTCGATCCCGAATACTTCAACCCCAACGAATTGATTTTCTTTATCTTTTGGTTGAGACGTGTGTGGAAATCTTTCTGGTGATTGGGAGAACTTGAATTGAAGTGCTTTGGCTCCCTTTCACACTAATCTAAAATTGACTCGTGCATCCACACATAGATATCTCAAATTAGGGAAGCCCATTGCATTGTAGCATGCATTAACTAACTGACATTGAAGAAGGGTTGGTTGGGCTTAGAAGAAAACTTGTATTCTTGCAAAACTGGGAGATTGGTTGAATTAGTATTTCAATGAAATCCTAAAATCCATACTACTTAAGGCTGAACTCTAAAAATCATTCACCAATAAAAACTTCAATTTGGGGAGATTTCCCCGTTGCATGCTTGTTTTACACACTCTGAAAATCAATCACTTGGGCATTACCTGTAAACAATGCCCTTCACATTCCAAAAGCACTTAACCCTAAGCCTCTAACTAAAATTGGTAGTAACTTGACCCTTACTAAGGATTGGAGGTCTAACTACCTGCGTGTAGCGTCTACGTGCTGGTGAGGGTTCCTGCGTGCTATCGGGTGTCGAAGACTAGGGCAAACGACCTTTCAATCTGGCCTGGTGGTTCCGCGGTGCTCGCATTCTGTTCCGTAGTCCGTGAAAGTAGGTAACTTAAATCTTTAAGTCTAAGGGCACACTGTAAAGGTTAGGAATTGGATTGAATTGATTTGTCATCAAGTGTACCTTTGCGGCGTCATTTCTCTCATCTCTTTTCCCTTCTCATCTCCCCAATTCTTCCTACGGTAGTGCATGTTTGGGAGGAGGTCAAAAAACCCTGAACTGTGTGAATTGCATGTTAATTTTAGAAAGGAAGCCAAATCGTCCTCCTCCTCCACAAACATGGCTACACGCCCACCCCCAAATCCCGAGGGAGGAAATCGCCCTCAGAACCCACCTAGTGGTGAATCCTTAGATCCCATAACTTGCCTCCAAGCCCAAATGGAAATGTATAATGAGCAAATTGAAGCCATTCGGGAAACATTGGAGGAGATGCAGAACCCTCCCGAATGGGAGGAGCCTAGGTCTCTTAGCTCCTATCAGAATCCCGCTGCTACAGAGACCATAGGACAAATTCGGGTCCCCATGGGCTGGGATGACTTTGAACTGAAACCTAACATAATTGGAATAATTAATTTTCACTTCCATGGTCTTGCAAGTGAAAATCCTTTTCTCCACTTGGAAGACCTAACCCGATTGGCTGAAACTGTTAAACCTAGAAATATCGGGTTACCTATAGTCCTCATGAAAATGTTCCCGTTTTCATTGTGGGATAAAGCGTCGTAGTGGCTACGCACCCTTGGGAGAACTATCCACTCTTGGGAAGAGATGCGAACAGCGTTTCTTAAGAAGTTCTTCCCAATCGGGTGAACCAATTCGCTTCGCCGTGCTATCAGTTCATTTACGCAACAAAATAGCAAACAATTTCATGAGACATGGGAGAGGTATAACGACCTCCTCAGGAAGTGTCTGCACCACGGTCTGCCTAAGTGGCATATAGCCTAGATTTTCTACTATGGGCTAAATGAGACTTTGAAGCAGATTGTAGACGCTTCCTGCGGAGGGAACTTTATGAATAAAGATGAGAATGGAGCATTCGAACTATTTGAAAATATGAGTGAAAACTCGATGAACAATGCCACCATTGTCGCCTTTAATCGTACCAGCCTGCCCCGAAATGTCCATGAAGTTGACACGGGATCCTCCCATTCATCCACTGATCTCAGCCTTATCGCACAAAAATTGGATGAAGTCTCCATCGTGCACAAGAAGCTGGATGAGCTTCTGGCCAACCTCGCCAGTTCTATGGCAAACACCCCCACCTCACCACTTCGTCACAATCCCAATTCTTCCAACACCAGGCTTATCATGAGAAACCCCATAAGACCATACCGAGTGTCGCGTCGAGTGACTCGGTAAGTCATGTGGATCTAGATTCTGCAAGGCAGTATTTCGACACGGAGGACCAAGCTTCCGTGTGCTCGGACGCATACTTACATGCAGATGCGTCTTTTGGCATAGAAGACGCTTGCTCCCTGGGGAACAACCCGTTCTTTGCCACGTATAACCCAGGGTGGCGCAATCATCCGAACTTCGCATGGTCCAACAACTCGCAATGCCAAAACCCCGTGGATGGACCAATGCGACCGTTCGCACCAGTCATCCCAAGGGCCCAGTCTAATTCTTTGGCAAATCCGCCATCAGGCCCTTGCGTACTGCAAACCGAACACGCATCAAGTCCTCTTGATAAATTGATGCGAATGACGATCGAAATGTCAAAGCGCCATGAAGAGAGCATGACCTCTCTTTAGCACCAATTGGTGCAGCAGAATGCTGAGATCAGTCAATTATGCATGGCGACTTGATCTCAGGGCACTCTTCCCGCCCAACCTGTCCCAAACCCGCAAAATTTCGTAACCCGTGGTCTGCAACCACAGGTACAACCTTCTCAGGGACAGGTTCACCAGATTCTGTAGGCTCCTAGCATTTCACCGGGATTTCAGGCTAATCCCGCTGCAGCACCGCACTCTTATGTCCCTATTACGAACCCTCCTCCACCGCATAATCCCACTGGACCCGCATCATCCAATGCTATGACTACGAAGAGAGGAAAGCAGATAGTCGATCTACCTCGACCTGATCCTGGCCCATCTTCTTCATTGCCCTCTCATTCGGGATGCGCACCGCATTCGCGAGAGGACGATACATCGAAATTGGTGCCAGAATCAGTCCCATTCCCTGAGGCTCTACCGAAGGAGCCAAAAGGCAAGAAGAAAGATACGCAGGCCTTTGATAACTTGCATAATTTATTCAGGGATGTAGAAATCAAGGTACCCCTGCTCGAGGTTATTGACCACATACCTACTGTCACCCGATTTTTCAAAGACTACACAACACCCAGGTGACAGTCAAAGAAAACTAAGAATCCGGTGGTTCTCTCGCCTCATGCAAGTTGTGCTATATTGTCAAACCTACCACCGAAGTAGAAAGATCAGGGCACACCACTCATTTCCTATAGCATCCAAGGCTACAATTTTAGTCGTGCCCTTCTTGATCTAGGATCTTCCATCAATCTTATACCAACCATCTTGCTCGAAGAATTTTCGCTAGGAAATCTAAAACCCACCTCTGTCACGTTACAGTTGGCAGATCGTTCTGTCAAAATCCCGAAGGGTGTGATGGAAGACATGGTGGTTAGGGTCAACAGTCTCTGTTTTCCTGTTGACATTCTTGTTTTAGATATGGAAGTTCCTAGCTCACTTTCTGATTGTCCGATCATCCTTGGTCGACCTTTCTTAGCCACAGCCCGTGCCCTTATCGACTGCGAGTCAGGCTGTATTGAGATTGCCGTTGGATCTGAAAAGCTCAAGCTTAACATCTTCAAGATAGCCAAGAACTTTGATTGCAATTGTATCGAGGATGACACATCTGACGAGGACATGGCCATCATTACGTGTATTGGACTAATTGGGACCTATTCAGACTGCTAAGGATTACCTGAAAACATTGATGATTGCCTAACCGACACATATTGTGACATTCCCCCATCCCTCCCTATTCACGTACCTTCTCTTGACTTGACTTTTGACGAGGTTTTCTCCGCTTCCCATACCTCGTGGTTTGAGTCATTTTCGAGCTACTCACTGCCGGTCCACACTCTTGAAGACTAGATTGCCCTTTCTTCCCATCCAAATCAGGCGGATTTGCAACTCCACACTGGGACCTTGAGCCCACATCTTACTCACTGAGGCTATTCCCTTTTGGATCCATCTATCCAAGAAGCCCCTCTTCTTAGCCAATTTGAGGGCCAACTGCTTCCTCCTGACTTGTTTTCTGTTCCGCCTAGGACACTCTCGTCCCAAGAAATGCCAGACCTTTCACCACCCACCATCCACCCACCCTACAACCCTACTGTATACCTTGCACCTCAGCTCTCGTTACCTGATCTTTCATCCTTTCTCTACCTTTCCTTGCATGCATATGAGGACATAGCATCGTTTGGCATGGGGGGGTGGATAGGCATCCATAGGATCTCGGTATTTTATTGTATCATGTAGTTTCCACCTATTTATAAATATGTAAGAAAAAGAAAAAGAAAAAAATATATATATAATAATAATAAATGGTGTTTAGTAATGATCTGAAAGCTGAAACAAAAATACAATAAGTGTTTATGGATATTCAACCGCTGTTTTGAAGACTTTCCAGGCCACAGAAGCTTGATTCACTCAAGCTTGGCTTAATTCACTTGAGCATTGACAAGATAGATCGGAATCTCTCCTAACTAAGGACGTATTCTTGTACCTGAGACACCAGTACAGGTTCCGTTGGTTTGCTTCTACTCGAGAGCCTAAGTAATCTTGGTTCACACTACACATATCAAGAAAGACTAGGTGAACATAAGATCCAACCCTAGTGTTCATTAGGGAAGGTGGAGTCCTTACCTGTGCGTGTAGGTAGACTTTTTATCCCAGGCTTTAGTCTTGTGTTTAGGAGCGACTCTTTCTACCAAAAAGGCAAGTGTGCTCCTCCAAATAAAGTTGTAAGAGATATACTGACAAGTGTTTCAAAAAAAAAAAAAAGGATGCAAATAAGTCAGTATATCTTACAAATGTCTATAAAATCTTCCTACAAAAAATACCTTGTTTTCCTATGAGCCACAAATGTCAGAAAATGGGAGTTAAGTTTTCCGTCATCTTCTTAAGGGTCAATCTGAAAACACAAGCTGAAATTGGGACTAACCTGTACTTAAAGATTCGTGAAACCCTAGGCTTGAGTCTTAATGTTCATCTGGTCAGTCTTGATCCTTCACTAAGCACAAGCCATAACCTCTTAAGCTCTTAAGTACGGCAAAAACCTCCTGGGTCCTGGAAATCGTACTTAAGGTTTAAATATCAAGAGTCCTAGTTAGTCGAGAGATGATCTATGTCATGTGAGACTTAAAGTACTGGTAGTCTTCTCTACAATTGGTTCTCACAATATCCAACAATAAACACACCTATGTTGCCTCAGAAGAAAATCTTCAGCTTAAAGATCATTTCTAAATACATTACAAAAAAATGTTTTGCTAGGGACTAGTAAAAGATAGGTATGGGGGTTTGATTGCACCACAAAAATACACCCACAATTGTGCCGTCTTCTGCTATTTCCTAGCATTACCTATTCATTTTAGGTCTCCATAGTTGCATTGTAAAAATACACGCATGCATGCATTTAATTGAGAGGGGAGGAGAATGAAATAAGTGGCCTTGCAATTAACATTTTTCCTCAAGTGCATTTTTGCATAATTCACCATCTTTTTATTTTTATTTCTACATGATTTTGAAATGCTTCCCGCGGCTGCATGGATTGACTTCTTCCTCCTCGTGCCATGCTCTCCACCACCTCTCCCTGCTAGCCGCATGCACACCTCTCCCTGCCAAGCCATGCATGAGCCATGTAGGGCATGGCTGTGCATGCTCTCCTCTTCTTTAAAGAGAGGGCACAGCTTCTTCTTGCAGGCAGCCTGGTCCCCAGCCAAAAAAAGGCCCACAGCAGCTCCACTTCTCCTTCCAGACCACCATCCTCTCCTCCCTCTCCCTCCATACGTAGGACTTCCTCCTCTGAGGAGACACCCTACGGACAAAAGCACCTCACGGTGGTGCACAACCACCACCGTGAGACCACCACCGCCCAGCTCAACAGAGAGCCAGTGGGCATGGTGGTATTCCCTGTTTCTTCGTTTCCAGTACCCCGGCCATTGCCGCAGGCTTCAAGGTCTGAAGCTCTGCTGCAGTAGCAGCAGCAAGGCAGCAGCAGGCGCGCAGGCCACCGTGCATGCCTGCAGGCGCCCTTGCCTCCCTCTCCACATGCTCTGTCGTGAACTTCTCCATGCCTGCAACCAGCCTGCGCAACCCTTCCTCGCACGCGCCAGCCGCAAGCCGCCCGCACTAACAGCACCTGCAGCAAGCGGTCGCGCAGCTCGGCCAACACTACAGCCACTGTTCACGCCAGTCTGCAGAACACTATGGCTACAGTGGGGTTACCGATAAGCTTCTCACTTATCCGGTCACCCGGCGCGCCGCAACTGGCCGTCACCCGCGTGCGCATCTCGCCCCGAGTCCACTCCAGCACCTGCCTGAGCGTCTGCATGCAGTCCTCTACCAGCTCCCGCTCTCACCCGCGTACGCCTACCCGCTTCTTGAGCGCCTTCTCTTCACGCAGCGCGGTGCGCTGCTGCCTCTTCTCTCCCTCGCACCCACGCCCCTGCGTACGCGTGCCTCTCCATGAGCAAACGTGCCTGCGTGTGCGTGGGACCTTCAGACGATGCCTGGCTGCCTCAAATGACTTAAACGCCTCTCTTTTCCTCTGCAGGTGCTCTCTCTCTCTCTCTCACAGCACACTCTTCCTCTCTCTCTGCAAATACACATACGCACACACTCACACTTTCATACACGCACACACACACCTATACACTATTATATACTTATATATATATATATATTTTTATCTATATATATTTATATACATATATATATATACCTATATCTATACATATAATAGTATCTATATACTTAAGTATTAGTCTACATACATACATTTATATATATATCTATATACTTATATATACATATATATTTACATACATATATATATACTTATATACATATATATTTATATATATATATATACATATCTACATATATCTATACATGTATCAATACTTATATAACTATGTATTAGTCTATATACATACATATATATATATATATATATCTATATAACTATATATACATATATACATATATATACATATCTAGCTACATATATCTATATATAAATATATTACTATATACATATACATGCATATACATATACATCTATATAGTTATATATACATACCTATACATATACATCTATATATTTATATATACATACCTATACATATATAGATATATATAGAGATTTATACATATATCTATCTATACATATACTTATATATATATATATACATATATATATACACATACATATATACATATAAAACTACATATATATACCTATATATTTATAACCATATATATATATATATATAGATATATATTTACATATATACATATATATGTAATTTCACTTTATTTACCATACGTTGTATCGCGGGAATATCTGCACCAGTTGTTGATATTCCCCGATACACGCATAGAAGAAGCATGGTCACACACACCTTCCACCATCCATCTTACACACCACGCGGCACCTCGTCCTGTTGGTTGCATCTTTCTAGACAATGACCAACTCGACACCGTGCTACATTCCATCTCCGCCTCCACCCCCACCCCTTTATACATATATATTATATACATATATATCAATACTATATTTATTTTATTTCTATTTCTCTTGCATGCCCATAAAAAGATAAAAAAATATATAAAAGAGAAAAGATAATCTTTGACTTGCAGGTACTCTGTCTTGCGAATAGCAAGATCCGTTTTGGAACCCTGATTTGGCTCAAAGCCGAGAACCTAATTTTGAGGGTGTGCCTCAAGGACCAAGATTATCAGAAAAAAATCTAAATAGAAAAACACCAAAAACACAATAAACGAATGGAAGAGACTCGTTGTAGGAAAGGCGTAGAAACTTGACTTGTAACCCCACTTCCCTGAGTTCGACCCTAGTCCTAAAAGTGACTAAGATAAAATCAAGTAGGCCAGGTTAAAAATTTTGTAAAGAGATGGTTAGGTCAGATTTAGGTTAACCACTTTACACACTTCAACGATAAAATCACCATATTAATAACCTAACCGGGTCCGACCACCAACCCTCAAATTCAGGTTCTTATCTTTGAGCCAAATTAGGGTTCCAAACCTGGTCTTGCTATTCGCAAGACTGGTTACCTACAAGTCAAGGATTACTTTTTATCTTTTATATTTTTTTTTATCTTTTTAATAGCAAGAAAGAGAAATAGAAATAAGATAGATATAGCATATTTATATAGATATATATATTATATATATAGGGGTGGGGGTGGAGGTGGAAATGGCGTGTAGCACGGTGTCGAGTTGATCGTCGTCTAGGAAGATGCAACCAGCAGGATGAACTGCCGCATGGAGTGTAAGATGGATGGGTGGAAGGTGTGTGCGGAGACGCTTTCTGTACATGGGTATCGAGGAATATCAGCAACTGGTGCAGATATTCTCGCGATATAATGTGGGGTAGGTGATATGAAGGTAAGTATATATTTATATGTATATATATAGATAGGGTTATAATTATATAGGTGTATATGTAGTTATATATATATATATATCTATGTATATGTATGTATATATATTTATATATATTTATAATTAGATGTATGGGTATGTATATATATATAACTATATAGATATAGATATAGATATAGATATATATATAGTAATATATGTATAGATATATATATATATATATGTATATATGTATATAGATATGTATGTATATATGTATATAGATATATGTAGATATATATATATATGTATTTATATCTATAGATATATCTGTATATATGTATGTATATTTGTATATATATATATGTATATCTACTTATACTTAGTTGTATAGGTAATAATATATGTATAGATATATGCATATATATATATATATAAGTATATAGTCGTGTACAAGTGAGTGAGTGAGTGTACACGTGAGTGTGTACAAGTGTGGTGTGTGTGTGTGAGTGAGGTGTGTGTCTATGAGAGAGAGAGAGAGAGAGAGCATCTGCTGGAGGAAGAGGGTGCGGGCATTTAAGCCGTCTGGAGGCATCGCCCATCGTCTGATGGCGTGGGCTCGCACAAGTGCAACTCGTACGAGGATGCGCATGCGCGCTGGAGGGAGCGGGTGCGAGGGAGACTGCAGCGCAATGTGTGGTGCAGCGCACTGCGCTACACGCTGGAGCGGGTGCGAGTGAAGGCACGGGGCTAGCGGATGCTGGAGTGGGTGCGGGCGTGGACCAGGGACGGGATGGAGACGGTCGCGAGAGTGGAGAGGGAGCACGCAGTGACCGGATAAGTGAGAAACTTTCTGGTCACTGCACTGTAGCTACAGTGTCGTGCTCTATAGCATGAATAATAGCTTTAGTGACACGTTCTCTGGACAATCGGTTGCAGCGGTGCTGTATGCACGGGCGCGCTGGAAGGCACCTGCGCAAGCGAAAAGAGGCTGCGGTCGGTGCCTACATGCGCGTGAGCTGCTGCTGCTGCTACTGATGCCTTGCTGCTGCTACTGTGGAGCTTCAGACCTCGGAGATGCAGTAATGGCGGGAAGAACTTTGAGCAGGTGAAATGGAAAAATGAACCACCATGCCCACTGGCTCTTTGATGAGCTGGGCGGTGGTGGGACTCACAGTGGTGGTCGAGGACCACTGTGAGCTACTCCTGCCCGCAGCATATCTCTTCAATGGAAGAGGTGCTGCATATGGAGGGGAGAGGGGAGGAGATGACCAGGAAGAAGGAGATGCTGTCTGTATGTTGGACCCAGCTCTCTTGCGCAAGGAAGCGAGGAGGGCTTTTTAAAGGAGATCGAGGCATCCACAGCCATGCCCTGGGCATGCATGCCTAGCCATGCAGTGGCAGGGTATGCAATGGCAGAGAATGGCGCGAAGAAGAGCAAGCCATGCCCTGTAGCCACGGAGAAGAAGAAATTCAAAGCCAATAAAAAATGAAGTTGGTGAATTTGCGAGGCAGCACTTGAAGAATATGTTAATTACAAGGCCGATTTATTCACTCTCCTCAAGTCTCAAATAAATGTATGCATGCATTTATTTTTACAAATGCGACTATGGCCACCTAATATACAATGGCAATGATAGGAAATAACACAAGATGGCACTTTTATTGGTGTATTTTTGCTGTGCAATCAACTTACTAAGGAGCTCTCCTTTGCTTCACCTCACAATCACTGCCAGAGATCTTTCGACAACCCTCTACTTTCCTCCTCCGTTATGAGCTGTCAACGGAGATCCTCTAAGCCCTTTGTCTAGAAAATAGTAGACCAGGAGTAGGAGTAGGAATAGGATAGTTTAGTTATTTAGTTAGGTAGCCTAGTAAGCCGTAATGTTAGAATTAGAATTCGTCTTCCTTGACTCCGGTGAGCTCCTTGAACTTGTCAGGAGCTTTAATTTCATCTTTTTGAATCACTGTCCACATTCTGCTATCTTCCACAATCATTTCTATCACCTTTAATTACTACTTTGATAACTAATTTTCCTAAATCACTTCCACCTACATCGACTACTTCTGTTGTCCATGGCAGTAGTAGTTGACCTAATCTCCACCTTCATTGGGTCCTTCATCACCTATTCATCTTTTAAGGATCTTAATCGTCGCTATAATTTGATTAAATACCACATATAGCTTAAACGCCTAAATCTAATTAGGCTCCTGAGCTCTCTATCAATGGCGGCACAGGAGTAGTTGAAGTCCTTAATTATCTATATATTTATGATCGCAAATACTTGTTGACTTGTTTTGACCACTCAATTGAGTGGGAAAACAATTCCTGAGCTCCAACCAACTCAGATTCTTTAAGAAATGAATTCACTCATAAATCTTTCTTTTAATGATCAATTGAATGAATTAACTTTATCCTGAGGTTCCTTGTGACCTCAGGAACCTTTTCAAGTCATTAATGGCATAATTTCTCTTTCTGTATCACAAAATTCACTTTTTCTGGACTCACCGAAGCTCCGGCGAGTTAAAATTGGTCTTCAGCCTGTAGAACTTGGTGTGAGGCTCCATATTGATGAATTGAGGTCCATTGATTGTACTGAGGTCATTTATTTGAGATTTTGATGATTGGAGCTTGAGATAGGAATTCATCTTCTCCAACTCTGGCAGAGTTGGAGAAGTCGGACAGAAAGTCTTAAGTCGCATTTTGAAAGAGCGATCTTCGTTTTCGTTGAAAACTTTATCATAAAATGATGTGTCGTTGTATTTAATCGCGTGGTCGAAAATCGCTTCTCAAAATATTTAAATTTTCAAAACTAACCATGAAGAGTTAGGTCATCTCCATAGGGAGGAATTAGCCTAATAAATTCACGAGTCAAGGAATGCCCAATTCACAAACTCTTCTGCAACTTTAATGCAAGGAAAATACCATTTTAAATGAAGTTTGCAATTTCTTTAAAAGTTCAGGAGTGTTTATGCAATTTTCACGACAGAAATTAAGCCCCAAAAATATGTGTAAGATGCAAGTGTACTGGCTTGTCATGTGAATTCAACATTCATGCAATTATAATTCGAAATTCAAGATAGAAACATGCACATAACACAAATAAAATAATTTCAAGAAAATCTGAGTGCATCAGTGCAATGTGGCCAGAATAAAATATTAATATAAACTTGACAATGCATTGAATGTAATTTTTAATAGAGGGAAAAGCAAAGGATTTCACCTCTCTCCTCCTCGCGTGTGCGGTTGCGCACGGTTGGCTACGAGAGTCGACAGGAAGGTGCGGCTTTACGAGAGCTACACAACTGTGGCAGCAGCACGGTCGGAGGTGGCCAGCGACGGCCGGCGGAGGTGGCCGAAGACTGCTGCAGCTGCACGGCTAGCTGTGAAGGCGCTGGTGGGTGCGGCGCGTGCTTGTGGGTGCGGGCGAGCGGTGCTGCGCCTGATGGCGTAGGCACGCTGCAGTGGATGGGTGGGTGCGCGCCTGCTGGTGCTATAGCGCCTGCTTATGGAGCGGGTGAGCGTGGTGGTCTAGATGGGCGTGCGGGCACTACGGTGAGGCACGCGGTTGGGAGCGCCTGTAGGTGCGCCTGCAGATGGACGGAGGTAGGCACGCAAGAGGATGAGAGGCCGCTGTGAGGGGGAGGCAGTCTGCACATAGCACCTGCAGTTGGCTGCATGCAGGCTTGGTGCACTAGAGATGGGAGGAGGGCACGCGGGTAGGGGTGGCATGAGCGCCTGCAGCTGGGGGCACTGGAGGGAGGTGAGCGGTTGCGGTGAAGCGTGATGGCGCTCTGCAGGGAGGTGCTCCTGCAGTGAGGAGCGCGGTTGGGAGCGCCTGCAGGTGCACCTGGAGGTGGAGCGGTGTGTGCTGAGTACACAGTGCATGCGGTGGAGAAGGAGTAGTGGTGAAGATAGAGCCTTTCCCCACAAGGGGGGAAGATTCCTGCAGTCCACGCCTCCTCCTCTCTTTTTAACTCTTCTCTCTCTCCACGTGCGCCAATCAAGGGATTTGCAAATCCCTTTTCTATTTTTGGCCGACGGGTGTTGGAGGAGACGGCCGGAGGAAAGGGAAAAGTTCCTCCAGTTGTTGGGGAAATTTTCTCCCTAACCCTTACTCTTTCTAAATATAATACCTGCACATAATAAGAATAAAATCATCACATATTAAGTTATAGAATGTTATAAACGTAAATCATGATGCGTACAATTCTTCTACAACTTAATTGCAATTATTAACACACCTACAAGGTACTATTAAAGGTACTTAGGCTTAATATTAGTCCATTAAAATGGACTCATCAAGTACCCCTATGCCTAAGATTTGCTAGTCCCTAGCAAAAATGAAAAATAATAGAAGTAATCAGAAGATTTCTTCTTTTCTTTCTTCAAAACATTAGAAATCCAGACAAATGTGAAGTGCTGATAGCCTAGGTAACAGATCCAAGTGAAAGAGCCGATTCGCATTAGGAGTTCGTACATCACCCTTGGCAAAAATTTCTGTCGAGATAGGCAACTACTTCCCTCGGGGATAAAGCAAACGATAATCTGTAATTTGACCCCGACGTTTGGCTTAGATAGGAGATATCAAGTTGAATGGATTTGTATTTGGTGGCACACACTCAACTGGTGCTACATATAGTCTAGTACTGCAAACTCTAGCTCTCTAGACTATTAGACAAGTCAACTCTGAGAGAGGCTACACAATTGTGCTCTCTTGATGTTCCTGGGCACTCTCTCTTTTCTTTCTTTCTGAGATCACAAATCTCGCCAGATTTAGAAATTGTACTCACTATTTGGTTGCCTCACATGGCATCCACACTTCAATTAAAGTCATAATAACTCTATAACTAAGTTAGAGTTCTCAACCAGTATTTAGGCGATCAGAAATACTAGAAGGTAGGTATGGATCATATTTGGTGGAACGCGATAGGTGTTCTGCTGCCTCAGAAACAATGTTACATCATAAACTTGGACTTTCTTCTTTTTTTGTAATATAACTATTTCTTCTTTTTCTTCTTTCTATTTCTTCTTTTTCTACTTCTTTTCTCTTTTCCTTTTTTTTTTCTTCTTGTTTTTGTTTCTTTTTCAATCAACACAACATAATACGGACTTTTATTTACCAGGCATTATTAGGGATGATGACGGTCAAGAGGAAGTTGTGTGGCTTATTTGGTGGAAGTGCCTATTCTCAACACCGGGAAGGAATGGATAGGATAGGCGTATTTCTGACCTTTGACACTATTACCCTCCTTCAACGGAGGACTCTATGAAGGACGGTCGTAACCATCCACCATCATTATAGCTTTATTAAGACTCAATCTCTGTGTATCTGTCTTATTTGGTGACTCTCAGGAATTCACTCAAAGTACGTAAACTGGAACAGAGAGTGAAAACTACGCCTAACTCTGAAGTATCATCATCTAATTATCCAAAAATTAAGAGTCCTTGCACTAGACTTAGCACACCAATAATCTCTCTACTTTCTTCTCACAAATATGAGGTAGATCTATTAGAAGATAGTATGCCTGACTCCCTATGAACTGTCCAAGGGTTCAGTAGACTTACTAATGCTCATTGGTTTTCCTCAAGGATCCATTACCAAATCTACGTGCACGTGAAATAAATGTACTGGATTGTAAACTTAAGAAATAATTCCAGAAGAAGAACCTCCAATAACAAAGGTATTTTGCTAGAGACTAACCCATTCAGCTCAAGAAAAGAAATTTCTTTTTTATGCTAATCTAAATGCATGAATACTTCTTAAAATGCAAATGTATTCCCCCATGCCTAAATCCTACAATGTCCCCATTGTAAAATTAAAATAGGAGGAGAAAGGAAAAATACCACCTGACACAGTTTGCTGGGTTGCCTCCCAACAAGCACTGCATTTTCTATCAGCAGCCAGACTAAGAAGGAACCTATAAGTTTGGTTCCAAACAGAAAAGGTTAGGCCCTAAGAATATGTGTAACAGTACAGGCCTAGAAAATAGGTAACCACGGATGTTGGCGAGCTGATGATGCAATGTAATTCCAAATGTTCGCCAGAAGAAATGAAAACAAAAAATCTAGTTGGCTACCTTGGGAGGTCTAGGAATAATAAACAGAATATGAAAAGGGACCTCCCGAAATGGACTAAATGGAGGATAACAAGGATCCTCCAGAGCAAGATGGGTTTTAAAAGATATACACATAATTAGTTCAAACCCTTGAATGGCGAGAGTAAAAGTACAAGCATCTATCCACACTCGCCATTCTACTCTAGGATGTAGTTGCCTGATATATTCTCCAAAAAGAATGTACATGAGCAGAGATCTAAGCCAAGGATCGATTAGGGAGTATAAGGGTTGTTTGTAGTGTTGGAAGGTAATGGTTAAGTCCAATGAGGCCTTAGTTGGTGTTAGGTCCAATTCCAACAATGATTCAGATTATGTACACTCCCTAACAGTAGTAGACAACTTCAAGTTATCCTGCCTAGCATTAATGATCGGAGTCATATTTGAATCAAGGGTAGACTCCAAATTATAACTTTTTGATGGTAGGGTCAAAATGTAAGAATCATTATCATTCATCTCATCTCCAGATTCGTTTGGTTCACTTAAATATTTGTCGGGGTGTATATGTGATTCATTAGGAGTTGGATCATTATCCTCAATTATTTCTAAATGAGGATCAGTCTTAATATTTTGGAGGAAGCCTATATCATTGAATTCGTCATTCTTCTCAGGGTATAAATCCTCAATTGACATGTTTTGTTCCCGAGAGTCTCCCATAGACTTCTCATTATTTTGTTTGTCCTCCTCTAATATCAACTCTTATTTTGATGGAGGATGACTCTTAAAAGAAATGAGGAATCTGGATTTAATCATATTATTTCTACCCTCTAGAGGTAAATCCTCAAATGATAAATAATTCTCCTGTGATTCACTCCAGATTTTTAGTCTAGGTTCCTCTAATGGGGTATCCTCATTTTCTGAATTTGACTCGTCATATCCCTGAGGTAAGAATTGATCATCCTCTATTCCGTTAGGGTCACCTTCATTGGGTGCATTCTCAGGATGCTGAATGGTAGGTGTTGATTCCCTAAGTAGAGGGTCAGGAGTAAGCTCACTAAGGGTAGAATGGGATTCCACCAAATAATTAATAGGGGAAGTGATAGAAATAATACAACCTTGACCCGGGTTGGTAGGGGTAAGGAGAATACTGTCATTGGGGTCAAGGTCCTCAAGAGGTAGCATCTTCCCTTACTTTTGACTACAATATAATTCAGGTGGATAATCACTATGATCATTATCCTGTAGTGGCCGTGTCTCATTGGGAGAGTCTAAGTGATAGCAACCTAAAATTGGATCCTTATTGTCATTAGGTTCCTCAGAATTATTTTCATGATCATGGTTTATTGGGTAGGGATCAGGATTATTGTAAAGTGTGTAGCTAAGTTGTCTTGTTTCTTCATTTAACCGTTGACTATTCCTCAACATCTCTCCCATTGATTCCATTATTTCCTTTTGCTGTTTTTGCATTTTTATCATAAAAGAGGAGAGGCTACTATTATTAGGTTGGGATGGATAGTCAATTTCAGGCTCTGGTTGCCTAAGGGTATCGGTCCAACCTTGATACGGAAAATCATAAAGGGTGGGAAGGTTGGGTGTTTGCATGGAAGTAGGGATTTCAGGATTGGAAAATCCCGCTCCTAGGCTCTGCTCAAAAGTGGGAGTTATCAAGCCAGTACTCCCAGGGTAAGAATGAGAATGATCCCATGAATTATCAATGTACCCATCAAAGGATGGATATGCTCGGAGCATGGGATCCTGATTCAAAGATGGGAAGTATTGACTCTGATAATCTGAATGATAGGAGTAAGAGTAACCCATTTCTTTAGGCAAAACAATTTTAACTTTCTTAGGATTCAGCAGAAAACTTCCTAAAGAGTTCTATTGTCACAGCAAACGCAAATTCAACGGGATCTGTTTTTAGTGGATTGCAGGTCTTAGAGTTATATGTTTAGTTGGTGGCCAAACAAGTTTTGCAAAAATTATACTTCCTAGGCTAACCTTCACTGGTGCCTATAACCTACTCGCAAGGGATGGAAGTCTCAAATAGAGCCCACACACGAGGAACCGAAGTAACTTGGTGGATAGGCTTGTTAATTTCCGACTAACTTCCCTTGTGGTGCAAAAGAGGAGAGGTAGAAATTTATCTAGTGACCTTATGTGTGAGGTGCACAGTGTCTCTAGTGTGCAAGCATATGATCGTGTTTTGATTTTTTTGAAATTTCGCAAATAGGATCCTTTTGCACACAATTTTCAGTCACAGATTTTAAAGTCCAACCTCTTAACAGTCCGAATTTTTTTAAGTGACCACTGAATTAATTTGATTCAAGCACTTTAGTGGTCTTAGATTTAGGTTCAATGCAAATGCATGACAAGTAATTAATGCTCAAGAGAAGACGTACCTTACTCCAGCTTTCTTCGTGCAGTAATGAACGCAATGCAAGAAAAATAAACTAGATACTACTCATTCAGTCCTAGATGGTCGTCCTATAGATCTGCAGCTTCTAGCATGCAGTTCAATTTTTTTTTATAATAATACCAAATAAACCTAATTTAACTACCTAACCGAAATGTAGTTCAAAACAATTCAAATAATCCAGTAATCTAAATAAATGGGAACACACTCCCGAAAATACGCTCCCGCATACAAGAGCAACAAGAAATAAAGTGGCACTGGGGACACGTTCCCAAAAATACCCAACAAGGGTCCAAAAGACAGAAATTAAATTCTAATGTCTATCTAACTAAATCTAACTAAGATCTACTGCCTAAATCAGAAGTAGGCTTCTCCATAAGCCCATCTGCGTGGGATCAAGGCCCACATGTTCCTGTTGCCGTCCTCCAGGTGGCTTCAAGGTCCACCAAAAATGTCGTCTCCGCCGTACGCACCCGTCGCATTCGCCGCGTGTTTTTGTACAAAAGAAAATCCACAGTTAATAATTCAGAAAAGTTTTCAAAATGCCATAAAAATAACATAAAATTCCTGAAAAATTAATAGGCATTTTTCCGCCAGGCAACGGCGCCATTTGAAAGAGCAATCTTCGTTTTCATTGAAAACTTTATCATAAAATGATGTGTCGTTGTATTTAATCGCATGGTAGAAAATCACTTTTCAAAACATTTAAATTTTCAAAACTAACCATGAAGAGTTAGGTCGTCTCCATAGGGAGGAATTAGCCTAATAAATTCAAGAGTCAAGGAATGCACAGTTCGCAAACTCTTCTGCAACTTTAATGTGAGGAAAATGCTGTATTAAATGAAGTTTGCAATTTCTTTGAAAGTTCAGGAGTGTTTATGCAATTTTCACATCAGAAATTAAGCCCCAAAAATATGTGTAAGATGCATGCGTACTGGCTTATCAGGTGAATTCAACTTTCATGCAATTCTAATTTGAAATTCAAGATAGAAACAAGCACATAACACAAATAAAATAATTTCAAGAAAATATGAGTGCATCAGTGCAATGTGGCCAGAATAAAATATTAATATAAACATGACATTGGCATTGAATGTAATTTTTAATAGAGGGAAAAACAGAGGATTTCTCCTCTCTCCTCGCGTGTGCGGCCGCGCACGGTTGGCCACGAGAGTTGGCAGGGAGGTGCAGCTTGACGAAAGTTACGCAACGGTGGCAGCGGTGCGGCCGGAGGTGGCTGGCGGCGACCGGCGGAGGTGGCCGGAGATTGCTGCAGCTGTACGGCTGGCTGTGAAGGCGCTGGCGGATGCGACGCGCGCCTGCTGGTGTGGGTGAGTGGTGCTGTGCCTGAAGGCGTAGGCATGCTGCAGTGGATGGGTGGGCACGTGCCTGCTGGTGCGGTAGCACCTGCCTATGGAGTGAGTGAGCATGGTGGTCCAGATGGGCGTGCGGCCACTGCGGTGAGGTGCGCCTGCAGTGAGGTGCGCGGTTGGGAGTGCCTATGGGTGCGCCAGCAGATGGAGGGAGGTAGGCATGCGGGCAGATGAGAGGTCGCTGTGAGGGGGAGGTGGTCTGCACGCAGCGCCTGCTGTTGGCTGCATTCGGGCTTGGTATGCTAGAGATGGGAGGAAGGCGTGCGGGCAGGGGTAGCGTGAGCGCCTACAGCAGGGGGCGCTGGACGGAGGTGAGCGGTTGCGGTGAAGCGTGATGGCACTTTGCAGGGAGGTGCACTTGTAGTGAGGCACGCGGTTGGGAGCGCCTGCGAGCGCGGCTGGAGGTGGAGCGGTGGCGCTGAGTGCACAGTGCATGCGATGGAGAAGGAGCGGTGGAGAAGATAGAGCCTTTCCCCGCAAGGGGGGGAAGATTCCTGCAGTCCACGCCGCCTCCTCTCTTTTTAACTCTTCTCTCTCTCCGCGTGCACCAATCAAGGGATTTGCAAATCCCTTTTCTATTTTTAGCCGGCGAGCGTTGGAGGAGCCGACCGGAGGAAAGGGAAAAGTTCCTCCAGTTGTTGGGGAAATTTGCTCCCCAACCCTTACTCTTTTTGAATATAATTCCTGCACATAAAAATAATAAAATATTTACATATTAAGTTAAACAATGTTATAAACGTAAATCATGATGCGTACAATTCTTCTACAAGTTAATTGCAATTATTAACATACCTACAAGGTACGATTAAAGGTACTTAGGCTTAATATTAGTCCGTTAAAATGAACTCATCACATTTAAGGGGTCTAAAAGCTTCAGTGCTGAGCACTGAATAAATTTCTATGCTTAGATTAGTGTAACAACCTTTAGGTTGTTCTAACGAACAAACCACTTTAAGAGCTCAAGCGATGAGCCTGAAACCCTAAAATCTTCAATTCAAACACCTATCTAAGGGTCTGATCATGTTTCTAGGATTAAGATGTCATTTAAGGTTTTAATTCTCTATGAAAAGGTTTAAAATAGAAAGTCAAAATTCAAGGCTTTCAAGTCAACTCTAAGTTTGATTCCTTAATTCTGGATTCAATCTGATGAATTGATAAGTCTAAATTGATTCTAAGATATATGTGAATGATTTTAAAGTGATTTGAGTAAGCTTAGATGGTTAATTTGATTGGATTTCAATTACTGCCAGTTTGGGTTGTTCTTGAACCCAAACTGATGGCAGTGGATTTTTGAAGAAATTTGATTGTAAATTCTGCCCAGATGAGTTGATGACAACCTCTAGAAGTTGTTTCAAATGATTAATCATGTCTTTAGTTTTCTGTTAGGTCATTTCTAAGTCTGATTTCAACTTCCTGAAGCTTTCAGAGAAGCTTTGAGCTTTTGTACACTTCCTGAAGCTCCTGAGTGCTTAGTATCCACATTAGCAATTGTGGAATTCAATTATAACCCATTTAGAACATCAACTGAGAGAGAAAGTCTAGTATGAGGACTTAGAATAAAGAAAACCACTATCCAGGCCATTTTATACCGTAGACAGACCTGTAACTTCGCCCTACAAATCAAAGAGAAAAACTTCCCCTTCACATTAAATTGACACTATAATCTTGTAGAGCAACTCAAGTGCTTTCCAACAATCTTTTGTTTCCTTAGAATGGAGCTCTGAGCTATTAGGAATCATCGCTTGAAGTTCGCTTTGGGAGGGGTTAAGTGATTAGCCCATAGTTGTGAGCTATTTAAGTATTTAAGTGCCTAGACATTAGGTTAATTCTAACATTTATTTAGCATAAATTAGGATGTAAATAGATTAATTCATATTTCTAATTCAATTACATAATTCATGCATCTCATTCATATTAAAATGCATTTACAATTAACTTAGAATTGCATTAGTTAACTAATTAGGTACATTGCATGCATTGATTTAGGTTAACAATAAAGTTGAGGGTCTGTATATAAATAACCATAATATTTTAACATTATTTTCTTTATTCTTCTTCTTGCAGGAACGGCTGGCTGCCGCTCCAACGCCACCAGTTGCCGCAGTGAAGAACCCATTCAAGGAGGAGAGGATGTGTTGGATCTATTCGGGCAGCTGATTTCAAATTTGTGCAAGCCACTACAAAAGGATGAGAGAGGATGCTAAGTGAGGAGGCCTCCACCACCGACCACCACTGTGCAGAGAGATCTCCTCTCTTCCATTCCATAGTGCCGGCCTCAACCGTGGCGGCGAGTCTCCACCATCGTGGGTGTGTGGTGTGACAGACCACACCGCCATCCGAAGCTCATCCGCATTACCGTGAGCACCTTAGCCTGCATCTCCCTTGCCGTCGTCACCAACAACCACCGCCGTAGCTACTGTGCAATCACCCTTTCAGTCAGTTAAGACGTCCAGGAAATTTCCCTGACGTCTCAAGTCCACCCCCCACTCCAGCAGCAATCTCCGTCCTCCCACTTCACTTCCACCACCCACGTCGCAGTAGCCACCTGCTCATCTCCAGTCTCACGCAGGAACCCGCCACTTCCTCCCGCTCTCACAGCCTGCACACCCATGCCAACAGAGCACGCAACCGCCTTCCAGCCGCACGCAAGGCGTGCACAGCCTCCAGCCCTCACGCCTGCTCACTCCACCTTTTCTGCGCCTGCAGCCTTCGCCATCTCCACGCGCAACTGCCTGCGCACCCACGCCACCTGCAGCCGGACCTACAGAATCACTCCCACACCCGTAGCACCTTCCCTGCACCTGCCACACCCACTCTCACCATCAACAGAGTGCGCACCGGCTGCAGTGCGCGCCCACGCCTCCAGCCAACATGCAGCAGCAGCGTGCAGCAGTCCTCACTGCCAATAGGCCGTGCGTGCTCTGATGAGAACCTCATCATGAACCCTAACTGGCACAATCTAACCTAGATATGCGAGAAAAAGCTCCTACATAACTCACAGAAAGGTTTGACTCAGAGAATTCTGAGTTTAAGAAGAAAATAGGTCATAAGGGGTAAAAATGCAATTTCACCAACACAATCTGCAAATAGGGTAACTCAGGGTCCAAACATATGTCAAATTAACCTTATAAGAAGAAAAGTGGGATGGTTCGATCCAACAAGGGCTACAGCAACTCCAAGGAATTAAATGACATTCTACAACCCTAAAACAAACCCACTTCAATTCATGAGGTTTGAGGCAGGGTAAAAATCGAATAAACCCTCTAAAATTTATAGAAAAATAATCTCTAGGGTTTAGAACCTTCAATTTGGCCTTGGGAACCCATTTTGACCTACATTAAGGACCATGCCTAATTAATAACTTAATTTGGGTTTTTACGTAAATTGGCTAGTCAAACAAGGTCTGACCTAAAAATAAAATTGACCATTGGAATCCTTAGGTCCCATTTAGTCATGCATAAAAACTTGAACCTAAGATGAGACCTTCTTGACCGACTTTGCATTTTGGTCCTCATCTATTACTTTTTGACCCTTAACTTTCGAAACCCTTGCATTTTAACACCTAGGTTCTTCGTCGTTCTTTGCATATAGGTCCCTCCTGCAAATCTCTGAGCAGCACCATACTCCGGCGACTTTGCGTGGAGCATGGCGCCGCGTCGGGTGAGGGAGGCCACCTGCAAGTTGAACCGAGTGTTCCCTGCGACGTCTGCTGTCGCAGGGACACCACCATGACTTCTGCCCTCGCCCAAACCTTCCGTGCAAACGCGCGGAAGGTATGGGTCGCAATTCCGACCACTCGTCGGCGAGGGAGGCACGACGCCTCCCTACGCCCACCCCTCCGCCTCCGCCTTTATAAGGACCAATGTCGCCAGCCGACTCGGGTAGCTCGGTACTGATGGAGAAAAACCCCCACCTTTCCACTCTTCCCACTCTGGCAGAAACCCACTAGCTCCGGCGGCTCCTCCTCCTCCGTCTCATCGCTCTGCTGCAATACCAGCAGCAGAGCCACCTTCGCCCGCTCTTCCCGCGTCGCGCCGTACCCAGCGCGTGCCGTCCCGCTCTCTTCCTCGCCGCCGCCCTCCCCCTCTGGGTACTTCTTCTCCGGCGACAGTCGATACGACTGCTGCCCTGCTCCAGCCCCTTCGTCCCTGTAATTAGGTCAGAACTATTCCCCATCTCCCCCTCTTTCTTTTCCTCACTGTCTTTCATTCAATTAACCCTCGACCGCTCCTGTCCACCGTCACCTTCCTCGTCTCCGGCCACCCTCCGGCGAGACACTCCCATCGCTCCACAGCCCCACACGCCTCGCCGACCCTCACAGAACCTCCGCCTCATCACGCTGAACAACCTCCGCCCACCCACTGCCACTCCGCACCCCCACCACACTCCCCCTATCAGACCCATTTTTCCGGTCGCTGTTCGACCTAGCACCGCCGCCCCACGACCTGCTGCACCCTGCACCACTTTCGCCGTGCCACGGCGAAGGTCCCCCGCTAATCTGATTAGGCCGAGAGGCCCTTTTCGTGTCTGGCTGTTTCGACGCTCGGCCTCCATTGACGTTGCATTGAAGCAGCTCCACGTGCACTCCATGCTTCAGAACCCTAGGGCTCTAGGTGCTGCGAAGTCAGGAGGGTAGTGCGAAGGCAGCTAACCCAGCAATCAAAGCGAATAGAGCCTGCAGCTGAGGAAGCGAGGCTGCGGTCTGCTGTGGGCGCATGCTAGAAGAGCGCAGAGGATAGTCCCACATCGTAAGTTTACCAAACCCCGCAGTAGTATAAGTTGATTTTGTGTTTTCTACTGGTCGCCTCCGAAAGCACTGGGGTGAGGTCCCTCACCTTACTCACGCTCGCCTCGTCCGCGGTTTCACCTCATGGATCTGGCGGGATCCGACCCGACCCTATCTGAGTACACCTCGTGCATCACCCACACAAAGGTGCACCTGGTCACGGGCACGAAACCCGACCCGATTACCCGCAGCTCTAGGAGAGCATCCTGTGAGTGTTTTACAGAGAGAGAGAGAGACGTGCGGGTAGAGGGACAGGGTAGGTTTTTCTCTTTGTGCAGGGACAGGGTGCGAGAGAAGAAGACCAAGGAAGAAAGAAGAAGGAGAAGGCCAAGGAAGAAGACCGTAGGAAGAAGGAGAAGGAGAAGCACAAAGGAAGCACTGTAGCAGACACCACTTAAGCCGTCTGACTGAGAAATCATACGACGGATGTAGCTCTGCAGACAAAGCAAAGAAGAAGAAAGAAAGAAGATAAAGAAGCGAAGAAGAAGAACTGAAGAAGATCAAGAACTGTGAAGAAGAGAAGAAAAAGAAGACAAGCACAGAGAGAAAGAAGAGAAGAAAAAGCCAAGAAACAAAATCTACTTCTCCCTCTCTCTCTCTCTCTCTTATTTTTGTAATAAAGAAGCATTGTACTTCTAGAATTCTAGTAGCTCCCTAAGTTCGACCTCGGAAGAAAAACATTTCTGAGTAAAACTATAATAGTGGCAAAGACGACAACCGTAGTTGTTTTATCTGTACCATAATGACATTACTATAATAAGAACAAACAAAAGACTAGCCACGGCTCAGTCGACATCACGGCCATTATCACGCTCCCGCACCCGCCTGCAACCCACGCCAAAGCAGCTGCAGCAATGGCGGCAGCTGCAGCCGCCGCAGCTGCCTCCGCCGGATCTCGTCCGACCGCCACGCGACACGCCGCCACCACCATTTCGAAGCCCTCGATCCAAGGAACTTCCTCCGAGCTTCCCGCGTCCAGCGGTCCACTCCTCGTCGTGCATGCCAAAGGGGAAAGAATCCCCTGTTTTGCTACAGTAACCGAGCCATTAAAAATTACATTTTCTACCATTGTCAATTTTTATTAATATTTTATTGATTCTGCATTGCGACAAATATCCTCTAGTTACTCATAATTGCTATTTCAGCATTGTTTCTTGTTTCAACCTTAATCTGAAGGCAAATCTGGCTTGATTCTTGTCCAAACTAACTACGAACAAACATTTTTAACTGGTGGGAATTTAAATACGTCATTGCCTCCCTGTGGATACGACCCGCTCCTCTACGAGTGGTCATTTCTTTTTAAATATTGATTAGTCGATTTTTCCACCACTTAAAACTGCAAACGACTTTAAAGCGAAAAATCGACTAGTCAAATGGCGCCATTGCCGGGGAGGCAATTGACGTAATAATTTCACCTAATTTTATTTTGATTATTTGTCAATTTCAAAGTGATTTGACCATTTATTATTTTCTCTTTTGTGCGAGAATTTTGTGCAAGAATCAGCCAGTGTGAGAGGCGACCCTTGACGTCGCCAGAGGAGAAGGACGAGGACGCGACGAACATCATTGTATATTTAGTCGCTAGTTTGATAGAATTAAGACTTTAGATTTAATTTTTTATTGCATTTTGTTTGAAACCCTTGTTCTGGGGTATATTTTGAGGAGTTTGTTCCCCAATTTTGTTTTGGGCCCGTGTTGGGTAATTTTTGGGAGCTTGTTCCTTTTCTTTAGATTTAGGTTTTTAGTTTATTGATTACTTTTATTTTCCTGTGCATAAGTAGTTTAAAAATTAAAAAAAATAAAAAAAATGAGATGCCTGCTAGAAGCTGTCTGCCCTAGGATGAACCATTTAGGTCTGTATGAGTAGCCTCTAGATTTATTTCTCTGCATTGCATGCATTCTTGCATTATTGATTGCTAGAAGCAAGGTACGCATTTTCTTACTTTGCATCCTATTCTTGATCACGCATTGCATTTGGGATTTAATTCAGAGACCACAAAGTTTGTCTTGAAGATATCTAACAGTGGTCACATATATTCGGAAAAAAAAAGGACTAATTAAAGGAGGGACATCTAAAAATCAAGGACTTGATTGTAAAACATGGTGTGCGATTCAAAATTCAAATCCTTTTGCGGTGAATGCACACTTATATCTGTTACACCACAGCACTCATTTAGACACTCCTAAGTCTTGAAACGACTAGGACAAGAGCCCTCCTACTATTGGATTCTGAAGTATTTGGAACTTGAGATCAAAGGTTTTGTAAATCTAAAGAGGGGGATACCCTGTCACGGATTTTTGGGGGTAGTTGAGAAGCACCGCGAAAGCACAGCTTCAAAGGAAGGCTTAGGCCTACTTGCATCCCTCGATCTTCCGTCTTTGGATTTACTTGACCATTTGAGATTTATGGAAGAATACCTAAGCTCCAACTAGGTCTTTTTAGGCATTTCTAAGGTTGACAATAGGCGTGTAATTGATTGGGCAACTTATTTTGTCACCTACAATTTGAACTAAAGTCTAGAGCCTAAATCTGTAAAGACCAAACAAATCCTTTTGAATTGTGTTTGTAGTGCATGCTTGGTAAGCGTTCTCTTAGGAGACAACTTGTATTTGATCCTGAACCTGAAAGAATCCTAAGAAGAGACCTGCCAAGGGTAGAAATGGCCGGTCAAAGGAGCCTTAAGGAATATTTCATCCCAACCAATCAAGCTGGCCCAGCACTACGTAGACCTGGAGGGGACAATCTGTATGAGATCAAAAGTAGTAACATATCCTTGCTACCCTCCTTTTATGGTACTACTAGGGAAGACCCTTATAGGCATATTGAGGAATTCACCGAGGTTTGTTCCACGGTGAAGCTGCAGGGCGTTACTGATGACGCTCAAATGCGGACCCTTTTTCCCTTCTCCCCAACGGACAAAGCCAAGTATTGGTATCACACCCTTGATAATATAAATACTTGGGATGCCCTGAAGAAGGATTTTTTGAAGAAGTACTTCCCCATGAGCAAAACAAATCATTTTAGGAGGGAAATTATGAGTTTTGTTCAAATGGATGGGGAAGCATTCCATGATGCATGGGAGCACTTTAACGATTTGTGGAGACTTTGCCCACATCACTAGGTGCCTAAATGGCAACTGGTTGAAAGGTTCTACACCGGACTTAATGATTCGCATAGGGAAACTGTGGATGGTGCCTGTGCAGGAACCTTTCTATCTAAGACTGAGGATGAAGCTTGGAACTTATTTGATACTTTGAGTGAGAATTCTATTCACTTGAATTCTGCCTACATGGATAGAAAGCCCACTCTCATGCAAAGAAAGTTGGAGGCGAATGAGGCAAGGGACATGCAGAATTTAGCCTATCAAATTCAATTATTGAATCTAAACATGAAAAAGCTTATGTCGAACCTGAGTTCATTCGTACCTAACACCTCCACATCCCAAGCTTCTGAATGCTTAATTTGTCAAGGCAATACACACACCACTGTGGATTGCCACTTGGCCTCCCAATTCCCTGAGCTTGTACAAGCGGATTTGAATGCCACTCAAGGGTTCCGTCCAAGACCTCGTAATGATCCTTTCTCCAACACTTATAATGAGGGATGGAGGAACCACCCAAACTTTTCATGGAGACAAGGAAATGTCCCAAATTCAAGGAATTACAAACCACAATCCTTTCAAAACCATCTAATGAACCAACCTCAGACCTTTGCCCAACCTAAAACCTCTGAGATGGATGAATTGAAGGCGATGTTGAAAACTATGCAAGAAAGTCAAAGTGCCATCATCCAATCTCATGACAAGGCTATACATGAGATGAAATCAAAAATTGGACACCTTGTTGAGGCCGTTAGACAGAGGGAGACTGGGAAGCTCCCCAGTGCTGTTGAAGAAAATCCTAAAGGAAAAGGGATTGTCTTTAGGGAGCATGCTCAGGCGGTGACTATTCTGAGGAGTGGGAAAGAAATTTCCAAACCTGATGCTCCTATAGTCTCACCCCCTAAAAAACCATCCACCCTGACTTTCACCCCCACCGGAGAAGACTTGCCCAAATCTTCTCCGCTTGAAATCACCTCACCGGAAGAAGTTGCCCCCGTTCCACCCCTTAATCGACATGACAACCCTTCCACCCAGAGATCGAGAGTTCCTTTTCCAGAGCACTTATCCACCTCTGGGCAGACTTCTGCTGGCTCATCTGGAGCCAAAGATAAGACAGATGAGATTATGGAAACTTTCAAGCAAGTGCAGATTAACCTGCCTTTGCTTGAAGCTATCAGGCAGATTCCATCTTATGCCCGCTTCTTAAAGGACCTGTGAACGAAAAAGCAGCAATCTAGAAAACAGGTCCAATCAAAAGTTGTCCTACCTGATTCTGTTAGCTCAATTATTCAACATGGCACACCCCCGAAACTTAAGGACCCAGGAGCCCCATACATCTCTGTAGTTATTGGTGACTTACAAATTGATGAGGCTCTACTTGATTTGGGTGCGGGGGTGAACATCCTTCCGAGCTACGTGTATGAACAACTTGGTGGAGGCAATCTGAAGCCTAGCCCTGTAATCCTTCAAGTTGCTGATCGATCACTTAAGACACCATGAGGAATTTTGGATGATGTCCTCATAAGAGTGGAGGATTTCTTCTTTCCCGTTGACTTCTTAGTTTTGGACACTGACCCTACAAACAAGCCAACCAAACCCTCCATCATTTTGGGCCTCCACTTCCTTGCAACTTCACATGCTTCAATCAATTGCAATACTGGGGCATTGAAAATGGACTTTGGGAACAGAAAAATCCGGCTTAATGTGTCTAATGCTTACAAACAAGCCGGACTTGAGGATTGTTCTCAAGTTGAGGTGATAGATGACCTGATTGAAGAGGCAACTCCTGCAATGTTGTGTGATGACCCCCTTTAGCATGTCATGCTGAATGAGCATTCCCATCTCTTGGAGGAATGTGAAGGGGATATACTAGAACTAGAGGAATTGCTAGGAGTTTCTGCTGAGTCTCTTCCCCCATAATTTCCGTCGAAGGTACATTCGCTACCTGTGATGGGGACATCTATTATGAAACCCTCAACCATACAAGCCCCCGACTTTGAGTTGAAACCCCTCCCTGACACTCTCAAGTATGTTTTCCTAGGTGCCAATGATACGCTCCCCGTTATCATTTCAGCTGTGCTATCTGAGGCACAGGAGGGAGCCTTGATTGAATGCCTGTCTAGGCACAAGGAAGCTATTGCTTGGAGCATTGCTGACATTAAGGGTATAGACTCTACACTCTGCATGCACCACATTTATACTGATGATTCCATCAAGCCTTTTAGGGACATGCAGAGACGTCTGAACCCTAATACGAGGGAGGTTGTAAAAAGGAAATCCTGAAGTGGTTGGACACCGGGATCATATATCCCATTGCTAACAGTAAATGGGTCAGTCCCATTCATGTGGTGCCAAAGAAGGCAGGCTTTACTGTGGAACTCAATGACCAAGGTGAACAAGTTGTCACTAGACCCTCAACTGGATGGAGGGTCTATATTGATTACTGCAAGCTAAACACCGCTACCCAGAAGGATCACTTTCCTTTGCCTTTCATTGATCAAATTCTTGAAAAATTGGCAGGGAATAAGTACGATTGCTTTCTTGATGGATATTCTGGGTACAATCAGGTGGCAGTCTTTCCCGATGACCAGGAAAAGATGACATTCACGAGTCCTTACGGTACTTTTGCATTCAGGCCTATGCCGTTTGGATTATGTAATGCCCCTGCAACTTTCCAGCGGTGTATGATGTCTATCTTTTTGGACATGATTGACGAGTGTGTCGAAGTATTTATGGATGACTTCTATATTTATGGCTCGTCTTTCGACCAGTGTCTCCAGCACCTGGAGAATGTGTTGAAACGATGTAAGGAGACTGGTTTAGTCCTCAGCTGGGAGAAGAGTCACTTCATGGTACAGAAAGGAATTGTACTTGGGCATGTTGTATCTGAGCAAGGTTTGGAAGTAGATAAAGCCAAGATTGATTCTATTTCCAAACTTCCATTGCCTACGAATGTCGAATATATTAGATCCTTTCTGGGCCATGCTGGCTTTTATAGGCGCTTTATTAAAAATTTTAGTAAGATTTCTAGGCCACTTTGTGACTTGTTGGCGAAGGAATCTTCCTTCAGTTTTGATTCAAAGTGTGCCGACGCCTTTCAGACTGTAAAGGAGGCCTTGATCTCTGCGACTATTCTCCAAGCTCCTGATTGGACACTCCCATTTGAGCTTATGTGTGATGCTTCGGATTATGCAGTGGGAGCTGTCCTTAGACAAAGGGTTGAGGGAAGACCTCATGTGCTGCATTATGTAAGCAAGACTTTAACCGAACCTCAGCAAAACTGCACCGTCACTGAAAAAGAATTACTTGCTGTAGTTTTTGCTCTGGAGAAGTTTAGGTCTTATCTACTTGGGTCTAAGGTGGTTATTTTTACTGATCATGCAGCAGTGAAACATCTCATTGCTAAGAAAGATTCTAAGCCACGTCTGATTAGGTGGATCCTACTCTTTCAAGAATTTGACTTGGAAATATGTGAAAAGAAAGGAGTAGAAAATGTTGTGGCTGACCACCTGTCTCGCCTTCCTCTTAATGACTCTCTTTTTGGAGACATTCACGAGACATTTCCCGATGTAACTCTGATGGCAGTAACACCAACTTTACCTTGGTATGTAGACACTGTAAATTACTTGGTCACTGGACAAACTGCTAGCTCTTGGGATGAGTAGAAAAGAAAGAGATTCATTTCTCAAGCAAGATATTTTCATTGGGAAGAGCCAGAATTATTTAGAATTGGACAAGACCAAGTATTGAGACATTGTGTGCCTGAAGAGGAACAATAAAGTGTGCAGAGTTTTTGCCATGAACTTCATTGTGGAGGACACTTTGGTGCTAAGAAAACTGCTTTTAAGGTTCTCCAGTCCAATTTTTGGTGGCCTTCCTTATTTAAGGATTCTCATAATTTTGTTAAGCCCTGTATTAGATGTCAACGGACTGGAACGATTGGGAAGAAGAATGAAATGCCTCAACATCCTATTCAATTTGTTGAAAGTTTTGATGTGTGGGGAATTGAATTTATGGGCCCCTTCCCGTCGTCCCATGGTTTTGAATATATCTTGGTGGTAGTTGATTGTCTCTAAATGGATAGAGGCCATTCCTACACGCACAAATGACCACTCTGTGGTTTTGAAATTTTTGAAGGCCAATATCATATCCCATTTCGGCGGCCCCAAGACTATTATAAGTGATGGGGAACCTCATTTCCGAAACCACCACTTCAATCGGTTAATCAAGAGTTTGGGAGTGACTCACAAGGTTGCTACCCCTTACCACCCTTAGACAAGTGGCCAAGTTGAAGTATCAAATAAGGAGATAAAAAATATTTTGGAAAAGACCGTTAGACCTGATAGGAAAGACTGGTCCCAAAAGCTCGATGATGTTTTGTGGGCTTATCGAACGGCCTATAAGACCCCTTTGGGTACTTCTCCCTTTCGGATGGTGTATGGAAAAGCGTGGCATTTACCTGTTGAGTTGGAACATAAAGCACTTTGGGCTATTTGAAGTGTTAACATGGATTTAGAAAATGCAAGTAAGGCACGACTTCTAGAATTAAGTGAGCTTGAGGAGCTGAGGAATGATGCTTATTGATTAGCCCATAGTTGTGGGCTATTTAAGTATTTAAGTGCCTACACATTAGGTTAATTCTAACATTTATTTAGTATAAATTAGGATGTAAATAGATTAATTCATAGTTTTAATTTAATTACATAATCCATGCATTGCATTCATACTTTAAGTACATTTATAATTAGTTTAAAATGGGATTTATCTAATTAGATAACCAATTAGGTATATTGTTTTTATTAACATAAAAGTTGAGGGTCTGTATATAAATGGCCCTACTATTTTAACATTATTTTCTTTTCTTCTTGCAGGAACAGCTGACTGCCGCTCCAACGACGAACGGCTGGTGCAGTGAAGAACCCATTCAATTGGGAGCGGATGTGATGGATCTGGTCGGGTGGATGATTTCAAATGTGTGTAGGCCACTACAAAAGGAGGAGGGAGGCAGCCGAGCTCAGGAGGCCTCCGCCACCGACCCACCACTGTGCAGAGAGAACCTCTCCCTTCCACTCCACACTGCCGGCCGCTACTGTGGCGACTAGTCTCCATCACCGTGGGCATGTGGTGTGACCGGCCACACCGCCATCCGGAGCTCGCCGCATTACCGTGAGCACCTTAGCGTGCATCCCCCTCGCCGTCATCGCCGACCACCATCACCGAGCTACTGATTCAGCAACCCTCTCAGTAACTTAAGATGTTTGGGGAATTTCCCAGACGTCTGAAGTTACCCGCTCACTTCCACCGCACATGCCTGAAGTCGCCTGCAGACCCCTTCCCGCAACTGCAGAACCTTCAGCGCACCCACGTCCGTCAACCTTCAGCTCAAACGCGCCTCAACTCTCCAACAGCCACGCCTCCGCCCGCGCCTACAGACCACCGCAACCATCTTCCACGCACCTGCAGACCACCACAATGCTTCCACGCGCTTGTACACCAACTCTTCATCGCGCCTGCAGACTATCACCCTCCGCCCGCGCTTGCAGAAGCGCCTGTAGCTTGCGTGCCCACGCTAACCGCGCCTGCAGACCACTGCCACGCCTCCGCCCGCACCTGTAGAGCCATCTCCAAGCGCCTACAGCATCCTCCGCCCGCGTTTGCAGAAGCGCCCGCAGCTTGCGTGCACATGCCAGCAGCCCGCAGTGCTGTCCGCCCACGCACAACAGCCAGCACGCCCTCATCAGCTGCAGCCGCACCCGCTCAACCGCCTGCAGCCGCCACTAGCAGCTCCTCTGCCGGAGCTCGTCCGGCCACCTCCGGCCGCCGCGCGACTCGCCGCCACCACCGATTCGAAGCTCTTGGTCCAAGGGACCTCCTCCGAGCTTCCCGCGCCTGGCCATCGGCTCCTCGTCGCGCAAGACAACGGGGAAAAATTCCCCTGTTTTGCTATAGTAAACCGTCAATTAAAATTTACATTTTCTGCCATTGCCACATTTTAATCATATTTTATTGATTCTGCATTGCGGAAAATATCCTATAGTTTCTCATAATTACCATTTCGGCATTGTTTCTTGCTTAAACCTTAATCTAAAGGCAATCTTGGCTTGGTTCTTGTCCAAATTGACTACGAAGAAACATTTTTAAGTGGTGCGAATTTTAATACGTTATTGCCTCCCTGTGGAAACGACCCGCTCCTCTGCGAGTGGTTATTTGTTGTTAAAAATTGATTAGTCGATTTTTCCACCACATTAAACTACAAACGACTTAAAAGCGAAAGATCGACCAGCCAAATGGCGCCGTTGCCAGGGAGGAAACAGATGCAATAATTTCGCCTAATTTTATTTTGATTATTTGTCAATTGCAAAGAGATTTGACCATTCATTATTTTCTTTTCTGTGCGAGAAAATTTGTGCAAGAATCAACCACTGTGAGAGGCGATCCTTGACGTCGCCAGACGAGAATTGGACGAGCAATTTTTAAACGGAGGAGAAGGATGAGGATGCGACGGACACCATTTAGTCATTAGTTTAATTAGAATAGAATTAAGGTTGTAGACTTAATTTTTCATTACAGTTAGTTTGAAACCCTTGTTCTGGGGCATATTTTGAGGGGTTTGTTCCCCGATTTTGTTTTGGACCCGTGTTGGGTAATTTTTGGGAGCCTGTTCCTTTTTCTTTAGATTTAGGTTTATTTTTTTTATTATTTCTTTTATTTTCTTGTGCATAAGTAGTTCTGAAAAAAATAGAAAAAGAAAAAAAAAAATGAGCTGCCTACTAGAAGTTGCCTGCCCTAGGACAAACCATTTAGGTCTGTATGAGCAGCCTCTAGATTTGCTTTTCTGCATTGCGTGCATTTTTGCATCGAAGATCGCTGGAGGCAAGGTACGTATTCTCTTACTTTGCATCCTATTTTTGATCACGCATTGCATTTAGGGTTTAATGCAAAGACCACAAAGTTTGTCTTGAAGCGATCTAACAAGTGGTCACATTTTTTTTAGAAAAAGGACTAATTAAAGGAAGGACATTTTAAAAACCAAGGATTTGATTTTCAAACTTGGCGTGCGATTCAAAGTTCAAAATCTTTGACGGTGTATGCACACTTATTTCACTTGCACCACGACACACTTCTAGACACAAGAGCCCTCCTTTCGTTGGATTCTGAAGTGTTCGGAACTTGAGATCAAAGGTTTTGTAAATCCAAAGAGGGGGATACCCTATCACGGATTTTTGGGGGTAGTTGAGGAGCACCGCGAAAGCACAGCTTCAAAGGAAGGCTTAGGCCTACTTGCATCCCTCGATCTTCCGTCTTTGGATTTACTTGACCATTTGAAATTTAGGGAAGAACACCTAAGCTCCAACTAGGTCTTCTTAGGCGAACCGTAGGTTGGCAATAGGTGCGTAAATTGACTGAACAAATTGTATTGTCACCTGCAATCTGACTTAAAATCAAAAGCCTAAATTGGGAAAGACCTAAAAGGTCCTTTTTGAATTGTGTCTTGCTTGGGGAATTCTGATTGAAGTGTGAGTTAGAATGGACCACATTGATTTTCATCCTTTCACATCTTGCCCACACCCTCACCCCCACTCTGCATCCTTCGATCCCAGATGCCGAGATGGTCCATTCCTTGATGGACATAATGACAATCATTGGGATCCATTTTACTCCTATTATAGGAGTATTAGACTAGTTAAGCCCCAAATTAGTGAGCAGAACTCAGAAGCGGGATTTGCTTTGCCCAATATCCCACATACCAAAGAAATACCCAACCCACCCTCCCTGAAAACTTATAATGGTTGGACAAACACTCCTGGGTACTATAAGCCTGAGCCTGACTTCTCTTATGATAGAAATGACCTCTCCTCTTTGAAGATGGAAATACAGAAAATGCAAAATGAAATGAGTGAATTGTTAGGAGAATCTTTGAGAGCAGGCCAACAAGAAAGAGATGAAATTAGCCACCCAATCTACCCCATTGACGATGACGTACACCCCTCTACAATAGATGCATCTCCCGTGGGAAAGCTACACTTTAAGTTGGAGGGAAATTCTAGGGAGAATAGCTACTTTTCAAGGATCGATTTTGAAACCTCCCCATTAGATGACACTTCCTTGAGAGATCTACACTTTAGGTGGGAGGAAAATACACATGAAAGTAGCTATGCATTGGATGAAGAAAGGTGGCAACCCGAGGAAGATGATGATAAGGTTGAGTATCCACCTGAATTATATTGGAGTCAACAAAAGGGAATGATAGTACCATTAGAAGACCTCGACCCAAATGATAGTATTTTCGTGACATTTGATGAAGTGGGTCAAAGTCAAGTTATTAATCCTACCCTCCCTTCTGATCACGATATGGAACTCAAACCCACCCTTAGGGAACCTAACCCTAAAGAAATTAACCTATCTGAGGAGTCTGATGTAACCAATGTAAACAATTTACCTCAGATAGAGCACCCTAGGGGATCTGCTGAGATATTAAATGATTCTAGACCTCGGGTACATGATGAATTGTGTGATGAGGAGGAAGACGAATTATATGAGGAACCTACATTCAAAATTTGGAGTGACACTAAGGGTGATTATGTCTTATTTGAAGAGTTAGCCCCTGAGGATGTCACAAATTTGACCAAATTAGGTTTCCTTGGCACACCCATTGATGATATTTCTCCTCATGATAAAATGATGGAAAATTTGGAAGCAATTTCTAAGATTTATGTGGATTCACATATAGACTCCGGGGAAGATTTCAGTAAAGAACAAAAATCCGGGGATGACATTGATAGGATAATCCCTAGATCTGTTGCTTCCAACCTGCCTTCATTCACTTCGAAGTCACCCTCTGATTTGCTTGTATCTGAAAGCGAAATTGTGACTCCTGATGAAGAGCAGGAAGATCCACGTGATGGTGCAAGGAAAGCTAGGGATGAAATTGAGGATTTAGAAAGAGTGTTTGGGATGGACACGAAGCTGATTAAACCCAACCTAGATCTTATGGCCATCCCACAACCTCGTAACTTGGACACCCTAGACGATCCTTGCCTTAGAGAATTGCTCATTTTTGTTCTGACTAGGTGGCTTAACAGACCAATATTTTCTGTAATGGAGTATCGGGTATGGATTGATGATTTCTTTAGTTAGTCCATTACCCTGGGGGTTTATCTCTATACCATTCCTTCCCCATTTTTTTGGAGGATCCTTGTCATCCTCCCCCTACCCCTTTGGAGGTTATTTTACCTGTTTATCCTTTAGAACCTCTTCTGGTGAGCTAGGAAGATTTCATTCCCATTTTAGTTGGGCGAGCATTTGCTATTGGGATTCATCATCAGCTCGCCAACATCCTAGGTTACCTATTTTCTAGGCCAACTTTGCTTTGCTCATTTTTAAGGCCTATTTCTACAATTCTTGAACCTGATTTGCAGGTTCTTCGGCTATTCAGCCCAGCTCTGACCCAAGTAATATCCTTCTATGCAATGAGGACATTGCAGATTTTAGGCATGGGGGGGTGTACTTGGGGATATACATAGCATAATTGCTTACATTTGTACACATAAAAAAAAAAAAAAAGTTTTGAGCTTAACTGGTTAAGTCCTGCATTCTTAAGCAAATCAGAACTCTAGCGTAGACTAAATTAATTCTAGGGTCAAACTTTAGAAGCTAAATAAGCTACTAGCTTTAGACCTTTAGGGTCCTTTGTGGACTTAAAAACTTAAGTAGGAGTTAAGTTGTGGACCATTCTTCAAGAGGTTGAGGAAGGGAAGCTAGGGTTTGAGTTAAAAGGTGGGGTAGTACCTAGAGTCTTATTCTACCTTTTGGTTTACGGGTCCTTGTAACCCAAGCATCCAAATTTCACACACTTGGTCTAGTAATTAACTTAATTTCTGAAAAGAGATTTGGTTCTCTTAGTTTTGACTTAAGAAAGGCTTGAAGACACATTTTGATTGGAAGAGTTCCCGTCGCAGGAGAGGTGGAGTATATACTCACCTTGAGGATGCGATGGTAACATATTACCTCCTCGGCGCTTGTCTCTTAGGATATCCATCCTACTAGGGGCATGTAAGCGCATTGCGCAGTTCAGGTACCATGGGCGGCCCTATCTCGAAGGGTCGATTGCCAGGAGTTCTTGGGGTCGTTATGGGCGGTGCTATCTCGAAGCATCGAAAGCCAGGCACCCTTCGAGGTATGGTAATGGGGACAATGAATCCGACACGGACCGTGTTGATAGCTGATCTGAGGCTAGACTTAGAAGAATCAAACAAAAAAAAAAAAATTCCTTTAACTCAAATAACTCGGACCAATGCACAAGCACAGATGCTTTAATCTCACGGATCAGTAAACTTTAGGGTAGAGTCAGAAATCAGGGAAACTTGTGCCTGCAACTCGTCTTTAGCCGACCTAGTCTGTAACTTAGCAACTACTTAGGAATCTTGGGTCTAGAACCTGAACTTAATATGCTTCTGAAGGAAGACTAACTGAGTTGACTAGTCTACTTAGAGTGCTAGGTTTCGCTTAATTTTGCTAGGGACTAGCAAAAACTAGGCATGGGGGTATTTGATTAGCCCATAGTTGTGGGCTATTTAAGTATTTATGTGCCTACACATTAGGTTAATTCTAACATTTATTTTGTATAAATTAGGATGTAAATAGATTAATTCATAGTTTTAATTTAATTACACAATCCATGCATTGCATTCATACTTTAAGTACATTTAGAATTAGTTTAGAATGGCATTTATCTAATTAGATAACCAATTAGGTATATTGTTTTTATTAACATAAAAGTTGAGGGCCTATATATAAATGGCCCTAATATTTTAACATTATTTTCTTTTGTTCTTGCAGGAACGGCTGACTGTCGCTCAAACGACGAACGGCTGGTGCAGTGAAGAACCCATTCAAGTGGGAGCAGATGTGATGGATCTGGCCGGGTGGATGATTTCAAATGTGTGCAGGCCACTACAAAAGGAGGAGGGAGGCAGCCGAGCTCGGGAGGCCTCCGCCACCGACCCACCACTGTGCAGAGAGAACCTCTCTCTTCCACTCCACACTGCCGGCCTCTACTGTGGCGACGAGTCTCCACCACCGTGGGTGTGTGGTGTGACAGGCCACACCGCCATCCGGAGCTCGCCGCATCACCGTGAGAACCTTAGCGTGCATCCCCCTCACCGTCATCGCCTACCACCATCACCGAGCTACTGATTCAGCTACCCTCTCAGTAACTTAAGATGTCTGGGGAATTTCCCAGATGTCTGAAGTTACCCACTCACCTCCACCGCACACGCCTGAAGTCGCTTGCAGACCCCTTCCCGCACCTGCAGAACCTTCAGCGCACCCACGTCCGTCAACCTTCAGCTCAAATGCGCCTCAACTCTCCAACAGCCACGCCTCCGCCCGCGCCTGCAGACCACCGCAACCATCTTCCACGCGCCTGCAGACCACCACAACGCTTCCATTCGCCTGCAGACCAACTCTTCATCGCGCCTACAGACTAGCACCCACCGTCTCCAACCGCGCCTGCAGCACCCTCCGCCCGCGCTTGCAGAAGCGCCTGTAGCTTGCGTGCCCACTCCAACCGCCCCTGCAGACCACCGCCACGCCTCCGCCCGCGCCTGCAGAGCCATCTCCACGCGCCTGCAGCATCCTCCGCCCACGCTTGCAGAAGCGCCCGCAACTTGTGCGCACACGCCAGCCGCCCGCAACGCCGTCCGCCCACGCACAACAGCCAGCGCGCCCTCATCAGCTGCAGCCGCACCCGCTCAACCGCCTGCAGCCGCCACCAGCAGCACCTCCGCCGGAGCTCGTCCGGCCACCTCCAGCCGCCGCGCGACTTGCCACCACCACCGATTCGAGGCTCTTGGTCCAAGGGACCTCCTCCGAGCTTCCCACGCCCGGCCATCGGCTCCTCGTCGTGCAAGACAATGGGGAAAAATTCCCCTGTTTTGCTACAGTAAACCATCAATTAAAATTTACATTTTCTGCCATTGCCACATTTTAATCATATTTTATTGATTCTTCATTGCGGAAAATATCCTATAGTTTCTCATAATTACCATTTCAGCATTGTTTCTTGCTTAAACCTTAATCTAAAGGCAATCTTGGCTTGGTTCTTGTCCAAATTGACTACGAACAAACATTTTAAGTGGCGCAAATTTTAATACGCTATTGCCTCCCTGTGGATACGACCCACTCCTCTGCGAGTGGTTATTTGTTGTTAAAAATTGATTAGTCGATTTTTCCACCACATTAAACTACAAACGACTTAAAAGCGAAAGATCGACCAGCCACTTATGACACCTCTCAAGCTTATAAAGAAAGAACTAAGGTCTTGCATGATATGTTTATTCCTCGAATGACCTTTGAGCCCAACCAACAAGTTTGGCTTTTCAATTCTAGACTTAAGCTTTTTCCTGGGAAGTAAAAATCTGGTTGGGATGGGCCTTACATAATCACCAAAGTATTTCCACATGGAGCTGTGGAGATCAAAAATCATTCCTCTTTAGCAAATCCCTTTATCGTCAATGGTCAACGGTTAAAACAGTACATAACTTTAGATGGCCATCTGGTTGACGAAGTCACTGTTGAGGAGCCTTAGCTCCTACCATTCTCCACTTCAGGTAATATCTTCCTTTAGCTATTTTTGTTTTCAATGAGGACATTGTTTGAACCAGGCATGGGGGAGAGGACCTGAGTCATTTTGTTTATAGCATGCATATACAAAAAAAAAAAAAGACAAAAAAAAAAAAAGAGTTTTGAGCTTAACTGGCAAGATCTTGCAGTCTTAAGCAAATTAGAACTCTAGGGTAGATTAAGTTAATTCTAGGGTCAAACTTTAGAAGCTAAATGAGTTACTAGCTTTAGACCTTTAGGGTTCTTTGTGGACTAAAAAACTTAAGTAGGAGTTAAGTTGCGGACCATTCCTCAAGAGGTTGAGGAAGGGAAGCTAGGATTTGAGTTAAAAGGTGGGGTAGTACCTGAGGTCTTATTCTACCTTTTGGTTTTCTGGTCCTTGTAACCTAAGCATCCAAATTTCACACACTTGGTCTGGTAATTAACTTAATTTCTTTCTTTCTGAAAAGAGATTTGGTTCTCTTAGTTTTGACTTAGGAAAGGCTTGAAAACACATTTTGATTGGAAGAGTTCCCGTCGCAGGAGAGGTGGAGTATATACTCACCTTGAGGATGCGATGATAACATATTACCTCCTCGGCGCTTGTCTCTTAGGATATCCATCCTACTGGGGGCATGTAAGCGCATTGTGCAGTTCAGGTACCATGGGCGACCCTATCTCGAAGTGCTGATTGCCATAGGCCTAAATTCGCTTAAGAAATCCATGGGCGATACTATCTCGAAGTGTTGATCGCCAGGAGTTCTTTGGGTCGTTATGGGCGGTGCTATCTCAAAGCATCGAAAGCCAGGCACCCTTCGAGGTATGGTAATGCGGACAATGAATCCGACACAGACCGTGTTGATAGCTGATCTGAGGTTAGACTTAGAAGAATCAAACAAACAAAATATATATATATATTAAGAAAAAAAATTTTTCTTTAACTCAAATAACTCAGACCAATGCGCAGGCACGGATGCTTTAATCTCAGGGATCAATAAACTTTAGGGTAGAGTAAAAAATCAGGGAAAGTTGTGCCTACAACTTATCTTTAGCCGACCTAGCAACTACTTAGGAACCTTGGGTGTAGAGTCTGAACTTAATATGCTTCTGAAGGAAGACTAAGTGAGTTGACTAGTCTACTCGGAGTGCTAGGTTTCGCTAAAATTTGCTAGGGACTAGCAAAAACTAGGGATGGGGGTATTTGATTAGCCCATAGTTGTGAGCTATTTAAGTATTTAAGTGCCTACACATTAGGTTAATTCTAACATTTATTTAGCATAAATTAGGATGTAAATAGATTAATTCATATTTCTAATTCAATTACATAATTCATGCATCTTATTCATATTTAAATGCATTTAGAATTAACTTAGAATTGCATTAGTTAACTAATTAGGTACATTGCATGCATTGATTTAGGTTAACATAAAAGTTGAGGGTCTGTATATAAATAACCATAATATTTTAACATTATTTTCTTTATTCTTCTTCTTGCAGGAATGGCTGGCTGCCGCTCCAACGCCACTAGTTGCCCCAGTGAAGAACCCATTCAAGGAGGAGCAGATGTGTTGGATCTAGTCGGGCAGCTGATTTCAAATTTGTGCAGGCCACTACAAAAGGAGGAGAGAGGATGCTAACTAAGGAGGCCTCCACCACTGACCACCACTGTGTAGAGAGATCTCCTCTCTTCCATTCCATACCGCCGGCCTCAACCGTGGTGGTGAGTCTCCACCACCGTGGGCGTGTGGTGTGACAGACCACACCGCCATCCGGAGCTCGTCCGCATTACCGTGAGCACCTTAGCGTGCATCTCCCTCGCCGTCGTCACCAACAACCATCACCATAGCTACTGTTCAATCACCCTTTTAGTCAGTTAAGACATCCCGGAAATTTCCCGGATGTTTGAAGTCCACCCCCCACTCCAGCAGCAATCTCCGTCCTCCCACTTCACCTCCACCACCCACGTCGCAGCAGCCACCCGCTCATCTCCAGCCGCACGCAAGAACCCGCCACTTCCCCCTGCTATCACCGCCTGCAAACCCATGCCAACAGAGCGTGCAACTGCCCTCCAGCCGCACGCAAGGCTTGCACATCCTCCATCCCTCACGCCTGCTCACTCCACCTTCCCCGCGCCTGCAGCCTTCGCCATCTCCACGCGCAACCGCCTGCATACCCACGCCAGCTGCAGCCACACCTGCAGAATCACTCCCATGCCTGTAGCACCTTCCCCGCGCCTGCCGCACCTGCTCTCACCGTCAACAGAGCGTGCACCGGCTGCAATGCGCGCCCACGCCTCCAGCCAACACGCAGCAGCAGCGTGCGGTAGTCCTCACCGCCAACAGGCCGCACGCGCTCCCACACCTGCCTGCAATGCACGCCAAAGCAGCTGCAGCCACCTCCTCCGGAGCTCGTCTGGCCACCTCCAGCCGCAGCGCGACACGCCGCCACCACCGTTTCGAAGCCCTCGATCCAAGGAACTTCCTCCGAGCTTCCTGCATCCGGCCGTCCACTCCTCATCGTGCACACCAAAGGGGAAAAAATCCCCTGTTTTGCTAAAGTAATCGGGCCTTTAAAAATTACATTTTCTGCCATTGTCAATTTTTATTAATATTTTATTGATTCTGCATTACGACAAATATCCTCTAGTTACTCATAATTGCTATTTCAGCATTGTTTCTTGTTTCAACCTTAATCTGAAGGCAAATCTGGCTTGATTCTTGTCCAAACTAACTACAAACAAACATTTTTAACTGGTGTGAATTTAAATACGTCATTGCCTCCCTGTGGATACGACCCGCTCCTCTTCGAGTCGCTATTTCTTTTTAAATATTGATTAGTCGATTTTTCCATCACATAAAACTGCAAACGACTTTAAAGTGAAAAATCGACTAGTCACTAAGTTAGTCCCATATCAGTTAGCTCTGAACGGCCACCTAGGAATAAAATGAATTTGTTACATGGGCCCTTCAGTCGTCAGCGCTCAGCACACGGTTACTGATTGAACATTTATTCGAGCATGTGTGTGTTTGTGTGGGCACGTATGTGCCTGTGTGCGCCTGTGGTGTGCGGATGTGTGGCCCTGAGAGGGCATGTGCGAGGCCGTGAACTGATTCTGAATCGGAAAATAAACCGAACTAATTGAATTAGGCTTGGACCTAGTAGGGTCTGGTCCCACCCTGAAAAGGGTGTTGCGTATCCCCGAAAAGTCAAAGCTGCCAATAAATAACCTAATTTTTGGTTGAAGAGAAGAAAACTTGGTTCGGCTCAAAGAGAAGGAAAGTTTCAGAAGGCTAAGTTGCTAAGGAAAGAAGGTAAGGAAGAGAGGCTAAGGAGCAAAGCAAAGGAAATAAAAAAATGAAAGGAAAGGGAAGATTGGAGAATTCACAGAAGACAAAGAGAAGGTTGAGCAGGCACTAGAGAGAGGAAAGGTAGAAAAGAGAAGAAAGAGGAAGAAGAGAAGAGCTCGAGAAAATAAGAGAAAGATAGGAGAGAAATAAGAGAGAAGAATAAATGATAAATAAAAGAAAAGAGAAAAGAAGAAGAGAAAGAGGTTGAAGATAAAGAGAATAAATGCTTTAGTTTCTTGCATTATTTTTAATTTCCTTTTGAGTTTAATGATGTAATAAGGCATGTTTCAAATAGAAGAACTTTCTATTGTCTTAATTTCTTGAAATAAATAGAAATTAACATGTTTACTTGTTATTAAAGAAAAATTATTTGAGTAAATATGTTTTCTGATGGAATTTTGTAAATTTCTTAAATTTAAATCATTAGAAAAAATTCATGTTGTTAAAATTAACTTAATTATACCTTTTATGAGTTGTTTTGAATTGATTGGTGAATTCTGAATAAACTATACCTCCTAGCGAACGACCTGGACTCAACCAGTTAAAAGTAATAAAATCTAAAATGTTAGGTTAACATGACCCTATACTACTTAACCAACACAAATTCGAGTTAACCTAACTTACTTTCTTCTACACATAATTATGCTCAATTAACTTAATTAACTGTGTTGAGGAGTAGCACGATCACTTTAGTGGCACTGTTGCCAGGGAGGTAATATTTTGCTTTATCTTCATTCACCAAAACATTCCATCGCATTGCTTTGTCTAAGTACCATTTTAATGGCGCCGTTGCTAGGGAGGCTATATTTTAATTAACCAAAACATTCCCTGGTTTAATTTTGTAATAATCATTTTGGTGCCATAGGAGGTAGTTGTAATTGTATTCACAATTTTACTATTTTTAGTGTTTTTTTTTAATTAGTTTGTTTTTGTTTTGCTTTCTGTCTTCTTTTCCTATTTACCTTTGCAGGTAATCTCAGGAAGAAGGCAGGCTTTCATAGTTCTGTTTTCCCTTATAAATACCATTATAAGTATTTCTTTTCTTAGTCTCTAGTTAGTTTGAATTGTTGCATTTAGTTAGATAAAAATATATATATACAAAAATACATACTTTTCTGACTAGCCGTAGCATGGTATAGGCATACACTCTTAGGAGTGCATTATATCTGCTAGCATTTTTCGATCTGACTTAGGAAATTTCTACTATTTTTCTCGCATCAGCGAGAAAACACTCGAAAAAAACCACGTAGATCCCTATCCTGGAAATAATAACAAGACCACATATATTTTTTTGAAAATACTTAAAAAGTGGTCACTTTAATTCTTTCAACATATTTTTGAAAAGATTAAGTAAAAAGAGAGGAAAATAAAAATTGGGACTTAATTCTGTTTGCAGAATGCATGTGGGTTTTATCGCAATCGTCCGTTGCGTGCTATCGTGCACACAGCGCGATCACTAGAGTCACACGAGTCTAAATTTTCTATATCTCCTCTTTGCACCTCTTAGGGCTTTGGCCAAAGATCAACAAGTCTGTCTCACTACTAGAGCCCCAGGGAGCCAGTAGTGAGCAGTCTCGATCCTAGACCTTAGACCTTTGAGTCTTAAGGATACACACTTGCGTAGACACGGGTTTAGGACATGTATTTTGATACTGTTACTATACCTTTTTATGTCCAAAGTATTTTTGCGTATTCTAGGAATCTCATCTTTCCTTTGAAAGAAGAGCAAAACCTGCGTTTTTCATGTTGTTTTGTGGGTTTTTGTGCCACTGTTTTCTGTGGTATGAGTGTGCGTTTGCACATTCTTTTCGTTTTATGGACGGGCGGCGATCCTTGCATCCGCCTCTTGTAACTTCTTTGACAGGTGATCCTAAGCCGATTACAGATAAGCAACCATTGATATTCCCGACTGATTCATCTATTTCTATGGAACAAATGCAAAATCAGAATCCGAAGATCCCTTCTTCTTTTGGTCAGGGGGAGATGTCGCCTTTTGATGTTCATGAGGCTCTCCTGAACCAGAATCTTAGGATGCTTGAACAAAATAGACAAATTAATCTTTTAACAGTAGCCCTAAATAATCTACAAAATCTTCAAACCCATCCTCCACCTCAACCTGAGGTGGGTTTTGATCTTCCTGATTTACCGATCCATCACCCAAGGCCTCTACTCAGAGACTACTATAATCCATCTAATGCACAAGTAGAGCCTAATGTTAGGATTCCTATTGGGGAGAATGATCCTGAATTAAAGCCAAATATTATAGGTCTAATCCCACATTTTCACACATTTGCATCCGAGGATCCATTTCAACATAATGAAGATCTTAAGAATCTATCCTAAACTCTTGGACCTCGAAATCAAAATAGGGAAATCCTACTTATGAAAATGTTCTCTTTTAGCCTTAAAGATAAAGCAGCTTATTGGTATAGAACTATAGCAAGACCAATCTCAACTTGGGCTGAACTCGAATCTGCATTTTTGAAGAAATTCTTTCCTATTAGTCGAACAAATGCTTTAAGGCGAGCAATCACTACTTTTAATCAAAATCAAGGAGAACCAATTCATGAGGTGTGGGAATGCTTTCATGAATTACAGAGGAAATGCCCACATCATGACATCCCTCATTGGCAACCAATGCATATCTTCTACTATGGTTTGCAAGAGGGCATTCGCAATCTAGTCGATGCCTCTTGTGAAGGGAATTTTCTAAATCGCGATGCATAATTTACTTCAGAATTATTTGAAGGGATGGCAGAAAACTCGATCAACAATGCATCTATGTCGCAATTCATGCAGGGCACGAATACGACTCATCAAAATCCACACAAGGGCATTCATGAGATCGGTAATCCGTCCAGTTCAAAGGATTTGGAAATTATTGCAGAGAAACTGGACAAAGTCAATATTGTATCAAAGCATCTCGATGAGGTTTGAAATACGATGAAAACTCTTACACCTCTACTTGCTATGCAAAATCCCGCGTATTCACCTATTTTGCAAATTCCCATGAGGAGAGAATTTGTGAATAATCTGGATTCTAGAGATCCATCTTCCTTGGGTTTTCTATCTACTCCTGCACCAACCCAAGGAGGGACCTTTGTCCCATAATCTTACCCACCCTTTCCTTTTGTGGAAAACACGCCTTATCCTTTAGATTTAAATGCCATTCAGGGATACACACCTAGATCAAACCCATATTCAAATTCCTATAATCCTGGATGGCATAATCACCCCAATTTCTCTTGGTTTGACCATTCACAAAGACCATCATATCCGACTCAAACCATGCAAAACCCACCTACATTGTTGTTTCAGCAACATAATGTGAGGCCATTTTACGCAGGTTTGCAAAACCCCGTAGGGCCAAATAGAGATTCACAGCTAGACCAGATTTTGAGAGCTATGACTGAGAGTCATTGACAAAATGCTGACGCTCTTGCTGAAGTCCAACAGCGATGTTCGGCAGAGTTGGCTGATCTTAGGTGCCAAATCATGCAGTTAGCTGAATCTCGTCAACTAGGGGCCCTTCCATCCCATCCAATTCCAAACCCTAGGAATATCTAGCAGAGACAACACCCAGGAGTGCAAAATTCGAATCAGGGACATGTCCATCTCCTTAATCAATTACCCCTGAATCCAAATCTGAATCAAAATCCAAATCCACCCTCTGCTAATCATGATTTTGAGTAACTTAATCAACAGCAATCACTTTCAAATAAACCTTTAATCTATAATTCATCTTTCCAAAATCAACAAGCATCTTCTTCTTCATCAGCTTCCTCTTTTCATGTAGGTATTAACTCTGTTACAACCTGCTGTGGAACTTCCACTAGGGATCCAGTTTATCCAAGAAACCAATCCCAAGACCCTAGTACATCTAGAATGATCCCTGTTTCTACACCTGAAAGAGGTGCAGAACCCGATCCCGCAATTCCCACTAATTCACGAGATCTGGGAAATACCTCAGTAGAATAGGAAATCCACACCCCATTCCCTGAAGCTTTGAAGAAGACTAGGAAACAAAAACAACCTGTTACATTAGATGAAGATTTAATTAAGATTTTCGAATAGGTACACATTAATATCCCACTCCTAAAGGCTATCAAACACATTCCGACTTACGCAAGATTTCTTAAAGAATTGTGTACTCCTAAGTGTAAGTCGAAGAAAGGAAGCACTGTGGTACTTTCAGAGCATGTGAGCTCTATAATTTCAAGTACGCTTCCTTTGAAAAAGAAAGACCTAGGATCTCAATTTATTTCCTGTATAATTGGGGGTAAGTGTCTTGATAGAATCCTCCTAGATTTAGGAGCATCTATTAACCTCATTCCTTTATCTTTGGTAAAACATTTCAAAATAGAAAACCTTAAGTCTACCTAATTAGCCCATATTTATGGGCTATTTAAGTATTTAAGTGTCTAGACATTAACTTAATTTTAACATTTAGATAGCATACATTAGGATGTAAATAAATTAGTTCATATTTTTAGCTTAAGTGCATAATTCATGCATTTAGAATTAACCTAGGGTTGCATACATTTAATTAGTTAATTAATTAGGTGCACTATTTTAATTAACATAGAAGTTAAGGAGTTATGTATAAATAACCCTAATTATTTTATTCTTTTTCTTCTTCTTCTCCTTTGCAGGTAACTCCGCCGTCTCCACCTCCTCCTCCTGTGCATCACATTGATTCTACGGCAATTTTTGAATTTCAAATCTTAGTCGTGGCTACAAAAGAGGAGGGGCTGTCGTTCAAAGGGAGGTCTCCACCCCTTTTTTCCTCACTGTGCTCAGAGAACATTGCTTCTCATCCATCCATAACACCGGCCTCCCACCGCGGTAGTGCGACTCCACCACCATGGGCGTGTGGGGTGACAGCCCACACCGCCAAGAGTCCGTGCAACTCCTCCTACTGCATGCCCTCACCTCAGCCAGCAACCCACGCCAACCTGCACGCCCGTGCCTTCACCAACCTCCACACTCGCACCTTCATCTCCAATCCACCCGCACACTAGCAGCCTCCCGCGCCATCAGACCCTACACACACCTTAAAGCCCACGCGCCTGCACCCACGTCCGTGCCTTCATCCCCCTGCACTTCCGCCACCTCCGCTCAAGCACAGCATGCATTCCTCAGCACCTCCCCATATAGCAGCCATCACGCCCGTGCACCTTTGCATCTCCAGAGCACCCTCCAACAGCACCTTCACTGTGCCCCAATGCCCCTGCTTCAGCCCCTCCTCACGCCTCCCTGCAGCACCTACAACCGGTGCCATCAGACCACACCCACGCACCTCCACCCTAGCCACTTTAGCCCGTGCGCACCTCCTAAGTGCATCTGCGCCTTAGCCTCTGCTGTCCGCAGCACCCACGCGCCCACCTCTAGTCGTAGCGTGCGTAAGAGCAGCAGCAACAGCCACTGCCGCCGCCGCTTCATCTCCTTCGACTGGCTGCCACCGACCGCCACTGACCACCAATGACCACTCCACGACCTCCATGCGCAACCCTCACCACTGATGACCTTCTTACATGACCACGCCTCCAGCCGATCCTTCCACTTCTTGCGGACACCAAGGGGAGTTCTCCCCTATTTTGCTACAAGAACTTGCAATTAGTTATTCCATTTCAATGCCATTGCCAATGTCTCATTTTTTATTTTAATATGTGATATGTTGGGTGAAATTGCGACTTCATACTCATGCCTTCTTATAATTGCATGTCTTTTGTTATTCACATCTTTTGACATTGGTTTTGGATTAAGATGTGCACAAATTCTCTCTAATGCATGTCAATTGGAAATTACATAGATTCATTACATATTTATTGAATATTTCAGTGAGGAAAAATTGCATATATACCCTTACATTTTTGAGTTATTATGTATCTTCTTTTCGTCGCATTTCATGTCAAATTTGACTATGGATTTTGCACTTGATTGAACGAATACGAGAAAAATATTTGAGATTTTATTGCATCATTGCCTCCCTATGGACACGACCTACTCTACTGTGAGTGGTTTAATTTTTATTTTAATCATTTTGTTAAGCGATTTTCCACCACTTTGATCCTACAACGACAAATCATCTTAATACATTATTCGAAAGCAAAAATCGACTTATCACTACCAATGTGACTTTACAATTAGCCGATAGATCTATTAAGTCACCTAAAGGAATGTTGGAGGATGTAATTGTAAGAGTTCGGGATTTTTACTTCCCAGTAGATTTTATTGTCCCTCATATGGAAGTACCCAAATACATTAGTCATACCCCAATCATCTTAGGGAGACCCTTTTTGGCTACTGCAAAGGCCAACATTGATTGTGAATCTGGAAAGATTGAATTCAAATTTAGGGAGAATACAATTAAGTTAGATATATTTAGAGCTTCTAGTGGATTGGATTGTGAATGGATTGAGGAAATAAAATCTATTGCAGCTTTTGAGGATGACATTAGTTCCTTAGAACGAGAGAGCACACCTTTTGATATCCCATACCCTCAAAGCAATGAAATCCTTTTGCTAGAATCTTTACTCAATCCTGATTCTAAATCTTATGAATCATCTAACTCACTTCTCACAATCGAAAATCCCACCCCAAATCCTGTTGTTGATTTTACCCCTATACTAGAATTGAAGCCATTACCTGACAATCTTAAATATGTCTATCTCGAATCTGATCAAACATATCCTGTAATTATCAACTCTCATCTTTTTGAATAACAAGAATCCAAATTGATCAAGGTTCTTCGAGATCACAAGAAGGCAATTAAGTAGACTCTACATGATCTCATCGGGATTAGCCCCAATTTTTGTACTCAGTGCATCTATATTGAAGATGGGGCACGACCTTCAAGAGAAGCTCAAAGATGTCTAAATCCGAATTTAAAGGAGGTCCTTAAGAAAGAAATAATCAAGTGGCTTGATGCTGACATTATCTATCCTATATCTGATAGTCCTTGGGTGAGTACAATTCAAGTGGTACCTAAAAAGGCAGGACTCACCGTAATCAAGACTGAATCTGGAGAAACCATTCCCACACAAATTGCGAATTCGTGGTGGGTTTGTATTAATGATCCTAAGCTGAATACTGTTACAAAGAAGGACCATTTTCCTTTGCCATTCATTGATCAAATCCTTGAGAGATTAGATGGTAATAGGTTCTTCTATTTTTTAGATGGTTACTCCATATATAATCAAGTAGCAATTTATCCCAAAGATCAAGAGAAAATGACTTTCACTTGCCCCTTCGGAACCTTTGCTTTTCAAAGAATGCCATTTGGGCTTTGCAACACACCTGCGACTTTTCAGCAGTACATGTTAGCCATTTTTACAGAAATGGTGGGTGAATATATGGAGGTTTTTATGGATGATTTTTTAGTCTTCGAGGAAACATTTGATATTTGCCTGGATAATTTGTCAAAGGTTCTTAAGAGATGTATTGAAGTAAACCTTGTCCTTAGTTGGGAGAAGAGCCATTTTACGATTCTAGAGGGCATCGTACTTGGCCACCTCGCGTCTGAGCAAGGTATCCAAGTAGATCGAGCTAAGATCAATCAAATTGCAAATCTTCCAATTCCTGACTCAATCAAAGGTATTAGATAATTTCTCGGGCATGTGGGATTTTATAGGAGATTTATACTTGATTTTTCAAAAATTGACCGACCACTCACAAACCTCCTCACAAAGGATGCTACTTTTGAGATGAGTGAGGAGTGTATCTCAACATTTGAAACATTGAGAGACAAAGTTACACAGACTTCGATCTTGCAACCACCTAATTGGAACTTACCATTTGAAATCATGTGCAATGCATCAGATTATGCAATAGGAGCTATTTTGGGACAAAAAATTGAGAAGAATCCGACAGTAATTTGCTATGCTAGTAAAACTTTGAATGAGACACAAAGGAATTACACAGTTACAGAGAAGGAGTTACTAGCAATAGTATTTGGATTAGAAAAGTTCAGATCTTATATACTCGGATCTCAAATCATTGTGTACTCTGATCACCTAGCTATCTGACACCTTCTATCCAAGAAGGACACAAAACCTAGGTTGATCAGATGGATCTTACTTTTGCAAGAATTTGACCTAGAAATTCATGGCAAGGCGGGTCGATAGAATGTTGTTGCCGACCATGTTTCCCGCCTTCCTTCTGATACTATTGAATCATCTCCTCCAATTATTGAACACTTTCCTGATGAACATCTTTTGACTATATCCTCAGATCTTCCTTGGTATGCAGACATTGTTAATTATTTGGTTACACATCAATTCCCTCTAGACTAGGATGGGAATCGCAAATCACGACTCAAAGCAGAAGCCAAATACTATTTCCGGGAAGATCTGTATCTTTTTCAACTCTATAATGATCAAATCATCAGGCGATGTGTCACTTCTTCTGAGATTGATTCTATCCTATCTTTTTGTCATGACCAGGCCTGTGGTGGTCATTTTTCTGGTCGAAAGACCACTGCAAAAATTCTACAATGCGAGTTTTATTGGCCCACGCTATTTGCTGATTAACAGACTTATTGTAAGGCATGTAGTTGCTTCCAAACTCTTGGTGGCATGTCACAAAAAGACATGATGCCTCTAAACCCAATTATAGTCTGTGAAATCTTTGATATTTGGGGCATAGACTTTATGGGTCCGTTTCCATCCTCTTTTTGCTTCCAATACATTTTACTTGTTGTTGATTATGTTTCCCATTGGATCGAAGCCATACCCACGTGCACAAATGATCATTTCTACACCTTATCATCCCCAGACTAATGAGCAAACTAAGGTCTCTAATCGGGAGATCAAGAAGATCCTTCAAATGACAATCCAACACGATAGGAAGGATTGGTCTTCACATTTAGATGAGGCTTTGTGGGCTTATAAGACTACCCACAAAACACCAATAGGCATGTCACCATCAAACTTGTTTACGGGAAATCCTGTCATCTTCCCGTAGAAATTGAACATAAGGCCTATTGGGCAATTAAAGGCTGTAATTTAGACCTCGCTAGGGCTAGTGAACATCGTAGGTTGCAGCTTAGCAAACTTGAGGAATTGCATCATGATTCCTATGAGAGTTCAAAGCTATATAAGGAAAAACTTAAAGCCTTCCACGATAGATATATTTCTTGCAAATCTTTTACACCTAGTTAGAAGGTGTTGCTTTTTGATGTCCGTTTGAAGCTCTTCCCTGGAAAACATAGGTCTAAATGGCAAGGGCCATTTATTGTTGTTAGAGTTTTCGATAATGGAGCTATCGAAATCACTGAACCCAACAAGGATCAACCCTTCAAAGTTAATGGTCAACGTTTAAAACCTTTCTTGGAATCACATCCTTTAGGTCTTGTTGGAGAATGTTACACGCTCAACTAGGGTTTGCCATTATCCATCTATTTTGTACATAGTTGTTTCCTATTTTCTACATTTTTATTTTTTCCTATACACTTTTTCTGATTTTTCACTTCATCTTATACTGATTACCTTCATTTAGTCCAACTAACCACTCTGACCTTTGGTCAGACTTGAAATCGTCTGCATAGAGATCTTTGATCTCTATCCGACTCCTTCCATCACCCTATACTAAATGAAGCGTAATATCTTTTCACCCTTATTACAATAAGGATATTGTAAAATCTTGGCTTGAGGGGGTGTGAAGTGAAATTTTCACTTAAGTGTATATGTAAAGAAAAAAAATACATAAAAATTAGATATCCATGAAATTTTAAAAAGAATAGAAATTCCAAAAATTATAAAAAAATTTCAAAATAAAAAATATCATAAAAATTTGAAAAATTCATATCAGAAAATTTTATAAACATAAAAATGAAAATTTAAAATTTAAAATTTCAAATAATAATAAAAGGGGTATTTTCATCTAGAATAAAGAAGAAAAGAAGAAAAATATATGTATATATATTTGTATTAATATTAAGAGCTTAATTTTTCTTTTAGGTCAGAAACTAAAAAAATATATAAAGGACATATAGAGTATATGAGAGCATTAAATTCTTATTTAGATTCTTACCTATAACATTTTGTAAAAACACACTTTTGTTTTCAAAAAATTTTAAACAAGATTTTATTTGAATTAGAATATTTTAAATTTTTATGCTTTGTTTTTCTATTCTTACCCTGAAATTAAGAAACTAAGGTGTATTAAGTTTTAAACTTAAGTTTTGGAACTAAATTGCAACTTTTTAATCGATTAGATTAAGTAATCCTTTTGCCTTTTGAATATTTGATTTTATCATAAAGTTAAATAAAAGACCAGATATTCAGAGTGAATTAAATAGAGCGTTAGTAGAATTTTAGTTTACAAGTCTTTCAGGCTAAAGACATTTGACTAGACTTGGTATTTTTTGTCTTAACAGATCCGATAGGAGGAAACTAAGAATTTAAAGAATCGGAGAGTGAATGGCTTTGTTGTCCAAGCTCTAATTTGAGAGCTAAGTAACCTAAACATCTAAATTCACACACATAGAATTGTCTTGTTGGCATCTGAGACTGCGAAAACATAGAGGTTAAGAGATTGATTCTGAATCCTCTTTATTCCAAGGATTTCCGCGGGGTGGTTGTTGAAAGGGTGAAGGATGTGCCACTCACCTAGAACAAGGATTTGGAGAATAAAGTTAGTAAGAAAAATGAGAAGGGGGAGAAAAAGTAAAAAAAATAAAAATAAAATAAAATACCCTGCAGTTAAGTGCCTTGTTGCAAATGGGTACTTATGCAATTTTCACATAAAAATAAAGCATCTCGGTATAAATAGATGCTACCCTTCCTTCCATTAAATAAAAGAACACCATGCTACATATAGGTGTTCTAGCCTATAGAAAAAGTTGAAAAAAATATGGAGATAAAAAAATTAAGAATAAGAGACCCAGTGGTCCATCGGGGAGATATACACAAAAAGTGTTGACCTCGGGATAGAATACTGGTGAGGAGAAAGCAACCAAACCTGAGTAAGGCCATGCCAAAGGCTTGAATTGGAATAATCTGGATTGGAAATTGATGTCTTAAGATCTGGATTTTTGCAACTTTGGATGCCTTTAGGACAACTCTCTTCACAAAGCACAGATGTTTTAAAATCATAGCTACTGAGCCTTAGTATTGGACAATGAAGCCTAAGAAATCAGGTTTTGAGGATTTACAGTTGAGACCTAAAGGAGAAGAATTGACAAAATCCTGGGTCTAGAAGTTGTCCTTAGTGCTGAAGTCTAGTAGTTAGAGTTTTACTACTCTAAATTTGATTAATAATGAATATCTGGTTACTTTGCTTAAACTTAGATTGATAAAAGTCAAATATCATAAACAAAGGATTAACTTAAGTCCATTGAGTTTTTGAGTTAAAATTTAATTTCCAACTCTTAGGTTTTGTTTCCTTAAAACACTTTGTATTCTAAGTTTGGGTTAAGAATAGTTACAAAGAATAAGAGATTTTTGAGATTCTAACTTTTGATAAAATTCTTGTTAACAACACTACTTTTAAGTGTGATTTGAAAATGTTTTGAGTATAAGTCTAAGTAAGAAAATTTTCACAAAATGCTCTATATATTATTTATATTAAATCTAAAAAATTCTTTGAACTAAGCTTTCCTCTACAAGGTTCTTATTTGTATTAATTTAAACCCAAGTGCTTTAAATCATCACATTCTTAGTTAATTTCGCTAGGGAATAGCAAAACTTTGGCTTGGGGGTATGATGAGAAGCTCATATGGTCTCTAATTACTCCTAATTAACTAGTCTTCCTAGTTAATTAGCTAGGACTATGTGAATATATGGGTTAATTATTAAATAAGGGATAAATAATAAAGGAACTTAAAATAAGTTACAAATGCTATATTATCATCCAATTAATATTATTAATAATCTAATTAATAATTGGACTTGAAATATTATCAATCATTCATCTAATTAATATGTTAACTAACTTAAGTATAATATATATCTAAGTATGTAATAACTTAAGTAACATTAAATAAATTAATCTAAAAAGGTCAAAAATGTAAATTCAAGGTCTAAATATAATAATTGTCTTATTTACAATCACATATAAAAGGTTGAAAAAGATTTAAAATAAAATAAACCTTGAAACCTGAGTTTACATTTTGGTCCTTACATTTTATTCCAATCGGGCCCTTGTTGTCCCTTTAGGTCCTTAGGATTCACTACGAATAGGTCCCTAGACTTCTTCTTCTTCTCTTCTTCACCCGACTGGACGGCTGACGACTGAAGGTGCAGCCACCGTTTGATCACCGCCAATTCGACATCATCTCTTCTTTTCCAAGCTCCTAGAGCTTGCGCTCACCATCCCATTTTCATCCACTGGTCTGGATGACGCCTTTATCCTAATTAAGGGTTGGAGATAACTTCACTGGTGTCGGAGAAGATGCCAGTGGTTATCCTCCTCCTAGCCGCAAATACATCCATATTCCACCTCCTTCTTAGTCGCCGTCGACTATAAATACCCCTTGACCCCCCTGATTTCCACGAAGTTGGCTCCCTTCCCTCTTCTTCACTGCAGTCGACTTCGATAGGCTATTCACTCCGCAACTCCGGCAATCTTCCACCACCTCATCCGACTTCCTCCATCCATTTTTATCAGCTCTGGAACTCTGTCGAAGTCAGCCGCATCTCTTGACACAAGCACTGACTAAGGAGCTCTCCTCTACTTCACTACACAACCGCCGCCGGAGATCTTTCGACAACCCTCTGATTTCCTCCTCCGTTATGATCCATTGACGGAGATCTTCTAACCCCTTCATCCAGGTAACAGTAGACTAGGAGTAGGAGTAGGAGTAGGATAGTTTAGTTAGTTAGTTAGGTAACCTAGTTAACCGTGATATTAGAATTAGAATTTGTCTTCATCGACTCCGGCGAGCTCCTTGAGCTTGTCAAGAGATTTAATTTCGCCTTTTTGAATCATTGTCCACATTCCTCTTTCTTCCACGATGATTTCTATCACCTTTAATTACTACTTTGATCACTAATTCGCCTAAATCACTTCCACCTCCACCGACTACTTTTGCTATCCATGGCAGTAGTAGTTGACCTAATCTCCACCTTCATTGGGTCTCTCATCACCTATTCATCTTTTAAGTATCCTAATCATTTCTATAATTTGATTAAATACCACATATAACTTAAACGCTTAAATCTAATTAAGCTCCTGAAATCACTGTCAATGGTGGCTCAGGAGTAGTTGAAGTCCTTAATTATCTATATATTTATGATCGCAAATACCTGTTGACTTGTTTTGACCACTCAATTAAGTGGGAAAACAAGTCCTGAGCTTCAACCAACTCATATTCTTTAAGAAACGAATTCACTCATAAATCTTTCTTTTAATGATCAATTGAAGGAATTAACTTGATCCTGAGGTTCCTTGTGACCTCAGGAACCTTTTCGAGTCGTTAATGGCACAATTTCTCTTTCTGTATCACAAAATTCACTTTTTTTGGACTCACCGAAGCTCCAACAAGCTTCGACAAGTCAAAATTAGTCTTCAGCCTGTAGAACTTGGTGTGAAGCTCCATATTGATGAATTGAGGTTCACTGATTATGCTGAGGTCATTTATTTGAGATTTTGATGACTGGAGCTTGAGATAGGAATTCATCTTCTCCAACTCCGGCAAAGTTGGAGAAGTCTGATAGAAAGTCTTAAGTCTCATTTAAGGGGTCTAAAAGCTTCAGTGCTAAGCACTGAATCCATTTCTATGCTTAGATTAGTGTAACAACCTTTGGGTTGTTCTAACGAACAAACCACTTTAACAGCTCAAGCAATAAGCCTGAAACCCTATAATCTTTAGTTCAAACACCTATCTAAGGGTCTGATCATGTTTCTAGGATTGAGAAGATGTCATTTAAGGTTTTAATTCTCTATGAAAAGGTTTAAAATAGAAAGTCAAATTCGAGGCTTTCCAGTCAACTCTGAGTTTGATTCCTTAATTCTGGATTCAATCTGATGAATTGATAAGTCTAAATTGATTCTGAGATAAATGTGAATGATTTTAAAGTGATTTGAGTGAGCTTAGATGGTTAATTTGATTGGATTTCAATTTCTGCCATTTTGGGTTGTTCTTGAACACAAACTAATGCTAGTGGATTTTTTGTGAAATTTGATTGTAAATTCTGCCCAGATGAGTTCATAACAACCTCTAGAAGTTGTTTCAAACGATTAATCATGTCTTTAGTTGTCTGTTAGGTCATTTCTAAGTCTGATTTCAACTTCCTGAAGCTTTCAGAGAAGCTTTGAGGTTCTGTACACTTCCTGAAGCTCCTGAGAGCTTAGTATCCACATTAGCAACTATGGAATTCACTGTATAACCCATTTAGAACATCAACTGAGAGAGAAAGTCCAGTATGAGGAATTAGAATAAAGAAAACCACTGTCCAGGCCATTTTATACCGTAGACAAACCTGTGATTGCATAACAATCATAAGTCTTATTTGACCTAGATTAAGTTAGGACTTAACATAAGTTGGGGTTATTCATGCATACATATGCATTATCTGCATCTTTACTACTCTTCTTTGGCTACGCATAAAATAATTTTATAATGTGCTGATTAAGTACATTATGTCAATTGCAGGGAATAAGCTGATCAAGAGGTTGATCTGGAGCTGGAGCTGAAGCTGGATCAGGAATAACGGGAGTTGCAGCAAAGTTGGAGCAGAAGGCTTAGTTTAGATGTAGGAATAATAAAGTTAAGGAGTTAAAGGTTTTCTATTCTACCAAGTAGAAATAAAAGCAGTAAAATGTGAAGAGCATAGGTCCATCCTAGCCCTAGGATAGCCTAAAGACTTCCCCAAGCCTTAGACACCCTTAAATTAGGTCATAATACCTTAGGAAGCCATAAAACCCTAGTTCCCACCCTTATCTAGACATCCAGATAAGTTATAGGACGTCCAGGATGCTTAACCATCTCCCGCACACCTCAAACCCACTTCTGCTGTGTTATTAGACATCCAGACACTTTGTCAGATGTCCAATTTCTGAAGAATACCCAAATAAAACCTTGATTTCCCCCTGACTCAGATTGGACGTCCAGAACTAAAGTCTGGACTTTAGATTTTTTAGTATAAGTTGTCTGATCATATTATTGGACGTCTAATACTGTTCTCCAGTCCCTATTTTGAGATTCAAGTCTTGATCTTGGATCTCAAGCTCCCTAGACCTAATCCCAACCCCATAGGACCCTAAATTAAGGTGTCCTAACCCTAGTACATCACCTCCAGACCTACCTAAGAACCTAATTAGGTCCTCACCAAACACAATTGACTTAGATCAAAGTCAATTACCTTCACCTAAGTCAATTGGACTCATTGAGTCCAATTAAGCTTACATCTTAACTCACACAAGTTCAATAGAACTTAGTGAGAGTCCAGTTGACCAAAACCCAACCTAATTGAGTTATTCCACTCTCAATTAGGTTCACACTCATTCAATTAAACTTAGGTTAAGTTTAATTGCATTTTCCCCTTAGTAATTAGGGTTTGTAACCCTAATTCAAGACCTATACCTACCCAAACTCCTTAGGACCTAACCTAAGCCACCTAGCCACATAGAGCACCACCACACACACACACACACCCATTCACACACACACACTTCTCTAGAGTTCTCTAGAACTCTCTTGCGGTGGTGCCACCTCTTGGTTGCCAAATTTAGCAACCAAGAGGCATTCAAATTGAGATCCATAATTTTTGGATATCAAAGACCACCTCTATCCTCATGTGGCCAGCCACTCTTGGACACTCTCTAGAGAGTTCCACACCTCTCTAGAGAGAAGCCATATGGTCTATAAAAAGACCCCTTGGATAGTCAAGTGACCCCATTCACTTCCTTGGCAATTCACACTCTTAGCTCCATTTGGTTCCATCCACGCCCACTTCCACTTAGCTAGCCACTCCACCTCCACGAGCTCACTACCACCACCATGGAGGGCATCATGCTGGGATACTAGATCAATCCTCCATCTCTCCAAGGGTCAGCCTAAGCTACATTGGTAGCCCCTCATTCTCCTCCTGACAATTCCAAGGCCATCGGGGACCACCCCTGAATGCCCTTTATTCTGCTAGATTTAGTTTATGCTCTCCATAATTTTTACTGCTTTTATTATTGCTTAGTAGCGCAGTCTTAACTCCCCCCACAATGATGCATGCAAAATCCCCTCATTGATTCTTGTATGCAATCATTTTCTGGTAGATAGATTTAAATTCCAAGCATTTCTGTACAAGCTTTCATCTATAGTTCTGTTGCAAACAACTCTCTCACTGAATGAATGAAAAAATGTTATATATATATATATGTCTCCATGTTACGAAATCACAATGAGCTTACAATTTGCTATCATATTTGCGTGATTTAAGTTTCCTACTTTTTAATTGTCCATCCGATTTGCAACTAAGCATGTCGTTTCCCGAGGATATTGAAAATCTAACGATATTTGCGTGATTTAAGTATCCTGCTTTTTAATTGTCCATCCGATTTGCAACTAAGCATGTCATTTCCCGAGGATATTGAAAATCTAACGATAGATGCTTTCTTCGTAAATAGCCACCACCTCACTAGAATCGTGGGCACAAAAACTCACACATTCACATTTGTAATTTATTTGATGAATGCGCACGTAATCCGAGTCCATAACAGAGGTGGTGAAATCTTAGTTAGGATATTAGAAACTGACATGCATTTTTAAATGAAGTAGAGCAGCAAAAAGATCGATTCCTTGGGTAAAGCAAATGCCTCCTAGAGACGAACGACTGGGACTCAAGTCTCATTACTTTTAGAAAATAATATCTTTGTTGGATCATATTTTACAACTATACTACGATGCTTCCTATCAAAAATGCAACCTACGATTTACCAAACAAATGGCACCATTGCCGGGGAGGCAACGTCATTTTCTATGATTTTGATCTTTTAAAACATCTCAGACACATTTCTCTCTACTTTGTTTTTGATGTGCAGGAAAAATGAGAAAAGAATGGGATCTACACACACAACGAGCGCGGTAAGGAAGCAATTCAGGTGCACATCATCATTCTCTTTAGATTAGGTTTTTTTCTTGAACCCTTGGAGTAGATTTACTTTCTACAATTTCCTTTGAAAAATTCTTTGAAAAAAAAAAGATTTTACTCACTTTCGTGAAAAAAAAGTAAAAAAAGAAAAATTTTGAAAAAAAATCTAGATTAAGTTTCCTTTTGAATCTAGGTTAGTTTGAAAAAATAAAAAAGAGATTTCTTTTGAATCTTTTGAAAATTTCTTTTTGAAAAAAAAAACGTGCAAAAATTTTGAAAAAAAAAACATTTTATTTTTGGTGGAAAGCTTAGATTTCAATTCAAACCTCTTTAAAAAGCTTTTCTCCCATCTTCTAATTTTCAGCCAGAATTCAAGTCTGATTTAAAAATTCGTTTGCCAAAAAATTAGTAAGTAAGCAAAAAGTTCTAAAATTCAAGCCAGACCTTCACTTTCAAACCACCTTTCAAACGCCACCATTTGTTTGAAAAAATTCCAAGTATACAATTTCTAGAAATTCGTGAAGTGTACACGGTTCAAACTGACCCTGAGTCAAAATTTTTCAAATTTCAAAAAGTGATTTCGAGCAATCCTCGAATCTATTCTGACTAAAAATAGTGGGGTTTAAAAGTTGATCTAATTGGCTTTATTTTCCATATTTTTCTTGAATTTTTGAAGATCAATTGATACTATTTCAAAATGAAAAACCAACCAGGGGTTAAAATTCCAAATCTGACCCCTTGATATTCAAAATTTCCTAAAAATTCAGTTGAAATAGTAAAAATTCAAAAAAAATATTCTATGAAAAACTAATTGAAAAAGGAATCTACTTGCAAAATTTCAGGTTAATTAGATTCCAACTATTATCAAAGAAGAAACATTACATTTGTTGTTTGCTGAAATAGAGAAAAATCGTAGAAGTGCATGAAACTTATGTTGAATCTTTAGGGTTACAAATAGAGACCACACTTTGGGCTAACCTAGACTTAATGAGGTCTAGTTAGCCGGTGAGCTTGGTCACCTTGTAGGATACTCACCACAAACCCTACTAAAGAAAATGGGTTAAAATTAATTTTAAAACACGAAATCAACCCAAGTTCGTTGTCATACTACTGGGTGTTTTTAACCGCTCTTACCAAACCTAGTGACTAAGTCTGTAGGGTAGTGTCAAACGACTGCGGCTCGGGGGTTAACGGAATCGGAGGTGTAAGCCAAAGGAAGAACCTTCCCCGTAGTCCCCTCGTAACCAGACTAGCTAGGTTATCTTGAGAGGCGGGAACCACTTTCAGTCGGTTGAACGACGAACTTCTCTTCAGGAATTCAAACTTCTAACGAAAAAGTCTAGTCACCTAATCCAAAAGGACCATTTGATTGACAGGGCCTTAGCCTTGTCCTGCTTGGCTACACCAACCCAAGGGTTGGGTGGTGTATGCAAGGAAGGAGGTCACTTTGACCTCACTTGGTTGGACCTTGGGAGCCACTCCCAAGGAGGCTAGTCACCTCGCCCGGACCATCTTCTCCCCCCACTTCTTCTACTCCTAGAGCCACCATGGCAAATCCTAGACTTGGACCTAGATCGGGTCAGGATATCGAGAATCTAGACCCAATGGCTCATCTAGAAGCCTGGGTCGCCAAATCTGAGGAGCGGCATTAGCAAAGCATGGATCACATTCTGATGGCACTTGACAGGATGCAGCACCCGCCGCGAGTAGAACAATTGCAGGATTTCTATGACCCAGCCGCACAAATGGTCGCACCTCTTGGAGGAATTCTCACAAGCGGAGACATGTTTAAGCTCAAGCCTATTGTGATTGGGTTGATCAGCACTCATTTCTACGGGAACTCAAGTGAAGATCCGTTCCAGCACCTTAAGGATCTGAGTCGACTCGCTGAAATGATTCGACCCAGAAATATTGATCTCGGGATTGTTCTAATGAAGCTTTTCCCGTTCTCTCTAAGGGACAAAGCTTCATACTAGTTCAAGACTATTGGGAAGCCAATTGGAACCTGGCCAGAATTACGATGTGAATTCCTGCAAAAGTTCTTCCCAATCGGTCAAACAAACATAATGCGACGTGCAATCAAGATTTTCTCCCAGGGAGCAGGGGAAAAGTTACACGAAGCATGGAACAGATTTTACAACCTTCTCCAAAAATGCCTGCATCATGGTATACCCAGATGGCACTTAGATCATATTTTTTACCATGGGCTGGATGACACACATCGGTACCTGGTCGATGCATCTAGCGGCGGGAATTTTCTTGTAAAAGACAAGAACAGCGCATTTGAGCTGTTCGAATCATTAGCGGAGAACTCGATGAATGCTGCAACTATGAACCAGTTCCAGCGGCTTGGTCAGCAACGGGTTGGTGTCCACGAGGCTCACACCAAGTCTATTCGAGCCGACATGGATATCATCGTCAAGCAGCTGGATAGAATAAACTTAATCAAGAAGAAGATTGACCAGATCAGTCAGGGTCAATCTGACTTGAGCTTTGCCACATCAGGACCCTCCTATGCACCCCAAGCCCCACCTGCTCGAGTTAATCTACTCACTCGGGATGCATCTTCCCCATATTTATGAGATCCCGCATATCAGGATCCGGTAAATAATCCAGATCTAGCACCCTATGACCAGGGTTACGCACCACCCGCAGATTATAATTCGTATCCCCTTGATGGATATATGTCTCAGACATCTTTGGCCTATGAGGACGTCAATGCTATCCAAGGATATGGGTGTAATAACCCGTATTTAGAGACGTATAACCCTGGCTGGCACCAGCATCCGAACTTCTCCTGGTCTGGTAATTCACAGAGACTGCATCAAGATCCACACTACTAGACCAGGCAATACGGGAATGTGCAAAATACATATCCTAGGCAGCAACCATTCCCATCTCAGTAGCAACAACCCCGCTCTTTATACCAGCCGCTGCACCAAGCTGCCAACCACCCTCCAAACCGGGCTGACCCTTTGGAAGCACTGAAAGAGGAGCTGCAAGAATCAATGAGGAAGTCTGCACAAGATAGCTTACAAATTATGAAGGCGATGGCTGATCAGATACAGACCATACATAACACGCAGGACTAGCTGTTGCAAGAGCATAGGATTCAGCGAGCCTTGCCCTCCAAACCCGTCCCAATCCTCGATATGTGCAGAACCAGGGTGCACCGCCTAGGTTTTAGGCACCGCAGGGATAGGCACACGCCATACTATAGGTGCCTCTAGCACCACCATGCTACGCGCAAGGCCAGCCGCCTTTGCAGAAGCCCACGTATTCTGCCCCTTCCGCTCCACCACCACCTCATAGACAGCAAGCTGATGCACATGTTGTCTCTTTGCGGAGCGGAAGGAAGACATTCGACCCACCACCTAGGCAGGCTAGTCCTGATATTTCCCACCCTTCGTCGGAAGTGGGTTCAACTCCTTCATTATCTCAGGAGCCACCTACGATAGATAAGGGTAAGAAGCCACTTAACCCTGAAATTCCCATCCCTTTTCCTAAGGCTCTGACACAAAATGCAGGATGGAGAAAGGACACACGGAATTTTGAGGACCTAAAATCGATGTTTAAGGAAGTACATATTTAGGTCCCCCTCCTCGAGGCTATCGATCACATTCCCGCTGTCGTTAGGTTCTTCAAGGACTATTGTACCCTGAAGCAACAGCCGAGAATTGGATGATAGGTGGTACTGTCGAAAGAGGCTAGCACCGCGATTCTAGCTGACTTACCACCGAAGAAGAAAGACCCTGGTACCCCACTCATATCCTGCTTTTTGCAGGATTCTCCATTTGATTGGGCCCTTCTAGATCTGGGTTCGTCCATCAACCTAACTCTCACTGTCGTATTTGATCGATTTCGATTTGGGGAGTTGAATCCCACCTCGGTCACGATTCAGCTAGCTGACAGATCAGTCAAAACACCGAGGGGGGTGGTTGAGAATGTGATCGTAAAAGTCCGCAGGTTCTGCTTTCCTGCAGATTTTTTCGTTCTCGATATGGAAGTTCCTCCTAATCTCCGAGATGCACCAATTATTTTGGGTCGCCCATTTCTGGCGACAGCCCGAGCAAACATCGATTGTGCATCCGGGTGTATGGAGATTGCCCTAGGCAACGAGCGACTTCGACTGGACATATTCAGGGCAGCAAAGAACTTCGACTATGATCAAATAGAGGAGGATGGTGAAGACAAAGATTCGACATACTGTGGCAACATTGGGCTCCTTTGTAACGACCCAATGTCTCATTCGTCTACACTATCAGGGTTCTCAAACATCGTTCCACACAGGACTAAAACCACTGCATTACACATATCTCCCTAAGGATCTAACTATTTAGGGTGTGCTTCTGACCATAGCACCCCTGAATCCAGCTATCCTGATCCACACATTACTGATTCACCCGTGTTGTTGCAGGAAGACGTGACCACAGCTAACGAGTTTCTTTTTAACACAGTCACAACCGATTTTACAGGTAGCGAATCAGCAGGAATTCACGTGCACATGGATCATCAGATTCCCACCTTCGATTCTGCTCCTCCCACTCTCATTTCTGACTCTGACCCACCCGTGATTGAATTGAAGCCCTTACCTGACTCACTCAAGTATGTGTTCTTGGGAGAAAGTGAGACATACCCAGTTATTATCAATGCCCACTTAACCCAAGAATAGGAGCATCAATTAATTTCTACGCTTCAAGACCATAGGGCTACTATCGGGTGGAGTATTTTTTATCTCCACGGTATTCGCCCCTCGTATTTTCACTCATCACATTTACACGGATGAGGGGGTGAAACCTTCGAGACAACCTCAGAGACGGCTTAACCCGAATATGCTAGAGGTTGTTAAGAAGGAGATCATCAAATGGCTGGATGCAGGCAATGTATATCCAATCTCAGACAGCCAGTGGGTGAGTTTGATCTAGATAGTGCCTAAGAAAGTAGGACTCACCGTCATAAAGAATGATAAGGGCAAATCCATCCCGACCCACACTGTGACATCTTGGCAGGTCTGCATTGACTACAGGAAACTGAACACGACTACCCAGAAGGACCACTTCCCTTTGCCGTTCATTGATCAGATCTTGGAACGGTTAGCCGGATGCAGTTTCTTATGCTTTCTGGATGGATACTCCGGGTATAATCAAGTAGAGATTAGCCCGAAAGATCAAGACAAGACCACATTCACATGCCCCTTTGGAACATTCGCTTTCAAGCGGATGCCATTTGGCCTCTGCAACGCACTAGCGACATTTCAGCAATGTATGATGGCCATCTTTTCTGACATGATCAGGGATTATGTGGAGGTATTCATGGATGACTTCTCCATTTCCGGAGATGATTTCGCATCTTGTCTTGATAACCTCACCATGATCCTGAAACGGTGTATTAAGGTAAACCTATTACTACCGTGGGAGAAAAGCCATTTCATGGTGAGGGATGGCATAGTACTAGGGCACAAGACCTCCAAAAATGGACTCGAGGTCGACCGGGCTAAATCAGAGATTATCTCCCACTTACCGCCACCTAGCTCGATCAAGCAAATCAGATCATTCTTGGGTCATGTCGGCTTCTATCAAATATTTATACGCGATTTCTCAAAAATCACATGGCCTTTGACGAATCTCCTGGTTGCCGATGTCCCATTTGATTTTGACACCTCGTGTCTCAGTGCCTTCAAGACTTTACAAAGAGTTGTCTCTGATTCACCGATTCTCCAACCACCCGACTGGTCGCTCAATTTCGAAATGATGTGCGATGCGTCTGCTTTTGCCATCGGTGTTGTTTTAGGCCAGCGTCGGGAGAAACAACCCTTCATCATATACTATGCTAGCAAGACGCTAAATGAGGCTCGACGCAATTACACTGTCACCGAAAAGGAACTGCTAGCAGTAGTATTTGGGTTGGAGAAATTCAGATCATATTTATTAGGGTCCAAGGTCATCATTTTCACTGACCACTCCACCCTCCGGCATTTGTTGGCAAAGAAGGATGCCAAACCATGGCTCATTAGATGGATCCTTCTATTGCAGGAATTAGAAATCAAAATCCGCGACAAAGCCGGAAAATAGAATGTTGTGGCGGATCACCTATCCAGATTGGACCAAGACCACATTCCTTATTCCTTGCCTATCCATGAACAATTTCCGGATGAATCTCTTTTGGCAATTCATTCTGTTGAGTTCCCCTGGTATGCGAATTTCACGAACTACCTTGCCGCAGGCAAAATTCCTACAAACCTATCCAAGGACCAGAAACTCAAATTCATTGCAGAGGCCAAATAAGACCTCTAGGATGACCCACTGCTCTTCCACATTGGAGCAGATCAGATTATCCGAAGATGCATCCCAGACTCTTAGATCCCCAGTGTGTTATCTTTTTGCCACAACGATGCCTATGGAGGCCATTTCTCGGGATGGAAAACTGCTACAAAAATTTTGCAGTTGGGATTTTTCTGGCCAACCATCTTCAGAGATACACACAAATATGCCCAACATTGCAAACGATGCCAGTCGGTCGATTCTATGACCAGGAGAGACATGATGCCAGTCCAACCCATCATGGTCGTAGAAGTGTTCGACATCTGGGGCATCAATTTTATGGGTCCTTTTTCAAACTCGCATGGCTTCGAGTACATATTGCTAGCCATTGACTATGTCTCGAAGTGGGTCAAGGCCATCCTGGCGAGACGGGCTGACCATAAGACTGTCATTTCTTTCATACGACAAAATATTTTCGTGAGATTCAGAATACCCCATGCTCTGATTAGCGACGAGGGAAGCCACTTCATCCATGCCCATTTCAAGTCATTATTAAAGAAATACAGGGTATATCACCGCATAGCCACCCCATACCACCCATAGACCAATGGGCAGGCTGAAATGTCTAACCATCAAATCAAGCTGATTCTCCAGAAGACGGTTAGACCAGACAGGAAGGACTGGTCAGACAAATTAATCGATGCACTCTGGGCATATCGGACCGCATACAAGGCCCCACTCGGAATGTCACCATATCGCATGGTATATGGCAAGGCCTATCATCTTCTTGTAGAGCTGGAACACCGCATCTTTTGGGCGGTTCAAAAATGCAACCTTGACCTCGATGCAGGAGATCAAGAATGGAAACTCCAGCTCAGCGAATTAGAAGAGATCCGGCGGGAGGCCTTTGAGAATGCATTAATATACAAGGACAAGACTAAGGCCTTTCATGATCGCCACATCCAGAGGAAACCATTCACGCCCAACCAGCGAGTCTGGTTGTTTGATTCATGGCTGAAACTGTTCGCAGGGAAGATTAAGTCCAAATGGACTGGCCCATATGTTGTGACCTGTCCATATCTTAATGAGGCAGTCCAAATCAAGGACCCAAAATCTGGGCATATATTCATGGTTAATGGCCAGCGCCTCAAGCCATTTTTGGCCCAGGAACCTCCTCCACCTGACAAGATTATCCATCTTATTGAGGACGTGTGATTGAGTTTTCACCCAGCTGGAGGCGTTAAACTCAGCACATATAGATACCATTCGCCCCACATTCCACCATCATTTATATATAACCATTTTTATACATAGCATATTTTTCTTTTAGCATATTTTCTTTGCGTATATTGCATGCTAACAGGTTGGCCGATGCTGAATGTATATTTTCAGGAGCAATTCCAGGTGACTTCTACCCACTCATCCTTTGTCAGATTTATTTTCTTTTATATTCATGCATGAGGACATGCAAGAACTTAGGCATAGGGGGGTAGATGCAACAAAACTGAAAAATTTTTATGCCAACATTTAGGAAAACCTCGGAGCTACATGTAAAACGTACTTTAGGACCCTAGATAAAAGAACAACCGACTCCACTTCCAATGCTCGCATTGGAGCTAGAAATCGTCCGCAACAGCCATTTCCGACTCAACCGCTCACCTATTGTTCTAAATTTAGGGTCAAGCTGATTGTAACTCGATACGAGAATTTCACGAAGTACAAATTATACGAGGTTAATTGTTCATAGCATATATACATATTGCACTCATGAATAAGATTATTTTTTTAAGAGAATGCATTAGGGATTTTATCCTCTAGTTGATTCCTGTAATATGGAATCCAATACAATTTTTCACACACACGTAGAATTTGCAATGGATTCATGGAGAAGGCTGATAAACATCTTCAGTCTGTCGAGAAGAAGCAGCGCCTCTTTTCCTAAACCCTTAGACAGTGTTTTGGGAGTCAGGCTGATTTTCTTCCAAAAATCCACCAAATAGTGTGAGAAGAAGAGTAGAGTGTACTGGTGCTCTAAGATTTGTGCAAGGAATCTGGAATCCTAGATAATTAGGTGATGATACTCTAAGATTAGACATAGTTTTCGCTCTCGGTTCCCGCGTATACATTTTTGTGCAAATTTGGAGAGCTACCAAATAAGGCAAATATGCAGAGATCAAGTTTTCATAAAACTAGGGCTAAAGTGGATGGTTACGACCATTCTTTACGAAATCCTCGACTGAAGGAGGGTATTGATGTCAAGGTCAGAAATACACCGTCCTATCCATCTTTCCCGATGCCATAAGTAGGCACTTCCACCAAATAAGCCACCCAATGTCTCTTGAGTACCACCAATCCCTAATAATGCCTCCTCAATAAAGTTCATGGATGTGTGCTAGTTGTGTTATGTTGAAAAAAAAAAGTGATGAAAAAAAAATGATGGAAAAAAAGAAAAATTGAAAAAATTAGAAAAAGAAGAAAAAGTAAAGAAAAGAATGAATATTTAGTGTTTATTTCATCGAGGCAATACCACCAAATAAAATTGAAATCCACCAAATATGGCCCTAACCTATTTTTCTTGTGTTTCTGACTGGCCGAATACTGGCTGAGGAATTCTCACTTAGTGTTAGGGTTATGAGAACTCAATTAAAGTGTTAATGCCCAGTGAGCTCTAAGAAAGAAAAGAAAAGGAAAAGAAAAATAGTAAGAGAGAATAGATACAAAGGAATCAAAAGGGAGCATAGTTTTTCTCATCTTCTCTGAGTTTAGTCACTTAGTAATATGGGAATCAAGATTCTGTAGTACTAGTCTCTATGTAGCACCAAGTGAGAGTGAGCCACCAAATATATAATCTTTTCCCTCAGAGATTCTCTACCTAAGCCTAAAGTCAGGGTGCACTTCATAGAATATCTTGAATACCCTGAGGGAAGAAGTCCGCCTATCCCGCTAGAATTTTTACAAGGGGTCAAGTACAGGCCTTAGAAGTGTATCAGTTTTCACTTGAATCTGTTGCAAAAGCTACATAGCTGCACTTTCACGATTGTCTGGATTTCTAGAGCATAGGATGAAAACAAAAAGGAGACAAGTCTATAGGCATACACTTGATAAAATAATCAGTCCCTTAAGGACCTTTGCTGTAAATGATTTAGTCTTGAATTTACTAGGGACAAGCAAGATTTAGGCATGGGGGCATGATTGCGTAGCAATCATAGGTCTTAATTGACCTAGATTAAGCTAGGACTTAGCATAAGTTAGGGTTATTCATGCATACATACACATTATCAGCATCTTTACTGCTCTCCTTTAGCTATGCATGAAATAATGTTATAATGTGCTGATTAAGTACATTATGTCAATTGCAGGGAATAAGTTGATCAGGAGCTTGATCTAGAGCTGGATCTGAAGCTGGATCAGGAATAACGGGAGTTGCAGCAGAGTTGGAGCAGAAGGCTTAGTTTAAATGTAGGAATAATAATGTAAGGGAGTTAAAGGTTTTCTATTATATTAAGTAGAAATAAAAGCAGTAAAATGTGAAGAGCATAGGTCCATCCCAGCCCTAGGATAGCCTAGAGAATTCCCCAAGCCTTAGCCACCCTTAGATTAGGTCACAATACCCTAGGAAGCCCTAAAACCCTAGTTCCAACCCTTATCTAGACGTCCAAATAAGTAATAGGATGTCCAGGACAGCCATCTCCTGCACACCTCAAACCCACTTCTGTAGTGTTATTGCACGTCCAAACACTTTGTCAGATGTCCAATTTTCGCAGAATACCCAAAACAGAACCTTGATTTCCCCCTGACTCAGATTGGACGTCCAGAACTAAAGTCTGGACTTTAGATTTTTTAGTATAAGTTGTCTGATCATATTATTGGACGTCTAATACTGTTCTCCAGTCCCTATTTTGAGATTCAAGTCTTGATCTTGGATCTCTAGCTCCCTAGACCTAATCCCAACCCCATAGGACCCTAAATTAAGGTGTCCTAACCCTAGTACATCACCTCCAGACCTACCTAAGAACCTAATTAGGTCCTCACCAAACCCAATTGACTTAGATCAAAGTCAATTAACTTCACCTAAGTCAATTGGACTCATTGAGTCCAATTGAGCTTAGATCTCAACCCACACAAGTTCAATCGGACTTAGTAAGAGTCCAATTGACCTAAACCCAACCTAATTGAGTTATTACACTCTCAATTAGGCTCACACTCATTCAATTAAACTTAGGTCAAGTTTAATTGCATTTTCCCCTTAGCAATTAGGGTTTGTAACCCTAATTCAAGACCTACACCTACCCAAACCCCTTAGGACCTAACCTAAGCCACCTAGCCACATAGAGCACGACCACACACACACACACACACACCCATCCAAGCACACACACTTCTCTAGAGTTCTCTAGAACTCTCTTGAGGTGGCGCCACCTCTTGGTTGCCAAATTTAGCAACCAAGAGGCATTCAAATTAAGATCCACAATTTTTGGATCTCAAAGACCACCTCTATCCTCATGTGGTTGGCCACTCTTGGACTCTCTCTAGAGAGTTACACACCTCTCTAGAGAGAAGCCATTGGGTCTATAGAAAGACCCCTTGGGTGGCCAAGTGACCCCATTCACTTCCTTGTCAATTCACACTCTTGGCTCCATTTGGTTTCATTCATGCCCACTTCCACTTAGCTAGCCACTCCACCTCCACGAGGTCACTACCACCACCATGGAGGACATCATGCCGAGATGCTAGATCAATTGTCCCTCTCTCCAAGAGTCAGCCTAAGCTGCATTGGCCGCCCCTCATTCTCCTCTCGACCATTCCAAGGCCATCAGGGACCACCCCTGAATGCCCTTTATTCTGCTAGATTTAGTTTATGCTCTCCATAATTTTTAATGCTTTTATTATTGCTTAGTAGCATAGTCTTAAATCCCCCCGCAATGATGCATGCAAAATCCCCACATTGATTCTTGTATTCAATCATTTTCTGGTAGATAGATTTAAATTCCAAGCATTTTTGTACAAGCTTTCATCTATAGTTCTGTTGCAAACAACTCTCTCACTGAAAGAATGAAAAAATGTTTTATATATATATATGTCTCCATGTTATGAAATCACAATGAGCTTACTGTTTGAAATCATATTTGCGTGATTTAAGTTGCCTGCTTTTTAATTGTCCATTCGATTTGCAACTAAGCATGTCGTTTCCTGAGGATATTGAAAATCTAATGTTAGACACTTTCTCCGTAAATAGTCACCACCTCACTAGAATCGTGTTCACAGAAACTCACACATTCACCTTCGTAATTTATTTGACACACGCGCATGTAATCCGAGTCCATAATAGAAGTGGTGAAATCTTAGTTAGGCGATTGGAAATCGGCATGCATTTTTAAGCGAAGTAGAGTGGAAAAAAGATCGATTCCTACAGTAAAGCAAACGCCTCCCAGAGACGAATGACCGGGACTCAAGTCTCATTACTTTTAGAAAATAATATCTTTGTTGGATCGTATTTTGCAACTATACTACGACGCTTTTCCTATCAAAAATGCGACCTATGATTTACCAAACAACCTGTAACTTCGCCTTTCAAATCGAAGAGAAAAACTTCCCCTTCACATTAAATTGACACAATAATCTTGTAGAGCAACTCAAGAGCTTTCCAACGAGCTTTTGTTTGCTTAGAATGGAGCTCTGAGCTGTTAGGAATCATCACTTGATGTTTGCTCTGGGAGGGGTTAAGATAGTCCCATATCGGTTAGCTCTAAACGGCCACCTAGGAATAAAATGAATATGTTACATGGGCCCTTCAGTTGTCAGCACTCGGCATACGGTTACTGATTGAGCATTGATTTGAGCATGTGTGTGTGTGTGGGGGCGAGTATGTGCCTACGAGTGTGCACATGTGGCGTGCGGATGTGTGGCCCTAGGAGGGCGTGTGCGAGGCCTGGGAGGCTGTGAACCGATTCTGAATTAGAAAATAAACCAAACTAATTAAATTAGGCTTGGACCTAGTAGGGTCTATTCCCACCCTGAAAAGGGTGTTGCGTATCCCCGAGAAGTCTAAGCCGCCAATAAATAACCTAATTTTTGGTTGAAGAGAAGAAAACCTAGTTCGGCTCAAAGAGAAGGAAAGGCTCAAAAGGCTAAGTTGCTAAGGAAAGAAGGTAAGGAAGAAAGGCTAAGTAGGAAAGTAAAGGAAAGAAAAAAAATCAAAGGAAAGGGAAGATAGGAGAATTCGCAAAAGACAAAGAGAAGGCTGAGCAGGCACTAGAGAGAGGAAAGGCAGAAAAGAGAAGAAAAGAGGAAGAAGAGGAGCTCGAGAAAATAAGAGAAAGATAAGAGAGAAATAAGAGAGAAGAATAAAAGATAAATAAAAGAAAAGAGAAAAGAAGAAGAAGAGAAAGTGGCTGAAGATAAAGAGAATAAATACCTTAATTTCTTGTAATATTTTTAATTCTTTTTGAGTTTAGTGATGTAGTAAGGCATGTTTCAAATAGAAGAACTTTCTATTGCCTTAATTTCTTGAAATAAATAGAAATTAACATGTTTACTTGTTAGTAAAGAAAAATTATTTGAGTAAATATGTTTTCATATGGAATTTTGCATATTTCTTAAATCATTAGGCAAAGTTCATGTTGTTAAAATTAACTTAATTATACCTCCTATGAGTTGTTTTGAATTGACTGGTGAATTCTAAATAAACTATACCTCCCAGCGAACGACCTGGACTCAACCAGTTAAAAGTAATAAAATCTAAAATGTTAGGTTGACTTGACCCTATATTACTTAATCGACACAAATTCGAGTTAACCTAAGTTACTTTCTTCTACACATAATTAAGCTCAATTAACTTAATTAACTGTGTTGAGGAGTAGCACGACCAATTATATCATTGCATTTAGCATGCATTTGCATTTAGGGCTTAGAGCTTGCATTAGCATTTCTTTCACATTATCTTATGTAGTTACCATTTGATTGTCAGGGATGAATACATTGGAGATCACATAAACCCTGGCAATGTGGAAAGCCCATGCACAAGTGAGAAGCCAGAAGCTCTAGTAGCTAGAACCCAGCTCACCGTACTAGATCCAACTCAATTCCAACTCATCCCAACTCATGGCAACTCGTTCCTACTTGTCATGAACTAACTAAGCTAATCCAGCAGAAGAATCTTCACTCAACTCTAGCCAACTCCTCTCACCTCTAGAAAGGATAAGCCTAGCTCAAGACAGCTCTACTCAACTCTACTTAGTAGCTTAGTTAGTTGCAGAGCTCACAAATAACTCTTCATCAACCTCACTAATCTCTAGCGGCAGTTCAAGTTAGCTCAGGAAAGCTTCTTCTAGCTCCTTCATCTACTTAGTAAGCTATTAGCTAGATTAGCTAGCTTAACTATCTCCACTACTCAAGCTCCTAGCTCCACTCCCTCTCAACCTAAAATGGATAGCCACCACTACCCTAAAACACCACCAAACCCTCCTTGTTTTGGCACCTAAACTACCTTCGTAAGCATCCCTTCAAATGGTGCCAAGACTACTGATTAGCCCATAGTTGTGGGTTATTTAAGTATTTAAGTGCCTACACATTAGGTTAATTCTAACATTTATTTAGTATAAATTAGGATGTAAATAGATTAATTCATATTTTTAATCTAATTACATAATCCATACATTGCATTCATATCTTAAGTGCATTTAGAATTAGCTTAGAATAGCATTCATCTAATTAGATAACCAATTAAGTATATTGTTTTTATTAACATAGAAGTTGAGGGTCTATACATAAATAACCCTAATATTTTAATAATATTTGCTTTATTCGTCTTCTTTCAGAACGGCTGGCTGCCGCTCCAACGCCCGGCTGCTGCAGTGATGAAGCCATTCAAGGGGGAGCGGATGTGGTGGATCTGGTCGGCGGCTAATTTCAAAATTGTTCAAGACACTATAAAAGGAGCACGGAAGCTGCCGGCTGCATCAGGCCTCCGCCACCGACCCACCACTGTGCAGAGAGATCCTCTCTCTTCCACTCCACACTGCCGGCCTCTACCGTGGCGGCGAGTCTCCACCACCGTGGGCGTGTGGTGTGACAGGCCACACCGCCATCCGGAGCTCGCCCGCATTACCGTGAGCACCTTAGCGTGCAACTCCCTCGCCGTCATCGACGACCACCGTCACCAACCTACTGATCAGCCACCCTCTCAGTAACTTAAGACGTCTGGGAAATTTCCCAGACGTCTGAAGTTACCGCTCACTTCACCACACACGCCTGAAGTTGCCTGCAGACCCCTTCCCGCACCTGCAGAACCTTCAGCGCACCCACGTCCGTCAACCTTCAGCTCAAACACGCACAACCGCCTGCAGTCCACGCCGTTCACCACTGCGCCTGCAGAACCGCCAGCAACCGACCTCTGCAGCTTCCACCGCACACGCCAGCGCCCACCTGCAGACCACCGCAGCCACGCCTCCGCGCGCCAGCGCCCTCCGCAGACCCTCCGCGCGCCCACGCACAACCGCCTGCAGAACCGCCAGCAACCGACCTCTGCAGCTTCCACCGCACACGCCAGCGCCCGCCTGCAGACCACCGCAGCCACGCCTCCGCGCGCCAGCGCCCTCCGCAGACCCTCCGCGCGCCCACGCACAACCGCCTGCAGAACCGTCAGCAACCGACCTCTGCAGCTTCCACCGCACACGCCAGCGCTCGCCTGCAGACCACCGCAGCCACGCCTCCGCGCGCCAGCGCCCTCCGCAGACCCTCCGCGCGCCCACGCACAACCGCCTGCAGCACCTCCGCCGGAGCTCGTCCGGCCACCTCCGGCCGCCGCGCGACTCGCCGTCACCACCGATTCGAAGCCCTTGATCCAAGGGACCTCCCCCGAGCTTCCCGCGCCCAGCCATCGGCTCCTCGTCGCGCAAGACAATGGGGAACAATTCCCCTGTTTTGCTACAGTAAAACGTTGATTAAAATTTACATTTTCTACCATTGCCAGATTTTATTCATATTCTATTCACTCTGCATTGCGGAAAATATCCTGTAGTTTCTCAGAATTGCCATTTCAGCATTATTTCTTGCTTAAACCTTAATCTAAAGGGAATCTTGGCTTGGTTCTTGTCCAAATTGACTCCGAACAAACATTTTTAAGTGGCGCGAATTTTAATACGTTATTGTCTCCCTGTGGAAACGACCCGCTCCTCTGCGAGTGGTTATTTCTTGTTAAAAATTGATTAGTCGATTTTTCCACCACATTAAACTACAAACGACTTAAAAGCGAAAGATCGACTCGGTCAAATGGCGCCGTTGCCGGGGAGGCAACAGACGCAATAATTTCACCTAATTTTATTTTGATTATTTGTCAATTGCACAGAGATTTGACCATTCATTATTTTCTTTTCTGTGCGAGAAAATTTATGCAAGAATCAGCCACTGTGGGAGGCGACCCTTGACGTCGCCAGACGAGAAGTGGACAAGCAATTTTGAAAGGAGGAGAAGGACGAGGACGCGACGGATACCACTGTATTTAATCGCTAATTTAATTAGAATAGAATTAAGACTGAAGACTTAATTTTTCATTACAGTTAGTTTGAAACCCTTATTCTAGGGCAAATTTTGAGGGGTTTGTTCCCCGATTTTGTTTTGGACCCGTGTTGGGTAATTTTTGGGAGCTTGTTCCCTTTTCTTTAGATTTAGGTTTATTTATTTATTTATTTATTTTTTTTTATATTATTTCTTTTATTTGCTTGTGCATAAGTAGTTCTAAAAAAAATAGAAAAAAAAAAAAAAAAATGAGCTGCCTGCTAGAAGTTGCCTGCCCTAGGACGAACCATTTAGGTCTGTATGAGCAGCCTCTAGATTTGCTTTTCTGCATTGCGTGCATTTTTGCATCGAAGATCGCTGGAGGCAAGGTACGCATTCTCTTACTTTGCATCCTATTTTTTATCACGCATTGCATTTGGGATTTAATGCGAAGACCACCTAATCTGTACTGAATAAATCTAACAGGTGGTCACATATTTTCTTTAGAAAAAGGACTAATTAAAGGAAGGACATTTTAAAAACCAAGGATTTCATTTTCAAACTTGGCGTGCGATTCAAAGTTTAAAATCTTTTATGGTGTATGCACACTTATTTCACTTGCACCACGACACGCTTCTAGACACTCCTTAGGTTTGGAAATACTAGGACAAGAGCCCTCCTTTCGTTGGATTCTAAAGTGTTCGGAACTTGAGATCAAAGGTTTTGTAAATCCAAAGAGGGGGATACCCTGTCACGGATTTTTGGGGGTAGTTGAGGAGCACCGCGAAAGCACAGCTTCAAAGGAAGGCTTAGGCCTACTTGCATCCCTCGATCTTCCGTCTTTGGATTTACTTGACCATTTGAGATTTAGGGAAGATTACCTAAGTTCCAACTAGGTTTTTTTAGGCGAGCCGTAGGTTGACAATAGGCGCGTAATTGATTGGGTAACTTGTTTTGTCACCTACAATTTGAATTAAATTCAAAAGCCTAAATTGGGAAAGACCTAAAAGGTCCTTTTTGAATTGTGTCTTGCTTGGGGAATTCTGATTGAAGTGTGAGTTAGAATGGACCACATTGATTTTCATCCTTTCACATCTTGCCCACACCCTCACCCCCACTTTGCATCCTTCGATCCCAGACGCCAAGATGGTCCATTCCTTGATGGACATAATGACAATCATTGGGATCCGTTTTACTCCTATTATAGGAGTATTGGCCTAGTTAAGCCCCAAATTAGTGAGCAGAACTCAGGAGCGGGATTTGCTTTACCCAATATCCCACATACCAAAGAAATACCCAACCCACCCTCCCTGAAAACTTATAATGGTTGGACAAACACTCCTGGGTACCATAAGCCTGAGCTTGACTTCTCTTATGATAAAAATGACCTCTCCTCTTTGAAGATGGAAATACAGAAAATGCAAAATGAAATGAGTGAATTGTTAGGAGAATCTTTGAGAGCAGGCCAACAAGAAAGAGATGAAATTAGCCACCCAATCTGCCCCATTGACGATGACGTACACCCCTCTACAATAGATGCATCTCCCGTGGGAAAGCTACACTTTAAGTTGAAGGGAAATTCTGGGGAAAATAGCTACTTTTCGAGGATCGATTTTGAAACCTCCCCATTAGATGACACTTCCTTGAGAGATCTACACTTTAGGTGGGAGGAAAATACACATGAAAGTAGCTATGCATTGGATGAAGAAAGGTGGCAACCCGAGGAAGACGATGATAAGGTTGAGTATCCACCTGAATTATATTGGAGTCAAAAGAAGGGAATGATGGTGCCATTGGAAGACCTCGTCCCAGATGATAGTATTTTCGTGACATTTGATGAAGTGGGTCAAAGTCAAGTTGTTAATCCTACCCTCCCTTCTGATCACGATATGGAACTCAAACCCACCCTTAGGGAACCTAACCCTAAAGAAATTGACCTATCTGAGGAGTCTGATGTAACCAATGTAAATAATTTACCTCAGATAGAGCACCCTAGGGGATTTGCTGAGATATTAAATGATTCTAGACCTCGGGTACATGATGAATTGTGTGATGAGGAGGAAGACGAATTATATGAGGAACCTACATTCAAGATTTGGAGTGACACTAAGGGTGATTATGTCTTATTTGAAGAGTTAGCCCCTGAGGATGTCACAAATTTGACCAAATTAGGTTTCCTTGGCACACCCATTGATGATATTTCTCCTCATGATAAAATGATGGAAAATTTGGAAGCAATTTCTAAGATTTATGTGGATTCACATATAGACTCCGGGGAAGATTTTAGTAAAGAACAAAAACCCGGGGATGACATTGATAGGATAATCCCTAGATCTGTTGCTTCCAACCTGCCTTCATTCACTTCGAAGTCACCCTCTGATTCGCTTATATCTGAAAGCGAAATTGTGACTCCTGATGAAGAGCAGGAAGATCCACGTGATGGTGCAAGGAATGCTAGGGATGAAATTGAGGATTTAGAAAGAGTGTTTAGGATGGACACCAAGCTGATTAAACCCAACCTAGATCTTATGGCCATCCCACAACCTCGTAACTTGGACACCCTAGACGATCCTTGCCTTAGAGAATTGCTCAGTTTTGTTCTGACCAGGGGGCTTAACAGACCAATATTTTCTGTAATGGAGTATCGGGTATGGATTGATGATTTCTTTAGTCAGTCCATTACCCTGGGGGTTTATCTCTATACCATTCCTTCCCCATTCTTTTTGGAGGATCCTTGTCATCCTACCCCTACCCCTTTGGAGGTTATTTTAACTGTTTATCCTTTAGAACCTCTTCTGGTGACCTGGGAAGATTTCATTCCCATTTTAGTTGGGCGAGCATTTGCTATCGGGATTCATCATCAGCTCGCCAACATCCTAGGTTACCTATTTTCTAGGCCAACTTTGCTTTCCTCATTTTTAGGGCCTATTTCTGCAATTCTTGAACCTGATTTGCAGGTTCTTCGGCTATTCAGCCCAGCTTTGACTCAGGTAATATCCTTCTATGCAATGAGGACATTGCAGATTTTAGGCATGGGGGGGTGTACTTGGGGATATACATAGCATAATTGCATACATTTGTACATATAAAAAAAAAAAAAAACAAAAAAAGTTTTGAGCTTAACGGGCTAAGTCCTGCATTCTTAAGCAAATCGGAACTCTAGCGTAGACTAAATTAATTCTAGGGTCAAACTTTAGAAGCTAAATAAGCTACTAGCTTTAGACCTTTAGGGTCCTTTGTGGACTTAAAAACTTAAGTAGGAGTTAAGTTGCGGACTATTTTTCAAGAGGTTGAGGAAGGGAAGCTAGGGTTTGAGTTAAAAGGTGGGGTAGTACCTGGAGTCTTATTCTACCTTTTTGGTTTACGGGTCCTTGTAACCCAAGCATCCAAATTGTTCACACTTGGTCTGGTAATTAACTTAATTTCTGAAAAGAGATTTGGTTCTCTTAGTTTTGACTTAAGAAAGGCTTGAAAACATATTTTGATTGGAAGAGTTCCCGCCGCAGGAGAGGTCGAGTATATACTCACCTTGAGGATGCGATGGTAACATATTACCTCCTTGGCGCTTGTCTCTTAGGATATCCATCCTACTGGGGGCATGTAAGCGCATTGCGCGGTTCAGGTACCATGGGCGACCCTATCTCGAAGTGCCGATTGCCATAGGCGTGAATTCGCTTAAGAAATCCATGGGCGATACTATCTCGAAGTGTCGATTGCCAGGAGTTCTTGGGGTCGTTATGGGCGGTGCTATCTCGAAGCATCGAAAGCCAGGCACCCTTCGAGGTATGGTAATGGGGACAATGAATCCGACACAGACCGTGTTGATAGCTGATCTGAGGTTAGACTTAGAAAAAAAAAAAAAGTATATTTATTAAAAAAAAAAAAAATTCCTTTAACTCAAATAACTCAGACCAATGCAAAAGCACGAATGCTTTAATCTCAGGGATCAATAAACTTTAGGGTAGAGTCAGAAATCAGGGAAACTTGTGCTTACAACTCGTCTTTAGCCGACCTAGTCTGTAACTTAGCAACTACTTAGGGACCTTGGGTTTAGAACCCGAACTTAATATGCTTCTGAAGGAAGACTAACTGAGTTGACTAGTCTACTTAGAGTGCTAGGTTTCGCTTAATTTTGCTAGGGACTAGCAAAAACTAGGCATGGGGGTATTTGATTAGCCCATAGTTGTGGGCTATTTAAGTATTTAAGTGCCTACACATTAGGTTAATTCTAACATTTATTTAGTATAAATTAGGATGTAAATAGATTAATTCATATTTTTAATCTAATTACATAATCCATACATTGCATTCATATCTTAAGTGCATTTAGAATTAGCTTAGAATAGCATTCATCTAATTAGATAACCAGTTAGGTATATTGTTTTTATTAACATAGAAGTTGAGGGTCTATACATAAATAACCCTAATATTTTAATAATATTTGCTTTATTCGTCTTCTTTCAAAACGGCTGGCTGCCGCTCCAACGCCCGGCTGCTGCAGTGATGAAGCCATTCAAGGGGGAGCGGATGTGGTGGATCTGGTCGGCGGCTGATTTCAAAATTGTTCAAGACACTATAAAAGGAGCACGGAAGCTGCCGGCTGCATCAGGCCTCCGCCACCGACTCACCACTGTGCAGAGAGATCCTCTCTCTTCCATCCACACTGCCGGCCTCTACCGTGGCGGCGAGTCTCCACCACCGTGGGCGTGTGGTGTGACAGGCCACACCGCCATCCGGAGCTCGCCCGCATTACCGTGAGCACATCAGCGTGCATCTTCCTCGCCGTCGTCGCAGACCACCACGCAAGCTACTGATCAGCCACCCTCTCAGTAACTTAAGACGTCTGGGAAATTTCCCAGACGTCTGAAGTTACCCGCTCACCTCCACTTCCTCAGCCTGCACTCTCCAACCGGCCACCAAGCCGCCTGCGCCCTCCACCGCTCACCGGCTGCTGACCTGCGCACGCCTGCAGATCAGCCTGCAGCATCCTCCAACAGCCTCTGCAGCTTCCACCGCACACGCCAGCGCCCGCCTGCAGACCACCGCAGCCACGCCTCCGCGCGCCAGCGCCTTCCGCAGACCCTCCGCGCGCCAGCGCCCGCCTGCAGACCACCGCAGCCACGCCTCCGCGCGCCAGCGCCTTCCGCAGACCCTCCGCGCGCCCACGCACAACCGCCTGCAGCACCTCCGCCGGAGCTCGTCCGGCCACCTCCGGCCGCCGCGCGACTCGCCGTCACCACCGATTCGAAGCCCTTGATCCAAGGGACCTCCGCCGAGCTTCCCGCGCCCAGCCATCGGCTCCTCGTCGCGCAAGACAACGGGGAAAAATTCCCCTGTTTTGCTACAGTAAAGCATTGATTAAAATTTACATTTTCTGCCATTGCCAGATTTTATTCATATTCTATTCAGTCTGCATTGCGGAAAATATCCTGTAGTTTATCATAATTGCCATTTCAGCATTATTTCTTGCTTAAACCTTAATCTAAAGGCAATCTTGGCTTGGTTCTTGTCCAAATTGACTCCGAACAAACATTTTTAAGTGGCGCGAATTTTAATACGTTATTGCCTCCCTGTGGAAACGACCCGCTCCTCTGCGAGTGGTTATTTCTTATTAAAAATTGATTAGTCGATTTTTCCACCACATTAAACTACAAACGACTTAAAAGCGAAAGATCGACACGGTCAAATGGCGCCGTTGCCGGGGAATTTTGGAAGATGTCCTCGTAAGAGTGGAGGATTTCTTTTTTCCCGTTGACTTCTTAGTTTTGGACACTGACCCTACCAACAAGCCAACCAAACCCTCCATCATTTTGGGCCGCCCCTTCCTTGCAACTTCCCATGCTTCAATTAATTGCAATACTGGGGCATTGAAAATGGGCTTTGGGAATAGGAAAATCCGGCTTAATGTGTTTGATGCTTACAAACAAGCTGGACTTGAGGATTGTTCTCAAGTTGAGGTGATAGATGACCTGATTGAAGAGGCAACTCCTAGCAATTCCTCTAGTTCTTGTATATCCCCTTCACATTCCTCCAAGAGATGGGAATGCTCATTTAGCATGACATGCTGAAGGGGGTCATCACATAACATTGCAGGAGTTGCCTCTTCAATCAGGTCATCTATCACCTCAACTTGAGAACAATCCTCAAGTCCAGCTTGTTTGTAAGCATCAAACACATTAAGCTGGATTTTCCTATTCCCAAAGCCCATTTTCAATGCCCCAGTATTGCAATTAATTGAAGCATGGGAAGTTGCAAGGAAGGGGCGGCCCAAAATGATGGAGGGTTTGGTTGGCTTGTTAGTAGGGTCAGTGTCCAAAACTAAGAAGTCAACGGGAAAAAAGAAATCCTCCACTCTTACGAGGACATCTTCCAAAATTCCCCGTGGTGTCTTAAGTGATCGATCAGCAACTTGAAGGACTACAGGGCTAGGCTTCAGATTGCCTCCCCCAAGTTGTTCATATACATAGCTCGGAAGGATGTTCACCCCCTCACCCAGATCAAGCAGAGCCTCATCAATTTGTAAGTCACCAATAACTACAGAGATATATGGGGCCCCTGGGTCCTTAAGTTTCGGAGGTGTGCCATGTTGAACAATTGAGCTAACAGAATCAGGCAGGACAACTTTAGACTGGACCTGTTTTCTAGATTGCCGCTTTTTCGTGCACAAGTCCTTTAAGAAGCGGGCATAAGACGGAATCTGCCTGATAGCTTCAAGCAACGGCAGGTTAATCTGCACTTGCTTGAAAGTTTCCATAATCTCATCCGTCTTATCTTTGGCTCCAGATGAGCCAGCAGAAGTCTGCCCAGAGGTGGATAAGCGCTCTGGAAATGCATCCCTCGATCTTCCGTCTTTGGATTTACTTGACCATTTGAGATTTAGGGAAGATTACCTAAGTTCCAACTAGGTCTTTTTAGGCGAGCCGTAGGTTGACAATAGGCGCGTAATTGATTGGGTAACTTGTTTTGTCACCTACAATTTGAATTAAATTCAAAAGCCTAAATCTGTAAAGACCAAACAAGTCCGTTTGAATTGTGTTTGTAGTGCATGCTTGGTAGGCGTTCTCTTAGGAGACAACTTGTATTTGATCCTGAACCAGAAAGAATCCTAAGAAAAGACCTCCCAAGGGTAGAAATGGCCGGTCAAAGGAGCCTTAAGGAATATTTCATCCCAACCAACCAAGCTGGCCCAGCACTACGTAGACCTGGAGGGGATAATCCATATGAGATCAAAAGTAGTACCATATCCTTGCTACCCTCCTTTTATGGTACTACTAGGGAAGATCCTTACAGGCATATTGAGGAATTCACCGAGGTCTGTTCCACGGTGAAGCTGCAGGGCGTTACTGATGACGCTCAAATGCGGACCCTTTTTCCCTTCTCCCTAAAGGACAAAGCCAAGTATTGGTATCACACCCTTGATAATTTAAATACTTGGGATGCCCTTAAAAAGGAGTTTTTGAAGAAGTACTTCCCCATGAGCAAAACAAATCACTTTAGGAGGGAAATCATGAGTTTTGCTCAAAAGGATGGGGAAGCTTTCCATGATGCGTGGGAGGGCTTTAACGATTTGCTGAGACTTTGCCCACATCACCAGGTGCCTAAATGGCAACTGGTTGAAAGGTTCTACACCGGACTTAATGATTCTCATAGGCAAACTGTGGATGGTGCCTGTGCAGGAACCTTTCTATCTAAGACTGAGGATGAAGCTTGGAAATTATTTGATACTTTGAGTGAGAATTCTATTCACTTGAATTCTGCCTACATGGATAGAAAGCCCACTCTCATGCAAAGAAAGTTGGAGGCGAATGAAGCAAGGGAAACCCAGAATTTAGCTTATCAAATTCAATTACTGAATCAAAACATGGAAAGGCTTATGTCGAACCCGAGTTCATTCACACCTAACACCTCCACATCCCAAGCTTCCGAATGTGTAATTTGTCAAGGCAATACACACGCCACTGTGGATTGCCACTTAGCCTCCCAATTCCCTGAGCTTGTACAAGCAGATTTGAATGCCGCTCAAGGGTTCCGTCCAAGACCTCGTAATGATCCTTTCTCCAACACTTATAATGAGGGATGGAGGAACCACCCAAACTTTTCATGGAGACAAGGAAATGTCTCAAATTCAGGGAATTACAAACCGCAATCCTTTCAAAACCATCAAATGAACCAACTTCAGACCTTTGCCCAACCTAAAACCTCTGAGATGGATGAATTGAAGGCGATATTGAAAACTATGCAAGAAAGTCAAAGTGCCATCATCCAATCTCATGACAAGGCTATACATGAGATGAAATCACAAATTGGACACCTTGTTGAGGCCGTTAGACAGAGGGAGACTGGGAAGTTTCCAAGTGCTGCTGAGGAAAATCCTAAAGGAAAAGGGATTGTCTTTAGGGAGCATGCTCAGGCGGTGACTATTCTGAGGAGTGGGAAAGAAATTTCCAAACCCGATGCTCCTATAGTCTCACCCCCTAAAAAAACATCCACCCCGACTTTCACCCCCACCGAAGAAGATTTGCCCAAATCTCCTCCGCTTGAAATCACCTCACCGGAAGAAGTTGCCCCCGTTCCACCCCTTACTCGACATGACAACCCTTCCACCCAGAGATCGAGAGTGCCATTTCCAGAGCGCTTATCCACCTCTGGGCAGACTTCTGCTGGCTCATCTGGAGCCAAAGATAAGACGGATGAGATTATGGAAACTTTCAAGCAAGTGCAGATTAACCTGCCTTTGCTTGAAGCTATCAGGCAGATTCCGTCTTATGCCCGCTTCTTAAAGGACTTGTGCACGAAAAAGCGGCAATCTAGAAAACAGGTCAAGCCTAAAGTTATCCTGCCTGATTCTGTTAGCTCAATTGTTCAACATGGCACACCTCCGAAACTTAAGGACCCAGGGGCCCCATATATCTCTGTAGTTATTGGTGACATACAAATTGATGAGGCTCTGCTTGATCTGGGTGCGGGGGTGAACATCCTTCCGAGCTATGTATATGAACAACTTGGGGGAGGCAATCTGAAGCCTAGCCCTGTAGTCCTTCAAGTTGCTGATCGATCACTTAAGACACCACGGGGAATTTTGGAAGATGTCCTCGTAAGAGTGGAGGATTTCTTTTTTCCCGTTGACTTCTTAGTTTTGGACACTGACCCTACCAACAAGCCAACCAAACCCTCCATCATTTTGGGCCGCCCCTTCCTTGCAACTTCCCATGCTTCAATTAATTGCAATACTGGGGCATTGAAAATGGGCTTTGGGAATAGGAAAATCCGGCTTAATGTGTTTGATGCTTACAAACAAGCTGGACTTGAGGATTGTTCTCAAGTTGAGGTGATAGATGACCTGATTGAAGAGGCAACTCCTGCAATGTTATGTGATGACCCCCTTCAGCATGTCATGCTAAATGAGCATTCCCATCTCTTGGAGGAATGTGAAGGGGATATACTAGAACTAGAGGAATTGCTAGGAGTTTCTACTGAGTCTCTTCCCCCATCATTTCCGCCGAAGGCAGATTTGCTACCTGAGATGGGGACATCTATTATGAAACCCTCAACCATACAAGCCCCCAACCTTGAGTTGAAACCCCTCCCTGACACTCTCAAGTATGTTTTCCTAGGTGCCAATGATACGCTCCCAGTTATCATTTCGGCTGTGCTGTCTGAGGCACAGGAGGGAGCCTTGATTGAATGCCTGTCTAGGCATAAGGAAGCTATTGCTTGGAGCATTGCTGACATTAAGGGTATAGACTCTACACTCTGCATGCACCACATTTATACTGATTATTCCATCAAGCCTTTTAGGGACATGCAGAGACGTCTGAACCCTAATATGAGGGAGGTTGTAAAAAAGGAAATCCTGAAGTGGTTGGACGCTGGGATCATATATCCCATTGCTGATAGTAAATGGGTCAGTCCCATTCATGTGGTGCCAAAGAAGGCAGGCTTTACTGTGGAACTCAACGACCAAGGTGAACAAGTTGTCACTAGACCCTCAACTGGATGGAGGGTCTGTATTGATTACCGCAAGCTGAACACCGCTACCCAGAAGGATCACTTTCCTTTGCCTTTTATTGATCAAATTCTCGAAAAATTGGCAGGGAATAAGTATTATTGCTTTCTCGATGGATATTCTGGGTACAATCAGGTGGCAGTCTTTCCTGATGACCAGGAAAATACGACATTCACGAGTCCTTACGGTACTTTTGCATTCAGGCGTATGCCGTTTGGATTATGTAATGCCCCTGCAACTTTCCAGCGGTGTATGATGTCTATCTTTTCGGACATGATTGACGAGTGTGTCGAAGTATTTATGGATGACTTCTCTATTTATGGCTCGTCTTTCGACCAGTGTCTCCTGCACCTGGAGAATGTGTTGAAACGATGTAAGGAGACTGGTTTAGTCCTCAGCTGGGAGAAAAGTCACTTCATGGTACAGAAAGGAATTGTACTTGGGCATGTTGTATCTGAGCAAGGTTTGGAAGTAGATAAAGCCAAGATTGATTCTATTTCCAAACTTCCATTGCCTACGAATGTCAAACAGATTAGATCCTTTTTGGGCCATGCTGGCTTTTACAGGCGCTTTATTAAAAATTTTAGTAAGATTTCTAGGCCACTTTGTGACTTATTGGCGAAGGAATCTTCCTTCAGTTTTGATTCAAAATGTGCCGAGGCCTTTCAAACTCTAAAGGAGGCCTTGATCTCTGCGCCTGTTCTCCAAGCTCCTGATTGGGCACTCCCCTTTGAGCTTATGTGTGATGCTTCGGATTATGCAGTGGGAGCAGTCCTTGGACAAAGGGTTGAGGGAAGACCTCATGTGCTGCATTATGCAAGCAAGACTTTAACTGAACCTCAGCAAAACTACACCGTCACTGAAAAAGAATTACTTGCTGTAGTTTTTGCTCTGGAGAAGTTTAGGTCTTATTTACTTGGGTCTAAGGTGGTTATTTTTACTGATCATGCAGCAGTGAAACATCTCATTGCTAAGAAAGATTCTAAGCCACGTCTAATTAGGTGGATCTTACTCCTTCAAGAATTTGACTTGGAAATACGTGAAAAGAAAGGAGTAGAAAATGTTGTGGCTGACCACCTGTCTCGTCTTCCTCTTAACGACTCTATTTCTGAAGACATTCGCGAGACATTCCCCAATGAAACTCTGATGGCGGTAACACCAACTTTACCCTGGTATGCAGACATTGTAAATTACTTGGTCACTGGACAAACTCCTGGCTCTTGGGATAAGCAGAAAAGAAAGAGATTCATTTCTCAAGCAAGATATTTTCATTGGGAAGAGCCAGAATTATTTAGAATTGGACAAGACCAAGTTTTGAGACGTTGTGTGCCTGAAGAGGAACAACAAAGTGTGCTGACATTTTGCCATGCACTTCATTGTGGAGGACACTTTGGTGCTAAGAAAACTGCTTTTAAGGTTCTCCAGTCTGGTTTTTGGTGGCCTTCCTTATTTAAGGATTCTCATAATTTTGTTAAGGCCTGTATTAGATGTCAACGGACTGGAACGATTGGGAAGAAGAATGAAATGCCTCAACATCATATTCAATCTGTTGAAATTTTTGATGTGTGGGGAATTGACTTTATGGGCCCCTTCCCGTCGTCCCATGGTTTTGAATATATCTTGGTGGCAGTTGATTATGTCTCTAAATGGATAGAGGCCATTCCGACGCGCACAAATGACCACTCTGTGGTTTTGAAATTTGTGAAGGCCAATATCATATCCCGTTTCGGCTGCCCCAAGACTATTATAAGTGATGGGGGACCTCATTTCCGAAACCACCACTTCAATCGGTTAATTAAGAGTTTGGGAGTGACTCACAAGGTTGCTACCCCTTACCACCCTCAGACAAGTGGTCAGGTTGAAGTATCAAATAGGGAGATAAAAAATATTTTGGAAAAGACCGTTAGACCTGATAGGAAAGATTGGTCCCAAAAGCTCGATGATGCTTTGTGGGCTTATCGAACGGCCTATAAGACCCCTTTGGGTACTTCTCCCTTTCGGATTGTGTATGGAAAAGCGTGCCATTTACCTGTTGAGTTGGAACATAAAGCACTTTGGGCTATTCGAAGTGTTAACATGGATTTAGAGAAGGCAGGTAAGGCACGATTTCTAGAATTAAGTGAGCTTGAGGAGCTGAGGAATGATGCTTATGACACCTCTCAAGCTTATAAAGAAAGAACTAAGGTCTTGCATGACAAGTTTATTCTTCGAAAGACCTTTGAACCCAACCAACAAGTCCTGCTTTTCAATTCCAGACTTAAGCTTTTTCCTGGGAAATTAAAATCTCGTTGGGATGGGCCTTACATAATCACCAAAGTATTCCCCCATGGAGCTGTGGAGATCAAAAATCCTTCCTCTTCAGCAACTCCCTTTATCGTCAACGGTCAACGGTTAAAACCGTACATAACTTTAGATGGCCATCTAGTTGACGAAGTCACTCTTGAGGAGCCTTAGCTCCTACTATTCTCCGCCTCAGGTAATGTCTTCCTTTAGTTATTTTTGATTTTCAATGAGGACATTGTTTGAACCAGGCATGGGGGAGAGGACCTGAGGCATTTTGTTTATAGCATGCATTTATAAAAAGAAAAAGAAAGAAAAAAAAATATATATATATAAAAAAAAAAAAAAAAAAAAAAGAAAAAGAGGTTTTGAGCTTAACTGGCTAGATCTTGCCGTCTTAAGCAAATCAAAACTCTAGGGTAGACTAAGTTAATTCTAGGGTCAAACTTTAGAAGCTAAATAAGCTACTAGCTTTAGACCTTTAGGGTCCTTTGTGGACTTAAAAACTTAAGTAGGAGTTAAGTTGCGGACCATTCTTCAAGAGGTTGAGGAAGGGAAGCTAGGGTTTGAGTTAAAAGGTGGGGTAGTACCTGGAGTCTTATTCTACCTTTTGGTTTACAGGTCCTTGTAACCCAAGCATCCAAATTGTTGACACTTGGTCTGGTAATTAACTTAATTTCTGAAAAGAGATTTGGTTCTCTTAGTTTTGACTTAAGAAAGGCTTGAAAACATATTTTGATTGGAAGAGTTCCCGCCGCAGGAGAGGTCGAGTATATACTCACCTTGAGGATGCGATGGTAACATATTACCTCCTCGGCGCTTGTCTCTTAGGATATCCATCCTACTGGGGGCATGTAAGCGCATTGCGCGGTTCAGGTACCATGGGCGGCCCTATCTCGAAGTGCCGATTGCCATAGGCCTGAATTCGCTTAAGAAATCCATGGGCGATACTATCTCGAAGTGTCGATTGCCAGGAGTTCTTGGGGTCGTTATGGGCGGTGCTATCTCGAAGCATCGAAAGCCAGGCACCCTTCGAGGTATGGTAATGGGGACAATGAATCCGACACAGACTGTGTTGATAGCTGATCTGAGGTTAGACTTAGAAGAATCAAACAAACAAAAAAAAAAAAATATATATATATATATATATTAAAAAAAAAAAAATTTCCTTTAACTCAAATAACTCGGACCAATGCACAAGCACGGATGCTTTAATCTCAGGGATCAATAAACTTTAGGGTAGAGTCAGAAATCAGGGAAACTTGTGCTGGCAACTCGTCTTTAGCCGACCTAGTCTGTAACTTAGCAACTACTTAGGAACCTTGGGTTTAGAACCTGAACTTAATATGCTTCTGAAGGAAGACTAAGTGAGTTGACTAGTCTACTTAGAGTGCTAGGTTTTGTTTAATTTTGCTAGGGACTAGCAAAAACTAGGCATGGGGGTATTTGATTAGCCCATAGTTGTGGGTTATTTAAGTATTTAAGTGCCTACACATTAGGTTAATTCTAACATTTATTTAGTATAAATTAGGATGTAAATAGATTAATTCATAGTTTTAATCTAATTACATAATCCATACATTGCATTCATATCTTAAGTGCATTTAGAATTAGCTTAGAATAGCATTCATCTAATTAGATAACCAATTAAGTATATTGTTTTTATTAACATAGAAGTTGAGGGTCTATACATAAATAACCCTAATATTTTAATAATATTTGCTTTATTCGTCTTCTTTCAGAACAGCTGGCTGCCGCTCCAACGCCCGGCTGCTGCAGTGATGAAGCCATTCAAGGGGGAGTGGATGTGGTGGATCTGGTCGGCGGCTGATTTCAAAATTGTTCAAGACACTATAAAAGGAGCACGGAAGCTGCCGGCTGCATCAGGCCTCCGCCACCGACCCACCACTGTGCAGAGAGATCCTCTCTCTTCCACTCCACACTGCCGGCCTCTACCATGGCGGCGAGTCTCCACCACCGTGGGCGTGTGGTGTGATAGGCCACACCGCCATCCGGAGCTCGCCCGCATTACCGTGAGCACCTTAGCGTGCAACTCCCTCGCCGTCATCGCCGACCACCGTCACCAACCTACTGATCAGCCACCCTCTCAGTAACTTAAGACGTCTGGGAAATTTCCCAGACGTCTGAAGTTACCGCTCACTTCACCACACACGCCTGAAGTCGCCTGCAGACCCCTTCCCGCACCTGCAGAATCTTCAGCACACCCACGTCCGTCAACCTTCAGCTCAAACACGCACAACCGCCTGCAGTCCACGCCGTTCACCACTGCGCCTGCAAAACCGCCAGCAACCGACCTCTGTAGCTTCCACCGCACACGCCAGCGCCCACCTGCAGACCACCGCAGCCACGCCTCCGCGCGCCAGCGCCCTCCACAGACCCTCCGCGCGCCCACGCACAACCGCCTGCAGAACCGCCAGCAACCGACCTCTGCAGCTTCCACCGCACACGCCAGCGCCCGCCTGCAGACCACCGCAGCCACGCCTCCGCGCGCCAGCGCCCTCCGCAGACCCTCCGCGCGCCCACGCACAACCGCCTGCAGAACCGCCAGCAACCGACCTCTGCAGCTTCCACCGCACACGCCAGCGCTCGCCTGCAGACCACCGCAGCCACGCCTCCGCGCGCCAGCGCCCTCCGCAGACCCTCTGCGCGCCCACGCACAACCGCCTGCAGCACCTCCGCCGGAGCTCGTCCGGCCACCTCCGGCCGCCGCGCGACTCGCCGTCACCACCGATTCGAAGCCCTTGATCCAAGGGACCTCCCCCGAGCTTCCCGCGCCCAGCCATCGGCTCCTCGTCGCGCAAGACAACGGGGAACAATTCCCCTGTTTTGCTACAGTAAAACGTTGATTAAAATTTACATTTTCTGCCATTGCCAGATTTTATTCATATTCTATTCACTCTGCATTGCGGAAAATATCCTGTAGTTTCTCATAATTGCCATTTCAGCATTATTTCTTGCTTAAACCTTAATCTAAAGGCAATCTTGGCTTGCTTCTTGTCCAAATTGACTCCGAACAAACATTTTTAAGTGGCGCGAATTTTAATACGTTATTGTCTCCCTGTGGAAACGACCCGCTCCTCTGCGAGTGGTTATTTCTTGTTAAAAATTGATTAGTCGATTTTTCCACCACATTAAACTACAAACGACTTAAAAGCGAAAGATCGACTCGGTCAACTACCCCCCTACACATCCCTTCACTTGGCACCTAAAAGGCCCCCTTGGCATCTCTTCACCATGGCACCAACACACCATATAACCACCACCTTCAATGTTCATCCACACCACCCTTTAACCACCATCTTAATGGCCGTCCAAAATCACCAGAACCAACCTCTTCTTGGCACCAAAAATTACATCCCTTGGCACCTCTTCACTTGGCACCAAGGAGACTCCATAGGCATCCTTTCATGGCCATCCATTAAGGCCTTGTAGAAGCCCCTAGTTAGGCACCAACAATCACCCTCATCTCCACCATTCAACCACCAATAAACCTCCATCCTAACCATCCATCTTGGCACCAATTATCCAACCTTCTAGAAGACCAATTTTGGCATCAAGACAAGGTGCTTTTCCACCCCCCAACCAACCACCAAAAGGGCCACTCTACCCTCCATCCACCACCCATCCCAAGCCTATAAGAAGACCCCCCATCCTACCATTCTAACCCATCCTCGGCTAGCAAAAATACCTCCCATGATTCTACCTAAGATTCACCTCCAAGAAGGAGGAGAAAAGAAGGTGATCAAAGAAAACACCTACCTTCTCTCTTTGGTGTTCACCTTCCCCTATCTTGTTCCTTGGCTACACGCCACGGAGCACATCACCTAAGGCAGGCGACCAAGCAGAGAGGAGCTAAGGTGGAGGACGTCCACCTTTGGAGGAGAAGCATTCAACGAGCAATGAGAATCCTCTTCGGGCCTAGGAGCTGTTGAGTCTCGAGCGAGGATATCGTCAAGCATTTTGGGAGAATCTTTTTACTTGTTTTCTTTGTCATCTTTGTTGTAGTAGTTTAAAGCATTCCTCTACTTGAGGGTTAATTGTGTGGTGACATTCACACAATTAATCTCCCCAAGTACTTTGTAGACTCCACTACTTCATTTCATAATTCTAAAGTGCATTTCCATATCATGTTTATGTGCTTTAAATTCTAGTTTTTCTAGTCGCTTTAGTGCACCGCTTCTCCTTTCTAATTGCCCTAAGCACACTTCCCTAGGGTGAGCTTAGAAAGGTAGATAATAACTTGATCAGTTAGGTGTAGTGAATTCAAATTTTCGTGCCCTAATTATTTCAAACCCTAAAAATTCATAAAATCAAAATACAAAAAAACATACAAGTGTCAATTCGAGTAGGTGAGAGAGATAAGAACTATTTGACTAACAATTTATCCTCCTTGGACAACCCTAGATACTCATCATATCTAGGTTTACAAATTTTAAAAGTCAATCAATTTACGCATTGCAACAACTTAATTCGCACCTTTATAAAACTACGCAAATTTTGCATCACTTTTTGGTGCCATTGCCAGGGAGGCATGGCTTAGTCTTTTATTTATCTCTCTCTTACTTAATTTGGTCTTCACAAATTTTTGTTTGATTTTGGCCAGGTGAGAAATCAGGTGAAAGTGGGATCATTGTAACTTGGAACGAAAGCTTCTAGTACCTTTTCTTCCCTCAATTCTTAGATAAGTACCCGCTAAAACCCCCTCTGGAATCTCATCAAAAATTTCAAAAAATCTTTAAAATGTCAAAAATCAAATAAATAAGAAAAAATTTATGGTGGTGGAACCTTGAAAATCAATTGTTTGCTTGTTTGCTTCAATTCTCCACCACCTCCTTATTGGTTCTAATTTTTGAAAATCTTGACTTTTGTCTTGATTTTCAAAAATTAGGTTTGGGCACTTAGAGGCTTCCTAAAATCACCAAACTTCACCCAAGGAAGCCCCTTTGAGCTAAGAACCTTGAGTCTAATTTTCAGAAAGTTTTGACAAGTAGCAAAATTTAAAAATTCATGGACTAAACAAGGGTCAGACCTTGTTTTCTTACTATTTTCTTACTATTCGTAAATTTTATAGATTTTTCTACTTATTGGATTTAGACAAACTTTATACTTCTGAAAATATTGAGAAATTCTGTACAATATATAAAATTTCCAAAAATGTTTAAGGTTATTTGAGGTTTTTACAAAATCATTCTTCCAAATATATGATTTTTGCCTTTTGACACCAATAAGAAGAAAAATTCCAAAAAAATATCAAACAAATTCCTAAAATCTTAAAGAAATTATTTTTGGCTTCTTTGTTTGATTTCCCATTAGGTGACCTTCAAGATAAAAAGAGATTCACTTAAGAGTTGCAGACTTAGGATTTCACACTTAGGGTTTTGATTTCATTTTCTCTTAGTCACACATACATTAAAGAAATCAAACCTTCACCAATTACAACTTGGTTGCCTTATCTTGTGTGATCATTCTCAAACTTTTTTGAATATTTAAAAAGAGAGAATCCTAAAAATCACCGAAATTGTGATCAAACCCTAAAATCTTCAAATCTAATCCTTGTCTGCAAACTCGACTATTTTGGCTTGGGCACCACTTTTTCCCGCCCAATTCCCACACACAAAAAAAAATAATCGAGCATTACCCCAATTAACGTCCATCATTTCCCTGTGCACTATAACCTCCTAGACCTAATTAAAATTTGTAACAATTGACCCCTAAGGTGTCACCAAACTTAGGCTTGATATTTAGGTTTTACAATTTCTTTAGTTTATTTCAATTCCTTCATCCAAATTTGGTGCCAGACTGAGCAGTTGTGTCAAACAACCAGGCGTTGGTTTATACAAGCCCCTAGTGATTTTTCTGGTACATGCTTGGGCCCAACCCTCTCCTTAAGCAGTCTAACTAGATTAGTTGAAGGAATAGCTATCAACTACTGATCTCTTACTTTTTAGGTAACCAAGTCTTAGGCAATTCTACAGAGTCATTCTTAAGTTAGGTCTAGAATTTTGTTTGCTTGATTGCACACTTCTTCTAATCTTTTCCCTCCTCTCCTACCCATTCTTCTATTGCATGCACAGGTGGTGGTCTTAGAATCCACACTTGGAGGGACCTTTTGATTCTACCCCCCTCACAAAAAGACCCTCTTCCTCTCATTTGCATTCATCAACAAAAATGGAAAACCCCCAAAATAGGTCCAATGCTACTTCCACCTCTCACCCATAAAACACCTCTAATCCCTCTAACCCTCCCACCCAAAATCCACAATCTAACCCACATTTTGACATCCCCATTCCTAACCTCCCCAGTGTGGAATTACCTGAGTTACCAAAAGATCAAAACAAAGGCCCCCTACAAAATCCCTTATTTATGATGGTTGAGTAACTGGCTCAACTTCAGGCAAACCAACAGCAGTTGGCTAAGACTATCGCGAATCTAGCCAACCAAGGGCAAAACCCGCTACCCCCTCGGTAGCCTATCATTCTTCTTAAGGATTTCTATGTCCCATCCAATTATGAGGACAGACCGAGGGTGGTCATACCAAAAGGGGACTTTGAAATAAAATTAGCAATTTTGAACCTCATTAAGCATTTTCATGATTTTCATGGCCTTCCTAGGGAAGGCCCATTTAGCCACCTTGAGGAACGTACTTTCTTTGCACAAATAACCCATTCTTGCAATGTGCGAGAGGACTTATGGCTGATGCGATTAATCCCTCTTTCTCTCAAAGACAAGGTCATTTATTGGTTCAAAACAATTGGTAAACCTATTAAAACTTGGCCTCAACTCAAAAGTGCTTTTCTTAAGAAAATTTTCCCCAGTGGTCGTACGAATTCCTTAAGAAGATCTATTGCAACCTTCCAACAAAAACCTAGCGAGACTTTACATGCTTCTTGGGAAAGATTCCAGGATCTCTTAAGAAGTTGCCCACACCATGTGGTTCCTTTATGGAAGCTCGTGTTGATCTTCTATCATGGATTAAAAGATCAACTCCATTGTTTTGTCGACACCTCGTGTGGCGGCAACTTCCTTAACAAAGATGTTGAGAGTGCCGATGAACTCGTTGACAAAATGAATGAAAACTCATTTAACCATTCTTCCATGAACACCTTTGGAAGAACTACCAACCTGCAGTCTGGTGTTGATGAGATAGGTACTCAATCCATCCCCGTCACCCAAGATGACCTCCAAATGATCGCCCAAAGACTTTTCCAGATACAAATAAATTAAAAGAAATTTGAGGAAAGACTTGCCACATCCAATCAAGCTCCACATCTAACCCTACCTAACATCCTTAAGGGAGAAAACTTGCACAATACAATTGTTGCCCCTATGAATAATTTTCTTCCGAACGCTTCTTATGGTTTAGCTAGGACTTACAATTATCCAAATGCTAATCCCAACCCAGGCACAAAAAAGATTTCCACCCTCGAGGAGAACTTTAGAAATCCCTCCAACTCAAATTGGAGGAATTACCCAAATCACTCCTGAAACAATCTGATTCTTCCCCAGAGACGAAACAAATAAGGGAGTTATGGTCAAAATCAAAACTATCACTAACCCGGGCCATCCCAATAAGATATCAAGTCCCAGGTTATGAATACCCTGCAAGGCATGCAGACCCAGATGTCAGAGATAACTCATGTCGTTTATAATCTCCAAAATCAAATTGGGTTTATTCTAACTCAAAGACCTATAGGAAATCTACCTTCCTAGCCCATGCCCAACCATAACAATTAGAGGAACCATTACCAAGGTAGGAATCTAAATCAAAACCATCAGCCTCCTATTAACCCCACACCACAGCACCCATTGAGTTTCCATCAACATCAAGCCCCCCAACCCCCTCCAAGGAACAACCATACTGCAAATGCAATTACTTTGAGGAGCAAGAAAACTACCCAAGATCCTGGCCCGTCCACATCTTCATAAGAAACCCACCCTATACCTATGCCGGTTAACTCTCCTCCCACCCTTAACTAGGAAGAAAAAGAAAAAGATCTCAAAGGAAAAACTCCAATCCCTTTTCCCAAAGCTCTACACTCCACCACCAACAAAAGAAAGAAAACTGAGCCCACTACTGAGGAACTCATAGATTTATTTGGGCAAGTTCAGATCAATATCCTTCTGTTAGATTCAATTAAATATATACCTTCCTATGCCAAAATTTTGAAGGATATTTGTACTCCAAAAAGGCAGATCAAAAATCTAGGAAAAGTGCATCTTTCAGAGATAGTAACTTTGTCATACAGAGCAAGATGCCTCCTAAGTTGAAAGACTCGAGGGTACCTCTAATTTCTGTGATAATTGCTAACACTACTTTTAACTGTGCCCTTCTGATGTGAAATTTGGTGTGATTTGTAAAAGTGGGTTTTTAAGTCATTGTAACAAGCCAAACCGCATACGCTTTTAAATTTATATTCCTAGATAGGGGAGTATTTAGGGTCATCCAAGGAGGCAAATTTGCAATTCAAATCTCTTTCTTAGAAAATAAATCTCAACTTTCTTTTTGGTATTTTAAATATATGATTTTTTTTAGTTTTGAAATAGTGAGGGCAAAATGCGAATTGTGACGAAAAAGTACTAACACCTATAATTAATAAGCTAAAACTTAAGAGATAAATATGTCCCCTCCCTAAGCTCACTCTAGGCAAGTGGAGGCCTAGAGTAATTAGGAAGTGGAAGTGAAATAAGTGCTAGAACAAAGACAAACAATTGCAACAAGAAATTAAAAAGAAGGCAAATTAATTTAGCAGAATTTATGTTCTTTTACAAAGACAAGTAGAGGAATGCTTCTACTAGAAATGGAAATATAAAAGCAATAGAAGAAACACAAATCCTCTTGTAGAATTTGGTGAAGAAGGGAGTCTTCTTGCTCCAAGCCTAGCTGCTCCTTGGCTTGAAAAGAGGGTCTCCTTCTTCTCCTTCCTTGAAGGCTCCTCCAAGGTGGATGCTCTCCACCTCAAGTCTTTCCTCCAAGGGTGGGCGTGCACCACCCTCAAGATCTCCTCCAAGGTGGCGTGGACCACCTTCAAGACCTCCTCCAAAGGTCTTCCTTTCCTGGCTCCTTTGGCTGGTGTGGGCACAAGAGGGAAGGGAAGAGGGGAAGGCACCAAAGGGACAGAATATCCCCTTAATCTTCTCCTTCTTCTTCTCTCTTGGTCGTAGGTTTTAGGTAGAATATGAGAGGAAATTTTCTAGCCAAGGATGGGTTGTAAGGTGGTGGGTGGTGGTCTTTTTATAGGGTAGGATGAGGGGTTAAGGTGACTCTTGAGATGGAGGGCTAAGATGGGAAGATGGAGGTGGTTAGGTGAGCCTAGGGCTAAGGAGAGTTGGCACCACCAAAGGGGTGTAAGGGGGGTAGTTATGGGTGGCCAAGGGACACCTAAAAGTGGCACCAACCATGGAGAGGTGACATGGGTTGGCGCCAACTTCTAGGCTTCTAGAAGGGGGTTGAGGTGGATGGTGGAGATGGCTTGGAGGGGTTATGTGTAGGGTGGATATGGGGGTTGAGGTTGGCGCCAAAAGGAGGCAGTTAGGGTTAGTTTTGATGCCAAATTTAGGTGTCTTTTGGTGGTTAGTTGAGGGGTGAAAGGTGGTGAAGAGGTGGCGCCAACTTGAGTAGAGGTGGAGCTAGCTTAAATAGGCTTAGGTGGACTTAGAGTAGTAGGTTATGTAGGTGGAGTTAGGGTTAGGTTTTTTGTGCCATGGAGGTGGATGCTAGCTAAGCTAAGCTAAGCTAAGCTAGCTATAGAGTAGAGGAATATGCATGTGGAGCTTAGGGTTTGTGGAGAGGAGCTGGATATGCAGAGTCTGGAGCTGAATTGGAGCTGGCAGCTACTGAAGAGGTCAACATGGGGCTGCTCTAGCTAGCTTAGCTTGCTAGTTCTTTGCTAGCTGCTAAGATAAGCTAAGTGAGATGGCTTCTATTGAATGGAGCTGAGGTGAGCTGGGTCTGGTGCTCCCGGGGAGAATTAAGCTGGTTGAGACAACTAAGGTAGCTTAGCTCAATTAGCTTGAGCTAAGTTGTATCCACGGGAGCTGGACTTGAGCCTCCTGAGCTGGAATGAATTCATCTTCAGCTGGCTGGAGTTGAGTGGAGTTGGATGTAGTTGGACCTGAGCTGGGGTGAACTCCAGTCAACTCAAATGAGCTAGCTAGAGCTCCCTGTGGACTAGTGGGAGTTGAGATGAGCTAGACTCAGCTAAGTTGAGCTGGATCTGAGCTAGAGTGAGCTAAGATGACCTCTCTTGAGCTGCCATTCAGCTGAGATGAGCTGAATGGAGTTAGGATGAGCTAACCCTAGTCCAAATGAGCTAGGTTCCAGTTGTGGTGAGCTGGATCAAGCTGAGTTCCAGCTAGTCTGAGCTTCTTCTTCACCAATTGCCTTCTTGAGTGCTAGGGTTTTAGGGATCTGTATATCTGTTCATCCCTAACACTCACAAAAACACATTAAAATGACAACAAAAAATGCAATGCATGCCTAACCTAGTTAATGCTTAAATGTAGCCCAAAAACCCGTTTGCAGAGCAAAATCCTAAGAGCTAGGTTTGTTTTAATGCATACGAATGATGATAAACTGGCATTTATCACCTACTTGATCTTGGTGCCTCTGTCAATATCATCCCTACTATTTTATTTGAGGAATTTAAGATCAATGATCTAAAGCCCATTGAGGTCACTTTGCAATTAGCAGAGCGATCTTCATTCAAACCTAAGGGGATTGTCGAAGATGTGCTTGCCCAGGTCTAGAAATGTGTCTTCCCAATTGACTTTCTGATCCTTGACATTGAGGTACCTAAGACTTTAATCAATTCCCCTATCATCCTTAGAAGACCTTTTTTGGCCACCGCAAAAGCAAATATTAATTGCCATCCTGGTAAAATGGACATTACTTATGCTGGCAAAATAATTACTTTCGATATTTTCAAATCTTCCAGGAGATTCCATGATGATGATTTCTTTGAGGACTCTGACACTGAAATAACTAATTTGGTGGAGGAAATAATGCTTGTAGATTCTTTCCCCAACCATAATTTCTTTAAAGATTCTGACTCTAAATCAGTGGTCTACAACATCAATTACTTGGAGATTTTCCTTCGGTCAAACACTCTTCCTGACTCATCACCAGACCCATCCACTTTGATTTCTCTGCACCTTCCTACCCTAACTTCTCCCATCCTTCATACCACTAATTTTTCCCCCAATCCCATTCCCTTGGACCTACCACCTGATTCCTCTAAGTTTGGCTTCCATCCTAAACTAAAACGCAGGCTAGACTGGGCATATTTTCCACTTTTCCAGCTCATTTTAGTCCTCTTCGTTCTACTTCTTATCTTTGTAATGACCACGAGGAAGATTTCATTTCGGAGGGCATTCAAGTGTCCAACTATCTACATGATTGACCATCTTCTGTGCATTGCTTCACGCCTGACTAAGTGGCGTTAATGACAGCACTGGTTGGGAGGTAACCCAATGACATTTTTTTCCTACTTTCCTTTTCTTTTTTAGGTTCTAAAAAATTTTCCTCTGTCTCGACTTTTTGTATCTCAAGTGATACCTTTTCCTACTCTTTTTCTCTTGCAAAAGGCTTGCGAAACTTAAGCATGGGGGAGGGGGGTTACTTTTAATTTTTTCAAGCATTCCATCATTTTTTAGAGCCTAAAAACATAAAAACAATTCCTGCATTCACAATGCATTCTTGCACTTGCATATGCAATCTTTTTGCATGCCTTCTCAAAAAAATGTTTTGAGGACTTTTTAGTGAAAGAAAGGACCAACGGTTGAACTTTAATTCAATGTGGGTGCATTTGGGATTTAATCATTAACAAACTTAGGTACACTTGCGATTCCATCCTAACACTTCATGATTCAAGTAACCTAATTTTGTTTAGCAACCTGGATAGTACTTGGCTTAGCTCTCGATTCAAAAACATGCATTTCATTTGAAAATCTGGTGTTAAAGATTTCACACACAAGCCAACACAAGCCCTAACCCCAAAAACATCTAAATAATTAAAAACTCCCCGCGAGACCTTAGTGAAAAATTGAGACAGATGATTGGTTTGAGTTTCCACCATCGAGAAGGAGGAAAAATGCCTCCACTGAGGATGCAACGTCAACATGTTACTGCCTCAGCACTACTCTATATCTATATTTCATATCTTTAGACGGAGCATTAAGGCGCAATTTTACGACTCAGGTGTATTGGAAGATGCTCTACCCATGGCATCGGAGTAAGAGCCTAAGTTCGCTTCGAGCACCCCTTTACACCATGTTAACGTGGTCTCAATCGTGTTTTACAAGTTAATTACGTCGTAGTATAGGTGATCAAGCGTTGTCAACAAATAAAAGTTTATTACTCGAAAACCTAAGTATCCGAGGTCGAACATAGGGAGCAATTGGAATTTACTACTAATATCAAGAATGTAATTGAACACTTAATTACTCAAAACTTAATTCAAAACATATAAATGCATGAGTTTGAAAATTAATTGCGACAAAAAGAAAGAATTTGGATGTCTGATCATGGGATCAGACGTCTTAAAAGATGTTTTCTCCTCTCTTATTCTTCTTCTTCTTATTTTCTTCCTTTCTTCTTCTTTGTGCTTCTTCTTTCTTCTCAGCAATTTCTTTCTCTCTACGAGTCTTCTTCTTCCTTGGCTCTGCTTTCTCTTCTTCCTTCCTTGGTTCTGTTTTCCTTTGCCTTCAGTTCCTCTTCTTCTTCTGCTTGTCTTTACCTTTCTCTATTTCTTCTTTTTTCTTCAGTTCTTCTTCTCTTTTTCCTTCGCCTCTTCCTTTCCTTCTCTTTTTCCTCTGCAATGGCTTCCTTCCTTCTTCTTTTCCTTTGCTAGTAGCAGCTAAGTGTTAGCTTCACTTCTTCCTTCTGCCTTCCCTACACAAACCAAAGAAAAGAAAAACCTATCCCTCTACCCACACCCGTGCGTCTCTCTCTTTCTATGTAAACCACTCTCAGCATGCTCTCCCAGAGCTGGGTAAACGGGTCGAATCGCGCGCCCGGGTCCAGGCACACCGGCGTGAGGGTGGTGTGCGAGGAGTGCTCAAGATAGTGTTGGGTCGGGTCTCCAGATCCATGTGGTGAACTCACGGACAAGGCGGTGAGAATAGGTGAGGGACCTCACCCCATGTGTGTTCGGAGGCAACGAGCTCATATCACAAAAACAATATAACTCACTCCAACGCTTTGTGACTTAACGAGGTGGGACTATTGTTCCACCTCTATTTCGTGTGCGCCCGTAGGAGTCCGTGCCTTCAATTGCCACAACTACAAGCATTGCAGCGTCTCTTGCTGGAACAGAAGTCTTCATGATACGTCCCCAAGTTAGCTGCACCTAGAGCCCTGAAGCATTGCAGCCTAGACCAAGCAAGAAGCTTCCTTGATTCACCGCTAATGGCGGCCAGGGCGTGAAACCTGTCGGACACGAAAAGAGCCTCGCGGCTTAATCAGATCACCGGCGGACCTTCTCCGTGTCACGACAAAGGTGAGGAGCTAGGTGGCAGGCCGCAGGGTGGCCTAGGCGTGTGTGCCTAGGTCGCCCTGTGGTCGGATGGATGGGTGTGATCAGGGGGTAGTTGTGGAGGTGTAAAGGGCCTATGGACGGGCAGAGGTTATTTAGTGAGGTGAGTGATGAGTGGCTACTCATCATGGCTAAAAGGTCGAAATTAAGCTAGACACTAAGCAAAACAATATCAAATTAACATATAAAAAGGGTTAAGTGTGGGAATTAAAGAAAAGACCTAAAACTTTTAATGTGTGTTAAAACCTTCTAATTAGGTCACAAAAATGAGATATTCTGAAAACTAAAGAACAAATGATGATCCATGCATCAATTGAACACATAAACAAGTTTTAAAAGACAAATCAGAAGTAAAATAAATGTATTAAATGTTCAATTAAGCACATGTAAAAATTTGAAAGCAATTGGACATCATTTAGGCTTAGAAATAAATATATTACAATTAGGTCCTTCATGCATTACATTTCTACCCTTCAAAACTCCTTCTTGGACCTTTTTGCAAGCCGCAGGGACCCTTCTGTATGACTGCAAGGCCCTTCCAGTTATAGTTCTTTTCACTTTTAGACCTGCACGCTATTCTTCTACCCCTTCGTTCAAGGGTCTTCCTGCAAGTTTTCCCTCATTTCAGAGAGAAGCCTGTGTTCTTCACGCGCACTGTAGCACGCGAAGAACACAGCCATTCTCGACCGTCCATCGCACTTTTGATCTCGACCTGCGGCTGGATTCTATTGGAACCTTCGCGCGATTCGGTGCGTGCGTTCACCTCTCTTCCCAAATCACATCTGACGGTCAGATTTCCCTCTCGACTCGCCCCGCGCTCTACTCATCTCATCCTCACCGCCGGCCTAATTTTGATTAACCTCACCCTTACGGTGATTCCAGTCACTGTGCTGCTATTTAAGCACCTCAGTGGTGTCGTGCGCAAAGGATCGCTCCCTCCTACATCTCTTAGCGATCAGTTCGTCCACTCCAGTCTCTCCTCCTCATCTAAACCCTGATTTCACAGCCACCGGCTGTGGAATCATCGCCTGCTCTCGACCCTCCTCGTCGCTAAGGACCTCGTAGCACCTGAGGACAACCCTGGAGTCTCACTAGCAGACTCTTCCCTCCGTTGGAGTCACCCTCCTCCTTTCTTCCTCCTTAGCGGCCGGCTAAGGACCCATAGGTCCCATTCTTCCTTTTAGTTTAGGTTTTTAATTCTGCACAAGTAGTGTTAGATTTAGTTTGCAGTAGTTTAGAATAGATTTAGTTTTAATTGTTAGTGTTTAATGTTAGCTGTAGTTAGATTAGTCTTAAGAGTAGAATTAGTATTAGATCCCCTCCCTCACCACCTCTGATCAGTCCAGATCAGAGGGGAAGAATCATCTGTTCATTGTTCAATTTATCTCCCTCTTCATGTTTTGTTTTTCCCATCATCCAAATTCTGATTCTTGTTTTTTCTTTTAACGACGAATTTTTCATCAATCACCCACACATCCTGACCCAATTTCAGATCTGATGGTGCACTGCCTCAGATCTGAAAGTGGCGTCACAAGCACCATTTGGGGCTTCTCACTCACTCCATTTGTTTCACAAAAGCCTCTCTGTTTTAAATGGATTGCCTCAGTTTGTCAGAGCACTTTTGATTTGGATTTTAAAGGATTTTTACTCTCTGAAATGTTTTGACAGATCTGACAAATTGAAGGGATTTTTGGTTTTCATTGTAGGCAAGGATTCTGAGAAGCTCTCTGATGACAGAGAGCCAATCAGAAGAGCCTCTCATGATTCTGAGTATACTTTGTTTTGAATGCATTCGCCAGCTCCCATTAAATTTCCTTAATGCATTCTTAGTCTCTTTTTGCTATTTCAGAACTGCCATACACTATTTGTGTTGATGATCATTTCTGTATGGTGATTCTCTAACCTAAGGAGTTTTCCATACTCCTTAAGGTTGCAAGAAACTGGGATTGTATGTTGTTGGTTTTAATTGATTGAGCTAAGTCTTCCTTCATGCTGTCTATGGCATTAGGAAGACTAACTCAATGCCATTTGCTGTTTTGATCTGAAAGGATGCTTCTAATAGGGTTTTTCCTAATGAGTGTTTGAGCTGAATTTACATGAGATTTTCGTGAGATTTAAACCCCTTTCAAATTTGGATTTCAACTCTGTAAATTGTAGTTTGTTTTGAATTTTATCTTACTCCCAGTTACACAGCAATATGCTGCATCTAGCAGCTACATTCCCCTCTTCTCTAAACTCCCTTCTTCTCTAAATTTCCCTCTTCTCTGTAGAATACTTCCCCCCTCTTCAAGTGGACTAACTGCAGCAGCAGTTAGCCATTTGACAGTGGCTTAAGCCATTGCCACTGTAAAAAACACATACTAAATACATTCTTCTTCTCTCCATCTCTTCTGACAGTAGCTGTGGCTACTGTCTTAATTGAACACTAACACTCAATCAACTCTAATTCCCTAACTTTATACAAAAGCCTAATGACATAGACTTATTTTAAAACTGTAAATATACCTATTCATAGTATTATAACTATAGCATATCAGTTAGATACATAGTTATACTGTAAATATGTATAAAACCTGTACAGAAATTCATATACATATGTAATCTATGTAAAAATATGTATATATACTAATCTATTATGTATGTATTTGCTGATTTATGTATATATGTATGTACAGATTTATATTTACTTATTTAGTAGCTAAGTTAATAAGTTAGAGCAATAATCAAGTAAATAAATCTATAAACTTGGGAATATATATATATATTAAGTAATTTAAGTTAGTCAAAGTATAATTATACCTAGTATAACTTACTGTAACTTAGTTTTAATTTTAAACACCCAGAACTGCTATTTTAGCCTAAATAAAACATAAATAAATTCGTAAAAATATAATAAAAATATGTATTAAATACTTAAGTATGTAAGTTAAAACTGTTTAAGGTCAATTAGACCATTTACTAATTATTTTATAAGTAATTAACTATTTAATCACCTAAATCAACCTGTATAATCAGCCTAGTTTAGCGAATTTATTTGTATAGTAAAAATATTTAAAATTAAAAATTAATTAATCAATTATGTAGTATTACGTAAATATTTTATTTACCATATTTTATTTAATTTTTTTTTAATAATTTATGGCCCCCAAATTGAGGGCCAAAAACGCTCACAGACGCAGCTGCGTCTGATTTCCAGCGCACGATGTGGCGCTGGAATAGCGCCACATCGTGTGCTGCAAACCAAACGCAGCCATATAAATATAATTTATGTTATACCGTAAGCAGTCGTCAAGGCGCAGGGTGCCCGAAACACTGCCTACTATGTCTGGTCCGATTATCCGATGTGTGCTGAACTTCGATATGTCTGTGGGGCCAGGGGCCCGAGCGTGTGCGAGCTTGAAGGCGTTGGGCTGAGGCCTGACGCTGAGATTGTAAAGGGAACTAAGCCACCAAATCTTAGATTAGGGCGCGCTTAGTAGAGGTCTGGTCCCGCCCTCTCGGTGCAGCGTATCCCTCGAAAAGCGCGCCCGCAAACTAAGCACGTTTTAAACTAATGACGTTAGCCTAACCCTGTCTCCACCGCAGCCTCTGAAATACCACACAGAAGAAATTGAAAGGACAGACGACTTAAGAGAAGGAACACACAAGATAACAAGAACAGAAAAGACTTACTGTACATACAACAGTAGAATAAGTAATATACATATGTATAAGTAAACCCACATAATTACTGACAGAATAAAACGACACTATAAACGTCGCCAAAGACCTCAGTTTTCTTCTTTAGGTTGTATATAGTGTTTTCTGAGATTTTGCGACGTTTATATCTGTCACTAAAACTGATATATATGTCACTATAAATAAATGACTAGTAAGTTAAGTTTTTACACTATGGTATCCTAATGTAGTATGAACTAACATATTAGTGTTAATAGTATAACTTGTAAATACATAGTTTAGAGTATAATAATAGATTGTTTGATACTTGTTCATAGTTAGTATTTTTTGCAAGCACTTCTTAGTAACTAGGTAAATAAAACATTCATTCATTCTTTAAATGTAGAGTTTCTTTTTGAATAAGAAGATAATTTCGGAGATAATCAAAGAGTGACCGAATTAAATTCAATAAATTGTCTCCCAGAGAACAACCTGGAACAAAACCAGTAAAAATTAGATAAATAAGCAAATGATAATAATGGTTGTAATGACTGGTACTCACCCATACTCACCACTATACGACATCCTTAAGGTTATATTATACACCCTATACTACAACGACATGATCATAACAATAATCATTCATCATCATACAACCATTGTGTTATATACACATTGTAGATCATCGGTGTCATTGTTATCATTGTCATTCACACATTACACACATTACACCACCATCAACCACCATCATCATTATATTTTGGCGCCGTTGCCGGGGAGCATCGGTGTCAACAATTTTCATCATCAGTGAGGCAGAGGTTATGTGATGGTCGGCGAGGCGTGTGGGGCTGTGGAGCGATGGGAGCGTCTCACCGGAGGGTGGCTGGAGATGAAGAAGATGGTGGTGAACAGCGGTGGTCAAGGGGCATTTGGTGAAATAAAATGAGGGAAATGAAAGAGGGGATAGAGAAGAATAGTTTTAACCTAAATAAAGGGACAAAGGGGATGAGAGGGCGGCCAACAGTACTTACTGTCGTTGAAGAAGAAAGTGTTTAGTGGAGGAAGACGACGGCTACGACGGGGCTAGGGCAGCTCGTGCGGGTGTTGCGCGACGTGGAGGAGGATGGCTCTGCCACTGGTTTTGTGGAAGAGCGATGACGAAGAGGAGGGTGGCTCACTGGAGCTCGCTGGACCCCTTGGTCGAAGAAGAAGAAGATGAATTTGAGGTGGAATCCTAGCCAAGTCGACCTGAGGAGGTGCGGCCGGAGTTGGGGGTTAATTTATAGGTGTTGGCCAAGCTTCTGGTGCATGGAGGGCACGCCTTCTGCCACTGACATCTCACCGGAGATGGAAGGTAGTTAGACATCCAAATCTCTCGTGCGTTTGCATAAGAGATTGGGTGCAAATCAGGGGTTGTGATCGGGCTTAGATGGAAGGGGATTCCTCAGAGAATCTCCCTTCCAATTCTGGGAGATCTCTGAGGGATCAGAGAGTATCCCCCCTGCCTTCCTCATCGGAGAAGGATTCCTCCCCATTAATGGTGAAGGGACCTGATTGTAAGATTGGCGAGAAAGCTAGGGGGGTTTACGTGATGGTTTTCAAAAGATAGGGACAAAAATGTGATTGGGTGTACTAAATTGCAAAGTAGGTCAAGATGACCTCCCCTTAGGTCCAAATTTTGATGCAAAACTAATTTTGACCTAAGGAATCCAATGGTGAAGTTTAATTTTCGGTTTGACCACGTTTGGCTAGACATTTTGCATAAAAACCCAAATTAGGTCAATTGATGGGCTAGGACCCTAATCTAGGTCAAACTAGGTTCGAAAGGCCAAATTGAATGTTATAAACCCTAGGGGATATTTTTCCATGATTTTTAGAGGGTTTACTTGATTTTTATCCTGATCATAACCTTGTTGAATTAAGCGGGTCAGTTTTAGGGTTACAAGATGTCATTTAATTCCTGGATTGCACATGAACCCATTTCTGATTGAATCAACCCACTTTTTCTCATTTAGACCATTTGACCTATGTATGAGAAATCCTGTTTATGTACTGCAATGGTAAAATTACAATTTTAACCTTTATTTCATATTTTCTTCTCAGAACACATATTCCTCCAATTAAGCCTTCTTCTAAGTTATGTAAGAGCTTTTATTCTCTTTATTAGGTCAAAATGAGCTAGTTATGGCTCATGATGAGGCTCTCATCACACCACATTGTGTTTTGGGGTTGTGAGCTCCTGGGGTGTGTCATGGATGATGCTATCTCGAAGTACCGACGTTGGAGCCACCTAGAGGATTAGTAATGAGAATGATGATCTCGACACATCTGTAGTAGGACTAAGCTAAGGCTAGGCATGGGGGAACAAAAAAAAAGTTTCAATAACACTACCTTACAAATCCCAATAATGTTGGCTCATTACAAGCACTGACACCTGATTTTTCATAAACTAGTGAGTTACAAATTGAGTTTAAGAGCCAAGGAAATCTTAATAGCGAAGATGGTTTTGGGATATTTGAATTTAAATGAAGTTAAGTAGTGAATTCTCAAAGGATACAATGTTCTTTATTTGTCTAATATTTGAATCCAAAGTTGAGTCCTAATGTTTTATCCTCAATAAATCATGTACCTGCTTTAATCGAAAATAAACCAAGGTCCTACATTGAGCTTATTCCTCAGAACACAAAAAGTTATTTTCTTTAGGAAATAATGCGATGTAGCTAGAATTTTTTCTAAGGGACTAGCAAGAAGATAAGCATAGGGGTGTGATAAACACTAGTTTATCATCATCCTTATTATCCATTCACATCTAGTTCCTAGGGTTCTGATGATTGCATTACATTATCTCATTGCTTTTAGCATGCATTTGCATTTAGGGTTTAGTGCATGCATTAGCATTTCTTTTACATTATATTATGTAGTTACCATTTGATTGTCAGGGATGAATACTTTGGAGATCACATAAACCCTGGCAATGTGGAAAGAACAGGCACAAGTGAGAGGATAGAAGCTCTAGTAGTTGGAACCCAGCTCACATCAGCTGGATCCAACTTAATTCTAACTCATCCCAGCTCATGGTAACTCATTCCTACTTAGCTTAGCTACTAGTCATGAACTAGCTAAGCTAAGCTGGCTAACGAATCTTCACTAAACTCTAACCAGCTCCTCTTAGCTCCAGAAAGGATATGCCTAGCTTAAGGTAGCTCTACTCACTTTTCTTAGTAGCTCAATGATGGGAACACTATCATGAGCCCTAACTAGCTCATTTTGACCCAAAGAAGAGAATAAAAGCTCCTACATAACCAACTAGAGGTCCTAATTCAATGAATAACCATTCTGAGAGAAAGTAAGAAATAAGGGGTAAAACTACAATTTTACTATTGCAGTACAACAATGGGTTTTCTCACGAGCAAAACACATTAATAGGATAATAAATGGGTTGAATCAGACAGAAAAGGGTTCAAGTGAATGCTGGGAATTAAATGACTTCTTGTAACCCTAAAATAGACCCACTTTATTTAACAAGGTTCTTGTCAAGACAAAATTCACCTAAACCCTATAAAAATCATATAAAAATATTCTCTAGGGTTTAGAACCTTCAATTTGGCCATTGGAACCAATTTTGACCTAAAATGGGGTCTCAGACAAAAATTTACCCTAAATTAGGTTTTTACGTAAATTGCCTAGTCAAACGTGCTCAAACCTAAAATCCAACTTCACCATTAGATTCCTTAGGTCCAAATTAGGCTTGTACCAAAATTTGGACTTAGGAGGAATTCATCTTGACCCACTTTGCAAATAGGTCCAGACTGATTACATTTCTACCCCCATCTTTCGAAAACCTATGCAAAAATACCCATAGCTTCTTCGTCATTATTTGTAATTAGGTCCCTAAGCCATTATAGCAGAGGGAATCCTACTCTGGCGAGATTGGAAGGGTGATTTCTCCCTGATCCCTCAAAGAATCCCCTTCAAAATTGAAAGGGAGATTCTCTGAGAAATCTCCTCTAATGTGAACCTAATTTGAGGCCCTACTGGGTACCTAATCTCTCATGCAAACGCATGAGAGATTCGGGTCTCTTTCGAGTTACCATCGTCGGCGAACATACCCACAAATCCATCCTCAGAAGCCTATTTAAGAGACCCCAAATCACCCCGCATCTCCTAAGATTGAAATTGACTGGGAAAACCCCTCAAATTCGTCTCTCCTCGTTCAGCTAGTTCACTCATCAAGCTTTGGTGACTTTCTCTGATTTCTATCATTGCCTAGCCATAATACCAATGGCAGGTTCCTCTCCTCTCATTCATCCGCGTCGCACAGTACACGCCGATGCCTCTGCATCCCCTTCGTCCTCGCCGACCACCTTCTTTGAGCACCTCCGACATCGGCGATACGAGCCAAATGCCATCCCTGCCTCCCTCTTCGTCCCTTCACACCCAGATAAGTTCCCTCTCCCTTCTACTCCTTTTTCCCCTCTTTATTTCTCAAAAACACCCCTCGACGCCATCGATCACCATCACCTTCTCCACCTCCGGCTAAACCTCTGGCGAGGCGTCCCCGTCACTCCGCACCTCCACCCACCTCGCCAACCACCCTACGACCTCCGCAACACCCCACTGATCATCTCCCACTACTCCAATCACTCCGCCACTCACCCAAAGGTGCTCCCAAACACACGCACTCGCACGGCCACAGTGTGCCATAGGCACACTCCCACAAGCGATCCCACACCACGCCAACCACCGCAACACACTCGCCGTGCCTCGACGAAGCCTCCTAAACATTCTAACGTGGTCGTGAGGCCGTTTGCATGATTTCCGGTACATGGGCTCGCCGCCATTGAAGCGAAGTGATGAGAACCTCATCATGAGCCATAACTAGCTCATTTTGACCTAATACAAATGATAAAAGCTCCTACATAACTCAAGGAAAGGCTTAACTCAAAGAATTCTGAGTTTAAGGAGAAAATAAGTCATAAGGGGTAAAAATGCAATTTTACCAGTATAATCTGCATACAGGTCCAAACATAGGTCAAACAAACCGAATAAGAAGGAAAGTGGGATGATCTGATAAGGGCTACAGCAATTCCAAGGAACTAAATGATAATCTGTAACCCTAAAACAAACCCACTTCAATTCACGAGGTTCGAGGCAAAGTAAAAATGGAATAAACCCTCTAAAATTCATAGAAAAATAATCTCTAGGGTTTAGAACCTTCAATTTGGCCTTAGGAACCCATTTTGACCAACATTGAGAACCATACCCAATTAATAACTTAATTTGGGTTTTTGCATAAATTGACCAGTCAAACAAGGTTTAATCTAAAAATAAAATTCACCATCAGATTCCTTAGGTCCTAATTAGTCATGTATAAAAACTTGAGCCTAAGAAGAAACCTTCTTGACAAACTTTACACTTTGGTCCTCATATATTTACTTTTTGGCCCTCAACTTTTGAACCCTCGCATTTTGGCCCCTAACTCTCCTTCGTTTTTTGCATTCAGGTCCTCCCTGCAAAACCTGCCAACACCATGCTCCGGTGACCTTGCGCGGAGCATGGCGCCGCGCAGGGTGAGGGGGAGGGCCTGCCAGGACAAATGGGGGTGCCCTGCGTCGTCAGCCGTCGCAGGAGCACCCCCCTGGTCGCTGCAGCCCACCATACCGGCCGTGCGAACGCACGGACGGTATGGGTCTCCATCTCCGACGTCCTCCGGCGAGGGAGACATGTCGTCTCCCTCCGCCCTCCTCTCTGATTCCGCCTCTATAAATACCCCCGTCGCTCCGCCGTTCTAAGCAGCTCGGATCTGACGGAGAAAACCCCCAACTTTCCTCTCTTCCCACTCCGGCAGACGCCCACCAGCTCCGGCGGTTCCTCCTCCTCCTCCTCTTCGCTCTGCCGCAATACTAGCAGTAGAGACTTCTTTCCCTACTCTTCCTGCGTCGCGCAATACCGGCGCACGCTGCCTCTCCGGCCCTCTCCTCGCCGCCGCCCCTTCCCCTGGGCATCTTCTTCTCCGGCGACAGTCGATACGACTGTCGCCCTGCGGCCCCTCCTCGTCCTGCTAAGTAGGTATAACTTCTCACCTTTCTCCCCTCTTCCTTTTCCTCACTTTAAACATTTACTGTCGCCCTCGATTCCGACCAATCACCCTCACCTTCTCCGCCTCCGGCCATCCTCCGGCGAGTCGCTCCCATCACTCCAGCACCCCACACGGCTCGCCGACCTGCACATAATCTCCGCCTCCTCACCCTGATCCATTTCCGCCCTTCCAATTCCCTCCACCCGACCTCTGCAAGTCCACCGAACACACCCACTTTCCGACCCACAGTCTGACCTAGGGCAGCCCTTGCACGCCGCCCCACGCCTCGCCACCACCCGCACGAGCTTCGCCGCACTCTGGCGAAGCTCCCGGCACCTTCTGATTAGGCCGAGAGGCCGTTTTGCTGTGAACAGGTCACCCGTCCTCCGCCGCCATTGCCGTGCAGAAGGAGCTGCTTTCGCCTGCAGCTGCAGGCGCGCCACGCCCAGATTCGACTCCCAGGCTGTGCGAGGCATTTCGGCAAAGTGTCAGGCTGCAGCTGAGACGAAGCCCTCGCGCGAAGGCCTCGCGTAAAGCCACGATTACCAGCTGCTTCCTCTGTGCAGGCGCCAACTTGGGGTGGGACATTTAGTCCCACCTCGGAAAACTCTGAAGAGGCGCAGTGGTATAAAGTGAAAAAGTGCTGGAGGCTTATCGCCTCAGCACACGGGGTGAGGTCCCCTTCACCCGCCCGGTTACCCGGTCTCGTCCGCGCTCACGCCTCGCGGACCTGGCCCAACCCGACTAAGCCTGACCTGCACTCCTTGCCCACCACGCACGTCGGTGGGCCTGGACCCGGGCTCGACCCGTACCCGACTACCCGGCAGCTCTGGGAGATCTTTCCTAAGAGCAGCTTCTATGAGAGAGAAATGCGGGGGATAGGGTAGAGTAGGTTTTTGCCCGCTGACGAAAACTTCGAAGAGTGCAGGCACAGGTGAAGAAGAAGAACCGGAGAAGAAGACTGACAGAAGAAGAGTAGCCAGGACTACTCGAAGCAAAGAGGAAAAGGCGAAGAAGAAGAAGACGAGCGAGGCAGAGAAGAAGGACGGCGAAAGCTGAAGGAAGGAGCACCGAGCGGCACTGTAGCAGCGGCGGTTTAAGTCGTCTGATTGGAAAATCATACGACGCTCTGAAGGCAGAAAAGAGGAAGAAGAACAGGACCGCAAGGGAAAAGAAAAAGAAAGAGACAAGCAGAAACAAGAGCTGAAAGAAGAAGAAGAACATCACCCACTGCTGCAGATAAAGAAGACAGAAAGAAGAAGAAGAAAGAAGGAGAGACGACGTCCTGACAGCAAAAGCAGAAGAAGACCACAAGGAGATAAAGAAACCAAAAGCCAAAGAGAAGAGAAAAGAAATAAGAAGCCAACAAATTTTCATCTCTCTCTCTCTATCTATATTTTTGTAAAAGAAACGTTGTACCCCTAGAATACAACTTGCTCCCTGAGTTCGACCTCGGGAACTCTTTTATTTTCTGAGTAAAAAAATTATATATTTGAAATGATGGCAATAACTGGCTATACTATAACGACATAACAATACCCGGTTATACACTCCAACCAACGTTTCAATTGGCGCCGTTGCCGGGGACCAACGGCTATTCTAGAGGTAAACATTCCTGTTTCTTTTTAATTTCTGATAATCTCCTCTCTTTTGTGCAGCTACAGGAAATCAAGAAGACAAGCAACCGCACAACAACCACTCCGAGGACAGGTAAATTTTTTCCTCTCGCTATTAACCCCTAAACTCTAAAGAGGAAGAAAAGAAAAGAACAAGCAATATAGGGCTAACCTGTCTTCCATACTTAGTAACCATAAAAAGTTGCATGTTTTCAACCCATTATTCCTGCACACTATTAAGGGTATTTAGGGGCTAACACATTCTTGCTTGAGCCCTAATTACCCAACAAAGAGCTAACTGGACCAAGTAGAGCCAACCTAGGATCCAACACTAGGGATTTGGAGACACACTCCTTAAGCAAGAATTGAGAAAACCAAATGAAGTGTGCCCAAGCCCTTGTCTGAAAATACCTATTCAAAGAAAACCTAAAACAATTGGCTCTCTAAACACTTGAACCCTAAAAGACAAGACCTAAAAGCTCTCAAAGGAAACAAGAAGTAAAGTTGACCCCTTGGGTCAACCAACCTTAAATTAGGTCACTCTTTGCACTTAAAAGACTAAAGTTCAAGTGAAACCTTAAGCACCCTGATCTTAAAGTAAAAATTGGTAGACTTAAGAGGTCAAGATCCCCATTCTGGCCTACCTGGAACCGCAGTGACAAGAGAGGTCGGGTGGGGGAAACCCTGCAACCCGTGGGGACGCTCTACCGTGTAGGGGTCTTCGCGGGACTCTCCCTCTCTGGCTGCCCAGGTAATTCTCAGGTGGACGATCTTTCTGATCAAGGGGTCCGTCTGCCCCGAACCTCTATAGTCACCCAAAAATTTTTGGGTGTCTTGATTGGGTCCAGCACCTGCTTATCTCATCCAGTCCTTCAGTATTTTGCAGGAGGTCCTTGAAACCTCCTATAGAAATTCACTCTCCCCGAGGCTAAGCCTCGGCTCCCTTGTTTTTGCAGAAATCATTCACATAGCCCCTCTTTCCTCTGATTCTGAACAAAATCCCCTTCTTCCATCTTGATTCAAACTTCGATTCTATATCTTGATTCCACCACCAGATTCAATTATGCAGCCTAATTACCTAGCAAGACTACCATTCAAAAAACCTGAATATCTGAGATCCATGAAAGATAAGATGATTGAGGATGCCCTTGAATTCTATGAAATCAAACCCTCAACACCAGTAGAAAACATTCAGGTTGATGTCCCAACAACCACAGCTTTCATCATAAACTGTGCCCAAATTCTATTGACTGAATTTTCAAAAGGATCAACCCGAGATATGCTCATGACAGGATACATTGAGATAGAAAAATTACACTAATATGAATACCTTCAATGCTTGACAAATCCTGTACTTTAAGAACAACACCAAGATGCCCTTATAAAATGGGTAGAAATGATGAAATCAGTAGAACAAATTATCAACCAGAAATACCCGTATATACCAGAAATAGAGGATGAACCATCTTGGAACAGTATTAAGAAACAATCCAGTTTCCCAGATCTCGGGATTGAGGCACAAAGTGGTTGTGAAATCCCAACCCAGATAGAAGACAATGTTGAATTAGGTTGGGATATTGCAGGAGAACACAATGATGAGCCAAACTTAGACCATGAATTGCCAAGCCTAGAATTCCAAAACTCCTGCAATAATGAGATCACTACTGAACCTTTTGAGGGTATAAATTCCGCCCCTTATTTTGATAAGGTGGCCCTCGAAGGTTATTCGGACTTAGGTTCTAATAATTCTACCCACATCCTAAGCCTAGAACCTAGATCCGAAACTTATTGGGAAGATTATGAGGCCCCTTTTGAGAAAGATCAAATTTTTGCAGAATATGATTCCGGGCCTCTATTTGATGAATATCCCTCTCCAACATCTTCATAAAATCTGATCGATTTTCCAGAAAACATGCCAATTTATGATACAAAAACTGAGGAGTTGGACGAGTTGGATTTTAATTGGGTCTATCCTACCAGCTTGGAGCGTTAGCCTAGACAGAATACCTTTTCGAGCCTAGAATTGACATATAGGCTAGACCCCAATCAGGCTGCTGATTCCACATCTGATGATTTTTGCTGTGGTGGAATTCATGATCATGAATCTCATTTTCGCCAACTCTCCGACAATTTCAGATCTGACTATAATTGCGGAGAGATTCCCCTTCCTGAACACGCCAGGCCTATCTACGACCTCAGTTCTCATGACTCTGACTCCGACTTCGACTCCGAGGTCCTGATTCCCGAGATCACTGATAACACAGAATCATTCCTTTTTGATCCTCAGGAACCAAAAACAGAAAATGCCAAGAGTGATTGTAACCCAGAATCCAAATTTTTTCTCGAATCCGATTTCTTTCATCCTACAGACACTCTTCCGGCATTTGATAGTTACCCAGAGGACTCTCTACAGGAAACCACCTATCATCCGTTTCTAGAAGAGCCCTCGTACACAATGGCCACCTCATCCACACACACAGAACGGATCAAAACCTCTTCCCAACCCCGACCCTCAACCGGACTCAATTTCTATTCAGATTGACCTCTCACCGAGCCAATTGCATTTCCACATCGGGTTTGGAACACTGATCAGACTACATACCATGCTCCATCATTCTCTGATCACCCCTGTAGCGTTTCCGCGTCATTTATTGATTATTCTACGGCTCCCTACTCTGACCAGGCTGATTCGACTCAGCCAAACCCTGCATTTTCACTTCCACATTCATCTGAGCTTCATAGTATATGGTGGGTTCCACACCTTTTTATCCACATCTATCAACCCACCAGATTGATTGGGTTTGGGCTGCATCATCAGCCTGTTGATCTGAACAAGCACCTGGTTGGACCAACCAGGCTCTTAATCAAGGTGCTTGTATTACAAAACTTAGCTGATTTGACCATCCCCTCTCCATCGCATTTCCCGCTTGGCTGAAGGCATCAAATTTAGCGCTCAACGGGAGGCAGCCCGTCATTCTCTTTGAAAACCTGAAACTTGTTCTGACACCTTTGTGCACTTAAAGTTCACACTTTAGGACAGCCGACTCCACCTCAGGTGCTTGCATCTGAGATTAGAAATCGTCCGCAACAGCCACCCCGACCCATTCACTCATCAAAACATCTGTCCTAATGTATGAACTAAGTTGAATAAAAACCCCCTAGGTTACATTGAGGACATTGCAAATCTTAGGCATGGGGGGGTATGAAAGTGCAAAACGTGTAAGAAAGGTTTCAAACAAAAAATTCACATATGCCAAAAAACACCATAAAAATTAAAAATTTTTCGAAAAAGAATAAGAGGAAAAGAGGAGAAGGAAATTTTGTGAAGGAGAAGGAGAAAAGAAACAAAAGGAAAAAAGGAGCACAAAATTATGAGAAAAAAATGATAGTCATTAGTAAGGAACTAAGGAATTAACCTCAGTTCTAGACCTCATTCAAGAAAATAACTGAAAAGTGCATAATGAGATTAGTAAGAACGTAAACCTTAGGCATTCTTGAATAGACTCTTAGTACCCATTAAGATCTGGATATTCCTCAAGAGGTTGAGGAAAATGAAAAGCTGAAGTATTAGGTCTAAGGCTTAGGGAGTATTTGGCCTCGTTAACTAATTTTTGGTTTACGGGACTTAGTAACCTAAGCACCCTAACCTCACACACAGCCTGGTTCAGTAAGCGTAAAAATCAAAATCACGCAGAAGCGTCGCAAAATTCTGAAAAGAACACCTAGAATAGGAGCGGCCGACCAACACAAGTTGATTTGGACGAGTTCCCAGCGCGGAGAGGTGAGCCAAATTAGGGTTCAAAACTGGTCTTGCTATTCGCAAGACTGAGTACCTGCAAGTCAAGGATTATCTTTTCTCTTTTGCATATTTTTTTATCTTTTAAGGGCAGGCAAGAGAAATAGAAATAAAGTAAATATAGTATATATATATGTATATATTCTATATGTATATAGGGGTGGGGGTGGAGGCGGAGATGGCATGTAGCACGGTGTCGAGTCGGTCGTCGTCTAGGAAGACGCAACCAACAGGACGAAGTGCCACGTGGAGTGTAAGGTGGATTGGTGGAAGATGAGTGCGAATATTTTTTCTGTAAGCGTGTATCGGGAAATATCAGCAACTGGTGCAGATATTCCCACGATACAACGTATCGTAGGTGATATGAAAATATATGTATATATATGTAAATATATATCTATATGTATATATATAGATATGTAAATATATGTATAGATAGATGTATGTATATGTATATATATATATGGGTATATATACAGTAATATATGTATATAGTTATATATATGTGTATATGTATATATATATATTAGTATAAGTATTTATGTATATAGAAATATGTAGATAGATATACAAATATATATATGTATTTATAGTTATAGGTATATTTATATATGTATGTATATATATGTATATATATATATGTACAAATATATGTGTATATATATGTATATATATATATATGTATATATACTTATACTTAGTTATATAGGTACTAATATATGTATAGATATATGTATATATATATATAGATATATGTATATAAATATATATATATATAGATATATATATGTATATATATATATAGGTATATAGTAGAGTATAAGTGAGTGGGTGTGTGTACGAGAGTGTGAGTGTGTGCGTGTGTATGTGTCTGCAGTGAGAGTGAGAGAGTGCTGTGAGAGAGAGAGAGAGAGTCTGCTGGAGTGAAGAGTTAAGCCGTCTGATGCTTCAGCTGGCATCTGATGCCACGCACATGCGCAGGCGCGTAGGCGTGCGAAGCGCCCGCGCACGCAGGAGGGAGCGGGCGTGGGAGGAACCGCAGCGCATCGCGCTGTGCAAAGAGGCAGGTGCTGAAACGGGCGAAGATGTGGGTGCATGCAGACGAGTGCGGGAGCGGAGAGAGACGCAGGTGCAGGTGCTGGAGCGGGCGCTGGGAGAGACGCGGGCACGGGCTGGGGCTGGTAGCGGCGCGGAGAGAGAGCTTCAAAGCTTGAAGCTCCTGTGGCAATGGCGGGGTTGGCCTGGAACGATGAAACAGGGAAGAGAACCACCACGCCCACCGACTCTTTGATGATCTGGGTGGTGGTGGGACTCGCAGTGGTGGTTGTGCACCACTGTGAGTTGCTCCTGCTCGCAGCGTGGCTCTTCAAGGAGAAGAGAGGCTGCGTATGGAGGGGAGAGGGGAGGAGACGGCCTGGAGAAGAAGATGCTATCTCTGTTGTTTGGCATGTGGACCAGGCTCCCTTTGCAAAGAAGGTAGCTGTGGCTTTTTAAAGAGGAAGAAGGCATGCACAGCCATGCCCTGGCTGTGCATGGCTGTGCATGCGGCTGTGCATGGCTGACAAGGAGTGGCTATGCAGGGCATGCTGAGCAGGACATGGCACGAGGAAGAGGCTACCATGCATTGCAGACACGGAGAAGAAATTCAAAGTCAAATAAAATTAAAAATAAAAATGGTGAATTTGCGAAGCAGCAATTGAGGAAAACGTTAATTTCATGGCCATTTTATTCACTCTCCTCCCCTCTCAAATAAATGCATGCATGCGTGTATTTTTACAAATGCAACTATGTCTACCTAATCTACACCGGCAATGCTTGGAAATAGCACAAGATGACACAATTATTGGTGTATTTTTGTTGTGCAATCATGCCCCCATGCCTATCTTTTGCTAGTCCCTAGCAAAACATTTTTTTGTATTGAATTTAGAAATGATCTTAAGATGAAGATTTTCTTCTGAGGTGACATAGGTGTGTTTATTGTTGGATATTGTGAGAACCAATTGTAGAGAAGACTACCAGTACTTTAAGTCTCACATGACATAGACCATCTCTCGACTATCCAGAACTCTTGATATTTAAACCTTAAGTACGATTTCCAGGACCCAGGTGATTGTACCGCAAAATACGCCTGCAATTGTGCCATCTTGTGCTATTTCCTAGCATTACCAGTGCATATTAGGTAGACATAGTCACATTGTAAAAATACATGCATGCATGCATTTAATTGAGAGGGGAGGAGAGTGAATAAATTGGCCTCGCAATTCACATTTTCCTCAAGTGCTGCCTCGCAAAATTTCCATCTTCATTTTTTATTTCTTTTTGATTTTTGACTTTCTTCCCGCGGCTGCAAAGCATGGCATGGTTGGATCTTCTTCTTCATGCCATGTCCTACTCAGCCATGCACAAGCCATGCACAGCCAGGGCATGGCTGTGCATGCCTCCTTGCTCTATAAAAAGAGCTCAGCTTCTCGCAAGAGGGAGCCTGGTCCGCCAAAAACACAGCAGCTTCTCTTCTTCTCCAAGCCGCCTCCTCCCCTCTCCCTCCATACGCAGGCCCTCCTCCTCTGAAGAGACACTCTGCGGGCAAGAGTACATCACTGTGGTGCACACCCACCACCGTGAGAGCACCACCGCCCAACCCATCAAAGAGTCGGTGGGCATGGTGGTCTTCTCTTCCCTGTTTCAACTTTCCACGCCATTTCCACCATTACCACAAAGCTTCAACCTTTGAAGCTCAACCAGCCACCGCATGCCCCTGCAGCAGCTGGCCAAGCCCCACAGCAGCAGCAGCAAGGCGGCAGCAGCGCACGCAAGCCTCCAGCGTTAGCCTGCAGGCACCCTTGCCTCCCTCTCTACGTGCCCTATCGCGCTCTTTCCACCCGCAACCAACCAGAGCATTCCTCTTCCGCGCACGTGCAGAGCTGTCCACGCCGCCCTCACTCACAGCACCTACAGCACCCGGTCGCGCAGCTCGCCTGGCCACTGTAGCCACTGTTCAAACATTTCAACAGAACACTGTGGCTACAGTGGGGTTACCGGTAAGTTTCACACTTATCCGGTCACCTGGCGTGCTGCAATCGGCCAGGTCCCGCACCCGCGTCCCACCCCGCGTCCCGCTCCAACGCTCGCCCGCGCGGCTGCCAGCGCCCGCACCCACCCGCGTATCCGCCCGCCTCAGCATCTTCGCCCGCGTACGCTCACCAGCTTCCAGCGCCTGCGTTTGTCCGCACCTGACTCTCCACGTAGCGCTGTGCACTGCGGTCCTCTCCGCGCCCACTTCCCCCCAGCGCGCACGTCCTCGCACGCATACGCGCCTGCGCACGCGCGTGAAGCCTCAGACGACGCTCTGCTGTGCACGGACGGCTTAAACGCCCCCTTCACTCCAGTAGGAAGTGCTCTCTCTCTCTCTCTCTCACAGCACTCTCTCACCCTCTTTGCCGACACTTACACACACACACTCACACTCTCATACACACACACACACCTATACTCTACTTTATACATATATATATACGTACATATATATATTTATATATATACCTATATATCTAAGTATAATTATAGATACATATATATATATAGACATATATACACACCTACTTATACATATATATATATATATATATATATCTACAAATATACATACATATATACATATATATCTAGATAACTATATACATATATATATATATACGCATATCTATATACATATATTACTATATATATATATACATACATATATATACATCTATATAGTTATATATACATACATATACATATATATATAAATATATATATACATCTATACATGTATCTATCTATACATATATTTACATATCTATATATATATACATATATATATGTATATATATATACATATATAAGTACATATATACCTATTTATTTATAACCATATATACATATAGATATATTTACTTATATACATATATATATATATATATTTTCACATTACTTACCATACGTTGTATCGCAGGAATATCTGCACCAATTGCTGATATTCCCCAATACACGCATACAGAAAGCATGTTCATACTCATCTTCCATCCATCCACCTTACACTCCATGCAGCAATTCGTCCTGTTGGTTGCGTCTTTCTAGACGACGACTGACTCGACACCGTGCTACACTCCATCTCCGCCTCCACCCCCACCCCTTTATAAATATATAATATATACCTATATAAATATGCTATATTTACTTTATTTCTTTTTCGCTTTCCTGCAAGTAAAAAGATAAAAAAAATATATATAAAAGAGAAAAGATAATCCTTGACTTGCAGTTACTCCGTCTTGCGAATAGCAAGACCCGTTTTGGAACCCTAATTTGGCTCAAAGCCAAGAACCTAATTTTGAGGGTGTGCCTCAAGGATAAGAATTATCAGAAAAAAATCTAAATAGAAAAACACCAAATACACAATAAATGAATGGAAGAGATTCGTTGTAGGAAAGGCATAGAAACTTGACTTCTAACCCCACTTCCCTGAGTTCGACCCTGGGCCTAAAAGTGACCAAGATAAAATGAAGTAGGCCAGGTAAAAAATTTTGTAAAGGGATGGTTAGGCTCGATTTAGGTTAACTACTATACACACTTCAACGATAAAATCACCATATTAACACACCTATCTGGGCCTGAACCATAATCCTTTCATGGCGCCGTTGCCAGGGAAGTGCACCTTCAAGTAAGTTTCTATTCCATTCCTTTCATTTTTCTCTTCTCTCTTCACGGGTGTTTTTGTTTATTGCTGTGTAGGTGAACCCGTTGCAAGGAGAAGGCAAGCAGACGAAGTCAGAGACGTGAGCAGATCCAAGGCAGGAACGAGAGCGTGAAGTCGCTGACACCGCACTGGAGCTTCACACACGTTGCTGAACAAGTAAGTCTTTCTTTCTTAGCAACTTAGGCTAACTTGTCACCTAAAAACAACTAAAAAAAAAGCTAAAAACTAGAAAAACTTCTTGGGATCTCTTGGGGAAAGTGGATTAAAAACCACTTGTTTGATTGATTGACATCACTCCCACCGCCCTAGGATTTCCCGCCTTACTTCGCATAGCGAAAATCCAAGAATCTTGATTCTTGAATTTTTCGCCGTAGGAAGTATTCTTTGAGGAAAATAAAAAGATTGATTGCCATCCCTCTTTGCCTCATTTATCTGCAAATTCGGGATCACCTTTTTAGTGGGGAGACTTAGAATTGAGTTGATTCCAACCCCACCTCGACTTTTCACTTGCCTAAGATTCGATCCCGAATACTTCAACCCCAACAATTTGATTTTCTTTATCTTCTGGTTGAGCCTTGTGTGTGGACATCTTTTTGGTGATTGGGAGCACTTGAATTGAAGTGCTTTGGCTCCCTTTCACACTAATCTAAAACTGATTCGTGCATCTACACATAGAAATGCCATCTAGGGAAGCCCATTGCATTTTAGCATGCATTAACCAATTGACATTGAAGAAGGGTTTGTTGGGCTTAGAAGAAAACTTGTATTCTCTCAAAAACCCAGAGACTGGTTGAATTGGTAATTTAGAGAAATCCTAAAATCCATACTACTTAAAGCTGAATTCTAAAAACCATTCACCAATTAAAACTTCAATTCAGGGAGATTTCCCCATTGCATGCTTGTTTTACACACTTGAAAAATCAATCACTTGGGCATTACCCATAAACAACACCCTTCACATTCCAGAAGCACTTGATCCTAAGCCTCTAACTAAAACTGGTAGTAACTTGACCCTTCTTATGGATTGGAGGTCTAACTACCTGCGTGTAGTACCTACGTGCTGGTGAGGGTTCCCGCGAGCTATCGGATGTCTAAGACTGGGGCAAACGGCCTTTCAATCTGGCCCGGTGGTTCTGCAGTGCTCGCATTCGGTTCTGTAGTCCGTGATAGTAGGTAACTTAGATCTTTTGGTCTAAGGGCACACTGTAGAGATTAGGAATTTGATTGTATTGATTTGTCATCATGTGTACCTTTGCGGCGTCATTTCTGTCATCTCTTTTCCCGTCTTATCCCCTTAATTCTTCCTGCGGTAGTGCATGTTTGGGAGGAGGTCACAAAACCCTGAACTGTTTGAATTGCCTGATAAGTTTAGAAAAGGAGTCGAATCGTCCTCCTCCTCCACAAACATGGCTGCACACCCACCCCCAAATCCCAAGGGAGGAAATCGCCCTCAGAACCCACTAGGTGGTGGAGACTTAGATCCCATAACCTGGCTCCAAGCCCAAATGGAAATGTATAATGAACAAATTGAAGCCATTCGGGAAACATTGGAGGAAATGCAGAATGGGAGGAGCCTAGGTCTCTTAGCTCTTATCAGAATCCCGCTGCTACAGAGACCATAGGACAAATTCGAGTCCCCATGGGTGGAGACGACTTTGAATTAAAACCTAACATAATTGGCCAGATAAATTTTCACTTCCATGGTCTTGCAAGTGAAGATCCTTTTCTCCACTTGGAAGACTTAACCTGATTGGCTGAAACTGTTAAACCAGGAAATATCGGGTTACCTATAGTCCACATGAAAATGTTCCCATTTTCATTGCGGGATAAAGCATCGCAGTGGTTACACACCCTTGGGAGAACTATCCACTCTTGGGAAGAGATACGAACAACGTTTCTCAAGAAGTTCTTCCCAATCGGGCGAACCAATGCACTTCGCCGTGCTATCACTTCATTTACGCAACAAAACGGCGAATAATTTCATGAGGCATGGGAGAGGTATAATGACCTCCTCATGAAGTGTCTGCACCACGGTCTGCCTAAGTGGCATATAACCAAGATTTTCTACTATGGGCTAATTGAGACTTTGAAGCAGATTGCAGACGCTTCCTGTGGAGGAAACTTTATGAATAAAGACGAGAATAGAGCATTTGAATTGTTTGAAAATATGAGCGAAAACTCAATGAACAATGCCTCCATTGTCATCTTTAATCATACCAGCCAGCCCCGAAATGTCCACGATGTTGACACGGGACCCTCCCATTCATCCACTGATCTTAGCCTTATCGCACAGAAATTGGATGAAGTCTACGTCGTGCACAAGAAGCTGGACGAGCTTCTGGCCAACCCCACCCATTCTATGGCAAACACCCCTACTTCACCACTTCGTCACAATCCCAATTCTTCCAACACCAGGCTTATCTCGAGAAACCCCGTAAGGCCTTCCTTACCGAGTGTCACGCCAAGCGATTCGGTAAGTCATGTGGATCTGACTTCTGCGAGCCAGTATTTTGACATGGAGGACCAAGCCTCCATGTGCTCGAAAGCATATTTGCATGCAAACACGTCTTCTGGCATAGAAGACGCTTGCGCCCTGGGGAATAACCCGTTCTCTGCCACTTATATAACCCAGGGTGGCAAAATCATTCAAGCTTCGCATGGTCCAACAACTCGCAGTGCCAAAACCCCACGGGCAGACCAATGCTACCGTCCACACCCATCATCCCAAGAGCCCAGTCTATTCCTATGGCAAATCCGCCATCGGGTCCTTGCGTACCGCAAGCAGAACACGCATCAAGTCCTCTTGACAAATTGATGCGAATGATGATGGAAATGTCAAAGTGCCATGAAGAGAACATGACCTCTCTTCAGCACCAATTAGCGCAGCAGAATGTTGAGATCAGTCAACTTCACATGGCAACTCGATCTCAGGGCACTCTTCCCTCCCAACCTGTTCCCAACCCGCAAAATTTTGTACCCCGTGGTCCGCAACCACAGGTACAACCTTCTCAGGGACAGGTTCACCAGATTCTGCAAGCTCCGAGCATTCCACCAGGATTTCAGGCTAATCCCATCGCAGCACCACACTCTTATGTCCCTATTGCGAACCCTCCTCCGTCTTATGATCCCACTAGACCCGCATCATCTAATGCTATCACTACGAGGAGTGGCAAGCAAACCACGATCCGCCTCGACCTGATCCTGGCCCGTCTTCTTCATCGCCCTCTCATTCGGGATGCGCACCGCATTCGCGAGAGGACAATACACCCAAATTGGATCCAAAATCAGTTCCATTCCCTGAGTCTCTACTAAGGGAGCCAAAAGGCAAGAAGAAAGATACGCAGGCCTTTGATAACCGGTGTAATTTGTTCAGGGATGTAGAAATCAAGGTACCCCTGCTCGAGGCTATCGACCACATACCTACTGTCGCCCAATTTTTCAAAGACTACACAACACCTAGGAGACAGTCAAAGAAAACTAAGAATTCGATGGTTCTCTCGCCTCATGCGAGTTGTGCTATACTGTCAAACTTACCACCGAAGCAGAAAGATTCGGGCACACCGCTTATTTCCTATAGCATCCAAGGTTACAATTTTAACCATGCCCTGCTTGATCTAGGATCTTCCATAAATCTCATACCAACCATCATGCTCGAAAAATTTTCCTTGGGAAATCTAAAACCCACCCCTGTCACGTTACAGTTGGCAGATCGTTCTGTCAAAATTCCGAAGGGTGTGGTGGAAGACGTGGTGGTTAGGGTCAACAGTCTCTGTTTTCCAGTTGACTTTCTTATTTTAGATATGGAAGTTCCTAGCTCACTTTCTGATTGTCTGATCATCCTTGGTCGACCTTTCTTGGCCACAGCCCGCGCCCATATTGACTGTGAGTCGGGCTGTATTGAGATTGCCGTTGGATCTGAACAACTCAAGCTTAACATCTTCAAGGCAGCCAAGAACTTTGATTGCGATTGTATCAAGGATGACATGTCTGACGAGGACATGGCCGTCAGCACGTGTATCGGACTAATTGGGACCTATTCTGACTACTGCGGATTACCTATAAACATTGACGATTGCCTGACCAACACATATTGTGACATTCCCCCATCCCTCCTTTATCCCGTACCTTCTCCTGGCCAGACTTCTGACAAGGTTTTCTCTGCTTCCCATACCTCGTGGTCTAAGTCATATCCAGGCTGCTCACCGCCGGTCCACACTCTCGAAGACTGGATTGCCCTTTCTTTCGCGCCAAATAAGGAGGATTTGCAACTCCACACTGGGACCTTGAGCCCATATACTTCTCACTGGGGCTATTCCTTTTTGGATCCATCCATTCAAGAAACCCCTCTTCTTGGCCAATCTGAGGGCCAAATTCTTCCTCCCGACCTGTTCTTCGATCTTCCTGGGACACTCTCGTCCCAGGAAATGCCAGATCTTTCACCATCCACCATCACTTTTCATGCCACTGTCATGATCACTTCACTTTTCACTTCACCACCCACCATCCACCCACCCTACCACCCTGCAACTCAGCTCTCGTTACCCGATCTTTCGTCCTTCCTCTACCCTACCCTGCATGCATATGAGGACATTGCATCGTTTGGCGTGGGGGGGTGGATAGTCATCCTTAGGATCTGGGTATTTTATGGTATCATGCAGTTTCCACCTATATATATATATAAAAAGAAAAAAAAATGAAAAATGAAAATGGTGTTTAGTAATGATCTAAAGGCTGAAACAAAATTACAATAAGTGTTATGGATATTCAACCTCTGTTTTGAAGACTTTCCAGGCCACAGAAACTTGATTCACTCAGGCTTGGCTTAATTCACTTGAGCATTGACAAAATAGATTGGAATCTCTCCTAACTAAGGACGTATTCTTGTACCTGAGACACCAGTACAGGATCCGTTGGTTTGCTTCTACTTGAGAGCCTAAGTAATCTTGGTTCACACTACACATATCAAGAAAGACCAGGTGAACATAAGATCCAACCCTAGTGTTCATTAGGGAAGGTGGAGTCCTTACCTGTGCACGCAGGTAGACTTTTTATCCCAGCCTTTAGTCTTATGTTTAGGAGAGACCCTTTCGACCAAAAAGGAACCCTCCCACCAAAAAGAAAAGTGTGCTCCTCCAAATAATGTTGTAAGAGATATACTGACATGTGTTTTAAAAAAAAAAAAGATGCAAATAAGTCAGTATATCTCGCAAATATTTGTAAAAGTCTTCCCGTAAAAAGGTTCTTCAGGGCAAATACCCTGTTCTCTTTGAGGCACAAATATCAGAAAATGGGAGTTGAGTTTCCATCATCATTTTAAGGGTCAATCCGAAGACATGAGCTAAAACTGGGACCAACCTGTACTTAAAAATTTGTGAAACCCTGGGCTTGAGTCTTAATGTTCATCTGGTCAGTCTTGATCCGTCACTAAGCACAAGCCATAATCTCTTGAGCTCTCAAGTATGGCAAAAACCTCCTGGGTCCTGGAAATTGTACTTAAGGTTTAAATATCAAGAGTCCTGGTTAGTTGAGAGATGATCTATGTCATGTGAGACTTAAAGTACTGGTAGTCTTCTCTGCAATTGGTTCTCACAATATCCAACAATAAACACACCTTTATCGCCTCAGAAGAAAATCTTCAGCTAAAGATCATTTCTAAATACAACACAAAGAAAGTTTTGCTAGGGACTAGCAAAAGATAGGCATGGGGGTATGATTGTACCGTAAAAATGTACCTACAATTGTGTCATCTTCTACTATTTCCTAGCATTACCAGTGCATATTAGGTAGACATAGTCGCATTGTAAAAATACATGCATGCATGCATTTAATTGAGAGGGGAGGAGAGTGAATAAATTGGCCTCGCAATTCACATTTTCCTCAAGTGCTGCCTCGCAAAATTTCCATCTTCATTTTTTATTTCTTTTTGATTTTTGACTTTCCTCCCGCAGCTGCAAAGCATGGCATGGCTGGATCTTCTTCTTTGCGCCATGTCCTGCTCAACCATTCCCTGCTCATGCTCTCCCTACCAATTAAAACAAGCCATGCACAAGCCATGCAAAGCCACGGCATGGCTGTGCATGCCTCTTTGCTCTATAAAAAGAGCTCAACTTCTTCTTGCAAGAGGGAGCCTGGTCCGCCAAAAACACAGTAGCTTCTCTTCTTCTCCAGGCCGCCTCCTTCCCTCTCCCTCCATATGCAGGCCCTCCTCCTCTGAGGAGACACTCTGTGGGCAGGAGTACATCACTTTGGTGCACACCCACCACCGTGAGACCACCACTGCCCAGCTCATCAAAGAGCCAGCAGGCATGGTGGTCTTCTCTTCCCTGTTTCAACTTTCCACGCCATTTTTGAACCGGCCACTACACACCCCTGCAGCAGCTGGCCAAGCCCCACAACAACAGCAGCGCACGTAGGCTTCCAGCTTGCGCCTACAGGCGCCGTTGCCTCCCTCTTCGCACACCTTGTCACACTCTTTCCCACCGCAACCAGCCGGCGCATTCCTCTTCCGTGTGCGCTCCGAGCCATCCACAATGCTTGCACTCACAGCACCTACAACACCCAGTACGCAGCTCGCCTGGCCACTGTAGCCACTGTTCACGCGTTTCAGTGGAACACTGTGGCTACAGTGGGGTGACCGATAAGTTTCTCACTTATCCAGTCACCTGACGCGCCGCAACCGGCCAGCGCCCGCACCCGCCCGCATATCTGCCCTCCTCAGCGTCTTCTCCCGCATACGCTCACCTGCTCCCAGCGCCTGCGTCTGCCCGCACCTGACTCTCCATGTAGCGCTGTGCACTGCGGTCCTCTCTGCGCTCACTTCCCCTCAGCGCGTACGTCCTCACGCGCATACGTGCCTGCACGCACGCGTGAAGCCTCAGACGACGCTCTGCTATGCACGGACGGCTTAAACGCCCCCTTCACTCCAGCAGGAAGTGCTCTCTCTCTCTCTCACACAGCACTCTCTCACCCTCTCTGCCGACACTTACACACTCACACTCTCATACACACACACACACACCTATACTCTACTTTATACATATATATATTTATATATATATATATATACCTATATATATATACATATATTAGTTCTTATATAACTATGTATTAGTCTATATACATACATACATATATATATATCTATATACTTATATATATATATATATACACATATATAATTACATATATACATATATATATACATATATCTATATATATATATTATTACCTATATAACTAAGTATAAGTATAGATACATATAGATATATATATAGACATATATACACACCTACTTATACATATATATATATATATATATATACAAATATACATACATATATACATATATATATATATATATATACACACATATCTATCTACCTATATCTATATACATATATTACTATATATATATATATATATATATACATACATATATATACATACATATACATATACATATACATATACATATATATATATATACATCTATACATATATCTATCTATACATATATTTACATATCTATATATATACATATATACATGTATATATATATACATATATAAGTACATATATACCTATTTATTTATAACCATATATACATATAGATATATTTACATATATACATATATATATTTTTTCACATTACATACCATACGTTGTATCGCAGGAATATCTGCACCAGTTGCTGATATTCCCCGATACACGCATACAGAAAGCGTGTTCACACTCATCTTCCACCCATCCACCTTACACTCCACGCGGCTCTTTGTCCTGTTGGTTGCGTCTTTCTAGACAACGACTGACTCGACACCGTGCTACACTCCATCTCCGTCTCCACCCGCACCCCTTTATACATGTATAATATAACCTATATATATACTATATTTACTTTATTTCTGTTTCGCTTTCCTGCTAGTAACACGATAAAAAAATATATATAAAAGAGAAAAGATAATACTTGACTTGCAGGTACTCCATCTTGCGAATAGCAAGACCCGTTTTGGAACCCTGGTTTGGCTCAAAGCCAAGAACCTAATTTTGAGGGTGTGCCTCAAGGACAAGAATTATCAGAAAAAAATCTAAATGAAAAACACCAAAAACACAATAAACGAATGGAAGAGATTCATTGTAGGAAAGGCGTAGAAACTTGACTTCTAACCCCACTTCCCTGAGTTCGACCCTGGGCCTAAAAGTGACCAAGATAAAATCAAGTAGGCTAAGTAAAAAAATTTTGTATAGGGATGATTAGGCTCGATTGAGGTTAACCACTATACACACTTCAACGATAAAATCACCATATTAACACACCTATCCAGGCCCGAACCATAATCCTTTCACCAGGAGGTTTTTGCTGTACTCGAGAGCTCAAGAGATTATGGCTTGTGCTTAGTGAAGGATCAAGACTGACCAGATGAACATTAAGACTCAGGCCTAGGGTTTCATGAATTTTTAAGTATAGGTTGGTCCCAGTTTCATCTCGTGTCTTTGGATTGACCCTTAAAAGATGACGAAAAACTCAACTCCTATTTTATAACATTTATGGCTCAAAGAAAATAGGGTATTTGTATTTTTCCCTGAAGAACTTTTGTAGGAGGAAGACTTTATAGCTATTTGCGAGATATACTAACTTATTTGCATTTTTTTTAAACACATGTCAGTTTATCTCTTACAACATTATTTTGAGGAGCACACTTTTCCTTTTTGGTGGGAGAGTTCCTTTTTGGTGGAACAAGTCTCTCCTAAACACAAGACTAAAGTCTGGGATAAAAAGTCTACCTGCGCATACAGGTAAGGACTCCACCTTCCCTAATGAACACTAGGGTTGGATCTTATGTTCACCTGGTCTTTCTTGATATGTGTAGTGTGAACCAAGATTACTTAGGCTCTCAAGTAGAAGCAAACCAACGGATCCTGTACTGGTGTCTCAGGTACAAGAATACATCTATAATTAGGAGAGATTCTGATCTATCTTGTCAATGCATAAGTGAATTAAGCCGAGCCTGAGCGAATCAAGATTCTGTGGCCTGGAAAGTCTTCAAAACAGTGGTTGAATATCCATAAACACTTATTGTATTTTTTTTTCACCCTTCAGATCATTACTAAACACCACCTTTTTTTTTTAACATATTTACAGATAGATGGGAACTGCATGATACCCTAAAATACCCAGATCCTAAGGATGCCTATCCACCCTGCCATTCCAAACGATGTTATGTCCTCATATGCATGCATGGTAGGGTAGAGGAAGGACAAAAGATCGGGAATCGAGAGCTGAGGTGCAGGGTATAGAGTAGGGTGGGTGGATGGTTGGTGGTGAAGTGAAAAGTGAAGTGAGCGTGACAGTGGCGGAGTGTTGTTGGGGTGCCTCCCAATGAGCACTGAATTTAACGTCCCCAGCTAGACTCAAAATGAGGCACAACATTAGTTACCCTCCAGCAGGGTAACAATTTCTCCAACGGGGGCAGGTTCATGATTAAGATAGGGTTTCAAACGCTGCCCATTGACCATAAATTTACGCCTAGATTTGGGATCTTCAAAAGGACCAGTCCATTTGGACTTCAGTTTCCCAGGAAAGAATTTGAGCTGGGCATTATAGAGCCAAACTTGTTGAGATGGCTCAAATTCATTCCGCCGAATACGGCTGTCGTGAAAAGCCTTAGTGCACTATTTGAAAGTTAAGGCAGAATCATAGGCTTCACGATGGAGCTCTTCCAGCTCCTGGAGTTGGAGTTTCCTTTCTCGACCACACAGGTCTAGGTCGAGGTTACATTGGTGAACCACCCAATAAGCGCGGTGTTCCAACTCCATGGGAAAATGACAAGGCTTCCTGTAAATGATTCTATAAGGAGACATACCAAGGGGAGCCTTGAAGGCGGTCCGATATGCCCAAAGTGCGTCAATCAGCTTGTCAGGCCAATCCTTACGATTAGGCCGAACCATTTTCTGGAGAATTTGCTCGATTTACCGGTTCGACACCTCTGCCTGGCTGTTCGTCTGAGGATGATACGGGGATGCAATACGATGGTGGACTCCGTATTTCCTCAGAAGTGCCCGAAAAGAAGCATGGGTAAAATGGCTTCCTCCATCCGAGATAATGGCTCGAGGGATCCCAAAGCACGCAAAGATGTGGTCTTTGACAAATCGAGTGGATATAGCATGGTCAGCGCGGCACGTGGGAATAGCCTTGATCCATTTCGAAACATAATCAACAGCCACGAGGATAAATTCGAAGCCGTTGGAAGGAGGAAAGGGACCCATGAAATCAATTCCACAAATGTCGAAGATTTTCGCAACTAGGATGGGTTGCAAGGGCATCCTGTCACGACGTGACATTGACCCTAACGACTGGCACCTAGTGCAATGTTTGGCATAATTGTGTGCATCCTGGTGAAGGAAGGGCCAAAAGAAACCACACTGCAACACCTTGGCTGCAGTTTTCCTCCCAGAGAAATGGCCTCCGCAGGCCTGATCATGGCAGAAGGATAACACACTGGGGAATTCGCTGTCAGGAATACAGCGACGGATGATTTGATCAGCACCTATGCGAAAAAGAAGTGGATTATCCCAGAAATAATACTTTGCTTCTGCCATGAGACGCTCGCACTGGTTTTTAGGCTGGCCACGTGAAAGGGATCCAGAAGCAAGGTAATTGGCAATGTCAGCATACCAAGGTCCACTTGCCACATTAATTGCCAATAGGTGCTCATCGGGAAAAATCTCATTAATCGGCAGAGTAAGTCCAATATGGTCAGGGTCCAGTCTAGAAAGGTGATGAGCCACAACATTCTGGGCTCCGGCCTTATCGCGGATCTCAATGTCAATTTCTTGGAGCAGAAGGATCCAACAAATCAGTCTAAGCTTGGCATCCTTCTTGTGCATGAGATGGCGAATGGCCGCATGATCAGTGAAAACAATAACATGTCAGCCCAGAAGGTAAGAGCAGAATTTCTCTAGCCCAAAGACGACCGCCAGTAGTTCTTTCTTAGTGGTAGTATAATTACGCTGTGCCTCGTCCAACATCTTATTGGCGTAGTACACCACGAAGGGGTTTCTATCGCGTCTTTATCCTAGGATGGCTCTGACAGCAAGGTCAGAAGCGTCACACATGAGTTCAAAGTCGAGGGACCAATTAGGTGGCCGGAGAACAGGGGCCTTGGTGACAACATTATGCAGCTGCGTAAATGCTCGTATGCAATCGGGGCCCATATCGAAGGGTACGTTGATCGATAGGAGATGAGTAAAAGGTCAAGAAATCTTGGAGAAATCATTGATGAATCTCCTATAGAAACTGACTTGTCCCAGGAAGGAGCAGATTTGTTTGACAGAGCCAGGCATAGGTAAATCAATAATTACATCAAGCTTAGCTCTGTCAACCTCAATACCCCTATCGGAGATGATATGTCCAAGAATAATTCCCTCGTGTACCATAAAATGACCTTTTTCCCAAGAAAGCACGAGGTTTACATCAATACATCTCCTAAGGATACAGGTCAAGTTGGCAAGACATTCATCAAAAGATGGTCCAAAGACCGAGAAGTCATCCATGAAGACCTCGAGAAAGTCACCCACCATGTCATGAAATATCGCCAGCATACATCTCTGGAAAGTTGCTGGCACGTTACAAAGTCCGAACGGCATCCTTGTAAATGCAAAGGTGCCGAAGGGGCAGGTAAAAGTGGTTTTCTCTTGGTCCCGGGGGTCAATTGCCACCTGCTTATATCCTGAGAATCCATCTAGGAAACAGAAAAATTTATTTCCCGCTAACCTCTCCAGGATTTGGTCGATGAAAGGTAGCGGAAAGTGATCTTTCTTAGTTGCAGCATTGAGTTTCCTATAATCTACACACACTCTCCAAGATGTAGGAGTGCGTGTAGGGATGGATTCGCCTCGGTCATTGACACAGATGGTGAGTCCCACCTTTTTGGGCACAACGTGAATCAGACTCACCCAGGGGCTATCGCTGATCGGGTAGATTATACCCGCATCCAACCACTTAATAATTTCCTTCCTAATGACCTCCCGCATGTTAGGGTTGAGACATCGCTGCATCTCGCAGGATGGTCGTGCCTCCTTCTCTGTATATATACGGTGAGTGCAGTAGGAGGGGCTAATGCCAGATAAGTCCGAAAAAGACCATCCAATGGCTGCCTTGTGTTCCATAAGGACCTTCGTTAGTTTGCACTCTTGCTCCCTGGTCAATTTTGAACTAATGATTATGGGGAGCGTTTCATTTGGTCCCAGAAAAACATACTTAAGTGTACTAGGCAGCTCTTTTAGCTTGGGAGTGGATGGTGAAAGATCTGGCATTTCTTGGGACGAGAGTGTCCCAGGCTGATCAGAGAACAAGTCAGGAGGAAGAAGTTGGCCCTTAGATTGGCCAAGAAGAGGGGCTTCTTGGATAGATGGATCCAAAAAGGAATAGCTCCAGTGAGTAGTATATGGGCTCAAGGTCCCAGTGTGGAGTTGCAAATCCGCCTGAATTGGCGGGAAAGAAAGGGCAATCCGATCTTCAAGAGTGTGGACCGGCAGTGAGCAGCCCAGATATGACTCAGACCACGAGGTATGGGAAGCGGAGAAAACCTCGTCAGAAGTCTGGTCAGGAGAAGGTACGGGAATAGGGAGGGATGGGGGAATGTCACAATATGTGTTGGTTAGGCAATCATCAGTGTTTACAGGTAATCCACAGCAATCAGAATAGGTCCCAATTAGTCTGATGCACATGCTGACGGCCATGTCCTCGTCAGACGTGTCATCCTCGATGCAATCGCAATCAAAGTTCTTGGCTGCCTTGAAGATGTTAAGCTTGAGCTTTTCAGATCCAACGGCAATCTCAATACACCTGACTCACAGTCGATATGGGCATGGGCTGTGGCCAAGAAAGGTCGACCAAGGATGATCGGACAATCAGAAAGTGAGCTAGGAACTTCCATATCTAAAACAAGAAAGTCAACAGGAAAACAGAGACTGTTGACCCTAACCACCACGTCTTCCACCACACCATTCGGAATTTTGATAGAACGATCTGCCAACTGTAACGTGACAGGGGTGGGTTTCAGATTTCCCAAGGAAAATTTTTCGAGCATGATGGTTGGTATAAGATTTATGGAAGACCCTAGATCAAGCAGGGTACGGTTAAAATTGTAGCCTTGGATGCTATAGGAAATAAGCGGTGTGCCCAGATCTTTCTGCTTCAGTGGTAGATTTGACAGTATAGCACAACTTGCATGAGGTGAGAGAACCACCAGATTCTTAGTTTTCTTTGATTGTCGCCTGGGTGTTGTGTAGTCTTTGAAAAATCAGGCGATAGTTGGTATGTGGTCGATAGCCTCGAGCAGGGTACCTTGATTTCAACATCCCCGAACAAATTACGCAGGTTATCAAAGGCCTGTGTATCCTTCTTCTTGCCTTTTGGCTCCCTCAGTAGAGCCTCAGGGAATGGGACTGATTCTGGCACCAATTTGGGTGTATCATCCTCTCGCGAATGCAGTGCGCATCCCGAATGATAGGGCGATGAAGAAGACGGGCCAGGATCAGGTCGAGGCAGATCGATGGTCTGCTTACCGCTCCTCATAGTGATCGCATTGGACGATGCGGGTCCAGTGGGATCATAAGGCGGAGGAGGGTTCGTAATAGGGGCATAAGAGTGAGGTGCTGCAGCGGGATTAGCCAGAAATCTCGGTGGAATGCTTGGAGCTTGTAGAATCTGATGAACCTGCCCCTGAGAAGGTCGTACCTGTGGTTGAGGACCACGGGGTATGAAATTTCGTCGGTTTGGAACAGGTTGGGTTGGAAGATTACCCTGAGATCGAGTCGCCATGCGTAGTTGACTGATCTCAGCATTCTGCTTTGCCAATTGGTGCTGAAGAGAGGTCATGTTCTCTTCATGGTGCTTTGACATTTCCATCATCATTCGCATCAATTTGTCAAGAGGACTTGATGCGTGTTCTATTTACGGTACTCAAGGACCCGATGGCGGATTCACCGTAGGATAAGACTGGGCCCTTGGGATGACGGGTGCGGACGATCACATTGGTCCACCCGCGAGGTTTTGGCACTGCGGGTTGTTGGACCATGCGAAGTTCAGATGATTTCGCCACCCTGGGTTATAAGTGGCAAAGAACTGGTTGTTCCCCAGGGCGCAAGCGTTTTCTATGCCAGAAGACGGGTCTGCATATAAATACGCTTCCGAGCACACGGAGGCTTGGTCCTCCGTGTCAAAATACTGGCTCGCAGATGCCAGATCCACATGACTTATCGAGTCGCTCGATGCGACACCCGGTAAGGAAGGTCTTACAGGGTTTCTCGAGATAAGCCTGGTGTTGGAAGAATTGGGATTGTGACAAAGTGGTGAGGTGGGGGTGTTTGCCATAGAACGGGCGGGGTTGGCCAGAAGCTCGTCCAGCTTCTTGTGCACAACGGAGACTTCATCCAATTTCTGTGCGATGAGGCTAAGATCTGTGGATGAATGGGAGGGTCCAGTGTCAACTTAGTGGACATTACGGGGCAGGCTGGTACGATTAAAGGCAATAATGGAAGCATTGTTCATTGAGTTTTCACTCATATTTTCAAATAATTCGAACGCTCCATTCTCGTCTTTATTCATGAAATTCCCTCCGCAGGAAGCATCTGCAATCTGCTTCAAAGTCTCATTTAGCCTATAGTAGAAAATCTGGGCTATATGCCACTTAGGCAGACCGTGGTGCGGACACTTCCTAAGGAGGTCATTATATCTCTCCCATGCCTCATGAAATTGTTCACCGTTTTGTTGCGTAAAGGAGGTGATAGCACAGCGAAGCGCATTCGTTCGCCCGATTAGGAAGAACTTCTTGAGAAACGCTGTTCGCATCTCTTCCCAAGAGTGGATGGTTCTCCCAAGGGTGAGTAACCACTGCGACGCTTTATCCCACAATGAAAATGAGAACATTTTCATGAGGACTATAGGTAACCCGATATTTCTTGGTTTAACAGTTTCAGCCAATCGGGTTAGGTCTTCCAAGTGGAGAAAAGGATCTTCACTTGCAAGACCATGGAATTGAAAATTTATCAGGCCAATTATGTTAGGTTTCAATTCAAAGTCGTCCCTGCCCATGGAGACCTGAATTTGTCCTATGGTCTCTATAGCAGCGGGATTCTGATAGGAGCTATGAGACCTAGGCTCCTCCCATTCGAGAGGGTTCTGCATTTCCTCCAATGTTTCCCTAATGGCCTCAATTTGTTCATTATACATTTCCATTTGGGCTTGGAGGCAAGTTATGGGATCCAAGGCTCCACCACCTGGTGGGTTTTGAGGGTGGTTTCCTCCCTTGGAATTTGGGGGTGGGCATGCAGCCATGTTTGTGGAGGAGGAGGACGATGTGGCTTCTTTTCTAAAATTATCAGGCAATTCACACAGTTCAAGGTTTTGTGACCTCCTCCCAAACATGCACTACCGTAGGAAGAATTGGGGTGATAAGAAGGGAAACGAGATGAGAGAAATGATGCCACAAAGGTACACTTGATGACAAATCAATACAGTCAAATTCCTAACCTCTACAGTGTGCCCTTGGACCTAAAGATCTAAGTTACCTACTATCATGACCTACGGAACCGAATGTGAGCACTGCGGAACCATCAGGCCAGATTGAAAGGCCATTTGCCCCAGTCTTAGACACCCGATAGCACGCGGGAACCCTCACCAGCACGTAGGCACTACACGTAGGTAGTTAGACCTCCAATCCTTAATAAGGGTCAAGTTGCTACCAGTTTTAGTTAGAGGCTTAGGATCAAGTGCTTCTGAAATGTGAAGGGCATTATTTACGGGTAATGCCCAAGTGATTGATTTTGTAAAGTGTGTAAACCAAGCATGTAATGGGGAAATCTCCCCGAATTGAAGTTTTAATTGTTGAATGGTTTTTAGAATTTAGCCTTAAGTAGTATGGATTTTAGGATTTCTCTGAATTACCAATTCAACCAATCTCCAGATTTTGAGAGAATACAGGTTTTCTTCTAACCCCAACAAACCCTTCTTCAATGTCAGTTGGTTAATGCATGCTAAAATGCAATGGTCTTCCCTAAATGGAGATTTCTATGTGTGGATGCACGAATCAATTTTAGATTAGTGTGAAAGGGAGCCAAAGCACTTCAATTCAAGTGCTCCCAATCACCAAAATGATTTCCACACACAAGGCTCAACCATAAGATAAAGAAAATCATATTGTTGGGGTTGAAGTATTCGGGATCAAATCTTAGGCACATTAAAGGTTGTGGTGGGGTTGGAATCAACTCAACTCCAAGTCTCCCCACCAAAAAGGTGATTCCAAATTGCAGATAAATGAGGCAAAGAGGGATGGCAATCAATCATTTTATTTTTGCCTCAAAGAGTACTTCACACGGCTAAAGATTCAAGAATCAGGATTCTTGGATTTTCGTTATGCGAAGTTTGGCGGGAAATCCCGGGGCAGTGCGAGTGATCACAAACAAGCAAGCAAGTGATTTTTAATCCACTGTCCCAAGAGATCCCAAGAAGTTCTTAGTTTTTTTTTATATTTTTTATTAAGGTGACAAGTTAACCTAAGTTGCTAAGAAGGAAAGACCTACTTGTTCAGTGATTAGCCCATAGTTGTGGGCTATTTAAGTATTTAAGTGCCTACATATTAGGTTAATTCTAACATTTATTTAGTATAAATTAGGATGTAAATAGATTAATTCATAGTTTTAATCTAATTACATAATCCATACATGGCATTCATATCTTAAGTGCATTTAGAATTAGCTTAGAATAGCATTCATCTAATTAGATAACCAATTAGGTATATTGTTTTTATTAACATAGAAGTTGAGGGTCTATACATAAATAACCCTAATATTTTAATAATATTTGCTTTATTCGTCTTCTTTCAGAACGGCTGGCTGCCGCTCCAACGCCCGCGTGATGCAGTGAAAGCCATTCAAGGGGGAGCGGATACGGTGGATCTGGTCGGCGGCTGATTTCAAAATTGTTCAAGACACTACAAAAGGAGCACGGAGGCAGCCGAGCTCAAGAGGCCTCCGCCACCGACCCACCACTGTGCAGAGAGATCCTCTCTCTTCCACTCCACACTGCCGGCCTCTACCGTGGCGGCGAGTCTCCACCACCGTGGGCGTGTGGTGTGACAGGCCACACCGCCATCCGGAGCTCGCCCGCATTACCGTGAGCACCTTAGCGTGCAACTCCCTCGCCGTCATCGCCGACCACCGTCACCAACCTACTGATCAGCCACCCTCTCAGTAACTTAAGACGTCTGGGAAATTTCCCAGACGTCTGAAGTTACCCGCTCACCTCCACTTCCTCAGCCTGCACTCTCCAACCGGCCACCAAACCGCCTGTGCCCTCCACCGCTCACCGGCTGCTGACCTGCGCATGCCTGCAGATCAGCCCGCGCTCTCCTCCAACGCCTGCAGACCAGCCTGCAGCATCCTCCAACAGCCGCCTGCAGCTTCCACCGCACACGCCAACCGCCTGCAGACCACCGCGCAAGCGCCCTCCTGCAGACCACCGCAGCCACGCCTCCGCGCGCCAGCGCCCTCCGCAGACCCTCCGCGCGCCCACGCACAACCGCCTGCAGAACCGCCAGCAACAGACCTCTGCAACTTCCACCGCACACGCCAGCTCCTGCCTGCAGACCACCGCAGCCACGCCTCCGCGCGCCAGCGCCCTCCGCAGACCCTCCGCGCGCCCACGCACAACCGCCTGCAGAACCGCCAGCAACCGACCTCTGCAGCTTCCACCGCACACGCCAGCGCCCGCCTGCAGACCACCGCCACGCCTCCGCGCGCCAGCGCCCTCCGCAGACCCTCCGCGCGCCCACGCACAACCGCCTGCAGCACCTCCGCCGGAGCTCGTCCGGCCACCTCCGGCCGCCGCGCGACTCGCCGCCACCACCGATTCGAAGCCCTTGATCCAAGGGACCTCCTCCGAGCTTCCCGCACCCGGCCATCGGCTCCTCGTCGCGCAAGACAACAGGGAAAAATTCCCCTGTTTTGCTACAGTAAAGCGTTGATTAAAATTTACATTTTCTGCCATTGCCAGATTTTATTCATATTCTATTCACTCTGCATTGCGGAAAATATCCTGTAGTTTATCATAATTGCCATTTCAGCATTATTTCTTGCTTAAACCTTAATCTAAAGGCAATCTTGGCTTGGTTCTTGTCCAAATTGACTCCGAACAAACATTTTTAAGTGGCGCGAATTTTAATACGTTATTGCCTCCCTGTGGAAACGACCCGCTCCTCTGCGAGTGGTTATTTCTTATTAAAAATTGATTAGTCGATTTTTCCACCACATTAAACTACAAACGACTTAAAAGCGAAAGATCGACCCGGTCAAATGGCGCCGTTGCCGGGGAGGCAACAGACGCAATAATTTCGCCTAATTTTATTTTGATTATTTGTCAATTGCACAGAGATTTGACCATCTATTATTTTCTTTTCTGTGCGAGAAATTTTATGCAAGAATCAGCCACTGTGAGAGGCGACCCTTGACGTCGCCAGACGAGAAGTGGACAAGCAATTTTGAAAGGAGGAGGAGGACGAGGACGCGACGGACACCACTGTATTTAATCGCTAATTTAATTAGAATAGAATTAGGACTGAAGACTTAATTTTTCATTACAGTTAGTTTGAAACCCTTGTTCTAGGGCAAATTTTGAGGGGTTTGTTCTTTGATTTTGTTTTGGACCCGTGTTGGGTAATTTTTGGGAGCCTGTTCCCTTTTCTTTAGATTTAGGTTTATTTTTTTTATTATTCTTATTTCTTTTATTTGCTTGTGCATAAGTAGTTCTAAAAAAAAAAACAGAAAAAGAAAAAAAATGAGCCGCCTGCTAGAAGCTGCCTGCCCTAGGACGAACCATTTAGGTCTGTATGAGCAGCCTCTAGATTTGCTTTTCTGCATTGCGTACATTTTTGCATCGAAGATCGCTGGAGGCAAGGTACGCATTCTCTTACTTTGCATCCTATTTTTGATCACGCATTGCATTTGGGATTTAATGCGAAGACCACCTAATCTGTACTGAATAAATCTAACAAGTGGTCACATTTTTTTTAGAAAAAGGACTAATTAAAGGAAGGACATTTTAAAAACCAAGGATTTGATTTTCAAACTTGGCGTGCGATTCAAAGTTCAAAATCTTTGACGGTGTATGCACACTTATTTCACTTGCACCACGGCACGCTTCTAGACACTCCTTAGGTTTGGAAATACTAGGACAAGAGCCCTCCTTTCGTTGGATTCTGAAGTGTTCGGAACTTGAGATCAAAGGTTTTGTAAATCCAAAGAGGGAGATACCCTGTCACGGATTTTTGGGGGTAGTTGAGGAGCACTGCGAAAGCACAGCTTCAAAGGAAGGCTTAGGCCTACTTGCATCCCTCGATCTTCCGTCTTTGGATTTACTTGACCATTTGAGATTTAGGGAAGAACACCTAAACTCCAACTAGGTCTTTTTAGGCGAGCCGTAGGTCGACAATAGGCGCGTAAATTGATTGAACAAATTGTATTGTCACCTGCAATCTGACTTAAAATCAAAAGCCTAAATTGGGAAAGACCTAAAAGGTCCTTTTTGAATTGTGTCTTGCTTGGGGAATTCTGATTGAAGTGTGAGTTAGAATGGACCACATTGATTTTCATCCTTTCACATCTTGCCCACACCCTCACCCCCACTCTGCATCCTTTGATCCCAGACGCCGAGATGGTCCATTCCTTGATGGACATAATGACAATCATTGGGATCCGTTTTACTCCTATTATAGGAGTATTGGCCTAGTTAAGCCCCAAATTAGTGAGCAGAACTCAGGAGCGGGATTTGCTTTGCCCAATATCCCACATACCAAAGAAATACCCAACCCACCCACCCTGAAAACTTATAATGGTTGGACAAACACTCCTGGGTACTATAAGCCTGAGCCTGACTTCTCTTATGATAAAAATGACCTCTCCTCTTTGAAGATGGAAATACAGAAAATGCAAAATGAAATGAGTGAATTGTTAGGAGAATCTTTGAGAGCAGGCCAACAAGAAAGAGATGAAATTAGCCACCCAATCTGCCCCATTGACGATGACGTATACCCCTCTACAATAGATGCATCTCCCGTGGGAAAGCTACACTTTAAGTTGAAGGGAAATTCTAGGGAAAATAGCTACTTTTCGAGGATCGATTTTGAAGCCTCCCCATTAGATGACACTTCCTTGAGAGATCTACACTTTAGGTGGGAGGAAAATACACATGAAAGTAGCTATGCATTGGATGAAGAAAGGTGGCAACCCGAGGAAGATGATGATAAGGTTGAGTATCCACCTGAATTATATTGGAGTCAAAAGAAGGGAATGATGGTACCATTGGAAGACCTCGACCCAGATGATAGTATTTTCGTGACATTTGATGAAGTGGGTCAAAGTCAAGTTGTTAATCCTACCCTCCCTTCTGATCACGATATGGAACTCAAACCCACCCTTAGGGAACCTAACCCTAAAGAAATTGACCTATCTGAGGAGTCTGATGTAACCAATGTAAATAATTTACCTCAGATAGAGCACCCTAGGGGATCTGCTGATATATTAAATGATTCTAGACCTCGGGTACATGATGAATTGTGTGATGAGGAGGAAGATGAATTATATGAGGAACCTACATTCAAGATTTGGAGTAACACTAAGGGTGATTATGTATTATTTGAAGAGTTAACCCCTGAGGATGTCACAAATTTGACCAAATTAGGTTTCCTTGGCACACCCATTGATGATATTTCTCCTCATGATAAAATGATGGAAAATTTGGAAGCAATTTCTAAGATTTATGTGGATTCACATATAGACTCCGGGGAAGATGTGAGTAAAGAACAAAAACCCGGGGATGACATTAATAGGATAATCCCTAGATCTGTTGCTTCCAACCTGCCTTCATTCACTTCGAAGTCACCCTCTGATTCTCTTATAACTGAAAGCGAAATTGTGACTCCTGATGAAGAGCAGGAAGATCCACGTGATGGTGCAAGGAATGCTAGGGATGAAATTGAGGATTTAGAAAGAGTGTTTGGGATGGACACCAAGCTGATTAAACCCAATCTAGATCTTATGGCCATCCCACAACCTCGTAACTTGGACACCCTAGACGATCCTTGCCTTAGAGAATTGCTCAGTTTTGTTCTGACTAGGGGGCTTAACAGACCAATATTTTCTGTAATGGAGTATCGGGTATGGATTGATGATTTCTTTAGTCAGTCCATTACCCTGGGGGTTTATCTCTATACCATTCCTTCCCCATTCTTTTTGGAGGATCCTTGTCATCCTACCCCTACCCCTTTGGAGGTTATTTTAACTGTTTATCCTTTAGAACCTCTTCTGGTGACCTGGGAAGATTTCATTCCCATTTTAGTTGGGCGAGCATTTGCTATCGGGATTCATCATCAGCTCGCCAACATCCTAGGTTACCTATTTTCTAGGCCAACTTTGCTTTCCTCATTTTTAGGGCCTATTTCTGCAATTCATGAACCTGATTTGCAGGTTCTTCGGCTATTCAGCCCAGCTTTGACCCAGGTAATATCCTTCTATGCAATGAGGACATTGCAGATTTTAGGCATGGGGGGGTGTACTTGGGGATATACATAGCATAATTGCATACATTTGTACATATAAAAAAAAAAAAAAAAGTTTTGAGCTTAACTGGCTAAGTCCTGCATTCTTAAGCAAATCAGAACTCTAGCGTAGACTAAATAAATTCTAGGGTCAAACTTTAGAAGCTAAATAAGCTACTAGCTTTAGACATTTAGGGTCCTTTGTGGACTTAAAAACTTAAGTAGGAGTTAAGTTGCGGACCATTCTTCAAGAGGTTGAGGAAGGGAAGCTAGGGTTTGAGTTAAAAGGTGGGGTAGTACCTGGAGTCTTATTCTACCTTTTGGTTTACGGGTCCTGGTAACCCAAGCATCCAAATTTTTCACACTTGGTTTGGTAATTAACTTAATTTCTGAAAAGAGATTTGGTTCTCTTAGTTTTGGCTTAAGAGAGGCTTGAAAACACATTTTGATTGGAAGAGTTCCCGCCGCAGGAGAGGTCGAGTATATACTCACCTTGAGGATGCGATGATAACATATTACCTCCTCGGCGCTTGTCTCTTAGGATATCCATCCTACTGGGGGCATGTAAGCGCATTGCGCGGTTCAGGTACCATGGGCGGCCCTATCTCGAAGTGCCGATTGCCATAGGCCTGAATTCGCTTAAGAAATCCATGGGCGATACTATCTCGAAGTGTCGATTGCCAGGAGTTCTTGGGGTCGTTATGGGCGGTGCTATCTCGAAGTATAGAAAGCCAGGCACCCTTCGAGGTATGGTAATGGGGACAATGAATCCGACACAGACCGTGTTGATAGCTGATCTGAGGTTAGACTTAGAAGAATCAAAAAAAAAAAAAAAAAAAAGTATATATATTAAAAAAAAAAAAAAAAAATTTCCTTTAACTCAAATAACTCGGACCAATGCACAAGCACGGATGCTTTAATCTCAGGGATCAATAAACTTTAGGGTAGAGTCAGAAATCAGGGAAACTTGTGCTGGCAACTCGTCTTTAGCCGACCTAGTCTGTAACTTAGCAACTACTTAGGAACCTTGGGTTTAGAACCTGAACTTAATATGCTTCTGAAGGAAGACTAAGTGAGTTGACTAGTCTACTTAGAGTGCTAGGTTTCGCTTAATTTTGCTAGGGACTAGCAAAAACTAGGCATGGGGGTATTTGATTAGCCCATAGTTGTGGGCTATTTAAGTATTTAAGTTCCTACATATTAGGTTAATTCTAACATTTATTTAGTATAAATTAGGATGTAAATAGATTAATTCATAGTTTTAATCTAATTACATAATCCATACATGGCATTCATATCTTAAGTGCATTTAGAATTAGCTTAGAATAGCATTCATCTAATTAGATAACCAATTAGGTATATTGTTTTTATTAACATAGAAGTTGAGGGTCTATACATAAATAACCCTAACATTTTAATAATATTTGCTTTATTCGTCTTCTTTCAGAACGGCTGGCTGCCGCTCCAACGCCCGCGTGATGCAGTGAAAGCCATTCAAGGGGGAGCGGATACGGTGGATCTGGTCGGCGGCTGATTTCAAAATTGTTCAAGACACTACAAAAGGAGCACGGAGGCAGCCGAGCTCAAGAGGCCTCCACCACCGACCCACCACTGTGCAGAGAGATCCTCTCTCTTCCACTCCACACTGCCGGCCTCTACCGTGGCGGCGAGTCTCCACCACCGTGGGCGTGTGGTGTGACAGGCCACACCGCCATCCGGAGCTCGCCCGCATTACCGTGAGCACCTTAGCGTGCAACTCCCTCGCCGTCATCGCCGACCACCGTCACCAACCTACTGATCAGCCACCCTCTCAGTAACTTAAGACGTCTGGGAAATTTCCCAGACGTCTGAAGTTACCCGCTCACCTCCACTTCCTCAGCCTGCACTCTCCAACCGGCCACCAAACCGCCTGCGCCCTCCACCGCTCACCGGCTGCTGACCTGCGCACGCCTGCAGATCAGCCCGCGCTCTCCTCCAACGCCTGCAGACCAGCCTGCAGCATCCTCCAACAGCCGCCTGCAGCTTCCACCGCACACGCCAACCGCCTGCAGACCACCGCGCAAGCGCCCTCCTGCAGACCACCGCAGCCACGCCTCCGCGCGCCAGCGCCCTCCGCAGACCCTCCGCGCGCCCACGCACAACCGCCTGCAGAACCGCCAGCAACCGACCTCTGCAGCTTCCACCGCACATGCCAGCGCCCGCCTGCAGACCACCGCAGCCACGCCTCCGCACGCCAGCGCCCCCCGCAGACCCTCCGCGCGCCCACGCACAACCGCCTGCAGAACCGCCAGCAACCGACCTCTGCAGCTTCCACCGCACACGCCAGCGCCTGCCTGCAGACCACCGCCACGCCTCCGCGTGCCAGCGCCCTCCGCAGACCCTCCGCGTGCCCACGCACAACCGCCTACAGCACCTCCGCCGGAGCTCGTCCGGCCACCTCCGGCCGCCGCGCGACTCGCCGCCACCACCGATTCGAAGCCCTTGATCCAAGGGACCTCCTCCGAGCTTCCCGCGCCCGGCCATCGGCTCCTCGTCGCGCAAGACAACGGGGAAAAATTCCCCTGTTTTGCTACAGTAAAGCGTTGATTAAAATTTACATTTTCTGCCATTGCCAGATTTTATTCATATTCTATTCACTCTGCATTGCAGAAAATATCCTGTAGTTTATCATAATTGCCATTTCAGCATTATTTCTTGCTTAAACCTTAATCTAAAGGCAATCATGGCTTGGTTCTTGTCCAAATTGACTCCGAACAAACATTTTTAAGTGGCGCGAATTTTAATACGTTATTGCCTCCCTGTGGAAACGACCCGCTCCTCTGCGAGTGGTTATTTCTTATTAAAAATTGATTAGTCGATTTTTCCACCACATTAAACTACAAACGACTTAAAAGCGAAAGATCGACCCGGTCATTCAGCAACGTGTGCGAAGTTCCAGTGCGGTGCCGACGACTTCACGCTCTTGTTCCCGCCATGGATCTGCCCACATTTCCGACTTCATTTTCCTGCCTTCTCCTTGCCACTGGTTCACCTGCACACCAACAAATAGGAACACTCGTGAAGAGAAGGGTGTGAGAAGAAAAAAATTAAAGGAATGGAGTAGAAACTTACTTGAATGTGCACTTCCCCGGCAATGGCACCAGAAAAGATGTATGGTCGAGCCCGGATAGGTTGTGTTAATATGGTGATTTTATCGTTGAAATGAGTATAGTGGTTAACCTAAATCGAGCCTAACCATCTCTTTACAAAAAATTTTTACCTGGCCTGTTTGATTTTATCTCGGTCACTTTTAGGCCCAGGGTCGAACTTAGGGAAGTGGGATTAGAAGTGAATAAGTTTCTACGCCTTTCCTACAACAAATCTCTTCCGTTCGTTTATTGTGTTTTTGGTATTTTTCTATTTAAGATTTTTTTCTGATAATTCTTGTCCTTGAGGTACACCCTCAAAATCAGGTTCTTGGCTTTGAGCCAAATTAGGGTTCAAAACTGGTCTTGCTATTCGCATGACTGAGTGCATGCAAGTCAAGGATTGTCTTTTCTCTTTTGTATATTTTTTTATCTTTTTAATGGTAGGAAAGAGAAACAGAAATAAAGTAAATATAGTGTATATATATATGTATATATTATATATGTATATAGGGGTGGGGGTGGAGGCGGAGATAGCGTGTAGCACGGTATCGAGTCGGTCGTCGTCTAGGAAGACGCAACCAATAGGATGAAGTGCCGCGTGGAGTGTAAGGTGGATTGGTGGAAGATGAGTGCCAACATGCTTTCTGCACGCGTGTATCGGGGAATATCAGCAACTGGTGGAGATATTCCTGCGATACAACGTATGGTAGGTGATATGAAAATATATGTATATATATGTAAATATATATCTATATGTATATATATAGATATGTAAATATATGTATAGATAGATGTATGTATATGTATATATATATATATATTTATAATTGTATATATAACTATATAAATAGATATAGATATGTATATATATATATATATAGTTATATATAAAGTAATATATGTATATAGTTATATATATGTGTATATGTATATATATATATTAGTATAAGTATTTATGTATATAGATATATGTAGATAGATATACAAATATGTATATATATATGTATTTATAGTTATAGGTATATGTATATATGTATGTATATATATGTATATATATATGTATATATACTTATACTTAGTTATATAGGTACTAAAATATGTATAGATATATGTATATATATATATAGATAAATGTATATAAATATATATATAGATATATATATGTATATATATGTATAGGTATATAGTAGTGTATAAGTGAGTGGGTGTGTGTACGAGAGTGTGAGTGTGTGTGTGTGTCTCAGTGAGAGTGAGTGAGTGCTGTGAGAGAGAGAGAGAGAGAGAGAGTCTGCTGGAGTGAACAGTTAAGCCATTTGATACTTCAGCCGTCGTCTGATGCCACACGCATGTGCAGGCACGTAGGCGCGCGAAGGCGCACGCACACGCAGGAGGGAGCGGGCGTGGGAGGAACCGCAGCGCACTACACTGCGCGAAGAGCCAAGCGCTGAAATGGGCGAAGATGTGGGTGCGTGCAGACGGGTGCGAGAGCGGAGAGAGACACGGGTGCAGGTGCTAGAGCGGGCACGGGGAGAGATGCGGTCACGGGCTAGGGTCGGTAGCGGTGCGGAGAGAGAGCTGCAAAGCTTGAAGCTCCTATGGCAATGGCGGGGTTGGCTTGGAACGATGAAACAGGGAAGAGAACCACCATGCCCACCGGCTCTTTCATGAGCTAGGTGGTGGTGGGACTCACAGTGGTAGTTGTGCACCACTGTGAGTTGCTCCTGCCCGCAGTGTGGCTCTTCAAGGAGAAGAGAGGCTGCATATGGAGGGGAGAGGGGAGGAGATGGCCTGGAGAAGAAGATGTTGTCTCTGTTGTTTGGCATGTGGACCAGGCTCCCTTTGCAAAGAAGGTAGCCGTGCCTTTTTAAAGAGGAAAAAGGCATGCACAGCCATGCCTTGGCTATGCATGGCTGTGCATGAGGCTGTGCATGGTTGGCAGGGAGTGGCTGTGCAGGGCAAGCTAAGCAGGACATGGCGCGAGGAAGAGGCTGCCATGCATTGCAACCGCGGAGAAGAAATTCAAAGTCAAATAAAATTAAAAATAAAGATGGTGAATTTACGAAGTAGCACTTGAGGAAAATGTTAATTTCACGACCATTTTATTCACTCTCCTCCCCTCTTAAATAAATGCATGCATGCGTGTATTTTTACAAATGCGACTATGTCTACCTAATCTACACCAGCAATGCTTGGAAATAGCACAAGATGGCACAATTGTTGGTGTATTTTCGTTGTGCAATCACTTTCGAACTAAGGGGTATCATCCGCCCCGAACCTCTGTAGTCATCCAAGTTCTTGGGTGTCTTGATCGGGTCCAGCACATTTTACTCTCGTCCAAACCATCAGTGCATGTTCGGTAGGAGGTCCTTAAGACCATCCTTGAGACCTCCTTTAGTGATTCACTCCCGCCGAGGCCAGGCCTCGCGTCCTTGTTTGTGCAGCAACCCCACCGCATAGACATCTCCTCTGATTCATCTGAACCCAATTCTCCTTCCATTATCATGGCATAGCCAGTAGAAGAAGAGAATAACCCTGAGAACCAACTCCAACGCCTTAATGATTTATTTCAAGCCTTTGTAAACCCGCCTCAGCATTCTATGATGCGAGATCACTACAATCCCGTTGCGGTGGCAATCGAACCTCCAGTCCAAATCCTGGCTAGAGGTCCTGATTCTGAACTCAAGCCCAACATGATTCATGCTATTCCAAAGTTTCATGGGCTTAATTCCGAGGATCCCTTCCAGCACATCAAACAACTCAAACATCTGGCCCAGACCTTCGGGTCAGATGTCCAAAATTGGGATATTCTTCTCATGAAGATGTTCTCCTTCTCTCTCATGGACAAAGCAGCTAATTGGTATCAAACTCAAACATGTCCAATCAACACATGGATTAAGCTACAATCTGAGTTTTTGAAAAAGTTCTTCCCAGTTGGTCGGACGAATGCCTTACAACACCAGATCACACACTTCACCCAACAATATGGAGAACCTCTTCATGAAGCATGGGATCGTTTCCTAGATCTCATGCGAAAGTGCCCACATCACGGAGTTCCTAAATGGGAACAAGTCCAGTCTTTTTACCAGGGACTCTGTGAAGACATCCGCTTATTCGTCAATGCAACCTACGGAGGAAATATCATGGGTCAACACGAAGACGCTGTGTGGGAGATTCTCGAGAATATATGCGAGAACTCCATCAATAATGACTCCATGGGCTTATTCGACCGAATGAATGCTTGCGCATCGACAAATCCAAGAGGAGCACACGAGATGCAGGGCCTGTCCACATTCGTCGACTTGGAATTGATGGCCAGTCGGTTGGACAAGGTCTCTATCATTGAGAAGAATGTGGATGAGCTAACTCGACATCTACAGTGAGCCACCTCTATGCAAAACCCGTTTGCACAGCCGCCTTCTGGGTGAAAAGGTGTGCATAACATCTATCACCGATCTTCTCAGGGGATGGACCCATATCCACCCTCGTCTAACTCTAAGACCGAAGGAAACGTCGAGCCGACCTACTCTAGTTGGGGGAACTCTGAACCCTCATACGCTGACTTCCCTGAGGTTCCTCAGACCTACGAGGACCTCAACGCCATCCAGAATGACCCATCACCTAACACCTATAATCCTGGATGGCGGAATCATCCCAACTTCCTGTGGACAGGAAATAATCAGAATCAAAGACCACCATATCAACCCCGTCCACAAGCCCCTCATCCAAATCAGCCACCTCAACCTCGACCCAACCCTACCTATCAATCTGGGCCAACTCAAACAGATCAAATGACTCTTATCCTTCAGACTCTGGCTGACATTCAAAAGACGAATGCAACTATGCAAAAATAGCACAAGGACGAGATCACAAAGGTTCACAATCAACTCGCCCAGATGGCAAATTCCCGCCAACCTGGCACACTCCCTTCGCAACCTCTACCGAATCTGAATAACGTGCCGAACCAGAGGCGAGTTATGAACCCAAATCCGGGCCAAGCCCACATGATTTATCAGGCCCCTTCTGTTCCATCACCTAATGAGATGGAAGCTTCGACATCATATGCAGTATTTCAGCAGTAGCCACCCATTTTACCAACTCCAAACCAAAACCAGGCAAGATTGAATTCTGTTACAACCTGTAGTGGCAAAGCAACACAAGACCCACCTTATCCAAGCCACTTTCAGCCTGGTAGTAACCCAAGCCCTAGGATAGTTATCTAGGATACCCCTATCCCAGATCAAACACCTGGATCTATTCTAGAGGAACCATCCAACATTCCATTTCTCGAGGCCTTGACCAAGGGAAAGAGGACAAACAAACCCGTGGCTCGTGAGGAGGATCTGGTCAAGCTCTTTGAACAGGTCCTTGTAAGCATCCCCTTGATGGATGCAATTCGCTACGTACTGGCTTACGCACGATTTCTAAAAGACGTGTGTACACCTAAGCTTAAGCTGCGAACCAAAAGTGGGAGTTCGATTGTACTGTTAGAACAAGCTAGCTCTATAATTTTGAGCAAACCCCCACCTAAGGCAAAAGACCCAGGTACTCCCCTGATTTTCTATACCATTGGTGATACCCAATTTGATAGAGCTTTATTAGATCTAGGAGCCTCCATAAACCTAATACCAACATCCCTACTTGACCACCTTAAGGAATCTGAGCTTAAACCGATAGAGGTGACATTGCAATTGGCTGACCGATCTATTAAATCACCTAAAGGAGTACTTGAGGATGTCATTGTTAGGGTGTGAGACTTCTATTTCCCAGTGGACTTTGTAGTCTTGGATATGGATGCTCCAAAAAACCCAAGGGATACACCAATTATAATAGGGAGACCCTTTCTGACCACTGCTAGGGCCAATATAAATTGTGAGAAGAGCCAAAATGAACTAAAATTCGAGAACCAAACACTAAAGATCGACATCTTTAAGGCCCAACAAGGGATTAATTATGGTGTTATAGAACAGATATGTGATATCAAGGCTGTGGTTGATGATCCTTATATTAAGGACAACCTGACTACTTCCGATCAACCACAAGAGGATCAAAACCCGTAATCAAAGGAGTCTGAACCTAACCTAAATACACCCATAACTCCTTCCCTTGCTCCTGACACACAACTCGAACCGCCCGCTGTTGCTGATAACCCTGTTCTAGAACTCAAACCTCTTCCTGACCATCTGAAGTACATCTTTTTGGGTTTAAATCAGACGTTTCCTGTGATTATCAACTCTAGACTCACACCTGATCAGGAATCCCATCTGATTACTATTCTCCAGCAACATTGAAGAGCCATTGGATGGACTCTCGGTGATTTGACTGGTATAAACCACTCTTACTACACACACCATATCTACACCGAAGAGGGCACACGACCTTCCCGTGAAATGAAGAGACGTTTGAATCCTAATCTGTAGGACATCATGAAAAAGTAGATCAAGTGATTAGATGTAGGGATCATCTACCTGATCTCGGACAGTCGGTGGGTGAGTACAATCTAGGTTGTGCCTAAGAAGGCAGAACTCACCGTGATCACGACTGAAACCAGAGAAATCATACCGACCTGTGTGGTGAATTCATGGAGAGTCTGCATTGATTATAGAAGACTAAATTCCTCCACGAAGAAGGATCATTTCCCACTACCGTTTATTGATCAGATCCTCGAGAAACTAGCGAGAAATAAGTTCTGCTTTTTGGATAGGTACTTCAATTATAATCAGGTGGAAATCCATCTTGAGGACCAAGAAAAGACCACTTTGACCTGCCCCTTTGAGATGTACGCGTTCCGAAGGATTCCGTTCGGTCTCTGCAATGCACCCTCTACCTTTCAGCGCTGCATGCTTGCCATATTCTCCAATATGGTAATTGATTATCTGGAAGTCTTCATGGATGACTTTTCAGTATTCGGAGAATCATTTGACAATTGCCTCCTACACTTGGTCCAAATCCTCAGGTGGTGCATTGACGTGAATTTGGTTCTTTCCTGGGAAAAGAGCCATTTCATGATGCCTGAAGGAATTATCCTGGGACATCTCATATCAGAAAAAGGCATCCAGGTCAATCGAGCCAAGGTGAACTTGATCAATGGTGGTGTCAGAGACGTGGTAGACCACGGGGATCTCCTCGGCTGATCAGAATGAATGGAGGAAGTCAGAAAGTGAGATCGAAAGTCACCGGAGTTTTGGACGAATAGCCTATCGAAGTCAGCTACAGTGTTAGAAGAGGGAAAGGAGCCAACTTGAGTAAAATTTGAGGGGTGAGGGGGTATTTAGAGTAGTTGGCGATGAAGAGAGTGGCGGGGTCTGGCCGAAGAAGGAGCTTGAGGAGCTTAACCTCCGGCGTCGTCTCTGAAGATGGTGAGGTTATCTCCGGTGGATCAAGAGGAGGTGGTGAGCACAAGGTGCAAGAGCTTGGACAAAGAAGATTAATGTCGGCAGGGAGGTGATCATGCTATGGCGTGACTCTCCATTGCCAGTCGTTCATTCGATTGAAGAAGAAGAAGGAAAGGGACATAAATGTAATAAAACTTAAGAACCTGTGTGAGAAATAAGGACTCGATTATAAAATGTTTTAAGGATCAAAATGTAAACTCAGGTTTTGAAGTTTTATTTTAACTTAGATCTTTTTCAACTTTTTATATATGTTAGTAAATATGGTAAATATTATGCTTTCTCCTTGAATTTACATTTTTGACCTTTTTAGGTTAATTTATTGGATTAAGTAAAATTACTTAAGTTGTTATATACTTAGGTTTACATTAAGTTTAAGTTACTTAACTTATTAATTAAGGAAATGGTTAAAAGGATTTTGAGTCCAATTATTAATTAAATTATTAATAATGTTAATTGAAGGATAAAATGTCATTTTTAACTTATTTTAAGGTCCTTTACTAAAGATCCCTTATTCTATAATTAACCCTTATATGTTCATAACCTTAGCTAATTAACTAGGAAGACTAGTTAATTAGGGGTAATTAGAGATCATGATGAGTGTCTCATCATACCCCCAAGCCAAAGTTTTGCTAGTCCCTAGCAAAATTAACTAAGACTTTGATTAATTAAAGCACTTGGGTTTAAATTATCATAAATAGTAACTATGTAGAGGAAAGCTTAGGTTAGAAACTTTTAAGTTTAATATAAATGATTAATGCATAGAGCACTTCTGAAAATTTTCTTACTTAGACTTATACTTAAAACATTTTCAAAACACACTTAAACAATTTGTTAACAAGAACTTTACTCTGAATTAGAATTCTTCAAAAAATCTCTTAATCTTTGTAATTATTCTTAACTCAAATTAGAATACAAAGTGTTTTAAGGAAAACAAAACTTAAGGTTTGAGAATTAAATTTTAACTCAAAAACTCAAATAGATTTAAGTCAATCCTTTGTTTATGATATTTGATTTTTATCAATATAAGTTTAAGCAAATTAACCAGGTACTCATTATTAATCAAACTTAGAATAGTAAAGCTCTAATTTACTAGCCTGCAACACTAAAGAATAACTTCTAGACCTAGGATTCTGTCAATTCTTCTCCTTTAGGTCTCAACTTAAAATCTTCAAAACCTAATTTCTTAGGCTTCACTGCCCAATACCAAGGTTCAGTAGCTATGATTTTAAAACATTCGTGATTAGTGAAGAGAATTGTCCTAAAGTCATGCAAAGTTGCAAAAATCCAGATCTTAAGACATCAATTTCCAATCCCAATTATTCCAATTCAAGCCTTTGGCTTGGCCTTACTCAGGTTTGGTTGCTTTCTCCTCACTAGTTTTCTATCTCGAGGTCAACACATTTTTTGTATATCTCCCCGGTGGACCACTGGATCTCTTATTCCTAATATTTTTATCTCCATATTTTTTTTCACTATTTCTATAGGTTAGAACACCCATTTGTAGCGAGGTGTTCTTTTTATTTGATGGAAGGAAGGGTAGCATCCATTTGTATTGAGATGCTTTTATTTATTATGGAAAAATTGCATAAGCACCCTTTTTTTTTTAACAACGTACTTAACTGCAGGGTGTTTTATTTATTTTTCTTCTTTTCTTTTTCTTTTCCTTTTCCCCCCTTCTCATTTTTCGTACTAACTTTATTCTCCAAATCCTTTTTCTAGGTGAGTGGCACATCCTTTACCCATTCAAGAATCGCCCCACGGAAATCCTTGGACTAAAGAGGATTCAAAACTGATCTCTTAACCTCTGTGTTTTCGCGGTCTTAGATGCCAACAAGACAATTCTATGTGTGTGAATTTAGATGTTTAGATTACTTAGCTCTCAAACCAGAGCTTGGACAACAAAGCCCTTTACTCTCAGGTTCTTCAAATTTTTAGCTTTCTCCTATAGGATTTGTCAAGACAAAATTTACCAAGTCTAGTTATTTATCTTTAGCCTGTAAGTTTTGTAAACTAAAATTCTACTAACTCTCTATTTAATTAAATCTGAATATCTAGCCTTTTTACTTAACTTTATGATAAAATCAAATTTTCAAAAAGCGAAAGGATTACTTAATCTAATTGATTAAAAAGTTATAATTTAATTCCAACACTTAAGTTTAAATCTTAACATACTTAGTTTATTAATTCAAGTAAGAATAGAAAAATAAATCTTTAAAAGATTTAAAAGTTCCTAATTCAAATAAAATCTTATTTTTATAAAAATTTTAAACACAAAAGTGTGTTTTTACAAAATGTTTAAGTAAAATGTAATTAAGAATTGAATGCTCTTAAATACTTATATATATTCTATATACATTTTAAACTTCTTACCTAAAAGAAAATTAAGCACTTAATTACAATATATATATATATTCTTCTTCTTTTCTTCTTTATTAAAAATGAATATACCCCTCTTATTATTTTTATGAATTTTCCTTTTCAAATTTTTGTATTTATATATTTTTAGTTTTATGTATATAGGATTTTCCAATTTTTATGATTTTTTTCAAAAATTTTGCAAATTTTTGTGAAAATTTTTTATTTTTTAAAATTTTTATTATTTTTGGAATTTCTATTTTTTTAAATTTCGTGGATATTTAATTTTATGTGTTTTTTTTTAACCCACACTTAAAGTGAAAATTTCACTTGAACACCCCCCCAAGCCAAAATTTTACAATGTCCTCATTGTAAAAAGGGTGAAAAGATACTACTCTTCATTTAGTATAGGGTGATGGAAGGAGTCGAATAGAAGAGATTAAAAATCTCTATGCAGACGATTTTAAGTCTGACCAAAGATCAGAATGGTCAGTCGGACTAAATGAAGGTAATCAATATGATATGAAGTGAAATTTTAAAATAAGTGAAGAAAATCAAAAGGGTAAAAATAGGAAACAGCTATGTACAAATGCTAAGTTTTACGCCTTCAGCTAGGCGTAAACCCAAGTAAGGAACTCCTAAAAAGAATAAGTATACGGTAAAAATAGAGGAGTTATGAAAGAATTGATTCAAGAAAATGGATTAAAACCACCCAATTAAAACTCATCCTAAAATTGCCTAGAATTGATCTCGCAGAACCTAGAATCAGATTCTTATGAAAATCTCAAAAAGATCAGAGTGAATCTCGTGAAAAATAGATCTGATTTAGGTTGAGATGTAGAATGTTAAAGATTAAAGCAATTCCAAAATGTTTCCACCAAGTTCAGAAGATCAGCATAGTCAATTTTGATTCTCAATAATAGGTGGGTCATTTTGATACAAAATAAGTTGCTGATGCGGGTTTGGTGGATTATTTTCAGAAAGTACAGAGGACTGGTTATGATTAGAATCAAAGGCCTGATTAAGGAAATGGACTTGGCCTTGATTTTGCCTAGGATTTGGCAGATTCTTAGGATTCGGAATTGGATGAGATGGAAGAGTACCTGGCTGACAAGACTCAGCCAAAAGCGTGATCTGATTTCGTAAATCAGGAAACTCTACCTTACATTGCTTATGGATCTCAACGAGAGCTTCAACATTTTGTCACTGACTCTCTGACATAGCACTCAAAATTTGATCTAGCTTTGTATCTCTAATAGGCCTAGAGTAATTCTGCATACTCATCGAGCTAGGCCTTAAATTTGATTGCTGAGGAGGTAATGGAGGTGGATTAAAATGGGTCTGATTCAGATAATTTGGTCTTTGATTTTGATTTTGATCAGCCCAAGAAAATTTTGGGTGGCTTATCCATCCAGGATTATAGGAATTTGAATAAGAGTTTGGTCTTGGAGTGTTTTCCTGGATGGCGTGTAATCCAAAAAGATATTGCGTGTTTTTTGCAATAGAAAAGGGTGGAGAAAAGGGTGGGTAAGATTGTGGGACAAAGGTCCCTCCTTGGGTTGGTGAAGGAGTAGATAGAAAACCCAAGAAAGATGGATCTCTAAAATCCAGATTATTCATAAATTCCCTCCTCGCAGGAATTTGCGAAATAGGTAAATGTGTAGGATTTGTAGCAAGTAGAGGTGTAAGCGTCTTCATTGTGTTTCTAACCTCTTCGAGATGCTTTGCTATGATATCTACTTTGTCCAGTTTTTCTGCAATAATCTCTAAATCCTTTGAACTAGACGAATTACCGATCTCGTAAATGCCCTTATGAGTATTTTGGTGATTCGTATTCGTGCCCCACGTAAATTGAGACATTGATGTGTTATTGATCGAATTTTCCGCCATCCCTTCAAATAATTCTGAAGCGAATTCTGCATCGCGATTTAGAAAATTCCCTCCACAAGTGGCATTGGCTAGATTGTGAATGCCCTCTTGTAAACCATAATAAAAGATATGCATGAGTTGCCAACGAGGGATGTCATGATGTGGGCATTTCCCTTGCAATTCATGAAAACGTTCCCACGCTTCATGAATTGGTTCTCCTTGGTTTTGATTGAAAGTAGTAATAGCTCACCTTAAAGCATTGGTTCAACCAATAGGAAAGAATTTCTTCAAAAATGCGGATTCAAGTTCAACCCAAGTTGAGATTGGTCCTGCTATAGTTCTATACCAATATGCTGCTTTGTCTTTAAGGCTAAAAGAGAACATTTTCATAAGTAGGATTTCCCTATTTTGATTTCGAGGACCAAGAGTTTGGGATAGATTTTTAAGATCTATATGTTGAAATGGATCCTCGGATGCAAATCCGTGAAAGTGGGGGATTAAACCTATAATATTTGGCTTCAATCCAGGATCATTCTCCCCAATAGAAATCCTAACATTAGGCTCTACTTGTGCATTAGATGGGTTATAATAATCTCTAAGTAGAGGCCTTGGACGATGAATCAGTAAATTAGGGTTTTCAAAACCTGCTCAGGTCGAGGTGGAGGACGGATTTGAAGAGTTTGCAAATTATTTAAGGCTGTTGTTAATAAATTGATTTGTCATGTTTGCTCTAGCATCCTAAGGTTCTGGTTCAAGAGCACCTCATGAACATCAAAAGGTGGCATCTCTCCCTGACCAGAAGAAGAAGGGATTTCGGGATTTAGATTCTGCATTGGATCCATAGAAGAAGGTGGATCAGACGAGAAAACCATTGGTTTCTTATCTACAACCGACCTAGGATCACCTATCAATGATGGTGCAAGAGGTGGATGCAAGGATTGCCTCCCATCCATAAATGGAAAATAATGTGCAAAGGCACACGCACACCACCGATAAGAAAACAGCAGCACAAAAAGCCTGCAAAACAGTGCAAAAATGTGGGTTTTGCTCTTCTTTCAAAGTAAAGAAGAGATTCCTAAGATACGCAAAGTAATTTGACGCAAACAAAAAGAGTAACAGTATCAAAATACGCGACCTAATCTATGTCTACACGGGTGCATACCTTAAAGCTCAAAGGTCTAAGGTCTAGGATCGAGACCGCTCACTACTGGCTTCCTAGGGCTCTAGTAGTGGACAGACTTGTTGATCTTCGACCAAAGTCCTAAGAGGTGTAAAGAGGGGAGATAGAAAAATAGACTCATGTGACTCTAGTGATCGCGCTGTGTACGCGATAGCATGCAACAGACGATAACAATTGAAAAACCCGTATGCATTTCTGCAATCAGATTTAGGTCATAATTTTTTTACTTCCTCTTTTTAGTTAATCTTTTATAAAAAAATATATCAATCTAAACTACAATGGCCGCTTTTTATATCTTTTCAAACAAAAATATGTGGTCATTTTAAATCTCAGAGGATAGGGATCTATGTGGGTTTTCTCATGTTTTCCTGGTGATGCAAGAAAAATAATTTAAAAATTCCTGAGTCAAATCGTACTAATACTAATAGAAAAAAAATGTACTCCTAAGAGTGTATGCCTATAATATGTTGCTACTAGTCAAAAAAAGATGTATTTTTTTTTAATTTTTTAATTTTTAAATGCAACAATACAAAAGACTAAGAAATACTCACAAAAAACAAAAATAACAACACGCGAAAGCAATTTCCCACCTTCTCCTGAGATTACCTGCAGAGGTAAACATGAAAAGAAGACAGAAAATAAAGAAAACAAAAACAAAAACAAAACAAAACACACTAATTAGAACAAAAACATTAAAAACAAAAATATATTTACAAAATACCTCCTAATTAGATAATTAAACCATTTAAATTCTAGTGAATCAAAATATTACCTCCTCGGCAACGGCGCCATTAAAATGATGTTTAGACGAAGTAATGCCAAGGAATATTTTGATGAGTGAAATGAGGCAAAATATTACCTCCCCGGTAATGGCGCCATTAAGATGATGCGTAGCTTCCACTTAACTCAGTAATTAAGTTAATTTCACTTAATTAAGAGTAGAAAAAGTCACTTAGGTTAACTCGAAATTATGTCGGTTGTGTAGTATAGGGTCGAATTAACCTAACATTTTAGAAATTTTTACTAGTTGAGTCTAGGTCGTTCACTGGGAGGTATAATTATTTTCTACATTCACCAATTTTCTTTATTTTCCTTTTAAGTTTAGGATGTATAATTAAGTTGATTTTAAGAACATGAATTTTGTCAAAATATTTAAACTATAAAGAATATACAAAATTCCATATGAAAAACATATTTACTCAAATGATCTACTTTATTAACAAGTAAACATGTTACAGTTCCAATTTTATTTCAAAGAAATTAAGGCAATAAGAGTTCTTTTATTAAAACATGCCATATTACAATTAAGACAAATTCAAAGAAATTAAAGAAATAAAACTTCATTTCTTCAGCCTCTCTTTACTTATTCTTCTTCTTCCTTTCTCTTCTATTTATTTATATTCTCTATCTCGAGCTCTCTTTCTTACCTCTCTTCTATTTTATTCTGTTCCTACCTTCTTCTCTTCCCTTAGTCTTCTTCTATTCCTCCTTAGTGTACCTGTTCTCCTTTCTTTCCTTGGTCCTTAGTATCTATTCTTCTTCAACACTTGGTTTTCTCCTTCAGCTCTCTCTTAATTCCCTTAGACTTAACCTTCAACTCTTCTTTTCTTTTAAGTCGACCGAACTGAGTTTATTTTCACTTTTAAACCAAAAATTATTTTATTTGTGGCAAGGTCCTTTCGAGGATACACAGCACCCTGAGACCAGGTTGGGACCAGACTCTACTCGGTCCTCGCCTGATTTCAGTTAGGTTCGATTTCGGTTTATTTCATTTGAGCCATTATTTCGAGCCATTCCGGCTCAACCCGGCCTCCCAGGCCTCGCCCTCCCAGGGCACACACACTCGCTCATGCCCGGTCGGGTGCACACTGATTAGCCCATAGTTGTGGGCTATTTAAGTATTTAAGTGCCTACACATTAGGTTAATTCTAACATTTATTTAGTATAAATTAGGATGTAAATAGATTAATTCATAGTTTTAATCTAATTACATAATCCATACATTGCATTCATATCTTAAGTGCATTTAGAATTAGCTTAGAATAACATTCATCTAATTAGATAACCAATTAGGTACATTATTTTCATTAACATAAAAGTTGAGGGTCTGTACATAAATAACCCTAATATTTTAACATTATTTTCTTTATTCTTCTTCTTTCAGAACGGCTGGCTGCCGCTCCAACGCCCGGCTGCTGCAGTGAAGAAGCCATTCAAGGGGGAGCGGATGTGGTGGATCTGGTCGGGCGGCTGATTTCAAACTTGTGCAGGCCACTACAAAAGGAGGAGGGAGGCAGCCGAGCTCAGGAGGCCTCTGCCACCGACCCACCACTGTGCAGAGAGAACCTCTCTCTTCCACTCCACACTGCCGGCCTCTACTGTGGCGACGAGTCTCCATCACCGTGGGCGTGTGGTGTGACAGGCCACACCGCCATCCGGAGCTCGCCGCATCACCGTGAGCACCTTAGCGTGCATCCCCCTCGCCGTCATCGCCGACCACCATCACCGAGCTACTGATTCAGCCACCCTCTCAGTAACTTAAGACGTCTGGGGAATTTCCCAGACGTCTGAAGTTACCCACTCACTTCCACCGCACATGCCTGAAGTCGCCTGCAGACCCCTTCCCGCAACTGCAGAACCTTCAGCGCACCCACGTCCATCAACCTTCAGCTCAAACGCACCTCAACTCTCCAACAGCCACGCCTCCGCTCGCGCCTGCAGACCACCGCAACCATCTTCCACGTGCCTGCAGACCACCACAACGCTTCCACGTGCCTGTAGACCAACGCTTCACCGCGCCTGCAGACTAGCGCCCACCGTCTCCAACCGCGCCTGCAGCACTCTCCGCCCGCGCTTGCAGAAGAGCCTGCAGCTCGCGCGCCCACGCCAACCGCACCTGCAGACCACCGCCACACCTTCGCCCGTGCCTGCAGAGCCCATCTCCACGCGCCTGCAGCATCCTCCGCCCGCGCTTGCAGAAGCGCCCGCAGCTTGCGTGCACACGTCAGCCACCCGCAGCACCCTCCGCCCATGCACAACAGCCTACGCGCCCTCATCAGCTGCAGCCGCACCCTCTCAGTCGCCCGCAGCCGCCACCAGCAGCACCTCCACCAGAGCTCGTCCGGCCACCTCCGGCCGCCGCACGACTCGCCGCCACCACCGATTCGAAGCTCTTGGTCCAAGGGACCTCCTCCGAGCTTCCCGCGCCTGGCGATCGACTCCTCATCGCGCAAGACAATGGGGAAAAGTTCCCCTATTTTTCTACAGTAAACCGTCAATTAAAATTTACATTTTCTGCCATTGCCACATTTTAATCATATTTTATTGATTCTGCATTGCGGAAAATATCCTATAGTTTCTCATAATTACCATTTCAGCATTGTTTCTTGCTTAAACCTTAATCTAAAGGCAATCTTGGCTTGGTTCTTGTCCAAATTAACTATGAACAAACATTTTTAAGTGGTGCGAATTTTAATACGTGATTGCCTCCCTGTGGATACGACCCGCTCCTCTGCGAGTGGTTATTTGTTGTTAAAAATTGATTAGTCGATTTTTCCACCACATTAAACTACAAACGACTTAAAAGCAAAAGATCGACCAGTCAAATGGCGCCGTTTCCGGGGAGGCAACAGACGCAATAATTTTGCCTAATTTTATTTTGATTATTTGTCAATTGCACAGAGATTTGACCATTCATTATTTTCTTTTCTGTGCGAGAAAATTTGTGCAAGAATCAGCCACTGTGAGAGGCGATCCTTGACGTTGCCAGACGAGAATTGGACAAGCCATTTTTAAACGGAAGAGAAGGACGAGGACGCGATGGACACCATTTAGTCATTAGTTTAATTAAAATAGAATTAAGATTGTAGACTTAATTTTTCATTACAGTTAGTTTGAAACCCTTGTTCTGGGGCATATTTTGAGGGGTTTGTTCCCCGATTTTGTTTTGGACCCGTGTTAGGTAATTTTTGGGAGCCTGTTCCCTTTTCTTTAGATTTAGGTTTATTTTTATTATTTCTTTTATTTTCTTGTGCATAAGTAGTTCTCAAAAAAATAGAAAAAGAAAAAAAAATGAGCTGCCTGCTAGAAGCTGCCTACCCTAGGATGAACCATTTAGGTCTGTATGAGTAGCCTCTAGTTTTGCTTTTCTGCATTGCGTGCATTTTTGCATTGAAGATCGCTGGAGGCAAGGTACGCATTCTCTTACTTTGCATCATATTTTTGATCACACATTGCATTTAGGATTTAATGCAAAGACCACAAAGTTTGTCTTGAAGTGATCTAACAAGTGGTCACATATATTCAAAAAAAAAAAGGACTAATTAAAGGAGGGACATCAAAAAATCAAGAACTTGATTGTAAAACGTGGTGTGCGATTAAAAATTCAAAATCATTTTGCGGTGAATGCACACTTATATCTGTTGCACCATAACACTCATTTAGACACTCCTATGTCTTGAAATGACTAGGACAAGAGCCCTCCTATCGTTGGATTCTGAAGTGTTCGGAACTGGAAATCAAAGGTTTTGTAAATCCAAAGAGGAGGATACCCTGTCACGGATTTTTGGGGGTAGTTGAGGAGCACTGCGAAAGCACAGCTTCAAAGGAAGGCTTAGGCCTACTTGCATCCCTCAATCTTCCGTCTTTGGATTTACTTGACCATTTGAGATTTAGGGAAGAATACCTAAGTTCCAACTAGGTTTTTTTAGGCATTTCGAAGGTTGACAATAGGCGCGTAATTGATTGGACAACTTGTTTTGTCACCTACAATTTGAATTAAATTCAAAAGCCTAAATCTGTAAAGACCAAACAAGTCCGTTTGAATTGTGTTTGTAGTGCATGCTTGGTAGGCGTTCTCTTAGGAGACAACTTGTATTTGATCCTAAACCGGAAAGAATCCTAAGAAAAGACCACCCAAGGGTAGAAATGGCCGGTCAAAGGAGCCTTAAGGAATATTTCATCCCAACCAACCAAGCTGGCCCAACACTACGTAGACCTGGAGGGGACAATCCATATGAGATCAAAAGTAGTACCATATCCTTGCTACCCTCCTTTTATGGTACTACTAGGGAAGACCCTTACAGGCATATCGAGGAATTCACCGAGGTTTGTTCCACGGTGAAGCTGCAGGGCGTTACAGATGACGTTCAAATGCGGACCCTCTTTCCCTTCTCCCTAAAGGACAAAGCCAAGTATTGGTATCACACCCTTGATAATATAAATACTTGGGATGCCCTGAAAAAGGAGTTTTTGAAGTACTTCCCCATGACCAAAACAAATCACTTTAGGAGGGAAATCATGAGTTTTGCTCAAAAGGATGGGGAAGCTTTCCATGATGCATGGGAGCGCTTTAACGATTTGCTGAGACTTTGCCCACATCACCAGGTGCCTAAATGGCAACTGGTTGAAAGGTTCTACACCGGACTTAATGATTCGCATAGGCAAACTGTGGATGGTGCCTATGCAGGAACCTTTCTATCTAAGACTGAGGATGAAGCTTGGAACTTATTTGATACTTTGAGTGAGAATTCTATTCACTTGAATTCCGCCTACATGGATAGAAAGCCCACTCTCATGCAAAGAAAGTTGGAGGCGAATGAAGCAAGGGACACCCAGAATTTAGCCTATCAAATTCAATTACTGAATCAAAACATGGAAAGGCTTATGTCGAACCCGAGTTCATTCACACCTAACACCTCCACATCCCAAGCTTCCAAATGCGTAATTTGTCAAGGCAATACACACGCCACTGTGGATTGCCACTTGGCCTCCCAATTCCCTGAGCTTGTACAAGCGGATTTGAATGCCGCTCAAGGGTTCCGTCCAAGACCTTGTAATGATCCTTTCTCCAACACTTATAATGAGGGATGGAGGAACCACCCAAACTTTTCATGGAGACAAGGAAATGTCTCAAATTCAGGGAATTACAAACCACAATCCTTTCAAAACCATCAAATGAACCAACCTCAGACCTTTGCCCAACCTAAAACCTCTGAGATGGATGAATTGAAGGCAATGTTGAAAACTATGCAAGAAAGTCAAAGTGCCATCATCCAATCTCATGACAAGGCTATACATGAGATGAAATCACAAATTGGACACCTTGTTGAGGCTGTTAGACAGAGGGAGACTGGGAAGTTTCCCAGTGCTGCTGAGGAAAATCCTAAAGGAAAAGGGATTGTCTTTAGGGAGCATGCTCAGGCAGTGACTATTCTGAGGAGTGGGAAAGAAATTTCCAAACCCGATGCTCCTATAGTCTCACCCATAAAAAACCATCCACCCCGACTTTCACCCCCACCGAAGAAGATTTGCCCAAATCTTCTCCGCTTGAAATCACCTCAACGAAAGAAGTTGCCCCCGTTCCACCCCTTACTCGACATGACAACCCTTCCACCCAGAGATCAAGAGTGCCATTTCCAGAGCGCTTATCCACCTCTGGGCAGACTTCTGCTGGCTCATCTGGAGCCAAAGATAAGACGGATGAGATTATGGAAACTTTCAAGCAATTGCAGATTAACTTGCCTTTGCTAGAAGCTATCAGGCAGATTCCGTCTTATGCCTGCTTCTTAAAGGACTTGTGCACGAAAAGGCAGCAATCTAGAAAATAGGTCCAATCTAAAGTTGTCCTGCCTGATTCTGTTAGCTCAATTGTTCAACATGGCACACCCCCAAAACTTAAGGACCCAGGAGCCCCATATATCTCTGTAGTTATTGGTGACTTACAAATTGATGAGGCTCTACTTGATCTGGGTGCGGGGGTGAACATCCTTCCGAGCTACGTGTATGAACAACTTGGGGGAGGCAATCTGAAGCCTAGCCCTGTAATCCTTCAAGTTGCTGATCGATCACTTAAGACACCACGGGGAATTTTGGAAGATGTCCTCGTAAGAGTGGAGGATTTCTTCTTTCCCGTTGACTTCTTAGTTTTGGACACTGATCCTACCAACAAGCCAACCAAACCCTCCATCATTTTGGGCCTCCCCTTCCTTGCAACTTCCCATGCTTCAATTAATTGCAATACTGGGGCATTGAAAATGGGCTTTGGGAACAAGAAAATCCGGCTTAATGTGTTTGATGCTTACAAACAAGATGGACTTGAGGATTGTTCTCAAGTTGAGGTGATAGATGACCTGATTGAAGAGGCAACTCCTGCAATGTTATGTGATGACCCCCTTCGACATGTCATGCTAAATGAGCATTCCCATCTCTTGGAGGAATGTGAAGGGGATATACTAGAACTAGAGGAATTGCTAGGAGTCTCCGCTGAGTCTCTTCCCCCATCATTTCCACCGAAGGCAAATTTGCTACCTGAGATGGGGACATCTATTATGAAACCCTCAACCATACAAGCCCCCAACCTTGAGTTGAAACCCCTCCCTGACACTCTCAAGTATGTTTTCCTAGGTGCCAATGATACGCTCCCAGTTATCATTTCGGCTGTGCTGTCTGAGGCACAGGAGGGAGCCCTGATTGAATGCCTGTCTAGGCATAAGGAAGCTATTGCTTGGAGCATTGCTAACATTAAGGGTATAGACTCTACACTCTGCATGCACCACATTTATACTAATGATTCCATCAGGCCTTTTAGGGACATGCAGAGACGTCTGAACCCTAATATGAGGGAGGTTGTAAAAAAGGAAATCCTGAAGTGGTTGGACGCTGGGATCATATATCCCATTGCTGATAATAAATGGGTCAGTCCCATTCATGTGGTGCCAAAGAAGGCAGGCTTTACTGTGGAACTCAACGACCAAGGTGAACAAGTTGTCACTAGACCCTCAACTGGATGGAGGGTCTGTATTGATTACCGCAAGCTGAACACCGCTACCCAGAAGGATCACTTTCCTTTGCCTTTTATTGATCAAATTCTCGAAAAATTGGCAGGGAATAAGTATTATTGCTTTCTCGATGGATATTCTGGGTACAATCAGGTGGCAGTCTTTCCTGATGACCAAGAAAAGATGACATTCACGAGTCCTTACGGCACTTTTACATTCAGGCGTATGCCGTTTGGATTATGTAATGCCCCTGCTACTTTCCAGCGGTGTATGATGTCTATCTTTTCGGACATGATTGACGAGTGTGTTGAAGTATTTATGGATGACTTCTCTATTTATGGCTCATCTTTCGACCAGTGTCTCCTGCACCTGGAGAATGTGTTGAAACGATGTAAGGAGACTGGTTTAGTCCTCAGCTGGGAGAAAAGTCACTTCATGGTACAAAAAGGAATTGTACTTGGGCATGTTGTATCCGAGCAAGGTTTGGAAGTAGATAAAGCCAAGATTGATTCTATTTCCAAACTTCCATTGCCTACGAATGTCAAACAGATTAGATCCTTTCTGGGCCATGCTGGCTTTTACAGGCGCTTTATTAAAAATTTTAGTAAGATTTCTAGGCCACTTTGTGACTTATTGGCGAAGGAATCTTCCTTCAGTTTTGATTCAAAGTGTGCCGAGGCCTTTCAAACTCTAAAGGAGGCCTTTATCTCTACGCCTGTTCTCCAAGCTCCTGATTGGACACTCCCCTTTGAGCTTATGTGTGATGCTTCGGATTATGCAGTGGGAGCAGTCCTTGGACAAAGGGTTGAGGGAAGACCTCATTTGCTGCATTATGCAAGCAAGACTTTAACTGAACCTCAGCAAAACTACACCGTCACTGAAAAAGAATTACTTGCTGTCGTTTTTGCTCTGGAGAAGTTTAGGTCTTATTTACTTGGGTCTAAGGTGGTTATCTTTACTGATCATGCAGTAGTGAAACATCTCATTGCTAAGAAAGATTCTAAGCCACGTCTGATTAGGTGGATCGTACTCCTTCAAGAATTTGACTTGGAAATACGTGAAAAGAAAGGAGTAGAAAATGTTGTGGCTGACCACCTGTCTCGCCTTCCTCTTAATGACTCTATTTCTGAAGACATTCGCGAGACATTTCCCGATAAAACTCTGATGGCCGTAACACCAACTTTACCTTGGTATGCAGACATTGTAAATTACTTGGTCACTGGACAAACTCCTGGCTCTTGGGATGAGCAGAAAAGAAAGAGATTCATTTCTCAAGCGAGATATTTTCATTGGGAAGAGCCAGAATTATTTAGAATTAGACAAGACCAAGTATTGAGACGTTGTGTGCCTGAAGAGGAACAGCAAAGTGTGCTGACATTTTGCCATGAACTTCATTGTGGAGGACACTTTGGTGCTAAGAAAACTGCTTTTAAGTTTCTCCAATCCGATTTTTGGTGGCCTTCCTTATTTAAGGATTCTCATAATTTTGTTAAGGCCTGTATTCGATGTCAACGGACTGGAACGATTGGGAAGAAGAATGAAATGCCTCAACATCCTATTCAATCTGTTGAAATTTTTGATGTGTGGGGAATTGACTTTATGGGCCCCTTCCCGTCGTCCCATGGTTTTGAATATATCTTGGTGGCAGTTGATTATGTCTCTAAATGGATAGAGGCCATTCCTACGTGCACAAATGACCACTCTGTGGTTTTGAAATTTGTGAAGGCCAATATCATATCCCGTTTCGGCTGCCCCAAGACTATTATAAGTGATGGGGGACCTCATTTCCGAAATCACCACTTCAATCGGTTAATTAAGAGTTTGGGAGTGACGCACAAGGTTGCTACCCCTTACCACCCTCAGACAAGTGGCCAGGTTGAAGTATCAAATAGGGAGATAAAAAATATTTTGGAAAAGACCGTTAGACCTGATAGGAAAGATTGGTCCCAAAAGCTCGATGATGCTTTGTGGGCTTATCGAACGGCCTATAAGACCCCTTTGGGTACTTCTCCCTTTCGGATTGTGTATGGAAAAGCATGCCATTTACCTGTTGAGTTGGAACATAAAGCACTTTGGGCTATTCGAAGTGTTAACATGGATTTAGAGAAGGCAGGTAAGGCACGATTTATAGAATTAAGTGAGCTTGAGGAGCTGAGGAATGATGCTTATGACACCTCTCAAGCTTATAAAGAAAGAACTAAGGTCTTGCATGACAAGTTTATTCTTCGGAAGACCTTTGAACCCAACCAACAAGTCTGGCTTTTCAATTCCAGACTTAAGCTTTTTCCTGGGAAATTAAAATCTCGTTGGGATGGGCCTTACATAATCACCAAAGTATTCCCCCATGGAGCTGTGGAGATCAAAAATCCTTCCTCTTCAGCAACTCCCTTTATCGTCAACGGTCAACGGTTAAAACCGTACATAACTTTTGATGGCCATCTAATTGACGAAGTCACTCTTGAGGAGCCTTTGCTCCTACCATTCTTTGCCTCAGGTAATATCTTCCTTTAGCTATTTTTGATTTTCAATGAGGACATTGTTTGAACCAGGCATGGGGGAGAGGACCTGAGGCATTTTGTTTATAGCATGCATTTATAGAAAAAAAAAGAAAAAATAATAAATAAATAAATAAAACAAAAAAAAAAAGTTTTTGAGCTTAACTGGCTAGATCTTGCAGTCTTAAGCAAATCAGAACTCTAGTGTAGACTAAGTTAATTCTAGGGTCAAACTTTAGAAGCTAAATGAGCTACTAGCTTTAGACCTTTAGGGTCCTTTGTGGACTTAAAAACTTAAGTAGGAGTTAAGTTGCGGACCATTCCTCAAGAGGTTGAGGAAGGGAAGCTAGGGTTTGAGTTAAAAGGTGGGGTAGTACCTGGAGTCTCATTCTACCTTTTGGTTTACGGGTCCTTGTAACCCAAGCATCCAAATTTCACACACTTGGTCTGGTAATCAACTTAATTTTCGTCTTTCTGAAAAGAGATTTGGTTCTCTTAATTTTGACTTAAGAGAGGCTTGAAAACACATTTTGATTGGAAGAGTTCCCGCCGCAGGAGAGGTCGAGCATATACTCACCTTGAGGATGCGATGATAACATATTACCTCCTCGGCACTTGTCTCTTAGGATATCCATCCTACTGGGGGCATGTAAGCGCATTGCGCTGTTCAGGTACCATGGGCGGCCCTATCTCGAAGTGCCGATTGCCATAGGCCTGAATTCGCTTAAGAAATCCATGGGCGATACTATCTCAAAGTGTCGATTGCCAGGAGTTCTTGGGGTCGTTATGGGCGGTGCTATCTCAAAGCATCGAAAGCCAGGCACCCTTCGAGGTATGGTAATGGGGACAATGAATCCGACACAGACCGTGTTGATAGCTGATCTGAGGTTAGACTTAGAAGAATCAAACAAAAAAAAAAAAGAAAAAAAAAGGGTATATATATAAAAAAAAATTTCATTTAACTCAAATAAGTCGGACCAATGCACAAGCACGGATGCTTTAATCTCAGGGATCAATAAACTTTAGGGTAGAGTCAGAAATCAGGGAAACTTGTGCCTGCAACTCGTCTTTAGCCGACCTAGTCTGTAACTTAGCAACTACTTAGGAACCTTGGGTCTAGAACCTGAACTTAATATGCTTTTGAAGGAAGACTAAGTGAGTTGACTAGTCTACTTGGAGTGCTAGGTTTCGCTTAATTTTGCTAGGGACTAGCAAAAACTAGGCATGGGGGTATTTGATTAGCCCATAGTTGTGGGCTATTTAAGTATTTAAGTGCCTACACATTAGGTTAATTCTAACATTTATTTAGTATAAATTAGGATGTAAATAGATTAATTCATAGTTTTAATCTAATTACATAATCCATACATTGCATTCATATCTTAAGTGCATTTAGAATTAGCTTAGAATAGCATTCATCTAATTAGATAACCAATTAGGTACATTATTTTCATTAACATAGAAGTTGAGGGTCTGTACATAAATAACCCTAATATTTTAACATTATTTTTTTTATTCTTCTTCTTTCAGAACGGCTGGCTGCCGCTCCAACGCCCGGCTGCTGCAGTGAAGAAGCCATTCAAGGGGGAGCGGATGTGGTGGATCTGGTCGGGCGGCTAATTTCAAACTTGTGCAGGCCACTACAAAAGGAGGGAGGCAGCCGAGCTCAGGAGGCCTCCACCACCGACCCACCACTGTGCAGAGAGAACCTCTCTCTTCCACTCCACACTGCCGGCCTCTACTGTGGCGACGAGTCTCCATCACCGTGGGCGTGTGGTGTGACAGGCCACACCGCCATCTGGAGCTCGCCGCATCACCGTGAGCACCTTAGCATGCATCCCCCTCGCCGTCATTGCCGACCACCATCACCGAGCTACTGATTCAGCCACCCTCTCAGTAACTTAAGACGTCTGGGGAATTTCCCAGACGTCTGAAGTTACCCGCTCACTTCCACTGCACACGCCTGAAGTCGCCTGCAGACCCCTTCCCGCACCTGCAGAACCTTCAGCGCACCCACATCCGTCAACCTTCAGCTCAAACGCGCCTCAACTCTCCAACAGCCACGCCTCCTCCCACGCCTGCAGACCACCGCAACCATCTTCCACGCGCCTGCAAACCACCACAATGCTTCCACGCACCTGCAGACCAACGCTTCACCGCGCCTGCAGACTAGCGCCCACCGTCTCCAACCGTGCCTGCAGCACCCTCCGCCCACGCTTGCAGAAGCGCCTGCAGCTTGCACGCCCACGCCAACAGTGCCTGCAAACCACCGCCACGCCTCCGCCCGCGCCTGCAGAGCCCATCTCCATGCGCCTGCAGCATCCTCTGCCAGCGCTTGCAGAAGCGCCCGTAGCTTGAGCGCACACGCCAGCCGCCCGCAGCGCCCTCCTCCCACGCACAACAGCCTGCAAGCCCTCATCAGCTGCAGCCGCACCTGCTCAGCCGCACGCAGCCGCCACCAGCAGCACCTCCGCCGAAGCTTGTCCGGCCACCTCCGGCCGCCGCGCGACTCGCCGCCACCACCGATTCGAAGCTCTTGGTCCAAGGGACCTCCTCCGAGCTTCCCGCGCCTGGCCATCGGCTCCTCATCGCGCAAGACAACGGGGAAAAATTCCCCTGTTTTGCTACAGTAAACCATCAATTAAAATTTACATTTTCTGCCATTGCCACATTTTAATCATATTTTATTGATTCTGAATTACGAAAAATATCCTATAGTTTCTCATAATACCATTTCAGCATTGTTTCTTGCTTAAACCTTAATCTAAGGGCAATCTTGGCTTGGTTCTTGTCCAAATTGACTACGAACAAACATTTTTAAGTGGCGCGAATTTTAATACGTGATTGCCTCCGTGTGGATACCACCCGCTCCTCTGCGAGTGGTTATTTGTTGTTAAAAATTGATTAATCGATTTTTCCACCACATTAAACTACAAACGACTTAAAAGCGAAGATCGACCAGTCACACACCCGTAGGCACACAACCCCGCACACACACACATGCTCAGATAGGTTCAGAATGTTCAGATTGGTAACTAGTGTACCGATCACTAATGACTGAAGGGCCCATGCAACAAATCAGTTTTATTCCAAGGTGCCCGCTCCAAAACTGACGATGTGGGACTATCTTAACCCCTTTCCGACCCAACTTCAATCAATCATAAATCCCTACTCAGAGCTCCAGACCAAGTGATTTAAAGTTTGTTGGAAAGCTATAAGATAGATCTACACAATTGTAGGGTCAATTTAAGGTTTAGAAGATGTTTTCCTCTTAAATTTGAAGAGTGAAATAAAGGGGTTGCTATGGGTTTTTTATTGCCTGGAAGTGAGATTAATGTCACAGAGTCCTCAGATGGACTTATCTCTCTCATTTAAAGGTCTGAACAGGTTCTACAGGTTATTCCACAGCTCCTAGAGTAGTCTCTAAGCTCACAAGACCTTCAGGAATAGCATAAAAGCTCTACACATTTTTGAAGGCTTCATAGAAAGCAATTTCTAACTCTAATATGTACAACAGACACTTAAGGACATTGCTAATTGATTTAAACAAATTCTAAGGGTTGCAATAGGCTTATCTGGGCAGGATTTAAGATCAAAACTCAACAAAATGGCACTATTGTTAGTTTGGGTTTGAAAATAACCCAAATAAACAGGGTTTGAATTCTCACATAATTATTCACCTGAGCTCAGTTTAATCACTCTAAAACCATCCAACAAGATCCCAGAAACAACTTAATCGCATCAATTCCTCAGATTTAGCTCAGAACTCCATAATCAGACTTAGTTTTATTGTGAAGGCACAAAAATTTGACTTTCTGTTAAAAGCTTCTCCACAGGAAATCAAAGCCTTGAATAGGATCTTCTCAACCTCAGAAACTCATTCAGATTCTCAGATAGGTGTTTTAACTAATATTTCTAGGGTTACAAGCTTGCCGCCTGAGCTTCAAAACGACTTCGCTCATCAGAAAGATTGAGAGGTTATTATAGTATTCTAAGAGTTTAAACCGCTTCAGTGCATTGCACTGAAGCTTCTAGGTACCTTAAATTCTTCTCAGATCTCTTCTATCGGATTTCTCCAACTCCTCCCTAGATGGAGAAGATGAACCCTCAATCTGAGCTCCAGTCACTAAATCCTCAATTAAATGACTTCAACACAATCAGTGATCAATAAATCATTGATCTAGAGCTTCTCAACAAATTCTAGAGGCTGAAGCTCAAGAATGGCTTGCCGAAGCTCACCGGAGCTCCAGTGAGTCCAGAAAATGTGTAAACTGTGTACAGATTGTCAAAGTATGCCATTTTTAATCTGAAAAGGTTCCTGAGGTTGCAAGGAACCTCAGAATCACATTTAATTTTTCATTATCTCTTTAAATGTAACATTTTCAAGTGAATTTATTTTGAATGAAAATTAAGTTGGTTGAGGCACGGGACTTGATCTCCCACTCAATTGAGTGGTTGAGACAAGTCGACAATTGTCTTAATACTAAATATATATTTAATTAATGATTTGAACTACCCCTGAGCCGCCATTGACAGCGAGCTCAGGAGCTAAATTAAGATTGGCGTTTAATTTATATGTGGTAATTCTATGTATTATAGTGTTGATTAGGGTCCTAAAGTGGTGAATAGATGATGGAAGACCCTATGAAGGTGGAATTAGCTCGACTACTATTACCATGGACAGTGACAATAGTCGGTGGAGGTGAAATGTGAATTAGGCAATTAGATGATTCAATTAATGATTAAGTGTGATAGAAATGGTCGTGGAAGATAAAGGAAGGTGGACAGTGATTTCAAAAGATGAAATTAAGCCTCTACCGAGATCAAGGTGCTCGTCGGAGCTGGAGAAGATGACACTAAAATTCTAAAATTACTCTAATCTAACTAACTATCTAACTAACTAAGCTAACCTACTCCTACTCCTACTCCTAATCTACTATTACCTAGACGAAGGGGACAATAGGGTTCCACCGAACGTTCATAGCAGACGATGAAATCAGAGGGTGAAAGAAAGATCTCCGGTGGGTAGATTTGAGGTGAAGCAGAGGATTCCTTTGGTCAGCGCCTATGTCAAAGACACGACAAACCACGACGAATCTCCTCGGCTAATCAGAATGAATGGAGGAAGTTGGAAAGTGAGATGGAAAGTCGTCGGAGTTTTGGACGAATAGCCTATCGAAGTCGGCTACAGTGTTAGAAGAGGGAAGGGAGCCAACTTGAGTAAAATCTGAGGGGTAAGGGGGTATTTATAGTAGTTGGCGATGAAGAGAGTGGCGGGGTTTGGCCGAAGAAGGAGCTTGAGGAGCTTAACCTCTGGCATTGTCTCCGACGACGGTGATCTCCCACTGAAAATTAGGATTTCTGGTTAATCCAAACCGGTGGATCAAGAGGAGGTGGTGAGCGCAAGGTGCAAGAGCTTGGACAAAGAAGATTGATGTTGGCAGGGAGGTGATCATGTGGTGGCGTGACTCTCTGTCGCCAGCCGTTCATTCGGCTGAAGAAGACGAAGAAGAAGGAAAGAGACTTAAATGTAATAAAAATTAAGGACCTATGTGAGAAATAAGGACCCAATTGTAATAAGTTTTAAGGACCAAAATGTAAACTCAGGTTTTGAAGGTTTATTTTAACTTAGATCTTTTTCAACTTTTTATATATGTTAGTAAATAACGTAAATATTATGTTTTCTCCTTGAATTTACATTTTTGAAATTTTTAGGTTAATTTATTAGATTAAGTAAAATTACTTAAGTTATTATATACTTAGGTTTACATTAAGTTTAAGTTACTTAACTTATTAATTAAGGAAATGGTTAAAAGGATTTCGAGTCCAATTATTAATAATGTTAATTGAATGATAAAATGTCTTTTTTAAATTATTTTAAGGTCCTTTACTAAATATCCCTTATTCTATAATTAACCCTTATATGTTCATAACCTTAGCTAATTAACTAAGACTAGTTAATTAGAGGTAATTAGAGATCATGATGAGTGTCTCATCAGAGCACAAGGCCTATTGGGCAATATGGAACTACAACCTAGATCTTTCTAAGGCAGGAACCCACGGAAACCTTCAAATTAGCGAGATTGATGAATTATGCCACGACGTGTATGAGAACTCGCAAATTTGCAAAGAGCAAGTTAAGGCCTTTCATGACAAGCACATATCCATAAAGATCTTCCACCCTAGTCAAAAAGTCATACTCTTCGATGCCAAGCTTAAACTATTTCTGGGAAAACTACAATCAAAATGGATCAAACCTTACCTCGTTCGATGAATCTTTAGAAATGGAGCCATCGATATCAGTCCACTCGACCACGATTCAGAACCTTTCATCGTGAACGGTCAGAGACTCAAACCGTTCATTGACTTGACTGATACAAATTTGGCTAAGATATCCTTTACCCACCATTCTCCTTGAGCTCATTGCACCCAGCCAATGGCGTAAAACTCAGCGCTTAATAGGAGGCAACCCGTCATTTTTGAAAAACCTGAAACCTTTCTTGACATTCCTATGCTGAATTCATATTGCACTTTAGGGTTCATCCATTAGAATAGCCGACCCCACCTCAGGTACCCGTACCCAAGTTTTGAAATCGTTCACAACAGTTACCTTGACCCATTCGCCCACCCAGAACCTATTCTAACAAATGATCTTTGCTGAACTCGAACCCACCTAATTTACAATGGGGACATTGCAAATCATAGGCATGGGGGGGTATGAAAGTGCAAAACACCGTGAAAACTCATCTCACAAGAAATGGTTTCAACAAAAAAATCACATATCACAAAAACATCAAAAAAATGAAAAAATTCTTGAAAAAGAACAAAAAATTTTGAGTTGAGAGAAAATTTTGAGGCCATACAAATCATGTGGAGAAAAAGGGTAAAAGTTAAAAATGTCAAAAAAAAGCATAAAATGAAAAGAAAAAGAAGAGATAGTCATTAGTAAGAAATTAAGGGATTAACTAAGTTCTAGACCATATCAAGAAAAAGAAAATGAAAGAAAAAAAAAGTGCTAATGAGACACAAAAGAGATTAGTAAGAACACTGATCTTAGGCCTCTTGGACTAGACTCGTAGGCTTAAAAATTCAAGTATCCGCTAAGATCTGGATAGTCCTCAAGAGGTTGGGGAAAATGCAAAGCTTAAGTATTAGGTCTAAGGCTTAGGGAGTATTCAGCCTTATTAACTGACCTCTGGTTTGTGGGACTCAATAACCTAAGCACCCCAATCTACCCACAGTCTGGTTCAGTGCGCATAAGTATCAAAATCACAGAAAAGCATTTAATTGTTCTGAAAAAGTTGCCTAGATTAGGAGCGGCTGATCAACACAAATTGATTTGGATGAGTTCCCAGCGCGGAGAGGTGGGAAATTCCCCTCGAAGATGCACAATAACATATCGTCTCCTTGGTGCTTGTCTCCTAGGATATTTACATATCCTATTGGGGGCATGTAAGCACCCTATGCTGGTTCAGATGCCATGGGCAGCATTATCACAAAATGTCGATTGCCAGGGTCTGGAATTAGCTACATAACACCATGGGCAGGATTATCTCAAAATCTCGAAAGCTAGGGTTCTGGGGGTTGCCATGGGTGGTGCTAACACGAAGCATCAATTGCAGGGACCCTTCGACGATTGATGATGCTGACTAGGAATCCGATACATACCGTATTGAGAAGCCAATCCAAAGCTAGAAATAAAAGGAAAAGAGAGAGAAAACTCTCCAAACTAAGAAAATTCCTCTATCTCTCTCTTACAAAAATGCACTGTAAACTGAACCAAGGCTAAAATATGTTACAAGCACAGGTGCTTTAACTGCGAAGTCCAACAAACATTAGGATAGTTCCTGTGGGCATTAAAAACCTTCACGGCAGACTGAGGCTAGAGCTGGTCAGGTCCGGATCTTGGTTGGTACTTGAGTACCTCTAGGCCTATCTTCGGCATTCTAACCTAATCAAAAGAAGAAAGCACTCATCATAATTTCTGAACATCAACGAACTCATGGTCTAGAATTGAAGTTAAAACCTTAAAATTTTGCTAAGGGACTAGCAAAAGCTAGGCATAGGGGTATGATGGGAACACCATCATGAGCCCTAACTAGCTCATTTTGACCCAAAGAAGAGAACAAACGCTCCTACATAACCAACTGGAGGTACTAATTCAATGAATAACCATTTGAGAGAAAAGCAAGAAATAAGGGGTAAAGCTATTTTGTAATGTTTTGTTTGTTTTGAAATATATTGCCCTCCGGATTGCTATTGTCTAACGATAGCTTTCCTCACTATTTCAAAAAAAAAAGGGGTAAAACTATAATTTTACCATTGCAGTACAACAATGGGTTTTCTCATGAGCTAAACACAGGTCAATTGGTCTTAACAGGATAATAAGTGGGTTGAATCAGACAAAAAAGGGTTCGTGTGAATGCTGGGAATTAAATGACTTCTTGTAACCCTAAAACAAACCCGCCTGATTTAACAAGGTTCTGGTCAGGACAAAATTCACCTAAATCTTCTAAAAATCATAGAAAAATATTCTCTAGGGTTTATAACCTTAAATTTGGCCATTGGCACCTATTTTGACCTAAAATAGGGTCTTAAACAAATATTTGCCCTAAATTGGGTTTTTACGTAAATTGCCTAGTTAAACGTGGTTAAACCCAAAATCCAACTTCACCATTGGATTCCTTAGGTCCAAATTAGGTTTGTTCCAAGAGGAATTCATCTTGACCCAATTTGCAAATAGGTCCAGCTTGATTACATTTCTATCCATATCTTTCGAAAACCTCTGCAAAACCCCCCTAGCTTCTTTGTCATTCTTTGCAATTAGGTCCCTCCACCATTATAGCGGAGGGAATCCTACTCTGGCAAGATTGCAAGGGCAATTCCTAACTGATCCCTCAGATGATCCCCTTCAAAATTTAAAGGGAGATTCGCTAAGAAATCTCCTCTAATGTGAACCTAATTTGAGGTCCTACTTGGTACCCAATCTCTCATGTGGACGCATGAGAGATTTGGGTCTCTTTCGAGTTACCATCGCCAGTGAACATACCTTGCTTGGAAGCTTGGCTTCCAAGCACAAATCCATCCACAAAAGCCTATTTAAGAGACCCCAAATCACCCCGCATCTCCTAAGCTTGAAATTGATCAGGAAAACCCCTCAAATTTATCTCACCTCCTCTGGCCAGTTCGCTCATTAAGCTCCGACGACCTTCCCTGATTTCCCTCTTCGCCTAGCCACAATACCGATGGCAGGTTCCTCTCCCTCACGTTCGTCTACATCGCACAATACCTACCGATGCCTCTGCATCCCCTTCATCCTCGCCGACCACCTTCTTTGAGCTCCTTCGTCTCCGACGTCAACGTTATGAGCCAAATGCCATCCCTGCCTACCTCTTCATCCCTTCATGCCCAGATAAGTTCCCTCTCCCTTCTACTCCTTTTTCCCCTCTTTATTTCTCAAAAACACCCTTCAACGCCACCGATCACTATCGCCTTCTCCACCTCTAGCCAAACCTCCGGTGAGGCGTCCCCGTCACTTCGCACCTCCACCCGCCTTGCCAACCACCCTACGACCTTCGTAACACCCCACTGATCATCTCCCAGTACTCCAATCACTCTACCACTCTCCCAAAGGTGCTTCCAAACACACCCACTCGCACGACCACAGTGTGCCCTTGACACGCTCCCACAGGCGGCCCCATGCCGCATCGACCACTGCAACACACTCGTCGTGCCTCGGCAAAGCCTCCTAAACATTCTGACATAGCCATGAGGCTGTTTGTGTGATTTCAGGTACAGGGGCTCTCTGCCATTGAAGTGAAGCTTGTAGCAAGCTTCCAGCTACTTCAGGCTTCGCCCGCTCCAGGTTCATAGTCCCAGGTTGCATGGGATACACTCGTGCACAACTCCAGGCATCTAATTGGTGTCGAAGGCTGAAGGTGTAGCTACAATCATATGAAGCATCTCTGATGCAGACATGTGAGAGGAAGCTGGGCAGATAGTCCCACCTCGAAAACTTTTGGCACATCGCAGCCACATAAGTTGAATTTCTGCATTAAGATCTTTGCCTCCTACTCACAGGGTGAGGTCCCCTCTCACCCGACCTGACGCCTCGTCTGCAACCACCCCCCGTGGACCTAGTGATCTGACTCAACCCAGCACACCTCGCCCACCACCGCATGTCGGTGGGCCTAGTCCCAGGCGCGTACCTGACCCGATTACCTGAGAAAGTGGCTCTGGGAGAGCGAACCTAAGAGAGAAAGAAGAGAAGAGAGCTCACGTGGGTAGGGGTAGGTTTTGCCCTATAGGGGAAGGTGAAGACAAGGCCGAAGAGGAAGTTAAGGGCTGAAGCCAACGAAAAAGAAGGAGCTAAAGAGAAGAAAGAGAAAGAAAGAGAATTAAGGAACTGAAGGAAGAAGAAGTTCAAAGTAGCCGAGACAGAGAAGAAGGTAGAGGAAGAGAAAGGTTAAGGTAAGGAATCAGAATAAGAGAAAGGCTAAGGCAAGGAATCAGAAGAAGAGAAAGAAAGAAGAAGAAGAAAGAAAGCAGCCGCCAGAGATAGAGAAGAGAAGAGATGAAAAGAGAAGAAGAAAGAAGAAAAATCAAGCACTGTAGCATCCACATTTTAAGGCGTATGATTCACAAATCAGATGTCCAATTTTGTGTTTATTCACATACATTGGTTCCTTTAGTGCCTTACATTTATTCTTATCTTTTTGCACTATAACATTGATTTTATTGCATATTATATTCTTTCAAATTATCAAGTTGTGATCATGATTTCTAAACCCTAATTTGCTCCCTGTGTTCGACCTTAGACTTTAAATTCGAGTAATAAATTATATTTATTTTCAATGCTTTTTCGACTGTACTATAGTGCGACTTTTCTAAAACTCGATCAAGTGCTCCTAACACTCAACTACCTAAGCTAGTTGCAGAGCTCACAAATAACTCTTCATCAACTTAACTAAGCTTCAGGGGTAACTCAAGTTAGCTTGGGAAAGCTTCTTCCAACTACTTCATCTACTTAGCTAAGCTATTAGATAGCTTAGCTAGCTTAACTAGCTCCACTACTCATGCTCCTACCTCCACTCCCTCTCCACCTAAAATGGCCGACCACCACTACCCTAAAACACCACCAAACCCTCCTTATTTTGACCCCTAAACTACCTTCATAAGCATCCCTTCAAATGGTGCCAAGACTACCCGCCTACACAACCCTTCACTTGGTGCCTAAAAGGCCCCCTTGGCATCTCTTCACAATGGCACCAACACAACATATAACCACCACCTTCAATGGCCATCCACCCCACCCTTTAACCACCATCCTAATGGTCATCCAACATCACCACAACCAACCTCTCCTTGGTGCCAAAAATTACATCCCTTGGCATCTCTTCACTTGGCGCCAAGGAGACTCCATAGGCATCCTTTCGTGGCCATCCATTAAGGCCTTCTAGAAGCCCCCATTTTAGTGCCAACAATCACCCTCATCTCCACCATTCAACCACCAATAAAACTCCATCCTAACCATCCATCTTGGTGCCAATTATCCAACCTTCTAGAAGCCCAATTTTGGCACCAAGACAAGGTGCCTTTCTACCCCTCAATCGGCCACCAAAAGGGCCATTCTACCCTCCAACCACCACCCATCCCAAGCCTATAAAAAGACCCCCCATTCTACCATTCCAACCCATCCTTGCCTAGGAAAAATACTTCCTATAATTCTACCTAAGATTCACATCCAAGGAGGAGGAGAAAAGAAGGTGATCAAAGGGAACACCAACCTTCTCTCTTTGGTGTTCACCTTCACCTATCCTCTTCCTTGTCTGCACACCAAGGAGCACATCACCTAAGGCAAACGGCCAGGCTAGGTGGAGCTAAGTTGCAGGGCATCCAACTTGGGAGGAGGAGAATTCAAGGAGCAAGGAGGATCCTCTTTAGGCCCAGGAGTTGCTAAGTCTGGAGCGAGGATATCTTCAAGCATTTTGGGAGAATCTTCTTACTTATTTTTTCTGTCAACTTTATTGTAGTAGTTTAAAGCATTCCTCTACTTGGGGATTAATTATGTGGTGACATTCATGCAATTGAGCTCCTCAAGTACTTTGCAAACTCCACACTTCATTTCTTAATTCCAAAGTGCATTTCCATATCTTATTGTCTTTATTTTATGTGCTTTAAATTCTAGTTTTTCCAGTAGCTTTAGTGCACCACTTCTCCTTTGTAATACCCTAGGTGCACTTGTCTAGGGTGAGCTTACAAAGGTAGATTCTATCTTGATCAGTTCGGCTTAGTGAATTCAAATTTCCGTGCCCCCATTATTTTAAACCCTAAAAATTCGCAAATCAAAATACAAAAAAAATACAAGTGTCTATTTGACTAATAATTTGGCCTCCTTGGACGACCATAGATACTCACCATATCTAGGTTTACAAATTTTAAAAGTCGATCAGATTTACGCATTGTGACTTAATTCGCATCTTCATAAATTCATGTAAATTTTGCACCACACACCCTTAGGTCGTGCCACTTCAAGACCTAAAACCTAAGTCCAACCTAGTCCACATGACCACCCAGCTCCCTCCACAAAAAGTGGATCTAAGAAGACCCACTCTTCCTCCACTTTGACGCCACCTAAGCCCACTTCTAGAGGCTTCTTCCAATGCCAACTTGAAAGGCCTCCACTTCAATAAAAAGGCATCTCAAGTTGCCACCCATCCATCTTCATCATCTTGTATGCCTCTACCTCCATCACTCCATCCTCAATGCACCACCATCTCCACCTCCACGAGCACCCTCCTCCACGTCCAAGAGCTCCACCACCTCATCAAGAGGTCGGCCACCACACTTGGCCGTCCTCCTTCCCCCCCTCCACCTCCTGATGACTCTACAATGTTCAGTGTTAATATTATCAATTAGAGTCAATTTCAGGGATACTTGTATGATAATGACATATTATAATGGACTTGGGAGCATTGATGCATATTGCATGATCTTTACATTTTAATCTGTTAGAATGAATGTTTAATGACAATGTGCAAAAGTCTATTTTGAAACAGGTCATAGATGAGCGATTAGACCATACAGATGGATCCAGATTGACGAATGGAGTCCAACGAACTTGAAATCACTTTGATCTGGCCTCCGTAGCTCCCACAACAAGCTCGAGAAAGATCAATGACCAGGGGGCAATGCGACATCCTTACAGGCCTTAGATGAAAAATCTAACTGTACAGATGGATCCGGAGTGATGATCGCAGTCCAGCTACATGGAATCATCACAATCCAAGCACTGTGGCATCTCCTAATATAGAAAGAAGATGGATGGCCTAGATGGTGCCACGTGGTGCCATCTCGGCTGCCCAACACTGACTCCTCTTCATCCTTATCATCAAATCTCAACCGTTGGATTAAGATCTAATGGCCGAGAAGCCACCTCCACTGGATGCCTTTGGATCCTCCTCGTGACCATATCAAGGGCATGGCGTGGTGGTCCTAAGAGGAGATCTCAAAGAGAGGGCATGGGTTTGAATCCCCATGACCCCCCTCAATCAGCAATTGGAGCGATAGTGCAGCAAGGCATACGCGTGCGCGCGTAAGGAGTAGTGGCAGCCCACAAGTGCAAGCGCGGTGCATGTGTGTCTCACAGCGTATGCTAGCGCATGAGCATGCAGCAGGGCACGCAGAGGCAACTGGAGCATTGAAGGTACGAGGCGGCGGGTCTTCAGTGACGCTTGCATCTGTCACCGTTGATCAAAGGATAATTTTTGTCCTTCTCCCTCCATTATAAAAGGACCTACCCCCCTTCACTTTTGCCAATCATCTACCTGAGCAACACCACCACCTTCCAGAGTTCCAAGCAAGGTCCCAAATCTGCCGAGCCACCGACGGAAGCCCCTCCACCGCCGTCGCTATCTTGATGCGTTCTTCCTTGTCTTAGTGTTATTTTATTTTGTAGTGTAGTTTATGTCTTAATTTTGTTAAAGCGTTCATCTACATTTTTTTATTACACATTTGATAATAGATTGTTGATATATTAATCTTATGATATCTTGAGCATGGTTTTCTAACCCTCTCTCTCTCTCTCCCCCTCTATCTCTCTCTCCCTCTGTCTCTTTCTCGTTCTCTAATCAATTTTCAAACAAACAAATGACATATTTATGTGACACGAAAGTAAGTATTTGATCTAATTATTGCCTCCCTGTGTTCGACACTTGGACTCACCTTCGATTCTTCATTTAAAATTAATGTCGTAAACGCACTACAATGAATAGTTTTACACAAACGCGTCCGGCGAATGTCAATTTTTGGTGCCGTTGCCAGGGTGGCAACGGATCTCTGATTCGTTTTCATTTTCTTAGTCATTATTTATACTTGTGTTATCTAACTTGCTCTTCTCTCTCTTCTTGTGGTTGTAGGAACCTTGTGCATCAGCAACGAGAGGAGAATGAGTCGGGTTGGATCAAAATGAAGTGCAAGAAGAAGACCACCATCGACCCGAAGGCTTGATCTTGTCTTCCCACAATCCAAGGGTAACTTTCCATCCTTGGACCAAGAAATGGTGGTGTTATAAAAAAAAAACTCTCTTTTGTTTTTCGAAGAAAAACACCACTATATCTTCAACCCATTAACTTCGAAAAAAATTATTTTCTGGAATCAGATTGAGGACACGATTAAAGGACCCTCTACACCTCTAAAAACTTTGATAAAATGTCAGAGGTGCCCCTTCTAGTAGGAAAACTCCCCTTCAAATTTTAGAGCCAAACTTTTTGTGGTCTGGTCGTGAGAAATTCGTTACTGGAAGTGCGCAAGGTTGTCCTATGTTCTGGAGATCTATTGAGTGTTCTTACTACTGCGAACTCCACACAGCTCAGATTTGCAAGAGATTTATATTTCTAGAAAGATACTGAAATTCTATACACTTCATCAGAAGAACACTTTTGCATTTAAAATTGATTAGTACTTATTCTAATCAAGATATTAAACTTGCATACTGATTTAGAGGTTCTAGACAGATTGACCCCCTCTTGGAAAAATGTGAATTTGGGTGGTCTACTATCCTAAAAAAATTTTAAAATTAATTTTGTTGAAAGTCTCATTCGATTTTGGTCAGGATAGGGTCATTGCTTGTTTTGATTGGACCCTTCTTGACAAAATCTTAAAAAAGATTCATTGAATAGAAGCTGCATACCCTAAGATCTTCTACACTAAGGAGTTTTGATTTTATATAGTCACATGAAAGGCCTTAAGGAAAATTAATTTTCACCAACCGTGTGCCTATACATTTGTGCCATGTTTGAAGGTGTAAACAAGTGAGAATTTCAAAAGCCATTAAAGCAAGATTTAAATCCTAAAAATCACACATCTTAATCTTGTTTGTGAAGGAACACTTGTTTTGGCATTGGGTCCTTGCACCCTATTGTGCACACACTTCTCGCATCTATTTCCCTTTGCATCTCTCCTGGTTCTTCTCTGGTGTATGCACGGAAGGCGATCACTTCATCCCAATTTGGTTGCCTTAGATAGAGAAACTAGGAGAAAACTTGATTTTTCTAGGGTAAGGACTGAGGACATGGCTAACCCACGAGTTGAGGAGGATAAGGATCAACCTCAACCCGATGCCATGGCCATGATTCAGGCTCAGATTACAGCCAACCACCAACTTCAGCAACAACAGATTCACACCATCATGCAAGTCATACATCAACTACAGAACCCTCAAGGGCAGAATCAAGGATAGAACCCTCAAGGACAACCCCCACTGAACCCACCACCACCCTTGAGAGCCAACCAAGGCCTCTCCGTGATTTTTACGATCTGCCTATCATCGGGGTAGAGCAATACCTTAGGGTCCCCAAAGGGGGAGATGATTTTAAGCTAAAACCCAATGTCCTTAGCTTGATTCAAAGCCATTTCCATGGGAGCTCAAGTGAAAACCCTTTCCAACACCTAGAAGACTTAGAGCGGATTGCCCAAACCATAAAACCTACGAACATTAGTTTAGATATTGTTTCAATCAAGATGTTCCCGTTCTCCCTAAGAGACAATGCATCTCATTGGCTTAGGACTTTAGGGAGACTCATCTCCACTTGGGCGGAATTAAGGCATGCTTTCCTTAAGAAGTTTTTCCCCATAGGAAAGACTAATGCCCTTAGGGGAGCCATTACTACTTTTACCCTGCAAAGTGGAGTGCAATTTCAGGAGGCATGGGAGATATTTAATGAATTATTGAGAAAATGCCCACACCACAAGGTTCCAAGGTGGCACTTGGCCCATATTTTCTACCATGGTCTAGACATCAACTTTAGAAATTTTTTGGATGCTTCATGTGGAGGCAACTTTTTGAATAAGGATGAGGAGAGCATGTTTGAGCTCTTTGAATCAATGAGTGAGAATTCACTTAACAATGCCTCCATAACCCAATTTAATTGGTCCAGTCAACCCCATGGCGGGATTTATGAGGTGCAAGCCAATTCTGGAATGGCTGACATGGACATTATAGCCAACAAGTTGGATCAGGTTGAGTTGGCGGGTAAAAAGATTGACGAGCTGTTGAACCAAACCTGAACCCCATTACAGACCTTCTCCTTAGCAAAGGGAGCTCACAATGTGGACTTAGTTCAATCTATGAACCAAATACATCATGAACAACCCTTAACCATGTTCCAAGGAGGGACCTTTGATCCCTCAAACTCTGATTACTCTTTCCCCTCTCATTCGGCACCTTCTACCTTTGAAGATGCCCAGGCCATCCAAGGATTTTCTGTGCCAGACCCTTTCTCCAACACTTACAACCCTGGATGCCGCAACTATTGGTACTAGTGAACCATGATCATTTTATTTTGATGATAACAAAACACGTGTCTTTTAACATTTGCTTTTGAGTCTTAGTTTTTAGGTCAAATTGCAAATGGAAACGTGTTTAGACAAAGTTCGAGCTCGCATCCATGGCAGATTGGAGGAGCTTGATGAAGAAGAAGGAGCTTCGCTAGGAGTGAAAGTGTGAAGAGAAGAATAGGATAGATTCTCTTTTCATGTATTCTTTTGTAATTCTTTTGCTCTTTATTCTTTGTGTCTAGATATATGTTAAAGAGCCTCAAAGTATACCTAGGATACTTAGGTTTTCTATAGAGAACTTAGAAAACCAAAATAGGGTTCTGTCAGCCTAATCTGACATCTAATCTGGAAATCAGACATCTGATAATGACTTTTAAGATGTCTGACTATTGACTCAAATGTCCAATAACTTAGGCTAGATTTTGTAGGTTCTATCTAATGAAATTAGATATCTAGACCTTAGTGTAGATGTCTTAGAAGATGTCTGATGGTTGTGTCAGATGTCCAAGTAGTGGAACATTGGCTACAAAACTAAACGTTGAGGATTATGACCGTTAGGCTTATATCAGACATCTGTAGAGGACCCCAGACGTCTGATATGTGACAGTTTGGCCTTGACTGACCCAAAATCACCTTTGTGAGATTTTCTAGCTGTTAACCTATCTTAGGAATCCATTCCTGCAGTATAATAGGTTTCCAGACATCCAGACCGAGTGCCAGATGTCCTGTACATTGTCTGATGGCCTTACACTAGAACCCTATTTAGGTCTGAACCAAGTCAGGAAGGAAACCCGCCCAAATTCAGACGTCTAACTTAGTTCCCAGATATCTTAAACAAATTTTCCAGACGTCTAATACCTGGACTAGACGTCTAATGACCCTGTCAGAATCATAATTGATTCTGATTACGGCCTGTTTTGCCTTGGGTTCAACCCCAACAACTATGGAAGCTTTCTAAGGGCTTCCAAAGCCTTTTTAGGTCCTCTATAAATAGAGGAGGACCCTTGCCTTGCATATACACAACAAGACACACCCAAGAAACACATTTCCACATCTCTTGTGTCAAAAGAAGAAGATCATCTAGAAGCGCTGCTCTCCATACCTTTGTCCACACTCTTGAGAGCTTCAGCTTCGCTGCACTCACGCTCTCCCTCCGCGATTATGAGAGCGATGAGGTGCCATCGCGTGGTTCACACACCCACGTCATTTTTCGACATGCTTCCAACATAGGGAAGTATCTTTGCCTATAGTAGCTAGGTTAATCTTTGTTGGCTCTATAGGTTGTTTTGTAATTTTTCTTTGTAATTGTGTTGGGTATTCACGTTGTGAATTCCCGTCTTCTTTGTGAGACAAAGTCCTCCTTGTGAATAGGAGGGATTGAGGTATGCTACCCTCGGGTATTAAGTAGCGCGGTTGTACTGAGGTTGAGTCACCCTTGTTTAAGTGACTCGTATAGTGGATTTGATCGACTTTGTCGATCGGGAAATCCTAACTTGAAAGGGTTAGGTGGTGGTTTTCAGTCGGTTTGGGTTTCCACCTAAAAATTCTTATGCTTATTGTGTGATTGTGTGTTTTGTGAGATTATTTACATAATTCTGCAATTTATATTATGTCACGCATATCTCACCCCCTCCCATAGGGAATTACAGCAACCACTCAAACTTTACCTGGTTGAATCAAAAATCAAATCAATTCCAGAACCAACCTAGGCAAAACCCTCCCTTCTATCAGCAAGGTCCACCTACTAGATCCCCCTATAACCAAAATTAGGTGGCTCCTATGCAGCGAAACCAAATGGACACCCTGATCAAGATGATGGCAAATATGAATCAGAATCATCAGGAGGAGATGGCTTTAATGAAGGGACAATTGGGCCAGTTGTTGGATAACAAACAACAAGGGTCCCTTCCTTCTCAGCCACAACCGAACTTAAGGAATGTAATGAACAGAGGCCACAATTCTCAAGGGTTCCAACCAAATCTTGTGCAAGCTCATATGATTCAACAAGCCCCATAGACACCTCCCGGGTTTGCTGCTTCATCTTCTTCTCAAGGACCTAACCCTAGTTTCAATGCCTCAGCCAATGCAGTTACCTTGAGAAGTGGCACTCAAACCCAGGATCCCAAATGGCCGACCCCTCCCATGACCTCATTACCTGAGATAACTGACTCTGAGGATGAGCGGGAGGAACCCAAGTATCAGGAGCCTGAACCAATTCAAACCTGAATACCATACCCTGAAGCTTTGGAGAAAATAAAGAAAAAGAAAATCGTGGCTAAGAATGAGGAGATGTTAGAGATTTTTAAGCAAGTACAAATCAATTTACCTTTCCTCGAAGCAATCAAACATATTCCAGCTTACGCTAAATTTTTGAAGAATAGCTATACACCTAAGTGTAAGCCAAGAAACTAAGCACCTAGGAAGGTAGTGCTCTCGAAACAAGCTAGTTCAGTGATATTGAGCAGCCTACCTCCTAAAAGAACTAACCTCAGAGCACCTCTGATATCATGTAATATTGTTGACATGACTTTTGATAGAGCACTCTTGGACTTAGGTGCCTCAATAAACCTAATCCCGACTATGCTTTATCACCAGTTCGGATATGGGGAATTAAAGCCCACACCAGTGACCATCCAACTGACTGACCGATCCGTGAAAACCTCGAAGGGGGTAGTCGAGGATGTAGTTGTTCTGGTTAAAGACTTCTACTTCCTGGTTGACTTCTTAGTCCTTGACATGGAAGTCCCCGAACAATCACAAAACACACCCATCATCCTGGGCAGACCCTTCATGGCTACGGCCAAGGCTACCATTGATTGCGACACTGGATGTATGGAAATCGCCTTTGGAGACAAGAAAATGCAATTGGATATCTTCAAGGCAACCAAACCTTTTAATTTTGGTTGGGACGAGGAATGTGATCCCATGGATACCCTGGTTGAAGAATGCTTGACAGCAAATTCCTTAGAGGACTACCAGACTCAACCAACTTTAGATGACCCCAATCATGAAAATGATGAGGAAAAGGTCAATACCCCCAACACTAATTATCAATCTTGGGAGACACCCACTGGAATTAAGGAAGGAAATCCACTTACGGATACAGATCTAGAGGGATGCCTTGAAATGCTAACCTTTTATTTTGAGGATCCAATTAGTCATGAACCTTTTCAAGAAATGGATTCACATGACAATCAAGATTTCAATGTCCCAAATAATCTAAGGGAATTTGAGCAAATGAAGAATGGATATCATGAGAATACTGACTTGGACATCTCTAGTCAGGCACACCTGGGAAATATGGAGATGATTTTACTAAAGGATTTCAATAATAAAATGTGCCTTGATAGATCTGAAGTTGACATGATTGCTCAGTCTGAGTCACGTCCTCTGAGAAGTGAATTCTTCTTTACTCCGACATTGCATGAGTCACATTTTTCTCTTCCAACCTACCAGGGTGATGAAGGAAACCTTGAGTTTGCATTTTTTCCTCCTGACTCTAATTTTTTATTACTGGGGGATACCTTTGAAGATTCAAGTAGCGAAATAGAAAGGCCACCTAATGTTGAGGAGTCTGATACATATGAGGGTAAAATATTGAGTAGAATGAATTGGGCACTTACTCATAATCCTAGTCAATCTAATGGATGGCTCGACTCAGAGGCTAAGACAGATTCCGATGAATTTAAAATTAGTACCAATGAGGATGGGATGATTTCTGATGAGGATTTTAGTGACCTCTTTACAGGGCTTCAAATCTCGCATGTACCCTCATATAATCCAGGGCCTAGGGAGAGCATGATTTTCGATATCAGTCACCATTATGAAGACCCCAATGGTCTAGACTCTGTTGTTGATGATTTTCATTTCAATCCACTACCTCAGCAACCTCTCATTGAACTATGGAACATAATCAATGAGCAGAATTGGCATCATGACCTGCATTCTGATTACTCTCCATTCTTTCCATGATTTTCTATAGAGAGACTCTTTGGCATGGGGATACACAATCAATTGGTCCACAGTTGTGGACCAATGATTCCTGGAGCAAATGAGCACATTTTCATATTGGCCTTAATAACCCTACCTTCTGCAAGTATTAAGCCACCTGATTAAGTCTTCACCTTGCTAAACTTAGCACGAGGCACTAAACTAAGTGCTTCCTAGGAGGCAACCCAGAGGTTTCAAGCTGACCGGATTCACGATTACAACTCAGGTGATTTCTTTCCCTACTTCCTTGCATACATTTATTTTTCCATTGAGGACATTGTCCAACTTAGGCATGGGGGGGTGGTAATTCATAGGATCTGAGTACAAAATTGTCAGCTTGAACGAATTTTATTTCTTTTTAAAAAAAAATAAAAAATAAGAAAAAAAAAATTTTAAATTAGGAAAAGAAAACTTAGGTATCAAAAGCTTGTCGACTTTAGAAAATGATACATTAGGGACCTAATCGCTAAGACCCTTCAGGTCTCAAACTTAATCAATTCAGGTGTCCACTAAAATGTGGACTTGGTCTCGAATCCTCAACACCTTAATGTATATTAATATGGTCAATAAAGTGGGGTGATAAGTATACGACTTATCAACTGATGTAAACACATTTACACTACTTAAAATGTCTATTTATGCATGTTCTTAAGCATAGGATTGCATTTCATGATATAAATATTGCATAACATGCATCATCTTGCATTTAGAATAGTTTGAATAAAATGGAGGTTAATTGTCTCCTTTTATGTGCTTGGACAGGGCAAACATTTTATCGGGGCCTCGGATCAAAGATCCAACCGTATGGATGTGATCAGGGCAACGATTGGAGTTCAACGACTCCAAGATTGCCCTAATCAGACATCCGTAACATCAGATAGTGATCGGGGAACCCTAGAAGATCAAGGGCCAGGATGGTGAAAATCTACACTTTAGATGACAAATCCGACTGCATGGATGAATTTGGATCGACGATCGCAGCCCAACGACACAAAAATCAAGTCAATCCGACATCCATGGCACCATCTACAACTTCCAGAAGATGGACGGCCAAGATGGCAACATGTGGCACCATCTCAACCGCCCAAACGGCCGCACGCATTCTACAAAGGCCCCGCACCCACTCGCTCTCCGTCGTTGAATCTTGATCCAACGGCTGTGGAAGGCCGCGCTTAAAAGCATCCGCTCAACCATCCGCGCCCCGTAGCGCAGCGATCGAGCGCGCTTACGCGACCAACGAGTGCAGGTTTGAGCCGCAGCAGAGGGCTGGAGGCGCGGGCGATTGGGCGTAGGTGGAGCGTCAGATGGAGATCGGACGGCTGCGCACGCCCGATAGCGTCCGGGTGATTGAACGCGCGGCGCGGACGCGCGATCGCACGCGAGCGAGCGTGCAACGCAGCGAGCGGAGACGCATCTTAAGCCGTCCGATCTTGCGATCGGACGGCTGAGGATCGTTGTGCGTGCAATAGCGTTGAGCGCACGGGCAGCTGAAGCGGCACGCGTGGGCGCGGAAGCTACGCCCACGTCGGGGCATTAGTGACGGATTTATCCGTCACTAAAGACCCCTCATTTATTATTTTGAAGTTGTAATGTCCATTTTGCCCCCACTCCTTGCAACTATAAAAGGAGACCCCCTCCATATGAAATTCTCATCCCTTCCTTCTCCTCTCTACCCCTCCAAAGCTCAAGAGAAGCTTGTCCCACAGCCGGGATGCTTCTTGCGAGATAAAGTCCAATTTTCGTTCCCCTTCGGAAGTGGATCCCGCGACGACGATGGCATGCTACTTTGTTCCTGTTCTTCTGCTTTGTCCTCCTTCATCCTGCTTCGTTCTCCTTTGTCCAGGCGTCGTCCCGTCCGGCTCATCCTCCAAGCAACCGTCGAGGCTCTCCCTATTCTTTTTACTACTTTCTAGTATAGATTTACTAGTTTCTAGTGTAGTTTTGTTCATCCACCAAGCAATCGTCGAGGAGGACATTTCTCCCTCTATTCTTTTAATGCTTTCTAGAGTAAATTTATCGCTTTCTAAAGTAATTATTTTATGCTTTCTAGTTGTAATGAACAATCTCCTCAATGAAAAAGTCCTTGTTTATTCTACATCTCATTTTGATTTCTCTGTGTAATATTTTCTTTCTCTCTTACTCTCTCTCTCTTCTATTTATTGTAAATAATTAGATAGTTTTAAATTGAATTATTCTGTGACAAATAAAAAGAAACGCGTAGTTTTTAAACCAAATGTCCGCTTCCCTGTGTTCGACTCAAAATTTTCATTTCGGTATAAATTTTATTTGTTGAACACGAATTCTTCACTTTCGAACTACAATGACAGGTTTTCCAAAATCGAACACGTTAGCGTAGCGATTCATAATCGTTCAACATTTTGGCGCCGTTGCCGGGGAGGCGATGCTCTTTGGTTTCTCTTCGCGTTTTCTAACTTACAAATCATTTACCTCACTTTTCTCCTTTCTTATTGTGATTGCAGGTACTCTTTCAAGACAGGCAAAAGCGGTAGATCGGAGTAAAATGCTATAGAAGGTTTTGTGAGTTATCCCCCACCCCTCACCCATTAGATTTCATTCCACAACATAATAATTCAAACATCAATCAACCTAGGTATTTTTATAAACTCTAAGGTTAGATTGTTTGTTGTTTGACACCCATACTCACCCCAACCCCCACATTAAAAAAAGAAAAAAAAATAAAAAAAATATCAAAGAGGTACACAACCTCATCTGATTTTCAAACTCAACCAGTAAACCGACCTCAGGAACCGGTACACACATTCAAACACATAATTGAGTAGAAATCAGATTAGGTAATCATTTGTGTGCCTAATTAAGTGGTGCATCAGGCCATTTGTTTGAGTTGATTGGGCTGCACCACTTCAAATAAAATAAACTCATCAAGTAGCTACCAGTTAGGTTCAACTCTTAGGGATTTACCAGGCACTCCACATTCTTTTTAAACTTTAAAGGAAAACATCTTCACCTGTGCTTGCAAAACCTGGTGTGCCAACAAAACCTGTTTGAAAACACCTAAAGTTGAATCCTAAAAGCTACTAAGCAAGATTTGAACCTTAAAATTCACCACATCAAAAATAATCTTGCTTGAAAACCACTGGTTGTGCACGCACACACAAATCAATCAATCATTAAGGGCACAACCGATTTAAAGGGCCCATCACATTCCAAAGCACATTCAAACCTAGCCCTAAATAAAACAGAGTAGACGTTGGCCTTATGGATTGAACTCGCTCTTCAGAACTCAGAACGAGATTATTTTTTATTAGTCTATTTCTACTGTTCAATCTGATGTCTAGCTAGGGGAGCAGAGTCAAACGATCGCGGCTGGAGGGTACACTAGGAACTGGAGGCGCAAGCCGAAGGAAGAACCTTCTCCCCAGTCCCTCCTTCTAACTGGTTGGATTGAACAGACAAAAGTAGATCAAATCGTTCCTTTATCTCAAGACGGGTTTTGAGAGTCTGTAGGTCTGTAGGCTAACCCATTTGAGGACAGGTTTGATTGTTTGTATTGCAGGGCACCTTTCTTCCTCCCGTGTCTCATGAATCCTTCCACATATTTCACGCATTCCCGTTCTTTCCCTCCTGTTGTGAATTATCCTCAACATGATGATTATCCCAACTCATATTGTAATCAACCATCAGTTAGTTGGGATAATTCGGATTGGGGATACAATTCTGGACCCCCGTGTTTAGGGTCTAACCCTGAACACTTTGATTCTGATTTCTATCCTTCTCAGAGCTACATCGATTATAGATGTCTTCCTTTCATGCACAACCTAATATGATCTACAATCAAGAAGGATACACCAATCCTTACCCATCCGCTGATTTCACTGCCTTTAGGTCATCACCATCTTTTCAACAATCTGAAATGACCTATTATCAGGAAGGGTATAACAAATCTCAATTCGTTAATTCCCTTGCATTAAGCCCAAACCCGCCCAACCCTAAACCAACTCATTTGGTTCAGGTTAACCAGGTTCAAGATAAGGTTCTGGCTAACTTGAGGAATATCATTCAATCTTTAGAAGTTCAGCCAATACCTTGCATTGAGAGATTGGAGCCCCTGATTGAAATGATTGATGATTTAAACAAGTCTTTGTTGGATTGGCTCCAGGATGTTAAGGATAAGAACCCGGGTGAGTTTCTACTTGGGAAATTAGCGAAATTGAGGATGAGATTCGTGGTTGCTTTGATTCAATCTTGGAATAATTCCCAGGATGAACCCTCTTCAGGAAAGCCAATGACAGAACCTGCTCAGGCACCTATTGGGGGGGACACATGTTACGAGGCTGACTAGATTGAATTAAAATAACCAATTAAGGATGATCTGATTTCTTCACCTGAGATCCCTAAGCCAGGTTACGAGGAAACGTATGTCTCCTTGGAACAGAAAGTGACAAATGATTTTGGGACATACATTGATATGGATCCTGATGGTGAAGATTCAAGTTGCGAAGTGTCACATGAGTTTTCTGAACATGATTTCTGTGAGACGATTGTGCCTGAGGAATCTGATAGATCATTTGATAGCCCAATAACTGAGGACACTAATCTTATTAGGGCACACATTACGAATCCAGAATCACATTTTCTGGAGGAATCAATTCAATCCCCTGATTATCAGTTACACCCTGTTGAGCTTATTGATGATTCTAATTCTGAGATAATTAGACCCAAGTTAATTTTGATTCTACCACATCATTTAGACTTGGAGATTTCAGACGGGGTGATGAATATACAAGAGGTCCTGGAATTTGATATGCTAAATGAGGAGGATAGGAGCTGGGAAGTTCTGATTTGGGAAGTTAATTTTGGATGAAATAGAAGATTGAGTTGAAGGGTTCCTTTTAAGCTGAAACCATCAAATCAGAACCCTTACGACATTTGTTTCGAGGATGTCAAACTCAAGCACACATTCAATGATTATCCTTTTGAGCTTCAATTCTCTGTAACCCGACTTTTTGGTCTTGAGTTGCATCCTCATAAATCGCAGGCCCGACCCCGCTTGCATTCTGATTTTAGGTTTTGGGTAATTTTTATCCAAAACCTAAGATATTCTCGATTATGGGGTGTGGGTCTGCACCACAATCTGGTCCACATCTGTGGACCTCTGTTGACAGGTTGGAAGATTCTTCTGTTTATTTTAATTCTGACCTGCACTTGTGAATTCTTCATTTCTTTTCTTTGTATAGTGTGCCTAGCTGAAGGCACTAAACTCAGCATATATACAGTTTTTCTTAGTTTTCATCTCGGAGCGGACCTGACATTCACGCAATTCAGGTGCTTTCTTCGCTTTTCCACTCTGTTTTATGTCTTTTTAATACAATGAGGACATTGCATTAGATAGGCATGGGGGGGTGGATATTCATCTCTGAATTCATTCGTCAGCTCCGTAGATTTGTTTTATTTTCTTTTATATAAAAAAAAATAATTTTGGAATTAGGAAAGAGAATTTGGGTTTAAGAAAATTTTCGATCTTAGGAAATACTACATTATGATTTGAACACAAAGACCCTTCAGGTCTTTGGACTTAATCAGTCCGTGTATCCACTAAAATGTGGATTTGTCTTTCGAGTCCTAACCATCTTAATTCTATTATAATTGGAATAAATAAGTTTGGGTGATAAGTACACGACTTATCAACCCACCCTCTAATTTGAGGGAATTTTGAGTCTTAAGCATCTGCACACTTTCTTTGCACTGACTCGTTGTTCGACTATTTTAACGGAAATTGGGTAGCTAATGAACCTTCTAGGGTGATATGGCTGGCAAGTTATCGTGGGTAACAGCCCATAGGTAGGTTGTCCAGAGCCCAGTCACTGGACCTTTCTCTTTTTGCTGCCTTTAGGTAAATCTTAGACTAGGGAAGCCCCCTACTTTAAAAAAAAAAAAAATCAGAAAGAAAAGGAGAAAAGAACAAAAAGAAATAAGCCACACTTCGCCGCACGAGTATGGCTGGCAAGTTGTCGATGGTAACAGCTCATCGACCGGTTGTCCAAAACCTAGCTCAGAAAATGCACTAAAAATTCCCAAAACACTTAGGAAGAAGCGGAGAAGTAGAATAAACTGGGGAGATATACACTGGATTCACCCTTGTGTTGACCCCGTAAAAAAATAAAAGTAAGGAGAAAGCTACCGGTTGTAAAGATACACCATTAGGCAGAAGTCTTTTTGAGGTCACCTAGAGGCGTAGAAATCCGAAGTCCGTTTACTTACCTGTCAACGAGTTAATCACAATCACAATAAGATGCTTAAAACTTAGGGTTCTCATCAAATCTTGGGTGAGTTGAATGGCCGTAGAGAGCCACTATTAAACCCTAAAATTTGAAAATCCAAAAAAATTAGAAAAGAGTAAAAAGAAAAAGAAATTTTTCTTTGAATAAGGCGAGGGCTTGAGGCGATATGCATTTTGGCTGATACCCGGGCACTGTTGTGTCTTTGAAAGTTCAATTCCTAAGTAGACAATTTCTTAATGATTGAAAATAACTTAGATCCAAATAATCCAACCTAATTCTTTTGTAAATAGCATATAGTTTTTGCTAGGGACTAGCAAAAGATAGGCATGGGGGTATGATGTAAACACATTTACACTACTTAAAATGTCTATTTATGCATGTTTTTAAGCATAGGATTGCATTTCATGATATAAATACTGCATAACATGCATCATCTTGCATTTAGAGTAGTTTGAATAAAATGGAGGTTAATTGTCTCCTTTTACGTGCTTGGACAGGGCAAACATTTTATCGGGGCCTCGGATCAAAGATCCAACCGTATGGATGTGATCAGGACGACGATTGGAGTTCAACGACTCCAAGATTGCCCTAATCAGACATCCGTAGCATCAGATAGTGACCGGGGAACCCTAGAAGATCAAGGGCCAGGATGGTGAAAATCCACACTTCAGATGACAAATCCGACCGCACGGATGAATTTGGATCAACGATCGCAGCCCAACGACGCAAAAATCAAGTCAATCCGACATCCATGGCACCATCTACAACTTCCAGAAGATGGACGGCCAAGATGGCACCACGTGGTGCCATCTCGACTGCCCAAATGGCCGCACGCATTCTACGAAGGCCCCACACCCGCTCGCTCTCCGCCGTTCGATCTTGATCCAACGACTATGGTCGGCCACACTTAAAAGCGTCCGCTCGACCATCCGCGCCCCGTAGCGCAGCGGTCGAGTGCGCTTATGCGACCAGCGGGCGTGGGTTCGAGCTGCAGCAGAGGGCTGGAGGCGCGGGCGATTGGGCGCGGGTGGAGCGTCAGATGGAGATCGGCGTGCCCGATAGTGTCCACGCGCGATTGAACGCGCGGCGCGGACGTGCGATCGCACGCGGGCAGGCGCGCAACGCAGCGGGAGGAGACGCATCTTAAGCCGTCCGATCTTGCGATCGGACTGTTGAGGATCGTTGTGCGTGCGATAGCGTTGAGAGCGCGGGCAGCTGAAGTGGCGCGCGTGGTCGCGGAAGCTACGCCCACGTCGGGGCTTTAGTGACGGATTTATCTGTCACTAAAGACCCCTCATTTATTATTTTGAAGTTGTAATGTCCATTTTGCCCCCACTCCTTGCAACTATAAAAGGAGACCCCCTCCATATGAAATTCTCATCCCTTCCTTCTCCTCTCTACCCCTCCAAAGCTCAAGAGAAGCTTGTCCTACACCCGGGATGCTTCTCGCGAGATAAAGTCCAATTTTCGTTCCCCTTCGGAAGTGGATCCCACGACGACGACGGCGTGCTGCTTTGTTCCCGTTCTTCTGCTTCGTCCTCCATCCTGCTTCGTTCTCCTTCGTCCAGGCGTCATCCCGTCCGGCTCATCCTCTAAGCAACCGTCGAGGCTCTCCCTATTCTTTTTACTGCTTTCTAGTATAGATTTACTGTTTTCTAGTGTAGTTTTGTTCGTCCTCCAAGCAATCGTTGAGGAGGACATTTCTCCCTCCATTCTTTTAATGCTTTCTAGAGTAAATTTATCTATTTCTAGAGTAATTGTTTTATGCTTTCTAGTTGTAATGAACAATCTCCTCAATGAAAATTCCTTGTTTATTCTACATCTCATTTTGATTTCTCTGTGTAATATTCTCTTTCTCTCTTACTCTCTCTCTCTCTTCTATTTATTGTAAATAATTAGATAGTTTTAAATTGAATTATTATGTGATAAATAAAAAGAAATGCGTAATTTTTAAATCAAACATCCGCCTCCCTGTGTTCGACCTGGAATTTTCGTTTCGGTATAAATTTTATTTGTTGAACATGAATTCTTCGCTTTCGAACTACAACGACAGGTTTTCCAAAACCGAACACGTTAGCGTAGTGATTCATAATCGTTCAACATCAACCCACCCTTTGATTTGAGGGGATTTTTTGTCTAAGCATCTACACACGTTTTGCACTAACTCACTCATCTGCGGTTCTGACGGAAATTGGGTAGCTAATGAACCTTCTAGGGTGGTATGGCTGGCAAGTTGTCACGGGTAAAAGCTCATTGGTAGGTGATTGCACCGCAACAATACACCTGCAATTGTGCCATCTTGTGCTACTTCCTAGCATTACCAGTGCATATTAGGGTTCCATAGTTGCATTTGTAAAAATACATGCATGCATGCATTTAATTGAGAGGAGAGGAGAACAAATAAGTGGCCTTGCAATTAACATTTTTCCTCAAGTGCATCTCTGCTAATTCACCATCTTTTTATTTTTTATTTCACTTGATTTTTAATCTTTCTCGCGGCTGCATGCATCTTCTTCTTCTCCTCGCACCATGCTTCCCTGCAACAGCCCTCTCCCTGCCAGCCCTTCCCTGCGGCTGCCACTCCCTGCCGAGGCCATGCATGAGCCATGCACAGCCAGGGCATGGCCATGCATGGCTTTCAACTTCTATATAAAGTGGGCGGCTTCTTCTTCAAAGCAGCCTGGTCCCTGCCAAAAAAAACCTGCAGCTTCTTCTCCAAGCCACCATCCTCTCCTCCCTCTCCCTCCATACGCTGGCCCTTCTCAGAGACACCCGACGGGCAGGAGCCCTCACTGTGGTGCACACCACCACAGTGAGACCACCACTGCCCAGCTCTTCAAAGAGCCGATGGGCGTGGTGGCTCTTTTCTAGTTTTTTCCGTTCCCGCACCTTCAGCTATTGGAGCGCAGGCTTCAAACTTGAAGCTCAAAGCTTCGCACGCCCTGCAGCAGCGGCAAGACGGTAGCAGCAGCACGTAGCAGCAGCCCCAGCCCATTCCGCGCGCCCCTACAGGCGCTCTTGCCTCCTCCTTCTCACTACCCTCGCCTTCAGCTTCTTCGTGCAAGCGCCCTGTCGCACTCTCTCTTTCGCAACCGGCCACTACGCGCTACTGTAGTGGCCGGCCAAGCCTCTCCGCGCGCCCCTACCTACTCTCGCAAGCCACCACACAAGCAGCCATTGCCCTTGCCCTCCACCGCGTAATCCAGCAACCTTCTTCGCGCGCTCTGTCGCAAACTTCCGCCCGCAAGCCACCAGGCAAAGCCACTCCGCCGCGTGCGCCGAGCCGGCCACACTCACGGCACCTGCAGCTCCCAATCGCACGGCTCGTCTGACCACTGTTGCCACTATTCACGTGAGTCTGCGCGACACTGTGGCTACAGTGGGGTGACCGGTGAGTTTCTTACTTTATCGGTCACCGGCGCGTCACTACCGCCGTTCGCCCGTGCGCGCGCCTGCCTACGCATCCCCACCTACGTCGCCCGCACCTGCCCGCGTACATCTGCGTGCGCCAGCCCTCTCCCAGCGTCCGCGTCACCTGCTCCCTTCGCCCTCGTCTGTGAGTGCCCGTTCCAGCCACTCCGCACAGCACTGGGCGCTACGACCCTCTCCACGCCAACTCTCCTGCGTGTGCGCTCCTCTCTATGCGAATATGCACCTGCCTGGCCGCGTGGCCTCCAGACGTCGCTTGGAAGCTGCAGACAACCTAACTTAACCCTCCAACAATGCGGCTGCTCTCTCTCTCTCTAACAACACTCTCTCACTCTCTCTTCACCGACGCTTACACATACATACACTCACATTTCCACACACACACACACACCTATACACTATTATATACATATATATATACGTATACATATATATATTGATATATATACATATATTTATATACATATATATATACATATATTTATACATATAGTAGTACTTATATTCTTATGTATTAGTATACATACATATATATATATACACATATCTATATACCTATATATATATATATATACATATATATTTACATATATACATATACTTATACACACACACACACACATATATATATACATATATCTATACATATATTAGTACTTATATAAATATGTATTAGTCCATATACATACACACACACATATATATATATACATCTATATACTTATATATATATATACATATATATATACATATACTTATACATACATATATATACATATATCTATACATATATATATATACATACATATATACATATATATACATATCTAGCTACATATACCTATATATATACATATATTATTATATATATATATACATATATATATATACATCTATATAGTATTATATACATACATACATATATATATATATACATCTATACATATATCTATCTATACATATACTTATATATATATAAATATTTACATATATATATACACACATATATATATACATTTATATACCTATTTATAACCATATATACATATAGATATATTTACATATATACATATATATATATTCACATTATTTATCATATGCTGTATCGCGAGAATATCTACTCCAGTTGCTGATATTCCCTGATACACGCATACAAAAAGCTTGTTCGCATTCGTCTTCCACCATCCATCCTACACCTTACACATGGCACTTCGTCCTGTTGGTTGCGTCTTTCTAGATGACGACCGACTCGACACCGTGCTACATTCCATCCCCGCCTCCACCCCCACCCCTTTATACATATATAATATATATATATACACTATATTTACTTTATTTCTATTTCGCTTTCGTGTTAGTAAAAAGACAAAAAAATATATAAAAGAGAAAAGATAATCTTTGACTTGCAGGTAATCCGTCTTGCGAGTAGCAAGACTTATTTTGGAACCCTGTTTTGGCTCAAAGCCAAGAACCCAATTTTGAGCATGTACCTCAAGGACAAAGATTACAAGAAAAAAATCTAAATAGAAACTCATTATAGGAAGGGCATAGAAACTTGACTTGTAACCCCACTTCCCTGAGTTCGACCTTGGGCCTAAAAGTGACCAAGATAAAATCAAGTAGGCCAGGTTAAAAAAAAAAATTTGTAAAGAGTTGGTTAGGTCCGATTTAGGTTAACCACTATATATACTTCAACGATAAAATCATCATATTAACAACCTATTCGGGTCTGACACCATATCTTTTCTGGCGCCGTTGCTGGGGAGGTGCACCTTCAAGTAAGTTTCTATTCAATTCCTTTCAATTTTTCTCTTCTCTCTTCACGGGTGTCTCTGTTTTTGATGTGTAGGTGAACCTGTTGCAAGGAAAAGGCAGGCAAACGAAGTTGAAGATGTGAGCAGATCCAAGGTGGGAACGAGAGCGTGAAGACGCCGACACCGCATTGGAGCTTCGCACACATTGCTGAACAAGTAGGTCTTCTTGTCTTAGCAACTAGGGTTAACTTGTCACCTCAATAAAAAAAAAATCATTAAAACAAAAACTAGAAAAACTTCTTGGGATCTCTTGGGGCAAGTGGACTGAAATTCACTTGTTTTGATTATCTTCACTCCCACCACCCTGGGATTTCCCGCCTTACTTCGCATAGCGAAAATCCAAGAATCTTGATTCTTGAATTTTTCGCCGTGTGAGTATTCTTTGAGGCAAACATAAAAAGATTGATTGCACCCCTCTTTTGCCTCACTTATCTACAATTTGGGATCACCTTTTTGGTGGGGAGACTTGGAATTGAGTTGATTCCAACCCCACCACGACTTTTCAACTTGCCTAAGATTCTATCCCGAATACTTCAACCCCAATAATTTGATTTTCTTTATCTTTCGGTTGAGCCTTGTGTGTGGAAATCATTCTGGTGATTGGGAGCACTTGAATTAAAGTGCTTTGGCTCCCTTTCACATAAATCTAAAACTGATTCGTGCATCCACACATAGAAATCTCCATTTAGGGTTGCCCATTGCATTTTAGCATGCATTAACCAACTGATATTGAAGAAGGGTTTGTTGGGCTTTGAAGAAAACCTGTATTCTCTCAAAAACCTGGAGATTGGTTGAATTGGTATTTCAGCAAAATCCTAAAATTCATACTACTTAAGGCTGAACTCGAAAAACCATTCACCAATAAAAACTTCAATTCAGGGAGATTTCCCCATTGCATGCTTGTTTTACACACTCTGAAAATCATTCACTTCGGCATTACCCGTAAACAACGCCCTTCACATTCCAAAAGCACTTGACCCTAAGCCTTTAACTAAAATTGGTAGTAACTTGACCCTTACTAAAGATTGGAGGTCTAACTACCTGCATGTAGCGTCTCTGTGCTGGTGAGGGTTCCTGCGTGCTATCGGGTGTCTAAGACTGGGGCAAACGGCCTTTCAATCTGGCCCAGTGGTTCAACAGTGCTCGCATTCGGTTCCGTAGTTCGTGATAGTAGGTAACTTAGATCTTTAGGTCTAAGGGCACACTGTAGAGGTTAGGAATTTGATTGAATTGATTTGTAATCAAGTGTATGTTTGCAGCATCATTTCTCTCGTCTCTTTTCCCTTCTCATCTCCCCAATTCTTCCTGCGGTAGTGCATGTTTGGGAGGAGGTCTCAAAACCCTGAACTATGTGAATTGTCTGATAATTTTAGAAAAAGAGTCGAATCATCCTCCTCCACAAACATGGCTGCACGCCCACCCCCAAATCCCAAGGGAGGAAACCGCCCTCAGAACCCACCAGGTGGTGGAGCCTTAGATCCCATAACCCTCCTCTAAGCCCAAATGGAAATGTATAATGAGCAAATCGAAGCCATTCGGGAAACATTGGAGGAAATGCAGAACCCTCCTGAACAGGAGGAGCCTAGGTCTCTTAGCTCCTATCAGAATCCCGCTGCTACAGAGACAATAGGACAAATTCAGGTCCCCATGGGCGGAGACAACTTTGAATTAAAATCGAACATAATTGGCCTAATAAATTTTCACTTCCATGGTCTTGCAAGTGAAGATCCTTTTCTCCACTTGGAAGACCTAACCCGACTGGCTGAAACGGTTAAACCAAGAAATGTCGGGTTACCTATAGTCCTCATGAAAATGTTCCCGTTTTCATTGTGGGATAAAGCGTCGCAGTGGCTACACACCCTTGGGAGAACCATCCACTCTTGGGAAGAGATGCGAACAACATTTCTCAAGAAGTTCTTCCCAATCAGGCAAACCAATGCGCTTCGCCGTGCTATCACCTCTTTTAAGCAACAAAACGGTGAACAATTTCATGAGGCATGGGAGAGGAATAACGACCTCAGGAAGTGTCTGCACCACAGTCTGCCTAAGTGGCATATAGCCCAAATTTTCTACTATGGGCTAAATGAGACTTTGAAGCAGATTGCAGACACCTCCTGCGAAGGGAACTTTATGAATAAAGATGAGAATGGAGAATTTGAATTGTTTGAAAATATGAGTGAAAACTCGATGAACAATGCTTCCATTGTCACCTTTAATCGTACCAGCCAGCCCCGAAATGTCCACGAAGTTGACACGAGACCCTACCATTCATCCACTGATCTAAGCCTTATTGCACAAAAACTGGATGAAGTCTCCGTCGTGCATAAGAAGCTGGATGAGCTTCTGGCCAACCCCTCCCGTTCTATGGCAAACACCCCTACTTCACCACTTGGCATAGCAGAATGCTGAGATCAGTCAACTACGCATGGCGACTCGATCTCAGGGCATTCTTCCCATCCAACCATTCCAAACCCGCAAAATTTCGTACCCCGTGGTCCTCAACCACAGGTACGACCTTCTTAGGGGTAGGTTAATCAAATTCTATAAGCTCCGAGCATTCCATTGGGATTTTAGGCTAATCCCGCTGCAACACTGCACTCTTATGTCCCTATTGCGAACCCTCCTCCGCCGTATGATCCCACTGGATGCACATCGTCCAATGCTATCACTACGACGAGCGGTAAGCTGACCGTGGATCGGCCTTGACCTGATCCTGGCCCGTCTTCTTCTTCATCACCCTCTCATTCTGGATGCGCACCGCATTCACGAGAGGACGATACACCCAAATTGGTGCTAGAATCAATTCCATTCCCTGAGGCTCTATTGAGGGAGCCAAAAGGTAACAAGAAAGATATGCAGGCCTGTGATAACCTGTGTAATTTGTTCAAGGATGTAGAATCAAAGTACCCCTGCTCGAGGCTATCGACCATATACCAACTGTCGCCCGATTTTTCAAAGACTACACAACACCCAGGCGACAATCAAAGAAAACTAAGAATCCGGTGGTTCTCTCGCCTCATGCGATTTGTGCTATACTGTCAAACCTACCACTGAAGCAGAAAGATCCAGGCACACCACTCATTTCCTGTAGCATCCAAGGCTGCAGTTTTAACCGTGCCATGCTTGATCTAAGATCTTCCATAAATCTCATACCGACCATCATGCTCGAAAAATTTTCCTTGGGAAATCTGAAACCCACCCCTGTCACGTTATAGTTGGCAGATAGTTCTGTCAAAATCCCGAGGGGTGTGGTGGAAGACGTGGTGGTTAGGGTCAACAGTCTCTATTTTCCTGTTGACTTTCTTATTTTAGATATGGAAGTTCCTAGTTCACTTTCTGATTGTCCGATCATCCTCGGTCGACCTTTCTTGGCCACAGCCCGTGCCCTTATCGACTGCGAGTCGAACTGTATTGAGATTACCGTTGGATCTGAAAAGCTCAAGCTTAACATCTTCAAGGCAGCCAAGAACTTTGATTGCGATTGCATCGAGGATGACACATCTGACGAGGACATGGCCGTCAGCGTGTGTATCGGACTAAATGGGACCTATTCGGACTACTGCGAATTACCTATAAACACTGATGACTGCCTGACCAACACATATTGTGACGTTCCCCCATCCCTCCCTTGTCCCGTACCTTCTCCTGACCAAACTTCTGACAAGGTTTTCTCCGCTTCCCATACCTCGTGGTCTGAGTCATATCTGGGCTACTCACCGCCGGTCCACACTCCTGAAGATCGAATTGCCCTTTCTTTCCTGCCAAATCAGGCGGAGTTGCATCTCCACACTGGGACCTTGAGCCGATATACTTCTCACTGGGGCTATACCTTTTTGGAAGCCCCTCTTCTTGGCCAATCTGAGGGCCAATTCCTTCCTCCTAACTTGTTCTCCAACCCACCTAGGACACTCTCGTCCCAAGAAATGCCAGATCTTTCACCATCCACTCCCGAGCTAAAAGAGCTACCTAGTACACTTAAGTATGTCTTCCTAGGGCCAAATAAAACGCTCCCTGTAATCATCAGTTCAAAATTGACCAGGGAGCAAGAGTGCAAACTAACTAAGGTCCTCATAGAACATAAGGCAGCTATTGGATGGTCCTTATCTGACTTATCTGGCATTAGCCCCTCCTACTGCACTCACCGTATATATACGAAGGAGGAGGCTCGACCTTCACGAGAGATGCAGCGACGTCTCAACCCTAACATGTGAGAGGTCGTTAAGAAAGAAATCATTAAGTGGCTGGATGCGGGTATAATCTACCCGATCAGCGATAGCCCCTGGGTGAGTCCGATTCACATTGTGCCCAAAAAGGCAGGACTCACCATCCGTGTCAATGACAGGGGCGAATCCATCCCTACACGCACTCCTACATCTTGGAGAGTGTGTGTGGATTATAGGAAACTCGATGCTGCAACCAAGAAAGATCACTTTCCGCTACCATTCATTGACCAAATCCTGGAGCGGTTAGCGGGAAATAAATTTTTTTGTTTCCTGGATGGATTCTCAAGATATAACCAGGTGGCAATTGACCCCCGAGACCAAGAGTAAACCACTTTTACCTGCCCTTTCGGCACCTTCGCATTTAGAAGGATGCCGTTCGAACTTTGCAACGTGCCAGCAACTTTCCAGAGATGTATGCTGGCGATATTCCATGACATGGTGGGTGACTTTCTCGAGGTCTTCATGGATGATTTTTCGATCTTTGGACCATATTTCGATGAATGTCTTGCCAACCTGACTCGTATCCTTAGGAGATGTATTTTGCCAACCTAACTCGTATCCTTAGGAGATGTATTGATGTAAACCTCGTGCTTTCCTGGGAAAAAAGTCATTTTATGGTGCACGAGGGAATTGTTCTCGGACACATCATCTCTAATAGGGGTATCAAGGTTGACAGAGCTAAGCCCGATGTCATTGCTGATTTACCTGTGCCTGGCTCTGTCAAACAAATCCGCTCTTTCTTGGGACACGTCAGTTTCTATAGGAGATTCATCAAAGACTTCTCCAAAATTTCTCAACCCTTAACTCATCTCCTATCAACCAACGTACCCTTCGATATGGGCCCCGACTGCATACAAGCATTCATGCAGCTACGTAATGCTGTCACCAAGGCCCCTGTTCTCCAACCGCCTGATTGGTCCCTCGACTTTGAACTTATGTGTGACGCTTCCGACCTTACAGTTGGAACCATCCTGGGACAAAGACACGATAGACACCCCTTCTTAGTGTACTACGCCAGTAAGACGTTGGACGAGGCCCAGCGTAATTATACTACCACTGAAAAAGAACTACTGGCAATCGTCTTTGGGCTGGAGAAATTTTGCTCTTACCTTCTGGGCTCTCATGTTATTGTTTTCACTGATAACGTGGCCATTCGCCATCTCATGTACAAGAAGGATGCCAAGCCTAGGATGATTCGTTGGATCCTACTGCTCCAAGAATTTGACATTGAGATTCGCAATAAGGCTGGAGCCCAGAATGTTGTGGCTGATCACCTTTCCAGACTGGACCCTGACCATATGGGACTTACTCTACCGATCAATGAAATTTTTCCTGATGAGCACCTATTGGCAATAAATGTGGTACGTGGACCGTGGTATGCCGACATTGCCAATTACCTTGCTTCTAGATCCCTTCCACGTGGCTGGCCTAAAAACCAGCGCGAGCGTCTCATGGCAGAAGCAAAGTATTATTTCTGGGATAATCCACTTCTTTCTCAGATAGGTGCAGATCAAATCATCCATCGCTGTATTCCTAACAGTGAGTTCCCCAGTGTGCTATCCTTCTGCCACGATCAGGCCTGCGGAGGCCATTTCTCTGAGAGGAAAATTGCAGCCAAGGTGTTGCAGTGCGGTTTCTTTTGGCCCTCCCTTCACCAGGATGCACACAATTATGCCAAGCATTGCACTAGGTGCCAGTCGTTAGGGTCAATGTCATGTCATGACATGATGCCCTTACAACCCATCCTAGCTGTAGAAATCTTCGACATCTGGGGAATTGATTTCATGGGTCCCTTTCCTCGTTCCAACGGCTTCGAATTCATCCTCGTCGCCATTGACTATGTTTCGAAATGGATTGAGGCTATTCCCGTGTGCCATGCTGACCATGTTATTTCCACTCGCTTTGTCAAAGACCACATCTTTGAGCGCTTTGGGATCCCTCAAGCCATTATCTCGGATGGAGGAAGCCACTTTACCCATGCTTCTTTTCGGGCACTTCTAAGGAAATACGGAGTCCACCATCGTATCACATCCCCGTATCATCCTCAGACGAACAGCCAGGTAGAGGTGTCGAACTGGCAAATCAAGCAAATTCTCCAAAAAATGGTTCAGCCTAACCGTAAGGATTGGTCCGACAAGCTGATTGATGCACTTTGGGCGTATCAGACTGCCTTCAAGGCTCCCCATGGTATGTCTCTGTATAGAATCATTTACGGGAAGCCTTGTCATTTGCCCGTGGAGTTGGAGCACCGCGCTTATTGGGCAATTCGCCAATGTAACCTCGACCCAGACCTGTGTGGTCGAGAAAGGAAACTCCAACTCCAATAGCTGGAAGAGCTCCGTCGTGAAGCCTATGATTCTTCTTTAACCTTCAAACAATGCACTAAGGCTTTTCATGACAGCAGTATTCGGCGGAAAGAATTTGAGCCATCTCAGCAAGTTTGGCTCTATAATGCCCGACTCAAATTCTTTCCTAGGAAATTGAAGTCCAAATGGACTGGTCCTTTCCTGGTCTCAAGACCATTCCCCAACGGGGCCGTCGAGATCGAAGATCCCAAATCTGGGCATAAATTTACGGTCAACGGGTAGCGTTTGAAACCCTATCTGACTCATGAACCTGCCCCAGTTGGAGAAACAGTTGCCCTACTGGAGGGTAATTAATTCTTTGCCTCATTCTGAGTCCAGCTGGGGACGTTAAATTCAGTGCTCGTTGGGAGGTACCCCAACAACACTCACCATCCTCCATCACTTTTCACTTCACTGTCACGATCACTTCACTTTTCACTTCACCACCCACCATCCACCCACCCTACCACCGTACTGTATACCCTACACTTCAGCTCTCGTTACCCGATCCTTCATCCTTTCTCTACCCTTCCCTGCTTGCATATGAGGACATAGCATCATTGGGCATGGGGGGGTGGATAGGCATCCTTAGGATCTGGGTATTTTAGGGTATCATGCAGTTTCTATATATATATATATATAAAATGGTGTTTAGCAATGATCTAAAGGCTGAAACAAAAATACAATAAGTGTTTATGGATATTCAACCTCTGTTTTGAAGACTTTCAAGGCCACAGAAGCTTGATTCGCTCAGGCTCAGCTTAATTCACTTGAGCATTGCCAAAATAGATCAGAATCTCTCCTAACTAAGGACGTATTCTTGTACCTGAGACACCAATACAGGATCCGTTGGTTTGGTCTTACTTGAGAGCGTAAGTAAACTTGGTTCACACTACACATATCAGGAAAGACCAGGTGAACGTAAGATCCAACCCTAGTGTTCATTCGGGAAGGTGGAGTCCTTACCTGTGCACGCAGGTAGACTTTTTATCCCAGGTTTTAGACTTGTGTTTAGGAGCGACTCTTTCCACCAAAAAAAAAACAAACTCTCCCACCAAAAAGAAAAGTGTGCTCCTCCAAATAATGTTGTAAGAGATATACTGACACGTGTTTCTATAAAAAAAAAGATGCAAATAAGTTAGTATATCTCGCAAATGTCAGTAAAGTCTCTACCCTAAGAAGTTCTTCAGGGCAGGTTACAAATACCTTGTTTTCCTGTGAGCCACAAATGTCAGAAAATGGGAGTTAGGTTTTCCGTCATCTTCTTAAGGGTCAATCCGAAGACATGAGCTGAAATTGGGACCAACCTGTACTTAAAAATTCATGAAACCCTGGGCTTCAGTCTTAATGTTCATCTGGTCAGTCTTGATCCTTCACTATGCACAAGCCATAACCTCTTGAGATCTCAAGTACGGCAAAAACCTCCTAGGTCCTGGAAACCGTACTTAAGGTTTAAATATCAAGAGTCCTAGTTAGTCGAGAGATGATCTATGTCATGTGAGACTTAAAGTACTGGTAGTCTTCTCTACAATTGGTTCTCACAATATCCAACAATAAACACACCTATGTTGCCTCAGAAGAAAATCTTCAGCTTAAAGATCATTTCTAAATACTGCAAAAATGTTTTGCTAGGGACTAACAAAAGATAGGCATGGGGGTATGATTGCACCGCAAAAATACACCTGCAATTGTGCCATCTTATGCTACTTCCTAGCATTACCAGTGCATATTAGGGTTCCATAGTTGCATTTGTAAAAATACATGCATGCATGCATTTTTACAAATGCAACTATGGAACATGCATGCATTTAATTGAGAGGAGAGGAGAATAAATAAGTGGCCTTGCAATTAACATTTTTCCTCAAGTGCATCTCTGCTAATTCACCATCTTTTTATTTTTTATTTCACTTGATTTTTAATCTTTCCCGTGGCTTCATGCATCTTCTCCTCGCACCATGCTTCCCTGCAGCAGCCCTCTCCCTACCAGCCCTTCCCTGTGGCTGCCACTCCCTGTCGAGGCCATGTATGAGCCATGCACAGCCAGGGCATGGCCGTGCATGGCTTTCACCTTCTATATAAAGTCGGCGGCTTCTTCTTCAAAGCAGCCCGGTCCCAGCCAAAAAAAACCTACAGCTTCTTCTTCTCTAGGCCACCATCCTCTCCTCCCTCTCCCTCCATACGTCGGCCCTCCTTGGAGACACTCGGCAGGTAGGAGCCCTCACTATGGTGCACACCACCACAATGAGACCACCACCGCCCAGCACTTCAAAGAGTCGGTGGGCGTGGTGGCTCTTTTCTAGTTTTTTCCATTCCCGCACCTTCAGCCATTGGAGCGCAGGCTTCAAGCTTGAAACTCAAAGCTTTGCATGCCGTGCAGCAGTGGCAAGAAGGCAGCAGCAGCCCCAGCCCCTTCCGCGTGCCCCTGTAGGTGCTCTTGCCTCCTTCTCCTTCACACTTTCCTCGCCTTCAGCTTCTTCGCGCAAGCACCCTGTCGCACTCTCTCTTCCGCAACCGGTCACCGCGTGCCACTGCAGTGGCTGACCAAACCTCTCCGCGCGCCCCTGCTAACTCTCGCAAGCCATCGCGCAAGCAGCCATCGCCCTCTCCCTCCACCGCACATGCTAGCAGCTGTCTTCGCGTGCTCTGTCGCAACCTTCCGCCCGCAAGCCATCAGCCGAAGCCACTCTGCCGCGCATGTCGAGACAGCCACACTAACGGCACCTGCAGCTCCCCATCGCGCAACTCACCTGACCACTATAGCCACTGTTCACGCGAGTCTGCACGACACTGTGGCTACAGTGGGGTGACCGGTGAGTTTCTCACTTTACCGATCACCCGATGCACCGCTACCGCCGTTCGCCCGTGCACGCGCCCGCCTGCATGTCCCTACCCATACCCGCCCGCATACATCTGCGTGCGCCAGCCCTCTCCCAGCATCCGCATCACCCGCTCCCTTCGCCCATGCCTACGAGCACCCGTTCCAGCCACTCTGTGCAGCGTTGGGTGCTGCGACCCTCTCCAAACCAACTCTCCTGCGTGCGCACTCCTCTCTGTGCGAATACGTGCCTGCTCACGCACGTGGCCTCCAGATGTCGCTTGGAAGCTGCAGACGACCTAACTTAACCCTCCAGCTATGAGGCTGCTCTCTCCCCCGCTCTCTCTCTCTCTCTCTCACAACACTCTCTCAATCTCTCTTCACCGACACTTACACATACACTCACACTTCCACACACACACACCCCCCTATACACTATTATATACATATATATATACGTATACATATATATATATTGATATATATACATATATTTATAGAAATATATATATACACATATATATTTACATATATACATATACTTATACACACACACACACATATATATATACATATATCTATACATATATTAGTACTTATATAAATATGTATTAGTCCAAATACATACACACATATATATATACATCTATATACTTATATATATATACATATATATATACATATACTTATACATACATATGTATATATATATACATACATATATATCTATATAACTATATATACATATATACATATCTAGCTCCATATACCTATATATATACATATATTATTATATATATATATACGTATATATATATACATCTATACATATATCTATCTATACATATAGCTACATATATATATACATATACTTATCTATATATATACATATTTACATATATATATACACATGTATATATATACATATATATACCTATTTATAACCATATATACATATAGATATATTTACATATATACATATATATATATTTTCACATTATTTACCATACGCTGTATCGCGGGAATATCTGCACCAGTTGCTGATATTCCCCGATACACGTGTACAAAAAGTGTGTTCTCATTTATCTTCCACCATCCATCCAACACCTTACGCGTGGCACTTCATCCTGTTGGTTGCATCTTTCTAGATGATGATCGACTCGACACCGTGCTACATTCCATCTCCGCCTCCACCCCCACCATTTTATACATATATAATATATATATATTCACTATATTTACTTTATTTCTATTTCGCTTTCCTGTTAGTAAAAAGATAAAAAAATATATAAAAGAGAAAAGATAATCTTTGACTTGCAGGTAATCTGTCTTGCAAGTAGCATGACCCATTTTGGAACCGTGTTTTGGCTCAAAGCCAAGAACCCAATTTTGAGGGTGTGCCTCAAGGACAAAGATTACTAGAAAAAAAATCTAAATAGAAAAACACTAAAAACACAATAAACGAATGGAAGAAACTCGTTATAGGAAAGGCGTAGAAACTCGACTTGTAACCCCACTTTCTTGAGTTCAACCCTGGGCCTAAAAGTGATCAAGATAAAATCAAGTAGGCCAGGTTAAAAAAAAAAATTGTAAAGAGATGGTTAGGTCCGATTTAGGTTAACCACTATATACACTTCAACGATAAAATCATCATATTAACAACCTTTTCAGGTCCGACACCAGTAGGTTATCCAAAGCCCAGCCATAGGACCATTCTCTTTCACTACTGCCTTTAGGTAAATCTTAGATCAAGAAACCCACCTACTTAAGAAAAAAATTAAAAGAAAATAGAAAAAGAGAAAAGAAATAAAAAAATAAGCCACACTTCATCGCACGAGTATGGCTGGCAAGTTGTCGTGGGTAATAGCCCATTGGCCGGTTATCCAGATCCCAACTCATAAAATGCACAAGAATTCCAAAACACTTAAGGAAGAAGCAGGGAACTAGTATAATCCGAGGAGATATACACTGGCCTTTGCCCTTGTGTTGACCCCACGAAAATAAAAAGTAGGGAGAAAGCTACCGGTCAGATAGATACACCTTTAGGCAGCATTTCTTTTCTTCTTTCGGGTCACCTAGGGGCATAGATACCCGAAGTCCATTTTAATTGTCATTGAGTGAGTCTATCACTATCACAATAAGATGCTTAGTACTAAGAATCCTTTTTGAGTCTTGGGTGGATTGGGTAGCCCTAAAAAGTTACCCTGAAATCCTCAACACCAAAAATCCAAAAAAATTAGTAAAGATGAAAAATAAAAAAATATGTATTTGTTTCTATATAGAATAAGGCGAGGATTTGAGCGGTTGGCATTTTGGCAAGCAACCCGAGCACTGTTGAGTCTTAGCAAGTTAGGTTCTTAGTGGAAATTTCCTCCTTTTGATAAGAAACTTCTACCTAAATGATTAATTCCAAATTTTAGTTGTAAATAGCATTTAGGTCAAACCTTGCTAGGGACTAATAAGGGGTAGGCATGGGGGTATGATGACTCTATAATGTTCAGTGTTAATATTATCAATTAGAGTCAATTTCAAGGATACTTGTGCGATAATGACATATTATAATGGGCTTGAGAGCTTGCATGCATATTGCATGATCTTTACATTTTAATCACTTAGAATGAATGTTTAATGACCACGTGCAAAAGTCTATTTTGAAACAGGTCTTAGATGAGCAATCAAACCATATACATGGATCCGGATCGACAAATGGAGTTCAACGGACTCGAAATCACTTCAATCTGGCCTCCGTAGCTCCCACAACAAGCTCGAGAAAGATCAACGACCAGGAGGCAATGTGATGAGAGACTCATCATGATCTCTAATTACCCCTAATTAACTAGTCTTCCAAGTTAATTAGCTAAGGATATGAATATATAAGGGTTAATTATAAAATAAGGGATATATAGTAAAGGACCTTAAAATAAGTTAAAAATGATATTTTATCATTCAATTAATATTATTAAAATCTAATTAATAATTGGACTCGAGATCTTATTAGTCATTCCCTTAATTAATAAGTTAAGTAACTTAAACATAATGTATACATAAGTATATAATAACTTAAGTAACTTTACTTAATTTAATAAATTAACCTAAAAAGGTCAAAAATGTAAATTCAAGGTGAAAACATAATAATTACCTTATTTATAATCGTATATAAAAAGTTAAAAAAGATCTAAGTTAAAATAAACCTTTAAAACCTAGGTTTACATTTAGGTCCTTACTACTCACTGCAATCAGGTCCTTAATTTTCATATAGGTCCTTAGGTTTCATTGCATATAAGTCCCCATCTTCTTCTTCTTCTTTCAGCTATTGAACGACTAACAACAGTGGGTGATTCCACCGCTCGATCACCGCCCTACCGACATCATTCTTCCTTCTACAAGCTCCCAGAGCTTGCACTCACCATCCCATCTTCATCCATCGGTCTTGATTACTCAGAAATCCTAATTTTAGGTAGGAGTTAACCTCACCGTCGTCGGAGATGATGCCGGAGGTTAACCTTCCCTATCTTCTTCGTCTAAACTCCACCGCCCTCTTCATCACTGTTAGCTATAAATAGACCCCCACCCCCTCGATTTCTGTAAGTTGGCTCCCTTCCTTCTTCTAACACTGAGCTGACCCAATAGGCTATTCATCTACAACTCCGATGATCTTCCACACCATTCTCTGACCTCCTCCGTCCATCCTGATCAGCTAAGGAGCCTCGCCGAGGTTAGCCATGTCTCTGGACAAAGGCGATGACCAAGGAGATCCTCTACTCCATCCAAATTCGCCCACCGGAGATTCTTCTCATTCCCTCTTATTTCGTCCTCTGTCATAAGCCGTCGACGGAGTCCCTTTGACCCCTTCGTCCAAGTAATAGTAGGTAGGAGTAGGAGTAGGAGTAGTTTAGTTAGTTAATTAGTTAGTTAGCTTAGCTTAATTTCAGATACCAGACTTCATCTTCTTCGACTTCGACGAGTTCTTTGAGCTTGCTGGAGATCTGATTTCATCTTTTTAAGCCACTGTCCACCTTCCTCTATCACTCATGGCCATTTCTAATTCATTAAAACACTAATGTTCCGAGCTTCACCTTCACCTTCAACAGCTAATGTCACTGTCCATGGTGGCAGTAACTGAGCTTAGATTCACATCCATAGGGTCCTCCACCACCTAAGGATCCTAATCATCACTATAATTAGAGTAAATATCACATATAATGTAAACACCTAATTCTTTTTAAGCTCCTGAGCTCACTATCAATGGCGGCTCAAAAGTAGTTACAACTTTAAATTAATTATATATTTAATATCGCAATTACTCTTTGACTTGTCTCAACCACTCAATTGAGTGGGAGACCAAGTCCCGTGCCTCAACTAACTCAATTTTCATTCAAACTGAATTTACTATTAAATCTTACATATAAAGAGATATTGAGGAATTAAATGTGATCTTGAGGTTCCTTGCAACCTCATGATCCTTTTTAGATAAAAAATGGCGTAATTCACCATTCTGAATACAATTTCCACTTTTTCTGGACTCACCGGAACTTCGGTGAGCTCCAACGAGTCAAATCTAGTCTTCAGCCTGTAGATCTTTGTGTGAAGCTCTAGATTAACGAATTAAGGATCACTGATTGTTCTGAGAGTGTTTATTTGAGGTTTAAGAGACTGGAGCTTGAGATAGGTCTTTGTCTTCTCCAACTCTGGCAGAGTTGGAGAAGCCTGTCAGATAGATTTAAGTCACAACTAAAGGATCTAGAAGCTTCAATGTAATGCACTGAAGTCATTCATAGCCTCAAATCTCTGTAACAACTTCCTGATTACTCTAACGAACAAACCACTTTTTGATCTCAGGCGATGAGCCTGAAACCCTAGAATCTTCAGTTAAAGCATCTATTTTAGGGTCTGAGCATATTCCTGGGATTAAGAAGATGTTGTTTGAGGCTTTAATTTCTTATTAAAAGGCTTTAATCAGAAAGTCAAATTTTAAGCTTCGAAGTCAAAATTGAGTTTGATTCTCTGATTTGGATTCAATCTGTTGAATTGAGGAGTCTAAAGTGTTTCTGAGATTCATTTGAATGATTTTAGAAAGAATTGGTTGAGCTTTGGGAGTTAATTTGTTTGGAATTGCAAACCTATCAGTTAGTGTTGTTTTCGAACCCAAACTGATGGCAGTATCATTTGGATGAGTTTTGATCATGAATCCTACCCAAACAAGCTTATAACAATCCTTAGAAGCTATTCCAATCGATTAGAAATGTCCTTAGCTATCTGTTGCACATATCAGAGTTAGAACTCCTGGATTCAATGCTTCCTGAAACTCTTGAGAGCTTAAAAACCATACCTGCAGCTACGAAATTACCTGTAGGAACTATTTAAACCCTTAGATAAGTTAAAAGAACTACCCTGAAGACACAGTAACCTTAATTTCATTTCCAGGCAGTATTTAACCCGTAGGAGCCCCCTAATTTCACCTATCAAATCGAAGAGGATAACATCCTTTGAACCTTAAATTGACCCTGGAATCCTGTAGAGCCATCTTAGAGCATTCCATCAAGCTTTATTTCGCTTGATTTGGAGCTCTGAGTAGGGAGAAACCTTCACTTGAAGTTGGGTCTAGAGGGGGATAACTAAGTCCCACATCGAAAACTTCTGAGAGCGTGCTTGGGAATAAAACTAATTTGTTGTATATGCTCACCAATCTTCAAGCACTTAGCGCGTATCCGAACATCTGACCATCTGAGCATATTGTGTGTGTGTGAGAGCGAGTGTGCTTGCAGGTGTGAGCCTAAGTGGGCGTGTGTGTGCGATGGTCCTGGGGGGGCAAGGCCTGGGAGGCGGTTGAGCTGGTTCAACTTGAGAGAGGACCAGTTTGGCTTAAGAAAGAAAAAAATAGAAAATGAACCCTAATGAAATTAGGTAAGGACCGAATAGGGTCTGGTCCCACCCTGATCTCAGGGTGCTGTGTATCCTTGAAAGGACCTCGTCGCAAATCAAAAATAAATTTTTGGTTGAGAAGAAAATAAACCTGGTTCAGCTAAAAGAGAAAGAAAAGAGAATCAAGAAACTATGAAGGCTAAGTGTCGAAGGAAGTAAGGGTTGAAGGAAGCAGATGCTGAAGAAGCTAAGGAAAGGAGAAAGAATGAAAGGCTAAGTAAGAGAGGAGAGCTCGAAATAAAGGAAAGGAGAAGGCAGGTAGGTGGTAAGGAAATACTAAAGAAGAAGTCAAGAAGAAGAGAAAAAGAAGAGAAAAAAGAAAGAGATCGAGAGAAGAAGAGAAAGCAGAAAAAGGAATAGAAAGAGAAAGAAAAAAATAAAGGATTAAGAAATAAAAGGAAAAGAAGATAAAGAGAAGAAGAGAAAAGAAAGAAAGGCTGAAGAAGATAAAAGGAAAAGAAATTAATTTTCTTGTTATATTTTAATTTCTTTTTGCTCTTAATTGTTGTATTAAGACATGTATTGACTAAATAAACTCTTCTTTGCCTTAAATCATTTGAAATAAATAGAGAATTTACATGTTTTTAATATTGAAAATGAGAGTTCATATGGGATTTTGCATGTTATTTCATTTAAATCAATTTTTGGCAAAATTTATGCTTCTATAATTAACTTAAATATACCTCTTATACTTATAAAGAAAAATAAAAGATAACTAGTGAATTTAGAATGAATTATACCTCCCAGCAAACAACCTGGACTCAACCAGTAAAAAAATTTCTAAAATGTTAAGTTAATTCGACCCTATACTACTAAATGACACAATTTCGAGTTAACCTAAGTGACTTTTCCCTACTCATAATTAAGTAAAATTAACTTAATTAACTGAGTTGAGGTAAGGAACGACCACAATGCGACATCCCTATAGGCCTCAGATGAAAAATCCGACCGTACAGATGGATCCAAAGCAACGATCGCAGTCCGACATCGCGGGAATCATCGCGATCCGAGCACTGTGGTATCTCCTACAAAGGAAAGAAGATGGACGGCCCAGATGGCACCACGTGGCCCCATCTAGGCCTCCCAATGCCGGCCATGAATGCCCAGCACTGCTCCTATTCATCCTCATCATCAAATCTCGATCGTTGGATCAAGATCCAACGACCGAGAAGCCACCTCCACCGCATGCCTTTGGATCCTCGTCGCGACCATGTCAAGGGCATGGTGTGGTAGTCCTGAGAGGAGATCTCAAAGAGAGGGCACGGGTTCGAATCCCCGCGACCCCCCTCAATTAGCAATTAGAGTAGCAGCGCAGCAAGGCACACGTGCGCGTGCAAGGAGCAGTGGCAGCGCACAAGCGCAAGCATGGTCCGTGAGCGTGACACAACGTATGCACACACGGCGGGGGCGTAAAGGCGACTGGAGCATTGACGATGCGAGGGCGGGGACAGGGGTGGTAGATAACTCTACACCTAAGGATGATAATTCCATCAACCAGGGTCAGTTTTGAGGATATATGTGTGTTAAAGATATACCATAATGGGCTTGGGAGCATTGCATGCATGACAAATGAAAATTGCTTATAATCAATGTTTAATGGTCATATGTACAAGTGAGTATTGAAACATGCCTTAGATGAGCAATCGGACCGCACGAATGGACTCAGACCGAAGAATCGAGTCCAACGGACTTGAAATCACTCAAATCCGACATCCGGAGCTCCCTCAACTAGCCTAAGAAGTTCTGGTTGTTGATCTAATGATCAACGGCCCACAGGCAGCCACGTGGCAGCATCTGACGTGCCCTCACCCACAGCGCACCACCTCTTCATCTCACTTAGCAACTTTAAGCCGATCGGATGGTTGAGAATTCTTAACCCTCGCCCACATGCATCCCTCGCCGGCATGCCCTCACAGCCTTAGTGTCAGATCCTGACCGTTGGATTTCCATCCAATGGTCGACATGCCCCCGCGCCCAACCTCATCTCTATGACAAATCGAGAGAGCAACGTAGCAGTTCATGCCTTGCCCTCGTGCTAAGAGGCGAGGGTTCAAATTGCACCGTGCTTCAATTCGCAACCCAGTGCGCACCGCAGCTAATTCGAGCCGTTCGATTAGCAATGAGTGGTGCAGATGGATGCAACGCGGCATGCCCTCACGTGCCCAATGGGCACATGCACGATAACACGCGAGGCACACACTTCGCATGAATGATCTGAACCAGCATCGCGGGCGAAGTCTCAACTGTCCGATCTTCGATCGAACGGCTCACAGCGAAGTCACACGGATCGCGAGCGCGGCTTGAGAAGAGAAAGAATGCGTGTCTCAACGAATCGGTGGGAGGAGGGCTTCAGCGACCTTTTTGGAAGGGTTTAGCGATGTTCTGAATGTTGCTAAACCCCATTACTTCAATTAGAAGCCCTTTTCTCCTATTTAAGCCCCCTTCAACCACCCCATTGAAGGAGTGAATACACACACACCTTCCACCCTACTCCTAGCTCCTTCCAAGATTCACCAAGCATACTTCACATTCACCGAAGTTGTCAAGCCGCAGACAGAGCCCTCCTCCATCGCCTTAGCCACCTTGCCTTCTCCTCTCTCTTTGCCCTAGTTTCATATAGCTTTTGCTTAAGCTTTTAGCTATTGTTGTATTTGCAAACAAACTCAAGTTGCATGCTAAATGTTAATGTTGATGTTGTTTCTTATATAGCTCTCATTTTGTTTAAATGAATGTTATGATTCAAAGAAAAATTCTTACCCTACTCTCTCTCTCTTTCTCTCTCTCTCTTTCTCTCTCTCTCTCTCTCTCGTTCTCGTTTTCTTGCAAGCAAACCAAACTTCATGTGACAACTAAAAGCAACAAAGTAATCCGATTTTATGCCTCCTTGTGTTCGACACTTGAACTCACAAAATCCACATTCTAAATTAAAATCGACATCGCAAATGCATGCTATAACGACACAATTAAGCAACCACATCCCATGCACATCAACGACGCATGCGGCGGGTCTTCAGTGACACTTGTAGCTGTCACTGTTGATCCGAGGAAGATTTTTGGCCTTCTCCATCCATTATAAAAGGGCCTACCTCCCTCCACTTTTTCCAATCATCTACCTAAGCAACACCACCATGATATAGACACATCCATTTAGGTTAAAATGCCTATTCATGCATGTTCCTAGGCTTAGATTTGCATTTCATATTATAAATATTACATAGCATGCATCATTCTTCATTTAGAATAGTTGTACATATTTTAGGTTAATTAGGTCCTTTTTATGGATAGGAAGGAAGGAGATTTATTTTAGGGCCTCGGATGGATGATCAGACCGTACGGATCTGATCAGGACAACGATCAGGGTCTAATACCTCTAAAATCATCCAGATCAAAGTCCCATAGAATCATATGAAGCCTAAGGAAGATCAATGGCTAGGGGGCAATGTGACATCCTTATGGGTTTCAGATGAGAAATCCAACCTTACAGATGGATCCGGAGTAATGATTGCAATCTGACAACGCAGAAATCAATTCGATCCGAGCATAGTGGCACCCTCTGAAAAGGAATGAAGATGGACGGCCCAGGTCATGCCACGTGGCGCAACCCAGGCCGCCCACACACACACGCATAGTAGCGTGGGCATGCATGCACGCGCGGAGGCACGCATGCATCCAAGCACCATGACATGCGCAGCAGTGTAGCGCGTTCAATAGCGTCAACGGCAGCAGGCGCGAGCGCAGTTGGCGTGGACACGGTGTGTGATGCGCGAGCCAGCGGGAGTATTGAATGGTGCAAATCTTCAGCAACAACTGTAGCGACGTTTACGGCCGTCTCTAATGACCCAGATACGAATTTGTTCTTCATCCTCCACTATAAAAGGACCTACCCACCACCATTCCAATCCATCTCTTCCTTTCTTCCTCTCACCAACTCCAAGGCTCTAGAGAGAGCTTGTCCCAAGCCTGGGATGCTCCTCTAGAGTAAAACCAAATAGTTTTCCCTCCCCTCATTCCCATTCGTGGAGCATCTTGTGGCCGTCCTCTCACCACCCTTCGAGAAGAAGATCCTCACCACGATGTCGTCCTGCCTCATCCTCCGTCCTCCGGCTCCATCCTCCTTCATCCCGCTCCTCACCACCTTCCTCTGGGCGACTCAGAGCGAGTCATCCTCCAAGCAACAGTTGAGGGGGGTTTCTCTCACCTCATTCTATCTTTTTACGCTTTCATAGTGTAGATTTTCCGCTTTCATAGTGTAACAAACAATTCTTCATGAATGGATGATTGTTTCTCTCTCTCTCTCTTATATTTGCAAGTACATTAGATAGATAAGCATTTGACGATCAGATCTCTTGCTTCCTAAAAATACAAAAAAAATTAGAAAAGATGAAAACGACCAAAAACAAATAAAAGTGAAGCACGGATTTCATAAAGCCAAACGTTCACCTCTCTGTGTTCGACCTGAGACTCCCTTGGAGTTTCGGTATAAATTTTATTTGACTACGCATTTTGCAACTAGGACGATGGGTTACTTGTAACCCTGATTTCAAACTCACAAAACACGTGTGACCATTTTGGCATCTTTGCCGGGGAGGCAACGGAATTTACTTTATAGTTTTCTACTCTTCTTTGCATTTACATAACACTAACCCCACTTATCTCTGATCTATTGTCTTTCAGGTACCCTAGCATGGAGATCCAAGTGCGGTAGATCGAAGTAAAGTGCGGGTAGAATGTTTTGTAAGTGTCCCCCACACCACCCCCACCTTAGGTTTCATTCCATAACCTAATAACTCAAATCCAAATCAGCTTAGATGCTTTGCATAAACCCTAGGGTAGATTTTGGTTGTTTGATTGTCACTCCACTCACCTCACACACCCACATATATAAAAATAAATAAAAAAAATATTCTTCTCTTGTGGGATTTAACTGAAAGCTACACACTTAACACCCACAACTTCTTATCATAAGGCGCACAATCACTTTGATTCTACCACTTAACCAGGATCTGGCCTATAAACCCGGTACACTTCAACTCAATACACATAAGTGAGTAGAAATCTAAATAGGTTAAACATTCTTGTGTGCCTTAACTAAGTGGTGCAACAGGCCAATTGATTAAGCTGTTTGGGCTGCACCACTCAATCTAAAACTGATCCATCAAGTAGCTTGCCACTTAGGGTTGATTCTTAGGGCTGAACCAGGCACTCCACATTATTTTTTATTTTTAAAGGAACATATCATCACCCGTGCTTTCAAAACTTGGAGTGTTCTACTAAACCTTGATTGAACCAACCTAAGAATTAAACCCTAATAGCTACTAAACAAGGTTAAATCCTAAAAGACACATCATCAAATAACCTTGTTTGAAAACCCTGGTTGTGCACACACACACATTTTAACTGATCATTAAGGGCACATCCCATCTAAAGAACCCATCATATTCCAAGAGCACGATCATCCCAAGACTAACTAAAACTAAGTAGACATTGGCCTTAAGGATTGATTCGCTCTTCAGGGCTCAAACTGAGATTTTTTTTCATTAATTTGCTTCTGCTGGTCCATCTAATGTCTAGCTAGGGGAGTAGCGTCAAACAACCGCAGTTGGGGGGTACACTAGGAACCGAAGGCATAAGCCAAAGGAAGAACCTTCTCCCCAGTCCCTCCTTCTAACTAGTTGGATTGACCAAATAAAAGTAGACTAAATTGTTTATAATCTCAAGACGGGTCATGGGAGTCTGTAGGTCTTCAGGCTACCCACATAAGGACAGGGTTGATTGATTGTACTACAGGGCACCTTTCTCTCTTCTGATTTCCCTCCTTACTTCACCATGTATCCTTCCACTTCTTACACGCATTTCCCATCCTATCCTCCTACCACCACTTATCCCCAAGATGATTACTATTATGACATGACTTGTAATTACCCATCCACTAGCCGGGATGACTTTGATTGGGGATATGAATCCGGACCTCAGTGTCCAAGGTCTAACCCTGAACAACAAGACTATGACTACTATCCTTCCCAGAGCTACAATGATTATAGATCTCCACCCTTTGATGATCAACCTAACCAGATCTACAACCATAAAGGGTATGCTAATTATAACACTTACCCTCCCCCGAATTATGCTGAATATAGGTCACCACCATTCTTTGAAGAACCCGAGATGACCTACTATTAGGGAGGAACCCGAGAACCTCAATATCTTGACTCCCCTAGAATGAACCCAAACCCACCCAACCTTGAACCGAACCAGTCTGTTTAGGTGAACCAGATCCAAGACAGGGTGTTGGCTAAATTGAGGAACACCATACAATCTTTAGAAGCCCATCTAACACCATGCATTGAAGCATTGGAGCCTATGATAAAAATGATCAATGAGATGAATAGCTCTTTATTGGATTTGCTCCAAAGAGTTAGGGATAGGGACCTGGCTGAGTTTCTTCTTAGGAAATTGTCGAGGTTGAGGATGAAATTTATGGTTGCCCTAGTCAAATCTTGGGATGATTCTCAAGATGAACCCTCTTCAGGAGAGCCAATGTCTGAACCCACTCAGGCACCTGTCAGGGGAAATACATTTTATGAGACTAAGGATGACCAGGTTAGGCTAGTGCAACCCATTGAGGATGAACTGATTGATTCACCCAAGATCCCCAAGCCAGGGAGCGAGGAAAAACATGTCTCTTTGAACCAGGAAATGACAATCAATTTTGAGACATATATAAATGAGGATCATGGATTCTTTGATTCTGAGGGTGAAGAATCTCTTAGTGAAGTCTCACTTGAGTGTAAGGAAGATGATTTTAGTGAGACAAACATGCTTGAGGAATCTGATGAATCATTTGATAGCCTAGTAATTGAATATTTTAATTCGGTTGGGGCTAACTTGGAGGATTCGAATCTTCATTTACTTGATGATTCAATCAGTGACCCCATTCCTCATCTGCACCCCGAAGAGTTGACTTTTGAGATCATTGTGCTCAAGTCAATCTTGATTTAGCCACAATTTTTGGACTTGGGAGAATCATATGGGGTGAATGATATGCTAGAGGTCCTGGAGCCTGAGTTCTTGATGTTGGAGGATAGAATTGTTGAAATAAAAATTTGGGAGGCTAATTCTGAGGGAACTTTGATTTTGGATCTAAGGGTACCTATTGACTTGAAACCACCTATCTTCTATACGGACCCAGATGATATCTTTCACGTGTGACCCAAGCCTAGAATAACTGATTATTTTTTGAGCTGAATGTTAAGTGGACATATGAAACTAGTGAACCAGATCTACCTATTGTCCGCCACTTTGGTCTTGGGTTGCACACCACTAAACCGTAGACCCAACCTCGCAAACACAACAACCTTCGATTCTGGGTGATTTTCATCCTGAACCTGACAACCACTCGACCTTGGGGCATGGGTCTACACCATAATCTAGTCCACGTCTATGGACATCTTCTGCTGACGGGTTTTTGGATCAATATTTTTATTTTGATTATGACCCGCACTTGTGAATTCTTAAATTCTTCATTGTATGTATATTATGCCTAGCTGAAGGCATTAAATTTAGCACATGTTTATATTTCACATTTTCTGTGGAGCTGACCGGATTCCTCACGATGTTCAAGTGATATTCTGTTTACTCCACCCATTTCGTGTCTTTATTTTTACAATGAGGACATTGCATCATTTAGGCATGGGGGGGTGGATACTTAATCCTGAAATCATTTTGTTAACTCCGTAGAATTTCTTTTAGTTTCTATAAAAATAAAAGAAAAAAAATTTTGAAAATTCAAAAAGGTAAAAAAAAAAAAAGAAGAAGAATTAGGAGAAGAAAACTTAGGCATCTGGAAGTTATTAACTTTAGGAAATGATACGATAGGACATAAACACTTAGACTCTTCGGTTCTTCGGGCTTAATTAGCTTGGGTGTCCACTCGAATGTGGACTTAGTCTTGAGTCCTCGTTAATTAAAATTCATTTTTAATTTGGCTAATAAATTGGGATGATAAGTATGTGACTTATCAACCCACCCTCTGATTTGGGGGGACTTCAAGCCTAAGCATCTACACACATCTTTTGCACTGACTCACTTTTCGACGATTTCTTCGGAAATTGGGTAGCTAATGAACTATCTAGGGTGGTATGGCTGGCAAGTTGTTGGTGGTAACAGCTCATCGGCCGGTTGTCTAGAGCCCAGTCACAAGATCATTTTCATTGTACTGTCTTTAGGTAAATCTTAGATCAGGGAAGCCACCCACTTAAAAGAAAACAAACAAAAAGAAAAAAAATAGAAAAAGGAGAAAAAATAAACAAAGCCACACTTCACCACACGAGTATGGCTAGCAAGTGGTCGTGAGTAATAGTCCATTGGTTGATTGTCCAGAGCCTAACTCATAAAAATGCACAATAATTCCCAAAACACATAGGGAAGAAGAGGGGAAATCGAATAAACCAGGGAGATATACACTGAGTTCACTCTTGTGTTTATCCCATAAATAAAAGTAGGAAGAAAGCTACCGATCATAAAGATAAACCTTTAGGCAAGGTCACCTAGGGTTGTAGAAACCCAAAGTCTGTCTTAACAGCCGTTTTGTGAGTCTATCACTTTTTCACAAAGATGCTTAGTACTTAGAATCCTTTTCGAGTCTTGGGCGGGTCGGGTAGCTGTAAAAAATTATCCCAGAACTCTCAAACTCCAAAAGTACAAAAAAATTAGAAAAGAAGAAAACAAAAGTATCCTCCCTTTTCAAATAAGGCGAGGACTTTGGCGGTCTACATTCTGGCAGACACCCGCGTACTGTTGAGTCTCTGTGGTTTATGACCTTAGTTGAAATTTTCTATTGTTAATAAACAACTTAGGCCTAAGCAATCAAGTCCTAATTCTATTTTTATACATAGCATGTAGTTTAATTTCTCTAGGGACTAGCAAAATATAGGCATGGGGGTATGATATAGACACACCCATTTAGGTTAAAATGCCTATTCATACATGTTCCTAGGCTTAGATTTGCATTTCATTGTATAAATATTGCATAGCATGCATCATTATGCATTTAGAATAGTTGTATGTATTTTAGGTTAATTAGGTCATTTTCATGGAAAGGAAGGAAGGAGATTTATTTTAGGGCCTCAGATGGACGATCAGACCATACGGATCTGATCAGGACAATAAGCAGTGTCTAACACCTCTAAAATCGTCCAGATCAGAATCCTGTAGCATCATATGAAGCCAAAGGAAGATCAATGGCCAGGGGGCAATGCGACATCCTTACGAGTTTCGGATAAAAATCTGACCGTACGGATGGCTTCGAAGCAATGATCGCAGTCCGGCAATGCAAAAATCAATTCGATCCGAGCACGGTGGCACCCTCTGCAAAGGAATGAACATGGATGGCCCAGGTCACTCCACGTGGCACAACCCAAGCCTCCCACGCACACACATGCACCGCCGCGCATGCACAGCAGTGTGGGGGCACGCTCACGTGCGGAGGCACGCATGCACCCAAGCGTCGCGGCATGTGCAGCGCGTACGTGCATGCAATAGCGGCAGTGACAGCAGGCACGGCAGCGGGTGCGAGCACAGCTAGTGTGGCCGAATAGCACATGTGCGCGTGCAACATGGTGTGTGATGTGCAAGCTAGTGGGAGTATTGAATGGCACGGACTTTCAACGACGACTGTAGTGACATTTACGACCGTCACTAATAACCCTAATATGAATTTGTTCCTTCACTACAAGAGGACCTACCCACCACCATTCCAACCCATCTCTTCCTTTCTTCCTCTCACCACCTCCAAGGCTCTAAAGAGAGCTTGTCCCATGACCGGAATGCTCCTCTAGAGTAAAACCAAATAGTTTTCCTTCCCCTCATCCCCATTCGTGGAGCATCCCGTGGTCGTCCTCTCACCACCCTTCAAGAAGAAGATCCTTGCTGCGATGCTATCCTACCCCATTCTCCATCCTTCAGCTCCGTCCTCCTTCATCCCACTCCTCACCACCTCCCTTCGGGCGATGTCAGAGTGAGTCATCCTCCGAGCAACCGTCGAAGGGGATTTCTCTCACCTCATTCTATCTTTTTACGCTTTCGTAGTGTAGATTTTCAGCTTTCATAGTGTAACAAACAATTCTTCACGAATGGATGATTGTTTCTCTCTCTCTCTCTCTCTTTCTCTCTCTTTTATATTTGCAAGTACATTAGCTAGATAAGCATTTGACGATCTAATCTCTTGCTTCCCAAAAATACAAAAAATATTAGAAAAGATAAAAATGACCAAAAATAAATAAAAGTGAAGCACGGATTTCATAAAGCCAAATGTTTGCCTCCTTGTGTTCAACCTGGGACTCCCTTAGAGTTTCAGTATAAATTTTATTTGACCACACGTTTTGCAACTACAACGACGGGTTACTTGTAACCCCGATTTCAAACTCGCGAAACACATGCGACCACACCACCTTTTGGAATTCCAAGCAAGGTCCCAAAATCGCCGAGCAGCTAACGGAAGCCCCTCCACCACCGTAGCTGTCTCGACACGTTCTTCTTCCTTGTCCTAGTGTTTTTTTATTTTGTAGTGTAGTTCATGTCTTAATTTTGTTAAAGAATTCATCTACATTATGTTGATTACACATTTGATAAGAGATTGTTGATATAATAATCTTATGATATCTTGAGCTTGGTTTTCTAACCCTCCCTCTCTCTCTCCCTCTATCTCTTTCTCATTCTCTAATCGATTTTCAAGCGAGCAAACGACATATTTATGTGACACGAAAGCAAGTATTTGATCTAATTATTGCCACCGTTTATTCGACACTCGGACTCACCACCGATTCATTATTTAAAATTATCGTCTTCAATGCACTGCAACAAATAGTTTTACGCAAACGCATCCAGCGAACGTCACCTCCAGCCACATGGCCACCAAAGCCCACCTCTAGTGCCCTGTTTTCCCATAGAATAATTGTTCTTCTTGTTTTTAATTTCTTACATTTTTTCCTACTTAGTAGTGTAGAAATACTGCCTTCTAGAGTGCATGCATATGCTCTCCATGGGTTCCATGCATGCATCTCTCTAAGCAATGTAGACAGGCCATCATACCCAAGGTCATACTACTCTCAACCTACAGTGTCGATGGCTCTATGAGCATTCCCAGTGGGATGAACTTCTGTTAGAGTAGATCTAGTAGTTTTTAATTCCTTATACAAGCATTCCTCTAGAGTTGATTGCAAATGACATGATTCAATGAAATGAAATTCTTATTAACTTTAAGTGGATCATAGTCACTTTTTATGCTAATAAAAATGTTGGTTCCGGAAGATATTAATGACCTAGCGATAGATTCATTTTCCGTTGGTCGCCATCTCTTAGTAGAAGTCATACGAACTAAAACTCATACGTTCATGTTTGTGATATTCTTGACTCATGTGCACATTCTATGTGTAAAAAATGTGACTGGCGAATCTTATATTCGCACTTTAAACATCATACTACAGTTTTAAGCGAGTAGAAAATAGAAAAATCAGGATCAATTCGTAAAACATACGTCACTGAGATAGACCTGGACTCACCAAGTCTCATTAGAAAAATTGTTGTTTGAGTCGATTTTGCGACTATATTACAACGACGAATTAAATTATTCTCGTGATTTATGATTCAACAGGGACCTCTACACTTCTCACTTACACCAAGCCTACATCTGGTGGAGTAGTGAACCATGTGCATAACCTGACTGTGGCTCAAACTGTGAGCCAACTATACTTGGACCAGGCCCAATCTGCATTCCAAGGAGAGAGAAGATATTCAAAAAATATTAATACATTATTAATATATCTTGAGGTATTAATTTTGCTAATAATTAAGTTCTCCATAAGTAAATAATATTAAATAAATAAATTATATTTTGAAAAAGATGCTTATATATTTGAAATAATATATACGTTATTGGTACATCCTTGGATATTATTTTCATTGATGCTTAATTCTACACAATTCAATGATATTTCATATAGATGCAAGGGATCGAGGATGGCAACTGATAACAGCTTAATTTATTACCCTAATTTGCTTAACCTAGTGTTAGCTTCTTAGTAAGATCACAAATTAGGTTTATATATATTGCATTTAGAGCGTTCAAGCATATTTAATCTTTATATTTATTTTATAAATAACCATCTCCTAATTTTACTCTCTTGTGAATAATGTAGGTGATAGAACCAAGAGAATAAGATGAGGACCTTCATAATAAAGTTTGGGAGAAGATGCAACTGCTTAAGAGCTTGAATAATGAAGATACAAGGGAGTTCAAGACATGAGCTCGACATTTAAAGACAAAAAGAAGACATGAAGACAAGAGAGGACACATGTCCTCTCTAATCCCTTTCTACCCTTGACCTTTAGGACAAACCTTTCCACTAAATAAGCCTTGTCCTAGTGATGTATACACATCCATTTAGGTTAAAATGCCTATTTATGCATGTTCCTAATCTTATAAATGCATTCCATACTATAAATATTGCATAGCATATATCATTCTGCATTTAGAATAGTTTGTATAAATTATAGGATAATTCACATCCTTTTGTGGCCAAGAGAGAAGGATATTTATTTCATGGCCTTAGATTGACAATCAAACCATATGGATTTGATTAGGACGACAATCGGAGTCTAACGCCTCCGAAATCGCCTGCATTGGTGTTCTGCTGCACCTTATGCAGTCCAAGGAAGATCAATGGCCAAGGGGCTAGGTGACGCAATTAAGAGCTTCAAACAACAAATCAAACCACACAGATGAATCAACGATCATAGCTCAACGGCATGAAAATCGACCCAATTTGACGTCCGTGGCGCCACCTAAAAAGCAAAGAAAATGGACGGCCATGATGGCACCATGTGGTGACATCACAGTGATTGCATCACAAAAATACACCTGCAATTGTGTCATCTTGTGCTATTTCCTAGCATTACCAGTGCATATTAGGGTTCCATAGTTGCATTTGTAAAAATACATGCATGCATGCATTTAATTAAGAAGGGAGGAGAATGAAATAAATGGCCTCGCAATTCATATTTTCTTCAAGTGCTGCTTCGCAATATTCCCATCTTTATTTTTATTTCCATTTGATTTGGAAATCTCTTCCCACGACTGCATGGGACAACACCTTTCTTCCTCGTGAGCCATTCCCTGCTCCTGCCTGTTACGACCCGGTTCCCGAGTCCCTATGAGACACGAGAACCGGACCGACTCGACTAATCCCAAGACCTAGTCATCCAACGAGGAAGTAACCAAAAGAGCAGTAAAATAAACCCCATTCAGCATGAATATAACTAACACTAAGAAAGTACAGCAGTAAGCAAAGAAACTACTACAGTATATACCACCACAACAGTAGAACAACATTTATCATATAACATGAACTGCAGGTAAAGAAAAGTACAGCGGAAACAAGAACTACTCACTATAACGGAAACAAAGAGGTACAAAAGACAGTAGTAACTCTACTGGACCCTACTCGGCCCAGCGTCCTCTGCAGCCGCTGACCCTGGCTGCTCAACACCTGGTCCTGAAAAAGGTAACGAGTGTAACATGTCAGCAAAACGCTGAGTAGAGTGGCAACTAAAACTAAGACAACAGTAGAGTGTACAGTAGCTGTTATGTTCTATTACTTCCTTTATTCACATCTTTCAATTTTTCTCACTATTTTATTTATTTCTCAGATCCTTTACTTGATCTCGAATGTTCCTCGTGGGAACGATCTTGATTGCAGTCTTTTCCAAAAGTAGAAGTAGCACGTGGTGCTCTCCTGGCCGGGAGAGTCCCCCGTGGTGATCCTACCCTCAGTCAACCACCCCAAGGTAACTGACAGACGTAACGGTGACTACGGCACGCGCGATAAACGCACAGGTAGCTAACCCGCACTGGCACGCGGTCAGTCGTTTCCGTTAACGGGTGCGCCCAAAGCACAGCACGGAACCAGGGCAGAGCCCTCTCAGTAATAGGGGTCCAACCCCTCCACAGTAACCAAATCGGGGCCTTGCCCCTCCACAGTCCGCGCACCCTCGCCTGACTACCCTGGTTTGCCCTAGTGGGCCTAACAAGTCGGTGAAGGAGGCTAGCAGAACCCCGGGGCCCGTGGGGTAGCTAGTACTCTCCTAACACTAGTAGCTCTCCTCGGTACTACATACACGAGGGCCAGCAAGTCGGTACAGAGCAGCCAATCCTAACCCCGGGTCCCTGGGGTGGCTGGCCCCACTCTGCACTAAACAGGTACAGGTACTTCCCTTGGTACTGCGTACCCAAGAGACGGTACAAACTACATCTCAGTTCCATTCCTTTTTCTTTCCAGGAGTTCCACTCCTAATTCCCCATAGGGTTCCAGCTCTTTATCTCATAACATCATATGTTTCACTTTCCAGTTTCACGTTCTCACAATCCATGATCTCAATCATGTTTCTTTATTCATAACAGGCAGCTGTTAATTCAATTTACAGGAAGCTTTATATTCCTTTCCATTTTCCAAGACTGCAGTATTATACATTCCACTAGTTTTTCCATCCTAGGATTCATGCATCACCTAGGAGCTATCATTCCATACATTTCTCATTCCTAGGATTCATGCAATGTCCTAGATTCTAGTTATGGTTCCATACTTTAAAAGATTTTAATAATAAACTTAAGCCACTCTACCAGGTACAATGGGAGTAATGGGGGCGTGATCGGGGATCCCGCGTGCCTCCGCGACTCCCAAGACTGCAATTGAACGAGGTCCTATCACAAGGATCAAACACAAGGAGTGTCTCAAAACAGTGTATAGCTACTGTAGACGGGTAGGGGAATTAATTCTGAAAAGAACGCAACTCGACTCATGGAAAATGGAGCCCGAACGGGCCCTAAACGGGTCATAAAAGACGATACTGTGCAAAATCAGACGTCTGGAACTTCTTCCAGACGTCTTAAAAAGTGGATCAGAGAATTACCTGTTCAGCGTGGTTTCCCAGACATCCAGAAGTCTACGGGGATGTCTGGCCTATCTCCAAGACGTCCGATGATAACCAAGGACGTCTGGAGGTCGCTCCCGCCGTCTGGTACAACAGCCAGACGTCTGATTCGCAAAGGACGGAGAATCACCTAGCCTGTGCACACCCAACTCCCTCCCTCAGTACGGTCAGTCGACAGGAAGGAAGAAGAAAGCGGAATACTCACTTTCAGACGTCTGTATGAGCTTCCAGACATCTCCCTCGCCGTCTGGCTATCAACCCAGACACCTGATTCTAGAAATTTTTCCAGAATCAGGGCACCACTCGACCTCCGCTCGTGACGTCACCCGCGTCGCACCTCGCGCACTTGCTACTCAGACTGCAGCAGGTCCCTCTCCACGTCGTTCCGCGCCCCCTGCGCCCTCCGTCGGCCAGCCAAGCCGCTCCGACGAGCTCGCCCTCACGGTAGAGCTCCGCCCTCTCACGCCTCACCTCCTCCGCGCTCACTGCGGCCGCCACTGCCGCCCCCGCGCTCGCTCACTCTCGCACACAGGAAGGAGAAGAGGAAGGGGACGGTGGAGACGACAGGAGGGGAGGCGTGGCCTTTTAAGGCCACGCGAGGAGGAGGGAGAGAGGGCACGGCAGGCCTGCAGCCGCAGAGAGAGAGGGAAAAAGAGAGAGAGAGAGGAATCGCGGGTCTACGCGTACAGGCGCGCAGACGAATCTCTCGTGCGAAAAATAACTGTTTTACAGACGTCTGGAAACGATCCCAGACGTCTTAAAAGACGTCTGGGCCACGCGTTTGTTACAATATAACAAACTCAAAGGAAGTTTCGTCCCCGAAACTTGTGTCAACTAGGGTGCGGGAAAAGACGTCCAAATAACCATAACAAACTCAAAGAGGACCGAAGCCGGTCCGAAAAGACGTACCCGCAAAAAGCTCCGGGTACCGCTCCCGCATTGCCGCCTCAGGCTCCCAGGTAGCCTCCTCGTACCGCTGGCTCCTCCACAAAACCTTTACCAGGGGTACTTGCTTTCGTCTCAAACTGCGGACGGCTCGGTCTAGGATCTGCACTGGCCGCTCGGGGTAGGTCAGGTCGTCGCTCACCTCAACGCTCTCGTGACTAAGTACGTGACTGGAATTGGCTACGTACTTCCTGAGGTTGGACACGTGGAACACGTCGTGCACACCAGAAAGCTACGGGGGAAGAGCAAGTCTGTAAGCAACGGGTCCAACCCGCTCCAGAACCTCAAAGGGCCCTACGAACCTCAGCGCGAGCTTCCCTCTCACCCCAAACCGCTGTAGGCCCTTCATGGGCGAAACACGAAGGAAGACGTGGTCCCCAACCTCAAACTGCACCTCTCTGCGTCTCCGATCCGCGTAGCTCTTCTGTCTGCTCCTGACAGTGTAGAGTCGTCTGTGGATCTGCTCAACTACCTCCTGACTCTGCCGGATCAACCTGGGGCCAACCTCCCACTTGGTCCCCACCTCAACCCAACTCAAGGGTGCCGTACACTTCCGTCCATACAGAGCCTCGTAGGGAGCCATGCCGATGCTCGAGTGATAACTGTTGTTGTATACAAACTCCGCCAGGGGCAGGTGCTCCTCCCAAGAGCCCCTCTAGTCCAGTACACAGGCACACAAAAGGTCCTCAAGTGTCTGTATCGTGCGCTCAGACTGTCCGTCCGTCTAGGGGTGGTAAGCCATGCTAAACCTCAACCTCGACCCCAAGGCCTGCTGAAACTCAGCCCAAAACTGGGACGTAAAGCAGGCATCCCGGTCGGATACGATCTCCCGCGGAACTCCGTGTAGTCGTACCACATCACGGATATACCTCTCTGCCAACTGTGCTGGTCCCAAAGTGACTCGGATCGGCAAGAAACGCGCCGTATTCGTCAGTCTACCCACTATTACCCAGACTGTGTCGTGTCCCCGCTGGGTAACAGGTAAGCCCACCACCAAGTCCATGGTGATGCTCTCCCACTTCCACTCTGGCACTGGAAGCGGCTGAAGCGGCCCTGCAGGCCTCTGATGCTCGGCTTTCACTTGCTAGCACACTAAGCACTGTTGCACGAACTCACCCACATCCCACTTCATCCCTCTCCACCAAAACTCGCGTCTCAAGTCGTGGTACATTTTCGTGTTCCCGGGATGTATGGTGAATCTGGAACCGTGTGCCTCAGTCAGGAGCTCTCTCAACAGCTCCTCGTCTCTGGGAACACACAGCCGTCCCCTCAAACGTAGCACCTGGTCTGTGAAAGAGAAGTCCCCTGGGTCTCCTGATAGTACTCTGTCGCGCAAAGACTGCAAGTACGGATCGGCCATCCGTCCTGTGATGATACGGTCTATCAGCTCTGGCCTGGTCTGCCGTGTCACCGTCACTGCCCCACAGTACCCTCGTAACTCTAGAGGTCGCCAACTTCCCACCTCCTCCAAAAGGCTCCAACTCTGTAACTGTAGGCTGGCCAAGCGTGCGGGCGCCTTACGGCTCAAGGCGTCAGCCACCACATTGGCCTTTCCCGGGTGGTAGGAGATGCTGCAATCGTAGTCCTTCAGGAGCTCCAACCAACGTCTCTGTCTCATGTTGAGCTCCTTCTGATCAAAAAGATATCTGAGGCTCTTTTGATCTGTAAAAATCTCGATGGTCTCACCGTACAAGTAGTGCCTCCAGGTCTTCAGCGCGAAGACAATAGCTGCCAACTCTAGGTCGTGGGTAGGGTAGGTATGCTGATGGGGCTTCAATTGCCGCGAAGCGTAAGCGACAACATGACCCCTCTGCATGAGCACACCTCCTAACCCCTGCAAGGAAGTGTCCATGTACACAACGAACCCGCCACTACTGTCAGGGATGGTGAGCATGGGAGCCGAGGTCAACCTCTCCTTCAGCTCCAGAAAACACGCCTCACAGGCATCTGTCCAAGCGAAAGGCACGTCCTTCCGGGTCAACTGTGTCCGTACCGGGTGTGGAAAGCTATCTTGGAGACGTCGGTCTCCCTGATCCTCAACTGGTGGTATCCAGACCTCAAGTCTATCTTGGAAAACACCGTGGCACCCCACAGCTAGTCAAACAAATCGTCGATCCTCGGTAGCGGATATCTGTTCTTGATGGTGACCCTATTCAGCTGTCGGTAGTCCACACAAAGGCGTAGGGTCCCATCCTTCTTCTTCACAAACAGTACCGGGGCTCCCCAGGGAGACGCACTAGGCCTCACGAAACCTTTCTCCAAAAGGTCCTGCAACTGGGACTTGAGCTCTCGCAGCTCAAGCGGTGCCATCCTGTATGACGTGGTGGAGATGGGGCTGGTCCCTGGTACTAGTGAGATCTCAAACTCGATCTCACGCTCGGGCGGTAGTCCTGGTAACTCGTCTGGAAACACGTCGGGGTACTCTCTGACTACCGGGATGCTCTGGAAGTCTGCCACAGGGCTGGGCTCTGCCACCACACAGGCTAGGAAGCCCTCACACCCCTGGCTCAAAAGTCTCGCCACCCGAAGTGCCGAAATGCACCTGAAACCCCCGTCCATTGGCTGTCCGTGAAACTCGAAAGAAGACAACTCCAGAATGGAGAAGACAATCTTCCTCTCAAAACAGTCCACCAAGGCGTGGTAAGCGGACAGCCAATCCATCCCCAGAATCACACCAAAGTCCTCCATCTGGATCATAATCAGGTCAGCTGGCAGGCTATGTCCTCCAACGCTGACCTCGCAATCCGTGTACACCTCCTCAGCTACAAACAGCTGACCACTCAGACCCCTGATTACGAACGGATTTTCTAACAGTGTATAATCCTGGTCCAAACTAACTGCGAAACTGGCTGCGACAAACGAGTGCGTAGCGCCGGAATCGAAAAGTGTGTAAACGAGTCTGCCAGAAACTGCAACCATACCTGCTACCACGGATCCCGAAGCTCTGGCGTCCCTGTGTGTTAGGGCGTTGATACGCCCCTCAGCTCTAGGTGCGGACGAAGCAGCCACACTCTGCGTCGGACGGGTAGGTGCTGGCCTATACCCTCCTCGCGACTGCTGTCCTCCTCCTCGTGCCTGGGAATCGCAGCCTCCTGCACGCCCTCCAATGCTCTGCACGGGAAGTATCTGCTGACCTCCTGCCCTAGATGGGCAGTCCCTCCTGACGTGGCCCGGCTGGCCACACTGGTAGTAGAGGGGAACCCGACTCCCGCCCTCAGTGAGTCCCTGCTGTCGACTAGGCGGGGGTCCGGTGCTGGCGACTGGCCCCTGTCGAGGGCCCCCAAAGGCCACTGATGGCCCTGCACAACGTGACGGCTCTCCTGCGGACGCCACGTGTCTCCGTTCTCGCCGGCCCTGTGAGAAGTCTGGCTGAAAGGGCCTCTTCCACCCGCCATCGGTCTCTCGCGCGGACGGGTTGGTCTCCTCGTAAGTCATAGCTGCCTCTACCACCCTCGAAAACGTAGGTAACTTCAGGGGTTTGACATACCCCCGGATCGCAGGCCGGAGCCCCTCGGTGAACCTCCAAAGGCGATCCTCCTCAGTGGCTACCGCTGTCGCTGCAAAGCGGGACAGCTCCAAGAAATGCGTGCGGTACGCGCTCACAGTCATCGTCCCTTGGCGGAGATTGTGGAACTCCCGCCTCCTCTGGTCCTGCCACGTCTGGGGAAAGTACTGCTCGCAGAAGAGGGTGACGAACTGGTCCCACGTCGGCTCGTCCCTCTCCTGTCCCCGGACCACCCTCCACCACCGGTGTGCCGCACTCTCCAGCTGGTACGTGGCAAAGGCCACGCGGCACTCCACCGCGGGACGAAGGGTGTCGAAGATCTTCTCCAGCTACTCAAGCCAGTCCTCTACCTCGGTCGGGTCCTCATCCCCCTTGAAGGAGGGGGGCTTCAGCTTCCGGAACTGTCCGAAAAGCTCGAAGTGGCGCTGTAGGCGAGGTGCTGGTGCACCTCCAGGCGAAGGTGCCTCGTGTACAGAAGTGTCGGAGGAAGGTGGGGGCGGCAGGGGCCCATCCCCTCCCTCGTGACCAGCGCCGTGTCCGTCGCGTGGTCCCACAGAGGACTCCCCCTCTACAGCCCCAGGAGGAGGCGCTCGGGGTGGTGGGTGGAGCTCCTCTCGTACAATATCTCGTATCAGTCTGGCGAGGTCCTGGGCCAGGATGCTCAGGAGTGGTGGCTGGTCCACCGAGACGTCAACAACAGCACGTCCACCTCGCCGACCTCGCCCTCGGCCGCGCCCGCGGCCAGTCTCGCCAGTCCCGCGACGAGGCATCTCCTGCAAGGAGACGCGAAACCAAACGAAAACATCAAAACAGACGGTACCTAACGAAACTTCTACGAGCTCAAGTCAAGAGATATGTTGTGGTGTCTACTCTAGCTATAAACATGCGAATTGGTTATTTTCCAGTCAGTTGATTCACTTCTCGGGACGACCTTGCTCTGATACCATCTTGTTACGACCCGGTTCCCGAGTCCCTACGAGACACGAGAACCGGACCGACTCGACTAATCCCAAGACCTAGTCGTCCAACGAGGAAGTAACCAAAAGAGCAGTAAAATAAACCCCATTCAGCATGAATATAACTAACACTAAGAAAGTACAGCAGTAAGCAAAGAAACTACTACAGTATATACCACCACAACAGTAGAACAACATTTATCATATAACATGAACTGCAGGTAAAGAAAAGTACAGCGGAAACAAGAACTACTCACTATAACGGAAACAAAGAGGTACAAAAGACAGTAGTAACTCTACTGGACCCTACACGGCCCAGCGTCCTCTGCAGCCGCTGACCCTGCCTGCTCAACACCTGGTCCTGAAAAAGGTAACGAGTGTAACACGTCAGCAAAACGCTGAGTAGAGTGGCAACTAAAACTAAGACAACAGTAGAGTGTACAGTAGCTGTTATGTTCTATTACTTCCTTTATTCACATCTTTCAATTTTTCTCACTATTTTATTTATTTCTCAGATCCTTTACTTGATCTCGAATGTTCCTCGTGGGAACGATCTTGATTGCAGTCTTTTCCAAAAGTAGAAGTAGCACGTGGTGCTCTCCTGGCCGGGAGAGTCCCCCGTGGTGATCCTACCCTCAGTCAACCACCCCAAGGTAACTGACAGACGTAACGGTGACTACGGCACGCGCGATAAACGCACAGGTAGCTAACCCGCACTGGCACGCGGTCAGTCGTTTCCGTTAACGGGTGCGCCCAAAGCACAGCACGGAACCAGGGCAGAGCCCTCTCAGTAATAGGGGTCCAACCCCTCCACAGTAACCAAATCGGGGCCTTGCCCCTCCACAGTCCGCGCACCCTCGCCTGACTACCCTGGTTTGCCCTAGTGGGCCTAACAAGTCGGTGAAGGAGGCTAGCAGAACCCCGGGGCCCGTGGGGTAGCTAGTACTCTCCTAACACTAGTAGCTCTCCTCGGTACTACATACACGAGGGCCAGCAAGTCGGTACAGAGCAGCCAATCCTAACCCCGGGTCCCTGGGGTGGCTGGCCCCACTCTGCACTAAACAGGTACAGGTACTTCCCTTGGTACTGCGTACCCAAGAGACGGTACAAACTACATCTCAGTTCCATTCCTTTTTCTTTCCAGGAGTTCCACTCCTAATTCCCCATAGGGTTCCAGCTCTTTATCTCAGAACATCATATGTTTCACTTTCCAGTTTCACGTTCTCACAATCCATGATCTCAATCATGTTTCTTTATTCATAACAGGCAGTTGTTAATTCAATTTACAGGCAGCTTTATATTCCTTTCCATTTTCCAAGACTGCAGTATTATACATTCCACTAGTTTTTCCATCCTAGGATTCATGCCACATCCTAGGATCTAGCATACAACTAGTTTTCCAGCCCTAGGATTCATGCATCACCTAGGAGCTATCATTCCATACATTTCTCATTCCTAGGATTCATGCAATGTCCTAGATTCTAGTTATGGTTCCATACTTTAACATATTTTAATAATAAACTTAAGCCACTCTACCAGGTACAACGGGAGTAATGGGGGCGTGATCGGGGATCCAGGGTGCCTCCGCGACTCCCAAGACTGCAACTGAACGAGGTCCTATCACAAGGATCAAACACAAGGAGTGTCTCAAAACAATGTATAGCTACTGTAGACGGGTAGAGGAATTAATTCTGAAAAGAACGCAACTCGAATCGCGGAAAACGGAGCCCAAACGGGCCCTAAACGGGTCGAAAAAGACGATACTGTGCAAAATCAGACGTCTGGAACTTCTTCCAGAAGTCTTAAAAAGTGGATTAGAGAATTACCTGTTCAGCGTGGTTTCCCAGACGTCCAGAAGTCCGCGGGGACGTCTGGCCTATCTCCAAGACGTCCGATGATAACCAAGGACGTCTGGAGGTCGCTCCTGCCGTCTGGTACAACAGCCAGACGTCTGATTCGCAAAGGATGGAGAATCACCTAGCCTGCGCACACCCAACTCCCTCCCTCAGTACGGTCAGTCTACAGGAAGGAAGAAGAAAGCGGAATACTCACTTTCAGACGTCTGTATGAGCTTCCAGATGTCTCCCTCGCCGTCTGGCTATCAACCCAGACGCCTGATTCTGGAAATTTTTCCAGAATCAGGGCACCACTCGGCCTCCGCTCGCGACGCCGCCCGCGTCGCACCTCGCGCACTTGCTGCTCAGACTGCAGCAGGTCCCTCTCCGCGTCGTTCCGCGCCCCCTGTGCCCTCCACCGGTCGGCCAAGCCGCTCCGGCAAGCTCGCCCTCACGGCAGAGCTCCGCCCTCGCACGTCGCACCTCCTCCGCGCTCACTGCGGCCACCGCTGCCGCCCCTGCGCTCGCTCTCGCGCACAGGAAGGAGAAGAGGAAGGGGACGATGGAGACGACAGGAGGGGAGGCATGGCCTTTTAAGGCCGCGCGAGGAGGAGGGAGAGAGAGCGTGGCAGGCCTGCAGCCGCAGAGAGAGAGGGAAAAAGAGAGAGAGAGAGGAATCGCGGGTCTGCGCGCACAGGCGCGCAGACGAAACTCTCGTGCGAAAAATAACTATTTTACAGACATCTGGAAACGATCCCAGACGTCTTAAAAGACGTCTGGGGCACGCGTTCGTTACACTACCCTTCCCTGCGGCTGCCTCTCCCAGCCAAGGCCATGCATGAGCCATGCACAGCCAGAGCATGGCCGTGCATGGCTTCTTCCTCTATAAAAAAGGCTCGACTCCTCCTTTGCAAAAGCAGCCTGGTCCAACGCCAAAAACCCAGCACTTCTCCTTCTAGGCCACCACCCTCTCCTCCGTCTCCCTCCATACGCCAGCCCTCCTCCTCTGAGGAGACAATCGACGGATAGGAGTCTTCACTGTGGTGAGCACCCACCACCGTGAAACCACCACAACCCAGTTCTTCAAAGAGACGGTGGGCGTGGTGGCCTTCTTCACTATTTTCACCTTCCACGCCATTCCAGCCATTGGAGAGGTAGCTTCAAGCTTTGAAGCTCAAGCTCCGCACGCAGCAACAAGGGCAGCAGCAGCACACAGCAGCATCCGCCCCACTCCTTTCTGCTCTAGCCTGCAGGTCGCCTTCGCCTTTCCTCGCACGTCTGCAGGCGCCTCCGCCTTCACTTCCTCACTCTGTCGCGCTCTCTCTTCCGCCCGCAGCCAACCATCTCATGTCACTGCAACGGCCGGCCAAGCACCACAGAGCACCCCAGCAGCGCCCACGTCACCCTCGCCTTCCCCCATGCACTCCATCTCCCTCTCCGCACGCTCTGTCACGAGCTTCTCCGCACCTGCAACCGGCCGGCGCAGACCTTCTTCCTCGCGCGCCAGCCCACGCGAGGCAGCCGCGAGCTGGCCACACTCACAGCACCTACAGCTCCCAGTTGCGCAGCACGGCCTTACACTGTAGCCACTGTTCACACCAGTCTGCGCGACACTGTGGCTACAGTGGGGTGACCGGTGAGCTTCTCACTTAACCGGTCACCCGGTGCACCGCAATAGGCCGCAGCCCACGCGCGCGTCTCCACCCGCGTCGCTCGCACCCACCTGCGCATTTGCCAGCCCGCATATGCCTGCCTTCGCCTGCTCTCTTCGTCCACGCGCACCTGCCAGCGACCCCTCCAGCCCTCACGCAGCATGGTGCTCTGCGTGTCTTCTATCCGTGCCCATTGCCCTCCAGTGCGCGCTTCTCTGCACGCACGTGTGCCTGCGTGAAAGCTTGAGCCTCCAAACGTCGCTTGGAAGCTGCAGACGACCTAACTCCAACCCTCAGCAGCTCTCTCTCTCTCCCACTCTCTCTCTCTCTCTCTCACTCTCTCTCACAACACTCTCTTTACCGACGCTTGCACACACATGCACTCAGACTTCCACACACACACACACACACCTATACACTATTATATACATATGTATATATATATATATACGTATACATATATATATTGATATATATACATATATTTATATACATATATATATTTATATTTATACATATAGTAGTACCTATATACTTATGTATTAATATACATACATACATACATACATATATATATATATATGTACTTATACATATACATATATATATATATACTTATATCTATATATATACTAGTATTTATATAACAAAGTATTAGTATACATATATCTATATACTTATATATATATACATATATATTTACATATATACATATACTCATATACATATATATATATATATATTTATTTATTTATTTATACATATATCTATACATATATTAATACTTGTATAAATATGTATTAGTCCATATACATACATATATATATATACATCTATATACTTATATATATATATATGCATATATAGACAAATATACATACATATATATACATATATATATCTATAACTATACATACATACATACATACATATATATATATATATATATACTTATCTACATATATCTATATATACATATATTACTATATACATACACATATATATATATACATCTATAGTATCATATACATACATATACATATAAATATATACATATATATTTATATATATAGATCTATACATATATCTTTCTATACATATACTTACATATATATTTACATACCTATATATATATACACATACATATATACATATATAACTACATATATATACCTATATATTTATAACCATATATATATATATATATATATATATATATTTACATATATACATACATACATACATATATATATATACATATATATTTACATATATACATATATATATATATATTCACGTTACTTATCATACGTGGTATCGTGGGAATATCTGCACTAGTTGCTGATATTCCCCGATACACGCGTACAAAAAGCGTGTTCGCATTCATCTTCCACCATCCATCCTACACCTTACACGCGGCACTTCGTCCTGTTGGTTGCGTCTTTCTAGATGACGACTGACTCGACACCGTGCTATCACCTCTTTTACGCAACAAAACGGCGAACAATTTCATGAGGCATGGGAGAGGTATAACGACCTCCTCAGGAAGTGTCCTCACCACGGTCTGCTTAAGTGGCATATAGCCCAGATTTTCTACTATGGGCTAAATGAGACTTTGAAGCAGATTGCAGACGCTTCCTACGGAGGGAACTTTATGAATAAAGATGAGAATGGAGCATTTGAATTGTTTGAAAATATGAGTGAAAATTCGATGAACAAAGCTTCCATTGTCGCCTTTAATCGTACCAGCTAGCCCTGAAATGTCCACGAAGTTAACACGGGACCCTCCCATTCATCCACTGATCTAAGCCTTATTGCACAAAAACTGGATGAAGTCTCCATCATGCACAAGAAGCTGGATGAGCTTCTGGCCAACCCTGCCCGTTCTATGGCAAATACCTCCATTTCACCACTTTGTCACAATCCAAATTCTTCCAACACCAGGCTTATCCCAAGAAACCCCGTAAGACCTTCCTTACCGTGTGTCGCATCGAGCAACTCGGTAAGTCATGTGGAACTAGCTTCTGCGAGCCAGTATTTCGACACAAAGGACCAAGCCTCTGTGTGCTCGGATGCATACTTACACGCGGACACATCTTCTGGCATAGAAGACGCTTGCGCCCTGGGGAACAACCCGTTCTCTGCCACATATAACCTAGGGTGGCGCAATCATCCGAACTTCGCATGGTCCAACAACCCACAGTGCCAAAGCCCCGTGGGTGGACCAATGCGACCGTCCACTCCCATCATCCCAAGGGCCCAGTCTAATCCTATGGAGAATCCACCATCAGGCCCTTGCGTACCGCAAGCAGAACACGCATCAAGTCCTCTTGACAAATTGATGCGAATGATGACAGATATGTCAAAGTGCCATGAAGAGAACATGACCTCTCTTCAGCACCAACTGGTGCAGCAGAATGCTGAGATCACTCAACTATGCATGGCGACTCGACCTCAGGGCACTCTTCCTGCCCAACCTGTTCCTAACCCACAAAATTTCGTACCCTATGGTCCTCAACCACAGGTACAACCTTCTCAGGGATAGGTTCATCAAATTCTGTAGGCTCCGAGCATTCCATCGGGATTTCAGGCTAATCCTGCTACAGCACCGCACTCTTATGTCCCTATTGCGAACCCTCCTCAGCCGTATGATCCCACCCGCATCATCCAATGCTATCACTATGAGGAGTGGTAAGCAGACCGTCGATCTGCCTCGACCTGATCCTGGCCCGTCTTCTTCTTCATCGCCCTCTCATTCGGGATGCGCTCCGCATTCGCGAGAGGACGATACACCCAAATTGGTGCCAGAATCAGTCCCATTCCTTGAGGCTCTACTGAGGGAGCCAAAAGGCAAGAAGAAAGACACGCAAGCCTTTGATAACCTGCGTAATTTGTTCAGGGATGTAGAAATCAAGGTACCCCTGCTCGAGGCTATCGACCACATACCTACTGTCGCCCGATTTTTCAAAGACTACACAACACCCAGGAGACAGTCAAAGAAAACTAAGAATCCGGTGGTTCTCTCGCCTCATGCGATTTGTGCTATACTGTCAAACCTACCACCGAAGCAGAAAGATCTAAGCACACCACTCATTTCCTGTAGCATCCAAGGCTGCAGTTTTAACCGTGCCCTGCTTGATCTAGGATCTTCCATAAATCTCATACCGACCATCATGCTCGAAAAATTTTCCTTGGGAAATCTGAAACCCACCCCTGTCACGTTACAGTTGGCAGATAGTTTTGTCAAAATCTCGAGGGGTGTGGTGGAAGATGTGGTGGTTAGGGTCAACAGTCTCTGTTTTCCTGTTGACTTTCTTATTTTAGATATGGAAGTTCCTAGTTCACTTTCTGATTGTCCGATCATCCTCGGTCGACCTTTCTTGGCCACAGCCTGTGCCCTTATCGACTGCGAGTCGGACTGTATTGAGATTACCGTTGGATCTGAAAAGCTCAAGCTTAACATCTTCAAGGCAGCCAAGAACTTTGATTGCGATTGCATTGAGGATGACATGTCTGACGAGGACATGACCGTCAGTGCATGTATCAGACTAATTGGGACCTATTCTGACTGCTACGGATTGCCTATAAACACTGTCAACTACCTGACCAACACATATTGTGACGTTCCCCCATCCCTCCCTTGTCCCGTACCTTCTCCTAGCCAAACTTCTGATGAGGTTTTCTCTGCTTCCCATACCTCATGGTATGAGTCATATCCGGGCTACTCACCGCCAGTCTACACTCTTGAAGATCGGATTGCCCTTTCTTTCCCATCAAATCAGGTAGATTTGCAACTCCACACTGGGACCTTGAGCCCACATACTTCTCACTAGGGCTATTCCTTTTTGGATCCATCTATCCAAACAGCCCCTCTTCTTGGCCAATCTGAGGGCCAACTTCTTCCTCCTGATTTGTTTTCTGATCTGCCTGGGACACTCTCATCCCAAGAAATGCCAGACCTTTCACCATCCACCATCAGTTTTCACACCACTATCACAATCACTTCACTTTTCACTTCACCACCCACCATCCACCCACCATACCACCCTGCTATATACCCTGCACCTCAACTCTCGTTACCCGATCTTTCGTCCTTTCTCTGCCTTACCCTGCATGCATATGAGGACATAGCATTGTTTGGCATGGGGAGGTGGATAGGCATCCATAGGATCTGGGTATTTTATGGTATCATGTAGTTTCCACCTATTTATAAATATGCAAGAAAAAGAAAAAATATATATATATATAATAATAATAATAAATGGTGTTTAGTAATGATCTAAAGGCTGAAACAAAAATACAATAAGTGTTTATGGATATTCAACCTCTGTTTTGAAGACTTTCCAGGCCACAGAAGCTTGATTCGCTCAGGCTCAGCTTAATTCACTTGAGCATTGACAAAATAGATCAGAATCTCTCCTAACTAAGGACGTATTCTTGTACCTGAGACACCAGTATAGGATCCGTTGGTTTGCTTTTACTTGAGAGCTTAAGTAAACTTGGTTCACACTACACATATCAGGAAAGACCAGGTGAACATAAGATCCAACCCTAGTGTTCATTAGGGAAGGTGGAGTCCTTACCTATGCACGCAGGTAGACTTTTTATCCCAGGTTTTAGTCTTGTGTTTAGGAGCGACTCTTTCCACCAAAAAAAAAAGAAACTCTCCCACCAAAAAGAAAAGTATGCTCCTCCAAATAATGTTGTAAGAGATATACTGACACGTGTTTCTATAAAAAAAAGATGCAAATAAGTCAGTATATCTCGCAAATGTCCGTAAAGTCTCTACCCTAAGAAGTTCTTTAGGATAGGTTACAAATACCTTGTTTTCCTGTGAGCCACAAATGTCAGAAAATGGGAGTTGAGTTTTTCGTCATCTTCTTAAGGGTCAATCTGAAAACACAAGCTGAAGCTAGGACCAACCTGTACTTAAAAATTCGTGAAACCCTGGGCTTGAGTCTTAATGTTCATCTGGTCAGTCTTGATCCTTCACTAAGCACAAGCCATAACCTCTTGAGCTCTCGAATACGGCAAAAACCTCCTGGGTCCTGGAAATCGTACTTAAGGTTTAAATATCAAGAGTCCTGGTTAGTCGATAGATGATCTTTGTCATGTGAAACTTAAAGTACCGGTAGTCTTCTCTACAATTGGTTCACACAATATCCAACAATAAACACACCTATGAGGCCTCAGGAGAAAATCTTTAGCTTAAAGATCATTTCTAAATACAATACAAAAAATGTTTTGCTAGGGACTAGCAAAAGATAGGCATGGGGGTATGATTGCACCGCAAAAATACACCTGCAATTGTGCCATCTTGTGCTATTTCCTAGCATTACCAGTGCATATTAGGGTTCCATAGTTGCATTTGTAAAAATACATGCATGCATGCATTTAATTGAGAAGGGAGGAGAATGAAATAAATGGCTTCACAATTCACATTTTCTTCAAGTGCTGCTTCGTAATATTCCCATCTTTATTTTTATTTCCATTTGATTTGGAAATCTCTTCCCGCGGCTGCATGGGACAACACCTTTCTTCCTCGCATGCCATTCCCTGCTCCTGCCCTTCCCTGCGGCTGCCTCTCCCTGCCAAGGCCACGCATGAGCCATGCACAGCCAAGGCATGGCTATGCATGGCTTCTTCCTCTATAAAAAAGCCTCAGCTCCTCCTTTGCAAAAACAGCCTGGTCCAATGCCAAAAACCCAGCACTTCTCCTTCCAGGCCACCACCCTCTCGTCCGTCTCCCTCCATACATCGACCCTCTTCCTATGAGGAGACACCTGGCGAACAGGAGTCTTCACTGTGGTGAGCAACAACCACCGTGAAACCACCACCGCCCAGTTCTTCAAAGAGCCAATGGGCGTGGTGGCCTTCTTCACTGTTTTCACCTTCCACACCATTCCAGCCATTGGAGCGGTAGCCTTAAGCTTTGAAGCTCAAGCTCCGCACGCAGCAGCAGCCACCCCACTCCTTTCCGTGCAAGCCTGCAAGCCACGTTCGCCTTTCCTCACGCGCCTATAGGCGCCTCCGCCTTCGCTTCTTCGCTCTGTCGTGCTCTCTCTTCCACCCGCAGCCGGCCACCGCACGTCAAAGCAGCGGCCGGCCAAGCACCCCAGAGCACCCCAGTAGTGCCCGCGTCGCCCTCGCCTTCCCCTGCGCATGCCAACTCCCTCTCCGCGCGCTCTATCGCGAGCTTCTCCACACCAGCAACAGGTCGGCACAGACCTTCTTCCTCGCGCGCCAGCCCGCGAGCGCCAGACGCGAGCTGGCCACACGCACAGCACCTACAGCTCCCGGTTGCGCGGTGCGGCCTTACAATGTAGCCACTGTTCACGCCAGTTTGCGCGACACTATGGCTATAGTGGGGTGACCGGTGAGCTTCTCACTTAACCGGTCACCCGACGCGCCGCAACCGGCCGCAGCCCGCGTCGCCCGCACCCGCCTGCGCGTCTGCCAGCCTGCGTACGCCTGCCTTCGCCCGCTCTCTTCGCCCATGCAAGCCTGCCAGCAACCGCTACAGCCCTCGCGCAGCACGGTGCGCTGTGTGCCTTCTCTTCGCGCCCATCGCCCTCCAGCGCATGCTTCTCTGCGCGCCTGCGCGCGAGCTTGAGCCTCCAGATGTCACTTGGAAGCTATAAACGACCTAACTCCAACCCTCGGCAGCTCTCTCTCTCTCCCGCTCTCTCTCTCACTCTCTCTCACAACACTCTCTTTACCGATGCTTGCACACACATACACTCACACTTCCACACACACACACACACACCTATACACTATTATATACATATATATATACGTATACATATATATATTGATATATATACATATATTTATATGCATATATATATATATATATACATATAGTAGTACCTATATACTTATGTATTAGTATACATATATATATATATATTTATACATATACATACATATATATATATATATATATACACTTATATCTATATATATAGTAGTATTTATATAACTAAGTATTAGTATACATATATATATATACATATATCTATATACTTATATATATATATATACATATATATACACATATACTTATATATATACATATATAGACAAATATACATACATATATATACATATATATATCTATAACTATATATACATACATACATACATATATATATACTTATCTACATATATCTATATATACATATATTACTATATACATACGCATATATATATATACATCTATATAGTATCATATACATACATATGCATATAAATATATACATATATATATATATATAGATCTATACATATATCTATCTATACATATACTTACATATATATTTACATACCTATATATATATACACATACATATATACATATATAACTACATATATATACCTATATATTTATAACCATATACACATATAGATATATTTACATATATACATATATATATATATATTTTCACGTTACTTATCATACGTGGTATCGCAGGAATATCTGCACCAGTTGCTGATATTCCCCGATACATGCGTACAAAAAGTGTGTTCGCATTCATCTTCCACCATCCATCCTACACCTTACACGCGGCACTTCGTCCTATTGGTTGTGTCTTTCTAGACGACGACCGACTCGACACCGTGCTACAATCCATCTCTGCCTCCATCCCCACCCCTTTATACATATATAGTATAGATACATATATATATAGATACTATAGTTATTTTACTTATTTCTTTTGCATGCCCATAAAAAGATAAAAAAAAATATAAAAGAGAAAAGATAATCCTTGACTTGCAGGTAATCCGTCTTGTGAATAGCAAGACCCATTTTGGAACCCTGTTTTGGCTCAAAGCCAAGAACCCAATTTTGAGGGTGTGCCTCAAGGACAAAGATTACCAGAAAAAAATCTAAATAGAAAAACACCAAAAACACAATAAACGAACGGAAGAGACTCGTTATAGGAAAGGCGTAGAGACTTGACTTGTAACCCCACTTCCCTAAGTTCGACCCTGGGCCTAAAAGTAACCGAGATAAAATCAAATAGGCTAGGTTAAAAATTTTGTAAGGAGATGGTTAGGTCCGATTTAGGTTAACTACTATACACACTTCAATGATAAAATCACCATATTAACAACCTATTCGGGTCCGACACCTCACACAGCTGTCCAAAGCCAGCCAAGACTCTTGCTTAATTCCTAAAGTGCATGATCAAAACCGTTGGATCGACATCCAATGACCTTGATCTCACCACAACGTCGGCCTCCACCCTCTCATCAAGGCAACCTTAATCTCGGTCGTTGGATTTCCATCCAACAACTGAGATCAACTCCTCGTCATGCTTGCAAAAACATCCTCTCGACACAAAAGTGCCCGTAGCACATTGGTTGGGAAAGGCGCCCAATCGAACCACAGCAAGCAATGATAATTTGCAGCAATGAGGCGATCCCAAATTAGACCACGTGATCAGCAATGGACAGTGCGAGTGGCTCCACATGGCCGCACGGATGGCTAGCAGTGCGAGCACGTGTGATCACGAGCGGATGAACACTTGATCATACAAGGATCTGCTGCGTGGTCTGATGGTGCAATCCGCAGTCTCTCCTCAGCCGTGCGATTTGAATCTAGCAACACTCCTTTGACCATGCCTCAGCAGCTATGCAAGCAGGCATGAGCGAGCGTGAGTTGGGCCTTCAGCAACGTTTGCAGCAAGGCTACAGTGATGCCTTCAATGTCCCTAATTAACCCTTGCACAAAATGCACCCTTCTCCTCTACTATATAAAGGCCCATGATCCTCCATTTCTCTTCATCTCTTCCTTTCTCTCCCTCACCACCTCCAAGGCTCTAGAGAGAGCTTGTCCCAAGCCTGAGATGCTCCTCTAGAGTAGAAAAGAAATATTTTTTTTTTCTTCTCACCCCCTTTCATGGAGCATCTCATGGCCATCCTCTCACCACATTTGGGAAGTACATCCTCGTTGCGATACCGTCTTGTCTCGCCCTCCGTCCTCCAGTTCCATCCTCCTTCATCCAATTTCCCACCACCTTCATCCAGGCGTTGTCAAAGCGAGCCATCCTCCAAGCGATTGTCGAGGGGAATTCTTTTCACCTCTATCTATCTTTTATCACTTTTTTAGTGTTGTTTTAATTAGTTCTAATAGACATTGCTTGATCTATGAAATATTTTCTCTCTCTCACTCTCTCATTTTGCAAGTACATTAGCTAGATAAAGTTTTTGTCAATTTGATCTCTTACCTTATAAAAATACCAAAAAAATCGCAAAAGATAAAAACACCAAAAATAAATAAAATCGAAAGCACGGATTTCACAAACCAAACCTTCACCTCTCCGTGTTCAACCCAGGACTCACTTTGAGTTTCGATAAATTTTATTTGGTAAGCAAATTTTTTACACACTGCAACGATGGGTTTTCAACTCGAATCTTTTCATGTATGAAATCTCGCCAACCATTCTGGCACCGTTGCCGGGAGGCAATGCTCTTTGATTTTTCTATTTTTTCCACCTTACTTAACTTGTATCTCACTTTTCTTTGATCTTACTGTGATTGCATGTACTCTTCCGAGGTGAGCCAAAGCAATTAGGTTGGAGAAAAGTACTGATGAAGGTTCTGTAAGTCTTCCCCTACCACCCACCCATTAGATTTCCATTCCATCACTTAATAACTTAAACCAAAATCAACTTAGTTGCTTGCATAAACTCTATGTTAGATCTTGGTTGTTTGATTGTCACTCCACCCACCTCACCCCTACATATATTTATTTTAAAAAAAGGGCTATTTGATTGTGGGATTTGCTGAAAGTTACACACACTAACACCTACAACTCTCGACCTAAGGTGTAGCACTCTACATTGATTCTACCACTTAACCAAAATCTGACCTGTGGATCTAGTACACCTTAACTCAACACAAAAATAAGTGAGAAGAAATTTGAACAGATTAAACATTCTTGTGTGCCTTAACTAAGTGGTGCAATAGGCCCATTGATTGAGCTATTTGGGCCACACCACTTAAAATAAAAGTGATTCATTAGTAGCTTGCCCCATAAGGTTGTTTTCTAGGGTTGGACTAGGCACTCTACATTATTTTTGATTTTTAAAGGAATATATCTACATCAGTGTTTTCAAAACTTGGAGTGTTCCACTGAACTTTGAATGAATATACCTAAAGATTAAACCCTAAAAGCTACTAAGTAAGATTTGAACTTTAAAATCAACCTGATCTTTAATAATCTTGTTTGAAAACCTTAGTTGTGTACGCACACACATCTGAATTGATCTTTAAGGGTACAACCCATCTAAAGGGCCCATCACATTCCAAGAGCACAATCATCCCAAACCTAATTAAAACTGAGTAGACGTTGGCCTTAAAGATTAACTTGCTCTTTGGGACTCCAACTGAGATTTTTTTTGATTAATCTGCTTCTACCTGTCCAGCTGATGTCTAGCTAGGGTAGTAGTGTCAAACGACCACGGTTGGAGGGTATCAAAGGAATTGAAGGTGCAAGCCAAAGGAAGAACCTTCTCCCCAATCCCTCCCTCTAACTGGTTGGATTGACCGAATAAAAGTAGACCAAATCATTTCTTTCATCTCAAGATGGGTTCTGAGAGTTTGTAGGTCTTTAGGCTACCCGCCTAAGGATAGGTTTGGTCTGATTGTACTGCAGGGCCATTTTGTCTCCTCTATTTTCCCTCTAACTTTGCCATGGATCTTTCCACATCCTACTCACATTTTCAATCCTACCCTCCTACCACCACTTATCGACAAGATAATTATTATTCCAACCCAACTTATGACTACCCATCCCTTAGTCGGGATAACTTTGATTGGGGATATGATTCCGGACCTCAATGTCTAGGGTCTAATCTTGGCAATCTAGACTGTGATTATTATCCTTCTTACGCCTACACCGAGTATAGATCATTACCCTTTGATGAACAACCCAACAAGATCTTTAATGAAGAAGGATATGATGATTATAACACCTACCCTCCCCTGGATTATGCTGAATATAGGTCATCACCCCACTATGAACAACCCTAAGTGACTTATTATCAGGGAGGACCCCAAGAACCTCAATTCCTTGACTCCCCTGGATTAAACCCAAACCCACCCAACCCTGAACCAAACCATTCGGTTCAAGTGAACTAGGTCCAAGATAGAGTGTTGGCCAATTTGAGGAACACCATACAATCTTTGGAAACACAACTAACACCATACACTGAAGCATTGGAGCCTATGATCAAAATGATTGATGAGCTTAATATTTATTTATTGGATTGGCTCCAAGATGTTAAGGATAGGGGCCTGAGTGAGATTTTGCTTGGGAAATTGTTGAGATTGAGGATGAAATTCGTGGTTGCCCTAGTCAAATTTTGGAACGATTCTCAGGATGAACCTCCTTCAGGAGAGCCAATCTTAGAAGTTGCTCATGTGCCTATCGGGGGGGACACATCTTATGAGACAAGGGATGGCTAGGTTGGTTTTGACCAACCCATTGAGGATGATGTGATTTTCTCACCCGAGATCCCCGATCCAGGGAGCAAGGAAAAATATGTCTCTATAAACTAAGGAACAACATATGATTTTAAGACATATATAAATGAGGATAAAGAATTCTTTAATTATGAGGGTGAGGAATCTCTTAATGAAGTCTCACTTAAAGTTAACAAAAATGATTTTAGTGAAACAAGTAGGCCTGAGGAATATGATGAATCATTTGATAGCTTGATAATTGAGGAAATTGATCCAATCGAGGCTGATATGGATGATTTCGATCCTGAGTTTTCGGGCGATTTAATCAATAGCCCCATTTCTCAACCACACCCCATTGAGCATAATGATGATTTTATTCTTAAGATTACTAAACCCAAGTCAATTATGATTCATCCACACTTGTTAGACTTGGATGGGGTGTATAACAACCTGAAGGTCTCGAAAACATTGATTTTAGAGGGCAAGAGTTTGGAAGCTAAATTATAGGAAGTGAATTCCAAGAGAAATGGAATTTTTTATTTAAGGGTTCCTGTTGACCTAAAACCACCTACCTTGAACCAGGACCCTTATGATATTTTCAACCCTGCAGATGTGCAATCCAAACTTAGATTAATTATTATCTTTTTGAATGAACCCTATGTGGACAACTAAACCTATTGAACCAAATCTACCAATTGCCTGCCATTTTAGACTTGGGTTGCACACCACAAAACCATAGGCCTAACTCCATAAGCACAACAATCTTCCATTCTAGGTGATTTTCATCCAGAGCCATAGAACTACTTGACCCTGGGGCATAAGTCTGCACCATAATCTGGTCAACATCTGTGGACACCTGCTGACAGGTCCTAAGATCAATATTCTTATTTTGATCTTGACTCGCACTTGTGAATTCTTAATTTCTTCTTTGTTTGTATATTATGCCTAGCCAAAAGCAATAAACTTAGCACTTGTGTATATTCTCTGCGGAGATGACCAGATTTATCATGAAATTCAGGTGATATTCTATTTATTCTAACCATTTCATAACTTTATTTTTACAATGAGAACTATGCATAGGTTAGGCATGGGGCGGTGGATACTTAATCCTGAAAATATTTTGTTAGCTAAGTAGAATTTCTTTTATTTAAAAAAATAAAAAATCCAAAAGGAAAAAAAAAGAATTAGAAGAGAACTTAGGAATTAGGAGTTATTAACTTTAGGAAATGATATGATAGGACCTAAATACTCAGGATCTTCAGGCCTTCGGGCTTAATCAGCTTGGGTATCCACTAAGATGTGGACTTGTTTCTCGAGTCCTCGCCATGTTAATTTTATTTTAATTGAGCTAATAAATTAGGGTAATAAGTACACGACTTATCAAGCCGCCCTCTGATTTAAGGGGACTTTGAGTCTAAAACATCTACACACTATTTGCATCGACTTACTTTTCGGTAGTTTTTACGAAAATTAAGTAGCTAATGAATTTTCTAGGGTAGTATGGCTAACAAGTTGTCATGGGTAACAGCTCATTGGCTGGTTGTTCAGAGTCTAGCTACATGACCATTCTCTTTCTACTTCCTTTAGGTAAATCTTAGATCAAACAAGTCACCTACTTAGAAAAAGAAAAAAAATGACACTCAAAAAAAAAAGAAAAGAAATAGAAAATTAGAAAAAGGAGTAAAAAAAATAATAAAATAAAAAATAAGCCACACTTCACCACACGAATATGGCTGGCAAGTTGCCGTGGGTTAGACACCCCATTGGCCATTTGTCCAGATCCTAACTCACAAAAATGCACAAATAATTCCAAAACACTTAGGGAAGAAGCAGGGAAGTAGAATAAACTGTGGAGATATACACTGGGCCCGCCCTTGTGTTGTCCCCATATAAAAAATAAAAAAATAAGTAAGGAAAAAGCTACCAATAGGAAAGATAAACCTTTAGGTAGAAACCTTTAAGTCACCTAAGGTCATAAAAACCTGAAGTTTGTTTTAACTAACGCTTGGTGAGTCTATCACTTTTCATAAGATGTTTAGAAGTTAAAGTTCTTTCTGAGTCTTGGGTGGGTTGGGTAACCGTAAAAACCTGCCCCGAAACTCTTAACTCAAAAATTAAAAAAAAAATAGAAAAGAAGAAAAGAAAAATAGAAAAATGTATCTTTCATTTTGAAAATAAGGTATGAACTTGGGCAGTCTGCATTTTGGCAAGCACCTAGGCACTATTAAGTCTCCGTAGTTTAGGACCTTAGTTGAAATTTCTTCTTATTAATAAACAACTTATGCTTAAGCGATCGAGTCCAAATTCTATTTTTATACATAGCATATAAGTTAATTTTGCTAGAGACTAGCAAAAGATAGGAATGGGGGTATGATGTATACACATCCATTTTGGTTAAAATGCCTATTTATGCATGTTCCTAACCTTATAAATGCATTCCATACTATAAATACTGCACAGCATGCATCATTTTGCATTTAGAATAGTTTATATAAATTATAGGTTAATTCACATTCTTTTGTAGCCAAGAGAGAAGGAGATTTAGTTTAGGGCCTCGGAATGACGATCCAACCTTATGGATTTGATTAAGACGACGATCGGAGTTTAATGCCTCCAAAATCGCCTTGATCGAAGTTCCACAGCACCTTATGCAGTACGAGGAAGATAAATGGCCTAGGGCTAGGTGACGCAATTCGAAGCTTCAAACGACAAATCCAGCCACATGGATGAATCTAGATCGACAATCGTAGCCCAATAGCATGAAAATCACCCAATTCGACGTTTGTGGCGCTACCTACAAAGCAAAGAAAATGGATGGCCATGATGACCCCACGTGGCACCATCACAGTCGCCTAAAGTCAGCCAAGAATCCCGCTCAATTCCTAAAGTGCAAGATCAAGACTATTAGATCGACATCTAACAGCCATGATCTCGCCACATCACCGACCTCCACCCTCTTATCAAGGCAGCCTCAATCTCGACCGTTGGATTTCCATCCAACAGCTAAGATCAACTCCTCGTCATGCTTGCAAAAACATCCTCTCAACACAAAAGTGCCCACAACACATTAGTTGAGAAAGTCACCCTCAAACCCAAGGTGCTCGATCAAACCGCAGCGAGCGACGATAATTCGCAACAGCGAGGCATGCCCAAAATGGATCGTGCGATCAGCAATGGATGGTGCAAGTGGCTCCACGTGACCACATAGATGGCTAGCAGCTTGAGCGTGTGCGATCACGCATGGATGAACGCTCTATCGTAACAAATCTGCGATGTGGTCTGATGGTGCAATCCGCGGTCTCTCCTCAACTATGCGATTTGAATTGAACAACTCTCCTACAACCACGCCTCAGCAGCTGTGCAAGCGGGTGTGAGCGAGCGTGAGTTGAACCTTCAGCGACGTTTGCGGCAAAGCTACAATGGCATCTTCAATGTCGCTGATTGACCCATGCACGAAATGCACTCTTCTCCTTTACTATATAACCCATGATCCTCCATTTCTCTTCATCTCTTCCTTTCTCTCCCTCACCACCTCCAAGGCTCTAGAGAGAGCTTATCCCAAGCCCAGGGTGCTCCTCTAGAGTAGTAAATAAATATATATTTTTTCTTCTCACCCGTCTTCGTGAAGCATCCTGTGGCTATCCTCTCACCACATTTGGGAAGTAGATCCTTGCCACGATGCCATCCTATCCCACCCTCCATCCTCTGACTTCGTTCTTCATTGTACAACTTTCCACCACCTTCACCCAGGCACCGTCAAAGCAAGTCGTCCTCCAAGCAACCGTCGAGGGGGATTCTTCTCACCTTTATCTTTTATCACTTTTCTAGTGTTATTTTAATTAGTTGTAATAGGCATTTCTTGATCTATGAAATATTTTCTCTCTCTCTCTTATTTTACAAGTAGATTAGCTAGATAAGTTTTTGTCGATCTGATCTCTTATCTTATAAAAATACTAAAAAAATTGCAAAAGATAAAAACACCAATAACAAATAAAATCGAAAGCACGGATTTCACAAACCAAACATTAGACTCCTCGTGCTTGACTCGGGACTCACTTTGAGTTTCAGTAAATTTTATTTGGTAAGAGGATTTTTTACGCACTGCAATGACAAGTTTTTAGCTCAAATCTTTTCATGAACGAAATCTCAGCAACCATTTTGGCACCGTTGCTAGGGAGGCAATGCTCTTTGCTTTTCTCGCATTTTTTGCCTTAACTTTTATCTCACTTTTTCTCTAATCTTACTATGATTGCAGGTACTTTTCCAAGGCGGGCTAGAGTGGCTAGATTGGAGAAAAGTGCTAATAAATGTTCTGTAAGTCTTCCCCTACCATGCACCCATTAGATTTCCATTTCATCACCTAATAACTCAAACTCAAATCATCTTAGGTGCTTGCATAAACCCTAGGTTAGATCTTAGTTGTTTGATTGTCACTCTACCGACCTCACCCTTGCATATATTTATTTAGAAAAAAAGGCTATTTGATTGTGGGATTTACTGAAAGTTACATACATTAACACCCACAACTCTCAACCTAAGGCGCACCACTCTATATTGATTCTACCACTTAACGGAATCTAACCTGTGTATCTAGTACACCTTAACTCAACACACAAATAAGTGAGTAGAAAATTTGAATAGGTTAAACACTCTTGTGTGCCTTAACTATGTGGTGCAACAGGCCAATTGATTGAGTTGTTTAAGCTACACCACTTAAGATAAAAGTGATTCATCAGTAGCTTGCCCCATAGGGTTGATTTTTAGGGTTGGACCAAGCACTCCACATTATTTCTAATTTTTAAAGGAATATATCTACACCCGTGTTTTCAAGACTTGGAGTGTTCCATTGAACTTTGATTGAATATATCTAAAGATTAAACCCTAAAAGCTACTAAGCAAGATTTGAACTTTAAAATCAACCTCATCTTAAATAATCTTGTCTAAAAACCTTGGTTGGGCATGCACATACATCTTAACTGATATTTAAGGGCACAACCCATCTGAATGGGCCATCACATTCCAAGAGCACGATCATCCTAGGCCTAATTAAAACTAAGTAGACGTTATCATTAAGAATTAACTCTCTCTTTGGGACTCCAACTGAGATTCTTTTTTATTAAATCTGCTTCTACCAGTCCATCTGATGTCCAGCTAGGGGAGTAGTTGATGAGACACTCATCATGATCTCTAATTACCCCTAATTAACTAGTCTTCCTAGTTAATTAACTAGGGTTATGAATATATAAGGGTTAATTATAGAACAAAGGATATTTAGTTAAGGACCTTAAAATAAGTTTAAAATGAAATTTTATCATTCAATTAACCTTATTAATAATTTAGATAATAATTGGACTCGAAATCCTATTAATCATTTCCTTAATTAATAAGATAACTAATTTAAATATAATGTATACCTAAGTATGTAATAAATTAAGTGATTTTACTTAATCTAATAAATTAATCTAAAAAGGTCAACAATGTAAAATCAAGGTGTAAACATAATATTTACCTTATTTACTAACATATATAAAAAGTTGAAAAAGATCTAAATTAAAATAAACCTTCAAAACCTAGGTTTACATTTTAGTCCTTACTTTTCATTACAGTTGGGCCTTATTTCTCACATAGGTCCTTAATTTTTATTACTTCTAAGTCCCTCTTCGTCTTCTTCTTCTTCTTCTTCTCCAGCCGAATGAACGGCTGGCGGCAAAGAGTCACCTCACCGCGCGATCACCGCCCTGCCGACATCATTCCTCTTTGCCCAAGCTCTTGCAGCTTGTGCTCACCACCTCCACTTAATCCATCAGTCTGGATTAACCGAGAATCCTATTTTTCAGTGGGAGATAACCTCACCGTCTTCGGAGACGACGACGGAGGTTAAGCTCCTCGAGCTCCTTCTTCAGCCAGACCTCGCCGCTCTCTTCGCAGCAAACTGCTATAAATACCACCTCACACCTCTGATTTTAGGCAAGTTGGCTCCCTTCCCTCTTCTAACACTGCAGCCGACCCAATAGACTATTCGTCCAAACCTTCGGCGATTTCCCATTCCATCTTCCGACTTCCTCCGTCCATCTTAAGTAACCGAGGAGATCTGCCTTGGTCTTCCGCACCTCTGACAAAGGCACCAACCTAAGGATTCCTCTGCTCCACCTCAAATCCGCCTACCGAAGATCTTTCTTCACCCTCTGATTTCATCGTCCACCATGAGACTTCGGCAGAACCCTATTGACCCCTTCATCTAGGTAACATTAGACTAGGAATAGGAGTAGGAGTAGGCTAGCTTAGTTAGTTAGTTTAGTTAGTTAGGTTAGAGTAATGTTAGAATTTAGTTTCATCTACTCCGACTCCGGCGAGTTCCTTGAGCTCGCCAAAGCTTTAATTTTGTCTTTTTACTCACTGTACACCTTCCTGTATCTTCCATGTCCACTTTTAATTCACTTAATCGTTTAATTAAATCACCTAAATGCCTAATTCAAATCTCACCTTCACTGACTACTGACACTGTCTATGGTGACAGTAATCGGCCTAATTCCACCTTTACTGGGTTCTTTCATCACCTATCACCACTAATGAACCCTATCGACATTATAATACCTATTATTATCATCTATAATTAAATGCCTAAATCTTAATTAAGTTCCTGAGCTCGCTGTCCATGGAGGCTCAAGAACAGTTCAAACTATAAATTAAATATATATTTATGAATAATAACATATGTTGACTTGATTTAACTTCTCAATCGAGTAGTTAAATCAAGGCCTATGCTTTAACCACTTAAATCTTTAAGAAAACAAACTTACTGTCAAATCTTACATTTTAATGAACAAATGAAGAATTTAAAGTGATAATGAGGTTCGTTGTAACCTCAGGATCATTTCTGGATCAAAAGTAGTTAGTTTTATTAATCTGTACATACAAATTCATATTTTCTGGACTCACCGGAGCTCCGATGAACTCCAGTGAGCCAAAGTTGTGTTACAGCCTCTAAAACTTGTTAAGCAGCTCCAGAATAGTATAATAAGGATTACTGATTATTTTAAAGAAATTTGTTTGAGGTTTTAACCACTGGAGCTATAGATTTGAACTTCATCTTCCCCAACTCCGGCGAGTTGGAGAAGTCTGTTAGGAAAGATTTATTTTAACCTTCAAAACACTGTAGCAATCTTCCCATGATTCTATCGAACACATACCTATTTTAGTTCAGGCAGCAAGCCTGAAACCCTAGAAATTAACAACAGAACACAAATCTAAAGATCTGAATAAGTTCCAGATAATGAGAAGACTCTATTTTAGGCATTAATTTCTTGGGAGGAAGCTTAGAACAGAAAGTCAATTTTCAAGCTTCCATAGTCAAACCTAAGTCTGATAATGGAGTTCTGAGCTTGAATTAAGGAATTGAGATGTGAAAACTATTTTTGGGATCTTATTTGATGATTTGAAAGTGATTAAAGTAAGCTCAGATGATGTACTTAGTGAGGATTTTGTTTCTGCCAATTTGGGTTACTTTCAAACCCAAACCAACAGGAGTACTGTTCTGATGAAATTCAAACTTAAAACATGCCAAGATTGATCTATTATAACCCTTAGAATCAATCTAAATAGATTATGAACACTTTTAAGTGTCTGTTGCACTTATTAAAATCTAAAAATCAATATCTGAAGCTTTCAAAGAAGAGAAAAGCTTCTCTGCAGGTTCTGAAGGTCTTTAGAGTTTAAAATCTATCCTAATAGAAGTGGAATTGCTTATATAATATGTACAGACCTTTTAATAGAAGAGAGAAGTTCATCTGAGGACTCTCCTAATTTAAAACACTTTCCAGGCTTAAAAAAAACTGTAGGAACCCCTGATTTCATCTTTTAAATTGAAGAGAAAAAATCATTAAAACATTAAATTGATCCTGAAATTATGTAGATTACCCTTAGAGCTTTCCAACAAACTTGAAATCATTCGATTTGGAGCTCTGGGTAGAAAGTTATGAACGTTTGAATTCGGGTCTGGAAGGGGTAGGTTAGTCCCACCTCGGTTATTCACGAGCGCGCGCCTAGGGATAAAACCAATTTGTTCCCTTGGCTATGCAGTAGTCAACGCTCAGCGCACCAGTTCCGATTCCTTCTGTTCTGATCTGAGCATTGCATGTCTGAGTGTGCGGGCTTATGCCTGCGGGTGTGCGCCCTTGGGGGCGTGCGAAAGTGATTGTGCCCTAAGAGGGCAAGTGTGGCCTAGGAGGCCAGGTTGAGCTGATACGGCTCAAGACTGTGAACCGATTAACAAATGAACCGAAACAAACCTAACTGAGATTAGGCGAGGACCGAGTAGGGTCTGGTCCCACCCTGGTCTCAGGGTGCTGTGTATCCTCGAAAGGACCTCGCCGCAAATAAAAAAAACTTTTGGTTAAAAAAGTAAAAAAACCTGATTCAGCTGGAAGCTTAAGAAAAAGAGAAGCCGCTGAAGGATGCTAAGTGCTAGAGAAGAAGGCATAGGCGCTAAGGAGTGTTAAGAAAAAAAGAGACTAAGGAACAAAGGAGAAAAACTAAGGGAAGAAGAGAAGGCAGGAGATTAAGGGAAGAGAAGGAGGATAAGAAGGCAGGAACAACACAAGAAAGGTAAGAAGAAAGAGAGCTCGAGAGAAGAAAATAAAAGAGAGAAAGAAGAAAAGAAAGAAAGAAGAAGATTAGAGGTTGAAGAGAGATGAAAATAAATGAATTTTCTCTTGCATAATTACTTTTTGTTCTTAATTGTAAAAAGGCATGTTTTAAAAGAATACTTTTTTTTAATTGCCTTAATTTCTTAGAATGAAATAAAATTGAAAAACTAGCATGTTTACTTGTTAATAAAGTACAACATTTTGAGTAAATATTTTTGCATATGGAATTTTGTATATTTTTTATAGTTTAAATATTTTGACAAAATTAATGTTTTAGAAATCAAACTAGTTTTACCTCCTAAACTTAAAGAGATTAAAGAAAATTGGTGAATTTGAAGAAAATTATTATGCCTCCCAGTGAACGACCTGGACTCAACCAGTAAAAATTTCTAAAATATTAGGTTAATTCGACCCTATACTACACAATCGACACAACTTCGAGCTAACCTAAGTGATTTCTTCTACTCTTAATTAAGTGAAATTAACTTAATTATTGAGTTGTGTGGAACCCACGCATCATTTTAATGGTGCCGTTGCCAGGGAGGCAATATTTTGATTCACTCCACTCATCAAAATATCCCTGGCATTGCTTCGTCTAAGCATCATTTTAATGGCGCCGTTGCCGGGGAGGCAATATTTTGATTCATTTAAATTTAAAAGGATTAATTGTTTAATTAGGAGGTATTTTGTAAATGTATTTTTTTTTCCTTTTACTAACTTTAGTTCTAATTAGTGTATTGTGTTTTGTTTTTGTTTTTGTTTTGTTTTGTTTTCTGTCTTCTTTTCAGGTTTACCTTTGTAGGTAATCTCAGGAGAAGGCGAGAATCCGTTTTAGTGTTTTTGTAAGTATTTCTTAATTTTTTGTTTTGTTGCATTTAAAAATAAAAAAATACAAAAATACATCTTTTCTAACTAACAGCAGCATAACATAGGCATACACTCTTAGGAGTGCATTTCCTGCTAGTATTAAGAGCGATCTGACTCGAGAAATTTTTAAACTATTTTTCTCGCATCAGCAGGAAACACGAGAAAACCCGCGTAGATCCCTGTCCTCTGAAAATTAAAAAAGACTACATATTTCTGTTTGAAAAGATATAAAAAGCAGTCATTGTAGTTTAATTGATATATTTTTGAAAAAGATTAACTAAAAAGAGGAAGTAAAATTGGTGACTTAAATCAGTTTGCAGAATGCATGCGGGTTTTTATATCTATATCGTCTGTTGCATGCTATCGTACACACAGCGCGATCACTAGAGTCACACAAGTCTATTTTTTTATCTCTCCTCTTTGCACCGCTTAGGGTTTTGGTCAAAGATCAACAAGTCTGTCTCACTACTAGAGCCCCAGGGAGCCAATAGTGAGCGGTCTCGATCCTAGACCTTAGACTTTAAGCTTTAAGGTACGCACCTGCGTAGTCATGAATTAGGATGCGTATTTTGATACTGTTACTCTATTTGTTTGCGTCAAATTACTTTGCATACTTTAGGAATTTCTTCTTTCCTTTGAAAGAAGAGCAAAACCCACATCTTTTGCACTGTTTTGTGGGTTTTTTGTGCCGCTGTTTTTGTATCGATGGTGTGTGTGTGCCTTTGCACATTTATTTTTCGTTTATGGACGGGAGGCGATCATTGCATCTGCCTCTTGCACCACCGTTGACAGGTGATCCTAGGCTGGTTGCAGATAAGCAACCAATGGTTTTCCCATCTGATCCATCTACTTCTATGGATCCAATGTAGAATCTTAATCCCGAGATCCCTTCTTCTTCTGGTCAGGGGGAGATGCCGCCTTTTGATGTTCATGAGGCACTCCTGAACCAGAACCTTAGGATGCTAGAGCAAATAAGACAAATCAATTTATTAACAGCAACCTTAAATAATCTACAAACTTTGCAAACCCGTTCTTCACCTCGACCTGAGGCGGGTTTTGAAAATCCTGATTTACCGATCAATCATCCAAGGCCTCTACTTAGAGATTATTATAACCCATCTAATGCACAAGTAGAGCCTAATGTTAGGATTCCTATTGGGGAGAATGATCCAGAATTAAAGCCAAACATTATAGGTTTAATCCCCCACTTTCACGGATTTGCATCCGAGGATCCATTTCAACACATTGAAGATCTTAAAAATTTATCTCAAACTCTTGGTCCTCGAAATCAAAATAGGGAAATCCTACTAATGAAAATGTTCTCTTTCAGCCTTAAAGATAAAGTAGCTTATTAGTATAGAACTATAGCAAGACCAATCTCAACTTAGGCTGAACTCGAATCCGCATTTTTGAAGAAATTCTTTCCAATTGGTCGAACCAATGCTTTAAGGTGAGCTATTATTACTTTCAATCAAAATCAAGGAGAACCAATTCATGAAGTGTGGGAACGTTTTCATGAATTGCAAAGGAAATGCCCACATCATGACATCCCTTGTTGGCAACTCATGCATATCTTTTATTATGGTTTACAAGAGGGCATTCGCAATCTAGTCAATGCCTCTTGTGGAGGGAATTTTCTAAATCATGACGCAGAATCCGCTTCAGAATTATTTGAAGGGATGGCGGAAAACTCGATCAACAATGCATCTATGTCGCAATTTTTGCAGGGTGCGAATACTAATCACCAAAATCCGCATAAGGGCATTCACAATATCGGTAATCAGTCCAGTTCAAAGGATTTAGAGATTATTGCAGAAAAACTAGATAAAGTCGATATCGTAGCAAAGCATCTCGATGAGGTTAGAAACACAATGAAGACTCTTACGCCTCTACTTGCTACTAATCCCACGTATTTACCTATTTCGCAAATTCCCGCGGGGAGGGAATTTGTGAATAATCTGGATTCTAGAGATCCATCTTCCTTGGGTTTTCTATCTACACCTTCACCAACCCAAGGAGGGACCTTTGTCCCACAATCTTACCCACCCTTTTCCCCACTCTTTACTGTTGTAGAAAACATGCCATATCTTTTAGGTTTACATGCCATCCAGGAAAATATTCCAAGACCTAACCCATATTCAAATACCTATAATCCTGGATGGAGAAGCCACCCAAATTTTTCTTGGGCTAATCCAAATCAAAATCAAAGACCATCATATCCAAATCAGACCCATTTTAACCCACCTCCTTTGCCTCCTCAGCAATCAAATTTAAGGCCTAGACCGATGAGTATACAGAATTACTCTAGGCCTAATAGAGATACACAACTAAACCAGATTTTAAGAGTTGTGTCAGACAGTCAGTGACAAAATGTTGAAGCTCTCGCTGAGATCCATAGGCAATGTAAAGTAGAATTGGCTGATTTACGAAATCAGATCATACTTTTGGCTGAGTCTCGTCAGCCAGGTACTCTTCCATCTCAGCCAATTCCGAATCCTAGGAATCTGCCAAATCCTAGGCAAAATCAAGGCCAAGTCCATTTCATTAATCAGGCCTTTGATTTTAATCATAATCCGTCCTCTGTGTTACCTGAAAATAATCCATCAAACCTGCATCAACAACCTATTTTGTGCCAAAATGACCCACCTATTATTGAGAACCAAAACTGATTTTACTGATCTTTTGAACTTGGCGGAAACATTTTTGAATTGCCTTAATTTTAAACGTTCTACATCTCAACCTAAATCAGATATATTCTTCACATGAAATTCACTTTAATTTTTCTGAGATTTTCACGAGAATCTAATTCTAGGATCTGCGAGATCTATTCTAGGCAATTTCAGGACGAGTTTTGATTGGGTGGTTTAATCTGTTTCCTATTTTCTTTGATCTAATTCTTTCATAACTCCTTTGTTTTTACCGTATACCTATTCTTTTTAGGAGTTCTTTACTAGGGTTTATGCCTAGCTGAAGACGTAAAACTTCGCACTTATACATAGTTGTTTCTTGTTTTTACCCTTTTTAATTTTCTTATACACTTACTTTTAAAATTTCACTCCATATCATATTGATTACCTTCATTTATTCCGACTGACCACTCTGACCTTTGGTCAGACTTAACATCATCTGCACAGACATTTTTAATCTCCTCTTTTCGACTCCTTCCATCACCTTATACTAAATGAAGTGTAATATCTTTTCACCCTTTTTACAATGAGGATATTGTAAAATTTTGACTTGGGAGTTGTTGAAGTGAAATTTTCACTTTAAGTGTTCGTTTAGAAAATAAAAACACATAAAAATCAAATATCCACGAAATTTAAAAAAATAAAAATTCTAAAAATGATAAAAATTTTAAAAATTCAAAAAATTCATAAAAATTTGAAAAATTTTTGAAAAAATCATAAAAAATTAAAAAAATCTTATATATATAAAAATAAAAATAAATAAATACAAAAATTTAAAAATAAAATTCATAAAAATAATAAGAGGGGTTTATTCATTTTTAATAAAGAAGAAAAGAAGAAGAATGTATATATATTATAATTAAGAGTTTTAATTTTCTTTTAGGTCAGAAGTTTAAAATGTATATAGAATATATATAAATATTTAAGAGCATTCAATTCTTAATTAGATTTTACCTTAAACATTTTGTAAAAACACACTTTTGTGTTTAAAATTTTTAAAACAAGATTTTATTTGAATTAAGGAATCTTTTAAATCTTTTAAAGATTTATTTTTCTATTCTTACTTGAATTAAGAAACTAAGTGTGTTAAGATTTTAAACTTAAGTTTTGGAATTGATTTATAACTTTTTAATCAATTAGATTAAGTAATCTTTTGATTTTTGAAATTTTGATTTTATCATAAAGTTAAGGAAAAAGCCAGATATTCAGAGTTAATTAGATAGAGAGTTGGCAGAATTTTAGTTTACAAAACTTACAAGCTAGAGATAAATAGCTAGACTTGGTAAATTTTGTCTTGACGGATCCTACAGGAGGAAACTATGAATTTGAAGAACCTAAGAGTAAAGGGTATTGTTGTCCAAGCTCTGGTTTGAGAGCTAAGTAACCTAAACATCTAAAATTCACTCACACAGAATTGTCTTGTTGACATCTGAGACCGCGAAAACACAGAGGTTAAAAGATCAATTCCGAATCCTCTTTAGTCCAAGGATTTCCGCGGGGCGATTCTTGAAAGGGTGAAGGATGTGCCACTCACCTAGAAAAAGGATTTGGAGAATAATGTTAGTAAGAAAAAAGAGAAGGGGGGACAAGAAAAGAAAAAGAAAAGAAAAGAAAAAGAAAAAGTAAATAAAACACCTTGCAGTTAAGTACCTTGCTAAAAATGGGTACTTATGCAGTTTTCCATAAATAAATAAAAGCATCTCGATACAAATGGATGCTACCCTTCCTTCCATCAAAAATAAAAAGGACACCTCGCTACAAATGGGTGTTCTAACCTATAGAAAAAGAAAAAAAACATGGAGAAAAAAATATTAGGAATAAGAGACCCAGTGGTCCACCGGGGAGATATACACAAAAAGTGTTGACCTCGGGATAGAAAACTAGTAAGGAGAAAGCAACCAAACCTGAGTAAGGCCAAGCCAAAGGCTTGAATTGGAATAATTGGGATTGGAAAGTGATGTCTTAAGATTTGGATTTTTGCAACTTTGGATGTCTTTAGGATAATTCTCTTCACTAAGCATAGATGTTTTAAAATCATAGATACTGAACCTTGGTATTGGGCAGTGAAGCCTAAGAAATTGGGTTTTGAAGATTTTAAGTTGAGACCTAAAGGAGAAGAATTAACAGAATCCTAGGTCTAGAAGTTAATCATTAGTGTTGTAGGTTAGTATATTAGAGTTTTACTACTCTAAGTTTCATTAATAATGAGTATACGGTTAATTTGCTTAAATTTATATTGATAAAAATCAAATATCATAAACAAAGGATTAACTTAAATCTATTTGAGTTTTTGAGTTAAAATTTAATTCTCAATCCTTAAGTTTTGTTTTTCTTAAAACACTTTGAATTCTAATTTGAGTTAAGAATAATTACAAAGATTAAGAGATTTTTGAAGAATTCTAATTCAAAATAAAATTCTTGTTTACAAATTATTTTAAGTGTGTTTTGAAAATGTTATAAGTATAAGTCTAAGTAAGAAAATTTTCACACATGCTCTATACATTAATCATTTATATTAAATTTAAAAATTTATGACCTAAGCTTTCCTCTACATAGTTACTATTTATAATAATTTAAACCCAAGTGCTTGAAATCATCATAGTCTTAGTTAATTTTGTTAGGGACCAGCAAAACTTTAGCTTGGGGGTACCCAGAGCTCCAAATTGAATGATTTCAATTTTGTTGGAAAGCTTTAAGGGTAATCTACACAATTTTAGGATCAATTTAATGTTTTAATGATGTTTTGCTCTTCAATTTAAAAGATGAAATCAGGGGTTCCTACAAGTTTTTTTTAAGCCTGGAAAGTGTTTTAAATTAGGAGAGTCCCCAGATGAACTTCTCCCTTCTATTAAAAGGTTTGTACATATTATATAAGCAATTTCGCTTCTATTAGGATAGATTTTAAACTCTAAAGACCTTCAGAACCTGCAGAGAAGCTTTTCTCCACTCTGAAAGCTTCAGAGATTGATTTTCAGATTTCAATAAGTGTAACAGACACTTAAAAGTGTTCCTAATCTATTTAGATTAATTCTAAGGGTTATAATAGATCAATCTGGGCAAGTTTTAAGTTTGAATTTTATCAGAATAGTACTCCTGTTGGTTTGGGTTCGAAAGTAACCCAAATTGGCAGAAACAAAATCCTCACTAAGTACACCATCTGAGCTTACTTTAATCACTTTCAAATCATCAAATAAGATCCCAGAAACAGTTTTCACATTTCAATTCCTTAATTCAAGCTCAGAACTCCATTATCAGACTCAGGTTTGACTATGGAAGCTTGAAAATTGACTTTCTGTTCTAAGCTTCCTCCCAAGAAATTAATGCCAAAATAGAGTCTTCTCATCATCTGGAACTTATTCAAATCTTTAGATTTGTGTTCTGTCCTTAATTTCTAGGGTTTCAGGCTCACCACCTGAACTAAAATAGGTATGTGTTCGACAGAATCATGGGAAGATTGCTACAGTGTTTTGAAGGTTAAAATAGCTTCAGTGCATCTCACTGAAGCTTCTGAGCTCCATAAATGTTTCTCAAATCTTTCCTAATAGACTTCTCCAACTCACCGGAGTTGGGGAAGATGAAGTTCAAATCTATAGCTCCAGTGGTTAAAACCTCAAACAAATTTCTTTAAAATAATCAGTAATCCTTATTATACTATTCTGGAGCTACTTAGCAAGTTTTAGAGGCTGTAATACAACTTTGGCTCACCGGAGTTCGCCGGAGCTCCGGTGAGTCCAAAAAATATGAATTTGTATGTACAGATTAATAAAACTAACTACTTTTGATCCAGAAATGATCTTGAGGTTACAAGGAACCTCATTATCACTTTAAATTCTTCATTTGTTTATTAAAATGTAAGATTTGATAGTAAGTTTGTTTTCTTAAAGATTTGAGTGGTTAAAGCTCAGGACTTGATTTAACTAATCGATTGAGAAGTTAAATCAAGTCAACATATGTTATTATTCATAAATATATATTTAATTTATAGTTTGAACTATTCCTGAGCCACCATGGACAAGGAGCTCAGGAACTTAATTAAGATTTAGGTGTTTAATTATAGATGATAATAATAGGTATTATAATGTCGATTAGGGTTCATTAGTGGTGATAGGTGATGAAAGAACCCAGTGAAGGTGGAATTAGGCTGATTACTGTCACCATAGACAGTGTCAGTAGTAGGTGAAGGTGAGATTTGAATTAGGCGTTTAGGTGATTTAATTAAACGATTAAGTGAATTAAAAGTGAACATGGAAGATACAGGAAGGTGTACAATGAGTAAAAAGATAAAATTAAAGCTCTGGAGAGCTCAAGGAACTCGCCGGAGTCGGAGGAGATGAAACTAAATTCTAACATTACTCTAACCTGATTAACTAAACTAACTAACTAAGCTAGCCTACTCCTACTCCTAGTCTACTGTTACTTGGACGAAGGGGTCAATAGGGTTCCGTCGAAGTCTCATGGCAGACGACGAAATCAGAGGGTGGAAGAAAGATCTTCGGTAGGCAGATTTGAGGTGGAGCAGAGGAATCCTTAGGTCGGTGCCTTTGTCAGAGGTGCGGAAGACCATGGCGAATCTCCTCGGCTACTTAAGATGGACGGAGGAAGTCGGAAGATGGAATGGGAAATCGCCGGAGGTTTGGACGAATAGCCTATTGGGTTGGCTGCAGTTTTAGAAGAGGGAAGGGAGCCAACTTACCTAAAATCAGAGGTGTGAGAGGGTATTTATAGCAGTTTGCGGCGAAGAGAGTGGCGGGGTCTGGCTGAAGAAGGAGCTCAAGGAGCTTAACCTCCGTCGTCGTCTCCGACGACGGTGAGGTTATCTCCCACTGAAAAATAGGATTCTCGGTTAATCCAGACCGATGGATTAAGTGGAGGTGGTGAGTGCAAGCTGCAAGAGCTTGGGCAAAGAGGAATGATGTCGACAGGGCAGTGATCGCGCGATGAGGTGACTCTCTGCCGTCAGCCGTTCATTCGGCTGGAGAAGAAGATGAAGAAGAAGACGAAGAGGGACTTAGAAGTAATAAAACTTAAGGACCTATGCGAGAAATAAGGACCCAAGTGTAATGAAAAGTGAGGACTAAAATGTAAACCAAGTTTTGAAGGTTTATTTTAATTTAGATCTTTTTCAACTTTTTATATATGTTAGTAAATAAGGTAAATATTATGTTTACACCTTGAATTTACATTTTTGACCTTTTTAGATTAATTTATTAGATTAAGTAAAGTCACTGAAGTTATTACATACTTAGGTATGCATTATATTTAAATTACTTATTTTATTAATTAAGGAAATGATTAATAGGATTTCGAGTCCAATTATTATCTAAATTATTAATAATATTAATTGAATGATAAAATGTCATTTTTAACTTATTTTTAGGTCCTTAACTAAATATCCCTTATTCTATAATTAACCCTTATATATTCATAACCCTAGCTAATTAACTAGGAAGACTAGTTAATTAGGGGTAATTAGAGATCATGATGAGTGTCTCATCGTGTCAAGTGACCGTAGTTGGGGGGTATCAAAGGAACTGAAGGCACAAGACAAAGGAAGAACCTTCTCCCTAATCCCTCCCTCTAACTAGTTGGATTGACCGAATAGAAATAGACCAAATCGTTTCTTTCATCTCAAGATAGGTTCTGAGAATCTGTAGGTCTTTAGGCTACCCACTTAAGAACAGATTTGGTTTGATTGTACTACAGGGTCCCTTTGTCTCCTCTACTTTCCCTCTTTCTTTACCATGGATCCTTCCACATCCTACTCACATTTTCAATCATACCCTCCTACCACCACTTATCCCTAAGATGATTATTATTTCGACCCGACTTATGACTACCCATCCCCTAGTTGGGATAACTTTGATTGGGGATATGATTTTGAACCTCAATGTCAAGAGTCTAATTTTAGACATCTAGACTATGATTATTATCCTTCTTATGCCTACACCACCACCAAATCCCCTCCATCCACCACCAAATCCCAATCTAACAGCCTCCATTAATTCCCTTATCCTTGAAGAACGTCGGTTTCTACCGGGTTTGTAATGTCATTGTAGTAAAGCCGGTTGTTACCAACGTTTCATATAAAAATTTTTTACTCGGAAAAATAAAAGAGTTCCCGAGGTCGAACTCAGGGAGCAAGTTGTATTCTAGAGATATACAAGTTCTATTACAAAAATAAAGAGAGAGAGAGATGAAAATTTGGCTTCTTCTTCTTTTCTTCTTTCTTCCTCTTTGTCTTTGGTTCTTCCTGTTCTTCTTCTTCTTCCTCTTTCTTCAGATCTTCCCCTCGTGCTCTTCTTCTTCTGTCTTCTGTTCTTCCTTGTTTTCTTTCTTTCTTTTTCTTCAGATCTTCTTCTTCTTTTCTTGCTTCTTGCTTCTCTTCATTTCTTCTTCTGCAATCGTGGTGCTTCTGCCTTCGGCTACTAAGTCTCCCTTCCTTCTTCTTCAGCCTGCCTTCTGTGTTGCTCTGGCTGCTGACTGTCCGTCGTCTGGCCCGGTGCTTCGACGACTTAACTGAGCAGTTGCTACAGTGCAGCTGCTTCTTCTTCCGCAGTCCTTCACCTGTGCCTGCACGCTCAAGAGTTCATCAGAGGGCAAAAACCTACTCTACCCCCCTCCCCCGCGTCTCTCTCTCTCTGAAATCACTCTTCGGAAGCTCTCCCAGAGCGCTACCGGGTAATCGGGTTCGGGTCAGGCCCGGGTCCAGGCCCACCGGCGTGCGTGGTGGGCGAGGAGTGCAGGTCAGTCTAATCGGGTCGGGCCAGGTCCGCGGAGCGTGGTCACGGACGAGGCCGAGTCGGGTCGGGTCGGGTGAGAGGGACCTCACCCCGTGGTAACTGAGGCAAACAGAGGGTGGCACTTTTGCAATTTATGTGGGTGTGCGGCTTCAGAAACTCCCGAGGTGGGACTATCCGCGCACCCGTTTTCTCTCACGCCTGCAGCAGGGCTGGTGCTTCCAATTGCAACAGCTGTTGAGGCGCGCAACTCCAATTGAGGGCCAGGGTGTGTGCGCAAGACTCTTTCGCGCTGGCCGTGGCTTTTCAACCTGGGATATCTCGGCTTGGAGCAACCTCGAGCAAGCTTCGAGCTTCCTCGCCAATGGCGGTCAAGGCCTGGAACCTGAAATCAATAGCACGGCCTCTCGGCCAAATCAGACAGGCGGGGGACCTTCGCCGTGGCACGGCGAAGGTGGTCAGGGGGTCTGCAGGGGGCGAGATGGAGCTATCAGGTCGTCCTAGGTCAAACTGTGAGCGAGGGAGTGGGTGTGTTCGGTGGGTCTGCAGAGGGTGTTTGGTGGGAAGTGGAGGGGCGGAAGAGGATCAGGGTGAGGAGGCGGAGGTTCTGCGGTGGTCGGCGAGCCGTGTGGGTCGCTGAGGTGATGGAAGCGGCTCGCCGGAGGGTGGTCGGAGGCGGAGAGGATGAGGGTGAACAGGGTCGGTAGAGGGCTTAATTGACTAAATCGAAAGCGGGGAAAGAAAGAGGAGGAGAAGGGGAGTAAGTCTAACTTAACTGCAGGGACGAAGGGGGAGGAACAGGGCGACAGTCGTATCGACTGTCGCCGGAGAAGATGATGCTCAGAGAGAGGGGCGGCGGCGAGCAGAGGGCTGGAGAGGCGCCAGCTGGGTGCGGCGTGGCGCGGGAAGAGCAGGGGAGGAAGTCTCTGCTGCTGGTAGTGCGGCAGAGCGAAGAGGTGGAGGGGGGAGGAAGTCGCCGGAGCTGGTGAGCGTCTGCCGGAGAAAGAAGAGAAGAAAGCTGGGGGTTTTCTCCGTCAGATCCAGGCTGCCTCCGTCGGTGGAGCGGCGGGGGGTATTTATAGGGTTGAAGCAGGGAGGAAGGCGGAGGGAGACGACGTGTCTCCCTCGCCGGAGCATGGTCGGAATACGAACCCATACCGTCCGTGCGTTCGCACGGCCGGTATGGGGGGCTACAATGACCATGGGGGTGCTCCTGCGACGGCTGACGACGCAGGGCACCCCCGGTACACTTGCCAGGTCCTCCACCTCACCCTGCGCGGCGCCATGCTCCGCGCAAGGTCGCCGGAGCATGGTGCTGGCAGGGTTTTGCAGGAGGGACCTGTTTGCAAAGAACGAAGGAGAGTTAGGGGCCAAAATGCGAGGGTTCAAAAGTTGAGGGCCAAAGAGTAAATATATGAGGACCAAAGTGTGAAGTCGGTCAAGGAGGTTTCTTCTTAGGCTCAAGTTTTTATACATGACTAATTAGGACCTAAGGAATCTGATGGTGAATTTTATTTTCATATTAAACCTTGTTTGACCGGTCAATTTGCGCAAAAACCCAAATTAAGTTATTAATTGGGCATGGTTCTCAATGTAGGTCAAAATGGGTTCTAAAGGCCAAATTGAAGGTTCTAAACCCTAGAGATTATTTTTCTATGAATTTTAGAGGGTTTATTCTATTTTTACTTTGCCTTGAACCTTGTGAATTGAAGTGGGTTGTTTTAGGGTTACAGATTATCATTTGGTTCCTTGGAAGTGCTGTAGCCCTTGCTAGATCATCTCATCCCACTTTTATTCTTATTAAGCTGTTTTGACCTATGTTTGGGCCCTGACTTACCCTGTATGCAGATTATACTGGTAAAATTGCACTTTTACCCCTTATGACTGGTTTCCTTCTCAAACTCAGAATTCTCTGAGTTAAGCCTTTCCTTGAGATATGTAGGAGCTTTTATCCTTTGTATTGGGTCAAAATGAGCTAGTTATGGCTCATGATGAGGTTCTCATCAATCCTCTCCTTGGGATTCTAAAAAAACCTAGATCGTATCCCTTCCCTAAAACCCCACCAAAGAACATATTCTCTTAGAATAAATCCTACCCATCCAACACCCATCCTAAGGCCCATATCATTCATCTACTTATCCAAACCTTCCTTAGCATGCTTAGATCCCAATCTAATGGTCCTCCTCCACTTTGATTAAGTGGACCATCATCCACCATTAATTAAGATCCAAGGGCCCTTATTTGTCCTACACACCTATAAAAACACCTAGCCTCTACCACTTACAAGGGAACTAGTCTCTTAGTTAATTAGCCTTAGTATAATCTAGTAGTACCTAGCCTTATAGTGCACACCCTCCATACCCCCATCTTCACCTCTCCGGTCTTCATCTTCTTACTCCAAATGCCCTGGATCTAAAGGTACTCTGGCTTCCAGTAACCATCCCACATGGGGCTCCGCATCTCTCCTTCCTTCCTCTATTTTCTTACGCTTTTATTCTTATTGTAATCTCTTATCTAGAATCAATTTGTAAGACTCTTTGATAGTAGCAATAAAATCAGTATTCTTGTCATATCCTTACTTCTATTATTGGTGGAAGAACTTAGTCGATATGATACATTAATTTGTCCAAATTATGCATTCTAAAAAATGATCAAATTGAGTAACACTTCATAATTAAAACTCTTTTTTACAATTTACTACATTGTTTCTTGCACAAAGTAGATCCATTATTCTAGATCAACTTTTTTAATTTGCACAATTATTCTTGATAATGAAAATTTTCTTGAGACACTGATTCATTGGTTGTTATAACAATTGAGATCATTTTTATCCAAATTGATTCCATTTAATTTTTTACAACTTTGCTCATTAATGTAAGTCAATAAGGGAAGTTTGATTTCATATTATTTTTTATACAATGATCAATGCCATGATTTCTTTTTAAATTCTATATTTGAAGCATGGGAGTTTCATATATTGAAATTATCACTTTCCAAACTCCAGATTCCATTTATAAGCTTTTAGAGCTCCATGACAGAAAAAGTGTCTACCATATATTCCTTTGTCCTTCAATTTTTCCAAAGTATTTTTTTATTCCTTTTGACCTTTTTTCCAGGCCACCTGCCAATCTCCTACACTTAGGTCTATCCATCCCGATCACCATACTATGTTTTTTTTTTGAAAAATTCTTATTGTTAATTTATTATTAATCAATCAATTAATATCCTTTAAAAGAGGGTTCACAGGAGATAAATAGCTTGCAAACATATCCTCCCAAGTTAATCAAGGCTCAAATTAACTTAAGTGATATGAATATACTCACTATCTATATTAAAAAAAATTTGAGTGGGGGAACACCTCAAGGGTCACACGTCTCCCTCATTCACACCCATATCTCTTTCTTCTATTATCAATGCTCTTACTCATCTCTCCATCTCTCTGTTTCAATCAATATATTTGATATATATGTTTAGAGATGATATTTAACACATATTAAATAATGTATACATTATAAATATATCATTAGATATTAGTGTCGTTAATAATTAAGTTCTTCATAGGTCAATAATATTTAATAAATAAATTATATTTAAAAGATATTTTTAATATATATTAAATTATATATACATTATTAAATTATTTTTTGTTGTTAATTTTCTTAATTCTTAAGTACTCCACAAATTAGCAATATTTAATATATATACATGGATTGAAAATGACAATCAATAAAATAGATATTTTTAGTAGAAACACTTATAGTGGATATAGCACATTAATTTAATCAAACTATGTATTATGAAAAATGATCAAATTGAAGAACACCTTACATTAAAGACTCTTTTTTGTAATTATTGTATTTTTTTCTCTTATAAAGTGGAGACATTATTCATGATCAATCTTTTTGTGATTTCGCAAGATTATTTCTAATAACTAAAATTTTTTTTAAGACATTAATTTAGTGGTTGTTATGGCAATCAAGATCACTTTGATCTAGAATAATTTCACTTAAATTTTTACAAGTCCGTGGTTTAATGTAATTCAATGGGGGAAAATAGATTCCATATTATTTATTATACAATGATCAACGTCTTTATTTTATTTTAAAATTCCTAATTAAGTTACATTTTTTAATCATATGAGTTTGATACACTGAGTTTGTTACTTTAACTTTAGATCCCATCTACATGCTATTGTAAATCTATGAAAAAAGTGGTATCTAAAAATAATCTATTTGCCTTTGATACAAATATGTTTGACAATCAACAATTCTATCTAGAAGAAATACGTTGTAGTTTCCAAACAAATGTGAATTAACTAAATATAATTCTACTTATCTATTGATGACTATCCTAGTGTAAAGCACAGGACAGCTGACTAGTTCGTATATTAAAGGGGAGTGGCATTTGTCTGGATGGAGGTTTGAGATGTGATAAGCAATATTGGTTGGCCATGCTTTTGTTTAATTGACTTTCTATATTTCCGTTTTTGCAAAAGAAGGGTTGGTGATATGTCCAAGCAGTTTGAGTGGTTAAACCATGTTTCAACCAATTTATACTGCGTTTGACTTTTATTAACAACAACAGACTGGTTGAACATTTCCGTGCTCGTTTCTAGTTCAATTGGTCCGACTAACCACCGGTTTTGTTTGAGTTTTAAAACATTGCGTGTGAGCAATCGGTCAGGGAGCATCCAAAGTATGAAAATTAGTAATTGGTGACGGAGCATATATCCAAATTACGAGAACCCTCCTCTCAATTCGTTTCTCATGCTCACGTTTGATTAGCTGTTGGCAAAGCAAAGGCATTTTATTAGGTTAGGGACAAATTTCACGCTCTCCCAACCATGGTCCACGTAATTGCGATTACAGGCCACGGCTACAAGCAACGCAAAGCCCCGACAGGGAAAACCAGCTGGGTGACAGGTCACGCATTCCGACTAACGAAGCTGAGGATCATACAAATAAAAGAGAAACGGGTGCTGTACACTCTGCACTGTAGATACCAAATATATTGTGCTTATCAGGAATGCAGAAATACACCAATCGCTTAAAAAACAGAAACCGTCCTCTGCAGGAAGTGAATCTTGCTATATATATATATATATTACTTCGGTACATGTGCCTTCCTAAGATGGAGAAAGGGATAACAAGAGCCAATGGCAACTCCGTCCGAAAATCAAAGTCAATAATTTCCTTCCCTATTTCAAAGTCACAAGACGAAAATCTATGATCGGAACAATCGATCTTTGTAAGTGAAAATAAAATCAGATGCAGATATTGCAACTGAAGGTCAACACCAAATTATCCCCTATCATCGAGAACTCCGAAGAGCAAACGGTCATCGACGAACGAAACGGAACGGCTGGGTATGGATTTCGCTTCCTCTTTTTTACCGTATCATACGATTCCATCGGCGGACGGCTGCAGTGCTGTGAGGTAATTTAGTTAATTCCCCAGAATCCATGGAGGAGGCTCCTCAACCTCCCAGCGGAGACCTTCTTCACAATCCTCCTCGCGTCGCCGTCCGACATCTTCTCGAGGCTCCTCACGTACCCCGACGCGGCGATCTTTCTCCTCCCGGCGTTGCTGTCCGACAACGACGCCAGCGCCGAAAGGAGGAATTTGGTCGTCAGCGGCTTCTCATCAGACCTACTCACCAGCACCTGTAGGATCGTCCTCACGTTCCCGTCGTCCTCCTCCACGAACCTCCTCTGGTTGCGGTGCACCGATACGATGCTCGACAGCGCCTCCGCCGCCACCTCCCGCACCCCGATCGACCGCGCGCCATCATCCAGCAAGTTCACGAGCTCCCGCATGAACCCGGCCTCCCCCATGGCCCTCCTCGCCTCCTCGGACACCCCGAGGAAGCGGGACACCGCCTTCAGCGCCGACTCCTGCACCGACACCTCGCAGCCGCTCCGCAGCAGCGCGAGCACTCTCTCCAGGAACCCCGAGCTCATCAGCGCGCCGCTGCTCGTGGGGTTGCACAGCGCCTCTATCGCGCGCAGCGCCACCTCCCTGGTTTTGGACGTCGAGGAGCACGCCGGGTCCACTGCCCTCACCAGCGACTCCACAACGCCCTCCCGCAGAGCCTCCGCTCTCGCGGCGTCGTCCTCCGTGGAAATCCTTAGCAAGAACTCGATGGCGTGCATCCGCGCTGCGTCCTCGCCGGACCTCAGTAGCTTAAGGAAAGCCATCACGATGCCATGATCCATCATGAATGCCCGGATCTCGGGCACCCCCAAGAGGTTCTTGAGGACACCGCAGGCGGAGCCAAGAAGCTCCACCGGGGTGCCTTCGTGGACGACTTGCAGAAGGATGGTCACGCCGTCGTTGGCGGAAACCGCCCACGCGTTGTCGGACTTCTCGGTGAGGTTCTTGAGAGTTCTGGCGGCTCTCTCCTTACCCAATTCGCTGCCGTTCTCCAGAACCTTAACTAGAGCGGGGATTGACCCCGCAGCGGCGAGGGATTGCGTGTGACAATCGAAGCCGGAGATCACAGAGACGGCCTCCGCCGCTTCCTCTTGAATACCCACGTCTCTGATCTCGAGGGAATTCACCAGAAGCTCGAGCGCCTCTGGCACCTCCGCCGCGACGATCCTCGCGTACCCCTCGTCGTCGCGGAGCGCGTCATTGAGAGCTGCCAACGCACGGGACTTAACGTCGACGTTGCCAATCCTCAGCCTCGAGCAGAGATGCCTCACGTAGAGCCTCGGCTCCTCGTGGCCCTTCGTGGAGGAGTGTGGCAAGGCGAAGACGGCGTCGGTGCAGGCGAGGATTCCGGAGGCGTAGAGTCCTGCAAGGGACTTGCTGTGGAGCTCGAGCTTGGCGATGGCGAGGTCGAGGTTGCTCAACGTTAGAAGCCTACCTCCGGGGAAGGATGACACCCCGGCGGTGACGCGTGCGATCTCGTGGGTGTCGCTCAGTGTGGCGGATATGTCCTGGAGGAGCTCCTGGAGGACCAGGTTGCCTATGGAGCTCGAGCTCGTGGAGGTGGTGGAGCCGGCGACAGAGTCGAGAGCCAAGACGAGGCGGTGGAGCCTGGAGTGGATGGTTTGCCATTTGCCGGGCAAGGACCTGAAGGAGCGGGAGAAGGAGAGAAGGGAGTCAACGAGGGTTGTAACGTAGTGCAGGCCGGCGAATTGGTGTTCAGGAGTGGTGGTGGTGGAGGACGAGTAGGAGGAGGAGGAGGTGGGCATCTCCTCGCCTTTGTTGGCGTTGTGGTACGACATGGTACCGAGGTCATGGGTGGGTGGGAGCTGCAAAGGGTGGTGAAGGGGATGGTGAATTGGTTAGTGTTGTTGCTTGGAACAATGTGATGTATGGTGTTCGACCGTCACTTTCTGGGAGTTGTCCCTTTCAATCTCGGAAGGGGAATCATAGATAGAAGTGTGATGGGTGGGTGAACCACGAAGCAAATGCCAGAAAGAGTGGGTGGTGGCCAACGGAAGTTAAATGATGGGCAGAGTGCGTGCTGGTTGTTGACCTTCGCCGTTAAAAAGCAGCACTAGTTGGCGAAAGGCGTGTTTGTGTGTTTGTTGGTGGAATGAATGTTCAAATAGTAGGCTCCCTGATTATGATATACCCATAGAGCAGACGTGTTCACTTTTAAGTTGGGAGAAAAGGGTAAAGATTAAGAAAGAGGAATCAACTCTGTTTGTTCTTCGCTTAGGAGACTGATTTGCTGACTTCGTTTGCATACACCCAATAGGAAACATGTCAAAGAGCAGATTCGCAACGGCTGCTAGCAACATGCTCCAGTTATATACCGGTACTTTTATTTGTCAATGACATTTTAATTAATTTCACAAGTTTGTAGCAGTTAAATAATTATTTTCAAATCGTAGCTTCTCTAACTACCAACAACAAAACCGTAACGAAATTCTCAGATTACAAAATGTACAAGTGCAATGCTCCCAACTAAATCACCCACGTAAAGAATTTTGATAGTGGTTGCCGCACTACATTAGTCGCACTTCAAATATGTCTGTGTCAAAGTCTCGATAGTGGACCCAAGAAGTTTTTCTCCGCAACGGAAGCTCTATCAAAGGCAGCGCACCGAAATCAAGGAGACGCATCCTCGAAGGGTGAGTGAGAAAGACACGCAACCAAAATATCTCCTCTTAAAAGCGGAGAACAGAGACTTCTCCAAGAATGGGAGAACCATGAAACGAAACAATAACAAAATAAGAACAAAATACAACAAAATTAAACAAAAGGAAACACCCTTATAATGTATCTAGCAAGTTGAAAAAGTTGCTGCATGCAACTCGATCCATGCAATAAGAGTTCAGATAGTTGGTAGAAGAAGGAGATCAACCATACATCGATTATGCATAAGAGCAATCTCAAGCATGGTCAAAGAGAAAGCAACCACGAGGGTGGTCAATGGACCCTGTGCAGCTCAACTAGAGGCACCTGAAAAACCAACAATTGAAAAACATCAATTTTATAGGCACATTACCATCTCTTTGTTAGCATCACAAATAATTTTGTTAATTAGGATTGCACTCATTCATGCACTTAGTTCATTTTGCATCTAACTAATTTTGCATAAATTTTGCAATAAAATGATGCCTTGATGAATCTATCAAGTTGGTGTAGATTTTGACTTAGGTGACATGGCTTCTCATATCTATGGACCAATACTCGCAGATATCTAAAATTCAGCTCGCCAAGCCTTTGTAACAAGTTGAAGCAACTCAATTATGGAGCTCCCTACTACATTTATTGAGCTCCTCATCTCATTCAAGATGCTCAAGTCTCTACTACAAGGCCAAGCACATGCATAAAGAAGCTCATTCGAAAAAGGTCCATGCCAACTATGATGTATTCCTCCTCTCAATGGACGACCACCTTGGGAGATCATTTCACATTGGAACCAGTTGATGGTAACACCATCATCTTCCATAACCAACCTAATTTAGTCTAATTTCAGTGATAAATGCTCCTTAATAACCATCGGAATGTCGTAATTCAATTCTGTGTTGAATGCGAGAAGAAAATGGGAAATTAAGTTAACTATACTATTTTAACACATAATCACGAATGCAGATTGACTAAAGAGTAAATCAGTGCCTAATCTAAAGTCAAATAAACTTAAATTCCCAAGAAGTGGGCTCAATTTAATGAATTAGGATTTTTTACAATTTGAAGATTATTTTAATAATAAAAACCCTAATTACAGCCTCAGTTAAATTGAACAGATTCTGGTGAAAATAAATGTAATTTAAATCTCCTAAAAATCATCATAAAATATTTTATGAGATTTGGAACCTTCACTTTGACCAAAAGAATCCATTGTAAAATATTTTATGGGAAATTGCTTTGTTTTGGGTTATAGTCTAAATTACCTAGTAGAACATCGTCAAAACCCAAATTTGAGGTCACCACTAAGATTTTTTGGATCCAAATTAGACTTCTCCTAAATTTTGAGCCCAATCAAAATTCATCTTGACCTAATTTGCATTCTAGCTCATTTGTGTCTGATTGTTACATAAAGCCCCTTAAGTTTTAACTTTTTATTACAATTAGCCCCTTTCTCTTCTTCTTCATCTAAATAAGGCAATAGCAGTAGCTTCAGAAGAACCCAACACACCAACTCTTGATTTGGGCGAATCTCCATCAAATCTCCACCAAATCCCTCCAAATTTGGAGGGATTTGGAGGGATTTGTCATTAGATCTTTCTTTACCAAGTGAACTCAATCCCAAGCTTCAATTTGAAGCCCATTACCATCGATAAGCTCAAAATCCATGGAGCATAAATCACCCAAATTTGCAAGCCATCTTACAAATTAGAGGCAATTCAATGAGAATTTGTAACAACCCGATTCCCGAGTCCCTACGAGACACAAGAACCAGACTGACTCGACTAATCTCAAGACCTAGTCGTCCAACGAGGAAGTAACCAAAAGAGCAGCAAAATAAACCACATTCAGCATGAATATAACTAACAGTAAGGAAATACGGCAGTAAAGAAAGAAGCCACTACAGTATATACCACCACAACAGTAGAACAACATTCATAACATAATATGGACTGCGGGTAAAGAAAAGTACAGCAGAAACAAGAACTACTCACTACAGTGGAACTAAAAAAAAGTGGTACAAGAGAACAGTAGTAACTCTACTGGACCCTACTCGGTCCAGCGTCCTCTGCAGCCGCTGACCCTGGCTGCTCAACACCTGGTCCTGAAAGGTAACGGGTGTAACACATCAGCAAAACACTGAGTAGAGTGGCAGCTAAACTAAAGAAATAGTAAAGTGTACAGTAGCTGTTTTAATTTTCTTTCTTCCTTTATTTACGTCTTTCTATTGTCTCAAAATTTATCTATTTCTCAGATCCTTCACTTGATCTCGAATGTTCCTCGTGGGAATGATCTTGATTGCAGTCTTTTCCAAATAGTAGAAGTAGCACGTGGTGCTCTCCTGGCCGGGAGAGTCCCCCATGGTGATCCTACTCTCAGTCAACCACCCCAAGGTCACGGACAGGCGTAACGGTGACTACGGCACGCAAGATAAACGCACAGGTAGCTAACCCGCACTGGCACGTGGTCAGTCGTTTTCGTTAACGGGTGCGCCCAAAGCACAGCACGGAACCAGTACAGGGCAGAGCCCTCTCAGTAACAGGGGTCCAACCCCTCCACAGTAACCAAACAGGGGCCTTGCCCCTCCACAGTCCGCGCACCCTCGCCTGACTACCCTGGTTTGCCCAGTGGGCCTAACAAGTCAGTGTAGGAGGCTAGCAGAACCCCAGGGCTCGTGGGGTAGCTAGTACCTCCCTACACTAGTATCTCTCCTCGGTACTACGTACACGAGGGCCAGCAAGTCGGTATAAAGTGGCCAGTCCTAACCCCGGGTCCCTGGGGCAGCTGGCTCCGCTCTGCACTAAACAGGGGGACAGTTGCTCTCCTTGGTACTCCGTACTCAAGGGCCAGCTCACTTCCCCAATTCTATTCCATTCACCTTCCAGGATTTCTACTCCTAATTCCCCGTAGGGTTCCAGCTCTTTTAACTCAGCACATTCAGGTTTCCCCCTTTCCAGTTTCACGTTCATACAATCCATGTTCTCAATCACGTTTATTTATTCATAGCAGGCAGCTGTTAATTCAATTCACAGGCAGCTATTATTTCCTTTTCACATTTTCCAAGACTGTAGTATTCACACATTCCACTAGTTTTCCCATCTTAGGATTCATGCCATATCCTAGGATCTATCATACAATCTAGTTTTCCAGCCGTAGGATTCGTGCAACACCCTAGGATCTACCATTCAATCTATTTCTCATTCCTAGGATTCATGTAATGTCCTAAGTTCTATTTATGGTTCCATAATTTAACAGATTATACTAGTAAACTTAAAAGCCACTCTACTGGTTACAACAGGAGTACTAGGGGCGTGGTCGGGAATCCTGCGTGCCTCCACAACCCCTGAGACTACAACGGAATGGGGTCTTATCACAAGGATCAAACACAAATAGTTTCTCAAAACAGTATATAGCTACTGTAGACGGGTAGAGGATTCAATTCTGAAAAGAACGCAACTCGAAATGCAGAAAACGAACTTCGAACAGGCCCTAAATGGGTCGAAAACGACGAAACAGTGCAAAATCAGACGTCTGGAACTTATTCCAGACTTCTTAAAAAGTGGATCACTGGTTACCTTACTCTGCATGGTCTCTCAGACGTCCAGAAGCCTGTGGGGGCATCTGGCCTAGTTCCCAGACGTCCGATGGTCACCCCAGACATCTGGAAGTCGCTCCAGTCGTCTGGCACTGCAGCCAGACGTCCGATTCGTGTTGGGTGACGAATCAGAACCTGTGCGTACCCATTTCCTCTCTCTCTCAGTACGGTTAGTCGAAGGAAAGGAAGGAAGACGGAAATCACTCATCTTTCAGACGTCTGTACAGTCCTCCAGACGTCGTCCCCGTCGTCTGGCTGGAAGCCCAGATGTCTGATTTTGGAAAAATTTCCTGAATCAGAGCGCGACTCGCCCTCCGCCTGCGACGCACGGCCGTGCCGCGCCTCATCTGCCTGCTGCTCGAGCTGCAGCAGGCCCCCCACGTCACCCCACGTCTACTGCTTCCCCTGCCGGCCGGCCGTAGCAGCCCCGGCGAGCTCGCCCTCACGGTCGAGTGCCTCTTCCCACGCGCAGCACCTCCTCCCACGTTCACCGCGGCTGTCGCTGCCGCCGCTCACTCGCGCTCGCTCTCGCGCACCGGCTGGAAGGAGTGGAGGAAAGGGGGCAGAGGTGACGGGAGTGAGGGGGAGGGCGTGCCCTTTTAAGGCCGCGCGAGGAGGAGAGAGAGAGCGGGATAGAGGGCGTAGGAAGGAGTGGGAAAAAGAGAGAGAGAGAGACGCTCGCAGGTCTGCACGCTCAGGCATGCAGATGAAACACGCGTGCCGAAAATAACCAAATCCCAGACGTCTGGAAGGGGTTCCAGACGTCTGGGACACCTCCCAGACGTCTTAAAAATGTCTGAAGCCGCGCGTTCATAACAATATAACAAACTCAAAGGAAGTTTCGTCCCTGAAACTTGCACTAACTAGGGTGCGGGAAAGATGTCAAAATGACCATAACAAACTGAAAGAGGACCGAAGCCGGTCCGAAAAGACATACCCGCGAAGAGTTCTGGGTACCGCTCCCGCATTGCCACCTCAGGCTCCCAGGTAGCCTCCTCATACCGCTGCCTCCTCCACAAAACCTTTACCAGGGGTACTTGCTTTCGTCTCAAACTGCGGACGGCTCGGTCTAGAATCTACACTGGCCGCTCGGGGTTGGTCAGGTCGTCGTCCACCTCGACGCTCTCGTGACTCAGTATGTGACTAGGATCGGCTACGTACTTCCTGAGGTTGGACACGTGGAACACGTCGTGCACACCAGAAAACTGCGGGGGGATGGCAAGTCTGTAAGCAACGGGTCCAACCCGCTCCAGGACCTCAAAGGGCCTCACGAACCTCGGCGCGAGCTTCCCTCTCACCCCAAACCGCTGTAGGCCCTTCATGGGCGAAACACGAAGGAAGATGTGGTTCCCAACCTCAAACTGCACCTCTCTGCGTCTCCGATCCGCGTAGCTCTTCTGTCTGCTCCTGACAGTGCAGAGTCTCCTGTGGATCTGCTCGACTACCTCCTGACTCTGCCGGATCAACCTGGGGCCAACCTCCCACTTGGTCCCCACCTCAACCCAACTCAAGGGTGCCGTACACCTCCGTCCGTACAGAGCCTCGTAGGGAGCCATGCCGATGCTCGAGTGATAACTGTTGTTGTATGAAAACTCCGCTAGCGGCAGGTGTTCCTCCCAAGAGCCCCTCCAGTCCAGTACACAGGCACGCAAAAGGTCCTCAAATGTCTGTATCGTGCGCTCAGACTGTCCGTCCGTCTGGGGGTGGTAAGCCGTACTAAACCTCAACCGCGTCCCCAGGGCCTGCTGAAACTCAACCCAAAACTGGGACGTAAGGCGGGTATCCCGGTCGGATACGATTTCCCGCGGAACTCCGTGTAGTCGTACCACGTTGCGGATATACCTCTCTGCCAACTGTGCTGGTCCCAAAGTGACTCGGATCGGCAGGAATCATGCCGTCTTCGTCAGTCTATCCACAATTACCCAGACAGCGTCGTGCCCTCGCTGGGTAACAGGTAAGCCCACCACCAAGTCCATGGTGATGCTCTCCCACTTCCACTCTGGCACTGGAAGCAGCTGTAGCGGCCCTGCAGGCCTCTGATGCTTGGCTTTCAGCTGCTGGCACACTAAGCACTGCTGCACGAATTCACCCACATCCCGCTTCATCCCCCTCCAGCAAAACTCGTGTCTCAAGTCGTGGTACATCTTCGTGTTTCTGGGATGTATGGTGAATCTGGAACCGTGTACCTCCGTCAAGAGCTCTCTCAACAGCTCCTCGTCCCTGGGAACGCACAACCATCCCCTTAGGCACAACACCTGGTCTGCGAAAGAGAAGTCCCCTGGGTCTCCTGACAGTACTCTGTCGCGCAAGGACTGCAAGTACGGATCGGCCATCTGTCCTGTGATGATGCGGTCTATCAGCTCTGGCCAAGTCTGTCGCATCACCGTCACTGCCCCACAGTGCCCCCGTAACTCCAGGGGTCGCCAACTACCCACCTCCTCCAAAAGGCCCCAACTCTGTAACTGTAAATTGGCCAAGTGTGCGGGCGCCTTACGGCTCAAGGCGTCAGCCACCACATTGGCCTTTCCCGGGTGGTAGGAGATGCTGCAGTCGTAGTCCTTCAGGAGCTCCAACCAACGTCTCTGTCTCATGTTGAGCTCCTTCTGATCAAAAAGGTATCTGAGGCTCTTGTGATCTATGAAAATCTCGAAGGTCTCACCGTACAAGTAGTGCCTCCAGGTCTTCAGCGCGAAGACAACAGCTGCCAACTCTAGGTCGTGGGTAGGGTAGGTATGCTCATGGGGCTTCAGTTGCAGCGAAGCGTAAGCGACAACGTGACCCGTCTGCATGAGCACACCTCCTAACCCCTGCAAGGAGGCGTTCGTGTACACAACGAACTCGCCACTACTGTCAGGTGATGAGAACCTCATCATGAGCCATAACTAGCTCATTTTGACCCAATACAAAGGATAAAAGCTCCTACATATCTCAAGGAAAGGCGTAACTCAGAGAATTCTGAGTTTGAGAAGGAAACCAGTCATAAGGGGTAAAAGTGCAATTTTACCAGTATAATCTGCATACAGGGTAATTCAGGACCCAAACATAGGTCAAAACAGCTTAATAAGAATAAAAGTGGGATGAAATGATCTAGCAAGGGCTACAGCAACTCCAAGAGACTAAATCTGTAACCCTAAAACAACCCACTCCAATTCACAAGGTTCGAGGCAAAGTAAAAATAGAATAAACCCTCTAAAATTCATAGAAAAATAATCTCTAGGGTTTAGAACCTTCAATTTGGCCTTTAGAACCCATTTTGACCTACATTGAGAACCATGCCCAATTAATAACTTAATTTGGGTTTTTGCGCAAACTGACCGGTCGAACAAGGTTTAAGATGAAAATAAAATTCACCATCAGATTCCTTAGGTCCTAATTAGTCATGTATAAAAACTTGAGCCTAAGAAGAAACCTCCTTGACCGACTTTACACTTTGGTCCTCATATATTTACTCTTTGGCCCTCAACTTTTGAACCCTCGCATTTTGGCCCCTAACTCTCCTTCGTTCTTTGCAATCAGGTCCCTCCTGCAAAACCCTGCCAGCACCATGCTCCGGCGACCTTGCGCGGAGCATGGCGCCGCGTAGGGTGAGGTGGAGGACCTGGCATGTATACCGGGGGTGCCCTGCGTCGTCAGCCGTCGCAGGGGCACCCCCCTGGTCATTGTAAGCCACCATACCGGCCGTGCGAACACACGGACGGTATGGGTTCATGTTCCGACCATTCTCCGGCGAGGGAGACACGTCGTCTCCCTCCGCCTTCCTCCCTGCTTCATCCCTATAAATACCCCCCGCCGCTCCACCGACGAGGGCAGCCTGGATCTGACGGAGAAAACCCCCAGCTTTCTTCTCTTCTTCCTCCGGCAGACGCTCACCAGCTCCGGCGGCTTCCTCCCCCTCCACCTCTTCGCTCTGCCGCAATACCAGCAGCAGAAACTTCCTCCCCTGTTCTTCCCGCGCCACGCCGCACCCAGCTGGCGCCTCTCCAGCCCTCTGCTCGCCGCCGCCCCTCTCCCTGAGCATCGTCTTCTCCGGCGACAGTCGATACGACTGTCGCCCTGTTCCTCCCCCTTCGTCCCTGCAAGTAAGTTAGACCTACTCCCCTTCTTCTCCTCTTTCTTTCCCCGCTTTCAATTTAGTCAATTAAACCCTCGACCGCTCCTTTTCACCCTCATCCTCTCCGCCTCAGACCACCCGCCGGCGAGCCGCTCCCATCACCTCAGCGACCCACACGGCTCGCCGACCACCGCAGAACCTCCGCCTCCTCACCCTGATCCTTTCCCGCCCCTCCACTTCCCACCAAACACCCTCTGCAGATCCACCGAACACACCCACTTCCTCGCTCACAGTTTGACCTAGGACGACCTGTTAGCTCCATCTCGCCCCCTGCAGACCCCCTGACCACCTTCGCCGTGCCACGGCGAAGGTCCCCCGCCTGTCTGATTTGGCCGAGAGGCCGTTCTTCTGTGACCAGGTGACTCGCCCGCCGTCGCCATTACTGCGCAGGCAGAGCTGCTTCACCTGCAGGTGCAGGCACGCCTTCGCCCAGGGTTGACTCCCAGGTTGCGCAGGGACTCTCCGCGAAACGTCCCTGGTTCACAGACGGGGCGAAGGCCGCGCGGGAAGCCACGATCGCCCACTGCTCCATCCGCGACGCGCGCTCAATTGGGGTGGGACATTTAGTCCCACCTCGGAACCTCTCGGAGGCGCGCGGACGCATAAAGGCAAAAAGTGCCTTATGCTGTCTGCCTCCTGACCACGGGGTGAGGTCCCTCTCACCCGACCCGACCCGGCCTCGTCCGTGACCACGCTCCGCGGACCTGGCCCGACCCGATTAGACTGACCTGCACTCCTCGCCCACCACGCACGCCGGTGGGCCTGGACCCGGGCCTGACCCGAACCCGATTACCCGGTTGCGCTCTGGGAGAGCTTCCGAAGAGTGATTTCAGAGAGAAAGAGAAACGCGGGGGAGGGGGGTAGAGTAGGTTTTTGCCCTCTGATGCTGAACTCTTGAGCGTGCAGGCACAGGTGAAGGACTGCGGAAGAAGAAGAACTGAAGCGGCACTGTAGCATCCGCGGGTGACAGGTGAAGACAAAGAAGAAGAAGAAATGAAGAGAAGCAAGAAGCAAGAAAAGAAGAAGAAGATCTGAAGAAAAAGAAAGAAAGAAAACAAGGAAGAACAGAAGACAGAAGAAGAAGAGCACGAGGGGAAGAGCTGAAGAAAACAGAAGACAGAAGAAGAAGAGCACGAGGGGAAGATCTGAAGAAAGCAGAAGAAGAAGAAGACGAAAAAGAAAGAAAGAAAACAAGGAAGAACAAAAGCCAAAGAGGAAGAAAGAAGAGAAGAAGAAGAAGCCAAATTTTCATCTCTCTCTCTCTCTCTCTTTATTTTTGTAATAGAACTTGTATATCTCTAGAATACGACTTGCTCCCTGAGTTCGACCTCGGGAACTCTTTCATTTTCCGAGTAAAAAAAAAAATTTTTATATGAAACGTTGGTAACAACCGGCTTCACTACAACGTTATAACAAACCCGGCAAAACCGACGTCTTCATTTTTGGCGCCGTTGCCGGGGAGCAACGGCTATTCTAGAGGTAAACATTCCTGTTTCTTTTAAGTTCTGATAAGCTCCTCTCTTTGGTGCAGCTACAGGAACTCAAGAAGACAAGCAACCACACAACCACTCCGAAGACAGGTAAAATCTTTTCTCTCACTATTAACCCCTACACTCTAAAGAGGAAGAAAAGAAAAGAACAAGCAATATAGGGCTAACCTGTCTTCCATACTTAGTAACCATAAAAAGTTGCATGTTTTCAACTCATCACTCCTGCACACTATTAAGGGTATTTAAGGGCTAACACATTCTTGCTTGAGCCCTAATTGCCCAACAAAGAGTTAAATGGACCAAGTAGAGCCAACATAAGGTCAAACATTAGGATTTCAGTAGAGACACACCCCTTAATCAAGAATTGAGGAAATCCAAAACAGGTGTGCCCAAGCCATTGATTGAAAATAATTAACAAGAAAAATCCTAAACAATTGGCTCTCTCTAAACACTTGAACCCTAAAAGACAGGACCCAAAAAGCTCTCAAAGAAAACAAGAGGTAAAGTTGACCCCTTTGGGTTAACCAACCTTAAATTAGGTCACTCTTTGCACTTAAAAAGACTAAAGTTCAAGTGAAACCTTAAGCACCCTGATCTTAAAATTGGTAGACTTAAGAGGTCAAGATCCCCATTCTGGTCTACCTGGAACCGCAGTGACAAGAGAGGTCGGGTGGGGGAAACCCTGTAACCCGTGGGGACGCTCTACCGTGTAGGGGTCTTCGCGGGACTCTCCCTCTCTGGCTGCCCAGGTAATTCTCAGGTGGACGATCTTTCTGATCAAGGGGTCCATCTGCCCCGCACCTCTATAGTCACCCAACACATTTTTGGGTGTCTTGATTGGGTCCAGCACCTTCTAAACTTACCTCTCCCAACTGTGCATGTACGGAAGGAGGTCTCTAAGACCACCCTTAAGACCTCCATTAGAAATTCGCTCTCGTCAAGGCCAAGCCTCGACGCCCGTATTTGTGCAGCAACACCCTCACATTATTCTCTCTTCTGATTCAGAACCAAGTTCTTCTTCTTCCCCCATCATGGCTCAGCCAGTTGAGGAAGAAAATAATCTGGAACACCAGCTCCAGCGACTCAATGACCTCTTCCAAAACTTCATGCACCCACCACAGCGTCCTATGATGCGAGACCACTACAATCCTGCTGCGGTGGCCATTGAGCCTCGAGTTAGAATCCCGATTGGAGGACCTGATTCCGAACTAAAGCCCAACATGATTCACGCTATACCTAAATTCCATGGGCTTAATTCTGAAGATCCCTTCCAGCACATCAAACAGCTAAAGCATCTGGCCCACACTTTTGGATCAGATGCGCAAAATCGGGATATTCTTCTCATGAAGATGTTCTCCTTTTCTCTTATGGACAAGGCCGCCCATTGGTATCAAACTCAGACCCGGCCGATCAACACTTGGGAAGAACTTCAATCCGAGTTTTTGAAAAAGTTCTTCCCCGTTGGTCGGACCAACGCCTTGCGCCATCAGATTACACACTTCACTCAACAATCAGGAGAACCTCTCCATGAGGCATGGGATCGTTTTCAGGATCTCATGAGGAAGTGCCCCCATCACGGAGTTCCTAAATGGGAACAAGTCCAATCTTTTTACCAGGGACTCCGTGAGGACATCCGCCTTTTCGTCAATGCAACCTGCGGAGGAAACATCATGGGTCAACATGAAGACACCGTATGGGAGATTCTCGAAAACATGTGCGAGAACTCCATCAACAATGACTCCATGGGATTATTCGACAGGACGAATACCCGCGCAGCGACGAATCTTAAGGGAGCACATGAGACGCAGGACCTGTCCGCATCAGTCGACCTGGAGTTAATGGCCAGTTGATTGGACAAGGTCTCAATTATTGAAAAGAAGGTGGATGAGCTGACTCAGCACTTGCAGCGAGCCACCTCTGCGCGTAACTCCTTTGCACAACCTCCTTCCACACAGGAGACTGTGCAAAACATCCTCCACCGATCCTCCCCTGGGATGGATCCATATCCATCCCCATCTGATTCTTGGACTGGAAGATCATCCGATCCTTTCTTCACCAGCCGGGGGAACTCCATTCCTCCTTTCCCTGATTCTCAGGAGGTTCCTCAGACCTGCGAGGACCTCAACGCCATCCAGAACGACCCATTCTCCAACACTTACAACCCTGGATGGCGAAACCATCCCAATTTTCAGTGGGCGGGAAATCCCCAAACCCAAAGACCACCTTTTCAGTCCCGCCCACAGCCCTCTCATCACTACCAGCCGCCTCAGCCTCGGCCCAACCCTACTTATCCATCAGGGCCAAATCAAGATCAAATGTCCTTAATCCTTCAGACTCTGGCTGACATTCAAAAATCGAATGCGGCCATTCAAAAACAGCACAAGGACGAGCTTACTGAAGTTAAAACACAACTGGCCCAGTTGGCAAATTCTCGCCAGCCAGGCACACTCCCTTCCCAACCCCTTCCTAACCCAAATAACGTGCCAACCCAGAAGCGCGTTATGAATCCAAATTTAGGCCACGCTCAATGGATTTATCAGGCCCCTACTGCCCCATCTCCAGACGAGATGGAAGCCTCAACTTCGCGTGTGGGATTTCAGCAGCAGCCACCCCTCCTACCAAACCCAAACCAAAATCAGGCCGGATTAAATTCTGTAACAACACGTAGTGGTAAGACAACTCAGGACCAGCATTATCCAAACCACTCCCAGCCTGATAACCATGACCCTAGGATAGTTAGCCAAGGTACCGCTGCTCCAGACCCACAACCTGGACCTATCCTAGAGGAACCAACCAAGATCCCGTTTCCCGAGGCCCTGACCAAGGGAAAGAAGACCACCAAACCCGTGGCCCCTGAGGAGGACCTGGTCAAGCTCTTTGAGCAGGTCCACATAAACATCCCCTTAATGGATGCAATCCGCCACGTACCAGCTTACGCACGATTTCTAAAGAATATATGTACACCCCAGCGTAAGCCGCGAACCAAGGGAGGGAGCCCAATTGTTCTGTCAGAGCAAGCCAGCTCTGTAATCCTTAGTAGACTCCCACCCAAGGCTAAAGATCCTGGAACTCCCCTGATCTCCTGTAAGATAGGTGGTACCCAATTTGATAGAGCATTGTTAGACTTAGGTGCATCTATAAATCTGATACCCACATCCTTACTTGACCATCTGGAAGAATCTGAGCTGAAACCAACCGAGGTGACATTACAATTAGCAGATCGATCTATAAAGTCACCAAAAGGGATTCTCGAGGATGTTATCGTGAGAGTGCGGGATTTCTATTTTCCAGTGGACTTCATAGTCTTAGACATGGATGCACCTAAGAACCCTAGGGATACACCAATCATTCTAGGGAGACCTTTCTTGGCTACTGCTAGAGCCAACATCAGCTGTGAGGAGGGCCAAATAGAGCTTAAGTTTGGAGATCAAACACTGAAAATTGATATATTTAAGGCCCAACAAGGAATTAATTGCGGCATCATCGAGCAAATTTGTGACATCAAGACTTTGGTTGATGAATCACACCTCCAGAATGACTTGAGTATGCCTCATCAACCACAGAAGGATCTTGACCCGCAAACAGAGGAGTCCAATCCGGATGTGAACAACCCAGTAACTCCCACCCTTGAACCTCACATCTATACTGAACCACCCGCTGCTGCTGAAAACCCCATCCTCGAACTGAAACCCCTTCCTGCTCATTTGAAATACATCTTTTTGGGTTCTAATCAGACCCTTCCTGTGATCATCAATTCCAACCTCAATCCTGAACAGGAATCCCGTCTGATTGTTGTCCTCCAGCAACATCGCAGAGCCATCGGATGGACCCTCGATGATTTGACTGGAATAAGTCCCTCTTATTGTACTCATCATATCTATTCAGAAGAGGGCACACGACCTTCTCGTGAAATGCAGAGACGCTTAAACCCCAATCTGCAGGAGGTCGTGAAAAAGGAGATCATCAAGTGGTTAGATGCCGGGATCATCTACCCGATCTCCGATAGTCGTTGGGTGAGCCCAATTCAGGTCGTGCCTAAGAAGGCAGGACTCACCACTATAACGACTGAGACCGGAGAAATCATTCCTACCCGATTAGCCAACTCGTGGAGAGTCTGTATAGATTACCGTCGACTCAATTCCTCCACGAAGAAGGATCATTTCCCACTACCCTTCATTGATCAAATTCTCGAAAAACTAGCGGGAAATAGGTTCTTCTGCTTTCTTGACGGGTACTCCGGTTATAACCAGGTGGCAATCCATCCTGAGGACCAAGAAAAGACCACATTCACCTGCCCCTTCGGAACATACGCTTTCCGAAGGATGCCTTTCGGTCTTTGCAATGCACCCGCTACTTTTCAGCGATGCATGCTTGCCATATTCTCAGATATGGTAGGTGATTATCTGGAAGTCTTCATGGATGACTTTTCAGTTTTCGGAGCATCATTCGACAATTGCCTCCAACACTTGGTCCAGATACTCAGGCGGTGCATCGACGTGAATTTGGTTCTTTCTTGGGAGAAGAGCCATTTCATGGTGCCTGAGGGAATTGTCCTGGGACACTCAATTTCGGAGAAAGGTATCCAAGTGGATCGAGCTAAGGTTAATCTGATTTCTCACCTTCCTATGCCTAGCTCGATCAGGGACATCCGATCCTTTTTAGGGCATGTCGGTTTTTATCGACGATTTATCCCTGATTTTTCAAAAATCGCACGCCCCCTGACCACTCTTCTCTCCAAGGATGTTCCCTTCAAAATCTCCAAGGAATGCACTCAAGCATTTGAAATCCTGCGTGACCGAGTCACCCAAGCCCCGATCCTACAGTCCCCTGATTGGTCTCAACCCTTTGAGATCATGTGTGATGCATCCGACTTCGCTGTAGGAGCGGTTTTGGGGCAGAAAAATGACAAGAAACCTGTGGTCATTTACTACGCCAGCAAAACACTCGATGAGGCTCAGCGTAACTATACAGTTACTGAGAGAGAGCTGCTAGCTGTAGTATTTGCCCTAGAGAAGTTCAGATCGTACCTTCTGGGTTCCCATGTCATCATATACTCAGATCACACGGCTGTGAGGCATCTCCTTGCAAAGAAGGACGCGAAACCTCGATTGATCCGATGGATCTTGCTGTTGCAAGAATTTGACCTCGAGATTCGCGATAAAGCGGGAAAACAAAACGTGGTAGCTGATCACTTGTCCCGTCTTCCTTCTGAAATGATAGACCCTTCCGGACCCATCACTGAGCATTTTCCCGATGAGCACCTGCTGACTATTGGTACTAGCCTTCCATGGTTTGCTAATATTGTAAATTACTTGGCATCTCATCAGACCCCGTCCGATTGGCCGAAGGCCAAGAAAGACAAATTACGCTCCGATGCCAAGTATTACATTTGGGAGGACCCGTACCTCTTCCGCATAGGTGCCGATCAGATCATCCGGAGATGTGTCCCGGAAGGGGAAGTCAACAATATCCTCTCTTTCTGCCATGACCAGGCATGCAGTGGCCATTTTGCCGGGCATAAAACCGCATCAAAAGTCCTCCAGTGCGGCTTTTACTGGCCCACACTGTTCAAAGACGCATACAGTCATTGCAAGGCATGCAGTCGTTGCCAGACTTTGGGCAACATGAGCCATCGCGACATGATGCCTATGCAACCGATTCTAGTATGCGAAATCTTTGATGTTTGGGGGATTGATTTTATGGGCCCCTTTCCTGTTTCGGATGGTTTCGAATACATTCTGTTGGCTGTGGACTACGTGTCCAAATGGATCGAAGCCATACCGACCCGAACCTGTGATCACAAAATCGTTCTCAAATTCATTCATCAGCACATTTTCTCAAGGTTCGGGATTCCTCGTGCAATAATCTCTGATGGAGGGACCCATTTCACAAATGCTCAGTTTAGGTCACTGATGACCAAATATGGGGTGTCTCACCGAATTTCTACTCCTTACCACCCCCAAACTAATGGTCTAGCTGAGCTGTCAAATCGGGAGATCAAGAAAATCCTGCAGGTCACTGTTCGACCTGACAGGAAGGACTGGTCGTCCCGACTTCCGGAAGCATTGTGGGCCTATAGGACCGCCCACAAGACCCAATTGGGCATGTCTCCCTTTAGATTGGTGTACGGAAAGGCATGCCACCTTCCCGTCGAACTGGAGCATAAAGCCTATTGGGCAGTACGGAACTGTAATCTAGATCTTTCTAAGGCTGGGACCCACAGAAAACTCCAAATCAGCGAGATCGATGAATTGCGCATAGACGCGTACGAGAACTCGCAAATCTACAAGGAGCGGGTTAAAGCCTTCCACGACAAACACATCTCAAGAAAGATCTTTCATCCTGGTCAAAAGGTCCTACTCTTTGATGCCCGACTCAAACTCTTCCCAGGAAAACTGAGATCTAAGTGGGTCGGACCATATTTGGTCCGACAGGTTTTTGGAAATGGAGAAATCGAAATCAGTCCACTCAGCCACGATTCTGAACCTTTCATCGTGAATGGTCAAAGACTCAAGCCGTTCATTGATGTAACTTCTACTGATTTGGCTGAGGCATCTTATATCCTCCTTTCCCCTTGAGCTTATTGCGCCCAGCCGATGGCGTAAAACTCAGCGCTTAACGGGAGGCAGCCCGTCATTCTCTTTGAAAACCTGAAACTTGTTCTGACACCTTTCAGCACTCGAAGTTCACCCTTGTAGACAGCCGACCCCAACTCAGATGTTTGCATCTGGGATTTGAAATCGTCCGCAAAAAAAAAAAAAAAAAAAAAAAAAAAATTCAACCCGACCCATTCACTCATCCAAATTTCTGTCTTAAGGAATGAACTAAGACCCCCTAGGTTACAATGAGGACATTGCAAATCTTAGGCATGGGGGGGTAGGAAAGTGCAAAAACGTGTAAGAAAAGGTTTCAAACAAAAATTCACATATGCCAAAAAAAAAAAAAAGAAAAAAAAAAAAAAAATCTTCGAAAAAGAATAAGAGGAGAAGAGGAGAAGGAAAATTTTGTGAAGGAGAAAAGAAACAAAATGAAAAAGGAGCACAAAATTATGAGAAAAAGTGATAGTCATTAGTAAGAAACTAAGGAATTAACCTAAGTTCTAGACCTCATTCAAGAAAATAACTGAAAAGTGCACAATAAGATTAGTAAGAATGCAAACCTTAGGCATTCTTGAATAGACTCTTAGTACTCATTAAGATCTGGACACTCCTCAAGAGGTTGAGGAAAATGAAAAGCTGAAGTATTAGGTCTAAGGCTTAGGAAGTATTCGGCCTCGTTAACTAATTTTTGGTTTACAGGACTCAGTAACCTAAGCACCCTAATCTCACACACAGCCTGGTTCAGTAAGCGTAAAAATCAGAATCACGCAGAAGCGTCGCAAAAATCTGAAAAGAACACCTAGAATAGGAGCGGCCGATCAACACAAGTTGATTTGGACGAGTTCCCAGCGCAGAGAGGCGGGAAATCCCCTCGAAGACGCGTAACAAAATATCATCTCCTCGGTGCTTGTCTCTTAGGATATTTACATATCCTACGGGGGGCATGTAAGCACTCTGCTGGTTCAGATTCCATGGATGGCATTATCTCGAAGTGTCAATTGCCAGGGTCTGGATTCGGCCACGGAATACCATGGATGGGATTATCTCGAAATCTCAATAGCCAGGGTTCCGGGGGTTGCCATGGGCGGTGCTATCTCGAAGCATCGATCGCCAGGAACCCTTGAGGATTGATGATGGGAGCAAGGAATCTGATACAGACCGTGTTGAAAAACCAATCCTAGGCTAGAACTAAAAAGAAAAAGAGAGAGAAAACTCTCCAAATAGAAAAACTTTCTATCTCTCTCTTACAAAACGCACTGCGAACTGGGCCAGGGCTAAAATCATTTCAAGCACGGGTGCTTTAACCACGAAGTCCAATAAACCTTAGGTTAGTTCTTGCGGGCCTTAAAAACCTTTGCTAAAAGACTGAGGCTAAGGCTAGACAGATTTGGATCTTGATTGGTACTAGAGTATCTTTTAGGCCTATGGTCAGCATTCTAACCTAATCTATGCTCAAATAAAAAAGGCACTTATCTAAAACCATTAAAAACTTCATGGTCTAGAACAAGGGTTGAAACCTTAAGTTTTTGCTAAGGGACTAGCAAAAGCTAGGCATGGGGGTATGATGAGAACCTCATCATGAGCCATAACTAGCTCATTTTGACCCAATACAAAGGATAAAAGCTCCTACATATCTCAAGGAAAGGCGTAACTCAGAGAATTCTGAGTTTGAGAAGGAAACCAGTCATAAGGGGTAAAAGTGCAATTTTACCAGTATAATCTGCATACAGGGTAATTCAGGACCCAAACATAGGTCAAAACAGCTTAATAAGAATAAAAGTGGGATGAAATGATCTAGCAAGGGCTACAGCAACTCCAAGAGACTAAATCTGTAACCCTAAAACAACCCACTCCAATTCACAAGGTTCGAGGCAAAGTAAAAATAGAATAAACCCTCTAAAATTCATAGAAAAATAATCTCTAGGGTTTAGAACCTTCAATTTGGCCTTTAGAACCCATTTTGACCTACATTGAGAACCATGCCCAATTAATAACTTAATTTGGGTTTTTGCGCAAACTGACCGGTCGAACAAGGTTTAAGATGAAAATAAAATTCACCATCAGATTCCTTAGGTCCTAATTAGTCATGTATAAAAACTTGAGCCTAAGAAGAAACCTCCTTGACCGACTTTACACTTTGGTCCTCATATATTTACTCTTTGGCCCTCAACTTTTGAACCCTCGCATTTTGGCCCCTAACTCTCCTTCGTTCTTTGCAATCAGGTCCCTCCTGCAAAACCCTGCCAGCACCATGCTCCGGCGACCTTGCGCGGAGCATGGCGCCGCGCAGGGTGAGGTGGAGGACCTGGCATGTATACCGGGGGTGCCCTGCGTCGTCAGCCGTCGCAGGGGCACCCCCCTGGTCATTGTAAGCCACCATACCGGCCGTGCGAACACACGGACGGTATGGGTTCATGTTCCGACCATTCTCCGGCGAGGGAGACACGTCGTCTCCCTCCGCCTTCCTCCCTGCTTCATCCCTATAAATACCCCCCGCCGCTCCACCGACGAGGGCAGCCTGGATCTGACGGAGAAAACCCCCAGCTTTCTTCTCTTCTTCCTCCGGCAGACGCTCACCAGCTCCGGCGGCTTCCTCCCCCTCCACCTCTTCGCTCTGCCGCAATACCAGCAGCAGAAACTTCCTCCCCTGTTCTTCCCGCGCCACGCCGCACCCAGCTGGCGCCTCTCCAGCCCTCTGCTCGCCGCCGCCCCTCTCCCTGAGCATCGTCTTCTCCGGCGACAGTCGATACGACTGTCGCCCTGTTCCTCCCCCTTCGTCCCTGCAAGTAAGTTAGACCTACTCCCCTTCTTCTCCTCTTTCTTTCCCCGCTTTCAATTTAGTCAATTAAACCCTCGACCGCTCCTGTTCACCCTCATCCTCTCCGCCTCAGACCACCCGCCGGCGAGCCGCTCCCATCACCTCAGCGACCCACACGGCTCGCCGACCACCGCAGAACCTCCGCCTCCTCACCCTGATCCTTTCCCGCCCCTCCACTTCCCACCAAACACCCTCTGCAGATCCACCGAACACACCCACTTCCTCGCTCACAGTTTGACCTAGGACGACCTGTTAGCTCCATCTCGCCCCCTGCAGACCCCCTGACCACCTTCGCCGTGCCACGGCGAAGGTCCCCCGCCTGTCTGATTTGGCCGAGAGGCCGTTCTTCTGTGACCAGGTGACTCGCCCGCCGTCGCCATTACTGCGCAGGCAGAGCTGCTTCACCTGCAGGTGCAGGCACGCCTTCGCCCAGGGTTGACTCCCAGGTTGCGCAGGGACTCTCCGCGAAACGTCCCTGGTTCACAGACGGGGCGAAGGCCGCGCGGGAAGCCACGATCGCCCACTGCTCCATCCGCGACGCGCGCTCAATTGGGGTGGGACATTTAGTCCCACCTCGGAACCTCTCGGAGGCGCGCGGACGCATAAAGGCAAAAAGTGCCTTATGCTGTCTGCCTCCTGACCACGGGGTGAGGTCCCTCTCACCCGACCTGACCCGGCCTCGTCCGTGACCACGCTCCGCGGACCTGGCCCGACCCGATTAGACTGACCTGCACTCCTCGCCCACCACGCACGCCGGTGGGCCTGGACCCGGGCCTGACCCGAACCCGATTACCCGGTTGCGCTCTGGGAGAGCTTCCGAAGAGTGATTTCAGAGAGAAAGAGAAACGCGGGGGAGGGGGGTAGAGTAGGTTTTTGCCCTCTGATGCTGAACTCTTGAGCGTGCAGGCACAGGTGAAGGACTGCGGAAGAAGAAGAACTGAAGCGGCACTGTAGCATCCGCGGGTGACAGGTGAAGACAAAGAAGAAGAAGAAATGAAGAGAAGCAAGAAGCAAGAAAAGAAGAAGAAGATCTGAAGAAAAAGAAAGAAAGAAAACAAGGAAGAACAGAAGACAGAAGAAGAAGAGCACGAGGGGAAGAGCTGAAGAAAACAGAAGACAGAAGAAGAAGAGCACGAGGGGAAGATCTGAAGAAAGCAGAAGAAGAAGAAGACGAAAAAGAAAGAAAGAAAACAAGGAAGAACAAAAGCCAAAGAGGAAGAAAGAAGAGAAGAAGAAGAAGCCAAATTTTCATCTCTCTCTCTCTCTCTCTTTATTTTTGTAATAGAACTTGTATATCTCTAGAATACGACTTGCTCCCTGAGTTCGACCTCGGGAACTCTTTCATTTTTCGAGTAAAAAAAAAAATTTTTATATGAAACGTTGGTAACAACCGGCTTCACTACAACGTTATAACAAACCCGGCAAAACCGACGTCTTCATCAGGGATGGTGAGAACGGGAGTCAAGGTCAACCTCTCCTTCAGCTCCAGAAAACATGCCTCACAGGCGTCTGTCCAAGAGAAGGGCACATCCTTCCGGGTCAACTGTATCATAGGACGCGCGATCTGTGAAAAACCTCTGATGAATCGTCTGTAGTAGCCTGCCAGTCCCAGGAAACTGCGAATCTCAGTGACTGAACGCGGTCTCTCCCACCTGAGTACTGCCTCGACCTTGGCTGGGTCCACCGCCAAGCTGTCTCCAGAGATCACATGACCTAAGAAGGTCACCTCCCTCAACCAGAACTCGCACTTGCTGTATTTGGCGTACAGCCTACGTCATCTCAGTGTGTCCAGAACCATCTGCAAGTGCTGTCCGTGCTGCGTCCGATCTCGAGAATAGATGAGTACATCATCTATGAATACCACCACAAACTGGTCCAAGTACGGTCTAAACACCCGGTTCATCAGATCCATGAAAGCAGCGGGGACATTGGTTAGCCCAAACGGCATGACCAAAAACTCGTAGTGTCCGTACCGGGTGCGGAAAGCTATCTTGGAGACGTCGGTCTCCCTGATCCTCAACTGGTGGTATCCCGACCTCAAGTCGATCTTGGAGAACACCGTGGCACCCCGCAATTAGTCAAACAAGTCGTCGATTCTCGGCAGCGAATATCTGTTCTTGATGGTGACCCTATTCAGCTGTCGGTAGTCCACACAAAGGTGTAAGGTCCCATCCTTCTTCTTCACAAACAGTACCGGGGCTCCCCAGGGAGATGCACTGGGCCTCACGAAACCCTTCTCCAAAAGGTCCTGCAACTGGGACTTGAGCTCTCGCAGCTCAAGCGGTGCCATCCTATATGGTGCGGTGGAGATGGGGCTGGTCCCTGGTACTAGCGAGATCTCAAACTCGATCTCACGCTCGAGCGGTAGTCCTGGTAACTCGTCTGGGAACACGTCAGGGTACTCTCTGACCACCGGGATACTCTGGAAGTCTGCCACAGGGCTGGGCTCTACCACCACACAAGATAGGAAGGCCTCGCACCCCTGGCTCAAAAGTCTCGCCGCCCGAAGTGTCGAAATGCACCTGAACCCTCCGTCCACTGGCTGTCCGTGAAACTCGAAAGAAGGCAACTCCAGAATGGAGAAGACGATCTTCCTCTCAAAACAGTCCACCAAGGCATGGTAAGCGGACAACCAATCCATCCCTAGAATCACTCCAAAGTCCTCCATCTGTATCATAATCAGGTCAGCTGGCAGGCTATGTCCCCCGACGCTGACCTCGCAATCTGTGTACACCTCTTCAGCTACAAACAGCTGACCACTCGGACCTCTGATTACGAATGGATTCTCTAACAGTGTATAATCCTGGTCCAAACTAACTGTGAAACTGGCTGCGACAAGCGAGTGCGTAGTGCCGGAATCGAAAAGTGTGTAAACGAGTCTGCTGGAAACTGAAACCATACCTGCCACTACCGAGCCCGAAGCTCTAGCATCCCTATGTGTCAGGGCGTTGATACGCCCCTCAACTCTAGGTGCGGACGAAGCAGCCACGCTCCGCGTCGGACGGGTAGGTGCTGGCCGGTACCCTCCTCGTGACTGCTGTCCTCCACCTCGCGTCTGGGAACCGCGGCCTCCTGCGCCCTCCAGTGCTCTGCGTAGGGAGTATCTGCTGACCTCCTGCCCTAGACGGGCAGTCCCCCATGATGTGGCCCGGCTAGCCACACTGGTAACAGAGGGGAACCCGACTCCCGCCCTCAGTGGGTCCCTGCTGTCGGTTCGGCGGGGGTCCGGTGCTGGCGACTGGCCCCTGTCGAGGGCCCCCAAAGGCCACTGATGGCCCTGTAAAACGTGACGGCTCTCCTGCGGACGCCACGTGTCTCCTCTCTCACCGGCCCTGTGAAAAGTCTGGCTGGAAGGGCCTCTTCCGCCTACCGTCAGTGTCTCGCGCGGATGGGTTGGTTTCCTCATAAGTCATGGCTACCTCCACCACCCTCGAAAATGTAGGCAACTTCAGGGGTTTGACATACTCCCGAATCGCAGGCCGGAGCCCCTCGGTGAACCTCCAAAGGCACTCCTCCTCAGTGGCTACCGCTGTCGCTGCAAAGCGGGACAGCTCCAAGAAACGCGTGCGGTATGCACTCACAGTCATCGTCCCTTGGCGGAGAGTGTGGAACTCCCGCCTCCTTTGGTCCTGCCATGTCTGAGAAAAGTACTGCTGGCAGAAGAGGGCGATGAATCGATCCCAGGTCGGCTCGTCCCTCTCCTGTCCCCGGACCGCCCTCCACCACCTGTGTGCTACACTCTCCAGCTGGTACGTGGCAAAGGCCACGCGGCACTCCACTGGGGGGCGAAGGGTGTCGAAAATCTTCTCCAGCTGCTCGAGCCAGGCCTCTGCCTCGGTCGGGTCCTCATCCCCCTTGAAAGAGGGGGGCTTCAACTTTCGGAACTGCCCGAAGAACTCGGAGTGGCGCTGCAGTGGGGATGCTGGTGCACCTCTAGGCAACGGTGCCTCGTGCACAGAAGTATCAGAGGAAGGTGGGGGCTGCGGTAGCCCATCCCCTCCCCCGTGTCCAGCGCTGCGACCGTCTGGTGGTCCCACAGAGGACTCCCCCTATGCAGCCCCAGGGGGAGGCGCTCGGGGCGGTGGGTGGAGCTCCTCTCGCACAATATCCCGTATCAGCCGGGCGAGGTCCTGGGCCTGGACGCCCGGGAGCAGTGGCTGTGTTACGAATCGTGCTTTCAAACGTCTTTTAAGACGTCTGGGAGGTGTCCCAAACGTCGTACCATACTTCTGGTATCACTTCCAGATGTCTGGGATTCATTTTTTTCTGCGTGCACACCGTTGCGTCTATGCACCTGCACGCACAGACCTGCTCCGCCTCTTCTTTTTCCCTCTCCCTCCTGCGCCCTCTGTCGCGCTCTCTCTCTCCTCCTCGCGCGGCCTTAAAAGGCCACGCCCTCCCCCTCACTCCCGTCACCTCCTTCCCCTTCCTCTTCTCCTTCCAGTCGGTGCGCGAGAGCGGGCTCAAGTGAGCGGCGGCAGCGACAGCCACGGTGAGCGTGGGAGGAGGTGCTGCGCGGGGGAGGAGGTGTCGGCCGTGAGGGCTCGAGCCTGCCGGGGTAGTGGGAGCTGGCCGGCGGGGGCGCAGAGCGACGCGGGAGGCCTTCTGCAGCTCAAGCAGCAGGCGGAGCACTCGCGGCACGGCCGGGCATCGCGAGCGGAGGGCGAGTCGTGCCCTGGTTCTGGAAACTTTTCCAGAATCAGAAGTATGGTCTGATAGCCAGACGACGGGCACGACGTCTGAAAGATTGTCCGGACGTCTGAAAGGTGAGTTATTTCAGTCCTCTTCCTTTTCTTCGACTGATCGTACTGAGAGAGAGAGATGAGTACGCGCAGGTTCGGTGATTCGCCATCCAACACGAATCATACGTCTGGCTGTAGCACCAGACGACGGGAACGACTTCCAGACGTCCGGGGTGACCATCGGACGTCTGGGAAGTAGGCCAAACGCCCCTGCAGATTTCTAGACGTCTGAGAGCCCACGTAGAGCGAGGTAATTCGCTGATCCACTTTTTAAGACATTTGGAATAAGTTCCAGACGTCTGATTTTGCACTGTTTCGTCATTTTCAACCCGTTTCGGGCCCGTTCGGGCTTCGTTTTTCGCGTTTCAAGTTGCGTTCTTTTCGGAATTACATCCTCTACCTATCTACAGTAGCTGTATACTATTTTGAGAAGTTCTTTGTGTTTGATCCTTGTGATAGGACCCCGTTCCGTTGCAGTCTCGGGGGTTGCGGAGGCACGCGGGAATCCCGACCACGCCCCCAGTTCGCCTGTTGTAACCGGTAGAGTGGCTTTAAGTATAATCTGTTAAATTATGAAACCATAAATAGAACCTAGGACATTGCATGAATCCTAGGAATGAGAAATAGATTGAATGGTAGATTCCTAGGGTGTTGCATGAATCCTAGGGCTGGAAAGCTAGATTGTATGATAGATCCTAGGATATGGCATGAATCCTAAGACGGGAAAACTAGTGGAATGTATGACTACTGCAGTCTTGGAAAATGTGGAAAGGAAATAATAGCTGCCTATGAATTGAATTAACAGCTGCCTGTTATGAATAAATGAACATGATTAAGAATATGGGATGCATGAACGTAAAACTGGAATGGTGAAACTGGAATGTTCTGAGTTAAAGAGCTGGAACCCTACGGGGAATTAGGAGTAGAACTCCTGCAAAGTGAGTGGAATAGAACTGGGGAAGTGAGCTGGCCCTTGGGTACGGAGTACCAAGAAGAGCGACTGTCCCCCCTGTTTAGTGCAGAGCGGAGCCAGCCGCCCCAGGGACTCGGAGTTAGGACTGGCCACTCTGTACCGACTTGCTGGCCCTCGTGTATGTAGTACCGAGGAGAGCTACTAGTGTAGGGAGGTACTAGCTACCCCACGGGCCCCGGGGTTCTACTAGCCTCCCACACCGACTTGTTAGGCCCACTAGGGCAAACCAGGGTAGTCAGGCGAGGGTGCGCGGACTGTGGAGGGGCAAGGCCCCTGTTTGGTTACTGTGAAGGGGTTGGACCCCTGTTACTGAGAGGGCTCTGCCCTGTACTGGTTCCGTGTTGTGCTTTGGGCGCACCCGTTAACGGAAACGAATGACCACGTGCCAGTGCGGGTTAGTTACCCGTGCGTTTTCCGTGAGTGCCGTAGTCACCGTTACGTCTGTCAGTGACCTTGGGGTGGTTGACTGAGAGTAGGATCACCATGGGGGACTCTCCCGGCCAGGAGAGCACCACGTGCTACTTCTACTGTTCGGAAAAGACTGCAATCAAGATCGTTCCCACGAGGAACATTCGAGATCAAGTGAAGGATATGAGAAATAGATAAATTGTGAAACAATAGAAAGACGTAAATAGGGGAAGAAAGAAAATTAAACAGCTACTGTACACTTTACTGTTTCTTTAGTTTAGCTGCCACTCTACTCAGCGTTTTGCTGACGTGTTACACTCGTTACCTTTCAGGACCAGGTGTTGAGCAGCCAGGGTTAGCAGCTGTAGAGGGCGATGGGCCGAGTACGGTCCAATAGAGTTACCACTGTTCTCTTGTACCTCTTTTTGTTTCGTTATAGTGAGTAGTTCTTGTTTTCGCTGTACCTTTCTTTACCTGCAGTTCGTATTATGTTATGAATGTTGTTTTACTGTTGTGGTGGTATATACTGTAGTGGTTTCTTTCCTTACTATTGTATTTCCTTACTGTTAGTTATATTCATGCTGAATGTGGTTTATTTTACTGCTCTTTTGGTTACTTCCTCGTTGGACGACTAGGTCTTGGGATTAGTCGAGTCGGTCCGGTTCTTGTGTCTCGTAGGGACTTGGGAATCGGGTCGTTACAAGATGGTATCAGAGCAAGGTCATCCCGAGAAGTGAATCAACTGACTGGAAAATAACCAATTCACATGTCTATAACTAAAGTAGCCACCACAACATATCTTTTGACATGAGCTCTTAGCCATTTCCGTTCGGTATCGTTCCGTAGTGACGTGTTTTGTTTTGTTTAGCGTCTCCTTGCAGGAGATGCCTCGTCGTGGGACCAGTGAGGCGGGCCACGGGCGCGGCCGAGGACGAGGTCGGTGACGTGGGTGTGCCGTTGCTGACACCCCAGTGGACCAGCCACTACTTCCGGGCATCCAGGCCCAGGACCTCGCCCGGCTGATACGAGACATTGTACAAGAGGAGCTCCACCCACAGCCCCGAGCACCTCACCCTGGGGTTGTGGAGGGGGAGTCCTCTGTGGGACCACTCGACGGACGCGGCGCTAGACACGGGGGAGGGGATGGGCCGCCGCAGCCCCCACCTTCCTCCGATACTTCTGTGCACGAGGCACCTTCGCCTGGAGGTGCACCAGCACCTCCCCTACAGCGCCACTTCGAGCTTTTCGGGCAGTTCCAGAAGCTGAAGCCCCCCTCCTTCAAGGGGGATGAGGAATCGACCGAGACAAAGGACTGGCTTGAGCAGCTGGAGAAGATCTTAGACACCCTTCGCCCCTCGGTGGAGTGCCGCATGGCCTTTGCCACGTACCAGCTGGAGAGTGCGGCACACAGATGGTGGAGGGCGGTCCGGGGACAGGAGAGGGACGAGCTGACCTGGGACCGGTTCGTCGCCCTCTTCTGCGAGCAGTACTTTCCCCAGACGTGGCAGGACCAGAGGAGGCGGGAGTTCCACACTCTCCGCCAAGGGACGATGACAGTGAGCGCATACCGCACGCGTTTCCTGGAGATGTCCCGCTTTGCAGCGACAGCGGTAGCTACTGAGGAGGAGCGCCTTTGGAGGTTCACCAAGGGGCTCCGGCTTGCTATTTGAGGGTATGTCAAACACCTGAAGCTGCCTACGTTTTCGAGGGCGGTGGAGGTAGCTATGACTTACGAGGAGACCAACCCGTCCGCGCGAGACACTGACGGCGGGCGGAAGAGGCCCTTTCAGCCAAACTTTTCACAGGGCTGGCGAGAGAGGAGACACGTGGCGTCCGCAGGAGAGCCGTTACGTTTTACAGGGCCATCAGTGGCCTTTGGGGGCCCTCGACAGGGGCCATTCGCCAGCACCGGATCCCCGCCCAGCCGACAGCAGGGACCCACTAAGGGCGGGAGTCGGGTTCCCCTCTATTACCAGTGTGGCCAGCCGGGCCACATCAGGAGGGACTGCCCGTCTAGGGCAGGAGGTCAGCAAATACTTCCCGCGCAGAGCACTGGAGGGCGCACAGGAGGCCGCGGTTCCCAGGCGTGAGGAGGAGGACAGCAGTCACGAGGAGGGTACCAGCCAGCACCTACCCGTCCGATGCAGAGTGTGGTTGCTTCGTCCGCACCTAGAGCTGAAGGGCGTATCAACGCCCTGACACACAGGGACGCCAGAGCTTCAGGATCGGTGGTGGCAGGTATGGTTTCAGTTTCCGGCAGACTCGTTTACACGCTTTTCGATTCCGACGCTACGTACTCGTTTGTCGCAGCCAGTTTCGCAGTTAGTTTGGACCAGGATTATACAGCATTAGAAAATCCGTTCGTAATCAGAGATCTGAGTGGTCAGCTGTTTTTAGCTGAGGAGGTGTACACGGATTGCGAGGTCAGTGTCGGGGGACATAGCCTGCCAGCTGACCTGATTATGATACAGATGGAGGACTTTGGAGTGATTCTGGGGATGGATTGGCTGTCCGCTTACCACGCCTTGGTGGACTGTTTTGAGAGGAAGATTTTCTTCTCCATGCCGGAGTTGCCTTCTTTCGAGTTTCACGGACAGCCAGTGGACGGAGGTTTCAAGTGCATTTCGGCACTTCGGGCGGCGAGACTTTTGAGCCAGGTGTGTGAGGGCTTCCTAGCTTGTGTGGTGGCAAAGCCTAGCCCTGTGGCAGAATTCCAGAGTATCCCGGTGGTCAGAGAGTACCCTGACGTGTTTCCAGATGAGTTACCAGGACTACCACTTGAGCGTGAGATCGAGTTTGAGATCTCACTAGTACCAGGGACCAGCCCCATCTCCACCGCACCATACAGGATGGCACCACTTGAGCTACGAGAGCTCAAGTCCCAGTTGCAGGACCTTTTGGAAGAAGGTTTCGTGAGGCCCAGTGCGTCTCCTTGGGGAGCCCCGGTACTGTTTGTGAAGAAGGATGGTACCCTACGCCTTTGTGTGGACTACCGACAGCTGAATAGGGTCACCATCAAGAACAGATATCCGCTGCCGAGGATCGACGACTTGTTTGACCAGTTGCGGGGTGCCACGGTGTTTTCCAAGATCGACTTAAGGTCTGGATACCACCAGTTGAGGATCAGGGAGACCGATGTCTCCAAGACAGCTTTCCGTACCCGGTACGGACACTACGAGTTTTTGGTCATGCCGTTTGGGCTGACCAATGCCCCCGCTGCTTTCATGGACCTGATGAACCGGGTGTTTAGACCGTACTTGGACCAGTTCGTGGTGGTTTTCATAGATGATGTACTCGTCTATTCTAGAGGTCAGACGCAGCACGGACAGCACTTGCAGATGGTTCTGGACACTCTGAGATGACGTAGGCTGTACGCCAAATACAGCAAGTGCGAGTTCTGGTTGAGGGAAGTGACCTTCTTAGGTCATGTGATCTCTGGAGACGGCTTGGTGGTGGACCCAGCCAAGGTTGAGGTAGTACTTAGGTGGGAGAGACCGCGTTCAGTCACTGAGATTCGTAGTTTCCTGGGACTGGCAGGCTACTACAGACGATTCATCAAAGGTTTTTCACAGATTGCACGTCCTATGACACAGTTGACCCAGAAGGACGTGCCCTTCGCTTGGACAGACGCCTGTGAGGCGTGTTTTCTGGAGTTGAAGGAGAGTTTGACCTCGGCTCCTGTGCTCACCATCCCTGACAGTAGTGGCGGGTTCGTTGTGTACACGGATGCCTCCTTGCTGGGGTTAGGAGGTGTGCTCATGCAGAGGGGTCATGTTGTCGCTTACGCTTCGCGGCAATTGAAGCCCCATGAGCATACCTACCCTACCCACGACCTAGAGTTGGCAACTGTTGTCTTCATGCTGAAGACTTGGAGGCACTACTTGTACGGTGAGACCTTCGAAATTTTCACAGATCACAAGAGCATCAGATACCTTTTTGATCAGAAGGAGCTCAACATGAGATAGAGACGTTGGTTGGAGCTCCTGAAGGACTACGACTGCAGCATCTCCTACCACCCGGGAAAGGCCAATGTGGTGGCTGGCGCCTTGAGCCGTAAGGCGCCTGCGCACTTGGCCAGTTTACAGTTATAGAGTTGGAGCCTTTTGGAGGAGGTGGGCAGTTGGCAACCCCTGGAGTTACGGGGGCACTGTGGGGCAGTGACGGTGACACGACAGACCAGGCCAGAGCTGATAGACCGCATCATCACAGGACAGATGGCCGATCCGTACTTGCAGTCCTTGCGTGACAGAGTACTGTCGAGAGACCCGGGGGACTTCTCTTTCACAGACCAGGTGCTGCGCTTGAGGGGATGGTTGTGCGTTCCCAGAGACGAGGAGCTGTTGAGAGAGCTCCTGACTGAGGCACACGGTTCCAGATTCACCATACATCCCGGAAACACGAAGATGTACCACGACTTGAAACGCGAGTTTTGGTGGAGGGGGATGAAGTGGGATGTGGGTGAATTCGTGCAGCAGTGCTTAGTATGCCAGCAGGTGAAAGCCGAGCATCAGAGGCCTGCAAGGCCGCTACAGCCACTTCCAGTGCCAGAGTGGAAGTGGGAGAGCATCACCATGGACTTGGTGGTGGGCTTACCTGTTACCCAGCGGGGACATGATGCAGTCTGGGTAATAGTGGATAGACTGACGAAGACGACGCGATTCTTGCTGATCCGAGTCACTTTGGGACCAGCACAGTTGGTAGAGAGGTATATCAGTGATGTGGTATGACTACACGGAGTTTCGCGGGAGATCGTATCCGACCAGGATACCCGCTTTATGTCCCAGTTTTGGGCTGAGTTTCAGCAGGCCTTGGGGACGCGGTTGAGGTTTAGTATAGCTTACCACCCCTAGACGGACGGATAGTCTGAGCGCACGATACAGACACTTGAGGACCTTTTGCATGCCTGTGTACTGGACTGGAGGGGCTCTTGGGAGGAGCACCTACCCCTGGCGGAGTTTGCATACAACAACAGTTATCACTCTAGTATCGGCATGGCTCCCTACGAGGCTCTGTACGGACGGAGGTGTATGGCACCCTTGAGTTGGGTTGAGGTGGGGACCAAGTGGGAGGTTGGCCCCAGGTTGATCCGGCAGAGTCAGGAGGTAGTCGAGCAGATCCACAGGCGACTCCGCACTATCAGGAGCAGACAGAAGAGCTACGCGGACTGGAGACGCAGTGAGGTGCAGTTTGAGGTTGGGGACCACGTCTTTCTTCGTGTTTCACCCATGAAGGGCCTGCAGTGGTTTGGGGTGAGAGGGAAGCTCGCGCCTAGGTTTGTGGGGCCCTTTGAGGTCCTGGAGCGGGTTGGACCCATTGCTTACAGGCTTGCCCTCCCCCCGCAGCTTTCTAGTGTGCACGACGTGTTCCACGTGTCCAACCTCAGGAAGTACGTAGCCGATCCCAGTCATGTACTGAGTCACGAGAGTGTCGAGGTGAGCGACGACCTGACCTACCCCGAGCGGCCAGTGCAGATTCTAGACCGAGCCGTCCGCAGTTTGAGACGAAAGCAAGTACCCCTGGTAATGGTTTTGTGGAGGAGCCAGCGGTACGAGGAGGCTACCTGGGAGCATGAGGCGGCAATGCGGTACGAGGAGGCTACCTGGGCGCGGTACCCGGAACTCTTCGTGGGTACGTCTTTTCAGACCGACTTCGGTCCTCTTTGAGTTTGTTATGGTATCTATGACGTTTTCCCGCACCCTAGTTAGCGCAAGTTTCGAGGATGAAACTTCCTTCGAGTTTGTTATATTGTTACGAGTCGTGCTTTCAAACGTCTTTTAAGATGTCTGGGAGGTGTCCCAGATGTCGTACCAGACGTCTGGTATCACTTCCGGACGTCTGGGATTCATTTTTTTCTGCGCGCACACCGTTGCGTCTGTGCGCTTGCACGCGCAGACCTGCTCCGCCTCTTCTTTTTCCCTCTCCCTCCTGCACCCTTTGTCGCGCTCTCTCTCTCCTCCTCACGCAGCCTTAAAAGGCCACGCTCTCCCCCTCACTCCTGTCACCTCTGCCCCCTTCCTCTTCTCCTTCTAGTCGGTGCGCGAGAGTGGGCGCGAGTGAGCGGCGGCAGCGACAGCCGCGGTGAGCGTGGGAGGAGGTGCTGCGCAGGGGAGGAGGCGTCGGCCGTGAGGGCTCGAGCCTGCTGGGGCAGCGGGAGCCGGCCGGCGGGGGCTCAGCGGGCGCGGAGAGACGCGGGAGGCCTTCTGCAGCTCATGCAGCAGGCGGATCACTCGCAGCGCGGCCGGGTGTCGTGAGTGGAGGGCGAGTCGCGCCCTAGTTCTGGAAACTTTTCCAGAATCAAACGTCTGGTTTGATAGCCAGACGACGGGCACGACGTCTGGAAGACTGTCCAGACGTCTGAAAGGTGAGTTATTTCCGTCCTCTTCCTTTTCTTCGACTGACTGTACTGAGAGAGAGAGATGGGTATGCGCAGGTTCGGTGATTCGCCATCCAACGCGAATCAGACGTATGGCTGTAGCACCAGACGACGGGAACGACTTCCAGACGTCTGGGGTGACCATCGGACGTCTGCGAACTAGGCCAGATGCCCCCACAGGCTTCTGGACATCTGAGAGCCCACGCAGAGCGAGGTAATTCGCTGATCCACTTCTTAAGACATCTGGAATAAGTTCCAGACGTCTGATTTTGCACTATTTCGTCGTTTTTGACCCGTTTCGGGCCCGTTCGGGCTCCATTTTCCACGTTTCAAGTTGCGTTCTTTTCGGAATTACATCCTCTACTTGTCTATAGTAGCTGTATACTATTTTGAGAAGTTCCTTGTGTTTGATCCTTGTGATAGGACCCTGTTCCGTTGCAGTCTCAGGGGTTGCGGAGGCACGCAGGATTCTCGACCACGCCCCCAATTCACCTGTTATAACCGGTAGAGTGGCTTTAAGTATAATCTGTTAAATTATGAAACCATAAATAGAACCTAGGACATTGCATGAATCCTAGGAATGAGAAATAGATTGAATGGTAGATTCCTAGGGTGTTGCATGAATCCTAGGGCTGGAAAACTTGATTGTATGATAGATCCTAGGATATGGCATGAATCCTAGGACGGGAAAACTAGTGGAATGTATGAATACTGCAGTCTTGGAAAATGTGGAAAGGAAATAATAGCTGCCTGTGAATTTAATTAACAGCTGCCTGTTATGAATAAATGAACATGATTAAGAATATGGGATGTATGAACGTGAAACTGGAATGGTGAACTGGAATATTCTGAGTTAAAGAGCTAGAACCCTACGGGGAATTAGGAGTAGAACTCTTGGAAAGTGAATGGAATAGAATTGGGGAAGTGAGCTGGCCCTTGAGTACGGAGTACCAAGGAGAGCGACTATCCCCCCTGTTTAGTGCAGAGCGGAGCAAGCCGCCCCAGGGACCCGGGGTTAGGACTGGCCACTCTGTACCGACTTGCTGGCCATTGTGTACGTAGTACCGAGGAGAGCTACTAGTGTAGGGAGGTACTAGCTACCCCACGGGCCCCGGGGTTCTGCTAGCCTCCCACACTGACTTGTTAGGCCCACTGGGGCAAACCAGGGTAGTCAGGCGAGGGTGCGCGGACTGTGGAGGGGCAAGGCCCCTGTTTGGTTACTGTGGAGTGGTTGGACCGCTGTTACTGAGAGGGCTCTGCCCTGTACTGGTTCCGTGCTATGCTTTGGGCGCACCCGTTAACGGAAATGACTGACCTCATGCCAGTGCAGGTTAGCTACCCGTGCATTTACCGCGCGTGCCGTAGTCACCGTTACGTCTGTCAGTGACCTTGGGGTGGTTGACTGAGAGTAGGATCACCACGGGGGACTCTCCCGGCCAGGAGAGCACCACGTGCTACTTCCACTATTCGGAAAAGACTGCAATCAAGATCGTTCCCACGAGGAACATTCGAGATCAAGTGAAGGATCTGAGAAATAGATAAATTGTGAAACAATAGAAAGACGTAAATAAAGGAAGAAAGAAAATTAAACAGCTACTGTACACTTTACTGTTTCTTTAGTTTAGCTGCCACTCTACTTAGTGTTTTGCTGACGTGTTACACTCGTTACCTTTCAGGACCAGGTGTTGAGAAGCCAGGGTCAGCGGCTGCAGAGGACGCTGGGCCGAGTAGGGTCCAGTAGAGTTACCACTGTTCTCTTGTACCTCTTTTTGTTCCGTTATAGTGAGTAGTTCTTGTTTCCGCTGTACCTTTCTTTACCTGCAGTTCATATTATGTTATGAATGTTGTTCTACTGTTGTGGTGGTATATACTGTAGTGGTTTCTTTCCTTACTGCTGTATTTCCTTACTATTAGTTATATTTATGCTGAATGTGGTTTATTTACTGCTCTTTTGGTTACTTCCTCGTTGGACGACTAGGTCTTGGGATTAGTCGAGTCGGTCCAGCTCTCGTGTCTCGTAGGGACTTGGGAATCGGGTTGTTACAGGCTGGTCCACTGAGGCGTCGATAGCGGAACGCCCACCTCGCCGACCTCGTCCTCGGTCGCGCCCGTGGCCAGTCTCGCCATTCCCGCGACGAGGCATCTCCTACAAGGAGACGCGAAGCAAAACGAAATACGTCAGTACGGAACAGTACTTAACGAAAACATCTAAGAGTTCATGTCAAAAGATATGTTGTGGTGGCTACTCTAGTTATAGACATGTGAATTGGTTATTTTCCGGTCAGTTGATTCACTTCTCGGGACGACCTTGCTCTGATACCATCTTGTAACGACCTGATTCCCGAGTCCCTACGAGACACGAGAACCGGACCGACTCGACTAATCCCAAGACCTAGTCGACCAACGAGGAAATAACCAAAAGAGCAGCAAAATAAACCACATTCAGCATGAATATAACTAACAGTAAGGAAATACGGCCGTAAAGAAAGAAGCCACTACAGTATATACCACCACAACAGTAGAACAACATTCATAACATAATATGAACTGCGGGTAAAGAAAAGTACAGCGGAAACAAGAACTACTCACTACAGTGGAACCAAAAAAAAGTGGTACAAGAGAACAGTGGTAACTCTACTGGACCCTACTCAGCCCAGCGTCCTCTGCAGCCGCTGACCCTGGCTCCTCAACACCTGGTCCTGAAAGGTAACGAGTGTAACACGTCAGCAAAACGTTGAGTAGAGTGGCAGCTAAACTAAAGAGATAGTAAAGTGTACAGTAGCTGTTTAAATTTTCTTTCTTCCTTTATTTACGTCTTTCTATTGTCTCAAAATTTATCTATTTCTCAGATCCTTCACTTGATCTCGAATGTTCCTCGTGGGAACGATCTTGATTGCAGTCTTTTCCGAATAGTAGAAGTAGCACGTGGTGCTCTCCTGGCTGGGAGAGTCCCCCGTGGTGATCCTACTCTCAGTCAACCACCCCAAGGTCACGGACAGGCGTAATGGTGACTACGGCGCGTGCGATAAAGGCACAGGTAGCTAACCCGCACTGGCACGCAGTTAGTCGTTTCCGTTAACGGGTGCACCCAAAGCACAACACGGAACCAGTACAGGGCAGAGCCCTCTCAGTAATAGGGGTCCAACCCCTCCACAGTAACCAAACAGGGGCCTTGCCCCTCCACAGTCCGCACACCCTCGCCTGACTACCTTGGTTTGCCCAGTGGGCCTAACAAGTCGGTGTAGGAGGCTAGCAGAACCCCGGGGCCTATGGGGTAGCTAGTACCTCCCTACACTAGTTTCTCTCCTCGGTACTACGTACACGAGGGCCAGCAAGTCGGTACAAAGTGGCCAGTCCTAACCCCGGGTCCCTGGGGCGGCTGGCTCCGCTCTGCACTAAACAGGGGGACAGTCATTCTCCTTGGTACTTCGTACTCAAGGGCCAGCTCACTTCCCCAATTCTATTCCATTCACCTTCCAGGAGTTCTACTCCTAATTCCCCATAGGGTTCCAGTTCTTTTAACTCAGCACATTCAGGTTTCCCCCTTTCCAGTTTCACGTTTATTTATTCATAGCAGGAAGCTGTTAATTAAATTCACAGGAAGCTATTATTTCCTTTCCACATTTTCCAAGATTGCAGTATTCATACATTCCACTAGTTTTCCCGTCCTAGGATTCATGCCATATCCTAGGATCTATCATACAATCTAGTTTTCCAGCCCTAGGATTCATGCAACACCCTAGGATCTACCATTCAATCTATTTCTCATTCCTAGGATTCATGCAATGTCCTAGGTTCTATTTATGGTTCCATAATTTAACAGATTATACTAGTAAACTTAAAAGCCACTCTACTGGTTACAACAGGAGTACTGGGGGTGTGGTCGGGAATCCCGCGTGCCTCCGCAACCCCCGAGACTACAATGGAATGGGGTCCTATCACAAGGATCAAACACAAGGAGTTTCTCAAAATAGTATATAGCTACTGTAGACGGGTAGAGGATTCAATTCCAAAAAGAACGCAACTCGAAACGTGAAAAACAGACTCTGAATGGGCCCTAAACGGGTCGAAAGCGACGAAATAGTGCAAAATCAGACGTCTGGAACTTATTCCAGACTTCTTAAAAAGTGGAGCAGGGGTTACCTTGCTCTGCGTGGTCTCTCAGACGTCCAGAAGCTTGTGGGGGCGTCTGGCCTAGTTCCCAGATGTCTGATGGTCACCCTGGACGTCTGGAAGTCGCTCCAGTCGTCTGGCACTGCAGCCAGACGTCTGATTCGTGTTGGGTGGCGAATCAGAACCTGCGCGTACCCATTTCCTCTCTCTCTCAGTACGGTCAGTCGAAGAAAAGGAAGGAAGACGAAAATCACTCACCTTTCAGACGTCTGTACAGTCCTCCAGACGTCGTCCCCGTCGTCTGGCTGGAAGCCCAGACGTCTGATTCTGGAAAAATTTCCAAAATTAGAGCATGACTCGCCCTCCTCCCACGACGCACGGCCGCGCCGCGCCTCATCCGCCTGCTGCTCGAGCTGCAGTAGGCCTCCTACGTCACCCCACGTTTGCTGCTTCCCCCGCCGGTCGGCCCTAGCAGCCCCGGCGAGCTCGCCCTCACGGCCGAGCGCCTCTTCCCACGCGCAGCACCTCCTCCCACACTCACCGCGGCTGTCGCTACCACCGCTCACTCGTGCACCGGTTGGAAGGAGAAGAGGAAAGGGGGCGGAGGTGACGGGAGTGAGGGGGAGGGCGTGGCCTTTTAAGGCCGCGCGAGGAGAGAGAAAGCGGGATAGAGGGCGCAGGAGGGAGAGGGAAAGAGAGAGAGAGAGACGCTCGCAGGTCTGCGTGCTCAGGCGCACAGACAAAACATGCGTGTCGAAAATAACCGAATCCTAGACGTCTGGAAGGGATTCCAGACGTCTTAAAAACGCCTAAAGCCGCGCGTTCGTAATAGAATTCCTCCTCTATATAAGTGCTTGGGTGTTCCCAAGCACAAGGGAGTTGAGAATTGGCCTTGATTCCCCCTCTTCTTCATCGTCACAGCCTCATCTTCTTCAACTCTAGCAACCTTCTTCTAACCCCTTCCTCCGTGCATGCATCCAGCCAAAGAGCATCACCATCCTTTTCCTCATCTTCTTCCAACTCTAGCTGGCCAAAGCTAGGTCGTCTTGGCCCATTCCTCGTCGTTCCCATCATCGATCATTGCTTCTTCCTTGCATTTAGCCAGCCAACACTGGACGTGATTCCTCCCCTTTTGTCCAATTAAGGTAGTCCTTCTTCATTGCTTCTCGTAGACTAGCTTAGGATCTTTAGGAGTAGGAATTAGCCTAGTTTCATCGTTGTTCTCTTTCTTCCCCATGCTCGACGAGAGCTTTGATGAGCTCGAACCTGACCTACACGCCACCTCCCACCACACCGTTCACCCCATAAGTATCGTAAGGACTTGGAGAGCAAAAGCCTTCAAGAAATTGGGGCTTTTCACCCTCGAAGCCCTCTATCAAACACCCACCTCACCAACCACCTCCACCTCGATTGACCTCTTCAGGCCACCATATGTCAAATCACCATCATTCTTCGTTTTAGGTGTTCACCTACCCAAGCTTCTTCTCCGGCGTCATCAACTACTTCCAGTGAGAGCACGACGAGGGTATCCCCCTCAATTGCTACGAATTCCCATGAAGAACACACCTGGGCCGTTGGATTGGCAATCCATAGCCAAACGAGCTGTAATCGAACCACCTCCACCTTGCTGCACTTTACGTTGAAGATGAAGAGGATGAGGGACTATTAGTCCCACATCGGTGAAGGAAGGTGCTGGAGTTTGCATAAAAGGAAATTTGCTCCCTTATAGGTCACCCAAGATCCAACGGGTTGGGTCACCATACCTATCACATGCACGCACGCCCGCACATGTGCAGGCGCACCTAGGTTGAATTAGGCTGGGTTTTGGAGCAGTTGTGCTGAGGAGTTGAACCGGATTTTGTGCTTGGCAGTGAGCGACTCTTTAGTCAAAATTTGCCTAAGTGTTTAAGGCATAATTTGAGTTGAAAAACATATTTTTTTCCTTAACTCTTGCATTTATTTTTGGAGCTTGATAGTGCTATTATTTGCCTAATATATTACTTTTTGCATCAAGTTATTGTGCCTTGTTTTATGTTCTTGATTAGTGGTTTCAAATTGCGATTATTTTTATCCCTTAGATGACCTCGAACTCACATTCGAGATTATAAATTTTAAGTGTTGATTCACTTTTTTCGACTATACTACGACTCATTCTTAATCCTCGATTAAAGCGCATTAGCACCAATCACCTAGTTGTCCAAATGAATGTGTTCCACACCTACATGTTCACATTGGAAATCCAAGAAGAAAAGCACCTCTTGACTGCCCACCTTTTTGCTTAGATTTCTACCACTCAAAAGTCACGTCATGTGGGGGAAAAATCTTGGAAAATTCCTCTCCTCCCTTAGATGGCTACATTGCATTACTCCATCCTCCATTTATGCTACCATATGACTCTTTCTTATGCACCCTTTTGACCACCCATTAATTGGTGCACTTTTCCACCACTCAAAGACACCATTTTTTAATCCAAAAGTTCTTGGAGAATCCACCCCTTTGGACAGCCATGATGGGCTCCCCATTAGCACCTTTTCAATCCCTTTTTGGCTTCTTAAACACTACACATACCTAGCCTATGAAACCACCTACCTACATCCTTGAGATGTATCTTTTGGTAATCAAAGAAATAGAAAGAATTCCACCAATATTCATGCCAAGAGGTCCTTGGAGGAGACCCCTTCTTTGAGCTTCTCCTAGTCTCCAAGCTTCACGTCAAGCTTCCAGGAAGAGGAGGAGAAGCTCACCAACATCACCAACTTGTTTTGGAAATGAGTTTCTGAGCATAAGCTCTCCTCTACTCTTGTTTTCCATCTTTTTGTAGTCATGGTAGCATGAACTAGTGTAATCCAAACTTTTCTTGTTAATCAAAGTTGTCTCAAGAATGAGGCGCTAGTGAGAAAGATTCTTCGATCCCTCACCAGTGATCTGAGACAAAGTCTATTTCCATCCAAGAATAAATGGATTTGACAACACTATAGTTGGATGATGCTAATCGGTAGTCTTATGGCCTATGAAGTTCAACTCCAACATATGAAAGAAAATGAAAATGAAGGAACAAAGAATGATATGGCACTAGAAGTCAATGAATACTTAGATCAATCAACCAGCGAAGATGAAGATGAAGATGACTGTTCGGCTCGCACATCATGCTAAAATAATTTTTTTTATGTTGCAGTATAGCGTACGAAATCTATCCTAAACAGAATAATAATAACGAAATACGACTAGACTTGATTTCTGATTTTTCAATATGCATGTTGTGATTTTAGTAACCTAACTACCTAACTACAAAATCCAATTTCCAACTCACGTATGTAAATCTCACCCGTTCTTTTGCTTTCACGAATAGTAAGAGCGCTTGTAAATGAGATATAGAATCTAAAAACATGTGCCTCAATTTCCACCAATTCAGTTATATTAATACTATTGAGAGAGTTTAGGAAGACGTGCAAATCATTAACACGAATTAGTGCAACCATCAAAAATGGAACCCGATAATTGTGGTTTGAAATTATTAATAATAGTCAAGTTAACTTACGTTGACTTAATTACATAATATAACTTGCTAAGCTTAATTAGATTATTTAAGTTATCATTAGGTTAATTACCTAGTTAGTTACATAGTTAGAATACATTAGATACATTAATTAATTGCAAGAGATATAAACACTAAACATGTCAACTAATTCAAAAGAATTAATAAGCATACATCATAAGGGTTTGAAATGATTAATCATTGATTGCATATAAAAAAAATGACGAAAGGTTTGTTTATTCTAATTAATTAAGCTCTTAGTCCTCAATTAAGCACAAGTATACCTCGCCACAAATCTCTTCTTATTTCTGGCTAAGTGTTTAACACAACAGACACTTAAAATTGCTTCTCACAGCATCGGCACATTCCTTCCCTCACTCAACAAAAAATTTGGTTTGTGACACCTCGAACTAAATCAACAGCCCAATGGGTCGAACCACAATTACATCGATGCCACATGTCAACAACATATTTAATCTTGTTCGTAGGCCACCCTTATTAGGTTGCCCAATTGGGTTGCCCCTAGTGGGCTGCGCCATATGCACCCTAGCCTAATGGGCTCTACACTACAAATCTCTCTCATACACATAAATAACTCACACGTTCAGATGCTCATGAGGGAGCCCATCCCTAATTCAATCGATGGGTAATAACACACAATTCTTTACATTTGCTTCTAAGTTCTCAGCTCCTACAGAGGTGGGACTATTAAGTCCTCGTCCCTTCTTGCACTCACTACTTTGCTTTGCAGATCTTCACAGCATAGCTACCCCTCTTGCTTATTCTCAATTTAGACCAATCTTGGTCAATTGAACTCCCAAGCAACTGCAACTGCCTCAGCATGGCTCAATTCTTCAATCTGGATTGATAAATGCTTGATACAATAGCTTAGATCAACTAAAGGTACCAGCTACTCACCATGGATGCTCATTTAGAAGCAGAGCTTCAAACTTCACCTGCAAATTGTGCCTAAGCCTTAAAACTCTCTCTCATATGCTCCTAATACTTTCTCAGTGCCAAAAATACTTTAAAATGCTTATGAAGCATATACGAATGCTTCTTAAGCTCATGAAACACCTGGAAGATAACGTTGCAGCTTCTTTTCAACAGACGAGGAAATCAAGATTCCAAATCATATCAAATCCCAACCTTGAGTTGCTAGACCTATTTCTAATGCTTTTAGAAGTTTAAAAAGGTTAATGCCATGCTATACGAAGCTTGGAATCTTATTTAAGGTTCAAAGGATATTGATTACAATCATTTAGAACCCAACATACACAAAGATGAAGATTGAATTCAATAAACTTCAAAACTACCTAAATTTGACTCTAACTAATATATAACAACCTAAAGAACATCCTGCATCCTTTGAAAAAATAGCTCAGGAACTTTTGAACTCCATTGGTGATGTAGTTTGACGAAGCTCAAGTTAGAGTTGTCTCTATGGTTCACGAAGAATTCAAATCAAATAAAAGGTGCAGATCGATTCCAAATCAACTCAGGAACTTATTAAGATCAAAAAGTTGAAGGATTGATCTATATGCTACAGATTAAAAGGTTGCCGCCTAAATTCAAAAGTGAGGTTGTTCGTCAGAGCTAACTGAAGCTCTAACAACCTGAACAACAAATGTTTCACACTCAAGGCATCTTACTAAAGCTTAAGGGCCTAATTCGAAGCTCAGAGAATGCAAGATTAGCTCTTGGCAGCTTTGGAAGATCTGAGGAAGATAACTGAGTTCAAAGAGAATTAAGAACTAAAACTCAGATCAAATTGGTGGAAAATGATCACAAAATTATTCTTAAAGGATTTGTGATCACTAAAGATTGATTCAAATACTTCTTCTCAATATCCAAGTCGCTAGAGCTCATTAGAGCTCCGGTGACTTACGAGGTTGATCATTAAAGTTTCAAACTCAATGAAATAGCTCATGAATAGGTGAAAAAGATTCTTGAGCTTCTCAAAACACATTAACTAGCTAGAAGAAGGGTTGAGATAGAGTTGCAAACTCAAATTAATCTAAAATGCACCATAGGTTTGCTACAGATATCTGTTCAATGAATCTATCAGTAAGTTGGGGCAAAATATCCCTTGAAGTATTACGAAGGTGATGAGATGGTTTAATTAAGCAGAAGAACTCCTTCGATCTCCACCATAGATAGCAGAGTCCAAAGGTTGGAGATGATTTAGGCATTTTGAGATAAATGGGTAATAGGAGTAGGTAGAAGGTGGAGGATGGTTGTGGCAAGTCAGAGAAGATGGAGGAGTAGTGGAATTGATGGATCCAAGGCCAGCAAGGTCGGATTTGACCTTACTGGTGTCGAAGAAGGGGATAAGTAAGTAGGTGTTACACTAAAGCTAACTAACCTAATTAACTACCTAAAACTAGACTAAGGAACTAGACTAAGCTAAATCTAGCATTACCTAGATGAATGAGATAGAAGAACTCCAACAATTGCTTACTGTAGTTGGAGTGAAATCTGAAGATTTGAGGAAGAAATCCGACGATGGATCGAAAGTGAAGAGAAGTAGGAATGGTGCAGCTTTGCCATGCATCGAGTGAATGTGAGGAAGAGGAGGTGAGAGAGATGGCTTTTCTGCTGGAGAATGCTCGAGAATGGTGGTGAGGGGTTGTCAGATTTTGGAGAGAATAACCTATCATCAACTCAGTGGGAGAAGAGGGATAGGGAGCTGATATTGATGGTCGAAGGCCAAAAGGAGGTATTTATAGGTGTAGAGAAGGATTAGGTTCAGTGAATGAGGTTGGAAATCCATCCAGATGCTCGAAAATGACATCATCATCTCTGGCAATGGTGATGTGTTGCACATGCTCCAAAGTAGTTAATGAACCATTAGAACTATTGGATGGGTTAGTTTTGTTACAAGCAATCTTGACGGCCAAGGAAGACTAGGTCCATCATCCGATTGATTGTCATTGGAGAAGAAGGGTTTTAGCCATCGTCGACCATCGATCTTATGGTAGAAGAAGAAGAGGAGAATGTGAAGGACTAGGTTTGGAGGACCTATTTGCAAATAGAGAAGGACTAGATGTAATAAAAAGGACTTATTTGAAATGAATTATAGGGTCCAAAATGAAAAACTTTAATTTAAATATATATTTTAATTTATTTCTTTTCCAACTTTTTATTATAGGTTAAATATATTTTAAATAATATATTTATGGATTGAAATTACATTTTTACCCCTTTATGCATTATTTAATTTAATGATTAATATTGTTAGTATTATTAACTTATATTATAAATATATATAAGCTTAATTTAACTTAATTATAAATAACTAAATGCATAAATTTAAGTTCCTATTATTAATTAAATATAAAGGGATGCTTATTATACAATAATTAAGCTATTTTAATGTGTAATTAAGGTCCTTACTTAGAATTGGTTTACTTATTAATTAACCCTATTTTAATGATATTACCAATTAATTAACTAAGAAAACTAACTTAATTAGGTGAATTAGGAGCCATGCTAAGTCCCTCATCATGCCCTCATGCCTAAGTTTTACTAGTCCCTAACAAACTAACTAGTGAATATGATGAATTGAAACACACCAGGGTTTTAATGAGTAGCTATGAACTCTCAAGAATTAGAATTAGTTTAGAAACATTTTTAGAGTTTTTCTCTTTTTATAGAACTATAATATAACAAATATCTACGAATGATTTTATTTTAGAGCATTAAGTGGGAATCCACTTACTAATGACTCAAAACTCAAGAGTACTTCTCAAAATAAATACTCCTGAAAAGCAAATCCTTTGACGAAAAATCCATAAGTCAGATGTTGTTTAACTACCTCGCATTTGTAAGAATTGCCATTTTGTGCTGTAGTATGTGGAGCAAGATAGCCATATTTTATAATTTATGATAGTTGAGTTCAGGTCATTCGCTGGGAGGCTAAATTAGTAAAAATTCACCAATTATTCATTAAATTATTTTTATTCCCTTTATTAAGTTATCTATACTTATATCTATCAATTAATAAATTATACTTATTACTTAATTTATACATAGGCTAATACACTTAAGTTATACTTTATATTATATACATAAGTTAAATTTAAATTAAGTTACTACCATATAACTTACTCTACATAACTACCTACTAATAATTTACTTAATTAATACTAACTATAAATTATTTATACTTAACTCTTTTTTTTTTTTGAAAATGAAAGGAATGCTATCGAGAACGATAGCAAACTGGGAAAAGAATTTTATTAACTACTCAGTTGTATTGTGTTTACATGTATACTCTCCACTTTCTCTCAAAAGAAAAAATATCCCTCACTATATTATTTGCATCGATAGACATGCCTCGAAAGACTTTGTCATTACGGGCATGCCAAATACACCAAATGGTAGCTGCCATCTTCACATGAGTTGAATTCCTCATCGTAAAATTATTCCATAAGTCATCTGATTCCATAAGTCATCCATGACGGCAGAGAACCACCATAGACTTTGTGCCATATTGTATCAGTCAATATGCAGGCAGATAATAAGTGCTAGACATTTTCAGTCAGGAAATTACAAAGAGGACTCTGCTGTAACTGACCTCAAAAAATTTTGTGTCGTAAATCTGTAGTAACTAGTCCATCATGCTTGGAAAGCCAAAGGAAAATTTTAATTTTTAATGGAACCTTCAGATTCCACAGCTGAGCGCACACCAAATCAATCAAATCCCAACTATTTAATCTCTGTTCAATCATTTCAGCGATGCAGTAGCCATCGTGAAATTTCCATATCCCCACTCTAGTCTGCCCTCTCCTCCCTGCAGTTGGAAATCAAATAAATCCTACTGAAGTCGACATCTCTCCTCAGCCAACCGTCCACCTCATCTGATATTACTATCTCATAAATTCCAGCACTGTAGTTCTGAGTTCTAGCAGTCCTTTACTGAAACTATTTTATTCCTTGTTGCATTAAAAACTCTAGGAAATCTGTTCTCCAGTATGCCCAATTTGGACCATTCATTAGTCCAAAACTTGAGCTTATTGCCATCTCCAATAATCAGCTTGAATCTATTTCTATTCTCCTACACAACTCTCCACACTGAATTTTAGAAAGGTGACATAGAGCTAGGCTACAACGTGAAATTCAGAGTGTGTGATGTCCCATAAGACGTCTGGATCAAAGTACTCCACTGTTTCCTACTGTCTACAAACAACTTGACCATCCATTTCATCAACAGAGCATCGTTAAATTCCTGTAGTGAATGAATGCCCATACCACCTTGTTTCTTTGGCAAATAAATCTTTTGCCATTTCACTGGTTGAAGAAATTTTCCTGTGGCAGTAGCCCCTTTCCAAAAAAATTGTTTGCACAAAATATCAAGTCTTTTTCTAACTGATTCTGGAGACCTGAAAATAGAGAAAAAAAAGACCGGGGTGGTAGTTATTATGGAGTTTAAAAGTATTAATCTTCCTCCTTTTGATAGGTATTTAGTAATCTAGCTCTCCAATTTCATTGCCATTTTTTCAAACAAGATCTTCCAGTCAGACTTTTTTAGCCTTGTGTTTCTCAATGGCAAACCCAAATATCTGATCGGTAGGTTGATAATGGGCATATGTAGCGCTGCTGAAATGCTTACTTTCTCCTGATTTTTCATCCCAAAGCAAACCAATAAAGATTTGCTGCCATTCAGTTTAAGTCCAGAGATTTCTCCAAACAAGTTAACCATCAAGTATAAAATCTTAGCCTCCCTCTTTCTTCCTTCAACTAGAAATAGTGTATCATTTACATATTGTAGCACAGGCGTAATTGCATTTGTGTTGGTAATGGAATAGCCCCATATTAATCCTGTTGCCGATAATTTACACGCAAATCTAGCCAATGTATCAATTGCAATATTAAAAATTAGAGGGGCTAAAGTGCATCCTTGCCTCACCCCACACTGTGGCTGAGTCCAAGTTCCACACGGTCAGCCATTAATTAATGGGGAAAAAGATGATGTTGTAATGCATCTCTTCATCCATTGAATCCACATGATAGGAAAACCTCTTCTCTTGAAAATTTCCCATAAGTAAGGCCAAGCCATCGAGTCGTAAGCTCTACAAAGTCAACTTTCCACAAAAAGGCTTTACATTCATCTACGCCACCCAACCACTATTTCCTTTACAACTCTCAATCTTGCAGGGATCTATTTGGCAAGAATGCAGACTGCATTGGACTGATTAAATTTTGGAGAACAACTCTCAATCTGTTGTCCAAAACTTTACTAACAATGAGATAAATTGAATTCGAAAGAGCTATAGGCCTGAACTCACTAACCGTTTCAGCACCTGGTCTCTTCGGTAGTCAAAATAAGTACAATCTATTTTATCTTTCAAAACCAAAATTTCCTTGCTGAAATTCCTTAACCCTTCCAAGACATCAGTCTTAATCACAAGCCAAAACTCTATGTAGAAGAAAACTTGGAACCCATCTGGTCCAGGAGAACCTTCTGCATTCAAATCATTAATTGCATTCCAGACCTCAAGTTCAGAAATGGGAGCCACCAAATTTTTCTTTTCTTCCTCCTAAACTCGAGGAAAATCTGAAGATGTAAGTCTCCACTGTCCTCTTCCAACTGCTCTAGTGGTTTCCATAAAGTATTGAACCACATCAACTTTGATATCATTTTTCTCAGTAAAAATTTGCTCTCCATTTCTTAGTGAGGAAATAAGATTCAATCTTCTTCTAGAGCTGGCAGCCATGTGAAAATATCTTGTATTCGCATCCCCCTCCTTAAGCTAGAGCTACCTTGATTTTTCCTTCCAATCAATTTCTTTTTTTAGGTCTTCCTCAGCCACTATTCCGTGCCACACAGACCGCTGACCTCTTTCTTCTTCTGTAATCTACCTAGCATTCTCCTTGATATCTAGATTTCTGATACCTTCCAAAGCTTCCAGCCTCTTTTGTTATCTAACAATGTCTGAAATAGCTTTGTATCCTTAAGCACTAGTTTTCAATCCCTGAGTTTAGTAGCTAATCTAGCTATTGCAGTCCCTTCGACTTGTTTTGTCACCCACTAGTTACATTTCATCTATTTACAACCTTCTTCTTTTAGCCATGGTCATTTGAACTTAAAATATGTACCCGTGTTTATTTCCTCCCCACTATCCCATAGTAAGGGGGTATGATCAGAAAATGGGCGAGACAATCCTGCCACTAACGAAGATTGAAATTTCTTAAGCAGTTCTTCATTTTCAAAGAATCGATCCAATTTTGACATCTACCCATTCCTGTCTCTCCAAGTGAATTCGACTCTCGAAGATGGAAACTCATTCAATCCCAGCTCATTCAACAAAAGATGGAATCCGACTGAAGCCTGATTCATCCTCCCACTGTTCCTATCAAATTCATATAAGTTGTAATTAAAATCACCCCCAACAATCCAAGGCATGTCCCTTGTTCGGGTGCCAACATGCGTAATCTCATCCTAGAAATCTGTCCTTAAATTAGCATTGCAAGTCCCATAAACACAAGTAATGCAGATCTAAAACTCACTAGATGCTGTCAAAAATTTACATGTAATATGAAATATAGCAGTCCAAATATCCTATAGGGTTAGTTGCGTTGTTCTCCAACAAATGTCCATCCCACCTGCTCTCCCTTGTGCTGGAATTTCTCTAATCTTTGTCTAACCAGAATGCCATAATTGCCCCCACCTGCTTTCATTACCCTCCTCTAAATGCGTTTCTTGAAACAGAGTGTAATCAATTTCTCATTCCCGAAGATAACAGGCAAGAGCTACCTATCTAAAATCATCGCGCAGCCTATGCACATTCCAGGTAAGGAATTTCATCCCTGCACCTGATTGCTCCCTTTCTTAAACACCACTGCCTGTGCCACATTTAGCACTACTGTAATATCCTGTTTGTTTAGTTTCTTCAGCTTGCTTGCTGCTTGTCCTCTCAGATTATAAGGGGGATGAGAAGCTTGTTTCTTTGAGGAAGACCCCACCCTGAAATGCAAACCTTCCGGGACTTTAAAGGAGAACCCTTATGAAAAAACATCAGTTTCCTTACCTTCACTACCCAGCATTTGTTTTTTAGTGTCCCCAGAAGTGTCATTTGATTCCCCATCCATAGGCACAGGTTGATCCACCTTACTTTCAACCTGCTTAGCAACTAGGGTCCCTTCTACTCCCATTTGTTGATCCTGTAAATCTGCAGCATGACAGTCTTTGTGTTTTTTGGGTTCTGGCACATCTTCTTGCTCATTGCGTTCCTCACGCTCAAGACCTTTGGTCTTAACCACTTCAACATATGTTCTCCCTAAATCCGATTTCATGTTCACCCCTTGTTGAAATAGGATTCCCAACTTGAGAAGCCATGAGCTGCTACCACATCGGAGAATCATCTTCTTCGGGATTGGTCCACCTCTTGTCATCCTCAGATTAATAGTAATTGATCTTCCATCACCTTCCTGTTGTCCCACTGCTCAAACGTGTTTCGCGAGTTAGAAATCAGGGTTACAAGTAACCCATCGTCGTAGTTGCAAAACTCGTGGTCAAATAAAATTTATACCGAAACTCCAAGAGAGTCCCAGGTCAAATACAGGTAGGCGAACGTATGGTTTTGAAAATCCACGCTTCTCTTTTATTTATTTTTTTCATTTTTATCTTTTCTAATTTTTTGGTATTTTAATACAGCAAGAGATTAGGACGATGAAAACTTTATCTAGCTAATCTACTTGCAAATATAAAAGAGAGAGAGAGAAACAATCATCTATTTATCAATAAATATTTGTTACACTATGAAAGCGGGAAAAATCTACACTACGAAAGCATGAAAAGATAGAATGGGGTGAGAGAAATCCCCCTCGACGGTTGCTCAGAGGACGACTCACTCTGACGTCGCTTGGAGGAAGGTGGTGAGGAGCAGAATGAAGGAGGACAGAGCCGAAGGACGGAAGATGGGGTAGGACGGCGTCGCTGCGAGGATCTTCTTCCTGAAGGGCGGTGAGAGGACGGCCAAGGGATGCTCCACGAATGGGGATGAGGGGAGGGAAAACTATTTGGTTTTACTCTAGAGGAGCATCCCGGGCTTAGGACAAGCTCTCTTTAGAGCCTTGGAGGTGGTGAGGTGAAGAAAGGAAGAGATGGTTTGGAATGGTGGTGGGCAGGTCCTTTTATAGTGGAGGATGAAGAACAAATTCACATCTGGGTCATTACTGACATCCATAAACATCGCTGCAGTTGTCGCTGAAGATCCGCCATTCAATTCCTCTTGCAAGAGTGCGCAGACCATTAGTAACAGCTGCAAGCATCACTAAAGGCACACGTCGCTGAAGATTCGCTCCTGATTAGCCCATATTTGTGGGCTATTTAAGTATTTAAGTGCCTAGACATTTGGTTAATTCTAACATTTATTTAGCATAAATTAGGATGTAAATAGATTAATTCATATTTCTAACTTAATTACATAATTCATGCATTGCATTCATATTTTAAATGCATTTAGAATTAATTTAGAATTGCATTCATTTAATTAGTTAACCAATTAGGTACATTGCATGAATTAATTTAAGTTAACATAAAAGTTGAGGGCTTGTATATAAATAACCATAATATTTTAACAATATCTTTTATTCTTCTTCTTTTCAGCAATGGCTCGGCTGCCGCTGCAACGCCACCTGCCGCACTAAAGCCCACATTCAAGGTTTAGCGGAGAAGGTGGATCTGCTCCTGCCTCTCCATTCAAATTTGTGTAGGCAGTTACAAAAAGAGGAGAGAGGTTGCCGAGCGGAGGAGGCCTCCACCCCAACAATCCACACTATGTAGAGAGTCCATCTGGTCCATTTCACCATCGCCAGCCTCAACCGCGACGACGAGCCTCCACCACCGTGGGCGTGTGGTGTGACAGGCCACACCGCCATCCGGATATTGTTCGCATCACTGTGAGCACCTCGCCGTGCACCTCCCTCGACGTCGTCACCAACAACCACCGTCGTAGCTACTGCAATTTCACTCCTCAGTCAGTTAAGATGTCCGGGAAGTTTCCCGGACGTCTGAAGCTTCCAACACCCCCTACTCTAGCAGTAACCACCCTTGTTGCAGTTCACCTGTAGCGCCTCCACCAGTGTATGCGCCCGCCAGCAACCCTCAGTGCGCTCAACTCTTGCTGCTACCTGCAGTGCCGCCACCAGTGCGTGCACACGCACCACCTGCAGCAGCACTCAACTCCCGCGCACAACCGCCCCTTCAGCAGCTGCAGCCACTGTTGATAGCCACCTTCGTCGGAGCTCCGTCCGGCCGACTCCGGCCACTGCATGACTCGCTGCCACCACCATTGTGAAGCTCTCGGTCCAAAGAACTTCATCCGAGCTTCCCGCCTCTGGCCTTTCATTCCTCTTCATGCACGGCCAAGGGGAATAAATCCCCTGTTTTGCTACAGTACTCGTCCCATTAATAATTACATTTTCTGCCATTGCCATCTTTTAATGATATTTTATTGAATCTATATTGCAAAAAATATCCTCTAGTTATTAAAAATTGCTATTTCAGCATGTTTTCTTGATTCAACCTTAATCTAAAGGCAAATTTGGCTTGATTCTCGTCTAAACTAACTACGAAAAAATGCTTTTAACCAGTGCAAATTTAAATGCGTCATTGCCTCCCTGTGGATACGACCTGCTCTTCTGCGATTGGTTATTTTTAATTATTGATTAGTCGATTTTTCCACCACATAAAACTACAAACGATTTTAAAGTGAACAATCGACTCGTCAGCTCCCCTGGCGCGTGCTTCACTGGCACGTGCATCACGAGCTGTGCGCTTCACGTGCCCATGCTCCCTGCACCGTGAACACGCGTACGCACTGGCATGCACTATGCTACTGCTGTGTGTGGTGCACGGCTACACTGCGTGCGGCTGTGCTTGTGCACGTGTGCGTGGCTGCGGCTGTGCGCATGCACTACTACTACCTGGCGTTGGGCGGCCTGGATGGTGCCATGTGGAGCCATCTAGGCCATCCATTCTTCTTCCTTTTGTGGAGGGTGCCACGGTGCTTAGATCGAGATGATTTCTACGCTATTAGGCTGCAATCGTTACTCCAAATCCATCCGTATGGTCAGATTTTCTATCCGAAACTCATATGGATGTCGCATTGCCCCCTAGCCATTGATCTTCCTCAGACTTTGTATGATTCTACGATTCTTCAATCTAGACAACTTCAGAGGTGTTAGACTCCGATCATCGTCCTAATCAGATCTGTATGGTCCGATCATCCATCTGAGGCCCTGAAATAAGTCTTCTTCTCTCCTAACCATAAAAAGGACCCAATTAAGCTAAAATATATACTACTCTAAATGCAAAATGATGCATGCTATGCAATATTTATAACATGAAATGCAAATCTAAGTCTAGGAACATGCATGAATAGGCATTTCAACCTAAATAAATGTGTCTATATCATATCCCCATGCCTATCTTTTGCTAGTCCCTAGCAAAATTAAACTACATGCTTTGTATAAAATCAAAATTAGGATTAGATCACTTAAGCCTAAGTCGTTTATTAACAATAGAAAATTTAAATTAAGGTCCTAAATAACAAAAACTCAATAGTACCTGGGTGTCTGCCAGAATGCAGACTGCCCAAGTCCTCGCCTTATTTGAAAAGGGAAAATTTATTTTTTTACTTTTCTTCTTTTCTAATTTTTTTGTACTTTTGGAGTTTGGGGGTTTCGAGATAACTTTTTACGGCTACCTGACCCACCCAAGACTCGAAAAGGACTCTAAGTGCTAGGCATCTTGTGAAAATAGTGAAAGACTCACTAGACGGCCGTTAAAACAGACTTCAGGTTTCTACGACCCTAGGTGACCTTGCCTAAAGGTTTATCTTTTCAATTGGTAGCTTTCTCCCTACTTTTATTTATGGGGTTAACACAAGGGCAAACCCAGTGTATATCTCCCTGGTTTATTCTACTTCCCCACTTCTTCCCGAAGTGTTCTAGGAATTATTGTGTATTTTTTTGTAAGCTGGGTTCTGGATAATCGGTTAATGGGATGTTACCCACGGCAACTTGCTAGCCATACTCATGCGGTGAACTGTGGTTTTGTTTATTTTTTTACTTTTTTCTCCTTTTTCTATTTTTTTTCTTTTTGTTTATTTTTTTCTTTAAGTAGGTGGCTTCCCTGATCTAAGATTTACCTAAAGGCGGTATAATGAAAATGGTCTTGTAACTGGGCTTTGGACAACCGATCGATGAGCTGTTACCACCAAGAACTTGCCAAGCATACCACCCTAGATAGTTCTTTAGATACCCAATTTCTGAAGAAATCGTCGAAAAGTGAGTCAGTGCAAAAAAAATGTGTGTAGATGCTTAGGCTTAAAGTCCCCCTAAATTAGAGGGCGGGTTGAAAAGTTGCATGCTTATCATCCAAATTTATTTACCAACTTAAAATGAATTTTAATTGGCGAGGACTCGAGACTAAGTCCACATTCGAGTGGATACCCGAGCTAGTTAAGCCAGAAGACCTGAAGATTCTAAGTATTCAGGTCCTATCGTATCATTTCCTAAAGATAATAACTTCCAAATGCCTAAGTTTTCTTCTCATAATTCTTCTTCTTTTTTATCTTTTTGAATTTTCAATTTTTTTCTTTGTTTTAAGGAAACTAAAAGAAATTCTAAGGAGTTAGCAAAATGATTTCAGGATTAAGTATCCACCCCCCTATGCCTAAATGATGCAATGTCCTCATTGTAAAAATAAAGACATAAAAAGGGCAAAGTAAACAAAATATTACCTGAATTTCGTGACAACCCGGTCATCTCCACAGAGAGAAGGGAGTATACACATGAGCTAAGTTTAATGCCTTTAGCTAGGCATAATATACATACAAAGAAGAAGTTGGGAATTCACAAGTGCGGGTCAGAATCAAAATCAAAAGGTAGATCTTAAAACCTGTTTGCAGAAGATGTCCGCAGATGTGGACCAGATTATGGTGCAGACCTATGCCCCAGGGCCGAGTGGTTCTCAGGTTATGGATGAAAATCACCCAGAATTGAAGGTTGTTGTGCTTGTGGGGTTGGGCCTACGGTTTTGTGGTGTGTAACCTAAGACCAAAGTGTCAGATAAAGGGTAAAGATGGTTTAATAGGTTCAGAAGTCCTCTTAACATTCAGCTTAGAAAAATAATCAGTTATTTCGAGCTTGGGTTGCACGTGAAAGATATCGTAAGGGCCATGGTAGAAAGTAGGTGGTTTTAGGTCAATAGGTACCCTTAGATCCAAACTCAAAGTTCCCTTAGAATTACCCTCCCAAATTTTTAATTCCAACTTCCTATCCTCCGAAATCAAGTGCTCAAGCTCCAGGACCTCCAAATCTTGTATACCTCATCTAAAGTACCTAAGTCCAAAAATCGTGGCTGAATCAAGATTGACTTGGGCATAATGATCTCGGAAGTTAGCTCTTTAGGGTGCGGATGAGGAATGGGGTCACTGATTGAATCATCAAGTAAATGAGGATTCAAATCCTCCAAGTTATCCCCAACCGAATTAAAATCTTTAATGACTGGGCTATCAAATGGTTCGTCATGCTCCTCGAGCCCATTTGTCTAACTAAAATCATCTTACTTAAGCTCAAGTGAGACTTCACTAAGAGATTCCTCACCCTCATGATCAAAGAATTCATGATCCTCATTTATATATGTCTCAAAATCGATTCTCATTTCCTGGTTCAAAGAGACATTTTTTTCCTCGCTCCCTGGCTCGAGAATCTCGGGTGAATCAATCGGTTCATCCTCAATGGGTTACTTTAGCCTAACCTGGTCATCCCCAGTTTCAGAAAATGTATCCCCTCTGACAGGTGCCTGAGTGGGTTCTGACATTGGCTCTCCTGAAGGGGGTTCATCTTGAGAATCATCCCAAGATTTGACTAGGGCAACCACAAATTTCATCCTTAACCTTGATAATTTCCCAAGTAGAAACTCACCCAGGTCCCTATCCCTAACATCTTGGAGCAAATCCAATAGAGAACTATTCAGTTCACCAATCATTATGATCATAGGCTCCAATGCTTCAGTGCTTGGTGTTGGCTGAGCTTCTAAAGATTGTATGTGTTCCGTAAATTAGCCAACACCCTATCATGGATCTAGTTCACCTGAATCAACTGGTTAGGTTTAGGTTTGGGTGGGTTTGGGTTAAATCTAGGGGAGTCAAGATGTCAAGGTTCTTGGGTCCTTCGCTGAAAGTAGGTCATTCTAGGTTGTTCAAAAGATGGTGGCAACCTATATTCAGTGGAATACTGGGGAGGGTAGGTGTTATAATCATTATATCCTTCTTGATTGTAGATCAGGTTGGTTTGGTCATCAAAGGATGGAGATCCGTAATCATTGTAGCTTTGGGAAGGATAATAACCATAGTCTTGTTGTCCAGGGTTAGGCCCTGGCACTGAGGTTCGTATTCATATCGCTAATCAAAGTCATCCCGACTAGTGGATGGGTAATTACAAGTCAAGTCGGAATAGTAATCATCATGGGGATAAGTGGTGGTAGGAGGATAGGGTGGGAAATGCGTGTAAGAAGTGGAAGGATACATGGTAGAATAGGAGGGAAAATAGAAGAGAGAAAGGTGCCTGATAACACTACATTTTACAATGTTAATTCTGGCAAAAGGGGTTAGTTTTAATGGTAAAATGAACAGAAGACGCAGGAATGGGAGCATTGCATGCATCGCACATCAAGATTACTTATAGTGCATTATTAATGGCCATGTATACAAGTGCATGTCAAAACAGGCCTCATATGAGCGATCGGACTACACGGATGGATTTAGAGCAACGAACAGAGTCCAACAGACTCGAAATCAACCAAATCCGACATCCGAAGCTCCCTTTATCAGCTTAAGAAGTTTTAGTCATTGATCATCAGATCAATGACCCATAGCATGCCACGTGGAGCCACCCCGCGCCTTTCATCGCGTACCACCACTTTAAGCCGTCCGATCTCCGATCGGACGGCTGAAAAGCATGCTCGCCCGCGCTCTCCGCATCTACGCGCTCGATCTCACACGAAGATCCAACCATTGGATCCCCATCCAACAGTCAGCAGTAGCCGCACCCAATCTTCTCCATGCCACAATTCATGAGGGCAGCGTAGCTGTTGCACCCCCACAACACACCCTTAAGGCGTGCGTTCGAAGCACCCAAAGTGGGATTAAGCGTAGAAATCAACCGTGCAACCAAATTGGATCGCCTGATCACCATCGAGCGACCGTGGCAGTGCCACGCGGCGCAATCAAGCGCGTTTAGCCGAACGCATGAGATGACGTACAGTATCGTGCTCCTCAATAGTAATTTGCGAGCGCAACCCCCTTCGCATGATCTCAGCCGTCCGATCTCTGATCGGACGGCCCTTAAGCCGTGCACACGGATTGCGCATGAAGAAGAACGGGCGCTCACGTGAGACCGTTGGGCAGGGGGCTTCACCGACACTTTTAGCATGGGTTTAGCGATGTCCCAGACGTCGCTAAAGCCCATACTTAAATTAGAAATCCCTTCTTCCTATATAAACCCCTCCCAACCACCCATGTAAAGCATTGAATTCACCTTGCAAGTGTTTTAACACCCTCCTTGCCCCCATTAGCCTCTCTTGTAGTCAACGGAGTCGATGAACCACCGACGTAGCCTCCTTCCACCGCTGTGGCCGCTTTGCCGTCTTCCCTCTCTCTTTCTTTCCTTCCCGTTAAGCTAGCTTTACTTCCTTTTTATTTAATCATTTAGCTACCGTTGTATTTGTAAAACTTGATTTGCATGTTTAATATAATGTTGATGTGTTCTCCATCTTACTTTGAGCAATGTCTATGATTTAAAAGACTCTAACCCTACTCTCTCTCTCTCTCTTTCTCTCTTTCTCTCTTTCTCTCTCTCACTCGTTTTTCTGCCACGTCTTCTCACAAGCAAAAACTCATTATCCCCGTGACATAAAGTGACAAAGAAAATCCAACTTTTACACCTCCGTGTCATCGACACTCGGACTCACGTCCGTTTCTTCTTTTAAAACCGACGCTGCAAGCACGAACTATAACGATCTTTTTAAACAAACATGTCTTTCGTACGTCAGTTTTTGGCGCCGTTGCTGGGGAGGCAACGGATTTATTTTGTCACTTCCATTTTACATCCATGCTCACATCATCTAACACATTTTCTTCTTCTACTTGATGGTTGCAAGAATTCGGTGCTTGGATGGCGAAGTAGTGCAACTCGTGATGGTAAAGAGGGAGTAAGCACAACAAGGATCGATTGTGAGTATTTCTTCACCTGTGGTTGTTTGCTTGCCTAAAAAAAATCTAAAAAAAATTGTCAAATTGAAAAAAATTGGCATGGTGCATGATTGCTTGATCCAAATCTTTAACACATCACCCAACAAAAAATACACTCTAACATTCTTAATGACCTAACCTTTTTGGAGTGTTCTTTCTTTTTGAGTGGTGTTTGCGAAGCCACCGTGAATTGACATGGGTCGCACCACTTAACCCTAAAATCAACTCATCTGATAGCAGTTGCATGAACACTAGGATGAGCACTTTAGGGTTTTAGAGCCTCTTCACATCAAAGGAAATCTACTCTCACCAATTGTGTGCAAAACTTGGCGTGCGCACTTGAAACTTGTCTGAAAACATTAAGACACGTCAACCCTAAAAGACACAAAAGTAAGGACAAAACATTAAAAGACACCACATCTTAAAAAAAATCCTTGCTTGAAAATCATGTTTTGATAGTGGCAGGACTAGGTTAAGTCTCAAGAGGCGTGATTTTGTTCACTGGGCACTTGGCTTTCATTCCCTTAGTAGAATCTGGTGACTAGGCTGTGGGGAAGTGTCAAATGACTGTGGTTGTGTGGTCTATGGAACCGATGGTGCAAGCTAAAGGAAGAACCTTCCCTACAATCCCCTCGTAATCAACCTGGCCAGATTAGCTTTGGGAAGGGAAGTCCAGTGCTTATAGACTTGATCACCCCTTTGGAGATTTCTAGGTCCCCTAAGGAATACACCATAAATACTAGGCTTGTTTGCTTGATTGTACACACACACTTCTCGCATCTGTCGCTCTTCGCATCCCCTCCTGTTCTTCTCTAGTATATGCATGGGAGACGATCACTTCATCACGAGTTGTTTGTTTTGGGACAGGAATCCAGGAGACTTGATTCTGCTAGAAACATGGCTGAACTTAGAGTAGATGAGGTTGAGGACCAACCCCCACTAGACACAATGGCCATCATCCAGTCCCAGATTAACGCAAACCACCAGCTTCAACAGCAACAAATCCACACCATCATACAAGCCATACACTGGTTGCAGAACCCACAGGGGCAACCACCACCACCATTCCAAGGCCCACAAGGGCAACCGCTACTTGATCCACCACCATTCCAAGACCAACCCAGGCCCCTCTACGACTTTTACAATCCTTTCGCTATTCAAGTCGAGCTGCACCTGAGGATCCTCGAAGGGGGAGATGATTTTGAGCTGAAACCAAATGTCCTAAGTCTAATTCAGAGCCACTTCCATGGAAGTTCAAATGAGGACCCCTTCCAACACCTAGAGGATCTTGACCGGATCGCCCGAATTGTGAAACCTAGGAACATTAGCCTTGACATTATTTTGATTAAGATGTTCCCCTTCTCGCTGAGAGACAAAGCATATCATTGGCTTAGAACCCTAGGTAGACCCATCACCACCTGGGAAGAACTGAGGCATGCATTCTTAAAGAAATTCTTCCCTATAGGAAAAACCAATGCCCTCAGAAGAGCCATTACTACCTTTACACTCCAGGTCCGGGAACAGTTCCATGAGGTGTGGGAAAGATTTAATGAACTATTAAGAAAATGCCCACACCATGAAGTACTAAGGTGGCAATTGGCTTAGATCTTCTACCACAGTCTGGACAGCAACCTACGGAACTTCGTCGATGCCTCATGCGAGGGGAACTTCCTAAACAAAGACGAGCAGAGCACATTTGAGCTCTTTGAGTCTGTGAGCGAAAATTCGCTCAACAATGCCTCCATGACCCAGTTTAGCCGATCCAATCAACCCTGTAGTGGGATTTATGAGGTACAAGAAAATTCTAGGATGGTTGACATGGATATCATTGCCAAGAAATTAGATCGACTGGAATTGGTAGATAAAAAGATAGATGAGCTACTGAACTAGACCAGGAACCCGTTACAGACCTTCTCCCTAGCAAAGGGAGCTCAAAATGTTGACCTGGTCTAGTCCTTATGCTAAATGAACCTGGAACAACCCCTGACCACGTTCCAGGGAGGGACCTTTGCTCCCTCAACCCTTGATTACTCTCTTCCCTCCCCCTCGACATTTGTTATCCTTAAAGATGTACAGGTTGTCCAAGGTTACGCTAAACCTGACCCTTTCTCCAACACTTACAACACCGGATGGCGTAATCGCCCAAACTTTTGTTGGACAAACCAGAAACCACCTCAATTCCAAAACCAGCCCAGGCCAAACCAATAGCCAAACGTGCCCCCTATCAGCAATGACAACCAGTTAGACCCCCATATAATCCGAATAGGGTGGCCCCTCCCCCACAAAACCAAATGGACACCCTGATAAAGATGATGGCTGAAATGAGCCAAAAACATCAAGAAGAAATGGCTTTAGTAGAGGGACAGTTAATCCAGCTGTTGGACTGCAAACAACAAGGATCCTTGCCTTCCCAGCCACAACCAAACCCGTAAAACATGTTTAACAAAGGCCCCAATTCGCAAGGGTTCCAAGGTAATCCTGGGCAAGTTCACATGGCCCAGCTAGCCCCACAAACACCTCCTGGGTTTGGTGCTTCTTCATCCTCATCTTCTCAAGGATCAACCCATGGTCCCAATGCCTCTGCAAATGCGGTAACTTTGAGAAGCGGCACCAAAACCCAGGATCCCAAATGGCTGACTCTTCCTGAGACTTCACCTTCTGAAACACCCGACTTAGAAGAAGCACAGGAAAAACCCAAGGACCCAGAAATAGATCCTATCCACATTCAGACACCATATCCTGAGGCCTTGGAGACAATCAAGAAAAAGAAAAGTGTTGTGGAAATTGAGGATCTTTTGGAGATCTTTAAGCAGGTTCAGATTAATATTCCGCTCCTCGAAGCTATCAAGCACATTCCGGCTTACGCCAAGTTCCTAAAGGATGGCTGTACACCCAAACGTAAGACAAGACCTCAAGCACCTAGGAAGGTTGTGCTTTCAGAGCATGCTAGTTCCGTAATATCAAGCCACCTTCCTCTCAAGCAAACTGGCCCAGGAGCACCCCTGATATCCTACAGTATCGGGGACATGACATTTGATAGAGCGCTCCTGGACTTAGGTGCTTCTATCAATCTGATTGCAATAACCCTATACCACCAATTTGAATTCGGAGACTTTACACCCACACTTGTTACCATCCAATTGGCTGATAGATCTTTTAAAACCCTAAAGGGGGTTGTCGAGGATGTAATTGTGCGAGTCAAGGACTTCTATTTTCCGATCGACTTTTTGGTGCTCGACATGGAAGTCCCTGAACATCTGTAGAACACACCCATCATCCTAGGCAGACCCTTCTTAGCTACGGCTAAGGCAAACATCAATTGTGACATGGGATGCATGGAAATTGTCTTTGGAGACAAGAAAATGCAGTTGGATATCTTCCGAGTGACCAAGTCTTTTGATTGTGACTGTATCGAGGAACATGATCCCGTGGAACCTTTGGTCGAGGAATGCCTCACCCTTAGTTCTATCTCGGACTACCAATCCTGTAACAACTGTTCTGACCCATCACCGTCTATGCCCATGGACCTCTGTAAGGCTGAACACCATCAACCAACACCATTTGAGGAAATTGATGTTGATCAACTCCCGCCTTTCCCCTTTCCATCAAACATTGTTCCACCCACATTTGAACTAAAGCTGCTACCCAAGAATCTCAAGTATGTCTTCCTGGGACCTGACTAGACCTTCCCCCTAATTATCAATGCCAACCTAACTAAGGATCAGGAACTTAGATTGATGGCAACCCTATCAGAACATAGGGATGCCATTGGCTGGACTATTACAAATTTGAGAGGAATTAGCCCCACCTATTGTACCCACAAGATCTACCTAGAAGATGGGGCACGACACTCCCGTCAGATGCAGAGACGGTTAAACCCAAATATGTAGGAGGTCGTTAAGAAGGAAATTATCAAGTGGCTTGATGTCGACATCATCTATCCCATCTCCGATAGCCCCTGGATGAGCCCCACTCAAGTGGTTCCAAACAAAGTCGGGCTCACCGTTGTTACCATTAAGCGTGGCGAATCCATCCCCACCCGCACCACCACTGCATGGCGGGTGTGTATTGATTACAGGAAACTCAATGAAGCAACCAAGAAGGATCATTTCTTCCTACCATTCATTGACCAGATTCTTGAAAGATTGGCAGGACAAAAATTATTTTTGTTTCCTGGATGGATATTCAGTATATAGCCAAGTCACAATTGCTCCTGAAGATCAAGAGAAGACCACATTCACTTGCCCGTACAGCACGTTTGCATTTCGTCATATGCCGTTCGGGTTATGCAACGCACCTGCTACCTTTCAGCATTGCATGCTAGCCATTTTTTCAGAAATGGTGGGTGAATACTTGGAGGTCTTTATGGATGATTTCTCTATATTTGGGAATTCATTCGACCACTGTTTGAGCAACTTGGAGAAAATCCTGAAATGATGTATTGAGGTTAATTTGGGAAAAGAGCCATTTCATGGTTTAAGAAGGAATCATCCTTGGTCACATCATATCACATAGGGGCATTGAAGTAGATCAGGCTAAAGTTGATTTGATTTCCAAACTTCCTCCGCCTAGCTTGGTCTGGCAGATCCGTTTATTCCTTGGACATGTTGGCTTCTACCGAAGGTTCATTAAAGACTTCTCCAAGCTTTCCAAACCCTTGACCGACCTTCTAGCCAATGACGCCCTATTCCACATGACCTCTGATTGCATCTAGGCTTACCACACCATCCGGGACTTAGTCTCCACAACACCTATACTTCAGCCCTCGGATTGGTCCCAGGACTTTGAGATCATGTGTAATGCATCAGATTTTGCCATAGGCACTGTCTTGGGACAAAGAAAAGAGAAGAAACCCATGGTGATCTACTACGTGAGCAAGATGTTAGATGAGGCCCAACGAAATTATATGGTCACAAAGAAAGAACTGCTCGCTGTAGTTTTTGGACTTGAAAAGTTTCAATCTTACCTTCTGGGATCCCACGTGACCATCTATACAGACCATTCAGCCATTCGGCACCTATTAGCTAAAAAGGATGCGAAGCCTAGACTCATCAGATGGATCCTGCTCTTGTAGGAATTTGACCTGGAAATCCGTGACAAAGCCAGATCAAAGAATGTGGTGGCTGACCAACTATCCAGACTTCACCCAGACCACATTGGGCCCTCCCTGCCTTTATCCGACACCTTTCCAGATGAACACATTCTGGCTGTGCAAGACAAGAAGCTACCTTGGTATGCTGGCTATGTCAACTACCTAGTTGTAGGTAAGACCCCGCATAGTTGGTCCAGACAGCAATGGGACAAGTTCTTGGCCGAGGCCAAGCATTATTTCTGGGATGAACCCATGTTGTTTCGCCTCTGTGCTAACTAGATCATCAGGAGGTGTATCCCTGAGGATGAAGTTTAGAGTGTGTTATCTTTTTGGCACGGCCAAGCTTGTGGTGGCCACTTCTCAGGAAAGAAAATGGCTGCAAAGGTTCTGTAGTCCGGATTTTACTGGCCTTCCTTATTTAAGGATGCACACAATTTCACTAAGACTTTCTCTCACAGCCAGACGCTGGGGACCATGACCAGAAAAGGCATGATGCCCCTCCATCCCATTTTGATTGTCGAGATCTTCGACGTTTGGGGTATTGATTTTATGGGCCCCTTCCCACCATCCAACGGCTTTGAATACATCTTAGTCTCGGTAGACTATGTCTCTAAATGGATTGAAGCCATCGCCACCCACTAATGCGATCATAAGGCTATCATGGACTTTGTTAAGCAGAACATCTTTTCTCGGTTTGGAATACCAAAGGCCATGATCAGTGATGGTGGAAGTCATTTTACTCACACCCAATTCCATGCCCTACTCAGAAAATATAGGGTTAACCACCGCATTGCTACCCCGTATCATCCGCAAACAAATGGCTAGATCGAGATCTCAAATAGGCAGATCAAGAATATTCTACAGAAGACTGTGAGAGCTGACATGAAGGATTGGTCCGCACGACTAGATGATGCCCTGTGGGCATATCAGACCGCTTTCAAGACCCCGATCGACATGTCGCCTTATCACCTGATCTTTGGAAAAGCTTGCCACCTTCCTTTCGAGTTGGAATGCTGGGCTTACTGCACCATCAAGCAGTGTAACATGGATCCCCAGTAAGCCGGTGCATAGAGGATGCTCCAACTCTTTGAGTTCAAGGAAATTCATCGGGACGCTTTTGAGAATAGTCGGCTATACAAGGAGAAAATGAAAGCCGTCCACGACTGACTCATTCATACAAAAATTGATGTAAACACATTTACACTACTTAAGATGTCTATTTATGCATGTTCTTAAGCATAGGATTGCATTTCATGATATAAATATTGCATAATATGCATCATCTTGCATTTAGAGTAGTTTGAATAAAATGGAGGTTAATTGTCTCCTTTTATGTGCTTGGACAAGGTAAACATTTTATCGAGGCCTCGGATAAAAGATCCAACCGTATGGATGTGATCAGGGCGACGATTGGAGTTCAACGACTCCAAGATTGCCCTAATCAGGCATCCGTAGCATCAGATAGTGACCGGGGAATCCTAGAAGATCAAGGGTGAGGATGGTGTAAATCCGCACTTCAAATGACAAATCTGATCATACGGATGAATTTGGATCGACGATCGCAGCCTAATGACGCAAAAATCGAGTCAATCCGACATCCGTGGCACCATCTACAACATCTAGAAGATGGACGGCCAAGATGGTGCCACGTGGCGCCATCTCGGTCGCCCAAACGGCCGCATGCATCCAGTGAAGCTTCCGCACCCACTCCCTCTTCGCTGTTGGATCTCGATCCAACGGCTGTGGACAGCCATGCCTAAAAGCATCCGCTCGACCATCCGCTCCTCGTAGCGCAGCGGTTGAAGGTGCTATCGTGAGCTGCAGCCGCGAGTTCGAGCCGCAGCGAAGGGGAGAAAGATGCGGGCGATCAGGCGCGGGTAGGCATTAGATCGTAATCGGGTGGCTCAGATCCTCTGATTGCATTCACGCGCTATTGCACTCCTGGCGAGGATGCGCCATCGTATGCGTTGAGGCGGGGGAACGGCAGTGGGCGAAGGAGCATCCTAAGCCGACCGATCTCGCGATCGAACGGCTGAGATTTGATGAACGTGGGCGGGCGTTGTACGCGGGCAGCTGAGGAGGCATGTGTGGGGAGCGCCCACTACACTGACGTTGGGGCTTTAGCGACAGTTTTATCCATCACTAAAGACCCCTTATTTATTGTTTTAAAGATGTAATGACCAATTTGCCCCCACTCCTTGCAACTATAAAAGGAGACCCCCTCCACATGAAATTCTCATCCCTTCCTTCTCTCTACCTCTCCATAGCTCAAGAGAAGCTTGTCCCACACCCGGGATGCTCCTCGCGAGATAAAGTCCAAATTTTCATTCCCCTTCGGAAGTGGATCCTGCTACGACGACGGCGTGCTACTCTGTTCCCGTTCTTCAGCTTTTCCCTCCTTCGTCCTGCTCCATCCTCCTTCATCTAGGCGTCATCCTATCCGGCTCGTCCTCCAAGCGATTGTCGAGGAGGATAACTTCTCTCTCCCATTCTTCTTTACATCTTTTCTAGTGTAGAATTTTCCTGCTTTCTAGTGTAACTTTTATTTGGTTTGATTGTGTAAACATTTTGGAAAGATTAAATGCATGTTCTCTCTTTCTCTCTCTCTCTCTTCCTTTTAGGCTGATAACTTCATTGTAATTATATCGCCTCACTTTTAAAAAATTCTAAAAAAAATATAATTACGAATATAGATCAACGTAGCCTCCCTGTGTTCGACCTGAAATTCAAATTTTGGTATAAATTTTATTTGTTGAACATGAATTCTTCGCTTTCAAGCTGCAACAATAGGTTTTCCAAAACCAAACACGTTAGCGTACCAATTCAAGAGTTCAACATTTTGGCACTGTTGCCGGGGAGGCAACGATTCCCGATCTTCTTTTCGCATTTCTTGCACTTTATTGTTTTCAACTAGCTTTCTCTTGTGTCTATTGTTCTGCAGAGACCTCCATCAAGGAATCAACAAGTGGTAGACTGGAGTAAAGTGCAGTTGAAGACAACTGTAAGTGCTTCCCATTCTTCCCCCTCCATAGATTTCATTCGCCACATTAAATCCAAATTCCAATTAACCTAGGTGTTTGCATAAATCTTAGGAATAATTTGGTTGTTTGGATTTTCACTCACTTTCATTCCACCCTCATTTATAAAAAAAAGCAACAAAAAGATAATCTTGTGGGGTAATTTTCAACAAACACACAACACACACCCACATTCAAGGCACTTAATCAACTTGATTTGTTTCTACTCAACCGGGTTCTGATCTGTGGAACCGGTACACACAAAGCACCACATAATAGAGTAGAAATCATTCTAAATTAACCATCTTTGAGTGCCTAACTTAGTGGTGCAATTGTGGCCAATTGTTTGAGTTGTTTGGGCCGCACTTCTCTATTTAAAACCAACTCATCAAGTTGCTCCTTCTTAGGGTTTTCAATCTGGGTCTATTCCAGGCACTCCACTTTCTTTCTAATTTTAAAGGAAAATAATCTTCACCCGTGTTTTACAACTTGGTTTGCCTAGAAACTTGATTGCAATCCACCTAATTTGAAACTCTAAAAGCTACTTAAGAAAGATTTGAACATTAAAATTCACGCATCATAATAATCTTGCTTGAAAACCCTGGTTGTGCACGCACTTACACAAATCTCAATCAATCATTAAGGGCACAACCCATTTTAAGGGCCCATCACATTCCATAAGCACCACAATACCAGGCCTTAATAAAATTGAGTAGACGTTGGACTTAAGGTTTGATTCGCACTTGAGGGCCTAGTCTGAGATTGTTTTTGATTAACCTACTTGTACTGATTAATCTGATGTCTAGCTAGGGGAGTAGCGTCAAATGACCGTGGCTGGGGGGTACACTAGGAACTGGAGGCAAAAGCCGAGGGAAGAACCTTCTCCCCAGTCCCTCCTTCTAACTGGTTGGATTAAACAGACACAAGTAGAGTAAATCATTTACAGTCTTAAGGCAGGTTTTGGGAGTCAGTAGATCATTAGGCTACCCCACTTAAGGACAACCTTATTTTATTATGCTGCATGGTCCCTATCCCCAGTCCTTCCGACCTTCTCCTAGTTTATGCTGGGAAGACGGTCATTGAATCCTCGATTGGAAGGACCATTAGAACATTCTAGGAGGCGCAAGTTGGATTTTGGTCAATTTGATCCCATGGCCAAACAACAGCCTCCTTTTCTTGGAAATCCACAAGAAGAATTTTGAAGGCAGCTGGAATAAATGCAGAGAATGCAGGAATGGTTCCAGAGAATGCAGGGCGCTCAGCCCTTGAAGGATTTTTATGATCTGATTATTTTTGATTAACCTACTTATACTGATTAATTTGATGTCTAGCTAGGGGAGTAGCATCAAACAACCGCGGCTGGGGGGTACACTAGGAATTGGAGGCAAAAGTCGAAGGAAGAACCTTCTCCCCCGTCCCTCCTTCTAACTGGTTGGATTAAACAGACACAAGTAGAGTAAATCATTTACAGTCTTAAGGCGGGTTTTGGGAGTCAGTAGATCCTTAGGCTACCCCACTTAAGGACAGCCTTGTTTTGTTATGCTGCATGGTCCCTATCCCCAGTCCTTCCGACCTTCTCCTAGTTTATGCTGGGAAGACGATCATTGAATCCCCGATTGGAAGGACCATTACAACATTCTAGGAGGCGCAAGTTGGATTTTGGTCAATTTGATCCCATGGCCAAACAACAGCCTCCTCTGCTTGGAAATCCACAGGAAGAATTTCTAAGGTAGCTGGAGTAAATGCAGAGAATGCAGGAATGGTTCCAGAGAATGCAGGGCGCTCAGCCCTTGAAGGATTTTTATGATCCTTCAAATTACGGGGAACGTCCCGACGTCCAGATACCAGTCGGTGACGTAGAAATCAAGTCCCAGGTGTTAAGCCTGATTAAACATTATCATGGGCTTGGCTCCGAAGATCCGTTTCAGCATTTGGAGGACTTAACCACTTTGGTCCAGACCACCAAGGCTCGAAACATAAACGAGGAGCAAATGATCATGAGGCTCTTCCTCCACTCTCTTAGGGATAAGGTCGTGCATTGGTATAGGACAATAGGAAGACCAATTACAACTTGGAATGAGTTTAAATCGACCTTTCTGAAGAAATTCTTCCCAGTCGGTCGTACTAATGCTTTGAGATGGGCAATCACTACCTTTACCCAGCGGTCGGGGGAACAGTTTCATGTGGCCTGGGAGCGATTCCAGGACTTATTGCGGAGGTGTCCACACCACGAGGTGCTGAAATGGCAACTCGTGCAGATCTTCTATCATGCGTTGACCGAGCAACTCAAAAATCATGTGGATGCTTCTTGCGGAGGTAATTTCCTCAATAAAGATGCAGATAGTGCACATGATTTATTTGAGGAAATGAGTGAGAATTCAATTAATCATGCCTCCATGGATACTTTTAACCGGTCCCAGCAACCCAGATCAAATGTCAATGAAGTCCATGACTCTCATTCATTTGATATGGAATTGATTTGTAATAAACTTGATAAAGTGGACTTGGTTGCTAAAAGAATGGAAGAGTGGATGGCTGGCAATTCTATGAACAACTCTCGATCCACTCAATCCCAAAATTCGGGATTCCTTTCCTCACGAGCTCCTTCTGGACGGGAGTTCGTGAATCAACTCGATGCGGCTCAACCTGTGAGTCAGCATTTTTCGGAACCCCACGGGTTCCCAACTGGGGCCTTTGATCCTAGTTTTTCTGATCCTTCCCTTTCTTTCTCTCCATCCTCACCCTATGAGGTTGTCTATGCTGTACAAGAGAATGTTAGATCCAACCCTTACTCGAATGCCTATAATCCAGGTTGTAGAAACCACCCTAACTTCTCTTGGAAAAATCTGGGGCAATAGACCCAATTCCGACCCAGTAATTATGCTCCGCAACGACCAACGGGTCAGGGTCAAGTATATACTCAGTTGCCTCCGAATCAGGTCAATCAGCCAGCTTGGAATGCCCGTCAACCTATAGGGCAGGCTGATTTGAACCGTTAAATGGTAGAGATGCAAGGATCTATGCTCCAGCTCATGAAGCAAATGAAAAACTCACTGGACAACTTGCAATCCGGGCTCATTGCTAACTCTCGTCAACCCGGATCTATACCATCTCAACATGTACCCAACCTACGAAACATTATGAATTCAGGCAATCAAGCCCAAGGGTACGAAAATCAGAGGGACCCGCACACACATGCTCAGGTGGTTGAGCAGGGTTCCTCATCTTCTTCTGCAAATCAACAATTCATGGTCAATCAAGCCCCTCCAATCTTTCCTAACCCTCCCCAAGACCCAAATTCTTACACATCTGCAAATTCTGTCACTTTGAGGAGTGGTAAGAAGACTCAGGATCCACAACCACACTATCCTGATCTTTTGAATCCTGAAGAACCTGAGGAGAGAGAGGAGAATTCTAGAGGAGAAATCAAGCCTCAGGAACCTGATTCCAAAGATCTGACTCATATTCCTTTTCCTGAAGCCTTAACCAAATCAAAGAAGTCTGTTGATAGCAGTGAGGAGCTTCTAAATTTATTTAAGAATGTTGAGATCAATATCCCACTCCTTGATGCTATCAAGCACATACCGGCTTACGCAAGATTTTTAAAAGAATTATGTACACAAAAGCGTAAGTTGAGAGAATCTGTTCCGAGGAAGGTGGTACTCTCCGAGCAGGCTATTTTTGTTATCCTGCACTACCTCCCTCAGAAAAAGAGAGATCCTAGTGCTCCTTTGATTTCTTGCATTATCGGAGATTACACATTTGATAGAGCACTTTTGGATCTCGGTGCATCCATCAACCTAATTCAGACTTCTCTCTACGAGAAGTTTGGGTTAGGTGAACTTCGGCCAACTTCAGTAACGCTACAGTTAGCGGACCGTTCGGTCACAAACCCGCGAGGCGTTATTGAAGATGTTATAGTTAAGGTCAAGGATTTTTATTTTCCTGTAGATTTCCTTGTCCTTGACATGGATGTACCAGATAATCTGAGGAACACGCCCATCATTCTGGGGCGTCCATTCCTGGCTACCGCAAAGGCCAACATTAATTGTGAAAGCGATAGCATGGAAATCGCCTTTGGGGACCAACGAATGAAATTGGATATTTTTAAGACGATTAACAAATTTGAGGATTGTGGATTTATTTAAGAACTTGATGAGGATAATGATAATATTGAAACTTGTTTGACAGTTTCTTCAATTGAAAGTTCCTCTTTGGTTGATGAATTTGACCCACAACCCTCTTTAGCTGACCTGACATCTTCGGAAGAGGTTACTGATTTTGTTCACTCACAACCTCTTCCTCTTGTTGAATCTTCAGCATCTACTCTACCATCAATCATCACCCCACCCTAGCTTGAATTGAAACCATTGCCCGAGAATTTGAACTATCAATCTTTAGGACCTCAGAATATGCTCCCTGTGATTATCAGTGCTAAATTGACAAAGGAGCAAGAGATTAAATTGATCAAGGTCCTAAAGGAATATAAGGAGGCAATTGGTTGGACCATTCATGACCTTAGGTGGATCGAGCCATCTTACTGTAATCACAGAATATTTTTGGAAGATGGATCCCACCCTTCTCGCCAGATGCAGAGGAGATTGAATCCAAATATGCGAGAAGTGGTCAAAAAGGAAATCATCAAGTGGCTCGATGCAAGAATTATTTATCCAATCTCTGATAGTCCTTGGGTAAGTCCCGTTCAAATTGTTCCAAAGAAAGCCAGGATTACTGTTGTGACTAATGAGAGAGGAGAATCTGTCACAACTCGTTCAGCTTCCTCTTGGAGAGTTTGTATTGATTGCAGGAAGCTGAACACAGCCACTAAAAAGGATCATTTTCCCCTGCCCTTCATTGATCAAATCTTGAAAAAATTAGCTGGGCAGAAGTACTTCTGTTTTCTTGATGGTTACTCAGGATACAACCAAGTTCCCATACATCCCGAGGATCAGGAAAAAACTACTTTCACTTGTCCCTATGGAACCTTTGCTTTTCGTAGGATGCCTTTTGGGTTATGCAATGCACCTGCGACTTTTCAAAGGTGTATGCTAGCCATATTTTCTAACATGGTGGGAGAGTTTATGGAAGTCTTCATGGATGATTTCTCTATTTTCGGAGAATCATTTGACTCTTGTTTGGCTAATTTGGAAATGATTTTTAAGCGATGTATCAAGACACGACTGGTCCTTAGCTGGGAAAAGAGTCATTTCATGACCCAAGAGGGCATCATTTTGGGTCATGTAATCTCTGAACGGGGAATTGAAGTGGACAAAGCTAAGGTTGATGCTATCGCTAAACTTCCTCCTCCCACATCTGTTAAACAAATCAGATCATTTCTTGGCCATGTGGGATTTTATCAAAGATTCATCAAGGATTTCTCGAAGGTTGCTTGTCCTTTGAGCAATCTTCTTGCCAAAGAAACGCCATTTGTTTTTGATGAATCATGCCGAAAGGCATTTGATTTCCTGAAAATGGCAGTCACCTGTGCTCCAATTTTGCAACCACCAATTTGGATAGCTGATAGCGATAATACGCGGTTTGTTAAATACATCGTTGTAACATGCAAAATCGATCAACTCTTAAATTTATATTCCTAGATAGGGGAGTATCTAGGGTCGTCCAAGGAGGCAATATGGTTGCAAAATTGATTCTCTTGCTTGGAATATATCTCAACTTTCTTTTTGGTAATTTTCAATATACCATTTTTCTTTATTTTTGAACTAAGGCAACATGCGAACTGATGGCGGGAAAAGTGTTTACACTTCCAATTAAGTAAACAACTCTAAAGTAGCAAGTAGAGCCTCTCCCTAAGCTCACTCTAGGCAAGTGGAGACCTAGAATAATTAGGGAGAGGAAGTGAAGAATGCTGAAAATAAGCAAAAAGAAATGCAAACAAGATATGCGAAAAAGGCAACTAGATAAGTGATAAAGTGTTTAACAAAAATGCCTAGTAGAGGAATGCTTCTACTTCTTGATAATTGAAGTAAAAGAAAACACAAATCCTCTAAATAGATGGTGAAGAAGAGGGCTTCTTGCTCCAAGGTTGGTGGCTCCCAAGCTTGAAAAGAATCCTTCAACTCCTTCCTTGCAGAACTCCGCCAAGGTGATGACCTCCAAGGCAAGCCCTAAGGGGGCATGCCCTAAGTTTCTCTCCAAGGGTGGACGTCCACCCTAAGTCCTTCTCCCTTGCCTGGCCGTCCTCCTTGAAGTGGAAGAGTCCTCCTCCTTGGCGTGGCCCAAGTTGAAGAGAGTGGGGAGAAGAAGGCACCAAAAGGGCTGGTGGTGTGCCCCTTTAATCTCCTTCTCTACTCCTTCTCCTTGGGCGTAGGTATAGGTGGATGTAGGTAGAAAATACACTAAAGGAGGATGCACCAAAAATGGTGGTAGGTGGTGGCTTTTTATAGAATAGGAGGGGGGCTATGGTGCCCCTTGAAATGGAGGGCTAGGATGGAAGGATGAGGGTGGTTGGTGATCCTATGGCTAGGGTGAGTTGGCGCCAACCCAAAGGGTGTTAAAGGGGGTGGTTATGGTGGTGTTGGCGTCTTTTGGTGGTGGAGAGACACCCCCATGTTGGCGCCAACATGGGGTCTTCTAGAAGGGGAGTTAGGTGGATGGTGGAGATGGATTCAAGGGGGATTGTGTGGTGGAGATGAGGGGGGATTTTGGAGGGAAAAGTGGCACCACTAAGGGGTGGTTATGGGTAGTTTTTGGCGCCACTTTTAGGTGTCTTTTGGAGGTGGTGGGTAGGTTAGGTTGGTGCCAAGTAGGTTAGCTTATGTGGAGCTTAGGTGGAGCTAGTTGGGTGGAGTTGGTAGGTTGGTTTTTGGGGTGGTACAAGCCAAGGACATTGGAGCATAGTTAAGCTAAGCTAAGCTAGCTTAGCTAATGGAGGAGTAGAGGAGAAGATGTTGGAGCTAGGGTTTGGAGGAAGGAGCTGAGGAGAAGTCTGGAGTTGGAGCTGGAGCTGGCTGCTGCTGAAGAAGCTGGCATGGGGCTACTCTAGCTGGCTTAGCTTGCTAGTTCTTTGCTAGTTGCTAAGCCAAGCTAAAGTGAGCTAGCTTCTACCAAAATGAGCTGAGGTGAGCTAGGTCTGGTGCTCCCGGGGAGAATCAAGCTGGTTGAGGCAGCTAAGGTAGCTTAGCTCAACTGAGTTGAGCTAAGCTGAGTCCCCGGGAGCTGGACTTGAGCTTCCTGAGCTGAGATGAATTCTTCTTCAGCTGGCTGGAGTTGAGTGGAGCTGAATGTAGCTGGATCTGAGCTGGGGTGAACTCCTATCAACTCAGCTGAGCTAGCTAGAGCTCCCTGTGAACTAGTGGGAGCTGAGATGAGCTAGACTCAGCTAAGTTGAGCTGGATCTGAGCTGACTTGAGCTAGGGTGAGCTAAGATGAACTCTCTTGAGCTGCCATCCAGCTGAGATTAGCTGAATGGAGCTGGGATGAGCTAACCCTAGTTCAAGTAAGCTAGGTTCCAGTTGCGGTGAGCTGGATCAAGCTGAGGTGAGTTGGATCAAGCTGAGGTGAGCTGGATTAGGCTGAGTTCCAGCTAGTCTGGGCTTCTCCTTCACCATTTGCCTTCTTGAGTGCTAGGGTTTTAGGGATCTGTGCATCTGTACATCCCTAACACTCACAAAAACACATTAAAATGACAATAAAAAATGCAATGCATGCTTATCCTAATTTATGCCTAAATGCAGCCCAAAAACCCATTTGCGGAGTAAAATCCTAAGAGCTAGGTTAGTTTTAAAGCATAAAAATGATGATAAACTGGCGTTTATCAATAGCCCCTTTTGAGATCATGACCAACGCTTCTGATTACACGGTCGGGGCTATCCTGGGTCAGAAAATTGATTGAAAGCCCTCTGTCATCTACTACGCTAGTAAAACTCTAGATGAAGCCCAGAGGAATTACACTGTTACTGAAAAGGAATTACTAGCTATAGTATTTGCTTTGGAAAAATTCAGGGCTTATCTCTTAGCGTCTCATGTTATCATTTATACCGACCACTCGGCCTTGAGACATCTCTTGGCTAAAAAGGATGCTAAACCTCAACTTATTTGTTGGATTCTTTTTCTTCAAGAATTTGATCTTGAAATCCCTAACACTCACAAAAACACATTAAAACGACAATAAAAAATGCAATGCATGCCTATCCTAATTTATGCCTAAATGCAACCCAAAAACCCATTTGCGGAGTAAAATCCTAAGAGCTAGGTTAGTTTTAAAGCATAAAAATGATGATAAACTGGCGTTTATCACACCCCCATGCTTATCTTTTGCTAGTCTCTTAGCAAAACATTAATTTTTTTGGAAAACGGAATTTTTGGGAAATCTAATTTTTTTTTTGACTTTTGAGGAGAAAAAGAGATTAAGGGACCTTGGTAGATTAAAACACAGGAGATACGGGATTTGTTGAAGATAAACATCAGGGTTTGTTTTTGGATCCAACCATTAGATAGAACGGGATCAATATATCCTCAGAAAATTCACAAATTAACCCCTTGTTAATTCAGATGACTTGAAATGTTTGTTTTTAGGAATTTTCTGGCTCGTGAATCTGATTCGCAACTTGCAAATTCCTTTAAAACCTTGTGTCTGTGCTTGTGAAAAGCCAACCTTTATAAGGACGTGTTATTATTATTATTATTATTATTTTTTTTTTTTTTCTCTCCCCCATGCTTATTTTTAGCTTAGTCTTACAACAGATGTGTCGGTATCATCATTCCCGTTACCATTCCTCGAGGGGGCTCTGGCGCCAGTACTTCGGGATAGCACTGTCCATGACACCACCCAGGAGCTCACAACCCCAAAACACGATGCGGTGACAAGGGGCGCTCCAAACAAACTCAAGCTCTTGCTCCGATGCTATAGGTAGAGCACCGTCCAAGACACTTGAGCTGCTGAAATGCGCTTTAATGCTCCGTCTAAAGATATGAAATATAGATATAGAGCAGCGCCGAGGCGGTAACATGTTGACATCGCGTCCTCAAAAGAAGGTTTTTTCCTTCTTCTCGACGGTGGGAACTCAAACCAATGATTTGCTTCAGACTTTTACTAAATCCAAACAAGGGAGTTTTTCAAATTTTTAGTTATTTTTAAGTGTTGGCTTGCGTGTGAAAATTGACACAAGAAGTTTCTCAAGAACCGCAAGTTTTTGAATCAAAAACTAAGTCAAATACTTTCCATATTACAAAATAGGATCAAGTCACCTGAACTATCATGAGTTCAGGTGGAATTTTAGAGAAGGATATCTGATCTAGTCTAAAATAGACCCTGGAATTCTAATGATCAGATCCATATCCTCATCCTTAGTTTGTTAAAGATTAAATCCCATTGTAGCAGAAGTGAATTTTTTGACCTTAGTCCTGATTTCAAAATTTTTCCTCAAAAAGTTTTCAATATTTTTTTTTTCTTTTTGTTTTTTTATTTTTGGGTATGCAAGCAGGAAATAAATTAAAGAAAAATGCATGTTTTTAGGTTTTAAACATCCTAAATCGATCGTAAAAATTTAAAAACACCCCCCCATGCTTAAGATATGCCATGTCCTCATGCATTAGGAGGGAAAAGGAATCACCTTAGTGAAGAACGGTCAGGTTTAGGATGAATAAAACCTGGAAAAAGAAGAAAAAAGGAAAGCAAGAAAATGATGGGTTACCTCCCATCCAGTGCTATCTTTTACGCCATTCAGCCGGGCGTGAAGGTATGCACGGAAGACGTAAGATCATGTAAATAATTGGACACTTGGATCCCCGCAAAAAAAGTGTCATCTTCTAGATCCTTAAAAAATTGATTAGAAATAATATTGGGATCAAAGTTGGATGGAAAATGATAAGTGTAGCCTGAGTCTGGCCATGGGTTTAAATTAGGTTGGGTGCCAAACTCAGGCGGGGTTGGTGGCAGGTCCGTTAGAAAGGGGTCGGGGAAGGAATGGTGAGGATTGGGTGAAGTTAGTGTGGAAAAGTTAGGTGCGTGAATAGTGGGTGGGTTAGGGGGGGTATCAGGAATAAATTTGGGGTCAAGACAAGTTTCCGGATCATAGATCTCGCCGACCACTGAGTCTGAATCAGAGTCCTCAAAAAAACTGTGGTCGGTAAGGGTATCTATTAACATTGTCTCCTCCACCATATTAGAAATTTCAGTATCTGAGTCCTCAAAGAAGTTATCATCATGGAATCTCCTGGAGGATTTAAAAATATCTAAGGTGATAGTTTGGCCTGCACAGTTGATATCCATTTTGCCTATGTGGCAATTGATATTTGCCTTTGCAGTAGCCAAAAAGGGGCGTCCAAGGATTATCGGGGAGTCTAGTAATGATTCGGGTGCCTCAATGTCAAGAACCAGAAAGTCTGCAGGGAAGACACAATTCTGGACCTTGACTAATACATCCTCGACAATCCCACGAGGTTTGATTGTAGATCGGTCGGCTAATTGCAGGGTAACCTCGACGGGTTTTAATTCACCGATCTGAAATTCTTCGAATAAACTTGTGGGAATAATATTAACTGAGGCACCAAGATCAAGGAGGGCGCGATTAAATGTAGTGTCATCAATAATTACAGAAATTAAAGGTGACCCCGGATCTTTCATCTTAGGAGGCAGCTTACTCTGTATGACAGAGCTTACTGTCTCTGAAAGATGCACCTGTCCTAGATTTTTAGCCTGCCTTTTAGGAGTACAAATATCCTTCAAAAATTTAGCATAGGCAGGTATATATTTGATGGCATCTAGGAGAGGAATATTGATATGAACTTGCCCAAATAGCTCCATGAGTTCTTCTGTAGTGGGCTCAGATTTCTTTTTTTTGTTGGTGGTGGGGTAGAGAGCTTGTGGGAAAGGGACAGGAATCTTGTCTTGAGATTTTTGTTTTTCTTTTTCTTCCTGATGGGGAGGTGGGGAGTCAATTTGCACAGGTATCTTACCAGGTTCGTGTGAAGGCCCGGGGTCAGTGGTGGTTTTCCCACTCCTCAAAGTAACTGCATGTGCAGTCGGATTATTATTTAGAGGAGGTGGGGGGGCCTGTGATTGCAGGAACCTGGGCGGCTGCTGAGGTGGATTAGGAGGAGGCTGATTTGGATAATGTGGATTTCTGCCCATATAATGGTTCCCTTGGTGATTGGGATTGGGTATGGGTTGGGACGGAAGATGTCCTACAGGTCTTTGCGTGGGAGCAACCCCAATCTGATTGTTCAGATTTGTGATGTTGCGGGTTACTTCCGTCATTTTTGTTTGCATATCCTGCAGGGTCCGTAGCATCTGGGCATTGATATCTTGTTGGGATGGCCCAGGATGGAAATTTGGATTCGACCCATACCCATTAAAATGATATGGTTGGGAGGAAACTTGATTATTCCAGGAGTAGTTCGGGTAATTTTTCCAATTGGAAGAATTTTTAAAGGGCTCCTGGATGGCAGAAATATTTTGGGTGGGGTTAAGATCTGGATAATTGAAATTCCCCAGTGAATCATGGGCAACCTCAGAATAATCAGCAGGAGTGGTGTTGAGATTGTGCAAATTTTCTCTTCGTGGAAAGTTAGGTTGGGTTAGATGTGGGCGTGGAGCTTGAATTGATGTGGCGAGTCTTTCCTCAATTTTCTTCTGATTAATATGCATCTGGTCGAGTTTCTGAGCGATCATTTGAAGATCGTCTTGGGTGACTGGGATAGATTGAGCGCCTATTTCATGAACACCAAACTGCGGGTTTTGGGTTCTGCAAAATGTGTTCATAGAAGCTTGGTTAAATGAGTTTTCACTCATTTCTTCAAATAGATCATAAGCACTTTCAGCATCTTTATTTAAGAAGTTGCCGCCACACGAGGCGTCGACAAATTGTCGGATTTGGTCTTCTAATCCATGATAGAAGATTTGCACGAGCTGCCACAAAGGAATCTCGTGGTGCGGGCAACTTCTTAAAAGGTCCTGAAATCTTTCCCAAGAATCATGGAAAGTTTCGCCAGATTTTTGGTGAAAGGTCGTAATAGATCTTCGTAAGGAATTGGTACGACCTATGGGAAAGAATTTCTTGAGGAAGGCACTCTTGAGTTGAGGCCATGTTGTAATGGGTCAGCCAATGGTCCTGAACCAATAAGCGGCCTTATCTTTAAGAGATAATGGAAAAAGCCGCATCAGCCATATGTCTTCTTGCACATTTCGGGAACGGGTTGTCTGTGCAAGAAGAGTTAGTTCTTCAAGGTGGCTGAAAGGGTCTTCCCTAGGAAGGCCATGAAAGTGTTTAATCAGGTTCAGGACGGCTGGCTTGATCTCAAAGTCCCCCTCCGGTATGACCACCCCTGGTCGTTCCTCATAATAAGACGGATCATAGAAATCTTTTAGAGGAACAACAGGCTGCTGACGGGGTGGTGGGTTTGGCCTTGGATTGGCTAGGTTTTGGATGTTCCTAGTCAATGTTTGTTGATTGGAATTTAATTTATTAATCTGATCGGCCATCAATTTTAAAAGATCAGGTAGGGGGTCTTGATGTTGTGTGTGGGGCAACTCAAGATTGGGGAGCTCCAAGTGTGGGAAGTTACTGGTGGTTGGGTTTTGGGTGGAAGGGTTAGAATTAGGGTTAGAGGTGGGGTTAGAGGTAGACGTGGAAGGGTCAGTGGACCTATTTTGTTGTGTTTCCATTTTTTCAGGAGAAGACAGAAAAAGTGGTCTTTTTACGTGGGGGGCGAAATCAAATGGTCCTTCCAAGTGCGGATTTTGAGATCGTCGCCCGTGCATAAAATGGAAGAACGGGGAGGGGAGGAGAAGAGAAAGAGATGAGAGAAAGTGTGCAATTCAAACAAACAAAAACTAGACCTAACTTAATTGTGACTCCCTAATAATAACCTAAGACTTGGTCTATATAGGAAATAAGTAGTCAATAGTGAATACCCGTTCTATCAACAAATCTAGCCAAGTTGCTTAAGGGGAGGTTTGGGCCCAAACGTTTCCCAGAGAAAACCCCAGGTGCTTGTACAAACCCGCGCCTGGTCGTTTGACATGGCCCCTCAGCCTGAACACCAGATACAGATGACAAAATTGGTACTAACTAAAGAAAACTTAAGACCTAAATAGCAAGCCTAAGTTGATAAAGCCTTAGGGGTCAAGTTGCTACAAATTTTAATTAGGTCTAGGATTCTATAGTGCACACGGAATGTGGAGGGCGTTTATTGGGTTGTTGCCCTGTTATTTGATTTTTTTGTATGTGTGCAGGAATTGGAGAGTGGCTCCAATGAAAATCAAGTTGTCACACAATTTTTTTTTGTATTTTTGTCTTTTAGGATTTGATTTAATTGAATGTATTTTAGGGTTTCTTTAGTTAAATTTTCAAACAAGTTTGAAAACCCACAATCAAAGGAAAACAAGTTGTATGGGTGATTGTATATTTCCTTTGAATTAATCCTCAAAAGAGAAAGAAAGAAACCCTAAGCCAATTATCCCTAAGACAGAAATTTGACTACCAATGAGTTATTTTTTAGGCTTTCAGAATTAAGTAGTGGTCCAAACAAGTCAAACAACACCACTAATTTGAATAAAATCAAACAAGGATTCCAGAAAAGATTTTTGTAAGATTTTAGGAATTCGTTTGATAATTGTTTTGAATTTTAATTGTACTGGTGTCAAAGTCCAGAAATAATACCTGTGGGTATTATGAACTTTTTAGTTCTACCACCGACCTCAGAAAATTTTTATGATTTTATATGATATATAAAATTTCAGAAGGATTCCAGCAAGCTCAATTTCCCAAAAATTGGATGAGTATAAAAATTCTGAAAATTCACGGACAGTAGCAAAACAGGAAGATAAGAGGGTATGACCTCTCTGCAATCCACGAATTTTTAAAACTTAAATACAAATCCAATTGATTTGAAATTTGGAACAGATGTTCCTAACTTAATTGGAAATCACTCTATGAAATTTTATGATTTGAGGAGGCCTGGGGTGTTAGGAATCGATTTTTCAAGTCCGGACAGAAATCTGGACCCGAAAAATAGAACACCAATACTTGCAATGGAATGGTGCTAAAGAAGCATACAAGCAAACAATGGATTTTAAAATGCACCACTCCACTTAATTTAAGTGTTTAGGGTCCTGAAAGCCAAGTTTAATATATTTTTGGTAGTTTTAATTATTTATGTGACCAGAAAGAGGAACCAACCTGAATTTTCGCGGGAAGAAAAGGACCTTTGAGCTCTCTCTTCCAGATTCCCGCCTTCCCGCTGTAGTTCCTGCACACACAAAAGAAAGAAAGAGAAGGGGATGAGATCCACTTCAAGCAAGAGAAAATGAGTTAATGCAAAGCCGTGCCTCCCCGGCAACGGCGCCAAAAAGTGATAGCGATAATACGCGGTTTGTTAAATACGTCGTTGTAACGCGCAAAATCGATCAACTCTTAAATTTATATTCCTAGATAGGGGAGTATCTAGGGTTGTCCAAGGAGGCAATATGGTTGCAAAATTGATTCTCTTGCTTGGAATATATCTCAACTTTCTTTTTGGTAATTTTCAATATACCATTTTTCTTTATTTTTGAACTAAGGCAACATGCGAACTGATGGCGGGAAAAGTGTTTACACTTCCAATTAAGTAAACAACTCTAAAGTAGCAAGTAGAGCCTCTCCCTAAGCTCACTCTAGGCAAGTGGAGACCTAGAATAATTAGGGAGAGGAAGTGAAGAATGCTGAAAATAAGCAAAAAGAAATGCAAACAAGATATGCGAAAAAGGCAACTAGATAAGTGATAAAGTGTTTAACAAAAATGCCTAGTAGAGGAATGCTTCTACTTCTTGATAATTGAAGTAAAAGAAAACACAAATCCTCTAAATAGATGGTGAAGAAGAGGGCTTCTTGCTCCAAGGTTGGTGGCTCCCAAGCTTGAAAAGAATCCTTCAACTCCTTCCTTGCAGAACTCCGCCAAGGTGATGACCTCCAAGGCAAGCCCTAAGGGGGCGTGCCCTAAGTTTCTCTCCAAGGGTGGACGTCCACCCTAAGTCCTTCTCCCTTGCCTGGCCGTCCTCCTTGAAGTGGAAGAGTCCTCCTCCTTGGCGTGGCCCAAGTTGAAGAGAGTGGGGAGAAGAAGGCACCAAAAGGGCTGGTGGTGTGCCCCTTTAATCTCCTTCTCTACTCCTTCTCCTTGGGCGTAGGTATAGGTGGATGTAGGTAGAAAATACACTAAAGGAGGATGCCCCAAAAATGGTGGTAGGTGGTGGCTTTTTATAGAATAGGAGGGGGGCTATGGTGCCCCTTGAAATGGAGGGCTAGGATGGAAGGATGAGGGTGGTTGGTGATCCTATGGCTAGGGTGAGTTGGCGCCAACCCAAAGGGTGTTAAAGGGGGTGGTTATGGTGGTGTTGGTGTCTTTTGGTGGTGGAGAGACACCCCCATGTTGGCGCCAACATGGGGTCTTCTAGAAGGGGAGTTAGGTGGATGGTGGAGATGGATTCAAGGGGGATTGTGTGGTGGAGATGAGGGGGGATTTTGGAGGGAAAAGTGGCGCCACTAAGGGGTGGTTATGGGTAGTTTTTGGCGCCACTTTTAGGTGTCTTTTGGAGGTGGTGGGTAGGTTAGGTTGGTGCCAAGTAGGTTAGCTTATGTGGAGCTTAGGTGGAGCTAGTTGGGTGGAGTTGGTAGGTTGGTTTTTGGGGTGGTACAAGCCAAGGACATTGGAGCATAGTTAAGCTAAGCTATGCTAAGCTAGCTTAGCTAATGGAGGAGTAGAGGAGAAGATGTTGGAGCTAGGGTTTGGAGGAAGGAGCTGAGGAGAAGTCTGGAGTTGGAGCTGGAGCTGGCTGCTGCTGAAGAAGCTGGCATGGGGCTACTCTAGCTGGCTTAGCTTGCTAGTTCTTTGCTAGTTGCTAAGCCAAGCTAAAGTGAGCTAGCTTCTACCGAAATGAGCTGAGGTGAGCTAGGTCTGGTGCTTCCGGGGAGAATCAAGCTGGTTGAGGCAGCTAAGGTAGCTTAGCTCAACTGAGTTGAGCTAAGCTGAGTCCCCGGGAGCTGGACTTGAGCTTCCTGAGCTGAGATGAATTCTTCTTCAGCTGGCTGGAGTTGAGTGGAGCTGAATGTAGCTGGATCTGAGCTGGGGTGAACTCCTGTCAACTCAGCTGAGCTAGCTAGAGCTCCCTGTGAACTAGTGGGAGCTGAGATGAGCTGGACTCAGCTAAGTTGAGCTGGATCTGAGCTGACTTGAGCTAGGGTGAGCTAAGATGAACTCTCTTGAGCTGCCATCCAGCTGAGATTAGCTGAATGGAGTTGGGATGAGCTAACCCTAGTTCAAGTAAGCTAGGTTCCAGTTGCGGTGAGCTGGATCAAGCTGAGGTGAGTTGGATCAAGCTGAGGTGAGCTGGATTAGGCTGAGTTCCAGCTAGTCTGGGCTTCTCCTTCACCATTTGCCTTCTTGAGTGCTAGGGTTTTAGGGATCTGTGCATCTGTACATCCCTAACACTCACAAAAACACATTTAAACGACAATAAAAAATGAAATGCATGCCTATCCTAATTTATTCCTAAATGCAGCCCAAAAACCCATTTGCGGAGTAAAATCCTAAGAGCTAGGTTAGTTTTAAAGCATAAAAATGATGATAAACTGGCGTTTATCAATAGCCCCTTTTGAGATCATGACCGACGCTTCTGATTACACGGTCGGGGCTATCCTGGGTCAGAAAATTGATTGAAAGCCCTCTGTCATCTACTACGCTAGTAAAACTCTGGATGAAGCCCAGAGGAATTACACTGTTACTGAAAAGTAATTACTAGCTATAGTATTTGCTTTGGAAAAATTCAGGGCTTATCTCTTAGCGTCTCATGTTATCATTTATACCGACCACTCGGCCTTGAGACATCTCTTGGCTAAAAAGGATGCTAAACCTCGACTTATTTGTTGGATTCTTTTTCTTCAAGAATTTGATCTTGAAATCAAGTATAAAAATAGGGTACAAAATGTGGTGACAGATCATTTGTCGAAACTCCTAGGTGATTCTTCTTCTTCGGACATTCCAATTGCTGACACTTTTCCGGACGAAACCATTCTTATAGTTTTAGGTGTCCACACCCCATGGTTTGCTGACATTGTTAACTATTTGGCTGTTGGTCAAATCCCCCAGGATTGGATCAAGCAACAATGGGATAGACTCAAATCTGAGGCCAAATACTACTTCTAGGAGGACCCTGAACTGTATCGCATCGGCTCTGATCAGATTATTCGCCGATGCATACCGGAGAATGAATTCAACAGTATACTTGAGTTCTGCCATGCATCTGGGTGTCGTGGACATTTCTCTGGGAAAAAGACGGCTGCAAAAATCTTGCAATCTGGCTTCTATTGGCCGTGTTTATTCAAGGATGCCCAGGATTTCTCAAGGTCATGTTCTTGATGTCAGGCACTCGGGAGCATAACTAAGAGAGACATGATGCCCCTAAACCCTATTCTTCCTGTCAAAATTTTCGATGTTTGGGGCATCGATTTCATGGGACCCTTTATCCCTTCATTTGGACATCAGTACATTCTTGTTGCTATTGATTATGTGTCCAAATGGATTGAGGCGATTCCCACCCGGACCAATGACCACAAGGTGGTCATCAATTTTGTCAAGAAAAATATCTTCTGTAGGTTCGGGATTCCGAGGGCTATCATCAGTGATGGTGGCACTCATTTTACTAATGCCCAATTCCATAATTTATTGGTCAAATACGGGGTTAATCATCGAATTTCCACACCTTACCATCCCCAGACAAATGGACAAGCCGAGATCTCCAATCGAGAGATCAAGAACATTCTGCAAAAAATAGTTAGGCCTAATCGCAAGGATTGGACTCAAAAGCTTGAGGATGCTCTTTGGGCTTACCGTACGGCGTATAAAACGCCCATCGGCATGTCTCCATTCCGTTTGGTGTATGGAAAGGCGTGCCATCTACCCGTAGAGATTGAACACAGGGCATTCTGGGCAATCAAACAATGCAATTTAGATCTGAATCAAGCTATGAAGACCAGGAAACTCCAACTATCTGAGTTGGAGGAGCTTAGAAGTGATGCTTATGAGAATGCCAAGATCTACAAGGCTCGGACCAAAGCTCTACATGATCAATTGATTTCCCGCAAGAGCTTTGAGCCAAACCAGAAGGTCTGGTTATTCAATTCTAAACTTAAGCTCTTTCCTGGCAAACTTAGATCTAAATGGAATGGCCCATTCATAATTGATCAGATTTTTTCAAATGGTGCCGTTCAAATTTCTGACCCAAAGACGGGTAACACCTTTAAAGTCAACGGTCAACATCTGAAGCCTGTTGTTGACCGTATTCTTCCAGAACCCGTCTCAGACTCTGTTGCTCTAGCCATTCTGTGACTTCTTTGGCTGTACTTCGCCTAGCTGAAGGCATTAAACTCAGCAGTTGTACATATGACACAAGGCTGATAGGAGCTTCATATTCAGGTGACATCTTTCATATTCTACCCTTTCTTTCATGTCTCTTTTTCAATGAGGACATTGCATCAGCTAGGCATGGGGGGGTGGATTCATTTTTGAATTATTTGGTCAGCTTTGTGAAATCCATATAAATTATTTTTCCCTTCTTATTTATAAAAAAAAAATCAAAATTAGGAAGGATTAGTTGGACATTAGGACTTTTCAATCCTAAGAAGCTTTACATTAGGATTTGAACACAAAGACCCTTCAGGTCTTTGGACTTAATTAGCCCGTGTTCCACTAAAATGTGGATTTGTCTTTGAGTCCTCACCATCTTAATTCTATCGTAATTGGAATAAATAAGTTTGGTTGATAAATACATGACTTATCAACCCACCCTCTGATTTGAGGGAATTTCTGAGTTTTAAGCATCTATACACTTTCTTTGCACTGACTCGTTGTTCGGCGATTCTAACGGAAATTGGGTAGCTAATGAACCTTCTAGGGTGATATGGCTGGCAAGTTATCATGGGTAATAGCCCATAGGTAGGTTGTCCAGAGCCCAGTCACTGGACCTTTCTCTTTTTGCTGCCTTTAGGTAAAATCTTAGACCAGGGAAGCCACCTACTTAAAAAAAAAAAGAAAAGGAGAAAATAAAAAAAAAGAAATAAGCCACACTTCGCCGCACGAGTATGGCAGGCAAGTTGTCAGTGGTAATAGCTCATCGACCGATTGTCCATAACCCAGCTCAGTAAACGCACTAAAGAAATTCCCAAAACACTTAGGAAGAAGTGGAGAAGTAGAATAAATCGGGGAGATATACACTGGATTCACTCTTGTGTTGACCCCGTAAAAAAATAAAAGTAGGGAGAAAGCTACTGGTTGAAAAGATACACCTTTAGGTAGAATTCTTTTAAGGTCACCTAGAGGTGTAGAAATCCGAAGTCTGTTTTAATTGTCGGTCAACGAGTCTATCACAATCACAATAAGATGCTTAAAACTTATGGTTCTCATCAAATCTTGGGTGAGTTGAATGGCCGTAGAAAGCCACTCTTAAACCCTAAAATTTGAAAATCCAAAAAAAATAGAAAAAAAAAGAAAAAGAAAATTTTCTTTGAATAAGGCGAGGGCTTGAGATGGTCTGCATTTTAGCTAATACTCGAATGCTGTTGTGTCTTTAAAAGTTCAGTTCCTAAGTAGACAATTTCTTAATGATTGAAAATAACTCAGGTCCAAATAATCCAACCTAATACTTTTATAAATAGCATATAGTTTTTGCTAGGGACTAGCAAAAGATAGGCATGGGGGTATGATGTAAACACATTTACACTACTTAAGATGTCTATTTATGCATGTTCTTAAGCATAGGATTGCATTTCATGATATAAATATTACATAACATGCATCATCTTGCATTTAGAGTAGTTTGACTAAAATGGAGGTTAATTATCTCCTTTTATGTGCTTGGATAGAGCAAACATTTTATCGGGGCCTTGGATCAAAGATCCAACCATATGGATGTGATCAGGGCGATGATTGGAGTTCAACAACTCCAAGATCGCCCTAATCAGGCATCCGTAGCATTAGATAGTAATCGGGGAACCCTAGAAGATCAAGGGCTAGGATGGTATAAATCCACACTTCAAATAACAAATCCGACCGCACGGATGAATTCAGATTGACGATCGCAGCCCAATGACGCAAAAATCGAGTCAATTCGACATTCGTGGCACCATCTACAACATCCAGAAGATGGACGGTCAAGATGGTGCCACATGGCAACATCCAGTGAAGCTTTCGCACCCGCTCCCTCTCCGCCATTGGATCTCGATCCAGCGGCTGTGGACAGTCGTGCCTAAAAGCGTCCGCTTGACCATCCGCGCCTCGTAGCGTAGCGGTCGAAGGCACTATCGCGAGCTGCAGCCGTAGGTTCGATCCGCAGCGAAGGAGAGAAAGGCGTGGGCGAGTGAGCGCAGGCGGGCATTGGATCATCATCGGGCTATTCAGATCCTCCGATAGCGTTCACGCGCTATTGCACACGCGGCGAGGACGCGCCATCGTACGCGTTGAGGTGGGCAAACAGCAGCGGGCGAAGGAGCATCCTAAGCCATCCGATCTCGCGATCGGACGGTTGAGATTTGATGAATGTGGGCGGGCGTTGTACGCGGGCAGTTGAGGAGGCGTGCGTGGGGAGCGCCCACTACACCCATGTTGGGGCTTTAGCGACGGTTTTATCCGTCACTAAAGGCCCCTTATTTATTGTTTTAAAGATGTAATGACCAATTTGCCCCCACTCCTTGCAATTATAAAAGGAGACCCCCTCCACACAAAATTTTCATCCCTTCCTTCTCCTCTCTACCTCTCCAAAGCTCAAGAGAAGCTTGTCCCTCACCCGGGATGCTCCACGCGAGATAAAGTCCAAATTTTCGTTCCCCTTCGGAAGTGTATCCCGCGACGACGACGGCGTGCTGCTCCATTCTCGTTCTTCTGCTTTGCCCTCCTTCATCCTGCTCCATCCTCCTTCGTCCAGGAATCATCCCATCTGACTCATCCTCCAAGCAATCGTCGAGGAGGATAACTTCTCTCTCCCATTCTTCTTTACAGCTTTTCTAGTGTAGAATTTTCCTACTTTCTAGTGTAGCTGATTTCCCGCTTTCTAGTGTAACTTTTATTTGGTTTGATTGTATAAACATTTTGGAAAGATTAAATGCATGTTCTCTCTTTCTCTCTCTCTCTCTTCCTTTTAGTCTGATAACTTCATTGTAATTATATTGCCTCGCTTTTCAAAAGTTCTAAAAATAATATAATTGCGAATATAGATCAACGTAGCCTCCCTGTGTTCGACCCGAAATTCAAATTTTGGTATAAATTTTATTTGTTCAACACGAATTCTTTGCTTTCAAGCTACAACGACAGGTTTTCCAAAACCAAACACGTTAGCGTAGCAATTCAAGAGTTCAACAAAAACCTTCGAGCCTAATCAGCAAGTTTGGCTTTTTGATGCCTGTCTAAAACTCTTTCCAGGGAAGCTCAGGTCCAAGTGGACAGGACCACTTAGGGTGGTCAAGCCCTACTCCAATGGGGCAGTTTAAATCACAGATCCAAATACTGGGCACACCTTCAATGTCAAGGGCCAGAGATTCAAACACTTCCTCACCTAGGTTCCCCCGAAGGAGGTTGTCACCCTCATTGAGGGATGAACACAAAGCACCGCCCAGCTGGAGGCATTAAACTCAGCACTTCCTGGGAGGCAACCCAGAAGATTCAGATTGATTTGGTATTGTACTTCACACAAGTAATATCTTTTTGACCCCTATTGCATCCATGTACTTGTCAATGAAGACATTGTCCAACTTAAGCATGGGGGGGTGGTAAATTGCATGATTCTAAGTTCATTTAATCAGTATGAATAGAATAAAATAAAATAAAATTGAAAAAAAAAAATTGAATTTAGGAAGAAAAACTTAGGCATTAGAAATTTGTCAATAGTAGGAAATAATACGGAAAGAACCTGAACACTTACACTTTTCAGGCCTTCAGGCTTAATCAACCTTGGTGTCCATTAAAATATGGATTTAGCTTCAACCTTGCAACCTTAATCTATTCTAATCCACCAACTAAATAAGGTGATAAGTATACGACTTACCAACTCACCCTCTAACTTAGAAGGACTTTTAGTCTAAGCATTTGTACACATTTTTTTTGCATAGACACACTCCTTGAAGATTCTGACAGAAATTGGGTAGCTAATGAACTTTCTAGGGTGGTATGGTTGGCAAGTTGTTGTGGGTAACAGCCCATTGGCAGGTTGTCTAGAGCCCAGCCACGGGACCACCTTCTCTTTATTGCCTCTAGGTAAATTTGAGATTAGGGAAGCCACCTACCAAATAAAAAAAAAGAAGGAAAAAGGAGAACAAAATAAATCACACTTCACCGCACGAGTATGGCTGGCAAGTGATCGTGGGCAACAGCCCATTGGTCAGTTGTCCAGAACCCATCTTAGCAAATGCACAAAAAGAACCAAAACACTTAAGGAAGAAGCAGGGAAGTAGAGCAAGCCGGGGAGATATACACTGGAAAAATCCTTGTGTTGACCCCAAGTAAAACAAGCGTAGGGAGAAAGCTATCGATCGAAGAAATACACCTTCAGGCAAAACACTTCCTTTTTTGGTCACCCAGGGGCGTAGAAACCCGAAGTTTGTCTAAATTACCATTGAGTGAGTCTATCACTATCTTCACACTAGGATGCTTAGCACTCAGAGTTTTTTTTGAGTTTTGGGTGGGTTGGGTAGCCGTAAAAAGTTACCAACACACTCTTAACTCCAAAAATCTAAAAATAAGAAAAAAATGAAATATATATATATACATGCCTTAAAGCAAGGATTCAGGTGGTTCATATTTTGGCAGACACCTGGGCACTGCTTAGTCCCTGTAGATCAGGATCTTAGTATATTTTCTCCTATTGACAAGTGGCGAAATGTCTCTTAAATTCTGACTGGAAATAATGGCTAGAAAAAACCTTGCTTGGGACTAGCAAGTTGTAAGCATGGGGGCATGATAACACTACATTTTACAATGTTAATTCTACCAAAAGGGGTCGATTTTAAGGGTAAAATGCACAGAAGACACAGGAATGGGAGCATTGCATGCATCACACATCAAGATTACTTATAGTGCATTATTAATGACCATGTATACAAGTGCATGTCAAAATAGGCCTCAGATGAGTGATCGTACCACACAGATGGATTCAGAGCAACGAACGGAATCCAACAGACTCAAAATCAGCCAAATCCGACATCCGGAGCTCCCTTTATCAGCCTAAGAAGTTCTGGTCATTGATCATCAGATCAACGACCCACAGCATGCCATGTGGAGCCACCCTCATGCATTTCATCATGCAGCACCACTTTAAGCCGTCCAATCTCCAATCGGACGGCTAAAAAGCATGCTCGCTCGCACTCTCCACGTCTACGCGCCCGATCTCACACGAAGATCCGACCATTGGATCCCCATCCAATGGTCGGCAGCAGTCGCGCTCAATCTTCTCTGCGAGACCATTCGCGAGGGTAGCGCAGCTGTTGTGCCCCTGCAACACGCCCTCAAGGCATGCATTCGAAGCGCCTGAAGTGGGATTAAGCATGGAAATCGACCGCACAACCAAATTGGACCGCCCAGTCACCATCGAGCGGCCGTGGCAGTGCCACGTGGCATAATCAGGAACGTTCAGTCGAATGCGTGCGATGGCATGTAGCAGCATGCACCTCAGTAGCAATCTACAAGCGTAACCCCCCTCACGTGATCTTCGCCGTCCGATCTCTGATCGGACGACCCTTAAGTCGCCCACACGGATCGCGTGTGAAGAATGGGTGTGCGCATGAGACCGTTGGGTAGGGGGCTTCACCGACGCTTTTAGCATGGGTTTAGCGACATCCCGGATGTCGCTAAAGCCTATACATAAATTAGAAACCCCTTCTTCCTATATAAACCCCTCCCAACCACCCATGTAAAGCATTGAATTCACCTTGCAAGTGTTGTAACACCCTTTTAGCCCCCTTTAGCCTCTTTTGTAGTCAACGAAGTCTACGAGCTGCCGACGGAGCCTCCTTCCACTGCCGTGGCTGCCTCGCCGGCTCCCCTCTCTCTCTCTTTCCTTCCCTTTAAGCTAGCTTTACTTCATTTTTATTTAATCATTTAGCTACCGTTGTATTTGTAAAACTTGATTTGCATGTTTAATATAATGTTGATGTGTTCTCCATCTTACTTTGAGCAATGGCTGTGATTTAAAGGACTCTTACCCTACTCTCTCTCTCTCTCTCTTTCTCTCTCTCACTCATTTTTCTACCACGTCTTCTCGCAAGCAAGAACTTGTTGTCCCCGTGACATAAAGTGACAAAAAAAATCCAATTTTTACGCCTCCCTGTGATCGACACTCAGACTCACATCCATCTCTTCTTTTAAAATTGACGCTACGAGCATGAACTATAAGGATTCTTTTAAACAAACACGTCTTTCGCACGTCAGTGCCCTGTCGTACAAGCAATCAACCCTATCCTTATGTGGGTTAGCCTAAAGACCTACAGACTCCCAGGACCAATCTTGAGATTATAAACGACTCAGTCTACTTTTATCTGGTCAATCCAACCAGTTAGAAGGAGGGACTGGGGAGAAGGTTCTTCCTTTGGCTTGCACCTCCAGTTCCTAGTGTACCCCCCAAACTGCGGTCGTTTGACGCTAATCCCCTAGCTAGACATCAGATGGACTAGCAGAAGCAGATTAATCGAAAAAAAAATCTCAATCTGAGCCCCGAAGAGCGAATCAATCCTTAAGGCCAACGTCTACTCAGTTTTAATTAGGCTTGGGATGATTGTGCTCTTGGAATGTGATGGGCTCTTTAGATGGGTTGTGCCCTTAATGATTAGTTAAAATGTGTGTGCATGCATAACAAGGGTTTTCAAACAAGGTTATTTGATGATGTGTCTTTTAGGGTTCAACCTTGTTTAGTAGCTTTTAGGGTTTAATCTTAGGTATATTCAATCAAGTTTAAGAGACCACTCCAAGTTTTGCAAGCACTGGTGATGATATATTCCTTTAGAAATCAGAGAAAAAATGTGGAGTGCCTGGTTCAACCCTAAGAATCAACCCTAAGTGGCAAGCTATTTGATGAATCGCTTTTATTTTGATTGTTGCGGCCCAAACAGTTCAAGCAATTGGCTATTGCACCACTTAGTTAAGGCACATAGAAATGTTTGAACTATTCAGATTTCAACTCACTTATTTATGTGTTGAGTTAAGTGTACCGGGTCCACAGGTCAAATCTTGGTTAAGTGGTAGAATCGATGTGATTGTGCACCTGAGGGTGATCGGTTGTGGGTGTTAAGTGTGTAGCTTTTAGAAAATCCCACAAGAGAAGAGTTTTATATATATATATATATATATATATATATATGCAAGGGTGAGATGAGTGGAGGTGGCAAACAAACAACCAAATCTATCCTAGGGTTTATAAAAAGCAACTAAGTTGATTTGGGTTTGAGTTATTAGTGTGGTGAAATGAATTAGTGGGTGGGGGTGGTGAGGATAAACTTACAAAACACTCTACCTGCAGTTTACTCTGGTCTACCGCACTTGGATCTCCATGCTAGGGTACTTGCAATCATAGTAAGATCAGAGAAAAAGTGAGATAAAAGTTATGTAAGGCGGAAAAAACACAGAAAAGAAAACAAATAGCGTTGCCTCCCTGGCAATGGCGCCAAAATGATCGCATGTGTTTTGCGAGTTAGAAATCAGGGTTACAAGTAATCCATTATCGTAGTTGGAAAACTCGTGGTCAAATAAAATTTATAACAAAACTCCAAGGGAGTCCCAGGTCGAACACGGGGAGGTGAACGTTTGGTTTTGAAAATCCGCACTTCCCTTTCATTTATTTTTGTCATTTTTATCTTTTCTAATTTTTTTGGTATTTTAATAGGGCAAGTGATTAGGTCGATGAAAACTTTATCTAGCTAATCTACTTGCAAATATAAAAGAGAGAGAGAGAAAGAGAGAGAGAAACAATCATCTATTTATCAACAAATGTTTGTTACACTATGAAAGCGGGAAAAATCTACATTATGAAAGCGTAAAAAGGTAGAATGGAGTGAGAGAAATCCCCCTCGATGGTTGCTCGGAGGATGACTCGCTCTGATGTCGCTCGGAGGAAGGTGGTAAGGAGCGGGAGGAAGGAGGACGGAGCTGGAGGACGGAGGATGGGGCAGGACAACATCGTGGTGAGGATCTTCTTCCCGAAGGGTGTCGAGAGGACGGCCACGGGATGCTCCATGAATGGGAATGAGGGGAGGGAAAACTATTTGGTTTTACTTTAGAGGAGCATCCTGGGCTTGGGACAAGCTCTCTCTAGAGCCTTGGAGGTAGTGAGGCGAAGAAAGGAAGAGATGGTTTGGAATGGTGGTGGATAGGTGATGAGTTCCTTACCTCAACTTAGTTACTTAAGTTAATTTTACTTAATTAGGAGTAGAGAAAAGTCACTTAAGTTAACTCGAAGTTGTGTTGGTTAGTAGTGTAAGGTCGAATTAACCTAACATTTTAGAAAATTTTTACTGGTTGAGTCCAGGTCATTCGCTGGGAGGCATAATTCATTCTAAATTCACTAGTTATCTTTATTTTTCTTTATAACTATAGGAGGTATATTTAAGTTATCTATAAAAGCATGAATTTTGCTACAAATTGATTTAAATGAAATAACATGCAAAATCCCATATGAACTTTTATTCACAACATTTATTTCAAACGATTAGAGGCAAATAAGATTTATACATTCAAAACATATGCCTTATTACAATTAAAAGCAAGAGAAATTAAAAATAATACAAGAAAGTAAATCCTTTGTTATCTTTTCTTATTTCTTCAGCCTCTCTCTCTCTCTCTCATTCTTCTTCTTTCTTTCTTTTTTTCTTTTACTTCTCTTTATCTTTATTTCTTAACCTTTCTATTTTTCTCTTATTCTCTTTTTCTCTTGATCTCTTTCTTTCTTTTCTTATGCTTCTGTTCCTACCCTTCTCTTCTTTTTCTCTTTTCCTTAGCGAGTTCTTCCTCTTCCTCCTCAGCCTTCCTTCTTCAGCACTTACTCTTTTTCCTCGACACTAAGCCATCAGAGCCTTTAGCACTTCAAGTCTTCTTTCTTTCTTAACCTTTTGCTGAATCGGGTTAAATTTCTTTCTCAACCAGAAATTTGTTTGAGATTTGCAGTGAGGTCCTTTCGAGGATACACAGCACTCTGAGATCAGGGTGGGACCAGACCCTACTCGATGCTCGCCTGGTTTCATTAGGGTTTATTTTAGATTCTTTTCTCTTGAGCCAAACTGGGTCTCTCTCGAGCCAAACTGGCTCAACGCCTCCTAGGCCTCGCCCTCCCATGGCCAACCGCTCACACAAGCCCACTCAGGCGCACACCCGCAGGCGCACTCACCCACACACACACACTCATGCTCAAAGGTTAGATGGTTTCTTTTCATGCCGAGCACTGACGACTGAATCGCCATTAACACAAACACTTTTATACTAAGGTGGGTGCTCTAAATCTTCCGATGTGGGACTATTGTTCCCCCCTCCAGACCCAACTTCAAACAAAGATTACTCCAAGCTCAGAGCTCCAAATCAAGCGAAATAAAGCTTGATAGAGAGCTCTAAGGTAGCTCTACAAGATTCCAGAGTCAATTTGAAGTTTAGAGGATGATTTCCTCTCCAATTTGATAGGTGAAATTAGGGGGTTCCTACGGGTTAAATAATGCCTAGAAAGTGAAATTAGCTTTACTGTGTCTATAGGATGGACATTTTAGCTTATTTAAGGGTGTGAATAGGTTATACAGGTGATTCTGTAGCTGTTTATATAGGTTTAAAGCTCTTGAAACTTCAGGAAGCACAGGGAAGCTAAAAGCTTCACTGAAAGCTTCAGGAAGAGAAATTCAGATGAAGAAAAGGTGCAACAAACAGTTAAGGACATTTCTAATTGATTCAAACAGACTCTAAGGAATTTAACAAACTCATTTGGGTAGGAATCACATTCAAAACTCATCCAAAATTTATTGTCAACAGATTGGGTTAAAAAGGAACCCAAACTGGCAGATTTGCAATCCTGTTTAAATTAACTCTTAAAGCTTAACTATTTCTTCCTAGAATCATTCAAATAAATCTCAGAAACTCTTCAGACTCCTCAATTCATTAGATTGTGTACAAAACCCAAAGATCAGACTCAGGTTTGACTTGAAGGCTTTAAAATGACTTTGTAATTAAAGCCTTTTCTCAGGGAATTAAAACCTAAAATCTCTTCTCAATCTCAAAAACATGCTCAGACCACTAAGTAGATGTTTGGACCATGAATTATAGGGTTTCAGGCTCATTGCCTGAGATCAAAAAGTGCTTTGTCCATCAGAGAAATCAAGAGTTTGTTACACTAATTTGAGGGTAAAATTAGCTTCAGTGTACTACACTGAAGCTTCTAGATCTGTTAAATATGACTCTTAAGCTTCTGTACAGGTTTCTCCAACTTCGTCAGAGTTGGGGAAGATGAAGACTAAGGTGTAGCTCCAGATGTTAAAATCCCAATTTAAGTATCTCAGAATAATCAGTGATCAATATCATGTCAATCTGGAGCTTCTTAACAAATTCTTACGGCTGAAGATCAAAAATGACTCGCTGGAGCTCTGATGAGTCCAGAAAAAGATGAAATTCATGTTCAGAAAGAGAACTCATGCCATTTTCGATTTGAAAAGGTTCCTGAGGTTGCAAGGAACCTGAAGAACTCATTAAATTCTTTAATTGATCATTAAATGAAAGATTAAGCAATGAAATAAGTCAAAATGGATTTTGAGTGAGTTGAAGCTTGGGACTTGTTTTCCCACTCAATTGAGTGGTCAAAACAAGTCAAACGTAATTTGCGATACTAAATATACAATTAATTTAAGATTTCAACTACTCTTGAGCCGCCATTGACAGCAAGCTCAGTAGCTTAATTAGATTTAGGCATTTAGGTTATAGGTGGGAATTATTCAAATTGAAGTGATAATTCAGATCCTTAGATTGTGAATAGGTGATGGAGGACCCTATGGAGGTGGATCTAAGCTCAGATATTGTCACCATAGACAGCGACAGTGTCTGTGAAGGTGAAGGTGAATTAGGTGAAACAATGATCAATTTTGTGTTTTAATGAATTAGAAATGGTTATGAAGGTTAAAGGAAGGTGGATAATGAATTTAAAAGACAAAACAAGAGCTCTAGCAAGCTCAAGGAGCTCGTTGGAGTCGAAGGAGATGAAGTTTGAAATATGCAATTAACTAAGCTAACTAACTACTTTAACTACCTAAACTACTCTTATTTTTACTCCTACTCCTAATCTACTCTAGCTATTGTTACCTGGACGAAGGGGTCAATGGGATTCCACCGATGGCTCATAGTGGAAGACGAAATTAGAGGGTATAAGAAGAATCTCCAGTGAGCGAGTTTGGATGGAGCAGAGGATTTCCTTAGTCGATGCCTGTGTCTAGAGACGCGGCTGACCTTAGCGAATCTCCTCGGTTAATCAAGATGGATGGAGGAAGTCAGAATGGCATGGAAGATCACCAGAGTTGCAGATGAATAGCCTATTAGGTTAGCTTAGTGTTAGAAGAGGGAAGGGAGCCAACTTCAGAGAAATCGAAGGGGTGAGGGGGTATTTATAGTGAATGGCGACGAAGAGGACGGTGGAGTCTGGACGAAGAAGCTTGGGGAGCTTAACCTTCGGCATCGTGTCCGATGATGGTGAGGTTAACTCCCACTAGAAATTAGGATTTCAGAGTAATCCAGACCGATGGATGAAGATGGAGTGGTGAGCGCAAGCTCCAAGAGCTTGGAGAACGAAGAATGATGTTGGCAGGGCGGTGATCGCGTGGTGGAGTCACTCTCCATCGTCAGCCATCCAATCGGCTGAAGAAGAAGAAGATGAAAGGGACCGAAGTGCAGTGAAACTTAAGGACCTATATGAAAATCAAGGACCATATTGCAATGATTAGTAAGGACCTAAATGTAAACTCAGGTTTTAAAGGTTTATTTTAACTTAGATCTTTTTCAACTTTTTATATATGTTAGTAAATAAGGTAACTATTATGATTAGACCTTGAATTTACATTTTTGACCTTTTTAAGTTAATCTATTAAATTAAGTAAAGTTACTTAAGTTATTATATACTTATGTACATGTTATGTTTAAGTTACTTAACTTATTAATTAAGGAAATGATTAATAAGCTCTCGAGTCCAATTATTAATTAGATTGTTAATAATGTTAATCGAATGATAAAATATCATTTTAAACTTATTTGAAGCTCCTTTACTAAATATCCCTTATTTTATAATTAACCCTTATATATTCATATCCTTAGCTAATTAACTAGGAAGACTAGTTAATTAGGGGTAATTGGAGTTCATGATGAGTCTCTCATTAGTAGGTCCTTTTATAGTGGAGGATGAAGAACAAATTCACATCTGGGTCATTACTGACATCCATAAACGTCGTTGCAGCTGTCGCTAAAGATCCGCCCTTCAATTGCTGGCATGTGCAGACCATTAGTGACAGCTGCAAGCGTCACTAAAAGCACGTGTCGCTAAAGATCTGCTCCGTTGGTGCATGCTTCACACGCCCATGCTCCTCGCGCCATGCACGCACGCGCACGCTGGCATGTGTTGCGCTGCACTGCTACTGCGCGTGGCTACGTTGCATGTAGTTGTGGCTATGCACATGAGTGCGACTACGGTTGTGCACATGTGCTACTGTTGGTCGACGTTGGGTGGCTTGGATGGTGCCATGTGGCACCATCTGGGCCATCCATTCTTCTTCCTTTTGTAAAGGGTGCCACGGTGCTTAGATCGAGATGATTCCTACACTGCTGGGCTACGATCGTCGCTTCGGATCCATCCGTACAGTTGAATTTTCCATCCGAAACCCATATGGATGTCGTATTGCCCCCTGGACATTAATCTTCCTGGATTTTGTATGATGCTATGGTTCTCCAATCTAGACAATTTCAGAGGTGTTAGACTCCGATCGTTGTCCTAATCAGATCCATACAGTCCGATCATCCATCTGAAGCCCTGAAATAAGTCTTCTCTCTTGACCATAAAAAGGACCTAATTAACCTAAAATATATACAACTACTCTAAATGCAAAATGATGCATGCTATGCAATATTTATAACATGAAATGCAAATCTAAGCCTAGGAACATGCATAAATGGGCATTTTAACCTAAATAGATGTGTCTATATCACCCATGGAAGATTCATCTGAGAGGATTGCAAAGTTTTCCACTACTTTTACCACCACTGCAGCTGTGAGTAGATACAAAGGTAGTTCCCAGATCTTCAACGGCCCTTTCCACATCTTCACCTGTAACGAGCGCGTGCCCCAGACGTCGTACCAGACGTCTGGGATCACATCCAGACGTCTGACCAGACGTCCGGGATAGTTTACAGACGTCTGGAGAACAGTTAGGTTCGCACGGGAGATTCGTCTGCGCGCCTGTGCGCACAGACCTGCGTTTCTGCCCTCTTTCTCTGCGGCTGCAGGCGGCTGCGACCGCCTTCTCTCTCCTCTCCACGCGGCGTTAAAAGGGGGGGCGCGCCTCCCCTCCTGTCTTCACCATCTTCCTCCTTCTTCTCCTGCCTGTGCGCGAGAGCGAGCGGACGTGAGGGCGCAGCGGCAGCGGCAGCCGCAGCGAGCGCGGAGGAGCTGCGGCGTGCGAAGGCGGGGCTTTGCCGTGAGGGCGAGCTCGCCAGGAGCGGTTTGGCCGGCCGGTGGAAGGCGCAGGGGGCGCGGAGCGTCGCGGAGAGGGACCTGTGCGGGCTGAGCAGCAGACGCGCGAGGTGCGACGCGGGCGGCGTCGCGAGCGGAGGCCGAGCAGGGTTCTGATTCTGGAAAAATTTCCAGAATCAGACGTCTGGATTGATATCCAGACGGCAAGGTTGACGTCTGTGAGATCATACAGACGTCTGAAAGGTGAGTTTCCGCTTTCTTCTTCCTTCTTGTCGACTGACCGTACTGAGGGAGGGGGGTTGGCTGTGCGCAGGTTTTCTGATTCGTCATCCTTTGCGAATCAGACGTCTGGAAGTTGTACCAGACGGCGGGAGTGACCTCCAGATGTCCGGAGGGACCATCGGACGTCTGGGATCTAGGCAGACGTCCCCGCAGACTTCTGGACGTCCGGGGAACCAAGCTAAACAGGTAATTCTCTGATCCACCGTTTAAGACGTCTGGAAGGAGTTCCAGACGTCTGATTTTGCACAGTACATCTTTCTTGACCCGTTTAGGGCCCGTTTGGGCTCCGTTTTCCGCGATTCGAGTTGCGTTCGTTTCAGAATTAATTCCTCTACCCGCCTACAGTAGCTATACACTATTTTGAGACACTCCTTGTGTTTGATCCTTGTGATAGGACCTCGTTCGGTTGCAGTCTTGAGAGTCGCGGAGGCGTGCGGGATTCCCGATCACGCCCCCATTACTCCCGTTGTACCTGGTAGAGTGGCTTTAAGTATTAATAAAATTTGTTAAAGTATGGAACCATAACTAGAACCTAGGGCTTTGCATGAATCCTAGGAATGAGAAATATATGGAATGATAGCTCCTAGGTGTTGCATGAATCCTAGGGCCGGAAAACTAGATTGTATGATAGATCCTAGGATATGGCATGAATCCTAGGATGGAAAAACTAGTGGAATGTATATTACTGCAGTCTTGGAAAAATGGAAAGGAATATATAAAGCTGCCTGTAAATTTAATTAACAGCTGCCTGTTATGAATAAAGAAACATGTTTGAGATCATGGAATTTGAGAACGTGAACCTGGAAAGTGAAACATATGATGTTCTGAAATAAAGAGCTGGAACCCTACGGGGAGTTAGGAGTGGAACTCCTGGAAAGAAAAAGGAATGGAACTAAGATGTAGTTGTACTGTCTCTTGGGTACGCAGTACCAAGGGAAGTACCTGTACCTGTTTAGTGCAGAGTGGGGCCAGCCGCCCCAGGGACCCGGGGTTAGGATTGGCCGCTCTGTACCGACTTGTTGGCCCTCGTGTACGTAGTACCGAGGAGAGCTAGTAGTGTTAGGAGAGTACTAGCTACCCCACGGGCCCCGGGGTTCTGCTAGCCTCCTTCACCGACTTGTCAGGCCCACTAGGGCAAACCAGGGTAGTCAGGCGAGGGTGCGCGGACTGTGGAGGGGCAAGGCCCCGGTTTGGTTACTGTGGAGGGGTTGGACCCCTGTTACTGAGAGGGCTCTGCCCTGGTTCCGTGCTGTGCTTTGGGCGCACCCGTTAACGGAAACGACTGACCGCGTGCCAGTGCGGGCTAGCTACCTGTGCGTTTATCGCGCGTGCCGTAGTCACCGTTACGTCTGTCAGTGACCTTGGGGTGGTTGACTGAGGGTAGGATCACCACGGGGGACTCTCCCGGCCAGGAGAGCACCACGTGCTACTTCTACTTTTGGAAAAGACTGCAATCAAGATCGTCCCACGAGGACATTCGAGATCAAGTAAAGGATCTGAGAAATAAATGAAATAGTGAGAAAAATTGAAAGATGTAAATAAAGGAAGTAATAGAACATAACAGCTACTATACACTCTACTGTTGCCTTTAGTTAGTTGCCACTCTACTCAGCGTTTTGCTGACGTGTTACACTCGTTACCTTTTTCAGGACCAGGTGTTGAGCAGCCAGGGTCGGCGGCTGCAGAGGACGCTGGGCCGAGTAGGGTCTAGTTGAGTTACCCCAGCTTTGTACGCCTTTTTGTTTCTGTTCTAGTGAGTAGTTTTTGTTTCCGCTGTACCTTCTTTACCTGAAGTTTTTGTTATATGATAAATGTTGTTTTACTGTTGTGGTGGTGCCTACTGTAGTAGTTTCTTTCCTTACTGCTGTACTTTCTTACTGTTAGTTATATTCATGCTGAATGTGGTTTATTTTACTGTCTTTTGGTTACTTCCTCGTTGGACGACTGGGTCTTGGGATTAGTCGAGTCGGTCCGGTTCTCGTGTCTCGTAGGGACTCGGGAATCGGGTCGTTACAAGATGGTATCAGAGCAAGGTCGTCCCGAGAAGTGAATCAACTGACTGGAAAATAACCAATTCACATGTTTATAGCTAGAGTAGCCACCACAACATATCTCTTGATATGAGCTCTTAGAAGTGTTGTTAGGTACCGTCTGTTTTGACGTTTCCGTTTTGTTTCGCGTCTCCTTGCAGGAGATGCCTCGTCGTGGGACTGGCGAGACTGGCCGCGGGCGCGGCCGAGGGCGAGGTCGGCGAGGTGGACGTGCTGTCGTTGACGTCTCGGTGGACCAGCCACCACTCCCTGGCATCCAGGCCCAGGACCTCGCCAGACTGATACGGGATATTGTACGAGAGGAGCTCCACCCACCGCCCCGAGCACCTCCTCCTGGGGTTGCAGAGGGGGAGTCCTCTGTGGGACCACGCGACGGACGCGGCGCTGGACACGAGGGAGGGGATGGGCCCCTGCCGCCCCCACCTTCCTCCGACACTTCTGTACACGAGGCACCTTCGCCTGGAGGTGCACCAGCACCTCCCCTACAGCACCACTTCGAGCTTTTCGGACAGTTCCGGAAGATGAAGCCCCCCTCCTTCAAGGGGGATGAGGACCCGACCGAGGCAGAGGACTGGCTTGAGCAGCTGGAGAAGATCTTTGACACCCTTCGCCCCCTGGTGGAGTGCCGCGTGGCCTTTGCCACGTACCAGCTGGAGAGTGCGACACACCGGTGGTAGAGGGCGGTCCGGGGACAGGAGAGGGACGAGCCGACGTGGGACCAGTTCGTCACCCTCTTCTGCGAGCAGTACTTTCCCCAGACGTGGCAGGACCAGAGGAGGCGGGAGTTCCACACTCTCCGCCAAGGGACGATGACCGTGAGCGCGTACCGCACGCGTTTCTTGGAGCTGTCCCGCTTTGCAGCGACAGCGGTAGCCACTGAGGAGGAGCGCCTTTGGAGGTTCACCGAGGGGCTCCGGCCTGCGATCCGGGGGTATGTCAAACCCCTGAAGCTGCCGACGTTTTCGAGGGTGGTAGAGGCGGCTATGACTTACGAGGAGACCAACCCGTCCGCGCGAGAGACCGACGGCGAGCGGAAGAGGCCCTTTCAGCCAGACTTCTCACAGGGCCGGCGAGAACGGAGACACGTGGCGTCCGCAGGAGAGCCGTCACGTTGTGCAGGGCCATCAGTGGCCTTTGGGGGCCCTCGACAGGGGCCAGTCACCAGCACCGGACCCCCGCCTAGCCGACAGCAGGGACTCACTAAGGGCAGGAGTCGGGTTCCCCTCTGCTACCAGTGTGGCCAGCCGGGCCACGTCAGGAGGGACTGCCCATCTAGGGCAGGAGGTCAGCTGATACTTCCCGCGCAGAGCACTGGAGGGCGCGCAGGAGGCCGCGGTTTCCAGGGGCGAGGAGGAGGACCGCAGTCGCGAGGAGGGTACCGGCCAACACCTACCCGTCCGACGCAGAGTGTGGCTGCTTCGTCCGCACCTAGAGCTGAGGGGCGTATCAATGCCCTAACACACAGGGACGCCCGAGCTTCGGGATCCGTGGTAGCAGGTATGGTTTCAGTTTCTGGCAGACTCGTTTACACGCTTTTCGATTCCGACACTACGCACTCGTTTGTCGCAGCCAGTTTCGCAGTTAGTTTGGACCAGGATTATACATTGTTAGAGAATCCGTTCGTAATCAGAGGTCCGAGTGGTCAGCTGTTTGTAGCTGAGGAGGTGTACACGGGTTGCGGGGTCAGCATCGGGGGACACAGCCTGCCAGCTGACCTGATTATGATACAGATGGAGGACTTTGGAGTGATTCTGGGGATGGATTGGCTGTCCGCTTACCACGCCTTGGTAGACTGCTTTGAGAGGAAGATTGTCTTCTCCATTCCGGAGTTGCCTTCCTTCGAGTTTCACGGGCAGCCAGTGGACGGAGGTTTCAGGTGCATTTCGGCACTTCGGGCGGCGAGACTTTTGAGCCAGGGGTGTGAGGGCTTCTTAGCTTGTGTGGTGGCAGAGCACAGCCCCGTGGCAGACTTTCAGAGCATCTCGGTGGTCAGAGAGTGCCCCGACGTGTTTCCAGACGAGTTACCAGGACTACCGCCCGAGCGTGAGATCGAGTTTGAGATCTCACTAGTACCAGGGACCAGCCCCATCTCCACCGCGCCATACAGAATGGTACCGCTTGAGCTGCGAGAGCTCAAGTCTCAGTTGCAGGACCTTTTGGAGAAGGGTTTCTTGAGGCCCAGTGCGTCTCCCTGGGGAGCCCCGGTACTGTTTGTGAAGAAGAAGGATGGGACCCTACGCCTTTGTGTGGACTACCGACAGCTGAATAGGGTCACCATCAAGAACAGATATCCGCTGCCGAGGATCGACGATTTGTTTGACCAGTTGCGGGGTGCCACGGTGTTTTCCAAGATCGACTTGAGGTCTGGATACCACCAGTTGAGGATCAGGGAGACTAACGTCTCCAAGACAGCTTTCCGCACCCGGTACGGACACTACGAGTTTTTGGTCATGCCGTTTGGGCTGACCAATGCCCCCGCTGCTTTCATGGACCTGATGAACCGGGTGTTCAGACCGTACTTGGACCAGTTTGTGGTGGTTTTCATAGATGATGTACTCATCTATTCTAGAGATCGGACGCAGCACGGACAGCACTTGTGGATGGTTCTGGACACTCTGAGACGACGCAGGCTGTACGCCAAATACAACAAGTGTGAGTTCTGGTTGAGGGAGGTGACCTTTTTGGGTCATGTGATCTCTGGAGATGGCCTGGCGGTGGATCCCGCCAAGGTCGAGGCAGTGCTCAGGTGGGAGAGACCGCGTTCAGTCACTGAGATTCGCAGTTTCCTGGGACTGGCAGGTTACTACAGACGGTTCATCAGAGGGTTTTCGCAGATTGCACGTCCTATGACACAGTTGACCCGGAAGGATGTGCCTTTCGCTTGGACAGACGCCTGTGAGGCGTGTTTTCTGGAGCTGAAAGAGAGGTTGACCTCGGCTCCCGTGCTCACCATCCCTGACAGTAGTGGCGGGTTTGTTGTGTACACAGATGCTTCCTTGCAGGGGTTAGGAGGTGTGCTCATGCAGAGGGGTCACGTGGTCGCTTACGCTTTGCGGCAACTGAAGCCCCATGAGCATACCTACCCTACCCACGATCTAGAGTTGGCAGCTGTTGTCTTCGCGCTGAAGACATGGAGGCACTACTTGTACGGTGAGACCTTCGAGATTTTTACAGATCACAAGAGCCTCAGATATCTTTTTGACCAGAAGGAGCTCAACATGAGACAGAGACGTTGGTTGGAGCTCCTGAAGGACTACGACTGCAGCATCTCCTACCACCCGGGAAAGGCCAATGTGGTGGCTGACGCCTTGAGCCGTAAGGCGCCCGCACGCTTGGCCAGTCTACAGTTACAGAGTTGGAGCCTTTTGGAGGAGGTGGGCAGTTGGCGACCTCTAGAGTTACGAGGGTACTGTGGGGCAGTGACGGTGACACGGCAGACCAGGCCAGAGTTGATAGACCGCATCATCACGGGACAGATGGCCGATCCGTACTTGCAGTCTTTGCGCGACAGAGTACTATCAGGGGACCCAGGGGACTTCTCTTTCACAGACCAGGTGTTACGCTTGCGAGGACGGTTGTGCGTCCCCAGAGACGAGGAGCTGTTGAGAGAACTCCTGACTGAGGCACACGGTTCCAGATTCACCATACATCCCGGAAACACGAAAATGTACCATGACTTGAGACGCGAGTTCTGGTGGAGAGGGATGAAGCGGGATGTGGGTGAGTTCATGCAGCAGTGCTTAGTGTGCCAACAGGTGAAAGCCGAGCATCAGAGGCCTGCAGGGCCGCTTCAGCCACTTCCAGTGCCAGAGTGGAAGTGGGAGAGCATCACCATGGACTTGGTGGTGGGCTTACCTGTTACCCAGCGAGGACACGACGCAGTCTGGGTAATAGTGGATAGATTGACGAAGACGGTACGATTCTTGCCGATCCGAGTCACTTTGGGACCAGCACAGTTGGCAGAGAGGTATATCCGTGACGTGGTGCGACTACACGGAGTTCCGCGGGAGATCGTATCCGACCGGGATACCCGCTTTACGTCCCAGTTTTGGGCTGAGTTTCAGCAGGCTTTGGGGACGAGGTTGAGGTTTAGCACGGCTTACCACCCCCAGACGGACGGACAGTCGGAACGCACGATACAGACACTTGAGGACCTTTTGCGTGCCTGTGTACTAGACTGGAGGGGCTCTTGGGAGGAGCACCTGCCCCTGGCGGAGTTTGCATGCAACAACAGTTATCACTCGAGCATCGGCATGGCTCCCTACGAGGCTCTATACGGACGGAAATGCACGGCACCCTTGAGTTGGGTTGAGGTGGGGACCAAGTGGGAGGTTGGCCCCAGGTTGATCCGGCAGAGTCAGGAGGTAGTTGAGCAGATCCACAGACGACTCCGCACTGTCAGGAGCAGACAGAAGAGCTACGCAGATCGCAGACGCAGAGAGGTGCAGTTCGAGGTTGGGGACCACGTCTTTCTTCGTGTTTCGCCCATGAAGGGCTTACAGCGGTTTGGGGTGAGAGGGAAGCTCGCGCCGAGGTTCGTGGGGCCCTTTGAGGTCCTGGAGCGGGTTGGACCCGTTGCTTACAGACTTGCCCTTCCCCCGCAGCTTTCTGGTGTGCACGACGTGTTCCACGTGTCCAACCTCAGGAAGTACGTAGCCGATCCCAGCCACGTACTGAGTCACGAGAGCGTCGAGGTGAGCGACGACCTGACCTACCCCGAGCGGCCAGTATAGATCCTAGACCGAGCAGTCCGCAGGTTGAGACGAAAGCAAGTACCCCTGGTAAAGGTTTTGTGGAGGAGCCAGCGGTACGAGGAGGCTACCTGGGAGCCTGAGGCGGCAATGCGGGAGCGGTACCCAGAGCTTTTCGCGGGTACGTCTTTTCGGACCGGCTTCGGTCCTCTTTGAGTTTGTTATGGTTATTTGGACATCTTTCTCCCGCACCCTAGTTGGCGCAAGTTTCGGGGACGAAACTTCCTTTGAGTTTGTTATATTGTAACGAGCGCGTGCCCCAGACGCCTTTTAAGACATCTGGGAGGTGGCCCAGACGTCGTACCAGACGTCTGGGATCACATCCAGACGTCTGACCAGACGTCCGGGATAGTTTACAGACGTCTGGAGAACAGTTAGGTTCGCACGGGAGATTCGTCTACGCGCCTGTGCGCGCAGACCTGCGTTTCTGCCCTCTTTCTCTGCGGCTGCAGGCGGCTGCGACCGCCTTCTCTCTCCTCTCCACGCGGCGTTAAAAGGGGGGGCGCGCCTCCCCTCCCATCTTCACCATCTTCCTCCTTCTTCTCCTGCCTGTGCGCGAGAGCGAGCGGACGCGAGGGCGCAGCGGCAGCGGCAGCCGCAGCGAGCGCGGAGGAGCTGCGGCGTGCGAAGGCGGGGCTCTGCCGTGAGGGCGAGCTCGCCAGGGGCGGCTTGGCCGGCCGGCGGAAGGCGCAGGGGGCGCGGAGCGTCGCGGAGAGGGACCTGTGCGGGCTGAGCAGCAGACGCGCGAGGTGCGACGCGGGCGGCGTCGCGAGCGGAGGCCGAGCAGGGTTCTGATTCTGGAAAAATTTCCAGAATCAGACGTCTGGATTGATATCCAGACGGTAAGGTCGACGTCTGTGAGATCATACAGACGTCTGAAAGGTGAGTTTCCGCTTTCTTCTTCCTTCTTGTCGACTGACCGTACTGAGGGAGGGGGGTTGGCTGTGCGCAGGTTTTCTGATTCGTCATCCTTTGCGAATCAGACGTCTGGAAGTTGTACCAGACGGCGGGAGTGACCTCCAGATGTCCGGAGGGACCATCGGACGTCTGGGATCTAGGCAGACGTCCCCGCAGACTTCTGGACGTCTGGGAACCAAGCTAAATAGGTAATTCTCTGATCCACCGTTTAAGACGTCTGGAAGGAGTTCCAGACGTCTGATTTTGAACAGTATCGTCTTTCTTGACCCGTTTAGGGCCCGTTTGGGCTCCGTTTTCCGCGATTCGAGTTGCGTTCGTTTCAGAATTAATTCCTCTACCCGCCTACAGTAGCTATACACTGTTTTGAGACACTCCTTGTGTTTGATCCTTGTGATAGGACCTCGTTCGGTTGCAGTCTTGAGAGTCGCGGAGGCGTGCGGGATTCCCGATCACGCCCCCATTACCCCGTTGTACCTGGTAGAGTGGCTTTAAGTATTAATAAAATCTGTTAAAGTATGGAACCATAACTAGAACCTAGGGCTTTGCATGAATCCTAGGAATGAGAAATATATGGAATGATAGCTCCTAGGTGTTGCATGAATCCTAGGGCCGGAAAACTAGATTGTATGATAGATCCTAGGATATGGCATGAATCCTAGGATGGAAAAACTAGTGGAATGTATATTACTGCAGTCTTGGAAAAATGGAAAGGAATATATAAAGCTGCCTGTAAATTTAATTAACAGCTGCCTGTTATGAATAAAGAAACATGTTTGAGATCATGGAATTTGAGAACGTGAATCTGGAAAGTGAAACATATGATGTTCTGAAATAAAGAGCTGGAACCCTACGGGGAGTTAGGAGTGGAACTCCTGGAAAGAAAAAGGAATGGAACTGAGATGTAGTTGTACTGTCTCTTGGGTACGCAGTACCAAGGGAAGTACCTGTACCTGTTTAGTGCAGAGCGGGGCCAGCCGCCCCAGGGACCCGGGGTTAGGATTGGCCGCTCTGTACCGACTTGTTGGCCCTCGTGTACGTAGTACCGAGGAGAGCTAGTAGTGTTAGGAGAGTACTAGCTACCCCACGGGCCCCGGGGTTCTGGTAGCCTCCTTCACCGACTTGTCAGGCCCACTAGGGCAAACCAGGGTAGTCAGGCGAGGGTGCGCGGACTGTGGAGGGGCAAGGCCCTGGTTTGGTTACTGTGGAGGGGTTGGACCCCTGTTACTGAGAGGGCTCTGCCCTGGTTCCGTGCTGTGCTTTGGGCGCACCCGTTAACGGAAACGACTGACCGCGTGCCAGTGCGGGCTAGCTACCTGTGCGTTTATCGCGCGTGCCGTAGTCACCGTTACGTCTGTCAGTGACCTTGGGGTGGTTGACTGAGGGTAGGATCACCACGGGGGACTCTCCCGGCCAGGAGAGCACCACGTGCTACTTCTACTTTTGGAAAAGACTGCAATCAAGATCGTCCCACGAGGACATTCGACATCAAGTAAAGGATCTGAGAAATAAATGAAATAGTGAGAAAAATTGAAAGATGTAAATAAAGGAAGTAATAGAACATAACAGCTACTGTACACTCTACTGTTGCCTTTAGTTAGTTGCCACTCTACTCAGCGTTTTGCTGACGTGTTACACTCGTTACCTTTTTCAGGACCAGGTGTTGAGCAGCCAGGGTCGGCGACTGCAGAGGACGCTGGGCCGAGTAGGGTCCAGTAGAGTTACCCCAGCTTTGTACCCCTTTTTGTTTCTGTTCTAGTGAGTAGTTTTTGTTTCCGCTGTACCTTCTTTACCTGCAATTTTTGTTATATGATAAATGTTGTTTTAATGTTGTGGTGGTGCCTACTGTAGTAGTTTCTTTCCTTACTGCTGTACTTTCTTACTGTTAGTTATATTCATGCTGAATGTGGTTTATTTTACTGTCTTTTGGTTACTTCATCGTTGGACGACTGGGTCTTGGGATTAGTCGAGTCGGTCCGGTTCTCGTGTCTCGTAGGGACTCGGGAATCAGGTCGTTACATCACCCTTTGAGGAGGATGCTCCTATAGAGCCCCATCAAATGGCGAAACCAGTCTCTAGACAATAGACAAGTCTTCAAGCATGCTTGATCAAAAGTGCAAATTCTCAATGTCCAACATTCCCAAACCAAATAATTGAAACCTAGACTTGGATAGAGCAGCTACCTTCCAACCTGGTGAAGAAAGAGATAAAGATTGGATTATCTTATAAAATTGCTCAAGCGATGCCACACCTCTTACCACTTCTCCTATCAGGGCACCTCAAAGAACCATCTCAGCAGCTAGAATATCTTTTGTGAGAGGAATTTCGATGTCCATGACCTACCTAAAACCCGTCGGAGGTGGTGGTGGCCGAAAATCTCGTTTAGATCGCAAAGATTGGAAATAAGGTTCTCTCCTCCTCCACGATCCTAGCCTCCTGCACGAGCCCCTTTTGTGACCTAATCCCCCACAAGCAAGGCATTGAGTTGGAGACCTATAGCTTGTCGCCACGTGCCCTCGCTGTCTACATCTGTAGAAAATGACATCCCAATTACCACCTCTCTTCACCTTCCATTGAAGGCCTCCTCCAGTTCGAGGTCTAGCAGCACAGAAGGTTTCCCAATCCAGGTGCTCGCGACGCCACCTCCTAGATCTCCATATCGTCCAGCCATCCTCAAATCCGGTCGCTCCTCCGCCCAACCTTGCTCTCCCTCACGTCTCTGCCATTTTTCCCTAATACTTATTAACTTAACTACTAATAAGTTAACCTATAATATAGTACTTAACTAATAATAAACTACTTAATTAACATAAATAACTATAAACATAACTTGCTTAACTTATACTCCTACTTATTAAGTTGCAATTATTTAACTTAGTTAACTTAGTTAACTTATTGCATTAAATAAATACTTAGCTTAATTAGAGTACTTAAGTTATTACTATGGTTAATTACTTAATTAGTTATATAATTAGCATACATTAACCACATGAATTAGTTGCACAAATTAAATAATGAACATAGTAATGAATTCCAAATAATAACAAGCATAAAAAGAATTAGAAAGATCATACTAATTGCATGAAATTAAATGTTGTTTTAACAGCAATATGATCTTCTCAACTATTTAATCACAAGTACTTCTCAGAGTGTTAATCACACTTAAACACTTCTCAGCACAAGGTAAAGGCACAGGAAAGCATATCTCTTCTTTTTACTCTAGAAAACTTTTTGACAGATGGTACACTCCAAACTGAATCAATAGCTTGGATGAGCTGGACCACAGTTACACTAGTGGGCACGTGTCACTATCTCATAGCATCACCCCCGCAGGCTACCCTTCATGGGCTGCAGGATTAGATAATATAGCGTGCTCAAAGTGGATCAAATTCTCATTACACCTATAGGTGTCGTAGTTGCTTGAGCAGCTATAGCATACAAATCAACTTATATAGATGCAAACACTCATCATTCTCCGATGTGGGACTATCTCAGTCCCCTTTCCTTCAATGCATCTGCAGGACTCTAGTGATGATTTCTTTTCCAAATATTCTCCACTTCGAGGCGATTCATCAGTAATCAAATGCCTAGATCTTCAAATCGTTCTCTAGATATTTGATTTGGTCAATCAATTACTTGATTGGCTCTCTGATTCAGCTCTAAATTAGTTGTTAAACATGTCTACTTGCCATGGAAGAAGCACAGCATCTTCACTTAAAACTTGCAAACTAAGACAAGTGACTAATTCATATCTCTCTCTCTCTCTCTCGTTCCTAAGTGCTTTACACAGTACCTATACCGTGCATTAGGACGCATAGAGGAATGCTTCCAAAACTCGAAGAACACCTAGGAATGTTTTCTTAGGCTTAAAAATATAGGAGATAGTAGGAGTATAAACAACCTCAACTCTTAATTCTAAGCCATTAAACATATTTCAAACATTCAAGGATTCAAAAGGACTAATCTTAAGCTTTAGGAAGCTTAGAATCTTATCTAAAATCCTAAGGGACCCTCCTATAGACCAAATGAACCCATCAAGCATGAAGCTAACTAACTCAATTTGTCTTTAAAAGCTTCCTAAATTCAACTCCAACTAACTCTTAGTAACCTCTAAAACAATCAGCACCCCTCAGAAGTGTTTTTAGGAGCTTTGAGCTTCAATAGCAATTGGAGTTAACCAGATTAGGTGAGAAGTTGACTTTTAGTTCCATGGAACTTTTGATTCAGTTAATCATCCAGATTGACTCTAAATCACCTTAGAAACTCAATGTAATCGAAAAGAATGGACCTTGACTTATTTCCTTTAGTACTTAGGTTCATTGCTTGAGTTCTAAAGGAGCTTTGACCCATAGAGAAATCCAAACATCTAACAACCTACCTAAAGGTTATTTCAAGCATAGAATACTTCATTGAAGCTCATGGACCTATTTGGAAGGTCACAAGATGAATGATTGGCATTGTGCAGCCCCACCAAAGTTGTAGAAGAAGATTGAGCTCAGGTAGGTACAATCATGAAAACTCAGATTAAATACTCAAAAATATGTTGCTAAAAGGTTCTTAAGTGATTGAAAACCAATAAGGATTGATTTGAACGTTTCTTCTCATTACGAGCTCTGTTGATATCTGACACTTGATTGTTAGAATGTAAAACACAATGAAACATCCATATAACAGGTTCAAAAGCTTCTTGAGCTTCTCACAAAGCTTAAGAGAACATCAATTGACTCAATGAAAACTTAAAGAGTTGTGATGAAATCAAACTAATCTAGAATGAATCTTGTATTTGTCTGATCTTAGGAATGGATGCCTCACTCAATTGAGTGAGGTGAATTGTTCAGTGGATTGGTGCGATGGTGATTGAGTGATTAATTAGGCAAAGTTAAATCATCACACCTCTGCCTTAGACAGCGAAGGTCAGATGTTGAGGAGGAATTAGGTGTTTTGTGAATATGGATCAATCGAGGAAACGAAGGGGTGGATTGTGATCGTGGAAGGTCAAGAAAAATGAGGTGAGTGATTTGATGCATGAAAGCTAGTTGAGGCTGGATTTAGCCTCACTGGTGTCAGAGAAGAAAAAGAAGAATCAGAGAATTAAAGTACTCTAAGCTACCTAATTAACTAGCTAAATCCACTCTAAGAAACCATGCTAAGCTAAGGTTATGATTACCAGGATGAATGGAGGAAGAAGGCACTGGTGATGTGTTACCAGATTGGAAGAAATTAGACTTGTTGAGGAAGAACTCTAGCGAATGAATGAAGTGGATCAGAGAGAGTGATGTAGTTAGAGCTTCGCCGTCGTGGTGGAGTGTTGGACGAGAAGTAGGAAGAGGTGTTCAGCTCTGCTAGAGCTACTTTGATGGAGGAAGAAGTTGCCGGAGGAATGGAAGAATAGCCTATTGCTGGTTGCAATGGGGGAGGAGGGATAAGGAACTGACCTTTGGATCGAAGGCCATGGACCTCTATTTATAGGTGCGATAGAGGGTTACAGATGATGTATTGGGACATTGGTGATGTCTAGGCACATGGAAATACTGGTCATCTTCTTTGATGACGGCAACTATATATAAGTGTCTCAGGCCGTTAACGAGGAATTGTTTACGTGCTATCGAGGAGTTTTAAGTCATTTTGTTGTAGAAAAGCCTCAATCGCTAAAAAATAATTAAACTTATAGCTCAGATTCTTAAAGCAGTCTGTTATGAACGCGTGCCCTAGACGTCTTTTAAGACGTCTGGGAGGTGGGCCAAACGTCGGACCAGACATCTGGAATCACTTCCAGATGTCGTATCAGACGTCTGGGATCGTTGCCAGACGTATGAAAATCTGTTATCTTTGACACGCGCGGGTCGTCTGCGCGCCTGAGCGCGCATACCCGCATATTCGCTTATTCCTTCCTCCTGCGGCTACAGATTCCCCTGCCACGCTCCTTCTCTCTCCTCCTCGCGCGGCATTAAAAGGCCACGCGCTCTTCCGTCACCACCGCCTCCTTCCTCTTCTCCTTCAGCCAGTGAGTGCGAGAGCGAGCCCGAGGTTGCAGAGGCAGCGGCGGCCGCAGTGAGCACAGAGGAGGTGTTGCATGCGAGAGCGGCGCTTAGCCGTGAGGGCGAGCTCACCGGGGCTACCAGGGTCGGCCGGCGGGGAGTGCAGCGGGCGCGAGGCGACGCGGGGGGGGACTGCTGCGGTCCGAGCAGCAGGTGCACAAGGTGCGACGAGGCGCGGCATCGCGAGCGGAGGGCGAGTCGCGGCCTGATTCTGGAAACATTTCTAGAATCAGACGTCTGGAAGACCATCCAGACGTCTGAAAGGTGAGTTCTTCCGTGTTCTTCCATCCTGTAGACTGACCGTACTGAGAGAGAGAGTTGGGTGCGCGCAGGCTCGGTGATTCGCCATCCAACGTGAATCAGACGTCTGGTTGTAGTACCAGACGGCGGGAGCGACCTGCAGACGTCCGGGGTGACCATCGGACGTCTGGGAACTAGGCCAGACGTCCCCGCAGGCTTCTGGACATCTGAGAAACCACGCAGAATAAGGTAATTCTCTGATCCACTTTTTAAGACGTCTGGACGAAGTTCCAGACGTCTGATTTCGCACAGTGTCGTCGTTTTTGACCCGTTGAGGGCCCGTTTGGGTTCCATTTTCCACGTTTCGAGTTGCATTCTTTCCGGAATTAAATCCTCTACCCGTCTACAGTAGCTATACACTGTTCTAAGACACTCCTTGTGTTTGATCCTTGTGATAGGACCTCGTTCCGTTGCAGTCTTGGGGGTCGGGGAGGCACGCGGGATTCCCGATCACGCCCCCATTACTCCCGTCGTACTTGGTAGAGTGGCTTTTAAGTATAACCTGTTAAATTGTGGAATCATAAATAGAACCTAGGACATTGCATGAATCCTAGGAATGAAAAACAGATTGAATGATAGATCCTAGGTGTTGCATGAATCCTAGGGCTGGAAAACTAGATTGTATGATAGATCCTAGGATACGGCATGAATCCTAGGATGGGAAAACTAGTGGAACAGATGAATACTGCAGTCTTAGAAAAATGGAAAGGAACAAATAGCTGCCTGTAATTGAATTAACAGCTGCCTATTGAATAAATAAACGTGTTTGAGAACATGGATTGTGATAACGTGAAACTGGGGAAGTGAGCTGGCCCTTGAGTACGGAGTACCAAGGAGAGCGACTGTCCCCCTGTTTAGTGCAGAGCTGAGCTAGCCGCCCCAGGGACCCGGGGTTAGGACTGGCCACTCTGTACCGACTTGCTGGCCCTCGTGTACGTAGTACCGAGGAGAGCTACTAGTGTAGGGAGGACTAGCTACCCCACGGGCCCCGGGGTTCTGCTAGCCTCCCACACCGACTTGTTAGGCCCACTGGGGCAAACCAGGGTAGTCAGGCGAGGGTGCGCGGACTGTGGAGGGGCAAGGCCCCTGTTTGGTTACTGTGGAGGGGTTGGACCCCTGTTACTGAGAGGGCTCTGCCCTGTACTGGTTCCGTGCTGTGCTTTGGGCGCACCCGTTAACGGAAACGACTGACCGCATGCCAGTGCGGGTTAGCTACCCGTGCGTTTACCACACGTGCCGTAGTCACCGTTACGTCTGTCAGTGACCTTGGGGTGGTTGACTGAGAGTAGGATCACCACGGGGGACTCTCCCGGCCAGGAGAGCACCACGTGCTACTTCTACTATTCGGAAAAGATTGCAATCAAGATCGTTCCCACGAGGAACATTCGAGATCAAGTGAAAGATCTGAGAAATAGATAAATCGTGAGATAATTGAAAGACTTAAATAAAGAAAGTAACAGAACTTAACAGCTACTGTACACTCTACTGTTTCTTTAGTTTTAGTTGCCACTCTACTCAGCGTTTTGCTGATGTGTTACACTCGTTACCTTTCAGGACCAGGTGTTGAGCAGCCAGGGTCAGCGGCTGCAGAGGACGCTGGGCCGAGTAGGGTCCAGTAGAGTTACCACTGTTTCTTGTACCTCTTTTTGTTCCGTTATAGTGAGTAGTTATTGTTTCCACTGTACTTTTCTTTACCTGCAGTTCATATTTAGTTATGAATGTTGTTCTACTGTTGTCGTGGTATATACTGTAGTAGTTTCTTTCCTTGCTGCTGTATTTTCTTACTGTTAGTTATATTCATGTTGAATGTGGTTTATTTTACTGCTCTTTTGGTTACTTCCTCGTTGGACGACTAGGTCTTGGGATTAGTTGAGTCGGTCCGGTTCTCGTGTCTCGTAGGGGCTTAGGAACCGGGTCGTTACAAGATGGTATCAGAGCAAGGTCGTCCCGAGAAGTGAATCAACTGACTGTAGAATAACCAATTCACATGTTTATAACTAAAGTGGCCACCACAACATATCTCTTGACATGAGCTCTTAGAAGTTTTGTTAGGTACCATTTGTTTTAATGTTTTTCCATTTTGTTTCGCGTCTCCTTACAAGAGATGCCTCATCACGGGATTGGTGAGGCGGGCCGCGGGCGCGGCCGAGGACGAGGTCGTCGAGGTGGGCGACGACCTGACCTACCCTGAGCGGCCAGTGCAGATTCTAGACCGAGTCGTCCGTAGTATGAGACGGAAGCAAGTACCCCTGGTAAAGGTTTTGTGGAGGAGCCAGCGATACGAGGAGGCTACCTGGGAGCCTGAGGCGGCAATGCGGGAGCGGTACCCGGAGCTTTTCGTGGGTACGTCTTTTCGGACCGGCTTCGGTCCTCTTTGAGTTTGTTATGGTTATTTGGACGTCTTTTCCGCACCCTAGTTAACGCAAGCTTTGGGGATGAAACTTCCTTTGAGTTTGCTATATTGTTATGAACGCGTGCCCCAGACGTCTGGGAGGTGGGCCAGACGTCGGACCAGACGTCTGGAATCACTTCCAGACGTCGTATCAGACGTCTGGGATCGTTGCCAGACGTCTGGAAATCTGTTATCTTTGACACACGCGGGTCGTCTGCGCGCCTGAGCGTGCAGACCCTCATATTCGCTTATTCCTTCCTCCTACAGCTGTAGATTCCCCTGCCGCGCTCCTTCTCTCTCCTCCTCGCGCGACATTAAAAGGCCACGCGATCTTCCGTCACCACCACCTCCTTCCTCTTCTCCTTCAGCCAGTGAGTGCGAGAGTGAGCTCGAGGTTGCAGTGGCCGCGGCGGCCGCAGTGAGCGTGGAGGAGGTGCTGCGTGCAAGAGCGGTGCTCAGCCGTGAGGGCGAGCTCGCCGAGGCTACCAGGGCCGGCCCGCGGGGAGCGCAGCGGGTGCGGGGCGACGCGGGGGGGGACTACTGCGGTTCGAGCAGCAGGCACACGAGGTGCGATGGCGCATGGCGTTGAGAGCGGAGGCGAGTCGCGGCCTGATTCTGGAAACATTTCTAGAATCAGACATCTAGAATGATAGCCAGACGGCGGGGGAGACGTCTGGAAGACCATCCAGATGTCTGAAAGGTGAGTTCTTCCATCTTCTTCCTTCCTGTCGACTGACCGTACTGAGAGAGAGAGTTGGGTGCGCGCAGGCTTGGTGATTCGCCATCCAACGTGAATCAGATGTCAGGTTGTAGTACCAGACGGCGGGAGTGACCTCCAGATGTCCGGGGTGACCATCGGATGTCTGGGAACTAGGCCAGACGTCCCCGCAGGCTTCTGGACGTCTGAGAAACCACGCAGAACAAGGTAATTCTCTGATCCACTTTTTAAGACGTCTGGAAGAAGTTCCAGAGGTCTGATTTTGCACAGTGCCGTCGTTTTCGACCCGTTGAGGGCCCGTTCGGGTTCCGTTTTCCGCGTTTCGAGTTGCATTCTTTCAGGAATTAAATCCTCTACCCGTCTACAGTAGCTATACACTGTTCTGAGACACTCCTTGTGTTTGATCCTTGTGATAGGACCTCGTTCCATTGCAGTCTTGGGGGTCGCAGACACACGCGGGATTCCCGATCACGCCCCCATTACTCCCGTCGTACCTGGTATAGTGGCTTTTAAGTATAACCTGTTAAATTTTTTTTTTTGAAAGAAAGGAATGCTATCGAATCACCGATAGCAAACCAGGAGAGCTATTATTGATAATAAAAAAATAATTTACAAGTACTGTATGAGCCTCCAGCAAAAATTTACAATGTTTTCCACATGAGCTGGGGTCTCCTGAAAAACACACTGAAACGCTTGGTTCGGGATAACCGGGTTTTATTGTTATAACGTTGTAGTATAGCCAGTTATTACCAACATTTCAAATATATAAATTTTTTACTCGGAAAATAAAAGAGTTCCCGAGGTCGAACTCAGGGAGCAAGTTGTATTCTAGAGATATACATGTTTCTTTTACAAAATAAAGAAAGAGAGAGGGAAAGAATTTGTTGTTCTCTTTGTTTTCTCCTCGTGATGTTCTTCTTTCTTTCTTTCTTCAGATCTCCTACTTCTTCTTTGTTCTGCAGAGGTGATGCTCCTCTTTCTTTCTTCAGATCTCCTTCTTCTTCTTCCTTGGTTTCTGTCTTGGTCTCTCTTCTTCATTTTCTGCAGTCTCTTCTGTGAAGGTTTCTTCTTGTTTCTCCTCCCTGCGGCTAAGTGTCAGCTTCTTCTTTTCTTTTTCAGCCAGGGACGTCACCCCTCCTTTCTTCTTTTCCCTTCAGGCCGTCGTCTGATTTCCAAATCAGACGACTTAACTACCTGTTGCTACAGTCAGCTTCCTTCTTCTTCCGCGGGTCTTCTTCTTCGCCTGTGCCTGCACACTTCAGAGTTTTTCGTCAGAGGCAAAACCTACTCTACCCTCCCCCCCCGCGTCTCTCTCTCTCTCTGAAACCACTCTTGGGGAAGCTCTCCCAGAGCTACCGGGTAACCGGGTTCGGGTCAGGCCCGGGTCCAGGCCCACCGGCGTGCGTGGTGGGCGAGGAGTGCAGGTCAGTCTTAAGTCGGGTCGGGTCAGGTCCGCGGGGCGTGAGCGCGGACGAGACCGGGTAACCGGGCGGGTGAAGGGGACCTCACCCCGTGTGCTGAGGCAGTAAGCCTCCAGCACTTTTGCATCTTATGTCGCTGCGACTCTTCAGGCTTTTCTGAGGTGGGACTAAATGTCCCACCTCAATTGCGCGCCCGCAGCGGGGAAATCAGCAGGAGATTGCAGCGTCACGCGAAGCTTTCTGCCTTAGCTGCGAACCTGGTGTTTTGCCAAAACGCCTCGCAAGGCCTGGGAGTTGAATCTGGGCGTGGCGCTGAGCGTGGCGCGCCTGTAGCTGCAGGCGGAAGCAGTTCCTCCTGCGCGGCAATGGCAGCGGAGGTCGGGTGGCCTGTTCACAAGAAAACGGCCTCTCGGCCTAATCAGAAAGTGCCAGGAGCTTCGCCAGGGTGCGGCGAAGCTCGTGTGGGTGGTGGCGAGGCGCGGGGCGGCGTGCGAGGGCTGCCCTAGGTCGGACTGTGGGTCGGAGGATGGGTCTGTTCGGTGGGGTTGCAGAGGGTGATGTGGGGGAAGTGGCAGGGCGGAGGTTGATCAGGGTGAGGAGGCGGAGGTCCTGCGGTTGTCGGCGAGCCGTGTGGGTCGCTGAGGTGATGGGAGCGGCTCGCCGGAGGGTGGTCGGAGACGAAGGGGGTGACGATGGTCAGGGTCGGTCGAGGGCTTAATTGAATAAATTGAAAGCGGGGAAAGAAAGAGGAGAAGAAGGGGAGTAGCTCTAGCTTACTTGCAGGGACGAAGGGGGAGGAACAGGGCGACAGTCGTATCGACTGTCGCCGAAGAAGACGATGCTCAGGGAAAGGGGCGGCGGCGAGCAGAGAGCCGGAGAGGCGCCAGCTGGGTGCGGCGTGGCGCGGGAAGAGCAGGGGAGGAAGTCTCTGCTGCTGGTATTGCGGCAGAGCGAAGAGGTGGAGGGGGAGGAAACCGCCGGAGCTGGTGAGCGTCTGCCGGAGGAAGAAGAGAGGAAAGTTGGGGATTTTCTCCGTCAGATCCAGGCTGCCCCGGTCGGTGGAGCAGCGGGGGGTATTTATAGGGATCAAACAGGGAGGAAGGCGGAGGGAGACGACGTGTCTCCCTCGCCGGAGGATGGTCGGAAACAAGAACCCATACCGTCCGTGCGTTCGCACGGCCGGTATGGTGGGTTACAACGACCAGGGGGGTGTCCCTGCGACGGCTGACGACGTAGGGCACCCCCGGTTTACTTGCCAGGTCCCCCACCTCACCCTGCGCGGCGCCATGCTCCGCGCAAGGTCGCCGGAGCATGGTGCTGGCAGGTTTTGCAGGGGGGACCTGATTGCAAAGAACGAAGGAGAGTTAGGGGCCAAAATGCGAGGGTTCAAAAGTTGAGGGCCAAAGAGTAAATATATGAGGACCAAAGTGTAAAGTCGGTCAAGGAGGTTTCTTCTTAGGCTCAAGTTTTTATACATGACTAATTAGGACCTAAGGAATCTGATGGTGAATTTCATTTCCATATTAAACCTTGTTTGACCGGTCAATTTACGCAAAAACCCAAATTAAGTTATTGATTGGGCATGGTTCTCAATGTAGGTCAAAAAGGGTTCTGAAGGCCAAATTGAAGGTTCTAAACCCTGGAGATTATTTTTCTATGAATTTTAGAGGGTTTATTCTATTTTTACTTTGCCTCGAACCTTGTGAATTGAAGTGGGTTGTTTTAGGGTTACAGATTATCATTTAGTTTCTTGGAATTGCTGTAGCCCTTGCTAGATCATTTCATCCCACTCTTATTCTTATTAAGCTGCTTTGACCTATGTTTGGGCCCTGAATTACCCTGTATGCAGATTATACTGGTAAAATTGCATTTTTACCCCTTATGACTTATTTTCTTCTCAAACTCAGGGTTCTCTGAGTTAAGCCTTTCCTTGAGATATGTAGGAGCTTTTATCCTTTGTATTAGGTCAAAATGAGCTAGTTATGGCTCATGATGAGGTTTTCATCATACCCCCATGCCTAGCTTTTGCTAGTCCCTTAGCAAAAACTTAAGGTTTCAACCCTTGTTCTAGACCATGAAGTTTTTAATAGTTTTAGATAAGTGCCTTTTTTATTTGAGCATAGATTAGGTTAGAATGTTGACCATAGGCCTAAAAGGTACTCTAGTACTAATCAAGATCCAAATCTGTCTAGCCTTAGCCTCAGTCTTTTAGCAAAGGTTTTTAAGGCCCACAAGAACTAACCTAAGGTTTATTGGACTTCGTGGTTAAAGCACCCGTGCTTGAAATGATTTTAGCCCTGGCTCAGTTCGCAGTGCGTTTTGTAAGAGAGAGATAGAAAGTTTTTCAGTTTGGAGAGTTTTCTCTCTCTTTTTCTTTTTAGTTCTAGCCTAGGATTGGCTTTTCAACACGATCTGTATCAGATTCCTCGCTCCCATCATCAATCCTCAAGGGTTCCTGGCGATCGATGCTTCGAGATAGCACTGCCCATGGCAACCCCCGGAACCCTGGCTATTGAGATTTCGAGATAATCCCATCCATGGTGTTCCGTGGCCGAATCCAGACCCTGGCAATTGACACTTCGAGATAATGCCATCCATGGAATCTGAACTAGCAGAGTGCTTACATGCCCCCAGTAGGATATGTAAATATCCTAAGAGACAAGCACCGAGGAGATGATATTTTGTTACGCATCTTCGAGGGGATTTCCCGCCTCTCCGCGCTGGGAACTCGTCCAAATCAACTTGTGTTGATCGGCCGCTCCTATTCTAGGTGTTTTTTTCAGAATTTTGCGACGCTTCTGCGTGATTTTGATTTTTACCCTTACTGAACCAGGCTGTGTGTGAGGTTAGGGTGCTTAGGTTACTAAGTCCCGTAAACCAAAAATTAGTTAACGAGGCCAAATACTCCCTAAGCCTTAGACCTAATACTTCAGCTTTTCATTTTCCTCAACCTTTTGAGGAATGTTCAGATCTTAATGGGTACTAAGAGTCTATCCAAGAATGCCTAAGGTTTGCGTTCTTACTAATCTCATTGTGCACTTTTCAGTTATTTTCTTGAATGAGGTCTAGAACTTAAGTTAATTCCTTAGTTCCTTACTAATGACTATCACTTTTTCTCATAATTTTGTGCTCCTTTTTCATTTTGTTTCTTTTCTCCTTCACAAAATTTCCTTCTCCTCTTTTCCTCTTATTCTTTTTCGAAATTTTTTTTTTTTTTTAATTTTTATGGTGTTTTTGGCATATGTGAATTTTTTTGTTTGAAACCTTTTCTTACAAGTTTTTGTACTTTCCTACCCCCCCATGCCTAAGATTTGTAATGTCCTCATTGTAACCTAGGGGGTCTTAGTTCATTCCTTAAGATAGAAATTTGGATGAGTGGATGGGTCGGGTTGAATTTTTTGCGGACGATTTCAAATCCCTGATGCAAACATCTGAGTTGGGGTCGGCTGTCTATAAGGGTGAACTTCGAGTGCTAAAAGGTGTCAGAACAAGTTTCAGGTTTTCAAAGAGAATGACGGGCTGCCTCCCGTTGAGCGCTAAATTTGATGCCTTCAGCCAAGCGGGAAATGCGATGGAGAGGGGATGGTCAAATCAGCAGAGTTTTGTAAGACAAGCACCTTGATTAAGAGCCTGGTTGGTCCAACCAGGTGCTTGTTCAGATCAACAGGCTGATGATGCAGCCCAAACCCAATCAATCTGGTGGGTTGATAGATGTGGATAAAAAGGTGTGGAACCCACCATAAACTATGAAGCTCAGATAGATGTGGAAGTGTAAACGCAGGGTTTGGCTGAGTCGAATCAGCCTGGTCAGAGTAGGGACCCGTAAAATAATCAATGAATGACGCGGAAACCCTACAGGGGTGATCAGAGAATGATAGAGCATGGTATGTAGTCTGATCAATGTTCGAAACCCGATGTGGAAATGCAATCGGCTTGGTGAGAGGTGAATCTGAATAGAAATTGAGTCCGGTTGCAGGTTGAGGTTGGGAAGAGGTTTTGATCCGTTCTGTGTGTGCGGATGAGGTGGCCATTGTGTACGAGGGCTCTTCTAGAGACGGATGATAGGTGGTTTCCTGTAGAGAGTCCTCTGGGTAACTATCAAATGCCGGAAGAGTGTCTGTAGGATGAAAGAAATCAGATTCGAGAAAAAATTTGGATTCTGGGTTTCAATCACTCTTGGCATTTTCTGTTTTTGGTTCCTGAGGATCGAAAAGGAATGATTCTGTGTTATCAGTGATCTCGGGAATCAGGACCTCAGAGTCGGAGTCAGAGTCGTGAGAACTGAGGTCGTAGATAGGCCTGGCGTGTTCAGGAAGGAGAATCTCTCCGCAATTATAGTCAGATCTGAAATTGTCGGAGAGTTGGCGAAAATGATCATGAATTCCACCACAGCACAAATCATCAGATGTGGAATTAGCAGCCTGACTGGGTTCTAGCCTATATGTCACTTCTGGGCTCAAAAAGATGTTCTGTTCAAGCTCTAAGCTGGTAGGATAGACCCCATTAAAACCTTGCTCATCCAACTCCTCAGTTTCTGTATCATAAATTGGCATGTTTTCTGAAAAATCGATCATATTTCCTGAGGATGTTGGAGAGGGATATTCATCAAATAGAGGCCCGGAATCATATTCTGTAAAAATTTGATCTTTTTCATAAGGGGCCTCATAATCTTCCCAATAAGTTTCAGATCTAGGTTCTAGGCTTAGGATGTGGGTAGAATTATTAGAACCTAAGTCCGAATAACCTTCGAGGGTTACCTTATCAAAACAAGGGGCGGAATTTATACCCTCCAGAGGTTCAATTCTAATCTTGTTATTGCAGGAGTCTTGGAGTTCTAAGCTTGGTGATTTATGGCCTAGGGTTGGCTCAGCATTGTGTTCTCCTGCAACTTCCCAACCTATTTTAATGCTATCTTCTATTTGGGTTGGGAGTCGACAACCACCTTGTGCCTCAGTCCCGAGGTCTGGGAAACTGGATTGATTTTTAGTACTGTTCCAAGATGACTTATCCTCTATTTCTGGTGTATACGGGTATTTTTGGTTGATAGTTTTTTCTAAAAGTCTCATCATCTCTACCCGTTTTATAAGGGCATCTTGGTGTTGTTCCCAAAGTACAGGATTTGTCAAGCATTGAAGGTATTCAGATTGGTGTAATTTTTCTATCTCAATGTATCCTGTCATGAGCATATCTCGGGTTGATCCTTTTGAAATTTCAGTCAATAGAATTTGGGCACAGTTTATGATGAAAGCTGTGGTTGTTGGGACATCAACCTGAATGTTTTCTACTGGTGTTGAGGGTTTGATTTCATAGATTTCAAGGGCATCCTCAATCATCTTATCTTTCATGGATCTCCGATATTCAGGTTTTTTGAAATTAGGCTGCATAATTGGATCAGGTGGTGGAATCGAGATATAGAATCAAAGTTTGAATCGAGATGGAAGAAGGGGATTTTGTTCAGAATCAGAGGAAAGAGGGGCTATGTGAATGATTTCTGCAGAAACAAAGGAGCCGAGGCTTAGCCTCGAGGAGAGTGAATTTCTATAGGAGGTTTCAAGGACCTCCTGAAAAATACTAAAGGACTGGATGAGATAAGCAGGTGCTGGACCCAATCAAGACACCCAAAAAATGTTGGGTGACTATAGAGGTTCGGGGCAGATGGACCCCTTGATCAGAAAGATCGTCCACCTGAGAATTACCTGGGCAGCCAGAGAGGGAGAGTCCCATGAAGACCCCTACACGGTAGAGCGTCCCCACGGGTTACAGGGTTTCCCCCACCCGACCTCTCTTGTCACTGCGGTTCCAGGTAGACCAGAATGGGGATCTTGACCTCTTAAGTCTACCAATTTTAAGATCAGGGTGCTTAAGGTTTCACTTGAACTTTAGTCTTTTTAAGTGCAAAGAGTGACCTAATTTAAGATTGGTTGACCCAAAGGGGTCAACTTTACCTCTTGTTTTCTTTGAGAGCTTTCAGGTCTTGTCTTTTAGGGTTCAAGTGTTTAAAGAGAGAGCCAATTGTTTAGGATTTTTCTTGTTAATTATTTTCAATCAATGGCCTGGGCACACCTCTTTTGAATTTCCTCAATTCTTGATTAAGGGGTGTGTCTCTACTGAAATCCTAATGTTTAACCTTATGTTGGCTCTACTTGGTCCATTTAACTCTTTGTTGGGCAATCAGGGCTCAAGCAAGAATGTGTTAGCCCTTAAGTACCCTTAATAGTGTGCAGGAGTGATGAGTTGAAAACATGCAACTCTTTATGGTTACTAAGTATGGAAGACAGGTTAGCCCTATATTGCTTGTTCTTTTCTTTTCTTCCTCTTTAGAGTTTAGGGGTTAATAGTGAGAGGAAAAATTTACCTGTCTTTGGAGTGGTTGTCGTGTGGTTGCTTGTCTTCTTGAGTTCCTGTAGCTGCACAAAAGAGAGGAGATTATCAGAAATTAAAAGAAACAGGAATGTTTACCTCTAGAATAGCCGTTGCTCCCCGGCAACGGCGCCAAAATGAAACGCTTGGTTCGGGATAACCGGGTTTTATTGTTATAACGTTGTAGTATAGCCAGTTATTACCAACATTTCAAATATATAAATTTTTTACTCGGAAAATAAAAGAGTTCCCGAGGTCGAACTCAGGGAGCAAGTTGTATTCTAGAGATATACATGTTTCTTTTACAAAATAAAGAAAGAGAGAGGGAAAGAATTTGTTGTTCTCTTTGTTTTCTCCTCGTGATGTTCTTCTTTCTTTCTTTCTTCAGATCTCCTACTTCTTCTTTGTTCTGCAGAGGTGATGCTCCTCTTTCTTTCTTCAGATCTCCTTCTTCTTCTTCCTTGGTTTCTGTCTTGGTCTCTCTTCTTCTTTTTCTGCAGTCTCTTCTGTGAAGGTTTCTTCTTGTTTCTCCTCCCTGCGGCTAAGTGTCAGCTTCTTCTTTTCTTTTTCAGCCAGGGACATCACCCCTCCTTTCTTCTTTTCCCTTCAGGCCGTCGTCTGATTTCCAAATCAGACGACTTAACTACCTGTTGCTACAGTCAGCTTCCTTCTTCTTCCACGGGTCTTCTTCTTCGCCTGTGCCTGCACACTTCAGAGTTTTTCGTCAGAGGCAAAACCTACTCTACCCTCCCCCCCCGCGTCTCTCTCTCTCTCTGAAACCACTCTTGGGGAAGCTCTCCCAGAGCTACCGGGTAACCGGGTTCGGGTCAGGCCCGGGTCCAGGCCCACCGGCGTGCGTGGTGGGCGAGGAGTGCAGGTCAGTCTTAAGTCGGGTCGGGTCGGGTCAGGTCCGCGGGGCGTGAGCGCGGACGAGACCGGGTAACCAGGCGGGTGAAGGGGACCTCACCCCGTGTGCTGAGGCAGTAAGCCTCCAGCACTTTTGCATCTTATGTCGCTGCGACTCTTCAGGCTTTTCCGAGGTGGGACTAAATGTCCCACCTCAATTGCGCGCCCGCAGCGGGGAAATCAGCAGGAGATTGCGGCGTCACGCGAAGCTTTCTGCCTTAGCTGCGAACCTGGTGTTTTGCCAAAACGCCTCGCAAGGCCTGGGAGTTGAATCTGGGCGTGGCGCTGAGCGTGGCGCGCCTGTAGCTGCAGGCGGAAGCAGTTCCTCCTGCGCGGCAATGGCAGCGGAGGTCGGGTGGCCTGTTCACAAGAAAACGGCCTCTCGGCCTAATCAGAAAGTGCCAGGAGCTTCGCCAGGGTGCGGCGAAGCTCGTGTGGGTGGTGGCGAGGCGCGGGGCGGCGTGCGAGGGCTGCCCTAGGTCGGACTGTGGGTCGGAGGATGGGTCTGTTCGGTGGGGTTGCAGAGGGTGATGTGGGGGAAGTGGCAGGGTGGAGGTTGATCAGGGTGAGGAGCCGGAGGTCCTGCGGTGGTCGGCGAGCCGTGTGGGTCGCTGAGGTGATGGGAGCGGCTCGCCGGAGGGTGGTCGGAGACGAAGGGGGTGACGATGGTCAGGGTCGGTCGAGGGCTTAATTGAATAAATTGAAAGCGGGGAAAGAAAGAGGAGAAGAAGGGGAGTAGCTCTAGCTTACTTGCAGGGACGAAGGGGGAGGAACAGGGCGACAGTCGTATCGACTGTCGCCGGAGAAGACGATGCTCAGGGAAAGGGGCGACGGCGAGCAGAGAGCCGGAGAGGCGCCAGCTGGGTGCGGCGTTGCGCGGGAAGAGCAGGGGAGGAAGTCTCTGCTGCTGGTATTGCGGCAGAGCGAAGAGGTGGAGGGGGAGGAAACCGCCGGAGCTGGTGAGCGTCTGCCGGAGGAAGAAGAGAGGAAAGTTGGGGATTTTCTCCGTCAGATCCAGGCTGCCCCGGTCGGTGGAGCAACGGGGGGTATTTATAGGGATCAAACAGGGAGGAAGGCGGAGGGAGACGACGTGTCTCCCTCGCCGGAGGATGGTCGGAAACAAGAACCCATACCGTCCGTGCGTTCGCACGGCCGATATGGTGGGTTACAACGACCAGGGGGGTGTCCCTGCGACGGCTGACGACGTAGGGCACCCCCGGTTTACTTGCCAGGTCCCCCACCTCACCCTGCGCGGCGCCATGCTCCGCGCAAGGTCGTCGGAGCATGGTGCTGGTAGGTTTTGCAGGGGGGACCTGATTGCAAAGAACGAAGGAGAGTTAGGGGCCAAAATGCGAGGGTTCAAAAGTTGAGGGCCAAAGAGTAAATATATGAGGACCAAAGTGTAAAGTCGGTCAAGGAGGTTTCTTCTTAGGCTCAAGTTTTTATACATGACTAATTAGGACCTAAGGAATCTGATGGTGAATTTCATTTCCATATTAAACCTTGTTTGACTGGTCAATTTACGCAAAAACCCAAATTAAGTTATTAATTGGGCATGGTTCTCAATGTAGGTCAAAAAGGGTTCTGAAGGCCAAATTGAAGGTTCTAAACCCTGGAGATTATTTTTCTATGAATTTTAGAGGGTTTATTCTATTTTTACTTTGCCTCGAACCTTGTGAATTGAAGTGGGTTGTTTTAGGGTTACAGATTATCATTTAGTTTCTTGGAATTGCTGTAGCCCTTGCTAGATCATTTCATCCCACTCTTATTCTTATTAAGCTGCTTTGACCTATGTTTGGGCCCTGAATTACCCTGTATGCAGATTATACTGGTAAAATTGCATTTTTACCCCTTATGACTTATTTTCTTCTCAAACTCAGGATTCTCTGAGTTAAGCCTTTCCTTGAGATATGTAGGAGCTTTTATCCTTTGTATTAGGTCAAAATGAGCTAGTTATGGCTCATGATGAGGTTTTCATCACACACTCATTTCTAGCCCTCCATACCGCCCATAGAACCGCCACCATATGTATATAAGGCTTATTCCCATCTACCAGACAGCTCCACAAATTTCCCCAGGTGGGTAAGGACTCATTGCATACTCTCCTCCAAACATAATCAGTGATAACACATGAAGAGAAGATATGATCTGTAGAATCATTATGCAACCCACACAAATAACAAAACTGGGTTGGGGTCCCCATCCATCTGTGCGTCAGATCTCCAGTAATCAAACCATCCCTCCTGCACAGCCATAAGAAAATTTGTAACTTTAATGGTATTTTTAACTTCCAAAGCTTTTTCCCCATTTCTTCATCTTCCGCCATCCTGGAGGACATTATCAATTTGTCATAGGCAGCCGCAGTAGAAAAATTACCTTCCCATTTGTATGTATCATATTCATGAGGCATGGGTTTGAAAGCAGCAAGCTCTTGCATGAGACGTTCATTCTCTACGCGTGTTCTTGTTTCATGATTATTCCTCCCACCAATATTTAACAGCCACTGCTCCGAATCCACATCCCAATAATCAGCTACCACTGCATTTTTATTTGCTGCAGCAGCATAAGCAAGGGGGAACCTATCTTTAAGCGTCCCTCCGTGCCCCCAATTCTCCAGCCAAAACTTAAAGCTTTTTCCATCACCTAAAATAGATTTGAAAAAGTTCCAATTTTCCTTCAAGGCACGCACCACAGAAAGCCAAAACGGGGATGGTTTACGTGGGTTAAGACGATTTATCTCATCATTGGTACTCCCATAACTGTCCTGAATAATTTCTGTCCAAGTTTTTTTTTCCCCCTGCAGTAACCGAACAGCCCATTTCAACAGTAAAGCTTCATTGAATTCCTTAAGGGATCTGACACCCATGCCTCCCAGCTTCTTTGGTTTGCAAATTAACTCCCATTTTAAGGGTTGAAAGAAAGCCCCTTTATGGGAGGCCCCTTTCCAAAAGAATCTTTTCCGCATCACCTCCAGCTTTTTCCAAATAGAATTTGGAGCTCTCAGGACAGAGAAGAAGAAAATAGGAATCGATGTGACAACAGAATTCAGTAATATATACCTCCCCCCTTTTGATAGGTATCTACTGCTCCAGCCCTCCAATTTTGTAGCTATCTTTTCAAAGAGGAAAGACCAATCTGCTTTCTTCAGCTTAGAACATTTCAAAGGCAGACCCAGATATTTAATCGGTAGTGGCACCACAGGTGTACCAAGAGTGGCAGAGATCTCATTCTGTAAACCATCATTCATCCCAAAATAGACCAGGGAAGATTTACTTCCATTCAATCTGAGCCCAGAAACCTCTCCAAACAATTTAACCATATGTAACAAAGCCTGCGCTTCTCTCTTCCCCCCTTCTACAAGAAAAACAGTATCATCAGCATACTGAAGTATAGGAGCTAGAGTCCTATGATTAGACATTGAATACCCCCTTATAAAACCATCCACAGCCAATTTGCAGGCAAACCTAGCCAAAGTATCCACCACAAGATTAAAAATTAGAGGGGCAATAGGACAACCTTGCCTTACTCCACATTGGGGCTGAATCCAAGAACGGCACGGTTTACCATTTATCAATGGGGAAAAAGAGGCTGTCGTAATGCATCTCTTCACCCATTGAATCAATATGGGTGGAAATTTCCTCCTTTTAAGGATCTCCCACAAGTATGACCAGCAGATAGAATCATAGGCTTTTGAGAAGTCTACTTTCCATAAGAAAGCCTTTGATTTTCTCCTTTGCCACCCCATTACAATTTCCTGCGCCACAATGAATGACTCTTGTAACGATCTCCCAGGAAGAAAAGCTGATTGAACAGGCATAATCAAATCCTTTAAAACCTCCCGCAATCTGTTAGCAATAACCTTACTAATAATAAGGTAGATGGAATTTGATAACGCAATGGGTCTGTAATCAGAAAAACTTTCTGCACTTGATTTCTTGGGCAACAAAAACAGGTAGGATTTGTTTAGCCTCTCAAAACCAGAGTTACCCACTTCAAACTCATGGATGACCTTCATTACATCCACCTTAACAACATTCCATAACTCTCTGTAGAAAAACACCTGAACACCATCTGGACCTGGAGCCCCTTCATTATTTAAATCTTTAACGGCCTTTAGCACTTCCTGTTCAGAAATAGGGGTCACAAGCATGCCACTCTGTTCATTATTTACACAAGGGAAATCCATTGCTGCCATCCTCCATGAACCTCTTGGAGTTGCCTTGGAAGCTTCTTTAAAAAATTTTGTTGCTTCAGATCTGATCTCCTTAACCGAGGTAATATTTCTTTCTTCAACTTTAATAGACGAAATAAGGTTGAATCTCCTTCTAGCACTGGCCGCAAGATGGAAAAATTTTGTGTTCGCATCACCCTCTTTAAGCCAAAGCTGTCTGGATTTTTCCCGCCAATCCATTTCAATTTTCAGGTCTTCATCCCTCACAATTGCTTGCATTTGCTGCCTCAATTGCTGCTCCTGTTGGTCCAAATTCAGCCTGCACTCTTTCATATCTAAATCCCTGATGACTGTCAAGGCTTCCTTCCTCTTCTGGTCTCTAATCTGGTTCACAGCCTGCCCATATTCTTTCAACATTTCACGCAGACCAACCAATTTTGCAGCCAACTGCTGTGTGGCAGTGCCTTGAACATCCTTGCTCTGCCACCACTGAGAAACCATTTGCACAAAGCCTTCTTCCCTAAACCAAGATCTCTTGAGTTTGAAATATGACCCCGTGTCTGCATTCACCCCACTGTCCCAAACCAAAGGCGTGTGGTCAGAGAACGGCCTATCAAGGCTCAAAACAGCTGATAACTGAAAACTCTCTAACAAACTAGGACTGCCAAAGAACCTGTCCAATTTGGAAATCTGTCCACTTCCATTCCTCCAAGTATATTCCACACCACTGATGGGAAATTCAGTCAAGCCCATGTTCTGCACAGCCAATTGGAAGCCTGTTGAAGAACTGTCCATTCTCCCATCTGGATTGTCATCACTAGAAAGATAACAATTGAAATCACCCCCTAACAGCCATGGAGTCTCTTGTACTCTTTGATGCATTGCATAAAGTTCCTCCCACAAGCCAACCCTCTCTGCTGCCACACAAGGACCATAAATACATGATATAAACCATTCCATATCACCTTGGGGAGATTGACACCTGCAGGAAATTAAGAACCTATCACGAAAAATCTCAGTTACTGAAATGGCAGACTTTCTCCACCAAAAAGCCATACCACCAGACCGACAAGCAGCACCCTTAGCCACAATATCACTATGGCCAGATTGTTTGAAACAGTCCCATTCTTGACCATTCTCCCTCTCCAAGTGAGTCTCTTGTAAAAGGGCATAGTCTATCTCCCACTCAGAGAGATATCTACAAAGAGAAGCCCTTCTTTGCTTGTTGCGTAGCCCACGCACATTCCACGACAAAACTCTCATTTCTCACTTGAAAGATCCCCATTGACCTTGCAACCCACATATTCTACCATAATAGATTTAGCAATATCTTGCTCCACAATAGGATGCTCCTTTCTTCTCCTTCGCAGCACATATGGAGATCTGCCCACTCCTCTCTTTTGTTTGGACCCACAGCCATACTGCAAATCAGTTGGAGTAGCAAACTGTAACTGGCTCTGCTCTTTAAGCCTCAACTCCCTTTCTAAACTGCCCAATTCCACACTGCAATTCATCTTAGACTCTGCCAAATCAGTCTCAGTAACCTCTAAACAATCACCCTCTTTGACTATCAGAGCTAATCTATTTTCAGCAGGTGTTGCAGCATCTTCCATCAGGTCCTTCTCAGCCATAATACAATGGCAGTTCTCCCTCTTTTTGGGCTCAGGAACCTCAACTGCAGGAGGACTCAGGTGCTGCATCTGGTTTGGTTCTTTAAGCCTCAACTCCCTTTCTGTACTTCCCAACTCCATACTGCAGATCATCTCAGAATTTGCCACTTCATTCTCAGCAACCTCCAGACAGTCACCCTCTTTGCCTATCAACACTGGTCTAATTTCAGCAGGTGTTGCAACATCTTCCGTCTGATCCTTCTCAGCCATAGCACAATGGCACTCCTTCCTCTTTGTGAGATCAGGAGCCACAGCTGCAAGGTTGCATCCTTTAAGCCTCAACTCCCTTTCTAAAGTGCCCAATACCACACTGCAGTTCATCTCAGATTCTGCCAAAACAGTCTCAGAAACCCCTAAACAATCACCCTCTTTGACTATCAGAGCTAATCTATTTTTAGCAGGTGTTGCAACATCTTCCATCTGGTCCTTCTCAGTTATAACACAGTGGCAGTCCTTCCTCTTTTTGGGCTCAGGAACCTCAACTGCAGGAGGACTCTGGTGCTGCATCTGGCTTGGTTCTTTAAGCCTCAACTCCCTTTCTGTACTGCCCAACTCCATACTACAGATCATCTCAGAATTTACCACTTCAGTCTTAGCAACCTCCAGACAGTCACCCTCTTTGCCTATCAACACTAATCTATTTTCAGCAAGTGTTGCAACATCTTCCATCTGATCCTTCTCAACCATATCACAGTGGCACTCCTTCCTCTTTGTGAGATCAGAAGCCTCAGCTGCAGGGTTGCATCCACAGCTGTCACATTGTTTTCTCACCTCATTTTTGGTTCCAGACATTGGTTTCTCCTTAGGAGAATTATCTTGACAGCAATCAACCTGCCCAATAATAGCTAACCTAACAATCCAAGAGGTGCCCCCACATCTGATAATGATCGAATCTGGAAGTGAACCAGCATTAGCAACTTCCACCTCAATTCTTAACGACCTAATGTCTCCTTCTCCAATCAGAACATCAGAACCATCACAGATTGATGCAAAACCTGCTAGCATCTTGGAGACAACACCCTTTAACCGCAGGTGCAGTGGTAGTCCAGAGATCTCAAGGATGACCCTCCTGGAGGACACTCTTTGTGGAGGCCGTTCAGATAGTGCCCCATCAAAAGGAGAGACCATTCTCCAGATCATAATGAAATCTTTAAAGATACTTGAACGAAATCTTAATCGCTCAACATCCAGCATGCCCAAACCATACACCACGAATCGAGAAGGGGATAATAGAGCAACTTTCCAGCCTACAGACAAAAGATCTAAGGAAAGTACCAGGTTCTGAAGCATTTCGATCGGAGGCCTCCCTGACATGATCTCCCCAATCAAAGCACCTCTCAGTGTGATCTCTGCAGCCGAGATCTCTTTCATAGATGGGATCTCAACTTCAATTGTATGCCTGCCCAAAATCGGTGGTGGTGGCGGCCGAGGTTCATTTTTGACCCTCCAAACAGGACGTGAGACTGCCCGCCATTGTCGCAAAGGGAACCTCCTAGGGCACAAATCGCTTTTGTGTCCTTCGCCCCTGCACTCCAAGCAGATCTGAGCATTCTTACATATCGCAGCCACATGCCCCCTTTGTCTGCATCTGAAGCAGAGAACATCACCATTCTTCTGCCTCCAAGGACGTCTTTGAGAACGGTTAGACGACCTAAAAAACTTCTCCTGCCACAACCGCTCTCTTCTCCTCCAGGCCCTTGATCTCCACGTCTTCCATTCATCTTCTGCGCCCACCCTGGATGGATTCGCCCCACTACCTCGCTCCGCCCATCGCCGATCGCCCACCACTCGCCCTCTCCATCGCCGATCGCCCATCTAAAGTATTCTCTTTTGTTAGATTGTGGAATGATAAATAGAACCTAGGACATTGCATGAATCCTAGGAATGAAAAACAGATTGAATGATAGATCCTAGGTGTTGCATGAATCCTAGGGCTGGAAAACTAGATTGTATGATAGATCCTAGGATACGGCATGAATCCTAGGATGGGAAGACTAGTGGAACAGATGAATACTGCAGTCTTGGAAAAATGGAAAGGAACAAATAGATGCCTCTAATTGAATTAACAGCTGCCTGTTGAATAAATAAACGTGTTTGAGAACATGGATTGTGATAACGTGAAACTGGGGAAGTGAGCTGGCCCTTGAGTACGGAGTACCAAGGAGAGCGACTGTCCCCCTGTTTAGTGCAGAGCTGAGCTAGCCGCCCCAGGGACCCGGGGTTAGGACTGGCCACTCTGTACCGACTTGCTGGCCCTCGTGTACGTAGTACCGAGGAGAGCTACTAGTGTAGGGAGGACTAGCTACCCCACGGGCCCCGGGGTTCTGCTAGCCTCCCACACCGACTTGTTAGGCCCACTGGGGCAAACCAGGGTAGTCAGGCGAGGGTGCGCGGACTGTGGAGGGGCAAGGCCCCTGTTTGGTTACTGTGGAGGGGTTGGACCCCTGTTACTGAGAGGGCTCTACCCTATACTGGTTCCGTGCTGTGCTTTGGGCGCACCCGTTAACGGAAACGACTGACCGCATGCCAGTGCGGGTTAGCTACCCGTGCGTTTACCGCGCGTGCCATAGTCACCGTTACATCTGTCATTGACGTTGGGGTGGTTGACTGAGAGTAGGATCACCATGGGGGACTCTTCCGGCCAGGAGAGCACCACGTGCTACTTCTACTGTTCGGAAAAGACTGCAATCAAGATCGTTCCCACGAGGAACATTCGAGATCAAGTGAAAGACCTGAGAAATAGATAAATCGTGAGATAATTGAAATACTTAAATAAAGTAACAGAACTTAACAGCTACTGTACACTCTACTGTTTCTTTAGTTTTAGTTGCCACTCTACTCAGCGTTTTGCTGACGTGTTACACTCGTTACCTTTCAGGACCAGGTGTTGAGCAGCCAGGGTTAGCGACTGCAGAGGACACTGGGCCGAGTAGGGTCCAGTAGAGTTACCACTGTTTCTTGTACCTCTTTTTGTTCTGTTATAGTGAGTAGTTATTGTTTTCGCTGTACTTTTCTTTACCTGCAGTTCATATTTAGTTATGAATGTTGTTCTACTGTTGTGGTGGTATATACTGTAGTAGTTTCTTTCTTTGCTGCTGTATTTTCTTACTGTTAGTTATATTCATGTTGAATGTGGTTTATTTTACTGCTCTTTTGGTTACTTCCTCGTTGGACGACTAGGTCTTGGGATTAGTTGAGTCGGTCCGGTTCTCGTGTCTCGTAGGGGCTCGGGAATCGGGTCGTTACACAGTCTAAGGTCAAACACAAGGAGAAAATATGGAATTCACAACATTAATCTTATTTAGAATCAATTAGCACAATTAATTGAGCATTAAAATAGATATGCAATGAAACTGATCAGAATTAATATTTGGATGTAAATCAATGTATCTTAGAATATCATGAATAAAAAAGAAAAGAGAATCAAAATAATGGTGATTTGAATCACCACTTCTCTTAATTAACATGCGCTCAATTACTTAATTTATTCAAATCAGAATTCAACATCAACTTAGGTTCTTAAATTATTCAACAGTGCCCAGAACCAGATCAGATGTCTTAACAGAACACAAGGCTCCTTAGAGAGTCTTTCTCTTCTTTCTCCCTTCTTCTTCCTCTTAAGTACAACCCTTCTTATCAGAGGCTTCTCCTTCTTCTTCCCTTCTTCTCAATGCCTTCTCTTTTCTTCTTCTTCTTTCATTCTTCACAAATCTTCCCTTCTTTCTCCTTCACAATGCAGGGGAATCGACTCCTTCATGGACTATGTCACATAGGGGCTAAACCTACAAAGAGCAAAACCCTCCCCCCTCCTCTTCACAAATCCTTCTCCTCTCTCAAGACCCAGGAGTAATCAGATCTGGATATGGGTTATTGAGCCAAGAGCATGGACCAGGGTCACCGAGCCTATGTGGTGACCGAGGAGTGGACAGTAGGTGGGTTAGTAGGCAAAAGGGTATGAGGGACCTGACCGCTCGTGTTACTAGGCGAGTAGCTAAGTGCAAAAAAATAATTTGTGTGGTCGAGCGCCTCTCAATCCATGAGGTGGGACTATTTGTCCCCCTCCTATGCACAGTAGCAGTATGAGGAGATGCTTCCAATTGATGGTGATGTCACAGTCATGGTGTCCAATTGAGGGATTGGGAATGCACCTGGAGCTATTGTGCGCAACCTTTAAGTGAAGTTGAAGGGGATTACGATCGAAGAACTGCGGATGTCGTCGAAGATGATGACCGCGATAGCGGAGGACGGCTGGATACCTGAAGCAAGAATAAGGCCTCACGACCATGTTAAAACACCTCAGGAGAATCGCTAGGTGATGGTGAAGATAGTCGTGGTGTTTGGACGACGTGGGTGTGGACAATGAGGTCAGGCGAGGTCAAAAATGGAGTGCGATGAAGGTTGTGTTTGGTGGGGTGTCTGAGAGGGTGTTTGGTTGAATTAGGTGAGGAGCTTTGAAGTAGGGAGGATGGTGATGCTTTTGGGGGTCGTGGTGAGGCGAGCAGTGCGGTGTAGCATCTAGGAGGCATTGCCAGAGCTTTGTCGGAGTGGAAGAAGATGGAGATGGTGAAGCGTGAACGACAGTCGAAATAACAGTTTGAGAGGGAAAGAGAGTAGAAGGGAAGAGGAAGTGAGGAACCCTAAGGTTAATGGTCGAAAAGGATAGGAGGGTGCTGGCTGTGATTGGCTGGTGCCATGGAAGAGAACTTCTCCGGTGAGAGGGCGGCGAGGAAAGAGAGGGTTTAAGAGCTCCTTGCTGGTATTGCGAAGAGCAGATGAAGGAGAGGAATGCAATCCTGTTTCCTATGGTATGTGGTAGCAGGCGAGGAAGATGAGGCAGAAGGTGTCATCGGAGCTAGTCAGAGGAGGCTGGAGGGAGGAGTTTTTGGTGAAGAAGTGAGGCTAAATCAAGCTAAAGAAGAGTGGAATTGCATCCTGGGTCCTTTTATAGGCCTTAGGGGGTGTTTCTAAGCTTGAAAAGAAGTTTTCAAACTCTGGCTACTTTGCACAGAAGGGATACTTGAATCTTTCATGCATTTGCATGTCAGGGTTCATGGTTGGGTCTATTTGGAAGGGAATTCCTCAGGAAATCTCCCTTTCAATTTTCGGAGTGTTTGATTGAGAATCGAGTGAGAAATCCTCGCTCGAATCTCAACGAAGCTTGGTGTGGCTACACCAATGGTGGCAGGGACCCATTTGCAAAGAATGATGAGAAACTTAGGGACCTATCTGCGAATAATTCAAAAGCTGAGGGGTTAATTGAGAGAAAGAGTCTAACTAGACTAAAATGCAAACTAGGTCAAGTTGATCTTTGATTGGGCCCAAATTTTAGTACAAACCTAATTTGAATACAAAGAATCTAATGGTGAAGTCGGATTTCAATTTTGACCAAGTTTGATTGGGTAATTTATGCATAAACCCAAATTAGGGTAACTTTCCATTTGAGATTGTTCTAGGTCAAAATAGGTTTAAATAGTCAATCCGAGGTACCAAACTTCATGGAATATTTTTCTATGAATTTTAGAAGGTTTAGATGGATTTTATCCCAACTAAAACCTCTGTTATTTAAGCAGGTCTGAAATTAGCTTTTTGGGTTATGGATCAGTTCTCGAAGTGCGTGAAAACCTGTTTCTATCTGTGTAGACCCTCTTGTTAGACTTTAATGCTCATTAGACCTTATGTTAACCCTTGGGAAACCCCATGATTATTCTACATTCATAATATGCTATTAAAACTGTAGATTTAACCCTGATTTAATGTATTCTTCCCAAAAAGGATATTCAATGAATTACGACTCTTCGACGATTATGTAGGAGCATTTGTCAATTAATCATGTCTAATTGAAGCTAGTTATGGCTCATGAGGATGTTATCATCAGGAATTGAAACTGTTAGATTAGGAGAGTTACGCTTTTAATTGATGACAAGGAAACATAGTTCCTTCGTTGGATCTTCGGTGAATGGAGTAAATGATCACCGACCATCATAGACCATCAATGGAGAAGAAGAAGAAGAAGAAAGAGGAAAATGTGAAAAAGTTTGGAGGACCTAATATAAAATAGTGAAGGACCTAAATGTGAATAAAAGGACTTATTTGTAATTAATATTAGGGATGGAAATGTAAATAGTAATTTAAATATGTAAATTAATTTCTTTCTTTTCCAACTTTTTATTATAGATTATATATATGTTAAATAATATATTTGTGTCTTGAACTTACATTTTTGGCCTTATATGCATTATTTAATTTAATGATTAATATTAGGGCTAACATTATTAATGTATATTATACAATATATATAAGATTAATTATAAATGGCTAAATGCTTAGGTTTAACTCCTATTTATTAATTAAATATATATGAATGGTTATTAAATAATAATTAAGCTATTTTATGATATAATTAAGGTCCAATTAACCATGTTTTATATTATTCCTAATTAATTAACTAGGTAAAGCAACTTATTTTGATGAATTAGGAGCCATGGTGAGTCCCTCATCATTAGACCATCTAATACCTTTCTGTAACTCGTATACCATTCAAAAACTTCATAATTCAGAGAGGTCAAGATGGGAAATGTAACAAGACTCAAAGACTAGAAATCAAATTCTAACTCAAAAATTCAACAGACACAGATTAATTCTAAAGTTTGTGAATTCTAATTTAAATCGACTCAAGTTTTCATAAATTAACTAAACACCTTTTATTAACCAAACTCAAAGAATGAGTAGGACCCTTAATCCAACTAGCCCACAGCATTAAGGACATACATCTAGACCTAGGGCTTTGTTAATCTATCTCCTATAAGCATCAACCGTTAGTTTTTGAAGTTAGATTTCTTAAGCTTCATTGCCTGCTCAAGGATGCAAGTGAAGTAGATTCATCCTATAGGCATCCAATGTTGCAAAAATCTAGATCTCAAGGCATCAAAATCTCAATCCAGATCATCCCAAATTAAGCCTTTGGATTGGACTTACTCAAACTTGGCTGCTTTCTCCTCACCCATTTTTATCCTGAGGTCAACACTCAAGGTGTATATTCCCTTGGCTAGACCACTAGGTCTCTTATTCTTAGTTTTCATCTCCATATTTTTCTAATTCTTTTTCTATAGGTCAAAATACCCATTTGTATTAAGGTGTTGTTTATTGGATGGAGATGGGTAGCATCCATTTGTAGTAAGATGCTTTATTTGGTGGATAAAAGCATAAGCAACCATTTGTACCAAGGTACATTATTACTGGTAGGGTATATATATATTTCTTTTTAACTTCTCATTTTTCTTACTAATAGTAGAAAAGGTAAATATTTTTTCTATGTGAGTGACACATCCTTCATCCTTTCAAGAACCACCCCACGAAAATCCTTGGGGCAAAATGGATGCAAGATTGATCCTAATGATTTTTGTGTTTTCATGGTCTCAGATGCCTGTAAATCAATTTTATTGTGTATGATGTTTGGATAACTTAGGTTACCTAGCTCGCAAACCAAAGAGTGGAAAGCAAAGCCCTATACTTTCAGACTCTTATACCATTGGTATTAGCAAGCAGGATCTATCAAGACGTAGACCAAACCATGTCTAGCGGAACATCCATGACTGATTAAACTAACTATAGCTCGTTAAGCCTTATGTTTTGAGGTTCCAAACTAATTTCTTTATTTGATTAACTCTAAATATCTAGTCTTTTAACTCAACTTAGTGATAAAAATAAAAATTCAAAGATAAAAGGACATAATCTAGTTTATTGATCAAGAAAATTACAATTTAATTCCAAAAATTAAGTCATGTATAAGAATTATAAACATCTTATTTGCTCTATTTCCAAAATAAAAGCAGAAATACAAATCACATACTTAGGTTTTCAGATCTTGACTCAAAAAATAGTGTCAAGGACCAAAAACAAGTACTTATTTTGAAAAGTATTCAAGAAAAAGTCCTAAGTAGGGATTAATGCTCTTACTTAGATATCTTTCATAAACATTACATTCAATACTATAAATATATTATTTTATTTACTAACCTTGAGATTTACTTGAGAAATTCACAACTCTTTATACTTATACTTTACATAGAAGTTATTAAATAAGGTCCTCTTAAAAGCTTTTCTTCAAAAATTCTTCTCTTTCTTTGGATGGGATTTCTCTAAAAAATTACCACCCTTGCACAAAAGGAGTGTTTTTGTGTTTCTGCTTTTATATTTATATTTTTTTGATTTTTCAAATTTTTATGATTTTTAATAGTAAAATAGAATTTCAATGTCTATTAATACACTAAGTGTTAAAGGATATTTAGTTTTACACCCCCATGCCAAAATTATACAATGTCCTTATTATATGCAAGGAATGAAATAAAAATCTAGACTTCACTTAGTATTGGTGAAAAAAGGAGTTGGATAAAGGAAAAATGAGTTCTTAGGCAGATGATTTCTATGTACTCTGACAAATGTCTGAGGGAACAGTCGGACTAAGTGAAGGATAGGTAATAAAGAAGTGAATGAATGTGTGGAATAGACTCAAAGTGTAGAAGTAGACACAGATGATAAAAGCAGAAAGAAATAAACAAAAAATAACTAAGTACAACTGATAAGGAACTCATCATGGCTCATAAATCATAAAAAATAACTAGTTTACCTAGTTAAATAACTAGTAAATAACAATTAATCAGGGTTAATTATATAATAAGTTATTAATACACAAGAACCTTAATTATTGGTTAAAATAGCTTAATCATGATAAAATAAGTATGTAATTAATAATAAGACTTATACATAAGCATTTAGCAATCTACAATTAATTATAACTAAGCTTAAGTAATTATAATACCTAAGTTGGTAATTAAAGTAATAATGTAAATCATTAAATTAAATATAAGTAAAAGGAGCAAAAATGTAATTTCAAGGCACAAAGATATTATTTGACATATTTAAAAATTATATAAAAAGATGAAAAAGAAATAAATTAATTTACTTATTAAAATCCATTATTTTCATTTTAGTCCTTAGCTTTCAATACAATTACATCCTTTCTTTATATTCAAGTCCTTCACTTATTGCATATAGGTCCTTCTTGCACCTTCTTCCTCTTCTCTTCTTCCTTGTGAATAGTTAGCGTTCATCAGTGACCCCATTACTTCGATCACTGTCCATCTAATTGCTAAACACCTAGGTCGTGGCCGTTAGAAATCCATTCACTGCCTCCTTTTCATTCGACAGTTTGGATGAGCCGTCAACCAACAAACCTAAGGTAAGTAACCTCATCGTAGTTAGAGATGATGACAACGGTTACTGTTAACCTAGACATTATTACAGCCAAGTACATCCCCCTTGAGCTTCCTCTCCAACTATAAGTAGACCCCCTACCTGTCGATTACAAGGGTTAGCCCCCTATCCTTCTCCCTCAACCGTGGTCGGCAACAGGCTATTACCCTTTCCACTCTGATGACCTCTCACCTATCCCTTGGAGTTGCTCTAGTGGAGTTGCTCATCTCTCTCAACTCCTCTTCCTTTCCAGTGCCATGAGAGGGCTTAGGAGTGCCCATCTCCTCATCGCTTTCCTTTCTCGCTAGAGCATCTTTCTTCAACCTTCTAATTTCTTCTCATCTTCGATGTGCCAAAACTGAAGTCCCTCACCTTCTTCGTCTAGGTAAACAGTAGATTAACATTAGTCATAGTTATTAGATCAAATTTAGGCATTTAGGAAGTTAGGAGTAGAAGTAATATAACCTTACTTCAAAGCATTTTCTCTAACTCCGGTTAGCCAATTCAGACTCGTCGAACCTCCATTCACCTTATACACCCTTTGTTCATCTTTCTCTTTCTTTCACAATCATAATCTTCCTTCTTACTCCCTTAATTGATCAGCTACTCGCCTAAACCACCTACACCTTCACCTGAGGTGTCCACTATCTATGGCTGAGCCTTGGAACACAATCCACCTTCAATCAAGCTCTTCATCATCCTGCACACACTATCAGGGCTGTGCCCCCTAATTAATTGCATTAATTAGTCTATATATACTATTTGCCTAATTCCACCTCAACACTATTAATTAGTCTATATATACTATTTGCCTAATTCCACCTCAACACTGAGCTCCACTATCCATGGTGGAGCTCGGGTGAGTCTTCCACCTAGTTCCTCCATCATACTGAGTGATTCACCTCACTTAATTGAGTAAGATGATTTTGATAATAGTTTGATGAACTCAAGTTTCAGTTTTGAGTATTTTGAGTTTGTCTTTTGGATTCAAGCATTAATTGCCTTAATTGAAGTTTCCTTAATGATCCTGAGATCATTAGGAACCTATTGAGATTTCATGGAGATTTGATATCTGATGATAAGTCTAGCCTTCAAAGAAGCTTCGGTGAGCTCCGGTGTTATCAACCTTGTGTTATGGATTTTGAATCTTCGTGAGAAGCTCCAGATCTCTTATTTAGAACATAGTGATTATTTTCCACTTGTTGATTTCTTCTTTGATTGATTAAAATATCCAGATTAACTTCAGCTTCTCCAACTCTGGTGGAGCTAAGAATGATGATTTTCTTAGTCTTAGGCTTTCTCAACAAACTCATTAGCATCCTTAGGACTCATAGAGTCAAGATCAACTCTCTGTTAGCTTGTTAGATGTTTAGCTTGCTCTGATGAACAAACCTCTGTTGAATCTCAAGCAGAAGATCTGGAGCACTATGCTCCAGGTATTAAAACATAATCTTTGAGGTTCATCAAGTTTCTAAGGATTAACTGAGTTAATATGGGTATCAATTGAGGTTGAAACTCTTTAGAGTCTAAAGTCAACTTTTATGCTTGATTAGGTCAACTCTAACATTAGTGGAGCTCAAGACTTCTAAGTTTAATTTGAAGAGTTGAATCATTATCCTTTTGTTATTTAGAACTCATTCAGGTTAATTTTACTGAGTGTCAAGGACAAATAAGGTCTGATTTCAACTCTATTATGTTTGGGTCCAGTTCGAACTCCAATGGGCTTCATAGTGTTTTAGATGAATTTCCTAGCCAAAATTAGCTTGGATCAATTGGTTTTGATCTCTTGAAGTCATTGAAACCCACTCCTGAGGTTTTAATCTTTTGATTAAACCTATTTGAGTCTCTGATGGGTTTGTCCTAAGCATTAATGGAAGCTATGAAGTTTCCAGGTGTTCCTAAGCTTCTTCATACCTCTTTCTCATCTCCAAATGATGTGGAATCATTGAAGGCAATTTAAGAAACTTTTAGATGTGAGTGAGAGAGAGAATTAATGGATTAATTTGAATTTTGCATCTTGAGCTACTGCTATTGAACAATGGTGAGGAGCCATTTTTGGGATTTGATTTAGAGGAGCTTTTGTGCTCCAAACAAGGAATTGGCATAAGTAATTAATAGAGCTATGTTATCTCTCGAGATCTAGGATGATAGATGATGAAAAATTGTTGTAGCCTGATTGGAAGCTGAAGCTGAAGTCGATGCTAGAATCACTATTGTGCATGCAGAATAGGGACAACATAGTCCCACATTGTCAGTTTATGAGCACTTGCTGTGGTATAAATTGATTCACCAATGTAGCCATGCCAAGTGACTACGACATGAGTGTGCACGTGCCTACATGCGCCCTTGTGTAACCTATGTTATACATTGTACATTGACCATGAGCTCTGGGAGAGTGGCCTCCAGGCATCAGGTGTTGTGACACGTGTCCTTCTTAGGGGGAATCCTAGTAGCTGTTGATCTAGCCATCTTGGTCATTGATTTGTGCAAGAGGATTCTCCATTTATTTAATTGAGCCTTAGTTTGAGATGCTCGTGCCATGAAGTTTAAGTGCTAAGGGCGCTAACACTTAGTGAAATTTAAAAGCTTAAGTGCGCCTTATGCCTCTGTTGTGAATGCAAAGGGCTATAGTTTGAAATCAAATAAATTTAAGAGCCTTACAAGTTGTTCTAAAATAAATTTTTAATCTTTTTATTCAATGCATAATCTTATTCTTATTGGATTGATTGCCTTGATTAATGTTTATTTTTATGTAATTATTCATGAGGTTAACATATTGTAATTATTCACCTAACTAAATAGTTAATATAATTATATAACTTAAGTATTAGTTAAGTATATAATTATTAATTAAGTAGTTATAACTTAAGTAAGTAGTAATATAGATTAAGTTAGTATATTTATAACTAAGTTAAGTAATCTATAGTTTACTTAGTTAAGTTAAATATTTAGTATTAGTTTTATTTATAGATTAAATATTTAAATAACTAAAGTATGTGTTAAAGTTATAGGTTATGCATGATAAGTAAGTTATAGTAAGTATATTTATAGTAGTAATGAATTTATAGTTAGTAATTAAGTTAGGTAATCTATTATAAGTTAACTAAGTTCTATAAGCATAAGTATATATGAGTTAGTTAGTTATTATAATTTAGAATAAGGAATAAATTAAGAATAATTGGCGAATAAAATGCTTATTTAGCCTCCCAGCGAATGACTTGGACTCTAAACCAGTATAAATTTATAAAATATGTGGACTATCTTGCTCACTATACTATAATACAATAACGACAAATTAATAAAGCAAAGTAGTTTAACAACAATCTCGAGCTACCTCCCGAGGAGAGCTAAGTTTTTTGCCTTTAGCCTGGCGTAAACCTAGATTAGTGGAGCATATAACAATCTCCAAGAAGACCAAAATACTGTGGCTCAAGAAAAGGTTTAAGAAGTTGACCATTGGCGCTGAAGGGTTGATTCTTGTTACGAACAGGGCATCAGACATAGTTTAAGACGTCTGGGAAGTGGCCCAGACGTCTGGAACCCTTCCCAGACATCTGGTATTAAATTTTTCGACGTACGGGTTCGCGTCTGCGTGCCTGCGCACGCAGACTGAACCCGCTGCCTTCGTTTTTCTCTTTCTCTCCCTGCAGGTGCCATTTTTCCTCCTTCTCTCTCCCCGTGGCTGCCTTATAAAAATGCTCCCCCTCTCCCTCACCCTCCTTCCACCGCCTTCTTCTTCTCCTTCTCCTTCCAGCGAGAGCGGCAGCAGCGGCTGCTGCGAGCGTGCGGGAAGGAGGGGTTGTTGCGAGAGGAAGTACAAGCTCGACCGTGAGGGTACGAGCTTGCCGGGGCAGCTAGAGCCCGCCGACGGGAGAGCAGCGAGCGTGGGGTGTCGCGAAGGAGCTAGTGCAGCTCGGGCAGCTGGCGGACGCGGCGCGACCGTGCGCTGCGGGCGGAGAGCGAGCAGGGTTTACGTCTGGACTTACGTCCAGACGATGCATAAGACGTCTGGAGGAAGGTCCAGACATCTGACAGGTACAATATTTTCTTATCTTCTCCTTTTTACGCGTGTACGGCCATGCAGTCGTCCGCCGCATTCTTCTGCACACCTTCGTGATGAGAGCGAGTGTGTGTGTGCAGGAATCATTCGGGAGGGCGGTAGGGCTCGCCATCCCACACCGATCAGACGTCTGGACACAGTACCAGATGACAGAGAGGACCTCTAGACGTCCGGGGTGACAATCGGACATCTGGAAACTAGGTTCAGATGATCCAGCGGGCTTCTGGACGTATGAAGGACTGCGTAGACCAAGGTATGGCATGATCGACCTTTTAAGATGTCTGGAAGAAGTTCCAGACATTTGATTTTTGGCAGAGTCATCATTTTTGACCTGTTTAGGGTCCGTTCGGAGTTCATTTTCCGCATTTCAAGTTTCATTCTTCCCAGATTTATTTCCTCTACCTATTTACAGTAATTGTATACTGTTCTGAGCAGCTCCTTGTCTTTGATCCTTGTATTAGGACCCCATTTCATTGTGGCTCTGGAGGTTGCGGAGGCGCGCGAGATTGCCGACCACGCCCCCAGTACTTCCGATTTTGCGGGTAGAGTGGCCCTTTAATTTAGTTATAAAAAATTATACATTTATGAAACAATTAATAGAGTCTAGGGCATTGCATGAACCCTAGGGTTGAAGAATTAGATTGAATGATAGATCCTAGGGTATTGCATGAATCCTAGGACTGGAAAACTAGATTGAATGATAGATCCTAGGGTATGGCATGAATCCTAGGATTGGAAAACTAGTTGAATATATACATTGCAGTCTTGGAAAGTGGAAAGGAAACGATAACTGCCTGTAAATTGGTTAACAGTTGCCTGTTATGAATGAATAAATCGGTTCAGAACATGAATTGTATGGATATAAAGCCGGAACGGTGAAACCTAAATTGGCTGAGTTAAAAGAGCATGAACCCTACGGGGAATTAGGAGTAGTACTCCAGGAAAGTGAATGAAATAGAATTGGGGAAGTGAGCTGGCCCTTGAGTACGGAGTACCAAGGAGAGCAATTGTCCCCCTGTTTAGTGCAGAGCGGAGCTAGCTACCCCAGGGACCCGGGGTTAGGTCTGGCCACTTTGTACTGACTTTTGGCCCTTGTGTACACAGTACCGAGGAGAGCTACTAGTGTAGGGAGAGAACTAGCTACCCCATGGGCCTCGGGGTTCTGCTAGCCCTCCTACATCGACTTGTTAGGCCCACTGGGCAAACCAGGGTAGTCAGGCGAGGGTGCGTGGACTGTGGAGGGGCAAGACCCCTGTTTGGTTACTGTGGAGGGGCTGGACCCCTATTACTGAGAGGGATCTGCCCTATACTGGTTCCGTGCTGTGCTTTGGGTGCACCCGTTAATGGAAATGACTGACCACGTGCCAGTGAGAGGTAGCTACCCGTGCGTTTATCGCACGTGCCGTAGTCACCGTTACGTCTGTCAGCGACCTTGGGGTGGTTGACTGAGGGTAGGACCACCACGGGGGACTCTTCCGGCCAGGAGAGCACCACGTGTTACTTCTACTTTTCGCAAAAGACTGCAATCAAGATCGTTCCCACGAGGAACATTCAAGATCAAGAGAAGGATCTGAGGAATAAATCAATAGTGAATAAATGGAAAAATATAAAGAAGGAAAGTAAAAATATAATATCTACTGTCCACTCTACTGCTTCTTCCAGCTTTTAGTTGCCACTCTCAACGTTTCACTGACCTATCACCGTTGTTACTTTTCAGGACCAGGTGTTGAGCAGCCAGAGTCGGCGGCTGCAGAGGGTGCTGGGCCTAGTAGAGCCCAGTAGTGTCACTTGTAGTACCGACTATACTTTTTTTGCTGTTGTTGTGAGTAGTTTCTGTTACCCCCTGTACTCTCTTTATTGTAAGCTTCATGTTTATGCATATGTTTATTTCTCTACTGTTGTGGTGGTGTATACTATAGTATTTCTTTTCTCTACTACTGTATTTTGTTACTGCTAGTTATATACATGTTGAATGTGGTTTATTTTACTGCTCTTTTGGTTACTTTCTCGTTGGAAGACTGGGTCTTGGGGTCAGTCGAGTCGGTCCGATTCTCGTGTCTCGTAGGGATTCGGGAATCGGGTCATTACAAGTTGGTATCAGAGCAAGGTCATCCCGAGAAGTGAACCAACTGACTGGAAAATAACCAATTCACGTGTCTGTAACTAGAGTAGCCACCACAATGTTTCTTTTGACATGAGCTCTTAGATTTCTTCGTTAGATATCGTTCCGTATTGACGTGTTTCCATTTTATTTCGCGTCTCCTTGCAGGAGATGCCTCGACGAGGGACTAGCGAGGCGGGCCACGGGTGTGGCCGAGGACGAGGTCGGCGAGGTGGACATGTTGTGGTCGACGTCTCAGTGGACCAGCTACTGCTCCCGGGCATTCAGGCTTAGGACCTCGCCCAGCTGATACGGGACATAGTGCGAGAGGAGCTCCACCCACCTCCCCGAGCGCCTCTGATGTAAGCACATTTACACTACTTAAAATGTCTATTTATGCATGTTCTTAAGCGTAGGATTGCATTTCATGATATAAATATTGCATAACATGCATCATCTTGCATTTAGAGTAGTTTGAATAAAATGGAGGTTATTTGTCTCCTTTTATGTGCTTGGACAGGGCAAACATTTTATCGGGGCCTTGGATCAAAGATCCAACCGTATGGATGTGATCAGGGCGACGATTGGAGTTCAACGACTCTAAGATCGCCCTAATCAGACATTCGTAGCATCAGATAGTGACCGGGGAACCCTAGAAGATCAAGGGCCAGGATGGTGAAAATCCACACTTCAGATGACAAATCTGACCACACGGGTGAATTCGGATCGACGATCGCAGCCCAACGACGTAAAAATCGAGTCAATCCGACATCCGTGTCACCATCTACAATTTCCAGAAGATGGACGGCCAAGATGGCACCACGTGGCGCCATCTTGGCCGCCCAAACGGCCGCACACATTCTACGAAGGCCCCGCACCTGCTCGTTCTCCGCCGTTGGATCAAGATCCAATGGCTGTGGATGCGGCTGGCTGATTCGTCCGCGCGACCATTTCGTCCACGTAGCACAGCGGAGATGAAGCGATGGGCGAAGCAGAGGTCGTGGGATTGAGTCCCGCAAGCCTCAAATCAGGCGCAAGCGAGCGGCGCGTGGAGCATCAGATTGCGATCAAACGGCTGCGCACGCCCAATAAAGCTGACGCGCGATTGGACGCGCAATCACACGCGGGTAGGCGTGCAGCGTAGTGGGCGAAGATGCGTTTTAAGCCGCCCGATCTCGCGATCGGATGGCTGAGACTCAGCGTGCGTGCGATGGCGTTGAGCGCGCGGGCAGCTGAAGCGGCGCGTGTAGGCACGGAAGCTACACCCACATCGGGGCTTTAGTGACGGATTTATCCGTCACTAAAGACCCCTCATTTATTATTTTGAAGTTGTAATGTCCATTTTTCCCCCACTGCTTGCAACTATAAAAGGAGACCCCCTCCATATGAAATTCTTATCCCTTCCTTCTCCTCTCTACCCCTCCAAAGCTCAAGAGAAGCTTGTCCCACACCCGGGATGCTTCTCGCGAGATAAAGTCCAATTTTCGTTCCCCTTTGGAAGTGGATCACGCGACAACGACGGCATGCTGCTTTGTTCCCGTTCTTCTGCCTCATCCTCCTTCATCCTACTTCGTTCTCCTTCGTCCAGGCATCGTCCCGTCCGGCTCATCCTCCAAGCAACCGTCGTGGAGGATTTCTCTCTCCCTATTCTTTTTACTGCTTTCTGGTATAGATTTACTACTTTCTAGTGTAGTTTTGTTCGTCCTCCAAGTAATCGTCGAGGAGGACATTTCTCCCTCCATTCTTTTAATGCTTTCTAGAGTAAATTTATCGCTTTCTAGAGTAATTATTTTTTGCTTTCTAGTTGTAATGAACAATCTCCTCAATGAAAAATTCCTTGTTTACTCTACATCTCATTTTAATTTCTCTATGTAATATTTTCTTTCTCTCTTACTCTCTCTCTCTCTTCTATTTATTGTAAATAATTAGATAGTTTTAAATTGAATTATTTTGTGACAAATAAAAGGAAATGTGTAGTTTTTAAATCAAACGTCCACCTCCTTGTGTTCGACCCGGAATTTTAATTTCGGTATAAATTTTATTTGTTGAACACGAATTCTTCGCTTTCAAGCTACAACGACAGGTTTTCCAAAATCGAACACGTTAGCGTAGCGTTCGTATACGTTCAACATTTTGGCGCCGTTGCCGGGGAGGCGACGATCTTTGATTTCTCTTCGCGTTTTGTAACTTACAAATCATTTACTTCACTTTTCTCCTTTCTTATTGTAATTGCAGGTACTCTTTTGAGACGAGCAAAAGCGGTAGATTGGAGTAAAGTGTTGTGTAAGGTTTTGTAAGTTATCCCCCATTCTTTCCCCCTCCATAGATTTCATTCGCCACATTGAATCCAAATTCCAATTAACCTAGGTGTTTGCATAAATCCTTGGAATAGTTTGGTTGTTTGGATTCTCACTCACGTTCATTCCACCTCCATTTATATAAAAAAAAACACAAAAAGATAATTTTGTGGGGCAATTTTCAACAAACACACAACGTACACCCACATTTAAAGGCACTTAACCGAATCGATTTGTTTCTACTCAACTGGGTTCTGATCTGTGGAACCGATACACATAAAGCAGCACATAATTGAGTAGAAATCAGATTAGGTAATCATTTGTGTGCCTAATTAAGTGGTGCATCAGGCCAATTGTTTGCGTTGATTGGGCTGCACCACTTCAAATAAAATAAACTCATCAAGTAGCTGCCAATTAGGTTCAACTCTTTGAGATTTACCTGGCACTCCACATTCTTTTTAAACTTTAAAGGAAAACATCTTCACCTGTGCTTGCAAAACCTGGTGTGCCAACGAAACCTGTTTGAAAACACCTAAAGTTGAATCCCAAAAGTACTAAGCAAGATTTGAACCTTAAAATTCACCACATCAAAAATAATCTTGCTTGAAAACCACTGGTTGTGTACACACACACAAATCAATCAATCATTAAGGGCACAACCCATTTAAAGGGCCCATCACATTCCAAAGCACATTCAAACCTAGCCCTAAATAAAACAGAGTAGACGTTGGCCTTAAGGATTGGACTCGCTCTTCAGAACTCAGAACGAGATTATTTTTGATTAGTCTGTTTCTACTGTTCAATTTGATGTCTAGCTAGGGGAGCAGAGTCAAACAATCACGGTTGGGGGGTACACTAGGAACAGAAGGCGCAAGCCGAAGGAAGAACCTTCTCCCCAGTCCCTCCTTCTAACTGGTTGGATTGAACAGACAGAAGTAGATCAAATTGTTCCTTTATCTCAAGATGGGTTTTGGGAGTCTGTAGGTCTGTAGGCTAACCCATTTAAGGACAGGTTTGATTGTTTGTATTGCAGGGTACCTTTCTTCCTCCCGTGTCTCATGAATCCTTCCACATATTTCACGCATTCCCGCTCTTTCCCTCCTGTTGTGAATTATCCTCAACAAGACGATTATCCCAACTCATATTGTAATCAACCATCAGTCAGTTGGGATAATTCGGATTGGGGATACAATTTCGGACCCCCGTGTTCAGGGTCTAACCCTGAACACTTTGATTCTGATTTCTATCCTTCTCATACCTACATCGATTATAGATCGTCTTCCTTTCATGAACAGCCTAATACGATCTGCAATCAAGAAGGATACACCGATCCTTACCCATCCTCTGATTTCACTACCTTTAGGTCATCACCATCTTTTCAACAATCTGAAATGACCTATTATCAGGAAGGTATAACGAATCTCAATTCGTTAATTCCCCTGCATTGAGCCCTAACCCGCCCAACCCTGAACCAACTCATTTGGTTCAGGTCAACCAGGTTCAAGATAAGGTTCTGGCTAACTTGAGGAATATCATACAATCTTTAGAAGTTCAACCAATACCTTGCATTGAGAGATTGGAGCCCCTGATTGAAATGATTGATGATTTAAACAAGTCTTTGTTGGATTGGCTCCAGGATGTTAAGGATATGAACCCAGGTGAGTTTCTACTTGGGAAATTAGCGAAATTGAGGATGAGATTCGTGGTTGCTTTGATTCAATCTTGGAATAATTCCCAGGATGAACCCTCTTCAGGAAAGCCAATGACAGAACCCGCTCAGGCACCTATTGGGGGGACACATGTTACGAGGCTGACTAGATTGAATTAAAACAACCAATTAAGGATGATCTGATTTCTTCACCTGAGATCCCTAAGCCGGGTTACGAGGAAACGTATGTCTCCTTGGAACATAAAGTGAAATGATTTTGTGACATACATTGATACGGATCCTAATGGTGAAGATTCAAGTTGCGAAGTCTTACGCGAGTTTTCTGAACACGATTTCTGTGAGACGATTGGGCCTGAGGAATCTGATAGATCATTTGATAGCCCAATAACTAAGGAAACTGATCTTATTATGGCACACATTACGGATCCAGAATCGTATTTTCTAGAGGAATCAATTCAATGCCCTGATTATCAGTTACACCCTGTTGAGCTTATTGATGATTCTAATTCTGAGATAATTAGACCTAAGTCAATTTTGATTCTGCCACATCATTTAGACGGAGATTTCAGATGGGGTGATGAATATACAAGAGGTCCTGGAATTTGATATGCTAAATGAGGAGGATAGGAGCTGGGAAGTTTTGATTTGGGAAGTTAATTTTGGAGGAAATGGAAGATTGAGTCGAAGGGTTCCTTTTAAGCTGAAACCCTTAAATCAGAACCCTTACGACATTTGTTTCGAGGATGTCAAACTCAAGCACACATTCAATGATTATCCTTTTGAGCTTCAATTCTCTGTAACCCAAGTTTTTGGTCTTGGGTTGCATCCTCATAAATCACAGGCTCGACCCTGCTTGCATTCTGATTTCAGGTTTTGGATAATTTTTATCCAGAACCTAAGATATTCTCGATTATGGGGTGTGGGTCTGCACCACAATTTGGTCCACATCTGTGGACCTCTGCTGACAGGTCAGAGGATTCTTCTGTTCATTCTGATTCTGACCTGCACTTGTGAATTCTTCATTTCTTTTCTTTGTATAGTTTGCCTAGCTGAAGGCACTAAACTCAGCACATATACAGTTCTTTTTAATTTTTCATCTTGGAGTGGACCCGACATTCACGCAATTCAGGTGCTTTCTTCGCTTTTCCACTCTATTTTATGTCTTTTTAATACAATAATGACATTGCATTAGATAGGCATGGGGGGGTGGATATTTATCTCTGAATTCATTCGTCAGCTCCGTAGATTTATTTTATTTTCTATAAAAAAAAAATTTTGGAATTAGGAAAGAGAATTTGGGTTTAAGAAAATTTTCAATCTTAGGAAATACTACATTAAGATCTGAACACAAAGACCCTTCAGGTCTTTGGACTTAATTGGCCTATGTATCCACTAAAATGTGGATTTGTCTTTGAGTCCTTGCCATCTTAATTCTATTATAATTGGAATAAATAAGTTTGGGTGATAAGTACACGACTTATCAACCTGCCCTCTGATTTGAGGGAATTTTGAGTCTTAAGCATCTACACACTTTCTTTGCACTGACTTGTTGTTTGGCGATTTTAGCGGAAATTGGGTAGCTAATGAACCTTCTAGGGTGATATGGCTGGCAAGTTATCATGGGTAACAGCCCATAGGTAGGTTGTCCATAGCCCATTCACTGGACCTTTCTCTTTTTGCTGCCTTTAGGTAAATCTTAGACTAGGGAAGCCACCTACTTAAAGAAAAAAAATCAAAGGAGAAAAGAACAAAAAAGAAATAAGCCACACTTCGCCGCACGAGTATGGCTGGCAAGTTGTCGGTGGTAACAGCTCATCAATCGGTTGTCCAGAACCCAGCTCAGTAAATGCACTAAAACTTCCCCAAACACTTAGGAAGAAGCGGAGAAGTAGAATAAACTGGGGAGATATACACTGTATTCACCCTTGTGTTGACCCCGTAAAAAATAAAAGTAGGGAGAAAGCTATCGGTTGTAAAGATACACCTTTAGTCAGAAGTTTTTTTTTTTTTTGAGGTCACCTAGAAGCGTAGAAATCCGAAATCCGTTTCAATTGCCGGTCAACGAGTCAATTACAATCACAATAAGATGCTTAAAACTTAGGGTTCTCATCAAATCTTGGGTGAGTTGAACGGCCATAGAAAGCCTTTCTTAAACCCTAAAATTTGAAAATCCAAAAAAAAAATAGAAAAGAGAAAAAGAAAATTTTCCTTTAATAAGCGAGGGCTTGAGGCGGTCTGCATTTTGGCTGATACCTGGGCACTGTTGTGTCTTTGAAAGTTTAGTTCCTAAGTAGACAATTTCTTAATGATTGAAAATGACTCAGGTCCAAATAATCCAACCTAATTCTTTTATAAATAACATATAGTTTTTGCTTGGGACTAGCAAAAGATAGGCATGGGGGTATGATGTAAACACATTTACACTACTTAAAATGTCTATTTATGCATGTTCTTAACCATAGGATTGCATTTCATGATATAAATATTGCATAACTTGCATCATCTTGCAATTAGAGTAGTTTGAATAAAATGGAGATTAATTGTCTCCTTTTATGTGCTTCGATAGGGTAAACATTTTATCGGGGCCTCGGATCAAAGATCCAACCGTATGGATGTGATCAGGGCGACGATTGGAGTTCAACGACTCCAAGATTGCCCTAATCAGACATCCGTAGCATCTGATAGTGACCGGGGAACCATATAAGATCAAGGGCCAGGATGGTGAAAATCCGCACTTCAGATGACAAATCCGACTGCACGGGTGAATTCAGAATGACGATCGCAGCCCAACGATGCAAAAATCGAGTCAATCCGACATCCGTGGCACCATCTACAATTTCCAAAAGATGGATGGCCAAGATGGCGCCACGTGGCGCCATCTCAGCTGCCCAAACGACCGCACACATTCTACGAAGGCCCCGCACCCGCTCGTTCTCCGCCGTTGGATCAAGATCCAACGGCTGTGGATGCGGCTGGCTGATTCGTCCGCGCGACCATGTCGTCCGCGTAGTGCAGTGGAGACGAAGTGGCGGGCGAAGCAGAGGTCTCGGGATCGAGTCCCGCGAGCCTCAAATCAGGCGTAAGAGAGAGGCACGTGGAGCGTCAGATTGCGATCCAACGGCTGCGCGTGCCCAATAGCGCCGACGGGCGATTGGACGCGCGATCACACGCAGGCGGGCGCGCAGCTTAGCGGGCGAAGATGCGCTTTAAGCCGTCCGATCTCGCGATCGGACGGCTGGGACTCAGCGTGCGTGCTATGGCGTTGAGCGCGTGGGCAGCTGAAGCAACGCGCGTGGGCGCGGAAGCTACGCCCACGTCGGGGCTTTAGTGACGGATTTATCCGTCACTAAAGACCCTTCATTTATTATTTTGAAGTTGTAATGTCCATTTTTCCCCCACTCCTTGCAACTATAAAAGGAGACCCCTTCCATACGAAATTCTTATCCCTTCCTTCTCCTCTCTACCCCTCCAAAGCTCAAGAGAAGCTTGTTCCACACCGGGGATGCTTCTCGCGAGATAAAGTCCAATTTTCATTCCCCTTCGGAAGTGGATCCTGCAATGACAACGGCGTGCTGCTTGGTTCCTGTTCTTCTGCTTCGCCCTCCTTCGTCCTACTTCGTTCTCCTTCGTCCAGGCATCGTCCCATCCGGCTCGTCCTCCAAGCAACCGTCGAGGAGGATTTCTCTCTCCCTATTCTTTTTACTGCTTTCTAGTATAGATTTACTTCTTTCTAGTGTAGTTTTGTTCGTCCTCCAAGCAATCGTCGAGGACATTTCTCCCTCCATTCTTTTAATGATTTCTAGAGTAAATTTATTGCTTTCTAAAGTAATTGTTTTATGCTTTCTAGTTGTAATGAACAATCTCCTCAATGAAAAATTCCTTGTTTATTCTACATCTCATTTCAATTTCTCTGTGTAATATTCTCTTTCTCTCTTACTCTCTCTCTCTCTTCTATTTATTGTAAATAATTAGATAGTTTTAAATTGAATTATTCTGTGACAAATAAAAAGAAAAGCGTAGTTTTTAAATCAAACGTCCGCCTCCCTGTGTTCGACCCGGAATTTTAATTTCGGTATAAATTTTATTTGTTGAACACGAATTCTTCGCTTTCGAACTTCAACGACAGGTTTTCCAAAATTGAACACGTTAGCATAGCGTTCGTACGTTCAACAGCCTCTCCCTGGGGCTGCGGAGGGGGAGTCCCTTTTGGGACCACGCGACAGACGCGACGCTGGACACGGGGGAGGGGATGGGCCGCCACGGCCTCCACCTTCCTCCGACGCTTCTGTGCACGAGGCTTCCTTACCTAGTGGAGCACCAACATCCCCATTGCAGCGCCACTTCGAGCTTTTCGGGTAGTTCCGGAAGCTGAAGCCCCCCTCCTTCAAGGGGGATGTGGACTCGACTGAGGCAGAGGACTGGCTCGAGCAGATCGAGAAGGTTTTCGACACCCTTCGCCCCCCGATGGAGTGCTGCGTGGCCTTTTCCACGTACCAGCTGGAGAGTGTGGCACATAGGTGGTGGAGGGTGGTCAGGGGACAGGAGAGGGATGAGCTAACCTGGGACCGGTTCGTCACTCTCTTCTGCGAGCAGTACTTTCCCCATACGTGGCAGGACTAGAGGAGGCGGGAGTTCCACACTCTCCGCCAGGGGACGATGACCGTGAGCGCGTACCGCACGCGTTTTCTAGGGCTGTCCCGCTTCGCAGCGACAGCAGTAGCCACTAAGGAGGAGCGCCTTTGGAGGTTCACCGAGGGGCTTCGGCTTGCAATTTGGGGGTATGTCAAACCCCTGAAGTTGCCTACGTTCTCGAGGGTGGTGGAGGCAGCTATGACCTATGAGGAGACCAACTCATCCGTGCGAGATATTGACAGCGGTCGGAAGAGGCCCTACCAGCAAGACTTTTCACAGGGCTGGCGAGAGAGGAGACACGTGGCATTCGTAGAAGAGATGTCAAGTTTTGCAGGGCCATCAGTGGCCTTTGGGGGCCCTCGACAGGGGCCAGTTGCTAGCACCGGACCCTCACCCAGCCGACAGCAGGGACCCACTGAGGGCAGGAGTCGAGTTCCCCTCTGTTACCAGTGTGGTCAGCCGGGCCACATCAGGAGGACTGCCCGTCTAGGGCAGGAGGTCAACAGATGCTTCTCGCGTCGAGCACTGGAGGGCGAGCAGGAGGCCACGGTTTCCAGGCGCAAGGAGGAGGACAACAGTCACGAGGAGGGTACTGGCCAGCAGCTACTCGTTCGACGTAGAGTGTGGCTGCTTCGTCCGCACCTAGGGCTGAGGGGTGTATCAACGCCCTGACACACAGGGATGCTAGAGCTTCGGGATCAGTGGTGGTAGGTATGGTTTCAGTTTCCGGTAGACTAGTTTACACACTTTTCAATTCCGGCACTACGCACTCGTTTGTCGTAGCTAGTTTCGCAGTTAGTTTTGGGCAGGATTATATGCTATTAGAGGATCCGTTTGTGATCAAAGGTCCAAGTGGTCAGCTGTTTGTAGCTGAGGAGGTATACACGGGTTGTGAGGTTAGTATTGGGGGACATAGACTTCCCGCTGACCTGATTATGATACAGATGGCGGACTTTGGCGTAATTCTGGGGATGGACTGGCTGTCCTCTTACCATGCTTTGGTGGACTGTTTTGAGAGGAAGATTGTCTTCTCCATACCGGAGTTGCCTTCTTTCAAGTTCCACGGTCAGTCAGTGGACGGACGCTTCAGGTGCATTTCTGCACTTCGGGCGGCGAGACTTTTGAGCTAGGGGTGCCAGGGCTTCCTAGCTTGTGTGGTGGCAGAGCCCAGCCCTGTGGCAGAGTTCCAGAGTATCCCAATGGTCAGAGAGTACCCCGACGTGTTCCCAGATGAGTTGCCAGGACTACCGCCCGAGTGTGAGATCGAGTCTGAGATCTCACTAGTACCAAGGACCAGCCCCATCTCCACCGCACCATACAGGATGGCACCACTTGAGCTGCGAGAGCTCAAGTCTCAGTTGCAGGATCTTTTGGAGAAAGGCTTTGTGAGGCCCAGTGCATCTCCCTGGGGAGCCCTGCTACTATTTGTAAAGAAGAAGGATGGTACCCTACGCCTTTGTGTGGACTACCGACAGCTGAATAGGGTCACCATCAAGAACAGATATCCGCTGCAGAGGATCGACGACTTGTTTGACCAGCTGCGAGGTGCCACAGTATTCTCCAAGATCGACTTGAGGTCTGGATACCACCAGTTGAGGATCAAGGAGGCAGACATCTCCAAGATAGCTTTTCGCACCCAGTACGGACACTACGAGTTTCTGGTCATGCCGTTTGGGCTGACCAATGCCCCCGTTGCCTTCATGGACTTGATGAACCGGGTGTTTAGATAGTACTTGGACCAGTTTGTGGTGGTATTCATTGATGATGTGCTCATCTATTCTCGAGATCAGACGCAGCATGGACAGCACTTGCGGATGGTTCTGGACACACTGAGACGACGTAGGCTGTATGCCAAATACAGCAAGTGCGAGTTCTAGTTGAGGGAGGTGACCTTCTTAGGTCATGTGATCTCTGGAGATGGCTTGGCAGTGGACCCAGCCAAGGTTGAGGCAGTGCTCAGGTGGGAGAGACCGTGTATAGTTACTGAGATTCGCAGTTTCCTGGGATTGGCAGGCTACTACAGATGGTTTATCAGGGGCTTTTCACAGATTGCACGTCCTATGACATAGTTGACTCGGAAGGATGTGCCCTTCACTTGAACGAACGCCTGTGAGGCATGTTTTCAGGAGCTGAAGGAGAGGCTGACTTCGGCTCCCGTGCTCACCATCCCTGATAGTAGTGGCGGGTTCGTTGTGTACACGGATGCCTCCTTGCAGGGGTTAGGGGGTGTGCTCATGCAGAGGGGTTACGTTGTCACTTACACTTCGCGGCAACTGAAGACTCATGAGCATAGCTACCCTACCCACGACCTGGAGCTGGTAGCTGTTGTCTTCGCACTGAAGACCTGGAGGCACTACTTGTACGGTGAGACCTTTGAGATTTTCACAAATCACAAGAGCCTCAGATACCTTTTTGATCAGAAGGAGCTTAACATGAGACAGAGACGTTGGTTGGAGCTCCTGAAGGACTATGACTGCAGCATTTCCTACCACCCGGGAAAGGCCAACGGGGTGGCTGATGCCTTGAGCCGGAAGGCGCCTGCACACTTGGCCAATTTACAGGTGCAGAGTTGGAGCCTTTTGGAGGAGATGGGCAGTTGGCGACCCCTAGAGTTACGAGGGCACTGTGGGGCAGTGACTGTGACATGACAGACGAGGTCAGAGCTGATAGATCGCATCATCACAGGACAGATGGCTGACTCGTACTTGTAGTCCTTGCGCGACATAGTGCTGTCAGGAGACCCGGGGGACTTTTCATTCACAGACCAGGTGCTGCGCCTGAGGGGACGTTTGTGCGTTCCCAGAGACGAGGAGCAGTTGAGAGAGCTCCTGATTGAGGCACACGGTTCCAGATTCACCATACATCCCGAAAACATGAAGATGTACCATGACTTGAGATGTGAGTTTTGGTGGAGGGGGATGAGGCGGGATGTAGGTGAATTCGTGCAGCAGTGTTTAGTGTGCCAACAGGTGAAAGCAGAGCATCAGAGGCTTGCAGGGCCGCTACAGCCACTTCCAGTGCCAGAGTGGAAGTGGGAGAGCATCACCATGGACTTGGTGGTGGGCTTACCTGTTACCCAGTGAGGACACGATGCAGTCTGGGTAATTGTTGATAGATTAACGAAGACGGCGCATTTCTTGCTGATTCGAGTCACCTTGGGACCAGCACAGTTGGCAGAGAGGCATATCTGCGATGCGGTACGTCTACACAGAGTTTCGCGAGAGATCATATTCGACAGGGATACCCGCTTTACGTCCCAGTTTTAGGCTGAGTTTCAGTAGGCCCTGGGGACGCGGTTGAGGTTCAGTACAGCTTACCACCCCCAGACGGACGGACAGTCTGAGCGCACGATACAGACACTTGAGGACCTTTTGCGTGCCTGTGTACTGGACTGGAGGGGCTCTTGGGAGGAGCACTTGCCCCTTGCGGAGTTTGCATATAATAACAGTTATCACTCGAGCATCGGCATGGCACCCTACGAGGTTATGTACGGACGGAGATGTATGGCACCCTTGAGTTGGGTTGAGGTGGGGACCAAGTGGGAGGTTGGCTCCAAGCTGATTCGGCAGAGTCAGGAGGTAGTCGAGCAGACTCACAGGCGACTCCACACTGTCAGGAGCAGGCAGAAGAGCTACGTGGATCGGAAACGCAGAGAGGTGTAGTTCAAGGTTGGGGACCACGTCTTCCTTCATGTTTCGCCCATGAAGGGCCTGCAGCAGTTTAGGGTGAGAGGGAAGCTCGCACCGAGGTTTGTGGGGCCCTTTGAGGTCCTGGAGTGGGTTGGACCCGTTGCTTACAGGCTTGCCCTCCCTCAGCTTTCTGGTGTGCACGACGTGTTCCACGTGTCCAACCTCAGAAAGTATGTCGCCGATCCCAGTCACGTCCTGAGCCACGAGACCGTCGAGGTGGGCGACGACCTGACCTACCCCGAGTGGCCAGTGCAGATTCTGGATAGAGCCGTCTGCAGTCTGAGACGAAAGCAAGTACCCCTGGTGAGTGTCTTGTGGAGGAGCCAGTGGTACGAGGAGGCCACCTGGGTGCTTGAGGGGGCGATGCAGGAGCGGTACCCGGAGCTTTTCGCGGGTACGTCTTTTCGAACCAGCTTCGGTCCTCTTTGAGTTTGTTATGTATATATTGTTCTTTCTCGCACCCTAGTTAGTGCAAGTTTCGGGGATGAAACTTCCATTGAGTTTGTTATATTGTTACGAGCAGGGCATCAGATGTAGTTTAAGATGTCTGGGAAGTGGCCCAAACATCTAGCCAGACGTCTGGAACCCTTCCTAGATGTCTGGTATTAAATTTTTTCAGCGTACGGGTTCGTGTCTGCGTGCCTGCGCGCACAGACTAAACCCGCCGCCTTCATTTTTTTCTTTCTCTCCCTGTAGGCGCTGTTTTTCCTCCTCTCTCCCCACAGCTGCCTTATAAAAATGCTCCCCCTCTCCCTTACCCTCCTTCCACTACCTTCTTCTTCTTCTCCCTGCCACTGAGAGCGCGAGCGGCAGCAGTGGCTGCTGCGAGCGTGCTGGAAGGAGGGGTTGTTGCGAGAGGAGGTAGAAGCTCGACCGCGAGGGTACGAGCTTGCCGGGCTGCTAGAGCCGGCCGATGGGAGAGCAGCAAGCGTGGGGTGTTGCAGAGGAGCTGCTGTAGCTCGGGCAGCAGGCGGACGCGGCATGGCACAGCCGTGCGCTGTTGGCAGAGAGCGAGCAGGGTTCTGATTCTGGGAAAATTTCCCAGAATCTGACTTGTAGACTTACATCTAGATGACGCAAAGGACGTCTGACAGGTACAATATTTTCTTATCTTCTCCTTTTTACGCATGTACAGCCATGCAGCCGTTCACCGCGTTCTTCTGCACCCCTTCGTGATGAGAGTGAGTGTGTGTGTGCAGGAATCGTTCGGGAGGGCGGTAGGGCTCGCCATCCCACATCGATCAGATGTTTGGACACAGTACCAGATGACGGAGAGGACCACCAGACGTCCAGGGTGACAATCGGACATCTGGAAACTAAGTTCAGACGATCCAGTGGGCTTCTGGACGTCTGAAGGACTGCGCAGACCAAGGTATGGCATGATCGACCTTTTAAGATGTCTGGAAGAAGTTCCAGACGTCCGATTTTGGGCAGACTCATCGTTTTTGACCTGTTTAGGGTCCGCTCGGAGTCTGTTTTTCGCGTTTCAAGTTTCATTCTTCCCAAATTTATTTCCTCTACCTGTTTACAGTAATTGTATATTGTTCTGAGTAGCTCCTTGTCTTTGATCCTTGTATTAGGACCCCGTTCTGTTGTGGCTCTAGGGGTTGTGGAGCCGCGGTGGATTGCCAACCACACCCCCAGTACTTCCGATTTTGTGCGTAGAGTGGCCCTTTAATTTAATTATCAAAAATTATACATTAATGAGCCAATTAATAGAGTCTAGGGCATTGCATGAACCCTAGGGCTGAAGAATTAGATTGAATGATAGATCCTATAGTATTGCATGAATCCTAGGACTGGAAAACTAGATTGAATGATAGACCCTAGGGTATGGCATGAATCCTAAGACTGGAAAACTAGTTGAATATATACATTGTAGTCTTGGAAAAGTGGAAAGGAAACAATAACTGCCTGTAAATTGGTTAACAGCTACCTATTATGAATGAATAAATATGGTTGAGAACATGAATTGTATGGATATAAAGCTGGAACGGTGAAACCTAAATTGGCTGAGTTAAAAGATAATGAACCCTACAGCGAATTAGGAGTAGAACTCCTGTAAAGTGAATGAAATAGAATTGGGGAAGTGAGCTGGCCCTTGAGTACGGAGTACCAAGGAGAGCAACTGTCCCCCTATTTAGTGCAGAGCGGAGATAGCTGCCCCAGGGACCCGGGGTTAGGTCCGGCCACTTTGTACCGACTTTTGGCCCTCGTGTACACAGTACCGAGGAGAGCTACTAGTGTAGGGAGAGCACTAGCTACCCCACGGGCCCCGGGGTTCTGCTAGCCCTCCTACACCGACTTGTTATGCCCACTGGGCAAACCAGGGTAGTCAGGCGAGGGTGCGCAGACTGTGGAGGGGCAAGACCCCTGTTTGGTTACTGTGGAGGGGCTGGACCCTTGTTACTGAGAGGGCTCTGCCCTATACTGGTTCCGTGCTGTACTTTGGGTGCACCCGTTAACGGAAAAGACTGACCACATGCCAGTGCGGGGTAGCTAGCCGTGCATTTATCGCACGTGCCGTTGTCACCGTTACGTCTGTCAGCGACCTTAGGGTGGTTGATTGATGGTAGGACCACCACGGGGGACTCTCCCGACTAGGAGAGCACCACGTGTTACTTCTACTTTTCGAAAAAGACTGCAATCAGGATCGTTCCCACGAGGAACATTCAAGATCAAGAGAAGGATCTGAGGAATAAATCAATAGTGAATAAATGGAAAAATATAAAGAAGGAAAGTAAAAATATAACAGCTACTGTCCACTCTACTGCTTCTTCTAACTTTTAGTTGCCACTCTACTTAGCGTGTCGCTGACGTGTCACCCTTGTTACTTTTCAGGATCAGGTGTTGAGCAGCCAGAGTCGGCGGCTGCAGAGGGCGCTGGGCCTAGTAGAGCCTAGTAATGTCACTTGTAGTACCCACTGTACTTTTTTTGCTGTTGTTGTGAGTAGTTTCTGTTACCCACTATACTCTCTTTATTGTAAGCTTCATGTTTAAGTATATGTTTATTTCTCTACTGTTGTGGTGGTGTATATTGTAGTATTTCTTTTTTCTACTACTGTATTTTGTTACTGCTAGTTATATACATGTTGAATGTTGTTTATTTTACTGCTCTTTTGGTCACTTTCTCGTTGGACGACTGGGTCTTGGGGTTAGTCGAGTCGGTCCGATTCTCATGTCTCGTAGGGATTTAGGAATCGGGTCGTTACAATTCTTGTTGGGTTCGATGGTTTCGACAGCTCCATTGCCACAGATTCTCGAATAGCTCTGGTAAAAAGAATAGATTATAGATTTTGAACAAGGAGTCATAAATGATTCCACCCAAAATAGTACAAAGTGTCCACCCAATTGCTTGGTTAAGATGTTGCAGGACCACAATCAAATTCAATTATTGATCTAAAGTAAGATAGGAATTGATAATCATAAAGGATAAATCTAATTACGTTTGAGATAATCTTTTCAACACATACGGCAAAGATAGGTAAAGGTTTGAGTTCAATTTTGGCACAGGATCAGCAACAAAGTTAATTTTAATCTGGAATGATTAGTAGATTAGCTTGATACAATAAAGGTGGTTGCTGATTTGGATATGGTAACTCAATCTTGGGAGGTGCAGAGGGTGGGTTTTGATTATTGGCTTGATTAACTATGTTTGCTTGGCCTTGATCCAGATTAGGTGGAATATACCTAGGATTTTGCAAACTCCTAGGATTCAAAATCGATTGTGATAGTAGGGCCCTTGGCTGATGAGACTCGACCAACTGCTTGATTTAGCCTTGTAAATCAGCCGGCCTTGCCGAGCTTTGTCTTTGTACCTTAGTGAGAGCCTCAACATTCCTTCGCTGGCTCTTGTTCACAACTCTCAAAATTTGATCTAGCTGTGAATCGCTAGGCAGCCTCAAATAATTTTACATATTCGGTTGGGTGGGCCTCGCATGTGGTTGCTTAAACGGCAATGACGTTGGGTTTTGACGGGTCTAATTTTGATAAATAGGTGGCCTTTGGCTCTAATCAGACCAAAAGAAGTTTGGGTGGTTTCTCCATCCAAGGTTGTAAGTATTAGAATCAGGGTTCGATCATGAATCATGTTCCTGGATGGCATATAGATTGTAATGATTCATTGTGTTTTCCATAGAAAAAGGAAAAGAAGGAAGTGGGGAAGGAGTAGGAAAAAATGGGACAAAGGTCCCTCGGGTTGGAGTGGGAGTCTGATAAAAACCAGAGGTAGAAGAATCTTCAATATCTAGATTGTTCACAAATTCCCTTTCCGTGGGAAATTTCAAAGTAGGTTTAGGTGCGGGATGAGTAGTGACGAGGTGTGGGTCATCACAGCTAAAATGGCAAAGCTAGGCTAAAAACTAGGTTAAACACTATCATATTAACATGATAAATGGGTTAAGTGTAGGAATTAAGGAAAATGACCTAAAACATCAAATTTGTGCTAAAAATGCATAATTAGGTCATATTTGAGAGATTATCTAATAATTAAGTAAATGGATGATCTGAATGCCAATTGAATACCAATTTGAGCTTAAAATCACAAATCAATTTGAGCTCTAATCAATCTGGTGATCCAATCTCTTGGTTTGTACGAGTATCCATCCTCAAGAGCTGAATTCACTTGGCGAAATGGCAGTGGCTTTATGTCGAAGATTGACAGATTCTTTGGGAATGCTACTCTCCTCGATAGGTTCCAACTCTCTGCCGTTGCTGGACTGGAACACCCCTTCTCAAACCACACTCCTTTGGTCTGGGATAGTGGGGAAGAGGTTCAAACAGGCTCCTACTTCAAGCTTTGAAGATCGTGGCTGAGAGAACCTGGTTTTTGTGAGATGATTGGTTCGTGGTGGTGGACAAAACAGATGGAGGGCTCAGCCACTATCAGACTTGCTTCCAAGCTGTCTCCTCTTCGCATAGTCTTGAAAGAGTATGGAGCTGCGGTGTCTGCTCTAAGGCAGCAGAGGCATTTGGAGGCTCCAAATAAAATCCAGATCTTGAAGCTAGAAGAATGTGGCAAGGTGTGGCAGTGGAGGAGGACCTCAAACAGGAGATAGATTGGAGGGAGAGGTCTAGACAGCTTTGGCTCAAGGAGGGGGACGCCAACACAAAAAGTTTTCACCTCGCAGCTAGTCTGTCATCTATGCAAGAAATTAGAGCAGAGGCTGTCAAGTATTATAGGGACTCATCACGGGCAGCAGAGAGAGATTGCTGGAGGATGGCTGCGAGTGATGCTCCTAGAGTCTCAGATGATCAGGCTTCCAAGCTGATGGCTACTATCACTGAAAAGGAAACTATAAATGCCATAAAAGAATTAAACAATGAGGGCTCCCCCAGATCGGATAATATTCAAGTTTTCTTCTATAAGGAAATGTGGAGTGTGATTGGCAATGAGGTGATGGATGTTATTAGAGAGTTTGAGAGGGGCAATGCAGGCTTTGACAAGATCAATAAATCTTTTTTCTGTTGCCAAAGATATAGGGGGCTGAGAATTTTTCTGATTTTAGACCGATCGCTCTATCAAACTCCATTTACTTAGTGGTGAGCAAGATATTGGCTAATAGACTGAGGACTATTCTGTAGCACTTGATCCACCCTATCCAATCAGCCTTTCTACCTAATAGATCTCTTCAGGAATTGTTCATTATGGCCTAGGAAATGGTGTGTGGGTGGCATAGAAGGAAGTGCAAAGCCTTTATGTGGAAAGTGGATTTCCAAAAGGCATATGACTTTGTCTCATGGCCTTACATCTGGGAAGTATTTAAAAGCAGAGGTTTCCCTCCCGTTTGGATCCAATGGATGAAGCAGTGTATTACAACCACTTCTCTCCAATGATCAACGGGAAACCCTGTAGAGGTTGGATTCAACCTCAGTGTGGGGTTAGGCAAGGGTGTCCATTAGCCCCTTTGATATTTAATCTTGCAGTTTATGGGCTCGCTAGATATGCATGTAAACTGACAGTGGCTAGTGTTATAAGAGGTTATTCTCTATCCGATAGGAGGGCTATGGCCCCTATTTTACAATATGCAGATGACATGGTCTTCCTTGTGGAGGGGACAACTGCTGCAGCTCATTCTCTAGGACACATGGTGAAGATCTTTGGAGACATATCAGGTCTGAAATTAAATAGGGAGAAATCTACTTTGGCCTGAATGAACTGGAGCAAGAAACACTATCAGCTACGTTGGGAACGCCTCGCTCAAAACTGCCAATTAAATACCTGGGACTGCCACTGCGGTGCTTGAAATTGAGGAAGAGTGACTGGAATATTCATTTTGACGAGATCTCTATTAAGTTGGAAGGATGGAGTAACAAATTTCTACCAAAAGGGGGAAGACTGATCCTATTAAACTCAGTTATTACTTCCATCCTGGTGTTCTATTTCTCCTCTTCAAAGCCTCGAAGTCTATTTGGAAACGTGTAGATGTAATGCGAAAGAAATTCTTTTGGAAAGGGGCTCGACATGAGGGGAGATTCATGCAGCCTATGAAGTGGGAACACATATGCCAGCCAAAGGAAGAGGGTGGATTGGGGATCAAGGCTCTTAAAGAATTCAATGAGGCCCTTTTGATCAAATGGGAGATCAAGATTTTTGATGGCAAGGAAAAGCTATGGACCGAACTTGTTAAGGACTGTTATGGTTGCTCTAACAGTATGTTAAAGAGACTATTCCCAATAAGACCGTCCCCTTTTTGGAGATCGGTTATTCAAGTTGTCAAAAGTAATTGGCATTTGGTGCAGTCGAAGCTTGGAGATGGCCATGAGTTTAGCTTCTGGAATGAACAATGGTCACTGCTGGGCATTTTGAAAGACTCCTATCCAAGAGCATAGTCAGCTATAGTAGAAAAAGAAGCTACAGTGTTCGTGATCGCTGAATCAGATTTTAAGAATATCACATTGTAATATAGTCGAAAAAGCGTTCAAGACAAATACAATTTTATTATTCAAATTTGAAGTTCGAGGTCGAACACAGGGAGCAAATTAGTGTTTAGAAATCAAGATCACAATTCAAAATTTAAAGGAATATGCAATAATATCAGTATCACAGTGCAAAATATAGGAGTAAATGTAGAGCACAAAATGCTAAAGAACTCAATGTATATGAAGTAAGCTCAAATTGGACGTCTGATTTATAAATCAGACGACTTAAAATGATGCTACAGTGCTCCTTTTGCCTTCAGCTTCTGCAGCTCTTCTTCTTTCTCTTTGTCTTTGGCTTTCTCTACCTTCTCCTCTCTTCTTCTTCTTTGGCTTTTCTTTTCTTTCCCTGACTTCTGCTTTCTGCCTTTGCGAGTCTTCTTCTTTAGCTTCTTCCTTCTTCTCTGTCTTTGGATCCTTCCTTGTTTCTCTTCTTAGCTTTCTCTGGTTTCTCCTACCTTCCATCTTAAGCCTGCTCTTCTTTATCTTCTTCCTCGTTGCCTGACCTCCTCTTCTTCTTCCTTTTCTGCCTGAGCTCTTCTTCTCTAAATTTGGTTAAGTGTGGAGCCAAACTCTCCAAGACAAAACCCCCCTTGCGTAGCTTTCCTCACTTTCTCTCTTCTCTATTTCAGGTTTGCTCTCCTAAAGCCACAATCGGTTCGGGTAATCGGACCTTACAAAGACCCGAGTCCAGGCTTACCGGTGTGGGTGGTGAGCGAGGAGTGAATCGGTCGGGTAAATGGGTCGTGGCCATCTCCATGTGGGTAGTGCCGTAGACAAGGCCGTGAGAGGGGGGAGGAGGACCTCACCCTCAGTGTTGGAGGCGATAAGCCTCTAACACAAAATCAATTTATGCGCACACCGGTGTCTTTCCTTTTCTGAGGTGGGACTAAATGTCCCACCTTCCTTTGTGCGCCACAGCAACAGATGCATGGCTCAATTGGGGAGGCTGCAAGGGCTCTTGACTTTGATTGAGAACTTGAGTGTGTTCATGCCTCAAGTCTGCATCACCTGGGACTATCACTTGGAGCAGCAGCACCTGGAGTGCAGCAAGAGAGCTTCAAGCTCCTTTGTCACTAGCGGCTGGTGTGCCTGAACTTGAAAACATGAGAATAGCCTTACATCCACATCAAAGCGCTCAGGGAGCTTCAACGGACCATGGTGGATGTGATGGGCATGATTTCGTGGCATGTGGGTGGTTGTGGTGGCAGATCTAGGGCTTACTGTGGCTGTGTAAGTGGGTGTGTTCGGGGGGGCTTTTGGGTGGTTGATGGAGTGAATGGAGTGGGGGAAAATGATTAGTGAGGTGTTACAGAGGTTGTAGGGTGGTTGGCGAGGTGGATGGAGGTGCGGAGCGATGGGGGCACCTCGTCGGAGGGATCGCCGGAGGTGGAGAAGGTAATGGTGATAAATGGCATCGAGGGTTGGTTTAGGGAAATAAAGAGAGGGGAAGAATGTAGAGGGTGAAGGGGACTTATCTAGGATGTTAGTGGACGAATGGAAGGTGAGGATGGCGTTGGGTGCGTACTGTCGACATCGGAGATGAAGGTGCTCAGAGAGGGATGGTTGGAGAGGATGAAGGGGAGACAAGGGCGTAGGTGGGTGTTGCGCGACTCGGACGAATGCAAGGAAGAACCTACCATAAGTATTGTGGTCAGGCGATGTGGGAGATGAGGGAAGGTCGCCGGAGCTTGATGAGTGAATTAGTCGGATGAAGAGAGAAGAATTTGAGAGGATTTCCTGGTCGATTTCAAGCTTTGAGGAGTTGGTTGGATTTGGGGCTCCTTAAATAGGTCTCTAGAAGAGGATTTGTGCTTGGAAGCCAAGCTTCCAAGCAAGGTATGCTCGCCAAAGATGGTAACTTCAAAAGAGACCCAAATCTCTCATGCGTTCACATGAGAGATTGGGTAACAATTAGGGCACTAAACTAGGTTTACATTGGAGGGATTTTCTCAAAGAATTTCCTTTCCAATTTTGAAGGGGATTCTTTAAGAAATCAGGGAGAAACCACCTTCTAAAGCTCGCCGGAGTAGACCAAATTGCGAGAACGATGAAAAAGCTAGGGGGGCTTTTGCAAAGGTTTTTGAAAGATAGGGGTACAAATGTAATCAGGCTGGACCTATTTGCAAAGTGGGTCAAGATGAGTTCTCCTTAGGTCTAAATTTTGGTACAAGACTAATTTGGACCTAAGGAATCTAATGGTGAAGTTGGATTTTGGTTTTGATTGCGTTTGACTAGGTAATTTATGCAACATCCTAATTTAGGGCAAATATCTATCTGAGACCCCGTTCTAGGTCAAAATGGGTTCCAATTGCCAAATTGAAAGTTATAAACCCTAGAAAATATTTTTCTATGATTTTTAGAGGGTTTAGGTGAATTTTGTCCTGACCAGAACCTTGGTTAATCAAGCAGGCCTGTTTTAGGGTTTCAAGAAGTCATTTAATTCACAGGGTACACACAAACCCTTTTCTATCAAATCCAACCCACTTTTTATCTTGTTAAGACCTTTTGACCTTTGTTTAGCCCTTGAGAAAACCCGGTGTTGTTCTGCAATGGTAAAATCGTATTTTTACCCCTTGTTTCTTACTTTTCTCTCATAAAGGTTATTTAGTGAATTATGACCTCCAGTTGGTTATGTAGGAGCTTTTATTCTCTTCATTGGGTCAAAATGAGCTAGTTGGGGCTCATGATGGTGTTCCCATCATACCCCCATGCCTAGCTTTTGCTAGTCGCTTGGCAAAATTTCAAGGTTTTAACTTTGATTCTAGACCATGAGTTCCTTTTATGTTAAAAAATAATGATGTGTGCTTTCTTTTGTAGATTAGGTTAGAACGCCAATATCAGGCCTAGAGGTACTCAAGTACCAACCAAGATCTGGACCTGACCAGCTCTAGCCTCAGTTCGCCGCGAAGATTTTTAAGGCCCATAGGAACTATCCTAAGGTTCGTTGGACTCTGCGGTTAAAGCACCCATGCTTGTAACATATTTTAGCCTTGGTTCAGTTTGCAGTGAGTTTTTGTAAGAGAGAGAGACAGAGGAACTTTCTTTGTTTGGATAGTTTTCTCTCACTTTTTCTTCTTATTTTTAGCTTCGGATTAGCTTCACAACACGGTCTGTATCAGATTCCTAGTCCCCATCATCAATCCTCAAAGGGTCCTTGGCAATCGATGCTTTGGGATAGCACTGCCCATGGCAACCCCCAGAACCCTGGCTTTCGAGATTTCAAGATAATCCCGCCCATGGTGTTCTGTAGCTAAATCCAGACCCTGGCAATCGACATTTTGTGATAATGCCGCCTATGGCATCTAAACCAACGCAGGATGCTTACATGCCCTCAGTAGGATATGTAAATATCCTAGGAGACAAGCACCGAGGAGATGATATGTCATTGCGCATTTTCGAGGGAATTTTTTGCCTCTCTGTGTCGGGAACTCGTCTAAATCAACTTGTGTTGATCGGCTGCTCCTAATCTAGGTGACTTTTTCAGAACAATTTAAACACATTTACATGATTTTGATACTTATGCGCACTGAACTAGACTGTGTGTGGATTGGGGTGCTTAGGTTACCTAGTCTAGCAAACCAGAGGTTAGTTAATGAGGCTGAATATTCCCTAAGCCTAGACCTAATACTTAAGCTTCACATTTTCCTCAACCTCTTAAGGACTACCTAGATCTTAGCCGATACTTGAATTTTTAAGCCTAGGAGTATAGCCCAAGAGGCATAAGATCAACGTTCCTACTAATCTCTTTTGTGTTTCATTACCACTATTTTTCCTTTCATTTTCTTTTTCTTGATATGGTCTAGAACTCAGTTAATCCCTTAATTTCTTAGTAATGACTATCTCTTTTCTTTTTCTTTTCAATTTGTGCTCCTTTTTTTAACATTTTTCACTTTCCCTATTTTCTCCTTAATATTTGTATGGCCTCAAGATTTTTCTCTCCCCTCAGAAATTTTTTTTGTTCTTTTCAAGAATTTTTTCATTTTTTTGGTATTTTTGGGATATGTGATTTGTTTTTGATGAAACCTTTTCTTGTGAGATGATTTTCACGGCGATTTTGCACTTTCATACCCCCCATTCTTACGATTTGCAATGTCCCCATTGTAAATTAGGTGGGTTCTAGTTTAGCTTAAATCATTCATTAGAATAGGTTCTGGGTGGGTGAACGAGTCAAAGTGACTATTGCAAATGATTTCAAACTCAAGTATGGGTACCTGAGGTGAGGTCGACTGTTCTAATGGATGAACCCTAAAGTGCAATATGAATTCAACATAGGAATGTCAAGAAAGGTTTCGGATTTTTCATAAATGACGGGTTGCCTCCTGTTAAGCACTGAGTTTTACGCCACCAGCTGGGCTCAATGAGCTCTGGGAGAAAGAAGGGTAAAGGATGTCTCAGCCAAATTTGTATTAGTGAGGTCAATGAATAGTTTGAGTCTCTGACTGTTCACGACGAAAGGTTCTGAATCGTGGCTGAGTGGACTGATCTCGATGGCTCCATTTCCAAAGATTCGTCAGACAAGGTAAGGTCCGATCCATTTTGATTTGAGTTTTCCTGGAAACAATTTGAGCTTGGCATCGAAGAGTAGGACTTTTTGACCAAGTGAAAGATCTTTCTGGATATGTGCTTGTCGTGAAAGGCCTTAACCCTCTCTTTGTAAATTCGTTAGTTCTTATATGCGTCATGGCGTAATTCATCGATCTCGCTCATTTGAAGCTTTCTATGGGTTCCTGCCTTAGAAAGATCTAGATTGCAGTTTCGTACTACCCAATAGGCTTTGTGCTCCAATTCGACAGGGAGGTGACATGCCTTCCCGTACACCAATCCGAAGGGACACATGCCTAGTTGGGTTTTTTGGGTAGTCCTATAAGTCCACAAAGCTTCCAAAAGTCGGGATGACCAGTCCTTCCTGTCAGGTCAAACAGTATCCTGGAGGATTTTCTTGATCTCCCAATTTGATAGCTCAGTTTGACCATTAGTTTAGGGGTGATAAGGAGTAGAGATTCGATGCGACACCCCATATTTGGTTATCAGTGACCTGAACTGAGCATTAGTGAAAAGGGTCCCTCCATCAGAGATTATCACACGTGGAATCCCGAACCATGAAAAGATGTTCTGATGAATGAGTTTGATAACCACCTTATGATCATTGGTTCGGGTTGGAATGGCTTCGATCCATTTGGACATGTAGTCAACAGTGAGTAGAATGTACTCGAAGCCGTCCAAAACAGGAAAGGGTCCCATAAAATCAATCCCCTAGACGTCAAAAATTTCGCACACAAGAATCGGCTGTAAAGGCATCATATCACGATGGCTCATGTTTCCTAAAGTCTGGCAACGAGGTCATCCCCTATAGTGATTGTATGCATGTTTGAAAATCATGGGCCAGAAGAAGCCACACTGGAGGACTTTCGCTGTGGTTTTATGACCTGAGAAGTGTCCACCACATGCCTGGTCATGGCAAAAGGATAAGATGTCTTGGATTTTCGCTCCCGAGACACATCGTCAAATGATTTGATCAGCACTGATGCGGAAAAGATACAGGTCTTCCCAGAAGTAATACTTGGCTTTGGAAAGCAATTTGTCCTTCTTGGCCTTCGGCCAATCGGATGGGATCTGATGTGATGCCAGGTAGTTTACTAGATCAGCAAACCATGAAAGCCCTGTACTGATAGTCAGAAGGTGCTCATCAGGAAAATGTTCTGTAATGGGTATGGAAGGGTCGATAATATCAAAAGGAAGGCAGGACAAGTGATCAGCTGCCACGTTTTATTGTCTCGCTTTGTCGTGAATCTCGAAGTCAAACTCTTGCAACAGCAAGATCCAGTAGATTAATCGAGGTTTTGCATCCTTCTTCGCAAGGAGATGCCTCATAGCTGTGTGATCAGAGTAAATGATAACACGGGAGCCTAGAAGATATGATCTGAACATTTCTAGGGAAAATACTATGGCTAACAGCTCTTTCTCAGTAACTGTGTAGTTACGCTAAGCCTTGTCAAGTGTCTTGCTAGCATAGTAGATGACCATGGGTTTCCTGTCAATTTTCTACCCAAGTACCGCTCCTACAGCGAAATCAGATGCAGCGCACATGATCTCAAAGGGTTGAGACCAATCAGGGGACTGTAGGATCAGAGCTTGGGTAACTCGATCACGGAGGATTTTAAATGCTTGAGTGCATTCCTTGGAGATTTTGAAAGGAACATCCTTAGATAGTAGAGTGGTCAGGGGGCACGCAATCTTTGAGAAATTAGGAATGAACCGATGGTAAAAATCAACATGCCTTAGAAAAGATCAGATGTCCTTGATCGAGCTAGGCATAGGGAGTTTGGAAATCAGATTCACCTTGGCTCGATCGACTTGGATGCCTTTTTCTGATATGAGATGTCCTAGGACAATTATTTCAGGCACCATGAAATGGCTCTTTTCCCAGGAAAGAACCAGATTCACGTCAATGCACTGCCTGAGGATCTAGACCAAGTGCAGGAGGCAATCATCGAATGATTCATCAAATACTGAAAAGTCATCCATGAAGACTTCCAGATAATCACCAACCATATTTGAGAATATGGCAAGCATGCACCGCTGAAAAGTAGCGGGTGCATTACAGAGATTGAACGGCATCCTTCGGAACGCGTACGTCCTGAAAGGGTAGGTGAAAGTGGTCTTTTCTTGGTCCTCAGGATGGATTTCCACCTGGTTATAACCGGAGTACCCATCCAAAAAGTAGAAGAACCTATTTCCCACTAGTTTCTCGGGGATCTGATCAATAAACAGTAGTGGGAAATGATCTTTCTTTGTGGAGGTATTGAGTCTTCTATAATCAATGCAGACTCTCCACGAATTTGTCACACGGGTCAGTATGATTTTCCAATTTCAGTCGTGATCATGGTGAGTCCTACCTTTTTAGGCATAACTTGTATTGGACTCACCCACCGACTGTCGGAGATCGGGTAGATGATCCCAGCATCTAACCACTTGATGATCTCCTTTTCCATGACCTCTTGCAGATTAGGATTCAGATGTCGCTGCATTTCATGGGAAGGTCGTGTGCCCTCTTCAGTGTAGATACGATGTGTGCAGTAAGAGGGGTTGATTCCAGTAAAATCATCGAGAGTCCATCCAATGGCTCTTCGATGTTGCTGGAGAATAGTAATAAGACAGGATTCCTGATCAGGTGTGAGTCTGGAGTTGATAATCATAGGAAACGTCTGATTGGAACCCAAAAAGACGTATTTAAGGTGATCGGGAAGAGGCTTGAGTTCCAAAATAGGGTTATCAGCAGCAGCGGGTGGTTCAGGGTGTGTGTCAGGAGCAAGGGAAGGAGTTATGGGTGTGTCTAAGTCAAGTTCGGACTCCTCTGATTGCGGGTCTTGATCCTCTTGTGGTTGATCAGAAGTGATCAGGTTTTCCTTAATATATGGATCATCAACCACAACCTTGATATCACATATCTGTTCTATAACACCGCAATTAATCCCTTGCTGGGCCTTAAAGATGTCAATCTCTAATGTTTGGTTCCCGAATTTAAATTCAATTTGGCCCTCCTCACAATTTATGTTGGCCCTAGTAGTGGCCAGAAAGGGTCTCCCTAGTATGATTGGTGTATTCCTCAGGTTTTTTGCAGCATCCATATCCAATACTACAAAGTCCATCGGGAAATAGAAATCCCGAACCCTAACAATGACATCCTTAAGAATTCCTTTGGGTGACTTAATCAATCAAACAACCAACTGTAATGTCACTTCTGTCGGTTTGAGCTCAAATTCCTCAAGATGGTCAAGTAGGGATGTAGGTATTAGGTTTTTAGAGGCTCCTAGATCCAATAAAGCTCTATCAAATTGGGTATCACCAATTGTACAGGAAATCAGGGGAGTACCTGGGTCTTTTGCCTTAGGTGGGAGTTTGCTCAAAATTACAGAGCTGGCTTGCTCTGACAATTCGATTGGGCTCCCACTTTCGGTTCGCGGCTTATGTTTAGGTGATACACGTATTTAAGAAATCGTGCGTAAGCCGGTACGTGGCAGATTGCATCCATCAAGGGGATGTTTATATGGACCTGTTTAAAGAGCTTAACCGGGTCCTCCTCAGGTGCCACAGGTTTATTTGTCCAAATTCCTTTGGTTAAGGCCTTGGGAAATGGAACCTTGGATGGTTCCTCTAGAATAGGTCTAGGTTCTTCATTAGGGATAGGGGTATCCTGGATAACTATCCTAGGGCATGGGTTAGTTCCACCAGGCTAAAAGTGGCTTGGGTAAGGTAGGTCTTGTGTTGCTTTGCCACTATGGGTTGTTACTGAATTCAGTCCTACCTAGTTCTGGTTCGGTGTCGGTAAAATAGGTGGCTGCTGTTGAAATCCTGAATATGATGTTGAAGCTTCCATCCCATCAGGTGATGGAACAGAAGGGGCCTGATAAATCATGTGGGCTTAGCTCGGATTTGGGTTCATAACGCACCTCTGGTTTGGCACATTATTTGGATTCGATAGAGGTTGCAAAGGGAGTGTGCCAGGTTGGCAGGAAATTGCCATCTGGGCGAGTTGATTGCGAACCTCTGTGATCTCGTCCTTGTGTTGTTTTTTCATAGCCACATTCGTCTTTTGAATGTCAGCCAGAGTCTGAAGGATAAGAGTCATCTGATCTGTCGGAGTTAGCTTAGATTGATAGGTGGGTTTGGGCCGAGGCTAAGGCAGCTGAAATGGACGAGGAGCTTGTGGACGAGGTTGATATGGTGGTCTTTGATTCTTATTATTTCTCGCCCATAGAAAATTTGAATGATTCCGCCATGCAGGGTTATAAGTGTTAGAGATTGGTTCATTCTGGATGGCGTTGAGGTCCTTGCAGGTTTGAGGAACCTCAGAAAAGTCAGAGTATGAGGGTTTAGAGTTCCCCCAACTAGAGTAGGCAGGATAGGGGTTTCCTCCGATCCTAGAGTCAAACGGGGGTGGATATGGGTCCATCCCTTGAGAAGATCGGTGATAGATGTTATGCATAGCTTCCCTCCCAGAGGGCAGCTGTGTGAACAAGTTTTGTGCAGAGGTGGCTCGCTGCAAATGTCGAGTTAGCTCATCCACCTTCTTCTAAATGATAGAGACCTTGTCCAACTGATTGGCCATTAATTCCAAGTCGACGGATGCGGACAGGCCCTGCGTCTCATGTGCTCCCCTTGTATTCATCAATGTGTAGGCATTCGTCCGGTTGTATAAGCCCATGGAGTCATTATTGATGGAGTTTTCACACGTGTTCTCAAGAATCTCCCATACAGTGTCTTTGTGTTGACCCATGATATCTCCTCCGCATGATGCATTGACGAATAAGCGGATATCCTCATGGAGTCCCTGGTAAAAATACTGGACTTGTTCCCATTTAGGAACTCCGTGATGGGGGCACTTTCGCATGAGATCCAGGAAATGGTCCCATGCTTCATGAAGTGGTTCTCTAGGTTGCTGGGTGAAGTGTGTGATCTGGTGTCGTAAGGCATTCATCCAACCAACTGGGAAGAACTTTTTCAAAAACTTGGATTGTAGTTCAACCCATGTGTTGAATAGATGCATTTGAGTCTGATACCAGTGAGCTTCTTTGTCCATGAGAGAGAAGGAGAACATCTTCATGAGAAGAATATCCCAATTTTGGACATCTAACCTGAAAGTCTGGGCCAGATGCTTGAGTTGTTTGATGTGCTGGAAGGGATCCTTGGAATTAAGCCCATGAAACTTTGTAATATCATGAATCATGTTGGGCTTAAGTTCAGAATCAGGACCTCCAGCCGGGATTTGGACTCGAGGTTTGATCGCCACCGCAGTGGGGTTGTAGTGATCCCGCATCATAGGACGCTGCGGTGGATTCACAAAGGCTTGGAATAAATCATTCAGGCACTGAAGTTGGTTCTCAAGGTTATTCTCTTCTTCTACAGGTTGTGCCATGATGATGGAAGAGGGAGAATTGGGTTCAGATGAATAAGAGGAGATGTCTATGTAGTGGGGTTGCTGCATAAACACGGAAGTCGAGGGTTGGCCTCGATGGGAGTGAATCACTAAAGGAGGCCTCAAGGATGGTCTCAAGGACCTCCTACCGAACATGCACCAATGGTCTGGATGAGAGTAGAATGTGATGGACCCAATCAAGACACCCAAAAACTTTGGATGACTATAGAGGTTTGGGGCTAATGATACCCCTTAGTCAGAAAGTCGTCCACCTGAGAAATACCTGGGCAGCCAGAGAGGGAGAGTCCCGCAAAGACCCCTACACAGTAGAGCGCCCGCACGAGTTACAGGGTTTCCCCCACCCAAACTCTCTTGTCACTGATGTTCCAGGTAGACCAGAATGGGATCTTGACCTCTTAAGTCTACCAGTTTTAATTAAGAGTAAGGGTGCTTTAAGATTCCACTTGAACTTTCGATGTATTGAGTGCAAAAAGTGACCTAATTCAAGGTTGGTTGACCCAACAAGGTGGGTCAACTTCACTATTTGTCCTTTGAGAAGTTGTAGGTCTCTTCTTTTAGGATTCAAGTGAGATTTAAGGGCCTGAATTTTAGGGTTTGCTTGAAAATCTCTTCAACCAAGGCCTAGGCACACATCTTTTTGGAAAGTTAATTCTTGCTTATGAAAGTGTCTCCAAAACCCTAAATTGAAATCCTTAATTGGGCTTTAATATTGGTCCAAATTAGTTTGTCAAATGTGGTATCTATGGCTCAATCAAGAATGTGGTAGCCCTAGTTACCTTAAATGGGTGCACAAATTCGTTTTGTTGTTGAAATCAAATCATGCAACTTGATGAGTTTAGCTAAGAAAGTAAAGCAAGAAGCCCTAATTGATTTCATCTTTTTTTCCTTTGCAGATTGAGGGGCTTAAGAGAAAGTAATTAGAAATTACCTGCCCTTGGCGTGTTTGATGTGCGGTTGTCTTTCTTTGAATCTTCTCCCTGAAACAACCACAAAAAAGAGATATAGCAAGTTAGTACCAAATCAGGAATTGTAATCAAGAATTCTAAATTGCCCGTTGCTCCCTAGCAACGGTGCCAAAATGTTCGTGATCGCTGAATCGGGTTTTAAGAATATCGCGTTGTAATATAGCTGAAAAAGCACTCAAAACAAATAAAATTTTATTACTCAAATTTGAAGTCCGAGGATGAACACAGGGAGAAAATTGGTGTTTAGAAATCAAGATCACAATTCAAAATTTAAAGGAATATCCAATAATATCAGTATCATAGTGCAAAAATATAGGAGTACATGTAGAGCACAAAATGATAAAGAATTCAATGTATACGAAGTAAGCTCAAATTGGACATCTGATTTATAAATCAGATGACTTAAAATGATGCTACAGTGCTCCTTTTGCCTTCAGCTTCTACGGCTCTTCTTCTTTCTCTTTGTCTTTAGCTTTCTCTGCCTTCTCCTCTCTTCTTCTTCTTTGGCTTTTCTTTTCTTTCCTTGACTTCTGCCTTCTGCCTTTGCGAGTCTTTTTCCTTAGCTTCTTCCTTCTTCTCTGTCTTTGGTTCCTTCCTTCTTTCTCTTCTTAGCTTTCTCTGGTTTCTCCTGCCTTCTGTCTTAAGCCTTCTCTTCCTTAGCTTCTTCCTCACTGCCTGACCTCCTCTTCTTCTTCTCTGAATTTGGCTAAGTGTGGAGCCAAACTTTCCAAGGCAAAACCCCCCTTCCCCTGTGTAGCTTTCCTATCTCACTCTTCTCTATTTTAGGTTTTCTCTCCTAGAGCCACAATCGGTTTGGGTAATCAGACCTAATGGAGACTCGGGTGCTGGCTCACCAGCGTGGGTGGTGAGCGAGGAGTGAGTTGGTCGGGTAAATGGGTCGTGGCCAGGTCTACGTGGGCAATGTCGCGAACGAGGCCGTGAGAGGGGGGGAGGAGGACCTCACCCTTAGTGTTGGAGGCGATAAGCCTCTAAGACAAAATCAATTTATGCGCATACAGGTGTCTTTCCTTTTCCAAGGTTGGACTAAATGTCCCACCTTCTATTGCACGCCGCAGCAGCAGATGCGTGGCTCAATTGGTGAGGCTACAAGGGCTCTTGACTCCGTTTGAGAACCTGAGTGTGTTCGTGCCTCAAGTCTGCGTCACCTGGGACTATCACCTGGAGCAGCAGCACCTGGAGCACAGCAAGATAGGTTCAAGATCCTTCATCAATGGTGGCTGGTGTGCCTGAATTTGAAAACATGAGAACAGCTTGCGGCCATGTCAAAGCGCTCATGGAGCTTCGTCGGACCACGATGGATGTGATGGGCGTGATTTCATGGCGTGTGGGTGGTTGTGGTGGCGGATCTAGGGCTTACTGTGGCCGTGTAGGTGGGTGTGTTTGGGGGTGCTTTTGGGTGGTCGACGGAGTGAACGGAGTGGGGGGAAATGATTAGTGAGGTGTTGCAGGGGTTGTAGGGTGGTTGGAGAGGTGGATGGAGGTGCAGAGCAACGGGGGCACCTCGTCGGAGGGATCGCTGGAGGTGGAGAAGGTGATGGTGATCAATGGCATCGAGGGTTGGTTTGGGGAAATAAAGAGAGTGGAAGAATGTAGAGGGTGAAGGGGACTTATGTAGGGTGATAGTGGATGAAGGGAAGGAGAGGATGGCGTTGGGTGCGTACTGCCTACGCCGGAGACGAAGGCGCTTAGAGAGGGACGGTCGGTGAGGATGAAGGGGAGACAAGGGCGTCGGTGGGTGCTGTGAGACGTGGACAAACGTAAGGAAGAAGAACCTACCACTGGTATTGTGGTCAGGCGATGAGGGAGATCAGGGAAGGTCAACAGAGCTTGATGAGCTAATCGGCCTGAGGAGAGAAGAATTTGAGGGGATTTCCTTGTCGATTTCATGCTTTGAGGAGTCGGTTGGATCTGGGGCTCCTTAAATAGATATCTGGAAGAGGATTTGTGCTTGGAAGCCAAGCTTCCAAGCAAGGTATGCTTGCCAGAGATGGAAACTTCAAAAGTGACCCAAATCTCTCATGCATTCGCATGAGAGATTGGGTAAAAATTAGGGCACCAAACTGGGTTCACATTGAAGGGATTTTCTCAGAGGATTTCCCTTCCAATTTTGAAGGGGATTCTCTGAGAAATTTGGGAGAAATCACCTTCTAAAGCTTGCTGGAGTAGGATTCCTCTACTATAATGGTGGAGGGACCTAATTGCGAGAATGATGAAGAAGCTAGGGGGCTTTTGCAAAGGTTTTTGAAAGATAGGGGTACAAATGTACTCAGGCTGGACCTATTTGCAAAGTGGGTCAAGATGAGTTCTCCTTAGGTCCAAATTTTGGTAAAAGCCTAATTTGGACCTAAGGAATCTAATGGTGAAGTTGGATTTTGGTTTTGACCATGTTTGATTAAGCAATTTATGCAAAAACCCAATTTAGGACAAATATATGTCTGAGACCCCGTTCTAGGTCAAAATGGTTCCAATAGCCAAATTGAAAGTTTTAAACCATAAAGAATATTTTTATATGATTTTTAAAGGGTTTAGGTGAATTTTATCATGACCAGAACCTTGGTTAATCAAGTAGGTCAGTTTTAGGGTTTCAAGAAGTCATTTAATTCATAGGGTACACACAAACCCTTTTCTATCAAATCCAACCCACATTTTATCTTGTTAAGACCTTTAACCTTTATTTAGCCCTTGATAAATCCCATTGTTGTATTGCAATGGTAAAATTGCATTTTTACCCCTTGTTTCTTGCTTTTCTCTCAGAAAGGTTATTTAGTGAATTATGACCTCCAGTTGGTAATGTAGGAGCTTTTATTCTCTTCATTGGGTCAAAATGAGCTAGTTAGGGCTCGTGATGGTGTTCCCATCATTCAGACAGTAGCTTCTGGTCTGTAACTAGTGTTTACTGGACTTTGGATTAAACTGAAACCAGCATAGAGGGTACCCATCTATGGGAGGAAGGATAGAATTTGATTTCAGTTCTACAGAACTTCAGTCCAAGGCCTGGCGTGGAGGACACATATGTTTGGAATGGCATTTACACTGCCCAGCAGGCATTTGGAGAAATAATCAGATCCATCAGGAGTATGGAAAGTGACCTTGTTGATAGGAAGCTATGGCTATTGAAGATCCAACTCAAAGTACAAATATTTTTATGGTTGTGCAGGAGGGAAGGTCTGATCACTGGAGATCTTAGACACAAAAGAATTGGGGCAACATTAAATGAATGCTATCTATGCGGGTTGCACACTGATAGCTTATCTCACATATTCTCTTCATGCCTGGTCACGGATATGATATGGAGAAAAATGTGTTAGGAACCTTTACCCTCATGGGACTCCCTTTGGCAGAGGTTTGTAACACCTGGAAGACCACATATGCACATGGCTGTGACTTTGTGGTGTGTATGGAAGGCGAGAAATGAGAAGTTATTTTAGGAGAGACCAGTATACTGTGTGCAAATTGTAAATGAGTGCTGGTCCCTCATATATAGATGGGGATCCAATGTGCAGTCCTCCATATTTCTTTTTAAATAGTATGAAATAAAATGCCCTCCAGATTGCTATCATAGCACGATAGCTTTTGTAATGACAAGATTCCCGAATCCCTACGAGACACGAGAATCGGACCGACTCGACTGATCCCAAGACCCAGTCGTCCAACGAGAAAGTAACCAAAAGAGTAGTAAAATAAACCACATTCAACATGTATATTACTAGTAATACCCACTGTACTTTTTCCCGTTGTAGTGAGTAGTTTCTGTTACCCCTCGTACTCTCTTTATTGTAAGATTCATGTTTATGTATATGTTTATTTCTCTACTGTTGTGGTGGTGTATACTGCACCCCGGACGTCTGCAAGTACTCTCCGTCATCTGGTACTGTGTCCAGATGATCCAGCGGGCCTCTGGATGTCTGAAGGACTGTGCAGACCAAGATATGGCATGATCGACCATTTAAGACGTCTGGAAGAAGTTCCAGACGTCTGATTTTGGACAGACTCGTCATTTTTGACCCGTTTAGGGTCCGTTCGGAGTCTGTTTTCTGTGTTTCAAGTTTTGTTCTTCCCAGATTTTTTTCCTCTACCTGTTTACAGTAATTGTATATTGTTCTGAGTAGCTCCTTGTCTTTGATCCTTGTATTAGGACCCCGTTCCGTTGCAGCTCTGGGGGTTGCGGAGGTGCACGAGATTGCCGACCACACCCCCAGTACTTCCGATTTTGCGGGTAGAGTGGCCTTTTAATTTAATTATCAAAAATTATACATTTATGAAATAATTAATAGAGTCTAGGGCATTACATGAACCCTAGGGCTAAAGAATTAGATTGAATGATAGATCCTAGGGTATTGCATGAATCCTAGGATTGGAAACTAGATTGAATGATAGATCCTAGGGTATGGCATGAATCCTAAGACTGGAAAACTAGTTGAATATATACCTTGTAGTCTTGGAAAAGTGGAAAGGAAACGATAACTGCTTGTAAATTGGTTAACAGCTGCCTGTTATGAATGGATAATTACGGTAGAGAACATGAATTGTATCGATATAAAGCTGGAACGGTGAAACCTAAATTGGCTAAGTTAAAAGAGCATGAACCCTACGGGGAATTAGGAGTAGAACTCCTGGAAAGTGAATGGAATAGAATTATGGAAGTGAGCTAGCCCTTGAATATGGAGTACCAAGGAGAGCAACTGTCCCCCTGTTTAGTGCAGAGCGGAGCTAGCCGCCCCAGGGACCCAGGGTTAGGTCTGGCCACTTTGTATCGACTTTTGGCCCTCGTGTACACAGTACTAAGGAGAACTACTAGTGTAGGGAGAACACTAGCTACCCCACGGGTCCCGGGGTTCTGCTAGCCCTCCTACACCGACTTGTTAGGCGCACTGGGCAAACCAGGATAGTTAGGCGAGGGTGCGCGGACTGTGGAGGGGCAAGACCCCTGTTTGGTTACTATGGAGGGGCTGGACCCCTGTTACTGAGAGGGTTTTGCCCTATACTGGTTCTGTGCTATGCTTTAGGCGCACCCGTTAACGGAAATGACTGACCGCGTGCCAGTGCGGGGTAGCTACCCGTGCGCTTATCGGGCGTGCTGTAATCACCGTTACATCTGTCAGCGACCTTGGGGTGGTTGACTGAGGGTAGGACCACCACGGGGGACTCTCCCAGCCAAGAGAGCACCACGTGTTACTTCTACTTTTCGGAAAAGACTGCAATCAAGATCGTTCCCACGAGGAACATTCAAGATCAAGAGAAGGATCTGAGAAATAAATCAATAGTGAATAATTGGAAAAATATAAAGAAAGAAAGTAAGAATATAACAGCTACTGTCCGCTCTACTGCTTCTCCTAGCATTTAGTTGCCACTCTACTCAGGGTTTCGCTGACGTGTCACCTTTGTTACTTTTCAGGACCAGGTGTTGAGTAGCCAGAGTCGGTAGCTGCAGAGGGCGCTGGGCCTAGTAGAGCCCAGTAGTGTTATTAGTAGTACTCACTATACTTTTCTTTCCGTTGTAGTGAGTAGTTTCTGTTACCCCCTGTACTCTCTTTATTGTAAGCTTCATGTTTATGTATATGTTTATTTCTCTACTGTTGTGGTGGTGCATACTGTAGTATTTCTTTTCTCTATTGCTGTATTTTGTTACTGCTAGTTATATACATGTTGAATGTGGTTTATTTTACTACTCTTTTGGTTACTTTCTCATTGGACGACTGGGTCTTGGGATCAGTCGAGTCGGTCCGATTCTCGTGTCTCGTAGGGATTCGGGAATCAGGTCGTTACAGCTTTCCTCTCAGTTTCAAAAAATAGAAATGTTCAATTAACATGCCATAAAAATTACATTGCATTTAGACATCATTTGGGCCTTGGATTACATGCATTACACTTTGATCCTCAACCATTCACATTTTACTCATTTAAAAGGAGTTAGGGACTCATCTGTAAGCATTTAAGGACCTGGGTGTAACATTTCTTATCACTAATGGGTTCTTGAAAATTCTGTACTGTTTCACTATAAGGGTGTTGGTGCAATTACACCAATACACTTGCAGATCTCTTCCTCACACACTGCTCTTCCACGAAGAACATGGCCAATCGTAGCTGCCATCCTTTGATTCACTTGATCTACAGCTAATCTATAGCCTACTACTCAGCACTGGTGCATACTTGATCGCGTAGGCCTCTAGATCTAATCCAACAGCTAGTTTTCAACACAAAACTTCCTGCACTCCTCATCCATACCCTCAGTCATTTGTTCTTTCCTCAATTAGATCAATGGCCAATCTAGCTCGCACCTATGGACTTGATGCACACACCTTTGCACCTAAACATAGATCTCATCCTTTGGTGGCTTTTCATCTAGACCCTTTCCTGTGCTCCTCATCCTCTCCATACATTCGTTGATAACCTATTTTCAAATCCACTGATCTGGTGACTAGAGTGCCCCCAATGCCTACATAAGAAGCAACCCTAAGCTCCTACGACCTCTATTAGCTTCCTTCCCCTTGAGCTGATCAATGATCCATCCCTCCAGCTCCTATTCCCCTTCCTTGACCTCTAAAAACAGTGGTGGTGTCTTCTACCTCACTTCGTCGCCACAATAACCCATATGGATCTAGGGATCCCATTCTCTCCATTGGAGGTTCCTCCCATTTCGTTGCTGCAGTGGCTGAATGTAGCCTAGGTCCCATTTCATCCTTGTAGTTTAGGATCTTTATTGCTTTGATAGATAGGATTTTACTATTTTATAGGTAGATTTAATGCTTTCTAGCTTAATTTAGGTAGTTTAGATTACAAATCACTATTTGATTGCTTAGAGTAGGAGTAGATTATTTGCAGTATTAGCATCCCTTGATCGAACCTCTTTGATCAATTCAAATTAGAGAGGTGAATTCATATTCATTCATTGGATCACATAGCTCCCTAACCACCTCACAATCACTTCTAACTCTTTACCTTAAAGTTTTAATCAGTAGTTCATTCCACCCATTAGAGCTGATTTGGATCTGAAGCTTTCTAGCTTCTAAATCCAAATCTTGCTAAAAATCACTGAGGGCTATCCCATTCATTTCATCTGATCATAGTAGCTCTCCACCTGAGCTGAATTGGAATTGACTTGGTCTTTTAAAGTTGATATGATTTTCTAGACTAATTGTGAAATCTTTAGAGCAATTTGGTGTTAATCGATTTTAATTGATTGAATTTAGTTTTTACTTGTTTGATTGGACTAATGGCGATGGACATGAGCTATTTTAATTGACTTTTTATTAAGAGTAGTGCTTAGTTCCAATTTCTTATTTGGTTACTATTTTGTTCATCGCCAGGTAGTGAGGATCGAGGAAAATTCTATGCATGGATTTGAGGTCCTCACAATGACCTAAGAGTTTCTAAGGATCACCTAGAATGCCTAAACAATAATGAATAGTTTGTGATGGTAGCACTGTCATTGGTGTTAATAAGCCTAATTTAGCCTAACTACAATAATAAATGCTCCTAAATATTCATCAGAAGATCGTAATTTCATTATGAATTGAGTTTGAGAAGAAGATAGGAAATTGGGTTAATTCTACTATTTTAATGAGTAATCAAAATTTTAGAATAACCAAGGGGTTAATTGGGGCTTAATCCAAAGTTAAATGAGCTAAATTTTCCAAGAAGTGGGCCTAAGCTGATTTTTTGAGATTTAAGGATTAATTTAATAGAAAAACCCTAATTTCAGTCTCACTCCAATAGAACATGTTCTGGTAGAAATAAATGTCATCTAAACCTCTTAAAAGTCATTTAAAAAAATTTTAAGAGGTTCAGAACTGTCTTTTTGGCTAAAGGAACCTATCTTGAACAAAAATAGAGACTTTAGCGGGAATTTATTCTATTTTGAGTTTCTATGTAAATTGCCTAGTCAAACATGGTCAAAACCCAAATTTTAGGTCACCATTAGATTCTTTGGGTCCAAATTAGGTTAACCCCAAAATTTTAGCCAAATCAAAGTCCATTTTAACCTACTTTGCATTCTAGCCCCTAAGTTCCTGATTGTCACAAAATGATCCTTAGTTTTGTGTTCTTCTTGCATCACCGTCCCTAACTTTTGATGATCCTTGCATTCCAGTCCCTGCTGCCTTCTCCTTCTTTGTCGTGTGAAAGAGCAACAACAGAGCATCAAACCCATCACGTTAACTTTTGATTGAAGATTTCATTGAGCAAACCTTAATCAAATCCGACCAAATTTGGTAGGAATGATCCCTAAATCATGATCGATCTTTTCAGCCAAAAATGCAAGCAAAGCTAGTGTTTCTTGACTTAATTCCTTTGCTTCCTATGTCTATTTGAAGGGCCACATGTTCCTGAGCACAAACTCGTGCAATTTTCGTCGAATTTTTTCTTCTTCTTTGCCAGTGAGAAGGACACACCATCAGAGCCACTTTGTTCTCCTTCCTCACTGCCTACCACATATAGTAGTTAGGGGGGTTTCATTCCCCTTGATTCCACGGAGCTTCACACAAAGCTCCATGCCTTGAATCCCTCTCCTCAACTCTGGTGAGCCGTTCCCCTACTCCTTTCATCCAATTAGGTTAGGGCTTCTCTTCACCTCCCCTCCAATTAGCTTTCTGGAGCTCTAAATCTCCATCCATTGACTCTATCTTCTTTGACTCTAGCAACCACCACCACAGCCACCTTCATCGTCGGACATCCTCCGCCCTCCTTCGACCAAATTAGGTTAGGAAAAAGCAAGCCCACACCTCCATGACACTTTTGCCTAACCTAATTGCATCACACATCGCCTCCATCATCACCTCTGACTTCGTTCACCAGATTTTCCTGAAGCTCCTTCAGCTGACCATCTCACAAATTCGTCGACTAAATCACCATCGCTCACACATTCGCCACCTCACGATAAGCTCTTGAATTTTTTAATTGGGGCCTTTGGCCCATATTCATTTGTGCAAGTTCTCGCCATCGTCGATCATCTTCTCCATCATCGTCCACCATCATCCAGCAACAATAACCATGCTAGCACCTCTAATAGTAGAGGAACAATACGGAGGCCTCTCCTGGGTCTTTGATTTGAAGGATCGAGGGCAACTTGACCTAAAATTAAACTAGCCACCTCAAACAACTGCAATGAAGAAGACACCTTGAGATTTAGTCCCACCACATTCGTTAAAGAAGCTCTATATTAGAAAACACATGCCTTATCTCCTCGCTCAAGACACGGGGGTTAGGTCCCCCATGCAAGCCCCGTGCACACCCTCACCCACCGCCTACACCTGGGTGGGCCTGGGTCTGAATTTGGATTTAATTATAGAGAAAAGAGAGAGAGGAAGATGTTGGGCTGAGAATGAGGGAGGTTTTGCTTTGGATCGAAATCCAACGTCTGGACTTGGATTTGAATTCTCACTTTAAGTCATCTGGGAGCTAAGGCAGATGTTTGATTTGAGTTGAAACATTTACCTAAGTGTTGGAAAGGCTTCATAGTTGCAACACATTCTTTTTTCTTCAACACTTGATACATTAATTGGGTTTGATATATATATTTTTGCTCTTCATTGAATACATTTCTCATTATATCAATCTCTTAAGTTCTATTTGATTACTTGATTAGTGGTTAATTTGCAATTTATTGCTCCCTGAGATGACCTCGGAACTCTCTTTTCGGGCATACAAATTTAAGTGTTAATTCATTTTTCATTGCTATACTATAACGTAATTCCTAAACCCGATGAAAATGCATTAACATTGTGCAAGGATTCAAGGTGATCAAATCACCTTGGTAGATCCAGATCAAATACCCAGAATGGTGATAGCTGGGATTGAATGCAAATCATTTTAATCTGATGGCTGAAGTTTTTATGAAGTCTAAATAGTTTTAATGAAGGATCCAAATGGGTTTGCAAGTGGTTGATCCAACCTCACGCTATTTATGGCGATGGAGGGAGATCAGATTAGGGTTTTTAAGACTTGTTGGACTTTGATCAATGTTGATATGTTTTAAATCATTTTAAGAGAATGAGACATTTAAGATTGTTCTTAAAATGATTCAAGTGAGTTCTGGAAATCTGAGTTTCATTTCTCAGGTTTCAGGTTGATCTTGATCATTAATGATCCAATTAAGTTTTTAATGCCTGAAACAAGACCTGAGAAGGATTTTTGATGTCTCTGCAACAAGTTTGGATATTTGTTGAAATATTTTGAACCTTAAACTCTAATATGAGTTTTGTTGTCAGAAATGAAGCAGTCGTGTTCTAAATGAATATGAAAATGAGTCTTGATCATGGTTTCGAATGGTTTTTGAATGACATTGAGTTTATAATGGATTTTCTTGGATTAGACTTTCATAGATTAATATCTTAGGTGCTTGAGCAACCTGAGTACACAGATCAAGGTGTAGATCAGTTTGAATCCTCCTTTGTCAGCATCTTCACCTGATATTACTTGATGAGTGTTTGAGTGAGAATTGAATCTTTATCTTATCTGAAATTAAACTAAGCTTGTAAGATGGTTATTTGTAGACCTTCATGTTTATAAAGCATTCATGTATAGTTTTTGGTGCTAATGTGAATCTCAAGATCTTTTAAAGTCCATAGAATCTTCTATCGGCAAAAATGAATGTTTGAACTGTCCAAAAAGAATTTCGGCAATTAAGTCAATGAGTAATCTATGTTTTTCTGATTGGTTTTAGTTCCAAATGGTATCTGGAATGTTTACATTGCCCAACTTTACATTTCCAGCACCTCGAATGAGATTTTAGGCTTTGGTTTCATGGTTAAACCTCCATTAAGCCTAATTTTGTCCAAATTGTAAATACAGAAAAAAATAAAAAGTAATTATAAAGAAATAAAATAAAGATGTCTTGAGTTAGATTAGGATTAGTTTTAGGTGTGTGTGAAGTTCGAATATGTTTTGAGCTTCCTAGTTAGAACATACTAGTAGAAGTTCGAGTCTTCTCTAGTTTATAAATAAAAGAACACACAAAAACAACAAAAAGTGTCATCTTCTTTTCTTCTCACCTTTCCTCCATCTTCGCCTAGCTTTATATAACACAAGAAGAAAATGAAAATCTAAAAAATTTTAAAAATCCATAAAAATACCTTGTATATAGTATTATACCTATATATAATATAATATTAAGTTATTTTGTATATAGTAACTTATATATCTATAATGTATATAAAAAACATATATATATATTCTATGTACTTAAGTAAGTATTTATGTTAAGCTATACAGTATGTATTATAATTATATAATTATGTATTTATTTATTTATTTTATATGTACATAAGCCATGTATAATTGTAAATAACTAAGTATATACTTATAATTATAATTATAATTGTACATATAACTTAAAGTAATTATATTGTATGGCAACATACGTTTATATTTATTTATTTATCTTTATATTGTATATAATTATGTTAATAAGTTAATTAGGTATATTAGTAAGTTGAAATGATTTAAATTAGTAAATTAATGAATTATTGAAATAAAGCATTTTGTATACTTTTATACTATAATTTAAAATAATTTCAGTATGTTTATAACCTATTTATATTGTAGAATAGTATTTATACTGTATATATATGTATATCTATGTAAATCGTGTATTAAATGTGTTTAAATTGAAGTAAATCCTTAAAAATAATTTAAAATATGTAATAATAAGTTAATGATATATATTAACTAATTTATACATCCATTGAACAATTAATTTACTAATTTATACTTTAATTAAAGAATTAAACAATAAACCAATATGTAATTTTCACTAACTTTAACAAATTTTAAATATATTTATATATTTAATTATTATAAATAAACTATACCAATAGAAATCCCTATGTGTAGGCTTCATGTATATATAATTTAATTTTAAAATAATTAAGTATTTAGCAACTAAACTAAGGCCTTAATTTGGCTAAAATCCACCCAATGCATGCCAATTTGGCACAACTATTTGGTGCCACATCGTTAATGACAAAATCGCTTAAGCAGTATAAAAGTAAAGGTATGCATGGGTTTACATAACCTGATTATATATAGATCCCACAGTGATTTTGTAACCTGATTATGTTTAGCCGTTACTGGGGAGGCAACTCTCTATACGCCAAAAGTTATTTTTTTTCTTTATTTTGTATATATCTTTGATTTGTTTGTAAATATTCATTCTTTTCCTCATATTTTTTCTTGTATATAAATTCTTTTATTTATTATATTCTTTGATTTGTTTGTATATAATTTTCTTACTAATCATTTGTTGTTTTTGTAGCACTTGAGGAGTAGGAGTGTCTTCTTCCTGGAGGAGATCTACTTCCTAGAGGATATGCTTCGATTCACTTCCTAGCAGAGTCGACCTTGACTTGGAGCCGTTGTTTTCTTGCTTTATCGAGTAGTATAGATATTAGGTTTAGGCTTAGGTTATATATATATGATTTTTTGTTAAGCATAAGTTGTGAGAACTTGTTCTCACACCTTTGTGTAATAATCTAGACTGTGGACTTTGTGATTTCTTTCTCTAATCTCATCTCTCATCAATTTGATTTTTCGATTTGCTTTATTTTTTGATTTGATTTTGTTTGTTGCATTACAAAAAGCAAAAAAAAATAGAAAGTCAAAAATACCAAAATTATCTCATTTCTTATCTAGTAGTATCATGACATAGGCATTCCATACTTAGGTTTGTATATTTCCTGCTAGATTTACTTGTCAAATTGCATTACTTGTTGCGTGCTGGAGTCAGGTACAATTTCTATCTTGCTTAGTTCTTGCCATCTTTGCATTTGACTGAGATAACAAGATCATCCTTTGTTTGTAAAAGATTAAAAAGTGAGACCACTTTTCTGTAATACACTCCTAAGAACTCAAATCTAAATCCAAAAGGAGACTTAATAACTTGCTTGATACCTTGTGCAAGATTTTAATTGCATCCTCTATTGATTGTTTATCATGTACACATTACATGATCACATAAGGTACACACATGGATTTCTATCTCATCTTTTTGTGCACCCACAGGGATCTGGATTTACGCATCGGTCTTATTCAGATTCTGGGCGGATTATAGAGGTCTGCACTTGTTAGGTTTCCTTAGGACGCATATAATTATACTAAAAAATATGTTTGCACCATCTATTTCTTATAGCAAACCTTAGGCAAAAATCCATGTTTTATCTTGCTTGATTATATTGATTGGTCTTGATCTTGTGAGATTAATTGGGATTTTTGGGTTTTTGATTGAGATTGAGATTACTATCCTTGAGTTTTGTGACTAATTTCACATGAGTTTTTCAAAAATTGAACTCATGGATGGTAGGAGATCCCAAAACTCGTCACTTGTACCTCCTTTGGGTGCTAATGCCCAAGCCACTACATCTGTTATGCCTTTCACTTCCAATCCTCTACCTCCCGAGCCTCAAACACCTATCCACCACTCCATTCATCCTGAGGATGACCACGATTCCACAGTGTTCGATGATTTTGAAGATCAACCTCCTCACTATTGACATCACCCTCCACTTCCACCTCCACAACACTTTCCACCTCCTCCATACCCTAACTTTCTTAATCAGCCTCAATAGGAGAGGTGCACCTAATTTACAACACCTGTTTAATACAAAATTGCAAATCAATACACTTACACAACAGGTGCAACAGCTTACTCAAGTTGTTAATATTTTAGTGAACCCCCGACCCTAGGGTCATAGACCTCAACTACGGGATTAATATAATCTCGCAGTTGCCCCCATTATGCCTACAACTCGATTTCTCGCTGGGGGTTGTGCAGTTGAATTGAAGCCAAATATCATTGCCCTTATCCCTCACTTCCATGCTCTTGCTTCTGAGGACCCTTTTCAACATTTAGAGGAGCTGAAAAATCTCACTCAGACCTTGAGTCTGCAAGGCCATGATTAGCGCACACTATTAATGAAGATGTTCTCCTTTTCTCTTAAGGATAAGGCAACCTTTTAGAACTCACACTTTTACGGACTACACCTATAGAAAACTGGCCTTCTTTTGAACATGAGTTCCTGAAGAAGTACTTTCCCATAGGCCACACCAACTCCTTGAGATGTGCCATTACCACATTCACACAGAACACAGGAGAACAAATGCACAAGGCTTGGGAGAGATTCCACGAGCTTTTAAAAAATGTCCCCACCATGGTGTCCCACACTGGCAACAAGTCTAGATCTTCTACCATGGGTGATGGTAACACAATTGTTAGCCATAACTAACTTGAATTAATGGAAATCAAGTGATAAATGCTCTTGAAATGATCGCCTGAGAGCCGTAATTCCACGAAAATCCATTTTGAGAAGTGAACATTAAAACAGGGTTAAATTTACATTTTTAACATCACTTCACAAATGTAGAGTAATCACGAGGTTACCTAGGGCTTAATAGAAGTTCTATTGAGTATTAAAGTTCAAATAAGGGGTCTACACAGACAGAAACGAGGTTTCACGTGTTTCGAGAACCAAAATAGCACACAAAACCCTAATTTTAGACCTACTTAAATTAAAGAGGTTCATGTCAGGATAAAATTCATCTAAACCTCTTAAAGTTCATAGAAAAATATTGTAAGAGGTTTGGTACCCTCGATTTGACCATCTGAACATATTTTAACCTTGAACAATCTAGATAGGATTCTGCCCTAATTTAGACTTCTGTGAAAATTTTTCAGTCAAACGTGATCAAAGCTGAAATCCAACCTCATTATCAGATTCCTTAGGGAAATTAGGTTAGTACCAAAATTTAGGCCTAATCAGAGTCCATCTTGACCTAGTTTACAATTCAGTCCCTAAGATCTCTTTTTCTAACATCTACACCCTTAACTTTGAAATTAATTACAGGCAACCCCCTATCTTTTGTCATCTTCTTCACAAAATAACCCTAGCCACCTGAAGCTTCGAGGTTTCCTAAGCACGTGGTCAACCCTAACCACACCAACTTTGACCGCATGCATCTCCTTTAATCAACATCCAATCTCCTCCAAAAGTGAAGGAGATGATCGCAACAAGATCCTCTTCCATCTGAGCATAATCTCAAGCATAGATTCGAAGCGAGAAGCTCATGTGAACTCATGACCTTTTCCAAAGCTAGAACTCTCTGAAATCCCATTCTCTTGGAAGAATTCTTCCTAAATTACGCATGCTCGAGCTCCATAAAAGACCCTGGAGGTTCGATCGTCCTCAGTCCGGTCTAGGCCTAAAATATTCATTTTTCTCTCCCATCGGCCGCCTCTGCCATGACTCCAATGAGCCCCTCAATCCTCTATTGTCGTCCTCTTCCATGTACGATAGCAGAGGAATCTTCTTCCTTTCCCTCGTCCACTTCTCACCGTACCAATCAGAGGCCCCCAAACCTCTTCTTCTTCGTCGTCCTCATCATCGAAGGTTTCACCTTCTTCAGCGCTGACAATCACACCATCATGCCAATTCTCCCACCTTTCATCCGCTAGTTAGGTCCATCTCTCCCCCCTTTATCTCTAGTGTCTCCTTAACCCCTTATCTCCCTATTTTGACTGATGCTCACCACTCTCCCCTCTCGTCTTCTCCATGGTCGGTAAAGCTCCGGTGAGCTTACCCGGCTAGCACACACATCCAAACCACACATCACCACCACCAAAAGCTCCACCGCGACTCCCTAATAAAATGCCTTAAAACTATCGAGACTTTTGATCACTCTTTTCCCTGCCGAACAAACCCATTACTCACATCCATCTCCATCATTCCCACACCTCCACTAACCACTGAACGCCACAAGAACACCGCCCTCACACTCGTTGTGCTCTGGCGATGCTCATGAACTCACTAATTGGGGCCTAGAGCCCGTATTCATGTTTTTCAGTGTTCACCAGATCTCACCTCTGCCATCACCTTCTCTATCAATGACCACCATGCTCCGACCATCTCTGGCTACATTTCAACTCCCAACCACTGCAGAAACATCACAGGGCTCATTTACGGCTTCTAATCAAACAAAGTAGTAGCATCAGCAACTCAATTCAAGGATAACACCTCATGTAGCTGTGCGAAAGAGGAGTGGGAGACAGTCCCACATCATGGGCTTAGAGTTGATTAACAACATATAAGAATAATTTGTGAACCTGACCCCTCGGCCAAGACATAGGAATCGGGTCCCCTTTCCCACATGCCCATACACACCTCACTCGTGGCCACTGCCACGTGGGTCTTGTCCCCTATGGTCATAGCCTGATTGCCTGATTATTGCTCGATTCTAGAATAGAGAAGAGGAGAAATTATGAGTGGGATAAGGGTAGGTTTTGCATAGGGATTTATGCCATGTGCCTCGAGATGCGTGCATGCCTGCTCTACACTTGGCATCTCGAGAGGCTTTGTGTTGCTTAGGCTCTTATGCTAGTGCCTTGTGTTATGATCACTTAAGTCGTTGCCCTTGTGGTCGACGTCTGATGCAATAGTGTGGCATTATCTGATCTTGGATACTTTTCAGATCTTGACTCTTATCTGACGTGGAATTTTAAGATTAAGTAATTCTAACCACTATTGAGATAGTTTTATGTGTTTAAATGTGGGATTAATTAGTGATTTAAATCACCACTTTTTAGAGTTTCTATTCTTTTTATCCCACTGATTTCTCGAGATACGTTGGTTTATCATTGAATATGATTTTGAGTAAATATTATTCATTGCAAATCTTTGCTGAAATTAGTTGTTGTGCTCATTGATTTATATTGTGATTAGTGCATGAATTCCATATTTGCTCCCTGTGAACGACCTTGGACTCATTTCATTTTTTCGAGTTTTATAAATTTAAGTGTTGTCGCAATTTTTGTCCTATACAACAATGCGCATTTCTAAAAGATGTTTTTTTGCGCCACAACAGTGGGCTCCATGATGACACTAAGAATTTTGTTGATCTCTCATGTGGAGGTAATTTCCTGTGTTGGAACGAGGATTCAACCTTTGAGCTCTTCGAAGGTATGGTCGAAAATTCCATTAACAACACTTCGATGGGCATTTCTAATAGAAAATCCTTGCATTCCCATTTACATACTGGGGTACATGAAGTCCAATGTAGCACACATGACATGGAGATTGTGGGTAGTCAGCTGGATAAAGTGGACTTAATCGAGAGGAAAGTAGATGAAGTGTGGAAATTCCTCTCTAAACCATCTTCTTCTTAGTCACCAGCACATTATTTGCTGCATTTCTCATAAAAAGAATTTTTACGTCATCGTTGTAGTTGCGAATCACGTCGAAAAAAATAAATTTATAGATCAGAGATTGGTAAGTCTTGAGTCATTCATAGGGAGGCAAAATGAGATTCTTAAAACCTTTCACACTAACTATGCTACTCTAATGAAAGCACATAAGAGAGACAAGATATCAATTGAATAATGCTCCTTATTGCTAATCATGAAAAGTTTTGTACATACTTATAGAGGAAAGCCTACAGATAGCATAAAAATATAATAAGGAAAGAAAGTGGAAGATAAAGAAAGAGAGAGATGGTAGAGCCACTTGAGGGATGCTTGTGTGAAACTCGATAGAGCTTCAAATCTAAGGTGCCAGGAAGAAGACCGGAGAGAGAACTCAGAGAGAGAGAGAGAAAGGGAATGGATTATGTGGTGGCTATTTCTTTTCTATCTCTCAGTGTCTAAGTTATGTTCCAAAGTACAAAGGCTAGGTCCTTTTATAGAAAGTAGGTGGCTTCCTATTGGTTGATTTAGACTGCCTAGGATCACTAATTTGGATGGTTTAGATTTAATCAAAAGTGATGCATAGGATTGGTTGAATAGGGACCTTAGGATTTAAGTTGTAGGGCTAGGATGGGATGAGGGTTTTCTAAAAATAGGCAACCTAGGTGGGTGGCTACTGGTTTGCGTAGTTTTTACGAGAAAAATTGGAATTATAGAAAACCCGTCATCGTAGTGGCAAAATACTGCTACTAGATAAAATTTTCTGAAGCGCAAGGTCAACCTCAGGTCAAACACGGAGGGGCGAACATTTAGTTTATAGAAATTAGCATTTGCTTTTATTTTCTTTTGGTGTTTTTACCATTTGTAATTTTTTTGGTATTTTTGTAAGGTAAGAGATCAAGTCAACAATATCATTATCTATCTAATCTACATGCAAAAATGAGAGAGAGAGATAGAGAAGAGAGAGATCTTTGACGGTGCTTGGATGAAGATGGTGAGAGATTGGATGAAGAAGGATGGTGCTAGAGGAAGGAGGATGGGGCAGGATGGCGTCATGGCGAGGATCTACTTCCAGATCGAGGTGAGAGGATAGCCACAGGATGCTCCACGAAGGGGGTAAGAAGAGGGAAGATGTTTTACTTTTCTACTCTAAGGAGTATCTCGGGCTTGGGACCAGCTCCTTAGAGCTTTGGAGGAGGTGAGGGAAGAAGAGGAAGAGATGAAGAAGAATGGGAGGGGTAGTAGTCCTTTTATAGTGGAGGTATGAAGGCATAAAATGGGTATGAGTCAACAGCGACATTAAAAACGTCACTAAAGACTTGCGTCATGCATTACTGAAGGCCTGTTGGCAGTTGCACACATGCATGCAGCGTGCGCACACTGTTGGCTATGGCGAGGACCAATGATAGCCGTTGGATCGGAAACAGACGACTGAGATGGTGCGGGGATCTCACTCACAGATCACTCCTCAAGTGCTTGTCAGATGATGCGTTAGATCGCATGTTGGATCGTGCGTTTGGATTGCGCATCACTCATCGCACTACTGTTTGCACGTGGGATCACGTTTTAAAAGATGGTTACATCCTAGTATAGTGGAAAACACGTTGAAACAAATAAAATTTAATGAGAGGTGAGTCCCGGCCGAACTCAGGGAAGTAGAAAATGCTTTCTGATTTCACAAACTTATTTAGAATGCTACTAACTGAATACAATCATAATATATATATAAAGAGAATGGATCATGAGTTGTAAATAATGCTAGAGTTATAGCTAAGACATGTAATGCTAGAATAAGAATTGAAATAATTGTCTATCTATCAGAATAAGGACACCATGGGTGGTTTGTGGTGGCCTTTTGGAGAGGTTGGGGAGAGCAGCAACTGTGGACCAAGGTGGCTTTGTGGGTGATTCATAGGAAGAGCTGGAGAGCTAGAGAGGGTCTGGAGAGAGTTGTTTCTCAACTGGGGCCCTAAGGTACCTTTTATAGCTTCATAGAAGGTCAAGATGGGCATTTAAGCCCTCCAACTTGTGCAACAACGTTAGATTTATCAGATCCATTGATCAGGAGATCAATGACTTTGATTGAGCATCAAAAGGCCTTCCAAAATGCCTCGAATGCACAGTTTAATCACGTGTTGACACGTGGCAACCATTAGTCACTTGGATCGGGATTGCACAGCTGTCTTCGTGTGCGCTCACTGCCTTCGCATTTCAAATTACCTGTTCCATGCTTTCTTCTCAGCTGCACACTTAAATCGTGCACTCATCGGACGGTTAGAAAAGCCGCTGCCATCGCTTTCGCATGAGCACACCGCCTTCGCGTTTCAAAGTACCCACTCCACGCTTTCTTCTCAGTCGCATGCTTAAATCACGAGCTGAATCCTCAGCCATCTGATCTCATGATCGGATGGCTAAGAAAGCCATTGCCATTGCCTTTGATTTCACAACAAGCATGCACATGCATTTAGTTGCACATGATTGCACGCTTGCCATTCGAGGCCTGCCAACACACCACGTGGTCATGCCATCACTGCCATGCCCATCTACGTGCGCTGCCACCTTGAATCCACGCTGATTTCACTTTGAACCTGCGTCCTCTCTTTGTGGTTGAGCGCGTGAGCCAACGTGCTACAGGCGTGCTTTGCTTCGTTTCAAATCCATGCGTGGCTGTTCTCAGCCATTGTATGGAGATCCAACGGCTGAGGATGATCTTCCATAGATGAGGCACGAGGGAGTAGTGACGTGGGTGACTGCGATGGCACCACGTGGTGCCATCGTGGCCATCCATCTTCTTTTCTTTGTAGATGGTGATGTAGGTCTCCGATTGAGATGATTTTTGCATTGTTGGATTGCGATCGTTGATCTAGATCAATCCGTGCAGTTGGATTTGACATCTGATGTTTAGATTTCTACCTATTTCCTCTTGGCCCTTGCTCTTCTACGGACTCCATAGGATGCTACGGGAGTTTGATTGAGACGATCTTGGATGCGTTGGACTCCTATCATCGTTCTGAGCAGATCATATGGTTGGATTGGTCATTCATAGCTCCGAATTACCTGTAATTATTAATACCTCTCAATTAGAACATAACATGTCATTATTATTTGTAAAACTAATAAATCAACTATGATGAAAAGTATAATGCGAATGTCTGCATAATGGCTAATTTAAGCTAGGATCTAACTTAATTTAGGTATATTAGGACCTATGATTGCTGCGCAATCATACCCCTACGCTTAAATCATGCTTGTCCCTAGCAACTACAAGACCAAATGCATTCTACTAAGAGTTTGATTAGAGATTTATTTCTTTTTTTCTTCATCCAGAAATTTAGATCCCAGATAATCGTGAAAGTGTAGTTTGTAGCCTATGCAATGGATCTAAGCGAAAAGTCAATACACAACTAAAGCTTGTGCTTGACCCTTAGTAAATTCTATTGGGATTTACAATCCTCTTTTTTCAGGGACATAGAATAACCTCTAGTTTTAACCTCGACTTTTTGGCTTAGGTAGAAGATGTTTAAGTTAAATGGATTTGTATTTGCTGGCTCACTCTCCTCTGGTGCTACATAGAGACCAGCATTTCAAAATCTAGATTTTCAGATTATCAAATAAATCAACTTAAAGAGAGGCTGGAAAATTGTGCTCTCTTAAGTCCTTTGTACTCTTTTCTTTTCTCTTTTTCCTCTCTCTTTCTTTTCTTTTTCTTCTTGAGCTCACATCTCACTAGATTTGTAAATATGTTTGGTGGTCTTTCATGGCATTACACTTCAATTAGATTCTGATAACCCTATAACTAAGTTAAAATCCCTCAGCCTATATTCAGGTGGTCAGAAATATAGGAAAAGTAGGTCAAGGCTGTATTTGGTGGCTCGTGAGGGTGGTAGGTGTTGTTGCCTCAATGTACCTGACTAAACTTAAACAAAACTCACACTTCTTGAAATGGCATTTTTTTTTTGAGTATCCATATCTAGAACATAGCATGCATACTTTTATTCACGAGGCATTATTTGGGATGGGGGATGTTCAAGAGGATATCGGGTGGCTTTTTTGGTGGAAGTGCCTATTCTCGGTACCGGGAAAGGAATGGATAGGACAGTGTATTTCTGACCTTGACATTAGTACCCTCCTTCAGCTGAGGATTCCGTAAAGGACAGTCATGACCATCTACCTTAGTCTTAGTTTTATCAGAGCCCATTCTCTGTGTATTTGCCTTATTTGGTGGCTCTCACAAAGATTCTCACAAAGAATTTGTACACAAGAACCGAGAGTGAAAACTATGCCCAACTTTGAGTACCATTACTCAATTATCCAGAAATTAAGACTCCTCACACTAGTCTTAGAGTATCAGTAGACTCTCTACTCTCACCTCACACATGTTTGGTGGATCTACAAGAGGATGGTTCGCCTGACTCCCTGATTACTATCCAAGGGTTCAAGAGAAGAAGCAATGCTTTTTCTCGACAAACTAGAGATGTCTATCGATTTTCACAGTGGATCAATTGCAAATTCTACGTGCAAGTATGAAAGTGTATTGGATTCTAAGTTCAGGAATCCACTAAAGAATAAATCTCTAATAAAACCTCTTGATAAAAAGATCCATTTCCTAAGGTGTTGGCAGAAAATTTTTCAGTTTATATGCACTACCCCCCCATTCCTATGTTCTTGCATGTCCTCATGCATGAATAAGAGAAAATGAAATAAGACAGGGCGTAAGTGGGTAGAAATCACTTAGAGCTGCTCCTGATTTATCGTTCAGCTCATGCTAACACTACAATGGTAATCACAATATGCATAATAATATGCCAGAATGAAATATGCTACGTAAAAAGGATATGTGTATATGTATAAGTGTTGAGTTTGACACCTCCAACTGGGCCAAACGTCAGTCACACATCCTCAAGAAGTATTGTTTCATTAGCAAGAGGAGGTTCTTGGGCTAAAAATGGCTTGAGGCACTGGCCATTTATTGTAAAAACTTGCCTAGATTTTGGGTCCATAATTTGGACTGCCCCGTTAGAATACGGGTGGATCACCAGATATGGCCCAGTCTACTTGGAATTGAGTTTTCCCGCAAAGAATTTGAGTCGGGAGTCAAATAACTAGACCTACTGGTTAGGCGTGAATTCCTTCCTTTGGATGTGTTGGTCATGGAAAGCCATAGTCTTATCTTGGTATATCTCTGCATTCTCGTAGGCTTCTCACCGAATCTCTTCTAACTCATTGAGCTGGAGCTTCCTTTCATAACCTCCTTCATCAAGGTTAAAATTACACTTCTTCACCACCCAAAAGGCACGGTGCTCCAGCTCTATAGGAAGGTGACATGCCTTTCCATACACCATGCGGTGTGGTGACATTCCATGCAAGGCCTTGTATGCATTCCGATATGCCCAAAGTGCGTCGATCAATCGATTAGACCAATCCCTCCTATCAGGTCTAACCATTTTTTGAAGAATAAGCTTGATGTGACAGTTAGGTACTTTAGCCTGCCCATTGGTCTGTGGGTCATACGGGGCAGCAATGTGGTGATGTACCCTGTATTTCTTCAATAAAGATCTAAAATAAGCATGGATGAAGTGGCTACCCCCGTCGCTAATCAAAGCATGGGGGACTCCGAATCTCGTGAAAATAAATTCCCAGACAAAGAATATAATGGTCTTATGATCAACCCATCTTGCTGGGATAGCTTCAACCCACTTTGAGATAGTCAACTATGAGAAGTATGCACTTGAAGCTGTGCGAGTTCGAGAAAGGGCCCATAAAGTCGATGCTCCAGATGTCGAACACTTCCACGACCAGAATAGGTTGGAGAGGCATCATGTCTCTCCAAGTCATAGAACCGACTGACTGACATCGCTTACACCATTTGTCAAACTAGTGTGTATCTCTGAAAATGGTTGGCCAGAAGAATCCAGAATGCAAAATCTTTGCATCAGTTTTTCGGCCTGAGAAATGACCCCCACAAGCATCGCTGTGGCAGAATGATAACACACTTGAGATTTCTGATTCGAGGATGCATCTTCTGATGATCTGATCAGGCCTAATGCGAAAGAGCAGTGGGTCATCCCAGAAATAAAACTTAGCCTCTAAAATAAATCTGAGTTTTTGATCCTTGGATAACCCTGTAGGCAGCTTCCCTCTGACGAGATAGTTTGCAATATCGGTGTACCAAGGAAACTCAATAGAGTTTACAGCTAACAGAAACTCATCCGGGAATTGATCAAAGTAGGCAGGGAGTATGGGTTGTGTTTTGGGTCTAACTGAGACGAGTGATCTGCCACAACATTATGAGCTTCAGCTTTGTTGCGGATCTCGACATCAAACTCCTACAAAAGAAGGATCCATCTGATAAGTCAGGGTTTGGCATCCTTCTTTGCCAACAAATGTTGGAGGGCAGAATGGTCAGTGAAAATAATCACTGTTGACCTGAGTAGGTACAATCTAAACTTCTCCAACCCAAATACTATGGCTAGTAGTTCTTTCTCAGTAACAATATAGTTATGTTGAGCCTCATTTAGCATCTTGCTGGCGTAGCATATTATGAATGGATGGCGCTCCCAACGTTGGCCTAGAATGGCTCTGACAATGAAGTTTGAGGCATCACACATCATCTCGAAGTCGAGAGACAGTTGGGTAGTTGGAAAATAGGTGCACTCGAAACAGCGCTTCATAAGGTCTTGAAAGCACCAAGACATGAGGAATCAAAGTTAAAGGGGATGTCTGCTATCAAAAGATTTGTCAGCGGATGGGCAATTTTTGAGAAGTCTTGAATGAATCTTCGCTAGAATCCGACATGCCCTAAGAATGATTTGATTTGTTTTACTAAGCTAGGTGGAGGTAATCAAGAAATGACTTTGGACCTAGCTTGATCAACTTTGAGTCCATTAGGAGAGATCCTATGACCTAGTACAATGCCATTCCTCACCATAAAATGATTTTTCTCCCATGAAAGTACTAGGTTAATGTTTATGAACCTCCTCAGGATCTTTGTGAGGTTATCCAGACAAGACAAGAAGTCATCTCCAAAAATAGAGAAGTCATCTATAAACACTTCTAGGTAGTCGCCGATCATATCAGAGAAGATGGCTATCATGCAACCCTGAAATGTTGTTGGTGTGTTACAGAGGCTGAAGGGCATCCTCTTAAAAGTGAATGTTCTGAAGGGACACATAAAAGTTGCCTTGTCTTGGTCTTTCGGGTTGATCGTGACTTGGTTATACCCAGAGTATCCATCCAGAAAGCAGAAGAAACTACTCCTGGCTAACCTTTCTAAGATTTGATCAATAAAAGGTAAAGGAAAATGATCCTTTTTGGTAGCTGTGTTTAGTTTCCTGTAATCAATGCAAACCTACCATGAATTAGTCGTGTGGGTCAGGATGGATTCGTCTATTTCATTCTTGATTATGGTGAGTGTAACGAATGCGTGCCCCATACATCTGGGAGGTGGCCCAGACGTCGGACCAGACGTCTGGGATCGTTTCCAGACGTCTGGAAATCCGTTATCTTCCACACGCGTGGGTTGTCTGCGTGCCTGAGCGCGCAGACCCGCATATTCATTTATTCCCTGCAGCTGTAGACGCCCTGCCGCGTCCTCTCTCCTCCTCGCACGGCCTTAAAAGGCCATGCCTCCCCTCACTTCCGTCACCACCGTCTCCTCCCTCTTCTCCTTTAGCCAGTGAGCGTGAGCACGAGCGGTAGGGCGGCAGCGGCGGCCGCAGTGAGCGCGGAGGAGGTGCTGCGTGCGAGAGCGGAGCTTTGCCGTGAGGGCGAGCTCTCCGGGGCTGCTAGGGCCGGTCGGCGGAGGGCGCAGGGGGCGCGGAGCGACGTAGAGGGGGGACTGCTGCGGTCTGAGCAGTAGGCGCGCGAGGTGCGACGTGGGTGGTGTCGTGAGCGGAGGCCGAGTGGCGCCCTGATTCTGGAAAAATTTCCAGAATCAGACATCTGGGTTGATAGCCAGACAGCGAGGGCGACGTCTGGAAGACCATCCAGACGTCTGAAAGGTGAGTTTTCCGTCTCCTTCTTCCTTCCTGTCGACTGACCGTACTGAGTGAGGGAGATGGGTGTGCGCAGGCTTGGTGATTCGCCATCCATCGCGAATCAGATGTCTGGCAGTAGTACCAGATGGCGGAAGCGACCTCCAGACGTCTGGGGTGACCATCGGACGTCTGGGAGCTAGGCCAGACGTCCTCGCAGACTTCTGGACATCTAGGAAACCACGCTGAACAAGGTAATTCTCTAATCCACTTTTTAAGACGTCTGGAAGAAGTTTCAGACATCTGATTTTGCACAGTGTCGTCGTTTTTGACTCGTTTAGGGCCCGTTCGGGTTCCGTTTTCCACGATTTGAGTTGTGTTCTTTTCAGAATTAATTCCTCTACCCGTCTACAGTAGCTATACACTGTTTTGAGACACTCCTTGTGCTTGATCCTTGTGATAGGACCCCGTTCAGTTGCAGTCTCGGGGGTCGCGGAGGCACGCGGGATTCCCGACCACGCCCCCATTTCCCCTGTTGTGCCTAGTAGAGTGGCTTTAAGTTATTAATAAAATCTGTTAAATTATGGAACCATAAATAGAACCTAGGACATTGCATGAATCCTAGGAATGAGAAATAGATGGAATGATAGCTCCTAGGTGTTGCATGAATCCTAGGGCTGGAAAACTAGATTGTATGATAGATCCTAGGATATGGCATGAATCCTAGGATGGGAAAACTAGTGGAATGTATAATACTGCAGTCTTGGAGAATGGAAAGAGATATAAAGCTGCCTGTAATTTGAATTAACAGCTGCCTGTTGTGAATAAATAATGTGGTTGAGAACATGGATTGCAAGAATGTGAAACTGGAAAGTGAAACCTAGATGTTTGAGTGAAAAGGATGGAACCCTACGGGGAAGTAGGAGTAGAACTCCTGGAAAGTGAATGGAATAGTATTGGGGAAGTGAGCTGGCCCTTGAGTACGGAGTACCAAGGAGAGCGACTGTCCCCCTGTTTAGTGCAGAGCGGAGCCAGCTGCCCCAGGGACCCGGGGTTGGGACTGGCCACTCTATACCGACTTGCTGGCCCTCACGTACGTAGTACCGAGGAGAGCTACTAGTGTAGGGAGGTACTAGCTACCCCACGGGCCCTGGGGTTCTGCTAGCCTCCCACACCGACTTGTTAGGCCCGCTGGGGCAAACCAGGGTAGTCAGGCGAGGGTGCGCGGACTGTGGAGGGGCAAGGCCCCGGTTTGGTTACTGTGGAGGGGTTGGACCCCTGTTACTGAGAGGGCTCTGCCCTGGACTGGTTCCGTGCTGTGCTTTGGGCGCACCCGTTAACGGAAACGACTGACCGCGTGCCAGTATGGGTTAGCTACCTGTGCGTTTATCACGCGTGCCGTAGTCACAGTTACGTCTGTCAGTGACCTTGGGGTGGTTGACTGAGGGTAGGATCACCACGGGGGACTCTCCTAGCCACGAGAGCACCACGTGCTACTTCTACTTTTTGGAAAAGACTGCAATCAAGATCGTTCCCACGAGGAACATTCGAGATCAAGAAAAAGATCTGGGGAATAAATGAAATAGTGAGACAATTGAAAGATGTGAATAAAGAAAGTAATCGAACATAACAGCTACTGTACACTCTACTGTTGTCTTTATTTTAGTTGCCACTCTACTCAGCGTTTTTGCTGACGTGTTACACTCGTTACCGTTTTCAGGACCAGGTGTTGAGCAGCCAGGGTCAGCGGCTGCAGAGGACGCTGGGCCGAGTAGGGTCCAGTAGAGTTACCACTGTCTCTTGTACCTCTTTTTGTTACGTTGTAGTGAGTAATTCTTGTTTCCGCTGTACTTTCTTTACCTGCAGTTCAAATTATATTATGAATGTTGTTCTACTGTTGTGGTGGTACATACTGTGGTAGTTTCTTTCCTTACTGCTGTACTTTCTTACTGTTAGTTATATTCATGCTGAATGTGGTTTATTTTACTGCTCTTTTGGTTACTTCCTCGTTGGACGACTAGGTCTTGGGATTAGTTGAGTCGGTCCGGTTCTCGTGTCTCGTAGGGACTCGGGAATCGGGTCATTACAGTGAGTCCTACCTTTTTGGGCACAATCTGCATAGGACTCAGCTACTGGCTGTCGAAAATTGGATAGATAATGTCTGCATCCAACCATTTGATGACCTTCTCGACAACCTCCAACATATTTAGGTTCAGGCATCTCTGAGGTTGTCTCGTTGGTTTCACCCCTTCATCTGTGTAGATATGATGAGTGCAATATGAGTGGTGAATACCACGGAGATTAGAAATGCTGCACCCAATAGCAACCCTATGTGCTTGCAGTATAGAGATCAATTGATGTTCTTGCTCTGGGGTCAAGTGAGAATTGATGATCATTGGGTATGTCTCACTTTCACCCAGCAACACATATTTGAGTGAATCAGGTAAGGGTTTTAACTTAAATATCGGTGGGTAGGGAGCAGGTTCGTGCATGGGAGGAGAGGAATCAATAGCGAAAACCTAGCCATCCTGACTAACGGGAAATCCGCTTGCAGAGGTCATAAAATCCTGTCTTAATAGGAGCAGATCAGTGCTTGGCGGGATAGGATAATCAAAATCAAAGGTGTTGTTATCAGATCAACACCCTGGACAATTAGATCCATGGGATGAAATGTGCACGTCATTAACCTCAGTCCTGTGTGGATCTAGATCGAAGAACCCTAACAGTGAAGATGAATGTGTCATTGGGTCATTGCAGAGGAGCCCAATGTTCCCTAAGAAAGTTGAATCCTCATCTTGACCATCCTCCTCGATTAGATCACATTTGAAGTTCGTTGATGCCTTGAAGATGTCTAGTTTAAGCTTTTAGCTTCCTAAGGCTTTCTCCAAAAACCCAAATGCACAGCCGATGTTTGCGCGGGCAGCCGCCAAGAATGGGTAACCCAAAATGATCGGTGCATCGCGGAGATTAGGAGGAACCTCCATATCGAGAATGAAAAAGTCTGTTGGGAAGAAGAATCCTTGGACTTTTATGATCACATTTTAAACCACCCCCTTCGATGTTTTCACTAATCGGTTATCCAACTGTATGGTAATCGAGGTGGGTTGCAACTCCCTAAATTGGAATCGATTAAATACTGTGGTGGGAGTTAGGTTGATGGACGACCCCAGATCAAGAAGGGTTTGATTAAATGGAGAATCCTGCAAGGAGGAAATAAGTGGTGCGCTTGGGTCTTTCTTTTTGGGTGGTAAGTCAGCTAAAATAACAGTGCTAGCTTCTTTTGACAATACCGCTTGTCGTCTGATTTTTTGCTGTCGCTTTGGAGTATAGTAGTCCTTGAGGAACCTAGAGACAACAGGGATGTGATCTATTGCCTCAAGGAGAGGGACTTGAATGTGAACTTCTTTGAACATGGATTTCAGGTCCCCGAAATTCCATGTATCCTTTTTCTAGGCTGAATCTCACATTAGATGCTAGGGAAAGGGGACATGAATCTCAGGGTCAGCAGGCTTCTTTCATTTGTCTACTGAAGGTGGCCTCTAAGAGGAAGAGGGTGGCGAGCCATCCTATGGTAGAGAGCAAGAGAAATCATGACCCGCTTGCCTAGGTAGTGGGTCTTGCATAGTCTTTCCACTCCTCAAAGTGACAACCTTTGCATCGGTGTGCTGTCCATGAGGTGGCAGAGGAGAGGCAGGGGTAGAATACATGGGGTTTTCTTCTAAAGGTGGCTAACCTTACCCATAACCAGGTGGTGTAGGAGGTGCTTGTAAAAAAGCATGTGACTATCCCTATGGTACCTAGAACCTACGTGGGGGGCCCTAATTTTGCACATATCTTGGGTTTAGGATAGGTTGTGAGGGCAAGGCTCCCTGTGATCTATGCTCTAGCAGCATCTGATTGTGCATATTTTGTATGTTCTGTATTTGATCAGCCATAGCTTTCATAATTTGCAGATTATCATGAGTCAATTTTCGGATTGACTCTTGCAATTCCTCCATCAGTGAATCCAAAGGGTCAGCCTGCTTTGGAGGGTAGTTGCCAGCTTGGTGTAGCGGCTGATAGATAGAGCGTGTTTGTTGCTGCAATGAGAATGGCTGATGCCTTGGGTATGTGTTCTGCGCATTCCCATATTCTCTAGTCTGGTAGTGCGGATCTTGATTTGGTCTTTGTCAGTTACCAGACTAGGAGAAGTTAGGATGCTGGCGCCAACTAGGATTATACATCTTGGAATATGGGTTATTACTCCCGTAACCTTGTATAGCACTGACATATTTGTTGGCTGAGGATGTCTTAGATGCAAATTCATCGAAGGAATATGCACTCAAATTGTCATGTGGTGCATAACCCTGATTGTACGATGCCAGATCCAGATTATTCACGAGTTCCTGATACCAGGATCCCACGAAGATGGAGAAGAAACATCTCGAGTGAGAAGATGTACTTGAGAAGGAGGGGCTCAGGATGCAAGAGAGTAGTGTGATGCAACTATGCTGCTAGGAAATGTAGATTTTTCTTTCATTAATTCGTCGAGCTTCTTATCGAGTAGTTCGACCATGTCCAACTTCTTGGTGATAATGTCCATATCAGCTCAGGAAGATTTGGCGTGAGCTTCGCGGACACTAACTCATTGCTATCCAGGTCATTGGAATTGTTTCATTAAGGTGACATTCATTGAGTTCTCTGCTAAGGATTCAAACAATTTGAATGCGCTGTTCTTGTCCTTTGTGAGGAAATTCCCGCTGCTAGATGCATCGGCCAAGTACCGATGTGTGTCATCCAACCTATGGTAAAAGACTTGTGCAAGGTGCCATCTGGGTAAACCATGGTGTGGGAATTTCATGAGAATATCATGGAATCTGTCCTAGGCATCATGTAGTTTCTCTCCTGGGCCTTGGGAGAAAGTCATGATTGCGTGCCTCATTGCATTTGTTCGACCAATTGGGAAGAACTTTTGGAGGAATTCGCGACGTAATTTCACCCAGGTTCCAATTGGCCTACTGATGGTCTTGTACCAATAGGAAGCTTTATCCTTGAGAGAAAAAGGAAAATGCTTCATGGGAACAACTCTGATATCTACATTTCTGGGTCGAACTGACTCTGCAATTCGACTCAGATCTTCGATGTGCTGAAAGAGATCCTCATTCGAGTTTCCATGAAAATGGGCCTGAATTAGACTTATGATGTTTGGCTTTAACTCGAATGCGTCGCCTTCTGCGAGAATCTAGACCTGAGGTGCTATAATCATCGCCGTCGGATCATAGAAGTCCCGTAGTTGTTCTTCGCATGGTGGATGCTGCATCCTGTCTAGCATTGTGAGGATCCTGTCAATGCTCTGTTTGTATCTTTGCTCAGACTCCTTGACCTTGGCTTCTAGACGAGCCATTGAGACTTGATTTTCAGAGCCTTGACCAACTCTAGGATTGGGTCATCCATCTCAACTAATCGAGAGGAAGAGGGTTTGGAAGAAGGGTCAGGCAAGAGTCACCTTTTCCGCCTTGGGTTTGGCTCCTAAGGTCCCACAAGTCTAGGTCTTAATGACCTTCTTCCTTGCATACACCAACACAAAGGGTTGGTGTAGCCAAGCTAAACAAGGGTAAGGCCTTGTTAATTAGATTGGCCCTTAAGATCAGATGACCATATTTTTTGTTGAGGTTCAAATTATTGAAGAAATTCGTCGACAAATTGACTGAAGGCAATCCCTGCCTTTCAAGCTATCCCAGCTAGTCTGGTTACGAGATGACTAAGAGGAAGGTTCTTCCTTCGGCATTCACCTCCGGCTCCTTTGCACCCCTTAGCCACTGTCATTTTACACTACACCGTAGACTTAGTCAGTAGGTTTGGTAGAAAAGGTTGAAATTTCCTAGTAGTTTCAAGACAAATGTAGGTTACTTGATATGTTCTTTGTGATTTTTAACCTGGTTTTCTTCAATTCAGTAAGTGGTGAGTGGTCCACAAGGTAACTCGACTCACCGACTAACCACTGACCTCAATTGAGTCCAGGCTAGTCAGATGTGGTCCTAGGGCTCATGCACCTTTATGTTTTTCCAGATTGTAGACAACTGATAAAAAATATACTCTTAGGCAAAGTTGGAATCCAATTGATTTGAAAATTGCCAGGAATATTTTTTTTAATAAGATTTTTAGAGAGTATTTTTTTAGAAATTTTTACCATTTCCAATGAATATTTTTGAATTTTTAACTAACAGGGGGTCAGATATAAGATTTTGACCCCGTGTTGGTTTTCTTGTTGGGAATAGTATCACATGTAATCTAAAAATTTGGGAAAAATATGAGAATGAAAGCTAACTTATTATCTTTCAAACCCCACCATTTTTGAGTCAATCAGATTCGTGTGCTATTTGGAATTAACTTTTGAATTTTGGAAAAATTTAGTTTCCAATCTATCCAGTGTACTTCGTGAAATTTTCAAAAATCCAAAAATCAATTTTTTTTCTTGGCAATGGTGGCAATGGAAAGATAACTTGAAAATATTGTTTCTACCCAAATTTTAAAATTTTTCAACTATTAGAAGCACGGCAAATGAATTTTTAAATTCGCATTCAATTTCTGGCTAAGTTTCTAAAGATAGTAATAGTAAATTTTTTTTTCATACTTTTGTTTTTCTTTTTTCAAACAAAGTCCTAACTATGCAACAAATCCTTTTTTTTTTTTCAAATAACTCCTATCCTAATGCTAAATCAAATCCTAATCTAAATTCCTATAGATGTGCACCTGATTTTCTGCACTTGTACTAGATGCATGTGCAGATTCACGTTTCATACCTGCATATCAAAGAAAAATACACCAAATCAGTTATAAAATCAAGAATCATCGTGCCTCTTGGGCAACAGTGCCAATTTGTTCGCATGTGGGATCTCATTTTAAAAGATGGTTATGTCGTAGTATAGCGCGAAACACGTCGAAACAAATAAAATTTAATGAGAGGTGAGTCCTGATCGAACTCAGGGAGGCAAAAAATGGTTTTTGATTTCATAAACCAATTTAGAATGCTACTAATTGAATACTAATCATAATATATATAAGGAGAATGGATCATGAGTTGCAAAAAATGCTAGAGTTATAAATAAGACATGTCATGCTAGGATAGGAATTGAAATAACTATCTATCTATCAGAATAAGGGCATCACGAGTGGTCCATGGTGGCCTTTTGGAGAGGTTGTGACGAGCAGCAGAGGTGCACCAAGGTGGCTTGGTGGGTGCTTCAAAGGAAGAGCTGGAGAAGAAGATTTGGAGAGTTGGAGAGGGTCTGGAGAGAGTTGTCTTTCAACTGGGGGCCCTAGGGCTCTTTTTATAGCTTCATAGAGGGGAAAGATGGGCATTTAAGCCCTCCAACTCATGCAACAACCTTAGATTTACCAAATCCATTCATCAGGAGATCAACGGCTCTGATTGAGCTTCAAAAAGCCTGCTAAAATGCCTCAAATGCACGATTTAATCTCATGCTGACACGTGGCAGCTGCTGGTCTCTTGGATTGGGATCGCATGGCTGTCTTCACGCACACTCACCGCCTTCATGTTTCAAACCACCCGCTCCGTGCTTTCTTCTCAGCTGCATGCTTAAATCATGCGCTCAATCCTCAGTCTTCCAAACTCACGATCGGATGGCTGAAAAAGTCGCTGCCACCACCTTTGATTTCACAACGCGTGCACACGTTCAGTTGTGCATGATCGCCACTTGATGCTGAATTGACACTTGAGATTCATCTGTGCGCATTGCCACCTTGAATCCATGCGGTTTGCGCTTCAGACTTGCGTCCTCTCTTTGCGGTTGAGCGCATGAGCCAATGTGCTACGGGCGGCTTTGCTTCATTTCCAAATCCATGAGTGGCTGCCCTCAGCTGTTGGATGGAGATCCAATGGCTGAGGGTGATCTTCCTTAGATGAGGTGCAAGGGAGCGGTAACGTAGGTGGCTACATTGGTGCCACGTGGCACCATTGTGATCGTCCATCTTCTCTTCTTTATAGATGGTGATGTAGGCCTCCAATCGAGATGACTTTTACGTCGTTGGATTGCGATCGTCGATTCGGGTCCATCCGTGTGGTTGAATTTGACATCTGAGGTTCAGATTTCCACCTATTACCTTTTGGCCATTGCTCTTCTGCGGACTCCATAGGATGCTGTTGGAGTTTGATCAAGACGATCTTGGAAGAGTTGGACTCCCTTCTTCGTTCTGAGAAAATATATATGATTTGATTAGTCATCTGCAGTCCCAAGTTACCTGCAATTATTAATACCTCTCAATTAGAACATAACACGACATTATTATTTACAAAACTAATAAATCAATTATGATGCAAAGTATGATGCGAATGTATGCATAATGCCTAAGTTAAGCTAGGATCTAACCTAATTTAGGTATATTAGGACCTATGATTGCTACGTAATTAGCCACATAGCCACCTTCTCTGCCAGCCGATTGCTGATCAACGACTCAATTTGAATTGCGCTCCTACGCTGCTGGATTTCTCCTCGTGTCGCGACTCGATCATGCATTGCCACTTTGTGAACGCAACACGCAACCACTATGCTGAGAGCATGGATGGTCACGTGGATGACGCGGTGGTTGCACACTTACAGTCGCTGGTTGAAGATCCAACAACTGTAATTGAAGGAGATCTTTGAGAATAGAGGGCGTGATGATGTGGCATACTCTTTATCGTTAGATCAAGATCCAATAGCCTAGATCACACCCCACACACTCCTCTAAATTTGCGCAAGGGGTCTTGGTCGACTTTGGGCTGCCTGCTTGGTGCCACGTGGTGCCATCTAGCTCGTCCATCTTCTTTCCTTTGTTGGAGTTGCTATCGATATTGGATGGAGATGATTCTCATGTTGTCCGGCTGCAATCGTCAATTTGAACCCATCAGTGCAGTTGGATTTGTTGTTTAAGGTTTGGATTTGAGCCACGTTGCTCCTTGGCCTTTGATCTTCCTCGAATTACATTATTGATATGCTCGAAGATCGTCGTAGTTTAATAGGAGTAAAATGCGTCATAGTATAGGACGAAAATCGAATCAACAACATTTAAAGTGCTCAAAAAACTATGAATTTAGAGGTCGTTCATAGGGAGCAAATATGGAATTCAATTACTAGTAGCAATAATAAATAATGAGAACGATAATTACTAAAAAGGTATGCAATAATAATTCTCAAAAATATATTCAATAAGTAGTCAATTGTATCTCAGAAATCAATGGCACAAAAAGAATAATTAAAACCTAGAAATGGTGATTTGTATCACCAATTAATTCCCACAATTAAGCATTGATAAACGTCATTTTATCATCATCCTTAGCATCCATTCACATCTAGTTCCTAAAATTTTGTCAACTACATTGCATTATATCATTGCATTTAGCATGCATGTGCATTTAGGGTTTAGAGCATACATTAGCATTCATTTCACATTATCTTATGTGGTTTCCATTTGATTGCCAAGGATGAATGCATTGGAAATCAGAGAAACCCTGGTAGTATGGAAGGCACTTGGAACATTTGTGAAGATAGAAGCTCTAGTAGTTGGACCCTAGCTCAACTTAGCAGGATCCAACTCAAATCCAACTCCTGCCCTACTCCCTCTCCACCTTAATGGCCATCCACCTACATTAAAACCACCAACCATTGGTGCCTAAAACCACCCTCGTTGGCACCCTTTCACATGGTGCCAAGGAAGCTTCCTAACCACCATCTAGGCCACCCTTCTTGGCACCGTTTCACATGGTGCCAAGGAAGCTTCCTGACAGAAAACCATTTTCGCGCATTTGGAAGTCATCGGAAATCGTAGTATAGTCGCACAAAAACATTCGTCAAAAATTGATTTCTAAAGATAACAAGACTTGAGTCCCGGTCGTTCGTCTTTGGGAAGTGTTGCTTTTACTTTTGAAATCGATCTTTTTACCACTCTACTTTGTTTAGAATCGTATGCCAGTTCGTGATTATTACGTATTTACATACGACATGCTTAGTTGCAAGAATATTAAGAGTTAGAAATAGGCAACATTAATCACGCAAAAGATAATAGCAATCATTAAGCTCATGGTGATTTCAAACAGATAGAGATATATATATATATATAAATATAAATGTGTTTTCATTCATTCATTTGGGAGTTGCACAAGGAATCTAGGGAAAGCTTGTACATAAATGCTTGAAAATTAAATCTTGCTACCAGAAAATGATCGCATACAAGAATCGATGGGGGGATTTCGCATGCATCGTTGGGGGAGAAGTAAGACTACACTACTAAGCAGTAAATAAACGTAGTAAATATATGAAGAGCATAATCTAAATCTAGCAGAATGGAAGGGCATTCAGGGGTGGTCCCCGATGGCCTTTGAATGGTTGAGAGAAGAAGGAGGGGCGGCCAATGGAACTTAGGCCGACCCTTGGAGAGAGGTTGGGGAGTTGATCCAGCTTCCTGGCATGGAGATGGTGGCATCCATGGTGGTTCTCAACTCGTGGAGGTGGAGTGGAGATGGAAGTGGCAATTCTAAGTGCAATGGAAGCCAAGGAAGTGAATGGGTGCAAATGGCCACCCAAGGGGTCTTTTTATAGACCAAAGGGAAGCTCTCTAGAGAATTATGGAATTCTCTAGAGAGGCCTATGGTGGGAGCTCGTGGGAGAGTGAGAGAGAGAGGGTAGATGGTGGTTTTTAGATCCACCAAATGTGGATCTAAAAATTGAATGGCTCCTGGTTGCTATTTTTGGCAACCAAGGAAACCACACATGGTAGAGAGTTCTAGAGAACTCTAGGCTAGATATTTTCATGTGGATGGTGTGTGTGGGTGTGTGTAGGTGTGTGTGGGTCGAAACTTAGGTGGCTAGGTTGATTAGGTTGGGTTCTAGTGGGTTTAAGTCAAGGTAGGTCTCAAATTAGGGTTATAAACCCTAATTCACTAAGGTAAAGTGCAATTAAACTTAATAGAAGTTTAATTAGGTGTGTGGAAACTTAATTGAGAGTAAAACAACTCAATTAAGTCAGGTCTAGGTCAATTGGACTCTCACTGAGTCCAATTGGACAGTGTGTGCTGAGATTTGGGCTCAATTGGACTCAATGAGTCCAATTGCATAAGATGATGGAATTGACTAAGATCCAAGTCAATTAGGTTTAGTGAGGACCTAATTAGGTCCTTAGGGAGGTCTAGAGGTGATGTACTAGGGTTAGGGTACCTCAATTTATATTCCTATGGGTTGGAATTGGGTTTAGGGACCTAGAGATCCAAGATCAAGGCTTAAATCTCAAAACAGGAATTGGAGAGTAGTATCAGACGTCTAATAATAGAATCAGACGTCTTATACTCAAAAATCAGAAGTCCAGACTTGTTGTCTAGATGTCCAATCAGAGTCAGGAAGGATTTCGGGTTTTGTTTTGGGTATTCTGCAGAAATTAGACGTTTGACAAAGTGTCTGGACGTCTAATAACACTGCAGAAGTGGGTTTGAAGTGTGCGGGAGTTGGCTAAGGGTCCTGGACATCTTAAAACTTATCTGGACGTCTAGAGAAGGGTTGGAACTAGGGTTTTAGGGCTTCCTAGGGTGTTGTGACCTAATCTAAGGGTGGCTAAGTCTTGGGGAAGTCTCTAGGCTATCCTATGGCTAGGATGGACCTAAGCTCTTCACATTTTACTGCTTTATTCCTACTTAATAGAATAGCAAACTTTTAGCCCCCTTACATTATTATTCCTACATCTAAACTAGGCCTTCTGCTCCAGCTCTGCTACAACTCCTGTTATTCCTGATCCAGCTTCAGATCCAGCTCCTGATCAGCTTATTCCCTGCAATCGACATAATGTACTTAATCAACACATTATAACATTATTTTATGCATAGCTAAAGGAAAGCAGTAAAGATACAGATATTGCTTATGCATGCATGAATAACCCTAACTTGTGCTAAGTCCTAGCCTAATTTAGGTCAATTAAGACCTATGATTGCTGTGCAATCACTTCCTAACCACTATCCATACTAGCCTATAAAAAGACCCCCCATCTTGCCATTCAAACCATCCTTGGCAAGCAACAATTCTTTCTGTCATACACCTATAGCCACCATACATCCCATGACCAAGAAAGGAGAAGGAGAGAAGAAGATTAAGGGAGTAACCTACCTACTCCCGCAGTGCCTTCTTCCTCTTCTTTCTCCTTCCTTGTGCCATGCTAAAGATCAAGCTCTTCACTAAAGAGGAGGGCCAGGTAGGAGGAAAGAAGGGTGGAGGACGTCTACTCTTGAGAGGAGAAACTCAAGGAGCTAGAAGGAAGTCTTCTTCAAGTCTGGGAGCCACCATTCTTGGAGCGAAGGCTGCCTCAGCTACTTAGGAGAATTTTCTATCTTTTATTTTGTTGCATTTTAATTCTTGTTAAGCATTCATCTACCTAGGGATTAACTAAGTGGAACCTTTGCTTAGTTGAGCTCCCTAGGTACTTGGTAAACATTTCTTCTTAAAAGCAAAGTGCCTTTCTTCATTCTTGAAGTTTCAATTTCAAGGAGCAACTTTATTTATTTTAGTGTATCACATCTCTCTTCTAATTACCCTAGGTGCATTTGCCTAGGGTGAGCTTAGAAGAGAAGACTTATCTTGTCACTTAGGTTCTAGTTGTTAGGCAAGTTTCTTAGTGTAGTTCTATTGTTGCATTCATATCCCACTTATTTCCAAACAGAAAAATTTACAAAAATCAAAATACAAAAAGAGAACTATTGATTTGAGAGATGAGGGAGAGAATCACTTATTTGACTAACAAAATTGGCCTCTTTGGATGACCCTAGATACCACCATTATCTAGGAATATAAATTTAAAAGCTGATCGCTTTTACACGTCTCCATGACAAAAACCCACTTTTAACAAACCACGTATTTTCCATATCAAGCACATATCCCAATGTCAACTCTCAATATCAATTTATAGCCAAATGTCTCAACAATGGTCTTGAACCACTTAACCACGTCAGCCAAATATCCAATAAGCCCATAGTACCTAGAACCAATATCAGAGTCAGACGTCAGACATAAGGTCAGGCGCCTTAAACATCCAAGCATAGCACAAAGCCTCTCAAGTTTTCTCTGAAAATTTGCTAAGTATAGAGGCACACTTGCATGCATCTCAAGGAGCAACAGTGCAAAAACCTCCCCTCACCCTCCTCAGAAACTCTCCTCTTTCTCAAATCCAGATTGGGTAATCGGATAGATGGGAAATCGGGTTATCGGGTCATGAGCAGTGTCCAGACCTGCGGGCAGTGATTATAGGTGAGGGCTGAAGGCTGTGTTGAGCAGGGACATCAACCCTATGTGATAGGTGATGAGCTTATAACACAAAGTCAATTTATTTATCTTTCCAAATTTTACGCATATGATGTGGTACTAAGAGTGTCTTCTTCATTTGCTGCCTTCATGAGTAGCTGTAGGGGATTGAGGTGTCAAATTAGATCTCCTCCTGGGATGTCTTCGTCCAATTGGAGTCGCAGCTACCTTCGCAAGGTGAATTCGCCGTTGTAGGATGTGGAGTTGGGGTCAGAGGTGGATAGGTTGCGGCAGGCGAAGGCAGAGAATCAATGGCAGTGATGGAACTCTGGCCTTAACTTGAAACATAGTAGAATGGCCCTTCGACCCAATTAAAAAGCTCAAAGGAGTCGTCAGAGCATGGCAAATGAAATGGTGGTGTTTATGAAGTGTGAGGAGGTGTGTGGTGGTCAACCGACGTCGAAGAGAGCATGCGTGAGGTGTGCTGTTTGACAGGGGTCTGGAGTGAGTGAAATGCCGAATAAGTTGCAGGCTTTTATTAGTGGAGGTGAGATGAAGATTGTGGTGGTGGTAGTGTAGTGATTGGAGTGTAGCAACTGGACAAAGCTCATTGAAGCTTCTCTAATCGCGAAGAAGTGGGAGGGGGAGGAGGTGATCGTGTGGTTGGATTAGGTTGCTAAAGAGCTAGACTAAAGCTAAAGAAGGAGAGGAAGAAAAGGACCTAGTCATTGGACAAAAGGGGGGCGGAGTCCTCGCTAGTGTGGTTGTCGGAGCCAAGGGCGACGAATGCCTTCGGTGAGTGAGACAGTGATGAGGAGAGGGGGAGGCAACCCTTGCTTTGATTGGAAAGTAGTAGAAGAGAGAGAGGAAGATAGGTGTTTTCATTTGGGCCATTGGGAGGCCATAGGAGGAGGAAGGAGGAAGGTCGTCGGAGTCGTGGTGGAGGTAGCTGGAGGAGTGGAAGAAGGGGTATTTTGGCCTGTAACCGGACTCAATTTGAATGCTGATCCCTATGGAGCTTGTATGGAGCTCCATTAGGGTCTCAAATTGGAAGTTTATGTGCATGGGAGTCAAATTGGGAATTAGGAAGAACCCATGCTTTCTTTTAATTCGTGTGAGATTTTGCTCCAAATTAGGGTCTAAGATCTTGATTAAATGGTTCTCCTTCATCTGAAGACTAATCCCACCAAATTTGGTGGGATTTGGCGATGATTTGTTGGTTTTTAAGTCGGTCAAAGGTGGCAGTGCTAGGGTTTTATCGCCATTCAAAATGTTCATGGTGGAAGGGACTAAGATGAAAAGAAGATGATAAAATTAAGGGGTCTTGGTAATAAACTTGAAACCTAGAGTTTGATTGTGAGAAAAAGAGTTTTTAAGGGCTAAATTTCAAACTAGGAAAACATGGACTCTGATTGGGTCCAAATTTTTGTATTAACCTAATTTTGACACAAGGAATCTAATGAAGAACTTGGATTTCAGTTTTGACCATGTTTGACTAGGTAAATTGCACAGAAGCCCAAATTAAGGGAACTTTTCATCTGAATCTCTATTCTAGTTCAAAATGGGTTTAGATGGTCAGATCAAAGATAGCAAACCACTTACAATATTTTTATATGAATTTTAAGAGATTTAGATTGATTTTATCTTGATGAATACCTTTCCAATTTAAGTGGGGCTGACAATGAGGCTTTTTAGTCCTGTTTTTGTCCTCGTAATGAGTGAAACCATGTTTCTGTCAGTGTAAACTCACTTCTTAGACTTTAATGCTCAATTGACCTCTAATTAACCCCTAAATAATCTCATGGTTAATCTGCATTTGTGATGTGCTGCTAAAATAATAAAATTAACCCTATTTTTTGTCTTCTTCTTAAATTAGATTAAAGTGGAATTATGGTCCTCATGCGATCATCTAGGAGCATTTATATTTTGATTCCAACTAATTCAAGTTAGTTATGATGAATGATGGTGTTACCATCATGCCCCCATGCCAAACTTTTGCTAGTCCCTAGCAAAATCCTATGGAAAAGAACTTAGATCTTTGGACCACATTTCTGATGTTTAGATGCCTGTCTATGCCTTTTCTCTAGAAATTAGATCAGAATAACAAAAATAGGCCCAGAGGTACTCAAGTACCAGCCAAGATTCAGACCTGACCAGCTTCTGCATTGGGTCAGCCGTGAAGGTTTCCATGGCCCACAAAAACTGCCTAGAGGTTCGTTGACCCTAGTTGTTAAAGCACCCGTGCGTAGACGTATGAAGTCCAGGTTTAGTTTGCCAGTGCAATTTTGGTAAGAGAGATAGAGAGGGATATTCATTTTGAGAGTTTTCTCTCTTTTCCCTTTATATTCCCTTAAATCTAACATCAGATTGACCCTAAACACGGTCTATATCAGATTCCTTGTTCTCATCATCAATCCTCGAAGGGTCCCTGGCTTTGGATGCTTCATGATAGCACCACCCATGGCAACCCCCAGAACCCTGGCTTTTGACACTTTGGGATAGTGTCGTCCATGGCATTCTGTAGCTAAATTCAGGCCCTAGCAATTAACATTTCGGCAAAGTCCCACCCATGGCACTTGAACCAGCACAAGGTGCTTACATGCCCTTGGTAGGATATTTAGCTATCCTAGAAGACAAACACTGAGGAGACAATATGTTATTATGCATCTTTGAGTGAAGTATTTTTTATTCCATCCTTCCACGTTTGGAACTCGTCCAATCAACTTGTGTCTTCGAGACGTTCCTAAGCTAGATCTTTGAGAAAATCTTTTTAGAACATAATATTTTTGGCATTTTTTCTTCATTAAGCATACTAAACCAGACTAGTATGTGATTTTTTGGTGCTTAGGTTACCAAGTCCCATAAACCAAAGGGTAGGCAATGGGGTCGAATAATCCCTAAGCCTTAGACTTAATACATTAGCTTCGTACTTTCCTCAACCACTTGAGGACTAATCCAGATCTTAACAAATACATGAGTGTTTAAGCCATAGAATAGGCCCAAGAGGCCTAATATTAGTACTCTTTACTTATCTCCTTGTCTCTAGCACTTCAAGACTTAATCCTTGTTTTGATTTGGTCTGGAGCTTAAGTAGATTTATAATCAATTACTAAGACTATCAATTTTTCTTTGATTTTGCTCCTTTGCCATTCTTTTGCATTTCCTCCTCTTTTCTCCTCAAGAAATATTTTTTATTTAGCTAGCAAAATTTTCCTCCCCTTTCTCCTATTTATTTTGTTCTGAGAACCCCTTGGAGAATTAAATTTCTTCATTTGTTTTGCACTTTAATACCCCCCATGCCTAAGTTTTGCAATGTTCTCATTGTAAACCAGGTGGGTTCGAATTCAGCTTTGTTCAAAGGTTACAACAAAGTCTAAGGGTGGGTGAATGGGTTGGGATGACTGTTGTGTATGGTTTCAAGATTTGATACAAGTATCAAAGGTGGAGTCAGCTATTCTAAAGTTTGAATCCTAAAGTGCAGTATGAATGTAGCTCGAAGAGAGTCAGAAGGGTCTTACCTTTTTTGAAATGTTAGGTTGCCTCCCGTTAAGTGCTAAGTTCAATGCCTTCAGCTGAGCAGAAGGTGGTCAAGGAGAAGGGGTGGTCAGATTGGAGGAATTTTGTAGAACAAGCACCTTGAGGAATAGTTTGGTTGGTCCAACCAGGTGCTTGTTCTAATTAATTGGCTGATGATGCAGACCCAGCTCAATTAGTCTAGTAGGTTGATGGATGTGAATCAATAGTTGTGGAACCCACTAGATGCTTTGTGGCTAAAAAAGGTGTGGAAATGAGAATTAGGGGTTTGGCTGAATCAGTTCAGCTAGATCAGAGTAGGGGTCCACAAAAGATAATGTATTTGCGGAAAATGTAGGAACCCTACTGGTGGGATTAGAGGTGGGCAAAATGTGGCTGTCAATGTCCAATTCCCGATCAAATTATGGCGGTTGTAGGATCTAATATGGATGGCTACATGCACAAACACACTAAATGCAAATATTATTAATAACAAAAGGAATTACACAAATAATTCAAACCACAAAAGTTGACACAATATGTATAGTGGTTGCCCACTCACTTGTGTAAAAGAAACACGTCTTTGAGCTTGCATGAATGTAGAGAGAGTAAATGGAAACCTTCTTCTTTCTCTCTTAAAAATATGGTGTAAATTTGGAATTTAAAGCTCTAGAATTTTCCATTGTATATTTTGTATGCAAACTAAGAGTCCTATGGTCTTTTTATAGAGTTAGGACCTTAGTAATATGTCTACTAGACATTGGGGTTTAAATCTCAACATTCATATTGCCGAAATAAATTTTCTAGTTGTTCAGATTTGAACCAACGGCTAACTGGTACTGGTACTAAAGTATGGGTACCGGTGCTAGTGACATATTATTGTGTGTTTCAAATTAACTTATCACAAACAATACATATTGGGTACCGATACTCGTTGCTTTTAGATTTGGATTTTAAGCACTTAACACCAATCTGTAACCTACTTGTACTGGTATTAATCTTGAGTATCGATACTCACTGCCTCCAGTACCAGTACTGATCATGAGTACTAGTACACGCGAGGTATAGGTTTGTTTCTTTGAAAAAGCCCAAACCTGTAACTCACATGTTCCGGTACTAAACTTTAGTACCGGTACTTATGGGTTAACAAGTACCTCTTAAAACATGAATACAACTTGATTACTAGCTTATTTTTGCAAATACTTTAATAATTAAAAAGGTATCTTTTAAATAGTATGTACTTTCAAATAAATCGAATGATCATAATGTTTTATCCTAATTTATCTCTATATGATTTTTACGGTCTAATTCATGTTTCTTTATTAAGAGGCATACATTCTAAGAATAAAATAAAAACCTAATCTAATAAATGAAATAATCTCCAAATGATCTTCTATCATCAACTCCTCCTTGTCGTCTTTCCTCCTTGCCATAGTTCAATGTTTTCCTTGATCTTCACCTAAATTTGAAAAATAGTCAATTGCAAACATTAATCTATAATAATTTTGTTAACATCAAAATAAGATGTGAAACAAGGTTCTATCAATCTCCCCTTTTTTGGTGTTGACAAAACTATCTTGCAAATGGATAATTTATATGAAGGAAAATTATTTAATTTAATGCTCCCCCTCAATATATACTCAACCTAAAAATATTGCTATTTGCTCTTTATTTTTCTCCCCCTTTTTGTCGACCAGAAAAAAATGAAGCGGTAAAAATTACCATGCCAAAAAATATTACCAGTAGTAGTATGATGAAAGTGGATACCAAGCTCCACCATCCAATCTTTCCTGGTCTTCATGTAGTTTGTAGAATGGTCGAAGTCTTCCATTTTTCACCTTGAACACCCATTGATCGTATTGATCCCAGTGATCTAACCCCGCAAAACAATGTAAAACATTGTTTCTAGGTACCCATTTTCTTGTGGGTCCTTTTGGGTTAGTACCTTTCAAACCTTGAGATTTATAGATCTCTTTTGTGTTAGATCTATAACTCTTAGAATTTTTAACTTTCTGGCACATCCATGCATGCCTAGGTGCATGTGATCTGGTTTGTGTGTTCTTTTGACTTTGAAATTTTGATTTTAAAGACTCACAAAATTTAGTGTTTAGCCTAGTAGCTATTTTGAGATTATTTAAAGTCTCCTCAAAATGCTCATAGATGTCGTCTAACACTACTATTTTTGCATGCAACTTATCATTAGTTTCTTTTGACATTTCAAAATTCCATTTCTAAACATGATTTGTCTATTTCTAATGTTTAATAATTATTCTTTAAAATATTATTTCCCTTTCTAAATAACATAGTTTTATGATATAATTCTTCATAAGCTTCAAGTAGTTCCTTAAGAGAAAATCCAGGAGTTACCTCATCTTCTGTGTCTTCTGAAGTTGCAACCAGACAAAGGTGTGTAACCTTGTCGTCATCTGATTTACTGTAGTTGGTGTCCATATCGGAGTTGCTATCATCCCATGTTGCTTTTAAATTTTTCTTCTTCTTCTTCTTGACCTCCTTTGTATCTTTCCTATTATCTTCCTTCTTATTTTTAGGGCCATCCTTTTGCAAGTGTCCCTTTTTCTTGCACTCATAACAAATAATATTAGATGAAACTCTATTTATTTGCTCACCTTGCTTTCGGAGAAATTTCTGGAACTTTCTTGTGAGCATCTCCATCTCTTCATCTTCGAATTCCGAAGTGCTTTAATCCGTATCCTCCTTCATTGCTCTAAAGGCAATACTCTTCTTCCTGCTTGACTTCTTCAGGTTGTTCTTCTTCATGTTTTCTAGTTGGACTTCGTAAGCCATAAGGCTACCAACTAGATCATCCAAGGGGAGAGTGGAGATGTCCTTTGCCTCTTCGATGGTTGTGATCTTTGGACCCCAATTACTTGTAAGAGATCTCAGGATCTTCCTTACAAGTTGTTCTTCCATAAATTTTACTCCAAGGTTCTTGATGGGGTTAATAATTTCCCCAAACCTCGTATACATGTCCTCGATCGTCTTGCCTTTCTCCATCCTGAAACACTCATAATTTTCTATTAGAATAGAGATACAGGTTTCTTTTACCTAACTTGTTCCTTCGTAGGTGACCACAAGAGTGTTCCAAATTTCGTATGCGGACTCGCATGCCGAAATTTGGTTGAACTCTTCCTTCGATAATGCACAATAAAGCACTTTCATGGCCTTTGTGCTGCTGACAATCTACTTCTTTTGATTCGTAGTTAGAACTACTCCTTCCTCCTTCAAATCTAAATATTTTTGTTAGGTAAGACTCCATGATTCTTCATCAATCACCTTGAGAAGGACTTGCATCCTCCTCTTCGAATACCCATAGTCCGTCCCATCGAAATAGAGAGGATGGGTCGATGATTGTCCTTTAGTGTGCCTTGTTGAAGATGATGCCATCACGAAAAAGATTTGTTATGACTTCTTCGAAGCCTGGTGCTCTGATACCAATTGTATGATATAATACGAATGGCTATGCGCACAAACACACTAAATGCAAATATTAGTAATAACAAAAGATTGCATACATAATTCAAACCGCAAAAATTAACATAATATGTGATGGGAACGAATGGCTATGCGCACAAACACACTAAATGCAAATATTAGTAATAACAAAAGATTGCATACATAATTCAAACCGCAAAAATTAACATAATATGTGATGGGAACACTATCATGAGCCCTAACTAGCTCATTTTGATCCATAAAAGAGAACAAAAGCTCCTACATAACCAACTCGAGGTCCTAATTCCATGAATAACCATTCTGAGAGAAAAGCAAGAAATAAGGGGTAAAATTATAGTTTTACCATTGCAGTACAACAATGGGTTTTCTCATGGGCTAAACACATGTTAAATGGTCTTAACAAGATAAAAAGTGGTTAGTTCAAACAGAAAAGGGTTCATGTAAATTCTAGGAATTAAATGACTTCTTGTAACCCTGAAATAGACCCACTTGATTTAACAAAGTTCTGGTCAGGATAAAATTCACCTAAACCCTTTAAAAATCATGAAGAAATATTATCTAGGGTTTAGAACCTTCAATTTAGCCCTTAAAACCTATTTTCACCAAAATTGGAGTCTTAGTCAAATGTTTGCCCTAATTAGGTTTCTACGTAAATTGCCCAGTCAAACATGGTCAAACTCAAAATCCAACTTCACCATTATATTTCTTAGGTTTAAATTAGGTTTATGCTAAAATTTGGACCTAAGGAGAATTCATCATGACCTACTTTGTAAATAGGTCCAGTCCAATTATATTTCTACCCCTATCTTTTGAAAACCTCTACAGAAACCCCCTACCTTTCTCTTCGTTCTTTGCAATTAGGTTCCTCCGCCATTATAGCGGAGGGAATCCTACTTCGGTGAGAATTCAAAGGCAAGATCTCTCTGGTTTCTCAGAGAATCCCCTTCAAAATTGAAAGGGAGATTCTCTGAGAAATCTCCTCCAGTTTGAACACAATTAGAAGCTCTATTTGGCACCCAATCTCTCATGCGAATGCATGAGAGATTCGAGTCTCCTTCAACCTCCCATCTTCGGCGAGCCTACCGTGCTTGGAAACTTGGGTTCCAAGCACAAATCCTTCCTTCAGGGCCGAGAAAAGCATAACCAAATCCCTCTGCATCTCCCAAGCATGAAATTGGCCAGAGAATCCCTCAATTTCGTCTCTTCCCCCTCCGGCCAGTGACTCAGCAAGCTCCGGCAACCTCCCTTTCTTTCCCTCTTTGCCTAGCCACAATACCAATGGTAGAATTCTCTTCCTTTTGTTCGTCTGCGTCGCACCACACCCGCCGATGCCCCTTCATCATTGCCATCCTCCCCCCACTGAGTGCTTCGTCTCCGGTGATGACAATACGAGCCGACCGCCATCTCTACCTCCCCCTTCATCTCTCTACATCCAGCTAAGTCCTCTCTCCTTTCTAATTCTTTTTCTGTCCTTATTTCTTGAAAAGGCCCCTCGACACACGCTACCACCCTCACCTTCTTCATCTCCGTCCAGACCTCTGGCGAGGCGTCCCCACCTCTCCACACCTCCATCTGCCTCTCCAACCACCCCATAAGCACCGCAACACCTCACTGATACTAAACCCTCACTCCACTCACCATGCCATGCCCCCAGAACAGCCCCCGAACACACTCACTCTCATGCACACAGGGTGCCCTAGGCACGCACACTCCGGCCACCCCACGCCACGCCACGCCAACCCACACACTACGTTCGCCGTGTCTCGGCGAATCTTTCTGAGCTTTCTGACGAGGTCGTGAGGCCATTTTCGTGTTGACACGTTTGGAGTCCCCACCTCCATTGATGCATGCAAGCTGCTAGCTTGAAAGCTCATTCCAGGTCTCCTCGCTCCAAGTGCACGGCCCCAGGTTACGCAGAATCCTCTCGCGCACAGCTCTAGCCAAGAAATTGGCACTGAACACTGAGGTAGATGCTACAATCCTCTCTCAGATAAGCTCGTGGGTCCAGCTCTTTTGGATCCTGATTAGGTCCAGATCCAATGTTAGCCATCGCGGCTTAGCAGATAGAAGTGACTCGCCTCCTTGGGAGCGGCTCCCAAGGTCTAACCAAGTGAGGTCGAAGTGACCTCCTTTCGTGCATACACTACCCAACCCCTGGGTTGGTGTAGCCACGTAGGCCAAGGCTAAGGTCTTGTCAATTAAATGGTCCTTTTAGATCAGGTGACCAGATTTTTCGTTAGGGATTTGAATTCCTGAAGATAAGTTCGTCGTGCAACCGACTGAAAAGTGAATCCCGCCTCTCAAGCTAACCCAGCCAGTCTGGTTACGAGGGGACTAAGGGGAAGGTTCTTCCTTTGGCTTACGCCTCCGGTTCCGTTGACCCCCGAGCCATGGTCATTTGACACTACCCCGTAGACTTAGTCACCAGGTTTGGCAAGTGAGATTAAACTCATTTAGTAGTACGACAATGAACTCGGGTTGCTTTCGTGTTTTAAAATCAGTTTTTAACCCGTTTTCTTCAGTGGGGTTTGTGGTGAGTGGCCCACAAGGTGACCAAGCTCACCGGCTAACTAGACTTGATTAAGTCTAGGTTAGCCAAAAGTGTGGTCTCTATTTGTGACCCTAAAAGTTCAACCTAAGTTGCATGCACTTCTAGGGTTTTTTTTTTTTTTATTTCAGCAGACCACAAGAATAATATTGATTCTCTGATAGTAATTGGAATCTAATTAATTTGAAATTTTTCGATTAGATTCATTTTTCAATTAGCTTTCCATAGAATATTTTTTTGGAATTTTTACTATTTCAACCGAATTTTTAGGAAATTTTAAATATCAGGGGGTCAGATTTGGAACTTTGACCCCTGGACGATTTTTCACTTTAAAATAGTATCAAATGATCTTCAAAAATTCAGGAAAAATGTGGAAAATAAAGCCAATTAGATCAGCTTTCAAACCCCACCATTTTTAGTCAAAACAAATTCGCGGATTGCTCGAAAATGCTTTTGGAAATTTGAAAATTTTTGAATCTGGGTCTATCTGACCCCCGTGCACTTTACGAATTTTTAAAAATTTTATACTTGGAGTTTTCTCAAAGTAACGGTGGCATTTGAAAGATGGTTTGAAAATGAAGGTTTTGCATAAAGTTCAGAATTTTTTACTAACTGATTTTTTGGCAATCAAATTTTTAGGTGAGATTTAAAATCTGGCCGAAAATCAGAAGGTGTTGGAAAAGCTTTAAAAGAGGTTTGAATTTGAAATTCAAGCCTTCCACCAAAAATGCTCTTTTTTTTTTTAATCTTTTGCACTTTTATTTTTCAAAAATGAAAGATTCAACAAAAATCTCTTTTTTTTTTCCTTTTTTTTTTCAAAACGACCTAGATTCGAAAGAAAACCTAATCTAGATTTTTTTCAAATTTTTTTTCTTTTCCACGAAAATAAGAAAAATTTATTTATTTATTTATTTATTTTTCTAAAAGAAATTGCAGGAAGTAAATCTAGTCCTAGGGTTCAGAAAATAAACCTAATCTAGGAGAATGTGATGTGCACCTGATTTCTTTTCCACGCTTGTTGTGTGCGCAGATCCCTTTTTTTTTCTTTCGTGTTATCTTGCACAAAAAAAAATGAAGTAGAGGAAGATTTGTCAATGATACGTAAACGATCGAAATCAAGAAAAATGACGTTGCCTCCCCGTCAATGGCGCCATTTTGTTGGGAGATCGTAGATCGAATTTTTAATAAAAGCGTCGTAGTATAGTTGCGAAATACGATCCAACAAAGATATTGTTTTGAAAATAACGAGACTTTGAGTCCCGATTGTTCGTCTCTGGGAGGAATTGTTTTTGTTTTTGAAATCGATCTTAAAGCCGCTCTACTTTATTTAAACGACATGCTGGTGCGTAATATATAGGTGGTTAAAGAACAAGCACTTAAATCACGCAAATATGATAATCATTTAGCTCAAGGTGATTTCAAACACATAAGAGATGTATATATATGAAATGAAATTTCATTCATCGTGGGAGAGTTGTTGCACAAGGAAATCTAGAGGAAAGTTTATACATGAATGCTTAAAATTAAATCTAACTACCAGAAAACGATTGCATACAAGAATCAACGGGGGGATTTCGCATGCATCATTGGGGGAGAAGTAAGACTACTCTACTAAGCAGTGAATGAAAGCAATAAAAATTATGAAGAGCATGATCTAGAGCTAGAAGAATAGAGGGCATTCAGGGGTGGTCCCCGATGGCCTTGGAGTGGTCGAGAAGAGAATGAGGGGCGGCCAATGTAGCTTAGGCTGACCCTTGGAGAGAAGTAGGGTTGATCCAGCATCCCGGCATGGTGTCCTCCATGGTGGTGGTAGTGAGTTCGTGGAGGTGGAGTGAGTGGCTAAGTGGAGGTGGCGTGAATGGCACCAATGGAGAGCAATTGCCAAGGGAGTGAATGGGTGCCAATGGCCACCCAAGGGGTCTTTTTATAGACCTAAGGGAAGCTCTCTAGAGAATTATGGAATTCTCTAGAAGGCTTATGGTGGGATCTCGTGGGAGGGAGAGAGAGAGAGGGTGGATGGTGGTTTTTAGATCCACCAAATGTGGATCTAAAAATTGAATGGCTCTTGGTTGCTATTTTTGGCAACCAAGGCAACCACACATGGTAGAGAGTTATAGATAACTCTAGGCTAGATATTTTCATGTGGATGGTGTGTGTGGGTGTGTGTGGGTCGAAACATAGGTGGCTAGGTTGATTAGGTTGGGTTCTAGTGGGTTTAGGTCAAGGTAGGTCTCAAATTAGGGTTATAAACCCTAATTCACTAAGGTAAAGTGCAATTAAACTTAATACATGTTTAATTAGGTGTGTGGAAACTTAATTGAGAGTAAAACAACTCAATTAAGTTAGGTCTAGGTCAATTGGACTCTCACTGAGTCCAATTGGACAGTGTGCGCTGAGATCAGGGCTCAGTTGGACTCAATGAGTCCAATTGAATAGGCTGATGGAATTGACTAAGATCCAAGTCAATTAGGTTTAGTGAGGACCTAATTAAGTCCTTAGGGAGGTCTAGAGGTGGTGTACTAGGGTTAGGGCACCTTAATTTAGGTTCCTATGGGGTTGGAATTGGGTTTAGGGACCTAGAGATCTAAGATCAAGGCTTAAATCTCAAAACAGGAATTGGAGAGCAGTATCAGACGTCTAATTATATAATCAGGCATCTTATACTCAAAAATCAGAAGTCCAGACTTGTTGTCTAGACGTCTAATCAGAGTCAGGAAGGATTTCGGGTTTTGTTTTGGGTATTCTGCGGAAATTAGACGTCTGACAAAGTGTCTGGACGTCCAATAACACTGTAGAAGTGGGTTTGAAGTGTGTGGTTGTTGGCTAAGGGTCCTGGACATCTTAAAACTTATCTGGACGTCCAGAGAAGGGTTGGAACTAGGGTTTTAGGGCTTCCTAGGTTGTTGTGACCTAATCTAAGGGTGGCTAAGGCTTGGGAAAGTCTCTAGCTATCCTAGGGCTAGGATGGACCTAAGCTCTTCACATTTTACTACTTTATTTCCACTTAATAGAATAGAAAACCTTTAAACCCCTTACATTATTATTCCTACATCTAAACTAGGCCTTCTGCTCCAGCTCTGCTACAACTCCCGTTATTCCTGATCCAACTTCAGATCCAGCTCCTGATCAGCTTATTCCCTGCAATTGACATAATGCACTTAATTAGCACATTATAACATTATTTTATGCATAGCTAAAGAAAAGCAGTAAAGATGCAGATAATGCGTATGCATGCATGAATAACCCTAACTTATGCTAAGTCCTAGCCTAATTTAGGTCAACTAAGACCTATGATTGCTGTGCAATCACCGTGCTGCAGTGGAATAAATTGAAAAACTGAAGTAGGCTCTTCGCCTCCTAACTACGGGGTGAGGTCCCACTCACCATCTCACCACCTCATCCGTGACCCGATCCCCATGGACCTGGCTTGACCTGTATACTCAACTTGCACTCCTCGCCCACCACTGCAAGCCGATGGGCCTGGTCCCGGGAGCGTACCCGACCTGATTACCCGAGAAGCAGCTTTGGGATAGCGAGTTGAAGAGAGAAAGAGGAAGAGAGATCGTCGGGGCGGGTAGGGGTAGGTTTTGCTCTCAAAGGAAAAAAGGTTAAGAAGAATCAAAGGAAGAAGAGGGTGGTGGCCAGAGAAGCTAAGGGAAGGGAAGGCAAGGACTGAAAAGGGAGTAGCTGAAGGTTGAAGGGTTGAAGAAAGAGAAAGAGAAAGAGAAGGAACTGAAGGTAGAAGAAAGAGGAGTCGTAGAGAAAGAAGAAGAAGAAGAAAGTGAAGAAGCCAAAGACAAAAGAGAAAGGCAAAGGAACAGGCACGAGAATAGAAGAGAAGAGAAGAAGAAGGAAGAAAGTAGCCAGAGACAGATCAGAGAAGAGAAATAGAAGCACTGTAGCAATCATAAGTTTAAGACGTCTGATTCAGAAAATCAGACGTCCATTTTTTGTGCTTTATTTATATCTATTTATATTCAGTGTTTACATTTACATTTTTGCATTACAACTCTGATTTTCACTGCAAATTATATTCAATTTTCCAAAGTTGTGCTCTTAATTTTTTAACCCAAATTTACTCCCTGTGTTCAACCTCGGACTTAAAACTTTGAGTAATAAAATCTATTTATTTTCGAGCGATTTCAACTATACGACACATCAATTTTAAAACACTGATCTCGTTCGGCAAACATTTTTACGCCGTTGCCAGGGAGCAACAGGCGATTTAGAAATCTTGATCATAATTTCAGATTTTGTACTAACTTGATATATCTATTTTGTTGTGATTGTTTCGGGGGGAGAAGATTTAAAAGAAAACAGTTGCACAGCAAAACATACCCAGGGCAGGTAGTTGCTGATTAGTCCTTTCCCTTAAGCCCCTCATTCTGAAAAGGAGAAACAAGATAAAAATCAATTAGGGCTACCTGCTTTTCATCTTTATCTAAGTCACCAAAGTTGCCTGATTTTGATTTCAATAACAAATATTGATTTGTGCATCCATTTAAGGTAACTAGGGCTACCACCTTCTTGATTAAGCCCTAGATATCATATTTTTGGCAACTAAATTGGACCAAAATTAGAGCCAACTTAAGGATTCCAATTCAGGGCTTTTGGAGACATATCTTTTTAAGCAAGAATCAACTATTCCAAAAAGAGGTATGCCTAAGCCTTGCTTAAAAAGACTTATTCAAGAGAAACCCTAAAACTCAAGCTCTTAATTTCACTTGAATCCTAAAAGAAGTTGACCTCTTGTTGGGTCAACCAACCTTGAAATTAGGTCACTTCTGCACTCAATACATCTAAAGTTCAAGTGGAATCCTAAGCAGCTTTGCTCTTAAATAAAAGTGGTAAACTTAAGAGGTCAAAGTCCCCATTCTGGTCTGCCTGGAATCTTAGTAACAAGAGAGGTTGGGTGGGGGAAACCCTATAACTTGTGGGGATGCTCTAACATGTAGGGGTCTTTGCAGGACTCTCCCTCTCTGGTTGCCCAGGTATTTCTCAGGTGGATGGCTTTTCTGACTAAGGGGTATCATCCACCCCAAACCTCTATAGTCATCCAAATTTTTGAGTGTCTTGATTGGGTCCAGCACATTCTACTCTCATCCAAACCATTGGTGCATGTTTGGTAAGAGGTCCTTAAGACCATTGTTAAGACCTCCTTTAGCAATTCACTCCTACTGAGGCCAAGCCTAGACATTTGTGTTTGTGCAGCAACCCCACCACATAGACATCTCCTCTGATTCGTCAGAACCCAATTCTCCTTCTTCCATCAACATGGCACAACCAGTAGAAGAGGAGAATAATCTTGAGAACCAACTCCAGTTCATGAATGATCTAGTTCAAGCCTTTGTCAACCTGCTGCAGCGTCCTATGATGCGAGATCACTATAATCCCGTTGCGGTGGTGATCGAACCTCGAGTCCAAATCCTGGCTGGAGGTCCTGATTCTGAACTCAAGCCCAATATGATTCATGCTATCCCAAAATTTCATGGGCTTAATTTTGAGGATCCCTTCCAGCACATCAAACAACTCAAACATCTGGCCTAGACCTTCGAGTCAGATGTCTAAAATCGGGATATTATTCTTTTGAAGATGTTTTCCTTCTCTCTCGTGGACGAGGTGGCTCATTGGTATCAGACTCAGATGCGTCCAATCAACACATGGGTAGAACTACAATCCGAATTCTTGAAAAAGTTCTTCCCAGTTGGTTCGATGAATGCCTTAAGACACCAAATCACACACTTCACCCACCAATATGGAGAACCTCTTCATGAAGCATGGGACCATTTCTTGGATCTCATGCAAAAGTGGCCCCATCATGGAGTTCCTAAATGGGAACAAGTCTAGTCTTTTTACTAGGGACTCCGTGAAGACATCCGCTTATTCGTCAATGCAACCTGTGGGGGAAATATCATGGGTCAACATGAAGACACTGTGTGAGAGATTCTCGAGAATATGTGCGAGAACTCCATCAATAATGACTCCATGGGCTTATTTGACCGAACGAATGCCTGTGCATCGATGAATTCGAGGGGAGCACACGAGACACAGGGCCTATCTGCATCCATCAACTTGGAACTGATGGCAAGTCGGTTGGACAATGTCTCTATCATAGAGGAGAAGGTGGATGAGCTGACTCAACATTTACAGCAAGCCACCTCTGTGCAAAACCTGTTTGCACAGCCACCTCTTGGGAGGGAAGCTGTGTATAACATCTATCACCGATCTTCTCTGGGGATGGACCCGTATCCACCCCCGTCTGACTCTAGGATCGGAGGAAACTCGGATCTGACCTACTCTAGTTGGGGGAACTCTGAACCCTCATACTCTGACTTTCCTGAGGTTCCTCAGACCTGCGAGGACCTCAACGCCATCCAAAATGACCCATTCTCTAATACCTACAACCTTGGATGGCGGAATCATCCCAACTTTCTGTGGACGGGAAATACTCAGAATCAAAGACCACTGTATCAATCCTGTCCAATAGCTCCTCATCCATATCAGCTGCCTCAGCCTCGGCCCAACCCCACCTATCAATCTGGGCCAACCCAAACAGATCAAATGACTCTTATCCTTTAGGCTCTGGCTAACATTCATAAGATGAATGCGGCTATGCAAAAATAGCACAAGGACGAGATCACAGAGGTTCGCAATCAACTTGCCCAGATGGCAAATTCCCGCCAACCTGGGACACTCCCTTCACAACCTCTACCAAATCCAAATGGCATGCTGAACCAGAGGCACGTTATGAACCCAAATCCAGGACAAGCCCACATGATTTATCAGGCCCCTTCTGTTCCATCACCCAGCGGGATGGAAGCTTCAACAACGTATGCGGGATTTCAGCAGCAGCCACCTATTTTACCAACTCCGAACCAAAACCAGGCAGGACTGAATTCTGTAACAACCCGTAGTGGCAAAGCAACACAAGACCCACCTTATCCAAGCACTTTTAGCCTGGTAGTAACCTAAGCCCTAGGATAGTTATCCAGGACACCCCTGTCCTAGGTCAAGAACCTAGACCTATTCTAGAGGACCCATCCAAGGTTCCATTTCCTGAGGCCTTGACCAAGGGAAAGAGGACAAACAAACCCGTGGCTCTTGAGGAGGATCTGGTCAAGCTCTTTGAACAGGTCCATATAAACATCCCCTTGATGGATGCAATCCCCCACATACCAACGTATGCACGATTTGTCAAGGATGTGTGTACACCTAAGTGTAAGCCGCGAACAAAACGTGGGAGTCCAATCGTACTGTCAGAGCAAGCCAGCTCTGTAATTTTGTGCAAACTCTCGCATAAGGCAAAAAGCCCAGGTACTCCCCTGATCTCATGTACCATTGGGGATACCCAATTCGATAGAGCTTTATTAGATTTAGGTGCCTCCATAAACGTAATACCTACATCCCTCCTTGACCACCTTAAGGAATCTGAGCTTAAACCGACAGAGGTGACATTGCAGTTGGCTGACTGATCTATTAAGTCACCTAAAGGAATTGTTGAGGATGTCATCGTTAGGGTGCAGGATTTCTATTTCCCAGTGAATTTTGTACTCTTGGATATGGATGCTCCAGAAAACCCAAGGGATACACCAATTATACTTGGGAGACCCTTTCTAGCCACTGCTAGGGCCAATATAAATTGTGAGGAGGGCCAAATTGAACTGAAATTTGGGAACCAAACACTAAAGATTGACATCTTTAAGGCAAAACAAAGGATTAATTGAGGTGTTATAGAGCAGATATGTGATATCAAGGTTGTGGTTGATGAACCGTATATTGAGGACAACCTGATTACTTTCGATCAACCACAAGAGGATAAAAGCTTGCAATTAGAGGAGTCCGAATCTGACTTAGATACACCCATAACTCCTTCACGTGCTCCTGACACACACCCTGTATCACCTGCTGCTGCTGATAACCCCGTTCTGGAACTCAAGCCTCTCCCGACCATCTGAAGTATGACTTTTTGGGTTCCAATCAGACGTTTCCTGTGATTATCAACTCTAGACTCACACCTGACTAGGAATCTCGTCTGATTACTATTCTCCAGCAACATTGTAGAGGCATTGGGTGGACTGTCAATGATTTGATTGGTATCGGCCCCTCTTACTACACACACCATATACACACCATATATATGCCACATGGGTGGACTCACCGTGATCATGACTGAAATCGGAGAAGTCATACCGACCCATGTGGCGAACTCGCGGAGAGTCAGCATTGATTACAGAAGACTCAACTCCTCCACGAAGAAGGATCACTTCCTACTACTGTTTACTGATCAGATCCTTGAGAAACTAGCGGGAAATAGGTTCTTCTGCTTTTTGGGCAGGTACTTCAGTTATAACTAGGTGGCAATCCATCCTGAGGACCAAGAAAAGACCACTTTCACTTGCCCCTTCAGGACGTACGCATTTCTAAGATGCCGTTCAGTCTCTACAATGCACTCGCTACTTTTCAGTGGTGCATGCTTGCCATATTCTTAGATATGGTAGGTGATTATATGGAAGTCTTCATGGATGACTTTTCATCATTCGGAGAATCATTTAACGATTGTCTCCTACACTTGGTCCAAATCCTCTGGTGAAGCATTGACGTGAATCTGGTTTCCTCTTGGGAAAAGAACCAATTCATGGTGCCTGAAGGAATTGTCCTTGGACACCTTATATCAGAAAAAGGCATCCAAGTCGATCAAGCTAAGGTGAACTTGATTTCTAAACTTCCTATGCCTAGCTCGATCAAGGACATCCGATCTTTTCTGGGGCACGTCGATTTTTACCGTCAATTCATTCTTGATTTCTCAAAGATCGTGCAACCCCTGACCGCTCTGCTTTCTAAGGATGTACTGTTAACAGGATGAGATCATGGTTTAAAAAGATGTGCGTTGTAGTATAAATGAAATCGCCTAAAAAAGAAATAAGAATTTTTATTACTTGAAAACCTAAGTATCCTAGATTGAACACAGGGAGCAAATGGAATTTATTCACTAATCTCAATCAATGTAATTGAACACTTAAATCTACTCAAAATCTAATTCAGAATATCATGCAAGAGTTTATGAATTAAAATGTAGCCAACAAAAGAATTGGACATCAGATTCCATAATCAGACGTCTTAAAAGGTATGCCTCTCTCCCTTCTTTGGCTCTCTTTCTTCTCTTTCTACTTTCTCCTTTCGGCTTCTCTTCTTTTCCTCTGTCTTCTGCCTTTATTCTTTCTTGTTCTATTCTTTGGCCTTCTACTTTCTTCTTTCTTTCTCATTGGTTCTTCTCTTTCTTCCCTCTCCAACTTAGCTTTCTCGGCCCTTGATTTCTTTCTTCCTTCTTTCTTCTTTGGATCTTCCACCTTTGCCTTTCGTTTCTTTAGCTGCACCTCTGCTACAGTGCTTCTTCTTCCTTCTTTGTCTTCTTTTGCCATGTCTTTCCTTCTTCTCTTTTGACTTCTCTTCTTTGCCGCACCCTCTTTGCTTTCTCTTTCTTCTGCTTCTTTCCTTTCTTCCTTCCTTCTTCGTCCTTTACTGCGGTCACAGCTTCCTTCCCTACTTGGCCTTAGCTTCACCTTACCTTAGCTATTCTTCTTTTCCTTCTTCTTCTTTCCTGCACACAATGGAGCAAAACCTACCCCTACCCTCCCCAGCGTCACTCTCTCTCTATTTTTCTCTTAAGTTCGCTCTCCCAGAGCTAGGTAATCGGGTCGGGTTTCGCATGCCCGGGTCTAGGCGCACTGGCGTGGTGTAGTGCGCGAGGAGTGCGAGGCTAATCGGGTCGGTCATGCCAGATCCATGGGGCATAGGTCACGGACGAGGTGGGTGTACATGGGCGAGCGACCTCACCCCATGTACTGGAGGCGAAGAGCTAAAAACATAAATCCAATTTATACAACACAACTCACTTCTGAGTTTACGAGGTGGGACAAAAAGTCCCACCTGCTTCTTCGTGCCCGCAGGTAAGGTGCTTCACTCAATTGGGGTAGCTCGGTGCCACGCGAAGCTTTCTCTTTGACTGGATGCGTTTGCACACTCAACGTGTGTCATCTAGAACTCTTATGCCTGGAGCGCACGACCTGGAGCAACCTTATAAGCTCCGTGCTTCTGCGTCAATGGAGAAAGGGGGGTCGATCTGCATTTCACTCAATACGGCCTGTCGGCCCCATTAAAACACATGAGGAGCTTCACTGTGTCTTGGCAAAGGTGAGACGGTGGGTGGCTGGCCGCGAGGCGGCCTAGGCGTACATGCTTAGGTCTCTTTGTAGCCATGTTTATGGGTGTGTTCGGTGGATGTTTAGGGAGGTGATGGCAGTCAGTGGATGGGCGGATGATGATTAGTGGGTGATGGCAGAGCTTATGAGGGGTCTGGTGAGGCATGTGGAAGTGCAGAGCGGTGGATGCTCCTCGTTGGTGGTCGATCAGAGATGGAGAAGGTGGAGGTGGTCAGTGGCTGCGAGGGGTCGAAAGTGGAAATAGAAAGAGGGGAAATGAAGAGGAGAGAGAGGGGAATAATTCTAACCTTGCTAAGTGGACGAAGGGGGAGAGGAGACGGCTGGCCGTACCTGCCGCTGCTGGAGAATAAGATGTCCAGTGGAGGGAAAGCGACGACGACGAAGGGGCTGGAGGCGCGTGCGCAGGTATTGCGCAACGTGGAGGAAGGTGGTGAAGATGGCTCTGCCATTGGTATTGTGGTAGAGCGACGAGAAGGAGGAGGAGGACTCATTGGAGCCTGCTGGACACCTGGCTGAAGGAGAGGAGACAAAATTGGGGTATTTCTCCAGCTAAGTCAAGCTGAAAAGATGCGGCAGGAGGTGGAGAAGCTTTTATATTCACTGGCAGGGGCTCTTGTGCTTGGAAGACAAGCTTCCAAGCATAAGAGACCTCACCGGAGATGGAAACAGGTGGAGACCCAAATCTCTCGTGCATTCACACGAGAGATTGGGTGCGAATTAGTGATTGGGACCATGCTCAGATGGAAGGGAATTCCTCAGAGAATCTTCCTTCCAAATCTGGGAGATCTCATAGGAATCAGGGAGTAATCCCCCTCCATTCCTCGCCAGAGTAGGATTCCTCCGCTTTAATGGTGGAGGAACCTAATTGTAAGAGTGGCATGGAAGTTAGGGGGTTTGTGCAATGGTTTTCAAAAGTTAGGGGTCAGAATGTATTTGGGTGGACTATTTTGCAAAGTAGGTCAAGATGACATCCCCTTAAGTCCAAATTTTGATACAAACCTAATTTGGACCTAAGAAATCCAATGGTGAAGTTGGATTTTAGGTTTGACCACGTTTGGATGGACATTTTACACAAAGCCCAAATTAGGTCAAATAATGAGTTAGGACCCTTATCTAGGTCAAAATAAGTTTCAAAGGCCAAATTGAATGTACTAAACCCTAGGGGATATTTTTCCATAAATTGTAGAGGGTTTAGTTGATCTTTATCTTGACCATAACCTTGTTGAATTATGTGAGTCTGTTTTAGGGTTACAAGATGTCACTTAATTCCTTACTGCACATGAACCCATTTCTGACTAAAACAACCCACTTTTTATCTTATTAAGCCCAATTGACCTATGTTTAGCCCCTGAAAAATCCCATTGATGTATTGCATTGGTAAAATTGTAGTTTTATCCTTTAGTTCATGTTTTCTTCCGAGAAGCGTAATCCCTTGAATTAGGCCTTCCTTTAGGTTATGTAGGAGCTCTTATTCACTTTCTTAGGTCAAAATGAGCTAGTTAGGGCTTATGATGAGGTTCTCATCATACCCCCATGCCTAGCTTTTGCTAGTCCCTTAGCAAAATTTCAAGGTTCAACTTCTGTTCTAGACCATGAGTTTCTTCCGTCAGTTATGATAAGTGATTTTCTTCTTCTTTTGATTAGGTCAGAATGCCGATAATAGGCCTAGAGGTACTCAAGTACCAACCAAAATCCAGACCTGACCAACTTTAGCCTCGATTCTCCGTGAAGGTTTTTAAGGCCTGCAGGAACTATCCTAGGGTTTGTTGGACTCTGTGGTTAAAGTACCCGTGCTTGAGACATTTTTAGCCTAGGTTCAGTTTGCAATGCATTTTCGTAAGAGAGAGACAGAGGGTTTGTTTGGAGAGTTTTCTCTCTCTTTTCTTTTAATTTCTAGCTTCGAATTGGCTTCTCAACACGGTCTGTATCAGATTCCTCGTCCCGATCATCAATCCTCTAAGGTCCCTGGCAATCGATGCTTCATGATAGCACTGCCCATGGCAACCCCTAGAACCTTGGCTTTCAGGATTTCGAGATAATCTCGCTCATGGTGTTCCGTGGCTGAATCCAGACCTTGGTAGTCGACATTTTGTGATAACGCCAGCCATGGTATCTGAACCAGCAGAGTGCTTACATGCCCCTGGTAGGATATGTAAATATCCTAAGTGACAAGCACCGAGAAGATGATATGTTGTTACGCATCTTCGGGGGGAATTTCCTGCCTCTCCGTGCCGGGAGCTCATCCAAATCAACTTGTGTTGATCGGCTGCTCCTAATTAAGGTGACTTTTTTTTCAGAACATTAAACGCTTTTTGATTAGCCCATAGTTGTGGGATATTTAATTATTTAAGTGCCTAGACATTAGGTTAATTTTAACAATTATTTAGCATAAATTAGGATGTAAATAGATTAATTCATATTTTTAATTTAATTACATAATCCATGCATTGCATTCATATTTTAAGTGCACTTAGAATTAGATTAGAATGACATTCATCTAATTAGTTAACCAATTAGGTATATTATTTTCATTAACATAAAAGTTGAGGGTCTGTATATAAATGACCATAATGTTTTAACATTATTTTCTTTATTCTTCTTCTTGCAGGAATGGCTGGCTGCCGCTCCAACGCCACCAGCTGCTGCAGTGAAGAACCCATTCAAGGATGAGCGGATGTGTTGGATCTGGTCGGGCAGCTGATTTCAAATTTGTGCAAGCCACTACAAAAGGAGGAGGGAAGTAGCCGAGCTCGGGAGGCCTCCACCACCGACCCACCACTGTGCAGAGAGATCTCCTCTCTTCCATTCCACACCGCCGGCCTCAACCGTGGCGGCGAGTCTCCACCACCATGGGTGTGTGGTGCGACAGGCCACACCACCATTCGGAGCTCGTCCGCATTACCGTGAGCACCTTATTGTGCATCTCCCTCGCCGTCGTTGCCAACAACCACCGCCACAGCTACTGTGCAATCACCCTTTCCGTCAGTTAAGACGTTCGGGAAATTTTCCGGACGTCTGAAGTCCACGCCCCACTCTAGCAGCAATCTCTATCCTCCCACTTCACTTCCACCACCCACACCGCAGCAGCCACCCGCTCACCTCCAGCCGCACGCAACCTCACCCGCTCACTCTCGCATCCACTCCAGCTGGCGCGCATCGCCTCCAGCCGCACGCAAGGCATGCACTGCCTGCAATGCCTCTCAGCTCACTCCCGCTCACCCTCCCGTGCCTGCAGCACCCCTCCCGCTAGCATTCCCACGCACACCCACGCCCTCCAGCCAACGCCTCACCTCCCACGTGCACCCACGCCTCAGCCAGCATGCAGCAGCAGAGCCGGCAGCCAATGCCTCATCGCGCACGCCCTCCAGCCGCACCTGCAGAATCACTCCCATGCCTGCAGCACCTTCCACCAATAGCGTGCGCTCCCACTTGCCGTGCTCACCGCCAACAACAGCTGCAGCACTGGCTACAGCCACCTCCGCCGAAGCTCCTCCGGCCGCCTCCGACCACCACGCGACACGCCACCACCACCATTTCGAAGCCCTCGGTCCAAGGAACTTCCTCCGAGCTTCCCGTGTCCGGCCGTCCACTCCTCATTGTGCATGCCAAAGGGGAAAAAATCCCCTGTTTTGCTACAGTAACCGGGCCATTAAAAATTACATTTTGTGCCATTGTCAATTTTTATTAATATTTTATTGATTCGGCATTGCGACAAATATCCTCTAGTTACTCATAATTGCTATTTCAGCATTGTTTCTTGTTTCAACCTTAATCTGAAGGCAAATCTGGCTTGATTCTTGCCCAAACTAACTACGAACAAGCATTTTTTAACTGGTGCGAATTTAAATACGTCATTGCCTCCCTGTGGATACAACCCGCTCCTCTGCAAGTGGTTATTTCTTTCTAAATATTGATTAGTCGATTTTTCCACCACATAAAACTGCAAACGACTTTAAAGCGAATAATCGACGAGTCACTTTTGTGTGATTTTGATAGTTATGTGCATTGAACCAGACTGTGTGTGGATTAGGGTGCTTAGGTTACTGAGTACCGCAAATCGAAGGTCAGTTAACGAGGCTGACTACTCCTTAAGCCTTAGACCTAATACTTAAGCTTCGCATTTTCCCTAACCTCTTGAGGATTATCCAGATCTTAGCGGATACTTGAATTTTTAAGCTTAAGAGTTTAGCCCAAAAGGCCAAAGATCAGCATTCATGCTAATCTCTTTCTGTGTCTCATTGGCACTTTTCTTCATTCTTTAACATCTTCTTGATGAGGTCTAGAACTATGGTTATTACGTTAATCTCTTACTAATGACTATCTCTTTTTCTTTTTCATTTTGTGCTCCTTTCTATCATTTTGCTCTTTTCCTCCTCCTGATTATATGGCTTCAAAATTTTTCCTCCCTCCTCCATTCTTTTGTTCTTTTTCATAAATTTTCAATTTTTTTGTGTTTTTGACATATGTGAATTTTTTTGTGAGAATCCTTCTGACTCTTCTTGGTTCTGTATGCATGCACTTAACCAACCCCCCATGCCTAAGCTTTGCAATGTCCTCATTGTAAATGGAGGGAGTGAAGCAGTGTTGGGTTCAGGGACTTAGATCTGGATTAATCGGGTGGGTGACTGGGTTGGGAATGACTTATGCGGAAGATTTCAAGCTCTGGTACGTGTGCCAGAGGTGGGATCGACTGTCTAAGGTTGAACACAAGGTGCAATAGACGTGGAGTACAAACGGATAATCAGACAGATCTTGGGTTTTTGGAATGATGGGTTGCCTCCCATTAAGCGCTAAATTCAACACCTTCAGTCGAATGGAACATGGGATGGAGAAGGAGTGGTCAAATCAGTAGAATTTTGTAAAATAAGCACCTTGATTAAGAGCCTGGTTGGTCCAACTAGGTGCTTGTTAAGATCAACAGGCTGATGATGCAGCCTAAACCTAATCAGTCTGGTGGGTTGATAGATATAGATCAATAGATGTGGAACCCACCAAATGCTATATGACTTGGATGGATGTGGAAGTGTGAATTCGGGGTGTGGCTGAGTTGAATCAGCCTTGTCAGAGTAGGGTTCTGAAAAATAATCAGTGAATGGTGTGGGAACCCTACAGGGGAGATCAGAGAATGATGGAGCATATTTTTTAGTCTTGTAAATGCCCGATGCCCGGTATAGATGTGGAGTTGAATCATCTGCAATCGGCTTAATGAGAGGTGAATCAGAATAGAAATTGAGTTCGGTTGCGGGTTGGGGTTGGAAACAGGTTTTGATCGGTTCTGTATGTGTGGTAGAGGTGGCTTCAATGAGAATTGTGTATGAGGGCTCTTCTAAAAACAATTGACAGGTGGTTTCATGTAGAGAGTTCTCATAGTAGCTTTCAAAATCAAAAGTGAATGCTTGAAGAGTGTCGATAGGATACTGGAAATTGGAGTCAAGAAAAGATTTGTATTCTGGGTTGCAATCACTCTCAGCATTTTCTGGTTCTGATTCCTGAGGATTGAAAAGAAATGATTCCATGTCACTAGAACCTGAACTTAAGTTAGTGATCTCGGGAATTGGAACCTCAGGATCAAAGTAGAAGAATGAATCATGTAAACTGAGGTCGTAGATTGGCTCTTTGTATTCAAGCAACAAAAGTTCTCCGAAGTCATGATCAGATTGGAAATCATCAGAGATATTGCGAAAATCAAAATCTGAATGAGATTCAAGATCATGAGTTCCACCATAGAATAAATCATATGATGTGGATTCAGCAGCCTGATTGGGGTTTAGCCTATATGTCAATTCTGTGCTCAAATCGGTGTTCTTGCTAGGCTCTAGTTCCAAGTTGGTAGGATAGACCCAATTGAAACCCCACTTGTCCAACTCCATGATTTCTGTATCGTAGATTGGCATGACTTCTGAAAAATTGATTTGATTTTCTAAGGATGTTGGAAATGGATATTCATCAAATAGAGGCCGAAAATCATATTCTTCATTGAAAATTTGATTTTCTTCATACGGGACCTCGTATTCTTCCCAATAGGTTTCAAATCCAGATTCTAGGCTTGGGATGTGGGTTAAATCACTAGGATATAGGTCCGAATTACCTTCGAGGGTCACTTTATTAGAATAAGGGGTGGAATTTACACCCTCGAGAGGTTTAGTTCTAATCTCATTATTGCAGGAGTTTTGGAATTCTAAGCTTGGTGATTCATGGTCTAGGGTTGGCTCAACATTGTGTTCTCCTACAATTTCCTAACCTAATTCAATATCAGGCATGTTGTATTCTATCCAGGTTGGGATTTCACAACCACTTTCTGCCTCAAGCCTGAGATCTGGGAAATCAGATTGATCCTTGATATTGTTCCAAGATGGTTTATCCTCTGTTTGTGGCATATAAGGGTATTTCTGGTCGATAATTTATTTTAATAATCTCATTATCCCTTCCAATTTTTCAAGATCATCTTCGTGTTGCTCCCAGAGTATAGGATTTGTTATGAATTGAAGGTATTCAAAGTTGTGTAGTTTTTCTATCTCAATGTATCCTGTTATGAGAATGTCTTGGGTTGATCCTTTTGTGGCTTCTGTTAATAATATTTGGGCACAGTTTATGATGAAGGTTGTGGTTGTTGGGACATCAACTTAAATGTTTTCTACTGGTGTTGAGGTTTTGTTTTCATTTTCACAGAATTTCAGGGCATCCTCAATCATCCTATCTCTTATGGATCTCTGGGATTCAGGTTTCTTGAAAGGTAGTCCTAAGTGGTTTGGCTTCATATTTGGATCACTTGGTGGAATCAAGATGTAGAATCAGAGTTTGAATCAAGATGTAGAATCAAGTTGTGAAGTGAATAGATCTAAATAAAGAGTCCCACTAAAAATGTATGTGTGTTCTCTAAAGAGAAAAGATGAGGGACTAGAGATTTTTTTTGACCCAATCAAGGCACCCAAAGATGTTGGATGACTATGGAGGTTTGGGGTGGATGATACCCCTAGATCAGAAGGTCGTCTACCTGAGAATTACCTGGGCAGCTAGAGAGGGAGAGTCCCGCAAAGACCCTTACACGGTAGAGCATCCTCACAGGTTACAGGATTTCCCCCACCTGACCTTTCTTGTCACTGAGATTCCAGGTAGACCAGAATGGGGACCTTGACCTCTTAAGTTTACCACTTTTTAAGATCAAAGGTGCTTTAGGGTTTTCACTTGAACTTTAGATGTTTTGATTTTGTGACCTAATTTGGAGGTTGGTTGACCCAAGGGGTCAACTTCACCTGACCTGCACTAAAGATGGTAGAATGAGTCTAGGTTGAGACATAGAGATCACCCTAATTTAACTCCCAGGTTATTAGGTCCAAGTTTTTAAGATTCACGTGATTTTAGAGCTCAATTTTTAGGGTTTGCCTTGTTTAGATCACTTCAATCAAGGGCTTGGGTAGCACACTGATGTGAGATGGTTTATTTCCTTTCAAACAAGCATGTGTGACTAGCACTCCAAAAACCCTAATTGTAGAAACCCTAATTTGGTTCTATTTCCAATCCTCTTTTCTTTTCACAAAAGTTCTCTTTGGACTTCAAAATAAGAAATGTGTTGTTCGTGGAGATTAAGCATGATTTCTATTAGGCACAGGAATTTTGTGGGATAGGATCTCTAAAAAAAATTGCTTCTACTTCGATATGTTTTTGAAAAATTTTTGCAAAATCAGGAAACCTTTGCCTTAAAGATGGTAACTACTATAGAAAGAAGGCAGTTGATTCCTAATTTGGTTTCTTCCTTTTGTCTTCCCAGGATTAGGAAGTGGATTAGGGAAGAAGAGAGATTACCTACCTTGGAGTGGTTGACTTGCGTGGGAGATCTTCTCGTGAAATACCTTGCAAGATCACAACAAAACAAAATAGGGCAAATTAGTGCTCAAATATAATCAAAAAGAATGTAGAGATTACTGATAAATTACGTCTTGCACCCTGTCAAAGGCGCCAAAATGTTAACAGGATGAGATTGTGGTTTTAAAAGATGTACATTGTAGTATAAATGAAATCGCCTTGAAAATAAATAAGAATTTTTATTACTCGAAAACCTAAGTATCCGACGTCGAACATAGGGAGCAAATGGAATTTATTCACTAATCTCAATCAATGTAATTGAATACTTAAATCTACTCAAAATCTAATTCAGAATATCATGCTAGAGTTTATGAATTAAAATGTAGCCAACAAAAGAATTGGACGTCTGATTCCATAATTAGATGTCTTAAAAGATATGCTTCTCTCCCTTCTTTGGCTCTCTTTCTTCTCTTTCTACTTTCTCCTTTTTGCTTCTCTTCTTTTCCTCCATCTTCTGCCTTTCTTCTTTATTCTTCTATTCTTTGGCTTTCTTTCTTCTTTCTTTCTCTTTGGTTCTTCTCTTTCTTCCCTCTCTGACTTAGCTTTCTCGACCCTTGATTTCTTTCTTCCTTCTCTCTTCTTTGGATCTTCTGCCTTTGCCTTTCTTTTCTTTAGTCGCACCACTGCTACAGTGCTTCTTCTTCCTTCTTTGTCTTCTTCTTCTACCTTGCCTTTCCTTCTTCTCTTCTGGCTTCTCTTCTTTGCCGCACCCTCTTTGCTTTCTCTTTCTTTTGCTTCTTTCCTTTCTTCCTTCCTTCTTCTTCCTTTACTGCGGCCATAGCTTCCATCCATACTTGGCCTTAGCTTCAACTTACCTTGGCTCTTCTTCTTTTCCTTCTTCTTCTTTCCAGCACATAATGGAGCAAAACCTACCCCTACCCTCCCCCGCATCACTCTCTCTATTTCACTCTTAAGTTCACTCACCCAGAATTGAGTAATTGGGTTGGGTTTCGCGTGCCCGGGTCCAGGCACATTGGCGTGGTGTAGTGTGCAAGGAGTGCAAGGCTAATCTAGTCGGTCACACCAGATCCTCGAGGCATAGGTTGTGGATGAGGTAGGTGTACGTGGGCGAGGGACCTCACCCCGTGTACTGGAGGCGAAGAGCTAGAAACACAAATCAAATTTAATCAACGCAACTCACTTCTGAGTTTACGAGGTGGGACTAAAAGTCCCACCTACTTCTTCACACCCACAGGTGAGGTGCTTCACTCAATTGGGGCAGCTGGGTGCCTCGCGAAGCTTTCTGTCTAGCTGGATGCGTTCGCGCACTCAACGTGCGTCATTTGGAACTCTTATGCCTGGAGTGCATGACCTGGAGCGACCTTGCAAGCTCCGTGCTTCTACGTCAATGGCGGAAGGAGGGTCGACCTGCAATTCACTCAATACGGCTTGTCGGCCCCATTAAAACACATGAGAAGCTTTGCCGTGTCTTGGCGAAGGTGAGACGGTGGGTGGTTGGCCACGAGGTGGCCTAGGCATGCGTGCCTAGGTATCTCTATGGCCGTGTTTATGGGTGTGTTTGGTGGACATTTAGGGAGGTGATGGTGGTCAGTGGATGGGTAGGTGACGATCAGTGGGTGATGGCGGAGCTTATGAGGGGTTTGGCGAGGCATGTGGAAGAGTGGAGCGATGGATGCTGACGAGTCGATTGTTCACTTGAGAGTCGTTTGTAGTTTTATGTGGTGGAAAAATCGACTAATCAATATTTAAAAAGACATAACCACTTGCAGAATAACGGGTCGTATCCAGAGGGAGGCAATGACATATTTAAATTCGCACCAGTTAAAAACGTTTGTTCGTAGTTAGTTTGGACAAGAATCAAGCTAAAATTGCCTTCATATTAAGGTTGAATCAAGAAATCATGCTGAAATAGCAATTCTTAAAACTATAGGATATTTGTTACAATGTAGAATCAATAAAATATCATTAAAACTTGACAATGGCAGAGAATGTAATTATTAATGGCAATGTTACAATAGCAAAACAGGGGATTTATTCCCCTTGGCCATGCACGACGAGGAGTGGATGGCTGGAGGCGGGAAGCTCGGAGGGAGTTCCTTGGACTGAGGGCTTCGCAACAGTGGTGGAAGCATGTCATGCGGTGGCTGGAGCCGGCCGGACGAGCTCCGACGGAGGTGGCTGCAAATGGTGCTGCGGCTGCTGTTGGCAGGCGGTGCGCACGGCCTATTGGCGGAAGGCGCTGCAGGCGGGTGTGCGCGCTGGAGGAGGGCGACTTTGCTGCTACGTGTGGGTGGCGTGGATGCACGTGGCCTGTTGTTGCGTGCATAGGTGGGAGGCGCTGCAGGCGTACGGGAGGCGCGGGTGCGTTGGAGGAGGGCGGCTCTACTGCTGTGTGCAGTTGAGCGCTGCAGCCGGTGCTACACGCTGGCATGGGTGCGCAGGCGAGTGCACGCACTATTGGCGGTGGGCGCGAGTGCACATGAAGGCTGGAGGGCGTGCGAACGAAGGCTGCAGGCGCGGGGGTGGTGCTGGAGCAGCCGGTCCCATTGCTGTGTGCACGGGTGGTGTGATGCAGGCGTGAGCGGTGAGGCTCAGAAGGAGCAGGTACGGCTGTAGACTGTGCTCGCCTTGCGTGCGGCTGGAGGGCGTGCGGGAGGACTGCTGGCCGTGCCAGCCTTGCACGCAGCTGGAGGGTGTGCGGGTAGGTGTGGAGTGAGCGGGTGAGTGTGGTTGTTGCAGGCTGTGACCGGTGTCTGGAAGAAGAACTAAGGACAGGGAAGGAAGATGAAGGTGTGATGTAGGAGCTTCAGACATCCGGGAAATTTCTCGGATGTCTTAACTGACCGAGAAGATGAAAATGCAGTGGCTGTGGCGGTGGTTGTTGGTGACGACGGCGAGGGAGATGCATGTTGAGGTGCTCACGGTAATGCGGACAAGCTTTGGATGGCGGTGTGGCCTGTCACACCACACACCCACGGTGGTGGAGACTCGTTGCCATGGTTGAGGCCAGCGGTGTGGAATGGAAGAGAGAAGAACTCTCTACACAGTGGTGGGTCAGTGGTGGAGGCCCACCCCTCTTGACAGCCTCTCTCCTCCTTTTGTAGCTGCCTACACGAATTTGAATGGAGAGGCGGGAGCAAATCCACCTTCTCCGCTGATCCATGAATGTGGCTTTAGTGCGGCAGGAGGCGTTGCAGCGGCAGCCGAGCCATTGCTGAGAAGAAGAACAATAAAGGATAGTAATAAAATATTATGGTTATTTATGTACAAACCCTCAACTTTTATGTTAACTAAAACAATGTACCTAATTGGTTAACTAATTAAATGAATGCCATTCTAAGCTAATTCTAAATGCATTTAAAATATGAATGCAATGCATGGATTATGTAATTAAATTAAAAATATGAATTATTCTATTTACAATCTAATTTAAGCTAAATAAATGTTAGAATTAACCTAATGTCTAGGCACTTAAATACTTAAATAGCCCACAACTATGGGCTAATCAAATACCCCCATGCCTAGTTTTTGCTAGTCCTTAGCAAAATTAAGAGAAACCTAGCACTCCAAGTAGACTAGTTAACTCAGTTGGTGTTCCTTCAGAAGCATATTAAGTTCAGACTGTAGACCCAAGGTTCCTAAGTAGTTGCTAAGTTACAGACTTGGTCGGCTAAAGACGAGTTACAGGCATAAGTTGCCCTGATTTCTGACTCTACCCTAAGGTTTATTAATCCCTGAGATTAAAGCATCCGTGCCTGTGCATTGGTCTGAGTTATTTGAGTTAAAGGAAAAAGTTTATATATATATATATATTTTTTTTTGTTTGATTCTTCTAAGTCTAACCTCAGATCAGCTATCAACACGGTCTGTCGGATTCATTGTCCCCATTACCATACCTTGAAGGGTGCCTGGCTTTTGATGCTTCGAGATAGCACTGTCCATAACGACCCCAAGAACTCCTGGCAATCGACACTTCGAGATAGTATCACCCATGGATTTCTTAAGCGAATTCAGGCCTATAGCAATCGACACTTCGAGATAGGGCCGCCCATGGTACCTGAACTGTGCAATGCGCTTACATGCCCCCAGTAGGATGGATATCCTAAGAGACAACTGCCGAGGAGGTAATATGTTATCATCGCATCCTCAAGGTGAGTATATGCTCCACCTCTCCTGCGGCGGGAACACTTCCAATCAAAATGTGTTTTCAAGCCTTTCCTAAGTCAAAACTAAGAGAACCAAATCTCTTTTTAGAAAGAAAGAAATTAAGTTAATTACCAGAACAAGTGTGTGAAATTTGGATGCTTGGGTTAGAAGGATCCGTAAACCAAATGGTAGAACAAGACTCCAGGTACTACCCCACCTTTTAACTCAAACCCTAGCTTCCCTTCCTCAACCTCTTGAGGAATGGTCCGCAACTTAACTCCTACTTAAGTTTTTAAGTCCACAAAGGACCCTAAAGGTCTAAAGCTAGTAGCTCATTTAGCTTCTAAAGTTTGACCCTAGAATTAACTTAGTCTACCCTAGAGTTCTGATTTTCTTAAGACTGCAAGATCTAGCCAATTAAGCTCAAAACTCCTTTTTTCTTTTTTCTTTTTTTTGATGCAAATGTATGCAATGAATGCACTATGCTATGTATATCCCCAAGTACACCCCCTCATGCCTAAAATCTGCAATGTCCTCATTGCATAGAAGGATATTACCTGGGTCAGAGCTGGGCTGAATAGCCGAAGAACTTGCAAATCAGGTTCAAGAATTGCAGAAATAGGCCCTAAAAATGAGCAAAGAAATGTTGGCCTAGAAAATAGTTAACATAGGATGTTGGCGAGCTGATGATGAATCCCGATAGCAAATGCTTGACCAACTAAGATGGGAATGAAATCTTCCCAGGTCACCAAAGGAGGTTCTAAAGGATAAACAGGTATAACAACCTCCAAAGGGGTAGGGGGAGGATAACAAGGATCCTCCAAAAGGTATGGGGAAGGAATGGTGCAAAGATAAACCCCTAGGGCAATGGACTGACTAAAGAAATCATCAATCCATACCCGATATCCATTACGGGAAATATTGGTCTGTTAAGCCCCTTGGTCAGAACAAAAGTGAGCAATTTTCTAAGGCAAGGATCGTCTAGGGTGTCCAAGTTACGAGGTTGCGGGATGGCCATAAGATCTAGGTTGGGTTTAATCAGCTCGGTGTCCACCCCTAACACTCTTTCTAAATCCTCAATTTCATCCCTAGCATTCCTTGCACCATTACATGTATCTTCCTACTCTTCATCAGGAGTCACAATTTCGCTTTCAGATATAAGCGAATCAGAGGGTGACTTCGAAATGAATGAAGGTAGGTTGGAAGCAACAGATCTAGGGATTATCCTATCAATGTCATTTATGAGTGGCTACTCATCATGGCTAAAAAGCTGAAGTTAAGCTAGACACTAAGTAAAACAATATCAAATTAACAGATAAAAAGGATTAAGTGTTGGAATTAAATAAAAAGACTTAAAACATTTACTCTGTGTTAAAATTTCATAATTTGGTCACAAAATGAGATATTCTGAAAGCAAAGTACAAATGATGATCCATGCATCAATTGAGCACATAAATAAGTTTGAAAGGCCAAATCAGAAGTATAATCAATGTCTTAAATATTCAATTAAGCTCATATAAAAATTTGAAGGCAATTGGACATCATTTAGGTTATGAAATAGGTAGTTTACACTTAGGTCCTTCATGCACTACACTCTCGCCATTCAAAACTCCCCTTTGGACCTATTTGTAAGCTGTAGGGACCCTTCTGAAATGCTGCAGGGCCCTTCCGGTTGTAGTTCTTTTCACTTATGGGCCTGCACACTATTCCTCTACCCCTTCGTTCAAGGGTCTGTCTGCAAATTTTCCTTCATTTCAGAGAGAGGCTTGCTGCTCTTTGCATGCACTGTAGCACCCGAAGAACACGGCCAATCTCAGTCGTCCGTCGCTCTTCATGATCTTGATCTGCGGTTAGATTTGAATAGAAGCTTCGCGCGATTCAGCGCGTGCGATCACCCCTCTCCCTAGATCTCATCTTACGGTCAGATTTTGTGCTTAGCTCACCGCGTGCTCCGCCCCTCTCATCCTCGCCACCGGTTCCATCTTGATTATCCTCACCTGTGTGGTGATCTCAGCCACTGAGCATGCTACTTAAGCACCTCAGTGGTGTCGCACGCAAGGGATCGCTCCCTCCTACACCTCTTAGCGATCATTCGTCCACTCCAGTCCCTCCTCCCCATCAAGCCTCTGATTTAACAGCCACCGGCTGTGAAATCATCACCTTCTCTCAACCTCCTCGTCGCTAAGGACTTCGTAGCACCTGAGGACGACCCTGGAGCCTCACTAGCAGACTCTTCCCTCCGCTGGAGTCATCTTCCTCCTTTCTTCCTCCTTAGCCGCCGGCTAAGTGTCCATGGGTTCCATTCTTCCTGTTAGATTAGGTTTATAATTCTACATATTAGTTTTAACTGTAGTTTAGTAGTTTAGAGTAGAATTAGTATAATTGTTAATGTTTAATTTCGCTGTAGGATAAAGTAGCTGTAGTAGTAGAATTAGGCTTAAATTCCCCCCCTTACCTCCTCTGATCATTCCAGATCAGAGGGGAAGACTTCATAAGACCATGTTTTTAAATTATCTCCCTCTCCATATTTTCATGTCCAGTTCTGATTTTCTACGATATGTTTTCTCATCTTCCACCCATACACTCTGACCCAATTTCAGATCTGGTTGGTTTTCAACCTCAGATCTGAGATTGGCATCAACAAGCACTTAAGGGGCTTCCCACTCACCTCACTCTTGGTCACAAAAGACCCTGATTTTGGATCGAAATTTTTAGTTTGTCAGATTTCTCCTCAATTTGGATTTTGAGGATTTTTCGTTTTGGTTTTACTGCCTGATCTGACGAATTGAATGAAGTTGATTTGAATTCCTTGTTGGCAAGGAATCTGAGAAGATTTCTAGTGACAGAAATCATCTCAGAAGAGCCATACATAAATCTGATTTGATAATGTCATGAATGCATTGAATGCAAGTCAGATCTAAGGACTTCCCACTCACCTCACTCTTGGTCACAAAAGACCCTGATTTTGGATGGAAATTTTTAGTTTGTCAGATTTCTCCTCAATTTGGATTTTGAGGATTTTTCTTTTTGGTTTTACTGCCTGATCTGACGAATTGAATGAAGTTGATTTGAATTCCTTGTTGGCAAGGAATCTGAGAGGATTTCTAGTGACAGAAATCATCTCAGAAGAGCCATACATAAATCTGATTTGATAATGTCTTGAATGCATTGAATGCAAGTCAGATCTAAGGATAATTACTGTGGTAGTTTGAAGTCTGATCTCGCATTCATAAGTTTTGTTAATGGCTCTTTGGTGATTTCCTAACCTAAGGAGTTCTGAATACCCCTTAAGGTTTCATGAAACTGGGATCAGAATTAAGGGCTTTAAATGATTGAATTGATTCTTCCTTCATGCTGTCTATAGCATTAGGAAGAGTTAATTTAGTGATATTCGTGGATTTCATCTGAAATGAAGTTTTTGATGAGGGCTTTTGGCATTTGAATTGGGGTATTTAGTGATTTAATGAGAAATTAAACCCTTGTCAGATTTGGGATTGACTGATTTTCTTTCAGTTTGGATTTGTTTGACTCTGATCCAAGTAAACAAAGCAAAGTGCTGCATCTTGCAGCTACATGTTTTTTCTCTCCAAACTCACATTTCTTCTCAAATGGACTAACTGTAGCAGTAGTTAGCCCATTTGGACAATGACTTAAGCTGCTGCAGAGTCTGGAAGGTCTTGTGCTGCTACTGTCTAGTCATTATAGGTTGTAACAGCAAGGTTCTAGTGTTAAACCTTGTAGACTCTAATTTGATCTTAGTTGACAGTAGATTGTATTTCATCTCATATGTAAACAAATTTTCTTGTTCAATACTTGAGCTCTAATTTTGGTACATACATGTCTACTCTTTCTCAACTCTGTCAGCTAGTTTAGTCAGAAATCACCATCCTAAACATGTTTTAAAAGAGAAAACTGAACTGAGGACTCTCTCCTCAGTTAACTCTTCCCTTCTTCTCTCCTACTTCTGTTAAACCTATAACAACAGTAAACTAATTAGAATGAAACACCCAAAAGAGATAAAAATATTTATAGATCTATATATGTACATATATATACTACTTTGTATATTAAGTATACTTATATAGACTTAAGCTATATATTAGGCTACATATGTAAATAGATAGTGTAAATATATATATATATACTGTATACTTAACTATGTAAATATAATACTGTAACTTAGGTTTTAGATCTAGTTTAGACAATAAATAAAATAATTATATAACTATATATAAATTGAACTAAGTTATATGTAATATTAAACTGAATAGATCAGTAAGTAGTTTAAACTATAAACTGTATATATATCTTTGTATATGTAGATTATAAGTAAATAAAATATTTTATCTTAATTTAATCCTTTATAGATAGTAAATAAAGAATTTATCAAGTTTATGGCTAAGTTGTTAAATTAAATTAGTTAAATTAGTAATTTAGAATTATAATTAAGTTAAATTAAATCTATATACTAAGACTAAAATACTTTAAGTAATTTAAGCTAATTTTCGTATATTCATACCGGATTACATTAAGTTTAACTTAATTTATAAGCAGAACAACTGAAACTACCTTTTAAATATAAATAACATATATATTAATTAAAAAAAATATAATAAAAATATTTATAAAATACTTATATATTTATTATAACTCTGTATGAGGTCAATTAGACCATCTAGTAACTAATCTATAAGTAATTAACCAAGAAAACACCAAAATCAGTGTATAAAAATAGTCCACTTTAGTAAATTTTTTTATATAGTAAATCTAATTAAAATTTAAAATTAATTGAACAATTTTATAGTATTATGTAAATACTTTATTTTCCATAATTTACTTTTATTTTTAAATAAATTATGGCCCTCGAATTGAGGGCCAAAATCGCTTCCAGCCCACAGCTGCATGCGATTTCTAGCTCAGATGTGGCGCTCGAATAGCACCCGAGCGCCACATCGTGCGCTGCAAACCGCATGCAGCGGTTTATAATGAATTTGTGTTATATGTTGTACAGTCGTCACGGGCATCGAGCGCTCGAAACAACCAGTACATTGATACATACTGAGCATATCTGAGCATGATCTTTGGGGCTGGGGGCCCGGAGAGGCGTGTGCGTAGGGCTGAGAAGGCCCTGTGCTGAGTTAAGAAAAACGTGATTAAGTGGCCTAATGAGAATTACGGCGCGCTTAGTGGAGGTTTGGTCCCACCCCCTAGGTGCTTTGTATCCCTCGAAAAGTGCACCCGCAAATTAAAGACATTTTAATTAATTAAAGAGAGTTAATGACGATTGTTAAGCGCCTCTCCGCCGCAGCGTGTTAAAGTCATTAAGGCTGAATGAAAACACAGAAGGACAACTAATGAAGATTTGTGTGAAGGAGAAGAGAGAGAGACGATGTATATACGTAAGTAAATACTTGTACAATAAAAATAAAAAAATATATATATATATGTATACATATTACAGCCAATTATTTTTTAAATAAACCCATATATTTACTAACAGAATAAAATTTCATCATAAGTGTCGCTACAAACCTCAGTTTCCCTCCGTAGGTTTGTATATAGTGTTTTCTGGGATTTAGCGACGCTTACGTCTGTCAATAAAACTGTTGTATGTGTTACTGTAGATAATAGACTAGTAAGTTAAGTTAATATACTATGTAATCTTAGTCTATTGTGTACTTTCATGTAAGTGTTGTGTACTTTCATGTAAGTATTAATACTATAACTTGTAAAGACAGTTTAATACAACTTACCACATTGACACTCATGGTATCTCAATTACTACAATGTCGACATTATCACATTACTACCATCATTGTACAACTTTTATTATTATTTTTTTTGGCACCGTTGCCGTGGAGGCAACGCTCTTTACGCCAAAATTACCCTTTAATTCTTTTGTATATAGAAATTCCTCATTTCATTTAAATTCATTGATTGTAATTGTTTTCTTCCATTGCTTTATTTGTTAATGTGTTTACATTCTTTTGTTCTTTTACTAATCATTTATTATTTTTATAGCACTTGAGGAGGAGGAGAAGCAGTATCATCATCCAGGTAGAGGTCCTCTTCCTAGTGGAGTCGCTGCACTCCTGACCCGACATCCAGGCGGAGTTTGCCCTTGGAGTAGCTGTAGGATTAGTAATAGTAGTAGTATAGTTTAGATAGATTTAGGTATATTAATTAGGAAGAACTGTTAGTCATAAGTTGTGAGAGCCTGTTCTCACACATTCATTGTAATAATTGTGGACTGTCTGGACTTTTATTTTCTACTTCTCCCTCATCGATACGATTTTTCCAATGCGATTTTCCGAATCGATTTCTTTCCTTGTTTTCGCTTGTTTCATATAAAAAATCAAAAAGATCTCATCCTTATCTAGCAGCAGCATAATCTTAGGCATCCATCTTAGGTTGCATATTTTTCTGCTAGATTTCAATTCAAGTCAAATCTGCATTTAGAAGATTGCTGGAGTCAGGTACGCATTCCTTACCTTACTCTAACTCCTGTCATCATTGCATTTGACTTAAAATTAAGAAGACCATCTCTTGTACTGAACTGAGTAAAAAGTGAGACAAGCAGCATATAAATCATATCATAATCACTTGAATTAAGTAAAAAAGAAGATATTAACTTTGGGTGAAACCATGATTGAGATTTTCATCGCCTTGTGTTGAATGTTATCATGCACACAGCATGATCACTTAAGGTCACAACACATGGGTTTCTACCTCATCTCTTTCTGCAACCACAGGATCTAGATTCGCACGCTAAGTCTTATCCAGATTCCCAGTGGATTTTAGAGGTTTGCACATCGCTAGGTTTATCTTAAGATACGTACAATTGTTTGAAACAATTGCTTGCGTACAACATAATTTTGTGAAGCAGCCTCTAGGTAAAAATTTTTTTTGATTTATCTCGCTTGATTGGTCTTATGAGTGAATTGAGATTTAATTGGGATTTTTCCGCTTTCTGTGAACTTGGTTAAAATTTCCCCATTGAGTTGGAACGAATTATAGTAAACGTGTTTTCAAAAACCAACTCAATGGAAGGTAGGAGATCCCAAAACCCAGAACTTGTACTCCCTTGGGTACTAGTACCCAAGCTACTACATCTTTCTCTTTGCCCTCCACTTCTAATCCTTTACCTCTTGAGTCTCAAAATCCTATTCACAATCCCATTCACCAAGAGGATGATCTTGAGTCGTCACAATTCGAATTTTGAAGAACTTCCTCCAGACTTAGTTGCACATCCTCCACCACAGCAACCACCTATCCCTAGGTTCCAACCTCCACCTTATCCTAATTTTCCTAATCCACCCCAGGAGAGAGGACCTATGCCTCATCTTCAACACCTTTTCGATACACAACTACAAATGAATACCCTAACCCGACAGGTGCAACATCTTTCTCAAGCTGTTAATCTTTTAGCTAACCCCCAACCACAACCACTTCAACCTAGAAACCCCCAGGCACCACCACAACCCCGTAGACCTCAACTACGGGATTATTATAATCCCGCAGTTGCACAACCAATGCCTGTGGTACGTTATCCCAATGGGGGTCGTGCTGCTGAATTGAAGCCAAACATTATAGCACTCATTCCTCACTTCCATGGACTTGCTTCTGAGGAACCTTTTCAGCATTTAGAGGAGCTGAAGAATCTTTCCCAAACTTTGGGTCCGCAAGGACATGATCAGCACACGCTTTTAATGAAAATGTTCTCCTTTTAATTGAAAGATAAGGCAGCCTTTTGGTTTCGAACACTTGCATGGACTACACCTATAGATTCCTGGGCTTCTTTAGAACATGAGTTCTTAAAAAAGTACTTTCCTATAGGCCGCACTAACGCCTTAAGGAGTGCCATCACTACATTCACTCAGAATTCAGGAGAACCAATGCACGAGGCTTGGGAGAGATTCCACAAGCTTCTGAGAAAATGTCCCCACCATGGTGTCCCACGCTGGAAACAGGTCCAGATCTTCTACCATGGGCTCCATGATGACACATGGAATTTCATAGATGCCGCTTATGCAGGCAATTTCCTGTGTCGGGATGAGGACTCAGCCTTTGAGCTCTTTGAAGGCATGGCCAAAAACTCATTAATAATGCTTCAGTGAGCGTGTTTAATAGAAAGTCCTCACATTCCCACTTACATACTGGGGTACACGAAGCCCAATCCAGTAGCCAAGACTTAGAGGTAGTGGCTAGTCAACTGGATAAAGTGGGCTTAATCGAGAAGAAAGTAGATGAAGTATGGAAAATTCTCTCAAAACCCTCTTCTTCTTCTCAGTCACCAGCACAAAACACTTCTTCTCAGTTTCCCACAGGGAGGGAAACTGTGAATAACCTTTCTCTGACACAAACTGCATTACCGGATTTTCCATCTCCATATCCTTCACCGATTGGAGGAACCTTTGTTCCTCCCTACACTGACTTCCTTGCACCTTCTGGAGTTTCGGAGGAGCTCCATGCCATTCATAATGACCCTTTCGCACAAATCTACAACCCTGGATGGTGCAATCATCCAAATTTCTCGTGGTCGGGAAATTCACAAAGACCTTTTTCACAACCTTCTGCACCACCACTGCACAACCCGATCCGAGCACCACCTCCACCATACAAGTTTTCGCCTAGCTGAAGGCGTTAAACTTAGCAAAAACCTATCCTTGTATATAGCTAGTTTTCACCTTTCTTACTCTTGCATTTATTTGTATATAGTGTCTACCCTTGCATTTTGAGCATACTTTCATTGACACACATGTCATGCATTTCACTTCCTAGCCCGACTGTTCACTCTGATCCTAGATCAGACTTAAAATCATCCGCACAGAGATTGTATCTCCTCATTCCGACTTCCTTCCATCACCCAATCTAGGATAGTGAAAAGCAAAGCATGCATTTGCATTTACCCTATTCATTCAATGAGGACATTGTAACATTTAAGCATGGGGGGTGTAAATGGTGAACCATTTAAACTGAAATGCAACTGTAGACACAATTATAGTACATATAGTATTATCAAAAAAATATATACTTAAAAAAAATTGAAAAATTTTGAAAAAATTTTTGAAAAAAATTACAAAGCTAAAAATACAAAAGATAACAAATTACAAAAAATTCCAAAAATACAATAAGGGACATGTACTCTATTGTCAAGGGAGGACATTAATTTCAAGAAGGGAGGGAGAAAAAGACAAAAGATAAGTGTTTAACTATGATCTTCTAGCTGAAAACAAAAATTAGAATAAGTGTCTATGGACATTCAACCGTTACTGGTTTGACCTGCCGGGCCATAATAGCTTGATATAAGCTTAGGCTTAATACACTTCCAGCCTTGACAAGATAGACCACAGTCTCACCTAACTTTAGGACATATTCTTGTACCTGAGTCACCAGTACAGGATTCGTTGGTTTGCTTTGACTTAGGAGTCTAAGTAACCTTGACTTACACTACACAATGTCAGGAAAGACCACTTGAACCTAAACTTCAACCCTTGTGTTCATTAGGGAAGGTGGAGTTCTTATCTGTGCATGCAGGTAGACTCTTTGTCCTAACTTTAGTCTTGTGTCTAGGAGAAACTCTTTCCACAAAAAAATTTCACCCACCAAATACGGTGCGCTCTACCAAATAAGTTTCGGAGACATACTGTTCAAAAAAAAAAAAAAGAAAGTTCTTGCAAAAAGTCAACTATGTTCTCCAAATTCTGGAAACAGAATTATTCCACCAAAATTGTTTTTAGGGTTTAAAACAAATACCCTGTTTGTCCACCAAAAAGTTCTTTGAGCCACAAACACAATAAGGGTTGGGTTTGAATATCCATCATTTCTTGAGGGTCATCCGAAAGCATGAGCTGAAGTTAGGACCAACTTGGACTTAAAAAGAACTGAAACCCCGGGAGTGAGCTTTAGAATTCACTTGGTTAGTCCTCACTTATCACAAATCATAGCCATAACCTCATAGCATTCTGAGTCTCTATAAAACCCCCTGAGTCCTGGAATTCGACTTAAGGTCTAAATATCAAGAGTCCTTATTGGTTGAGAGATGGTCTATGTCATTTAAGCCTCGAGTTCTGGTAGGTTATCCTCAGTAATAAGGTTCTCACAATGTCCAAAACACAGTTGGTTTATTAAAAAAATCTTTTAGCCTGAAGATCATCATCAAACACTTAAAACTTTTTGAAAGAAGAAAAAAGATATCTCTTCACACTTACCTTGCTGATACTCAAATTGCTTTACACTTAAATGGATTGTTTGCTAAGGGACTAGCAAAACATAAGCATGGGGGTATGATGAGTAGCTACTCATCATGGCTAAAAAGCTGAAGTTAAGCTAGACACTAAGTAAAATAATATCAAATTAACAGATAAAAAGGGTTAAGTGTGGAAACTAAAGAAAAAGACCTAAAACCTTTACTCTGTGTTAAAATTTCATAATTAGGTCACAAAATGAGATATTCTGAAAGCAAAGTACAAATGATGATCCATGTGTCAATTGAACACATAAATAAGTTTGAAAGGCCAAATCAGAAGTATATTCAATGTCTTAATTGTTCAATTAAGCACATATAAAAATTATAAGGCAATTAGACATCATTTAGGTTATGAAATAGGTAGTTTACACTTAGGTCCTTCATGCATTACACTCTCGCCCTTAAAAACTCCCCTTTGGACCTATTTGTAAGCTGCAGGGATCCTTCTGAAATGCTGCAGGGCCCTTCCGGTTGTAGTTCTTTTCACTTATGGGCCTGCACGCTATTCTTCTACCCCATCGTTCAAGGGTCTGTCTGCAAATTTTCCTTATTTCAGAGAGAGGCCTGCTGCTCTTCGCATGACTGTAGCGTGCGAAGAACACGACAAATCTCAGTCATCCGTCGCTCTTCATGATCTTGATCTACGGTTAGATTTGAGTAGAAGCTTCGCGTGATTTGACGCGTGCGATCACCCCTCTCCCCAGATCTCATCTGACGGTCAGATTTTGTGCTTAGCTCACCGCGCACTCCAACCCTCTCATCCTCGCCGTCGGTTGCATCTTGATTATCCTCACCTGTGCGGTGATCTCAACCACTGAGCATGCTACCTAAGCACCTCAGTGGTGTTGCGCGCAAGGGATCGCTCCCTCCTGCACCTCTTAGCGATCATACATCCACTCCAGTCCCTCCTCCCCATCAAGCCTCTGATTTCATAGCCATCGGCTGTGAAATCATCACCTTCTCTCGACCTCCTCGTCGCTAAGGACTTCATAGCACCTGAGGATGACCTTGGAGCCTCACTAGCAGACTCTTCCCTCTGCTGGAGTCATCTTCCTCCTTTCTTCCTCCTTAGCCACTGGCTAAGGACCCATAGGTCCCATTCTTCCTGTTAGATTAGGTTTATAATTCTACATATTAGTTTTAGCTGTAGTTAAGTAGTTTAGAGTAGAATTAGTATAATTGTTAATGTTTAATTTCGCTGTAGGATAAAGTAGTTGTAGTAGTAGAATTAGGCTTAAATCCCCCCCCCTCACCTCCTCTGATCATTCCAGATCAGAGGGGAAGACTTCATAAGACCATGTTATGAAATTATCTCCCTCTCCATATTTTCATGTCCAGTTCTGATTTTCCATGATATGTTTTCTCATCTTCCACCCATACACTCTGACCCAATTTTAGATCTGGTCGGTTTTCAACCTCAAATAAGAGATTGGCGTCAATGAGCACTTAAGGGGCTTCCCACTCACCTCACTCTTGGTCACAAAAGCCCCTGATTTTGGATTGAAATTTTTAGTTTGCTAGATTTCGACTCAATTTGGATTTTAAGGATTTTTCTTTTTGGTTTTACTGCCTGATCTGACAAATTGAATGAAGTTGATTTGAATTCCTTGTTGGCAAGGAATCTGAGAGGATTTCTAGTGACAGAAATCATCTCAGAAGAGCCATACATAAATCTGATTTGATAATGTCCTGAATGCATTGAATGCAAGTCAGATCTAAGGATAATTACTGTGGTAATTTGAAGTCTGATCTCGCATTCATAAGTTTTGTTAATGGTTGTTTGGTGATTTCCTAACCTAAGGAGTCCTGAATACTCCTTAAGGTTTCATGAAACTAGGATCTGAATTAAGGGCTTTAATTGATTGAATTGATTCTTCCTTCATGCTGTCTATGGCATTAGGAAGAGTTAATTCAGTGATATTAGTGGATTTCATCTGAAATGAAGTTTTTGATGAGGGTTTTTGGAATTTGAATTGGGGTATTTAGTGATTTAATGAGAAATTAAACCCTTGTCAGATTTGGGATTGACTGATTTTCTTTTCAGTTTGGATTTGTTTGACTCTGATCCAAGTAACAAAGCAAAGTGCTGCATCTTGCAGCTACATGTTTTTTCTCTCCAAACTCACATTTCTTCTCAAATGGACTAACTGTAGTAGCAGTTAGCCCATTTGGACAGTGACTTAAGTTGCTGCAGATTCTGGAAGGTCTTGTGCTGCTACTATCTAGTCATTATAGGTTGTAACAGCTAGGTTCTAGTGTTAAACCTTGTAGACTCTAATTTGATCTTGGCTGACAGTAGATTGTATTTCATCTCATATGTAAACAAATTTTCTTGTTCAATACTTGAGCTCTAATTTCGGTACATACATGTCTACTCTTTCTCAACTCTGTCAGCTAGTTTAGTCAGAAATTACCATCCTAAACATGTTTTAAAAGAGAAAACTGAACTGAGGACTCTCTCCTCAGTTAACTCTTCCCTTCTTCTCTCCTACTTCTGTTAAACCTATAACAACAGTAAACTAATTAGAATGAAACACCCAAATGAGAAATAAAAATATTTATATATCTATATATGTACATATATATATTACTTTGTATATTAAGTATACTTATATAGACTTAAGCTATATATTAGGCTACATATGTAAATAGATAGTGTAAATATATGTATATACTGTATACTTAACTATGTAAATATAATACTGTAATTTAGGTTTTAGATCTAGTTTAGATAATAAATACAATAATTATATAACTATATATAAATTGAACTAAGTTATATGTAGTATTAAATTGAATAGATCAGTAAGTAGTTTAAACTATAAAACTATTTATATATCTATGTATATGTAGATTATAAGTAAATAAAATCTTTTATCTTAATTTAATCCTTTATAGATAATAAATAATGAATTTATTAAGTTTATAGCTAAGTTGTTAAATTAAATTAGTTAAATTAGTAATTTAGAATTATAATTAAATTAAATTGAATCTATATACTAAGACTAAAATACTTTAAGTAATTTAAGCTAATTTAGGTATATTCATACCTGATTACATTAAGTTTAACTTAATTTATAAGTAGAACAACTGAAACTACGTTTTAAATATAAATAACACATATATTAATTCAAAAAAATATAATAAAAATGTCTATAAAATACTTATATATGTATTATAACTCTGTATGAGTTCAATTAGACCATCTAGTAACTAATCTATAAGTAATTAACCAAGAAAACACCAAAATCAATGTATAAAAATAGTCCTCTTTAGTAAATTTATTTATATAGTAAATCTAATTAAAATTTAAAATTAATTGAACAATTATATAGTATTATGTAAATACTTTATTTTCCATAATTTATTTTTATTTTTAAATAAATTATGGCTCTCGAATTGAGGGTCAAAATCTCTTCCAGCCCACAGCTGCATGCGGTTTCCAGCGCAGATGAGGCACTCGAATAGCGCCACATCGTGCGCTGCAACCAGATGCAGCAGTTTATAATGAATTTTTGTTATATACTGTACAGTCATCACGGGCACCAGGCGCCCAAAACAACTAGTACATTGAAACAACCTGAGCATATTTGAGCATGATCTGTGGGGCTGGGGGCCCGGAGAGGCGTGTGCGTGGGGCTGAGAAGGCCCTTTGTTGAGTTAAGAAAAACGTGATTAAGTGGCCTAATGAGAATTAGGGCATGCTTGGTAGAGGTTTGGTCCCACCCTCTGGGTGATGTGTATCCCTCGAAAAGCGTGCCCGTAAATTAAACACATTTTAATTACTTAAAGAGCGTTAATGACGATTGTTAAGCGCCTCTCCACCGCAGCATGTTAAAGTCATTAAGGCTGAATGAAAACAACAAGGAAGAACAACTAATGAAGATTTGTGTGAAGGAGAAGAGAGAGAGACGATGTATATACGTAAGTAAATACATATACAATAAAAATATAAATATATATATATATGTATATGTATTACAGCCAATTATTTGTATAAATAAACCCATATATTTACTTACAGAATAAAATGTCACCATAAGTGTCGCTACAGACCTCAGTTTCCCTCCTTAGGTTTGTATATAGTGTTTTCTGGGATTTAGCGACGCTTACGTCTGTCAATAAAACTGTTGTATGTGTTACTGTAGATAATAGACTAGTAAGTTAAGTTAATATACTATGTAATCTTAGTCTATTGTGTACTTTCATGTAAGTGTTGTGTACTTTCATGTAAGTATTAATACTATAACTTGTAAAGACAGTTTAAAGTATAGTGATAAATTGCTTGGTGCTTGTTTATAGTTAGTTTTTGCAAGCATTACAATTAATTCTTAGTAAGTAGGCAAACCATGTCCACATTCATTCATTCTTTAATAAGATGTAAAGCTTCTTTTTGGAATTAGAGGATAATTTTGAGATCGAAGAGCGATGTAATTCAATAAATTGCCTCCCAATGAACGACCTGGAATAAAACTAGTAAAAATTAGATAAGTAAATAATAATAGTTGTAATGACTGGTATTCCATACAACTCACCACAATGACACTCATGGTATCTCAATTACTACAATATCCACATTATCACATTACTACCATCATTGCACCAGTACATTATTAGTCATCCCTAGGTTTTTTTTCTTTACTCAAATCTTCCCTGGAGTCTATATGTGAATCCACATAAATCTTAGAAATTGCTTCCAAATTTTCCATCATTTCATCATGAGGAGAAATATCATCAGTGGTTGTGCTAAGGAAACCTAATTTGGTCAAATTTGTGACATCGTCACGGGCTAACTCTTCAAATAAGACATAATCACCCTTAGTGTCACTCCAAATCTTGAATGTAAGTTCCTCATATAATTAGTCTTCCTCCTCATCACACAATTCACCATATACCCGAGGTCTAGAATCATTTAATATCTCAGCAGATCTCCTAGGGTGCTCTATCTGAGGTAAATGGTTTACACTGGTAACATCAGACTCCTCAGATAGGTCAATTTCTTTAGGGTGAGGTTCCCTAAGCATGGGCTTGAGTTCCATATTGTGATCAGAAGGGAGGGTAGGATTAACAACTTGACTTTGACCCACTTCATCAAATGTCACGAAAATACTATCATCTGGGTCGAGGTCTTCCAATGGTACCATCATTCCCTTCTTTTGACTCCAATATAATTCAGGTGGATACTCAACCTTATCATTATCTTCCTCGAGTTGCCACCTTTCTTCATCCAATGCATAGCTACTTTCATGTGTATCTTCCTCCCACCTAAGGTGTGGATCTCTCAAGGAAGTGTCATCTAATGGGTGGGTTTCAAAATTGATCCTCAAAAAGTACCTATTCTCCCCAGAATTTCCCTCCAACTTAAAGTGTAGCTCTCCCATGGGAGATGCATCTATTGTAGAGGGGTGTACGTCATCCTTAATGGGGTGGATTGGGTGGCTAATTTCATCTCTTTCTTGTTGGCCTGCTCTCGAAGATTCTCCTAACAATTCAATCATTTCGTTTTACATTTTCTGTATTTCCATCTTCAGAGAGGAGAGGTCATTTCTATCATGAGAGAAGTCAGGCTCAGGCTTATAGTACCCAGGAGTGTCTGTCCAACCATAATAATTTTTCAGGGAGGGTGGGTTGGCTATTTCTATGGTGTGTGGGATATTGGGCAAAGCAAATCCCGCTCCTAGGTTCTGCTCACTGATTTGGGGCTTAACCAAGCCAATACTCCTATAATAGGAGTAAAACGGATCCCAATGATTGTCATTATGTCCATCAAGGGATGGACCATCTCGGCGTCTAGGATCGAAGGATGCAGAGTGGGGGTGAGGGTGTGGGCAAGATGTGAAAGGATGAAAATCAATGTGGTCCATTCTAACTCACACCTCAATCAGAATTCCCCAAGCAAAACACAATTCAAAAAGGACCTTTTAAGTCTTTCCCAATTTAGGCTTTTGATTTTAAGTCAGATTGCAGGTGACAATACAATTTGTTCAATTAATTTACGTGCCTATTGTCGACCTACGGCTCGCCTAAGAAGACCTAGTTGGAGCTTAGGTGTTCTTCCCTAAATCTCAAATGGTAGAGCAACTCCAAAGACGGAAGATCGAGGAATGGAAGTAGGCCTAAGCCTTCCTTTGAAGCTGTGCTTTCGCGATGCTTCTCAACTACCCCCAAAAATCTGTGACAGGGTATCCCCCTCTTTAGATTTACAAAACCTTTGATCTCAAGTTTCGAACACTTCAGAATCCAATGATAGGAGGGCTCTTGTCCTAGTATTTCCAAACCTAAGGAGTGTCTAGAAGCGTGCCGTGGTGCAAGTGAAATAAGTGTGCATACACCGCAAAAGATTTTGAATTTTGAATCGCACGCCAAGTTTGAAAATCAAATCCTTGGTTTTTAAATGTCCCTCCTTTAATTAGTCCTTTTTCTAGAAAATATGTGACCACTTGTTTAATTTATTCAATACAGATTAGGTGGTCTTCGCATTAAGTCCAAATGCAATGCGTGATCAAGAATAGGATGCAAAGTTAGAAAATGCGTACCTTGCTTCCAGCAATCAACAATGCGAGAATGCACGCAATGCAGAGAAATAAATCTAGAGGCTGCTCATACAGACCAAAATAGCAGGTAGCTCGTTTGTTTTATTTTAATTTTTTTTTTAAACTACTTATGCACAAGCAAATGACAGTAATCAATAAACTAAAAATCTAAATCTAAAAAAAGGGGAACAGGCTCCCAAAAATTACCCAACACGGGCCCAAAACAAAATCGGGGAATAAACCCCTCAAAATATACCCTAAAATAAGGGTTTCAAACCAAATGCAATGAAAAATTAAATCTAAAGTCTTAATTCTATTCTAATCAGATTAGCAACTAAATATACAATGCTATTTTAGGCTTTAATTTCTTGAGAAGTATTAAATAGAAAGTCAAAATTTTGAGCTTCATAGTCAAACTTCAGGAGGATATCTTGATTCCAAGCTCGATTTGATGAATTAAGGAGTTTAAATGGATTCTGAGATTCTGTTGAATAGTATTAAAGCGATTAAATTAAGCTCAAACTTGAAATTTGGTTGTTATTCATTCACTATCAATTTGGGTTATTTTTGAACCCAAACAGATAGCTGTGGTATTTTATTAGAATTTGATCTCAATTCCTACCCAGATTAGTTTGTTTTAACCCTTAGAATTTGTTGAAATCGATTAAGAATGTTCTTAGCTATCTGTTACACTTGTTTTAAGTTTGAAACTGTTCTCTGAAGCTTTCAGAAAAGTTTAAAGCTTCTCTGCTGTTCCTCAAGCTTTAAGAGCTTTAGAACCTATTCCAGCTGCTGCGGAAAGACTTGTAGAACCCATTCAGACCTTAGCTAAGTTAGAAAATACAATTTAATGGCCTTGTGAGCATTATTTCATTTCCAGGCATTAAATACCCCATAGCAACCCCTTAGATTTGCTCTTCAAATCGAAGTGGAAAACATCCCCTTAACCTAAAATTGATTACATAATCTTGTAGAGTTACCTTAGAGCTTTCCATCAAGCTTTGAATTGCTTGATTTGGAGCTCTAAGTTGGGAGATATCTTCACTTGAAGTCGAGTTTGGAAGGGGAAAACAATGTCCCACATTGGAAACTATTGAGAGTGCACCTTGGTATAAAACTATTTTGTGCAGTGGGCATATCAATCGTGAAGCACTCGGCTCAAAAAGGAAACCTGATCTTCTAAGCATTGCGTGTGTGTGTGCAGGCATGTGTGCGCCTGCGGGTGTGCGCTCAAGTGGACAAGTGCGATGTTGTCCCTGGGAGGGCGAGGCCTAGGAGGCAGTTGGGTCGGTTTGGCTCGAAAGAAAATAAATCGAAAGTAAACCATAACTCAAATCAGGCAAGGACCGAGTAGGCAAGGCGGGCGTGAGCGATGAGGTGTAGAAGGAGTAGGTGCAGCTGCAAACTGTACCCGCCTTGCGTGCGACTGGAGGGCGTGCGGGAGGACTGCTGGTCGTGCCTGCCTTGTGCGAGGCTGGAGGGCATGCGGGTAGGCGTGGCGTGAGCGGGTGAGTGTGGTTGTTGCAGGAGTGGTTGTTGCAGGCTGTGACCGATGGCTGGAAGAAGAACCAAGGATAGGGAAGGAAGATGAAGGTGTGATGTAGGAGCTTCAGATATCCGGGAAATTTCCCGGAAGTCTTAACTGACCGAGAAGATGAAAATGCAGTGGCTGTGGCGGTGGTTGTTGGTGACGATGGCGAGGGAGATGCATGATTAGCCCATAGTTGTGGGCTATTTAAGTATTTAAGTGCCTACACATTAGGTTAATTCTAACATTTATTTAGTATAAATGAGGATGTAAATAGATTAATTCATAGTTTTAATCTAATTACATAATCCATACATTGCATTCATATCTTAAGTGCATTTAGAATTAGCTTAGAATAGCATTCATCTAATTAGATAACCAATTAGGTATATTGTTTTTATTAACATAGAAGTTGAGGGTCTATACATAAATAACCCTAATATTTTAATAATATTTTCTTTATTCGTCTTCTTTCAGAACGGCTGGCTGCCGCTCCAACGCCCGGCTGCTGCAGTGATGAAGCCATTCAAGGGGGAGCGGATGTGGTGGATCTGCTCGGCAGCTGATTTCAAAATTGTTCAAGACACTATAAAAGGAGCACGGAGGCAGCCGAGCTCAGGAGGCCTCCGCCACCGACCCACCACTGTGCAGAGAGAACCTCTCTCTTCCACTCCACACTGCCGGCCTCTACCGTGGCAGCGAGTCTCCACCACCGTGGGCGTGTGGTGTGACAGGCCACACCGCCATCCGGAGCTCGCCCGCATTACCGTGAGCACATCAGCGTGCATCTCCCTCGCCGTCGTCACCAACCACCACCGCCGAGCCACTGTGCAATCACCCTTTCAGTCACTTAAGACGTCCGGGAAATTCCCCGGACGTCTGAAGTCCACCCCCACTCCAGCAGCAATCTCCGTCCTCTCACTTCACTTCCACCACCCACGCCGCAGCAGCCCGCTCATCTCCAACCGCATGCAAGGCGTGCACAACCTCCAGCCCTCACGCCCGCTCACGCCACCTTCCCTGCGCCTGCAGCCTTCGCCATCTCCACGCGCAACCACCGGCGCACCCGTCTGAAGTCCACCCGCAGCACCTTCCCGCACCGACTGCAGTGCGCGCCCCACCATCTGCAACAGCACCTGCAGAACCACCCCCCTACGGCCTCTCGCCAGCAGTCCCGCGCACGCCTCACTACACACGCCCTCTTCCCCGCGCCTGCAGACCACCGCAGCCACGCCTCCGCGCGCCAGCGCCCTCAGCAGACCCTCCGCGCGCCCACGCACAGCCATCTGCAGACCGCCCAACCGACCACCGCTCACTTCACCGCACACGCCAGCCGCAGCAGCCACCCCTGCAGCAGCAGCAGGCGGCGGACTTCACGCCAACCGGCTGCCGGCTGCAGCACCTCTGCCGGAGCTCGTCCGGCCACCTCCGACCGCCGCGCGACTCGCCGCCACCACCGATTCGAAGCCCTTGATCCAAGGGACCTCCTCCGAGCTTCCCGCGCCCAGCCATCGGCTCCTCGTCGCGCAAGACAACGGGGAACAATTCCCCTGTTTTGCTACAGTAAAACGTTGATTAAAATTTACATTTTCTGCCATTGCCAGATTTTATTCATATTCTATTCACTCTGCATTGCGGAAAATATCCTGTAGTTTCTCATAATTGCCATTTCAGCATTATTTCTTGCTTAAACCTTAATCTAAAGGCAATCTTGGCTTGGTTCTTGTCCAAATTGACTCCGAACAAACATTTTTAAGCGGCGCGAATTTTAATACGTTATTGTCTCCCTGTGGAAACGACCCGCTCCTCTGCGAGTGGTTATTTCTTGTTAAAAATTGATTAGTCGATTTTTCCACCACATTAAACTACAAACGACTTAAAAGCGAAAGATCGACTCGGTCAAATGGCGCCGTTGCCGGGGAGGCAACAGACGCAATAATTTTGCCTAATTTTATTTTGATTATTTGTCAATTGCACAGAGATTTGACCATCTATTATTTTCTTTTCTGTGCGAGAAATTTTGTGCAAGAATCAGCCACTGTGAGAGGCGACCCTTGACGTCGCCAGACGAGAAGTGGACAAGCAATTTTGAAAGGAGGAGAAGGACGAGGATGCGACGGACACCACTGTATTTAATCGCTAATTTAATTAGAATAGAATTAAGACTGAAGACTTAATTTTTCATTACAGTTAGTTTGAAACCCTTGTTCTGGGGCAAATTTTGAGGGGTTTGTTCCCCGATTTTGTTTTGGACCCGTGTTGGGTAATTTTTGGGAGCCTGTTCCCTTTTCTTTAGATTTAGGTTTATTTTTTTTTTATTATTTCTTTTATTTGCTTGTGCATAAGTAGTTCTAAAAAAAAAGCAGAAAAAGAAAAAAAAAAATGAGCTGCCTACTAGAAGTTGCCTGCCCTAGGACGAACCATTTAGGTCTGTATGAGCAGCCTCTAGATTTGCTTTTCTGCATTGCGTGCATTTTTGCATCGAAGATCGCTGGAGGCAAGGTACGCATTCTCTTACTTTGCATCCTATTTTTGATCACGCATTGCATTTGGGATTTAATGCGAAGACCACCTAATCTGTACTGAATAAATCTAACAAGTGGTCACATATTTTCTTTAGAAAAAGGACTAATTAAAGGAAGGACATTTTAAAAACAAAGGATTTGATTTTCAAACTTGGCGTGCGATTCAAAGTTCAAAATCTTTGACGGTGTATGCACACTTATTTCACTTGCACCACGGCACGTTTCTAGACTCTCCTTAGGTTTGGAAATACTAGGACAAGAGCCCTCCTTTCGTTGGATTTTGAAGTGTTCGGAACTTGAGATCAAAGGTTTTGTAAATCCAAAGAGGGGGATACCCTGTCACGGATTTTTGGGGGTAGTTGAGGAGCACCGCGAAAGCACAGCTTCAAAGGAAGGCTTAGGCCTACTTGCATCCCTCGATCTTCCGTCTTTGGATTTACTTGACCATTTGAGATTTAGGGAAGAACACCTAAGCTCCAACTAGGTCTTTTTAGGCGAGCCGTAGGTCGACAATAGGTGCGTAAATTGATTGAACAAATTGTATTGTCACCTGCAATCTGACTTAAAATCAAAAGCCTAAATTGGAAAAGACCTAAAAGGTCCTTTTTGAATTGTGCCTTGTTTGGGGAATTCTGATTGAAGTGTGAGTTAGAATGGACCACATTGATTTTCATCCTTTCACATCTTGCCCACACCCTCACCCCCACTCTGCATCCTTCGATCCCAGACGCCGAGATGGTCCATTCCTTGATGGACATAATGACAATCATTGGGATCCGTTTTACTCCTATTATAGGAGTATTGGCCTAGTTAAGCCCCAAATTAGTGAGTAGAACTTAGGAGCGGGATTTGCTTTGCCCAATATCTCACATACCAAAGAAATACCCAACCCACCCTCCCTGAAAACTTATAATGGTTGGACAAACACTCCTGGGTACTATAAGCCTGATCCTGACTTCTCTTATGATAAAAATGACCTCTCCTCTTTGAAGATGGAAATACAGAAAATGCAAAATGAAATGAGTGAATTGTTAGGAGAATCTTTGAGAGCAGGCCAACAAGAAAGAGATGAAATTAGCCACCCAATCTGCCCCATTGACGATGACGTACACCCCTCTACAATAGATGCATCTCCTGTGGGAAAGCTACACTTTAAGTTGAAGGGAAATTCTGGGGAGAATAGCTACTTTTCGAGGATCGATTTTGAAACCTCCCCATTAGATGACACTTCCTTGAGAGATCTACACTTTAGGTGGGAGAAAAAAACACATGAAAGTAGTTATGCATTGGATGAAGAATGGTGGCAACCCGAGGAAGATGATGATAAGGTTGAGTATCCACCTGAATTATATTGGAGTCAAAAGAAGGGAATGATGGTGCCATTTGAAGACCTCGACCTAGATGATAGTATTTTCGTGACATTTGATGAAGTGGGTCAAAGTCAGTTGACATTTCGTGACATCTGAGGGGTGGCTGCTGCGGCTGGCGTGTGCGGTGAAGTGAGCGGTGGTCGGTTGGGCGGTCTGCAGATGGCTGTGCGTGGGCGCGCGGAGGGTCTGCTGAGGGCGCTGGCGCGCGGAGGCGTGGCTGCGGTGGTCTGCAGGCGTGGGGAAGAGGGCGTGTGTAGTGAGGCGTGCGCGGGACTGCTGGCGAGAGGGCGTAGGGGGGTGGTTCTGCAGGTGCTGTTGCAGATGGTGGGGCGCGTACTGCAGTCGGTGCGGGAAGGTGCTGCGGGTGGACTTCAGACGGGTGCGCCGGTGGTTGCGCGTGGAGATGGCGAAGGCTGCAGGCGCAGGGAAGGTGGCGTGAGCGGGCGTGAGGGCTGGAGGTTGTGCACGCCTTGCATGCGGTTGGAGATGAGTGGGCTGCTGCGGCGTGGGTGGTGGAAGTGAAGTGAGAGGACGGAGATTGCTGCTGGAGTGGGGGTGGACTTCAGACGTCCGGGAAATTTCCCGGACGTCTTAAGTGACTGAAAGGGTGATTGCACAGTGGCTCGGCGGTGGTGGTTGGTGACGACGGCGAGGGAGATGCACGCTGATGTGCTCACGGTAATGCGGGCGAGCTCCGGATGGCGGTGTGGCCTGTCACACCACACGCCCACGGTGGTGGAGACTCGCCGCCACGGTAGAGGCCGGCAGTGTGGAGTGGAAGAGAGAGGTTCTCTCTGCACAGTGGTGGGTCGGTGGTGGAGGCCTCCTGAGCTCGGCTGCCTCCGTGCTCCTTTTATAGTGTCTTGAACAATTTTGAAATCAGCCGCCGACCAGATCCACCACATCCGCTCCCCCTTGAATGGCTTCATCACTGCAGCAGCCGGGCGTTGGAGCGGCAGCCAGCCGTTCTGAAAGAAGACGAATAAAGAAAATATTATTAAAATATTAGGGTTATTTATGTATAGACCCTCAACTTCTATGTTAATAAAAATAATATACCTAATTGGTTATCTAATTAGATGAATGCTATTCTAAGCTAATTCTAAATGCACTTAAGATATGAATGCAATGTATGGATTATGTAATTAGATTAAAACTAATGCACGCTGAGGTGCTCACGGTAATGCGGACGAGCTCCGGATGGCGGTGTGGCCTGTCACACCACATGCCCACGGTGGTGGAGACTCGTCTCCACGGTTGAGGCCGGCAGTGTGGAATGGATGAGAGAAGAACTCTCTACACAGTGGTGGGTCGGTGGTGCAGGCCCACCCCACTCGACAGCCTCTCTCCTCCTTTTGTAGCTGCCTGCACGAATTTGAATGGAGAGGCGGGAGCAGATCCACCTTCTCCGCTGATCCATGAATGTGGCTTTAGTGCGGCAGGAGGCGTTGCAGCGGCAGCCGAGCTGTTGCTGAGAAGAACAAGAATAAAGGATATTATTAAAATATTTTGGTTATTTATGTACAAACCCTCAACTTTTATGTTAACTAAAACAATGTACCTAATTGGTTAACTAATTAAATGAATGCCATTCTAAGCTAATTCTAAATGCATTTAAAATATGATGCAATGCATGGATTATGTAATTAAATTAAAAATATGAATTAATCTATTTACATCCTAATTTATGCTAAATAAATGTTAGAATTAACCCAATGTCTAGGCACTTAAATGCTTAAATAGCCCACAACTATGGGCTAATCAGATGTGCCTCGCTGGTGGTCGGCCGGAGATGAAGGTGGAGGTGGTCTATACCTGCGAGGGGTCGAAAGTGGAAATAGAAAGATGGGAAATGAAGAGGAGAGAGAGGGGAATAATTCTAACCTAGCTAAGTGGATGAAGGGGGAGAGGAGACGGCTGGCCGTACCTACCACCGCTGGAGAAGAAGATGTCCAGTGGAGGGAGAGCGGTGACGATGAAGGGGTTGGAGGCGCGCATACGGGTATTGTGCGACATGGAGGAAGGTGGTGAAGACAGCCCTGGCATTGGTATTGTGGCAAAGCGATGAGAAAGAGGACTCGCTAATGCTTGCTGGACTCCTGGCTGGAGGAGAGGAGACAAAATTGGGGGTATTTCTCTGGCCAAGTCGAGCTGAAAAGATGCAGCCGGAGGTGGAGATGCTTTTATAGGCACTGACAGGGGCTCTTGTGCTTGGAAGACAAGCTTCCAAGCCCAAGAGACCTTGCCAGAGATGGAAACAGTTGGAGACCCAAATTTCTTATCCGTTCACACGAGAGATTAGGTGTGAATTAGTGATTGGGTCCATGCTCAGATGGAAGGGAATTCCTTAGAGAATCTCCCTTCCAAATCTAGGAGATCTCTGAGGAATCAGGGAGTAATCCCCCTCCACTCGTCGCCGGAGTAGGATTCCTCCGCTTTAGTGGTGGAGGGACCTGATTGTAAGAGTGATGAGGAAGTTAGGGGGTCTGCGTAATGGTTTTCAAAAGTTAGGGACCAGAATGTAATTGGGTGGACTATTTTGCAAAGTAGGTCAAGATAACCTCCCCTTAGGTCCAAATTTTGATAAAAACCTAATTTGGACCTAAGGAATCCAATGTTAAGGTTGGATTTTAGGTTTTACCATGTTTAACTAGACATTTTACACAGAAACCCAAATTAGGTAAAATAATGAGTTAGGACCCCTATCTTGGTCAAAATAGGTTTCAAAGGCCAAATTGAAGGTTCTAAACCCTAGGGGATATTTTTCCATGAATTTTAGAGGGTTTAGTTGATTTTTATCCTGACCATAACCTTGTTGAATTTTGTGAGTCTATTTTAGGGTTACAAGATGTCATTTAATTCCTAGACTGCACATGAACCCATTTCTGACTGAACCAACCCACTTTTTATCTTATTAAGTCTAATTTACTAATGTTTAGCCCCTGAGAAATCCCATTGATGTACTGCAATGGTAAAATTGCAGTTTTATCCTTTAGTTCATGTTTTTTTCTCAAAACAATAATCCCTTAAATTAGGCCTTCCTTTACATTATGTAGGAGCTCTTATTCTCTTTCTTAGGTCAAAATGAGCTAGTTAGAGCTCATGATGAGGTTCTCATCTTGTACCTTTCGAAATCGCCAAGGAATGCACTCGAGCATTTGAAATCCTCCATGATCGAGTTACCCAAGCCCTGATCTTATAGTCCTCTGATTGGTCTCAACCCTTTGAGATCATGTGTGATGCATCGAATTTCACTGTAGGAGTGGTACTTAGGTAGAAATTGATGGGAAACATGTGGTCATCTACTGTGCTAGCAAGACACTTGACGAGGCTCAACATAACTACATAATTCCTAAGAAAGAGCTGCTAGCCGTAGTATTTGCCCTGGAAAAATTCAGATCTTATCTCGTAGGTTCCCGTGTTATCATTTACTCGGATCACACAACTGTGAGGCATCTCCTTGTGAAGAAGGATGCGAAACTTTGATTAATCCACTGGATCTTGTTGTTGCAAGAGTTTGACCTCAAGATTCGAAATAAAGAGGGAAAACAAAACGTGGTAGCTGATCACTTGTCCCGCCTTCATTCTGAGATCATAGACCCTTCCGGACCCATTAGGGAAAATTTTCTTGATGAGCACCTCCTGACTATTAATACAGGCCTTCCATGATTTGTTGATATAGTAAACTACATGGCATCACATCAGATCCCATCCGATTGGCCGAAGGTCAGGAAGGACAAATTGCTTTCCGATGCCAAGTATCACTTCTGGGAAGACCCGTATCTTTTCCGCATCGGTGCTGATCAGATCATTCGATGATGTGTCGTGGAAGTGAAAATTCAAGACAAATTATCTTTCTGCCATGACCAGGCATGCGGTGGACATTTTTCAGGTCATAAAATCGTAGTGAAAGTCCTCCAGTGTGGCTTCTATTGGCCCACGATTTTCAAAGATGCATACAATCACTATAGGGCATGCACTAGTTGCCAGACCTTTGGCAGCATGAGCCATCGTGATATGATGCCCTTGCAATTGATTCTTGTATGCGAAATCTTCGACGTGTAGGGGATTGATTTTATGGGACCCTTCCCTATTTCGGACGGCTTCGATTACATTCTACTCGCTGTTGACTACGTGTCCGAATGGATCGAAGCCATTCCGACCCGAACCAATGATCATAAAGTGGTTATCAAATTCATTCACCAGAACATCTTTTCACAGTTCGGGATTCCATGTGCTATAATCTCTGATGGAGGGACCCATTTCATTAACGCTCACTTCAGGTCACTGATGACCAAATACAGGGTGTCGCACCGAATCTCTACTCCTTACCAGCCACTAACTAATGGTCTAGCTGAGCTATCTAATCGGGAGATCAAGAAAATCCTCCAGGTTACTGTTCGACCTGATAGGAAGGACTGGTCATCTTGACTTTTGGAAGCTTTGTGGGCTTATAGGACCGCCCACAAAACCCAATTAGGTTTGTCTCCCTTCAGATTGGTGTATGGGAAGGCATGTCACCTCGCCATTGAATTAGAGGGCAAAGCCTATTGGGTAGTATGGAACTACAACCTAGATCTTTCTAAGGCGGGAACCCGCAAAAAGCTTCAAATGAGTGAGATAGATGAATTACACCATGACGCGTATGAGAACTCGCGAATTTACAAAGAGCGGGTTAAGGCCTTTCATGACAAGCACATATCTAGAAAGATCTTCCACCCTGGTCGAAAAGTCTTAGTCATTGATGTCAAGCTTAAACTATTCCCAGGAAAGCTACGATCAAAATGGATCGGACCCTACCTCGTCCGATGAATCTTTGGAAATGGAGCCATTGAAATCAGTCCACTCAGCCATGATTCAGAACCTTTCATTGTGAACGGTCAGAGACTCAAATCATTCATTGACTTGATTGATGCAAATTTGGCTAAGATATCCTTTACCCTCCATTCTCCCTGAGCTCATTGCACCCAGTCGATGGCGTAAAACTCAGTGCTTAATGGGAGGCAACCCGTCATTCTTGAAAAATCTGAAACCTTTCTTGACATTCCTACGCTAAATTCATATTGCACTTTAGAGTTCATCCATTAGAACAACCGACCCCACCTCAGGTACCCATAGCCGAGTTTAGAGATCATTCGCAACAGTCACCTCGACCCGTTTGCCCACCCAAAACCTGTTCTAATGAATGATCTAAGCTGAACTCAAACCCACCTAATTTACATTGGGGATATTGCAAATCGTAGGCATGGGGGGGTATGAAAGTGCAAAACACCATGAAAACTCATCTCACAAGAAAAGGTTTCAACAAAAAAATGAAAAAATCACTAAAAAGAACAAAAAGTTCTAAGGGGAGAGAAAATTTTGAGGCCATACAAAACTTGAGGAAAAGTGAAAAATGTCAAAAAGGATCACAAAATGAAAAGAGAAAAGAAGAGATAGTCATTAGTAAGAAATTAAGGGATTAACTAAGTTCTAGACCATATCACGAAAAAGAAAATGAAAGGAAAAAGTGCTAATGAGACACAAAAGAGATTAGTAGGAACGCTGATCTTAGGCCTCTTAGGCTAGACTCTTAGGCTTAAAAATTCAAGTATCTACTAAGATCTGGATAGTCCTCAAGAGGTTAGGGAAAACGCGAAGCTTAAGTATTAGGTCTATGGCTTAGGGAGTATTCGAACTCATTAACTGACCTTTAGTTTGTAGGACTCGATAACCTATGCACCCCAATCCACACACAGTCTGGTTCAGTGCGCATAATTATCAAAATCAAGCAAAAGCATTTAACTGTTCTAAAAAACTCTCCTAGAATAGGAGCGATAGATCAACACAAGTTGATTTGGACAAGTTCCCGGTGCAGAGTGGCGAGAAATTCCCCTCGAAGATGCGCAATAACATATCGTCTCCTAGGATATCTACATATCCTACTGGGGGCATGTAAGCGCCCTGTGCTGGTTCAGATGCCATGGGCAGCATTATCACGAAATGTCGATTGCCATGGTCCGGATTTAGCAATAGAATGGCATGGGCGGGATTATCATGAAATATCAAAAGCCATGGTTTTGGGGGTTGCCATGGGTGGTGCTATCACGAAGCATCGATTGCTAAGGACCCTTCGAGGATTGATGATGGGGACGAGGAATCCGACACAGACCGTGTTGAGAAGCTAATTTGAAGCTAGAAATAAAACGAAAAGAGAGAGAAAACTATCCAAACAAAGAAAATCCTCTATCTCTCTTACAAAAAATGGACTGCAAATCGAATCGAGGCTAAAATACATTCAAGCATGGGTGCTTTAACCGCGGAGTCCAACGAACCTCAGGATAGTTCCTGTATGCCTTAAAAACCTTCGTGGAGGACTAAGGCTAGAGTTGGTCAGGTCCGGATCTTGGTTGGTACTTGAGTACCTTTAGGCCTACTATCGGCATTCTAACCTAATCAAAAAGAAAAAAAGTACTCATCGTAATTTCTGAACATCAAGGAACTCACGGTCAAGAACAGAAGTTAAAACCTTAAAATTTTGCTAAGGGACTAGCAAAATTTTAAGGTTTTAACTTCTGTCCTAGCAAAAGCTAGACATGGGGGTACAATGGGAACACCATCATTAGCCCTAACTAGCTCATTTTAATCCATAAAAGAGAATAAAAGCTCCTACATAACCAACTGGAGGTCTTAACTCAATGAATAACCATTCTGAGAGAAAAGCAAGAAACAAGGGGTAAAACTGCAATTTCACCTTTGCAGTACAACAATGGGTTTTCGCATGGGCTAAACACAGGTCAAGTTGTCTTAACAAGATAAAAACTGGGCTGGTTCAAACAGAAAAGGGTTCATGTGAATTCTAGGAATTAAATGACTTCTTGTAACCCTGAAACAAACCCACTTGATTTTACAAGGATCTGGTTAGGATAAAATTCACCTAAACCCTCAAAAAATCATGAAAAAATATTCTCTTGGGTTTAGAACCTTAAATTTGGCCCTGAGAACCTATTTTGACCTAAATTGGGGTCTCAATCAAATGTTTGCCCTAAATTAGACTTTTACGTAAATTACCTAGTTAAACGTGGTCAAACCCAAAATACAACTTCACCATTGGATTCCTTAAATCCAAATTAGGTTTGTACTAAAATTTGGACCTAAGGCGAATTCATCTTAATTACTTTGCAAACAGGTCCAGCCTAATTACATTTCTATCCCTATCTTTCGAAAACCTTTGCAAAAACCCCTACCATTGTCTTCTTTCTTTGCAATTAGGTCCCTCCACCATTATAGCGGAGGGAATCCTACTCTGGCAAGAATTCGAAGGAAAGATCTCTCTGATTTCTCAGAGAATCCCCTTCAAAATTGAAAGGGAGATTCTCTGAGAAATCTCCTTCAGTTTGAATACAACCAGAAGCTCTATTTGGCACCCAATCTCACATGCGAATGCATGAGAGATTCGGGTCTCCTTCAACCTTCCATCTCTGATGAGCCTGCCGTGCTTGGAAGCTTGTCTTCCGAGCACAAAACCTTCCTCCATGTCCTATACAAGCATACCCAAATCCCTCAGCATCTCCTAAGCTTGAAATTAGCCAAAGAATCCCTCAATTTCATCTCTTCCCCCTCCGACCAGTGACTCAGCAAGCTCCGGAGACCTCCCTTTCTTTCCCTCTTCGCATAGCCACAATACTAGTGGCAGGGTTCTCTTCCTTCTATTTGTCCGCGTCGCGCCACACCCACCGATGCCCTACAACCCCTTTATGGTCGCCGTCCTCACCCCACTAAGTGCTTCATCTTCGACAATAGAATATGAGTCGGCCGCCATCTCTGCCTCCCCCTTCATCTCTTTACATCTAGCTAAGTTCTCTCTCCTTTCTAATTCTTTTTCTCTCTTTATTTCTTGAAAATGCCCCTCGGCACACGCTATCACCCTCACCTTCATCTCCAGCTAGACCTTCGGCGAGGCATCCCCACCACTCCACACCTCCATCCGCCTCACCAATCGCCCCATAAGCATCGCAACATCTCACTCATCCTAAACCCTCACTCCACTCAACACGCCATGCCCCCAGAACACCCCCCGAACAGACTCACTCTCACGCACACAGAGTGCCCTAGGCACGCACACTTCCACCACCCCACGCCACGCCGACCCTCGTACTACGTTCGCCATGTCTCGGCAAATCTTTCTGAGCTTTCTGTTGAGGCCGTGAGGCAATTTTCGTATTGACAGGTTTGGAGTCCCCATTGCCATTGATGCATGCATCCTGCTAGCTTGCAAGATCATTCCACGTCTCCCCGCTCCAGGTGCACTGCCCCAAGTTGCGTGGAATCCTCTCACGCACAACTCTAGCCAAGCAATTGGCACTGAAGACTGAGGTAGCTGCTGCAATCAAGGGAAGCCTCTTACTACAGACGCGTGCGAAGGGTGGTGGGAGTTTAGTCCCACCTCGGAAGCTGTTGGCACACTGTAGTGGAATAAATTTAAAAATTGAAGTAGGCACTTCGCCTCCAGACCACGGTGTGAGGTCCCACTCACCCTCTCACCTCCTCATCCGTGACCCGATCCTTGTGGACCTGGCTTGACCTGTATACTTGACCTGCACTCCTCGCCCACCATCACATGCTGGTGGCCTAGTCCTGGGTGCATACCCAGCATGATTACCCGAGAAGCGACTCTGGGAGAGCGAGCCGAAGAGAGAAAGAGGAAGAGAGATTGAGGGGGTGGGTAAGGGTAGGTTTTGCTCTCATAGGAGAAAAGGAGAAGAAGAATCCAAGGAAGAAGAGGGTGGAGGCCAGAGAAGCAAAGAAAGGAGAAGCCAAGGACTGAAGAGGAAGAGGCTGAAGGGCTGAAGAAAGAGAAAGAGAAAGAGAAGGAATTGAAGGCTGAAGAAAGAGGAGCCGTAGAGAAAGAAGAAGAAAGAGAAGCCAAAGACAAAAGTGAAAGGCAAAGGCATAGGCATGAGAACAGAAGAAAAGAGAAGAAGAAGAAGGAAGGAAGCAGCCAGAGACAGATCAGAGAAGAGAAATAGAAGCATTGTATCAACCATAAGTTTAAGATGTCAGATTTACAAAATCAGATGTCCATTTTTTGTACTTTCTTTACATCCATTGGTATTCAGTGTTTATATTTACATTTTTGCGCTACAACTCTGATTTTCATTGCAAATTATATTCAATTTTCCAAAGTTGTGCTCTTGATTTTTTAGCCCCAATTTTCTCCCTATGTTCGACCTCAGACTTAAAACTTCAAGTAATAAAAGCTATTTGTTTTCAAGCGATTTCAACTATACTACGATGCATCGATTTGAAAACACTGATCTCGTTCGACAAACAATATGTATAGTGGTTCCCCACTCACTTGGGTACTCCACTACCTAAGCCTCCTAGCTTAGGATTTTTAACCCAATTCTCTTAACCTCGAGGGAATAATTTACTAAACAAGGTAATTATGGGTTACCTCAACCCAAGTATAAGAATGGGTTTGCTATAACCCAACAAGCAAAAGCTAAAGTACAAAATAAGAGCACTAGTGTAAGATAAGTAAAAATCTTACAACAAAATACCTAAGCCTCTCAACAATAATTAAAATAATATTACCAATTGGAGAACCTAGAAAGGATGTGAATCACTTTGCAGATGCGTGAGAAAAACATGTTGACCTTGCAAGAATGTAGAGAGTGAATGGCAAGCTTCTTTCTCTCTTAAAAATATGGTGGAAATTTGGAAGTCAAAGCTGTAGAATTTTCCCTTGTATGTCTTGTATGCAAATTAACAGTCCTAGGGTCTTTTTATAGAGTTAGGACCTTAGTAATACATCTACTAGACGTTGGGGTTTAAATCCTAATGTTCATATTACTAAAATAAATTTTCTAGCTATTTAGATTTGAACCAATGGCTACTGGCACCGGTACTAAAGTATGGGTATTGGTACTTGTGATATACTATTGTGTGTTTTAAATTAACTTATCACAGACAGTACCTATTGGGTACTGATGTGGGAAAATACGTGATTTGTTAATTATATGAAAGTGTCATTGAGATGCGTAAATCTGCAATCAACTCTTAAGTTTATAATACCTAGATAGTGGAGCATCTAGGGTCATCCAAGGAGGCCAAATTGTTAGTCACATGAGTGGTTCTCTCTCTCACCTCTCAAATCCTCACTTTCTTTTTGTGATTTTGATTTTGTTGTTTTTATGTTTTTCAAAACAATCGGGCTTGAGATATGCAAAGACGAAATTACGCTACAACTACACCTATCACTAAACCAAGTGACAAAAATGGATTTCTCTCTTATAAGCTCACCCTAGGCACGTGCGCCTAAGGTAGTTAGAAGAGGAGAGTGTGTGCACTACATAGCATAACATGAAAAACACAATAAGATAAGGACATGAACTTGGAAGGCAATTATGACTTGTATTACTAGCATGGTCAATTACAAGTAGCTAAATGCTTCTAAATGAAAAAGAGAAACTAAACTAGCTAATACAAGATAAAAGAAGATAAAGAAGAAGATGAATCCTCTGTAAAAGTTTAGGAGAGCCCTTGCTCTAAGTGTAGTCGCCCTGCACTTGAAAAGTGATCTCCTTCTCTTCCTTCTTCTAGTGGCCTTCCTTCAAACTCTCCTCCAAGGTGGGCATCAACCACCTTGTTGGCTCCTTCTTTGCCTGGTCGTCCCCTCTTGATGAAGGTCACCTCCTTCTTGGCGTGGCTAAAGGAGAAGAGGGAGAGGAAGAAGGCACTTAAGGGGTGGATAGGTTGCCCCCTTGATCTTCTTCTCTCCTTCTACCTCCTTGGCGTGGAGATGGGGTGGAATATTGATGGACCTAACTAAGGGAGAAGATGGTGTTGTAGTGATGATTATGGTGGGTATATATAGAGGTGGAGAGGGGGTTTGTTGGCGTGGAGTTGTGGATGGCTAGGATTAGGTTTGGTGGGTGGTTAAGGGGTGGTTATGGAGATCTAGGGTGTAGGATGGATGGCGCCAAGTGAAAGGGCTTTATGGGTGGTGGTTGTGGATGGTTATGGCCATGGAAGGGCACATAGAGTTGGCACCAAGTTAAGGTGGAGTAGGGTAGCTTAGGTTGAAGCTTAGGTGGTCTTTAAGTAGGTGTACTAGTTAGATGGGAATTAGGGTTAGGTAGGGTTGCCAAGGAGGTGCCTAGCTAGGCTAAGGTAGCTTAGCTACTAGGGAGTAGGGTTGGAGGCATTTAAAGCTAGGGTTTTGAGGGAGAAGAGATGGAGGTAGTCTTCTTGAGCTGCACTGGAGCTGGTGGCTACTGAAGAGAGCTGCAAGGAGCTACCTTAGTTGGCTTAGCTTGCTAGTTCTTTGCTAGCTACTAAGCCAAGCTAAGATGAGCTGGCTTCTACTAATGTGAGCTAAGGTGAGCTGGGTCTGGTCTTCCTAGAGATTACTGAGCTAGCTAGAGTAGCTAGCTTAGGTCAAGTAGCTCAGCTCAATTAAGTTGAGCTGAGTAAGGTTTCCGGGAGTAGGAGTTGAGTTGGCCTGAGCTAGTTAAGGTCATCTTCAGCTGACTAGGTCTAGCTTGTTGATGGTAGTAGCTAGTCCTGGTCAGGTTGAACTTCCAGTGAACTCTTCTGAGTTGGAAGAGCTGGAATGGAGCTGGGATCAACTGTCTTCAGCTAGTTTGAGCTGCCATCCAGCTGAGGTGACCTAAATGGAGCTAAGGTGAACTAGCTAGAGCTACCATTCAGCTAAGATGAGTTGAATGGAGCTAAGGGTGAGTTGATCCAGACAGAAGGAGCTAGGATCCAGCTGGGATGAGCTAGATCTAGTTGGGATTCGGCTGAAATGAGCTAGATCTAGCTGGGACCTAGCTGATAGGAGCTTCTTCCTCATCTTCTACCATCTTGAGTGCTAAGATATGTGGGATTTAACATTCTGCCTAATCCTGACACTCAGATAAATGCATCTAAATTACATTAAAAATGCAATGCATGCCTATCCTAGGTAAATCCCTAAATGCAACCCAAAAACCCATTTGTGGAGTTAAAACCCTAAGAGCCATGTTAGTTTTGGGGCATAAGAATGATGATAAACTGCCGTTTATCATGCCCCCCATGCTTATCTTGTACTAGTCTCTTAGCAAAGCTATTTCCACAAAACAGATTTTTTGGGAAAGACTAATTTAGTTACTTTTGAGAAGAGAAAGACTGTGGGACCTTGGTTGATTGAAAAACTTGAAAGGCATGGGATTTGTTAAGGATAAAACCTCGGGATTCATTTTTAGATCCAAGAGTTAGAAGAATCAGGATCAATGTATCTTTTTAAAAATTCACAAATCAACTCATTGTTAATTCAGATGACTTGAAATTTTTATAGTTAGGATTTCTCTGGCTCTTGAATCCGATTTGCAACTTGCATCAACTTTTAAAACCTTGTGTTTATGCTTGTGAATGCCAACTTTTATGAGGTCATGTTTTTGGTTTAAAACTATTTTTTTCTTGAAACTCCCCCATACTTATTCTTAGCTTAATCCTACAACAAATGTGTCAGGATCATCATTCCCGTCACCAATCCTCAAGGGGGTTCTAACACCGGCACTTCGGGATAGTACCATCCAAGACACCAGCTAGGAGCTCACAACCCCAAAACACAATGCGGTGTAATGGGGTGCTCCTAGCGAACTCAAGCTCTTGCTTCGACGCTATGGGTAGGGCACCGTCCAAGACACTTGAGCTGCAAAATTGCACCTTAATGCTCTATCTAAAGATATGGAATATAGATATAGAGTAGCACTAAGGCGGTAACATGTTGTCATCGCATCCTCAAAGGAGGCATTTACCTCCATCTCAGCAGTGGGAACACAAACCAATGATCTACTTTAGATTTTACCAGGGCCAAATAGATTTTTTCTTCCAATTTCTATATGTTTTTTAAGGTGTTGGCTTGTGTGTGAATTTTGACACAAGAATTTTGTCAGAATTGCAAGTTTTTGAATTGGAAGCTAAGCCAAATAATTTTTAGGTTACAAAGGAAGGTCAGGTCACCTAAACTATCACGAGTTCAGGTGGAATTTAAAGAAGGATACTTGATCCAGTCTAGAGGTTAGGCCCAGAGATTCTAACAATCAAATCTTAATCTTAATCCCTAGTTTGTTAAAGATTAAATCCCTTGTACCTTAAAATGAAATTTTCAACATTAGTTCCATTTTTCAAAATTTTCCTCAAAAAGTTTTACAATTTTTTTGTAATGAGATGCATGCAAAAGAAAGAAAATGCATATTTTTAGGTTTTGAAAATCCTAAATCAATCGTCAATATTTAAAAACATGCCCCTATGCTTATGATATGCAATGTCCTCATGCATTAGGAGGGAAAAGAGAACACCTTGGTGAAAAGCGGTCGAGTTTAGGATGGTCAAAACCTGGAAAAAGAAAGAGAATAGGAAAGCAGGAAAAATGATGGGCTACCTCGCATCTAGTGCTATCTTTTATGCCTATTTAGCCAGGCTTGAAATGATGCACGAAAATGGACAAGCATGTAAATAATTGGACACTTGAATGTCCTTAAGAAATGTGTTTTCCTAAAGATCCCTAAAAAGTTGATTGGTAAAGAAATACAGATCAAAATGAAATGGAAAGGTAGAAGAATGACTTGGGTTTGGCCATGGTTTGAGTTTGTGTAAAATGCCAAACTTGGGTGGGTCGGGTGGTAGGTCCAGTGGAGAGGGAGGGAGAAAGTTGTCAATGAGATGTAGGGTGGGTGGAGTTAGTGTGGATATTTTTGGTGAAAAAATAGGAAGATTGAAAGAGTAAAAGTCAAACCCTAGTTGATTTGAAAAGTCTTGGCCTACATAATCATCCTTAGAAAAGAAATCAATAAAATCTAAATCCATGGTGGTAAGAGCTGAGTAGGATTCGATCAACATAGACTTCTGAAATATTGCTTCCATTGTATTATCGGTGTCCACAAAAATTTCATGATCAATAAACCTCTTGAAAGCTTGAAATAAATCTAATGAGAAAGTCTGGTTACTGCAACTTATATTCATTTTCCTAGAATGAGAATTGATATTAGCGGTTGCAGTAATAAGAAAGGATCTTCCAAGGTTGGCATTAATAAGGGTCTTAGGTACCTCTATGTCAAGGATCAAAAAATTAATCTGAAATAGATAATTCCAAACCTTGACAATACTATCCTCAACATTTCCCCACGGTTGAATGGTAGATCGGTCTTCCAATTGAAATTGAACCTTAGTAGGCTTAAAATCACCGAATCGAGATTCCTCAAATAAGATCGGGGGAATGATATTAATAGAGGTACCTAAGTCGAGAGGGGTGCAAAAAAAGGTGGTGTCATTTATGACAACCGAGATGAGTGATGTGCCTGAGTCCTTTTTTGTGAAAGGTAGCTTGCTCTGAAAAATTGAGCTTGCTGTCTTAGAAAGGACCACCCTTCCTAGATTCTGGGCCTCCCGTTTTGGAGTATATCTTTCTTTCAACAATTTAGGATAGGCAGGGGTGGTATCTAGGAGGGGGATATTAGTCTCAACTTGCCCAAATAAGTCTAAAAGATCTTGGTGTGAGGGCTCTAATTTCTGATTAGAAGGATTGGATTGCATTGCTTGAGAGTGAGAGATAGGAATTGAATCTAGTGTTTTTGGTGTTTCTTTTTCTTCTTCTTGAGTAGGGTTAGGAGAGTCGATTTGCATAGGTTGAGAGTGGGTTTCATCAATTTGATTTGAAGGCCCTAAATTAGTGGTGGTTTTCCTACTCCTCGATATATCTGCATATGCAGTTTGGTTGTCACTGGGAGGAAGTGGGGGGACTATTGTTGATGGAAACCAAGTTGGTGCTGAGGTATTAGGTTAATAGGAGGCTGATTAGTGTGGTTCTAATGTTGGTGTCCACTCGGGTGTTGGCTCCTTTGATTGACAAAGTTTGGTGTGGGCTGGGATGGTGATTGTCCTACAGGTCTTTGAGTCGAAAAAACCCTAATGGGAACACCATCATGAGCCATAACTATCTCAATTTGGTCTGATAAGGTTGATAAAAGCTCCTACATATCCATCAGAATGTCCTAAGGGCACATTATCCTGTTTTGAAAAGAAGAGAATAATACAAGGTTATTTCTGCAAAATTAACAGCATTCTATAAATATAGAATAACCATGCGGTATTCCAGGGAATAATTAAAGGTCAAATGGTCATTAATGTCCAATAAGAGGGACCATGTAGAACAAAATGTGTTTTCATGCATTTCAAGAATTAATGGACATTTGAAACCCTGAAAACAGACCCGCTTAATTAAATGAGGTTCTGCTTAGGATAAAATTCATCAGAACCTTCTAAAAATCATGGAAAAATATTCCATAAATTTTGGTATCCTTGCTGATGTAAACATGTTTACACTACTTAAGATGTCTATTTATGCATATTCTTAAGCATAGGATTGCATTGCATACTATAAATATTTCATAACATGAATCATCTTGCATTTAGATTAGTTTGAATAAAATGGAGGTTAATTGTCCCCTTTTATGTTCATAGATAGGGCAAACTTTTTATCGGGGCCTCAGAATGAAAACCCAATCGTACAGATGTGATCAGGGCGACGATTGGAGTTCAACGACTCCAAGATCGCCTTAATCAGACATCTGTAGCATCAGATAGAGATTGGGGAACCCTAGAAGATCAAGGGCCAAGATGGTGTGAATCCACACTTCAAATGACAAATCCGACCGCATGGATGGATTCGGATCGACGATCAAAGCCTAACGGTGTGAAAATTGACTCAATCCGACAACCGTGGCACCATCTCAATCATCCAGATGATGGATGGCCAAGATGACGCCATGTGGTGCCATCTCAGCCGCCCAATCATCTGCACGCACCCAGTGAAGGCATCCGCATCAACATTTCCCCATCGTTGGATCAAGATCCAACGCCTAGGATGCATCCGCACTGAAGTGCCCACCCATTCGCGTGCATAGCGCAGTGGGCTAGAGTGCTTAACTGAGGTGCTGGCACGGGTTCGAATCGCAGCAGGCACGGTGAGCGGGTGTGGCGAGCAGGCGCGTGCGACCGTGCGATGAGAATTGAGCGGCTGTGGGTGCTCGATAGTGCCCACGTGCTATTGCATGCCGCACCTCACGTGGGATCGCACGTGAATGCGTGTGGAGCGAGCGGAGGTGCGAGATAAGCCGTCCGATCTCATGATCGGACGGCTGAGATCGGCAGAATGTGTGCGCGTGTTAAGTGCGAGGAGGCGAGCGGCCGCGCGTGGGCGGTGCCCCACTACGCCAACGATGGGGCTTTAGCGATGGTTTTATCCGTTACTAAAGTCCCCTGATTTAATGATTTTCAAATTAAAATAACCAAATTGCCCTTACTCCTTGCAACTATAAAAGGAGACCCCCTTCACACAAAATTCTCATCCCTTCCTTCTCTTGTCTCCCTCTCCAAAGCTCAAGAGAAGCTTGTCCCACACCCGGGATGCTTCTCGCGAGATAAAGTCAATTTTTCATCCCCCCTTCGGAAGTGGATCCTGTGACTACGACGATGTGCTGCTCCATTTCCATTCTTCCTGCTTCGTCCTCCTTCATCCTGCTCCATTCCCCTTCGTCTAGGCATCGTCCCGTCCGGCTTGTCCTCTAAGCGATCGTCGAGGAGGATATCTCTCTCCCCATTCTTTTTATTGCTTTCTAGAATAGATTTACTGTTTTCTAGTGTAATCATTTTCTCACTTTCTAGTCGTAATTTTAGTGTAATGAACAATCTTCTAATAATGAATTCCTTGTTCATTCTACATCTCTTTTTGGTTTTTGTTTGTAATATTCTCTCTCTCTTACTCTCTCTCTTATATTTATTGTAAATAGTTAGGTAGTTCTCAACAATTAAATTACTTCGTGACAAATAAAACAAATGCATGTTTTTAAATCAAACGTCCACCTCCTTGTGTTCGACCTAGGAGTCCATTCCTGTATAAATTTTATTTGTTGAACACGAGTTCTTCACTTTCAAACTACAACGACAGGTTTTCAAAACCAAACACGTTAGCGTAGCAACTTGTATGTTCAACATTTTGGCATCGTTGCTGGGGAGGCGATGCTATTTGATTTGTTTTCACGTTTTCCAACTTATGAATCATTTACCTCACTTCTCTCCTTTCTTATTGTGATTGCAGGTACTCTTTTGAGACGAGCAAAAGCGATAGGTTGGAGTAAAGTGCTGTGGAAGGTTCTGTAAGTTATCCCCCACCTCCCACCCATTAGTTTTCATTCCACCACATGATAACACAAACATCAATCAACCTAGGTGTTATAAACTTTAAGGTTAGATTGTTTGTTGTTTGACACCTATACCCACCCCAACCTCCACATTTAAAATGAAAAATAAAAAAAAATCTCACAGAGGTACACAACCTCTTCTGATTTTCAAACTCAACCGGTAAGCCGATGTTTGGAGCTAGTACACACATCCAAACACATAATTGAGTTGAAATCAGATTAGGTAATCACTTGTGTGCCTAATTAAGTGGTGCAACAGGCCAATTGTTTGAGTTGATTGGGCCGCACCACTTCAATTAAAATCAACTCATCAAGTAGCTGCCACTTAGGTGTAACTTTTAGGGATTTACCAGGCACTCCACATTCTTTTAAGCTTCAAAGGAAAACATCTTCACCTATACTTTCAAAACCTGGTGTGCCAATAAAACTTGTTTGAAAATACCTAAAGTTGAATCCTAAAAGCTACTAAGCAAGATTTGAACTCTAAAATTCATCACATCAAAAGTAATCTTGCTTGAACGTATCTAAAAAAAAATTGTGGAATTAGGAAAGAGAACTTGGGTTTAAGAAAATTTTCAATCTTAGAAAATATTACATTATGATCTGAACACAATGACCCTTTAGGTCTTCAGACTTAATCAGCCTGTGTATCCATTAAAATGTGGATTTGTTTTTCGAGTCCTCGCCAACTTGAATTCTATTTTAATTGGAGTAAATAAGTTTGGGTGATAAGTACAAGACTTATCAACCCACCCTCTGATTTGAGGGAATTTTGAGTTTTAAGCATCTACATACTATCTTGTTACTGACTTGTTGTTCGGTGATTCTAATGGAAATTGGGTAGCTAATGAACCTTCTAGGGTGATATGGCTGGCAAGTTATCATGTGTAACAGTCCATAGGTAGGTTGTCTAGAGCCTAGTCACTGGACCTTTCTCTTTTTGCTGCCTTTAGGTAAATCTTAGACCAGGGAAGCCACCTACTTAAAAAGAGAAAAAGAAAATCAAAAATAAAAGAAAAAAAAGGAGAAAAGAAAAGAAAGAAATAAGCCACACTTCACCGCACGAGTGTGGCTGGCAAGTTGTTGGTGGTAACAACTCATCGACTGGTTGTCCAAAACCCAGCTTAATAAATGCACTGAAAAATCCCAAAACACTTAGGAAGAAGCGGAGAAGTAGAATAAGCTGAGGAGATATACACTGGATTCACCCTTGTGTTGACCGAGTAAAAATAAAAGTAGGGAGAAAGCTACCGGTTGTAAAGATACACCCTTAAGCAGAATTCGCTTTTTAAGGTCACCAGAGGCGTAGAAATCTGAAGTCTGTTTTTACTGCCGGTCAACGAGTCTATCACATTCACAATAAGATGCTTAAAACTTAGGGTTCTCATCAAATCTTGGGTGAGTTGAATGGCCGTAGAAAGCCACTCTTAAACCCTAAAACTTGAAAATCCAAAAAAATTAGAAAAGAGGAAAAAGAGGAAAAGAAATTTTCTTTGAATAAGGTGAGGGCTTGAGGTGGCCTGCATTTTGGCAGATACTTGGGCACTGTTGTGCCTTTGAAAGTTTAGATCCTAAGTAAACATTTTCTTAATGATTGAAAATAACTCATGTCCAAAAAATCCAACCTGATTCTTTTATAAATAACATATAGTTTTTGCTAGGGACTAGCAAAAGATAGGCATGGGGGTATGATGTAAACATGTTTACACTACTTAAGATGTCTATTTATGCATGTTCTTAAGCATAGGATTGCATTGCATACCATAAATATTACATAACATGCATCATCTCGCATTTAGATTAGTTTGAATAAAATGGAGGTTAATTGTCTCCTTTTATGTTCACGGATAGGGCAAACTTTTTATCGGGGCCTCGAATCGAGGATCCAACCATACAGATGTGATCAGGGCGACGACAGGAGTTCAACGACTCTAAGATCGCCCTAATCAGACATCTGTAGCATCAGATAGAGATCGAGGAACCCTAGAAGATCAATTGCCAAGATGGTGTGAATCTGCACTCCAAATGACAAATCTGACCACACAGATGGATTCGAATCAACAATCGCAGCCTAACGGCATGAAAATCGACTCAATCTGACAACCGTGGCACCATCTACATCATCCAGAAGATGGATGGCCAAGATGGCACCACGTGGCACCATCTCAGCCACCCAATCATCCGCACGCACCCACTGAAGGTGTACGCATCAATGTTTCCCCACCGTTGGATCAAGATCCAACGGCTGGGATGCATCCACGCTTAAGTTAAGTGCCTGCCCATTTGCACGGGTAGCGTAGTGGGCGAGACCGCTTAATTGAGGTGCTGGCACGGGTTTGAATCACAGTGGGCACGACGAGCAGGTGCGTGTGATCGTGTGCTGAGAACCAAGCGGCTGCGGGCACTCGATAGCACCCACGTGCTATTGCACGCCGTGCCTCACGTGGGATCGCACGCGGGCGCACGTTGAGGAGCGAGCAGAGGCGTGAGATAAGTCGTCCGATCGTGAGATCGGCAGAACGTGTGCACTCGTTACGTGCGAGGAGGCAAGCAGCCGCACGTGGGCGGCGCCCCACTATGCCCACGATGGTGCTTTAGCGATTGTTTTATCCGTCACTAAAGACCGCTGATTTAATGATTTTCAAATTAAAATGACCAAATTGCACTCACTCCTTGCAACTATAAAAGAAGACCCCCTCCACACGAAATTCTCATCCATTCCTTCTCTTCTCTCCCTCTCCAAAGCTCAAGAGAAGCTTGTCCCACACCCAGGATGCTTCTTGCGAGATAAAGTCAATTTTTCGTCCCCCCTTAGGAAGCAGATCCCACGACGACGACGATGTACTGCCCCATTCCCATTCTTTCTGCTTCGTCCTCCTTCGTCCTACTCCATTCCCCTTTGTCTAGGCGTCGTCCCATCCGGCTCGTCCTTTAAGCGATCGTCGAGGAGGATATCTCTCTCCCCATTCTTTTTATTGCTTTCTAGAATAGATTTACTATTTTCTAGTGTAGTCATTTTCCCGCTTTCTAGTCGTAATGTTTAGTGTAATGAACAATCTTCTGATAATGAATTCCTTGTTCATTCTACATCTCTTTTTGATTTTTGTTTGTAATATTCTCTCTCTCTCTTACTCTCTCTTATATTTATTGTAAATATTTAGATAGTTCTAAATAATTAAATTACTTCGTGACAAATAAAACAAACGCGTGTTTTTAAATCAAACGTCCGCCTCCCTGTGTTCGACCCGGGATTTCCATTCTGGTATAAATTTTATTTGTTGAACATGAGTACTTCACTTTCACACTACAACAACAGGTTTTCAAAACCAAACACGTTAGCATAGCAACTTGTACGTTCAACACTTGCTTTGACCATCTGAACCCATTTTGACCTAAAATAGAGTTTTAGAAAGAAAGTTGCCGTAATTTAGGTTTCTGTGTAATTTACCTAATCAAACTTGGTCAAAACCAAAATTCAAATTCGCCATTATATTCCTTGGTTCCAAATTAGGTTTATACCAAAATTTAGGCCCAATCTGAGATCATCTTGACCAAGTTTGCATTTTAATCCTGTTCTGACTCTTTTTCTTGCAAAAAGCCCCTCAACTTCTGAAATTCTTACAAAGGCCCCCAACTTCTTCATATTCTTCGCGAAAAGGTCCCTACTGCCATTGGAAACTTCTATCCATACATGGAAGGTTTCAATTAGGGCTTTCTCCCTGAATCTACAGCAGATCTCTCCCAAAAATGGAAGGATTCCTGACAAGATCCTCTTCCATCTGAGCTTGTTCACGACCTTCCAAACCTGTCCAAGAGTTCATGCGAACTCTTGGAAACTCCTAAACCTAAATCGCAAAATGTGAGCTCTTCAAGCTTGTTTCCAATCTTAGAGACTCACCTAAATGCTTATAAAAGCTACCCATGGCCTTCCTCACCTCCTTAGTGAACTTTTGAGCCAAAATCATATTCATTCCTCTTCCTTCAGCTTGATCCAAGTTTGTCTCCGGCGACCTTCTTCCCCCAACTTTTTTATTGGCCTCCACATACCAAAGGGTGTCGGTTCCAACTCCCCTTATCTTTCTACACCTCACAATACCAATGAGGTGCCTCCTAACCCTCCTTCGTCGTCGCTCTACCTCACTGGAGCTTGCATCTCCTCTTGTGCCAGCCATATCAGACCTGGCGCCTCCTCCACCCCTCATCATCCGTTAGCTAGCCATCTACGCTTCTACGCATCATCAGCGTGTTGCTACAACTCTATTTCGACCACCGACTCGCTCACACATCCACCATTTTCCACCTCGCTAGTAAACCTCCGGTGAGCTTGCACGGCCGCTACACTCTACCAAACCGACCGTCACCACTCCCTACACCATCACCCCATCCTAGTGACCAAAACCCCTCAAGAAATTGAGGGGAATTGCTGCTTAGTTTCTCCATCGAATGCAACCCTTTTCACCCTATTTTTTCATCTCTGCCAGCCACCTCTAAGAACATTCACGGCATGCCATCACCACCAGCACCTTCGTCGCATCATTATGCTTCTTCGGAGCTTGTCTGACGAGGCCGCAAGGCCATGCTTTGTGTTTCAGGTTCACAAGTCATCGCCGCCATTAACGAGTAGCTTCAAGAGACCATGAAGCTGTGTTCTTGCCTCAACTGCTCCAGGAAAGACTCCAGGAGATGTGGAATTCACCTAGGTGCAGATCCAGGCTCTCCATTAGGAGCATTCAGCACTCCCTTTACTCCAATTGATCGCATCCTCAGCTACTATTTGCTTGCGAAGAATAAGGGACAACTTAGTCCCACATTGTGGACTGAGGAGTGGAAGAGGGCATATAAATTGTTTTCCTGTTCATACCCCTTCGCCCAAGAATGCCGAGGGTCAGGCCCCTACTTCACGAGCCTCCGCGTGCCTTCACGCTTCTCTCGCAGTCATGCACGCGAGTCTGGCCCCATTCAGGATCCGGTTACCCTCTCGATAACCCGACTAACCTCGGGTTTGTGAGAGAAAGAAGAGAAGGAAAGAGAAAGAGAGAGGGGGGTTTTTACCCTCTGCAATGCCCTCTCTTCACTTAGTCGCTGGGAGGCCTTTCGTGCCTCTGTGCTGTGCCTCTCCGTGAGGCTTGAAGAGAGGACCTTGAGCCTCTGCTGTTAAGGCATCTGAGAGCCTTATCTATCATCTGATTTCATTGGTTCTGTGTTCCCATGGCAATGTTGGTTGCTTATTGACGTGGAATTATTGGTTGATCATTACTGTTTAGTTATTTGAGAATTATTGTGAGCATAATTAGAGCTGTAATTGGTGATTTAAATCATCATTTTACCCTATTCCTTTTGCACTTTGATATTGACATTCATATATATATCATTTTTTAATGGAATTTGTGTTATAATTGCTTAAATTTATGCTAGAATTGTGATCTTTGAGAATTAAATTGTAATACTTGCTCCCTGCGTTCAACCTCGGACTTTCTTGACGATATTTCGAGTTATAAATATTATTTGTTTTCACACTATTTCAATTTTATTACAACGAAGCGATTTTAAAACCCCAATTTCATGTGTAAACATTTTAGCATTATTGTCGGGGAGCAATACGCAATTTGATCTCTTTGATCACAATTTCTGATTAGGTACTAACTTGCTCTATCTCTTTGGCTGTGATTTGTGTAGGGATTCATTTGAAGAGAATCGGCCGTGCATCAAACACTCCAGGGGTAGGTAAATTTCATCTCCTTTTCTATTAAGCCCCTGATTCTAAGAAAAGTTAAAAAAAAAAGAAGAAAATCAATTAGGATCAACTTGCGTTTCATACTTAGAATTAATCATCTCAAGTTGCTTGATTCGATTAATTCTAGAAAATCCCGATCCTGATTTTTGCACCTATTAGGGATTTAAGGTATCTATGGCTACTCACCTTCTTGATTGAGCCCTAGCTACCAAAATTGGACAAAACTGATAGGACCAAATAGGGCCAAATTAGGGTTTCCATTCTAGGCTTGAGGAACACATTTTCCTAAAAATGAATCTACCTTCCCAAATTGTGTGTGTCCTAAACCTTGATTGAAATTGGGACCTAATAATTTCAGGACAAATCAGGTGAAGTTAACCCTCCTTGTGGGGTCAACCAATCTTCAAATTAGGTCACCGTTCACAAACTCATCTTAAAAGTTTAAGTGGAATCTTAAGCACCTCATCTCAATTTAAATTTGGTAGACTTAAGAGGTCAAGTTATCCATTCTGGTCTACCTAGATTCGCGGTGACAAGGAAGGTCGGGTGGGGGAAACCTTGTAACCCGTGGGGACACTCTACCTTGTAGGGGTCTTTGCAGGACTCTCCCTTCCTGACTGCCTAAGTATTTCTCAAGTGGATGACTTTATGATCTAGAGGTATCATCCACCTCGAACCTCTATAGTCATCCAAAGATATTTGGGTGTCTTGATTGGGTCCATCACACCTTCTGTCCCTCATCTACTCCACTAGTGTATGTTCGGAAGGAGGTCCTTAAGACCACCCTTGAGGCCTCCACTGGCTTTCCACTCTCGTTGAGGCCAAGCCTCGACTTCTTTGTTTATGCAACTACCTGATCACATCGATATCTCTTTGAATTCCACCTCTAAACTTGAAGCTCCAACCACAGCAATGGATATTTAAGAAGAACAACCTAACTTTGAACCACAAGAATTCTATGACCTTCGAGATAAGGTCCATGCACGTTTCAACCCACCATCGCATCCTCAAATGCGAGATCACTACAATCCTGCTGCGGTGGAGATCAAACCCTGAATCCACATTCTTGCAGGAGAACCCAAGGTGGAGCTTAAGCGAAGTATGCTTCCCATGACCCCGAAATTTCTTGGCTTGAACTCCGAGGATCCTTTCCAGCACATTAAGAATTTGGAGCATCTAGCCTACACCTTCAGGGTAGATATGCAGAATCGAGATGGCTTACTCTTGAAGTTCTTCTCCTTCTCTCTATTTGACAAAGCCGCCAATTGTTTTTAGACATACCCTCACTAGATCAACACATGGGAAGAACTTTAGACCTCTTTCATGCAAAAATTCTATCCCATTGGTCAGACGAATGCAATGCGGCATCAAATCACACACTTCTCCCAAGGAGCGGGAGAATCCTACACGAAGCATGGGATCATTTTCTTAATCTCATGTGCAAATGCCCCCATCACAGAGTCCTGAAGTGGGAACAATTCCAATCCTTTTACCACAGTCTTCGTGACGACATCAAGTTTTTTGTCAATGCAACCTATGGTGGCAGCATCATGGGTCAACATAAAGACATGATTTGGGGAATTCTTGAAAATATGTGCGAGAACTCCCTGAAAAATGACTCATTGGGTGTGTACGACTTGATGACCACCTATGCATTGATAAACAATCGAGAGGTACACAAGACCCGAGGCCTTTCCACATCCGTCGATAGGGAGTTGATAGCCAGTTGCTTGGATAAGGTCTCTACCATTGAGAAGAAGGTGGATGACATAAATCAACATCTACACTGAACCACCATTGCATCACAGAATCCATACATACACCCGCCCTCAGGTAGGGAGGCTGCACACAATATCTACCACTCTCAGGGGATGGATGCCTATCCACCCTCGCCAGATTATGGTCTTGGAGGAAACTATGGACCAGCCTATCATAGTTGGGGGAACTCTGAACCCTTGTATCCTGATTTTTCTGGAGTTTCTCAGACTTGCAAGGATCTCCATGCTATTTAGTACAATCCTTTCTCAAACATCTATAACCATGGATGGCGAAATCATCGCAATTTCGCATGGTCAGGAAATAACCCGAATCGAAGACCCAATTCCAAACCTGACCACAAAACCTGTGACCCTATTAGCCCACTTAACTAAGGCCCAACAAAAATTTCCAATCTAGGCCACCTAAGGAGGACTAGATATCTCTGATTCTTCAAGCCTTGTTTGAAATGCATAAACAAGACATGGAAGAAATCACAGAGATTCGTAATCAATTGGCCCAGCTAGTAAATACTCGCCAGCCTGGTGCACTTCCTTCACAGCCACTTCCTAACCCAAATAACGTGCTTAACCAGAGGCGCATTATGAACCCAAATCAGGGCCAAGAACATTATGTTTATCAGGCCCCCTCTGCTCCATCGCCTGACAGGATGGAAGCTTCAACTTCATATTCCGGGTTTCAGCAGCAGACACCTATTTTTCCTAACCTAAACCAAAGTCAGGCAGGTTTGAACTCCGTCACCACCCGTAGTGGTAAAGAAACATTGGACCCACCATTTCCTAGCCATGACTAGCCTGATACTGCAAATCCTAACCCTAGATTGGTAATCTAAGACACCCCTATCCCAGATAAAGAGCCTGAGCCAATCCTAGAGGAACCAAGGTTCCATTTCCTAAGGCTTTGACTAAGGGAAAGGGGAAACCCAAGACCGTGGCACTAAAGGAAGACTTGGTCAAGCTATTTGAACAGGTCCAAATAAACATCCCCTTGATGGATGAGATTTGCCACGTACCGGCCTACGTGAGATTTTTGAAAGACGTATGTACACCTAAGTGTAGGCTGCGAACCAAGGGCGAGAATCCGATCGTACTGTCGGAGCGAGCTAGCTCCATTATTCTGAGCAAACTCTATCCATCAAGTCACCTAAAGGAATTCTTGAGGATGTCATAGTTCCAATCCGTGACTTCTATTTTCTCGTATATTTCATTGTGCTAAACATAGATGCTCTTGAAAATTTGAAGAATACATCAATCATATTAAGGAGACCATTTTTGGCCACAGCTAGGGCCAACATAAATTATGAGGAGGGCCAAATTGAGTTGATGTTTGGGAGCAAGATGTTGAAGATTGATATCTTTAAGGCCCAAAAGGGAATCAACTGTGGGGCTATTAAGCAAATCTGTGATATCGTGTCTGTGGTTGAGGACTAGTTCTTAGAGGAAAACCTGGTTATTCATGACATTCAACCACAAGAAGATCACAACCCATAGTTAGAGGAGCCTATACTTAACCTAGATACACCTACAGCTCTTACCTTTGATCCTGGACCCCACCCTGAACCACTTGCTACTGCTGACAGCCCTGTTATGGAGTTGAAACCCCTCCCTGATCATTTAAAATATACCTTTTTGGGTTTAAATCGCACTTTTCCTGTGATAATCAATTCCTTACTTACCTTGGATCAGGAAACAAAACTGATTTCCATCCTCTAGCAGCATCAGAGAGCCATTGGATGGACTCTTGATGACTTGATTGGTATCAACCCTTCATATTGCACCCATTGCATCTACACTGAAGAAGGCTCACGACCATCTTGTGAAATGCAGGGACGTATGAATCCGATCCTATAGGAAGTTGTGAAGAAAGAGATCATTAAGTGGTTAGATGCTAGAATCATCTACCCGATCTATGACAGTCGTTGGGTGGGTCCAATCTAGGTTGTGCCTAAAAAGGTAGGGCTCACCATGATCACGACTGAAACTGGAGAAACCATCCTGACCCACATTGCGAACTTGTGGAGAGTCTGCAATGACTATAGAAAATTGAATGCCTCCACAAAGAAGGACCATTTCCCACTACCTTTTATTTACTAGATTCTCGAGAAACTGCTAGGAAATCGATTTTTCTACTTTTTGGATGGGTACTCTGGATATAATCAGGCGGAAATTCATCCAAAGGACTACGAAAAGACCACCTTCACTTGTCCCTATGGGACGTACACGTTTCATAGGATGCCTTTCGGGCTATGCAACTTACCCACCACCTTTCAGCGGTGCATGCTAGCCATATTTTCCAATATGGTAGGTGAGTACCTTGAAGTCTTCATGGACGACTTCACGAGTTATGGGGAATCTTTTGATTAGTGCCTCCTGCATCTGGTTGAAATTCTCAGGCGTTGCATTGACGTAAATCTGGTTCTTTAGTGGGAAAAGTGCCATTTTAGTGGAAAAAGTGCCATTTTTGACGTAAATCTGGTGATGCGAAAAATCACGTGATTTGTAATTAGGGTTTTTAAAGTCGCTGTAACACGTGAAATCGCATATGCTTTTAAATTTCTATTCCTAAATGGGGGAGTATCTAGGGTTGTCCAAGGAGATAAGTTTGCAATTCAAATCTCTTGCTTTTAAAGGAAACTCAATCTTTCTTTTTGGTATTTTAAATATATAATTTTTATGTTTTGAAATAATGAAAGCAAAATGCTAATTGTTGACGGAAAAGCAACTAACACATACAATCACTAAGCTAAAACCTAGGTGATAAATATGACCCCTCCCTAAGCTCATTCTAGGCATGTGGAAGCCTAGAGTAATTAGGAAGTGGAAGTGAAAAAGTGCTAGAAAGATAAAACAATTGCAATAGAAAATGAAAAGAAGGCAAATTGATTTAGTAGAATTTGTGTTTTACAAAAACATATAGAGGAATGCTTCTACTTAAAATGGAAAATATAAAAGCAATAAAAAAACACAAATCCTCTTGTAGAATCTGGTGAAGAAGGGAGTCCTCTTGCTCCAAGCCTAGCTACTCCTTGGCTTGAAAAGAAGGTCTCCTTCTCCTTCCTTGAATGCTCCTCCAAGGTGGATGCTCTCCACCTCAATTCTTTCCACCAAGGGTGGGCATGCACCACCCTTTCTCCTCCAATGCTTGGCCATCCTCCTAGTGGTGGAGCGCTCCTCCTCGTTGGCGTGACACAAGAAAAGAGTGGGAAGGAAGAAGGCACGAAAGGGGCAGGTGATGTGCCACCTTAATCTTCTTCCTCCCTAATTCTCTTGGCTGTAGGGTGTAGGTGGGTTTAGGTGGAATTAAGCACTAATGGAGGATGATCAAAACTGGGGGTAGGTGATGGGTTTATATAGAGTAAATAGGGGGCACAGGTGGCTCTTGGAATGGATGGCTAGGATAGGATATGGGGGGTAGTTGGGGATCCTAGGGCTAAAGGTGATTGGCTCCAACCCATGGGTTACCAAGGAGGTGCTTATGGGTGGTGGCACCCCTTGAAGTTGGCACCAAAATGGGTTCTAGAAGGGGGGCATAGGTGGCCCCAAGTAGGGTTCTAGAAGGAGGGGTAGGTGGGTGGCTAGGATGGGTTATGTGGGTAGGTGTAGGGTTAGGATGCAGGGGATTTTTGGAGGGAATTTTTGGTGCCAAAATAAGGGTAGTTACAGGTGGTTTTGGTACCATTTAGTGGTGGCTTTTGGAGGTAGTGGGAAGGCTAGGATGGCACCAAGGTGAGGTGGAGGTAGGGTTAGCTTATGTGGAGCTTAGGTGGAGCTAGTTGGTGGAGTTGTTAGGTAGGGTTTTTAGGTGGTAAAAGCCAAGGGAGCTAGAGCATAGCTAAGCTAAGCTAGCTTAGCTAGTAGTGGAGTAGAGGAGGAGGTATTGGAGCTAGGCTTTGAAGAGAGGAGCTGAGGAGGAGAAGCCTGGGGCATGAATTGGTGCTGGCAGCTGCTGAAGAGGGTGGCATGGAGCTACTCTAGCTGGCATAGCTTGCTAGTTCTTTGCTAGCTGCTAAGCCAAGCTAAAGTGAGCTAGCTTCTACCATAATGAGCTGAGGTGAGCTAGGTCTAGTGCTCCCAGGTAGGATCAAGCTGGTTGAGGTAGCTAAGGTAGCTTAGCTCAACTAAGTTGAGCTAAGCTGAGTCCCCGGGAGTTGGACTTGAGCTTCCTAAGCTGGAATTAAGTCATCTTCAGTAGTCTGGAGTTGAGTGGAGCTAGATGTAGTTGGACACGAGCTGGGGTGAACTTCAGTCAACTTAGTTGAGCTAGCTAGAGCTCCCTATAGACTAATGAGAGTTGAGATGAGCTATACTTAGCTAAGTTGAGCTGGATCTGAGCTGACCTGAGCTAGGGTGAGCTAAGATGAGCTGAATGGAGCTTGGATGTGCTGACCCTAATCCAAGTGAGCTGGATTCCAACTATGGTGAACTGGATCAAGCTGAGTTCAAGTTAGTTTAAGCTTCTCCTTCACCTGTTGCCTTCCTGAGTGCTAGGGTTCTAGGGATCTGTTAATCTGTTTTTCCCTAACACTCACAAAAACACATTAAAAACACATTAAAAACACATTAACAATCCATGCCTAACCTAATTAATGCCTAAATGCAGCCCAAAAACCCATTTGTGGAGTAAAAATTGTAAGAGCTAGGTTTATTTTAATGCATAAGAATGATGATAAACTGGCATTTATAACACCCCCATGCTTATCTTTTGCTAGTCTCTTAGCAAAACATTAATTTTTACAGAATAGAATTTTTGGGAAATCTAATTTTTTTGACTTTTGAGGCGAAAAAGATTAAGGGACCTTGGTTGATCTAAACACAGGAGGCACGAAATTTGTTAAATATAAACATCGGGATTTATTTTGGATCCAAAAATTAGACAAAAATGGGATCAATATATCCATCAAAAAGATTCAAAGATTAACCCCTTGTTAATTCGAATGACTTGAAATTTTTGTTTTCGGGATTTTTCTTGCTCTTGAATCTGATTCGCAACTTGCAATAACCTTTAAAACCTTGTGTCTATGCTTGTGAAAAGCCAACATTTTCAAGGGCATGTTTTTGGTTGAAAACTTTTTTTTTTGTCCTCCATGCTTTTTTCTAGCTTAGTCTTACAATAGATGTGTTGGGATCATCATTCACATCACCAATCCTCAAGGGGGCTCTGGCGCCAGTACTTCGGGATAGCACTATCCATGACACCACCTAGGAGCTCATAACCCCAAAACACAATGCAGTGTAAAGGGGCACTCCAAGCAAACTCAAGCTCTTGTTCCAACACTATAGGTAGAGCACTATCCAAGATACTTGAGCTGCTAAAATGCGCTTTAATGCTCCATCTAGAGATATGAAATATAGATATGGAGCAGCGTGGAGGCGGTAACATGTTGACATCGCATCCTCAAAGGAGTCATTTTCCTCGTTCTTGGCAGTGGGAACGCAAGCCAATGATCTTCTTCAAACTTTTACTAAGTCAAAACAAGGGAGTTTTTCTAATTCTTAGTTGTTTTTAATGTTGGCTTGTGCGTGAAATTTGACACAGGAAGTTTCACAAGAAATGCAAGTTTTTTAATTGGAAACTGAGCCAAATACTTTCCATATTACAAAAGAGGATCAAGTCACCTGAACTATCATGAGTTCAGGTGGAATTTATAGAAGGATATCTGATCTAGTCTAAAAATAGACCCTAAAATTCTAATGATCAGATCTGTATCCTCATCCCTAGTTTGCTAAGGATTAAATCCCATTGTACCAAAAGTAAGTTTTCAACCTTAATCACTATTTCACGATTTTTCCTCAAAAGATTTCAACATTTTTATTTTTATGGGTTTGCAAGTAGGAAAATAAAATAACTAAAGAAAAGTGCATGTTTTTAGGTTTTGAAAATCCTAAATCGATCATCAAAATTTTTAAAACACTCCCGCATCGTTAAGATATGCAATGTCCTCATACATTAGGAGGGACAATGGATCACCTTAATGAAGAGAAGTCGGGTTTAGGATGGTCAAAACCTGGAAAAAGAAAGGAACAAGGAAAGCAGGAAAAATGACGGGTTACTGATTGCACAGCAAAAATACACCAATAAATATGCCATCTTGTGTTATTTGCTAGCACTGCCATTGCATCTTAGGTAGCTATAGTTGCATTTGTAAAAAAGACACATGCATGCATTTTTAAAGAGGGGAGGAGAATGAGAATAATTGGCCATTTAATTAACATCTTCTTCAAGTGCTACCTCGCAATTTCACCTTCTCAATTTCTTTATTTGCTTTGAATTTCTTCTCCCTCGCGCGGCTCAGGGCATGGGGCATGCACCTGTTCGTGCCATTCCTCCGCCAACTGCATGGCTAGACTTCCTCTGCCAGCAGCATGGCGGTGGCATGCATCTCCTTCTTTAAATAGCCTTGCCCTCTCCCTTGGGCAAGAGAGAGCCTGGAACACACACCACCCGCAGACACTTTCCTCCAGGCCAACCTCCTCCCCACCATACGCAGTATCTCTTACCACTGAAGAGACACACTGCAGGCAGGAGCAGGCTCATAGTGGTCCCACGAACACCACTGTGAGTTCCACCAATGCCTAGCTCCTTCGTGAGCAGGTGGGCGTGGTGGTTTCACCCTCTATTTTCACCGCTTAACACCCTCGTCGCCATTGTCAAAGCTCCAAGGTATGAAGCTCCAGCAGCAGCGACGGTGGCCTGCAGCCGTGCAAGCCACCGCACGCACGCCAGCTGACGTCCGCAGGCTCTTCCCGCGCGCGCAGGCACCTTCCAGCGCACCCGCGCCTGCAGAACCGGCTGCAACCGGTTGTCCACTCCGCACGTCACTGTAGCTACTGTTCACGCCCCTCAGCGCGGAACTGTAGCTACAGTGCGGTGACCAGTTTGTTTCTCACTTATCTAGTCATCGCGCCCTCTCTCTCCTCCTCGCGACTGCCTCTAGCCAGTCACGCACACACGTTCCCGTGTATGCACCCGCGCCTACATCTGCCCCCACACTCATTCCCGCCTATAACGCAGTGCGCTGCGCTACATAGTGTGCTGTGTTGCTTTATCTCTCACACTTCCGCACCCACCTACCTGCGACAATAGTGAGCGCGTGCCCTCCACCGGCCGTACGCAGCCCTTGTGCCCATGCGCATGCCCTGGCCACCAAACGACGTCGGCGGCCACCAGACGTCTTAACTCGCCTGCTCTCTCTACACTCGTCCAGCATACACTCCCACACTCATACACACACACACTAGTACACATACACACTCGTACCCTCACACACTCACTTGTACACACCTATACATACTTTTACATATATATATATGTATACATATTCGTACCTGATTGCACAGCAACCATAGGTCTTAATTGGCCTAGATTAAGCTAGGACTTAGCATAAGTTAGGGTTATTCATGCATACATATGCATTGTCTACATCTTTACTGCTTTCCTTTAGCTATGCATAAAATAATGTTATAATGTGCTAATTAAGTGCATTATGTCGATTGCAGGCTGATCAGGAGCTGGATCTGAAGCTGGATCAGGAATAACAGGAGTTGTAGCAGAGCTGGAGCAGAAGGCCTAGTTTAGATGTAGGAATAATAATGTAAGGGGGTTAAAAGTTTGTTATTCTATTAAGTAGGAATAAAGCAGTAAAATGTGAAGAGCTTAGGTCCATCCTAGTCCTAGGATAGCCTAGAGACTTCCCCAAGCCTTAGCCACCCTTAGATTAGGTCACAACACCCTAGGAAGCCCTAAAACCCAAGTTCCAACCCTTCTCTGGACGTCCAGATAAGTTTTAAGACGTCTAGGAACCTTAGCCAACTCCCGCACACTTCAAACCCACTTCTCCAGTGTTATTGGACGTCCAGACACTTTGTTAGATTTCTAATTTCTGTAGAATACCCAAAATAGAACCCGAAATCCTTCCTGACTCTGATTGGACGCCTAGACAACAAGTCTGTGATGGCGATTTCACGCGGTTTGTTAAATACGTCGTTGTAACGCGTAAAACCGATCAACTCTTAAATTTATATTCCTAGATAGGGGAGTATCTAGGGTCATCCAAGGAGGCCAAATGTTTGCAATAGTGATTCTCTTGCTTGGAATAAATCTACACTTTCTTTTTTGGTATTTTTTAATATATCATTTTTTTCGTTTTTCAATTAAGACAACATGCAAAATGGCGGCGGGAAGGTGATTTACATTTCAATTTAAAATACTACTTCTAAGTGGCAAATAGAGCCTCTCCCTAAGCTCACTCTAGGCAAGTGGAGGCCAAGAATAATTAGGGAGAGGGGGTGAAGAATGCTAAAAACAAAGCAAGTAGAAATGCAAAATAGAAAATTGCAAAGAAGGCAACTAGATTGATGAAAAGTGTTTTACAAAAAAGCCTAGTAGAGGATGCCTCTACTACTAGAAAAATTAAAATAAAGAAAAGCAAACACAAATCCCCTAGATAGATGGTGAAGAAGAGGGCTTCTTGCTGCAAGGTTGGTGGCTCCCAAGCTTGAAAAGAATCCTCCAACTCCTTCCTTGCTATGCTCCGCCACAGTGATGTCCTCCAAGGCAAGCCCTAAGGGAGCGTGCGCTAAGCTTCTTTCCAAAGGTGGACGTCCACCCTAGGTCCTTCTCCCTTGCCTGGCCATCCTCCTTGAAGTGGAAGAGTCCTCCTCCTTGGCGTGGCCCAGGTTGAAGAGAGTGGGGAGAAGAAGGCACCAAAAGGGCTGGTGATGTGCCCCTTTAATCTCCTTCTCTACTACTTCTTCTTGGACGTAGGTATAGGTGGTATAGGTAGCAAATTACACTAATGGAGGATGCCCCAAAATGGTGGTAGGTGGTGGGTTTTTATAGAATAGGAAGGGGGCTAAGGTGACCTTTGAAATGGAGGGCTAGGATGAAGAGATGGAGGTGGTTAAAGATCCCATGGCCAACGTGAGTTGGTGCCACCTTAAGGGACACCAAGGGGTTGGTTATGGGTGTTGACACCCCTTGATGTTGGCGCCAAAAAGGATTCTAGGAGGTGGTCTAAGTTGGCACCAAGAAGGGTTCTAGAAGGATGGGTAGGTGGATGGCTAGGATGGATTATGTGGGTAGGTGTAGGGTGGATTAAGGGCTGAAAGTTGGCGCCAATATAGAGGTGGTTAGGGGCGGTTTTTGGCACCAACTTTTGGTGTATTTTGGTGGTGATAATGGGGTGAAGTGCTGGCTAGGAGGTGGCACCAACTTGAGTAGGGTAGCTAGCTTAGGTAGGCTTAAGTTGGTGGAGCTAGCTAGGGTTGAATTTGAAGGTGGTGGATGGCCAAGGAGCTGGTTGCTAGCTAAGCTAAGCTAGCTTAGCTAAAGGTGGAGTAGAGGAGAAGGTGTTGGAGCTAGGGTTTAGAGGGAGGAGCTGAGGAGGAGAAGTCTGGAGTTGGAGCTGGAGCTGGCTACTGCTGAAGAGGCTGGCATGGAGCTACTCTAGCTGGCTTAGCTTGCTAATTCTTTGCATGTTGCTAAGCCAAGCTAAAGTAAGCTAGCTTCTACCAAAACAAGCTGAGGTGAGCTAGGTATGGCACTCCCGGGGAGAATCAAGCTGGTTGAGGCCGCTAAGGTAACTTAGCTCAACTGAGTTGAGCTAAGCTAAGTCCCCGGGAGCTGGACTTAAGCTTCCTGAGCTGGGATGAGTTCTTCTTCAGCTGGCTGGAGTTGAGTGGAGCTGGATGTAGCTAGATCTGAGCTGGGGTGAACTCCTGTCAACTTAGCTGAGCTAGCTAGAGCTCCCTGTGGACTAGTGGGAGCTGGGATGAGATAGACTCAGCTAAGTTGAGTTGGATCTGAGCTAACTTGAGCTAGGGTGATCTAAGATGAACTCTCTTGAGCTGCCATTCAGGTGAGATTAGCTGAATGGAGCTGGGATGAGCTAACCCTAGTTCAAGTGAGCTAGGTTCCAGCTGTGGTGAGGTGGATAAAGCTGAGTTCCAGCTAGTCTGGGCTTCTCCTTCACCATTTGCCTTCTTGAGTGCTAGGGCTTTCGGGATCTGTATATCTGTACATCCCTAACACTCACAAAAACATATTAAAAAGATAATAAAAAATGCAATGCATGCCTAACCTAATTTATGGCTAAATGCAACCCAAAAAACCCATTTGCGGAGTAAAATCCTAAGAGCTAGGTTTGTTTTAATACATAAGAATGATGATAAACTGGCATTTATCACACCCCCATGCTTATCTTTTGCTAGTCTCTTAGCAAAACTTTAATTTTTTGGAAATTGGAATTTTTGGGAAATCTAATTTTTTTGACTTTTGAGGAGAAAAAGAGATTAAGGGACCTTGGTAGATTAAAACATAGGAGGTACGGGATTTTTTAAAGATAAACATCAGGATTTATTTTTGGATTCAACCATTAGACAGAACGGGATCAATATATCCTCCAGAAAATTCACAAATTAACCCCATGTTAACTCAGATGACTTGAAATGTTTGTTTGTAGGATTTTTTTGGCTCATGAATCTGATTCGCAACTTGCAAAATCCTTTAAAACCTTGTGTCTGTGCTTGTGAAAAGCCAACATTTATAAGGGCGTGTTAGTTTATTTATTTATTTTTTTTTCTCCCCCATGCTTATGTTTAGCTTAGTCTTACAACAGATGTGTCGGGATCATCATTCCCGTTACAATTCCTCGAGGGGGCTCTGGCGCTAGTACTTCAGGATAGCATTGTCCATGACTCCACCCAGGAGGTCACAACCTCAAAACACGATGCGGTGTAAAGAGGCGCTTCAAGCAAACTCAAGCTCTTGCTCCGACACTATAGGTAGAGCACCGTCCATGACACTTGAGCTGCTAAAATGCACTTTAATGCTCCGTCTAAAGATATGAAATATAGATATGGAGTAGTATCGAGGCGGTAACATGTTGACATCGCATCCTCAAAGGAGGTATTTTCCTCCTCGGTAGTGGGAACTCAAACCAATGATCTTCTTCAGACTTTCACTAAGTCCAAACAAGGGAGTTTTTCAATTTTTTAATTATTTTTAGGTGTTGGCTTGTGTGTGAAAATTGGCACAAGAAGTTTCTCAAGACACGCAAATTTTTGAATCAGAAACTAAGTCAAATACTTTCCGTATTACAAAATAAGATCAAGTCACCTGAACTATCATGAGTTTAGGTGGAATTTTATAGAAGGATATTTGATCTAGTCTAAAATAGACCCTGGAATTCTAATGATCAAATCCATATCCTTATCTTTAGTTTGTTAAAGATTAAATCCCATTGTACCAAAAGTGAATTTCTCGACCTTAGTCCCGATTTCAAAATTTTTCTCAATAAGTTTTTAACATTTTATTTTTTTGGGTATGCAAGCAGGAAATAAATTAAAGAAAATTGCATTTTTTTTTTGTTAGGTTTTGAAAATCCTAAATCGATCGTTAAATTTAAAAACACTCCCCCCATGCTTAAGATATGCCATGTCCTCATGCATTAAGAGGGAAAAGGGATCACCTTAGTGAAGAATGGTTGGGTTTAGGATGATCAAAACCTGGAAAAGGAAGAAAAAAAGGAAAGCAAGAAAAAATGATGGGTTACCTCCCATCCAGTGCTATCTCTTATGCCATTCAACCGGGCGTAAAAGTATGCATGGAAGACGTAAAATCATGTAGATAATTGGACACTTGGATGCCCGCAAAAAAGGTGTCTTCTTATCGATCCCTAGAAAATTGACTAGAAATAATCTCGGGATCAAAGTTGGATGGAAAATGATAAGTGTAGCCCGAGTCTGCCCATGGTTTTAAATTAGGTTGAATGCCAAACTCAGGCTAGGTTGGTGGCAGGTCCGTAAGAAAGGGAGGATTGGGGGAAGTTAGTGTGGAAGAATTAGGTGCGTGAATAGTGGGTGGGTTAGGGGGGGATCAGGAATAAGTTTGGGGTCAAGACAAGTTTCCGGATCACAGATTTTGCCGACCACTGATTCTGAATCAGAGTCCTCAAAAAAATTGTTGTCGGTAAGGGTATCTATTAACATTGTCTCCTCCACCATATTGGAAATTTTAGTATTTGAGTCCTCAAAGAAGTTATCATCATGGAATCTCCTAGTGGATTTGAAAATATCTAAAGTGAGAGTTTGGCCTGCACAAGTGATATCCATTTTTCCTGTGTGGCAATTGATATTTTCCTTTGTAGTGGCCAAAAAAGGGCGTCCAAGGATTATTGGGGAGTCCAGTAATGATTCAGGTGCCTCAATGTCAAGAACCAGAAAGTCTGCAGGGAAGACATAATTTTGGACCATAACTAAAACATCCTCAACAATCCCACGAGGTTTAATTGTAGATCGGTCGGTTAATTGCAGGGTAACCTCGACGGGTTTTAATTCACTGATATGAAACTCTTCGAATAAACTCGTGGGAGTAATATTAACTGAGGCACCAATATCAAGGAGGGCGCGATTAAATGTAGTGTCATCAATAATTACAAAAATTCAAGGCTCCCCCAGATCTTTCATCTTAGGAGGCAGCTTACTCTGTATGACAGAGCTTACTGTCTCCGAAAGATGCACTTGTCCTAGATTTTTGGCCTGCCTTTTAGGAGTACAAATCTCCTTCAAAAATTTAGCATAGGTAGGTATATATTTGATGGAATCTAGGAGAGGAATATTGATATGAACTTGCCCAAAAAGATCCATGAGTTCTTCTGTAGTGGGCTCAGATTTCTTTCTTTTATTGGTGGTAGGGAGGAGAGCTTGTGGAAAAGGGATAGGAATCTTGTCTTGAGATTTTGGTATTTCTTTTTCTTCCTGATGGGGAGGTGCGGAGTCAATTTGCATAGGTATTTCACCAGGTTTGTGTGAGGGCCCAGGGTCAGTGGTGGTTTTCCCACTCCTCAAAGTAACTGCATGTGCAGTCGGATTATTATTTGGAGGAGGTGGGGGGGACTATGATTGTTGAAACCTGGGAGGCTGCTGAGGTGGTGGATTAGGAGGAGGCTGATTCGAATAGTGTGGAGTTCTACCTGTATAATGGTTTCCTTGGTGATTAGGGTTGGGCATGGGTTGGGATGAAAGATGCCCTACAGGTCTTTGCGTGGGAGTAACCCCAATCTGATTGTTCAAATTTGTGATGTTACGGGTTACTTTCGTCATTTTTGTTTGCATATCCTGCAGGGTTCGCAGCATCTAGGCATTGATGTCTTGTTGGGATGGCCTAGGATGGAAGTTTGGATTCGATCCATACCCATTAAAATGATATGGTTGGGAGGAAACTTGATTATTCCAGGAGTAGTTCGAGTAATATTTCCAATTGGAAAAATTTTTAAAGGGCTCCTGGATGGCAGAAATATTTTGAGTGGGGTTAAGATCTGGATAGTTGTAATTCCCCAGTGAATCATGGGCAACCTCAGAATAATCGGCAGGAGTAGTGTTGAGATTGTGCAAATTTTCTCTTTGTGGAAAGTTAGGTTGGGTTATATGTGGGTGTGGAGCTTGAGTTGATGTGGCCAGTCTTTCCTCAATTTTCTTTTGATTAATATGCATCTGGTCGAGTTTTTGAGTGATCAATTGAAGATCACGTTGGGTGACAGGTATATATTGAGTGCCTATTTCATGAACACCGAACTACGAGTTTTGAGTTGCAAAATGTGTTCATGGAAGCTTATTAAATGAGTTTTCACTCATTTTTTCAAATAGGTCATAGGCACTTTCTGCATCTTTATTTAAGAAGTTGCCGCCACACGAGGCGTCGACAAAATGTCGGATTTGATCTTCTAATCTGTGATAGAAGATTTGCACGAGCTGCCAGAAAGGAATCTCATGGTGCGGACAACTTAAAAGATCTTAAAATCTTTCCCAAGAATCATGGAAAGTCTCACCAGATTTTTGGTGAAAGGTCGTAATAGATCTTCGCAAGGAATTGGTACGACCTATGGGAAAGAATTTCTTGAGGAAGGTGCTTTTGAGCTGAGGCCAAGTTGTAATGGGTCGGCCAATGGTCCTGAACCAATAAGCGACCTTATCTTTAAGAGATAATGGAAAAAGCCGCATTAGCCATATGTCTTCTTGCACATTTCAGGAATGGGTTGTCTGTGCAAGAAGAGTTAGCTCTTCAAGGTGGCTGAAAGGGTCTTCCCTAGGAAGGCCATGAAAGTGTTTAATTAGGTTCAGGACCGCAGGCTTGATCTCAAAGTCCCCCTCCGATATGACCACCCCTGATCATTCCTCATAATAAGACGGATCATAGAAATCTTTTAGAGGAACAACAGGCTGCTGACGGGGTGGTGGGTTTGGCCTTGGATTGGCTAGGTTTTGGATGTACCTAGTCAATGTTTGTTGATTGGAATTTAATTTATTAATCTGATCGGCCATCAATTTTAAAAGATCAGGTAGGGGGTCTTGATGTTGTGTGTGGGGCAACTAAAGATTAGGGAGCTCCAAGTGTGGGAAGTTAATGGTGGGTGGGTTTTGGGTGGAAGGGTTAGAATTAGGGTTAGTGGTGGGGTTAGAGGTGGAAGTGGAAGGGTCAGTGGAGCTATTTTGTTGTGTTTCCATTTTTCATGAGAAGAAGACAGAAAAAGTGATCTTTTTGTGTGGGGGGCGAAATCAAATGGTCCTTCCAAGTGCGGATTTTGAGACCATCGCCCGTGCATAAAATGGAAGAACGGGAGGGGAGGAGAAGAGAAAGAGATGAGAGAAAGTGTGCAATTCAAACAAACAAAACTAGACCTAACTTAATTGTGACTCCCTAATAATAACCTAAGACTTGGTCTATACAGGAAATAAGTAGTCAATAGTGAATACCCGTTCTATCAACAAATCTAGCCAAGTTGCTTAAGGGGAGGTTTGGGTCCAAATGTTTCCTAGGGAAAACCCCAGGTGCTTGTAGAAACCCACGCTTGGTCGTTTGACACGGCCCCTCAGCCTGGACACTAGATATAGATGACAGAATTGGTACTAACTAAAGAAAACTTAAGACCTAAATAGCAAGCCTAAGTTGATAAAGCCTTAGGGGTCAAGTTGCTACAAATTTTAATTAGGTCTAGGATGCTATAGTGCACACGGAATGTGGAGGGCGTTTATTGGGATGTTGACCTGTTATTTTGATTTTTTTGTGTGTGTGCAGGAATTGGAGAGTGGCTCCAATGAAAATCAAGTTGTCACACAAATTTTTTTTTTGTATTTTTATCTTTTAGGATTTGATTTAATTAAATGTGTTTTAGGGTTTTTCTCTTTAAGTTTTCAAACAAGTTTGAAAGTTCACAATCAAAGGAAAGACAAGTTGTATGGGTGATTGTATATTTCCTTTAAATTGAGTCTCTAAAGAGAAAGAAAGAAACCTTAAGCCAACTATCCCTAAGACAGAAAATTACTACCAATAAATTAATTTTAGGCTTTATGAATTAAGTAGTTATCCAAACAAGTCAAAAAAACACCACTACTTTGAATAAAATCAAACAAGGATTCCAAAAAAGATTTTTGTACGATTTTAGGAATTTGTTTCAAAATTATTTTCAATTTTTAATTGTACTGGTGTTAAAGTCCAGAAATGATATTTGTGGGTATTTTGGACTTTTTAGTATTACCACTGACCTCAGAAAATTTTTGTGATTTTATATGATGTGTAAAATTTCACAAGGATTCGAACAAGCTAAATTTCACAAAAATTGGATGAGTATAAAAATTCTAAAAATTCATGAACAATAGAAAAATAGGAAGATTAAAGGGTGTGACCCCTCTGTAATCCACGAATTTTTAAAAATTAAATACAAATCCAATTGATCTGAAATTTGGAACAGATGTTTCTAACTTAATTGGGAATCGGTGTATGAAATTTTATGATTTTAGAAGGCCTTTGGTGTTGGGAATTGATTTTTCAATCCAGACAGAAATCTGGACCCGAAAAATAGAATGCCAATACTTGCAATGGAGTGGTGTTAAAGAAGCATTCAAGCAAACAATGGATTTTATTTGGGCACCACTCTGCTTAATTAAAGTGTTTAGGGTCCTAAAAGCCAAGCTTAGTGTATTTTGGTAGTTTTTTAGCCAAAATGTGACAAGAAAGGGGAACCAACCTGAATTTCACAGAAAGAAAAGGATCTTTGAGCTCTCGCTTCCAGATTCCCGCCTTCCCGCTGTAATTCCTGTGCACACAAAAGAAATAAAGAGAAGGGGATGTGATCCACTTCAAGCAAGAGAAAATTAACTAATGCAAAGCCGTGCCTCCCCGGCAACGGTGCCAAAAAGTGATGGCGATTTCACACGGTTTGTTAAATATGTCGTTGTAACGCGTAAAATCGATCAACTCTTAAATTTATATTCCTAGATAGGGGAGTATCTAGGGTCATCCAAGGAGGCCAAATGTTTGCAATAGTGATTCTCTTGCTTGGAATAAATCTCAACTTTCTTTTTTGGTATTTTTCAATATATCATTTATTTCCTTTTTCAATTAAGACAACATGCGAAATGGTGGCGGGAAGGTGATTTACATTTCAATTTAAAATACTACTTCTAAGTGCCAAGTAGAGCCTCTCCCTAAGCTCACTCTAGGCAAGTGGATGCCTAGAATAATTAGGGAGAGGGGGTGAAGAATGCTAAAAACAAAGCAAGTAGAAATGCAAAATAGAAAATTGCAAAGAAGGCAACTAGATTAATGAAAAGTGTTTTACAAAAAAGCCTAGTAGAGGATGCGTCTACTACTAGAAAAATTAAAATAAAGAAAAGCAAGCACAAATCCCCTAGATAGATGGTGAAGAAGAGGGCTTCTTGCTGCAAGGTTGGTGGCTCCCAAGCTTGAAAAGAATCCTCCAACTCCTTCCTTGCTATGCTCCGCCACGGTGATGTCCTCCAAGGCAAGCCCTAAGGGAGCGTGCGCTAAGCTTCTCTCCAAAGGTGGACGTCCACCCTAGGTCCTTCTCCCTTGCCTGGCCATCCTCCTTGAAGTGGAAGAGTCCTCCTCCTTGGCGTGGCCCAGGTTGAAGAGAGTGGGGAGAAGAAGGCACCAAAAGGGCTGGTGATGTGCCCCTTTAATCTCCTTCTCTACTACTTCTTCTTGGACGTAGGTATAGGTGGTATAGGTAGCAAACTACACTAATGGAGGATGCCCCAAAATGGTGGTAGGTGGTGGGTTTTTATAGAATAGGAAGGGGGCTAAGGTGACCTTTGAAATGGAGGGCTAGGATGAAGAGATGGAGGTGGTTAAAGATCCCATGGCCAAGGTGAGTTGGCGCCACCTTAAGGGACACCAAGGGGGTGGTTATGGGTGTTGACACCCCTTGATGTTGGCGCCAAAAAGGATTCTAGAAGGTGGTCTAAGTTGGCGCCAAGAAGGGTTCTAGAAGGATGGGTAGGTGGATGGCTAGGATGGATTATGTGGGTAGGTGTAGGGTGGATTAAGGGCTGAAAGTTGGTGCCAATATAGAGGTGGTTAGGGGTGGTTTTTGGCACCAACTTTTGGTGTCTTTTGGTGGTGATAATGGGGTGAAGTGGTGGCTAGGAGGTGGCGCCAACTTGAGTAGGTTAGCTAGCTTAGGTAGGCTTAAGTTGGTGGAGCTAGCTAGGGTTGAATTTGAAGGTGGTGGATGGCCAAGGAGCTGGTTGCTAGCTAAGCTAAGCTAGCTTAGCTAAAGGTGGAGCAGAGGTGAAGGTGTTGGAGCTAGGGTTTGGAGGGAGGAGCTGAGGAGGAGAAGTCTGGAGTTGGAGTTGGAGCTGGCTGCTGCTGAGGAGGCTGGCATGGAGCTACTCTAGCTGGCTTAGCTTGCTAATTCTTTGCATGCTGCTAAGCCAAGCTAAAGTAAGCTAGCTTCTACCATAATGAGCTGAGGTGAGCTAGGTATGGTGCTCCTGGGGAGAATCAAGCTGGTTGAGGCCGCTAAGGTAGCTTAGCTCAACTGAGTTGAGCTAAGCTAAGTCCCCGGGAGCTGGACTTGAGCTTCCTGAGCTAGGATGAGTTCTTCTTCAGCTAGCTGGAGTTGAGTGGAGTTGGATGTAGCTGGATCTGAGCTGGGGTGAACTCCTGTCAACTTAGCTGAGCTAGCTAGAGCTCCCTGTGGAGTAGTGGGAGCTGGGATGAGCTAGACTCAGCTAAGTCGAGTTGGATCTAAGCTGATGTAACGACCCGGTTCCCGAGTCCCTACAAGACACGAGAACCGGACCGACTCGACTAATCCCAAGACCCAGTCGTCCAACGAGGAAGTAACCAAAAGACAGTAAAATAAATCGCATTCAGCATGAATATAACTAACAGTAAGAAAGTACAGCAGTAAGGAAAGAAACTACTACAGTAGGCACCACCACAACAGTAAAACAACATTTATCATATAACAAAAACTGCAGGTAAAGAAGGTACAGTGGAAACAAAACTACTCACTAGAACAGAAACAAAAAGAAGGTACAAAGCTGTGGTAACTCTACTGGACCCTACTCGGCCCAGCGTCCTCTGCAGCCGCCGACCCTGGCTGCTCAACACCTGGTCCTGAAAAAGGTAACGAGTGTAACACGTCAGCAAAACGCTGAGTAGAGTGGCAAACTAACTAAAGGCAACAGTAGAGTGTACAGTAGCTATTATGTTCTATTACTTCCTTTACTTACATCTTTCAATTTTTCTCACTATTTCATTTATTTCTCAGATCCTTTACTTGATCTCGAATGTCCTCGTGGGACGATCTTGATTGCAGTCTTTTCCAAAAGTAGAAGTAGCACGTGGTGCTCTCCTGGCCGGGAGAGTCCCCCGTGGTGATCCTACCCTCAGTCAACCACCCCAAGGTCACTGACAGACGTAACGGTGACTACGGCACGCGCGATAAACGCACAGGTAGCTAGCCCGCACTGGCACGCGGTCAGTCGTTTCCGTTAACGGGTGCGCCCAAAGCACAGCACGGAACCAGGGCAGAGCCCTCTCAGTAACAGGGGTCCAACCCCTCCACAGTAACCAAACCGGGGCCTTGCCCCTCCACAGTCCGCGCACCCTCGCCTGACTACCCTGGTTTGCCCTAGCGGGCCTAACAAGTCGGTGAAGGAGGCTAGCAGAACCCCGGGGCCCGTGGGGTAGCTAGTACTCTCCTAACACTACTAGCTCTCCTCGGTACTACGTACACGAGGGCCAGCAAGTCGGTACAGAGCGGCCAATCCTAACCCCGGGTCCTTGGGGCGGCTGGCCCCACTCTGCACTAAACAGGTACAGGTACTTCCCTTGGTACTGAGTACCCAAGAGACAGTACAACTACATCTCAGTTCCATTCCTTTTTCTTTCCAGGAGTTCCACTCCTAACTCCCCGTAGGGTTCCAGTTCTTTATTTCAGAACATCATATGTTTCACTTTCCAGATTCACGTTCTCAAATTCCATGATCTCAAACATGTTTCTTTATTCATAACAGGCAGCTGTTAATTAAATTTACGGGCAGCTTTATATATTCCTTTCCATTTTTCCAAGACTGCAGTAATATACATTCCACTAGTTTTTCCATCCTAGGATTCATGCCATATCCTAGGATCTATCATACAATCTAGTTTTCCGGCCCTAGGATTCATGCAACACCTAGGAGCTATCATTCCATATATTTCTCATTCCTAGGATTCATGCAAGCCCTAGGTTCTAGTTATGGTTCCATACTTTAACAGATTTTATTAATACTTAAAACCACTCTACCAGGTACAACGGGAGTAATGGGGGCGTGATCGGGAATCCCGCGCGCCTCTGCGACTCTCAATACTGCAACCGAACGAGGTCCTATCACAAGGATCAACACAAGGAGTGTCTCAAAACAGTGTATAGCTACTGTAGGCGGGTAGAGGAATTAATTCTGAAACGAACGCAACTCGAATCACGGAAAACGGAGCCCAAACGGGGCCTAAACGGGTCGAGAAAGACGATACTGTGCAAAATCAGACGTCTGGAACTCCCTCCAGACGTCTTAAACGGTGGATCAGAGAATTACCTGCTCAGCGTGGTTTCCCAGACGTCCAGAAGTCTGCAGGGACGTCTTTCCTAGATCCCAGACGTCCGATGGTCACTTTGGACGTCTGGAGGTCACTCCCGCCGTCTGGTACAACTTCCAGACGTCTGATTCGCAAAGGATGACGAATCAGAACACCTGCGCACAGCCAACCCCCCCTCCCTCAGTACGGTCAGTCGACAAAAAGGGAGAAGAAAGCGGAAACTCACCTTTCAGACGTCTGTATGATCTCACAGACGTCGACCTTGCCGTCTGGATATCACTCCAGACGTCTGATTCTGGAAATTTTTCCAGAATCAGAGCCCTGCTCGGCCTCCGCTCGCGACGCCGCCCGCGTCGCACCTCGCGCGTACGCTGCTCCGCTCGCAGCAGGTCCCTCTCCGCGACGCTCTGCACCCCCTGCGCCCTCCGCCGGCCGGCCAAGCCGCTCCTGGCGAGCTCGCCCTCACGGCAGAGCCCCGCCCTCGCACGCCGCAGCTCCTCCGCGCTCACTGCGGCTGCCGCTGCGCCCTCGCGTCCGCTCGCTCTCGCGCACAGGCAGGAGAAGAAGGAGGAAGATGGTGGAGACGGGAGGGGAGGCGCGCCCCCCTCCCCCCTTTTAACGCCGCGCGGGGAGGAGAGAGAAGGCGGTCGCAGCCGCCTGCAGCCGCAGAGAAAGAGGGCAGAACGCAGGTCTGCGCGCACAGGCGCGCAGACGAATATCCCGTGCGAGCATAACTGTTTGCCAGACGTCTGTAAACTATCCCGGACGTCTGGTCAGACGTCTGGATGTGATCCCAGACGTCTTTACAGACGTTTGGGCCACCTCCCAGACGTCTTAAAAGACGTCTGGGGCACGCGCTCGTTACAGCTGACTTGAGCTAGGGTGATCTAAGATGAACTCTCTTGAGCTGCCATTCAGGTGAGATTAGCTGAATGGAGCTGGGATGAGCTAACCCTAGTTCAAGTGAGCTAGGTTCCAGCTGTGGTGAGCTGGATCAAGCTGAGTTCCAGCTAGTCTTGGCTTCTCCTTCACCATTTGCCTTCTTGAGTGCTAGGGTTTTAGGGATCTGTATATCTGTACATCCCTAACACTCACAAAAATATATTAAAAAGACAAAAAAAAATGCAATGCATGCCTAACCTAATTTATGGCTAAATGCAACCCAAAAAACCCATTTGCGGAGTAAAATCCTAAGAGCTAGGTTTGTTTTAATGCATAAGAATGATGATAAACTGCAGTTTATCAGTCTGGACTTCTGATTTTTGAGTGTAAGACATTTGATTCTATTATTAGACGTCTGATACTGCTCTCCAATTCCTGTTTTGAGATTTAAGCCTTGATCTTGGATCTCTAAGTCCCTAAACCCAATTCCAACCCCATAGGAACCTAAATTAAGGTGCCCTAACCCTAGTACATCACCTCTAGACCTCCCTAAGGACCTAATTAGGTCCTCACTAAACCTAATTGACTTGGATCTTAGTCAATTCCATCAGCCTATTCAATTGGACTCATTGAGTCCAATTGAGCCTTGATCTCAGCACACACTATCCAATTGGACTCAGTGAGAGTCCAATTGACCTAGACCTAACTTAATTGAGTTGTTTTACTCTCAATTAAGTTTTCACACACCCAATTAGACTTGTATTAAGTTTAATTTCACTTTACCTTAGTGAATTAGGGTTTATAACCCTAATTTGTATCCTACCTTGACCTAAACCCACTAGAACCCAACCTAATCACCCCAGCCACATAAGTTTCGACCCACACACACCCACACACACCATCCACATGAAAATATCTAGCCTGGAATTCTCTAGAACTCTCTACCATGTGTGGTTGCCTTGGTTGCCAAAAATAGCAACCAAGAGCCATTCAATTTTTAGATCCACATTTAGTGGTTCTAAAAACCACCATCCACCCTCTCTCTCACTCTCCCACGAGCTCCCACCATAGGCCTCTCTAGAGAATTCCATAATTCTCTAGAGAGCTTCCCTTAGGTCTATAAAAAGACCCCTTGGGTGGCCATTGGCACCCATTCACTTCTTTGGCAATTGCACACCATTGGTGCCGTTCATGCCACCTCCATAGTCACTCCACCTCCACGAGCTCACTACAACCACCATGGAGGACACCATGCTGGGATGCTGGATCAACCCTACCTCTCTCCAAGGGCCGGCCTAAGTTCTATTGGCCGCCCCTCCTTCTCTCGACCACTCCAAGTCCATCGGGAACCACCCTTGAATGCCCTCTATTCTTCTAGCTTTAAATCATACTCTTCATAATCTATATTGCTTTCATTTACTACTTAGTAGTGTAGTCTTACTTCTCCCCCAATGATGCATGCGAAATCCCCCCATTGATTCTTGTATGCAATCGTTTTCTGGTAGTTAGGTTTAATTTTTAAGCATTCATGTATAAGCTTTCCTATGGATTTCCTTGTGCAACAACTCTCTAATGATGAATGAAATTTCACTTTATATATATATATCTCTTATGTGTTCGAAATCACCACGAGCTGAATGATTATCATATTTGCGTGATTTAAGTGCCTGTTCTTTAATTGCCTATATATTACGCACTAGCATGTCGTTTAAATAAAGTAGACCAACTTTAAGATCGATTTCAAAAGCAAAAACAACGCCTCCTAGAGATGAACGACCGGGACTCAAAGTCTCGTTATTTTTACAAAACAATATCTTTATTGGATCGTATTTCGCAACTATACTACGATGCTTTTATCAAAAATGCAATCTACGACTTACCAACAGTACCTATACAACTATATATAAGTATATAAACATACATACATATATATATATATTTATACATATATACATATATACATACATATATACAAATATATCTATAGATATAAATACATATATATATATACACATATGCACATACATATATTACTATATATATATATATATATACATATACATATCTATATATATCTATATACATATATTACTATATATATATATCTATATAGTTAAATATATATACATATATATCTAGTTACAAATATATATATATATTTACATATCTATATATATATATATATACATAACTACATATACACCAATATAATTATAACCCTATCTATATATACATATATATATATATATATATTTACATACACATCACCTACCTGTATCCATACACCCTTGCACTAGTCACTCCACCACGCATTATATCGTGGGAATATCTGCACCAGTTGCTGATATTCCCTGATACTCGCGTAAAGCAAGCACCTCCGCACACACTCCCACACATCCATTCTACACTCTACACGGCACTTCGTCTTGTTGGTTGCATCTTACTTGACGTGGACCAACTCGACACTGTGCTACATGCCATTTCCACTTCCACCCCTACCCCTATATATATAATATATATATATCTATATATATATATAGACTATATTTATTTCTCTACAAGCAACCTATCTTATTTTTATTTCTTTTTTTGTTTCCTACTATTAAAAAGATAAAAAAAAGAGTAAAAGAGAAAAGATAATCCTTGTCTTGCAGGTACTCGGTCTTGCAAATAGCAGGGCAGTTCTTTTGGAAACCCTAAGTTGGCTCAAAGCCAAGAACAATTTGGTTCAAAGCCAAGGACCTAATTTTGAGGGTGTGCCTCAAGGATAATATTATCAAAAAATAAATCTTAAATAGAAAAAAACCAAAAACATAATAAATGTACGGAAGAGATACGTTTTAGGAAAGGCATAGAAACTTCTTCACCTTTAATCCCTGCCTCCCTGAGATCGACCTTGGGCCTAAAAGTGACCAAGATAAAATTAAGTAGGCAAGGTAAAAAATTTTTGTGAAAGATGGTTAGACTCGATTTAGGTTAACCACTATACGCAATTCAACGATAATTTCACCATATTAACACAACCTATTCGAGTTCGACCACCCTTTTTCTGGCACCGTTGACGGGGAGGTGTGCATTGAGGTAAGTTTCTACTACATTCCTTTGATTTTCTGTTCTCACACCCTTCTCTTCATGGGTATTTTTGTTTGCTGGTGTGCAGGTAAACCAGTTGCAAGGAGGAGGCAAGCAGAGGAAGTCGGAGACATGGACAGATCCAAGGTGGGAACGAGAGCGTGAAGTCACCGGTGCCGCACTGGAGCTTCACCCACATTGCTGAAAAGGTAGGTCTCTCTCTCTTAGCAACTTAGGTTAACTTGTCACCTAAATAAAAAAAAAACCTAAAAACACTTCTTGGGATTTCATGGGGCAAGTGGATTAAAAATCACTTGTTTGATTATCTGCTATTACCCCCACCGCCCCGAGATTTACTTCCAAACTTCGCATAACAAAGATCCAAGAATCTTGATTCTTGAATCTTTCATCATGTGAAGTATTCTCTGAGGCAAGATTAAATAGATTGACTGCCATCCCTCCTTGCCTCATTTATCCGCAATTCGGGATCATAATTTTTGGTGGGGAGACTTGGAATTGAGTTGATTCCAACCCCACCACGACCTTTCACGTGCCTTAGATTTGATCTCGAATATTTCAACCCCAACACTTTGATTTTCTTTACATTATCTTGTGGTTGAGCCTTGTGTGTGGAACATCATTTTGGTGATTGGGAGAACTTGAATTGAAGTGCTTTGGCTCCCTTTCACACTAACCTAAAATAGACTCGCGCATCCACACATAGAAATTTCCACCTAGGGAAGCCCATTGCATTTTTAGCATGCATTAACCAACTCACATTTAAGAAGGGTTTGTTAGGCAATGAAGAACTTGTATTTTCTCAAAACCCGGAGATTGGTTGAATTGGCAACTCAGCGAAATCTTAAAATCCATACTACCTAAGGCTAAAATTCTAAAAACCATTCACCAACTAAAACTTCAATTCTGGGAGATTTCCCCATTACATGCTTGGTTTACACACTTTCTAAAATCAACGCACTTGGGCATTACCCGTATACAACGCCCTTCACATTCCTGAAGCACTTGATCCTAAGCCTCTAATTAAAATTGGTAGCAACTTGACCCTTATTAAGGATTGGAGGTCTAACTACCTACGTGTAGCGCCTACGTGCTGGTGTGGGTTCCTGCGTGCTATTGAGTGTCTAAGACTGGGGCAAATGGCCTTTCAATCTGGCCTGGTGGTTCCGCTGTTCTAGCATTTGGTTCTGTAGGTTGTGATAGTAGGTAACTTAGATCTTTAGATCTAAGGGCACACTGTAGAGACTAGGACTTTGATTGCCTTGATTTGTCATCAAGTGTACCTTTCCGACATCATTTCTTTCATCCCCTTTTCCCTTCTTATCTCCCCAATTCTTCCTGCCGTAGTGCATGTTTGGGAGGAGGTCACAAAATCCTGAATTGTTTGAATTGTCTGATAATTCTAGAAGGAAAGAAACTGAATCGTCATCCTCCTCCACAAACATGGCTGCACGCTCACCCCCAAATCCCGAGGGAGGAAACCACACTTAAATCCCACCAGGTGGTGGAGCCATGGACCTCATAGCTTGCCTCCAAGCCCAAATGGAAATGTATAATGAATAGATTGAAGCCATTAGGGAAACCTTGGAGGAAATGCAGAACCCTCCCTAATGGGAGGAGCCTAGGTCTCTTAGCTCTTATCAAAATCCCGCCGCTACAGAGACCATAGGACAAATTTGGGTCCCCATGGGCGGAGACGATTTTGAACTGAAACCCAATATAATTGGCCTGATTAACTTTCACTTCCATGGTCTTGCAAGTGAAGATCCTTTTCTCCATTTGGAAGACCTAACCTGATTGGCTAAAATAGTTAAACCAAGAAACATTGGGTTATCAATTGTCCTCATGAAAATGTTCCCATTTTCGTAGCGGGATAAAGCGTCGCAATGGTTACACACCCTTGGGAGAACCATCCATTCTTGGGAAGAGATGCGAACAACATTTCTCAAGAAATTCTTCCCAATCAGGCGAACCAATGCGCTTCACCATGCTATAACTTCCTTTACGCAACAAAATGGCGAACAGTTTCGTGAGGCTTGGGAGAGGTATAATGACCTCCTCCGAAAGTGTCCGCACCATGGTCTGCCTAAGTGGCATATAGCCCAAATTTTCTATTATGGGCTAAATGAGACTTTGAAGCAGATTGCAAACGCTTCCTGCAGAGGGAATTTCATGAATAAAGACGAGAATGGAGCATTAAAATTATTTGAAAACATGAGCGAAAACTCAATGAACAATGCCTCCAATGTTGCCTTTAATCGTACTAGCCTGCCTCGTAATGTTCACGAAGTTGACACAGGAGCCTCCCATTCATCCACAGATCCTAGCCTTATCGTACAAAAATTGGATGATGTCTCCATCGTGCACAAGAAGCTAGATGAGCTTCTGGCCAATCCTGCCCGTTCTATGGCAAACACCCCCACCTCGCCACTTTGTCACAATCCTAACACTAGGCTTATCCCCAAGAACCCCGTGAGATCTTCCTTACCGATCGTCGCGTCGAGCAATTCGATAAGTCATGTGGATCTGGCTTTTGCAAGCCAGTATTTTGACATGGAGGACCAATCCTCCGTGTGCTCGGATGCATATTTACATGCGGACTCGTCTTCTGGCTTAGAAGACGCTTTCACCCTAGGGAACAACCCGTTCTCTGCCACTTATAACCTAGGGTGGCGAAATCATCCGAACTTCGCATGGTCTAGTAACCTGCAACACCAAAACCCCGTAGGTAGGCCAATGCGACTGTTTGCACCTGTCATCCCAAGGGCCCAGTCTAATCCTGTGGCAAGTCCGCCATCAGGTCCTTGCAAACCGCAAATAGAACATGCATCAAGTCCTCTTGATAAACTAATGCGAATGATGACGGAAATGTCTAAGCACCATGAAGAGAACATAACCTCTCTTCAGCACCGATTGGTGCAGCAGAATGCTGAGATCAGTCAACTACGTTTGGCGACTCGATCTCAGGGCACTCTTCCAGCCCAACCTGTTCCCAACTTGCAAAATTTCGTACCCCGTGGTCCTCAACCACAAGTACGACCTTCTCAGGGGCAGGTTCATCAGATTCTGCAAGCATCGAGCATTCCATCGGGATTCCAGGCTAATCCCACTGCAGCACCTCACCCTTACGTCCCTATTATGAACCCTCCTCTGCCTTATGATCCCACTGGATCCGTGACGTCCAATGTGATTACTACGAGGAGCGGTAAGCAAACCGTTGATTTGCCTCAACCTGATCCTGGCCCATCTTTTTCATCTCCCTCTCATTCAGGATGCACACCACATTCGTGAGAGGACGATACACCCAAACTAGTGCCAAAATCGGTCCCATTCCCTGAGGCTCTACTGAGGGAGCCAAAAGGCAAGAAAATGGATATGCAGGCCTTTGATAACATACGTAATTTATTCAAGGATGTTGAAATCAAGGTACCCCTGTTAGAGGCTATCGACCACATACCTACTGTCGCCCGATTTTTCAAAGACTACACTACACCCAAGCGGCAATCAAAGAAAACAAAGAATCCAATGGTTCTCTCGCCTCAAGCGAGTTGTGCTATACTGTCAGATCTACCATAGAAGTAGAAAGATCCGGGCACACCACTTATTTCTTATAGCATGCAAGGCTGCAATTTTAACTATGCTCTGCTTGATCTAGGATCTTCCATCAATCTTATACCAACCATCATGCTTGAGAAATTTGCCTTAGGAAATTTGAAACCCACCCCTCTCACGTTATAGTTGGCAGATCATTCTGTCAAAATACCAAAGGGTGTGGTGGAAGACATGGTGGTTAGGGTCAACAATCTCTATTTTCCTGTTGACTTTCTTGTATTGGATATGGAAGTTCCTAGCTCACTTTCTGATTGTTCGATCATCCTTGGTAGACCTTTCTTGGCCACAGCCCGCGCCCATATCGACTGCGAGTCGGGCTGTATTGAGATTGTCGTTAGATCTGAGAAGTTCAAGCTTAACATCTTCAAGGTAGCCAAGAACTTTGGTTGCGATTTCATCGAGGATGACACATCTGACGAAGACATGGCTGTCAGCGCGTGTATTGGACTAATAGAAACCTATTCTGACTGCTATGGATTGCCTTTAAATACAAATGATTGCCTGGCCGACACATATTGTGATGTTCCCCCATCCCTCCCTTTTCCCGTACCTTCTCCTGACCAGACTTCTGACGAGGTTTTCTCCGCTTCCCATACCTTATGGTTTGAGTCATATTCGGGCTACTCACAGTCGGTCCACACTCATGAAGATCGGATTGCCCTTTCTTTCCTGCCAAATCAGCCAGAATTGCAACTCCACACTGGAACCTGGAGCCCAAATACTTCTCACTGGGGATATCCCTTTTCGGATCCATCAATGCAAGATGCCCCTCTTCTTGGCCAATCTGAGGGCCAACTTCTTCCTCCTACCTTGTTTTCTTCTGATCCACTTGGGACACTCTCATCCCAAGAAATGCCAGATCTCTCACCATCCACTCCCGAGCTGAAAGAGTTGATTGATACGCTTAAGTATGTTTTCTTGGGACCAAATGAAATGCTCCCCGTAATCATTAGTTCAAAATTGACCAAGGAGCAAGAGTGCAAACTAACAAAGGTCCTTATGGAAGACAAGGCAACCATTGGATGGTCCTTATCAGACTTAACTGGCATTAGCCCCTCCTACTACACTCACCGTATATATACGGAGGAGGAGGCTCGACCTTCCTGCGAGATGCAGCGACGTCTCAACCCTAACATGCGGGAGGTTGTTAAAAAGGAAATTATTAAGTGGCTGGATTGGGTATAATCTACCCGATCAGCAATAGCCCCTAGGTAAGTCCAATTCATGTCGTGCCCAAAAAGGCAAGACTCGCCATCTGTGTCAATGACAGGGGTGAACCCATCCCTACACGCACTCCTACATCTTGGAGAGTGTGTGTAGATTATAGGAAACTCAATGCTGCAACTAAGAAAGATCACTTCTCCAAGATTTCTAGACCATTAACACATCTCCTATCGACCGACGTACCCTTTGATATGGGCCCTGACTACATATGAGCATTCACGCAACTGTGTGATGCTGTCACCAAGGCCCCTGTTCTCCAGCCACCTAATTGGTCCCTTGACTTTGAACTCGTGTGTGACGCTTCCGACCTTCCATCGGAGCCATCATGGGACAAAGATGCGATAGACACCCCTTCGTGGTGTACTACGCCAGTAAGACGTTGGACGAGGCCCAACGTAATTATAGAACCACTGAGAAAGACCTAAAGGCGATCGTTTTTGGGCTAGAGAAATTCTGCTCTTACCTTCTGGGCTCACATGCTATTGTATTCACTGACCACGTGGCCATTCGCCATCTCATGCATAAGAAGGATGCCAAGCCTAGACTGATTCGTTGGATCCTTCTGCTCCAGGAATTTGACATTGAGATCCGTAATAAGGCCGGAGCCCAGAATGTTGTGGCTGATCATCTCTCTAGACTAGACCCTGACCACATTGGACTTACCCTGCCGATTAACGAGGTTTTTCCCGATGAGCACCTATTGGCAATTAATGTGGCAAGTGGACCTTGGTATGCCGACATTGCCAATTACCATGCTTCTGGTTCCCTTCCACGTGGCTGGGCTAAAAACCAACGTAAGCGTCTCATTCCAGAAGCAAATTATTATTTCTGGGATAATCCACTTCTTTTTCGAATAGGTGCTGATCAGATCATCCGTCGCAGTATTCCTGATAGTGAATTCCCCAGTGTGCTATCCTTCTGCCACAACCAGGCATGCGGAGGCCATTTCTCTGGGAGGAAAACTGCAGTTAAGGTGTTGTAATGCGGTTTCTTTTGGCACTCCCTTCACCTGGATGCACACAATTATGCCAAACATTACACTAGGTGCCAGTCATTAGGGTCAATGTCACATCGTGACATGATGCCCTTGCAACCCATCCTAGCTGCTGAAATCTTCGACATTTGGGGAATCGATTTCATGGGTCCCTTTCCTCCTTCCAATGTCTTCGAATACTTCCTTGTTGCTGTTGATTATGTTTTGAAGTGGATCGAGGCTATTCCCACGTGCCATGCTGACCATGTCATATCCATTCGATTTGTCAAAGACCACATTTTTGCATGCTTTGGGATCCCTCGAGCCATTATCTCGGATGGAGGAAGCCATTTTACCCATGCTTCTTTTCGGGCACTTCTGAGGAAATATGGAGTACACCATCGTATCGCATCTCCGTATCATCCTCAGATGAATGGCTAGGCTAAGGTGTCGAACCGCCAAATCAAGCAAATTCTCCAGAAAATGGTTCGGCCTGACCGTAAGGATTGGTCCGACAAATTGATTGACGCACTTTGGACGTATTAGACTACCTTCAAGGCTCTCCTTGGTATGTCTCCTTATAGAATCATTTATGGGAAGCCTTGTCACTTGCCCGTGGAGCTGGAGCACTGCGCTTATTGGGCGGTTCGCCAATGTAACCTCAACCCAGACCTGTGTGGTCGAGAAAGGAAACTCCAACTCCAAGAGCAGGAAGAGCTCCGTCGTGAAGCCTATGATTCTACCTTAACTTTCAAGCAACGGACTAAGGCTTTTCATGACAGCCGAATTCGGCAGAAGGAATTTGAGCCATCTCAGCAAGTTTGGCTTTACAATGACTGGCTCAAATTCTTTCCTAGGAAATTGAAGTCCAAATGGACTGGTCCCTTCTTGGTCTCGAGACCATTTCCCAACGGGGCCGTTGAAATTGAAGATCCCAAATCTGGGCATAAATTTATAGTCAATGGCAGTGTTTAAAACCTTATCTTACTCATGAACCTACCCCCGTTGGAGAAACGGTTGCCCTGATGGAGGGTAACTAATGTCGTGCCTCATTCTAAGTCCAGCTGGGGATGTTAAATTCAATGCTCGTTGGGAGGCACCCCAGTAGCACTCCTCCACGGTCACATACACTTCACTTCACACCTTCACTTCACCACCCACCATCCACCCACCCTACCACCCTGCTATATACCTTACACCTCAGCTCTCATTTCCCGATCTTTGTACCATCTTGTACCCTACCCTGCATGCATATGAGGACATAGCATCGTTTGGCATGGGGGGGTTGATGAGACACTCATCATGATCTCTAATTACCCTTAATTAACTAGTCTTCCTAGCTAATTAGCTAAGGTTATGAACATATAAGAGTTAATTATAAAATAAGGGATATTTAGTAAAGGACCTTAAAATAAGTTAAAACTGGCATTTTATCATTCAATTAACATTATTAATATTTTAGTTAATAATTGGACTTGAAATCTTATTAATCATTCTCTTAATTATTAAGTTAAGTAACTTAAATATAATGTATAACTAAGTATATAATAACTTAAGTGATTTTACTTAATCTAATAAATTAATCTAAAAAGGTCAAAAATGTAAATTCATGGTGAAAACATAATATTTACCTTATTTACTAACATATATAAAAAGTTGAAAAAGATTTAAGTTAAAATAAACCTTCAAAACCTGGGTTTACATTTTAGTCCTTACTTTTAATTACAGTCGGGTCCTTATTTCTCACATAGGTCCTTAAGTTTTATTACAATTAAGTCCCTCTTCGTCTTCTTCTTCTTCTTCTCCAGCCGAATGAACGGCTAGCGGTAGAGAGTCAACTCACCACGCAATCACCGCCCTGCCGACATCATCCTTCTTTGTCTAAGCTCTTGCAGCTTGCGCTCACTACCTCTACTTCATCCACCGGTCTGGATTAACCGGGAATCCTATTTTTCAGTGGGAGATAACCTCACCGTTGTCGAAGACGACGACAGAAGTTAGGCTCCTTAAGCTCCTTCTTCGGCTAGACCCCGCCACTCACTTTGCTGCAAACTGCTATAAATACCCCCTCACACCTCTGATTTTATTGAAGTTGGCTCCCTTCCCTCTTCTAACACTGCAGCCAACCAAATAGGCTATTCGTCCAAAACTCCGGTGACTTCCCATTCCATTTTTCGTCTGCTGCTGTCCATCTTAATCAGCTGAGGAGATTCGCCGTGGTCTTCCGCATCTCTGACACAGGTGCCGACCCAAGGAATCCTCTGCTCCACCTCAAATCCGCTTGCCGGAGATCTTTCTTCAACCCTCTGATTTCATCATCCGCTATGAACCTTCAGCAGAACCCTATTGACCCCTTCGTCCATGTAACAGTAGATTAGGAGTAGGAGTAGGAGTAGGCTAGCTTAGTTAGTTAGTTTAGTTAGTTAGATTAGAGTAATGTTAGATTTTAGTTTCATCTCCTCCGACTCTGACGTGTTCCATGAGCTCGCCAGAAACTTAATTTTGCCTTTTTAATCATTGTACACCTTCATGTATCTTCCATGATCACTTCTAAATCACTTAATCGCTAATTGAATCACCTAATCGCCTAATTCATATCTCACCTTCACCGATTACTAACACTGCCTATGGTGACAGTAATAGATCTAATTCCACCTCCACTGGGTTCTTTCATCACCTATCACCACTTATGAACCCTAATCTACACTGTAATACATATTATTATCATCTATAAATTAAACGCCCAAATATTAATTAAGTTCCTGAGCTCACTGTCCATGGCGGCTCAGGAAGAGTTCAAACTATTAATTAACTATATAATTATAACTGTTAACATTTGTTGACTTGTTTGAACCTCTCAATCGAGTGGTTAAACAAGTCCTATGCTTTAACCACCCAGATCTTTAAGGAAACAAACTTACTGTCAAATCTTACATTTTAAAGAGATAAATGAGGAATTAAAAGTGATACTGAGGTTCCATACAACCTCAAGATCTTTTCTAAATCAAAAATGGTAAGTTTTATCAATCTGTGCACATTTTTCCTATTTTCTGGACTCACCGGAGCTCCGGCGAGCTTCGACGAGCTAAAACTGTGTTTCAACCTCTAAAACTTATTGAGAAGCTCCAGAATGTTATTACATGTATCACTGACTAATTTGAGGATATATGTTTAAGGATTTAACCACTGGAGCTGTAGAATTACCTTCATCTTCCCCAACTCCGACGGAGTTGGAGAAGTCTATTTAAAGATATTTAAGAAGCATTTAATGATCTCAGAAGCTTCAGTGCTATTTAAACCTTTGAAACACTGTAACAACTTCTGAATAATTCTGTCGAACAAATATATTTTCAAGTTCAGGCAACGAGCCTCAAACCCTAGGAATCAAGGTCAGAACACCTTCCTAAAGATTTGCATAAGTTTCTGAGGTTCAGGAGACTTTAATTAAGGTTTTGATTTCCTGAGGAGAACTTTGAATAGATAGTCAATTTTTATGCTTCCACAGTCAAACATGAGTCTGATAATGGAGATATGAGCTTGAATTGAGGAATTGAGAAGTGAAAATTATTTCTGAGATCTTGTTTGATGGTTTTAGAAGGATTAAAGTAACCTCAGATGATTTATTATATAGGATTTTAGTTTCTGTCAATTTGGGTTACTTTCGAACCCAAACCAACATGAGAAAAATTTTGATGAAATTTAAATTTAAATCCTGTCTAGATTGATCTATTATAACCCTTAGAATTAATCTAAATCAATTAGAAACACTTTTATGTGTCGGTTGCACATAATGAAGTCTGAAATATGAACTCTAAAGCTTTCAGAGAAGTGAAGAGCTTCTCTGCTGGTTCTGAAGGTCTTAAAAGCTTAAAACCTATTCTAACAGATGCGGAATCACTTATAAAACATGTATAGACCTTAAAATAAAAGAGAGAAGTCCATCTTAGGACTCTGTTAATATAAAACCACTTCCAGGCTAAAAATAACCCATAGGAACCCCAGATTTCATCTTTCAAATTAAAGAGAAAAACATCTTCAAAACAATAAGTTGACCCTACAATTGTGTAGATTACCCTTAGAGCTTTCTAACAAACTTGAAATCATTCGATTTGGAGCTCTGGGTAGAAAGTTATGATCATTTGAAGTTGGGTCTGGAAGGGGTAGGTTAGTCCCACATCGCTTGTTCATGAGCGTGCGCATGGTGATAAGAACAATTTGTTTCCTTGGCAATGCAGTCGTCAGCGCTCGGTGCACCGGTTACCGATTCGATCTGAACATGAGCATGAGTATGTGTGTGCGGGCTTGTGGCTGCTAGTGTGTGCCCTTGGGGACGTGAATGAGATTATGCCCTGGGAGGGCGAGAGAGGCCTGGAAGGCCGGGTTGAGCCGAAATGGCTCAAGACTGTGGACCGATAAGAAATAAATCGAAAATGAACCTAATTGAGATTAGGGGAGGACCGAGTAGGGTTTGGTCCCACCATGGTCTCAGGGTGCTGTGTATCCTCGAAAGGGCCTCGCCATAAATAAAATAAATTTTGGTTAAAAACGTAAAAAAAACCTGATTCAGCTGAAAGTTTGTGGACTTAAGGAAAAGAGAAGCCGCTGAAGGATGTTAAGTTAAAATGCTAAGTATTGAAGCTGAAAGCTAAGGAAGAAAGGAGCACAGGTGCTGAAGGAGTGTTAAGGAAAAGAGACTAAGGAACAAAAGAAGAAGAATAAGGGAAGAAAAGAAGGTAGGAGAAGACAAGAACAAAAGAAGAAAGATAAGAAAGAGAGCTCGAGAGAGAGAAGAAAATAAAAGAAAGGAGAAGAGGAGAGACTGAAGACTAAAAGGAAAATTTATTTTTCTTGCATCATTTTAATTACTTTTTGTTCTTAATTGTAAAAAGGCATGTTTTAATAGGATAACTTTTAATTGCCTTAATTTATTGGAATGAAATTGAATTGAAAAACTAACATGTTTACTTGTTAATAAAGTAGAACATTTTGAGTAAATATGTTTTGCATACGGAATTTTGTATATTCTTTATAGTTTAAATATTTTGACAAAATTCATGTTTTAAAAATTAACTTAGTTATACCTCCTAAACTTATAGAGAAATAAAGAAAATTGGTGAATTTGGAGAAAATTGTTATATCTCTCAGTGAACGACTTGGACTCAACCAGTAAAACTTTCTAAAATGTTAGGTTAATTCGACCCTATACTACACAACCGACACAACTTTGAGTTAACCTAAGTAATTTCTTCTACTCTTAATTAAGTGAAATTAACTTAATTACTGAGTTGAGTGAATTGAACGATCATTTTAATGGCACTGTTGCCGGGGAGGTAATATTTTGATCTACTCATCAAAATATTCCCTAGCATTACTTCATCTAACAATCATTTTAATGGCACCATTGTCGGGGAGGTAATATTTTGACTCACTAAAATTTAAATGGATTTAATTGTTTAATTAGGGGGTATTTTGTAAATATTTTTATTTTTACTAACTTTTGTTCTTAGTGTGTTTTGTTTGGTTTTTGTTTTTATTTTTTATTTTTGTTTTCTGCCATCTTTGCAGGTTTACCTTCACGGGTAATCTTAGGAGAAGGCGAGAATTAGTGTTACTGTTTTCATTTCATAAGTATTTCTTAATCTTTTGTTTTGTTGCATTTAATAAAAATAAAAAAAAATACAAAAATACATCTGTATCTGACTAGCAGCAGCATATACATAGGCATACACTCTTAGGAGTGCATATTTTCCTACTAGTACTAGAGCGATTTGACTCGAGAAATTTTTACATTATTTTTCTCGCATCAGCGGGAAAACACGAGAAAACCCTCAAAGATCCCTGTCCTCTGAGAATTAAAAAGACCACATATTTTTTGTTGAAAAGATATAAAAAGCGGACGTTGTTGTTTAATTGATATATTTTTGAAAAAGATTAACTAAAAAGAGGAAGTAAAATTGGTGACTTAAATCTGTTTGCAAAATGCATGCGGGTTTTTTAATCGCTATTGTCTGTTGCATGCTATCGCGCACACAGCGCGATCACTAGAGTCACACGAGTCTATTTTTCTATCTCTCCTCTTTGCACCTCTTCGGGCTTTGGCCAAAGATCAACAAGTCTGTCTCACTACTAGAGCCCCGGGGAGCCAGTAGTGAGCGATCTCGATCCTAGACCTTAGACCTTTGAGCTTTAAGGTACCCACCTGCGTAGACACGAATTAGGATGCATATTTTGATACTGTTACTCTATTTGTTTGCATCAAATTACTTTGCGTATCTTAGGAATTTCTTCTTTCCTTTGAAAGAAGAGCAAAACCCACGTCTTTTGCGCTGTTTTGTGGGTTTTTCTTATGCCGTTGTTTTCTTATCGGTGGTGTGCGTGTGCCTTTGCACATTAATTTTTGTTTATGGATGGGAGGCGATCTTTGCATTTGCCTCTTGCACCACCGTTGACAGGTGATCCTAGGCCGGTTGTAGATAAGCAACAAATGGTTTTCCCGTCTGATCCATCTGCTTCCATGGATCCAATGTAGAATCTTAATCCCGAGATCCCTTCTTCTTCTGGTCAGGGGGAGATGCCGCCTTTTGATGTTCATGAGGCACTCCTGAACCAAAATCTTAGGATGGTAGAGCAAACAAGACAAATCAATTTATTAACAACAGCCTTAAATAATCTGCAGACTCTTCAAACTCGTTCTTCACCTCTACCTGAGGCAGGTTTTGAAAACCTTGATTTACTGATCCATCATCCAAGGCCTCTACTTAGAGATTATTATAACCCATCCAATGCACAAGTAGAGCCTAATGTTAGGATTCCTATTGGGGAAAATGATCCAGAATTAAAGCCAAATATTATAGGTTTAATCCCCCACTTTCACGGATTTGCATCCGAGGATCCATTTCAACATATTGAAGATCTTAAAAAGCTATCTCAAACTCTTAGTCCTCGAAATCAAAATAGGGAAATCCTACTAATGAAAATGTTCACTTTTAGCCTTAAAGATAAAGCAGCTTATTGGTATAGAACTATACCAAGACCAATCTCAACTTGGGCTGAACTCAAATCTGCATTTTTGAAGAAATTCTTTCCAATTGGTCGAACCAACGCTTTAAGGCGAGCTATTACTACTTTCAATCAAAATCAAGGAGAACTAATTCATGAAGCGTGGGAACGTTTTCATGAATTGCAAAGGAAATGCACACATCATGACATCCCTCGTTGGCAACTCATGCATATCTTTTATTATGGTTTACAAGCGGGCATTCGCAATCTAGTAGATGCCTCTTGTGGAGGGAATTTTCTAAATCGCGACGCAGAATCTGCTTCAGAATTATTTGAAGGGATGGCGAAGAACTCGGTCAATAATGCATCAATGTCGCAATTTTTGCAGGGAGCAAATATGAATCACCAAAATCTGCATAAGGGCATTCATGAGATCGGTAATCCGTCCAGTTCAAAGGATTTAGAGATTATTGCAGAAAAACTAGACAAATTCGATACCGTAGCAAAGCATCTCGATGAGGTTAGAAACACAATGAAGACTCTTATGCCTCTACTTGCTACGAATCCAGCGTATTTACCTGTTTCGCAAATTCTCGCGGGGAGGGAATTTGGGAATAGTCTGGATTCTAGAGATCCATCTTCCTTGGGTTTTCTATCAACTCCTTCACCAACCTAAGGAGGGACCTTTGTCCCACAATCTTACCCACCCTTTTCCCCACCCTTAACTGTTGCAGAAAACACGCCATATCTTTTAGGATTACACGCCATCCAGGAAAATATTCCAAGACCAAACCCATATTCAAATACCTATAATCCTGGATGGAGAAGCCACCGAAATTTTTCTTTGGCTGATACAAATCAAAATCAAAGACTAAATTATCCAAATCAGACCCATTTTAACCCACCTCCATTGCCTCCTCAGCAATCAAATTTAAGGCCTAGCCCGATGAGTATGCAGAATTACTCTAGGCCAAATAAAGATACACAGCTAGACCAAATTTTAAGAGCTATGTCAGAGAGTCAGCGACAAAATGCTAAAGCTCTCGTTGAGATCCATAAGCAATGTAAGGTAGAATTGGCTAATTTACGAAATCAAATCACTCTTTTGGCTGAGTCTTGTCAGCCAGGTACTCTTCCATCTCAGCCAATTCCGAATCCTAGGAATCTGCCAAATCCTAGGCAAAATCAAGGCCAAGTCCACTTCATTAATTAAGCCTTTGATTCTAATCATAACCCATCCTCTGTATTATCTAAAAATAACCCATCAAACCCGCATCAGCAACCTATTTTGTGTCAAAATGACCCACCTATTATTGAGAATTAAAACTGATTATGCTAATCTTCTGACTTGGTGGAAACATTTTTGAATTGCCTTAATCTTAAACGTTCTACATCTCAACCTAAATCATTTTGAGATTTTCACTCATGATATTCACTCTAATCTTTTTGATATTCACTCTAATCTTTTTGAGATTTTCACGAGAATCTGATTCTAAGTTCTGCGAGATCTATTCTAGCCAATTTTTGGATGAGTTTTGATTGGGTGGTTTAATCTGTTTTCTAATTTTCTGATCTAATTCTTTCATAACTTCTCTATTTTTACCATATACCTATTCTTTTTAGGAGTTCTTTACTAGGGTTTACGCCTAGCTGAAGGCATAAAACTTAGCATTTGTACATAGCTGTTTCCTATTTTTACCCTTTTTGATTTTCTTATACACTTTTAAAATTTCATTTCACATATCATATTGATTACCTTCATTTAGTCCGACTGACTACTCTGACCTTTGGTCAGACTTGAAATCGTCCGCACTGAGATTTTTAATCTCCTCTATTCGACTCCTTCCATCACCCTATACTAAATGAAGTGTAATATTTTTCACCTTTCTTACAACGAGGACATTGTAAAATTTTGGCTTGGGGGGGTGTTGAAGTGAAATTTTCACTTTAAGTGTGGGTTAAAAATAAAAACACATAAAAATTAAATATCCATGAAATTTAAAAAAATTGAAAATCTAAAAATGATAAAAATTTTAAAAAATTCAAAAATTTCATAAATATTTTAAATTTTTTTAAAAAAAAATCATAAAAAATTGGAAAATCTTATATACATAAAAATAAAATTATATAAATACAAAAAAATTCATAAAAATAATAAGAGGGGTTTATTCATTATTAACAAAGAAGAGAAGAAGAATGTATATAAATATATATTGTAATTAAGAACTTAATTTTCTTTTAGGTCAGAAGTTTAAAATGTATATAGAATGTATATTTATTGTATATAAGAGCATTCAATTCATAATTAGATTTTACTTAAACATTTTGTAAAAACACACTTTTGTGTTTAAAATTTTTAAAATGAGATTTTATTTGAATTAGGAATCTTTTAAAAATTTTAAAAATTTATTTTTTTATTCTTACCTTGAATTAAGAAACTAAGTTTGTTAAGATTTTAAACTTAAGTTTTGAAATTGAATTATAACTTTTTAATTAATTAGATTAAGTAATCCTTTTGCTTTTTGAAAATTTGATTTTATCATAAAGTTAAGTAAAAGGCCAGATATTCAGAGTTAATTAAATTGAGAGTTGGTAGAATTTTAGTTTACAAAACTTACAAGCTAGAGATAAATAACTAGACTTGGTAAATTTTTTCTTGACAGATCTTATAGGAGGAAAGTAAAAATTTGAAGAACCAAAGAGTAAAGGGCTTTGTTGTCCAAGCTCTGGTTTGAGAGCTAAGTAACCTAAACATCTAAATTCACACACATAGAATTGTCTTGTTGACATCTGAGACCGCGAAAACACAAAGGTTACGAGATCAATTCTGAATCCTCTTTAGTCCAAGGATTTCCGCAGGGCGATTCTTGAAAGGGTGAAGGATGTGCCACTCACCTAGAAAAAGGATTTGGAGAATAATGTTAGTAAGAAAAATGAGAAGGGGGAAAAGAAAAGGAAAAAAAAAGGTAAATAAAACACCCTGTAGTTAAGTGCCTTGTTAAAAAATGGGCACTTATGTAGTTTTCCACAAATAAATAAAAGCATCTCAATACAAATGGTTGCTACCCTTCCTTCCATCAAATAAAAGAACACCTCGCTACAAATGGGTGTTCTAACCTATAGAAAAAGTGATAAAAGAAAATATGGAGAAAAAAATATTAGGAATAAGAGACCCAGTGGTCCACCGGGGAGATATGCACAAGAAGTGTTGACCTCAGGATAGAAAATTAGTGAGGAGAAAGTAACCAAACTTGAGTAAGGCCAAGCCAAAGGCTTGAATTAGAATAATTGGGATTGGAAAGTGATGTCTTAAGATCTGAATTTTTGCAACTTTGGATGCCTTTAGGACAATTTTCTTCACTAAGCATAGATGTTTTAAAATCATAGCTACTGAACCTTGGTATTGGGCAGTGAAGCCTAAGAAATTGGGTTTTGAAGATTTTAAGTTGAGACCTAAAGGAGAAGAATTGATAGAATCCTAGGTCTAGAAGTTAATTTTTAGTGTTGTAGACTTGTAAATTAGAGTTTTACTACTCTAAGTTTGATTAATAATGAGTATCTGGTTAATTTGCTTAAACTTATATTGATAAAAGTCAAATATCATAAACAAGGGATTGACTTAAATCTATTTGAGTTTTTGAGTTAAAATTTAATTCTCAATTCTTAAGTTTTATTTTCTTAAAACACTTTGTATTCTAATTTGAGTTAAGAATAGTCACAAAGACTAAGAGATTTTTGAAGAATTCTAATTTTGAATAAAATTCTTGTTTACAAATTATTTTAATTATGTTTTGAAAATGTTATAAGTATAAGTCTAAATAAGAGAATTTTGACATATGCTCTATACATTAATCATTTATATTTAACCTTAAAAATTTCTGACCTAAGCTTTCCTCTACAAAGCTACTATTTATAATAATTTAAACCCAAGTGCTTGAAATCATCATAGTCTTAGTTAATTTTGCTAGGGACTAGCAAAACTTTGGCTTGGGGGTATGATGAGACACTCATCATGATTTCTAACTACCCCTAATTAACTAGTCTTCCTAGTTAATTAGCTAAGGTTATGAACATATAAGGGTTAATTATAAAATAAGGGATATTTAGTAAAGGACCTTAAAATAAGCTAAAAAAGGCATTTTATCATTCAATTAACATTATTAATATTTTAGTTAATAATTGGACTCGAAATCCTATTCATCATTCTCTTAATTAATAAGTTAAGTAACTTAAATATAATGTATACCTAAGTATATAATAACTTAAGTGATTTTACTTAATATAATAAATTAATCTAAAACGGTAAAAAATGTAAATTAAAGGTGAAAACATAATATTTACCTCATTTACTAACATATATAAAAAGTTGAAAAAGATTTAAGTTAAAATAAACCTTCAAAACTTGGGTTTACATTTTAGTCCTTTCTTTTAATTACAGTCGGGTCCTTATTTCTCACACAGGTCCTTAAGTTTTATTACATTTAAGTCCCTCTTCAACTTCTTCTTCTTCTCCAGTCAAATGAATGGCTGGCGGCAGAGAGTCACCTCACCATGCGATTACCGCCCTACTGACATCATCCTTCTTTGTCCAAGCTCTTGCAGCTTGCGCTCACCACCTCTACTTCATCCACTGGTCTGGATTAACCGGGAATCCTATTTTTCAGTGGGAGATAACCTCACCGTCATCGGAGACGACAATGGAGGTTAAGCTTCTTAAGCTCCTTCTTCGACCAGACCCCGCCACTCTCTTTGCCGCAAACTGCTATAAATACCCCCTCACACCTCTAATTTTATTGAAGTTGTCTCCCTTCCCTCTTCTAACACTGCGGCCGACCCAATAGGCTATTTGTCCAAAACTCTGGTGACTTCCCATTCCATTTTCCGACAGCCTCCGTCCATCTTAATCAGCCGAGGAGATTCGCCGTGGTCTTCCGCATCTCTGACACAGGTGCCGACCCAAGGAATCCTCCGCTCCACCTCAAATCTGCCCGCTGGAGATCTTTCTTCAACCCTCTGATTTCGTCGTCTGCTATGAACCTTCGGCGGAACCCTATTGACCCCTTCGTCTAGGTAACAGTAGATTAGGAGTAGGAGTAGGAGTAGGCTAGCTTAGTTAGTTAGTTTAGTTAGTTAGATTAGAGTAATGTTTGATTTTAGTTTCATCTCCTTCGACTCCGCCGAGTTCCTTGAGCTCGCTAGAGACTTAATTTTGTCTTTTTAATCATTGTACACCTTCCTGTATCTTCCATGATCATTTCTAAATCACTTAATCGCTAATTGAATCACCTAATCGCCTAATTCATATCTCACCGTCACCGATTACTGACACTGTCTATTTTAACAGTAATCGATCTAATTCCACTTCCACTGGGTTCTTTCATCACCTATCACCACTTATGAACCCTAATCGACACTATAATACATATTATTATCATCTATAAATTAAATGCCCAAATCTTAATTAAGTTCCTGAGCTTGCTGTCCATGGCAGCTAAGGAACAGTTCAAACTATTAATTAACTACATAATTATAACTGTTAACACTTGTTGACTTGTTTTAACCTCTCAATCGAGTGGTTAAACAAGTCCTGTGCTTTAACCACCCAGATCTTTAAGGAAACAAACTTACTATCAAATCTTACATTTTAAAGAGATAAATGAGGAATTAAAAGTGATACGAGGTTCCATGCAACCTCAGGATCTTTTCTAAATCAAAAATGGTAAGTTTTATCAATCTGTGCACATTTTTCCTATTTTCTAGACTCACCGAAGCTCTGGCGAGCTCCGATGAGCTAAAATTGTGTTTCAGCCGCTAAAACTTACTGAGAAGCTCCAGAACGTTATTACATGGATCACTGATTAATTTGAGGATATATGTTTGAGGATTTAACCATTGGAGCTGTAGAATTAACTTCATCTTCCCCAACTCCGGCGGAGTTGGAGAAGTCTATTTAAAGAGATTTAAGAAGCATTTAATGATCTTAGAAGCTTCAGTGCAATGCACTGAAGCTATTAAACCTTTAAAACATTGTAAGAACTTCTGAATAATTTTGTCGAACAAACGTATTTTCAAGTTCAGGCGGCGAGCCTGAAACCCTTGGAAGCTATTTAAACCTTTAAAACATTGTAACAACTTCTGAATAATTTTGTCGAACAAACATATTTTCAAGTTCAGGCGGCGAGCCTGAAACCCTAGGAATCAAGGTCAGAACACCTTCCTAAAGATTTGCATAAGTTTCTGAGGTTGAGGAGACTTTAATTAAGGTTTTGATTTCTGAGGAGAAACTTTGAACAGATAGTCAATTTTTGTGCTTCCCTAGTAAAACATGAGTCTGATAATGGAGATCTGAGCTTGAATTGAGGAATTGAGAAGTGAAAATTGTTTCTGAGATCTTGTTTGATGGTTTTAGAATGATTAAAGTAAGCTCAGATGATTTATTTTATAGGATTTTAGTTTCTATCAATTTGGGTTACTTTCGAACCCAAACCAATAGGAGAAACATTTTGATGAAATTTAAATTTAAATCCTGCCGAGATTGATCTATTATAACCCTTAGAATTAATCTAAATCAATTAGAAACACTTTTAAGTGTCTGTTGCACATAATGAAGTCTGAAATATGAACTCTAAAGTTTTCAGAGAAGTGAAGAGCTTCTCTGCTGGTTCTGAAGGTCTTAAAAGCTTAAAACCTATTCTAACAGATGCGGAATCACTTATAAAACATGTATAGACCTTAAAATAAAAGAGAGAAGTCCATCTTAGGACTCTATTAATATAAAACCACTTCCAGGCTAAAAAAAACCCGTAGGAACCCCTAATTTCATCTTTCAAATTAAAGAGGAAAACATCTTGAAAACATTAAATTGACCCTGCAATTGTGTAGATTACCCTTAGAGCTTTCTAACAAACTTGAAATCATTCGATTTGGAGCTCTGGGTAGAAAGTTATGATCATTTGAAGTTGGGTCTGGAAGCGGTAGGTGATTGCACCGCAAAAATACACCTGCAATTGTGCCGTCTTGTGCTATTTCCTAGCATTACCAGTGCATATTAGGTTTCCATAGTAACATTTGTAAAAATACATGCATGCATGCATTTAATTGAGAGGGGAGGGGAGTGAAATAAGTGGCCTTGCAATTAACAATTTTTCCTCAAGTGCATCTTTGCAAAATTCACCATCTTTTTATTTTTATTTCTACTTGACTTTGAAACTCTTCTTGCGGCTACATGGCAACCTCTTCTTTGCACCTTGCCTTGCAGCCACATGCCAAGCCTCTCCCTGCCATGAGCAATGCACAGCCGCATGCACAGCCAGGGCATGGCTGTGTATGCTTTCTTCTTCTATAAAGGGAGCTCGGCTCCTTCTTTGCAGTGAGCCTAGTCCTCCACGCCAAAACCCCACACAATAGCTCACTTCTAGGCCATCTCCTCCCTCTCCGTCCATACGCAGGCCCTCCTCCTCTGAGGAGACACCATGCGGACAGGAGCACCTCACGGTGGTGCACAACCACTACCGTGAGTCCACCACCGCCCAGCTCATCAAAGAGCTGGTGGGCATGGTGGCTCTTTCCTTGTTTCGTCATTTGAAGCGCCTTCAGCCATTACTGCAAAGCTTCAGCTGTGAAGCTCAACAGGCCACCGCACGCCCAACAGCAGCTGGCCGAGCCCCACAGCAGCAGCAGCAAGGTGGTAGCAGCGTGCGCAAGCCTTCCCCGTGCGCCTGCAGGCGCCCTCGCCTCTAGCTTCTTTGTGCAAACGCCTGCCTCTCCGCACCTGCAACCAACCGGTGCATCTCTTCCACGCGCGCGCCAGCCCACATGTGCCAGCCGCAAGCCGCCTACACACACGGCACTGTCCGCTCTCGGTTGCGCGGCTTGCCTGGCCACTGTAGTCACTATTCACGCTTTTCTGCGGAACACTAAGGCTACAGTGGGGTGACCGGTAAGTTTCTCAATTATCCGGTCACCCGGCGCGCCGCTACCGGCCACTGCCCGCGCATGCGTTCAGCCTCACGCTTGCTCCAGCGCCCGCCTGCGCGTCGCGTGCACCCGCACCCTCCTGCATCTTCGCCCGTGTGCACCTGCCAGTGCCCGCTCTAGCCCTTCACGCAGCGTGGTGCGCTGCGGTCCTCTCCGCACCCACTTCCCTCCAACGCGTGCATACGCGCCTGTGTGCACTCGTGGAAGCCTCAGACGTCAGTCCTGAAGCTCAGACGGCTTAACCCGCCTCTTCTTCACAGCAGGCGCTCTCTCTCTCTCTCACAGCACTCTCTCACTCTCTTTACCGACACTTACACTCACACTTTCATGCACACACACACACCTATACACTGTTATATACATATATATATATACGTATACATATATATATTGATATATATACAAATATTTATATACATAAATATATATACTTATATCTATATATATAGTAGTATTTATATAACTAAGTATTAGTATACATATATATATATACAGATATCTATATACTTATATATATATATACATATATATTTACATATATACATATACTTACATATATACATATATATATATATATATACATATATCTATACATATATTAGTACTTATAAAACTATGTATTTGTCTATATATATATATCTATATACTTATATATACATATAAATACACATATATACTTACATATATATATTTCTATACATATATATATATATATATACATATATCTATATATATATTATTACCTTTATAACTAAGTATAAGTATAGATACATATATATATATATATATATACATATATACACACCTACTTATACATATATATATATATATATATATAAATATACATACATGTATACATTTATATCTATATAACTATATATACATATATACATATATATATATATCTAGCTACATATATCTTTATATATATATACATACATATATATATATCTATACATATATCTATCTATACATATAGTTAAATACATATATATATATATATACTTATATATATTTACATATATACATATATATGTACATATAACTACATATATACCTATATATTTATAACCATATATACATATAGATATATTTACATATATACATATATATATATACATTTTCACATTACTTACCATACGTTGTATCACCGGAATATCTGCACCAGTTGCTGATATTCCTCGATACATGCATACAAAAAGCGTGGTCGCACACATCTTCCACCATCCACCTTACACTCCACGTGGCGCCTTGTCCTGTTGGTTGCATCTTTCTAGATGACGACCGACTCGACACCGTGCTTCACTCCATTTCCGCCTCCACCCCCACCCCTTTATACATATATAGTATATACATATATAGATATATACTATAGTTACTTTACTTCTGCTTCTCTTTCCTGCCAATAAAAAGATAAAAAAATATATAAAAGAAAAAAGATAATCCTTGACTTGCAGGTACTCCATCTTGCGAAGAGCAAGACCCATTTTGGAACCCTGATTTGGCTCAAAGCCGAGAACCTAATTTCGAGGGTGTGCCTCAAGGTGAAAGATTATCAGAAAAAAATCTAAATAGAAAAACACCAAAAACACAATAAATGAACGGAAGAGATTCATTGTAGGAAAGGCGTAGAAACTTCACTTCTAATCCAACTTCCCTGAGTTCGACCCTGGGCCTAAAAGTGACCAAGATATAATCAAGTAGGCCAAGTTTCGATTTAGGTTAACCACTATACACACTTCAACGATAAAATCACCATATTAACAACCTAACCGGGTTTGACCACCATCCTTTCTGGCGCTGTTGCCGGGGAGGTGCACCTGCATGTAAGTTTCTATTCCATTCCTTTCATTTTTCTCTTCTCTCTTCATGGGTGTTTTTGTTTAGTGCTGTGCAGGTGAACCTGTCGCAAGGAGAAGGCAGGCAGACGAAGTCAAAGACGTAGGCAGATCAAAGACGGGAACGAGAGTGTGAAGATGCCGACGTTGCATTGGAGCTTCGCACACGTTGCCGAACAAGTAGGTCTTCTTTTCTTAGCAACTTAGGTTAACTTGTCACCTTAATAAAAAAAAAACTAAAAACTAAAAACTAGAAAAACTTCTTGGGATCTCTTGGGGCAAGTGGATTAAAATTCACTTGTTTGATTGATTGCCTTTACTCCCACCACCCCGGGATTTCCCGCCTTACTTTGCATAGCAAAAATCCAGGAATCTTTATTCTTGAATTTTTCGCCATGTGAAGTATTCTTTGAGACAAACACAAAAAGATTGATTGCACCCCTCTTTGCCTCACTTATCTGCAAATTCGGGATCACATTTTTGGTGGGGAGACTTGCAATTGAGTTGATTCCAACCCCACCATGACTTTTCAACTTGCCTAAGATTCAATCTCGAATAGTTCAACCCCAACAATTTGATTTTCTTTATCTTCTGGTTGAGCCTTGTGTGGAAATCTTTCTGGTGATTGGGAGCACTTGAATTGAAGTGCTTTGGCTCCCTTTCACACTAATCTAAAACTGATTCGTGCATCCACACATAGAAATCTCCATTTAGGGAAGCCCATTGCATTTTAGAATGCATTAACCAATTTACATTGAAGAAGGGTTTGTTGGGCTTAGAAGCAAACTTGTATTCCTGCAAAACTTGAAGATTGGTTGAATTGGTATTTCAGCGAAATCCTAAAATCCATACTACTTAAGGCTAAATTCTAAAAACCATTCACCAATTAAAACTTCAATTCGGGGAGATTTCCCTGTTGCATGCTTGTTTTACACACTCTGAAAATCAATCACTTGGGCATTACCCGTAAACAACACCCTTCACATTCCAGAAGCACTTGATCCTAGGCCTCTAACTAAAATTGGTAGTAACTTGACCCTTATTAAGGATTGGAGGTGTAACTACCTGTGTGTAGTGCCTACGTGCTGGTGAGGGTTCCCGCGTGCTATCGGGTGTCTAAGACTGGGGCAAACGGCCTTTCAATCTGGCTCGATGGTTCCACAGTGCTCGCATTCGGTTCCGTAGTGTGTGATAGTAGGTAACATAGATCTTTAGGTCTAAGGGCACACTGTAGAGGTTAGGAATTTGATTGAATTGATTTGTCATCAAGTGTACCTTTGCGGTGTCATTTCTCTCATCCCTTTTCCCTTCTTATCCCCCCAATTCTTCCTGCGGTAGTGCATGTTTGGGAGGAGGTCACAAAACCCTAAACTGTTTGAATTATCTGATAAATTTATAAAAGAAGCCGAATCGTCCTCCTCCTCCGCAAACATGGCTGCATGCCCACCCCCAAATCTCGAGGGAGGAAACCGCCCTCAGAACCAACTAGGTGGTGGAGCCTTAGATCCCATAACTCACCTCCAAGCCCAAATGGAAATGTATAATGAGAAAATTGAAGCCATTCGGGAAACATTGGAGGAAATGTAGAACCCTCCCGAACGGGGGGAGCCTAGGTCTCTTAGCTCCTATCAGAATCCTGTTGCTACAGAGACCATAGGACAAATTTGGGTCCCCATGGGTGGGGATGACTTTGAACTGAAACCTAACATAATTGCCTAATAAATTTTCACTTCCATGGTCTTTCAAGTGAAGATCGTTTCTCCACTTGGAAGACCTAACCCGATTAGCTTTAACAGTTAAACCAAGAAATATCGGGTTACCAATAGTCCTCATGAAAATGTTCCCATTTTCATTGTGGGATAAAGCATCGCAGTGGTTACGCCCCTTGGGAGAACCATCCACTCTTGGGAAGAGATGCGAACAGCAGTTCTCAAGAAGTTCTTCCCAATCAGGCGAACCAATGCGTTTCGCCGTGCTATCACTTCATTTATGCAAAAAAACGGTGAATAATTTCATGAGGCATGGGAGAGATATAATGACCTCCTCAGGAAGTGTCCACACCACGGTCTGCCTAAGTGGCATATAGCCTAGATTTTCTACTATGTGCTAAATGAGACTTTGAAGCAGATTGCAGACGCTTCTTGCGGAGGGAATTTTATGAATAAAGATGAGAATGGAGCATTCGAATTATTTGAAAATATGAGTGAAAACTCAATGAACAATGCCTCCATTGTCGCCTTTAATCGTACTAGCCTGCCCCAAAATGTCCACGAAGTTGACACGGGACCATACCATTCATCCACTGATCTTAGCCTTATCGCACAGAAATTGGATGAAGTCTCCATCGTGCACAAGCTGGACGAGCTTCTGGCCAACCTCGCCAGTTCTATGGCAAACACCCCCACCTCACCACTTCATCACAATTCTAATTCTTCCAACATCAGGCTTATCCCGAGAAACCCTGTAAGACCTTCCTTACCGAGTGTCGTGTCGAGCGACTCGGTAAGCCATGTGGATCTGGCTTCTGCGAGCCAGTATTTTGACACGGAGGACCAAGCCTCCGTTTGCTCAAACGTGTATTTACATGCGGACGCGTCTTCTGGCATAGAAGACGCTTGTGCCCTGGGGAACAACCCTTTTTCTGCCACTTATAACCCAGGGTGGCAAAATCATCCAAATTTCGCATGGTCCAACAACCTACAGTGCCAAAACCCCACGGGTGGACCAATGCGACCATCCGCACCCGTTATCCCAAGGGCCCAATCTAATCCTATGGCGAATCTACCATCAGGCCCTTGCGTATCGCAAATAGAACACGCATCAAGTCCTCTTGACAAATTGATGCGAATGATGACGGAAATGTCAAAGTGCCATGAAGAGAACATGACCTCTCTTTAGCACCAATTGGCGCAACAGAATGCTGAGATCAGTCAACTACGCATGGCGACTCGATCTCAGGGCACTCTTCCCACCCAACCTGTCCCAAACCCGCGAAATTTCGTACCCCGTGGTCCTCAACCACAGGTACGGCCTTCTCAGGGGTAGGTTAATCAGATTCTGCAGGCTTCGAGCATTCCACCAGGATTTCAGGCTAATCCCGCTATAGCACCGCACTCTTATGTCCCTATTGCGAACCCTCCTCCACAGTATGATCCCACTGGACCCGCATCGTCCAATGCTATCACTACGAGGAGTGGTAAGTAGACCGTCAATCTGCCTCGACCTGATCCTGGCCCGTCTTCTTCATTTCCCTCTCATTCGCGTTGCACATCGCATTCATGAGAGGACGATACACCCAAATTGGTGCCAGAATCAGTCCCATTCCCTGAGGCTATACTGAGGGAGCCAAAAGGCAAGAAGAAAGACACGCAGGCCTTTGATAACCAACGTAATTTGTTCAGGGATGTAGAAATAAAGGTACCCTTGCTCGAGGCTATCGATCACATACCTACTATCGCTCGATTTTTCAAAGACTACACAACACCTAGGCTACAGTCAAAGAAAACCAAGAATCCGGTGGTTCTCTCGCCTCATGCGAGTTTTGCTATACTGTCAAACCTACCACCGAAGCAGAAAGATCCGGGCACATCGCTTATTTCCTGTAGCATACAAGGCTGCAGTTTTAACCGTGCCCTACTTGATCTAGGATCTTCCATCAATCTTATACCGACCATCATGCTCGAAAAATTTTCCTTGGGAAGTTTGAAACCCACCCCTGTCACGTTACAGTTGGCAGATCATTCTGTCAAAATCCCTACGGGTGTGGTGGAAGACGTGGTGGTTAGGGTCAACAGTCTCTGTTTTCCTTTCTTGTTTTAGATATGGAAGTTCCTAGTTCACTTTCTGATTGTCTAATCATCCTCGGTCGACCTTTCTTTGCCACACCCCGTGCCCTTATCGACTGCAAGTCGGGCTATATTGAGATTACCGTTGGATCTTAAAAGCTCAAGCTCAACATCTTCAAGGCAGCCAAGAACTTTGATTGCGATTGCATCTAGGATGACACATTTGACGAGGACATGGCCGTCAGCACGTGTATCGGACTATTTGGGACCTATTCAAACTGCTGCGGATTACCTTTAAAGATTGGCGACTGCCTGATCGACACAAATTATGACGTTCCCCCATCCCTCCCTTGTCCCGTACCTTCTCCTGACCAAACTTCTGATGAGGCTTTCTCCGCTTCTCATACCTCGTGGTCTGAGTCATATCCGGGCTACTCACTGTCAGTCCACACTCTTGAAGACCGGATTGACCTTTCTTCCTCGACAAATCAAGCAGATTTGCAAATCCACACTGGGACCTTAGGCCCACATCCTACTCACTGGGGCTATTCCTTTTTGGATCCATCTATCCAAGAAGCCCCTCTTCTTGGCCCATCTAAGGGCCAATTTCTTCCTCCTGACCTGTTCTCCGATCCGCCTGGGACACTCTCGTCCCAAGAAATGCTAGATCTTTCACCATCCACTCCTGAGCTGAAAGAGCTACCTAGTACACTTAAATATGTTTTCTTAGGACCAAATGAAATGCTCCCTATAATCATTAGTCCAAAATTATCCAGGGAGCAAGAGTGCAAACTAACGAAGGTCCTCATAGAGCACAAGGCAGCCATTAGATGGTCTTTATCAGACTTATCTGGCATTAGCCCCTCCTACTGCACTCATCGTATATATACGGAGGAGGAGGCTCAACCTTCCCACGAGATGCAGCGACCTCTCAACCCTAACATGCGGGAGGTCATTAAGAAAGAAATCATTAAATGGCTGGATGCGGGTATAATCTACTCGATCAGCGACAGCCCCTGGGTGAGTCCAATTCACGTTGTGCCCAAAAAGGCAGGACTCACCATCTGTGTCAATGACAGGGGCGAATCCATCCCTACATGCACTCCTACATCTTGGAGAGTGTGTGTAGATTATAGGAAACTCAATGCTGCAACTAAGAAAGATCACTTTCCGTTACCTTTCATTGACCAAATCCTGGAGCGGTTAGTAGGAAATAAAATTTTCTATTTCCTGGATGGATTATCAGGATATAACCAGGTGGCAATTGACCCCTGAGACCAAGAGAAAACCACTTTTACCTGCCCCTTCGGCACCTTTGCATTTAGAAGGATGCCGTTCAGACTTTACAATGCGCCAGCAACTTTGCAGAGATGTATGCTGGTGATATTCCATGACCTGGTGGGTGACTTTCTCGAGGTCTTCATGGATGACTTTTCGATCTTTTGACCATCTTTCGATGAATGTCTTGCCAACCTAACTTGTATCCTTAGGAGATGTATTGATGTAAACCTCGTGCTTTCCTGGGAAAAAAGTCATTTTCTGGTGCACGAGGGAATTATTCTCGGACATATCATCTTCGATAGGGGTATCAAGGTTGACAGAGCTATGCCTGATGTCATTGTTGATTTACTTGTGCCTGGCTTCATCAAACAAATCCACTCCTTATTGGGACACGTCGGTTTCTATATGAGATTCATAAAAGATTTCTCCAAGATTTCTTGACCTTTAACTCATCTCCTATCGACCGACGTACCCTTCAATATGGGCCCCGACTGTATACAAGCATTCACGCAGCTGCGTAATTCTGTCACCAAGGCCCCTGTTCTCCAGCCACCTGATTGGTCCCTCGACTTTGAACTCATGTGTGACGCTTCCCACCTTGCAGTCGGAGCCATCCTAGGACAAAGACGCGAAAGACACCCCTTCGTGGTGTACTACGCCAGTAAGACGTTGGATGAGGCCCAGCGTAATTATACTACCACTAAAAAAGAACTACTGGCAGTCGTCTTTGGGATGGATAAATTTTGCTCTTTCCTTCTGGGGTCCCACGTTATTGTTTTCACTGATCATGCGGCCATTCGCCATCTCATGCACAAGAAGGATGCCAAGCCTAGACTGATTCGTTGGATCCTTCTACTCCAGGAATTTGACATTTGAGATTCGCGATAAGACCGGAGCCTAGAATGTTGTGGCTGATCACCTTTCCAGACTAGACCCTGACCATATTGGACTTACTCTGCCGATCACTGAAATTTTTCCTGATGAGCACCTATTGGTAATAAATGTGGCAAGTGGACTGTGGTATGGCGACATTGCCAATTACCTTGCTTCTGGATCCTTTCCACGTGGCTGGCCTAAAAACCAGTGCGAGCATTTCATGGCAGAAGCAAAGTATTATTTCTAGGATAATCCACTTCTTTTTCGGATAGGTGCTGATCAAATCATCCGTCGCTATGTTCCTGACAGCGAATTCCCCATTGTGTTATCCTTCTGCCATGATCAGGCCTGCGGAGGCCATTTCTCTGGGAGGAAAACTGCAGCCAAGGTGCTGCAGTGTAGTTTCTTTTGGCCCACTCTTCACCAAGATGCACACAATTATGCCAAGCATTGCACTAGGTGCCAGTCGTTAGGGTCAATATCACGTTGTGACATGATGCCCTTACAACCCGTCCTAGCTGCAGAAATCTTCGACATTTGGGGAATTGATTTCATGGGTCCATTTCCTCCTTCCAACGGCTTCGAATTCATCCTCGTGGCCATTGACTATGTTTCGAAATGGATCGAGGCTATTCCTGCATGCCGTGCTGACCATATTATATCAACTCGCTTTGTCAAAGATTGCATCTTTGCATGCTTTGGGATCCCTCGAGCCATTATCTCGGATGGAGGAAGACACTTTACCCATGCTTCGTTTTGGGCACTTCTGAGGAAATACGAAGTCCACCATCGTGTCGCATCCTCGTATCATCCTTAGATGAACGGCCAAGCAGAGGTGTCGAACTGGCAAATCAAGCAGATTCTCCTGAAAACGGTTCGACCTGACCGTAAGGATTGGTCCGACAAGCTGATTGACGCACTTTGGGCGTATCGGACCATCTTCAAGGCTCCCCTTGGTATGTCTCCTTATAGAATCGTTTACAGTAAGTCTTGTCATTTGCTCATGGAGTTGGAGCACTGCGCTTATTGGGCGGTTCGCTAATGTAACCTCAACCTAGACCTGTGTGGCCGAGAAAGGAAACTCCAACTCCAGGAGCTGGAAGAGCTCCGTCGTGAAGCCTATGATTCTACTTTAACTTTCAAACAACGCACTAAGGCTTTTCATGATAGCCGTATTCAGCGGAAAGAATTTGAGACATCTTAGCAAGTTTGGCTCTATCATGCCCGACTCAAATTCTTTCCTGGGAAATTGAAGTCTAAATGGACTGGTCCTTTCCTGGTCTCAAGACCATTCCCCAACGGGCTGTCGAGATCGAAGATCCCAAATCTGGGCAAAAATTTATGGTCAACGGGCAGTGTTTGAAACCTTATCTGACTCATGAACCTACCCCCGTTGGAGAAATCGTTGCCCTGCTGGAGGGTAACTAATTCTTTGCCTCATTCTAAGTCCAGTTGGGGACGTTAAATTTAGCTCTCGTTGGGAGGCACCCCAACAACACTCACAATCCGCCATCACTTTTCACTTCACCACCCACCATCCACTCACCCTTCCACCCTGCTGTATACCCTGCACCTCAGCTCTCGTTACTCGATCTTTCGTCCTTTCTCGACCTTTCCCTGCATGCATACGAGGACATAGCATCGTTTGGCATGGGGGGATGGATAGGAATCCATAGGATCTAGGTATTTTATGGTATCATGCAGTTTCCACCTATTTATAAATATCTAAGAAAAAGAAAAAGAAAAAAAATATATATATATAGTGTTTAGTAATGATCTGAAGGCTGAAACAAAAATACAATAAGTGTTTGTGGATATTCAACCATTGTTTTGAAGACTTTCTAGGCCATAGAAGCTTGATTCGCTCAGGCTCGTCATAATTCAGTTGAGCATTGACAAGATAGATCGGAATCTCTCCTAACTAAGGACATATTCTTGTACCGAAGACACCAGTACAGGATCCGTTGGTTTGCTTCTACTTGAGAGCCTAAGTAGCCTTGGTTCACACTACACATGTCAAGAAAGACTAGGTGAACATAAGATCCAACCCTAGTGCTCGTTAGGGAAGGTGGAGTCCTTACCTGTGCGTGTAGGTAGACTTTTTATCCTAGGCTTTAGTCTTGTGTTTAGGAGCAACTCTTTCCACCAAGAAAGAATTCTCCCACCAAAAAGAAAAGTGTGCTCCTCTAAATATTGTTGTAAGAGATATACTGACACGTGTTTCAAAAAAGAAAATGCAAATAAGTCAGTATATCTCTCAAATGTCTGTAAAGTCTCTACCCTAAAAAAGTTCTTCAGGGCAAGTCGCAAATACCCTATTTTTCCTATGAGCCACAAATATCAGAAAATGGGAGTTGAGTTTTCCGTCATCTTCTTAAGGGTCAATCTGAAAACACGAGCTGAAACTGGGACCAACCTGTACTTAAAAATTTGTGAAACCCTGGGCTTGAGTCTTAATGTTCATCTGGTCAGTCTTGATCCTTCACTAAGCACAAGCCATAACCTCTTGAGCTCTCAAGTACGGCAAAAACCTCCTGGGTCCTGGAAATCGTACTTAAGGTTTAAATATCTAGAGTCCTGGTTAGTCGAGAGATGATCTTTGTCATGTGAGACTTAAAGTACCGGTAGTCTTCCCTGCAATTGGTTCTCACAATATCCAACAATAAGCACACCTATATCGCTTTAGAAAAAAATCTTCAGCCTAAGATCATTTCTAAATACTATTTTGCTAGGGACTAGCAAAAGATAGGCATTGGGGTATGATTGCACAGCAAAAATACACCTGTAATTGTGCCATCTTGTGCTATTTCCTAGCATTACCAGTGCATATTAGGTTTCCATAGTCGCATTTGTAGAAATACATGCATGCATGCATTTAATTGAGAGGGGAGGAGAGTGAAATAAGTGGCCTTGCAATTAACAGTTTTTCCTCAAGTGCATCTTTGCAAAATTCACCATTTTTTTATTTTTATTTCTACTTGACTTTGAAACTCTTCCCGTGGCTGCATGGCAACTTCTTCTTCTTCGCACCTTGCCCTACAGCCGCATGCCCAGCCTCTCCCTACCATGAGCCATGCACAGCCGCATGCATAGCCAGGGCATGGCTATGCATGCTTTCTTCTTCTATAAAAGGAGCTCGGCTCCTTCTTTGCAACGAACCTGGTCCTCCACGCCAAAACCCCACACAGCAGCTCACTTCTAGGCCATCTCCTCCCTCTCCCTCCATACGCAGTCCCTCCTCCTCTGGAGAGACACGCTGCGGACAGGAGCACCTCACGGTGGTGCACAACCAGCACTGTGAGTCCACCACCGCCCAGCTCATCAAAGAGCCGGTGGGCGTGGTGGCTCTTTCCTTGTTTCGTCATTTGAAGCACCTTCAGCCGTTATCGCAAAGCTCCAGCTGTGAAGCTCAACCAGCCACCACATGCCCTGCAGCAGCCGGCCGAGCCCCACAGCAGTAGCAGCAAGGCGGCAGTAGTGCACGTAGGCCTTCCGCACGCGCCTGCAGGCACCCTCGCCTCCAGCTTCTTCGCACAAACGCCCGCCTCTCCATGCCTGCAACCAGCCGGCGCATCTCTTGCATGCATGCTCCAGCCCACGCGATCCAGCCGCAAGCCGCCCACACTCACAGCACCGTCTGCTCCTAGTTGCATGGCTTGCCTGGCCACTGTAGCCACTGTTCACGCATTTTTGCGGAACACTGTGGCTACAGTGGGGTGACCGGTAAGTTTCTAACTTATTCGGTCTCCCGGCACGCCGCTACCAGCCATTGCCCGTGCAAGCGTTCAGCCCTGCACCCACCTGCGTGTCTGCGTGCACCCGCGTCGCCCGCACCCGTCCGCTCCCACCCGTGTCTTCACCTGCGTGCACCTACCAGTGCCCGCTCCAGCCCTTCATGCAGCGTGGTGCACTGCGGTCCTCTCCACGCCCACTTCCCTCCAGTGTGTGCATACGCGCCTACTCATGCGTGGAACCCTCAGACGTTGGCACTGAAGCTCAGACGGCTTAACCCGCCTCTTCTTCACAGCTGGCGCTCTCTCTCTCTCTCACTACACTCTCTCACTCTCTTTACTGACACCTACACACTTACACTCACATTTTCATAAACACACACACACACCTATACAATATTATATACATATATATATATATACTTATATCTATATATATAGTAGTATTTATATAACTAAGTATTAGTATACATATATATATATATATAAAAATATCTTTATAATTATATATATATACATATATATTTACATATATACATATACTTATATACATATATATATATATATATACATATATCTATACATATATTAGTACTTAGATAACTATTTATTAGTCTATATATATATATCTATATACTTATATATATATATATATATAAATACACATATATACTTACATATATACATATATTTGTATACACATATATATATATACATATATCTATATATATATTATTACCTATATAACTAAGTATAAGTATATATACATATATATATATATATACATATATACACACCTACTTATACATATATATTTATATATATATAAATATGCATACATATATACATATATATCTATATAACTATATATACATATATTACTATAAATAAATACATACATTTATATACAACTATATAGTTATATATACATACATACATACATATTTATATATATATGTATATATATATCTATACATATATCTATCTATACATATAGTTGCATACATATATATATATATATATACTTGTATATATTTACATATATACATATATATATATATATACATTTTCACATTACTTACCATACGTTGTATCGTGGGAATATCTCCACCAGTTGCTGATATTCCCTGATACACGAGTACAAAAAGTGTGGTCGCACACATCTTCCGCCATCCACCTTACACTCCACGTGGCACCTTGTCCTGTTGGTTGTGTCTTTCTAGACGATGACTGACTCGACACCGTGCTACACTCCATCTCTGCCTCCACCCCCACCCCTTTATACATATATAGTGTATACATATATAGATATATACTATAGCTACTTTACATCTACTTCTCTTTCCTACCAATAAAAAGATAAAAAAATATATAAAGAGAAAAGATAATCCTTGACTTGCAGGTACTCCGTCTTGCGAAGATTAAGACCCATTTTGGAACCTTGATTTGGCTCAAAGCCAAGAACCTAATTTTAAGGGTGTGCCTCAAGGACAAAGATTATCAGAAAAAAATCTAAATAGAAAAACACCAAAAACACAATAAACAAACGAAAGTGATTCGTTGTAGGAAAGGCATAGAAACTTCATTTCTAATCCCACTTCCCTGAGTTCGACCCTGGGCATAAAAGTGACCAAAATAAAATCAAGTAGGCCAGGTTAAAAATTTTGTAAAGAGATGGTTAGGTCCAATTTAGGTTAGCAACTATACACACTTCAATGATAAAATCACCATATTAACAATCTAACCCGGTCCGACCACCAATAGGTTAGTCCCACATCGCTTGTTCATGAGCGCCTACCTGGGGATAAAAACAATTTGTTTGCTTAGCTATGCAGTCGTCAGTGCTCGGTGCACCGGTTACCGATTCGATCTGAACATGAGCATGAGTGTGTGTGTGCAGGCTTATGCCTACAGGTGTGCACCCTTGGGGGCGTGATTGAGATTGTGCCCTAGGAGGGCGAGAAAGGCCTGGGAGCCCGAGTTGAGACGAAATGGCTCAAGACTATGGACCGATAAGAAATAAATCGAAAATGAACCTAATTGAGATTAGGCGAGGATCGAGTAGGGTCTGGTCCCACCCTGGTATTAGGGTGCTGTGTATCCTCAAAAGGACCTCGCAGCAAATAAAATAAATTTTGGTTAAAAAAGTAAAAAAAACCTGATTCAACTGAAAGTTAAGGACAAGAGACTAAGGAACAAAAGAAGAAGAATAAGGGAAGAAAAGAAGGCAGGAGAAGATAGGAACAAAAGAAGCAAGGTAAGAAAGAGAGCTCAAGAGAGAGAAGAAAATAGAAGAAAGGAGAAGAGGAGAGGCTGAAGACTAAAAGGAAAATTTATTTTTATTGCATCATTTTTAATTACTTTTTGTTCTTAATTGTAAAAGGGTATATTTTAATAAGATAACTTTTAGTTGCCTTAATTTCTTGGAATGAAATTGAATTGAAAAACTAACATGTTTACTTGTTAATAAAGTAGAACATTTTGAGTAAATATGTTTTGCATATGGAATTTTGTATATTCTTTATAGTTTAAATATTTTGAGAAAATTCATGTTTTAAGAATCAACTTAGTTATACCTCCCGAACTTATAGAAAAATAAAAGAAAATTGGTGAATTTGGAGAAAATTATTATACCTCCCAATGAATGACCTGGACTCAACCAGTAAAAATTTCTAAAATGTTAGGTTAATTCGACCATATACTACACAACTGACACAACTTCGAGTTAACTTAAGTGATTTCTTCTACTCTTAATTAAGTGAAATTAACTTAATTACTGAGTTGAGTGAATAGCGTGATAAGGGGTGGATAGGCATCCATAGGATCTGGGTATTATATGGTATCATGCAGCTTCCATCCATCTATAAATATGTACATAGCATAAAAAGAAAGAAAGAAAAAAAAAAGGTGTTTAGTAATGATCTGAAGGCTTAAACAAAAATACAATAAGTGTTTATGGATATTCAACCACTATTTTGAAGACTTTCCAGGCCACAGAAGCTTGATTCACTCAGGCTCAGCTTAATTTACTTGAGCATTGACAAGATAGATCAGAATCTCTCCTAACTACGGATGTATTCTTGTACCTGAGACATCAGTACCGGATCCGTTGGTTTGCTTCTATGCGAGAGCCTAAGTAATCTTGGTTCACACTACACATATCAAGAAAGACCAGGTGAACATAAGATCCAACCCCAGTGTTCATTAGGGAAGGTGGAGTCCTTACCTATGCACGCAGGTAGACTTTTTATCCTAGGCTCCAGTCTTGTGTCTAGGAGAAACTCTTTCCACCAAAAAGGGAACTTTCCCACCAAAAGAAAAGTGTGCTCCTCCAAATAAAGTTGTAGGAGATATACTGGCACTTGTTTCAAAAAAAAAAAAAAATCTGTGTAAATAAGTCAGTATATCTCACAAATATCTGTGAAGTCTTCTCCTTAAAAAGTTTTTCAGGGCAACAAATGTGATAAAATGGGAGTTGAGTTTTCCGTCATCTTTTTAAGGGTCAATCCGAAGACACGAGCTAAAACTGGGACCAACTTGCACTTAAAGATTCGTGAAACCCTAGGCTTGAGTCTTAATGTTCATGTGGTCAGTCTTGATCCTTCACTATGCACAAGCCATAATCTCTTGAGCTCTCGAGTATGGCAAAAACCTTCTGAGTCTTGGAAATTGTACTTAAGGTTTAAATATCAAGAGTCTAGGTTAGTCGAGAGATGGTCTATGTCACATAAGACTTAAAGTACTGGTAGTCTTCTCTACAATTGGTTCTCATAATATCCAACAAATAAAGGCACCCATGTCGCCTCAGAAGAAAATCTTCAGCTTAAGATCATTTCTAAATACAATACAAAATGTTTTGCTAGAGACTAGCAAAAGATAGGCATGGGGATATGATTGCATAGCAAAAATACACCAATAAATATGCCATCTTGTGCTATTTCCTAGCACTGCCATTGCATCTTAGGTAGCTATAGTTGCATTTGTAGAAAAGACACATGCTTGCATTTTTAAAGAGGGGAAGAGAATGCGAATAATTGGCCATTTAATTAACATCTTCTTCAAGTGCTTCCTCACAATTTCACCTTCTTCGTTTCTTTATTTGCGTTGAATTTCTTCTCCCTCGCATGGCTCAAGGCATGGGGCATGCACCTGTTCGTGCCATTCCTCTGCCAACTGCATGGCTGGACTTCCTCTGCCAGTAGCATGCGGTGGCATGCATCTCCTTCTTTAAATAGCCTCGCCCTCTCCCTTGTGCAAGAGAGAGCCTGGAACAAACACCACCAGCAAACACTTTCCTCTAGGCCAACCTCCTCCCCAACATACGCAGTATCTCTTCCCACTGAAGAGACACACTGCGGGCAGGAGCAGGCTCACAGTGTTCCCACGACCACCACTATGAGTTCCACCAGTGCCCAGCTCCTTCGTGAGTCGGTGGGTGTGGTGGTTTCACCCTCTGTTTTCACCACTTAACACCCTCGCCGCCATTATCAAAGCTCCAGTAGCAGCGACGGCCGCCTGCAGTTGCGCAAGCCACCACGCGCATGCCAGTAGACATCCGCAGGCTCTTCCCGCGTGCATAGGTGCCTTCCAGCGTGCATGCACACACAGAACTGGCTGCAACTGATTGTCCACTCCAAGCAACACTGTAGCTACTGTTCACGCCTCTCAGCGCGGTACTGTAGCTACAGTGAGGTGAACGATTTGTTTCTCACTTATCCAATCACTGTGCCCTCTCTCTCCTCCTCGTGACTACCTCCAGCCAGTCACAAGCACCCGTTCTCGCCCATAGTGTAGTGCATTGCACTATGTAGTGCACTGTGTTGCTCTCTCTCTCTCACACTCCCACACCCACCTGCGCACGGTGACAGTGAGTGTGTGCCCTCCAATGCCCACGGGCAGCCCTTGTGCGCATGTGATAGAAAGCCATTTTCGTGCATTTGAAAATCGTCGAAAATCATAGTATAGTCGCGCAAAAATATTCGTCAAAGATATTGTTTGGTAAAATAACGAGAATTTGAGTCCCGGTCGTTCGTCTCTGGGAGGCGTTGCTTTTACTTTTGAAATCTATCCTTTTGCCACTCTACTTTGTTTAGAATCGCATGCCGGTTCATGATTATTACGTATTTACGTACGACATGCTTAGTTGCAAGAATATTAAGAGTTAGAAACAGACAACATTAATCATGCAAAAGATAATAGCAATCATTAAGCTCATGGTGATTTCAAACAGATAGATATATATATATATATATATAAATGTGTTTTCATTCATCATGGGAGAGTTGTTGCACAAGGAAATCTAGAGGAAAGCTTATACATGAATGCTTAAAATTAAATCTAACTGCCAGAAAATGATTTCATACAAGAATCAATAGGGGGATTTTGCATGCATCATTGGGGGAGAAGTAAGACTACTCTACTAAGCAGTAAATGAAAGCAATAAAAATTATGGAGAGCATGATCTAGAGCTAGAAGAATAGAGGGCATTCAGGGGTGGTCCCCTGTGGCCTTGGAGTGGTCGAGAGGAGAATGAGGGGCAGCCAATGTACCTTAGGCCGACCCTTGGAGAGAAGTAGGGTTGATCCAGCATCTCGACATGGTGTCCTCCATGGTGGTGGTAGTGAGCTCGTGGAGGTGGAGTGAGTGGCTAAGTGGAGGTGGCGTGAATGGCACCAATGGAGAGCAATTGCCAAGGGAGTGAATGGGTGCAAATGGCCACCCAAGGGGTCTTTCTATAGACCTAAGGGAAGCTCTCTAGAGAATTATGGATTTCTCTAGAGAGGCCTATGGTGGGAGCTCGTGGGAGAGTGAGAGAGGAAGGGTGGATGGTGGTTTCTAGATCCACCAAATGTGGATCTAAAAATTGAATGGCTCTTGGTTGCTATTTTTGGCAACCAACGCAACCATACATGGTAGAGAGTTCTAGAGAACTCTATGATAGATATTTTCATGTGGATGGTGTGTGTGGGTGTGTGGGCATGTGTGGGTCGAAACTTAGGTGGCTAGGTTGATTAGGTTGGGTTCTAGTGGGTTTAGGTCAAGGTAGGTATCAAATTAGGGTTATAAACACTAATTCACTAAGGTAAAGTGCAATTAAACTTAATACAAGTTTAATTGGGTGTGTGGAAACTTAATTGTGAGTAAAAAAACTCAATTAAGTCAGGTCTAGGTCAATTGGACTCTCACTAAGTCCAATTGGATAGTGTGTGCTGAGATCAGGGCTCAATTGGACTCAATGAGTCCAATTGAATAGGCTGATGGAATTGACTAAGATCCAAGTCAATTAGGTTTAGTGAGGACCTAATTAGGTCCTTAGGGAGGTTTAGAGGTGATGCACTAGGGTTAGGGCACCTTAATTTAGGTTCCTATGGGGTTGGAATTGGGTTTAGGGACCTAGAGATCCAAGATTAAGGCTTAAATCTCAAAACAGGAATTGGAGAGCAGTATCAGGCGTCTAATTATAGAATTAGATATCTTATAATCAAAAATCAGAAGTCCAGACTTGTTGCCTGGACGTCCAATCAGAGTCAAGAAGGATTTCGGGTTCTATTTTGGGTATTCTGTAGAAATTAGACGTCTGACAAAGTGTCTGGACGTCCAATAACACTGCAGAAGTGGGTTTGAAGTGTGAGGGTGTTGGCTAAGGGTCCTGGGCGTCTTAAAACTTATCTGGACGTCCAGAGAAGGGTTGGAACTAGGGTTTTAGGGCTTCCTAGGGTGTTGTGACCTAATCTAAGGGTGGCTAATGCTTGGGGAAGTCTCTAGGCTATCCTAGGGTTAGGATGGACCTAAGCTCTTCATATTTTACTGCTTTATTCCTACTTAATGGAATAGCAAACTTTTAACCCCCTTACATTATTATTCCTACACCTAAACTAGGACTTCTGCTCCAGCTCTGCTACAACTCCTGTTATTCCTGATCCAACTTCAGATCCAGCTCCTGATCAGCTTATTCCTTGCAATCGACATAATGCACTTAATCAGCACATTATAACATTATTTTATACATAGCTAAAGGAAAGCAGTAAAGATGCAGATAATGCGTATGCATGCATGAATAACCCTAACTTATGCTAAGTCCTAGCCTAATTTAGGTCAATTAAGACCTATGATTGCTGCGCAATCAGCATGCACGGGCCTTGGCCACCAGACGATGCCCACAGCTGCCAGACGTCTTAACTCGCCCGCTCTCTCTCACACTCCTCCAGCGTGCACTCCCACACTCATACACATACACACACTAGTACACATACACACTCGTACACTCACACACTCACTTGTACACACCTATACATACTTATACATATATACATATATATATTTATATATATATATATACATATTCATACCTATACAACTATATATAAGTATATATACATACATATATATATATTTATACATATATACATATATATCTATAGATATAAATGCATATATATGTATACACATATACGCATACATATATTACTATATATATATACATATACATATCTATATATATCTATATACATATATACATATATATATCTATATACATATATACTTATACTATATCTATGTAGTTAATATATACCGATATATATAGTTACATATCTATATATATATATACATAACTACATATACACCTATATAATTATAACCCTATCTATATATACATATACATATATATATATATATTTACATACACATCACTTACCTGTATCCATATGCCCTTGCACTAGTCACTCCACCACGCATTATATTGCAGAAATATCTGCACCAACTGCTGATATTCCTCGATACCCGCGTAAAGCAAGCACCTCCACACACACTCCCACACATTTATCCTACACTCTATGCGGCACTTCATCTTGTTGGTTGCATCTTACTAGACGTGGACTAACTCGACACTGTGCTACACGCCATTTCCACTTTTGCCCCCACCCCTATATATATAAGATATATATAGACTATATTTATTTCTCTACAAGCAACCTATCTTGTTTTTATTTCCTTTTTTGTTTCCTGCTATTAAAAAGATAAAAAAAAAGAGTAAAAGAGAAAAGATAATCCTTGTCTTGTAGGTACTCGATCTTGCAAATAGCAGGGCCAATTCTTTTGGAAACCCTAGGTTGGCTCAAAGCCAAGAATAATTTGGCTCAAAGCTAAGGACTTGATTTTGAGGGTGTGCCTCAAGGACAATATTATCAACAAAAAAATCTTAAATAGAAAAAAACCAAAAGCATAATAAACGCATGAAAGAGATGCATTTTAGGAAAGGCATAGAAACTTCTTCACCTTTAATCGCTGCCTCCCTGAGATCAACCCTACACCTAAAAGTGACCAAGATAAAATTAAGTAGGCTTGGTAAAAAAATTTTGTGAAAGATGGTTAGACTCGATTTAGGTTAACCATTATACGCACTTCAACAATAATTTTACCATATTAACACAACCTATTTGAGTTCGACCAGTTACCTCCCATGCAGTGCTATCTTTTACGCCATTCAGCCAGGCGTGAAGGTATGCACGGGAGATGGAAAATCATGTAAATAATTAGACACTTGGATGCCCGCATAAGATATGTCTTCGTCTGGATCCCTAGAGAATGGATTAGAGGAAATATAGGGATCAAAGTTGGATGGAAAGTGATAAGTGTAGCCTGAGTCTGGCCATGATTTTAAATCAGGTTGGATGCCAAACTCAGGCGGGTCTGGTGGCAGGTCCATAGGAAAGGGGTTGGGGAAGGGATGGTGAGGATTGGGTGAAGTTAGTGTGGAAAGGTGGGGTGAGGGAAGAGTGGGTGGGTCAGGGTGATTACGAGGTTCATCAGGAATGGATTTTTGATCATGACAAGTCTCCAGATCATACATTTCACCGACCACTGATTCTGAATCTGATTCCTCAAAAATATTATGGTTGGTAAGGGTATTTATCAACATTGTCTCATCCACCATATTAGAAATTTCAGTATCTGAGTCCTTAAAAGAGTTATCATCATGGAATCTCTTGGAGGATTTGAAGATATCTAGAGAGATAGTTTTGTCGACGCAAGTGATATCCATTTTTCCTGTGTGGCAATTGATATTTGCCTTTCCAGTGGTCAAAAAAGATCATCCAAGGATTATTAGGGAATTCAATAAAGACTCAGGTACCTCAATGTCAAGGACCAGAAAGTCTGTAGGGAAGACACAATTCTGGACTTTGTCCAAAACATCCTCGACAATCCAATGAGGTTTGATTGTAGATCGGTCGGCTAATTGCAGGGTAACCTCGACAGGTTTTAATTCACTGATTTAAAACTCTTCAAATAAAATTATGGGAATGATATTAACTGAGGCACCAAGATCAAGGAGGGCACGATCAAAGGTAGTATCATCAATAATCATTAAAATTAATGGTGCCTATGGATCTTTCATCTTAGGAGGCAGCTTGCTCTGTATGACAAAGCTTACTATCTCTGAAAGATGTACCTATCCTAGATTTTTGGCCTACCTTTTAGGAGTACAAATCTCCTTCAAAAATTTGACATAGGCAGGTATATATTTGATGGCATCTAGGAGAGGAATATTGATTTGAACTTGCCTAAATAGATCCATGAGTTCTTCTGTGGTGGGCTTAGATTTCTTCTTTCTCTTAGTGGTGGGGTGGAGAGATTGTGGAAAAGGGATAGGAATTGTGTCTTGAGATTTTTGTATTTCTTTTTCTTCCTGATGGGGAGGTGGGGAGTCAATTTGCACAGTGATGGGGATTTCACCAGGTTTGTGTGAAGGCCTGGGATCAATGGTGGTTTTCCCACTCCTCAACGTAACTGCATGTGTAGTCGGATTATTATGTGGAGGAGGTGGGGGGGCTTGTGGTTGTGGAAACCTAAGAGGCTGCTGAGGTGGTGGATTTCTGCCTGGATATTGGATCCTTTGGAGATTAGGGTTGGGCATGGGTTGGGATGGAAGATGTCCTATAGGTCTTTGAGTCAGAGTAACCCCAATCTGATTGTTCAGATTTGTGATGGTGTGGGTTACTTCCGTCATTTTCATTTGCATGTCCTACAGGGTTCTCATCATCTGGGCATTGATGACTTATTGGGATGGCCCAGGATGAAAGGTTGGATTCGACCCATACCCATTAGAATTATCTGGTTGGGAAGGAACCTGATTATTCTAGGTGTAGTTCGGGTAATTTTTCCAATTGGAAGAATTTTTAAAGGGCTCCTGGATGGCAGAAATATTTTGAGTGGGGTTAAGATCTGAATAGTTGTAATTCCCCAAAGAATCATAGACAGTCTCCGAATATTGGTAATAATCAGTAGGGGTAGTGGTGAGATTGTGCAAATTTTCTCTTCATGGAAGGTTAGGTTGTGTTAGATGTAGATTGTGTGGAGCTTGGGTGGATGTGGCAAGTCTTTCCTCAATTTTCTTTTGATTAATATGCATCTGGTCGAGTTTTTAAGCAATCATTTGAAGATTGTCTTGGGTGATAGGGATAGATTGAGTGCCTACTTCATGAACACCGAACTGCGGGTTTTGAGTTCTGCAAAATGTGTTCATGGAAGCTTGATTAAATGAGTTTTCAGTCATTTCTTCAAAAAGATCATAGGCACTCTCAGCATCCTTATTCAAGAAGTTTTCGCTACATGAGGCGTCGACAAAGTGTTGAAGTTGATCTTCTAAACCATTATAGAAGACCTACATGAGCTGCCATAAAGGAATCTCGTGGTGTGGGCAACTTCTTAAAAGATCTTGGAATCTCTCCCAAGAGTCAAGGAAACTTTTGCCAGATTTCTGTTGGAAGGTCATAGTGGATCTTCATAATGAATTAGTATGACCTATGGGAAAGAATTTCTTGAGGAAGGTGCTCTTGAGTTGAGGCCAAGTTGTGTTTGGTCGGCCAATGGTCCTGAACTAATAAGCAGCCTTATCTTTAAGAGATAATGGAAATAGCCTCATCAGCCATAGGTCTTCTTGCACATTTTGGGAACGGGTTGTTTGTGCAAGAAGAGTCAGCTTTTCAAGGTGGCTGAAAGGGTCTTCCCTAGGAAGGCCATGGAAGTGCTTAATCAGGTTTAGGACTGCTGGCTTCATCTCAAAGTCCCTTTTTGGTATGACCCCCCTGGTCATTCCTCATAATAAGATGGATCATAAAAATCTTTTAGACGAATAACAGGCTGTTGATGGGGTGGTGGGTTTGGCCTTTGATTGGCTTGGTTTTGGATGTTCCTAGTCAATGTTTGTTAATTGGAATTTAGTTTAGCAATCTACCCGGCCATCATTGTTAAGAGGTCAGGCAAGGGGTCTTGATGTTGTGATTGAGGCAAATCAACATTACGGAGCTCTAGGTGTTGGAAGTCAAATGTGGGGGGCGTTATGGGTGGATGGGTTAGAATTAGGGTTAGTAGTGGGGTTGGCGATGTGATTAGAGGTGGAAGTGGAAGGGTTAGTAGACCAGTTTTGTTGATTTTCCATATTTTTAGAAGGAGAAGAAGAGAGAATAAGTGGTCTTTTTACGTGGGGGCGAAATCAAATGGTCCTTCCAAGTGCGGATTTTGAGATCGTCACCCGTGCATAAAATGGAAGAATAGGAGGGGAGGAGAAGAGATGGAGATGAGAGAAGCGTACATGCAAGAAATTAATTTCTAGACCTAACCTAATTGTGACTCCCTAGAAATTAACCTAAGACTTGGTCTACCTAGGAAATAAGTAATCAATAGTGAATTCCCGTTCTGTCAACAAATCTAGCCAAGTTGCTAAAGGGGAGGTTTGGGCCCAAGTGTTTCCTAGGAAAATCCCCAGGTGCTTGTACGAACCCACGCCGGGTCATTTGACACGATCCCTCAGCCTGAACGCCAGATATAGATGACAAAATTGGTATTAACTAGAGAAAACTTAAGTCCTATATAGCAAGCCTAAATTGATCAAACCTTAGGTGTCATATTGCTATGAATTTTAGTTAGGGCTAGGATACTAAAGTGCATACGGAATGTGGAGGGAGTTGATTGGATTGTTGCCCTGTTATTTCGACTTTTAGTGTGTGTACAGGAATTGGAAAGTGTTTCCAATAAAAAACAAGTTGTCACACAATTTTTTGTGTTTTTGTCTTTTAGGATTGGATTTAACTTAGTGTATTGTTAGGGTTTTCTTCCTAAGTTTTCAAACAAGTTTGAGATTCCACTAAAAAGAGGAAATCAACTTGTATGGGTGAGGATATATTTCCTTTTGGTTGTTTGTCTCTAAAAATGAAAAAGAAACCCTAATCCAATTGATCCTAGGATAGAAATTTAACTACCAATGAGTTATTTTTAGGCTTTCTGATTAAGAAGTGGTGCAAACAATGCGAAAAATGCCACTACTTTATGTAAAATGAAATAAGGATTTAAGAAAAGATTTTTTTAACATTTTAGGAAATTATTTGATGTTTATTTTGAATTTTTATTTGTGCTACTGTCAAAGTCTAGAAATGGTACCCGTGGGTATTTTGGACTTTCTGTACCACCACTGGCCTCAGAAAATTTTGGTTATTTTTGTGAGATGTATAATTTTACAAGAATTCTAAAAAGCTAAATTTCACAAAAATCAGATGAGTATAAAATTTCTAAAAATTCACAGATAGTAACAAAATAGGAAGATAAGAGGGTGTGACTCCTTGACAGTCCACGAATTTTAAAAAATTAAATACAATGATAATTGAGCTGAAATTTAGAACAGATGTTCCTAACGTTATTTGGAATCACTATGTGAAATTTCAGGATTTTAGGAGACCTATGGTATAGGGAATTGATTTTTGAATTCTGGAAAGAAATCTGGACCCAAAAAATAGAACACTAACACTAGGATTGGAGTGGTGTGCAATGAAGCATATAAGCAAACAATGGATTTTTATGGGCACCACTCCACTAAATTAAAATGTTTTGGATCCTAAAAGACAAGTTTAATATTTTTTTGGTAGTATTTTAGCCTAAATGTGAAAAGAAATAGGGGACCAACCTGAAATTGTGCGAAGAAAAGGAACTTTGAACTCTCGCTTCCAAATTCCCGCTTTCTTCCTGTAGTTCTTGCACACACGAGATAAAAGAGACAAGGGATGATTTCCACTTCAACCAAGAGAATCAATTAAAATGCAAAGCTGTGCCTCCCCGGCAACGGCGCCAAAAAGTGATGCGAAAAATTGCGTGATTTTTAATTAGGGTTTTTAAAGTCATTGTAACAAGTGAAATCACATACGCCTTGAATTTTCTATTCCTAGATAGGGGAGCATCTAGGATCATCCAAGGAGGCAAGCTTGCAATTCAAATCTCTTGCTTTTTAAAGAAACTCAATCTTCCCTTTCGGTATTTTAAATATATAATTTGTATGTTTTGAAATAATGAAGGAAAAATGCAAATTGTTGACAGGAATGCAACTAACTCCTACAATCACTAAGCTAAAACCTAAGTGACAAATATGACCCCTCCCTAAGATCACTGTAGGCACGTGGAGGCCTAGAGTAATTAGGAAGTGGAAATGAAAAAGCGCTAGAACAAAGATAAAGCAATTGCAATAGAAAATGAAAAGAAGGAAAATTGATTTAGTAGAATTTGTGTTTTACATAAACATGTAGAGGAATGCTTCTACTTAAAATGGAAAATATAAATGCAATAAAAAAAACACAAATCCTCTTATAGAATCTGGTGAAGAAGGGAGTCCTCTTGCTCCAAGACTACCTGCTCCATGGCTTGAAAAGAAGGTCTCTTTCTTCTCCTTCCTTGAATGCTCCTCCATGGTGGATGCTCTCCACCTCAATTCTTTCCTCCAAGGGTGGGCACCCACCACCCTTTCTCCTCCAATGCCTGGCTGTCCTCCTAGTGGTGGAGTGGTCCTCCTCCTTGGCATGAAACAAGAAAAGGGTGGGAAGGAAGAAGGCACCAAAGGGGTGGGTGATGTGCCCCCTTAATCTTCTTCCTCCCTTCTTCTCTTGGCCATAAGGTGTAGGTGGGTCTAGGTGGAATTAAACACTAATGGAGGATGATAAAGAATGGTGGTAGGTGATGGGTTTATGTAGAGTATGAAGGGGGCATAGGTGGCTCTTGGAATGGATGGCTAGGATAGGATATGGGGGGTAGTTGGGGATCCTAGGGCTAAGGGTGATTTGCTCCAACCCAAGGGTTACCTAGGTGGAAGTTATGGGAGGTGGCACCCTTTGAATTTGGTGCCAAAATGGGTTCTAGAAGGGGGGCATAGGTGGCACCAAGTAGGGTTGTAGAAGGAGGGGTGTGTGGGTGGCAAGGATGGGTTATATGGGTAGGTGTAGGGTTAGTATGGGGGGGATTTTAGGAGGGAATTTTTGGTGCCAAAACAAGGGTAGTTATAGGTGACTTTGGTGCCATTTAGTGGTGTCTTTTGGAGGTAGTGGGTAGGCTAGGTTGGCGCCAAGGTGAGGTGGAAGTAGGGTTAGCTTATGTGGAGCTTAGGTGGAGCTAGTTGGTGTAGTTGTTAGGTGGTAAAAGGCAAGGGAGCTGGAGCATAGCTAAGCTAAGCTAGCTTAGTTAGTAGTGGAATAGAGGAGGAGGTATTGGAGCTAGGGTTTGAAGAGAGGAGCTGAGGAGGAGAAGCCTGGAGCTTGAACTGAAGCTGGTAGCTGCTGAAGAGGGTGGCATGGAGCTACTCTAGCTGGCTTAGCGTGCTAGTTCTTCGCTAGCTGCTATGCCAAGCTAAAGTGAGCTAGCTTCCACCATAATGAGCTGAGGTGAGCTGGGTCTGGTGCTCCCAGGAAGGATCAAGTTGGTTTAGGTAGCTAAGGTAGCTTAGCTCAACTAAGTTGAGCTAAGCTAAGTCCCCGAGAGTTGAACTTGAGCTTCCTAAGCTGAAATGAAGTCATCTTCAATAGTCTGGAGTTGAGTGGAGCTGGTTGTCGCTGGACCCGAGCTAGGGTGAACACTAGTTAACTCAGTTGAGCTAGCTAGAGCTCCCTGTGGACTAATGGGAGCTGAGATGAGCTAGACTTAGCTAAGATGAGCTGGATCTGAGCTGACCTGAGCTAGGGTAAGCTAAGATGAGCTCTCTTGAGCTGCCATTCAGCTGAGATGAGCTGAATGGAGCTAGGATGTGCTGACCCTAATCCAAGTGAGCTGGATTCCAGCCATGGTGAGCTAGATCAAGCTAGGTTCCTGCTTATTTGAGCTTCTCCTTCACCTGTTGCCTTCTTGAGTGTTAGGGTTCTAGGGATCTGTTAATTTGTTTATCCCTAACACTCACAAAAACACATTAAAAAGATAGTAAAAAATGCAATGCATGCCTAACCTAATTAATGCCTAAATGCAGCCCAAAAACCCATTTGCGGAGTAAAAATCCTAAGAGCTAGGTTTGTTTTAATGCATAAGAATGATGATAAACTGGCATTTATCACACCCCCATGCTTATCTTTTGCTAGTCTCTTAGCAAAACTTTAATTTTTACAAAACAAAATTTTTGGGAAATCTAATTTTTTTGACTTTTGAGGCGAAAAAGATTAAGGGACCTTGGTTGATCTAAGCACAGGAGGCATGGAATTTGTTAAATATAAACATCAGGATTTATTTTCGGATCCAAAAATTAGATAAAAATGAGATCAATATATCCTTGAAATAAATTCATAGATTAACCCCTTGTTAATTCAAATGACTTGAAATTTTTGTTTTTAGGATTTTTCTGGCTCTTGAATCTGATTTGCAACTTGCAATATCCTTTAAAACCTTGTGTCTGTGCTTGTGAAAAGTCAACATTTTTAAGGGCGTGTTTTTGGTTGAAAACTTTTTTTTTGTCCTCCAAGCTTTTTTTTGACTTAGTTTTACAACAGATGTGTCGAGATCATCATTCATGTCACCAATCCTCAAGGGGGCTCTGGCACCAGTACTTTGGGATAGCACTATCCATGACACCACCCAGGAGCTCATAACCCCAAAACACAATGGGGTGTAAAGGTGCACTCCAAGCAAACTCAAGCTCTTGCTTCGACACTATAGGTAGAGCACTGTCCAAGACACTTGAGCTGCTAAAATGTGCTTTAATGCACCATCTAAAGATATGAAATATAGATATGAAGTAGTGTAGAGGTGGTAACATGTTGACATCGCATCCTCGAAGGAGTCATTTTCCTCGTTCTCGGTGGTGGGAACTCAAACCAATGATCTGCTTTAGACTTTTACTAAGTCCAAACAAGGGAGTTTCTCTAATTTTTTGTTGTTTTTAATGTTGGCTTGTGCGTGAAATTTGACACAGGAAGTTTTGCAAGAAATACAAGTTTTTCAATCGAAAACTGAGCCAAATACTTTCCATATTACAAAAGAGGATCAAGTCACCTGAACTATCATGAGTTCAGGTGGAATTTTAAAGAAGGATATCTGATCTAATCTAAAAATAGACCCTGAAATTCTAATGATTAGATCCGTATCCTCATCCCTAGTTTGTTAAGGATTAAATCCCATTATACCAAAAGTAAGTTTTCAACCTTAATCCCTATTTCAAGATTTTTTCCTCAAAAGGTTTTCAACTTTTTTATTTTTTTGGGTATGCAAGCAGGAAAATAAAATAACTAAAGAACAATGCATGTTTTTATGGTTTGAAAATCCTAAATCGATCGTCAAAATTTTTAAAACACCCCTGCATCCTTAAGATATGCAATGTCCACATACATTAGGAGGGAAAAGGGATCACCTTAATGAAAAGCGGTTCGGTTTAGGATGGTCAAAACCTGGAAAAAGAAGTGAAAAAGGAAAGTAGGAAAAATGATGGGTTACCACCCATGCAGTGCTACTTTTACACCATTCAGCCAGGCGTGAAGGTATGCATGGAAGATAGAAAATCATGTAAATAATTAGACACTTGGATGCCCGCATAAAATATGTCTTCTTCTGGATCCCCAGAGAATGGATTAGAGGAAATATAGGGATCAAAGTTGGATGGAAAGTGATAAGTGTAGCCTGAGTCTGGCCATGATTTTAGATCAGGTTCGATGCCAAACTCGGGTGGGTCTGGTGGCAAGTCCATAGGAAAGGGGTCGAGGAAGGGATGATGAGGATTGGGTGAAGTTAGTGTGGAGAGGTGAGGTGAGGGAAGAGTAGGTGGGTCAGGGTGATCAGGGGGCTCATCAAGAATGGATTTTTGATCATGACAAGTCTCCAGATCGTAGATTTCACCGACCACTGATTCTGAATCTGATTCCTCAAAAATATTGTGGTCGATAAGGGTATTTATCAACATTGTCTCATCCACCATATTTGAAATTTCAGTATCTGAGTCCTCAGAAAAGTTATCATCAAGGAATCTCTTAGAGGATTTGAAAATATCTGGATTGATAGTTTGGTCGATGCAAGTGATATCCATTTTGCTTGTGTGGCAATTTTTATTTGCCTTTGCAGTGGTCAAAAAGGGTCATCCAAGGATTATTGGGGCATTCAATAATGACTCTGGTACCTCAACGTCAATGACAAAAAAGTCTGCAGGGAAGACACAATATAGGACATTGACCAAAACATCCTCGATAATCCCACGAGGTTTGATTGTAGATCAGTTGGCTAATTGCAGGGTAATCTCGATAGGTTTTAATTCACCAATATGAAACTCTTCAAATAAAATTGTGGGAATGTTATTAACTGAGGCACCAAGACCAAGGAGGGCACGATCAAAGGTAGTATCATCAATAATCACTGAAATTAATGGCGCCCCTAGATCTTTCATCTTAGGAGGCAGCTTGCTCTGTATGACAAAGCTTTCTGTCTTCGAAGGATGTACCTATCCTAGATTTTTGGCCTGCCTTTTAGGAGTATAGATCTTCAAAAATTTGGCATAGGCAGGCATATATTTAATGGCTTCTAGGAGAGGAATATTGATTTGAACTTGCCCAAATAGATACACGAGTTCTTCTGTGGTGGGCTCAAATTTCTTCTTTGTATTGGTGGTGGGGTGGAGGGCATGTGGAAAAGGGATAGGAATCGTGTCCTGAGATTTTTGTATTTCGTTGTCTTCCTGATGGGGAGGTGGGGAGTCAACTTGCACAGTGATAGGGATTTCACCAGGTTTGTGTGAAGGCCTGGGATCAGTGGTGGTTTTCCCACTCCTCAACATAACTGCATGTGCAGTCAGATTATTATGTGGAGGAGGTGGCGGGGCTTGTGGTTGTGGAAACCTGAGAGGATGCTAAGGTGGTAGATTTCTGCCTAGATATTGGTTCCTTTGGTGATTAGGGTTGGGGCATGGGTTGGGACGGAAGATGTCCTGCAGGTCTTTGAGTCGGAGTAACCCGAATCTGATTGTTCAGATTTGTGATGGTGTGGGTTACTTCCGTTATTTTCGTCTGCATGTCCTATATGAAGGTTCCCTACTAGGAGGGGTGACGTAAAAATATGCGGAAATAAAATATAAAGCAATCTCACAAAAATCAATCGCACAATGTACACAAGTAATTTTTAGGTGGAAACCCAAACCGGGTGAAAACCACCACCTAACCCTCTCGAGTTAGGATTTTCCGATCAACCAAGTTGATCAAATCCACTAACCGAATCACTTAAAACGAGGGTGATTCAACCTCAGTACAACCACGCTACAAGTACGAGGGTAGCGTTCCTCAACCCCTTCTCTCCACGAGAAGGATTTTGTCCCACGAAGGAGACGGGAATTCGCAAAGCGAATACCCAACCAAAATACAAAGATAAAATAAAACAACAGTCCTATAGAGCCAACAAAATTAAACCTAGCTTCTATAGGAAATAGGAAACTCCCTTTTGCAAGGAGTGCGTCGACGATGACGCGGTGCGTGTGCCACGCGACGGTGCTATGTCGCTCTCGTTAACAACGCCGGGAGAGCGGGTGCGCAATGGTTGAATGCTCTCAAGAAAATGGAGCTTGAGCTTGGAGAGCAAGAGAGTCTTTTCTTTGGACACAAAAGGTTTGAAAGTGTATTGCAAGGTGTGTGTCTTAGTGTGTATATGTCTCTCTAGGTGTGTATGTCTTGTCTTTTTGTGTTACAAAGGTTCCCCTCTATTTATAGAGGCCTTAGGAAGGCTTTGGAAGGCTTGGAAAAGCTTCCATAGCCGTTGGGTGCAAAGCCCAAGAGAATCAGGCCGAAATCAGGACAATGATTGCATTTGACAGGGTTATCAGACGTCTAACTCTGGCATCAGACGTCTGGAAGGCCACTTTAAGACGTCTGATTTCAAGGTCAGACGTCTGATTCTATGCGGGTTTCTCCCTGACTTGAATCAGATCTAAACAGGGTTTTTGTGCAAGTCCATCAGACGACATACAGGACGTCTGGCACTATGTCTGGATGTCTGGAAACTTACTTTTACTGTGGGAATTGATTTCCAAATGTTGCAACGGCTAGAAAATCTCTGAGAAGAGATTTTGGGTCAGCCGAGGACAAACGGTCATTTATCAGACGTCTGTAAAGTCCTATGGACGTCTGATAAGGCTCTAACGGTCATATTCTTGAGTGTCTTCTAAGCCAGCCAACGGTCCACTAACTGGACGTCTGGCAAAGTCATCAGACGTCTCCTAAGACGTCTGGTCTAAGGTCTGGACGTTTGATTTCATCAGACAGAACTAACTATGTCCAGCCTAACAGTTATCAGACGTCTGAAACAGCAGTCAGAGGTCTTAAAATACTTTATCAGACGTCTGATTTTGGGATTAGATGTCTGGAAATGCTGTTTGAGCCCTATATTGGTTTTCTAAGTATTCTACAGAAAACCTAAGTATCCTAGGGTTGTGCAGGTGTTCCTAGGACTATTTTTAGGGTACTTTGAGGCTCTTTAACATAATGTTCTAAGGAATCAAAAGGAGCAAGAAAATAAATACAAGAGATACATGAAAGGATAAAAAAGAATCTATCCTATTCTTCTTGTCTTCCATCTCCAATCTTTCGCTCCACGCGAACCTCCTGTGTTTTCCGTCAAGCTCCTCCAATCCATCCTGGATGCGAGCTTGAACTCCGTCTAAACACGCCCACATTTGCAATTGACCTGAAATCTACGACTCAAATTGCAAATGTTAAATAACACGTGTTTTGTTATCATCAAAACAAATGATCGTGGTGCTCTAGCACCAACAATCTCCCCCTTTTTGATGATGACAAAACCGTAAATAATAATGCATAAAAATCCTCCCCCTTTTTGACATTATCAAAAAGATTTGATTGGTTTTACATTTCCTATAACTCCCCCTTAAAACATGCTCTTCTATGAATTTATTTTAACAAAGGTGATATTCTCCCCCTTTTTGTAACAATGCGATAGCTATTATTTTTCTCCCCCTTTCTAAAGGAAATTTAGCTACCTTATATCTCCCCCTTAAAAATTGACAATTAGCTCATCCTTTTTTAACTCCCCCTATCTAAATGCTTATGATAAAAAGATAGGGTAAAGGGTTTTACCTCACCTACCATGGCCAATAAAATGGCCCGAATGGTGGTGGTGGATGCCACATCGGATGGGGCTCCCATCCGTAGCTTGGAGGCCCGGGCATTGGTGCCGGTCTCCAATCTGGTGGTCGACGTGCGGCGGGTCCGTCGTTTGTAAGCCGTCTCGTCGGTCTTCTTACTCTCCTCCTTGGTCTACTCATTGGTTCTCCCAACTTAAGTTGACCAGCCTTGAGCTTGTAGGTCCAGTCCTTTATGTTGTAGTCATCCCTGAACCCTACAAAACAAGATTCTAATTTTTTCTTCGGTATCCAAGTGAGCTTGGATCCGGATTTGTTAGAAGGTCTCCTTGATGGAGATCCTTTCTCAACCTTAGGGCTATAAAAATTATCAACTTTGTTGATTAATTTGTTAGAATTTTCCCTAAGAGATGCGATTTCTTTTTCTATAATATCCATCTTAGTCTTTAAATCAGAAATTTCTAGCTTTAGACTATTATTTTCCTCAATCAATTTATTATTTTCATTGATGAGGTCTTGATTTTCTAATAACAGGTTATTATCCTTAGGACTAGTCTCTATATCCTTGAGTTGTTTTTCTAACCTATCATTTTCATTTCTAAGAAAACTAAGGTTCTTTTTAATGCTTTTATTTTCTACCCTAAGTGATTTACTAATCTCAAAAAGTTCATTAAAAGCTTCTTTTAAATCCAGGTTTACCTCAATGTCGGAGTCGCTTTCGCTGTCGATGTCGCTTTCTCCGATTGCCATGAAACCAAGGCACGTGGTTTCCTTCTCTCCGAGATCTTCTTCCGAACTCGTCTCCTCATGAGTGCCTTCCAACCTCCTCCATATCTCGTGAGCGGTGGTGCACTCTTGGATTCGTTCGAATTCTTTCGGACTCAACGCGCAATACAGGGCATTCATTATCTCTGCGTTGAGTGAAAGATCTTGAATCTGCAGCTGCGAGTAGCCTCCCGCGGGTTTTTCTGGGATGTCGAAAAGCGTCTCGCATCTGGCCTAGACCTTGAAGTCGGTGGCTTGAAGCCAGGTCTTCATCCGCAACTTCCAGTAGGGGTAGTTGCTCCCGTCGAAGAACGGCGGACGGGTTGTGGACTGCCCCTCGGAGATCCTGATTGCTGATGTGCTTCCCTCCATTTGATCTCTTGCCAGGTTGTTACGCCGAAACAGCAAGACCTGCTCTGATACCAATTGAAGGTTCCCTACTAGGAGGGGTGACGTAAAAATATGCGAAAATAAAATATAAAGCAATCTCACAAAAATCAATCGCACAATGTACACAAGTAATTTTTAGGTGGAAACCCAAACCGGGTGAAAACCACCACCTAACCCTCTCGAGTTAGGATTTTCCGATCAACCAAGTTGATCAAATCCACTAACCGAATCACTTAAAACGAGGGTGATTCAACCTCAGTACAACCACGCTACAAGTACGAGGGTAGCGTTCCTCAACCCCTTCTCTCCACGAGAAGGATTTTGTCCCACGAAGGAGACGGGAATTCGCAAAGCGAATACCCAACCAAAATACAAAGATAAAATAAAACAACAGTCCTATAGAGCCAACAAAATTAAACCTAGCTTCTATAGGAAATAGGAAACTCCCCTTTGCAAGGAGTGCGTCGACGATGACGCGGTGCGTGTGCCACGCGACGGCGCTATGTCGCTCTCGTTAACAACGCCGGGAGAGCGGGTGCGCAACGGTTGAATGCTCTCAAGAAAATGGAGCTTGAGCTTGGAGAGCAAGAGAGTCTTTTCTTTGGACACAAAAGGTTTGAAAGTGTATTGCAAGGTGTGTGTCTTAGTGTGTATATGTCTCTCTAGGTGTGTATGTCTTGTCTTTTTGTGTTACAAAGGTTCCCCTCTATTTATAGAGGCCTTAGGAAGGCTTTGGAAGGCTTGGAAAAGCTTCCATAGCCGTTGGGTGCAAAGCCCAAGAGAATCAGGCCGAAATCAGGACAATGATTGCATTTGACAGGGTTATCAGACGTCTAACTCTGGCATCAGACGTCTGGAAGGCCACTTTAAGACATCTGATTTCAAGGTCAGACGTCTGATTCTATGCGGGTTTCTCCCTGACTTGAATCAGATCTAAACAGGGTTTTTGTGCAAGTCCATCAGACGACATACAGGACGTCTGGCACTATGTCTGGACGTCTGGAAACCTACTTTTACTGTGGGAATTGATTTCCAAACGTTGCAACGGCTAGAAAATCTCTGAGAAGAGATTTTGGGTCAGCCGAGGACAAACGGTCATTTATTAGACGTCTGTAAAGTCCTATGGACGTCTGATAAGGCTCTAACGGTCATATTCTTGAGTGTCTTCTAAGCCAGCCAACGGTCCACTAACTGGACGTCTGGCAAAGTCATCAGACGTCTCCTAAGACGTCTGGTCTAAGGTCTGGACGTCTGATTTCATCAGACAGAACTAACTATGTCCAGCCTAACAGTTATCAGACATCTGAAACAACAGTCAGACGTCTTAAAATACTTTATCAGACATCTGATTTTGGGATTAGATGTCTGGAAATGCTGTTTGAGCCCTATATTGGTTTTCTAAGTATTCTACGGAAAACCTAAGTATCCTAGGGTTGTGCAGGTGTTCCTAGGACTATTTTTAGGGTACTTTGAGGCTCTTTAACATAATGTTCTAAGGAATAAAAAAGAGCAAGAAAATAAATACAAGAGATACATGAAAGGATAAAAAAGAATCTATCCTATTCTTCTTGTCTTCCATCTCCAATCTTTCGCTCCACGCGAACCTCCTGTGTTTTCCGTCAAGCTCCTCCAATCCATCCTGGATGCGAGCTTGAACTCCGTGTAAACACGTCCACATTTGCAATTGACCTGAAATCTAGGACTCAAATTGCAAATGTCAAATAACACGTGTTTTGTTATCATCAAAACAAATGATCGTGGTGCTCTAGCACCAACAATCTCCCCCTTTTTGATGATGACAAAACCGTAAATAATAACGCATAAAAATCCTCCCCCTTTTTGACATTATCAAAAAGATTTGATTGGTTTTACATTTCCTATAACTCCCCCTTAAAACATGCTCTTCTATGAATTTATTTTAACAAAGGTGATATTCTCCCCCTTTTTGTTACAATGCGATAGCTATTATTTTTCTCCCCCTTTCTAAAGGAAATTTAGCTACCTTATATCTCCCCCTTAAAAATTGACAATTAGCTCATCCTTTTTTAACTCCCCCTATCTAAATGCTTATGATAAAAAGATAGGGTAAAGGGTTTTACCTCACCTACCATGGCCAATAAAATGGCCCGAATGGTGGTGGTGGATGCCACATCGGATGGGGCTCCCATCCGTAGCTTGGAGGCCCGGGTATTGGTGCCGGTCTCCAATCTGGTGGTCGACGTGCGGCGGGTCCGTCGTTTGTTTGCCGTCTCGTCGGTCTTCTTGTTCTCCTCCTTGGTCTACTCATTGGTTCTCCCAACTTAAGTTGACTAGCCCTGAGCTTGTAGGTCCAGTCCTTTATGTTGTAGTCATCCCTGAACCCTACAAAACAAGATTCTAATTTTTTCTTCGGTATCCAAGTGAGCTTGGGTCCGGATTTATTAGAAGGTCTCCTTGATGGAGATCCTTTCTCAACCTTAGGGCTATAAAAATTATCAACTTTGTTGATTAATTTGTTAGAATTTTCCCTCAGACATGCGATTTCTTTTTCTATAATATCCATCTTAGTCTTTAAATGAGAAATTTCTAGCTTTAGACTATTATTTTCCTCAATCAATTTATTATTTTCATTGATGAGGTCTTGATTTTCTAATAACAGGTTATTATCCTTAGGACTAGTCTCTATATCCTTGAGTTGTTTTTCTAACCTATCATTTTCATTTCTAAGAAAACTAAGGTTCTTTTTAATGCTTTTATTTTCTACCCTAAGTGATTTACTAATCTCAAAAAGTTCATTAAAAGCTTCTTGTAAATCCAGGTTTACCTCAATGTCGGAGTCGCTTTCGCTGTCGATGTCGCTTTCTCCGATTGCCATGAAACCAAGGCAAGTGGTTTCCTTCTCTCCGAGATCTTCTTCCGAACTCGTCTCCTCATGAGTGCCTTCCAACCTCCTCCATATCTCGTGAGCGGTGGTGCACTCTTGGATTCGTTCGAATTCTTTCGGACTCAACGCGCAATACAGGGCATTCATTGCCTTTGCGTTGAGTGAAAGATCTTGAATCTGCAGCTGCGAGTAGCCTCCCGCGGGTTTTTCTGGGATGTCGAAAAGCGTCTCGCATCTGGCCCAGACCGTGAAGTCGGTGGCTTGAAGCCAGGTCTTCATCCGCAACTTCCAGTAGGGGTAGTTGCTCCCGTCGAAGAACGGCGGACGGGTTGTGGACTGCCCCTCGGAGATCCTGATTGCTGATGTGCTTCCCTCCATTTGATCTCTTGCCGGGTTGTTACGCCGAAACAGCAAGACCTGCTCTGATACCAATTGAAGGTTCCCTACTAGGAGGGGTGACGTAAAAATATGCGGAAATAAAATATAAAGCAATCTCACAAAAATCAATCCCACAATGTACACAAGTAATTTTTAGGTGGAAACCCAAACCGGGTGAAAACCACCACCTAACCCTCTCGAGTTAGGATTTTCCGATCAACCAAGTTGATCAAATCCACTAACCGAATCACTTAAAACGAGGGTGATTCAACCTCAGTAAAACCACGCTACAAGTACGAGGGTAGCGTTCCTCAACCCCTTCTCTCCACGAGAAGGATTTTGTCCCACGAAGGAGACGGGAATTCGCAAAGCGAATACCCAACCAAAATACAAAGATAAAATAAAACAACAGTCCTATAGAGCCAACAAAATTAAACCTAGCTTCTATAGGAAATAGGAAACTCCCCTTTGCAAGGAGTGCGTCGACGATGACGCGGTGCGTGTGCCACGCGACGGCGCTATGTCGCTCTCGTTAACAACGCCGGGAGAGCGGGTGCGCAACGGTTGAATGCTCTCAAGAAAATGGAGCTTGAGCTTGGAGAGCAAGAGAGTCTTTTCTTTGGACACAAAAGGTTTGAAAGTGTATTGCAAGGTGTGTGTCTTAGTGTGTATATGTCTCTCTAGGTGTGTATGTCTTGTCTTTTTGTGTTACAAAGGTTCCCCTCTATTTATAGAGCCCTTAGGAAGGCTTTGGAAGGCTTGGAAAAGCTTCCATAGCCGTTGGGTGCAAAGCCCAAGAGAATCAGGCCGAAATCAGGACAATGATTGCATTTGACAGGGTTATCAGACGTCTAACTCTGGCATCAGACGTCTGGAAGGCCACTTTAAGACGTCTGATTTCAAGGTCAGACGTCTGATTCTATGCGGGTTTCTCCCTGACTTGAATCAGATCTAAACAGGGTTTTTGTGCAAGTCCATCAGACGACATACAGGACGTCTGGCACTATGTCTGGACGTCTGGAAACCTACTTTTACTGTGGGAATTGATTTCCAAACGTTGCAACGGCTAGAAAATCTCTGAGAAGAGATTTTGGGTTAGCCGAGGCAAAACGGTCATTTATCAGACGTCTGTAAAGTCCTATGGACGTCTGATAAGGCTCTAACGGTCATATTCTTGAGTGTCTTCTAAGCCAGCCAACGGTCCACTAACTGGACGTCTGGCAAAGTCATCAGACGTCTCCTAAGACGTCTGGTCTAAGGTCTGGACGTCTGATTTCATCAGACAGAACTAACTATGTCCAGCCTAACAGTTATCAGACGTCTGAAACAACAGTCAGACGTCTTAAAATACTTTATCAGACGTCTGATTTTGGGATTAGACGTCTGGAAATGCTGTTTGAGCCCTATATTGGTTTTCTAAGTATTCTACAGAAAACCTAAGTATCCTAGGGTTGTGCAGGTGTTCCTAGGACTATTTTTAGGGTACTTTGAGGCTCTTTAACATAATGTTCTAAGGAATCAAAAAGAGCAAGAAAATAAATACAAGAGATACATGAAAGGATAAAAAAGAATCTATCCTATTCTTCTTGTCTTCCATCTCCAATCTTTCGCTCCACGCGAACCTCCTGTGTTTTCCGTCAAGCTCCTCCAATCCGTCCTGGATGCGAGCTTGAACTCCGTCTAAACATGTCCACATTTGCAATTGACCTGAAATCTAGGACTCAAATTGCAAATGTTAAATAACACGTGTTTTGTTATCATCAAAACAAATGATCGTGGTGCTCTAGCACCAACACTATAGGGTTCTCATTATCTGGGCATTGATGTCGTGTCGGGATGGCCTAGGATGAAAGGTTGGATTCGACCCATACCTATTAATGATCTGGTAGGGAAGGAACCTAATTATTCCAGGAGTAGTTTAGGTAATTTTTCCAACTGGAAGAATTTTTAAAGGGTTCCTGGATGGCAGAAATATTTTGAGTGGGGTTATGATCCGGATAGTTGTAATTCCCCAAAGAATCATAGATAGTCTCTGATTGTTGGTAATGATCAGCAGGGGTAGTGGTGGGATTGTGTAAATTTTCTCTTCGTGGAAGGTTAGGTTGGGTTAGATGTGGATTGTGTGGAGCTTGGGTGGATGTGGCAAGTCTTTGCTCAATTTTCTTTTTATTAATATGCATTTGGTTGAGTTTTTGAGTAATCAGTTGAAGATCGTCTTGGGTGATAGGGATAGATTGAGTGCCTACTTTATGAACATTGAGCTGCAGGTTTTGAGTTCTGTAAAATGTGTTCATGGAAGCTTGATTAAATGAGTTTTCACTCATTTCTTGAAAAAGATCATAGGCACTCTCAGCATCCTTATTCAAGAAGTTTCTGCTACATGAGGCATTGACAAAGTGTCGAAGTTGATATTCTAAACGATTATAGAAGACCTGCATGAGCTGCCATAACGGAATCTCATGGTGTGGGCAACTTCTTAAAAGATCTTGGAATCTCTCCCAAGAGTCATGGAAACTTTCATCAGATTTCTGTTGGAAGGTCATAATGGATCTTTCTAATGAATTAGTATGACCTATGGGAAAGAATTTCTTGAGGAAGGCACTCTTGAGTTGAGGCCAAGTTGTGATGGGTTGGCCAATGGTCCTGAACCAATAAGCCACCTTATCTTTAAGATATAATGGAAATAGCCACATCAGTCGGAGGTCTTCTTGCACATTTCGGGAATAGGCTGTTTGTGCAAGAAGAGTCAGCTCTTCAAGGTGGCTAAAAGGGTCTTCCCTAGGAAGGCCATGGAAGTGCTTAATCAGGTTCAGGATTGCTGGCTTGATCTCAAAGTACCACTCTAGTATGACCACACCTTGTTGTTCCTCATAATAAGACGGATCATAAAAATCTTTTAGAGGAATAACGGGCTGCTGACGGGGTGGTGGGTTTGGCCTTTGATCGGCTAGGTTTTGGATGTTCCTAGTCAATGTTTGTTGGTTGGAATTTAATTTAGCAATCTTCTCGGCCATCATTGTTAAGAGGTCAGGCAGGGGGTCTTGATGTTGTGATTGAGGCAAATCAATATTAGGGAGCTCTAGGTGTTGGAAGTCAAATGTGGCGGGTTATGGGTGGAAGGGTCAGAATTAGGTGTTGGAAGTCAACATTTTTCTTATGTTGCCAGGTTGAATTTCCAAATTAAGTGGCGGATTAGGATGAGGAATCAAATTCAGGTCCAGATTCAATTGATCAGATTAGATCTAATTTTTCCAAAAGATCAACTCTAATGGAGGCCTCTATGTCAGACCTAAGGACCTCTCCTGTGTGTGTGCACTAAAGAATAGATGAGGGACTGGATGTGTCAAGGCACCCAAAAAACTTTTTGGATGACTAAGGCTACTTGAGGAAAATGGACTTCTTTGATAAAAAATCCACACACCCGAGAATTACTTGGGCAACCAGGAAGGGTGAGTTCTGTAAATACCCCTACAAGGTAGAGCATCCCCACGGGTTACAGGGTTTCCCCCACCTGACCTTCCTTGTCACTGAGGTTCCAAGTAGACTGGAATGTACTGATTAATACCTAAGTATACCAATTTTTAGCCCTAATTGTGCTTTGAATTTCACTTGATTTAAAAGTTATTTCAAATTATGACCTAATTTGTAGGTTGGTTGATTCATAGGGTGAGCCGACTTCACTTGACCTGTCCTAAGGTTGAGGATGACTTGGGTTAGAGCACCAAAGTCACCCTGATTTGGTTCCCAACAGGTTATTAGATCCCAAATTTTATGATTCAAGTGAATTTAGAGTCTTGATTTTAGGGTTTACTTGAATAGATCAATTCAGACAAGGGCATGGGTAGCATACAAATGCAGGAAGATCAATTTCCTTAATTGCAGGCAAATGTGTACTAACACTCCAAAATCATAATGTGAAAACCCTAGATTGGCTCTACTTCAAGTCCAATTTGATTCCAAATATAACACCGTAGACTCAAACAAGAAAGTGAGTAGTCCAAGATGTTGAGAAATTTTAGCGCAAATTACTAATAGGTATAGGAAATTAGGATGGAGAATCTATAATCAAATCGTACCAACATCAATCGGATTTCAATTAATCTCATAAATCAGGAAACTCCTTTGCCTTTAAATGATATTACTAGGAAATTGAGGCAAGTGGATCCTAATTGAGTTGCTTCCTTTCCCTCTTCCTAAGATTAGTAGGTGATTGGGGAAGAAGAGAAATTTTACCTGCCCCTAGAGTGGTTGATTGTGTGGAAGATCTCCTCGTGATGTACCTCACAACAAAACAAAACAGATAGGGAAAGTAAGAAATCATCTCAATAATGATATGACTAGTGGTGAATTGCACATTGCTCCCTGGTAATGGCGCCAAAAAGTTGATACTCTCGAAGATCATTGTAGTTTAACAGGAGTACAATGCGTCGTAGTATAGTGATGAAATCAAATCGACACCATTTAAATTTATAAGTGGTCAAAAAAGTGTGGGTTCCAAGGTCATTTGTAGGGAGTAAATATGGAATTCAATCACTAGTCTCAATAATAAACAATGAGCACATTAATTACTAGCAAGATATGTAACGAATAATTCTCAAAAATATATTCAATAAGTAGCCAATTATATCTCAGAAATTAATGGGACAAAAAGAATAATCAAAACCTAAAAATGGCGATTTCAATCACCAATTAATTCCCACAATTAACCACATATCCGAATGTCAACTCTCAATCTCAATTCACAGCCAAATATCTCAATAGTGGTCATGAACCACTTGACCATGTCAGCAAAATACCCATTAAGTCCACAGTACCCAGAGCCAATATCAGAGTATGACGTCAGACATAAGGTGAAATGCCTTAAATGTCCAAGCATAGTACAAAGCCTCTCAAGTTTTCTCTGAAAATTTCTTAAGTATAGAGGCATGCTTGGATGCACCGCGAGGAGCAACAGTGCAAAAACCTCCCCCCTCCCTCCTCAGAATCTCTCCTCTTTCTCATATCTAGACTGGGTAATCGGATTGATGGGTAATCTGGTTATCGAGTAATGAGTAGTGTCCAGACCCGTGAGTAGTGATCGAAGGTAAGGAGTGAAGGCTTTGGTGAGTGGGGACCTCAGCCCCATGTGAGAGGGATGAGCCTACAATGCAAAGCCAATTTTTTGGGTTTCCAAATTTTACACATATGATGTGGTACTAGCAGTGCCTTCTTCCTTTGCTGCCATTGTGCGTAGTTCTAGATGATTGAGGCATCAAATTAGAGCTACTCCTTGGATGCCTTCATCCAAATAGAGCTGTAACTACCTTCTCAAGGTGAATCGGCTGATGTAGGTTGCAGAGCCTTGGCCGGAGGTGGATGGGTTGCGGTGGTTGGAGGAGAATCAGCGGCGGCAGTGGAGCTTCGGTCTTAACTAAAACACAATAGAATAGCTTTTTGGTCCAATTAAAAAGCTCAAAGGAGTCATTGGAGCACGGTGAATGCAATAGTGGTGTTTATGAAGTGTGAGGATGTGTGTGGTGGTTGTGCGACGTCGGAAAGGGCCTGTGTGAGGTGTGGTGTTCAACGGGGGTCTGGAGTGAGTGAAATGCCGAATAGGTTGGGGGCTTTTAATCATGGAGGTGAGACGAAGGTAGTGGTGGTGGTAGTGTAGCGATTGGTGGCGTGTAGTGACCGGACGAAGCTCACCGGAGCTTCGCCAGTCTCAAGGAAGATAAAGGGGGAGGAGGTGATCGTGTCGTCGTATTAGGTTCCTAAAGAGCTAGACTAAAGCTAAAGAGGGAGAGGAAGAAGAGGACCTAGTTACTAGATGAAAGGGGGGTAGAGTCCTCGCTGGTGTGGTTATCGAAGCTGAGGACTACGATTGCCTCCGTTGAGTGAGACGATGATGAGGAGAGGAGGAGGCGACCCTCACTTTGATTGGCGAGTAGCAGAAGAGAGAGATGATGACGGAGGCATTCCCAATTTGGCTATTGGGAGGTCGTAGGAGGATGGAGAAGGGAGGTGTTCGGAGTCGTAGTTGAGGCAAGCAAAGGAGAGGAAGAAGGGTTATTTTGGCCTATAACCAGACTCAATTTGACCGCTGATCCCTATGGAGCTTATATAGAGCTCCATTACGGTCCTAAATTAGAGGTCTGTGTGCATGGGGGTCGAATTTGGAATCAAGAAGAACCCATGATTTCTTTGAATTCGTGTGAGCTTTCTGCCCCAAATTAGGGTCTAAGATCTTGATTAAGTGGTTCTCCACCATCTGAACAATAATCCCACCAAATTTGGTGGGATTTGGTGATGATTTGCTGGTGTTTTAAGTCAATCAAAGGTGGCGGTGCTAGGTTTTGACCACCATTCACACTGTTCATGGCGGAAAGGAATGAGATGAAAAGAATACGACAAAGTTAGTGGGGTCTTGGTAATAAACTTGAAACCTAGGGGTTTGAATGTGAGAAATAGAATTTTTAAGGGCTAAATTGCAAACTCAGTCAAGATGGACTCTGATTGGGCCAAAATTTTGTTGTTAACCTAATTTGGATCCAAGGAATTCAATGATGAATTTGGATCTCACTTTTTATCATGTTTGATTGGGTAAATTGTATAGAAGCCCAAATAAGGTGAAGTTACCGTCTGAATCTCTATTTTAGGTCAAAATGGGTTCATATGGTCAAATCAAAGGTAGAAAACCTCTTAGAATATTTTTATATGAATTTTAATAGATTTTAATTGATTTTATCCTAACCATAACCTTTCTAATTTATGTGGGGTTGATAATTAGGGTTTTTAGTCTTATTTTGGTCCTTGTAATGCTTTCAAACTTGTTTCTATCAGTGTAAGCCCACTTCTTGGATTTTAATCCTTAATTAACCTTTAATTAACCTGTGGGTAACCTTATGGTTAATTTGCATTTGTGATATGCTGTTAAAACAATAGAATTAACCTTATTTTCTATCTTCTCGAATTAGATCAAAGTAAAATTATGGTTCTCAGGTGATCATTTAGGAACATTTATCTTTTGATTCCAACTAATTCAAGTTAGTTATGACAAATGATGGCATTACCATCATGCATATGATGCTATGAAAGTCTGATTAAGATGATTTTGGAGGCATTAGACTCTGAACATCATCTTAATCAGATCTGTACAGTTGGATCTTTAATCTGAAGCTTCGGAATAAATCTCCTCTCTTAGCCACAAAAAGGATCAAATTAACCTATAATTTATATAATCTATCCTTAATGCAGAATGATGCATGCTATGCAATATTTATAATGTGGAATGCAATGTTAAGGTAAGGAACTCATATAAATTGACATTTTATCATGAATAAATGTGTATTTATCATACCCCCATGCCTATCTTTTGCTAGTCCTTAGTAAAATTAACCTAAATGCTATGTATAGAATAGAATTAAATTTTGATTACTTAGGCAAAATTTATTGATTAACACTAGAAAAATTCAACTAAAGGCCTAATTACAAAGACTCAATAGTGCTCAAGTGCCTGCTAAAATGCAGATCGCCCAAGCCCTTGCCTTATTTTGAAAAGGGGAGATGCATTTTTTTCTGCTTTTTCTTCTTTTCTTTTTATTTTTTTTTGGATTTTTTATTAAGTTTAGAGTTTCGGGGCAGCTTTCTACAGCTACCCAACCCACCCAAGACTCGAATAGAACTTCAAGCTCTAAGAATCTCGTGAAAAGTGATACTCACTAAGCGGCCATTAAAATAGAGTTTAGGTTTCTACAACCCTAGGTGACTTAAAAGTTTATGCCCAAAGGTTTATCTTTTCGATTAATAGCTTTCTCCCTACTTTTGAAATTTTTTATGGGGTCAACACAAGGGTGAATCCAATGTATAACTCCCTGATTTATTCTACTTCCGCCCTAATTGTTTGAGAATTATTTGCACATTTTTGTGAGTTGGGCTCTGGACATCTAGCTAATGGGGTGTCAACCCACGACAACTTGCCAGCCATACTCGTGTGGTAAAGTGTGGCTTATTTATTTTTCTTCCTTTTTCTATTTTTTTTCTTTTTAAGTATATATCTTTTCCTTTTTTTGAGTAGGTGGCTTCCCTGATCTAAGATTTACCTAAAGGAAGTAGAAACAGAACGGTCATATAGTTGGGCTTTGGACAACAAGCCAATGGGTTGTTACCTAAGATAACTTGCCATCTATACTACCCTAGAAAGTTCATTAGCTACCTAATTTTCGTAAAACTGCCAAGAAGTGAGTCAGTGCAAATAGTGTGTAGATGCTTTAGGCTTAAAGTTTCCTCAAATTAGAGGGTAGGTTGATAAGTCATGTACTTAGCACCCCAATTTATTAGCCAAATTAAAATAAAATTAATGTCGCGAGGACTCAAGAAATAGGTCCACATTTTAGTGGACACCCGAGCATATTAAACTTGATGACTTGAAGCATTTAAGTGTTCAGGTCCTCTTGTATCATTTCCTAAAGTTAATAACTCCTAATGCCTATGTTCTCCTCTTAATTCTATCTTTTTTAAAATAAAAGAAATTCTATGGAGCTAACAAAATATTTTCAAGATTAAGTATCCACCCCTCCTTGACTAATTGATGTAATGTCCTCATTGTAAAAATAAGGATATGAAAAGGGAGAAATAAACAAAATATCACCTGAATTTCGTGAAAATCCAATTGGCTCTGTAGAGAAAGTGGAGTATACACACATGTTAAGTTTATTTCCATCAGCTAGGCATAATATACAAACAAAGAAGACGTTAAGAATTCATAGGTATAGGTTAAGATAAAAAAAAAGATTGATATCAAGACCCGCCAGTAGGTGTCCACAAATGTGGACCAAATTATGGTGTAGACCCGTGGCCTATGGTTGAGTGGTTCTAAGGTTTTGGATGAAAATCACTCAGAATTAGAGATTGTTGTGCCTGTAGGGTTGGGCTTGTGGTGTGCAACCCAAGTGTAAAATGGTGGACAATAGGTAGATTTGGTTCAATAGGATTGGTTCTCCACATAGAGTTGAGCTCAAAAAGATAATCAATTAATCTGAGCTTGGGTTGCACGTCCTCTAGGTTGAAAAAATCATAAGGGTCCTGGTAGAAGGTTGATGGTTTCAGGTCAGCAGGAACCCTTAGATCCAAAATTCCGTTTCCCTCGGAATTCACATCCCATAATTTAACTTCCAAACTCCTCTCCACTAAAATCAAGAGTTTAATTTTTGGGACCTCTAGCATATTATTCTCCCCATGTGATTTGCCCAAGTCCAAAACTCGTGTCTAGATCAGAATTGACTTGGATCGGGGAGATATATGTCCCAAAATTATCTATCATTTCCTGGTCCATGCAGATATATTTTTCCTCGTTCCCTTGCTCAGGGATCTTTGGATAGAAAATCACGTCATTCTCAGTCGGTTGCTCTAAACCAACTTGGTCATCCCTGGTCTCATAAAATGTGTCCCCCTTGGCAGGCACCCAAGTAGATTTAGACATTGTCTCTCTTGAAGGGGGTTTGTCTTAAGAATCAACCCAAAATTTTGCTAGGGCAACCACGAATTTCATCCTCAATCTCAACAATTTCCCAAGCAAAAACTCACCTGGGCCCTTATCCTTAACGTCTTGGAGCCAATCCAATAATGACCTAGTAAGCTCATCAATCATTTTGATCATAGGCTCCAATGCTTTAGTGAGGGTGTTGGCTAAGTTTCCAAAGATTGTATGATGTTCCTCAAGTTAGCCAACACCCTATCTTGGACCTAGTTCACCTGAATCGAATGGTTCAATTCAGGGTTGGGTGGATTTGGGTTCAATCTAGGGGAGTCAAGGAATTGAGGTTCTTGGGGTCCTCCCTAATAGTAGGTCATTTCGGGTTGTTCAAAAAAGGGTGGTGACCTATATTCAGTATAATCCTAGGGAGGGAAAGAGACATAATCATCATATCTTTCTTGATTGTAGATTGGGTTAGGTTGATCATCAAAGGGTGGAGATCTATAGTCAGTATAGGTATGAGAAGGAAAATAATCATAGTCTTCTTGTTCGAGGTTAGGCCCTAGACATTGAGGTCCGGAATCATATCCCCAATCAAAGTTATCCCAACTAGTGGGTGGATAGTCATAAGTCGGGTCGGGATTGTAATCATCTAAGGGATAAGTGGTGGTAGGAGTGGAAATGTGAGTAGGATGTGGAAGGATCCATGGCAAAGCAGGAGGAAAACAAAGGAGAAAAAGATGCCCTGTAGTACAATCAAACCAAACCTATCCCTAGATGGGTAGCCTAAAGACCTATAGACTCTTAGAACCCATCTAGAGATGAAAGAAACGATTTGGTTTACTTTTATTCAGTCAATCCAACCAGTTAGTGGGAAGTATTGGGGAGAAGGTTATTCCTTTGGCTTGTGCCTCTAGTACCTTTGATACCCCCAACCATGATCATTTGACACTACTCCCCTAGTTAGATATCAGATGGACAGGTAGAAGCAGATTAATCGAAAAAAAAAATCTCAGTTGGAATCCCAAAGAGCAACTTAATCCTTAAGGCCAATGTCTACTCAATTTTAATTAGGCTTGGGATGATTGTGATCTTGGAATGTGATGGGCCCTTTAGATGAGTTGTGCCTTTAAGAATTGATTAATATGCATGTGTGTGCACAACAATGGTTTTCAAACAAGGTTTTCAAGATGTGTCTTTTAGGGTTTGTCCTTGTTTAGCAGCTTTTAGGGTTCAACTTTAGGTGTATTCAAATAAGTTTCGGAGGCACACCAAGTTTTGGAAGCATCGGTAATGATATATTCCTTTAAAACTCAAAAATAATGTGGAGTGCCTGGTTCAACCCTAAAAATCAACCCTAGAGGACAAGCTACTAATGAGTCACTTTTATCTTAAGTGGTGCGACCCAAACAAATCAATCAATTGGCCTATTTGCACCATAGATTAAGGCACACAATGTCTTAACCTAATCAGATTACTACTCACTTATGTGTATTAAGTTGAAGTGTACCGAGTCCATAGGTTAGATCTCGGTTAAGTAGTAGAATCAAAGTGATTATGCGCCTTAGGATGAGAAATTGTGGGTGTGTGAGGTGTGTAGATTTTAATTTATATCCCACAATCAGATAAAGAATATATATATATGCAAGGGTGAGGTGGGTGGAGTGACAATCAAACAACCAATTTCTAATCTAGGGTTTGTGCAAGCACCTAAGTTAATTTGGGTTTGATTTATCAGTGTGGCGAAATGAAATATAGGGTGTGGACAATGGGGGAATACACTTACAGAACCTTCTAACCATATGTTACTCCGATCTATTCCTCTTTGGCTTGCCTTGGAAGGGTACCTGTAATTAATGAAAGAAAGGAGCAAAGTGAGCTAAAAATTTAAGTAAGGTGGAAAATGCGAGAAAAAACAAAGAGTGTTGCCTCCTCGGCAATGGCACCAAAATGTTTTGCATAGTTTTTATGAGAAAAATTTGAGTTATAGAAAACTTGTTGTCGTAGTCGCAAAATATCACTAGAAGATAAAATTTATCAAAGCTCGAGGTGAGCCCTAAGTTGAACACGGGGAGGCGAACGTTCGATTTATAGTAATATGCATTTTCTTTTATTTATTTTTGGTGTTTTTATCGTTTGTAATTTTTTTGGTATTTTTATAAGGCAAGAGATCAGGTCGATGATTAGCCCATAGTTGTGGGCTATTTAAGTATTTAAATGCCTAAACATTAGGATAATTCTAACATTTATTTAGTATAAATTAGGATATAAATAGATTAATTCATATTTTTAATTTAATTACATAATCCATACATTGCATTCATATTTTAAGTGCATTTAGAATTAGCTTAGAATGCCATTCATCTAATTAGTTAACTAATTAAGTACATTGTTTTAGTTAACATAAAACTTGAGGGTTTGTATATAAATAACCATAATATTTTAATAATATCCTTTATTCTTCTTCTTCTCAGCAACGGCTTGGCTGCCGGTGCAACGCCTCCGGCCTCACTAAAAGCGCATTCATGGATCGGCGGAGAAGGTGGATCTGCTCCCGCCTCTCCATTCAAATTTGTGCTGGCCGCTACAAAAGGAGAAGAGAGGATGCTGAGCGAGAGAGGCCTCCACCACCGACCCACCACTGTGCAGAGAGAACTTCTCTCTTCCACTCCATACTGCCAGCCTCTACCGTGGCGGCGAGTCCCTACCACCGTGGGCGTGTGGTGTGACAGGCCACACCGCCATCTGGAGCTCGCCCGCATTACCGTGAGCACCTTATCGTGCATCTCCCTCGCCGTCGTCACCAGCCACCATCACTGCAACCACCATCACTGTAATCACCTTCTCATTCACTTAAGACATCCGGCAAATTTCCCGGACGTTTGAAGCTACCCGCTCACCTGCGATCACCTGCCTGAGTACCCGTCTGAAGTCCACCCGCACCTGCACAACCACATCCGCCCACCTCATCGTTGACGCCCGCACCACCACCTCCGCCCCTGTGCCTTCATCCGTGCGCGCCCATGCCTGCAGCGCCACCCACCAGCCTTCAGCTCAACCGCGCCTGCACCCTCCAACCGCACCCGCTCTCCATGTGCCTGCAGCTCATGCCATCTCCACACACTCACCTGCTGCGGCGCCCTCCTCCAACCGCACCTGCAGACCTACACAAATGAGCACGCCTCCGCCCGCGCCTGCCGCTTGCAAGCGCCACTCACCCGCTCCTGCAGAGCCCTTCGCCCACGCACCTGCACCCTCCAACAGCGCTTGCAGTCCACGCTGTTCACCCCCGCTCCTGCAGAACCACCAGCAGTGCCCTCCGCCCGTGCTTGCTGCAGCCTGCGCGCCCCCGCCAGCTACAGCCGCACCCACTCAACCGCCTGCAGACCCATCCTCCCGCGCCTGCAGAGTCGTCAGCAGCAGCGCGCGAGAAGATCTCACGCCAACAGCCGCGCACTCTCACCAGCAGCAGCACCTTTGCCGGAGCTCGTCCAGCCACCTCCGGCCGCCACGCGACTCGCCGTCACCACCGATTCAGAGCCGTCGGTCTAAGGGACCTCCTCCGAGCTTCCCACGCCCGGCCATCTGCTCCTCGTCGCGTAAAACAAAGGGGAAAAATTCCCCTATTTTGCTACTGTAAACCATCAATTAGAAATTACATTTTCTGCCATTGCCACTTTTTAATGATATTTTATTGATTCTGCATTACGGAAAATATCCTCTAGTTTCTCATAATTGCCATTTCAGCATTGTTTCTTGCTAAAACCTTAATCTAAAGGCAATCTTGGCTTGATTCTTGTCCAAACTAACTACGAGCGAACGTTTTTAATTGGTGCAAATTTTAATACGTCATTGCCTCCCTGTGGATATGACCCACTCCTCTGCGAGTGGTTATTTCTTGTTAAATATTGATTAGTTGATTTTTCCACCACATTAAACTACAAACGACTTTAAAGCGAAAGATCGACCAGTCAATACGTCATCGTCAATGGGGTAGATTGGGTGGCTAATTTCATCTCTTTCTTGTTGGCCTGCTCTCAAAGATTCTCCTAACAATTCACTCATTTCATTTTGCATTTTCTGTATTTCCATCTTCAAAGAAGAGAGGTCATTTCTATCATGAGAGAAGTCAGGCTCAGGCTTATAGTACCCAGGAGTGCTTGTCCAACCATTATAATTTTTCAGGGAGGGTGGGTTGGGTATTTCTTTGGTATGTGGGATATTGGGCAAAGCAAATCCCGCTCCTGAGTTCTGCTCACTAATTTGGGGCTTAACTAGGCCAATACTCCTATAATAGGAGTAAAATGGATCCCAATGATTGTCATTATGTCCATCAAGGAATGGACCATCTCGGCGTCTGGGATCGAAGGATGCAGAGTGGGGGTGAGGATGTGGGCAAGATGTGAAAGGATGAAAATCAATGTGGTCCATTCTAACTCACACTTCAATCAGAATTCCCCAAGCAAGACATAATTCAAAAAGGACCTTTTAGGTCTTTCCCAATTTAGGCTTTTGATTTTAAGTCAGATTGTAGGTGACAATACAATTTGTTCAATCAATTTACGCGCCTATTGTCGACCTACGGTTCGCCTAAGAAGACCTAGTTGGAGCTTAGGTGTTCTTCCCTAAATCTCAAATGGTCAAGTAAATCTAAAGACGGAAGATCGAGGGATGCAAGCAGGCCTAAGCCTTCCTTTGAAGCTGTGCTTTCGCGGTGCTCCTCAACTACCCCCAAAAATCCGTGATAGGGTATCCCCCTCTTTGGACTTGCAAAACCTTTGATCTAAAGTTCCGAACACTTCAGAATCCAACGAAAGGAGGGCTCTTGTCCTGGTATTTCCAAACCTAAGGAGTGTCTAGAAGCGTGCCGTGGTGCAAGTGAAATAAGTGTGCATACACCATCAAAGATTTTGAACTTTGAATCGCACGCCAAGTTTGAAAATTAAATCCTTGGTTTTTTAAGTGTCCTTCCTTTGATTAGTCCTTTTTTTAAGAAAATGTGACCACTTGTTAGATTTATTCCGTACAGATTAGGTGGTCATTGCATTAAATCCCAAATGCAATGCATGATCAAAAATAGGATGCAAAGTAAGAGAATGTGTACCTTGCCTCCAGCGATCTATGATGCAAAAATGCACGCAATGTAGAAAAGTAAATCTAGAGGCTGCTCATACAGACCTAAATGGTTCGTCCTAGGGTAGGCAGCTTCTAGCAGGAAGCTCATTTTTTTTCTATTTTTTTTTAGAACTACTTATGCACAAGCAAATAAAAGTAATAATAAAAAAAATAAACCTAAATCTAAAGAAAAGGGAACAGGCTCCCAAAAGTTACCCAACACGGGCCCAAAACAAAATCGGGGAATAAAACCCTCGAAATATGCCCCAGAACAAGGGTTTCAAACTATTTGCAACGAAAAATTAAGTCTACAGTCTTAATTCTAGTCTAATTAAACTAGCGACTAAATACAATGGTGTCCGTCGCGTCCTCGTCCTTCTCCTCCTTTCAAAATTGCTCATCCACTTCTCGTCTGGCGACGTCAAGGGTCGCCTCTCACACTGGCTGATTCTTGCATAATTTTTCTCGCACAGAAAAGAAAATAATAAATGGTTAAATCTCTGTGCAATTGACAAATAATCCAAATAAAATTAGGCAAAATTATTGCGTCTGTTGCCTCCCCGGCAACGGCTCCATTTGACTGGTCGATCTTTCGCTTTAAATTCGTTTGTAGTTTAATGTGGTGGAAAAATCAACTAATCAATATTTAACAAGAAATAACCACTCGCAGAGGAGTGGGTCGTATCCACAGGGAGGCAATGACGTATTAAAATTCGCACCAATTAAAAACGTTCGTTCGTAGTTAGTTTGGACAAGAATCAAGCCAAGATTGCCTTTAGATTAAGGTTTAAGCAAGAAACAATGCTGAAATGGCAATTATGAGAAACTAGAGGATATTTTCTGCAATGCAGAATCAATAAAATATCATTAAAAAGTGGCAATGGCAGAAAATGTAATTTCTAATTAATGGTTTACTGTAGCAAAACAGGGGAATTTTTCCCCTTTGTCTTGCGCGACGAGGAGCGGATGGCCGGGCGCGGGAAGCTCGGAGGAGGTCCCTTAGACCGACGGCTTCGAATCGATGGTGACGGCGAGTCGCGCGGCGGCTGGAGGTGGCCGGACGAGCTCCGGTGGAGGTGCTGTTGCCGGTGAGCATGCGCGGCTGTTGGTGTGAGATCTGCTCGCGCGCTGCTGCTGACCACTCTGCAGGCGCAGGAGGACAGGTCTGTAGGTAGTTGAGCGGGTGCGGCTGCAGCTGGCGGGGGTGCGCAGGCTGCAGCAAGTGCAGGCGGAGGGCGCTGCTGGCGGTTCTGCAGGCGCGGGGGTGAACGACGTGGACTACAGGTGCTGTTGGAGGGTGCAGGCGCGTGGGCGAAGGGCTTTGCAGGTGCAGGTGAATGGCGCTTGCAAGTGGCAGGTGCGGGCGGAGGTGTGCTCAGTTGTGCGGGTCTGCAAGCGCTGTTGGAGGAGGGCGCTGCAGCCGGTGAGTGTGTGGAGATGGCGTGAGCTGCAGGCGCATGGAGAGCGGGTGCGGTTGGAGGGTGCAGGCGCGGTTGAGCTGAAGGCTGGTGGGTGGCGCTGTAGGCGTGGGTGTGCACGGATGAAGGCGCAGGCGCGGAGGTGGTGGTGCGGGCGTGAACGGTGAGGTGGGCAGATGTGGTTGTGCGGGTGTGGGTGGACTTCAGACGGGTACTCAGGCGGTTATCGCAGGTGAGCGGGTAGCTTCAGGCGTCCGGGAAATTTCCCGGACATCTTAAGTGAATGGGAAGGTGATTACAGTGACGGTGGTTGCAGCGGTGGTGGTTGGTGACGATGGTGAGGGAGATGCACGCTAAGGTGCTCACGGTAATGCGGGCGAGCTCCGGATGGCGGTGTGGCCTGTCACACCACATGCCCACGGTGGTGGAGACTCGCCGCCACGGTAGAGGCCGGCAGTATGGAGTGGAAGAGAGAAGTTCTCTCTGCATAGTGGTGGGTCGGTGGTGGAGGCCTCTCTCGCTCAGCATCCTCTCTCCTCCTTTTGTAGCGGCTTGCACAAATTTGAATGGAGAGGCGGGAGTAGATCCACCTTCTCCGCCGATCCATGAATGCACTTTTAGTGAGGCCGGAGGCATTGCAGTGGCAGCCGAGCCGTTGCTGAGAAGAAGAAGAATAAAGGATATTATTAAAATATTATGGTTATTTATATACAAACCCTCAAGTTTTATATTAGTCGACAATATCTTTATCTAACTAATCTACTTACAAAAGTGAGAGAGAGAGAGAATATCAATATATATCTAACCAAAGTCTATTACAACTAATCTTAAAATATAAGACTACACTAGAAAGCGATGAAAGATAGAGATAGGTGAGGAAATCTCCCTTGACGGCTACTTGGAGGATGACTTGCTTTGATGACGCCTTGACAAAGATGGTGAGAGGCTGGACGAAGAAGGACAGGGCTAGAGGAAGGAGGATGGGGTAGGATGACGTAACGGTGAGGATCTACTTCCAGATTGAGGTGAGAGGACGACCACTGGATGCTCCATGAAGGCAGTTGAGAAGCAGGAAAATACTTTACTTTTCTACTTTAAGGAGCATCCCAGGCTTAGGACCAGCTCCTTAAAGCTTTGGAGGAGGTGAGGGAAGAAGAGGAAGAGATGAAGAAGAATGGGAGGGGTGGTGGTCCTTCTATAGTGGAGGCATGAAGGCATAAAACGGGTATGGGTTAGTAGCGAGATTCAAAATGTCACTGAAGACCCTATTCATGCATTGCTGAATGATTGCAGGTCCTTAAACATGTGCGCGCACACTATTGGCTACTGCGAGGATAAATTGCAGCCATTGGATCGGAAATAGATGGTTGAGATGGCACGAAGATATTGCTCATGGATTCTTCCTAAAGCATGCATTGGATGATGCATCAGATCGTGCGTCGGATCGCTCGTTTGGTTCATGCGTCACTTGTTGCACTAGGTAGCTGCCTTCTTTGTTGCTCGATTGCTCATAATGACTCAATTTCAATTGCTCTCCACCCTTGCTAGATTTCTCCCATCGTCGTGACTCGATCTTGAGTCACTGCTTCACGAGTGCAGTGCGCAACCACTGCACTGAGAGCTTCGATGCTCATAGAGATAACTCGCTGGTTGCGTGCTTGCAGTCCATCCAACGGTTGTGATTGAAGGAGATCTTTGAGAAGAGAAGGCATGGTGACGTGGCCTTGATTTAAACACATCTATTTAGGATAAAATGTCTATTTATGCATGTTCCTAAGCTTATAGATGCATTCCACATTATAAATAGAATAACAAGCATCATTCTGCATTTAGGATAGATTATATAAATCATTAGTTAATTTTCTCCTTTCTATGGATAGGGAGGAGATTTATTTCAGGGCCTTGGATTGAATATCAAATTATATAGATATGATCAGGACTATCAATGTCCAGCGCCTTCGAAATTGCCTTGATCGGAGCCACGTAGTACCCTATACAATCTAAGGAAGATCAATGATTAAAGGGCTAGGTGATGTAATTCAGGGCTTCAAATGATAAATCCAACTTCACAGATGGATCCGAATTGACCATCGTAGCTTAATAATATGAAAATCGACCAAATTCGATGTCTGTGGCACCACCTACAAGCATCTAACGTTCAATGGTCTAGATGGCACCACGTGGTGCATCTAGACCATCCAAGTGTTGGAACCTAACTACATCTCTCTTCTGTGTTTTGGCATTAACAAAACCATTTTTAAATCTTATGTGTTTATGAAGTATTACAGGTCAAAAGAACCTATGGATGCAAACAACAATATTGCATATGAAGGTAGAAGATTAGAAGACTAATTTTTGTTGTATTAAATGTTTTCTTAGAATCTTTGTATGCTCCTAACAAGTAAAACAAAATCTATAAGATAAGAACAAAGTAGAGATAATTAGGGTTTAGAAAATTGTTCATTCACTCGTTTCAAAACTCAGAATCAATTTTTTCAAAATCAAGTCATTTAGAGTAAGTTGGATTTCTCTAAAAACTAACTTAAACTTACAAAATGTGGTACTTGTAGCAGGTACCAATACTGGTCATAAGTACCGGTAAATGCTAGGCACAGGTTTGGGCCTAAGTTCCAAACTGTGAACAAAAAGCACCGGTACTCATCATGAGTACCGGCACCAAGTGGTCATAGTTTGTGCACTTGGCTTTTGCCTGGACCTTACAAGTACCGATTCTAATCACTAGTACTGGTACATGTAGGTCACTGGAGCTAAATCTATGAGTCACAAGTACCGGTACTCATCATGAGTACGGGTACCTGGTGACTTAGTTGGGTTGACTATAAGTGGTCAGTACCAGTACCAAAAGTTTAGCATTGGTACCAACTAACTGTTGTGACCAATCTAAACAGCTATTTTGCAATTAAACATATCCTTAAACTTCCCAAATTACCCCTAACGGCTAGTAAACGTAGGGAACTTGCTTAGTGGGTTATAAAAGCACTCATTGAGTGTCTTTTGCACACAACTAAGAAGCCAAAATTCTATCTTTGCCTACACCTTCATTTCTCAAGTTACTAGCTACAAAAGAGCTTGTCTTGTTGAAATTCTCTCAAGACCATTCTCCACTTGCAACAAGTCTTCAAGGTGATCGTGTTCTTCTCTGAAAAATTCGTTTGTTTTATGCCTTAATTTTCTTGTTAGATTAATTTACATACTCGAATTGAGCAATATAATTGTTGGAGACTTAGGGATTAGTTGTAAACTTTTATTTATATTTTTCTTACACCTGTATCTTTATTTCTTTTCTATATCTTGTAATTGGGTTGAGGTAACCAGTTAATTACCTCAGGTTTTAGAAAATTGATTCCCTCCTCATTGAGAGAATCAAGTAAAAATCCTAAGTCGAGAGTCTTAGGTAGTGGAGTATCCAAGTGAGGGGAACCACTATATATTTTGTGCATTTTGTGATTTATTTTGTGTTGGAAATTTTTTTCTACCACACTATTCATCCCTACTTCTTGTGTGGTTGTGATTTACAGATACTACAGGTGGTATCAGAGCCAAGTTGCGAATAGAAGAAGTAATCATTCTTTTTTGCAATGGCTTCTCTAGTCAAGTGCACCGAAGGACAATCATCACATGTCCTCCATACTTTGATGGAATGGACTATGGATACTGGAAGGGGAGGATGCAAATCTTCCTCAAGGCCATGGATGAGGACTCATGGACGCTTATCCAAGAGAAGTACATGGATCCAAAGCCACAAGAAGGTGTTGTTTGGACTATAGTACAAAAGAAAAGGATTGCAGGAAATGTGAAAGAGATGAACGCACTCTATTGTGTGTTATCAAGGGAAGAGTTTAATCGTATCTTCGCATGCGAGTCTGCATATGAGATATGGAACACATTACAAGTCACCTACGAAGGTACGAGTAAGGTAAAAGAAACACATATTTCTATTCTAACAGAAAACTATGAGTGTTTCAAGATGCAGAAAGGTGAAACAATCAAAGGAATGTACACAAGATTTGGAGAGATCATAAATCCATTGAAGAATCTTGTAGTCAAGCTGAAGGAGGAGCAACCTGTAAGGAAGATCTTGAGATCCCTTACAAGTGATTGGTCTCCGAAGACCACAGCCATCCAAGAGGCAAAAGACCTTTGTGCTCTCTCCTTGGATGACTTGATTGGAAGTCTCATGGCATATGAAGTCCAATTGGAAAATATGAAGTTTGAAGAAAAATCCATCATCTAGAAAAAGGAGCTTGCATTTAAAGCTTTAAAGGAGGAGTCGGACCTCGATGATTCCAACTTCGATGAAGAAGAGGAGCTTACTCTTCTAATGAGAAGATTCAGAAGATTCATCCGAAAATAAGGTACGAAAGTGAATAAATTTACAAATGACATTATTTGTTTTGAGTACAAGAAGAAGGGACACGTACGATAGGATTGTCCAATGATCAAAAAGAAGAGACACAAAGAACTCGATCGGAAGAAGAAGATTTCAAGAAAGGCATACAAGGTGACTTGGGATGATAGTGATTCCGACATGGAATCAACTTCTGTGGAATCTGAAGAAATAAAAGTTGCACATCTCTATTTAATGGCGAACAACAATAGTTCAGAAAATGAGGTAGAATCTGAAGTTACTTTTAATGAGTTATTACAAGCATATGAAGATTTGTATCATAAAGCTAGGTTAATTAAAAAGGAAAATAAGGCCTTGCAAGACAGCTATGAAACCTTAGAATAGAGAAGTCTTGTTTAGAAATAGAGCTAGAAATGTCAAAAGAAATTAATAATCAATTGCATGCTAAAATAGTAGAATTAGAAGATATTTATGAACATTTTGAGGACACTTCGAATAATCTAAAAACAACAATTAGGTTGAATATAGAATTTTGTAATAATTTAAAAGCCAAGTTCAATAATTGAAAGAACACACAAAATACATCACATGCACCTAGACATGCATAGATTTATTAAAAGGTCAAGAATCCTAAGAATTATAGATCTAACACTAAAGTGATATATAAACTTAAGGATTTGAAGGGTACTAACCATCAAGGACCCGAAAGAAAATGGGTACCTAAAATAGATTTAATAAACTATTTTGTAGGTCAAGAAGGACAAATGGATCCTTGACAGTGGGTGTTCCAAGCACATAACGGGACACTCCGACCTCTTTATCAAGTGGACCAGAATCGAAGATGGAGGACACGTCAAGTTGGGTAACAACAAATGTTGTCGCATTGTTGGTGAAGGTACAATAGGTAATTCTTCTAAGCAGGTACGTAATGTTCTTTTAGTAGAAAATTTAAAACATAACCTACTTAGTGTTAGTCAAATATGTGATAATGGATGTGATGTTTTGTTTACTAAAATTGGATTTAAACTACTAAAAGAAGGAACAAACATGATTTTAATTGAAGGTTTTAGATATGAAAATATCTATGCTCTTCATTTCTCACAAGAGAAATTTCTAAAATCTCTGCTTACATCCCATGTTGAAGTAGATCTTTGACACTGTAGGCTTGGTCACATTAATCACAAACATCTTAATAGGTTAGCCAAAAATGAGTTAGTAAGGGGCCTACCCAAACTAACTTATAAAAGGACGTTTTGTGTAAATCTTATGAACTTGGAAAAATTTACAAAGCTTGTTTTAAACCTAAAGACTTAGTTTCAACAACACGACCTTTAGAATTGTTACATCTTGATTTATTTGGACCAACACGATTTGAGAGTCTAAATGGATCAAGATTTTGCCTAGTTATTGTTGATGACTTCTCTAGGTTCACTTAGGTCATCTTCTTGAAACATAAGGATGACTTATTTGATTCCTTCCTAAGTCTTGCTAGAAGACTTCAAAAGGAAAAATCATCCTGCATTCTTAGACTTAAGATTGATCATGGGGGTGAATTTGAAAATGAACAATTTTCAAGTTTTTGTGTCAATTCTGGCATAACTCATGAATTTTCATTTCCTCGGGCACCATCTCAAAATGGTGTTATAGTGCACAAGAGTCGCACTCTATAAGAATGCGCTTGAACTTTGCTCTTGGAGTTTGGGCTTCAAAAATAGCTCTGGGCAGAAGCCATTAATACGGCATGTTATGTTCTAAATAAAACTCTCTTAAGGCCTATTATTACGAAAACTCCATATGAGCTTTATTATAAGAAGTCTCCTAGGATTTCATATTTTAGGGTGTTTGGAAGTCGATGTCATTTATTAAACACCCATGATCGGCTTGATAAGTTTGATGCTGAAGGTGATGAAGGCATCTTTATTGGCTATTCAACAAGAAGCAAAGCTTATAGAATCTTTAATAAAAGAACTTTTGTTATATAAGAATCCCTGCATGTTTCATTTGATGAAACGAACTTAGGTGAACCTGAACCAAATCATTTAGATTCTGATGATGAAGATACCCCCTTCATCGATGTATCAAAAATGGAAGATACATGAAATGTACATGATCTTTCAAAAGAATGGGTACACCGTAAAGATCATCCTCAAGAAGAAATCATAGGTGATATTGAACAAGGTGTAAAAACCCGATCTCACTTTAGAGCTGATTTTGTCCTTAATGACTTTGTTTCACAACTTGAACCCAAGAAAGTTGATGAGGCATTAAATGATGAATCATGGGTTGTAGCTATGCAGGAGGAGCTACTCCAATTTACTAGGAATAATGTATGAAGCTTGGCATCCACCGTTGAGGGTAATTCCATCATTGGAACCAAGTGGGTATTTCGAAATAAATTGGATGAATCTGGTTCAATAATCAGGAATAAAGCCAGACTTGTAGCTTAAGGTTATAACCAACAGGAGGGTACTGACTTTGATGAGACATATGCTCCTGTTGCCCGCTTGGAGTGCATACGGATGCTACTTGCTTTTGCAAGTGCAAAGGACTTCAAGCTATATCAAATGGATGTCAAGAGCACCTTTCTTAATGGTTATATTAAGGAAGAAGTTTATGTTCAACAACCTCCTGAGCTCGAGGAGCCAACACATCCTGAGCATGTATACAAGCTCAATAAGGCTCTATATGGACTTAAACAAGCTCCCAGGCCCTGGTATGATAGGCTTAGGACCTTTCTTCTTCAGCATGGATATAGGATTGGAGTTGTTGATTCAACTCTTTTTGTAAAAGAAGAAGATGACATCCTACTAGTTCAAATATATGTTGATGATATTATATTTGGATCAACTAAGGTGTCCCTGTGTCAACATTTCTGTGAGACTATGAAGATTGAGTTTGAAATGAGTATGATTGGTGAACTCAAATTTATTTAGAACTACAAATTCAACAATTAGACAGGGATTTACATTTGTCAAACAAAATATGTTCTTGAAATTCTCAAGAAATTTGAATTTGATAATGTAAATGGTAAAGAGACTCTGATTGCTTTATCTGCTTCTCTTGGTGAAGATTTATTCGGCAAGAGAGCAGATTAAAAGAAATATCGGGACATGATAGGTTCACTTCTATATCTTACAGCTTCTAGACCTAATATTCTTTTTGCTACATGTTTATGTATGACATTCCAATCCGAACCCAAGGAATCTCATTTTAATGCAGTAAAAAGAATATTTACATACCTAAATTGCACAAAGGATCTTGGTCTTTTCTATCCTAAAGCACAATCCTTAGATCTATTATCCAATAGTGATGCTGACTTTGTAGGGAGTCGGACAGACCGAAAGAGCACTAGTGGCACACGTCATTTTATTAGAATCTCTAGTCTCATTGTTCTCTAAGAAATAGATTTGTATTTCACTTTCTATGACTGAAGCAGAATATATTACTACTTCACTTGCTTGCTCATAGGTCATTTGGATGAGACAGACTTTGTTCGACTTTGGATTGATTTTTGCGCAATCCAAAATTTTATGTGATAAAACAAGTGCAATAAATATATCCAAAAATCTGGTTCATCATTCACGTACCAAGCACATAGATATTAGACATCATTTCTCTAGGGATAATGTGCTTCAAGGATTATTTCAATTAGAATTCATTGGCACACAAAACCAATTGTAGACATCTTTATAAAACCTCTTGTAGTAGAAAGATTTTACTTTCTAAGAAAATTAGGACTTTATACAATAAAAGAGATTCAAAATTAATAAGTTGATTGTTATGAAACTTGTTTATATTTATAAAAATCTCTAAGGGTCTCACTGTAATTTACCCACATTTTTTTTAAAAAAGGGGTAAACTGTAATATTTCAATATGTCTGAAATATCAGGTTCTTGTTTGCAATATGGTTGCTTAACTTATGTTGTTGACTACATTATTTTTTCAACACCTAAGTTGTGAATTTCATTTCTTTCAACCACTTAAGTGGTCATGTGACTAGCACATGACCCATCTCATATAAAAGAGACCAAGTGCAAACACTTGCCTCATTTTGTCACTTGCAAACCTTAGCCCTCTTCACAAGAGCCACTTCAAGCCCTAGCCAAGAAGAGATAGATCATCTCCAAGCCTCAACTCTAGGTACATTCTTATCTTCCTATCATTTCGTGCTTCTTTGAGTCATCTTGCATCTTGTTTTTCTTTCTCTTCAATCCTTTCTCATTGCTGCATTTGTTTTCATCGAGTACCAGGTGGTATCAGTACCCATCATTGGTACCGGTACTAGATTGGTGCAGCAGTGCCTGCTTTAGCGGGTACGTACTGGTACTAAATAGGAGTATTGGTACTAGTTCAAATTTCTGGTTGGAACAGAAACCAACCAGTACTGGTACCAATCATCAGTACCAGTACATGCAAGCTTAAATGTGTTTTTCTTTATACAAACATATGAAAGAAAATTGTCTATATTTCTGATTGTTTTCCTATTCCTTGTTATTACTTGTCTACAGATGGCACCTAAATCAACAAGTAAGGGAAAAGCACCTCAAGATGCTTTTCACAAGTTCTACATTAATGAGGATGCTAAGTCAAAATTTGATTGGTATAAAGGATTAAAACTCCATCATTGTAGGCCAGTTGAGTGGAAAGATTTCTCTTTAACTCTTTAGTTTTACCACTCGCCTTTCAGAATAAAAACTTATGCATTTCTTTGATGAGTCATTCTTTGCTGATGTTCCTGGAATATATCCTGATGTTATTTATCTATTTTTTGCTAACCTCCAAGAATAAGAAAACTGAGGTCACCTTGTCTTAACAATGAATGTTTTCAGTCAGAAAATAACCATCACACCTAAATTCTTCTCAACTATCACGGAATGTCCTAATGAAGGTCATGCATTTAACATACCTAAGGAGAAATTTCCTACTCATAAAATCCATGAAACTCTTTTGCTCCCTAACTATCATGGCAAAGCATTGGTTGCCCCAAATATGACCCTTTTTACTCACGTCCCTTTTCGTATCTTAGCATGGAATTTAAGGGCTAAAAATTTAGGATTTCACAAAATACCTGTTGATATTTTACCCTTGATTTATGCTATCATTACGAGCTTTCCGATCAGTTGGAACACAGTTTTCATTCACTTTCTTAGACTTCATTACTGTGCATCAGCTTTACCATTGGATATTTTGGTATCACACATCCTTCACAAAACTAAAATTGACCACTCCAATTTTACTCCTCTCAGAAAAGTGGTCTATTTTAAATAGTCCACTCTTCGAAAAATGGGAGTGAAACTTGCTAGAGAGGAATCCTCTAGTGATGGTGACGAAGTTAATCCAAATGCTCAATCTTCTTCTCATCCACCTTTTGAATCATCCTCCACTTTCATTCCTACAACCTATCCATATCCAAAAGTAGAAACACCTTGGGTAAATCTATCTAATGTGTCTGGAATTGATCCCAATTTGATAAATACCTTCAACTACAATGGTCAAAATTTAGCCAATCTAAATTTTGCCTTCCATCACATGGAATGCAAATTTCATGATCTTTCTCTTTCTATTGAGTCCTCTCATGTCACTTCTTCCACTCAACAACCTAAACAACAGAAGTAGACTCAACCAAAAGCACCTCAAGAGTATAGTGAAAAAAGGCAGAAGCATTTTCAAGATCCATCACATGCATCAATGGCGGAAGAAGAACTATTCTTCATGATGAAGAAGAAAAAGAAGACATGGAAGATGAAGATGAAGATGATGACGACAACGATGATGATGAAGACAATGATGATGACGACAATGATAATGATGATGATGATGGACATGTGAAAAAGCTAATTAGAAAACATCATTGAAATTAGCTTAATATTTTTCATTTTGATGCTTGTTAAATTTGTATGACTTTTCAGACAATTATATGTTAAGTTTGTTTCAAGACTTATCTTTATGAACTGTATCATGTTATGATTCATGCATGGTTTGTTTATAAAAAAATTGTTGCTTATTCATATATCATGTTATATTTCATTCTTATTTGCTCATCCTTTTTCTTGCTTGACAAAAAGGGGGAGAAATGATTGATAATTCATATTTAAAATAAGGAGAGATTAGTTTGAGGGGGAGGTTTTTCACTCCTTCGGGAGTTTTTTTTATTCTTCTCTTATTAAGACTCTATTTATTTTTAAATATGAGTATTATCTTGTTTGTTTTGTCAACACCAAAAAGGGGTAGATTGTTGGAACCTAATTCCATCTCCCTTCTGTGTTTTGGTGTTAACAAAACCATTTTCAAATCTAATGCATTTATGAAGTATTACAGGTCAAAAGAACCTATGGATGCAAGCAACAAGATTGCATATGTAGGAAGAAGATTAGAAGACTATTTTTTGTTGTATTAATTATTTTCTTAGAATCTTTGTATGTCTCCTAACAAGTAAAACAAAATCTAGAAGTTAAAAACAAAGTAGAGATAATTAGGGTTCAGAAAATCATTCATTCACTCATTTCAAAACTCAAAATCAATTTTTTCAAAATCAAGTCATTTAGAGTAAGTTGGATTTCACTAAAAACTAACTTAAACTTACAAAATGTGGTACTTATAGCAAGTACCGGTACTGGTCATAAGTACCAGCACATGCTAAGCACAGGTTTGGGCCTAAGTTCCAAAGTGTGAACAACAAGTACCGGTACTCATCATGACTACCGGTACCAAGTGGTCACAGTTTGTGCACTTGGTTTTTGCCTTGACCTTACAAGTACCGGTTCTAATCACTAGTACTGGTACATGTAGGTCACTGGACCTAAATCTATGAGTCACAAGTACTGGTACTCATCATGAGTACGGGTACCTGGTGACTTAGTTGGGTTGACTGTAAGCGGTCAGTACCAGTACCAAAAGTTCAGTATCGGTGCCAACTAACTGTTGTGACCAATCTGAACAGCTATTTTGCAATTAAACATATCCTTAAACTTCCCAAATTACCCCTAACGACTAGTAAACGTAGGGAAGGTGCTTAGTGGGTTATATAAGCACTCATTGAGTGTCTTTTGCACACAACTAAGAAGCCAAAATTCTATCTTTGCCTACACCTTCATTTCTCAAGTTACTAGCTACAAAAGAGCTTGTCTTGTTGCAATTCTCTCAAGACCATTCTCCACTTGCAACAAGTCTTCAAGGCGATCGTGTTCTTCTCTGAAAAATTCGTTTGTTTTACGCCTTAATTTTCTTGTTAGATTACTTTACATACTCAAATTAAGCAATATAACTGTTGGAGACTTAGGGATTAGTTGTAAGCTTTTATTTATATTTTGCTTACACCTATATTCTTTTCTATATCTTGTAATTGGGTTGAGGTAACCCGTTAATTACCTCAGGTTTTGGTAAATTGATTCCCTCCGGGTTGAGAGAATCAAGTTAAAAATCCTAAGTCGAGAGACTTAGGTTGTGGAGTACCCAAGTGAGGGGAACCACTATATATTTTGTGCATTTTGTGGTTTATTTGGTGTTGCATATTTTTTTCTACCACACTATTCATCCCCCCTTTCTAGTGTGCTTGTGATTTACAAATCCTACACCAAGCTAGCTAGCAACAACCACAACACCTCCTCTTCATTCGTGCTATCAAATCTCAGTTGTTGTATCAAGATCCAACGACAGATATTAGATCTCACGATGGGAAGACCAACGGCCTAGATCTCCCCTTGGGCAGGCATAGCGTAGTGGCAATGCACTGGGCTTGCAAATAGAGGGCACCTATTCAAATCCCATGAAGTAGCGCCCCTTAGCGTGGCAGGTGCTAAATTGAACCGCATGATGCGAGATAGATAGTGGAGATGTGGGCCACGTCGCGCATAGCATAAACATGTGATTTGACGTCCAAGGAAATGTGCGATCATACGTGCCCAGTGCGCGATCTTAGCCTTCCATCGACGATCCAATGACCGGGACTCCTCCAACCTCAGTGGTAGGTGTGGGCGTGTGAGCACTAATGCGGGCACGTGAGCTGGACCTTTGGCGACATATGAGAACAAGCTTTAGCGATGTTTTTAAATGTCGTTGTTGACCTGTACATGTTATTTTGCCTCCTTTTCTACACTATAAAAGGACCACTACCCCTCCCATTCTTCTTCATCTCTTCCTCTTCTTCCCACACCTGCTCTAAAGCTCTAAGGAGATGGTCCCAAGCCTTGGATGCTCTTTAAAGTAGAAAAGTAAAAATATTATCCCACTTCTCACCTCCCTTTATGGAGCATCCCATGGTCATCCTCTCACCACGATCCAAAAGTAGATCCATGCCTCGACGCTATCCTGCCCTGTCCTTCCTCTAATTTCGTCCTTTGTCAACCGGCCTCTCACCATCTTCGTCCAGGCACCATCAAAGCAAGTCATCCTCCAAGTAGCTGTCGAGAGGGATTCTTCTCAACTCATTCTATCTTTTATCTCTTTCTAGTGTAGTTTTCCACTTTTCTATTTGTAGCAAACTCTTTTAGATATTTTGATATTCTCTCTCTTTTTCTTATTCTACTAGAGTAGATTAGATTAGATTAGATAACAATTATTTCGCTTGATATTCTGTCCTATAAAAATACGAAAAAATTGCAAAAGATAAAAACACCAAAAACAAATAAAAGCAAATGCGGATTTCTGAAACCAAATGTTCGCCTCCCCATGTTCAACCTGAGGCTCACCTGGAGCTTCGGTTATAAATTTATCTAGTAATGTATTTTTTACGTGCTACGATGATGTGTTTTCAATTCAAATCTTTTTACGTATGAAATCTCACTCACCATTTTGGCTCCGTTGCTCGGGAGGCAACGTACTTTAGTTTTTCTTGCATTTTTCCCCTTACCTAACCTTTATCTCACTTTTTCTCTGATTTTGCTGTGATTGCAAGTACTCTTCTGAGGAGGGCCAGATCGGTTAGATTGGAGAAAAATGCAGATGAAGGTTCTGAAGTGTACCCCTCCCATACCCACTAGATTTCATTTCATCACCTAATAACTCAAACCCTATTTAACCTAGGAGCTTGCATGAATCCTAGGTTAGTCCTGGTTGTTTGATTATCACTCCACTCACCTCACCCACCTGCATAAATTAAAAATACAAAAGAAATTACTCTTCTCTTCTTGTGGGAATAAGCTAAAAGTGATACACCTTAAGCACCCACAAATTATCATCCTAAGGCACACAATCACTTTGATTCTACCACTTAACCCAGGATCTAACCTATGGACTCAGTACACTTCAACTTAATACACGTAACTGAGTAGAAATCTGATTAGGTTAAGGCATTTTGTGTGCCTTAATCAGTGGTGCAAATACGCCAATTGATTGAGTTGTTTGGGCTGCACCACTTAAGATAAAAGTGATTTATCAGTAGCTTGCCCCATAGGATTCAATTTTTGGGTTTAACCAGGCACTCCACATTCTTTTAAAGTTTTAAAGGAATATATCATCACTAGTGTTTGCAAAACTTGGAGTGTTCTACTGAACCTGATTGAATAGACCTAAAGATTAAACTCTAAAAGCTACTAAGCAAGGTTAATCCCTAAAAGACACATGATAAAATAACCTTGTTTGAAAACCCTTATTATGCACGCACACACATTTTAACTGATCTTTAAGGGCTAACCCATCTAAAGGGCCCATCACATTCCAAGAGCACAATCATCCCAGGACTTAATTAAAATTGAGTAAACGTTGGCCCTAGGATTCATAGAGTCTGTTTCAGGGTATTCTCTTGAACACATTTCAAATTAATGGCATCTACGTGCTTTAAAAGGTGCTAAGTTGGGGGCCCCGATTGTCAATTGACTTAAGTAAGCAGGGGTTTGGCATAATTAGAGGCCCTCGGGACACGCTCCCCCTGCATTGTCGGCACAAGTTTACCACTTTCAGGAGTAAGGACAACATAAAATTCGTCGTGTGGTCAGAGTTTATTTCTGAAGCATAGGTCCTTATGCTACCCAATTTAAGGACAGGTTTGGTTTGATTGTACTGTAGGGCAACTTTCTCTCTTCTATCATCCCTCCTACTTCACCATGTATTCTTCCACACCACACTTGCATTTCCAATCCTATCTTTCTACCACCACTTATCCCAAAGATGATTACTATCTCAACTCGACTATCAACTACTAATAAAGACACATTTAATTAGGAAAAACTGCCTATTTATGCATGTTCTTAAGCTTAGATATGCATTCCATGTTATAAATACTGCATAGCATGCACCATTCTGCATTTTAGAGTAGTCTGTATAAATTTTAGGTTAATTGCACCCTTTTATGGTTAGGAGAGAAGGAGATTTAATTCGAAGCCTCGGATTGATGATTTGATCGTACGGATCTGATTAGGACGACGATCAGAGTTGATCGGAGTCCAATGCCTCCAAAATTATCTTGATTAGAGTCCCATAGCACCTTATGCAGTTTGAGGAAGATTAACAGCCAACGGACTAGGTGACACAATTCAGAGCTTCAAACATCGTAGCATAATGGCATGAAAATTGACTCAATCTAACTTCTATATCATTCCCTACAAAGGAAAGAAGATAGAAGGCCCAGATCACGCCATGTGGCGCTGTCCAAGCTGCCCATGGGCAGGTGCGCACCACCGCACACGTGCGTAACAGTGGGTGCATGGAGGCAGTGCAAAGTGCGGAGTTGCGCAGCAGCGGGAGTGGGTGGAGGCAGTGAGCGCCAGTGGGCATGTGCGAGCGCCGCACGTGGGGTGCGTGAGTTGGAGCTTTAGCGATGCTTGCGAAGGATCTTTAGCGACGTTAATGGATGTCACTAAATGTCCTATGTAAGAAATGGATCCTTTCCTCCACTATAAAAGGACCCCTACCCCTCCCATTCTTCTTCATCTCTTCCTTTCTTTCCCTGACCACCTCCAAGGCTCTAGAGAGAGCTTGTCCCAAGCTTAGGATGCTCCCTTAGAGTAGAAAACCAAAACATTTTATTACCTCTCACCCCTGATGATAACATCATCGTGAGCCATAACTACCTTTAATTAATCATAATTAATTAACAAAAGCTCCTACATAATTACCTGAGTGTCATAATTCCCTGCACGTCCATTTTGAGAGGAATACATTAAAATACGGTTAATTCTACAGTTTTAACATCATATCATGAAAGCAGAGTAAGCACACGGTTCAACAGGGGTTCTAAGGTCTAATGAGCTTTAAAAACTAATAAGAGGGTCCACATAGACAGAAACAATGTTTCATGCACTTCAAGAATTGATTCATAGCCTAAAACCAAAATTTCAGATCCACTTGAATTACAGAGTTCTAGTTCGGATTAAATTCATCTAAACCTTCTAAAAATATTCCTTGATGTTTGGTATCCTTGATTTGTCTTTTGAAACCTATTTTGACCTTAAATAGAGTCATAAACACAATTCTACCCTAATTTAGGTTTTTGCATAAATTGCCCAGTTAAACTTGGTCAAAATTCAAATCTAGCATTGCCATTAGATTCCTTGGGTCCAAATTAGTTTTGTACCAAAATTTGGGCCCAATCAGAGTTCATATTGACCTAATTTGTATTTTAGTCCAGTTAGACTCTTTCTCTCTCAAATTGCCCCTTCGATTTTGAAATCCTTGGAGATTGGTCCCTAACTTTGGTATCTTCACGAAAAAGTCTTTGCTGCCATTGAAGGTCAATCGACCTGTAGAAGGTGTTTGACCACTCTTAATCATACTCGAATCTTCATCAAATCCCACCAAATTTGGTGGGATTGATGTTCACACCATGACAAATTTATTGGGACAAATCGTTGCTCTTGATTCACCCCAGGAAGCTCATGTGAACGCAGGAGACTCATGGGTTCTTCTTGATTCCTAAGCAAGCTAATTAGGCTTGTTTCCTAATCTAGAGCTCGGTTGGAGCTTTATAAAAGCTCCCTCATTGCAAATCTGTGCTCCTTAGCTCGGTTCAGGCCACATTTCTTCACAATTTTCTCTCTCTGAGCGCCTCCGACTGTAGCTCTGGCGAGCTCCTCCAACCTCAGTCTTTGCCCTCTGCCACATACCATAGGTAGAGGGAAAATCTTCCCTCTGTCATTTGCTTCTCGCAATACCAGTAGGAGCTACCATACTCCTTTATCCTCACCGTTCTCCCCCATCGAAGATTTCATCTTCTCCACGTCCAGCCATCACACTAGCATGGAAATTCTCATCCCCTCCATCCTTTAGCTAGGTCACTTTCTCCCACTTCTTATCCTAAATCTCCCTATCCCTTTCTTTCGTTATTTCGACCACCGACGCCGCCGTTCGCCCTCGACCTTTTCCACGTCCGGCCAAGCTCTGGCGAGGCCTCCACGATACCACAAGCCACTAAACACCACGATACCACCTCTCGAAGCTCTGCCTCGTCTCCATAAACAAAACCCCTCAATTAATTCCATCATTCACCCACTCCAACGCACCACTGAACAAACCCACATCCGGGCACTTTCCCTGACGTCGCCTCACCACCACACCCATGCCCACGACACACAGACACCGCCATCGCCTTCGCTATCCTCAGGAAAAGCTTTTGAGATGCTTTGACGTGGCTGCAAGGCCATTCTTTATGTCTTAGGTCATTGCTATTCACTGCTGTCACCGCCATCATTTCCGACCAAGTTTGTAGTGCTCTGACAAGCTCAAGGCCTAATTTCACTTCTAGGAGATGCAGACTACATCAGTGTATCTAGCTGCACGCCAATTGAAGATGCGAGTCCAGCAATAGTTGCAATCGAGAGAAGCATTGGCTGTAGCACTCGCGCGAAGGAAGCCTAGCACTTTAGTGCCACATAGTTAAGTGAAGGGCACCTACAAGTGTATAAGTCAAATTCGTGTTCTCAGCTTATCGCCCAGTACACAAGGGGTCGAGTCCCTCCACGCACTCACCCACACACCTGCTTACCTGCCTATCCACTCCTCACCTATGAAACATGCCTGCAGGACTGGTCAATGTTCTCAACCTGAATACTCGACTATATACCCAATAAAGCCCGAGTTTGAGAGACGAGAGAGGAGGAATCTTTGAGAGAGGGGGAGTTTTGCTGTGTGATCTGTGCTGAAGAAGAGAACTCTCTGGACACTTAGCCTCTGAAGTGTGCTCTGTGCTTGAAGGCCTTAAGAAGAAGAAAAGGCTTTGAAGAGCCTTGTGCCTTTTGTGAGGCATTGTGGCCTGTTGACACTTAAGTCGTCGGATGTGCACTCCTGACGTCAGATTAAGGATTATTCTGATGCTGTTGAGCAATTTGAGTAGCTAAGTTAATATTGAATTCTGATTAAGGATTACTGTTGAATAATTTGAGTAATTGAATGCATGCTTAATTAATGAGAATAAGTGGTGATTCAAATCACCATTATTTTTATTCTCTTTCCTTTTTGATTCCATGATCTCCTGAGATATTAGATTACATTGAATATCAATACGATCAATTTTATTTATTGAATATTGGTATTGTGATCAATTGACTATGCTCATCTATTTTAAATGAAGGTTAATGTGTGAGTTCCATATTTGCTCCCTGTGAACGACCTCGGACTCCTTTTGAATATGAGTTTATAAATTTAAGTGCTTGTTGTGAGACTTTGTCGATTATACTACAATGCATACATTTCTTAACACTTGACAAAACCCTAACAGCACCCCATTCGTGGAGCATCCCATGGTCATCTTCTCACCACCTTCCAGAAGAAGATCCTCACCGCAACACCATCCTGCCCCATCCTCCTTCCTCCACCGTCGTTCTCCTTCCTCTAGCTTCTCACCACCTTCCGGAAGAAGATCCTCACCACAACACCGTCCTGCCCCATCCTCCTTCCTTCACCGTCGTTCTCCTTCCTCTAGCTTCCCCCTACCTTCATCCAAGCGACGTCAAAGTGAGCCATCCTCCAAGCAACCATTGTGGGGGACTCTTCTCAACCCATTCTATCTTTTACTACTTTCTAGTGTAGCTTTCTGCTTCCATATCTGTAGCAAACAATGTTTATCTAAATATTGATATGTTCTCTCTCTCTCTCTCTTTCTTACTTTGCAAGTAGATTAGCTAGATAGTTTGGTTGTCGACCTGATCACTTGCTTTATAAAAATACAAAAAAATTACAAAAGATAAAAACAACAAAAAGAAATAAATCGAAGTGCAGATCACAAAACCAAACGTTTGCCTCACTATGTTTGACCCGGGACCCACCTCAAGTTTCAGTTATAAATTCTATCCGGTAGTGGATTTCTATGCACTACAAAGACGAATTTTCTAACTCAAATCTTTTCATGTATGAAATCACGCTTACCATTTTGGCGCCGTTGCCAGGGAGGCAACACTCTTTGGTTTTCCTGCATTTTTTTGGCTTAACTTTTTAGCTCACTTTGCTCCTTTCTTTCTATGATTACAAGTATCCTTCCAAGGTGAGCCAAAGTGGAATAGATCGGAGTAAAGTGCGGTTAAAAGGTTTTGTTAGTGTATCCCCACCACCCCCACCCTAGATTCCATTCCATCACTTAATAACTCAAACTAAAATCAACTAGGTGCTTGGATAAACCCTAGGATAGATCTGGTTGTTTGATTGTCACTTCACCTCACCTCACCCACCTGCATAAATTAAAAAATAAAAAAATACTCTACACTTGTGGAATTTAATTGAAAGTTACACACATCAAACACCCACAACTCTCGACCTAAGGCGCACCACTCCACACTGATTCTACCACTTAACCGGAATTTAACCTGTGGATTTGGTACACCTTAATTCAACACACAAATAAGTGAGTAGAAAATTTGAATAGGTTAAACAATTATGTGCCTCAATCAAGCTATGCAGCAAGCCAATTGATTGAGTTGTTTGGGCTGCACCACTTAATATAAAAGTGATTCATCAGTAGCTTGCCCCATAGGGTTGATTTTTAGGGACTAACCAGGCACTCCACATTTTTTCTGATTTTTAAAGGAATATATCAGCACCAATGCTTTCAAAACTTGGAGTGTTCTATTGAACCTGATTGAATGAACCTAAAGATTAAACCCTAAAAGCTACTAAACAAGGTTAAACCCTAAAATACACATTGTCAAATAACCTTGTTTGCAAACCCTAGTTGTGCATGCACACACATATTAACTGATCATTAAGGGCACAACCTATCTAGAGGGCCTATCACATTCTACGAGCACAATCATCCTAAGCTTAACTAAAACTGAGTAGGCATTGGCCTTAAGGATTAACACTCTCTTTCGGACTCCAACTAAGATTTTGTTCGATTAATCTTCTTCAACTGGTCCATCTGATGTTTGGCTAGGGAAGTACATCAAACAACTGCGGTTGGGGAGTATCAAAGGAATTGGCGGTGCAAGCCAAAGGAAGAACCATCTCCCCTTCCCATCCCTCTAACTGGTTGGATTGATCGGGTAGTAGTAGACCAAATCGTTTCTATCATCTCAAGATGGGTCCTGGGAGCCTGTAGGTCTTTAGCCTACCCGCCTAAGGATAGGTTTGGTTGATTCTATTGCAGGGTGCCTTTCTCCATTCGGTTTTCCCTCCTACATCACCATGTATGCATACACATCCTACACACATTTCCAATCATACCCTCCTACCACTACTTATCCTCAAGATGATTACTATCTCGACTCAACTTATGATTACCCATCCACTTGCTGAGAAAACTCTGATTGGGGATATGAACCCTGACCTTGTTGTCCAGGGCCTAACCTTAGACAACAAGACTATGATTACTATACTTCTCACGACTACAATGATTATAGATCTCCACCCTTTGATGATCAACCTAACCCAAACAACAATCAAGAAGGATATGATGATTATAAGTCTTTCCCTCTTGACGATTATGCTGGACATAGGTGAGCACCATTCTTTAAACAACCCAAAATGACCTGTTATTAGCGAAGAACTAAATTTCTTGACTCTCCTAGATTAACCCAAACCCACCAAATGTAGACACATCTATTTAGGTTAAAATGCCTATACATGGATGTTCCTAGGCTTAGATTTGCATTTCATGTTATAAATATTGCACAATATGCATTATTCTGCATTTTGAGTAGTTGTATATATTTTAGGTTAATTAGGTCCTTTTTCTCATGGTCAGGAGAGAAGAGGATTTATTTCAGGGCCTTGGATAGACGATCGGACCTTACAGATCTGATCAGGGTAACGATCGGAGTCTAAGGCCTCCGAAATTGTTTAGATTGAAGTTCTGTAGCATCACACGAAGTCCAAGGAAGATCAATGGCCAGGGGGAAATATGACTTCCGTACGGGTTTCGTATGGACAATCTGACCACACGGATGGATCTGGAGCAACGATCGCATTTCAAAAACATGGGAATCATCTCAATCTGAGCACCGTGGTACCCTCTACAATAGAAAGAAGATGGATGGCCCAAATGGTGCCATGTGGTGCCATCCAGGCCACTGAACATCGGCAAGCACCCAATCTTCATTAGGGCATCATCCCTTCTTAGTCGTTGGATCTTGATCCAATGGTGGTGGAACCATCTCCACGTGAGCCCTTAAGTATCTTCACAACACCTCTTGGCTGTAGCATGTCAGTTGTGAAGGCGCCTCCCAAAGAGAGGGCGTAGGTTCGAAACCTGCTGCCCCCTCAATTGAACACTTAAGGACTGACGCAGCAGCAAGGCACACACGCGCATGCGGGAGTGTAGCAAAGTGGGAGCGCTTGGTTGTGCAGTTGCACGCAGTAGCATCCAACGCATGCCAGCGCATGCACGCTCGACAAGGAGCATGATGCGTGCCCCAGCGGGGCGTGAGTAGTGGGGAGGGCGGATCTTCAAAGACGCAGGCCTTTAGTGATGCTTGCAGCTGTCACTAATGGTTCATGCATTCCAGCAAAGGAATTGAAGGTGCGGATCTTTAGCAATAGAAAGGGTGGATCTGTAGCGATGTTTACGGACGACAATAATGACCCATATACGAATTTATTCTTCCTCATCCACTTTAAAAGGACCTACCCACCACCATTCTAAACCATCTCTTCCTTTCTTCACCTAACCACCTCCAAGACTCTAGAGAGAGCTTGTCCCAAGCCCGGGATGCTCCTGTAGAGTAAAAACAAACATTTTCCCACCTCCCATTCCCCTTTGAGAAGCATCCCATGGCTACTCTCTCAACGCTCTTTGAGAAGAAGATCCTCACCGCGATGCCGTCCTGCCATGCCGTCCGTCCTCCGACTCCATCCCAATTCGTCCCGCTCCATACCACCTTCCTCCTGGCAACATCAGAGCAATTCGTCCTCCAAGCAACCATCGAGGGGGATTTCTCTCACCTCATTCTGTCTTTATTTCTCTTTCATAGTGTAGATTTTCCACTTTTGTAGTTGTAACAAGAAATTCTTTATGAATAGATGATTGTTTCTCTCTCTCTTAAATTTTTGCAAGTAGATTATCTAGAATTCATCGACCTGATCTCTTGCTTGCTAAAAATACCAAAAAAATTAGAAAAGATAAAAATGACCACAACCAAATAAAAGCGAAGTGCGGGTTTTTATAAAACCAAATGTTCACCTCCATGTGTTCGACCCAGGACTCACTTTTTGAGTTTTGGCTATAAATTTTATCTGATAGATGCCTTTTGTGAGCTACGACAATGGTTCCTCTGAACCCCTAATTTTATTAAACGAAACACACACATCATCTTGGCGTCGTTGAAGATCCACCCTCCCCTGCTGGCAAGCCCCGATGGCACTATGCTCACGTGCCTATCATGTGCCGTGTCATGCGAGTGCGCACGTTGGCTCTTACAATATGCTGCTGCTATGCATGCATAGTGCGGGTGGCTGTGCATGCATGTCCGTGCACGTGCTGCGTTGGGCGCCAACTTAATTAAGGAATTGGGGGGGCTGTGGGCATTCGAACCCGTGCCTCTCCTTTGGGAGTGCTTGTCTCCACCTCTTTGCTACGTTGTGAGATGGTCGTGTGGAGGATCCTGTGAAGAGCAGCGTGGACGGCTTCTCGACCATTGGATCAAGATCAAATGGTTGAGAATTTATGATGCAAATGAAGAGGAGCCGATTCCTCCATCATTTTGGCACTGTTGCTGGGGAAGCAATGCTCTTCGTTTTTTTTTTCCCATGTTTTTCCACCTTACCTAACTTTTGTCTCACTTTTTCTCTAATCTTACTATGATTGCAGGTACTCATCCGGGGAGGGCTAGAGTGGTTAGATTGGAGAAAAGTGTGGATGAAGGTTTTGTAAGTGTACCCCCATCACCACCATCCTACTTTTCTTTCCATAACCTAATAACTCAAACCCAAATCAACTAAGGTGCTTGCATAAACCCTAGAGTAGAATTTGGTTGTTTGATTGTCACTCCACTCACCTCACCCACCCGCATATATAAAAAACTAAAGAAATTATCTTCTCTTGTGGGATTTAACTAAAAGCTACACACTTAACACCCACAACTTCTTATCCTAAGCTGCACAATCACTTTGATTCTACCACTTAATCGAGATCTGATCTGTAGACACGGTAATGATTGCATAGCAATCATATGTCCTAATTGACCTAAATAAGGCTGGGACTTAGCATAAGTTAGGACAATTCATGCATGCATAAGCATTATTTGCACCATTACTGCTTTCTTTTAGCTATGCATAAAATAATGCTATAATGTACTAATTAGGTGCATTATGTCAATTGCAGGTAATAAGCTGATCAGAAGCTAGATCTGAAGTTGGATCCAAAGCTGGATCTGAAGAATAAAGAATAACTGGTGTTGTAGTAGAGCTGGAGTGGAAGACAAAGATTAGATGTAGTTGATAATAATGTAAGGGAGTTGAGGTATGTTATTCTAATTAAGTAGGAATAAAGCAGTAAATTATGAACTTAGGTCCATCCTATCCTTAGGATAGCCTAAAAGCTTCCCCAAGCCTTGGCACCCTTAAATAGGTCACCACACCCTAGGAAACCTTAAAACCCTAATTCCAACCTCTATCTGGATGTTCAAATGAGTTATAGAACATCTAGAACCCTTAAGACACTTGGTTATTGGACATCTGCACACCTTAAACCCACTTCTGCAGCATTATTGGACATCTAGACACTTGGTCAGACGTCCAATTTCTACAAAATGGCTAAGAAAGAACCTAGAAACCTTCCTGACTCTAATTAGACATCCAGACAAGTCTGGACTTCTGATTTTTGAGTATAAGTTGTCTGATGCCATTATTGGATGTCTGGAACTGCTCTCCAATTCCTATTTTGAGATTTCAAGCCTCGATCTTGGATCTCTAGCTCCCTAAACCCAATTCTAACCCCCTAGGAACCTAAATTAAGGTACCTTAAATCTAGTACATCACCTATAGACCTCCCTAAGGTCCTAATTAGGTCCTCACTAAACCTAATTAACTTAGATCATAGTCAATTACCATTGCCTAGTCAATTGGACTCATAAAGTCCAATTGAGCTCAGATCTCAACCCATACAAGTCCAATTGGACTCAGTGAGAGTCGAATTGACCTAAGCCGAACCTAATTGAGTAATTTCACTCTCAATTAGGTTCACACTCATTCAATTAAACTTTTTTTAAGTTTAATTACAATTCCCCCTTAGCAATTAGGGTTTGCAACCCTAATTTCAGACCTGCACCAACCCAAACCCCTTAGGACCTAACCTATACCACTTAGCCACATTAGGACCTAACCTATACCACCTAGCCACATAAGGCATGGCCACACACACCCATCTAGAGTTCTCTGACACCCTCTTCAAGGTGGCGCCACTCTTGGTTGCCAAAATTACCAACCAAGAGCCATTCAATTCTTAGATCCAATTTTTGGTGGATCTAAAAACTACCATGGCCGACCACTCTTGGAGCTCTCTCTAGAGAATTCCATAATTCTCTAGAGATCTTCCCTTAGGTCTATAAAAAGACCTCAGGGGTGGCCATTTTCACCCATCCATCTCTTGGCTTTATTCACTTCCATTTAGGTTAGCTACATTCACCTCCACTCCACCTCCACGAGTTGCTCACCATGGCCACCACCATCTCCACACCTGGATGCTGGATCACCTCTCCAACCTCTCTCCAAGGGTCGGCCTAAGCACCATTGGCCGCCCCTCCTCTCAACCAGCTGAAAGGCCATCGAAGACCACCTCCGAATGCCCTTATTTTTTCTAGAATGGTAGCTTAGTTCTTCATAGTTTACATGCTTTTATTACTGCTTAGTAGTGTAGCTCTTTATTCTCCCCCAATGATGCATGCAAAATCCCCCCATAGATTCATGTATGCGATCATTTTCTGTTAGTTAGATTTATGTTTTCAAGCTTTCCTCTATAAGCTTTCCACTAGTTCCATGTTGCAAACACCCTCCTGAATGAATGAAAGAATTATATATATATATCTCTGTGTTGAGAATCACAATGAGCTTATTTCTTGCAATATATTTTATGTGATTAAAGTTGCCGGCTTTTAATTATTATCTATTGCAACCAGCATGTCAGTACTAGAAAATATTGAGGATCTAACTATTAGCGTATTTTCCATAAACAGCCACCACATAACTAGAATCATGCATATTGAAACTCACACTTTCACATTTGTCATCTATCTAACACATGCGCACGTAATCAGGGTTCATAATGAAAGTGGCAAAACATTAATCCGATGACTAGAAACCGGCGTGCGATTTTAAACAAGTAAAGCGAAAAAGATCAATTTCAAATTTGCATAAATGCCTCCCAGAGATGAATGACCGGGACTCAAGTCTCGTTATCTTTACAAATCATTTTTGACGAGTATTTTAGCGTGACTATACTACGATTTTCGATGACTTTAAAATGCACGAAAATGGCTTCTGTCAATTCACTTCAACTCAATACACATAAGTGACTAGAAATCTGAATTGGTTAAACATTCTTGTGTGCCTTAACTAAGTGATGCAATAGGCCAGTTGATTGAGCTGTTTGGGCCACACCACTCAATTTAAAACTGATCCATCAAGTAGCTTGCCTCTTAGGGTTGATTTTTAGGGCTGAACAAAGCACTCCACATTTTTTTTTATTTCTAAAGGAATATATCATCACCAGTGCTTTCAAAACATGGAGTGTTCTACTGAACATAGATTGAATACACCTAAAGATTAAACCCTAAAAGCTACTAAACAAGGTCGAACCCTAAAAGACACATCATCAAATAAGCTTGTTTGCAAGCCCTGGTTATGCACGCACACACATTTGAATTGATCATTAAGGGCACAACCCATTTAAAGGGCCCATCATATTCCAAGAGCACAATCATCCCAAGCTTAATTAAAATTGAGTAGACATTGGCGTTAAGGATTGATTCTCTCTTTGGGGCTCAGACTAAGACTTTTTTTTGATTAATCTGCTTTAGTTGGTCCATCTGATGTCTAGTTAGGGGAGTAGCATCAAACGATCGCAGCTGGGGGTTACATTAGGAACCAAAGGCGCAACCTAAAGGAAGAACCTTCTCCCTAGCCCTACCTTCTAACTAGTTGGATTGATCGGATAAAAGTAGACAAAATCGGTTATAATCTCAAGATGGGTCCTAGGAGTCTATTGGTCATTAGGCTAACAAACCTAAGGATAGGGTTGATTGCTTGTATTGTAGGGCTCCTTTCTCTCTTCTGATTTTCGTTCTATTCTACCACGTATCCTTCCACATCCTACACTCATTTCACATCTTATCCTCCTACCACCACTTATCCCCAAGATGATTACTATCCTGACTTGACATGTTATTACCTATCCACTAACTGGGATAACTTTGATTAGGGATATGAATCCAGACCTCAGTGTCCAGGGTCTAATCCTAAACAACAAGACTATGATTACTATCCTTCCCAGAGCTACAAAGATCATAGATCTCTACAATACTGAAGGATATGCTAATTATAACCCTCCTTAGAATTATGCTGAATATAGGTCACCTCCATTTTCTGAACAACCCGAGATAACCTACTATCAGGTAGGGACCTCGATATCTTGACTCCCCTATATTTAACCCAAATCCACCCAAACCTGAATCGAACCAGTTGGTTCAGGTGAACCAGATCTAGGATAGGGTGTTGGCTAATTTGAGGAACACTATACAATCTTTAGAAGCTCAGCCAACACCATGCACTGAAGCATTGGAGCCTATGATCAAAATGATTAATAAATATAGTAGTTCTCTATTGGATTTGATCCAAAATGTTAGGGATAGGAACTTGGGTGAGCTTTTTCTTGGGAAATTATTGAGGCTAAGGATGAAATTTGTGGTTGCCCTAGTCAATTCTTGGGATGATTCTCAAGATGAATCCCCTTCAGGAGGACCAATGTCTGAACCTGCTCAGGTGCTTGTCAGGAGGGATACATTTTCTAAGACTGGAGATGACCAGGATGGTTTAGAGCAACCAATTAAGGATGAACTGATTAATTCACCCGAGATCCTCGAACCAAGAAGTGTGGAAAAATATGTCTCTAAGGATTAGGAAATGACATGCAATTTTGAGACATATAAATGAGGATCATGAATTCTTTGACTCTGAGGGTGAAGAACATTTGGTGAAGTCTCACTTGAACTTAAGGAAGAGGATTTTAGTGAGACAATTGGGCTCGAGGAGCATGGTGAACTATTTGATAGCCTGATCATTGAAGATTATGATCATGTTGGGGTTGACTTGGAGGATCCGAATCTGGATGATTCAATCAGTGACCCCATTCCTCATCCGCACGCCGAAGTACTGATGTCTAAGATCATTATGCCCAAGTCAATTTTGATTCAGCCATAATTGTTGGGCTTGGGTACTTTAGATGGGGTGTACAATGATTTGGAGGTCCCAAAAACATTTATTTCAGAGGATAGGAAGTTGGAAATAAAAATCTGGGAAGCTAATTCTGAGGAAACTTTGATTTTGGATCTGAGGGTTCCTGTTGACCTAAAACCCCTACTTTCTACCAGGACCCTTATGATATATTTCATGTGCCACCCAAGCTTGAAATAACTGATTATCTTTCTGAGCTGAACTTTAAGAGGACTTCCGCACCTATTGAACCATCTTTACACATTGTCGGACACTTTGGTCTTGGGTTGCACACCACAAAATCGCAGGCTCAGCCCCACAAGCTTAACAACCTTCAATTCTAGGTGATTTTTATCCAGAACCTTAGAACCACTCAACCCTTGGGCATGGGTATGCACCATAACTTGGTCCATGTCTGTGGACATCTATTGTTAGCAGGTTTGAGGATCAATATTTTTATTTTAATTCTAACCAGCACTTGTGGATTCTCCATTTCTTCCTTGTATGTATTTTATCCCTAGCTAAAGGCATTAAACTTAGTGCGTGTGTATACTCTCTTCTCTCTGTGTAGCTGACTAAGTTGTTGTGAAATTTAGGTGATATTCTATTTACTCTGCCCTTTTCATGTCTTTATTTTTACAATGAGGACATTGCATCATTTAGGCATGTGGGGGTGGATACTTAATCTTGAAATTATTTCGTTAACTCTGTAGAATTTCTTTTATTTTCTTTAAATTTCTTTTTTTGAAAATTCAAAAAGATAAAAAAAAATAAAAATAGAATTACGAGAAGATAACTTAGGCTTTTAGACGTTATTAACTTTAGGAAATGATATGATAGGACCTGAACACTTAGACTTCAGTTCTTCAGGCTTAATTGGCCCGGGTGTCCACTAGAATGTGGACTTAGTCTCGAGTTCTTGCCAAGCAATTTTACTTTTACTGGTCAATAAATTGGGGTGATAAGTATACGAGTTATCAACCCGCCCTCTGATTTGTGGGGACTTTAAGCCTAAGCATCTACACACTTTTTGCACTAACCCACTTTTCGAAGGTTTCTTTGGAAATTGGGTAGCTAATGCACCATCTAGGGTGGTATGGCTGGGAAGTTGTCGGTGGTAACAGCTCATCGGTTGGTTGTCCAGAGCCTAGTCACAAGACCATTTTCGTCGTACTACCTTTAGGTAAATCTTAGATCAGGGAAGCCACCTACTTAAAAATAAAAGAAAAAAAAGAAAAAAAAGAGAATTGAAAAAGGAGAAAATAAAAACTAAAAAAATAAATAAACAAATAAAACCACACTTCACCGCACGAATATGGCTAGCAAGTTGCTGAAGGTAACAGCCCATTGGCCGGTTGTCTAGAGCCCAGCACACAAAAATGCACAATAATTCCCAAAACACTTAAGGAAGAAGCGGGGAAGTAGAATAAACCAGGGAGATATACACTGGGTTCGCCCTTGTGTTAACCCCATAAGTAAATGAATTAGGAAGAAAGCTACTGTTCGAAAAGATAAACCTCTAGGCAAGGTCACCTAGGGTCGTAGAAACCCGAAATCCGTTTTAACAGCGACCTAGTGAGTTTTTCAATGTTTTCACTAGATGCTTAGCACTTAAAGTTTTTTTCGAGTCTTGGACGGGTCGAGTAGTAGTAAAAAGTTATCCCGGAACTCTCAAACTCCAAAAGTACAAAAAAATTAGAAAAGAAGAAAAACAAAAAAAATGTATCTTCCCTTTTCAAATAAGGCGAGGACTTGGGTGGTCTGCAGTCTGGCAGATGCTTGGGTATTGTTGAGTTTTCATTGTTTAGGACCTAAGTTGAAATTTTCTATTGTTAACAAATGACTTAGGCCTAAGCAAGCTAATCCTAATTCTGATTTTATACATAGCATGTAGTTTAACTTTGCTAAGGACTAGCAAAAGATAGGCATGGGGGTATGATGTCGACATATCTATTCAGGTTAAATGGACTATCCATGCAAGTTCCTAATCCTAGATTTTCATTTCTTGTTATTAATATTGAATAACATGCATCATTCTGCATTTAGAGTAGTTGTACATATTTTGGGTTAATTAGGTCATTTTTTTATGGTCAGGAGAGAAGATTTATTTCAGGGCCTCGGATGGACAATCGGACCGTACGGATCTGATCAGAAGTTAGATCGGAGTCCCGTAGCATCACATGAAGTTAGAGGAAGATCAATGGCCAGGGGCAATGCAACATCCATATGGGTTCCAGATGGAAAATCCAACCATAAGGATGGATCCAGAGCAACGATCACAGTCTTGCAGCACGGGAATCATCTCGACCTGAGCACCGCGACACCCTCTGCAAAAGAAAGAAGATAGATGGCCCAAATAGCACCACATGGTGCCATCCAGGAAACCCAACACCAACCTACACCCACTCTTCATCAAGGCATCACCCATTCTCAGCCGTTGGATCTTGATGAAGCAGCTGGGGATCCATCTCCACCCGCGCCCTTAAGTCATCTTCACAACTCCTCTTGGTTGTAGCACGTTGGTGGTGGAGGCTCGTCTCAAAGAGAGGGCACAGGTTCGAAACTTGTTGCCCCCTCAATTGAACACTTGAGGTGCGACACAGCAGCAAGGCACGCATGTGCACGCAGAAGCCTAGCAAAGCGGCAATGCATGGCAGCATAGCTACGTGCAGTAGCAGCCATTGCACGCCCGGCATGCATGCTCAACAAGGAGTGCGATGTGTGCTCTAGCGGGGAGTGAGCAGTGGGGAGGGCGGATCTTCAGCGATGTAGGCCTTTAGTGACTCTTGCAGCTATTACTAATGGCCTGTGTGCACCAGCAAAGGAATTCAAGGTGCAGGTCTTCAACGACAGAAAGGGCGAATTTGTAGTGACCTTTACGGACATTAGTAATGACCCATGTAAGAATTTGTTCTTTCACCACTATAAAAGGACCTACCCACCACCATTCCAAACCATCTCTTCCTTCACCTCACCACCTCCAAGTCTCTAGAGAGCGCTTGTCCTAAGCCCAGGATGCTCCTCTAGAGTACAACGAAACATTTTCCCACCTCTCATCCCCCTTCGTGGAGCATCCCGTGGCCGTTCTCTCATCACCCTTGTGGAAGAAGATCCTCACTACAATGCCATCCTACCTTGCCCTCCATCCACTAGCTCCATCCCTATTTGTCCCGCTCCTCACCACCTTCCTCCAAGCGATGTCAGAGTGAATTGTCCTCCAAGAGATCGTCGAGAGGGATTTCCCACACCTCTTTCTACTTATCTTTCACTTTCGTAGTGTAGATTTTTTGCTTTCGTAGTTGTAACAAACAATTCATTATGAATAGATGATTGTTTCTCTCTCTCCCTCTTTGAAATTTTTGCAAGTAGATTAGCTAGAATTTATCGACCTGATCTCTTTCTTACTAAAAATACCAAAAAACTTAGAAAAGATAAAAACAACCAAAAATAAATAAAAGTGAAGTGCAGATTTTTACAAAACCAAACATTCGCCTCCCCATGTTCGACCAGGGACTCACTTTTCAAGTTTTGATTATAAATTTTATTTGATAGCCGCGTTTTGCGAGCTATGACAACGGGTCCTTCGAACCCTTAATTTTGATTCGGGAAACACACACATCACCTTCCAACCCTAAACCAAGCTACTTGATTCAGGTGAAGCAAGTCCAGGATAGGGTGTTGGCTAACTCGAGGAACACTATACAATCTTTAGAAGCTTGATGGTCGGGCCTGGATAGGTGTGTTAATATGGTGATTTTATCGTTGAAGTGTGTATAGTGGTTAACCTAACTCGGACCTAACCATCTCTTTACAAAATATTTTTAACCTGGCCTACTTGATTTTATCTTGGTCACTTTTAGGCCCAGTGTCGAACTCAGGGAAGTGGGGTTACAAGTCAAGTTTCTATGCCTTTCCTACAACGAATCTCTTCCATTCGTTTATTGTGTTTTTAGTGTTTTTCTATTTAATATTTTTTTCTGATAATCATGGTCCTTGAGGCACACCCTCAAAATTAGTTTCTTGGCTTTGAGCCAAATCAGGGTTCCAAAATGGGTCTTGCTATTCGCAAGATGGAGTACCAGTAAGTCAAGGATTATCTTTTCTCATTTATATATTTTCTTATCTGTTTATTGGCAGGAAAGAGAAGCAGAAGTAATGTAACTATAGTATATATATATATAGGTAAATATTATATATGTATAAAGGGGTGGGGGTGAAGGCGGAGATGGAGTGAAGCACGGTGTCGAGTCAGTCGTCGTCTAGAAAGATGCAACCAACAGGACGAGGTGCTGCATGGAGTGTAAGGTGGATGGCGGAAGATGTGTGCGACCACGCTTTTTGTACACGTGTATCGGGGAATATCAGCGACTAGTGCAGATATTCTCGCGATACAACGTATGGTAAGTAATATGAAAATAGATATATATATATATGTATATATGTAAATATATCTATATGTATATATGGTTATAAATATATAGGTATATATGTAGTTATATGTGTATATATATGTATAAATGTATATATATATAAGTATATTTATATATAAGTATGTAACTATATGTATAGCTAGATATATGTATATATATATATATCTATGTATGTATATGTATGTGTATAATACTATATAGATGTGTATATATATATAGGTATATATAGTTATATAGATATATCTGTATATATGTATGTATATTTGTATATATATGTGTGTGTGTATAAGTAAGTGTGTATATATGTATATAAGTATCTATACTTATACTTTGTAATATAGCTAATAATTTATATATAGATATATGTATATATATATATGTATATAAATATATGTATATATGTAAGTATATATGTGTATATATATATATAAGTATATAGATATATATATACGTATATGTATTTATATAGACTAATACATAGTTATATAAGTACTAATATATGTATATATATATATATGTATACAAGTATATGTATATATGTAAATATATATGTATATATATATCTGTATACTAATACTTAGTAATATAAATACCACTATATATATAGATATAAGTATAGATATATATATATGTTTATAAATATATGTATATATTTCAATATATATATGTATACGTATATATATATGTATATAATAGTGTATAGGTGTGTGTGTGTATGAAAGTGTGAGTGTAAGTGTGTAAGTGTCGGTAAAGAGAGTGAGAGAGTGCTATGAGTGAGAGAGAGAGAGAGATGGAATTGGCGTGGTTAAGGCGTCTGAGTCTTCCAAGTACCGTCTGGAGTCCACGCGTGCATGCGCAGGCGCGTATGCATGCAGAGAGGAGCATGCTGGGGGGATTGGGCGTGGAGAGAGGACCGCAGCGTACAGTGCTGCGCGGAGAGGTGTACGCAGGTGAAGGGAGAGGGCAGGTGCAGGCGATGTGGATGCACGTAGATGCGCCGGCGGGCGTAGGAGCGGGCGTGGGGCTGAATGCGCGTGCGGGCGAATAGCGGTAGCGGCACGCTGGGTGACTGGATAAGTGAGAAGCTTACCGGTCACCCCACTGTAGCCACAGTGTTTCACAGATTAGTGTGAATAGTGGCTACAGTGTTTGGCCGTGCTGCGCGACCGCTTGCTGTAGGTGCTGTGAGTGCGGACAGCTCGACGTGTGCGCGGAAGAGTGGTGCCGCTGCTGGCTTGCGGCGAGGTGGTTAACGACAGAGGGTGCGGAGAGGGCTGGGTCACGGGCGAATGGGCACGACATGGCACGCGATGGCCTGCGGGTGTTGGCTGGTGTGTGCGGTGAAGCTTGGTCGGCTGCTGCAGGGGCGCGCAGTGCCTGGTTGCTGGTGGATAGGCGAGTGCAGTGCGAAGAAGCGGGTTGCGAGGGCGCCTGCAGGTGCACGCTGGTGGCGAGGGCGGCCTGCAGGCATGCGGGGAAAGGGCTGGGGCAGCAGCTGCTGCCGCCTTGCTGCTACTGCTGTGGAGTTCGGCCAGGTACTGCAGGGTGTGCGGTGGCTGGTTGAGCTTCAAAGCTTCATGCTTTGGTGTAATGGCGGAAATGGCGTGGAAACTGAAACAGGGAAGAAGGAAACCACACCCACCATCTCTTTGATGAGCTGGGTGGTGGTGGTCTCACGGTGGTGGGTGCGCACCACAGTGATGACTCCTGCCCGCAGAGTGGCTCCTCTGGGGAGGAGGTCCTACGTATGGAGGGAGAGGGAAGGAGATGGTGGCCTGGAGAAGATGTAATGACCCAGTTCCCGAGTCCCTACGAGACACGAGAACCGGACCGACTCGACTAATCCCAAGACCTAGTCGTCCAACGAGGAAGTAACCAAAAGAGCAGTAAATAAACCCCATTCAGCATGAATATAACTAGCAGTAAGAAAGTACAGCAGTAAGGAAAGAAACTACTACAGTATATACCACCACAACAGTAGAACAACATTTATCATATAACATGAACTGCAGGTAAAGAAAAGTACAGTGGAAACAAGAACTACTCACTATAACGGAAACAAAGAGGTACAAAAGACAGTAGTAACTCTACTGGACCCTACTCGGCCCAGCGTCCTCTGCAGCCGCTGACCCTGGCTGCTCAACACCTGGTCCTGAAAAAGGTAACGAGTGTAAAACGTCAGCAAAACGCTGAGTAGAGTGGCAACTAAAACTAAAGACAACAGTAGAGTGTACAGTAGCTGTTATGTTCTATTACTTTATTTATTTACATCTTTCAATTGTCTCACTATTTCATTTATTTCTCAGATCTTTTACTTGATCTCGAATGTTCCTCGTGGGAACGATCTTGATTGCAGTCTTTTCCAAAAAGTAGAGGTAGCACGTGGTGCTCTTCCGGCCGGGAGAGTCCCCCGTGGTGATCCTACCCTCAGTCAACCACCCCAAGGTCACTGACAGACGTAACGGTGACTACGGCACGTGAGATAAACGCACAGGTAGCTAACCCGTACTGGCACGCGGTCAGTCGTTTCCGTTAACAGGTGCACCCAAAGCACAGCACGGAACCAGTCCAGGGCAGAGCCTTCTCAGTAACAGGGGTCCAACCCCTCCACAGTAACCAAACCAGGGCCTTGCTTCTCCACAGCTCGCGCACCCTCGCCTGACTACCCTGGTTTGCCCCAGCGGGCCTAACAAGTCGGTGTGGGAGGCTAACAGAACCCTGGGGCCCGTGGGGTAGCTAGTACCCCCCTACACTAGTAGCTCTCCTCGGTACTACGTACGCGAGGGCTAGCAAGTCTGTACAGAGTGGCCAGTCCTAACATCGGGTCCCTGGGGTGGCTGGCTCCGCTCTACACTAAACAGGGGGACAGTCGCTCTCCTTGGTACTCTGTACTCAAGGGCCAGCTCACTTCCCCAAAACTATTCCATTCACTTTCCAGGAGTTCTACTCCTACTTCCCCGTAGGGTTCCATCCCTTTTTACTCAAACATCCAGGTTTCACTTTCCAGTTTCACATTCTTACAATCCATGTTCTCAACCACGTTATCTATTCACAACAGGCAGCTGTTAATTCAAATTACAGGCAGCTTTATATCTCTTTCCATTTTCCAAGACTGCAGTAATATACATTCCACTAGTTTTCCCATCCTAGGATTCATGCCATATCCTAGGATCTATCATACAATCTAGTTTTCCAGTCCTAGGATTCATGCAACACCTAGGAGCTATCATTCCATCTATTTCTCATTCCTAGGGTTCATGCAATGTCCTAGGTTCTATTTATGGTTTCATAATTTAACAGATTTTAATAACTTAAAGCCACTCTACCAGGTACAACGGGAGTAATGGGGGCGTGATCGGGAATCCCGCGTGCCTCATCGACTCCCAAGACTGCAACTGAATGAGGTCCTATCACAAGGATCAAACATAAGGAAAGTCTCAAAACAGTGTATAGCTACTGTAGACGGGTAGAGGAATTAATTCTGGAAAGAACGCAACTCGAATCGCGGAAAATGGAGCCCGAACGGGCCCTAAACGGGTCGAAACGACGACACTGTGTAAAATCAGACGTCTGGAACTTCTTCCAGACGTCTTAAAAAGTGGATCAGAGAATTACCTGCTCAGCGTGGTTTCCCAGATGTTCAGAAGTTTGCAGGGACGTCTGGCCTAGCTCACAGACGTCCGATGGTCACCCCGGACGTCTGGAGGTCACTCTCGCCGTCTGCTACAACTTCCAGACGTCTGATTCGCAAAGGATGGCGAATCAGCGAGCCTGCGCACAGCCAACTCCCTCCCTCAGTACGGTCAGTCAACAGGAAGGAAGAAGAAAGTGGAATACTCACCTTTCAGACGTCTGTATGATCTTCCAGGCGTCTCCCTCGCCATCTATCTATAAACCCAGACGTCTGATTCTGGAAATTTTTCCAGAACAGGGCACCCCTCAGACTCCGCTCGCGACGTCGCCCGCGTCGCACCTCGCGTGTCTGCTGCTCAGACCGCAGCAGGTCCCTCTTCGCGTCGCTCCGCACCTCCTGCGCCCTCCGCCGGCCGGCCAAGCCGCTCCGGCGAGCTCACCCTCACGGCAGAGCTCCGCCCTCGCACGCCGCACCTCCTCCGCGCTCACTGCGGCCGCCGCTGCCGCCCTCGCGCTCGCTCGCTCTCGTGCACAGGAAGGAGAAGCGGAAGGGGACGGTGGTGGCGACAGGAGTGGAGGCATGGCCTTTTAAGACCGCGCGAGGAAGAGGGAGAGAGAGCGCAGCAGGCCTGCAGCCGTAGAGAGAGAGGAAAAAGAGAGAGAGAGAGGAATCGCGGGTCTGCGCGCACAGCCGCGCAGACGAATCTCTCGTGCGAAAAATAACTATTTTATAGACGTCTGGTCAGACGTCTGGATGTGCTCCCAGATGTCTTGTCTGACGTCTGGGCCACCTCCCAGACGTCTTAAAAGACGTCTGGGGCACGCGTTCGTTACAATATAACAAACTCAAAGGAAGTTTCGTCCCCGAAACTTGTGCCAACTAGGGTGCGGGAAAAGACGTCCAAATGACCATAAGAAACTCAAAGAGGACCGAAGCCGGTCCGAAAATACGTACCCGCGAAAAGCTCCGGGTACCGCTCCCGCATTGTCGCCTCAGGCTCCCAGGTAGCCTCCTCGTACCACTGGCTCCTCCACAAAACCTTTACCAGGGGTACTTGCTTTCGTCTCAAACTGCGGACGGCTCGGTCTAGGATCTGCACTGGCTGCTCGGGGTAGGTCAAGTCGTCGCTCACCTCGACGCTCTCGTGACTCCGTACGTGACTGGAATCGGCTACGTACTTCCTGAGGTTGGACACGTGCAACACGTCGTGCACACTAGAAAGCTGCGAGGGAAGGGCAAGTCTGTAAGCAACGGGTCCAACCTGCTCCAGGACCTCAAAGGGCCCTACGAACCTTGGCGTGAGCTTCCCTCTCACCCCAAACCGCTGTAGGCCCTTCATGGGTGAAACACGAAGGAAGACGTGGTCCCCAACCTCAAACTGCACCTCTCTACATCTCCGATCCGCATAGCTCTTCTGTCTGCTCCTGACAGTGCGGAGTCGTCTGTGGATTTGCTCAACTACCTCCTGACCCTGTCGGATCAACCTGGGGCCAACCTCCCACTTGGTCCCCACCTCAACCCAACTCAAGGGTGCCGTACACTTCCGTCCGTACAGAGCCTCGTAGGGAGCCATGCCGATGCTCGAGTGATAACTGTTGTTGTATGCAAACTCCGCCAGGGGCAGGTGCTCCTCCCAAGAGCCCCTCCAGTCCAGTACACAGGCACGCAAAAGGTCCTCAAGTGTCTGTATCGTGCGCTCAGACTGTCCGTCCGTCTGGGGGTGGTAAGCCGTGCTAAACCTCAACCTCGTCCCCAAGGCCTGCTGAAACTCAGCCCAAAACTGGGACGTAAAGCAGGTATCCCGGTCGGATACGATCTCCCGCGGAACTCCATGTAGTCTTACCACATCACGGATTTACCTCTCTGCCAACTGTGCTGGTCCCAAAGTGACTCGGATCGGCAAGAAACGCGCCGTCCTCGTCAGTCTATCCACTATTACCCAGACTGCGTCGTGTCCCCGCTGGGTAACAGGTAAGCCCACCACCAAGTCCATGGTGATGCTCTCCCACTTCCACTCTGGCACTGGAAGCGGCTGAAGTGGCCCTGCAGGCCTCTGATGCTCAGTTTTCACCTGCTGGCACACTAAGCACTGTTGCACGAACTCACCCACATCCCGCTTCATCCCTCTCCACCAAAACTCGCGTCTCAAGTCGTGGTATATTTTCGTGTTCCCGGGATGTATGGTGAATCTGGAACCGTGTGCCTCAGTCAGGGCTCTCTCAACAGCTCCTCATCTCTGGGAACGCACAGCCGTCCCCTCAAACGTAGCACCTGGTGTGTGAAAAAGAAGTCCCCTGGGTCTCCTGATAGTACTCTGTCGCGCAAAGACTATAAGTACGGATCGGCCATCTGTCCTGTGATGATACGGTCTATCAGCTCTGGCCTAGTCTGCTGTGTCACCATCACTGCCCCACAGTACCCTCGTAACTCTAGAGGTCGCCAACTTCCCACCTCCTCCAAAAGGCTCCAACTCTGTAACTGTAGACTGGCCAAGCGTGCGGGCGCCTTACGGCTCAAGGCGTCAGCAACCACATTGGGCTTTCCCGAGTGGTAGGAGATGCTGCAATCGTAGTCCTTCAGGAGCTCCAACCAACATCTCTGTCTCATGTTGAGCTCCTTCTAGTCAAAAAGATATCTGAGTCTCTTGTGATCTGTAAAAATCTCGAAGGTCTCACCGTACAAGTAGTGCCTCCAGGTCTTCAGCGCGAAGACAACAGCTGCCAACTCTAGGTCATGGGTAGGGTAGGTATGCTCATGGGGCTTCAATTGCCGCGAAGCGTAAGCGACAACATGACCACTCTGCATGAGCACACCTCCTAACCCCTGCAAGGAAGCGTCCGTGTATACAACGAACCTGCCACTACTGTCAGGGATGGTGAGCACGGGAGCCGAGGTCAACCTCTCCTTCAGCTCCAGAAAACACGCCACACAGGCATCTGTCCAAGCGAAAGGCACGTCCTTCCGGGTCAACTGTGCTATAGGACGTGCAATCTGCGAAAACCCTCTGATGAACCGTCTATAGTAGCCAGCTAGTCCCAGGAAACTGCGGATCTCAGTGACTGAACGCGGTCTCTCCCACCTGAGCACTGCCTCGACCTTGGTGGGGTCCACCGCCAGGCCGTCTCCAGAGATCACATGACCCAAGAAGGTCACCTCCCTCAACCAGAACTCGCACTTGCTGTATTTGGCGTACAGCCTGCGTCGTCTCAGAGTGTCCAGAACCATCCGCAAGTGCTGTCCGTGCTGCGTCCGATCTCTAGAATAGATGAGTACATCATCTATGAAAACCACCACGAACTGGTCCAAGTACGGTCTAAACACTCGGTTCATCAGGTCCATGAAAGCAGCGGGGGCATTGGTCAGCCCAAACGGCATGACAAAAAACTCGTAGTGTCCGTACCGGGTGCGGAAAGCTGTCTTGGAGACGTCGGTCTCCCTGATCCTCAACTGGTGGTATCCAGACCTCAAGTCTATCTTGGAAAACACCGTGGCACCCCGCAACTGGTCAAAAAAATCGTCGATCCTCGGCAGCGGATATCTGTTCTTGATGGTGACCCTATTCAGCTATCGGTAGTCCACACAAAGGCGTAGGGTCCCATCCTTCTTCTTCACAAATAGTACCGGGGCTCCCCAGGGAGACGCACTGGGCCTCACGAAACCTTTCTCCAAAAGGTCCTGCAACTGGGACATGAGCTCTCGCAGCTCAAGCGGTACCATCCTGTATGGCGCGGTGGAGATGGGGCTGGTCCCTGGTATTAGTGAGATCTCAAACTCGATCTCACGCTCGGGCGGTAGTCCTGGTAACTCGTCTAGAAACATGTCGAGGTACTCTCTGACCACCGGGATGCTCTGGAAGTCTGCCACAGGGCTGGGCTCTGCCACCACACAGGCTAGGAAGACCTCACACCCCTAGCTCAAAAGTCTCGCCACCCGAAGTGCCGAAATGCACTTGAAACTCCCGTCCACTGGCTGTCCGTGAAACTCGAAATAAGGCAACTCTGGAATGGAGAAGACAATCTTCCTCTCAAAATAGTCCATCAATGCATGGTAAGCGGACAGCCAATCCATCCTCAGAATCACACCAAAGTCCTCCATCTGGATCATAATCAGGTCAGCTGGCAGGCTGTGTCCTCCAACGCTGACCTCGCAATCCGTGTACACCTCCTCAGCTACAAACAGCTGACCACTCGGACCTCTGATTACGAACGGATTTTGTAACAGTGTATAATCCTGGTCCAAACTAACTGCGAAACTGGCTGCGACAAACGAGTGCGTAGCACCGGAATCGAAAAGTGTGTAAACGAGTCTGCCAGGAACTGCAACCATACCTGCTACCACAGATCCCGAAGCTCTGGCGTCCCTGTGTGTTAGGACGTTGATACGCCCCTCAGCTCTAGGTGCGGACGAAGTAGCCACACTCTGCGTCGGACGGGTAGGTGCTGGCCGATACCCTCCTCGCGACTGCTGTCCTCCTCCTCGCGCCTGGGAACCGCGGCCTCCTGCGCGCCCTCCAGTGGTCTAAACGGTAAGTATCTGTTGACCTCCTGCCCTAGATGGGCAGTCCCTCCTGACGTGGCCCAACTGGCCACATTGGTAGCAGAGGGGAACCCGACTCCCGCCCTCAGTGAGTCCCTGCTGTCGACTAGGCGGGGGTCTGGTGCTGGCGACTGGCCCCTGTTGAGGGCCCCCAAAGGCCACTGATGGCCCTGCACAACGTGACGGCTCTCCTACAGACGCCACGTGTCTCCGTTCTCGCCGGCCCTGTGAGAAGTCTGGCTGAAAGGGCCTCTTCCGCTCGCCATCGGTCTCTCGCGCGGACGGGTTGGTCTCCTCGTAAGTCATAGCTGCCTCTACCACAATCGAAAACGTAGGCAGCTTCAGGGGTTTGACATACCCCCTGATCGCAGGCCGGAGCCCCTCAGTGAACCTCCAAAGGCGCACCTCCTCAGTGGCTACCGCTGTCGCTGCAAAGCGGGATAGCTCCAAGAAACGCGTGCGGTACACCCTCATAGTCATCGTCCCTTGGCGGAGAGTGTGGAACTCCCGCCTCCTCTTGTCCTGCCACGTCTGGGGGAAGTACTGCTCGCAGAAGATGGTGACGAACTGGTCCCACGTCGGCTCATCCCTCTCCTGCCCCCGGACCGCCCTCCACCACCGGTGTGCCGCACTCTCCAGCTGGTACGTGGCAAAGGCCACGTGGCACTCCACTGGGGGGCGAAGGGTGTAGAAGATCTTCTCCAGCTGCTCAAGCCAGTCCTCTGCCTCGATCGGGTCCTCATCCCCCTTGAAGGAGGGGGGCTTCAGCTTCCGAAACTATCCGAAAAGCTCGAAGTGGCGCTGTAGGGGAGCTGCTGGTGCACCTTCAGGCGAAGGTGCCTCGTGTACAGAAGTGTCGGAGGAAGGTGGGGGCGGAAGGGGCCCATCCCCTCCCTCGTGTCCAGCGCCGTGCCCGTCGCATGGTCCCACAGAGGACTCCCCCTCTGCAGCCCTAGGAGGAGGCGCTCGGGGCGGTGGGTGGAGCTGCTCTTGTACAATATCTTGTATCAGTCTGGCGAGGTCCTGGGCCTGGATGCCTGGGAGTGGTGGCTGGTCCACCGAGACGTGAACAACAGCACGTCCACCTCGCCAACCTCGCCCTCGGCCGTGCCCGCGGCCAGTCTCGCCAGTCCCGCGACGAGGCATCATCTGCAAGGAGACGCGAAACCAAACGAAAACGTCAAAACAGACGGTACCTAACGAAACTTCTAAGAGCTCAAGTCAGGAGATATGTTGTGGTGGCTACTCTAGCTATAAACATGCGAATTGGTTATTTTCCAGTCAGTTGATTCACTTCTCGGGACGACCTTGCTCTAATACCATCTTGTAACGACCCGGTTCCCGAGTCCCTACGAGACACAAGAACCGGATCGACTCGACTAATCCCAAGACCTAGTCGTCCAACGAGGAAATAACCAAAAGAGCAGTAAAATAAACCCCATTCAGCATGAATATAACTAGCAGTAAGAAAGTACAGCAGTAAAGAAAGAAACTACTACAGTATATACCACCACAACAGTAGAACAACATTTATCATATAACATGAACTGCAGGTAAAGAAAAGTACAGCGGAAACAAGAACTACTCACTATAACGGAAACAAAGAGGTACAAAAGATAGCAGTAACTCTACTGGACCCTACTCGGCCCAACGTCCTCTGCAGCCGCTGACCCTGGCTGCTCAACACCTGGTCCTGAAAAATGTAACGAGTGTAACACGTCAGCAAAACGCTGAGTAGAGTGGCAACTAAAACTAAAGACAACAGTAGAGTGTACAGTAGCTGTTATGTTCTATTACTTTCTTTATTTACATCTTTCAATTGTCTCACTATTTCATTTATTTCTCAGATCTTCTACTTGATCTCGAATGTTCCTCATGGGAACGATCTTGATTGCAGTCTTTCCCAAAAAGTAGAAGTAGCACGTGGTGCTCACCTGGCCAGGAGAGTCCCCCGTGGTGATCCTACCCTCAGTCAATGATGTAAACACATTTACACTACTTAAAATGTCTATTTATGCATGTTCTTAAGCATAGGATTGCAATTCATAATATAAATATTGCATAACATGCATCATCTTGCATTTAGAGTAGTTAGAATAAAATGGAGGTTAATTGTCTCCTTTTATGTTCTTGGACAGGGCAAACATTTAATCGGGGCCTCGGATCAAAGATCCAACCGTATGGATGTGATCAGGGCGACGATTGGAGTTCAACGACTCCAAGATCGCCCTAATCAGGCATCCGTAGCATCAGATAGAGACTGGGGAACCCTAGAAGATCAAGGGCCAGGATGGTGTAAATCCGCACTTCAGATGGAAAATCCGATCACACGGATGAATTCGGATCGACGATCGCAGCCCAATGACACAAAAATCGAGTCAATCCGACATCCGTGGCACCATCTACAACTTCCAGAAGATGGACGGCCAAGAATGCGCCACGTGGCACCATCCCGGCCGCCCAAATGGCCGCCTACACTCTATGAAGATCGTGCACCCATCCCCTCTCCACCGTTGGATCTCAATCCAATGGCTGTGGACGCATCATTTTAAAAGCATCCGCGCGACCATTTGGGCGAGGCAGCGTAGCGGTCCAGCGCCTTATCGCGAGGCGCTGGCGCACGTTCGAGCCTCGCCAAGCAATTTCTGAGGCGAGCGGGCACGCTCCAATTGACCGCACGATCGCGATCCAACGGCCGCACGCGCAATTGGACGCTCTGGTGAACGCGCGATCATACGCGCAGGCGGGCGGGCGGCAGCGGTGAAGGAAGCGACGTGCCTAGGCGTTACGCGTGGGCAGCCGAGCGAGCGCGCGTGGGCGCGGAGGCTACGCCCACGTTGAGGGCTTTAGTGACGGTCACTAAAGACCCCTTATTTATTATTTTGAAGATGTAATGTCCATTTTGCCCCCACTCCTTGCAACTATAAAAGGAGACCCCCTCCATACGAAATTTTCATCCCTTCCTTCTCCTCTCTACCTCTCCAAAGCTCAAGAGAAGCTTGTCCCACACCCGGGATGCTTCTCGCGAGATAAAGTCCAAATTTTCGTCCCCCTTCGGAAGTGGATCCCGCGACGACGACGGCGTGCTGCTTCGTTCCCGTTCTTCTGCTTCGTCCTCCTTCGTCCCGCTTCGTTCTCCTTCGTCCAGGCGTCGTCCCGTCCGGCTCGTCCTCCAAGCGACCGTCGAGGAGGATTCTCTCTCCCTATTCTTTTTACTGCTTTCTAGTATAGATTTACTGCTTTCTAGAGTAGTCTATTCGTCCTCCGAGCGATCGTCGAGGACATTTCTCCCTCCATTCTTTTAATGCTTTCTAGAGTAATTGTTTTATGTTTTCTAGTTGTAACGAACGAACTCTTTTATGATAAATTCCTTGTCTATTCTACATCTCATTTTGATTTCCATGTATAGTATTCTTTCTCTCTCTCTTACTCCCTCTCTCTCTTTTATTTGTTGTAGATACTTAGATAGTTTAAATTGAATTTCTTCGTGACAAAATAAAAAGAAACGCGAAGTTTTTAAATCAAACGTTCGCCTCCCTGTGTTCGACCCGGAATTTTAATTTCGGTATAAATTTTATTTGTTGAACACGAATCCTTCGCTTTCGAACTACAACGACAGGTTTTCCAAAACTGAACACGTTAGCGTAGGTTCGTAAATCGTTCAACATTTTGGCACCGTTGCCGGGAGGCAACGATTTCCGATCTTTTCTTCGCATTTCTTGCACTTTATTTGTTTTCTAACTAAGCTTTCTCTTGTGTCTATTGTTCTACAGAGACCTCCATCAATGAATCAACAAGCGGTAGACTGGAGTAAAGTGCAGTTGAAGACAACTGTAAGTGCTCCCCCATTCTTTCCCCCTCCATAGATTTCATTCGGCACATTAAATCCAAATTTCAATTAACCTAGGTGTTTGCATAAATCCTAGGTATAGTTTGGTTGTTTGGATTTCTACTCACACTCATTTCACCCTCATTCATAAAAAAAGAAATAATAACAAAAATATAATTTTGTGGGGTAACTTTCAACAAACACACAACACACACCCACATTCAAGGCACTTGATTAACTTGATTTGTTTTCTACTCAACCGGGTTCTGATCTGTGGAACCGGTACACACAGAGCAACACATAACAGAGTAGAAATCATTCTAGGTTAACCATCTTTGAGTGCCTAACTTAGTGGTGCAATTGTGGCCAATTGTTTGAGTTGTTTGGGCCGCACCACTTTACTTAAAACCAACTCATCAAGCAGCTACTCAGGGTTTTCAATCTAGGTATATTCTAGGCACTCCACTTTCTTTCTGATTTTAAAGGAAAACTATCTTCACCCGTGTTTTACAACTTGGTTTGCCTAGAAATTGGATTGCAATTCACCTAATTTGAAACCCTAAAAGCTACTTAAGCAGGATTTGAACATTAAAATTCACACATTATAAATAATCTTGCTTGAAAACCCTGGTTGTGCACGCACTTACACAAATTTCAATCAATCATTAAGGGCACAACCCATTGTAAGGGCCCATCACATTCCATAAGCACCACAATCCCAGGCCGTAATAAAATTGAGTAGATGTTGGCCCTAAGGTTTGATTCGCTCTTCAAGGCCTAGTCTGAGATTGTTTTTGATTAACCTACTTGTACTGATTAATCTGATGTCTAGCTAGGGGAGTAGCGTCAAACGACCGCGGCTGGGGGGTACACTAGGAACCGGAGGCGAAAGCCAAAGGAAGAACCTTCTCCCCAGTCCCTCCTTCTAACTGGTTGGATTATACAGACGCAAGTAGAGTAAATCAGTTACAGTCTTAAGGCTGGTGTTGGGAGTCAGTAGATCCTTAGGCTACCTCACTTAAGGATAGCCTTGTTTTGTTGTACTGCAGGGTCCCTATCCCCGGTCCTTCCGACCTACTCCTAGTTTATGCTGGGAAGACGGTCATTGAATCCCCGATTAGAAGGACCATTAGAACATTCTAGGAGGCGCAAGTTAGATTTTGGTCAATTTGATCCCATGGCCGAACAACAGCCTCTTCTGCCTGGAAATCCACAGGAAGAATTTCGAAGGCAGCTGGAACAAATGCAGAGAATGCAAGAATGGTTCCAGAGAATGCAGGGCGCTCAGCCCTTGAAGGATTTTTATGATCCTTCAAATTACGGGGAACGTCCCGGCGTCCAGATTCCAGCCGGTGACGTAGAAATCAAGCCCCAAGTGTTAAGCCTGATTAAACATTATCATGGGCTTGGCTCCGAAGATCCGTTTCAACACTTGGAGGACTTGACCACTTTGGTCCAGACCACCAAGTCTCGAAACGTAAACGAGGAGCAAATGATCATGAGGCTCCTCCCCCACTCTCTTAGGGATAAGGCCGCGCATTGGTATAGGACAATAGGAAGACCAATTACAACTTGGAATGAGTTGAAATCGGCCTTTCTGAAGAAATTTTTCCCAGTCGGTCGTACTAATGCTTTGAGACGGGCAATCACTACTTTTACCTAGCGGCCGGGGGAGCAGTTTCATGTGGCCTGGGAGCGATTCCAGGACTTATTGCGGGGGTGTCCACACCACGAGGTGCCGAAATGGCAACTCGTGCAGATTTTTTATCATGGGTTGACTGAGCAACTCAGAAACCATGTGGATGCTTCTTGCGGAGGCAATTTCCTTAATAAAGATGCAGATAGTGCACATGATTTATTTGAGGAAATGAGTGAGAATTCAATAAATCATGCCTCCATGGATACTTTTAACCAGTCCCAACAACCCAGATCAAATGTCAATGAAGTCCATGACTCTCATTCATTTGATATGGAATTGATTTGTAATAAACTTGACAAAGTGGACTTGGTTGCTAAAAGAATGGAAGAGTGGATGGCTGGCAATTCTATGAACAACTCTCAATCCACTCAATCCCAAAATTTGGGATTCCATTCTTCACGAGCTCTTTCTGGACGGGAGTTCGTGAATCAACTCGATGCGACTCAACCTATGAGTCAGCATTTTTCGGAACCCCATGGGTTCCCAAATGGGGCCTTTGATCCCAGTTTTTCTAATCCTTCCTTTTCTTTCTCTCCATCCTCACTTTATGAGGATGTCTGTGCTGTACAAGAGAATGTTAGATCCAACCCCTACTCGAATGCCTATAATCCAGGTTGGAGAAACACCCTAACTTCTCTTGGAAAAATCCGGGGCAACAGACCCAATTCCGACCCAGCAATTATGCTCCGCAACGACCAATGGGTCAGGGTCAAGTATATACTCAGTTGCCTCCGAATCAGATCAATCAGCCAGCTTGGAATGCCCGTCAACCGGCAGGGCAGGCTGATTTGAACCATCAAATAGTAGAGATGCAAGGATCTATGCTCTAGCTCATGCAGCAAATGAAAAACTCACTGGACAACTTGCAATCCGGGCTCATTGCTAACTCTCGTCAACCCGGATCTCTACCATCCCAACCCGTACCCAACCCACGAAACATTACCAATTCGGGCAATCAAGCCCAAGGGTACGGAAATCAGAGGGACCCACACGCGCATGCTCAGGTGGTTGAGCAGGGTTCCTCGTCTTCTTCTTCTGTAAATCAACAATTCATGGTCAATCAAGCCCCTCCAATCTTTCCTAACCCTCCCCAAGACCCAAATTCTTACGCTTCTGCAAATTCTGTCACTTTGAGAAGTGGTAAGAAAACTCAGGATCCACAACCACATTATTCTAATCTTTTGAATCCTGAAGAATCTGAGGAGAGAGAAGAGAATTCTAAAGGAGAAATAAAGGCTCAGGAATCCGATTCCAAAGATCTGACTCGTGTTCCTTTTCCTGAAGCCTTAACCAAAGCAAAGAAGAAGAAGTCTGTTGATAGCAATGAGGAGCTTCTGAATTTATTTAAGAATGTTGAGATCAATATCCCGCTCCTTGATGCTATCAAGCACATACAGACTTACGCAAGATTTTTAAAGGAATTATGTACACAAAAGCGTAAGTCGAGAGAATCTGTTCCGAGGAAGGTGGTACTCTCCGAGCAGGCTAGTTATGTTATCCTGCACTACCTCCCTCAGAAAAAGAGAGATCCTGGTGCTCCTTTGATTTCTTGCGTTATCGGAGATTACACATTTGATAGAGCACTTTTGGATCTCGATGCATCCATCAACCAAATTCCGACTTCTCTTTACGAGAAGTTTGGGTTAGGCGAACTTCGGCCAACTTCAGTAACGCTACAGTTAGCGGATCGTTCGGTCACAAACCCGCGAGGCGTTATTGAAGATGTTATAGTTAAGGTCAAGGATTTCTATTTTCCTGTAGATTTCCTTGTCCTTGACATGGATGTACCAGATAATCTGAGGAACACGCCCATCATTCTGGGGCGTCCGTTCCTGGCTACCGCAAAGGCCAACATTAATTGTGAAAGCGGTAGCATGGAAATCGCCTTTGGGGACCAACATATGAAATTAGATATTTTTAAGGCGATCAATAAATTTGAGGATTGTGGAGTTATTGAGGAACTTGATGAGGATAATGTTAATATTGAAACTTGTTTGACAGTTTCTTCAATTGAAAGTTCCTCTTTGGTTGATGAATTTGACCCGCAACCCCCTGACTTAACATCTTCGGAAGAGGTTACTGATTTTGTCCACTCACAACCTCTCCCTCTTGTTGAATCTTCAGCATCTACCTGACCATCAATCATCACCCCACCCCAGCTCGAATTGAAACCATTGCCTGAGAATTTGAAATATCAATTTTTAGGACCTCAGAATACGCTCCCTGTGATTATCAGTGCTAAATTGACAAAGGAGCAAGAGATTAAATTGATTAAGGTCCTAAAGGAACATAAGGAGGCAATTGGTTGGACCATTCATGACCTTAGGGGGATCGAGCCATCTTACTGTAATCATAGAATATTCTTGGAAGATGGATCCCGCCCTTCTCGCCAGATGCAGAGGAGATTGAATCCAAATATGCGAGAAGTGGTCAAAAAGGAAATCATCAAGTGGCTCGATGCAGGAATTATTTATCCAATCTCTGACAGTCCCTGGGTAAGTCCCGTTCAGATTGTTCCAAAGAAAGCCGGGATTACTGTTGTGACTAATGAGAAAGGAGAATCTGTCACAACTCGTTCAGCTTCTTCTTGGAGAGTTTGTATTGATTACAGGAAGCTGAACACTGCCACTAAAAAGGATCATTTTCCCCTGCCCTTCATTGATCAAATCCTGGAAAAATTAGCCGGGCAGAAGTACTTCTGTTTTCTTGATGGCTACTCGGGATACAACCAAGTTCCTATCCATCACGAGGATCAGGAAAAAACTACTTTCACCTGTCCCTACGGAACCTTTGCTTTTCGTAGGATGCCTTTCGGGTTATGCAATGCACCTGCGACTTTTCAAAGGTGTATGCTAGCCATATTTTCCGACATGGTGGGACAGTTTATGGAAGTCTTCATGGATGATTTCTCCATTTTCGGAGAATCATTTGACTCTTGTTTGGTTAAGTTGGAAATGATTCTTAAGCGATGTATCAAGACACGATTGGTCCTTAGCTGGGAAAAGAGTCATTTCATGACCCAAGAGGGCATCGTTTTGGGTCATGTAATCTTTGAACGGGGAATTGAAGTGGACAAAGCTAAGGTTGATGCTATCGCTAAACTTCCTCCTCCCACTTCAGTTAAACAAATCAGATCATTTCTTGGCCATGTGGGATTTTATCGAAGATTCATCAAGGACTTCTCGAAGGTTGCCCGCCCTTTGAGCAATCTTCTTGCCAAATAAACGCCGTTTGTTTTTGACGAATCATGCCAAAAGGCATTTGATTTCCTAAAAACGGCAGTCACCTGTGCTCCATTTTTGCAACCACCTATTTGGACAACCCCATTTGAGATCATGACCGATGCTTCTGATTACGCGGTCGGGGCTGTCCTGGGTCAGAAAATTGACCGAAAGCCCTTTGTCATTTACTACGCTAGTAAAACTTTGGATGAAGCCCAGAGGAATTACACTGTTATTGAAAAGGAATTACTAGCTGTAGTATTTGCGTTGGAAAAATTCAGGGCATATCTCTTGGGGTCTCATGTTATTGTTTATACCGACCACTCGGCCTTGAGACATCTCTTGGCTAAAAAGGATGCTAAACCCCGGCTTATTCGTTGGATTCTTCTTCTTCAAGAATTTGATCTTCAAATCAAGGATAAAACCGAGGTACAAAATGTGGTGGCGGATCATTTGTCGAGACTCCTAGGTGATTCTTCTTGTCCGGACATTCCGATTGCTGACACTTTTCCGGATGAAACCATTCTTACAGTTTTAGGTGTCCACACCCCATGGTTTGCTGACATTGTTAACTATTTGGCCGTTGGTCAAATCCCCCAGGATTGGACCAAGCAACAACGGGATAGACTCAAATCAGAGGCCAAATACTACTTTTGGGAGGACCCTGAACTGTATCGCATCGGCTCTGATTAGATTATTCGCCGATGCATACCGGAGAATGAATTCAACAGTATACTTGAGTTCTGCCATGCATCTGGGTGTGGTGGACATTTCTCCGGGAAAAAGACGGCTGCAAAAATTTTGCAATCTGGCTTCTATTGGCCGTCTTTATTCAAGGATGCCCAGGATTTCTCACGGTCATGCCCTCGATGCCAGGCACTCGGGAGCATAACTAAGAGAGACATGATGCCCTTAAACCCTATTCTTCCTGTCGAAATTTTCGATGTTTGGGGCATTGATTTCATGGGACCCTTTATCCCTTCATTTGGACATCAGTACATTCTTGTCGCTGTTTATTATGTGTCTAAATGGATTGAGGCAATTCCCACCCGAACCAATGACCACAAGGTGGTCATCAACTTTGTCAAGAAAAATATCTTCAGTAGATTAGGGATTCCGAGGGCTATCATCAGTGATGGTGGCACTCATTTTACTAATGCCCAATTTCGGAGTTTATTGGCCAAATATGGGGTTAATCATCGAATTTCCACACCTTACCATCCCTAAATGAATGGACAAGCCGAGATCCCCAAACGGTTAGGCCCGATCGCAAGGATTGGACTCAAAAGCTTGAGGACGCTCTTTGGGCCTACCGTACGGCGTATAAAACACCTATCGGCATGTCTCCATTCCGTCTGGTGTATGGAAAGGCGTGTCATCTACCCGTAGAGATTGAACACAGGGCATTCTGGGCAATCAAACAATGCAATCTAGATCTAAATCTAGCTGGGAAGACCAGGAAACTCCAACTATCTGAGTTGGAGGAGCTTAGAAATGATGCTTATGAAAATGCCAAGATCTACAAGGCTCGGACCAAAGCTCTACATGATCAAATGATTTCCCGCAAGAGCTTTGAGCCAAACCAGAAGGTCTGGTCATTCGATTCTAAACTTAAGCTCTTTCCTGGTAAACTTAGATCTAAATGGAGTGGCCCATTCATAATTGTTCAGATTTTTCTTAATGGTGCCGTTCAGATTTCTGACCCAAAGATGGGTAACACCTTTAAAGTCAACGGTCAACGTCTGAAGCCTGTTGTTGACCGTAATCTTCCAGAACCCGTTTCAGACTCTGTTGCTCTAGCCATTCTGTGACTTCTTTGGCTGGACTTCGCCTAGCTGACGGCATTAAACTCAGCAGTTGTACATATAACACAAGGCTGATACGAGCTTCATATCCAGGTGACATCTTTCATATTCTACCCTTTCTTTCATGTCTCTTTTTCAATGAGGACATTGCATCAGCTAGGCATGGGGGGGTGGATTCATTTTTGAATTAGTTGGTCAGCTTTGTGAAATCCATATAAATTGCTCGCTTTCTAAAAAAAAAAAAAAAAGAAAATTAGGAAGGATTAGTTGGACATTAGGACTTTTCAACCCTAAGAAATTTTACATTAGGATCTGAACACAAAGACCCCTCAGGTCTTTGGACTTAATTAGCCTGTGTATCTACTAAAATGTGGATTTGTCTTTGAGTTCTCGCCATCTTAATTCTATTATAATTGGAATAAATAAGTTTGGGTGATAAGTACACGACTTGTCAACCCACCCTCTGATTTAAGGGAATTTTGAGTTTTAAGCATCTACACACTTTCTTTGCACTGACTCGTTGCTCGACGATTTTAATGGAAATTGGGTAGCTAATGAACCTTCTAGGGTGATATGGCTGGCAAGTTATCGTGGGTAACAGCCCATAGGTAGGTTGTCCAGAGCCCAGTCACTGGACCTTTCTCTTTGCTGCCTTTAGGTAAATTTTTAGACCAGGGAAGCCACCTACTTAAAAAAAAAGGGAAAAGAAAAAAAAAAAATTAAAAAGGAGAAAAGAACAAAAAGAAATAAGCCACACTTCGCCGCACGAGTATGGCTGGCAAGTTGTCGGTGGTAACAGCTCATCGACCGGTTGTCCAGAACCCAGCTCAGAAAATGCACTAAAATTCCCAAAACACTTAGGAAGAAGCAGAGAAGTAGAATAAACCGGGGAGATATACACTGGATTCACCCTTGTGTTGACCCTGTTAAAAAAAAAAAAAGAAAAATAAAAGTAGGGAGAAAGCTACCGGTTGTAAAGATACACCTTTGGGCAGAATTCTTTTTGAGGTCACCTAGAGGCGTAGAAATCCGAAGTCCGTTCTAATTGCCGGTCAATGAGTCTATCACAATCACAATAAGATGCTTAAAACTTAGGGTTCTCATCAAATCTTGGGTGAGTTGAATGGCCGTAGAAAGCCACTCTTAAACCCTAAAATTTGAAAAAAAAAAAAAAAAAGAGAGTAAAAACAGAAAAAGAAATTTTTCTTTGAATAAGGCGTGGCTTGAGGTGGTCTGCATTTTGGCTGATACCCGGGCACTGTTGTGTCCTTGAAAGTTCAGTTCTTAAGTAGACAATTTCTTAATGATTGAAAATAACTCAGGTCCAAATAATCTAACCTAATTCTTTTATAAATAGCATATAGTTTTTGCTAGGGACTAGCAAAAGATAGGCATGGGGGTATGATGTAAACACATTTACACTACTTAAAATGTCTATTTATGCATGTTCTTAAGCATAGGATTGCATTTCATAATATAAATATTGCATAACATGCATCATCTTGCATTTAGAGTAGTTTGAATAAAATGGAGGTTAATTGTCTCCTTTTATGTGCTTGGACAGGGCAAACATTTAATCGGGGCCTCGGATCAAAGATCCAACCGTATGGATGTGATCAGGGCGACGATTGGAGTTCAACGACTCCAAGATCGCCCTAATCAGGCATCCGTAGCATCAGATAGAGACCGGGGAACCCTAGAAGATCAAGGGCCAGGATGGTGTAAATCCGCACTTCAGATGGAAAATCCGATCACACAGATGAATTCGGATCGATGATCGCAGCCCAATGACACAAAAATCGAGTCAATCCGACATCCGTGGCACCATCTACAACTTCCAGAAGATGGACGACCAAGATGGCGCCACGTGGCACCATCCCGACCGCCCAAACGGCCGCCTACACTCTATGAAGACCGCGCACCCATCCCCTCTCCGCCGTTGGATCTCAATCCAACGGCTGTGGACGCATCGTTTTAAAAGCATCCGCGCGACCATTTGGGCGAGGCAGCGCAGCGGTCCAGCGCCTTATCGCGAGGCGCTGGCGCGCGTTCGAGCCTCGCCAAGCAATTTCTGAGGCGAGCGGGTGCGCTCCAATTGACCGCACGATCGCGATCCAACGGCCGCGCGTGCCCGATAGCGCCGACGTGCAATTGGACGCTCTGGTGAACGCGCGATCGTACGCGTAGGCGGGCGGGCAGCAGCGGTGAAGGCGCGATTTTAAGCCTTCCGATCTCGCGATCGGACGGCTGAAAATCAAGCGACGTGCGTTGGCGTTACGCGCGTGGGCGCGGAGGCTACGCCCACGTTGAGGGCTTTAGCGACGGTTTTATCCGTCACTAAGGACCCCTTATTTATTATTTTGAAGATGTAATGTCCATTTTGCCCCCACTCCTTGCAACTATAAAAGGAGACCCCCTCCATACGAAATTTTCATCCCTTCCTTCTCCTCTCTACCTCTCCAAAGCTCAAGAGAAGCTTGTCCCACACCCAGGATGCTTCTCACGAGATAAAGTCCAAATTTTCGTCCCCCTTCGGAAGTGGATCCCGCGACGACGACGGCGTGCTGCTTCGTTCCCGTTCTTCTGCTTCGTCCTCCTTCGTCCCGCTTCGTTCTCCTTCGTCCAGGCGTCGTCCCATCCGGCTCGTCCTCCAAGCGACCGTCGAGGAGGATTCTCTCTCCCTATTCTTTTTACTGCTTTCTAGTATAGATTTACTGCTTTCTAAAGTAGTCTATTCGTCCTCCGAGCGATCGTCGAGGACATTTCTCCCTCCATTCTTTTAATGCTTTCTAGAGTAATTGTTTTATGTTTTCTAGTTGTAACGAACGAACTCTTTTATGATAAATTCCTTGTCTATTCTACATCTCATTTTGATTTCCATGTATAGTATTCTTTCTCTCTCTCTTACTCCCTCTCTCTCTTTTATTTGTTGTAGATACTTAGATAGTTTAAATTGAATTTCTTCGTGACAAAATAAAAAGAAACGCGAAGCTTTTAAATCAAACGTTCGCCTCCCTGTGTTCGACCTGGAATTTTAATTTCGGTATAAATTTTATTTGTTGAACACGAATCCTTCGCTTTCAAACTACAACGACAGGTTTTCCAAAACCGAACACGTTAGCGTAGGTTCGTAAATCGTTCAACAGTCAACCACCCCAAGGTCACTGACAGACGTAACGGTGACTACGGCACGCGCGATAAACGCACAGGTAGCTAACCCGTACTGGCACGCGGTCAGTCGTTTCCGTTAACGGGTGCGCCCAAAGCACAGCACGGAACCAGTCCAAGGCAGAGCCCTCTCAGTAACAGGGGTCCAACCCCTCCACAGTAACCAAACCGGGGCCTTGCCCCTCCACAGCCCGCGCACCCTCGCCTGACTACCCTAGTTTGCCCCAGTGGGCCTAACAAGTCGGTGTGGGAGGCTAACAGAACCCCGGGGCCCGTGGGGTAGCTAGTACCTCCCTACACTAGTAGCTCTCCTTGGTACTACGTACGCAAGGGCCTGCAAGTCGGTACAGAGTTGCCAGTCCTAACCTCGGGTCCCTGGGGCGGCTGGCTCCGCTCTGCACTAAACAGGGGGACAGTCGCTCTCCTTGGTACTGCATACTCAAGGCCCAGCTCACTTCCCCAAAACTATTCCATTCACTTTCCAGGAGTTCTACTCCTACTTCCCTGTAGGGTTCCATCCCTTTTTACTCAAACATCCAGGTTTCACCTTCCAGTTTCACATTCTTACAATCCATGTTCTCAACCACGTTATCTATTCACAACAGGCAGCTGTTAATTCAAATTACAGGTAGCTTTATATCTCTTTCCATTTTCCAAGACTGCAGTATTATCCACGAGTTTTCCCATCCTAGGATTCATGCCATATCCTAGGATCTATCATACAATCTAGTTTTCCAGTCCTAGGATTCATGCAACACCTAGGAGCTATCATTCCATCTATTTCTCATTCCTAGGGTTCATGCAATGTCCTAGGTTCTATTTATGGTTTCATAATTTAACAGATTTTAATAACTTAAAGCCACTCTACCAGGTACAATGGGAGTAATGGGGGCGTGATCGGGAATCCCGCGTGCCTCCGCGACTCCCAAGACTGCAACTGAACGAGGTCCTATCACAAGGATCAAACACAAGGAAAGTCTCAAAATAGTGTATAGCTACTGTAGACGGGTAGAGGAATTAATTCTGAAAATAACGCAACTCGAATCGTGGAAAACGGAGCCCGAACGGGCCCTAAATGGGTCGAAATGACGACACTGTGTAAAATTAGACGTCTGGAACTTCTTCCAGACGTCTTAAAAAGTGGATCAGAGAATTACCTGCTCAGCGTGGTTTCCCAGATGTTCAGAAGTTTGCGGGGACGTCTGGCCTAGCTCACAGACGTCCGATGGTCACCCCGGACGTCTGGAGGTCACTCCCGCCGTCTGCTACAACTTCCAGACGTCTGATTCGCAAAGGATGGCGAATCAGCGAGCTTGCGCACAGCCAACTCCCTCCCTCAGTACGGTCAGTCGACAGGAAGGAAGAAGAAAGTGGAATACTCACCTTTCAGACGTCTGTATGATCTTCCAGGCGTCTCCCACGCCATCTGTCTATAAATGCAGACGTCTGATTCTGGAAATTTTTCCAGAATAGGGCACCCCTCAGCCTCCGCTCGCGACGCCGCCTGCGTCGCACCTCGCGTGTCTGCTGCTCAGACCGCAGCAGGTCCCTCTTCGCGTCGTTCCGCACCTCCTGCGCCCTCCGCCGGTCGGCCAAGCCGCTCCGGTGAGCTCGCCCTCACGGCAAAGCTCCGCCCTCGCACGCTGCACCTCCTTCGCGCTCACTGCGGCCGCCGCTGCCGCCCTCGCACTCGCTCGCTCTCGCGCACAGGAAGGAGAAGAGGAAGGGGACGGTGGAGACGACAGGAGGGGAGGCGTGGCCTTTTAAGGCCGCACGAGGAGGAGGGAGAGAGAGAGCGGCAGGCCTACAGCTGCAGAGAGAGAGGGAAAAAGAGAGAGAGAGGAATCGCTGGTCTGCGCGCACAGGCGTGCAGACGAATCTCTCGTGCGAAAAATAACTATTTTACAGATGTCTGGAAACGATCCCAGACGTCTGGTCAGACGTCTGGATGTGCTCCCAGACTTCTTGTCAGACGTCTGGGCCACCTCCCAGACGTGTTAAAAGATGTCTGGGGCACGCATTCGTTATAGAAGAGGAGCTGTGTTGGGTTCTATTCACTGTGGAGGACCAGGTACTTTGCAAAGAAGGAGTCGAGCCCTTATAAAGAAGAAATAGGCATGCGTAGCCTTGCCTTGGCTATGCATGCCCAGCATGGACGGCAGGGAGATGCAGCTGCAGGTCTGGCAGGGAGAGGGGGAGTAGGACATAGCACGAAGAAGAAGAGGTTGTTCCATGCAGCCATGGAAAGAAAGTCAAAAATCAAAAAGAAATAAAAATTGAGATGGAAATTTTGCAAAGCAGGACTTGAAGAAAATGTGAATTGCGAGACCATTTTATTCACTCTCCTCCCGTCTCAATTAAATGCATGCATGCATCTATATTCACAAATGCCAATATGTCTACCAAATATGCACTGATAATGCTAGGAAATAACACAAGATGGCGCAATTGCAGGTGTATTTTTGCGGTGCAATCATACCCCCATGCCTACCTTTTGCTAGACCCTAGAAAAATAGTATTTAGAATTGATCTTAAGCTGAAGATTTTCTTCTGAGGCGATAAAGGTGTGTTTATTGTTGGATATTGTGAGAACCAATTGTAGAGAAGACTACCAGTACTTTAAGTCTCACATGACATAGATCATCTCTCGACTAACCAGGACTCTTGATATTTAAACCTTAAGTATGATTTCCAGGACCCAGGAGGTTTTTTACCGTACTCGAGAGCTCAAGAGGTTATGGCTTGTGCTTAGTGAAGAAGCAAGATTGACCAGATGAACATTAAGACTCAAGCCCAGGGTTTCATGAATTTTTAAGTAATGGTTGGTCCCAGTTTCAACTCATGTCTTCGGATTGACCCTTAAAAAGATGATGGAAACTCAACTCCCATTTTCTGACATTTGTGGCTCAAAGAAAACAAGGTATTTGTAACCTACCCTGAAGAACTTCTTGTAGGACGAAGACTTTATAGACATTTGTGAGATATACTGACTTATTTGCATCTTTTCTTTTTCTTTTAAACACGTGCTAGTATATCTCTTACAACATTATTTGGAGGAGCACACTTTTCCTTTTGGTGCGAGAGTTTCTTTTTGGTGGAAAGAGTCTCTCCCAAACACAAGACTAAAACCTGGGATAAAAAGTCTACCTGCACGCACAGGTAGGGACTCCACCCTCCCTAATGAACACTAGCGTTGGATCTTATGTTCACCTGGTCTTTCCTGATATGTGTAGTGTGAACCAAGATTACTTAGGCTCGCAAGTAGAAGCAAACCAATGGATCCTGTATTGGTGTCTTAAGTACAAGAATACGTTCTTAGTTATGAGAGATTCCGATCTATTTTGTCAATGCTCAAGTGAATTAAGCCAAGCCTGAACGAATTAAGCTTCTGTGGCCTGGAAAGTCTTCGAAACAGAGGTTGAATATCCATAAACACTTATTGTATTTTTGTTTCAGCCTTTGGATCATTACTAAACACTATATATATATTATTTTTTTATTTATATATATATATATAGGTGGATACTGCATGATATCATAAAATACCTAGATCCTAAGGATGCCTATCCACCCCCCCATGCCAAACAATGCTATGTCCTCATATGCATGCAGGGAAAGGCAGAGAAAGGATGAAAGATCGGGTGAGGGTATTTAGTAGGGTGGTAGGGTGGGTGGATGGTGGGTGGTGAAGTGAAAAGTGAAGTGATCATGACAATGGAGTGAAAAGTGATGGTGGATGGTGAAAGGTCTAGCATTTCCTGGGATGAGAGTGTCCCAGGCAGATCAGAAAACTGGTCAGGAGGAAGAAGTTGGCCTTCAGATTGGCCAAGAAGAGGGGCTTCTTGGATAGATGGATCCAAAAGGGAATAGCCCCAGTGAGAAGTAAATGGGCTCAAGGTCCCAGTGTGGATTTGCAAATCCACCTGATTTGGCCAGAAAGAAAGGGCAATTCGGTCGTCAAGAGTGTGGACCAGCAGTGAGTAGCCTGGATGTGACTCAGATCATGAGGTATGGGAAGCGGAGAAAACCTTATCAGAAGTCTGGCCAGGAGAAGGTACGGGACAAGGGAGGGATGGGGGAACGTCACAGTATGTGTTGGTCAGGCAGTCATTAGTGTTTATAGGTAATCCGCAGCAGTTCGAATAGGTCCCTATTAGTCCAATACACTCGCTGACGGCCATGTCCTTGTCAGACGTGTCATCCTTGATATAATCACAATCAAAGTTCTTGGCTACCTTGAAGATGTTAAGCTTGATCTTTTCAGATCCAACAGCAATCTCAATACAGCCCGACTCGCAGTCGGTAAGGGCACGGGCTGTGGCTAAGAAAGGTCGACCGAGGATGATCGGACAATCAGAAAGTGAACTAGGAACTTCCATATTGAAAACAAGAAAGTCAACAGGAAAACAGAGACTGTTGACCCTAACCACCATGTCTTCCACCGCACCCTTTGGGATTTTGATAGAACGATCTGCCAATTATAACATGACAGGGGTGGGTTTCAGATTTCCCAAGGAAAATTTTTCGAGCATGATGGTTGGTATAAGATTGATGGAAGATCCTAGATCAAGTAGGGCATGGTTAAAATTGTAGCCTTGGATGCTGCAGGAAATGAACGGTGTGCCTGGGTCTTTCTACTTCGGTGGTAGATTTGACAGTATAGCACAACTCGCATGAGGCGAGAGAACCACCAAATTCTTGGTTTTCTTTGATTGTCACCTAGGTGTTATGTAGTCTTTGAAAAATCGAGCGACAGTAGGTATGTGGTTGATAGCCTCGAGCAGGGGTACCTTGATTCTACATCCATGAACAAATTATGCAGGTTATCAAAGGCCTGCGTATCTTTCTTTTTGCTTTTTGGCTCCCTCAGTAGAGCCTCAGGGAATGGAACTGATTTTGGCACCAATTTGGGTGTATCGTCCTTTCACGAATGTGGTGCGCATCCCGAATGAGAGGGCGATGAAGATGACGAACCAGGATTAAGTCGAGGCAGATCAACAGTTTGCTTACCACTCCTCGTAGTGATAGCATTGGATGATGCAGGTCCTGTAGGATCATATGGCAGAGGATGGTTCGAGATGGGGATATAAGAGTGAGGTGCTGCAGCGGGATTGGCGTGAAATCCTGGTGGAATGCTCAGAGCTTGTAGAATCTGGTGAATCTGTCCCTGAGAAGGTTGTACCTGTGGTCGCGGAGCATGGGGTACAAAATTTCATGGGTTGGGAATAGGTTGGGCGGGAAGAGTGCCCTGAGATCGAGTCGCCATGCGTAGTTGACTGATCTCAGCATTCTGCTACGCCAATTAGTGCTGAAGAGAGGTCATGTTCTCTTCATGGCACTTTGACATTTCCGTCATCATTCGCATCAATTTGCCAAGAGGACTTGATGAGTGTTCTATTTACGGTACACAAGGACTTGATGGCGGATTTGCCATAGGATTAGACTGGGCCCTTGGGTTGACGGGTGTGGATGGTCTCATTGGTCCACTTGCGGGGTTTTGGCGCTGTGGGTTGTTGGACAATGTGAAGTTCGGATGATTTCACCACCCTGGGTTATAAGTGGCAGAGAACGGGTTGTTCCCCAAGGCGTAAGCGTCTTCCATGCCAGAAGATGCATCCACATGTAAATATGCGTCCGCGCACTTGGAGGCTTGGTCCTCCATGTCAAAATACTGGCTTGCAGAAGCGAGATCCACATGACTTACCGAGTCGCTCGACGTGACACTCGGTAAGGAAGGTCTTACGGGGTTTCTTGGGATAAACCTGGTGTTGGAAGAATTGGGATTGTGACGAAGTGGTGAAGTAGGGGTGTTTGCCATAGAATGGGCGGGGTTGGCCAGAAGCTCGTCCAGCTTGTGCACGACGGAGACTTCATCCAATTTCTGTGCGATAAGGTTGAGATCAGTGGATGAATGGGAGGGTCCCGTGTCAACTTCATGGACATTTCGAGGTAGGCTGGTACGATTAATGGCGACAATGGAAGCATTATTCATCGAGTTTTCACTCATATTTTCAAACAATTCGAATGCTCCATTCTCGTCTTTATTCATAAAATTCCCTCCGCAGGAGGCATCTGCAATCTGCTTCAAAGTCTCATTTAGCCCATAGTAGAAAATCTGGGCTATATGCCACTTAGGCAGACAGTGGTGCGGACACTTCGTAAGGAGGTCATTATTCCTCGCCCATGCCTCATGAAATTGTTCGCCATTTTGTTGCGTAAAGGAGGTGGTAGCACGGCGAAGTGCATTGGTTCACCCGATTGGAAGAACTTCTTTAGAAACATTGTTCGCATCTCTTCCCAAGAGTGGATGGTTCTCCTAAGGGTGCGTAACCACTGCGATGCTTTAGCCCACAATGAAAATCGGAACATTTTCATGACTATAGGTAACCCGATATTTCTTGGTTTAACAGTTCCAGCTAATCGGGTTAGGTCATCCAAGTGGAGAAAAGGATCTTCACTTGCAATACCATGGAAGTGAAAATTTATTAGGCCAATTATGTTAGGTTTCAGTTCAAAGTCGTCCCCGCCCTTGGGGAACCAAATTTGTCTTATGGTCTCTATCGCAGCAGGATTCTGATAGGAGCTAAGAGACCTAGGCTCCTCCCATTCGGGAGGGTTCTGCATTTCCTCCAATGTTTCCCAAATGGCTTCAATTTTCTCATTATACATTTCCATTTGTGCTTGGAGGCGGGTTATGGGATATAAGGCTCCACCACCTGGTGGGTTGTGAGGGCAGTTTCCTCCCTCGAGATTTGGGGGTGGGCGTGCAGCCATGTTTGTGGAGGAGGAGGACGATTCGGCTTCTTTTCTAAATTTATCAGGCAATTCACACAGTTCAGGATTTTGTGACCTCCTCCCAAATATGCACTACCACAGGAAGAGTTGGGGGGATACGAAGGGAAAAGAGATGAGAGAAATGTCGCAAAGGTACACTTGATGACAAATCAATTCAATCAAATTCCTAACCTCTACAGTGTGCCCTTAGACCTAAAGATCTAAGTTACCTACTGTCACGAACTATGGAACCGAATGCGAGCACCGCGGAACCACTGGGCTAGATTGAAAAGCTACTTGCCCCAGTCTTAGACACCCGATAGCACACGGGAACCCTCACCAGCACGTAGGCACTACACGCAGGTAGTTAGACCTTAAATCCTTAATAAGGGTCAAGTTACTACCAATTTTAGTTAGAGGCTTAGGATCGAGTGCTTTTGGAATGTGAAGGGCATTGTTTAAGGGTAATGCCCAAGTGATTGATTTTTCACGTGTGTAAACCAAGCATGCATTGGGGAAATCTCCCCAAATTGAAGTTTTTAATTGGTGAATGGTTTTTAGAATTCAGCCTTAAGTAGTATGGATTTTAGGATTTCGTTGAAATACCAATTCAACCAATCTCTGGGCTTTTCAAGAATACAGGTTTTCTTCTAAGCCCAACAAACCCTTCTTCAATATCAGTTGGTTAATGCATGCTAAAATGCACTGGGCTTCCCTAAATGGAGATTTCTATGTGTGGATGCACGAGTCAGTTTTATATTAGTGTGAAAGGGAGCCAAATCACTTCAATTCAAGTACTCCCAATCATCGGAATGATTTCCACACAAGGCTCAACCAAAAGATAAAGAAAATCAAATTGTTGGGGTTGAATTATTCGGGATCAAGTCTTAGGCAAGTTGAAAAGTCATGGTGGGGTTGGAATTAACTCAATTCCAAGTCTCCCTTCCAAAAATGTGATCCCAAATTTGTAGATAAGTGAGGCAAAGAGGGGTGCAATCAATCTTTTTGTGTTTGCTTCAAAGAATACTTCACATGGCGAAAAATTCAAGAATCAAGATTCTTGGATTTTCGCTACGTGAAGTAAGGCGGGAAATCTCGAGGTTGTAGGAGTAAAGGCAATCAATCAAATAAGTGAATTTTATTCCACTTGCCCCAAGAGATCCCAAGATGTTTTTCTAGTTTTTAGTTTTTTTTAATTAAGGTGACAAGTTAACCAAAGTTGCTAAGAAAAGAAGACCTACTTGTTGGGAACGTCTGCGAAGCTCCAATGCGGTATCGGCATCTTCACGCTCTCATTCTCGCCTTGGATCTGCTTACGTCTTCGACTTTTTCTGCCTGCCTTCTCCTTGCGACAGGTTCATTTTCACAGCAATAAACAAAAACACCCATGAAGAGAGAAGAGAAAAATGAAAGGAATGGAATAGAAACTTACTTGCAGGCGCACTTCCCCGGCAACGACGCCAGAAAAGATGATGGTCAGGCCAGGATAGGTGTGTTAATATGGTGATTTTATCGTTGAAGTGTGTATAGTGGTTAACCTAACTCGGACCTAACCATCTCTTTACAAAATTTTTTTAACTTGGCCTACTTGATTTTATCTTGGTCACTTTTAGGCCCAATGTCGAACTCAGGGAAGTGGGGTTACAAGTCAAGTTTCTACGCCTTTCCTACAATGAATCTCTTCTATTCGTTTATTGTTTTTTTGGTGTTTTTCTATTTAAGATTTTTTTCTGATAATCTTGGTCATTGAGGCACACCCTCAAAATTAGGTTCTTAGCTTTGAGCCAAATCAGGGTTCCAAATGGGTCTTGCTATTCGCAAGATGGAGTACCTGCAAGTCAAGGATTATCTTTTCTCTTTTATATATTTTTTCATCTGTCTATTGGCAGGAAAGAGAAGCAGAAGTAAAGTTTCTATAGTATATATATAGGTATATATTATATATGTATAAAGGGGTGGGGGTGGAGGCGGAGATGGAGTGTAGCATGGTGTCGAGTCGGTCATCGTCTAGAAAGATGCAACCAACTGGACGAGGTGTCGCATGGAGTGTAGGATGGATGGTGGAAGATGTGTGTGACCACGCATCTTGTACGCATGTATCAGGGAATATCAGCAACTGGTGCAGATATTTCCGCGATACAACATATGGTAAGTAATGTGAAAATAAATATATATATAAGTATATATGTAAATATATCGATATGTATATATGGTTATAAATATATAGGTATATATGTAGTTATATGTGTATATATACGTATAAATGTATATATATATAAGTATATTTATATATATGTATGTAACTATATGTATAGCTAGATATATGTATAGATATATATATATATGTATGTAAATGTATGTGTATAATACTATATAGATGTGAATATATATATGTATATATAGTTATATAAATATATATGTATATATGTACGTATATTTGTATATATATATATAAGTGTGTGTATAAGTAAGTGTGTATATATGTATATATGTAAGTATATATGTGTATATATATATATATATAAGTATATAGATATATATATATGTATAGATGTATGTATATATATATATATATGTATATGTATATAAGTATATGTATATATGTAGGTATATATGTATATATATATATATATATAAGTATATAGATATATGTACGTATATATATATATGTATACGTATATATATATGTATATAATAGTGTATAGGTGTGTGTGTGTGTATGAAAGTGTGAGTGTAAGTGTGTGTCGGTAAAGAGAGTGAGAGAGTGCTGACAAAGAGAGAGAGAGAGAGCTGGAGTTGGCGTGGTTAAGGTGTTTGAGTCTTCCAAGTGCTGTCTGGAGTCCACGCGTGCACGTGCAAGCGCGTATGCGGGCAGAGAGGAGTGTGCTGGGGGGATTGGGCGCAGAGAGAGGACTGCAGCGCACAGCGTTGCGTGGAGATGCGTACGCAGGCGAAAAGAGCGAGTGGGTGCGGGCGACGCAGGTGGACGCTGACGCGTGGGCAAGTGCTCGAGCAGGCTTGGGGCTGAACGAGCGCGCAGGCAAACAGCCGTAGCGGCGTGCTGGGTGACCAGATAGGTGAGAAGCTTACCGGTCACCCCACTATAGCCACAGTGTTCCGCAGACTGGTGTGAACAGTGGCTACAGTGTATAGCTGAGCCGCGCGACCGCTTGCTGCAGGTGCTGTGAGTGCAGACGGCTCGACGCGCATGCGGAAGAGTGCCTCCGCTACTGGCTTGCGGTGAGGTGGCTCACGATAGAGGGTGCGGAGAGGGATGGGTCACGGGCGAAGGGGCACGACAAGGTGCACGGTGGCCTGTGGGTGTTGGTTGGTGTGAGCGATGAAGCTTGGCCGGCCGCTGCAGGGGCGCGCGGTGGCCAGTTGCGGGTGGACAGGCGAGTGCAGTGCAGAGAAACAGGAGGCGAGGGTGCCTGCAGGCGCGCGCTGGAGGTGAGGGTGGCCTGACGACGTGTGGGGAAGGGGCTGGGGTGGCTACTATTGCCGCCTTGCTGCTGCTGCTGTGGAGCTCGGCTGGCTACTGCTGGGCGTGCGGTGGCCGGTTGAGCTTCAAAGCTTCAAGTTTTGGTGTAATGGCAGAAATGGTGTGGAAAGTGAAATAGGGAAGAAGGCCACCACGCCCATCGGCTCTTTGATGAGCTGGTCGGTGGTGGTCTCACGGTGGTGGGTGCGCACCACAGTGATGACTCTTGCCCGCAGAGTGGCTCCTCTAAGGAGGTGGTCCTGCGTATGGAGGGAGAGGGAAGGAGATGGTAGCCTGGAGAAGAAGAGCTGCATTGGGTTCTATTCGCTGTGGAGTACCAGGCACTTTGCAAAGGAGCCGAGACCTTATAAAGAAGAAAGTGGCATGCACAGCCATGCCCTAGCTATGCATGGCTCAGCATGGCCGGCAGGGAGATGAGGCTGCAGGTCAGGCAGGGAGAGGGGGAGCAGGACATGGTGCAAAGAAGAAGAGGTTGTTCCATGCAGCCACAGAAAGAAAGTCAAAAATAGAAAAGAAATAAAAATGGAGATGGAAATTTTGCGAAGCATCACTTGAAGAAAATGTGAATTACGAGGCCATTTTATTCACTCTCCTCCCCTCTCAATTTAATGCATGCATGCGTCTATATTCACAAATGCGACTATGTCTACCTAATATGCACTGATAATGCTAGGAAATAGCACAAGACGGTACAATTGCAGGTGTATTTTTGCGGTGCAATCAAAGCTCAGCCAACATCATGCACTAAAGCATTAGAGCCTTTGATTAAAATGATTGATTAGCTTAATAGTTCTTCATTGGATTGGTTCCAAGATGTTAAGGATAGGGCCCTAAGTGAGAATTTACTGGGGAAATTATCAAGATTGGGGATGAAATTTGTGGTTTCCTTAGTCTAATCTTGGGATGATTCCCAGGATGAACCCCCTTCAGGAGAGCCAATGTTAGAACCCGCTGAGGCGCTTGTTGGGGGGACACATTTCTGAGATCGAGGATGACTAGGTTGGGTTAAAGCAACCAATCAAGGATGATGTGATTTTCTTACCTGAGATCCCTGAGCTAGGGAGCGAGGAAAAATATGTCTCTATAGACTAAGGAACAACATATGACTTTGAGACATATAAATGAGCATCAAGGATTCTTTAATTCTGAAGGTGAGAAATCTCTTAATGATGTCTTACATGAAGTTAAGGAAAATGATTTTAGTGAGACAAATGGGCTTGACGAGCATGATTGATGGGAATAGCATCATCTGTCTTAGCTAGCTCATTTTGTCCCAGAAAAGAAAACAAAAGCTCGTACATAACCAATTGGAGGTCCTAACTCAAGGAATAACTCTTCTGAAAGAAAAGTAAGAAACAAAGGGTAAAACTGTAATTTTACCATTGCAGTACAACAACAGGATTTCTCATGGGCTCAACACAAGTCAAATGGTCTTAACAAGATAAAAAGTGGGTTGGTTCAAACAGAAAAGGGTTTATGTGAAATCTGGGAATTAAATGACTTCTTGTAACCCTAAAATAGACCCACTTAATTTAAAAAGGTTCTGGTCAAAATAAAATTCACCTAAGCCCTCTAAAATTCATGAAAAAATATTCTCTAGGGTTAAGAACCTTCAATTTGGCCTTTAGAACCTATTTTGACCTAAATTAGGGTCTCAATCAATTATTTGCCCTAAATTGGTTTTTTGTGTAAATTGGCCAGCCAAACATAATCAAACCAAAAATCTAACTTCACCATTGGCTTAATTAGGTCCAAATTAGGTTTTTTCCAAAATTTGGACTTAAGGACAATTCACCTTGACCTACTTTGTAAACTAGTTCAGCCTAATTACATTTCTACCCCTAACTTTTGAAAACTCCTGCAGACACCCCCTAGCTTCCACATCGTTCCTTGCAATTAGGTCCCTCTGCCATTATAGTAGAGGAAATCCTACTTCGGCAAGGATTCAAGGGAAAGAACTCCCTGATTCCTCAGAGAATCCCTCTCAAATTTGAAAGGGAGATTCTCTGAGAAATCCCCATTCATGTGAACCTAATTTGGAACTCCAATTTCTACCCAATCTCTAATGCAAACGCATGAGAGATTTGGCTCTTTTTGACCTTTCATCTCTAGTGACTTGCCCATGCTTGGAAGTTTGGCTTCCAAGCGCAAGACCTCCTACCAGGGCATATAAAAGCCTCCCCTGATCATTCCGCAAATCCTGAGCTTGAATTGGCCTGAGGTAACCCCCAATTTCCTCTCTTCTCCTCTGGCCAACCTCCCATCAAGCTCCGGCGACCTTTATCTCCCTCTATCGTCACTATGCCACAATACTAGTGGCAGAGTTACCTCTGCCTCCTTCATCCACGTCACGCCATACCAGCGCACACTCTTGCCACCCTCTCGTTGTCGCCGTCCTCCTCTCATTGGGCTTTCGTCTTCAACAATGGCACATATGAGTTGGCCACCTCCTCCACTCTTCCCTTCATCTATTCCCCCTTAGATAAGTCCTCCCTCTCTACTCATCTCTTTTCTCGCATTTACTTCTTAAAATCCGCCTCGACGCTCGCACACCACCGTCATCTTCTCCACCTCCAGTCAGAACACCGGCGAGGTCCTTCCCCCGCTCCACGCATCCACCCACCTTGCCAACCACCTCACAAGCTCCGCCACAACTCACTGACCAAAACCCCTCTTTCCATTCATCACCACTCGCCCCCAACACATCCCCCGAACACACCCATATTAGAATGCACAAGGTGACCTAGGCACGCATGCTCAGGCCACCCTGCGCCACGCCGACCACCGTCCCATCTTCATCATGTTCAGGTGAATCTTCCTATGCATTTTGATGCGATTGCAAGGCCATTTGCTTGTGAACAGGGTATAGGTCCTTGCCGTCATTGACGGAGGACGAAGCTTGCTCACAAGCTTGCTCCTGGACTCCAGGCCACAGCCTGCAGGTCCCAGGCTGTGTGCGCTTCGTTCTCGTACACTCTCACCTAGCTATTGGAGTCAAATCCCTACATAGCTCTGCAATTGGACACGAACGTCTGCTATGCAGGCGTCTGCGAAGAAGGTAGGACATTTAGTCCCACCCTGGAAGATCAGGAGTGGGTGCTATGATATAAAGTGAAAAAGTGCTATAGGCTCATTTTCTCCTGACCACGAGGTCAGGACCTAGTCACCCATCGCCTTGTCCGCGACCCCACGCCACGCGGACCTGGCTCTGACCCATTAACCCAATTATTCTATGCACTCCTCGCACACCACCGCACATCGGTGGGCCTAGTCCCAGGCGTGCATACCCAACCTGTTAACTCGAGAAGGCTCTAGGAGAGCGAGCATAAGAGAGAAAAAAGAAGAGAGATCGCGGTGAGGGTAGGGGTAGGTTTTGCTCTCAAGAGAAAAAGAAGAAGCCAAGGAAGGAAGGGCAGAATCTTGGCAGCTAAGGAAGGAGAAGGCAAGGCACGACTGAAGAGGAGCTGAAGTTAGGGCCAGAGAAAAGAAAGAAGAAATCAAAGAAGAGGAAGAAGAAGAAAGAACCAAGAGGGAAGAAGGTCATTTGAGGCAGAGAATAGAAGAAAGAAGGAGGAAGCCGTAGAGGAAGCTAAGGAAAGGTAGCTAAGGCAGAGGAGGTCAAAGAAAGAAGGAAGGAAGGAGAAGAGCCAGAGAAGAAGAAAGAAGCCAAAGCTGTAATCAGAGAAGAAGGGAGAAGAAGACAAAGGTTAGAGCAGAAAGAAGAAGGCCAAGAAGAGAGAAGGCCGTAAGAGAGAAAGAGAAGAAAGAAGAAGAAAGAGATCAGAGACGAAGATAGAAATCTGAGACAGCACTGTAGCACTTGACATTTAAGATGTCTGATTTTCACATCAGACGTCCATATTTTATTTTGTGCTTCTATACCTTGAGATTATATTTCTTGCATTATAACTTTGATTCTTCATTGCATATTATAAAATTGAAAGTTGTGTTCTTAATTTTTGAACCCCAATTTGCTCCTTATGTTTGACCTTGAATTTACTTTTTCGAGTAATAAAATTCATTTATTTTCAAAGCGATTTCAGCTATATTACAACACATTATTTTAAAACCCGATTTCTCCTTGCAAATAATGATGAACCATTTGATAGCTTGATAACTGAGGATTATGATCCAATTGGGGCTGGCATGGAGGATTCTAATCCTATTATAATAGATGATCCAATTGGTTGCCCTAATCTTCAAACACACCCAAAAGAGATGAATGATTTTGATTTGGAAATGATTGAATCCAAGTTAATTCTAATTTAGCCACCATTGCTTGATTTGGATATCTTTGATGGGGTGTATAACGATCATGAGGGCCTGGAAACTGAACACTTGATCTTGAATGATAGGAATTTGGAAACTAAGATTTGGGAAGGTAACTCCAGGGAAGATAGGATTTTGGATTTGAGGGTTCCTGTTGACCTAAAACAACCTAACTTCTATCAGGACCCTTATGATATCTTTAATGTGCAACCCAAGCTCGAAATAATTGACTACCTTTTTGAGCTAAACTATAAGTGGACACACGAATCTATTGAACCAGATCTACCTATTGTCCACCACATTAGACTTGGGTTACACACCACAAAACTGTAGGCCCGACCCTGCAAGCACAATAATCTCCGCTTCTAGGTGATTTTCATCCTGAACTTTAGAACCACTCGACCTTGGGGCATGGGTCTGCACCACAACTTGATCCGCATCTGTTGACATCTTCTGCTTGCGAGTTTTAGGATCAATATTTTTATTATGATTCTGACCCACAGTTATGAATTCCTAATTTCTTTGTTTGTATATTTTGGCTAGCTAAAGGCAATAAACTTAACACGTGTGTATACTCCTTTCTCTTTGCAGAGCCGATCGGATTGTCATGAAAGTCAAGTGATATTTTGTTTATTCTGCCATTTTCATATCTTTATTTTTGCAATGAGGACATTGCATCATTTAGGCATGGGGGGTGGATATTTAATCTTGAAATTATTTTTTTAGCTTCGTGGAATTTCTTTTACTTTCTTAAAAGAATATATATTAAAATTAAAAAAATAGAATTAAGAGAAGAGAACTTAGGCATTAGGCAATGTTAACTTTAGGAAACAATACTTTAAAACCAGAATATTTTGACTCTTCAGGCCTTCGGACTTAATCAGCTTGGGTGTCCACTAAAATGTGGACTTGTCTCGAGTCCTCGCCAAGTTAATTTTATTTTAATTTGGTAAATAAATTTAGGTGATAAGTATACGACTTATCAACCCAGCCTTTGGTTTGACGGGACTTTAAGTCTAAAGCATCTACACACTATTTACACTAACTCACTTTTCGGCAATTTTTATGGAAATTAGGTAGTTAATGAACCGTCTAGGGTGATATGGCTGGCAAGTTGTTGATGGTAATAGCTCATCGGCTGGTTGTTTAGAGCCCAGCCATACGACCATTCTCTTCTTGCTGCCTTTAGGTAAATCCTGGAACAGGGAAACCTCCTACTTAGAAAAAAGAGAAAAAGAAATACCCAAAAAGAAAAAAAAGTGAGAAAGAAAAAGAAAAAGGAGAATAAAATAAAATAAATAAATAAGCTACACTTTACTGCATGAGTGTTGATGGCAAGTTGTCAGTGGTAACAACTCATCGGGCGGTTGTCCTAAACCTAGCTTACGAAATGCATGCATAATTCTTAAACACATAGGAAGAAGCAGAGAAATAGAATAAGCCAGGGAGATATACTCTGGGTTTGCCCTTGCATTGAGCCCGTAAAAAATAAAAAATGTAGGGAGAAAGCTACCGATCGGAAAGATAAACCTCTAGGCAAAGACTCTTAAGGTCACCTAGGGTTGTAGAAACCTGAAGTCCATTTTAATGGCTACCTAGTGAGTCTATTATCTTTCATAAGATGCTTAGAACTTAAAGTTCTTTGAGTCTTGGGTTGGTTTGGGTAGCCATAGAATGCTGCACCAAAACCTTAAGCTCAAAATTCCAAAAAAATTAATAAAGAAGAAAAAGCAAAAAAAAAAGTATCTTCCCTTTTCAAAATAAGGTGAGGACTTAGGCAACCTGCATTTTGGCAGACATCTGGGCATTGTTGAGTTTTTGTAATTAGGTCCATAGTTGAAATTTGCTAATGTAATCAAAAATCTTACTTACGTAATCAGATCCTAATTTTGTTTTTATACATAGAATTTAGTTTGATTTTCCTAGAAATTAGCAAGAGATAGGCATGGGGGTATGATGAAGACACATTTAATTAGGATAAACTTCCTATTTATGCATGTTCCTAGGCTTAGATATTCATTTCATGCTATAAATATTGTATAGTATGCATCATTTTGCATTTAGAGTAGTATGTATAAATTTTAGGTTAATTGCTTCCTTTTATGTCCAGGAGAGGAGAATTAATTTAGAGCCTCAAATTGGCGATCCGATCATACGAATCTGATCAGGACGGCAATCAGAGTCCAACGCCTCTGAAATTGTCTTGATTGAAGTTCCATAGCACCTTATGCAGTCCAAGGAAGATCAATGGCCAAGGGACTAGGTGACACAATTTGAAATTTTAAATGACAAATCGGATTGTATGGATAGATTCAAGTCGATGATTGTAGCCTAACGGTGCGAAAATCGACTCAATCGGACTTGCGTAGTAGCCCCTAAAAAGGAAAGAAAATACACGACCTGGATCTTGCTAGTGGCGCGATCCAGGCCACCCATGGGTGTGCACGCACCATCGCACGTGCGCATGTAGCAGTGCAGTGCGCAGCGCATGGTCGCGTGTAGCAGCAGGTACGTGGAGGCAAGGTGGAGTGCATAGTGCACGGATGTGCACAGTAGAGGGCAAGGTAAGAGGTAGTGAGCACCAGCGGGCACATGTGAGCGCGCCGCGTGGGGTGCATGAGCTGCAGCTTTACCGACGCTTGTGGTGGATCTTCAGCAACATTTATGGCTATCACTAAATGTCCTATTTACAAAATGGATCCTTTCCTCCACTATAAAAGGATCCCTACCCCTCCCATTCTTCTTCATCTCTTCCTTTCTTTCTCTTACCACCTCCAAGCATTTAAAGAGCTTGTCCCAAGCCTGGGATGCTCCTCTAGAGTAGAAAATCAAAATATTTTCCTTCCTCTCACCCCCATTTGTGGAGCATTCTGTAGCCATCCTCTCACCACCTTCTGGAATAAGATCCTCTCCACGACACCATCCTACCCCATCCTCCTTCCTCCATTGTCGCTCTCCTTCCTCCAGCTTCATGCCACCTTCATCTAAGCAACATCTGAGTGAGCCGCCCTCCATGCGACCGTTGAGGGGGAGTCTTCTCAACCCATTTTGTCTTTTACTACTTTTTGGTGTAGCTTTCTACTTACATACCTACAGCAAACATTATTTAGCTAAATATTGATATATTCTCTCTCTCTCTCTCTCTTTCTTACTTTACAGGCAGATTAGATAGATAATTATGTTGTCGACCTGATCACTTGCCTTATGAAAATACAAAAAAATTACAAAAGATAGAAGCAGCGAAAAGAAATAAAATCAAAGCACGAATCACAAAACCAAACCTTTGCCTCCCCATGTTCGAGCTGGGACTCACCTTAAGTTTCAATTATAAATTTTATCTGGTAGCAAATTTCTATGCACTATGAAGATAGGTTTTCTAACTCGAAAACTTTTCATGTACGAAATCACGCTCATCAACTACCCATCCCCTATTTGAGATAACTTCGATTAGGGATATGATTCTAGACCTTAGTGTCTTGCGCTTAGCCTTAGACAAGTATGATTATTATCATTCTTACGCCTATACTGATTATAGATCTCCACCCATTGATGATCAACTTAACTCAATCTACAATCAAGATGGATATGATGATAATAACTCTTACCCTCTCCAGGATTATACTGAATATAAGTCACCACCCCTCTTTGAATAACCCGAAATGACCTATTCTCAGGGAGGACCCCTAGAACCTCATTATCTTGACTACCCTAGATTTAACCCAAACCCACACAACCCTGAATCGAACCATTTGGTTTAAGTGAACCAGGTCCTAGATAGGGTGTTGGCTAATTTGACCAACACCATATGATATTTAGAAACCCAGCCAATACCTCGCAGTGAAGAATTGGAGCCCCCGATTCAAATGATTGATGATCTGGATAGTTCGTTATTGGATTGGTTCCAAGATATTGAGGATAAGGGCTCGGGTGAGTTTTTACTTGGGAAATTATCAAGATTAAAGATGAAATTTGTGGTTGCCTTAGTCTAATCTTGGGATGATTCTCAAGATGAACTTCCTTTAGGGGAGCCAATGTCAAAACCCACTAAAGTGCCTATTGGGGGGGACACATTTTATGACACCAGGGATGACCAGGTTTGTTTAGAGCAACCTACTGAGGATGATGTGATTTTCTCACTCGACATCTCTGAGACAGGGAATGAGGAAAAATATGACTCCATGAACCAGGAAATGACAGATGATTTTGAGACATACATAAATGATGATCGAGAATTCTTCGATTCTGAGGGTAGAGAACATTTATGTGAAGTCTCACTTGAGTTTAAGGAAGATGATTTTAGTGAGACAAATAGCCCAAAGGAACTTGATCGACCATTTGATGGCCCTATAATTGAGGAATTTGATTCAGTTGGGGCTAACTTAGAGGATAAAAATCTTGATTTGATGAAGGATTCAATCAATATCCCCATTCCTCAACCACACCCTAAAGAGCTGAATGATGATATTTTTGAAATCATTGTACCCAAGTCAATCCTGCTTTAGCCATAATTGTTTAACTTGGATATTTTAGATGGGATGTACAACAATCTGGAGATCCCGGAAACCATGATTTTGGAGGGTAGAAATTTGGAAATGAAAATCTCGGAGGCTACTTCAAAGGAAAATATAATTTTAGATCCAAGGGTTTCTATTGACCTGAAATCACCAACCTTTTACCAGGACCCTTACAATATTTTTGTGGATATGAACCCAAGTACACAATAATAGATTATCCTTTTGAACAAATTGTTAACTAGACAAATGAGCCCATTGATTTAGACTTTGCTATTGTCTGCCATTTTAGACTTAGCTTGCATACCACAAAGCCACAGGCCCTACCCCAGGCGCAACAATCTCCGGTTCTGGGTAATTTTCATCCAAAGAGTTAGAACCACTTGACCTTGGGGCATGGTTCTTCACCATAATCTGGTCAACATCTATTGACACCTACTGGCGGGTCCTGAAATCAATCTTATGTTGATCTTGACCTACACTTGTGAATTCTTAACCTCTTCTTTATTTGTATAATATGCTTACCTAAGGGCATTAAACTTATCACGTGTGTATATTCCACTTTCTCTGCGGAGCTGGCCAAATTTTCATAAAAATCAGGTAATATTCTATTTATTCCACCCCTTTCATGTCTTTATTTTTACAATGAGAACATTGCACCATTTAGCCATGGGGGGTAGATACTTAATCCTGAAAATATTTTGTTAGCACCATGGAATTTCTTTTATTTTCTTAAAAAATATAAAAATTCAAAATTAAAAAAGACAAAAAAAGTTAGGATTAGAAAAAGAGAACATAGGCATTACGAGTTATTAACTTTAGAAAATAGTACGATAGGACATGAACACCTAGACTCTTCGGGTCTTCAGGCTTAATTAGCCCAGGTGTCCACTAAAATGTAGACTTATTTCTCAAGTCCTCACCACGTTAAATTTATTTTAATTTGACTAATAAATTGGGGTGATAAGTACACGACTTATCAACCCGCCCTTTAATTTGAGGGGTCTCTAAGTCTAAAACATCTACACACTATTTGCACTGACTCACTTTTCGGTGGTTTGTACAGAAATTAGGTAGCTAATGAACTTTCTAGGGGAGTATGTTTGGCAAGTTCTCGTAGGTAACAGCTCATTAGTTGATTGTCTAGAGCTGAACTACACGACCAAACTCTTTCTACTGCCTTTAGGTAAATCTTATATCAGGAAAGCCAACTAGCCAGAAAAAAAAAAAATATATAGAAAAAAAGCTACACTTCACCGCTCGAGTATGGCTGGCAATTTACTATGGATTTGATGCCCCATTACCCATTTGTCCAAAGCTTAGCTCACTAAAATGCACAAATAATTCCCAGAACATTTACAAAAGAAGTGGGGAAGTAGAAGAAACTAGGAAGAAATACACTGGGTTCGCCCTTATGTTGACTCCATAAAAAAATTAAAAGCAGGGAGAAAGCTACAGATTGGAAAGATAAGCCTTTAGGCTGAAACTTTTATGTCACCGAGGGTCGTAGAAACCTGAAGCCTGTCTTAACTGCTAGTTAATGAGTCTATCACTTTTCACGAGATGCTTAGAACTTAAAGTTCTTCTCGAGTCTTAGGTGGTGATGTAGTAGACATTCATTGTGAAAAGATTTGAGTTTTGAAAACCTTGTCGTTGTAGCGCAATTCGCGAGAAAATCTATCTATCAGATAATTTTTTACTAAAACTCAAAATGAATCCCGGGTCGAACACAGGGAGGCTAGGTTGATTCAAAATCTGCAGTTATATTTTTTCATAATTTCTGTTTATAAATGAAACATTCACAATGATCGCTATTCTACTTACAATATAAACACTAAAACTATAAAGAGAGAGAGAGAGAAACAACATTTATACTAAGAATAATGTCATTACAACTAGAACTAGAAAGTGGGAAATCTAATCTAGAAAGTGATAAAGAGAAGGGGGAGAGAAGTTATCCTCAACAGCTACTTGGAGGACGAGCTAGATGGATGTCGCCTGGAAGAAGGAGAGTGAAGACGAAGGATGGAGGATGGATCGGAAAGAACCGGGGGTGAGGCAAAGTGTCGGTGTCGTGGGATCGACTTGCAGAATGAGGGTGAGAAGATGGCTAGCGAGAGCTCCGCAAAGGGGATTAGCAATGGAAAAATTTGTTTTCAACTCTTGCGGAGCTTCTCGTAGCGTGGGAGCACTGGAGCAAGCCTTAGAACTTGAGTTCTTAGCTCATAGAGAGGGAGAGAGATGATGGAAGGGATGCATGAGTGGTAGGGGTGCCCTTTTATAGGTGCAAAAGTTGGGGGAAAAAAGGTCTTTTAAAGCTTTACACAATAATTGTTGGGGTCTTTAGTGACAGATATAAACGTCACTAAAGACCCATCTCGCTAAACACGTACGCACGGCCTCACCTCTTTATCATCAACAACGAGCTCTTCATCATGCACACACCATCTCAGCTATCCGATCGTTCGATCGGACGACTTAAAGCACGTGAGCTGCTTCACCTTCAGCATTACTCTCCCCTTTATTGTGATGACGCATTTGATGGTGCGTCATCGTGCATGTTCGCGTCGCGCTTCCATCCGATGCTTGATAAGGCGCCACATCGCACCCGCATCCACCATTCGCCTTTGATCCAATGGTCAAATTAAGTGCAACGTGCTTGCCTCTTCTATTTGAGGAGCACGAGGTCTCGATCGCATGACCTCCCTTTCCGCGTACGTAGCTTGACCGCTGTGCCACTAGCCTCTCTTTGTCGCATTGTTGATTTCCATCCACACTCTCTCAGCCGTTGGATGGATGATCCAATGGCTGAGATTGCTTGATCGAAGGAAGAAGAATGGTTGCGGGCATTTCTGGAGTGATTTGGGCAGTTGGGATGGCACCACATGGTGCTATCTTGGCTGTCCATCTTCATATGCTCATAGGTGGTGCCACGATTGTTGGATTGAACCGATTTTCATGCCGTTGGGCTGCAATCATCGATCAAGCCCATCCATGCTGTCGGATTTATCTTCTGTATTCTAGATTTTACACCACCTTACCTCTTTACCTCTTACCTTTCTCAGACTACATTTGATGCTACAGAGGTTCGATTGGGGCAATTTTGGAGTCGTTGAACTCTAATCGTCGCCCTGATCATATCCATATGGTTGGAGCTTCAATCTGCGGCCCCGATAAATGCTACCCTATTCCCTGACCACAAAAAGAGATATTTAACCTAAAATTTATACAGTCTAACCTAAATGCATGATGATGCATGTTATGCAATATTTATAATGCATGAATGCTTCTTTGACACAAGAAACATGTATAAATAGGCATTTCAGGTCAATTAGATGTGTGGAGATCACAACTCATGCTTATCTTTTGCTAGTCCTTGGCAAAAACTATATGCCATTTATAAACAGAATTAGGATCAAATTACTTGGGCAATAGTTGTTTTCTCAGCATTAGGAAATTTCTACTACGACTTGAACTACAGAGACACAACAACGCCCAATTGTTTGCCAAAATGCAGATCGCTCAAGCCCTCACCTTATTCAAAAGCAAAAGGAACTTTTACTTTTTCTTCTTTTCTAATTTTTTTGGATTTTGAGTTTAAGGTTTTGGGGCAGCTTTCTATGGCTACCCAACCAACCTAAGACTCGAAAAGAACTCTAAGTACTAAGCACCATTTTATATGATTGTGATAAACACACTAATCGGCTATCAGAACAAATTTCGGGTTTCTACTCCCCTAAGTGACCTTGAAAAGGAATTCTTCCTAAAGGTGTATCTATACGGCTGGTACTTTTTATTTTTATGGGGTCAACACAAGTGCGAACCCAGTGTATATCTCCCCAGCTTATTCTACTCCTCCTCTTCTTCCTAAGCATTTGGAATTAAATGTACATTTTTGTGAGTTGGGTTCTGGACAACCGGCCGATGGGCTGTTACTACTGACAACATGCCAGCCATACTTGTGCGGTGAAGTGTGGCTTATTTCTTTTTTTTTCTTTTCTTCTTTTCTATTTCTTTTTCTTTTCTCTTTGGATATTTTTGTAATTTTTTTCTAAGTAGCTGGCTTCCCTAATCTAAGATTTACCTTAAGGCTGCAAGAAGAGAATGGTCGTATGGCTGGGCTCTTGACAATCGGCTGATAAGCTGTTACCACTGACAACTTGCCAGCCATACCACCCTAGAAGGTTCATTAGCTACCCAATTTTCGTTATAACCACCGAAACGTGAGTCAGTGCAAATAGTGTGTAGATGCTTAGACTTAAAGTCTACTCAAATTAGAGGATGGGTTGATAGGTCATGTACTTATCACCCCAACTTATGTTACCAATTTGAAATGAATTTTCAAATGGTGTGGACTTAAGAAACAAGTCCACATTTTATTGGACACCCAGGCTGATTAAGGCCTAAGATCTGAAGGGTCTAAGTGTTCAGGCCCTATTGTATTATTTTCTACGGTTGAAAATTTCTAAAGCCCAAGTTTTCCTTTCCTAATTCAATTTTAAAAAAATAAAAATAAAAATAAGGAAAATTTACAATGAATCCACGGGGCTGACAATATGATTAAAAATTGAATCCACCCTCCATGCCTAGCTTATGCAATTTCCTCATTGAAAATAAATGGCATGAGAAAAGGACATAATAGAAAAATATCATCTGTATTGCATGATGCTCTGGTCAGCTCTGAGTCAGGCTATACAAGTGCTGAGTTTAATAACATCAGCTAGGCGAGGTCCAGCCAAAGAAAGTCAGATTAAGGTTAAAGCAACCTTGTCTGAGACGGGTTCTGGAATAGCGTTGTGAACATAAGGTTTCAGACACTCTCTGTTGACCTTGAAGGAATGACCCATCTTTGGGTAAGAAATCTCAATGACACCATTTGGGAATATTGGATCGATGATGAATGGGCCATTCCACTTTGACCTAAGCTTTCTTGGAAAGAGCTTAAGTCGAGAGTCAAAAAGCTAGGCTTTCTAGTTCGGCTCAAAGCTCTTGAGAGAAATTAGCTAGTCATGAAGAGCTTTAGTCTTAGCTTTGTAGATCTTGGCATTCTCGTATGTGTCATTTCTAAGCCCTCCATCTCAAATAGTTGAAGTTTCCTAGTCATTTCGGCTAAACTTAAATCGAAGTTGCATTTCTTGATTGCCCAGAATGCCCGATGTCAATCTCTACAAGTAAATGACACACTTTTCTATACACAAGATGAAATAGTGACATGCCAGTAAGCGTTTTGTACGTTGTATGGTAGGCCCAAAGTGTGTCATCAAGCTCTTGAGTCTAGTCTTTTCTATCAGGCCTAACCATCTTTTGCAAGATGTTCTTGATCTCTTGATTGGAGATCTCGTCCTTTCCCTTCGTCTGGAGGTGGTAAGGTGTGGAAATTCTATGATTCACTACATATTTCACCAGTGAATTGCAGAACTAGGCATTGGTGAAGTGAGTACCACCATCGCTGATGTTGGCCCTCAAAATCTTGAACCGACTAAATATATTCCTCTCGACAAAATTGATGACCACCTTGTGGTCATTGGTTCGAGTGGGAATAGCTTCAATCCACTTGGACATGTAGTCAACAACTATGAGAATGTACTCATGCCCAAATGAAGGGAGGAAAGGTCCCATGAAATCAATGCCTCAAATGTCAAAGATTTCGACGAGAACAATCGGGTTTAGAGGCATCATGTTTCTCTTGTCTATGCTCTCGAGTGCCTGGCATCAGGAACACAACCTTGAGAATTCTTGGGCATCCTTTAATAAAGACGGCCAATAAAATCCAGATTGCAAAATTTTGCAGCGGTCTTTTTCCTGGAGAAATATCCACCACACGCAGATTCATGGAAGAACTCAAGCATACTTTGGAACTCATTCTCCAGAACACATCGGTGAATAATCTGGTCAGAGTAGATGCAGTACAGTTCAAGGTCATCCTAAAAGTAATAGTTGGCCTCAGATATAAGTCTTTCCTGTTGTTGCTTGGTCTAATCCTAGGGGATTTGACCAATGGCCAAATAATTTATCATGTCCGCAAACCAAGGGGTTTGGACACCTAAAAAAGTAAGAATAGTTTCGTTCGGAAATGTATTAGTAATCAAAATATCCAAATGAGAAGAATCACTTAGGAGTTTCTTAAGATGATTCGCCACCACATTTTATGCCTTAGATTTGTCTTTAATTTCAAGATTGAATTCTTAAAGTAAAAGAATCCATCGAATGAGCTGGGGTTTGGCATCCTCTTTAGCAAAGAGATGTCTCAAGGCCGAGTGGTCGGTATAGATTATAACATGAGATCCTAAGAGATAAGCCTTGAATTTTTCAAATGCAAATACTATTGCTAGCAATTTCTTTTCGGTAACAGTGTAGTTTCTCTAGGCCTCATCAAGAGTTTTTCTATCGTAGTAGATGGCAGATGGCTTGTTGTCTATTTTCTAATTCAAAATAGCCCCGACTGCATAATCAGAAGCATCAGTCATGACCTCAAATGGGGCTGTCTAGACCAGTGGTTGCAACACTAGAGCACAAGTGACTACCATTTTAAGAAAATCAAATGCCTTGTGGCATGATTCATCAAAATCGAATGGTGTATCTTTGGCCAGAATGTTGCTCAAAGGTCTAGCAACCTTAGAAAAGTTCTTAATGAGCAAGAAATGATATGATTTGTTTAAAAGATGTAGGAAGTTTGGAGATAGCATCCACCTTAGCTTTATCAACTTCAATTCCCCACTCAGAGACTGCATGACCCAAGACGATGCCTTCTTGTGTCATAAAGTGACTCTTTTCCCAGCTAAGGACCAACTATATTTTGATGCATCTCTTAAGGATCAATTCAAGGTTAGCCAAGCAAGAATCAAATGATTCTCTAAAAATAGAGAAATCATCCATGAAAACTTCCATAAACTCTCCCACCATGTCTGAGAAGATGGCTAGCATGCACCTTTGAATAGTCGCAAGTGCATTGCAAAGTTAGAATGGCATTCTATAGAATGCAAAGGTTGCGTAGGGATAGGTGAAAGTCATCTTTTCTTCATCCTCGGGATGGATAGGGACTTGGTTGTATCCTGAGTAACTGTCAAGGAAACAGAAATACTTTTGCTCGGCTAACCTTTCAAGGATTTGGTCGATGAAGGGCAAAGAGAAATGATCCTTTTTCATGGCTATGTTTGGCTTTATGTAACTGATACAAACTCTCTAAGAGGAAGTTGAACGAGTTGTGACAGATTCTCCTTTCTCGTTAGTCACAACGGTAATCCCGACTTTCTTGGGAACAATTTGCACGGGACTAACCCAAGGACTATCCAAGATTGGATAAATGATTCTTGCGTCGAGCCACTCAATGATTTCCTTCTTAACCACTTCTCGCATATTAGGGTTCAATCTCCTCTGCATCTAGAGAGAAGGGCGGGATCCATCTTCCATAAAAATTCGATGATTGCAATAAGATGGTTGAATCCCTCTAAGGTCATGGATGGTCCAACCAATTTCCTCCTTATGTGCTTTTAGGACTTTGATTAGTTTCATCTCTTGCTCGTTAGTCAGTTTTGCACTTATAATCACCGGGAGCTTTTTCTTAGGTCCTAAAAATTCATATTTCAGACTCTCACGCAATGGTTTCAGTTCAAGCTGGGGTGCGTTTAAGATGAGGGTAAGGAGGATGCTGATGAAGGTTCATCATGACGATCTATTGGAAGGGCTTGGAAGTGAATAGAATCAGTAACCTCTTCAGAGTGTGTGGGTCTACCATAGAGGGTTGTGGGTTGGGTTTATCGATGCAGGAGGATTCTCAAGGACGGTTGATGGGAACACCATCGTGAGTCATAACTAGCTCAATTTGGTCTAATAAAGTTGATAAAAGCTCCTACATAACCATCAGAGGGTCATATATGCATAATATTATATTTTTAGAAGATAAGAAACCAGGGTTATTTCTACAATTTTAACTGCATTTCACAAATACAAAATAACCACGCGGAATTCAAGGGGTTAATTAAATGTCAAATGGTCATTAATGTCCACTAAGAGGGTCCTTGCAAACAGAAATAGGTTTTCACACATCTCGAGAATTGATGGACATCTGAAACCCTAAAAATAGTCCTGCTTAATTAACTGAGGTTCTGGTCAGAATAAAATTCACCTAAACCTTCTAAAAATCATAGAAAAATATTCTATAAGGTTTGGTATCTTTGATTTGACCACTGGAATACATTTTAACCTAAATAGAGTCTCAGATGGATAGTTGCCTTAATTTAGTTTTCTACTCAAATTTCCCAGTCAAAATAGGTCGAAATCAAATTTGACTTTACCATCAGATTCCTTGGGTCCAAATTAGGTTTGTAGCAAACTTTGGGCTCGATCAGAGTCTATGTTGGGCTAGTTTGCATTTTGGTCCTCTCTGACTTATTTTCTCTCTTATAGCCCCATAGGTTTTGAAAACTTTGTGAAATGCCCCCTAGGTTTATCTTCGTTCTTTATAGTTGGGTCCTTGCTGAAGGTTCCCTACTTGGAGGGGTGAGATCAGCGTGACAAAAAAAATGCGCAATTGAAAATATAAACAATCTCACAAAAATAAGCAATCACAAAATGTACACAGGTATTTTTAGGTGGAAACCCAAACCGGGTGAAAACCACCGCCTAACCCTCTCGAGTTAGGATTTTCCGATCAACCAAGTTGATCAAAATCCACTAAACGAATCACTTTGAACGAGGGTGATTCAACCTCAGTACAACCACGCTACAAGTACGAGGGTAGCGTTCCTCAACCCCTTCTCTCCACGAGAAGGATTTTGTCCCACGAAGGAGACGGGAATTCGCAAAGCGAATACCCAACCAAAATACAAAGATAAAATAAAACAACAGTCCTATAGAGCCAACAAAATAATTAACCTAAGCTTCTATAGGAAATAGGAAACTCCCCTTTGCAAGGAGTGCGTCGACGATGACGCGGTGCGTGTGCCACGCGATGGCGCTACGTCGCTCTCGTTATCAACGCCGGGAGAGCGGGTGCGCAACGGGAATGATGCTCTCAAGATGATGGAGCTTGAGCTTAGAGAGCAAGTGCTTCTTGGACACAAGAGAGTGGAAATACTTGATCTTAGTGTATCTTGGTCTCTCTAGGTGTATATCTTGTGTGTCTAAGTGTATCCAAGTGTTTTTCTAAGTGTGTTTGTGTTACAAAGGTTCCCCTCTATTTATAGAGGCCTTAGGAAGGTTTTGGAAGGCTTGGAAAAGCTTCCATAGCCGTTGGGTGCAAAGCCCAAGAGAATCAGGCCGAAATCAGGACAATGATTGCATTTGACAGGGTTATCAGACGTCTAATTCTGACATCAGACGTCGGGAAGGCCACTTTAAGACGTCTGATTTCAAGGTCAGACGTCTGATTCTATGCGGGTTTCTCCCTGACTTGAATCGGATCTAAACAGGGTTTTTGTGCAAGTCCATCAGACGACATACAGGACGTCTGGTACTATGTATGGACGTCTGGAAACCTACTTTTACTGTGGGAATTGATTTCCAAACGTTGCAACGGCTAGAAAATCTCTGAAAAGAGATTTTGGGTCAGCCGAGGCAAAACGGTCATTTATCAGACGTCTGGTAAGTCCTATGGACGTCTGATAAGGCTCTAACGGTCATAATCTTGAGTGTCTTCTAAGCCAGCCAACGGTCCACTAATTGGACGTCTGGCAAAGTCATCAGACGTCTCCTAAGATGTCTGGTCTAAGGTCTGGACGTCTGATTTCATCAGACAGAACTAACTATGTCCAGCCTAACAGTTATCAGACGTCTGAAACAACAGTCAGACGTCTTAAAATTCTTTATCAGACGTCTGATTTGGTAATTAGACGTCTGGAAGTGCTGTTTGAACCCTATATTGGTTTTCTAAGTATTCTACAGAAAACCTAAGTACCTAGGGTTGTGCAGGTGTTCCTAGGACTACTTTTAGGGTACTTTGAGGCTCTTTAACATAATGTTCTAAGGAATCAAAAAGAGCAAGAAAATAAATACAAGAGATACATGAAAGGATAAAAAAGAATCTATCCTATTCTTCTTGTCTTCCATCTCCAATCTTTCGCTCCACGCGATCCTCCTGTGTTTTCCGTCAAGCTCCTCCAATCCGTCTTGGATGCGAGCTTGAACTCCGCCTAAACACGTCCACATTTGCAATTGACCTGAAATCTAGGACTCAAATTGCAAATGTTAAATAACACGTGTTTTGTTATCATCAAAACAAATGATCGTGGTGCTCTAGCACCAACAATCTCCCCCTTTTTGATGATGACAAAATCGTAAATAATAATGCATAAAATTCTCCCCCTTTTTGACATTATCAAAAAGGTTTAATTGATTTAACATTTCTTATAACTCCCCCTTAAAACATGCTCTTCTATGAATTTATTTTAACAAAGGTAATATCCTCCCCCTTTTTGTAACAATGCGATAGCTATTATTTTTCTCCCCCTTTCTAAAGGAAATTTAGCTACCTTACATCTCCCCCTTAAAAATTGACAATTAGCTCATCATTTTTTAACTCCCCCTATCTAAATGCTTATGAAAATAAGATAGGGTTAAGAATTTTTACCTCACCTACCATGGCCAATAAAATGGCCCGAATGGTGGTGGTGGATGCCACATCGGATGGGGCTCCCATCCGTAGCTTGGAGGCCCAGGCATTGGTATCGGTCTCCAATCTGGTGGTCGACGTGCGGCGGGTCCGTCGTTTGTTCGCCGTCTTGTCAGTCTTCTTGTTCTCCTCCTTGGTCTACTCATTGGTTCTCCCAACTTAAGTTGACCAGCCTTGAGCTTGTAGGTCCAGTCCTTTATGTTGTAGTCATCCCTGAACCTTACAAAACAAGATTCTAATTTTTTCTTCGGTATCCAAGTGAGCTTGGATCCGGATTTGTTAGAAGGTCTCCTTGATGGAGATCCTTTCTCAACCTTAGGGCTATAAAAATTATCAACTTTGTTGATTAATTTGTTAGAATTTTTCCTAAGACATGCGATTTCTTTTTCTATAATATCCATCTTAGTCTTTAAATCAGAAATTTCTAATTTTAGACTAACATTTTCCTCAATCAATTTATTATTTTCATTGATGAGGTTATGATTATCTAATAATAGGTTATCATCCTTAGGACTAGCTTCTATGTCCTTGAGTTGTTTTTCTAACCTATCATTTTCAGATTTAAGAAAACTAAGGTTCTTTTTAATACTTTTGTTTTCTATTTTAAGTGATTTACTAATCTCAAAAAGTTCATTAAAAGCTTCTTGTAAATCCAGGTTTAACTCATTGTCGGAGTCGCTTTCGCTGTCGATGTCGCTTTCTCCGATTGCCATGAAACCAAGGCACGTGGTTTCCATCTCTCCGAGATCTTCTTCCGAACTCGTCTCCTCATGAGTGCCATCCAACCTCCTCCATATCTCATGGGCGGTGGTGCACTCTTGGATTCGTTCGAATTCTTTCGGACTCAACGCGCAATACAAGGCATTCATTGCCTTTGCGTTGAGTGAGAGATCTTGAATCTGCAGCTACGAGTAGCCTCCTTGGGGTCGCTTCGGGATCTCGTATGGGGTTTTGCAACATCCCCATAGAGCGAAGTCCGTGCCTTGAAGCCACGTCTTCATCCTCAACTTCCAATATCCGAAGTCCCTCTCGTCGAAATAGGGTGGTCGGATGGTGGATTCCCTTCGGAGATTCTGACTGCGGCTATGCTTCCCTCCATGATCAAGATCCTCGCCGGTTTGTAACGCCGATTTCGCGAGACCTGCTCTGATACTAATTGAAGGTTCCCTACTTGGAGGGGTGAGATCAGCGTGACAAAAAAAATGCGGAATTGAAAATATAAACAATCTCACAAAAATAAGCAATCACAAAATGTACACAGGTATTTTTAGGTGGAAACCCAAACCGGGTGAAAACCACCACCTAACCCTCTCGAGTTAGGATTTTCCGATCAACCAAGTTGATCAAAATCCACTAAACGAATCACTTTGAACGAGGGTGATTCAACCTCAGTACAACCACGCTACAAGTACGAGGGTAGCGTTCCTCAACCCCTTCTCTCCACGAGAAGGATTTTGTCCCACGAAGGAGACGGGAATTCGCAAAGCGAATACCCAACCAAAATACAAAGATAAAATAAAACAACAGTCCTATAGAGCCAACAAAATAATTAACCTAAGCTTCTATAGGAAATAGGAAACTCCCCTTTGCAAGGAGTGCGTCGACGATGACGCGGTGCGTGTGCCACGCGATGGCGCTACGTCGCTCTCGTTATCAACGCCGGGAGAGCGGGTGCGCAACGGGAATGATGCTCTCAAGATGATGGAGCTTGAGCTTAGAGAGCAAGTGCTTCTTGGACACAAGAGAGTGGAAATACTTGATCTTAGTGTATCTTGGTCTCTCTAGGTGTATATCTTGTGTGTCTAAGTGTATCCAAGTGTTTTTCTAAGTGTGTTTGTGTTACAAAGGTTCCCCTCTATTTATAGAGGCCCTAGGAAGGTTTTGGAAGGCTTGGAAAAGCTTCCATAGCCGTTGGGTGCAAAGCCCAAGAGAATCAGGCCGAAATCAGGACAATGATTGCATTTGACAGGGTTATCAGACGTCTAATTCTGACATCAGACGTCGGGAAGGCCACTTTAAGACGTCTGATTTCAAGGTCAGACGTCTGATTCTATGCGGGTTTCTCCCTGACTTGAATCAGATCTAAACAGGGTTTTTGTGCAAGTCCATCAGACGACATACAGGACGTCTGGTACTACGTATGGACGTCTGGAAACCTACTTTTACTGTGGGAATTGATTTCCAAACGTTGCAACGGCTAGAAAATCTCTGAGAAGAGATTTTGGGTCAGCCGAGGCAAAACGGTCATTTATCAGACGTCTGCTAAGTCCTATGGACGTCTGATAAGGCTCTAACGGTCATAATCTTGAGTGTCTTCTAAGCCAGCCAACGGTCCACTAATTGGACGTCTGGCAAAGTCATCAGACGTCTCCTAAGACGTCTGGTCTAAGGTCTGGACGTCTGATTTCATCAGACAAAACTAACTGTGTCCAGCCTAACAGTTATCAGACGTCTGAAACAACAGTCAGACGTCTTAAAATTCTTTATCAGACGTCTGATTTGGTAATTAGACGTCTGGAAGTGCTGTTTGAACCCTATATTGGTTTTCTAAGTATTCTATAGAAAACCTAAGTATCCTAGGGTTGTGCAGGTGTTCCTAGGACTACTTTTAGGGTACTTTGAGGCTCTTTAACAAAATGTTCTAAGGAATCAAAAAGAGCAAGAAAATAAATACAAGAGATACATGAAAGGATAAAAAAGAATCTATCCTATTCTTCTTGTCTTCAATCTCCAATCTTTCGCTCCACGCGATCCTCCTGTGTTTTCCGTCAAGCTCCTCCAATCCGTCCTCTATGCGAGCTTGAACTCCGTCTAAACACGTCCACATTTGCAATTGACCTGAAATCTAGGACTCAAATTGCAAATGTTAAATAACACGTGTTTTGTTATCATCAAAACAAATGATCGTGGTGCTCTAGCACCAACAATCTCCCCCTTTTTGATGATGACAAAACCGTAAATAACAATGCATAAAATTCTCCCCCTTTTTGACATTATCAAAAAGGTTTAATTGATTTTACATTTCTTATAACTCCCCCTTAAAACATGCTCTTCTATGAATTTATTTTAACAAAGGTAATATCCTCCCCCTTTTTGTAACAATGCGATAGCTATTATTTTTCTCCCCCTTTCTAAAGGAAATTTAGCTACCTTACATCTCCCCCTTAAAAATTGACAATTAGCTCATCATTTTTTAACTCCCCCTATCTAAATGCTTATGAAAATAAGATAGGGTTAAGAATTTTTACCTCACCTACCATGGCCAATAAAATGGCTCGAATGGTGGTGGTGGATGCCACATCGGATGGGGCTCCCATCCGTAGCTTGGAGGCCCAGGCATTGGTGTCGGTCTCCAATCTGGTGGTCGACGTGCGGCGGGTCCGTCGTTTGTTCGCCGTCTTGTCAGTCTTCTTGTTCTCCTCCTTGGTCTACTCATTGGTTCTCCCAACTTAAGTTGACCAGCCTTGAGCTTGTAGGTCCAGTCCTTTATGTTGTAGTCATCCCTGAACCCTACAAAACAAGATTCTAATTTTTTCTTCGGTATCCAAGTGAGCTTGGATCCGGATTTGTTAGAAGGTCTCCTTGATGGAGATCCTTTCTCAACCTTAGGGCTATAAAAATTATCAACTTTGTTGATTAATTTGTTAGAATTTTCCCTAAGACATGCGATTTTTTTTCTATAATATCCATCTTAGTCTTTAAATCAGAAATTTCTAATTTTAGACTAACATTTTCCTCAATCAATTTATTATTTTCATTGATGAGGTTATGATTATCTAATAATAAGTTATCATCCTTAGGACTAGCTTCTATGTCCTTGAGTTATTTTTCTAACCTATCATTTTTAGATTTAAGAAAACTAAGGTTCTTTTTAATACTTTTGTTTTCTATTTTAAGTGATTTACTAATCTCAAAAAGTTCATTAAAAGCTTCTTGTAAATCCAGGTTTACCTCATTGTCGGAGTCGCTTTCGCTGTCGATGTCGCTTTCTCCGATTGCCATGAAACCAAGGCACGTGGTTTCCATCTCTCCGAGATCTTCTTCCGAACTCGTCTCCTCATGAGTGCCTTCCAACCTCCTCCATATCTCGTGGGCGGTGGTGCACTCTTGGATTCGTTCGAATTCTTTCGGACTCAACGCGCAATACAAGGCATTCATTGCCTTTGTGTTGAGTGAGAGATCTTGAATCTGCAGCTACGAGTAGCCTCCTTGGGGTCGCTTCGGGATCTCGTATGGGGTTTTGCAACATCCCCATAGAGCGAAGTCCGTGGCTTGAAGCCACGTCTTCATCCTCAACTTCCAATATCCGAAGTCCCTCCTGTCGAAATAGGGTGGTCGGACGGTGGATTGCCCTTCGGAGATTCTGACTGCAGCTATGCTTCCCTCCATGATCAAGATCCTCGCCGGTTTGTAACGCCGATTTCGCGAGACCTGCTCTGATACTAATTGAAGGTTCCCTACTTGGAGGGGTGAGATCAGCGTGACAAAAAAAATGCGGAATTGAAAATATAAACAATCTCACAAAAATAAGCAATCACAAAATGTACACAGGTATTTTTAGGTGGAAACCGAAACCGGGTGAAAACCACCACCTAACCCTCTCGAGTTAGGATTTTCCGATCAACCAAGTTGATCAAAATCCACTAAACGAATCACTTTGAACGAGGGTGATTCAACCTCAGTACAACCACGCTACAAGTACGAGGGTAGCGTTCCTCAACCCCTTCTCTCCACGAGAAGGATTTTGTCCCACGAAGGAGACGGGAATTCGCAAAGCGAATACCCAACCAAAATACAAAGATAAAATAAAACAACAGTCCTATAGAGCCAACAAAATAATTAACCTAAGCTTCTATAGGAAATAGGAAACTCCCCTTTGCAAGGAGTGCGTCGACGATGACGCGGTGCGTGTGCCACGCGACGGCGCTACGTCGCTCTCGTTATCAACGCCGGGAGAGCGGGTGCGCAACGGGAATGATGCTCTCAAGATGATGGAGCTTCAGCTTAGAGAGCAAGTGCTTCTTGGACACAAGAGAGTGGAAATACTTGATCTTAGTGTATCTTGGTCTCTCTAGGTGTATATCTTGTGTGTCTCAGTGTATCCAAGTGTTTTTCTAAGTGTGTTTGTGTTACAAAGGTTCCCCTCTATTTGTAGAGGCCTTAGGAAGGCTTTGGAAGGCTTGGAAAAGCTTCCATAGCCGTTGGGTGCAAAGCCCAAGAGAATCAGGCCGACATCAGGACAATGATTGCATTTGACAGGGTTATCAGACGTCTAATTCTAACATCAGACGTCGGGAAGGCCACTTTAAGACGTCTGATTTCAAGGTCAGACGTCTGATTCTATGCGGGTTTCTCCCCGACTTGAATCAGATCTAAACAGGGTTTTTGTGCAAGTCCATCAGACGACATACAGGACGTCTGGTACTACGTATGGACGTCTGGAAACCTACTTTTACTGTGGGAATTGATTTCCAAACGTTGCAACGGCTAGAAAATCTCTGAGAAGAGATTTTGGGTCAGCCGAGGCAAAACGGTCATTTATCAGACGTCTGGTAAGTCCTATGGACGTCTGATAAGGCTCTAACGGTCATAATCTTGAGTGTCTTCTAAGCCAGCCAACGGTCCACTAATTGGACGTCTGGCAAAGTCATCAGACGTCTCCTAAGACGTCTGGTCTAAGGTCTGGACGTCTGATTTCATCAGACAGAACTAACTATGTCCAGCCTAACAGTTATCAGACGTCTGAAACAACAGTCAGACGTCTTAAAATTCTTTATCAGACGTCTGATTTGGTAATTAGACGTCTGGAAGTGCTGTTTGAACCCTATATTGGTTTTCTAGGTATTCTACAGAAAACCTAAGTATCCTAGGGTTGTGCAGGTGTTCCTAGGACTACTTTTATGGTACTTTGAGGCTCTTTAACATAATGTTCTAAGGAATCAAAAAGAGCAAGAAAATAAATACAAGAGATACATGAAAGGATAAAAAAGAATCTATCCTATTCTTCTTGTCTTCCATCTCCAATCTTTCGCTCCACGCGATCCTCCTGTGTTTTCCGTCAAGCTCCTCCAATCCGTCCTGGATGCGAGCTTGAACTCCGTCTAAACACGTCCACATTTGCAATTGACCTGAAATCTAGGACTCAAATTGCAAATGTTAAATAACACGTGTTTTGTTATCATCAAAACAAATGATCGTGGTGCTCTAGCACCAACAATCTCCCCCTTTTTGATGATGACAAAATCGTAAATAATAATGCATAAAATTCTCCCCCTTTTTGACATTATCAAAAAGGTTTAATTGATTTTACATTTCTTATAACTCCCCCTTAAAACATGCTCTTCTATGAATTTATTTTAACAAAGGTAATATCCTCCCCCTTTTTGTAACAATGCAATAGCTATTATTTTTCTCCCCCTTTCTAAAGGAAATTTAGCTACCTTACATCTCCCCCTTAAAAATTGACAATTAGCTCATCATTTTTTAACTCCCCCTATCTAAATGCTTATGAAAATAAGATAGGGTTAAGAATTTTTACCTCACCTACCATGGCCAATAAAATGGCCCGAATGGTGGTGGTGGATGCCACATCGGATGGGGCTCCCATCCGTAGCTTGGAGGCCCAGGCATTGGTGTCGGTCTCCAATCTGGTGGTCGACGTGCGGCGGGTCCGTCGTTTGTTCGCCGTCTTGTCAGTCTTCTTGTTCTCCTCCTTGGTCTACTCATTGGTTCTCCCAACTTAAGTTGACCAGCCTTGAGCTTGTAGGTCCAGTCCTTTATGTTGTAGTCATCCCTGAACCCTACAAAACAAGATTCTAATTTTTTCTTCGGTATCCAAGTGAGCTTGGATCCGGATTTGTTAGAAGGTCTCCTTGATGGAGATCCTTTCTCAACCTTAGGGCTATAAAAATTATCAACTTTGTTGATTAATTTGTTAGAATTTTCCCTAAGACATGCGATTTCTTTTTCTATAATATCCATCTTAGTCTTTAAATCAGAAATTTCTAATTTTAGACTAACATTTTCCTCATTCAATTTATTATTTTCATTGATGAGGTTATGATTATCTAATAATAGGTTATCATCCTTAGGACTAGCTTCTATGTCCTTGAGTTGTTTTTCTAACCTGTCATTTTCAGATTTAATAAAACTAAGGTTCTTTTTAATACTTTTGTTTTCTATTTTAAGTGATTTACTAATCTCAAAAAGTTCATTAAAAGCTTCTTGTAAATCCAGGTTTACCTCATTGTCGGAGTCGCTTTCGCTGTCGATGTCGCTTTCTCCGATTGCCATGAAACCAAGGCACGTGGTTTCCATCTCTCCGAGATCTTCTTCCGAACTCGTCTCCTCATGAGTGCCTTCCAACCTCCTCCATATCTCATGGGCGGTGGTGCACTCTTGGATTCGTTCGAATTCTTTCGGACTCAACGCGCAATACAAGGAATTCATTGCCTTTGCGCTGAGTGAGAGATCTTGAATCTGCAGCTACGAGTAGCCTCCTTGGGGTCGCTTCGGGATTTCGTATGGGGTTCTGCAACATCCCCATAGAGCGAAGTCCGTGGCTTGAAGCCACGTCTTCATCCTCAACTTCCAATATCCGAAGTCCCTCCCGTCGAAATAGGGTGGTCGGACGGTGGATTGCCCTTCGGAGATTCTGACTGCGGCTATGCTTCCCTCCATGATCTAGATCCTCGCCGGTTTGTAACGCCGATTTCGCGAGACCTGCTCTGATACTAATTGAAGGTTCCCTACTTGGAGGGGTGAGATCAGCGTGACAAAGAAAATGCGGAATTGAAAATATAAACAATCTCACAAAAATAAGCAATCACAAAATGTACACAGGTATTTTTAGGTGGAAACCCAAACCGGGTGAAAACCACCACCTAACCCTCTCGAGTTAGGATTTTCCGATCAACCAAGTTGATCAAAATCCACTAAACGAATCACCTTGAACGAGGGTGATTCAACCTCAGTACAACCACGCTACAAGTACGAGGGTAGCGTTCCTCAACCCCTTCTCTCCACGAGAAGGATTTTGTCCCACGAAGGAGACGGGAATTCGCAAAGTGAATACCCAACCAAAATACAAAGATAAAATAAAACAACAGTCCTATAGAGCCAACAAAATAATTAACCTAAGCTTCTATAGGAAATAGGAAACTCCCCTTTGCAAGGAGTGCGTCGACGATGACGCGGTGCGTGTGCCACGCGACGGTGCTACGTCGCTCTCGTTATCAATGCCGGGAGAGCGGGTGCGCAACAGGAATGATGCTCTCAAGATGATGGAGCTTGAGCTTAGAGAGCAAGTGCTTCTTGGACACAAGAGAGTGGAAATACTTGATCTTAGTGTATCTTGGTCTCTCTAGGTGTATATCTTGTGTGTCTAAGTGTATCCAAGTGTTTTTCTAAGTGTGTTTGTGTTACAAAGGTTCCCCTTTATTTATAGAGGCCTTAAGAAGGTTTTGGAAGGCTTGGAAAAGCTTCCATAGCCGTTGGGTGCAAAGCCCAAGAGAATCAGGCCGAAATTAGGACAATGATTGCATTTGACAGGGTTATCAGACGTCTAATTCTGACATCAGACGTCTGGAAGGCCACTTTAAGACGTCTGATTTCAAGGTCAGACGTCTGATTCTATGCGGGTTTCTCCCTGACTTGAATCAGATCTAAACAGGGTTTTTGTGCAAGTCCATCAGACGACATACAGGACGTCTGGTACTATGTATGGACGTCTGGAAACCTACTTTTACTGTGGGAATTGATTTCCAAACGTTGCAACGGCTAGAAAATCTCTGAGAAGAGATTTTGGGTCAGCCGAGGCAAAACGGTCATTTATCAGACGTCTGGTAAGTCCTATGGACGTCTGATAAGGCTCTAACGGTCATAATCTTGAGTGTCTTCTAAGCCAGCCAACGGTCCACTAATTGGACGTCTGGCAAAGTCATCAGACGTCTCCTAAGGCGTCTGGTCTAAGGTCTGGACGTCTGATTTCATCAGACAGAACTAACTATGTCCAGCCTAACAGTTATCAGACGTCTGAAACAACAGTCAGACGTCTTAAAATTCTTTATCAGACGTCTGATTTGGTAATTAGACGTCTGGAAGTGCTGTTTGAACCCTATATTGGTTTTCTAAGTATTCTACAGAAAACCTAAGTATCCTAGGGTTGTGCAGGTGTTCCTAGGACTACTTTTAGGGTACTTTGAGGCTCTTTAACATAATGTTCTAAGGAATAAAAAAGAGCAAGAAAATAAATACAAGAGATACATGAAAGGATAAAAAAGAATCTATCCTATTCTTCTTGTCTTCCATCTCCAATCTTTCGCTCCACGCGATCCTCCTGTGTTTTCCGTCAAGCTCCTCCAATCCGTCCTGGATGCGAGCTTGAACTCCGTCTAAACACGTCCACATTTGCAATTGACCTGAAATCTAGGACTCAAATTGCAAATGTTAAATAACACATGTTTTGTTATCATCAAAACAAATGATCGTGGTCCTCTAGCACCAACAATCTCCCCCTTTTTGATGATGACAAAACCGTAAATAATAATGCATAAAATTCTCCCCCTTTTTGACATTATCAAAAAGGTTTAATTGATTTTACATTTCTTATAACTCCCCCTTAAAACATGCTCTTCTATGAATTTATTTTAACAAAGGTAATATCCTCCCCCTTTTTGTAACAATGCGATAGCTATTATTTTTCTCCCCCTTTCTAAAGGAAATTTAGCTACCTTACATCTCCCCCTTAAAAATTGACAATTAGCTCATCATTTTTTAACTCCCCCTATCTAAATGCTTATGAAAATAAGATAGGGTTAAGAATTTTTACCTCACCTACCATGGCCAATAAAATGGCCCGAATGGTGGTGGTGGATGCCACATCGGATGGGGCTCCCATCCGTAGCTTGGAGGCCCAGGCATTGGTGTCGGTCTCCAATCTGGTGGTCGACGTGCGGCGGGTCCGTCGTTTGTTCGCCGTCTTGTCAGTCTTCTTGTTCTCCTCCTTGGTCTACTCATTGGTTCTCCCAACTTAAGTTGACCAGCCTTGAGCTTGTAGGTCCAGTCCTTTATGTTGTAGTCATCCCTGAACCCTACAAAACAAGATTCTAATTTTTTCTTCGGTATCCAAGTGAGCTTGGATCCGGATTTGTTAGAAGGTCTCCTTGATGGAGATCCTTTCTCAACCTTAGGGCTATAAAAATTATCAACTTTGTTGATTAATTTGTTAGAATTTTCCCTAAGACATGCGATTTCTTTTTCTATAATATCCATCTTAGTCTTTAAATCAGAAATTTCTAATTTTAGACTAACATTTTCCTCAATCAATTTATTATTTTCATTGATGAGGTTATGATTATCTAATAACAGGTTATCATCCTTAGGACTAGCTTCTATGTCCTTGAGTTATTTTTCTAACCTATCATTTTCAGATTTAAGAAAACTAAGGTTCTTTTTAATACTTTTGTTTTCTATTTTAAGTGATTTACTAATCTCAAAAAGTTCATTAAAAGCTTCTTGTAAATCCAGGTTTACCTCATTGCCGGAGTCGCTTTCGCTGTCGATGTCGCTTTCTCCGATTGCCATGAAACCAAGGCACGTGGTTTCCATCTCTCCGAGATCTTCTTCCGAACTCGTCTCCTCATGAGTGCCTTCCAACCTCCTCCATATCTCGTGGGCGGTGGTGCACTCTTGGATTCGTTCGAATTCTTTCGGACTCAACGCGCAATACAAGGCATTCATTGCCTTTGCGTTGAGTGAGAGATCTTGAATCTGCAGCTACGAGTAGCCTCCTTGGGGTCGCTTCGGGATCTCGTATGGGGTTTTGCAACATCCCCATAGAGCGAAGTCCGTGGCTTGAAGCCACGTCTTCATCCTCAACTTCCAATATCCGAAGTCCCTCCCGTCGAAATAGGGTGGTTGGACGGTGGATTGCCCTTCGGAGATTCTGACTGCGGCTATGCTTCCCTCCATGATCTAGATCCTCGCCGGTTTGTAACGCCGATTTCGCGAGACCTGCTCTGATACTAATTGAAGGTTCCCTACTTGGAGGGGTGAGATCAGCGTGACAAAAAAAATGCGGAATTGAAAATATAAACAATCTCACAAAAATAAGCAATCACAAAATGTACACAGGTATTTTTAGGTGGAAACCGAAACCGGGTGAAAACCACCACCTAACCCTCTCGAGTTAGGATTTTTCGATCAACCAAGTTGATCAAAATCCACTAAACGAATCACTTTGAACGAGGGTGATTCAACCTCAGTACAACCACGCTACAAGTACGAGAGTAGCGTTCCTCAACCCCTTCTCTCCATGAGAAGGATTTTGTCCCACGAAGGAGACGGGAATTCGCAAAGCGAATACCCAACCAAAATACAAAGATAAAATAAAACAACAGTCCTATAGAGCCAACAAAATAATTAACCTAAGCTTCTATAGGAAATAGGAAACTCCCCTTTGCAAGGAGTGCGTCGACGATGACGCGGTGCGTGTGCCACGCGACGGCGCTACGTCGCTCTCGTTATCAACGCCGGGAGAGCGGGTGCGCAACGGGAATGATGCTCTCAAGATGATGGAGCTTGAGCTTAGAGAGCAAGTGCTTCTTGGACACAAGAGAGTGGAAATACTTGATCTTAGTGTATCATGGTCTCTCTAGGTGTATATCTTGTGTGTCTAAGTGTATCCAAGTGTTTTTCTAAGTGTGTTTGTGTTACAAAGGTTCCCCTCTATTTATAGAGGCCTTAGGAAGGTTTTGGAAGGCTTGGAAAAGCTTCCATAGCCGTTGGGTGCAAAGCCCAAGAGAATCAGGCCAAAATCAGGACAATGATTGCATTTGACAGGGTTATCAGACGTCTAATTCTGACATCAGACGTCTGGAAGGCCACTTTAAGACGTCTGATTTCAAGGTCAGATGTCTGATTCTATGCGGGTTTCTCCCTGACTTGAATCAGATCTAAACAGGGTTTTTGTGCAAGTCCATCAGACGACATACAGGACGTCTGGTACTATGAATGGACGTCTGGAAACCTACTTTTACTGTGGGAATTTATTTCCAAACGTTGCAACGGCTAGAAAATCTCTGAGAAGAGATTTTGGGTCAGCCGAGGCAAAACGGTCATTTATCAGACGTCTGGTAAGTCCTATGGACGTCTGATAAGGCTCTAACGGTCATAATCTTGAGTGTCTTCTAAGCCAGCCAACGGTCCACTAATTGGACGTCTGGCAAAGTCATCAGACGTCTCCTAAGACGTCTGGTCTAAGGTCTGGACGTCTGATTTCATCAGACAGAACTAACTATGTCCAGCCTAACAGTTATCAGACGTCTGAAACAACAGTCAGACGTCTTAAAATTCTTTATCAGACGTCTGATTTGGTAATTAGACGTCTGGAAGTGCTGTTTGAACCCTATATTGGTTTTCTAAGTATTCTACAGAAAACCTAAGTATCCTAGGGTTGTGCAGGTGTTCCTAGGACTACTTTTAGGGTACTTTGAGGCTCTTTAACATAATGTTCTAAGGAATCAAAAAGAGTAAGAAAATAAATACAAGAGACACATGAAAGGATAAAAAAGAATCTATCCTATTCTTCTTGTCTTCCATCTCCAATCTTTCGCTCCACGCGATCCTCCTGTGTTTTCCGTCAAGCTCCTCCAATCCATCCTGGATGCGAGCTTGAACTCCGTCTAAACACGTCCACATTTGCAATTGACCTGAAATCTAGGACTCAAATTGCAAATGTTAAATAACACGTGTTTTGTTATCATCAAAACAAATGATCGTGGTGCTCTAGCACCAACACTTGCCGCCATGGCAGGTGTGAACCCATAGCGGCCAAGCTTCAATCAAGGATTTCTCCATGATTTCTTGGTAAATGTCTTCCAAATTTGGAAGGGAGACTCCTGAGGAGATCCTCTTCATTTTGGATTGCATCTCGACCTCTGATTCTTGTCGAAGAGTTCATGCGAACTCTTTGAATCCCGCAAAACCTACTCCCTGATTTGCGGAGCTTTCAAGCTAGTTTCCAACCTTGAACGCTCAACTAATGGCCTATATAAGACCCTCCTTGCCTGCCTTACCACCTTAGAGAGAAATAGAGCCAAAAGTCCCTCTTCTTCCTCCAACTTTTGGCTTGCTCCACCTCGCTCTGGTGATCACCCTCCTCCGACTTCTTCGTTGGCTGCCACGTATGATAGGCGGTCGGTTCCTACTCCCTGTTCTCTTCCTCACCTCACAATACCGGTGAGGTGTTCTCTAATCCTCCATAGTCGTCGTTCTACCCCACTAAAGCTACCTCCTTCTCCGACGTCGGCCATACCGCAACCAATGCCATCTCCGTTCCCCTTCATCGGCTACTTAGCCTCGATGACTCTCTATCATCTGCTCATCACAACTGTACTGCCACAACTCCATGTCGACCGCTACCGTGCCCACTCCAACTCTGTCTTCCACCTCTCCGACATACCTCTAGCGAGGCATTCCCACCGCCTCATGCCACCAAATCACCCACTGTCAACTCTCACAACTCTGTCGAGTCCATGTGAGTAAAACCCCTCAAGATATTGAGGGGATTGCTCTCCCTATCCCTCCACTATACACAACCCTTGCACTCCTCCACCTTCGCTGCACGCACACACACTTTCATAGTACACCACCACCACCACCACATTCGCCGTACATGCATGAAACTTCTGAGCATATTTGACTTGGCCGCAAGGTCATGTTCATGCTTTAAAATACCTCGCCGAATGATGATGATGGTGTAATGTGTGTAATGTGTGAATGACAATGATAATAATGATACCGATGATCTACAATGTGTATATAACACAATGGTTGTATGATGATGAATGATTATTGTTATGATCATGTCGTTGTAGTATAGGGTGTATAATATAACCTTAAGGATGTCGTATAGTGGTGAGTATGGGTGAGTACCAGTCATTACAACCATTATTATCATTTGCTTATTTATCTAATTTTTACTGGTTTTGTTCCAGGTCGTTCTCTGGGAGGCAATTTATTGAATTTAATTCGGTCACTCTTTGATTATCTCCAAAATTGTCTTCTTATTCAAAAAGAAACTTTACACTTAAAGAATGAATGAATGTTTTATTTACCGAGTTACTAAGAAGTGCTTGCAAAAAAACTAACTATGAACAAGCATCAAACAATCTATTATTATACTCTAAACTATGTATTTACAAGTTATACTATTAACACTAATATGTTAGTTCATACTACATTAGGATACCATAGTGTAAAAACTTAACTTACTAGTCTTTTATTTATAGTGACATATATATCAGTTTTAGTGACAGATATAAACGTCGCTAAATCTCAGAAAACACTACATACAACCTAAAGAAGCAAATTGAGGACTTTAGCGACGTTTATAGTGTCATTTTATTCTGTTAGTAATTATGTGGGTTTACTTATACGTATGTATATTACTTATTCTACTGTTGTATGTACAGTAAGTCTTTTCTGTTCTTGTTATCTCGTGTCTCTCTTTTTCTTCTCTTTGTGTAATAACTAACTCGTCTGTTCTTTTCTTCTGTGTTAACTCTTCTATCTTAAGATACTTCAGAGGCTGCGGTGGGGAGGGGGTTAGGCTAATGTCATTAGTTTAAAACGTGATTAGTTTGCGGGTGCGCTTTTCGAGGGATACGCTGCACCCAGAGGGCGGGACCAGACCTCTACTAAGCGCGCCCTAATCTCGGATTAGGTGGCTTAATTACATTTTCATACAGCGCCAGGCTCAGCCCAACGCCTTAAAGCTCGCACACGCTCGGGCCCCCGGCCCCACTCACATATCAGAGTTCAGCACACATCGGGTAATCAAATCAAATCGGCCGTGTTTCGGGCGCCCTGCGCCCATGACGACTGCTTAGGGTATAGCATAAATTATATTTATATGGCTGCGTTTGGTTTGCAGCACACGATGTGGCGCTATTCCAGCGCCACATCGTGCGCTGGAAATCAGACGCAGCTGCGTCTGTGCGCGTTTTTGGCCCTCGATTTGGGGGCCATAAATTATTAAAAAAATAAAATAAAATATGGTAAATAAAATATTTACGTAATACTACATAATTGATTAATTAATTTTGAATTTTAAATATTTTTACTATACAAATAAATTCGCTAAACAAGGCTGATTATACAGGTTGATTTAGGTGATTAAATAGTTAATTACTTATAAAATAATTAGTAAATGGTCTAATTGACCTTAAACAGTTTTAATTTACATACTTAAGTATTTAATACATATTTTTATTGTATTTTTATGAATTTATTTATGTTTTATTTAGGCTAAAATAGCAATTCTATGTAGTTTATAATTAAAACTAAGTTACACTAAGCTGTACTAGGTATAAATACACTTTAATTAGCTTAAATTACTTACTATAAATATTATCCAAAGTTTATAGATTTATTTAATTTAATTATAGCTCTAAATTATTAATTTAGCTAAGTTAATCTATAATCTACCTACTAAATATGTAAATAGGAATCTGTAACTATATATACACATAATTAGGTAGATACGTACATAATAGTTTAGTATATATACATATATTTACATAGATTACATATGTACATAGATATATATATATATATACAAGTTTGTACAGTAATTACAGTATATCTATGTATTTATACTTACATAATTAGTCTGTATATTATAGTTAGAATGATATAGATAGGTATATTTACAGTTTTAAAATAAGTATGTATAACTAGGTTTTAGTAGGAAGTTAGGAAATGAGGGAAGAAGGGTTAATTAAGTTTTGATTTCAACTTAAACAGCAGCTAAGCTACTGTCAGAGAAGATGGAGAGGGATGAGAAGGTGTGCTGTTTAGGGTGAGTTTTGTAGCAGCAGCAGTGGCTTAAGCCACTGCCAAATGGGCTAACTGCTGCTGCAGTTAGTCCACTTGAAGAGAGGGATGTATTCACAGATGAGAGGGGAATTGTAGAGAAGAGGAGAATTTAGAGATGGAGGGAAATGTAGCTGCAAGTTGCAGCATGTTACTGTATAACTGGGAATAAGAGAAAATTCAAAACAAACTAAAAATTTTGAGAGTTGAAATCCAAATCTGATAAGGGTTTAAATCTCACGAAAATCTCATGTAAATTCAGCTCAAACGCTCATTAGGAAAAACCCTATTAGAAGCATCCTTTCAGATCAAAACTCAAATGGCATTGAGTTAGTCTTCCTAATGCCATAGACAGCATGAAGGAAGACTTAGCTCAATCAATTAAAACCAACAACATACAATCCCAGTTTCTTGCAACCTTAAGGAGTATGGAAAACTCCTTAAGTTAGAGAATCACCATACAGAAATGATCATCAATAAAAATAGTGTATGGCAGTTCTGAAATAGCAAAAAGAGACTAAGAATGCATTAAGGAAATTTAATGGAAGCTGGCGAATGCATTCAAAACAAAGTATAAACAGAATCATGAAAGGCTCTTCTGATTGCTTCTCTGTCACCAGAGAACTTCTCAGAGTCCTTGCCCACAATGAAAACCAAAAATCCCTTCAATTTGTCAGATCTGTCAAAACATTTCAGAGAGTAAAAATCCTTTAAAATCCAAATCAAAAGTGCTCTGACAAACTGAGGCAATCTATTTAAAACAGAGGGGCTTTTGTGAAACAAATGGAGTGAGTGAGAAGCCCCAAATGGTGCTTGTGACGCCACTTTCAGATCTGAGGCAGTGCACCATCAGATCTGAAATTGGGTCAGGATGTATGGGTGATTGATGAAAAATTCGTCGTTAAAAGGAAAAACAAGAATCAGAATTTGGATGATGGAAAAACAAAACATGAAGAGGGAGATAAATTGAACAATGAACAGATGATTCTTCCCCTCTGATCTGGACTGATCAGAGGAGGTGAGGGAGGGGATCTAATACTAATTCTACTCCTAAGACTAATCTAACTACAGCTAACATTAAACACTAACAATTAAAACTAAATCTATTCTAAACTACTGCAAACTAAATCTAACACTACTTGTGCAGAATTAAAAACCTAAACTAAAAGGAAGAATGGGACCTATGGGTCCTTAACCGGCGGCTAAGGAGGAAGAAAGGAGGAGGGTGACTCCAGCGGAGGGAAGAGTCTGCTAGTGAGACTCCAGGGTTGTCCTCAGGTGCTACGAGGTCCTTAGCGACGAGGAGGGTCGAGAGCAGGCGATGATTCCACAGCCGGTGGCTGTGAAATCAGGGTCTAGATGAGGAGGAGAGACTGGAGTGGACGAACTGATCGCTAAGAGATGTAGGAGGGAGCGATCCTTTGTGCGCAACACCACTGAGGTGCTTAAGTAGCAGCTCAGTGATTGGAATCACCGCAAGGGTGAGGTTAATCAAAATTAAGCCGGCGGTGAGGATGAAATGGGTAGAGCACGCGGCGAGTCAAGAGAGAGATCTGACCGTCAGATGAGATCTGGGAAGAGAGGTGAACGCATGGACCGAATCGCGCGAAGGTTCCATTTGATTCCAGCCGCAGATTGAGATCAAAAGTGCGATGGACGGTCGAGAATGGCTGTGTTCTTCGCGTGCTACAGTGCGCGTGAAGAACACAGGCTTCTCTCTGAAATGAGGGAAAACTTGCAGGAAGACCCTTGAACGAAGGGGTAGAAGAATAGCGTGCAGGTCCAAAAGTGAAAAGGGCTATAACTGGAAGGGCCTTGCAGTCATACAGAAGGGTCCCTACGACTTGCAAAAAGGTCCAAGAAGGAGTTTTGAAGGGTAGAAATGTAATGCATGAAGGACCTAATTGTAATCTATTTATTTCTAAGCCTAAACGATGTCCAATTGCTTTCAAATTTTTACATGTGCTTAATTGAACATTTAAGACATTGATTTTACTTCTGATTTATCTTTTCAAACTTGTTTATGTGTTCAATTGATGCATGGATCATCATTTGTCCTTTAGTTTTCAGAATATCTCATTTTTGTGACCTAATTAGGAGGTTTTAACACACATTAAAAGTTTTAGGTCTTTTCTTTAATTCCCACACTTAACCCATTTTATATGTTAATTTGATATTGTTTTGCTTAGTGTCTAGCTTAATTTCGGCCTTTTAGCTATGATGAGTAGCCACTCATCATACCCCCATGCTTACATTTTGCTAGTCCCTTAGCAAACAATCTATTGAAGTGTAAGGAAATTTAAGTATCAGCAAGGTAAGTGTGTAGAGATATCTTTTTCTTCTTTCAAAAAAAATTTTTTTTAAGTGATGATCTTTAAGCTGAAAAATTTTCCAATACCAACTGTGTTTTTGGACATTGTGAGAACCTTGTTACTAAGGATAACCTACCAGAACTCGAGGCTTAAATGACATAGACCATCTCTCAACCAACAAGGACTCTTGATATTTAAACCTTAAGTCAAATTCCAGGACTCTGCAGGTTTTACAAAGACTCAGAACGCTATGAAGTTATGGTTGTGCTTTGTGATAAGTCAGGACTAACCAGGTGAATTCTAAAGCTCATTCCCGGGGTTTCACTTCTTTTTAAGTCCAGGTTGGTCCTAACTTCAGCTCATGTTTTCGGATGACTCTCAAAAATTGATGGTATTCAAACCCAACCCTTATTGTATTTGTGGCTCAGAGAAGATTTTTTTTTTTGGTGGATAAACAGGGTATTTGTTTTGAACCTTGAAAACATTTTTGGTGGAAGAGTAGTTTTTCAGACTTTTTGGAGAACATACTTGACCCTTTTTTTTTTTTTTGAACAGTATGTCTCCAGAACTTATTTGGTAGAGCGCACTGTATTTGGTGGGTGGATTTTTTTTGTGGAAAGAGCTTCTCCTAGACACAAGGCTAAAGATTAGGACAAAGAGTCTACCTGCACGCACAGGTAAGGACTCTACCTTCCCTAATGAACACAAGGGTTGAGGTTTAGGTTCAAGTGGTCTTTCCTGACATTGTGTAGTGAAAGCCAAGGTTACTTAGACTCCTATGTCAAAGCAAACCAACGAATCCTGTACTGGTGACTCAGGTACAAGAATTGTCCTAAAGTTAGGAGAGACTGTGGTCTATCTTGTCAAGGCTCGAAGTGTATTACGCCTAAGCTTGTTTCAGGCTCCTATGGCCCAGCAGGTCAAACCAGTAACGGTTGAATGTCCATAGACACTTATTCTATTTTTTTTTTTTTTTTTTCAGCTATAAGATCACTTATCTTTTCTTTCTTTTTCTTTTCCTTTTTCTCCCTCCCCTCTTGAAATGAATGTCCTCCTTTGATAATGAAGTACATGTCCCTTATTGTATTTTTGGAATTTTTCTGATTTGTTATTTTTTTGTATTTTTAGCTTTGTAATTTTTTTAAAAAATTTTTCAAAATTTTTCAATTTTTTTGAAGTATATAATTTTTTTTGATAATACTATATGTACTATAGTTGTATCTGCAATTGCATTTTGGTTTAAATGGTTTACCATTTACACCCCCCCATGCTTAAGTGTTTCAATGTCCTCATTGAATGAAAGGGTGGATGTAAATGCATGCTCTACTTTTCACTATCCTAGACTGGGTGATGAAAGGAAGTCAGAATTAGGAGATAAAATCTCTGTGCGGATGATTTTAAGTCTGATCTAGGATCAGAGTGAACAGTCGGGCTAGGAAGTGAAATGCATGACATGTGTGTCAATGAATGTATGCTCAGAATGCAAGGGTAGACACTATATGCAAATAAAGGTAAAAGTAAGAAAGGTGTAAAACAGCTATATACAAGGGTAGGTGTTTGCTAAGTTTAACGCCTTCAGCTAGGCAAAAACTTAGTTGGTAGCTCAAAATGTAGGAGCGAAATGGTGGAATTGACAAGTCTGAGATCATGCAGCTCAATAAAAGGTTTCAATCTTTGTCCATTAACAGTAAAAGGTTCAGATTTGTCAAGTTCAGTGATCTCAATGGCTCCATTGTCAAATAATCTCAAGATTTTGAAAGGTCCAGTCCATTTTGATCTTAATTTCCCAGGAAAGAGTTTCAATCTAGAGTCGAAGAGAAGGACTTTTTGACCAGGGTGAAAAGATTTCCTAAGAATGTGACGGTCATGGAAGGCCTTAAGTTTATCCTTATACATCCTTGAGCTTTCATAAGATTCATTCCTTAGTTCATCTAGCTCAGACATTTGTAATTTCCTAAGATTACCGGCCTTCTCTAAGTCTAAGTTACACTTTCTGATGGCCCAATAGGCTTTGTGCTCAAGTTCTACGGGAAGATGACAGTGTTTCCCATACACAAGTCTAAAAGGAGACATGCCTAAAGGGGTTTTGTGGGCTGTCCTATACGCCCACAATGCATCAGAAAGGCGGGAAGACCAATCCTTTCTATCAGGTCGGATGGTAGTCTGCAAAATCTTTTTGATCTCCCGATTAGATAATTCAGCAAGTCCATTGGTTTGAGGGTGATAAGATGCAGCAATCCTATGTGACACCCCATACTTTTGAAGTAGGGACTGAAAATGTGTGTTTCTAAAATGAGACCCTCCATCACTAATGATGGCTTTAGGTACCCCGAATCTAGAGAAGATGAAATCTTGAACAAATTGTGTCACAACTCTATGATCATTAGTCCTTGAGGGGATGGCTTCAATCCATTTTGAAACATACTCAACTGCCAACAATATGTACTCGAAGCCATAAGATTTAGGAAAAGGTCCCATGAAGTCAATGCCCCAAATGTCAAAGATTTCGCACACCATGATCGGATTCAAGGGCATCATGTCTCGGCGGCCAATACTACCGAGAGACTGACAGCGTGAACATGCCCTGCTATATTCATGTGCATCCTTGAAGATTGTGGGCCAATAGAAACCACTCTGTAAAATCTTTGCAGCGGTCTTTTTGCCGGAGAAGTGACCGCCGCACGCCTGGTCATGGCAGAATGATAAGATGCTTCTAATCTCCTTATCAGGAACACACTTCCTAAAGATCTGGTCTTTACAATGCTTGAAAAGCCAAGGTTCTTCCCAGTAATAGTGCTTGGCCTCGGATCTAAGTCTGTCTTTTTGATGTCGGACCCAATCAGTTGGGATGATTCCGAAAGCCAGGTAGTTGACAATGTTAGCATACCAGGGAAGATCAGAATGAATGACCAGCAATTTCTCATCAGGGAAGTGGTCAGAAATGGGTAAAGAAGGAGAAATCGCTTCAGAAGGAAGGCGGGATAAGTGGTCAGCTACCACATTCTGCTTTCCAGCCTTATCATGAATCTCTAAATCAAATTCCTGTAAAAGCAGGATCCATCTAATCAGACGAGATTTCGCGTCCTTCTTGGCGAGAAGATATCGAACTGCTGTGTGGTCAGTGTAGACTATAATGTGGGAACCTAAAAGATAAGGTCTGAATTTTTCCAGTGCAAATACTACAGCTAGCAATTCCTTTTCCGTGACGGTATAATTCTTCTGAGCTTCATCTAAGGTCATGCTAGCGTAATAGATGACTGTGGGCTTCCCGTCCAATTTTTAACCAAGGACAGCTCCTATTGCATAATTAGAGGCATCACACATGATCTCAAAAGGGTGAGACCAATTCGGGGGTTGCAGTATGGGTGCCTTGGTAATCAGATCACGAAGTGTCGTATAGGCACGAACACAATCGTCAGAGATCTGGAAGTCTACGTCTTTAGAGAGGAGAGTAGTGAGAGGTCGGGCTATTTTCGATAAATCCGCTATAAAGCGGCGATAAAAACCAACATGCCCGAGAAAAGATCGAATTTGCTTAACCGACGATGGTAGTGGTAAATCGAAAATCAACTTTACCTTCGCGCGGTCAACCTCAATTCCTCTCTCAGAAATAAGGTGACCTAATACAAGTCCTTCAGTTACCATGAAATGAGATTTCTCCCAGGAAAGTACCAGATTCACATTAATGCATCTTTGCAGGACCTTGGTCAGGTGGTCTAGACATGCATCGAATGTGCTCCCGAAGATCGAGAAGTCATCCATGAAGACTTCTAAACAATCGCCTACTAAGTCGGAAAAGATTGCAAACATACACCGCTGGAATGTAGCAGGTGCGTTGCACAATCCAAAAGGCATCCTACGGAATGCAAAGGTTCCGTAGGTGCAGGTGAATGTCATTTTCTCCTGATCATCGGGGTGAATTGCCACCTGATTATATCCTGAATAGCCATCCAAAAAGCAGAAAATCTATTCCCTGCCACTCTTTCCAGTATTTGATCAATGAAGGGCAAAGGGAAATGATCTTTCTTCGTGGCTTGGTTGAGTTTTCGGTAATCTATACATACTCGCCACGAACTAGCAATGCGTGTAGGGTTGACTTCTCCAGAATCAGTGGTGACGATGGTAAGTCCGGCCTTCTTTGGCACAACCTAAACAGGACTTACCCATCTACTGTCAGAAATTGGGTAGATAATTCCATTGTCCAGCCATTTAATCATTTCACTTTTTCTCACCTCTTGTAATGTAGGGTTTAATCTACGCTGGGGCTGTCTAGTAGGTCTAGATCCTTCTTCAATGAAAATCCTATGTGTGCAATAAGAAGGACTGATGCCAGTAAGGTCAGAAAGGCTCCATCCTATAGCCTGCCTATGTGCTCTTAGGACAGATAAGAGTCGTGACTCTTGATCAGAAGAAAGGGAAGAGTTAACAATCACCGGATAGGTCTGATCAGGTCCTAAGAAAACATATTTGAGAGAGTCAGGAAGAGGTTTGAGTTCAACAGGCACAGGATCAGAAGGAGCAGGTGTGAAAGTTTCAGGAGATCCTAGAGATACTAATGGAATGGGAGGAAGGTCCTCAGTCTCTAAATTTGGTATCTCAGTGGAAGTCAAGTCAGAGTCCAAAGAGTGTTGAGGTTCTAAATTTAATGAAGTGATCAAGGTATCCTTAACCAACTGATCCAAAGAATCCAGAGAGAAGATTTCTTCAATTAAACTACAGGTTGGTCCTCTTTGGGCCTGAAAAATATCAATTTTTATTTTCTGATCTCCAAACTTTAATTCTATAAGGCCCTCCTCACAATTGATGTTTGCTTTGGCCATAGCCAAGAAAGGTCTTCCTAAAATGATAGGTGTATTCTAGATATCTTTAGGTACTTCCATGTCAAGGACTATAAAGTCTACAGGGAAGTAAAAATCCTTGACCCGCACTATGACATCTTCCAACACTCCCTGAGGTGTCTTAACTGATCTGTCAGCTAATTTCAGGGACACCTCGATTGGCTTCAGGTTTCCAACCTCAAAATGTGTCAGTAGAGAGGTTGGGATAAGATTTATGGAAGCACCTAGGTCAAGAAGTGCTCTATTGAATGTGGTGTTACCTATCATGCAGGATAAGAGAGGGGTGCCTGGGTCTTTCATCTTAGTTGGGAGGGTACTAGAAATGATGGAACTAGATTGTTCCGAGAGAATGATTGGACTACTCCCTTTTTGAACTCTTGCTTTACGCTTAGGTGTACATAGGTCTTTTAAAAACTTAGCGTAAAGAGGGATGTGGCGGATTGCATCCAACAAGGGGATGTTTATGTGGACTTGCTCAAAGAGCTTAAGCAAGTCCTCCTCAGGTGCCACACAGGTCTTTTTCTTTCCTTTCTCCTTCTTCTTTAAAGCTTCAGGAAAAGGTACTGGAGTTGTGAGAGGTTCAGTCAAAGGTAGAGAAGTAGGAAGTGGAGGAGGAGAACTAGAAGTGGTAGGTGTTGGAAGAGGTGGATCTAATGTGCATTTACCACTCCTAGTGACTATGGCATTCAGTTCAGCTCTAGGGGTAGATGGTAAATCAGTTTTGGGTAGCAGAGGTGGTTGTGATTGTGCAAGAGAAGAATTTGAATCAGTGAAGAATTTAGTGTTGTGCACTGGTTGTGAAATGACATGTGTTTGGTTTTGCAGTGTTGGCCTAGGTTGGACATACCTTTGAGCAGGTATGTTCCTAGGGTTGGGTTGTGCTTGGGATGGGAGTGAATGTGGTTGACAGGATTCCGTCAACTGTGATAGCTGGGCTCTCATCTCCGCTAAGGCCGCGTCTTGTCTCTGCTGCATAGCAATATTCTGTTGTTGCATATCAGCAAGAGCTTTCATGATAGACCCCAACTGGTCATCTCGTGTAGGCCCAGATTGAGAGTATTGGGTGGGCCTGGGTTGGGGTTGTTGGTAGGTACGCGGTGGATATCCGTGTGATTGTGGAGGTGGTGCTCGGATCGGGTTGTGCAATGGTGGTGCAGAAGGTTGTTGAAAAGGAGGTCTTTGTGAATTTCCCGACCACGAGAAATTTGGATGATTACGTCATCCAGGGTTATAGGTTTGTGTGAAAGGATCATTGTGAATGGCATGAAGCTCCTCCGAAGCTCCAGAAGGTGCAGGGAAGTCAGTGAAGGGAGGAACAAAGGTTCCTCCAACCGGTGAAGGATATAGAAATGGAAAATCCGGTAATGCAGTTTGTGTCACAGAAAGGTTATTCACAGTTTCCCTCCCTGTGGGAAACTGAGAAGAAGTGTTTTGTGCTGGTGACTGAGAAGAAGATGGGTGTTTTGAGAGAAATTTCCATACTTCATCTACTTTCTTCTCGATTAAGCCCACTTTATCCAGTTGACTAGCCACTATCTCTATGTCTTTGCTACTGGATTGGGCTTCATGTACCCCCGTGTGTGAGTGGGAATGTGAAGACTTTCTATTAAACACGCTCATTGAAGCATTATTAATAGAGTTTTCGGCCATGCCTTCAAAGAGCTCAAAGGCTGAGTCCTCGTCCCGACACAGGAAATTGCCTCCACAAGCGGCATCTACAAAATTCCGTGTGTCATCATGGAGCCCATGATAGAAGATCTGGACCTGTTGCCAGCGTGGGACACCATGGTGGGGACATTTTCTCAAAAGCTCATGGAATCTCTCCCAAGCCTCGTGCATAGGTTCTCCTAAATTCTGGGTGAAGGTGGTGATGGCACGCCTTAAGGCATTAGTGCGGCCTACAGGAAAGTACTTCTTTAAGAACTCATGTTCTAAAGAAGCCCAGGAATCTATAGGTGTAGTCCGTGCAAGTGTTCTAAACCAAAAGGTTGCCTTATCTTTTAATGAAAAGGAGAACATTTTCATCAAAAGCGTGTGCTGATCATGTCCTTGCGGACCCAAAGTTTGGGCAAGATTCTTCAGCTCCTCTAAATGCTGAAAAGGGTCCTCAGAAGCAAGTCCATGGAAGTGGGGAATGAGTGCTATAATGTTCGGCTTCGGTTCAGCAGCACGACCCCCATTGGGATAACGTACCACAGGCATTGGTTGGGCAACTGCGAGATTATAATAATCTCGTAGTTGGGGTCTACAGGGTTGGGGTGGTTCCTGAGGATTTCTAGGTTGAAGTGGTTGTGGTTGGGGGTTAGCTAAAAGATTTACAGCTTGAGCAAGCTGTTGCACCTGTTGGGTTAAGGTATTCATTTGTAGTTGTGTATCGAAAAGGTGCTGAAGATGAGGCATAGGTCCTCTCTCCGGGGGTGGATTAGGATGATTAGGATAAGGTGGAGGTTGGAACCTAGGGATAGGTGGTTGCTGTGGTAGAGGATGTGCAACTAAGTCTGGAGGAAGTTCTTCAAAATCCTCGAAGTGTGAAGAATCAAGATCATCCTCTTGGCGAGGGGGATTGTGAAAAGTATTTTGAGACTCAGGAGGTAAGGGATTAGAACTGGAAGGCAAAGAAGATGATGCAGTAGCTTGGGTAGTAGTACCAAAGGGGAGTACAAGTTCTGGGTTTTGGGATCTCCTACCTTCCATTGAGTTGGTTTTTCGAAATCCCGTTTACTCTAATTCGATCCAACTCAATGGGAAAATTTTAATAACGTTCATAATAAAAATAGAAGAATCCCAATAAAATCTCAATTCAAGAAAGACCAATCAATCGAAACAAATCGGAGAAATTTTTCCTAGAGGCTGCTACGCAAAATTATGTTGTACGCAAGCAATTGTTTAAAACAATTGTACGTATCCTAAGATAAACCTAGCAATGTGCAGACCTCTAAAATCCACTGGGAATCTTGATAAGACTGACCGTGCGAATCCAGATCCTGTGGTTGCAGAAAGATGAGGTAGAAACCCGTGTATTGTGGCCTTAAGTGATCGTGCTGTGTGCACGATAACATTCAACACAAGGCGATTAAAATCTCAAACATGGTTTCACCCAATTTTGAATATCACCTTTTGATTTGATTGAAGTGATTAAAATGTGTTTTCTATGCTGCTCGTTTCACTTTTTAATAAATTCAGAACAAGTAGTGGTCTTCTTAACTTTAAGTCAAATGCAAATATGGCAGGAGTTAGAGTAAAGTAGAAAATGCGTACCTGACTCCAGCAATCTTCGAATGCAGATTTGACTTGAATAAAAAATCTAGCAGGAATGAAATGCAATCCTAAAAATGGATGCCTAAAGTTCTGCTGCTACTAGATAAGTATGAGGTCTTTTTGATCTTTTGATCTTTTTTTTTATTTTTTTTTTATTTTCAAAAATATTTTTATATGCAATTCAAAAGTAAGGAAAGAAATAAAGAAGATAAATAAATAAAGTCCAGACAGTCCAAAATTATTACAAAAATTGTGTGAGAATAAGCTCTCACAACTTATGACTAACAATTGTTCCTAATTAATAAACCTAAAACTATCTACACTAAAGCTAATACTACCACTACTCCTACAGCTACTACGAGGCAAAACTCCACTAGGAAGACGGATCTGGAGCGCAGCGACTCCACCAGGAAGACGACACTCCTCCTCAAGTGCTGTGGAAAAACAAATGATTAGTAAAAGAATAAAAGAATGTATACACAATTAATTCAATGGAAAAATAAAAGCAATTACAATGAATGAATGAATGAAATAAAGAATTTCTATATACAAAAGAATAAAAAGAAAATTTTGGTGCAAAGAGCGTTGCCTCCCTGGCAACGGCGCCAAAAAATGATGATGGTTGATGTAATGTGTGTAATGTGTGAATGACAATGATAACAATGACACCGATGATCTACAATGTGTATATAACACAATGGTTGTATGATGATGAATGATTATTGTTATGATCATGTCGTTGTAGTATAGGGTGTATAATATAACCGTAAGGATGCCGTATAATGGTGAGTATGGGTGAGTACCAGTCATTACAATCATTATTATCATTTGCTTATTTATCTAATTTTTACTGGTTTTGTTCCAGGTCGTTCTCTGGGAAGCAATTTATTGAATTTAATTCGGTCACACTTTGATTATCTCCAAAATTGTCTTCTTATTCAAAAAGAAACTTTACACTTAAAGAATGAATGAATGTTTTATTTACCGAGTTACTAAGAAGTGCTTGCAAATATACTAACTATGAACAAGCATCAAACAATCTATTATTATACTCTAAACTATGTATTTACAAGTTATACTATTAACACTAATATGTTAGTTCATACTACATTAGGATACCATAGTGTAAAAACTTAACTTACTAGTCTTTTATTTATAGTGACAAATATATCAGTTTTAGTGACAGATATAAACGTCGCTAAATCTCAGAAAACACTATATACAACCTAAAGAAGCAAACTGAGGTCTTTAGCAACGTTTATAGTGTCGTTTTATTCTGTTAGTAATTATGTGGGTTTACTTATACGTATGTATATTACTTATTCTACTGCTGTATGTACAGTAAGTCTTTTCTGTTCTTGTTATCTCGTGTTCTCTCTTTTTCTTCTCTTTGTGTTATAACTAACTCGTCTGTTCTTTTCTTCTGTGTTAACTCTTCTGTCTTAAGATACTTCAGAGGCCGCGGTGGGGAGGGGGTTAGGCTAATGTCATTAGTTTAAAACGTGCTTAGTTTGCGGGCGCGCTTTTCGAGGGATAGGCTGCACCCAGAGGGCGGGACCAGACCTCTACTAAGCGCGCCCTAATCTCGGATTAGGTGGCTTAATTACGTTTTCATACAGCGCCAGGCCTCAGCCCAACGCCTTAAAGCTCGCACACGCTCGGGCCCCCGACCCCACTCACATATCAGAGTTCAGCACACATCGGGTAATCAGATCAAATCGGCCGTGTTTCGGGCGCCCTGCGCCCGTGACGACTGCTTAGGGTATATTTATATGGCTGCGTTTGGTTTGCAGCACACGATGTGGCGCTATTCCAGCGCCACATCGTGCGCTGGAAATCAGACGTAGCTGCGTCTGTGCGCGTTTTTTGGCCCTCGATTTGGGGGCCATAAATTATTAAAAAAAAGAAAATAAAATATGGTAAATAAAATATTTACGTAATACTACATAATTGATTAATTAATTTTGAATTTTAAATATTTTTACTATACAAATAAATTCGCTAAACTAGGCTGATTATACAGGTTGATTTAGGTGATTAAATAGTTAATTACTTATAAAATAATTAGTAAATGGTCTAATTGACCTTAAACAGTTTTAATTTACATACTTAAGTATTTAATATATATTTTTATTGTATTTTTACGAATTTATTTATGTTTTATTTAGGCTAAAATAGCAATTCTGTGTAGTTTATAATTAAAACAAAGTTACAGTAAGCTGTACTAGGTATAAATACACTTTAATTAGCTTAAATTACTTACTATAAATATTATCCTAAGTTTATAGATTTATTTAATTTAATTATAGCTCTAAATTATTAATTTAGCTAAGTTAGTCTATAATCTAGCTACTAAATATGTAAATAGGAATCTGTATCTATATATACACATAATTAAGTAGATGCGTACATAATAGTTTATTTACATAGATTACATATGTACATAGATATATATATATACAAGTTTGTACAGTAATTACAGTATATCTATGTATTTATACTTACATAATTAGTCTGTATATTATAGTTAGAATGATATAGATAGGTATATTTACAGTTTTAAAATAAGTATGTATAATTAGGTTTTAGTAGGAAGTTAGGAAATGAGGGAAGAAGGGTTAATTAAGTTTTGATTTCAACTTAAACAGCAGCTAAGCTACTGTCAGAGAAGATGGAGAGGGATGAGAAGGTGTGCTGTTCAGGGTGAGTTTTGTAGCAGCAGCAGTGGCTTAAGCCACTGCCAGATGGGCTAACTGCTGCTACAGTTAGTCCACTTGAAGAGAGGGATGTATTCACAGATGAGAGGGGAATTGTAGAGAAGAGGAGAATTTAGAGATGGAGGGATATGTAGCTGCAAGTTGCAGCATGTTACTGTATAACTGGGAATAAGAGAAAATTCAAAACAAACTAAAAATTTTGAGAGTTGAAATCCAAATCTGATAAGGGTTTAAATCTCACGAAAATCTCATGTAAATTCAGCTCAAACACTCATTAGGAAAAACCCTATCAGAAGCATCCTTTCAGATCAAAACTCAAATGGCATTGAGTTAGTCTTCCTAATGCCATAGACAGCATGAAGGAAGACTTAGCTCAATCAATTAAAACCAACAACATACAATCCCAGTTTCTTGCAACCTTAAGGAGTATGGAAAACTCCTTAGGTTAGAGAATCACCATACAGAAATGATCATCAACAAAAATAGTGTATGGCAGTTCTGAAATAGCAAAAAGAGACTAAGAATGCATTAAGGAAATTTAATGGAAGCTGGCGAATGCATTCAAAACAAAGTATAAACAGAATCATGAAAGGCTCTTCTGATTGCTTCTCTGTCACCAGAGAACTTCTCAGAGTCCTTGCCCACAATGAAAACCAAAAATCCCTTCAATTTGTCAGATCTGTCAAAACATTTCAGAGAGTAAAAATCCTTTAAAATCCAAATCAAAAGTGCTTTGACAAACTGAGGCAATCCATTTAAAACAGAGGGGCTTTTGTGAAACAAATGGAGTGAGTGAGAAGCCCCAAATGGTGCTTGTGACGCCACTTTCAGATCTGAGGCAGTGCACCATCAGATCTGAAATTGGGTCAGGATGTGTGGGTGATTGATGAAAAATTCGTCGTTAAAAGGAAAAACAAGAATCAGAATTTGGATGATGGAAAAACAAAACATGAAGAGGGAGATAAATTGAACAATGAACAGATGATTCTTCCCCTCTGATCTGGACTGATCAGAGGAGGTGATGGAGGGGATCTAATACTAATTCTACTCCTAAGACTAATCTAACTACAGCTAACATTAAACACTAACAATTAAAACTAAATCTATTCTAAACTACTGCAAACTAAATCTAACACTACTTGTGCAGAATTAAAAACCTAAACTAAAAGGAAGAATGGGACCTATGGGTCCTTAACCGGTGGCTAAGGAGGAAGAAAGGAGGAGGGTGACTCCAGCGGAGGGAAGAGTCTGCTAGTGAGACTCCAGGGTCGTCCTCAGGTGCTACGAGGTCCTTAGCGACGAGGAGGGTCGAGAGCAGGCGATGATTCCACAGCCGGTGGCTGTGAAATCAGGGTCTAGATGAGGAGGAGAGACTGGAGTGGACGAACTGATCGCTAAGAGATGTAGGAGGGAGCGATCCTTTGTGCGCAACACCACTGAGGTGCTTAAGTAGCAGCTCAGTGATTGGAATCACCGCAAGGGTGAGGTTAATCAAAATTAAGCCGGCGGTGAGGATGAAATGGGTAGAGCACGCGGCGAGTCAAGAGAGAGATCTGACCGTCAGATGAGATCTGGGAAGAGAGGTGAACGCATGCACCGAATCGCGCGAAGGTTCCATTTGATTCCAGCCGCAGATTGAGATCAAAAGTGCGATGGACGGTCGAGAATGGCTGTGTTCTTCGCGTGCTACAGTGCGCGTGAAGAACACAGGCTTCTCTCTGAAATGAGGGAAAACTTGCAGGAAGACCCTTGAACGAAGGGGTAGAAGAATAGCGTGCAGGTCCAAAAGTGAAAAGGGCTATAACTGGAAGGGCCTTGCAGTCATACAGAAGGGTCCCTACGACTTGCAAAAAGGTCCAAGAAGGAGTTTTGAAGGGTAGAAATGTAATGCATGAAGGACCTAATTGTAATCTATTTATTTCTAAGCCTAAACGATGTCCAATTGCTTTCAAATTTTTACATGTGCTTAATTGAACATTTAAGACATTGATTTTACTTCTGATTTATCTTTTCAAACTTGTTTATGTGTTCAATTGATGCATGGATCATCATTTGTCCTTTAGTTTTCAGAATATCTCATTTTTGTGACCTAATTAGGAGGTTTTAACACACATTAAAAGTTTTAGGTCTTTTCTTTAATTCCCACACTTAACCCTTTTTATATGTTAATTTGATATTGTTTTGCTTAGTGTTTAGCTTAATTTAGGCCTTTTAGCTATGATGAGTAGCCACTCATCACCGAACCTCCGCCACCATCACGATTCCTCCAACTGTGCGTTTAGTCATCCAGCCACGAAGCTTCCTGATAGCACGCCCAAGTGAAGTGGTTGATACCCACGTACACAGTTAGGTGATGAATTGGAGCCCTCGGCTGCATATACTACCTCATTGGAGGCTTCTCCACCAGCTAGTGCTCACACGAGGAATAGGGACTAGATAGTGCCACATCGTGGGACTATAAGCTTGCAGCACCACATATATTGATTTTGTGAACTCGACTCCTAGCCCAGTACTCGAGGGGTCGGGTCCCTCTTCACAAGCCTCTCACTCCTTGGTCACTACCTCACGCCGGTGACCCTAGACCCTGTTCTCGACCCGAATACCCACTTGATTGCCCGATTATAGATCCTGTTAGCCTTGGATTTGAGAGAAAGAGGAGAAATAGAGTAGGAGGGTGGGGGCTTTTGCTCTACAGAGTGAAGCCTCAACACTTGGTTATTGGAAGAACTGTGCGAAGCCCTTGTATGTGCGGATGAGAAAAGAAAGGGCTAAGAAAGAAGAAGAGATGAAGATGAAGCAGAGAACAGTGCCTTTGCACTGTAGCAGGGGTTATTTAAGTCGTCTGATTTGAGTATCCGATGTTTGATTCCACCAATTTACGCTTCTAAGGCTATATTGCTTACTTATCTTGCATGGGATTAATTGATTGATATTGTGCATTTATTTGGTATAATTGTAAATGGTAATTGGTGATTTAAATCACCATCTTACCCCAGCATTTTTTGCACATTGCTACTGATTCTCATATATATATATATCATTCTTGCATGGATTTTTCATCATAAGTTGCTTATCTTTGTGGTTATATTGTGATCTTAAGATTAATTACAATACTTGCTCCCAGTGAACGACCTCAAACTTTAAATTTGAGCTATAAATTATTTTTATTTCTACGTGATTTCAACTATATTGTAATGAATCTTTTACAACATCGATTTCGCATGTTAAATAATGGTAAAAGCCATACAAGTCTTGATGAGAGGCTCATCATGACTTCTAACTACCCCTAATTAACTAGAAACCCTAGCTAATTAGCCAAACATATGAATATATAGGGGTTAATTATATAAGAAGGAATAGATAAATAAAGGACCTAAAAATAAGTTAAAAATTCTTAATTATAAGTCAATTAATATCATTAATAATTTAAATAATAAATGGACTCAAAATATAATTAATTAGTTACCTAATTAATATCTAATTTAACTTAGGCATAATTTATACTTAAGTATGTAATATCTTAAGTAACTTCATTAATTAAACAAATTAAGCTAAAAATGTCAAAAATGTAAATTCAAGGTACATACATAATATTTATCTAATTTATAATTATATATAAAAATGTTGAAAAGGAATTAAATTTGAAGAAGCCTTGAAAACCTCAGTTTACATTTTAGTCCTTAGGTTTCTTTACACTTGAGTCATTTCCATGCACATAGGTTCTTAGTTTTTCCTACGAATAGGTCCCTGTGAGAGCAGCAGTTCTTCTTCCTCTTCTTCATCTTCTTCCTTGCACGGGATGGCTAAGAGCATCTGGTCATCGCACCTTCTGATCCACTTTCATCCCTTGATAGAACACAACTGCCTTGGCAGTTTCTCTTCCGCTCACCTCCCTTTCTTCATCTGACGGATCGGATTGACCTCTGATCCTATTTAGGTCTAGGATTTAAGCTCACCGATGTTGGAGACGACACCGATGGTTTAGTTGAACCCAAATGTCCTTCCATCTCGATACACCCCCTTACCCTCCACCGTAACCTATAAATACTGATTCAAAAGGTCATCTCCCTTTGCCCCTTCCCCAACAGCAGTCGGCAATAGGCTATTCGTCACTCACCTTCGACAACCTCTCATCCTTGCTTCGAAGTTTTTTCGAGAGGAAGACTCGTCTCCCTCACCCCCTCTTCCTTTCCCGTGGCTATGACAGGGCTTGGGACTACGCCGCCCCTCCTTCCCATTCGTTTCCTTTCTCATTGGAGCTCTATCCCCTTTCCGCTGATTTCATCCTCCGTTATGCACCATTGATGTGAACATGTTTATATCACATAAACTGTCTATTTATGCATGTTCTTAAGCATGGAATTGCATCACATACTATAAATATTGCATAACATGCATCATCTTGCATTTAGGTTAGTCTTTATAAAATGTAGGTTAGTTGTCTCCTTTTATGTCTAGGGATAAGGTAATTTGTTAATCGGGGCCTCAGATCAAAGATCTAACTGTACGAATCTGATTAGGGAGACGATTGTAGATCAACGACTCTAAGATTGCCACGATCGGACATCCGTATCACCAGATAGAGACCGAGGAACCCTAGAGATCACGAGCCAAGATGGTGTTAATCTGCACCACAGACGACAAATCTAACCTCACGGATGGGTTTCGATCGACGATCGCAGCCTAACAAAGTGAAAATCGATCCAATCTGACACTTGTGGCACCCTTTACAACACAAAGAGGTTGGACGGTCGAGATGGTGCCACGTGGCACCATCCCAACCATCCACACACAACTGCCCCCCTCCGTTCAACTTCTGAAGGCAAAGGCATGGATGATCTGGGCCATTAGATCTCCATCCAATGGTCGCAAATCGCGCACGCTTAATTCCTAAATGGAGCAAAGAAGCCCCCACAGCACGTTGGTCCAGCGCCCTACAAGTTCTGATAGGTGCATGTTCGAATCCCGCCTGACCTCCAAATCAAGATGAGCAAGGGCACGGATGCAATTCCGCCACATGATCTTCATTGAGCGGCTTTGAAAGGCACAATGCGGTGCTATCTCAATGCATCCAACACCCATGCGTGATCCAACGTCGCTCCGGATGCACAATCAAACGTGGGCGTGTGGTAGTGGTGTTGAAGAGGAGTGAGTGCATGCTTTTTAAGCCATCCGATCTCTTGATCGGATGGCTGAGCATGCGCGAACGTGCGCATGCATTTGAGGCGTTGAAGGTAAGCGGGCGCACGTAGCATGTGCATGTAGGCCATGTTCAGGCCTTTAGTGACGGGTAAATTCGTCACTAAAGGTCTTGAATTAGTGCTTTTGATGTTGAAATGTCCAAAATGCCCCCACTCCTTCAACTATAAAGGGAGACCCCTACCCTATGAATTTTTCATCCCTTCCTTCTCTCACTGCCTCCAAAGCTCTAAGAGCTTGTCCCACACCTTGGATGCTCCTCTATAGTAGAAATCTTAATTTTTCCACCTTCGTCCCCCTTCGTGGAGCATCTTACGGTTGTCCTTTCTCTACATTCAAGAATCGGATCCTGCGATGACGACAATGTGCTACTTCCTTCCCATTCCTCCTGCTTTGTCCTCCTTCTTCCCGCTCCATTCCCCGTCATCCAGGCATCGTCCTGTCTGGCTCGTACTCCAAGTGATCGTCGAGGAGGATACTTCTCTCTCCATTCTCTTTACTACTTTCTAGAGTAGATTTACTGCTTTCTAGTGAATCATTTCCCACTTTCTAGTCGTAATGAGTAGTGTAATGAACAATTTCTGATAATGAAATCCATGTTTATTCTACATCCCTTTTTCTTTTATTTGCAATATTCTCTCTCTCTCCTATTCATTATTTGTTAAATAGATAGCTAGTTTTCGACTAGCTAATATGTTTTGTGACAATCAAATAAAATGTGTATTTTTAATCGAACATCTGCCTCCCTGTGTTCGACTTAGAACTTCTTTATGGATTTTTTGGTATAAATTTTATTTGTTGAATGGATTTCTTCGTGACTCAAACTACATCGATGGGTTTTCAAAACCAACTCTGAACGCGTAGTTTTCTACCTTCAACATTTTGGCACCGTTGCTGGGTGATGAGAGGCTCATCATGATCTCTAATTACCCCTAATTAACTAATCTTCCTAGTTAATTAGCTAAGGATATGAGTATATATGGGTTAATTATAAAATAAGGGATATATAATAAAGGACCTTAAAATAAGTTAAAAATGCTATTTTATCATTCAAATAATATTATTAATAATTTGGTTAATAATTGGAATCAAGATCTTAATAATCATTCCTTTAATTAATAAGTTAATTAACTTAAGCATAATGTATACATAAGTATGTAATAACTTAAGAAACTTTACCTAATTAAATAAATTAACCTAAAAAGATCAAAAATGTAAATTCAAGATCTAAACATAATTAGCTTATTTATAATCATATATAAAAAGTTGAAAAAGTTCTGAATTAAAATAAACATTAAAAACCTGAGTTTACATTTAGATCCTTTTAATTAATTTCAATCGGGTCCTTAATTCTCATATAGGTCCTTAGGTTTCATTGCATAAAAGTCCCTATCTTCTTCTTCTTTTTCTTCTTTCAGCCAGTTGAACAATTGATGACTGAGGGTGCTTCCACTGCTTGATCACTGCACATCCGACGTCGCTCCACCTTCTCCAAGCTCCTGGAGCTTGTGCTCACCATTCTATTTTCATCCATCGGTCTGGATCATACTTTTATCCTAAATTTAGGTGAGAGTTAACCTCACCATCATCGGAGACGGCGTTAGTGGTTAACCTCCTCTAGCTCCTCACACGTCCAGACTCCGCTGCCCTCTTCATCGCCGTCAACTATAAATAGTCCCTAACCCCCTCGATTTCTCTCAAGTTGGCTCCCTTCCCACTTCTTCAATGTAGCCGACCCAATAGGCCATTCTTCCACAACTCCTGTGACCTTCCACATCATCTTTCGACTACCTCTGTTCATCTTGATTGGCTCAGGGACTTCACTGAGGTCTGCCGCGTCCTTGGACAAAGGCGTTGACCGAGGAGTGCCTCTGCTCCATCCATTTTCTCCAGGTGGAGATCTTCCTCAATACCCACTAATTTCATCCTCTGTCATGAGCCTTTGATAGAGTCCCTTTACCTCCTTCGTCCAGGTAACAGTAGGTAGGAGTAGGGGTAGGAGTAGGAGTAGTCTAGATAGTTAGTTAGTTAGATTAGCATAATTTTAGAATTTTCAATGTTCATCTTCTTAGACTCCGGCGAGCTTCTTAAGATTGCTAGAGCCTTAATTTCGTCTTTGAATCTACTATTCACCTTCCTCTATCACTCATGATCATTTCTAAATCATTTAACTACTAATTCTATCACTAGATTGCCTAAATGATATCCACCTTCAACGACTACGGTTGCTGTCCATGGCAGTAGTAACTGAGCTAATTTCACCTTCATAGGGTCCATCATCTATTCATCACCTAAGGACCCTATTCCATACTTTAATATGAGTAATTACCATCTCTAATGTAAATGCCCAATTTTAATTAAGTTCTTGAGCTCGCTGTCAATGATGGCTCAGGAGTAGTTTAAATTATAAATTATTTATATAATTATGATTGCAGATATCTATTGACTTGATTTCTCCACTCATCGATTGAGGGACCAAGTCCCATGCCTCAACCAACTCAAATATTTCAAAACTTGAATTTTACTGATTAATCATTCATCTAACGAATTAAAGAGGAATTAAATGTGATCTCTAGGTTCCTTGTGACCTCAACAACTTTTTAAAATTGAAAATGGCACAATTCACTATTTTGTACACAGTTTTCACTTTTTCTGGACTTGTCGAAGCTCCGGCGAGCTCCGACGAGTCATTATCTATTATTCGGCCTGTAGAAGTTGATGAAGAGCTCCAGAATGATGAAATGATGATCACTGATCAATTTGAGGAAGTTTAATTAGAATTTTGATAACTGGAGCACAGATTGAGGTATCTTCTACAACTTTGGTGGAGTTAGAGAAGCCTGTACAGAAGTTTAAATGATGCATTTAAGATGTCTAGAAGCTTCAGTACAGTGCACTGAAGCTGTTCCTGACCTCAGATCTTTGTAGAAACCTTCGAATCACTCTGACGAACAAACCACTCGAGGAGTTCAGGTGACGAGCCTGGAACCCTAGTTTCTTAGGTTAGAACACCTGTTTAAGAGGTTGAGCTAGTTCCTGAGGTTGAGAGGATGCTATTTTAGGCTTTAATTTCTTGAGAAGTATTAAATAGAAAGTCAAAATTTTGAGCTTCACAGTCAAACTTCAGGAGGATATCTTGATTCCAAGCTCGATTTGATGAATTAACGATTTTAAATGGATTTTGAGATTCTGTTGAATAGTATTAAAGCGGTTAAATTAAGCTCAAACTTGAAATTTGGTTGTTATTCATTCACTATCAATTTGGGTTATTTTTGAACCCAAACAGATAGCAGTGGGATTTTGTTGGAATTTGATCTCAATTCCTACCCAGATTAGTTTGTTTTAACCCTTAGAATTTGTTGAAATCGATTAAGAATGTTCTTAGCTATCTGTTACACTTGTTTTAAGTTTGAAACTATTCTTTGAAGCTTTCGGAAAAGTTTAAAGCTTCTCTGCTGTTCCTCAAGCTTTAGGAGCTTTAGAACCTATTCCAGCTACTGCGGAAAGACTTGTAGAACCCATTCAGACCTTAGCTAAGTTAGAAAATACAATTTAATGGCCTTGTGAGCATTATTTCATTTCCAGGCATTAAATACCCCATAGCAACCCCTTAGATTTGCTCTTCAAATCGAAGTGGAAAACATCCCCTTAACCTAAAATTGATTACATAATCTTGTAGAGTTACCTTAGAGCTTTCCATCAAGCTTTGAATTGCTTGATTTGGAGCTTTAAGTTGGGAGATATCATCACTTGAAGTCTAGTTTGGAAGGGGAAAACAATGTCCCACATCGGAAACTGTTGAGAGTGCGCCTTGGTATAAAACTATTTTGTACAGTGGGCATATCAGTTGTGAAGCACTCGGCTCAAAAAGGAAACCTGATCTTCTAAGCATTGCGTGTGTGTGCGGGCATGTGTGTGCCTACGGGTGTGCGCTCGAGTGGACAAGTGCGATGTTGGCCCTGGGAGGGCGAGGCCTAGGAGGCGGTTGGGTCAGTTTGGCTCGAAAGAAAATAAATCGAAAATAAACCATAACTCAAATCAGGCAAGGACCGAGTAGGCAAGGCGGGCGTGAGCGATGAGGCACAGAAGGAGCGGGTGCGGCTGCAAACTGTACCTACCTTGCGTGCGGCTGGAGGGCGTGCGGGAGGACTGCTGGCCGTGCCCGCCTTGCGCGAGGCTGGAGGGCATGCGGGCAGGCGTGGCGTGAGTGGGTGAGTGTGGTTGTTGCAGGCTGCGACCGGTGGCTGGAAGAAGAACTAAGAATAGGGAAGGAAGATGAAGGTGTGATGTAGGAGCTTCAGACATCCGGGAAATTTCCCAGACGTCTTAACTGACCGAGAAGATGAAAATGCAGTGGCTGTGGTGGTGGTTGTTGGTGACGATGGCGAGGGAGATGCACGCTGAGGTGCTCACGTAATGCGGACGAGCTCCGGATGGGGTTGTGGCCTGTCACACCACATGCCCACGGTGGTGGAGACTCATCTCCACGGTTGAGGCCGGCAGTGTGGAATGGAATGGATGAGAGAAGAACTCTCTGCACAGTGGTGGGTCGGTGGTGCAGGCCCACCCCGCTCGACAGCCTCTCTCCTCCTTTTGTAGCTGCCTTCACGAATTTGAATGGAGAGGCGAGAGCCGATCCACCTTCACCGCTGATCCATGAATGTGGCTTTAGTGCGGCAGGAGACGTTGCAGCGGTAGCCGAGCTGTTGCTGAGAAGAACAAGAATAAAGGATATTATTAAAATATTATGGTTATTTATGTACAAACCCTCAACTTTTATGTTAACTAAAATAATGTACCTAATTGGTTAACTAATTAAATGATTGCCATTCTAAGCTAATTCTAAATGCATTTAAAATATGATGCAATGCATGGATTATGTAATTAAATTAAAAATATGAATTAATCTATTTACATCCTAATTTATGCTAAATAAATGTTCGAATTAACCTAATGTCTAGGCACTTAAATGCTTAAATAGCCCACAACTATGGGCTAATCAGATGTGCCTCGCTGGTGGTCGGCCGGAGATGAAGGTGGAGGTGGTCTGTACCTGCGAGGGGTCGAAAGTGGTAATAGAAAGATGGGAAATGAAGAGGAGAGAGAGGGGAATAATTCTAACCTAGCTAAGTGGAAGAAGGGGGAGAGGAGACGGCTGGCCGTACCTGCCACCGCTGGAGAAGAAGATGTCCAGTGGAGGGAGAGCGGTGACGACGAAGGGGCTGGAGGCGCGCATACGGGTATTGTGCGACGCGGAGGAAGGTGGTGACGCTATTTGATTTGTTTTCACGTTTTCCAACTTATGAATCATTTACCTTACTTCTCTCCTTTCTTATTGTGATTGCAGGTACTCTTTTGAGAGGAGCAAAAGCGGTAGGTTGGAATAAAGTGCTGTGGAAGGTTCTGTAAGTTATCCCCCACCTCCCACCCATTAGTTTTCATTCCACCACAAGATAACACAAACATCAATCAACCTAGGTGTTATAAACTTTAAGGTTAGATTGTTTGTTGTTTGACACCTACACCCACCCCAACCTCCACATTTAAAATGAAAAATAAAAAAAAATCTCACAGAGGTACACAACCTCTTCTGATTTTCAAACTCAACCGGTAAGCTGATGTTTGGAGCCAGTACACACATCCAAACACATAATTGAGTTGAAATAAGATTAGGTAATCACTTGTGTGCCTAATTAAGTGGTGCAACAGGCCAATTGTTTGAGTTGATTGGGCCGCACCACTTCAATTAAAATCAACTCATCAAGTAGCTGCCACTTAGGTGTAACTTTTAGGGATTTACCAGGCACTCCACATTCTTTTAAGCTTCAAAGGAAAACATCTTCACCTATGCTTTCAAAACCTGGTGTGCCAACAAAACTTGTTTGAAAATACCTAAAGTTGAATCCTAAAAGCTACTAAGCAAGATTTGAACTCTAAAATTCATCACATCAAAAGTAATCTTGCTTGAACGTATCTAAAAAAAAATTGTGGAATTAGGAAAGAGAACTTGGGTTTAAGAAAATTTTCAATCCTAGAAAATATTACATTATGATCTGAACACAATGACCCTTTAGATCTTCAGACTTAATCAGCCTGTGTATCCATTAAAATGTGGATTTTTTTTTCGAGTCCTCACCAACTTGAATTCTATTTTAATTGGAGTAAATAAGTTTGGGTGATAAGTACAAGACTTATCAACCTGCCCTCTGATTTGAGGGAATTTTGAGTTTTAAGCATCTACACACTATCTTGTCACTGACTTGTTGTTCGGTGATTCTAATGGAAATTGGGTAGCTAATGAACCTTCTAGGGTGATATAGCTGGCAAGTTATCATGTGTAACAGTCCATAGGTAGGTTGTCTAGAGCCTAGTCACTGGACCTTTCTCCTTTTGCTGCCTTTAGGTAAATCTTAGACCAGGGAAGCCACCTACTTAAAAAGAGAAAAAGAAAATCAAAAAGAAAAGAAAAAAAAGGAGAAAAGAAAAGAAAGAAATAAGCCACACTTCACCGCACGAGTGTGGCTGGCAAGTTGTTGGTGGTAGCAACTCATCGACTGGTTGTCCAAAACCCAGCTTAGTAAATGCACTGAAAAATCCCAAAACACTTAGGAAGAAGCAGAGAAGTAGAATAAGCCGAGGAGATATACACTGGATTCACCCTTGTGTTGACCCAGTAAAAATAAAAGTAGGGAGAAACCTACCGGTTGTAAAGATACACCCTTAAGCAGAATTTGCTTTTTAAGGTCACCAGAGGCGTAGAAATCTGAAGTCTGTTTTTACTGCCGGTCAACGAGTCTATCACATTCACAATAAGATGCTTAGAACGTAGGGTTCTCATCAAATCTTGGGTGAGTTGAATGGCCGTAGAAAGCCACTCTTAAACCCTAAAACTTAAAAATCCAAAAAAATTAGAAAAGAGGAAAAAGTGGAAAAGAAATTTTTCTTTGAATAAGGTGAGGGCTTGAGGTGGTCTGCATTTTGGCAGATACCTGGGCACTGTTGTGCCTTTGAAAGTTCAGATCCTAAGTAAACATTTTCTTAATGATTGAAAATAACTCATGTCCAAAAAATCCAACCTGATTCTTTTATAAATAACATATAGTTTTTGCTAGGGACTAGCAAAAGATAGGCATGGGGGTATGATGTAAACATGTTTACACTACTAAGATGTCTATTTATGCATGTTCTTAAGCATATGATTGCATTGCATACTATAAATATTACATAACAATCATCATCTTGCATTTAGATTAGTTTGAATAAAATGGAGGTTAATTGTCTCCTTTTATGTTCACGGATAGGGTAAACTTTTTATCGGGGCCTCGAATCGAGGATCCAACCATACAGATGTGATTAGGGCGACGACTGGAGTTCAACGACTCTAAGATCGCCCTAATCAGACATCTGTAGCATCAGATAGAGATCGGGGAACCCTAGAAGATCAATTGCCAAGATGGTGTGAATCCGCACTTCAAATGACAAATCTGACCACACAGATGGATTCGAATCGATGATCGCAGCCTAATGGCATGAAAATCGACTCAATCTGACAACCGTGGCACCATCTACATCATCCAGAAGATGGATGGCCAAGATGGCACCACGTGGCGCCATCTCAGCCACCCAATCATCCGCACGCACCCACTGAAGGCGTCCGCATCAACGTTTCCCCACCGTTGGATCAAGATCCAACGGCTGGGATGCATCCACGCTTAAGTTAAGCGCCTGCCCATTTGCACGGGTAGCGTAGTGGGTGAGACAGCTTAATTGAGGTGCTGGCGTGGGTTCGAATCACAGTGGGCACGACGAGTAGGTGCGTGCGACCGTGCGCTGAGAACCAAGCGGCTGCGGGCACTCGATAGCACCCACGTGCTATTGCACGCCGCGCCTCACGTGGGATCGCACGCGGGCGCACGTTGAGGAGCGAGCAAAGGCGTGAGATAAGTCGTCCGATCGTGAGATCGGTAGAACGTGTGCACTCGTTACGCGCGAGGAGGCAAGCAGCCGCACGCAGGCGGCGCCCCACTATGCCCACGATGGTGCTTTAGCGATGGTTTTATCCGTCACTAAAGACCGCTGATTTAATGATTTTCAAATTAAAATGACCAAATTGCACTCACTCCTTGCAACTATAAAAGAAGACCCCCTCCACACGAAATTCTCATCCCTTCCTTCTCTTCTCTCCCTCTCCAAAGCTCAAGAGAAGCTTGTCCCACACCCGGGATTCTTCTCGCGAGATAAAGTCAATTTTTCATCCCCCCTTCGGAAGCGGATCCCGCGACAACGACGATGTGCTACCCCATTCCCATTCTTTCTGCTTCGTCCTCCTTCGTCCTACTCCGTTCTCCTTTGTCTAGGCGTTGTCCCATCCGGCTCGTCCTTTAAGCGACCGTCAAGGAGGATATCTCTCTCCCCATTCTTTTTATTGCTTTCTAGAATAGATTTACTATTTTCTAGTGTAGTCATTTTCCCACTTTCTAGTCGTAATGTTTAGTGTAATGAACAATCTTCTGATAATGAATTCCATGTTCATTCTACATCTCTTTTTGATTTTTGTTTGTAATACTCTCTCTCTCTCTTACTCTCTCTCTTATATTTATTGTAAGTATTTAGATAGTTCTAAACAATTAAATTACTTCGTGACAAATAAAACAAATGCGTGTTTTTAAATCAAACGTCCGCCTCCTTGTGTTCGACCCGGGATTTCCATTCTGGTATAAATTTTATTTGTTGAACATGAGTACTTCACTTTCAAACTACAACGACAGGTTTTCAAAACCAAACACGTTAGCATAGCAACTTGTACGTTCAACACTTGCTTTGACCATCTGAACCCATTTTAACCTAAAATAGAGTTTTAGAAAGAAAGTTGCCGTAATTTAGGTTTTTGTGTAATTTACCTAATCAAACTTGGTCAAAACCAAAATTCAAATTCACCATTATATTCCTTGGTTCCAAATTAGGTTTATACCAAAATTTAGGCCCAATCTGAGATCATCTTGACCTAGTTTGCATTTTAATCTCGTTCTGACTCTTTTTCTTGCAAAAAGCCCCTCAACTTCTGAAATTCTTACAAAGGCCCCCCAACTTCTTCATATTCTTCGCGAAAAGGTCCCTACTGCCATTGGAAACTTCTATCCATACATGGAAGGTTTCAATTAGGGCTTTCTCCCTGAATCTACAGCAGATCTCTCCCAAAAATGGAAGGATTCCTGATAAGATCCTCTTCCATTTGAGCTTGTTCACGACCTTCCAAACCTGTCCAAGAGTTCATGCAAACTCTTGGAAACTCCTAAACCTAAATCACAAAATGTGAGCTCTTCAAGCTTGTTTCCAATCTTAGAGACTCGCCTAAATGCTTATAAAAGCTACCCATGGCCTTCCTCACCTCCTTAGCGAACTTTTGAGCCAAAATCATATTCATTCCTCTACCTTCAGCTTGATCCAAGTTTGTCTCCGGCGACCTTCTTCCCCCAGCTTTTTTATTGGCCTCCACATACCAAAGGGTGTCGGTTCCAACTCCCCTTATCTTTCTACACCTCACAATACCAATGAGGTGCCTCCTAACCCTCCTTCGTCGTCGCTCTACCTCACTAGAGCTTGCATCTCCTCTTGTGCCAGCCATATCGGACCTGGCGCCTCCTCCACCCCTCATCATCCGTTAGCTAGCCATCTACGCTTCTACGCATCATCAGCGTGTTGCTACAACTCTATTTCAACCACCGACTCGCTCGCACATCCACCATTTTCCACCTCTCTAGTAAACCTCCGGTGAGCTTGCACGACCGCTACACTCTACCAAACCGACCGTCACCACTCCCTACACCATCACCCCATCCTAGTGACCAAAACCCCTCAAGAAATTGAGGGGATTTTCTGCTTAGTTTCTCCATCGAATGCAACCCTTTTCACCCTATTTTTTCATCTCTGCCAGCCACCTCTAAGAACATTCACGGCATGCCATCACCACCAGCACCTTCATCGCATCATTATGCTTCTCCGGAGCTTGTCTGACGAGGCCGCAAGGCCATGCTTTGTGTTTCAGGTTCACAAGTCATCGCCGCCATTAACGAGCAGCTTCAAGAGACCATGAAGTTGTGTTCTTGCCTCAGCTGCTCCAGGCAGGACTCCAGGCGACGTGGAATTCACCTAGGTGCAAATCCAGGCTCTCCATTAGGAGCATTGAGCACTCCCTTTGCTCCAATTGACCGCATCCTCAGCTACTATTTGCTTGCGAAGAATAAGGGACAACTTAGTCCCACATTGTGGACTGAGGAGTGGAAGAGGGCATCTAAATTGTTTTCCTGTTCATACCCCTTCACCCAAGAACACCGAGGGTCAGGCCCCTACTTCACGTGCCTCCGCGTGCCTTCACGGTTCTCTCGTAGTCATGCACGTGAGTCTGGCCCCATTCAGGATCCGGTTACCCTCTCGATAACCCGACTAACCTCGGGTTTGTGAGAGAAAGAAGAGAAGGAAAGAGAAAGAGAGAGGGGGGTTTTTACCCTCTGCAATGCCCTCTCTTCACTTAGTCGTTGGGAGGCCTTTCGTGCCTCTGTGCTGTGCCTCTCCGTGAGGCTTGAAGAGAGGAAGAGAGGACCTTGAGCCTCTGCTGTTAAGGCATCTGAGCGCCTTATCTATCATCTGATTTCATTGGTTCTGTGTTCCCATGGCAATGTTGGTTGCTTATTGACATGGAATTATTGGTTGATCATTACTGTTTAGTTATTTGAGAATTATTGTGAGCATAATTAGAGGTGTAATTGGGGATTTAAATCATCATTTTACCCTATTCCTTTTGCACTTTGATATTAACATTCATATATATATCATTTTCTAATGGAATTTGTGTTATAATTGCTTAAATTTATGCTAGAATTGTGATCTTTGAGAATTAAATTGCAATACTTGCTCCCTGCGTTCAACCTCGGACTTTCTTGACGATCTTTCGAGTTATAAATATTATTTGTTTTCACACTATTTCAATTTTATTACAACGAAGCGATTTTAAAACCCCAATTTCATGTGTAAACATTTTGGCATTATTGCCGGGGAGCAATACGCAATTTGATCTCTTTGATCACAATTTCTGATTAGGTACTAACTTGCTCTATCTCTTTGGCTGTGATTTGTGTAGGGATTCATTTGAAGAGAATCGGCCGTGCATCAAACACTCCAGGGGTAGGTAAATTTCATCTCCTTTTCTATTAAGTCCCTGATTCTAAGAAAAGCTAAAAAAAAAAGAAGAAAATCAATTAGGAGCAACTTGCGTTTCATACATAGAATTAATCATCTCAAGTTGCTTGATTCGATTAATTCTAGAAAATCCCGATCCTGATTTTTGCACCTATTAGGGATTTAAGGTATCTATGGCTACTCACCTTCTTGATTGAGCCCTAGCTACCAAAATTGGACAAAACTGATAGGACCAAATAGGGCCAAATTAGGGTTTCCATTCTAGGCTTGAGGAACACATTTTCCTAAAAATGAATCTACCTTCCCAAATTGTGTGTGTCCTAACCCTTGATTGAAATTGGGACCTAATAATTTCAGGACAAATCAGGTGAAGTTAACCCTCCTTGTGGGGTCAACCAATCTTCAAATTAGGTCACCGTTCACAAACTCATCTTAAAAGTTTAAGTGGAATCTTAAGCACCTCATCTCAATTTAAATTTGGTAGACTTAAGAGGTCAAGTTATCCATTCTGGTCTACCTAGATTCGCGGTGACAAGGAAGGTCGGGTGGGGGAAACCTTGTAACCCGTGGGGACACTCTACCTTGTAGGGGTCTTTGGAGGACTCTCCCTTCCTGACTGCCTAAGTATTTCTCAAGTGGATGACTTTATGATCTAGAGGTATCATCCACCTCGAACCTCTATAGTCATCCAAAGATATTTGGGTGTCTTGATTGGGTCCATCACACCTTCTGTCCCTCATCTACTCCACCAGTGTATGTTCGGAAGGAGGTCCTTAAGACCACCCTTGAGGCCTCCACTGGATTTCCACTCTCGTTGAGGCCAAGCCTCGACTTCTTTGTTTATGCAACTACCTGATCACATCGATATCTCTTCGAATTCCACCTCTAAACTTGAAGCTCCAACCACAGCAATGGATATTTAAGAAGAACAACCTAACTTTGAACCACAAGAATTCTATGACCTTTGAGATAAGGTCCATGCACGTTTCAACCCACCATCGCATCCTCAAATGCGAGATCTCTACAATCCCGCTGCGGTGGAGATCAAACCCTGAATCCACATTCTTGCAGGAGAACCCAAGGTGGAGCTCAAGCCAAGTATGCTTCCCATGACCCCGAAATTTCTTGGCTTGAACTTCGAGGATCCTTTCCAGCACATTAAGAATTTGGAGCATCTAGTCTACACCTTCAGGGTAGATATGCAGAATCGAGATGGCTTACTCTTGAAGTTCTTCTCCTTCTCTCTATTTGACAAAGCCGCCAATTGGTTTTAGACATACCCTCACTAGATCAACACATGGGAAGAACTTTAGACCTCTTTCTTGCAAAAATTCTATCCCATTGGTCAGACGAATGCAATGCGGCATCAAATCACACACTTCTCCCAAGGAGCGGGAGAATCCTACACGAAGCATGGGATCATTTTCTTAATCTCATGTGCAAATGCCCCCATCACAGAGTCCTGAAGTGGGAACAATTCCAATCCTTTTACCACAGTCTTCGTGACAACATCAAGTTTTTTGTCAATGCAACCTATGGTGGCAGCATCATGGGTCAACATAAAGACATGATTTGGGGAATTCTTGAAAATATGTGAGAGAACTCCCTGAACAATGACTCATTGGGTGTGTACGACTTGATGAACAGCTATGCATTGATAAACAATCGAGAGGTACACGAGACCCAAGGCCTTTCCACATCCGTCGATAGGGAGTTGATAGCCAGTTGCTTGGATAAGGTCTCTACCATTGAGAAGAAGGTGCATGACATAAATCAACATCTACACTGAACCACCACTACATCACAGAATCCATACGTACACCCGCCCTCAGGTGGGGAGGCTGCACACAATATCTACCACTCTCAGGGGATGGATGCCTATCCACCCCCGCCAGATTATGGTCTTAGAGGAAACTATGGACCAGGCTATCATAGTTGGGGGAACTCTGAACCCTTGTATCCTGATTTTTCTGGAGTTTCTCAGACTTGCAAGGATCTCCATGCTATTTAGTATAATCCTTTCTCAAACACCTATAACCATGGATGGTGAAATCATCGCAATTTCGCATGGTCAGGAAATAACCCGAATCGAAGACCCAATTCCAAACTTGACCACAAAACCTGTGACCCTATCAGCCCACTTAACTAAGGCCCAACAAAAATTTCCAATCTAGGCCACCTAAGGAGGACTAGATATCTCTGATTCTTCAAGCCTTGTTTGAAATGCATAAGCAAGACATGGAAGAAATGATAGAGATTCATAATCAATTGGCCCAGCTGGTAAATACTCGCCAGCCTGGTGCACTTCCTTCTCAGCCACTTCCTAACCCAAATAACGTGCTTAACCAGAGGCGCATTATGAACCCAAATCAGGGCCAAGAACATTATGTTTATCAGGCCCCCTCTGCTCCATCGCCTGACAGGATGGAAGCTTCAACTTCATATTCCGGGTTTCAGCAGCAGACACCTATTTTTCCTAACCTAAACCAAAGTTAGGCAGGGTTGAACTCCGTCACCACCCGTAGTGGTAAAGAAACATTGGACCCACCATTTCCTAGCCATGACTAGCCTGATACTGCAAATCCTAACCCTAGATTGGTAATCTAAGACACCCCTATCCCAGATAAAGAGCCTGAGCCAATCCTAGAGGAACCAAGGTTCCATTTCCTAAGGCTTTGACTAAGGGAAAGGGGAAACCCAAGACCATGGCACTAAAGGAAGACTTGGTCAAGCTGTTTGAACAGGTCCAAATAAACATCCCCTTGATGGATGAGATTTGCCACGTACCGGCCTACGCGAGATTTTTGGAAGACGTATGTACACCTAAGTGTAGGCTGCGAACCAAGGGCAAGAATCCGATCGTACTATCGGAGCGAGCTAGCTCCATTATTCTGAGCAAACTCTATCCATCAAGTCACCTAAAGGAATTCTTGAGGATGTCATAGTTCCGATCCGTGACTTCTATTTTCTCATAGATTTCATTATGCTAAACATAGATGCTCTTGAAAATTTGAAGAATACATCAATCATATTAAGGAGACCATTTTTGGCCACAGCTAGGGCCAACATAAATTCTGAGGAGGGCCAAATTGAGTTGATGTTTGGGAGCAAGATGTTGAAGATTGATATCTTTAAGGCCCAAAAGGGAATCAACTGTGGGGATATTAAGCAGATCTGCGATATCGTGTCTGTGGTTGAGGACTAGTTCTTAGAGGAAAACCTGGTTATTCATGACATTCAACCACAAGAAGATCACAACCCATAGTTAGAGGAGCCTATACTTAACCTAGATACACCTACAGCTCTTACCTTTGATCCTGGACCCCACCCTGAACCACTTGCTGCTGCTGACAGCCCTGTTATGGAGTTGAAACCTCTCCCTGATCATTTAAAATATACCTTTTTGGGTTTAAATCGAACTTTTCCTGTGATAATCAATTCCTTACTTACCTTGGATCAAGAAACAAAACTGATTTCCATCCTCTAGCAGCATCAGAGAGCCATTCGATGGACTCTTGATGACTTGATTGGTATCAACCCTTTGTATTGCACCCATTGCATCTACACTGAAGAAGGCTCACGACCATCTTGTGAAATGCAGGGACGTATGAATCCGAACCTATATGAAGTTGTGAAGAAAGATATCATTAAGTGGTTAGATGCTAGAATCATCTACCCGATCTATGACAATGATTGGGTGGGTCCAATCTAGGTTGTGCCTAAAAAGGTAGGGCTCACCATGATCACGACTGAAACTGGAGAAACCATCCTGACCCACATTGCGAACTTCTGGAGAGTCTGCAATGACTATAGAAAATTGAATGCCTCCACAAAGAAGGACCATTTCCCACTACCTTTTATTTACTAGATTCTCGAGAAACTGCCAGGAAATCGATTTTTCTACTTTTTGGATGGGTACTCTGGATATAATCAGGCGGAAATTCATCCAAAGGACCAAGAAAAGACCACCTTCACTTGTCCCTATGGGACGTACACGTTTCATAGGATGCCTTTCGGGCTATGCAACTTACCCGCCACCTTTCAGCGGTGCATGCTAGCCATATTTTCCAATATGGTAGGTGAGTACCTTGAAGTCTTCATGGACGACTTCACGATTTATGGGGAATATTTTGATTAGTGCCTCCTGCATCTAGTTGAAATTCTCAGGCGTTGCATTGACGTAAATCTGGTTCTTTAGTGGGAAAAGTGCCATTTTTGACGTAAATCTGGTGATGCGAAAAATCACGTGATTTGTAATTAGGGTTTTTAAAGTCGCTGTAATACGTGAAATCGCATATGCTTTTAAATTTCTATTCCTAAATGGGGGAGTATCTAGGGTTGTCCAAGGAGGTAAGTTTGCAATTCAAATCTCTTGCTTTTAAAGGAAACTCAATCTTTCTTTTTGGTATTTTAAATATATAATTTTTATGTTTTGAAATAATGAAAGCAAAATGTGAATTGTTGATGGAAAAGCAACTAACACCTACAATCACTAAGCTAAAACCTAAGTGATAAATATGACCCCTCCCTAAGCTCACTCTAGGCATGTGGAAGCCTAGAGTAATTAGGAAGTGGAAGTGAAAAAGTGCTAGAAAGATAAAACAATTGCAATAGAAAATGAGAAGAAGGCAAATTGATTTAGTAGAATTTGTGTTTTACAAAAACATATAGAGGAATGCTTCTACTTAAATTGGAAAAAATAAAAGCAATAAAAAAACACAAATCCTCTTGTAGAATCTGGTGAGGAAGGGAGTCCTCTTGCTCCAAGCCTAGCTACTCCTTGGCTTGAAAAGAAGGTCTCCTTCTCCTTCCTTGAATGCTCCTCCAAGGTGGATGCTCTCCACCTTAATTCTTTCCACCAAGGGTGGGCATGCACCACCCTTTCTCCTCCAATGCTTGGCCGTCCTCCTAGTGGTGGAGCGCTCCTCCTCCTTGGCGTGACACAAGAAAAGAGTGGGAAGGAAGAAGGCACGAAAGGGGCAGGTGATGTGCCACCTTAATCTTCTTCCTCCCTAATTCTCTTGGCCGTAGGGTGTAGGTGGGTTTAGGTGGAATTAAACACTAATGGAGGATGATCAAAACTGGGGGTAGGTGATGGGTTTATATAGAGTAAATAGGGGGCACAGGTGGCTCTTGGAATGGATGGCTAGGATAGGATATGGGGGGTAGTTGGGGATCCTAGCGCTAAATGTCATTGGCTCCAACCCATGGGTTACCAAGGAGGTGCTTATGGGTGGTGGCACCCCTTGAAGTTGGCACCAAAATGGGTTCTAGAAGGGGGGCATAGGTGGCCCCAAGTAGGGTTCTAGAAGGAGGGGTAGGTGGGTGGCTAGGATGGGTTATGTGGGTAGGTGTAGGGTTAGGATGCAGGGGATTTTTGGAGGGAATTTTTGGTGCCAAAATAAGGGTAGTTACAAGTGGTTTTGGCACCATTTAGTGGTGGCTTTTGGAGGTAGTGGGAAGGCTAGGATGGCACCAAGGTGAGGTGGAGGTAGGGTTAGCTTATGTGGAGCTTAGGTGCAGCTAGTTGGTGGAGTAGTTAGGTAGGGTTTTTAGGTGGTAAAAGCCAAGGGAGCTAGAGCATAGCTAAGCTAAGCTAGCTTAGCTAGTAGTGGAGTAGAGGAGGAGGTATTGGAGCAAGGGTTTGAAGAGAGGAGTTGAGGAGGAGAAGCCTGGGGCATGAATTGGTGCTGGCAGCTGCTGAAGAGGGTGGCATGGAGCTACTCTAGCTGGCATAGCTTGCTAGTTCTTTGCTAGCTGCTAAGCCAAGCTAAAGTGAGTTGGCTTCTGATTAGCCCATAGTTGTGGGCTATTTAAGTATTTAAGTGCCTACACATTAGGTTAATTCTAACATTTATTTAGTATAAATTAGGATGTAAATAGATTAATTCATAGTTTTAATCTAATTACATAACCCATACATTGCATTCATATCTTAAGTGCATTTAGAATTAGCCTAGAATAGCATTCATCTAATTAGATAACCAATTAGGTATATTGTTTTTATTAACATAGAAGTTGAGGGTCTATACATAAATAACCCTAATATTTTAATAATATTTTCTTTATTCCTCTTCTTTCAGAACGGCTGGCTGCCGCTCCAACGCCCGGCTGCTGCAGTGATGAAGCCATTCAAGGGGGAGCGGATGTGGTGGATCTGGTCGGCGGCTGATTTCAAAATTGTTCAAGACACTATAAAAGGAGCACGGAAGCTGCCGGCTGCAGCAGGCCTCCGCCACCAACTCACCACTGTGCAGAGAGATCCTCTCTCTTCCACTCCACACTGCCGGCCTCTACCGTGGCGGCGAGTCTCCACCACCGTGGGCGTGTGGTGTGATAGGCCACACCGCCATCCGGAGCTCGCCCGCATTACCGTGAGCACATCAGCGTGCATCTTCCTCGCCGTCGTCGCAGACCACCACCACCTAGCTACTGATCAGCCACCCTCTCAATAACTTAAGATGTCTGGGAAATTTCCCAGACGTCTGAAGTTACCCGCTCACCTCCACTTCCTCAGCCTGCACTCTCCAACCGGCCACCAAACCGCCTGCGCCCTCCACCGCTCACCGGCTGCTGACCTGCGCACGCCTACAGATCAGCCCGCGCTCTCCTCCAATGCCTGCAGACCAGCCTGCAGCATCCTCCAACAGCCGCCTGCAGCTTCCACCGCACACGCCAACCGCCTGCAGACCACCGCGCAAGCGCCCTCCTGCAGACCACCGCCACGCCTCCGCACGCCAGCGCCCTCCGCAGACCCTCCGCGCGCCCACGCACAGCCATCTGCAAACCGCCAGCAACCGACCTCTGCAGCTACCACCGCCACGCCTCCGCGCGCCAGCACCCTCCGCAGACCCTCCGCGCGCCCACGCACAGCCATCTGCAAACCGCCAGCAACCGACCTCTGCAGCTTCCACCGCACACGCCAGCGCCCGCCTGCAGACCACCGCAGCCACGCCTCCGCGCGCCCGCGCCCTCCGCAGACCCTCCACGCGCCCACGCACAACCGCCTGCAGCACCTCCGCCGGAGCTCGTCCGGCCACCTCCAGCCACCGCGCGACTCGCCGTCACCACCGATTCGAAGCCCTTGATCCAAGGGACCTCCGCCGAGCTTCCCGCGCCTAGCCATCAGCTCCTCGTCGCGCAAGACAACGGGGAAAAATTCCCCTGTTTTGCTACAGTAAAGCATTGATTAAAATTTACATTTTCTGCCATTGCCAGATTTTCTTCATATTCTATTCACTCTGCATTGCGGAAAATATCCTGTAGTTTATCATAATTGCCATTTCAGCATTATTTCTTGCTTAAACCTTAATCTAAAGGCAATCTTGGCTTGGTTCTTGTCCAAATTGACTCTGAACAAACATTTTTAAGTGGCGCGAATTTTAATACGTTATTGCCTCCCTGTGGAAACGACCCGCTCCTCTGCGAGTGGTTATTTCTTATTAAAAATTGATTAGTCGATTTTTCCACCACATTAAACTACAAACGACTTAAAAGCGAAAGATCGACCCGGTCAAATGGCGCCGCTGCCGGGGATCGAACCCGGGTTGCCCGCGTGACAGGCGGGAATACTCACCACTATACTACAACGACTTAAAAGCGAAAGATCGACCCGAACCACCACCGCCGAGCCACTGTGCAATCACCCTTTCATTCACTTAAGACGTCCGGGAAATTTCCCGGACGTCTGAAGTCCACCCCCACTCCAGCAGCAATCTCCGTCCTCTCACTTCACTTCCACCACCCACGCCGCAGCAGCCCGCTCATCTCCAACCGCATGCAAGGCGTGCACAACCTCCAGCCCTCACGCCCGCCCACGCCTCCGCGCGCCCGCGCCCTCCGCAGACCCTCCACGCGCCCACGCACAACCGCCTGCAGCACCTCCGCCGGAGCTCGTCCGGCCACCTCCAGCCGCCGCGCGACTCGCCGTCACCACCGATTCGAAGCCCTTGATCCAAGGGACCTCCGCCGAGCTTCCCGCGCCCAGCCATCGGCTCCTCGTCGTGCAAGACAACGGGGAAAAATTCCCCTGTTTTGCTACAGTAAAGCATTGATTAAAATTTACATTTTCTGCCATTGCCAGATTTTATTCATATTCTATTCACTCTGCATTGCGGAAAATATCCTGTAGTTTATCATAATTGCCATTTCAGCATTATTTCTTGCTTAAACCTTAATCTAAAGGCAATCTTGGCTTGGTTCTTGTCCAAATTGACTCCGAACAAACATTTTTAAGTGGCGCGAATTTTAATACGTTATTGCCTCCCTGTGGAAACGACCCGCTCCTCTGTGAGTGGTTATTTCTTATTAAAAATTGATTAGTCGATTTTTCCACCACATTAAACTACAAACGACTTAAAAGTGAAAGATCGACCCGGTCAAATGGCACCGTTGCCGGGGAGGCAACAGACGCAATAATTTCGCCTAATTTTATTTTGATTATTTGTCAATTGCACAGAGATTTGACCATCTATTATTTTCTTTTCTGTGCGAGAAATTTTGTGCAAGAATCAGCCACTGTGAGAGGCGACCCTTGACGTCGCCAGACGAGAAGTGGACAAGCAATTTTGAAAGGAGGAGAAGGACGAGGACGCGACGGACACCACTGTATTTAATCGTTAATTTAATTAGAATAGAATTAAGACTGAAGACTTAATTTTTCATTACAGTTAGTTTGAAACCCTTGTTCTGGGGCATATTTTGAGGGTTTGTTCCCTGATTTTATTTTGGACCCGTGTTGGGTAATTTTTGGGAGCCTGTTCCCTTTTCTTTAGATTTAGGTTTATTTTTTTTATTATTTCTTTTATTTTCTTGTGCATAAGTAGTTCTAAAAAAAAATAGAAAAAGAAAAAAAATGAGCTGCCTGCTAGAAGCTACCTGCCCTAGGACGAACCATTTAGGTCTATATGAGCAGCCTCTAGATTTGCTTTTCTGCATTGCGTGCATTTTTGCATCGAAGATCGCTGGAGGCAAGGTACGCATTCTCTTACTTTGCATCCTATTTTTGATCACGCATTGCATTTGGGATTTAATGCGAAGACCACCTAATCTGTACTGAATAAATCTAACAAGTGGTCACATATTTTCTTTAGAAAAAGGACTAATTAAAGGAAGGACATTTTAAAAACCAAGGATTTGATTTTCAAACTTGGCGTGCGATTCAAAGTTCAAAATCTTTGACGGTGTATGCACACTTATTTCACTTGCACCACGGCACGTTTCTAGACACTCCTTAGGTTTGGAAATACTAGGACAAGAGCCCTCCTTTCGTTGGATTTTGAAGTGTTCGGAACTTGAGATCAAAGGTTTTGTAAATCCAAAGAGGGAGATACCCTGTCACGGATTTTTGGGGGTAGTTGAGGAGCACCGCGAAAGCACAGCTTCAAAGGAAGGCTTAGGCCTACTTGCATCCCTCGATCTTCCGTCTTTGGATTTACTTGACCATTTGAGATTTAGGGAAGAACACCTAAGCTCCAACTAGGTCTTTTTAGGCGAGCCGTAGGTCGACAATAGGCGCGTAAATTGATTGAACAAATTGTATTGTCACCTGCAATCTGACTTAAAATCAAAAGCCTAAATTGGGAAAGACCTAAAAGGTCCTTTTTGAATTGTGTCTTACTTGGGGAATTCTGATTGAAGTGTGAGTTAGAATGGACCACATTGATTTTCATCCTTTCACATCTTGCCCACACCCTCACCCCCACTCTGCATCCTTTGATCCCAGACGCCGAGATGGTCCATTCCTTGATGGACATAATGACAATCATTGGGATCCGTTTTACTCCTATTATAGGAGTATTGGCCTAGTTAAGCCCCAAATTAGTGAGCAGAACTCAGGAGCGGGATTTGCTTTGCCCAATATCCCACATACCAAAGAAATACCCAACCCACCCTCCCTGAAAACTTATAATGGTTGGACAAACACTCCTGGGTACTATAAGCCTGAGCCTGACTTCTCTTATGATAAAAATGACCTCTCCTCTTTGAAGATGGAAATACAGAAAATGCAAAATGAAATGAGTGAATTGTTAGGAGAATCTTTGAGAGCAGGCCAACAAGAAAGAGATGAAATTAGCCACCCAATCTGCCCCATTGACGATGACGTACACCCCTCTACAATAGATGCATCTCCCGTGGGAAAGCTACACTTTAAGTTGAAGGGAAATTCTGGGGAGAATAGCTACTTTTCGAGGATCGATTTTGAAACCTCCCCATTAGATGACACTTCCTTGAGAGATCTACACTTTAGGTGGGAGGAAAATACACATGAAAGTAGCTATGCATTGGATGAAGAAAGGTGGCAACCCGAGGAAGATGATGATAAGGTTGAGTATCCACCTGAATTATATTGGAGTCAAAAGAAGGGAATGATGGTGCCATTGGAAGACCTCGACCCAGATGATAGTATTTTCGTGACATTTGATGAAGTGGGTCAAAGTCAAGTTGTTAATCCTACCCTCCCTTCTGATCATGATATGGAACTCAAACCCACCCTTAGGGAACCTAACCCTAAAGAAATTGACCTATCTGAGGAGTCTGATGTAACCAATGTAAATAATTTACCTCAGATAGAGCACCCTAGGGGATCTGCTGATATATTAAATGATTCTAGACCTCGGGTACATGATGAATTGTGTGATGAGGAGGAAGATGAATTATATGAGGAACCTACATTCAAGATTTGGAGTGACACTAAGGGTGATTATGTATTATTTGAAGAGTTAACCCCTGAGGATGTCACAAATTTGACCAAATTAGGTTTCCTTGGCACACCCATTGATGATATTTCTCCTCATGATAAAATGATGGAAAATTTGGAAGCAATTTCTAAGATTTATGTGGATTCACATATAGACTCCGGGGAAGATGTGAGTAAAGAACAAAAACCCGGGGATGACATTAATAGGATAATCCCTAGATCTGTTGCTTCCAACCTGCCTTCATTCACTTCGAAGTCACCCTCTGATTCTCTTATATCTGAAAGCGAAATTGTGACTCCTGATGAAGAGCAGGAAGATCCACGTGATGGTGCAAGGAATGCTAGGGATGAAATTGAGGATTTAGAAAGAGTGTTTGGGATGGACACCAAGCTGATTAAACCCAATCTAGATCTTATGGCCATCCCACAACCTCGTAACTTGGACACCCTAGACGATCCTTGCCTTAGAGAATTGCTCAGTTTTGTTCTGACTAGGGGGCTTAACAGACCAATATTTTCTATAATGGAGTATCGGGTATGGATTGATGATTTCTTTAGTCAGTCCATTACCCTGGGGGTTTATCTCTATACCATTCCTTCCCCATTCTTTTTGGAGGATCCTTGTCATCCTACCCCTACCCCTTTGGAGGTTATTTTAACTGTTTATCCTTTAGAACCTCTTCTGGTGACTTGGGAAGATTTCATTCCCATTTTAGTTGGGCGAGCATTTGCTATCGGGATTCATCATCAGCTCGCCAACATCCTAGGTTACCTATTTTCTAGGCCAACTTTGCTTTCCTCATTTTTAGGGCCTATTTCTGCAATTCTTGAACCTGATTTGCAGGTTCTTCGGCTATTCAGCCCAGCTTTAACCCAGGTAATATCCTTCTATGCAATGAGGACATTGCAGATTTTAGGCATGGGGGGGTGTACTTGGGGATATACATAGCATAATTGCATACATTTGTACATAAAAAAAAAAAAAAAAAAAAGTTTTGAGCTTAACTGTCTAAGTCCTGCATTCTTAAGCAAATCAGAACTCTAGCGTAGACTAAATTAATTCTAGGGTCAAACTTTAGAAGCTAAATAAGCTACTAGCTTTAGACCTTTAGGGTCCTTTGTGGACTTAAAAACTTAAGTAGGAGTTAAGTTGCGGACCATTCTTCAAGAGGTTGAGGAAGGGAAGCTAGGGTTTGAGTTAAAAGGTGGGATAGTACCTGGAGTCTTATTCTACCTTTTGCTTTACGGGTCCTGGTAACCCAAGCATCCAAATTTTTCACACTTGGTCTGGTAATTAACTTAATTTCTGAAAAGAGATTTGGTTCTCTTAGTTTTGGCTTAAGAGAGGCTTGAAAACACATTTTGATTGGAAGAGTTCCCGCCGCAGGAGAGGTCGAGTATATACTCACCTTGAGGATGCGATGGTAACATATTAACTCCTCGGAGCTTGTCTCTTAGGATATCCATCCTACTGGGGGCATGTAAGCGCATTGCGCGGTTCAGGTACCATGGGCGGCCCTATCTCGAAGTGCCGATTGCCATAGGCCTGAATTCGCTTAAGAAATCCATGGGCGATACTATCTCGAAGTGTCGATTGCCAGGAGTTCTTGGGGTCGTTATGGGCGGTGCTATCTCGAAGTATCGAAAGCCAGGCACCCTTCGAGGTATGGTAATGGGGACAATGAATCCGACACAGACCGTGTTGATAGCTGATCTGAGGTTAGACTTAGAAGAATAAAAAAAAAAAAAAAAAAAGTATATATATTAAAAAAAAAAAAAAAAAATTCCTTTAACTCAAATAACTCGGACCAATGCACAAGCACAGATGCTTTAATCTCAGGGATCAATAAACTTTAGGGTAGAGTCAGAAATCAGGGAAACTTGTGCTGGCAACTCGTCTTTAGCCGACCTAGTCTGTAACTTAGCAACTACTTAGGAACCTTGGGTTTAGAACCTGAACTTAATATGCTTCTGAAGGAAGACTAAGTGTGTTGGCTAGTCTACTTAGAGTGCTAGTTTTCGCTTAATTTTGCTAGGGACTAGCAAAAACTAGGCATGGGGGTATTTGATTAGCCCATAGTTGTGGGCTATTTAAGTATTTAAGTGCCTACACATTAGGTTAATTCTAACATTTATTTAGTATAAATTAGGATGTAAATAGATTAATTCATAGTTTTAATCTAATTACATAACCCATACATTGCATTCATATCTTAAGTGCATTTAGAATTAGCTTAGAATAGCATTCATCTAATTAGATAACCAATTAGGTATATTGTTTTTATTAACATAGAAGTTGAGGGTCTATACATAAATAACCCTAATATTTTAATAATATTTTCCTTATTCGTCTTCTTTCAGAACGGCTGGCTGCCGCTCCAACGCCTGGCTACTGTAGTGATGAAGCCATTCAAGGGGGAGCGGATGTGGTGGATCTGGTCGGCGGCTGATTTCAAAATTGTTCAAGACACTATGAAAGGAGCACGGAAGCTGCCGGCTGCAGCAGGCCTCCGCCACCGACTCACCACTGTGCAGAGAGATCCTCTCTCTTCCACTCCACACTGCCGGCCTCTACCGTGGCGGCGAGTCTCCACCACCGTGGGCATGTGGTGTGACAGGCCACACCGCCATCCGGAGCTCGCCCGCATTACCGTGAGCACATCAGCGTGCATCTTCCTCGCCGTCGTCGCAGACCACCACCACCTAGCTACTGATCAGCCACCCTCTCAGTAACTTAAGACGTCTGGGAAATTTCCCAGACGTCTGAAGTTACCCGCTCACCTCCACTTCCTCAGCCTGCACTCTCCAACCGGCCACCAAACCGCCTGCGCCCTCCACCGCTCACCGGCTGCTGACCTGCGCACGCCTGCAGATCAGCCCGCGCTCTCCTCCAACGCCTGCAGACCAGCCTGCAGCATCCTCCAACAGCCGCCTGCAGCTTCCACCGCACACGCCAACCGCCTGCAGACCACCGCGCAAGCGCCCTCCTGCAGACCACCGCCACGCCTCCGCGCGCCAGTGCCCTCCGCAGACCCTCCGCGCGCCCACGCACAGCCATCTGCAAACCGCCAGCAACCGACCTCTGTAGCTACCACCGCCACGCCTCCGCGCGCCAGCGCCCTCCGCAGACCCTCCGCGCGCCCACGCACAGCCATCTGCAAACCGCCAGCAACCGACCTCTGCAGCTTCCACCGCACACGCCAGCGCCCGCCTGCAGACCACCGCAGCCACGCCTCCGCGCGCCCGCGCCCTCCGCAGACCCTCCACGCGCCCACGCACAACCGCCTGCAGCACCTCCGCCGGAGCTCGTCCGCCACCTCCGGCCGCCGCGCGACTCGCCGTCACCACCGATTCGAAGCCCTTGATCCAAGGGACCTCCGCCGAGCTTCCCGCGCCCAGCCATCGGCTCCTCGTCGCGCAAGACAACGGGGAAAAATTCCCCTGTTTTGCTACAGTAAAGCATTGATTAAAATTTACATTTTCTGCCATTGCCAGATTTTATTCATATTCTATTCACTCTGCATTGCGGAAAATATCCTGTAGTTTATCATAATTGCCATTTCAGCATTATTTCTTGCTTAAACCTTAATCTAAAGGCAATCTTGGCTTGGTTCTTGTCCAAATTGACTCCGAACAAACATTTTTAAGTGGCGCGAATTTTAATACGTTATTGCCTCCCTGTGGAAACGACCCGCTCCTCTGCGAGTGGTTATTTCTTATTAAAAATTGATTAGTCGATTTTTCCACCACATTAAACTACAAACGACTTAAAAGCGAAAGATCGACCCGGTCAGCTTCTACCATAATGAGCTGAGGTGAGCTAGGTCTAGTGCTCCCAGGTATGATCAAGCTGGTTGTGGTAGCTAAGGTAGCTTAGCTCAACTAAGTTGAGCTAAGCTGAGTCCCCAGGAGTTGGACTTGAGCTTCCTAAGCTGGAATGAAGTCATCTTCAGTAGTCTGGAGTTGAGTGGAGCTGGATGTAGCTGGACACGAGCTGGGGTGAACTCCAGTCAACTCAGTTGAGCTAGCTAGAGCTCCCTATAGACTAATGATAGTTGAGATGAGCTATACTTAGCTAAGTTGAGCTAGATCTGAGCTAACCTGAGCTAGGGTGAGCTAAGATGAGCTCTCTTGAGCTGCCATTCTGCTGAGATGAGCTGAATGGAGCTTGGATGTGCTGACCCTAATCCAAGTGAGCTGGATTCCAACTATGGTGAACTGGAGCAAGCTGAGTTCAAGTTAGTTTAACCTTCTCCTTCACCTGTTGCCTTCTTGAGTGCTAGGGTTCTAGGGATCTGTTAATCTATTTATCCGTAACACTCACAAAAACACATTAAAAAGACAATAAAAATTGCAATGCATGCCTAACCTAATTAATGCGTAAATGCAACCCAAAAACCCATTTGTGGAGTAAAAATCGTAAGAGCTAGGTTTGTTTTAATGCATAAGAATGATGATAAACTGGCATTTATAACACCCCCATGCTTATCTTTTGCTAGTCTCTTAGCAAAACATTAATTTTTATAGAATAGAATTTTTGGGAAATCTAATTTTTTTGACTTTTGAGGTGAAAAAGATTAAGGGACCTTGGTTGATCTAAACACAGGAGGCACGAAATTTTTTAAATATAAACATCGGGATTTATTTTTTGATCCAAAAATTAGACAAAAATGAGATCAATATATCCATCAAAAAGATTCATAGATTAACCCCTTGTTAATTCAAATGACTTGAAATTTTTGTTTTCGGGATTTTTCTTGCTCTTGAATCTGATTCTCAACTTGCAATAACCTTTAAAACCTTGTGTCTATGCTTGTGAAAAGCCAACATTTTCAAGGGCATGCTTTTGGTTGAAAACTTTTTTTTTTGTCCTCCATGCTTTTTTCTAGCTTAGTCTTAGAACAGATGTGTTGGTATCATCATTCACATCACCAATCCTCAAGGGGGCTCTGACGCCAGTACTTCGGGATAGCACTATCCATGACACCACCTAGGAGCTCATAACACCAAAACACATTGCAGTGTAAAGGGGCACTCCAAGCAAACTCAAGCTCTTGTTCCGACACTATAGGTAGAGCACTATCCAAGACAGTTGAGCTGCTAAAATGTGCTTCAATGCTCCATCTAGAGATATGAATTATAGATATGGAGCAACGTGGAGGCGGTAACATGTTGACATCGCATCCTCAAAGGAGTCATTTTCCTCGTTCTTGGCAGTGGGAATGCAAGCTAATGATCTTCTTCAAACTTTTACTAAGTCAAAACAAGGGAGTTTTTCTAATTTTTAGTTGTTTTTAATGTTGGCTTGTGCGTGAAATTTGACACAGGAAGTTTCACAAGAAATGCAAGTTTTTTAATTGGAAACTGAGCCAAATACTTTCCATATTACAAAAGAGGATCAAGTCACCTGAACTATCATGAGTTCAGGTGGAATTTATAGAAGGATATCTGATCTAGTCTAAAAATAGACCCTGAAATTCTAATGATCAGATCTGTATCCTCATCCCTAGTTTGCTAAGGATTAAATCCCATTGTACCAAAAGTAAGTTTTCAACCTTAATCACTATTTCAAGATTTTTCCTTAAAAGATTTCAACATTTTTATTTTTATGGGTTTGCAAGTAGGAAAATAAAATAACTAAAGAAAAATGCATGTTTTTAGGTTTTGAAAATCCTAAATCGATCATCAAAATTTTTAAAACACCCCCGCATCCTTAAGATATGCAATGTCCTCATACATTAGGGGGGAAAATGGATCACCTTAATGAAGAGCAGTCGGGTTTAGGATGGTCAAAACCTGGAAAAAGAAAGGAAAAAGGAAAGCAGGAAAAATGACGGGTTACTGATTGCACAGCAAAAATACACCAATAAATATGCCATCTTGTGTTATTTGCTAGCACTGCCATTGCATCTTAGGTAGCTATAGTTGCATTTGTAAAAAAGACACATGCATGCATTTTTAAAGAGGGGAGGAGAATGAGAATAATTGGCCATTTAATTAACATCTTCTTCAAGTGCTACCTCGCAATTTCACCTTCTCAATTTCTTTATTTGCTTTGAATTTCTTCTCCCTCGCGCGGCTCAGGGCATAGGGCATGCACCTATTCGTGCCATTCCTCTGTCAACTGCATGGCTGGACTTCCTCTGCCAGCAGCATGGCGGTGGCATGCATCTCCTTCATTAAATAGCCTTGCCCTCTCCCTTGGGCAAGAGAGAGCCTGGAACACACACCACCCGCAGACACTTTCCTCCAGGCCAACCTCCTCCCCACCATACGCAGTATCTCTTACCACTGAAGAGACACACTGCAAGCAGGAGCAGGCTCATAGTGGTCCCACGAACTCCACTGTGAGTTCCACCAATGCCTAGCCCCTTCGTGAGCAGGTGGGCGTGGTGGTTTCACCCTCTATTTTCACCGCTTAACACCCTCGCCGCCATTGTCAAAGCTCTAAGGTATGAAGCTCCAGCAGTAGCGATGGTGGCCTGCAGCCGTGCAAGCCACCATACGCACGCCAGCTGACGTCCGCAGGCTCCTCCCTCGCGCGCAGGCACCTTCCAGCGCACCCGCACCCACAGAACCGGCTGCAACCGGTTGTCCACTCCGCGCGTCACTGTAGCTACTGTTCACGCCCCTCAGCGCGGAACTGTAGCTACAGTGCTGTGATCGATTTATTTCTCACTTATCTAGTCACCGCGCCCTCTCTCTCCTCCTCGCGACTGCCTCTAGCCAGTCACGCACACACGTTCCTGTGTATGCGCCTGCGCTTGCGTCTGCCCCCACACTCATTCCTTCCTGTAGCGTAGTGCGCTGCACTACGTAGTGTGCTGCGTTGCTTTATCTCTCACACTTCCGCACCCGCCTACGCGCGACAACAGTGAGCGCATGCCCTCCAACGCCCGCACGCATCCCTTGTGCGCATGCGCATGCCCTGGCCACCAAACGACGCCGGCAGCCACCAGACGTCTTTACTCGCCTGCTCTCTCTACAATCCTCTAGCATACACTCCCACACTCATACACACACACACTAGTACACATACACACTCGTACACTCACACACTCACTTGTACACACCTATACATACTTTTACATATATATATATATATGTATACATATTCGTACCTGATTGCGCAGCAATCATAGGTCTTAATTGGCCTAGATTAAGCTAGGACTTAGCATAAGCTAGGGTTATTCATGCATACAAATGCATTGTCTGCATCTTTACTACTTTCCTTTAGCTATGCATAAAATAATGTTATAATGTGCTAATTAAGTGCATTATGTCGATTGCAGGCTGATCAGGAGCTGGATCTGAAGCTGGATCAGGAATAACAGGAGTTGTAGCAGAGCTGGAGCAGAAGGCCTAGTTTAGATCTAGGAATAATAATGTAAGGGGGTTAAAAGTTTGCTATTCTATTAAGTAGGAATAAAGCAGTAAAATGTGAAGAGCTTAGGTCCATCCTAGTCCTAGGATAGCCTAGAGACTTCCCCAAGCCTTAGCCACCCTTAGATTAGGTCACAACACCCTAGGAAGCCCTAAAACCCTAGTTCCAACCCTTCTCTGGACGTCCAGATAAGTTTTAAGACGTCCAGGAACCTTAGCCAACTCCCGCACACTTCAAACCCACTTCTACAGTGTTATTGGACGTCCAGACACTTTGTCAGATGTCTAATTTTTGTAGAATACCTAAAATAGAACCTGAAATCCTTCCTGACTCTGATTGGATGTCCAGACAACAAGTCTGTGATGGCGATTTCATGCGGTTTGTTAAATACGTCGTTGTAACGCGTAAAACCGATCAACTCTTAAATTTATATTCCTAGATAGGGGAGTATCTAGGGTCATCCAAGGAGGCCAAATGTTTGCAATAGTGATTCTCTTGCTTGGAATAAATCTCAACTTCCTTTTTTGGTATTTTTTAATATATCATTTTTTTCATTTTTCGATTAAGACAACATGCGAAATGGTGGCGGGAAGGTGATTTACATTTCAATTTAAAATACTACTTCTAAGTGGCAAGTAGAGCCTCTCCCTAAGCTCACTCTAGGCAAGTGGAAGCCTAGAATAATTAGGGAGAGGGGGTGAAGAATGCTAAAAACAAAGCAAGTAGAAATGCAAAATAGAAAATTGCAAAGAAGGCAACTAGATTGATGAAAAGTGTTTTACAAAAAAGCCTAGTAGAGGAATGCCTCTACTACTAGAAAAATTAAAATAAAGAAAAGTAAACACAAATCCCCTAGATAGATGGTGAAGAAGAGGGCTTCTTGCTCCAAGGTTGGTGGCTTCCAAGCTTGAAAAGAATCCTCCAACTCCTTCCTTGCTGTGCTCCGCCAAGGTGATGTCCTCCAAGCAAGCCCTAAGGGGGCATGACCTAAGCTTCTCTCCAAGGGTGGACGTCCACCCTAGGTCCTTCTCCCTTGCCTGGCCATCCTCCTTGAAGTGGAAGAGTCCTCCTCCTTGGTGTGGCCCATGTTGGAGAGAGTGGGGAGAAGAAGGCGCCAAAAGGCCTGGTGATGTGCCCCTTTAATCTCCTTCTCTACTCCTTCTCCGACGTAGGTATAGGTGGTATAGGTAGCAAATTACACTAATGGAGGATGCCCCAAAATGGTGGTAGGTGGTGGGTTTTTATAGAATAGGAAGGGGGCTAAGGTGACCTTTGAAATGGAGGGCTAGGATGAAGAGATGGAGGTGGTTAAAGATCCCATGGCCAAGGTGAGTTGGCGCCACCTTAAGGGACACCAAGGGGGTGGTTATGGGTGTTGACACCCCTTGATGTTGGCGCCAAAAAGGATTCTAGAAGGTGGTCTAAGTTGGTGCCAAGAAGGGTTCTAGAAGGATGGGTAGGTGGATGGCTAGGATGGATTATGTGGGTAGGTGTAGGGTGGATTAAGGGCTGAAAGTTGGTGCCAATATAGTGGTGGTTAGGAGTGGTTTTTGGCACCAACTTTTGGTGTATTATGTTGGTGATAATGGGGTGAAGTGGTGGCTAGGAGGTGGCGCCAACTTGAGTAGGGTAGCTAGCTTAGGTAGGCTTAAGTTGGTGGAGCTAGCTAGGGTTGAATTTGAAGGTGGTGGATGGCCAAGGAGCTGGTTGCTAGCTAAGCTAAGCTAGCTTAGCTAAAGGTGGAGTAGAGGAGAAGGTGTTGGAGCTAGGGTTTAGAGGGAGGAGCTGAGGAGGAGAAGTCTGGAGTTGGAGTTGGAGCTGGCTGCTGCTGAAGAGGCTGGCATGGAGCTACTCTAGCTAGCTTAGCTTGCTAATTCTTTGCATGCTGCTAAGCCAAGCTAAAGTAAGCTAACTTCTACCATAATAAGCTGAGGTGAGCTAGGTATGGTGCTCCTGGGGAGAATCAAGCTGGTTGAGGCCGCTAAGGTAACTTAACTCAATTGAGTTGAGCTAAGCTAAGTCCCCGGGAGTTGGACTTGAGCTTCCTGAGCTGGGATGAGTTCTTCTTCAGCTGGCTGGAGTTGAGTGGAGCTGGATGTAGCTATATCTGAGTTGGGGTGAACTCCTGTCAACTTAGCTGAGCTAGCTAGAGCTCCCTATGGACTAGTGGGAGGTGGGATGAGGTAGACTCTGCTATGTTGAGTTGGATCTGAGCTGACTTGAGCTAGGGTGATCTAAGATGAACTCTCTTGAGCTGCCATTCAGCTGAGATTAGCAGAATGGTGCTAGGATGAGCTAACCCTAGTTCAAGTGAGCTAGGTTCCAGCTGTGGTGAGCTGGATAAAGCTGAGTTCCAGCTAGTCTGGGCTTCTCCTTCACCATTTTCCTTCTTGAGTGCTAGGGCTTTAGGGATCTGTATATCTATACATCCCTAACACTCACAAAAACATATTAAAAAGACAATAAAAAATGCAATGCATGCCTAACCTAATTTATGGCTAAATGCAACCCAAAAAACCCATTTACGGAGTAAAATCCTAAGAGCTATGTTTGTTTTAATGCATAAGAATGATGATAAACTAGCGTTTATCACACCCCCATGCTTATCTTTTGCTAGTCTCTTAGCAAAACTTTAATTTTTTGGAAAATGGAATTTTTGGGAAATCTAATTTTTTCGACTTTTGAGGAGAAAAAGAGATTAAGGGACCTTGGTAGATTAAAACACAGGAGGTACGGGATTTGTTAAAGATAAACATCAGGATTTGTTTTTGGATTCAACCATTAGACAGAACGGGATCAATATATCCTCCAGGAAATTCACAAATTAACCCCATGTTAACTCTGATGACTTGAAATGTTTGTTTGTAGGATTTTTTTGGCTCATGAATCTGATTCACAACTTGCAAAATCCTTTAAAACCTTGTGTCTGTGCTTGTGAAAAGCCAACATTTATAAGGGCGTGTTAGTTTATTATTATTTTTTTTTTCTCCCCCATGCTTATGTTTAGCTTAGTCTTACAACAGATGTGTCGGGATCATCATTCCCGTTACCATTCCTCGAGGGGGCTCTGGCGCTAGTACTTCGGGATAGCATTGTCCATGACACCACCCAGGAGCTCACAACCTCAAAACACGATGCGGTGTAAAGAGGCGCTTCAAGCAAAGTCAAGCTCTTGCTCCGACACTATAGGTAGAGCACCGTCCAAGACACTTGAGCTACTAAAATGCGCTTTAATGCTCCATCTAAAGATATGAAATATAGATATGGAGTAGTATCGAAGCGGTAACATGTTGACATCGCATCCTCAAAGGAGGTATTTTCCTCCTCGACAGTGGGAACTCAAACCAATGATCTTCTCCAGACTTTCACTAAGTCCAAACAAGGGAGTTTTTCAAATTTTTAATTATTTTTAGGTGTTGGCTTGTGTGTGAAAATTGGCACAAGAAGTTTCTCAAGACACGCAAATTTTTGAATCAGAAACTAAGTCAAATACTTCCGTATTACAAAATAGGATCAAGTCACCTGAACTATCATGAGTTTAGCTGGAATTTTATAGAAGGATATCTGATCTAGTCTAAAATAGACCCTGGAATTCTAATGATCAGATCCATATCCTTATCCTTAGTTTGTTAAAGATTAAATCCCATTGTACCAAAAGTGAATTTCTCGACCTTAGTCCTGATTTCAAAGTTTTTCTCAATAAGTTTTTAACATTTTATTTTTTTGGGTATGCAAGCAGGAAATAAATTAAAGAAAATTGCATTTTTTTTTTTGAGGTTTTGAAAATCCTAAATCAATCGTTAAATTTAAAAACACTCCCCCCCATGCTTAAGATATGCCATGTCCTCATGCATTAAGAGGGAAAAGGGATCACCTTAGTGAAGAATGGTTGGGTTTAGGATGATCAAAACCTGGAAAAGGAAGAAAAAAAGGAAAGCAAGAAAAAATGATGGGTTACCTCCCATCCAGTGCTATCTCTTATGCCATTCAGCCGGGCGTAAAGGTATGCATGGAAGACGTAAAATCATGTAGATAATTGGACACTTGGATGCCCACAAAAAAGGTGTCTTCTTATCGATCCCTAGAAAATTGATTAGAAATAATATCGGGATCAAAGTTGGATGGAAAATGATAAGTGTAGACCGAGTCTGCCCATGGTTTTAAATTAGGTTGGATGCCAAACTCAGGTGAGGTTGGTGGCAGGTCCGTAAGAAAGGGAGGATTGGGGGAAGTTAGTGTGGAAGAATTAGGTGCGTGAATAATGGGTGGGTTAGGGGGGATCAGGAATAAGTTTGGGGTCAAGACAAGTTTTCGGATCACAGATTTTGCCGACCACTGATTCTGAATCAGAGTCAAAAAAATTGTTGTCGGTAAGGGTATCTATTAACATTGTCTCCTCCACCATATTGGAAATTTCAGTATTTGAGTCCTCAAAGAAGTTATCATCATGGAATCTCCTAGAGGATTTGAAAATATCTAAAGTGAGAGTTTGGCCTGCAGAAGTGATATCCATTTTTCCTGTGTGGCAATTGATATTTGCCTTTGCAGTGGCCAAAAAAGGGCGTCCAAGGATTATTGGGGAGTCCAGTAATGATTCAGGTGCCTCAATGTCAAGAACCAGAAAGTCTGCACGGAAGACATAATTCTGGACCTTAACTAAAACATCCTCGAAAATCCCACGAGGTTTAATTGTAGATCGGTCGGTTAATTACAGGGTATCCTCGACGGGTTTTAATTCACCGAAATGAAACTCTTCGAATAAACTCGTAGGAGTAATATTAACTGAGGCACCAATATCAAGGAGGGCGCGATTAAATGTAGTGTCATCAATAATTACAGAAATTAAAGGCTCCCCCGGATCTTTCATCTTAGGAGGTAGCTTACTCTGTATGACAGAGCTTACTGTCTCCGAAAGATGCACTTGTCCTAGATTTTTGGCCTGCCTTTTAGGAGTACAAATCTCCTTCAAAAATTTAGCATAGGTAGGCATATATTTGATGGCATCTAGGAGAGGAATATTGATACGAACTTGCCCAAAAAGATCCCTGAGTTCTTCTGTAGTGGGCTCAGATTTCTTTTTTTTGTTGGTGGTAGGGAGGAGAGCTTGTGGAAAAGGGATAGGAATCTTGTCTTGAGATTTTGGTATTTCTTTTTCTTCCTGATGGGGAGGTGGGGAGTCAATTTGCATAGGTATTTCACCAGGTTTGTGTGAGGGCCCAGGGTCAGTGGTGGTTTTCCCACTCCTCAAAGTAACTGCATGTGCAGTCGGATTATTATTTGGAGGAGGTGGGGGGGCCTATGATTGTTGAAACCTGGGAGGCTGCTGAGGTGGTGGATTAGGAGGAGGTTGCTTTGAATAGTGTGGAGTTCTACCTGTATAATGGTTTCCTTGGTGATTAGGGTTGGGCATGGGTTGGGATGAAAGATGCCCTACAGGTCTTTGCGTGGGAGTAACCCCAATCTGATTGTTCAGATTTGTGATGTTACGGGTTACTTTCGTCATTTTTGTTTGCATATCCTGCAGGGTTCGCAGCATCTAGGAATTGATGTCTTGTTGGGATGGCCTAGGATGGAAGTTTGGATTCGACCCATACCCATTAAAATGATATGGTTGGGAGGAAACTTGATTATTCCAGGAGTAGTTCGAGTAATTTTTCCAATTGGAAAAACTTTTAAAGGGCTCCTGGATGGCAGAAATATTTTCAGTGGGGTTAAGATCTGGATAGTTGTAATTCCCCAGTGAATCATGGGCAACCTCAGAATAATCGGCAGGAGTAGTGTTGAGATTGTGCAAATTTTCTCTTTGTGGAAAGTTAGGTTGGGTTAAATGTGGGTGTGGAGCTTGAGTTGATGTGGCCAGTCTTTCCTTAATTTTCTTTTGATTAATATGCATTTGGTCGAGTTTTTGAGCAATCAATTGAAGATCGCCTTGGGTGACAGGTATAGATTGAGTTCCTATTTCATGAACACCGAACTACGGGTTTTGAGTTGCAAAATGTGTTCATGGAAGCTTGATTAAATGAGTTTTCACTCATTTTTTCAAATAGGTCATAGGCACTTTCTGTATCTTTATTTAAGAAGTTGCTGCCACACGAGGCGTCGACAAAATGTCGGATTTGATCTTCTAATCTATGATAGAAGATTTGCACGAGCTGCCATAAAGGAATCTCATGGTGCGGACAACTTCTTAAAAGATCTTAAAATCTTTCCCAAGAATCATGGAAAGTCTCACCAGATTTTTGGTGAAAGGTCTAATAGATCTTCGCAAGGAATTGGTACGACCTATGGGAAAGAATTTCTTGAGGAAGGTGCTTTTGAGATGAGGCCAAGTTGTAATGGGTCGGCCAATGGTCCTGAACCAATAAGCGACCTTATCTTTAAGAGATAATGGAAAAAGCCGCATTAGCCATATGTCTTCTTGCACATTTCAGGAATGGGTTGTCTGTGCAAGAAGAGTTAGCTCTTCAAGGTGGCTGAAAGGGTCTTCCCTAGGAAGGCCATGAAAGTGTTTAATTAGGTTCAGGACCGCAGGCTTGATCTCAAAGTCCCCCTCCGATATGACCACCCCTGATCATTCCTCATAATAAGACGGATCATAGAAATCTTTTAGAGGAACAACAGGCTGCTGACGGGCTTGATCTCAAAGTCCCCCTCCGATATGACCACCTCTGATCATTCCTCATAATAAGACGGATCATAGAAATCTTTTAGAGGAACAACAGGCTGCTGACGGGGTGGTGGGTTTGGCCTTGGATTGGCTAGGTTTTGGATGTTCCTAGTCAATGTTTGTTGATTGGAATTTAATTTATTAATTTGATCGACCATCAATTTTAAAAGATCAGGTAGGGGGTCTTGATGTTGTGTGTGGGGCAACTCAAGATTAGGGAGCTCCAAGTGTGGGAAGTTAATGGTGGGTGGGTTTTGGGTGGAAGGGTTAGAATTAGGGTTAGTGGTGGGGTTAGAGGCGGAAGTGGAAGGGTCAGTGGAGCTATTTTGTTGTGTTTCCATTTTTTCAGGAGAAGAAGACAGAAAAAGTGATCTTTTTGTGTGGGGGGCGAAATCAAATGGTCCTTCCAAGTGCGGATTTTGAGACCATCGCCCGTGCATAAAATGGAAGAACGGGAGGGGAGGAGAAGAGAAAGAGATGAGAGAAAGTGTCCAATTCAAACAAACAAAACTAAACCTAACTTAATTGTGACTCCCTAATAATAACCTAAGACTTGGTCTATATAGGAAATAAGTAGTCAATAGTGAATACCCGTTCTATCAACAAATCTAGCCAAGTTGCTTAAGGAGATGTTTGGGTCCAAATGTTTCCCAGGGAAAACCTCAGGTGCTTGTAGAAACCCACGCTTGGTCGTTTGACACGGCCCCTCAGCCTGGACACTAGATATAGATGACAGAATTGGTACTAACTAAAGAAAACTTAAGACCTAAATAGCAAGCCTAAGTTGATAAAGCCTTAGGGGTCAAGTTGCTACAAATTTTAATTAGGTCTAGGATGCTATAGTGCACACGGAATGTGGAGGGCGTTTATTGGGATGTTGACCTGTTATTTTGATTTTTTTGTGTGTGTGCAGGAATTGGAGAGTGGCTCCAATGAAAATCAAGTTGTCACACAATTTTTTTTTTTTTGTATTTGTATCTTTTAGGATTTGATTTAATTAAATGTGTTTTAGGGTTTTTCTCTTTAAGTTTTCAAACAAGTTTGAAAGTTCACAATCAAAGGAAAGACAAGTTGTATGGGTGATTGTATATTTCCTTTAAATTGAGTCTCTAAAGAGAAAGAAAGAAACCTTAAGCCAACTATCCCTAAGACAGAAAATTACTACCAATGAATTAATTTTAGGCTTTATGAATTAAGTAGTTATCTAAACAAGTCAAAAAAACACCACTACTTTGAATAAAATCAAACAAGGATTCCAAAAAAGATTTTTGTACGATTTTAGGAATTTGTTTGATAATTATTTTGAATTTTTAATTGTACTGGTGTTAAAGTCCAGAAATGATATTTGTGGGTATTTTGGACTTTTTAGTATTACCACCGACCTCAGAAAATTTTTGTGATTTTATATGATGTGTAAAATTTCACAAGGATTCGAACAAGCTAAATTTCACAAAAATTGGATGAGTATAAGAATTCTAAAAATTCATGAACAATAGCAAAATAGGAAGATTAAAGGGTGTGACCCCTCTGTAATCCATGAATTTTTAAAAATTAAATACAAATCCAATTGATCTGAAATTTGGAACAAATGTTTCTAACTTAATTGGGAATCGGTGTATGAAATTTTATGATTTTAGGCGGCCTTGGTGTTGGGAATCGATTTTTCAAGTCCAGACAAAAATCTGGACCCGAAAAATAGAACGCCAATACTTGCAATGGAGTGGTGTTAAAGAAGCATTCAAGCAAACAATGGATTTTATATGGGCACCACTCTGCTTAATTAAGGTTTTTAGGGTCCTGAAAGCCAAGCTTAGTGTATTTTGGTAGTTTTTTAGCCAAAATGTGACAAGAAAGGGGAACCAACCTGAATTTCACGGGAAGAAAAGGATCTTTGAGCCCTCGCTTCCAGATTCCCGCCTTCCCGCTGTAATTCCTGTGCACACAAAAGAAAGAAAGAGAAGGGGATGAGATCCACTTCAAGCAAGAGAAAATTAACTAATGCAAAGCCGTGCCTCCCCGGCAACGGCGCCAAAAAGTGATGGCGATTTCACGTGGTTTGTTAAATATGTCGTTGTAACGCGTAAAACCGATCAACTCTTAAATTTATATTCCTAGATAGGGGAGTATCTAGGGTCATCCAAGAAGGCCAAATGTTTGCAATAGTGATTCTCTTGCTTGGAATAAATCTCAACTTTCTTTTTTGGTATTTTTCAATATATCATTTTTTTCCTTTTTCAATTAAGACAACATGCGAAATGGTGGCGGGAAGGTGATTTACATTTCAGTTTAAAATACTACTTCTAAGTGGCAAGTAGAGCCTCTCCCTAAGCTCACTCTAGGCAAGTGGATGCCTAGAATAATTAGGGAGAGGGGGTGAAGAATGCTAAAAACAAAGCAAGTAGAAATGCAAAATAGAAAATTGCAAAGAAGGCAACTAGATTGATGAAAAGTGTTTTACAAAAAAGCCTAGTAGAGGAATGCTTGTACTTCTAGAAAAATTAAAATAAAGAAAAGCAAACACAAATCCCCTAGATAGATGGTGAAGAAGAGGGCTTCTTGCTCCAAGGTTGGTGGTTCCCAAGCTTGAAAAGAATCCTCCAACTCCTTCCTTGCTATGCTCCGCCACGGTGATGTCCTCCAAGGCAACCCCTAAGGGAGCGTGCGCTAAGCTTCTCTCCAAAGGTGGACGTCCACCCTAGGTCCTTCTCCCTTGCCTGGCCGTCCTCCTTGAAGTGGAAGAGTCCTCCTCCTTGGCGTGGCCCAAGTTGAAGAGAGTGGGGAGAAGAAGGTGCCAAAAGGGCTGGTGATGTGCCCCTTTAATCTCCTTCTCTACTCCTTCTTCTCCGACGTAGGTATAGGTGGTATAGGTAGCAAATTACACTAATGGAGGATGCCCCAAAATGGTGGTAGGTGGTGGGTTTTTATAGAATAGGAAGGGGGCTAAGGTGACCTTTGAAATGGAGGGCTAGGATGAAGAGATGGAGGTGTTTAAAGATCCCATGGCCAAGGTGAGTTGGCGCCACCTTAAGGGACACCAAGGGGGTGGTTATGGGTGTTGACACCCCTTGATGTTGGCGCCAAAAAGGATTCTAGAAGGTGGTCTAAGTTGGTGCCAAGAAGGGTTCTAGAAGGATGGGTAGGTGGATGGCTAGGATGGATTATGTGGGTAGGTGTAGGGTGGATTAAGGGCTGAAAGTTGGTGCCAATATAGAGGTGGTTAGGGGTGGTTTTTGGCGCCAACTTTTGGTGTCTTTTGGTGGTGATAATGGGGTGAAGTGGTGGCTAGGAGGTGGCGCCAACTTGAGTAGGTTAGCTAGCTTAGGTAGGCTTAAGTTGGTGGAGCTAGCTAGGGTTGAATTTGAAGGTGGTGGATGGCCAAGGAGCTGGTTTCTAGGTAAGCTAAGCTAGCTTAGCTAAAGGTGGAGTAGAGGAGAAGGTGTTGGAGATAGGGCTTGGAGGGAGGAGCTAAGGAGAAGTCTGGAGTTGGAGCTGGAGCTGGCTGCTGCTGAAGAGGCTGGCATGGAGCTACTCTAGCTGGCTTAGCTTGCTAATTCTTTGCATGCTGCTAAGCCAAGCTAAAGTAAGCTAGCTTCTACCATATTGAGCTGAGGTGAGCTAGGTATGGTGTTCCTAGGGAGAATCAAGCTGGTTGAGGCCGCTAAGGTAGCTTAGCTCAACTGAGTTGAGCTAAGCTAAGTCCCCGGGAGCTGGACTTGAGCTTCCTGAGCTGGGATGAGTTCCTCTTCAGCTGGCTGGAGTTGAGTGGAGCTGGAAGTAGCTGGATCTGTGCTGGGGTGAACTCCTGTCAACTTAACTGAGCTAGCTAGAGCTCCCTATGGACTAGTGGGAGCTGGGATGAGCTAGACTCCGCTAACTTGAGTTGGATCTGAGCTGACTTGAGCTAGGGTGATCTAAGATGAACTCTCTTGAGCTGCCATTCAGGTGAGATTAGCTGAATGGAGCTGGGATGAGCTAACCCTAGTTCAAGTGAGCTAGGTTCCAGCTGTGGTGAGCTGGATCAAGCTGAGTTCCAGCTAGTCTTGGCTTCTCCTTCACCATTTTCCTTCTTGAGTGCTAGGGTTTTAGGGATCTGTATATCTGTACATCCCTAACACTCACAAAAACATATTAAAAAGACAATAAAAAATGCAATGCATGCCTAACCTAATTTATGGCTAAATGCAGCCCAACAAACCCGTTTGCAGAGTAAAATCCTAAGAGCTAGGTTTGTTTTAATGCATAAGAATGATGGTAAACTGCAGTTTATCAGTCTGGACTTCTGATTTTTGAGTATAAGACGTCTGATTCTATTATTAGATGTCTGATACTGCTCTCCAATTCCTCTTTTGAGATTTAAGCCTTGATCTTGTATCTCTAGGTCCCTAAGCCCAATTCCAACCCCATAGGAACCTAAATTAAGGTGCCCTAACCCTAGTACATCACCTCTAGACCTCCCTAAGGACCTAATTAGGTCCTCACTAAACCTAGTTGACTTAGATCTTAGTCAATTCCATCAGCCTATTCAATTGGACTCATTGAGTCCAATTGAGCCCTGATCTCAGCACACACTACCCAATTGGACTCAGTGAGAGTCCAATTGACCTAGACCTAACTTAATTGAGTTATTTTACTTTCAATTAAGTTTTCACACACCCAATTAGACTTGTATTAAGTTTAATTGCACTTTACCTTAGTGAATTAGGGTTTATAACCCTAATTTGTATCCTACCTTGACCTAAACCCACTAGAACCCAACCTAATCAACCTAGCCGCATAAGTTTCAACCCACACACACCCACACACACCATCCACATGAAAATATCTAGCCTGGAGTTCTCTAGAACTCTCTACCATGTGTGGTTGCCTTGGTTGCCAAAAATAGCAACCAAGAGCCATTCAATTTTTAGATCCACATTTAGTGGATCTAAAAACCACCATCCACCATCTCTCTCACTCTCCCACGAGCTCCCACCATAGGCCTCTCTAGAGAATTCCATAATTCTCTAGAGAGCTTCCCTTAGGTCTATAAAAAGACCCCTTGGGTGGCCATTGGCACCCATTCACTTCTTTGGCAATTGCACACCATTGGTGCCGTTCATGCCACCTCCATAGTCACTCCACCTCCACGAGCTCACTACAACCACCATGGAGGACACCATGCTGGGATGCTGGATCAACCCTACCTCTCTCCAAGGGCTGGCCTAAGTTCTATTGGCCGCCCCTCCTTCTCTCGACCACTCCAAGGCCATCGGGAACCACCCCTGAATGCCCTCTATTCTTCTAGCTTTAAATCATGCTCTTCATAATCTTTATTCTTTCATTTACTGCTTAGTAGTGTAGTCTTACTTCTCCCCCAATGATGCATGCGAAATCCCCCCATTGATTCTTGTATGCAATCATTTTTTGGGAGTTAGGTTTAGTTTTTAAGCATTCATGTATAAGCTTTCCTATGGATTTCCTTGTGCAACAACTCTCTAATGATGAATGAAATTTCACTTTATATATAGATATCTCTTATGTGTTTGAAATCACCACGAGCTGAATGATTATCATATTTGCGTGATTTAAGTGTCTGTTCTTTAATTGCCTATATATTACACACCAGCATGTCGTTTAAATAAAGTAGAGCAACTTTAAGATCGATTTCAAAAGCAAAAATAATGCCTCCCAGAGACGAACGACCGGGACTCAAAGTCTCGTTATTTTTACAAAACAATATCTTTATTGGATCGTATTTCGCAATTATAGTACGATGCTTTTATCAAAAATGCAATCTACGACTTATCAACAGTACCTATACAACTATATATAAGTATATAAACATACATACATATATATATATTTATACATATATACATATATACATACATATATACATATATATCTATAGATATAAATACTTATATATATATACACATATGCACATACATATATTACTATATATATATATATATATACATATACATATCTATATATATCTATATACATATATTACTATATATATATATCTAGTTACAAATATATATATATATTTACATATCTATATATATATATATATACATAACTACATATACACCAATATAATTATAACCCTATCTATATATACATATATATATATATATTTACATACACATCACCTACCTGTATCCATACGCCCTTGCACTAGTCACTCCACCACGCATTATATCGTGGGAATATCTGCACCAGTTGCTGATATTCCCCGATACTCGCGTAAAGCAAGCGCCTCCGCACACACTCCCACACATCCATTCTACAGTCTACGCGGCACTTCGTCTTGTTGGTTGCGTCTTACTTGACGTGGACCAACTCGACACTGTGCTACATGCCATTTCCACTTCCACCCCTACCCCTATATATATAATATATACATATATCTATATATATATATAGACTATATTTATTTCTCTACAAGCAACCTATCTTGTTTTTATTTCTTTTATTGTTTCCTGCTATTAAAAAGATAAAAAAAAGAGTAAAAGAGAAAAGATAATCCTTGTCTTGCAGGTACTTGGTCTTGCAAATAGCAAGGCAGTTCTTTTGGAAACCCTAAGTTGGCTCAAAGCCAAGAACAATTTGGTTCAAAGCCAAGGACCTGATTTTGAGGGTGTGCCTCAAGGATAATATTATCAAAAAATAAATCTTAAATAGAAAAAAACCAAAAACATAATAAACGCACGGAAGAGATACATTTTAGGAAAGGCATAGAAACTTCTTCACCTTTAATCCCTGCCTCCCTGAGATCGACCCTGGGCCTAAAAGTGACCAAGATAAAATTAAGTAGGCCAGGTAAAAAAATTTTGTGAAAGATGGTTAGACTCGATTTAGGTTAACCACTCTACTCAATTCAACGATAATTTCACCATATTAACACAACCTATTCGAGTTCGACCACCCTTTTTCTGGCATCGTTGACGGGGAGGTGTGCATTGAGGTAAGTTTCTACTACATTCCTTTGATTTTCTCTTCTCACACCCTTCTCTTCATGGGTATTTTTGTTTGCTGGTGTGCAGGTAAACCAGTTGCAAGGAGGAGGCAAGCAGAGGAAGTCGGAGACATGGACAGATCCAAGGTGGGAACGAGAGCGTGAAGTCACCGGCGCCGCACTGGAGCTTCACCCACATTGCTGAAAAGGTAGGTCTCTCTCTCTTAGCAACTTAGGTTAACTTGTCACCTAAATAAAAAAAAAACCTAAAAACACGTCTTGGGATTTCTTGGGGCAAGTGGATTAAAAATCACTTGTTTGATTGTCTGCTATTACCCCCACCACCCTGAGATTTCCTTCCAAACTTCGCATAACAAAGATCCAAAAATCTTGATTCTTGAATCTTTCATCCTGTGAAGTATTCTCTGAGGCAAGATTAAATAGATTGACTGCCATCCCTCCTTGCCTCATTTATCTGCAATTCGGGATCATAATTTTTGGTGGGGAGATTGGAATTGAGTTGATTCCAACCCCACCACGACCTTTCACGTGCCTTAGATTTGATCTCGAATATTTCAACCCCAACACTTTGATTTTCTTTACATTATCTTGTGGTTGAGCCTTGTGTGTGGAACATCATTTTGGTGATTGGGAGAACTTGAATTGAAGTGCTTTGGCTCCCTTTCACACTAACCTAAAATAGACTCGTGCATCCACACATAGAAATTTCCACCTAGGGAAGCCCATTGCATTTTTAGCATGCATTAACCAACTCACATTTAAGAAGGGTTTGTTAGGCAATGAAGAACTTGTACTTTCTCAAAACCTGAAGATTGGTTGAATTGGCAACTCAGCGAAATATTAAAATCCATACTACCTAAGGCTAAAATTCTAAAAACCATTCACCAACTAAAACTTCAATTCGAGGAGATTTCCCCATTACATGCTTGGTTTACACACTTTCTAAAATCAACGCACTTGGGCATTACCCGTATACAACGCCCTTCACATTCCTGAAGCAGTTGATCCTAAGCCTCTAATTAAAATTGGTAGCAACTTGACCCTTATTAAGGATTGGAGGTCTAACTACCTGCGTGTAGCACCTACGTGCTGGTGTGGGTTCCCGCGTGCTATCGAGTGTCTAAGACTGGGGCAAATGGCCTTTCAATCTGGCCTGGTGGTTCCGCGGTGCTAGCATTTGGTTCTGTAGGTTGTGATAGTAGGTAACTTAGATCTTTAGGTCTAAGGGCACACTGTAGAGACTAGGACTTTGATTTCCTTGATTTGTCATCAAGTGTACCTTTGCGACATCATTTCTTTCATCCCCTTTTCCCTTCTTATCTCCCCAATTCTTCCTGCAATAGTGCATGTTTGAGAGGAGGTCACAAAATCCTAAATTGTTTGAACTGTCTGATAATTCTAGAAGGAAAGAAACTGAATCGTCATCCTCCTCCACAAACATGGCTGTACGCTCACCCCTAAATCCCGAGGGAGGAAACCACCCTTAAATCCCACCAGGTGGTGGAGCCATGGACCTCATAGCCTGCCTCCAAGCCCAAATGGAAATGTATAATGAATAGATTGAAGCCATTAGGGAAACCTTGGAGGAAATACAGAACCCTCCCTAATGGGAGGAGCCTAGGTCTCTTAGCTCTTATCAAAATGCCGCTGCTAAAGAGACCATAGGACAAATTCGGGTCCCCATGGGCTGAGACGATTTTGAACTGAAACCCAATATAATTGGCCTGATTAACTTTCACTTCCATGGTCTTGCAAGTGAAGATCCTTTTCTCCATTTGGAAGACCTAACCTGATTGGCTAAAATAGTTAAACCAAGAAACATTGGGTTATCAATTGTCCTCATGAAAATGTTCCCATTTTCGTAGCGGGATAAAGCGTCACAATGGTTACACACCCTTGGGAGAGCCATCCATTCTTGGGAAGAGATGCGAACAACATTTCTCAAGAAATTCTTCCCAATCGGGCGAACCAATGCGCTTCGCCATGCTATAACTTCCTTTACGCAACAAAATGGCGAACAGTTTCGTGAGGCTTGGGAGAGGTATAATGACCTCCTCCGAAAGTGTCCGCACCACGGTCTGCCTAAGTGGCATATAGCCCAAATTTTCTATTATGGGCTAAATGAGACTTTGAAGCAGATTGCAGTCGCTTCCTGCAGAGGGAATTTCATGAATAAAGGTGAGAATGGAGCATTAAAATTATTTGAAAACATGAGCGAAAACTCAATGAACAATGCCTCCATTGTCGCCTTTAATTGTACTAGCCTACCTCGTAATGTTCACGAAGTTGACACGGGAGCCTCCCATTCATCCACAGATCCTAGCCTTATCGTACAAAAATTGGATGATGTCTCCATCGTGCACAAGAAGCTAGATGAGCTTCTGGCCAATCCTACCCGTTCTATGGCAAACACCCCCACCTCACCACTTTGTCACAATCCTAACACTAGGCTTATCCCCAAGAACCCCGTGAGATCTTCCTTACCGATCATCGCGCTGAGCAATTCGATAAGTCATGTGGATCTGGCTTTTGCAAGCCAGTATTTTGACATGGAGGACCAATCCTCCATGTGCTCAGATGCATATTTACATGTGGACTCGTCTTCTGGCTTAGAAGACGCTTGCACCCTAGGGAACAACCCGTTCTCTGCCACTTATAACCTAGGGTGGCAAAATCATCCGAACTTCGCATGGTCTAGTAACCCGCAACGCCAAAACCCCGTATGTGGGCCAATGTGACTGTTTGCACCTGTCATCCCAAGGGCCCAGTCTAATCCTGTGACAAATCCGCCATCAGGTCCTTGCATACCGCAAATAGAACATGCATCAAGTCCTCTTGATAAACTAATGCGAATGATGACGGAAATGTCTAAGCACCATGAAGAGAACATAACCTCTCTTCAGCACTGATTGGCGCAGTAGAATGCTGAGATCAGTCAACTACGTTTGGTGACTCGATCTCAGGGCACTCTTCCAGCCCAACCTATTCCCAACTTGCAAAATTTCGTACCCCGTGGTCCTCAACCACAAGTACGACCTTCTCAGGGGCAGATTCATCAGATTCTGCAAGCACCAAGCATTCCATCGGGATTCCAGGCTAATCCCACTGCAGCACCTCACCCTTACGTCCCTATTATGAACCCTCCTCCACCTTATGATCCCACTGGACCTGTGACGTCCAATGCAATTACTACGAGGAGCGGTAAGCAAACCGTTGATCTGCCTCAACCTGATCCTGGCCCATCTTTTTCATCGCCCTCTCATTCAGGATGCACACCACATTCGCGAGAGGACAATACACCCAAACTAGTGCCAAAATCGGTCCCATTCCCTGAGGCTCTATTGAGGGAGCCAAAAGGCAAGAAAAAGGATATGCAGGCCTTTGATAACATACATAATTTATTCAGGGATGTTGAAATCAAGGTACCCCTGTTAGAGGCTATCGACCACATACCTACTGTCACCCGATTTTTCAAAGACTACACTACACCCAAGCGACAATCAAAGAAAACAAAGAATCCAATGGTTCTCTCGCCCCATGTGAGTTGTGCTATACTGTCAGATCTACCACAGAAGCAGAAAGATCCGGGCACACCACTTATTTCTTATAGCATGCAAGGCTGCAATTTTAACTATGCTCTGCTTGATCTAGGATCTTCCATCAATCTTATACCAACCATCATGCTCGAGAAATTTTCCTTAGGAAATTTGAAACCCACCCCTCTCATGTTATAGTTGGCAGATCATTCTGTCAAAATACCAAAGGGTGTGGTGGAAGACGTGGTGGTTAGGGTCAACAGTCTCTATTTTCCTGTTGACTTTCTTGTATTGGATATGGAAGCTCCTAGCTCACTTTCTGATTGTCCGATCATCCTTGGTAGACCTTTCTTGGCCACAGCCCGCGCCCATATCGACTGCGAGTCAGGCTGTATTGATATTGTCGTTAGATCTGAGAAGTTCAAGCTTAACATCTTCAAGGTAGCCAAGAACTTTGATTGCGATTTCATCGAGGATGACACATCTGACGAAGACATGGCTGTCAGCGCATGTATTGGACTAATAGAAACCTATTCTGACTGCTGTGGATTGCCTTTAAATACAAATGATTGCCTGGCCGACACATATTGTGATGTTCCCCCATCCCTCCCTTTTCCTGTACCTTCTCCTGACCAGACTTCTGACGAGGTTTTCTCCGCTTCCCATACCTTATGGTCTGAGTCATATTCGGGCTACTCACAGTCGGTCCACACTCTTGAAGATCCGATTGCCCTTTCTTTCCTGCCGAATCAGCTAGAATTGCAACTCCACACTGGAACCTGGAGCCCAAATACTTCTCACTGGGGCTATCCCTTTTTGGATCCATCAATGCAAGATGCCCCTCTTCTTGGCCAATCTGAGGGCCAACTTCTTCCTCCTACCTTGTTTTCTTCTGATCCACTTGGGACACTCTCATCCCAAGAAATGCCAGATCTCTCACCATCCACTCTCGAGCAGAAAGAGTTGATTGATACGCTTAAGTATGTTTTCTTGGGACCAAATGAAATGCTCCCCGTAATCATTAGTTCAAAATTGACCAGGGAGCAAGAGTGCAAACTAACAAAGGTCCTTATGGAAGACAAGGCAACCATTGGATGGTCCTTATCAGACTTAACTGGCATTAGCCCCTCCTACTACACTCACCGTATATATACGGAGGAGGAGGCTCGACCTTCCTGCGAGATGCAGCGACGTCACAACCCTAACATGTGGGAGGTTGTTAAAAAGGAAATTATTAAGTGCTTGGATCGGGTATAATCTACCTGATCAGTAATAGCCCCTGGGTAAGTCCAACTCATGTCGTGCCCAAAAAGGCAAGACTCGCCATCTGTGTCAATGACAGGGGTGAACCCATCCCTATACGCACTCGTACATCTTGGAGAGTGTGTGTAGATTATAGGAAACTCAATGCTGCAACTAAGAAAGATCACTTTCTGCTACCTTTTATTGACCAAATCCTGGAGCGGTTAGTGGGAAATAAATTTTTCTATTTCCCAGATGGATTCTCAGGATATAACCAGGTGGCAATTGACCCCAGGGACTAAGAGAAAACCACCTTTACCTGCCCCTTTGGCACCTTTGCATTTAGAAGGATGCCGTTCGGACTTTGTGACGCACCAGCAACTTTCCAGAGATGTATGCTGCCGATATTCCATGACATTGTGGGTGACTTTCTTGAGGCTTTCATGGATGACTTTTTGGTCTTTGGACCCTCTTTTGATGACTTTCTTGCCAACCTGACCCGTATCCTTCGGAGATGTATTGATGTGAACCTCGTGCATTCCTAGGTAAAAAGTCATTTTATGGTACACGAGGGAATTGTTCTCGGGCATATCATCTCTGATAGGGGTATTGAGGTTGACAAAGCTAAGCTTGATGTAATTGCTAATTTACCTGTGCCTGGCTCTATTAAACAAATCTGCTCCTTCTTGGGACACGTCGGTTTCTATAGGAGATTCATCAAAGACTTCTCCAAGATTTCTAGACCATTAACTCTTCTCCTATCAACCGACGTACCCTTTGATATGGGCCCCGACTGCATATGAGCATTCACGCAACTACGTGATGCTGTCACCAAGGTCCCTGTTCTCCAGCCACCTGATTGGTCCCTTGACTTTGAACTCGTGTGTGATGCTTCCGACCTTGCATCGGAGCCATCATGGGACAAAGATGCGACAGACACCCCTTCGTGGTGTACTACGCTAGTAAGACGTTGGACGAGGCCCAGTGTAATTATAGAACCACTGAGAAAGAACTAAAGGCGGTCATTTTTGGGCTGGAGAAATTCTGCTCTTACCTTCTGGGCTCACATGCGATTGTATTCACTGACCACGCGGCCATTCGCCATCTCATGCATAAGAAGGATGCCAAGCCAAGACTGATTCGGTGGATCCTTCTGCTCCAAGAATTTGACATTGAGATCCGTAATAAGGTCGGAGCCCAGAATGTTGTGGCTGATCATCTCTCTAGACTAGACCCTGACCATATTGGACTTACCCTGCCGATTAACGAGGTTTTTCCCAATGAGCACCTATTGGCAATTAATGTGGCAAGTGGACCTTGGTATGCCGACATTGCCAATTACCATGCTTCTGGTTCCCTTCCACGTGGCTGGCCTAAAAACCAGCGTAAGCGTCTCATTCCAGAAGCAAATTATTATTTCTGGGATAATCCACTTCTTTTTCGAATAGGTGCTGATCAGATCATCCGTCGCAGTATTCCTGATAGTGAATTCCCCAGTGTGCTATCCTTCTTCCACAACCAGGCTTGCGGAGGCCATTTCTCTAGGAGGAAAACTGCAGTTAAGGTGTTGTAGTGCGGTTTCTTTTGGCCCTCCCTTCACCTGGATGCACACAATTATGCCAAACATTACACTAGGTGCCAGTCATTAGGGTCAATGTCACGTCGTGACATGATGCCCTTGCAACCCATCCTAGCTGCTGAAATCTTCGACATTTGGGGAATCGATTTCATGGGTCCCTTTCCTCCTTCCAATGGCTTCAAATACTTCCTTGTTGCTGTTGATTATGTTTTGAAGTGGATCGAGGCTATTCCCACGTGCCATGCTGACCATGTCAGATCCATTCGATTTGTCAAAGACCACATTTTTGCATGCTTTGGGATCCCTCGAGCCATTATCTCGGATGGAGGAAGCCATTTTACCCATGCTTCTTTTCGGGCACTTCTGAGGAAATATGGAGTACACCATCGTATCGCATCTCCGTATCATCCTCAGATGAATGGCTAGGCTAAGGTGTCGAACCGGCAAATCAAGCAAATTCTCCAGAAAATGGTTCGGCCTGACCGTAAGGATTGGTCCGACAAATTGATTGACGCACTTTGGACGTATCAGACTACCTTCAAGGCTCTCCTTGGTATGTCTCCTTATAGAATCATTTATGGGAAGCCTTGTCACTTGCCCGTGGAGCTGGAGCACTGCGCTTATTGAGCGGTTCGCCAATGTAACCTCGACCCAGACCTGTGTGGTTGAGAAAGGAAACTCCAACTCCAAGAGCAGGAAGAGCTCCGTCGTGAAGCCTATGATTCTACCTTAACTTTCAAGCAACGGACTAAGGCTTTTCATGACAGCCGAATTCAGCAGAAGGAATTTGAGCCATCTCAGCAAGTTTGGCTTTACAATGACTGGCTCAAATTCTTTCCTAGGAAATTGAAGTCCAAATGGACTGGTCCCTTCTTGGTCTCGAGACCATTTCCCAACGGGGCCGTTGAAATTGAAGATCCCAAATCTGGGCATAAATTTATAGTCAATGGCAGTGTTTAAAACCTTATCTTACTCATGAACCTACCCCCGTTGGAGAAACGGTTGCCCTGATGGAGGGTAACTAATGTCGTGCCTCATTCTAAGTCCAGCTGGGGATGTTAAATTCAATGCTCGTTGGGAGGCACCGCAGTAGCACTCCTCCACGGCCACATACACTTCACTTCGCACCTTCACTTCACCACCCACCATCCACCCACCCTACCACCCTGCTATATACCTTACACCTCAGCTCTCGTTTCCCGATCTTTGGACCATCCTGTACCCTACCCTGCATGCATATGAGGGCATAGCATCGTTTGGCATGGGGGGGTTGATGAGACACTGATCATGATCTCTAATTACCCCTAATTAACTAGTCTTCCTAGCTAATTAGCTAAGGTTATGAACATATAAGAGTTAATTATAAAATAAGGGATATTTAGTAAAGGACCTTAAAATAAGTTAAAACTGGCATTTTATCATTCAATTAACATTATTAATATTTTAGTTAATAATTGGACTTGAAATCTTATTAATCATTCTCTTAATTAATAAGTTAAGTAACTTAAATATAATGTATAACTAAGTATATAATAACTTAAGTGATTTTACTTAATCTAATAAATTAATCTAAAAAGGTCAAAAATGTAAATTCATGGTGAAAACATAATATTTACCTTATTTACTAACATATATAAAAAATTGAAAAAGATTTAAGTTAAAATAAACCTTCAAAACTTGGGTTTACATTTTAGTCCTTACTTTTAATTACAGTCGGGTCCTTATTTTTCACATAGGTCCTTAAGTTTTATTACATTTAAGTCCCTCTTCATCATCTTCTTCTTCTTCTTCTCCAGCCGAATGAACGGCTAGCAGTAGAGAGTCAACTCACCACGCGATCACCGCCTTGCCGACATCATCCTTCTTTGTCTAAGCTCTTGCAGCTTGTGCTCACTACCTCTACTTCATCCACCGGTCTGGATTAACCGGGAATCCAATTTTTCAGTGGGAGATAACCTCACCGTCATCGAAGACGACGATAGAAGTTAGGCTCCTTAAGCTCCTTCTTCAGCTAGACCCTGCCACTCACTTTGCTGCAAACTGCTATAATTACCCCCTCACACCTCTGATTTTATTGAAGTTGGCTCCCTTCCCTCTTCTAACACTGCAGCCAACCAAATAGGCTATTCGTCCAAAAGTCCGGTAACTTCCCATTCCATTTTCCGTCTGCCTCCGTCCATCTTAATCAGCCGAGGAGATCCGCCGTGGTCTTCCGCATCTCTGACACAGGTGCCGACCCAAGGAATCCTCCGCTCCACCTCAAATCCGCTTGCCGGAGATCTTTCTTCAACCCTCTGATTTCATCATCCGCTATGAACCTTCAGCGGAACCCTATTGACCCCTTTGTCCATGTAACAGTAGATTAGGAGTAGGATTAGGAGTAGGCTAGCTTAGTTAGTTAGTTTAGTTAGTTAGATTAGAGTAATGCTAGATTTTAGTTTCATCTCCTCCGACTCTGACGTGTTCCTTGAGCTCGCCAGAAACTTAATTTTGCCTTTTTAATCATTGTACACCTTCATGTATCTTCCATGATCACTTCTAAATCACTTAATCGCTAATTGAATCACCTAATCGCCTAATTCATATCTCACCTTCACCGATTACTAACACTGCCTATGGTGACAGTAATAGATCTAATTCCACCTCCACTGGGTTCTTTCATCACCTATCACCACTTATGAACCCTAATCGACACTGTAATACATATTATTATCATCTATAAATTAAACGCCCAAATATTAATTAAGTTCCTGAGCTCAATGTCCATGGCGGCTCAGGAACAGTTCAAACTATTAATTAACTATATAATTATAACTGTTAACATTTGTTGACTTGTTTGAACCTCTCAATCGAGTGGTTAAACAAGTCCTATGCTTTAACCACCCAGATCTTTAAGGAAACAAACATACTGTTAAATCTTACATTTTAAAGAGATAAATGACGAATTAAAAGTGATACTGAGGTTCCATACAACCTCAGGATCTTTTCTAAATCAAAAATGGTAAGTTTTATCAATCTGTGCACATTTTTCCTATTTTCTGGACTCACCGGAGCTCCGGCGAGCTTCGACGAGCTAAAACTGTGTTTCAACCTCTAAAACTTATTGAGAAGCTCCAGAATGTTATTACATGGATCACTGACTAATTTGAGGATATATGTTTAAGGATTTAACCACTGGAGCTGTAGAATTACCTTCATCTTCCCCAACTCCGACGGAGTTGGAGAAGTCTATTTAAAGATATTTAAGAAGCATTTAATGATCTCAGAAGCTTCAGTGCTATTTAAACCTTTGAAACACTGTAACAACTTCTGAATAATTCTGTCGAACAAATATATTTTCAAGTTCAGGCAATGAGCCTAAAACCTTAGGAATCAAGGTCAGAACACCTTCCTAAAGATTTGCATAGGTTTCTAAGGTTGAGGAGACTTTAATTAAGGTTTTGATTTACCGAGGAGAAGCTTTGAACAGATAGTCAATTTTTATGCTTCCACAGTCAAACATGAGTCTAATAATGGAGATATGAGCTTCAATTGAGGAATTGAGAAGTGAAAATTATTTCTGAGATCTTGTTTGATGGTTTTAGAAGGATTAAAGTAACCTTAGATGATTTATTATATAGGATTTTAGTTTCTGTCAATTTGGGTTACTTTCGAACCCAAACCAACATGAGAAACATTTTGATGAAATTTAAATTTAAATCCTGCCTAGATTGATCTATTATAACCCTTAGAATTAATCTAAATCAATTAGAAACACTTTTATGTGTCTGTTGCACATAATGAAGTCTGAAATATGAACTCTAAAGCTTTCAGAGAAGTGAAGAGCTTCTCTGCTGGTTCTAAAGGTCTTAAAAGCTTAAAACCTATTCTAACAGATGCGGAATCACTTATAAAACATGTATAGACCTTAAAATAAAAGAGAGAAGTCCATCTTAGGACTCTGTTAATATAAAACCACTTCCCGGCTAAAAATAACCCATAGGAACCCTAGATTTCATCTTTCAAATTAAAGAGGAAAACATCTTCAAAACAATAAGTTGACCCTGTAATTGTGTAGATTACCCTTAGAGCTTTCTAACAAACTTGAAATCATTCGATTTGGAGCTCTGGGTAGAAAGTTATGATCATTTGAAGTTGGGTCTGGAAGGGGTAGGTTAGTCCCACATCGCTTGTTCATGAGCGTGCGCATGGTGACAAGAACAATTTGTTTTCTTGGCAATGCAGTCGTCAACGCTCGGTGCACCGGTTACCGATTCGATCTGAACATGAGCATGAGTGTGTGTGTGCAGGCTTGTGGCTGCTGGTGTGTGCCCTTGGGGACGTGAATGAGATTATGCCCTGGGAGGGCGAGAGAGGCCTGGGAGGCCGGGTTGAGCCGAAATGGCTCAAGACTGTGGACCGATAGGAAATAAATCGAAAATGAACCTAATTGAGATTAGGGGAGGATCGAGTAGGGTTTGGTCCCACCATGGTCTCAGGGTGCTGTGTATCCTCGAAAGGACCTCGCCACAAATAAAATAAATTTTGGTTAAAAATGTAAAAAAAAACTGATTCAGCTAAAAGTTTATGGACTTAAGGAAAAGAGAAGCTGATGAGTGGCTACTCATCATAGCTAAAAGGCCGAAATTAAGCTAGACACTAAGCAAAACAATATCAAATTAACACATAAAAAGGGTTAAGTGTGGGAATTAAAGAAAAGACCTAAAACTTTTAATGTGTGTTAAAACCTCCTAATTAGGTCACAAAAATGAGATATTCTGAAAACTAAAGAACAAATGATGATCCATGCATCAATTGAACACATAAACAAGTTTGAAAAGATAAATCAGAAGCAAAATCAATGTCTTAAATGTTCAATTAAGCACAAGTAAAAATTTGAAAGCAATTGGACATCATTTAGGCTTAGAAATAAATAGATTACAATTAGGTCCTTCATGCATTACATTTCTACCCTTCAAAACTCCTTCCTGGACCTTTTTGCAAGCCGCAGGGACCCTTCTGTATGACTGCAAGGCCCTTCCAGTTGTAGTTCTTCTCACTTTTGGACCTGCACGCTATTCTTCTACCCCTTCGTTTAAGGGTCTTCCTGCAAGTTTTCCCTCATTTCAGAGAGAAGCCTGTGTTCTTCACGCGCACTGTAGCACGTGAAGAACACAGCCATTCTCGACCGTCCATCGCACTTTTGATCTCGATCTGCGGCTGGAATCAAATGGAACCTTTGCGCGATTCGGTGCATGCGTTCACCTCTCTTCCCAGATCTCATCTGACGGTCAGATCTCTCTCTTGACTCGCCGCGCGCTCTACCCATCTCATCCTCACCACCGGCCTAATTTTGATTAACCTCACCCTTGCGGTGATCTTAGTCACTGAGCTGCTATTTAAGCACCTCAGTGGTGTCGCGCGCAAAGGATCGCTCCCTCCTACATCTCTTAGCGATCAATTCTTCCACTCCAGTCTCTCCTCCTCATCTAGACCCTGATTTCACAGCCACCGGCTGTGGAATCATCGCCTGCTCTCGACCCTCCTCGTCGCTAAGGACCTCGTAGCACCTGAGGACGACCCTGGAGTCTCACTAGCAGACTCTTCCCTCCGCTGGAGTCACCCTCCTCCTTTCTTCCTCCTTAGCCGCCGGCTAAGGACCCATAGGTCCCATTCTTCCTTTTAGTTTAGTTTTTTAATTCTGCACAAGTAGTGTTAGATTTAGGTTGCAGTAGTTTAGAATAGATTTAGTTTTAATTGTTAGTGTTTAATGTTAGCTGTAGTTAGATTAGTCTTAGGAGTAGAATTAGTATTAGATCCCCTCCCTCACCTCCTCTGATCAGTCCAGATCAGAGGGGAAGAATCATCTGTTCACTGTTCAATTTATCTCCCTCTTCATGTTTTGTTTTTCCCATCATCCAGATTCTGATTCTTGTTTTTCCTTTTAACGACGAATTTTTCATCAATCACCCACACATCCTGACCCAATTTCAGATCTGATGGCACACTGCCTCAGATCTGAAAGTGGCGTCACAAGCACCATTTGGGGCTTCTCACTCACTCCATTTGTTTCACAAAAGCCCCTCTGTTTTAAATGGACTGCCTCAGTTTGTCAGAGCACTTTTGATCTGGATTTTAAAGGATTTTTACTCTCTGAAATGTTTTGATAGATCTGACAAATTGAAGGGATTTTTGGTTTTCATTGTAGGCAAGGATTCTGAGAAGTTCTCTGGTGACAGAGAACCAATCAGAAGAGCCTTTCATGATTCTGTTTATACTTTGTTTTGAATGCATTCGCCAGCTTCCATTAAATTTCCTTAATGCATTCTTAGTCTCTTTTTGCTATTTCAGAACTGCCATGCACTATTTGTGTTGATGATCATTTCTGTATGGTGATTCTCTAACCTAAGGAGTTTTCCATACTCCTTAAGGTTTCAAGAAACTGGGATTGTGTTTCTTTGGTTTTAATTGATCGAGCTAAGTCTTCCTTCATGCTGTCTATGGCATTAGGAAGACTAACTCAATGCCATTTGAATGTTGATCTGAAAGGATGCTTCTGATAAGGTTTTTCCTAATGAGTGTTTGAGCTGAATTTACATGAGATTTTCGTGAGATTTAAACCCCTTTCAGATTTGGATTTCAACTCTGTAAATTGTAGTTTGTTTTGAATTTTATCTTACTCCCAGTTACCCAGCAATATGCTGCATCTAGCAGCTACATTCCCCTCTTCTCTAAACTCCCTTCTTCTCTAAATTTCCCTCTTCTCTGTAGAATACTTCCCCCCTCTTCAAGTGGACTAACTGCAGCAGCAGTTAGCCATTTGACAGTGGCTTAAGCCACTGCCACTGTAAACAACAACACTAAAACATCACATTCTTCTCTTCTCCATCTCCTCTGACAGTAGCTGCGGCTGCTGTCTAAACTCAAATAAAAAAATCAATCAACTCTAATTCCCTAACTTTATACAAAAGCCTAATGGCATAGACTTATTTTAAAACTGTAAATACACCCATTCATAGTATTATAACTATAACTATAGCATATCAGTTAGATACATAGTTATACTGTAAATATGTATAAAACCTGTACAGAAATTCGTATACATATGTAATCTATGTAAAAATATGTATATATACTAATCTAGTATGTACGTATTTACTGATTTATGTATATATGTATGTACAGATTTATATTTACTGATTTAGTAGCTAAGTTAATAAGTTAGAGCAATAATCAAGTAAATAAATCTATAAACTTGGGAATATATATATATTAAGTAATTTAAGTTAGTCAAAGTATAATTATACCTAGTATAACTTACTGTAACTTAGTTTTAATTATAAACTACACAGGATTGCTATTTTAGCCTAAATAAAACACAAATAAATTCGTAAAAATACAATAAAAATATGTATTAAATACTTAAGTATGTAAGTTAAAACTGTTTAAGGTCAATTAGACCATTTACTAATTATTTTATAAGTAATTAACTATTTAATCACCTAAATCAACCTGTATAATCAGCCTAGTTTAGCGAATTTATTTGTATAGTAAAAATATTTAAAATTCAAAATTAATTAATCAATTATGTAGTATTATGTAAATATTTTATTTACCATATTTTATTTTATTTTTTTTAATAATTTATGGCCCCCAAATCGAGGGCCAAAAATGCGCACAGACGCAGCTGCGTTTGGTTTCCAGCGCACGATGTGGCGCTGGAATAGCGCCACATCGTGTGCTGCAAACCAAACGCAGCTATATAAATACAATTTATGTAATAGCTTAACCAGTCGTCATGGCGTCGGGCGCCCGAAACACCACCTGTTATGTCTGATCCGATAACCCGATTTGTGCTGAACTCTGATATGTGATGATACTGAATGTGTGATGCATGTGTGGGGCTGGGAGCCCGAGCGTGCGAGTATGTCTGGCATTGGGCTGAGGCCCTGCGCTGATACGAAAACGTAATTAAGCACCTAATCTGAGATTAGGGCGCGCTTAGTAGAGGTCTGGTCCCACCCGAAGGGTGCTGTGTATCCCTCGAAAAGCGCACCCGCTAATTAAACAAATTTTACACTAAGGACTCTCCACCGCAGCCTCTGAAATACCACAAAACAAAATGAAAGGACAGACGACTTTTAAAAAAAAAAGATAACAACAGAAAAGACTCTGTACATACGTATAAGTAAACCCACATAATTACTAACAGAATAAAACGACACTATAAATGTCGCTAAAGACCTCAGTTTGCTTCTTTAGGTTGTATATAGTGTTTTCTGAGATTTAGCGACGTTTATATCTATCACTAAAACTGATATATATGTCACTATAAATAAATGACTAGTAAGTTAAGTTTTTACACTATGGTATCCTAATGTAGTATGAACTAACATATTAGTGTTAATAGTATAACTTGTAAATACATAGTTTAGAGTATAATAATAGATTGTTTGATGCTTGTTCATAGTTAGTATTTTTTGCAAGCACTTCTTAGTAACTAGGTAAATAAAACATTCATTCATTCTTTAAATGTAAAGTTTCTTTTTGAATAAGAAGACAATTTTGGAGGTAATCAAAGAGTGACCGAATTAAGTTCAATGAATTGCCTCCCAGAGAACGACCTGGAACAAAACCAGTAAAAATTAGATAAATAAGCAAATGATAATAATGGTTGTAATGACTGGTGCTCACCCATACTCACCACTATACGACATCCTTAATGTTATATTATACACCCTATACTACAACGACATGATCAACAATTATTACCAACAAACATTTACAATTTACACCATCATCGTTATTTTGGCGCCGTTGCCGGGGAGCATCGGTGTCAACAACCATCATCATCAGAAGCCGCTGAAGGATGTTAAGTTAAAATGCTAAGTATTGAAGCTGAAAGCTAAGGAAGAAAGGAGCACAGGTGATGGAGTGTTAAGGAAAAGAGACTAAGGAACAACAGAAGAAGAATAAGGGAAGAAAAGAAGGTAGGAGAAGACAGGAACAAAAGAAGAAAGATAAGAAAGAGAGCTCGAGAGATAGAAGAAAATAAAAGAAAGGAGAAGAGGAGAGACTGAAGATAAAAGGAAAATTTATTTTTCTTGCATCATTTTAACTACTTTTTGTTCTTAATTGTAAAAAGGCATGTTTTAATAGGATAACTTTTAATTGCCTTAATTTCTTGGAATGAAATTGAATTGAAAAACTAACATGTTTACTTGTTAATAAAGTAGAACATTTTGAGTAAATATGTTTTGCATATGGAATTTTGTATATTCTTTATAGTTTAAATATTTTGACAAAATTCATGTTTTAAAAATCAACTTAGTTATACCTCCTAAACTTATAGAGAAATAAAAGAAAATTGGTGAAATTGGAGAAAATTGTTATATCTCTGAGTGAACGACTTGGACTCAATCAGTAAAACTTTCTAAAATGTTAGGTTAATTCGACCCTATACTACACAACCGACACAACTTCGAGTTAACCTAAGTAATTTCTTCTACTCTTAATTAAGTGAAATTAACTTAATTACTGAGTTGAGTGAATTGAACGATCATTTTAATGGTGCTGTTGCCGAGGAGGTAATATTTTGATCTACTCATCAAAATATTCCCTAGCATTACTTTATCTAACAATCATTTTAATGGCACCATTGTCGGGGAGGTAATATTTTGACTCACTAAAATTTAAATGGATTAATTGTTTAATTAGGGGGTATTTTGTAAATATTTTTATTTTTACTAACTTTTGTTCTTAGTGTGTTTTGTTTGGTTTTTGTTTTTATTTTTTATTTTTGTTTTCTACCATCTTTGCAGGTTTACCTTCATGGGTAATCTTAGGAGAAGGCGAGAATTAGTGTTACTGTTTTCGTTTCATAAGTATTTCTTAATCTTTTGTTTTGTTGCATTTAATAAAAATAAAAAAAATACAAAAATACATCTGTATCTGACTAGCAGTAGCATATACATAGGCATACACTCTTAGGAGTGCATATTTTCCTACTAGTACTAGAGCGATTTGACTCGGGAAATTTTTAAATTATTTTTCTCGCATCAGCGGGAAAACACGAGAAAACCCTTAAAGATCCCCATCCTCTGAGAATTAAAAAGACCACATATTTTTGTTTGAAAAGATATAAAAAGCAGCCATTGTTGTTTAATTGATATATTTTTGAAAAAGATTAACTAAAAAGAGGAAGTAAAATTGGTGATTTAAATCTGTTTGCAGAATGCATGCGGGGTTTTTAATCGCTATTGTCTGTTGCATGCTATTGCGCACACAGCGCGATCACTAGAGTCACACGAGTCTATTTTTCTATCTCTCCTCTTTGCACCTCTTAGGGCTTTGGCCAAAGATCAACAAGTCTGTCTCACTACTAGAGCCCTGGGGAGCCAGTAGTGAGCGATCTCGATCCTAGACCTTAGACCTTTGAGCTTTAAGGTACCCACCTACGTAGACACGAATTAGGATGGATATTTTGATACTGTTACTCTATTTGTTTGCATCAAATTACTTTACGTATCTTAGGAATTTCTTCTTTCCTTTGAAAGAAGAGCAAAACCCGCGTCTTTTGCGCTGTTTTGTGGGTTTTTCTTATGCCGTTGTTTTCTTATCGGTGGTGTGCGTGTGCCTTTGCACATTAATTTTCGTTTATGGATGGGAGGAGATCTTTGCATCTGCCTCTTGCACCACCGTTGACAGGTGATGCTAGGACGGTTGTAGATAAGCAACCAATGGTTTTCCCGTCTGATCCATCTGCTTCCATGGATCCAATGCAGAATCTTAATCCCGAGATCCCTTCTTCTTCTGGTCTGGGGGAGATGCCGCCTTTTGATGTTCATGAGGCACTCCTGAACCAAAATCTTAGGATGCTAGAGCAAACAAGACAAATTAATTTATTAACAACAGCCTTAAATAATCTGCAGACTCTTCAAACTCGTTCTTCACCTCTACCTGAGGCAGGTTTTGAAAACCTTGATTTACTGATCCATCATCCAAGGCCTCTACTTAGAGATTATTATAACCCATCCAATGCACAAGTAGAGCCTAATGTTAGGATTCCTATTAGGGAAAATGATCCAGAATTAAAGCCAAATATTATAGGTTTAATCCCCCACTTTCACGGATTTGCATCCGAGGATCCATTTCAACATATTGAAGATCTTAAAAAGCCATCTCAAACTCTTAGTCCTCGAAATCAAAATAGGGAAATCCTACTAATGAAAATGTTCACTTTTAGCCTTAAAGATAAAGCAGCTTATTGGTATAGAACTATACCAAGACCAATCTCAACTTGGGCTGAACTCGAATCCGCATTTTTGAAGAAATTCTTTCCAATTGGTCGAACCAACGCTTTAAGGCGAGCTATTACTACTTTCAATCAAAATCAAGGAGAACTAATTCATGAAGCGTGGGAACGTTTTCATGAATTGCAAAGGAAATGCACACATCATGACATCCCTCGTTGGCAACTCATGCATATCTTTTATTATGGTTTACAAGAGGGCATTCGCAATCTAGTTGATGCCTCTTGTGGAGGGAATTTTCTAAATCGCGACGCAGAATCTGCTTCAGAATTATTTGAAGGGATGGCGAAGAACTCGGTCAATAATGCATCAATGTCGCAATTTTTGTAGGGAGCAAATATGAATCACCAAAATCTGCATAAGGGCATTCATGAGATCGGTAATCCGTCCAGTTCAAAGGATTTAGAGATTATTGCAGAAAAAGTAGACAAATTCGATACCGTAGCAAAGCATCTCGATGAGGTTAGAAACACAATGAAGACTCTTATGCCTCTACTTGGTACGAATCCAGTGTATTTACCTATTTCGCAAATTCCTGCGGGGAGGGAATTTGTGAATAATATGGATTCTAGAGATCCATCTTCCTTGGGTTTTCTATCTACTCCTTCACCAACCTAAGGAGGGACCTTTGTCCCACAATCTTACCCACCCTTTTCCCCACCCTTAACTGTTGTAGAAAACACGCCATATCTTTTAGGATTACACGCCATCCAGGAAAATATTCCAAGACCAAACCCATATTCAAATACCTATAATCCTGGATGGAGAAGCCACCGAAATTTTTCTTGGGCTGATACAAATCCAAATCAAAAACCAAATTATCCAAATCAGACCCATTTTAACCCACCTCCATTGAATCCTCAGCAATCAAATTTAAGGCCTAGCCCGATGAGTATGCAGAATTACTCTAGGCCAAATAGAGATACACAGCTAGACCAGATTTTAAGAGCTATGTCAGAGAGTCAGCGACAAAATGCTGAAGCTCTCGTTGAGATCCATAAGCAATGTAAGGTAGAATTGGCTAATTTACGAAATCAAATCACTCTTTTGGCTGAGTCTTGTCAGCCAGGTACTCTTCCATCTCAGCCAATTCCGAATCCTAGGAATCTGCCAAATCCTAGGCAAAATCAAGGCCAAGTCCACTTCATTAATTAAGCCTTTGATTCTAATCATAACCCATCCTCTGTATTATCTGAAAATAACCCATCAAACCTGCATCAGCAACCTATTTTGTGTCAAAATGACCCACCTTTTATTGAGAATTAAAACTGATTATGCTAATCTTCTGACTTGGTGGAAACATTTTTGAATTGCCTTAATCTTAAATGTTCTACATCTCAACCTAAATCATTTTGAGATTTTCACTCATGATATTCACTTTAATCTTTTTGATATTCACTCTAATCTTTTTGAGATTTTCACGAGAATCTGATTCTAAGTTCTGCGAGATCTATTCTCGCCAATTTTTGGATGAGTTTTGATTGGGTGGTTTAATCTATTTTCTATTTTTTGATCTAATTCTTTCATAACTCCTCTGTTTTTACCATATACTAATTCTTTTTAGGAGTTCTTTACTAGGGTTTACGCCTAGCTGAAGACGTAAAACTTAGCATTTGTACATAGCTGTTTCCTATTTTTACCCTTTTGGATTTTCTTATACACTTTTAAAATTTCATTTCACATATCATATTGATTACCTTCATTTAGTCCGACTGACTACTCTGACCTTTGGTCAGACTTGAAATCATCCGCACTGAGATTTTTAATCTCCTCTATTCGACTCCTTCCATCACCCTATACTAAATGAAGTGTAATATTTTTCACCCTTCTTACAATGAGGACATTGTAAAATTTTGGCTTGGGGGGGTGTTGAAGTGAAATTTTCACTTTAAGTGTGGGTTAAAAATAAAAACACATAAAAATTAAATATCCATGAAATTTAAAAAAATTGAAAATCTAAAAATGATAAAAATTTTAAAAAATTCAAAAATTTCATAAAAAGTTTAAATTTTTTTTTAAAAAAATCATAAAAAATTGGAAAATCTTATATACATAAAAATAAAATTATATAAATACAAAAAAATTCATAAAAATAATAAGAGGGGTTTATTCATTATTAATAAAGAAGAGAAGAAGAATGTATATAAATATATATTGTAATTAAGAAATTAATTTTCTTTTAGGTCAGAAGTTTAAAATGTATATAGAATATATATTTATTGTATATAAGAGCATTCAATTTATAATTAGATTTTACTTAAACATTTTGTAAAAACACACTTTTGTGTTTAAAATTTTTAAAATAAGATTTTATTTGAATTAGGAATCTTTCAAAAATTTTAAAAATTTATTTTTTTATTCTTACCTTGAATTAAGAAACTAAGTTTGTTAAGATTTTAAACTTAAGTTTTGAAATTGAATTATAACTTTTTAATTAATTAGATTAAGTAATCCTTTTGCTTTTTGAAAATTTGATTTTATCATAAAGTTAAGTAAGAGTCCAGATATTCAGAGTTAATTAAATAGAGAGTTGGTAGAATTTTAGTTTACAAAACTTACAAGCTAGAGATAAATAACTAGACTTGGTAAATTTTTTCTTGACAGATCTTATAGGAGGAAAGTAAAAATTTGAAGAACCAAAGAGGAAAGGGCTTTGTTGTCCAAGCTCTGGTTTGAGAGCTAAGTAACCTAAACATCTAAATTCACACACATAGAATTGTCTTGTTGACATCTGAGACCTCGAAAACACAAAGGTTACGAGATCAATTCTGAATCCTCTTTAGTCCAAGGATTTCCGCAGGGCGGTTCTTGAAAGGGTGAAGGATGTGCCACTCACCTAGAAAAAGGATTTGGAGAATAATGTTAGTAAGAAAAATGAGAAGGGGGAAAAGAAAAGAAAAAAAAAGGTAAATAAAACACCCTGTAGTTAAGTGCCTTATTAAAAAATGGGCACTTATGTAGTTTTCCACAAATAAATAAAAGCATCTCAATACAAATGGTTGCTACCCTTCCTTCCATCAAATAAAAGAACACCTCGCTACAAATGGGTGTTCTAACCTATAGAAAAAGTGATAAAAGAAAATATGGAGAAAAAAATATTAGGAATAAGAGACCCAGTGGTCCACCGGGGAGATGTAGACAAGAAGTGTTGACCTCAGGATAGAAAACTGGTGAGGAGAAAGTAACCAAACTTGAGTAAGGCCAAGCCAAAGGCTTGAATTGGAATAATTGGGATTGGAAAGTGATGTCTTAAGATCTGAATTTTTGCAACTTTGGATGCCTTTAGGAAAATTCTCTTCACTAAGCACAGATGTTTTAAAATCATAGCTACTGAACCTTGGTATTGGGCAGTGAAGCCTAAGAAATTGGGTTTTGAAGATTTTAAGTTGAGACCTAAAGGAGAAGAATTGATAGAATCCTAGGTCTAGAAGTTAATTTTTAGTGTTGTAGGCTAGTAAATTAGAGTTTTACTACTCTAAGTTTGATTAATAATGAGTATCTGGTTAATTTGCTTAAACTTATTTTGATAAAAGTCAAATATCATAAACAAGGGATTGACTTAAATCTATTTGAGTTTTTGAGTTAAAATTTAATTCTCAATTCTTAAGTTTTGTTTTCTTAAAACACTGTATTCTAATTTGAGTTAAGAATAGTTACAAAGACTAAGAGATTTTTGAAGAATTCTAATTTTGACTAAAATTCTTGTTTACAAATTATTCTAATTATGTTTTGAAAATTTTATAAGTATAAGTCTAAATAAGAAAATTTTCACATATGCTCCATACATTAATCATTTATATTTAACCTTAAAAATTTCTGCCCTAAGCTTTCTTCTACAAAGCTACTATTTATAATAATTTAAACCCAAGTGCTTGAAATCATCATAGTCTTAGTTAATTTTGCTAGGGACTAGCAAAACTTTGGCTTGGGGGTATGATGAGACACTCATCATGATCTCTAACTACCCCTAATTAACTAGTCTTCCTAGTTAATTAGTTAAGGTTATGAACATATAAGGGTTAATTATAAAATAAGGGATATTTAGTAAAGGACCTTAAAATAAGCTAAAAAAGGCATTTTATCATTCAATTAACATTATTAATATTTTAGTTAATAATTGGACTCGAAATCCTATTCATCATTCTCTTAATTAATAAGTTAAGTAACTTAAATATAATGTATACCTAAGTATATAATAACTTAAGTGATTTTACTTAATATAATAAATTAATCAAAAAAGGTAAAAAATGTAAATTAAAGGTGAAAACATAATATTTACCTTATTTACTAACATATATAAAAAGTTGAAAAAGATTTAAGTTAAAATAAACCTTCAAAACCTGGGTTTACATTTTAATACTTACTTTTCATTACAGTCGGGTCCTTATTTCTCACATAGGTCCTTAAGTTTTATTACGTTTAAGTCCCTCTTCAACTTCTTCTTCTTCTCTAGTCAAATGAATGGCTGGCGGCAGAGAGTCACCTCACCATGCGATCACCGCCCTGCTGACATCATCCTTCTTTGTCCAAGCTCTTGCAGCTTGCGCTCACCACCTCTACTTCATCCACCGGTCTAGATTAACTGGGAATCCTATTTTTCAGTGGGAGATAACCTCACCATCATCGGAGACGACGATGGAGGTTAAGCTTCTTAAGCTCCTTCTTCGACCAGACCCCACCACTCTCTTTGCCGCAAACTGCTATAAATACCCCCTCACACCTCTAATTTTATTGAAGTTGTCTCCCTTCCCTCTTCTAACACTGCAGCCGACCCAATAAGCTATTTGTCCAAAACTCCGGTGACTTCCCATTCCATTTTCCGACAGCCTCCGTCCATCTTAATCAGCCGAGGAGATTCGCCGTGGTCTTCCGCATCTCTGACACAGGTGCCGACCCAAGGAATCCTCCGCTCCACCTCAAATCCGCCCGCTGGAGATCTTTCTTCAACCCTCTGATTTCGTCGTCTGCTATGAACCTTCGGCGGAACCCTATTGACCCCTTCGTCCAGGTAACAGTAGATTAGGAGTAGGAGTAGGAGTAGGCTAGCATAGTTAGTTAGTTTAGTTAGTTAGATTAGAGTAATGTTTGATTTTAGTTTCATCTCCTTCGACTCCGCCGAGTTCCTTGAGCTCGCTAGAGACTTAATTTTGTCTTTTTAATCATTGTACACCTTCCTGTATCTTCCATGATCATTTCTAAATCACTTAATCGCTAATTGAATCACCTAATCGCCTAATTCATATCTCACCTTCACCGATTACTGACACTGTCTATTTTAACAGTAATCGATCTAATTCCACCTCCACTGGGTTCTTTCATCACCTACCACCACTTATGAACCCTAATCGACACTATAATACATATTATTATCATCTATAAATTAAATGCCCAAATCTTAATTAAGTTCCTGAGCTTGCTGTCCATGGCAGCTAGGGAACAGTTCAAACTATTAATTAACTACATAATTATAACTGTTAACACTTGTTGACTTGTTTTAACCTCTCAATCGAGTGGTTAAACAAGTCCTGTGCTTTAACCACCCAGATCTTTAAGAAAACAAACTTACTATCAAATCTTACATTTTAAAGAGATAAATGAGGAATTAAAAGTGATACTGAGGTTCCATGCAACCTCAGGATCTTTTCTAAATCAAAAATGGTAAGTTTTATCAATCTGTGCACATTTTTCCTATTTTCTAGACTCACCAAAGCTCCGATGAGCTAAAATTGTGTTTCAGCCGCTAAAACTTACTGAGAAGCTCCAGAACGTTATTACATGGATCACTGATTAATTTGAGGATATATGTTTGAGGATTTAACCATTGGAGTTGTAGAATTAACGTCATCTTCCCCAACTCCGGCGGAGTTGGAGAAGTCTATTTAAAGAGATTTAAGAAGCATTTAATGATCTCAGAAGCTTCAGTGCAATGCACTGAAGCTATTTAAACCTTTAAAACATTGTAACAACTTCTGAATAATTTTGTCGAACAAACATATTTTCAAGTTCAGGCGGCGAGCCTGAAACCCTAGGAATCAAGGTCAGAACACCTTCCTAAAGATTTGCATAAGTTTCTGAGGTTGAGGAGACTTTAATTAAGGTTTTGATTTCTGAGGAGAAGCTTTGAACAGATAGTCAATTTTTGTGCTTCCCTAGTAAAACATGAGTCTGATATTGGAGATCTAAGCTTGAATTGAGGAATTGAGAAGTGAAAATTGTTTCTGAGATCTTGTTTGATGGTTTTAGAATGATTAAAGTAAGCTCAGATGATTTATTTTATAGGATTTTAGTTTCTATCCATTTGGGTTACTTTCGAACCCAAACCAATAGGAGAAACATATTGATGAAATTTAAATTTAAATCCTGCCCAGATTGATCTATTATAACCCTTAGAATTAATCTAAATCAATTAGAAACACTTTTAAGTGTCTGTTGCACATAATGAAGTCTGAAATATGAACTCTAAAGTTTTCAGAGAAGTGAAGAGCTTCTCTGCTAGTTCTGAAGGTCTTAAAAGCTTAAAACCTATTCTAACAGATGCGGAATCACTTATAAAACATGTATAGACCTTAAAATAAAAGAGAGAAGTCCATCTTAGGACTCTATTAATATAAAACCACTTCCAGGCTAAAAAAAACCCGTAGGAACCCCTGATTTCATCTTTCAAATTAAAGAGGAAAACATCTTGAAAACATTAAATTGACCCTGCAATTGTGTAGATTACCCTTAGAGCTTTCTAACAAACTTGAAATCATTCGATTTGGAGCTCTGGGTAAAAGTTATGATCATTTGAAGTTGGGTCTGGAAGGGGTAGGTGATTTCACCGCAAAAATACACCTGCAATTGTGCCGTCTTGTGCTATTTCCTAGCATTACCAGTGCATATTAGTTTTCCATAGTCACATTTGTAAAAATACATGCATGCATGCGTTTAATTGAGAGGGGAGGAGAGTGAAATAAGTGACCTTGCAATTAACATTTTTTCCTCAAGTGCATCTTTGCAAAATTCACCATCTTTTTATTTTTATTTCTACTTGACTTTGAAACTCTTCTTGCGGCTACATGGCAACCTCTTCTTCGCACCTTGCCTTGTAGCCACATGCCCAGCCTCTCCCTGCCGTGAGCCATGCACAGCCGCATGCACAGCCAGGGCATGGCTGTGTATGCTTTCTTCTTCTATAAAGGGAGCTCGGCTCCTTCTTTGCAGTGAGCCTAGTCCTCCACGCCAAAACCCCACACAATAGCTCACTTCTAGGCCATCTCCTACCTCTCCCTCCATACGCAGGCCCTCCTCCTCTGAGGAGACACCCTACGGACAGGAGCACCTCACGGTGGTGCACAACCACCAATTGTTCGTCGTTTGAAGCACCTTCAGCCATTACTGCAAAGCTTCAACTGTGAAGCTCAACAGGCCACCGCACGCCTAACAGCAGCTCGCCGAGCCACACAGCAGCAGCATCAAGGTGGTAGCAGCGTGCGCAAGCCTTCCCCTTGCGCCTGCAGGCGCCCTCGCCTCCAGCTTCTTTGTGCAAACGCCCGCCTCTCCGCACCTGCAACCAACCGGCGCATCTCTTCCACGCGCGCGCCAGCCCACATGTGCCAACCGCAAGCCGCCTACACTCACGGCACTGTCCGCTCTCGGTTGCACGGCTCGCCTGGCCATTGTAGTCACTATTCACGCTTTTCTGCGGAACACTATGGCTACAGTGGGGTGACCGGTAAGTTTCTCACTTATCCGGTCACCTGGCGCGCCACTACCGGCCACTGCCCGCGCATGCGTTCAGCTTCACACTTGCTCCAGCGCCCGCCTACGCGTCTGCGTGCGCCCGCACCCGCCTGCATCTTCACCCGCGTGCACCTGCCAGTGCCCGCTCTAGCCCTTCACGCAGCGTGGTGCGCTGCGGTCCTCTCCCCACCCACTTCCCTCCAGCGCATGCATACATGCCTGTGTGAGCTCGTGGAAGCCTCAGACGTCGGTCCTGAAGCTTAGACGGCTTAACCCGCCTCTTCTTCACAGCAGGCGCTCTCTCTCTCTCTCACAGCACTCTCTCACTCTCTTTACCAACACTTACACTCACACTTTCATACACACACACACACCTATACACTATTATATACATATATACATATACGTATACATATATATATTGATATATATACAAATATTTATATACATAAATATATATACTTATATCTATATATATAGTAGTATTTATATAACTAAGTATTAGTATACATATACATATATACAGATATCTATATACTTATATATATATATACATATATATTTACATATATACATATACTTATATATATACATATATCTATACATATATTAGTACTTATAAAACTATGTATTTGTCTATATATATATATCTATATACTTATATATACATATAAATACACATATATACTTACATATATATATTTGTAAACATATATATATATATACATATATCTATATATATATTATTACCTTTATAACTAAGTATAAGTATAGATACATATATATATATATACATATATACACACCTACTTATACATATATATATATATATATAAATATACATACATGTATACATTTATATCTATATAACTATATATACATATATACATATATATATATATCTAGCTACATATATCTATATATATATACATAGATATATATACATCTATATAGTTATATATACATACATATATATATATATCTATACATATATCTATCTATACATATAGTTACATACATATATGTATATATATACTTATATATATTTACATATATACATATATATATACATATAACTACATATATACCTATATATTTCTAACCATATATACATATAGATATATTTACATATATACATATATATATATATACATTTTCACATGACTTACCATACGTTGTATCACCGGAATATCTACACCAGTTGCTGATATTCCCCGATACACGCGTACAAAAAGCGTGGTAGCACACATCTTCCACCATCCACCTTACACTCCACGTGGCGCCTTGTCCTGTTGGTTGCATCTTTCTAGACGATGACCGACTCGACATTGTGCTTCACTCCATTTCTGCCTCCACCCCCACCCCTTTATACATATATTGTATATACATATATAGATATATACTATAGTTACTTTACTTTTGCTTCTCTTTCCTGCCAATAAAAAGATAAAAAAATATATAAAAGAGAAAAGATAATCCTTGACTTGCAGGTACTCCGTCTTGCGAAGAGCAAGACCCATTTTGGAACCCTGATTTGGCTCAAAGCCGAGAACCTAATTTTGAGGGTGTGGCTCAAGGTGAAAGATTATCAGAAAAAAATCTAAATAGAAAAACACCAAAAACACAATAAATTAATGGAAGAGATTCATTGTAGGAAAGGCGTAGAAACTTCACTTCTAATCCAACTTCCCTGAGTTCGACCCTGGGCCTAAAAGTGACCAAGATATAATCAAGTAGGCCAAGTTTCGATTTAGGTTAACCACTATACACACTTCAATGATAAAATCACCATATTAACAACCTAATCGGGTCTGACCACCATCCTTTCTGGCGTTGTTGCCGGGGAGGTGCACCTGCAAGTAAGTTTCTATTCCATTCCTTTCGTTTTTCTCTTCTCTCTTCATGGGTGTTTTTGTTTAGTGTTGTGCAAGTGAACCTGTCGCAAGGAGAAGGCAGCCAGACGAAGTCAAAGATGTAGGCAGATGAAAGGCGGGAACGAGAGTGTGAAGATGCCGATGCCACATTGGAGCTTCGCACACGTTGCCGAACAAGTAGGTCTTCTTTTCTTAGCAACTTAGGTTAACTTGTCACCTTAATAAAAAAAAGAAACTAAAAACTAAAAACTAGAAAAACTTCTTGTGATCTCTTGGGGCAAGTGGATTAAAATTCACTTGTTTGATTGATTGCCTTTACTCCCACCACCCCGGGATTTCCCGCCTTACTTCGCATAGCAAAAATCTAGGAATCTTTATTCTTGAATTTTTCGCTGTGTGAAGCATTCTTTGAGGCAAACACAAAAAGATTGATTGCACCCCTCTTTGCCTCACTTATCTGCAAATTCAGGATCACATTTTTGGTGGGGAGACTTGTAATTGAGTTGATTCCAACCCCACCATGACTTTTCAACTTGCCTAAGATTCGATCAAGAGTAGTTCAACCCCAACAATTTGATTTTCTTTATCTTTTGGTTGAGCCTTGTGTGGAAATCTTTCTGGTGATTGGGAGCACTTGAATTGAAGTGCTTTGGCTCCCTTTCACACTAATCTAAAACTAATTCGTGCATCCACACATAGAAATCTCCATTTAGGGAAGCCCATTGCATTTTAGCATGCATTAACCAATTTACATCGAAGAAGGGTTTGTTGGGCTTAGAAGCAAACTTGTATTCCTGCAAAACTTGAAGATTGGTTGAATTGGTATTTCAGCGAAATCCTAAAATCCATACTACTTAAGGCTAAATTCTTAAAACCATTCACCAATTAAAACTTCAATTCGGGAAGATTTCCTTGTTGCGTGCTTGTTTTACACACTCTGAATATCAATCACTTGGGCATTACCCGTAAACAACACCCTTCACATTCCAGAAGCACTTGATCCTAGGCCTCTAACTAAAATTGGTAGTAACTTGACCCTTATTAAGGATTGGAGGTCTAACTACCTGTGTGTAGCGCCTACGTGCTGGTGAGGGTTCCCGCGTGCTATCGGGTGTCTAAGACTGGGGCAAACGGCCTTTCAATCTGGCTCGATGGTTCCACAGTGCTCGCATTCGGTTCCGTAGTGTGTGATAATAGGTAACTTAGATCTTTAGCTCTAAGGGCTCACTGTAGAGGTTAGGAATTTGATTGAATTGATTTGTCATCAAGTGTACCTTTGCGGTGTCATTTCTCTCATCCCTTTTCCCTTCTTATCCCCCCAATTCTTCCTGCGGTAGTGCATGTTTGGGAGGAGGTCACAAAACCCTAAACTGTTTGAATTATCTGATAAATTTAGAAAGGAAGCCGAATCGTCCTCCTCCTCCGCAAACATGGCTGCACGCCCACCCCCAAATCCCGAGGGAGGAAACCGCCCTCAGAACCAACTAGGTGGTGGATCCTTAGATCCCATAACTCGCCTCCAAGCCCAAATGGAAATGTATAATGAGAAAATTGAAGCCATTCAGGAAACATTGGAGGAAATGTAGAACCCTCCCGAACGGGGGGAGCCTAGGTCTCTTAGCTCCTATCAGAATCCTATTGCTACAGAGACCATAAGACAAATTCGGGTCCCCATGGGTGGGGATGACTTTGAACTGAAACCTAACATAATTGGCCTAATAAATTTTCACTTCCATGGTCATGCAAGTGAAGATCGTTTCTCCACTTGGAAGACCTAACCCGATTAGCTTTAACAGTTAAACCAAGAAATATCGGGTTACCAATAGTCCTCATGAAAATGTTCCCATTTTCATTGCGGGATAAAGCATCGCAGTGGTTATGCCCCTTGGGAGAACCATCCACTCTTGGGAAGAGATGCGAACAGCATTTCTCAAGAAGTTCTTCCCAATCGGGAGAACCAATGCGTTTCGCCGTGCTATCACTTCATTTACGCAACAAAACGGTGAATAATTTCATGAGGCATGGGAGAGATATAATGACCTCCTCAGGAAGTGTCCACACCACGGTCTGCCTAAGTGGCATATAGCCTAGATTTTCTACTATGTGCTAAATGAGACTTTGAAGCAGATTGCAGACGCTTCCTGTGGAGGGAATTTTATGAATAAAGATGAGAATGTAGCATTCGAATTATTTGAAAATATGAGTGAAAACTCAATGAACAATGCCTCCATTATCGCCTTTAATCGTACTAGCCTGCCCCGAAATGTCCACGAAGTTGACACGGGACCATACCATTCATCCACTGATCTTAGCCTTATCACACAGAAATTGGATGAAGTCTCCATCGTGTACAAGCTGGACGAGCTTCTGGCCAACCTCGCCAGTTCTATGGCAAACACCCCCACCACACCACTTCATCACAATTCTAATTCTTCCAACATCAGGCTTATCCTGTGAAACCCTGTAAGACCTTCCTTACCGTGTGTCGTGTCGAGCGACTCGATAAGCCATGTGGATCTGGCTTCTGTTGGCAGTATTTTGACATGGAGGACCAAGCCTCCGTTTGCTCAAACGTGTATTTACATGCGGACGCGTCTTCTAGCATAGAAGACGCTTGTGCCCTGGGGAACAACCCTTTTTCTGCCACTTATAACCCAGGGTGGTGAAATCATCCAAATTTTGCATGGTCCAATAACCTGCAGTGCCAAAACCCCGCGGGTGGACCAATGCGACCGTCCGCACCCGTTATCCCAAGGGCCCAGTCTAATCCTATGGCGAATCTACCATCAGGCCCTTGCGTACCGCAAATAGAACACGCATCAAGTCCTCTTGACAAATTGATGCGAATGATGACGGAAATGTCAAAGTGCCATGAAGAGAACATGACCTCTCTTCAGCACCAATTGGCGCAACAGAATGCTGAGATCAGTCAACTACGCATGGCGACTCGATCTCAGGGCACTCTTCCCACCCAACCTGTCCCAAACCCGTGAAATTTCGTACCCCGTGGTCCTCAACCACAGGTACGACCTTCTTAGGGGCAGGTTAATCAGATTCTGCAGGCTTCGAGCATTCCACCGGGATTTCAGGCTAATCCCACTACAGCACCGCACTCTTATGTCCCTATTGCGAACCCTCCTCTGCCGTATGATCCCACTAGACCCGCATCGTCCAATGCTATCACTACGAGGAGCGGTAAGTAGACCGTCGATCTGCCTCGACCTGATCCTGGCCCGTCTTCTTCATTGCCCTCTCATTCGCGATGCGCATCGCATTCATGAGAGGACGATACACCCAAATTTGTGCCAGAATCAGTCCCATTCCCTGAGGCTGTACTGAGGGAGCCAAAAGGTAAGAAGAAAGACACGCAAGCCTTTGATAACCTACGTAATTTGTTCAGGGATGTCGAAATAAAGGTACCCTTGCTTGAGACTATCGATCACATACCTACTATCGCTCGATTTTTCAAAGACTACACGACACCTAGGCTACAGTCAAAGAAAACCAAGAATCCGGTGGTTCTCTCACCTCATGCGAGTTGTGCTATACTATCAAACCTACCACCGAAGCAGAAAGATCCGGGCACATCGCTTATTTCCTATAGCATCCAAGGCTGCAGTTTTAACCGTGCCCTGCTTGATCTAGGATCTTCCATCAATCTTATACCGACCATCATGCTCGAAAAATTTTCCTTGGGAAGTTTGAAACCTACCCCTGTCACGTTACAGTTGGCAGATCATTCTGTCAAAATCCCTAAGGGTGTGGTGGAAGACGTGGTGGTTAGGGTCAACAGTCTTTGTTTTCCTTTCTTGTTTTAGATATGGAAGTTCCTAGTTCACTTTCTGATTGTCCAATCATCCTCGGTCGACCTTTCTTTGCCACAGCCCGTGCCCTTATCGACTGCAAGTCGGGCTGTATTGAGATTACCGTTGGATCTGAAAAGCTCAAGCTCAACATCTTCAAGGCAGCCAAGAACTTTGATTGCGATTGCATCTAGGATGACACATTTGACGAGAACATGGCCGTCAGCACGTGTATCGGACTATTTGGGACCTATTCAGACTGCTGCGGATTACCTATAAAGATTGGCGACTGCCTAATCGACACAAATTGTGACGTTCCCCCATCCCTCCCTTGTCCCGTACCTTCTCCAGACCAAACTTCTGACAAGGTTTTCTCCACTTCTCATACCTCATGGTCTGAGTCATATCCGGGCTACTCACTGTCGGTCCACACTCTTGAAGATCGGATTGACCTTTCTTCCTCGACAAATCAAGCAGATTTGCAAATCCACACTGGGACCTTAGGCCCACATCCTACTCACTGGGGCTATTCCTTTTTGGATCCATCTATCCAAGAAGCCCTTCTTCTTGGCCCATCTAAGGGCCAATTTCTTCCTCCTGACCTGTTCTCCGATCCACCTGGGACACTCTCGTCCCAAGAAATGCTAGATCTTTCACCATCCACACCTGAGCTGAAAGAGCTACCTAGTACACTTAAATATGTTTTCTTAGGACCAAATGAAATGCTCCCTGTAATCATTAGTCCAAAATTATCCAGGAAGGAAGAGTGCAAACTAACGAAGGTCCTCATAGAGCAGAAGGCAGCCATTGGATGGTCTTTATCAGACTTATCTGGCATTAGCCCCTCCTACTACACTCATCGTATATATACGGAGGAGGAGGCTCAACCTTCCCGCGAGATGCAGCGACCTCTCAACCCTAACATGCGGGAGGTCGTTAAGAAAGAAATCATTAAATGGCTGGATGTGGGTATAATCTACCCGATCAGCGACAGCCCTTGGGTGAGTCCAATTCACGTTGTGCCCAAAAAGGCAGGACTCACCATCTGTGTCAATGACAGGGGCGAATCCATCCCTACATGCACTCCTACATCTTGGAGAGTGTGTGTAGATTATAGGAAACTCAATGCTGCAACTAAGAAAGATCACTTTCCGTTACCTTTCATTGACCAAATCCTGGAGCGGTTAGTGGGAAATAAAATTTTCTATTTCCTGGATGGATTCTCAGGATATAACCAGGTGGCAATTGACCCTTGAGACCAAGAGAAAACCACTTTTACCTGCCCCTTCGGCACCTTTGCATTTAGAAGGATGCCGTTCGGACTTTGCAACGCGCCAGCAACTTTGCAGAGATGTATGCTGGTGATATTCCATGACCTGGTGGGTGACTTTCTCGAGGTCTTCATGGATGACTTTTCGATCTTTGGACCATCTTTCGACGAATGTCTTGCCAACCTGACTTGTATCCTTTGGAGATGTATTGATGTAAACCTCGTGCTTTCCTGGGAAAAAAGTCATTTTCTGGTGCACGAGGGAATTATTCTCGAACATATCATCTTCGATAGGGGTATCAAGGTTGACAGAGCTAAGCCTGATGTCATTGTTGATTTACCTGTGCCTGGCTTTGTCAAACAAATCCAGTCCTTCTTGCGACACGTCGGTTTCTATATGAGATTCATAAAAGATTTCTCCAAGATTTCTTGACATTTAACTCATCTCCTATCGACCGACGTAACCTTCAATATGGGCCCCGACTGTATACAAGCATTCACGCAGCTGCGTAATGCTGTCACCAAGGCCCCTGTTCTCCAGCCACCTGATTGGTCCCTCGACTTTGAACTCATGTGTGACGCTTCCCACCTTGCAATCGGAGCCATCCTAGGACAAAGACGCGATAGACACCCCTTCGTGGTGTACTACGCCAGTAAGACGTTGGATGAGGCCCAGCGTAATTATACTACCACTAAAAAAGAACTGCTGGCAGTTATCTTTGGGATGGATAAATTCTACTCTTTCCTTCTGGGCTCCCATGTTATTGTTTTCACTGATCATGCGGCCATTCGCCATCTCATGCACAAGAAGGATGACAAGCCTAGACTGATTCGTTGGATCCTTCTGCTCCAGGAATTTGACATTGAGATTCGCGATAAGGCCGGAGCCCAGAATGTTGTGGCTAATCACCTTTCCAGACTGGACCCTGACCATATTGGACTTACTCTGCCGATCACTGAAATTTTTCCTGATGAGCACCTATTGGCAATAAATGTGGCAAGTGGACTGTGGTATGCCAACATTGCCAATTCCTTGCTTCTGGATCCTTTCCACGTGGCTGACCTAAAAACCAGTGCGTGCGTTTCATGGCAGAAGCAAAGTATTATTTCTAGGATAATCCACTTCTTTTTCGGATAGGTGCTGATCAAATCATCCGTCGCTATGTTCCTGACAGCGAATTCCCCATTATGTTATCCTTCTACCATGATCAGGCCTGCGGAGGCCATTTCTCTGGGAGGAAAACTGCAGCCAAGGTGCTGCAGTGCAGTTTCTTTTGGCCCACTCTTCACCAAGATGCACACAATTATGCCAAGCATTGCACTAGGTGCCAGTCGTTAGGGTCAATATCACGTCGTGACATGATGCCCTTACAACCCATCCTAACTGCAGAAATCTTCGACATTTGGGGAATTGATTTCATGGGTCCATTTCCTCCTTCCAACGTCTTCGAATTCATCCTCGTGGCCATTGACTATGTTTCAAAATGGATCGAGGCTATTCCTGCATGCTGTGCTGACCATATTATATCCACTCGCTTTGTCAAAGACCGCATCTTTGCACGCTTTGGGATCCCTCGAGCAATTATCTCGGATGGAGGAAGACACTTTACCCATGCTTCGTTTTGGGCACTTCTAAGGAAATACGAAGTCCACCATCGTGTCGCATCCCCGTATCATCCTCAGATGAACGGCCAGGCAAAGGTGTCGAACTGGCAAATCAAGCAGATTCTCCTGAAAACGGTTCGACCTGACCGTAAGGATTGGTCCGACAAACTGATTGACGCACTTTGGGCGTATCGGATCGTCTTCAAGTCTCCCCTTGGTATGTCTCCTTATAGAATCGTTTATGGGAAGTCTTGTCATTTGCTCGTGGAGTTGGAGCACTGCGCTTATTGGGCGGTTCGCTAATGTAACCTCAACCTAGACCTGTGTGGCCGAGAAAGGAAACTCCAACTCCAGGAGCTGGAAGAGCTCCGTTGTGAAGCCTATGATTCTACTTTAACTTTCAAACAACACACTAAGGCTTTTCATGATAGCCGTATTCAGCGGAAAGAATTTGAGACATCTTAGCAAGTTTGGCTCTATCATGCCCGACTCAAATTCTTTCCTGGGAAATTGAAGTCCAAATGGACTGGTCCTTTCCTGGTCTCAAGACCATTCCCCAACGGGCTGTCGAGATCAAAGATCCCAAATCTGGGCAAAAATTTATGGTCAATGGGCAGTGTTTGAAACCCTATCTGACTCATGAACCTACCCCCGTTGGAGAAACCGTTGCCCTGCTGGAGGGTAACTAATTCTTTGCCTCATTCTAAGTCTAGCTGGGGACGTTAAATTTAGCTCTCGTTGGGAGGCACCCCAACAACACTCACAATCCGCCATCACTTTTCACTTCACTGTCATGCTCACTTCACTTTTCACTTCACCACCCACCATCCACTCACCCTTCCACCCTGCTGTATACCATGCACCTCAGCTCTCGTTACCCGATCTTTCGTCCTTTCTCTACCTTTCCCTGCATGCATATGAGGACATAGCATCGTTTGGCATGGGGGGATGGATAGGCATCCATAGGATCTAGGTATTTTATGGTATCATGCAGTTTCCACCTATTTATAAATATGTAAGAAAAAGAAAAAGAAAGAAAAAATATAGTGTTTATTAATGATCTGAAGGCTGAAACAAAAATACAATAAGTGTTTGTGGATATTCAACCATTATTTTGAAGACTTTCTAGGCCATAGAAGCTTGATTCGCTCAGGCTCATCATAATTCACTTGAGCATTGACAAGATAGATCAGAATCTCTACTAACTAAGGACATATTCTTGTACTGAAGACACCAGTACAGGATCCGTTGGTTTGCTTCTACTTGAGAGCCTAAGTAGCCTTGGTTCACACTACACATGTCAAGAAAGACTAGGTGAACATAAGATCGAACCCTAGTGCTCATTAGGGAAGGTGGAGTCCTTACCTATGCGTGTAGGTAGACTTTTTATCCCAGGCTTTAGTCTTGTGTTTAGGAGCGACTCTTTCCACCAAGAAAGAATTCTCCCACCAAAAAGAAAAGTGTGCTCCTCTAAATAATGTTGTAAGAGATATACTGACACGTGTTTCAAAAAAAAATGCAAATAAGTCAGTATATCTCGCAAATGTCTGTAAAGTCTCTACCCTAAAAAAGTTCTTCAGGGCAAGTCGTAAATACCCTGTTTTTCCTGTGATTCACAAATATCAGAAAATGGGAGTTGAGTTTTCCGTCATCTTCTTAAGGGTCAATCCGAAAACACGAGCTGAAACTGGGACCAACCTGTACTTAAAAATTTGTGAAACCCTGGGCTTGAGTCTTCATGTTCATCTAGTCAGTCTTGATCCTTCACTAAGCACAAGCCATAACCTCTTGAGCTCTCAAGTACGGCAAAAACCTCCTGGGTCCTGGAAATCGTACTTAAGGTTTAAATATCTAGAGTCCTGGTTAGTCGAGAGATGATCTTTGTCATGTGAGACTTAAAGTACCGGTACTCTTCCCTGCAATTGGTTCTCACAATATCCAACAATAAGCACACCTATATCGCTTTAGAAAAAAATCTTCAGCCTAAGATCATTTCTAAATACTATTTTTCTAGGGACTAGCAAAAGATAGGCATTGGGGTATGATTGCACTGCAAAAATACACCTGTAATTGTGCCATCTTGTGCTATTTCCTAGCATTACCAGTGCATATTAGGTTTCCATAGTCGCATTTGTAGAAATACATGCATGCATGCATTTAATTGAGAGGGGAGGAGAGTGAAATAAGTGGCCCTGCAATTAACATTTTTTCCTCAAGTGCATCTTTGCAAAATTCACCATCTTTTTATTTTTATTTCTACTTGACTTTGAAACTCTTCCCGTGGATGCATGGCAACTTCTTCTTCTTCGCACCTTGCCCTACAGCCGCATGCCCAGCCTCTCCCTACCATGAGCCATGCACAGCCGCATGCATAGCCAGGGCATGGCTGTGCATGCTTTCTTCTTCTATAAAAGGAGCTCGGCTCCTTCTTTGCAACGAACCTGGTCCTCCACGCCAAAACCCCACACAGCTGCTCACTTCTAGGCCATCTCCTCCCTCTCCCTCCATATGCAGTCCCTCCTCCTCTAAAGAGACACGCTGCGGACAGGAGCACCTCACGTTGGTGCACAACCAGCACCGTGAGTCCACCACCGCCCATCTCATCAAAGAGCCGGTGGGCATGGTGGCTCTTTCCTTGTTTCGTCGTTTGAAGCACCTTCAGCCGTTATCGCAAAGCTCCAGCTGTGAAGCTCAACCAGCCACCGTACGCCCTGCAGCAGCCGGCCGAGCCCCACAGCAGCAGCAGCAAGGCGGCAGTAGTACACGTAGTCCTTCTGCACGCGCCTGTAGGCACCCTCGCCACCAGCTTCTTCGCACAAACGCCCGCCTCTCCATGCCTTCAACTAGCCGACGCATCTCTTGCACGCATGCGCCAGCCCACGCAAGCCAGCCGCAAGCCGTCCACACTCACAGCACCGTCTGCTCCTGGTTGCACGGCTTGCCTGGCCACTGTAGCCACTGTTCACGCATTTTTGCGAAACACTGTGGCTACAATGGGGTGACCAGTAAGTTTCTCACTTATTCGGTCTCCCGGCACACCGCTATCGGCCATTGCCCATGCAAGCGTTCAGCCTTGCGCCCGCCTGCATGTCTGCATGCACCCGCGTCGCCCGCACCCGTCCGCTCCCACCCACGTCTTCACCCACGTGCACCTGCCAGCGCCCGCTCCAGCCCTTCATGCAGCGTGGTGCACTGCGGTCCTCTCCACGCCCACTTCCCTCCAGTGTGTGCATACGTGCCTACGCATGCGTGGACTGAAGCTCAGATGGCTTAACCCGCCTCTTCTTCACAGCTGGCGCTCTCTCTCTCTCTCACACTGCACTCTCTCTCTCTCTTTACTGACACCTACACACTTACACTCACATTTTCATAAACACACACACACCTATACACTATTATATACATATATATATATACGTATACATATATATATTGATATATATGCATATATTTATATACATATATATATATACTTATATCTATATATATAGTAGTATTTATATAACTAAGTATTAGTATACATATATATATATATATAGATCTCTTTATACTTATATATATATATATACATATATCTATACATATATTAGTACTTAGATAACTATTTATTAGTCTATATATATATATCTATATACTTATATATATATATAAATACACATATATACTTACATATATACATATATTTGTATACATATATATATATATACATATATCTATATATATATTATTACCTATATAACTAAGTATAAGTATAGATACATATATATATATACATATATACACACCTACTTATACATATATATTTATATATATATAAATATACATACATATATACATATATTACTATATATAAATACATACATTTATATACAACTATATAGTTATACATACATACATACATACATATTTATATATTTATGTATATATATATATCTATACATATATCTATCTATACATATAGTTGCATACAAATATATATATATACTTATATATATTTACATATATACATATATATATATACATATTCACATTACTTACCATACGTTGTATCGTGGGAATATTTCCACCAGTTGCTGATATTCCCCGATACGCGAGTACAAAAAGTGTGGTCGCACACATCTTCCGCCATCCACCTTACACTCTACGTGGCACCTTGTCCTGTTGGTTGTGTCTTTCTAGATGATGACTGACTCGACACCATGCTACACTCCATCTCTGCCTCCACCCCCACCCCTTTATACATATATAGTATATACATATATAGATATATACTATAGCTACTTTACATCTGCTTCTCTTTCCTGCCAATAAAAAGATAAAAAAATATATAAAGAGAAAAGATAATCCTTGACTTGCAGGTACTCCGTCTTGCGAAGATTAAGACCCATTTTGGAACCTTGATTTGGCTCAAAGCCAAGAACCTAATTTTGAGGGTGTGCCTCAAGGACAAAGATTATCAGAAAAAAATCTAAATAGAAAAACACCAAAAACACAATAAACAAACGAAAGGGATTCGTTGTAGGAAAGGCATAGAAACTTCACTTCTAATCCCACTTCCCTGAGTTCGACCCTGGGCATAAAAGTGACCAAAATAAAATCAAGTAGGCCAGGTTAAAAATTTTGTAAAGAGATGGTTAGGTCCAATTTAGGTTAGCAACTATACACACTTCAATGATAAAATCACCATATTAACAATCTAACCCGGTCCGACCACCAATAGGTTAGTCCCACATCGCTTGTTCATGAGCGCCTACCTGGGGATAAAAACAATTTGTTTGCTTAGCTATGCAGTCGTCAGTGCTCGGTGCACCGGTTACCGATTCGATCTGAACATGAGCATGAGTGTGTGTGTGCAGGCTTATGCCTACAGGTGTGCACCCTTGGGGGCGTGATTGAGATTGTGCCCTAGGAGGGCGAGAAAGGCCTGGGAGCCCGGGTTGAGACGAAATGGCTCAAGACTATGGACTGATAAGAAATAAATCGAAAATGAACCTAATTGAGATTAGGCGAGGATCGAGTAGGGTCTGGTCCCACCCTGGTATTAGGGTGCTGTGTATCCTCAAAAGGACCTCGCAGCAAATAAAATAAATTTTGGTTAAAAAATTAAAAAAAACCTGATTCAACTGAAAGTTAAGGAAAAGAGACTAAGGAACAAAAGAAGAAGAATAAGGGAAGAAAAGAAGGCAGGAGAAGATAGGAACAAAAGAAGCAAGGTAAGAAAGAGAGCTCAAGAGAGAGAAGAAAATAGAAGAAAGGAGAAGAGGAGAGGCTGAAGACTAAAAGGAAAATTTATTTTTATTGCATCATTTTTAATTACTTTTTGTTCTTAATTGTAAAAGGGTATATTTTAATAAGATAACTTTTAGTTGCCTTAATTTCTTGGAATGAAATTGAATTGAAAAACTAACATGTTTACTTGTTAATAAAGTAGAACATTTTGAGTAAATATGGTTTGCATATGGAATTTTGTATATTCTTTATAGTTTAAATATTTTGAGAAAATTCATGTTTTAAGAATCAACTTAGTTATACCTCCCGAACTTATAGAAAAATAAAAGAAAATTGGTGAATTTGGAGAAAATTATTATACCTCCCAATGAATGACCTGGACTCAACCAGTAAAAATTTCTAAAATGTTAGGTTAATTCGACCTTATACTACACAACTGACACAACTTCGAGTTAACTTAAGTGATTTCTTCTACTCTTAATTAAGTGAAATTAACTTAATTACTGAGTTGAGTGAATAGCGTGATAAGGGGTGGATAGGCAGCCATAGGATCTGGTTATTATATGGTATCATGCAGCTTCCATCCATCTATAAATATGTACATAGCATAAAAAGAAAGGAAGAAAAAAAAAAGGTGTTTAGTAATGATCTGAAGGCTTAAACAAAAATACAATAAGTGTTTATGGATATTCAACCACTATTTTGAAGACTTTCCAGGCCACAGAAGCTTGATTCACTCAGGCTCAGCTTAATTTACTTGAGCATTGACAAGATAGATCAGAATCTCTCCTAACTACGGATGTATTCTTGTACCTGAGACATCAGTACCAGATCCGTTGGTTTGCTTCTATGCGAGAGCCTAAGTAATCTTGGTTCACACTACACATATCAAGAAAGACCAGGTGAACATAAGATCCAACCCCAGTGTTCATTAGGGAAGGTGGAGTCCTTACCTGTGCACGCAGGTAGACTTTTTATCCCAGGCTCCAGTCTTGTGTCTAGGAGAAACTCTTTCCACCAAAAAGGGAACTTTCCCACCAAAAGAAAAGTGTGCTCCTCCAAATAAAGTTGTAGGAGATATACTGGCACTTGTTTCAAAAAAAAAAAAAATCTGTGTAAATAAGTCAGTATATCTCACAAATATCTATGAAGTCTTCTCCTTAAAAAGTTTTTCAGGGCAACAAATGTGATAAAATGGGAGTTGAGTTTTCCGTCATCTTTTTAAGGGTCAATCCGAAGACACGAGCTAAAACTGGGACCAACTTGCACTTAAAGATTCGTGAAACCCTAGGCTTGAGTCTTAATGTTCATGTGGTCAGTCTTGATCCTTAACTATGCACAAGCCATAATCTCTTGAGCTCTCGAGTATGGCAAAAACCTTCTGAGTCTTGGAAATTGTACTTAAGGTTTAAATATCAAGAGTCTAGGTTAGTCGAGAGATGGTCTATGTCACATAAGACTTAAAGTACTGGTAGTCTTCTCTACAATTGGTTCTCATAATATCCAACAAATAAAGGCACCCATGTCGCCTCAGAAGAAAATCTTCAGCTTAAGATCATTTCTAAATACAATACAAAATGTTTTGCTAGAGACTAGCAAAAGATAGGCATGGGGATATGATTGCATAGCAAAAATACACCAATAAATATGCCATCTTGTGCTATTTCCTAGCACTGCCATTGCATCTTAGGTAGCTATAGTTGCATTTGTAGAAAAGACACATGCTTGCATTTTTAAAGAGGGGAAGAGAATGCGAATAATTGGCCATTTAATTAACATCTTCTTCAAGTGCTTCCTCACAATTTCACCTTCTTCGTTTCTTTATTTGCATTGAATTTCTTCTCCCTCGCATGGCTCAGGGCATGGGGCATGCACCTGTTCGTGCCATTCCTCTGCCAACTACATGGCTGGACTTCCTCTGCCAGTAGCATGCGGTGGCATGCATCTCCTTCTTTAAATAGCCTCGCCCTCTCCCTTGTGCAAGAGAGAGCCTGGAACAAACACCACCAGCAAACACTTTCCTCTAGGCCAACCTCCTCCCCAACATACGTAGTATCTCTTCCCACTGAAGAGACACACTGCAGGCAGGAGCAGGCTCACAGTGTTCCCACGACCACCACTATGAGTTCCACCAGTGCCCAGCTCCTTCGTGAGTCGGTGGGTGTGGTGGTTTCACCCTCTGTTTTCACCACTTAACACCCTCGCCGCCATTATCAAAGCTCCAGTAGCAGCGACGGCCGCCTGCAGTTGCGCAAGCCACCACGTGCATGCCAGTAGACATCTGCAGGCTCTTCCCACGTGCATAGGTGCCTTCCAGCGTGCATGCACACACAGAACTGGCTGCACTGATTGTCCACTCCAAGCAACACTGTAGCTACTGTTCACCCCTCTCAGCGCGGTACTGTAGCTACAGTGAGGTGAATGATTTGTTTCTCACTTATCCAATCACTGTGCCCTCTCTCTCCTCCTCGTGACTACCTCCAACAAGCACCCGTTCTCGCCCATAGCGTAGTGCATTGCACTATGTAGTGCACTGTGTTGCTCTCTCTCTCTCACACTCCCGCACCCACCTGCGCACGGTGACAGTGAGCGTGTGCCCTCCAATGCCCACGGGCAGCCCTTGTGCGCATGTGATAGAAAGCTGTTTTTGTGCATTTGAAAATCGTCGAAAATCATAGTATAGTCGCGCAAAAATGTTCGTCAAAGATATTGATTGGTAAAATAACGAGACTTTGAGTCCCGGTCGTTCGTCTCTGGGTGGCGTTGCTTTTACTTTTGAAATCTATCCTTTTGCCGCTCTACTTTGTTTAGAATCGCATGCCGGTTCATGATTATTACGTATTTACGTACGACATGCTTAGTTGCAAGAATATTAAGAGTTAGAAACAGGCAACATTAATCATGCAAAAGATAATAGCAATCATTAAGCTCATGGTGATTTCAAACAGATATATATATATATATATATATATATCTGTGTGTGTGTGTTTTCATTCATCATGGGAGAGTTGTTGCACAAGGAAATCTAGAGGAAAGCTTATACATGAATGCTTAAAATTAAATCTAACTACCAGAAAATGATTTCATACAAGAATCAACAGGGGGACTTTGCATGCATCATTGGGGGAGAAGTAAGACTACTGTACTAAGCAGTAAATGAAAGCAATAAAAATTATGGAGAGCATGATCTAGAGCTAGAAGAATAGAGGGCATTCAGGGGTGGTCCCCGATGGCCTTGGAGTGGTCGAGAGGAGAATGAGGGGTGGCCAATGTAGCTTAGGCCGACCCTTGGAGAGAAGTAAGGTTGATCCAGCATCTCGGCATGGTGTCCTCCATGGTGGTGGTAGTGAGCTCGTGGAGGTGGAGTGAGTGGCTAAGTGGAGGTGGCGTGAATGGCACCAATGGAGAGCAATTGCCAAGGGAGTGAATGGGTGCAAATGGCCACCCAAGGGGTCTTTCTATAGACCTAAGGGAAGCTCTCTAGAGAATTATGGAATTCTCTAGAGAGGCTTATGGTGGGAGCTCATGGGAGAGTGAGAGAGGGAGGGTGGATGGTGGTTTCTAGATCCACCAAATGTGGATCTAAAAATTGAACGGCTCTTGGTTGAGATTTTTGGCAACCAAGGCAACCATACATGGTAGAGAGTTCTAGAGAACTCTAGGATAGATATTTTCATGTGGATGGTGTGTGTGGGCATGTGGGTATGTGTGGGTCGAAACTTAGGTGGCTAGGTTGATTAGGTTGGGTTCTAGTGGGTTTAGGTCAAGGTAGGTAACAAATTAGGGTTATAAACCCTAATTCACTATGGTAAAGTGCAATTAAACTTAATACAAGTTTAATTGGGTGTGTGGAAACTTAATTGAGAGTAAAAAAACTCAATTAAGTCAGGTCTAGGTCAATTGGACTCTCACTGAGTCCAATTGGACAGTGTGTGCTGAGATCAGGGCTCAATTGGACTCAATGAGTCCAATTGAATAGGCTGATGGAATTGACTAAGATCCAAGTCAATTAGGTTTAGTGAGGACCTAATTAGGTCCTTAGGGAGGTTTAGAGGTGATGCACTAGGGTTAGGGCACCTTAATTTAGGTTCCTATGGGGTTGGAATTGGGTTTAGGGACCTAGAGATCCAAGATTAAGGCTTAAATCTCAAAACAGGAATTGGAGAGCAGTATCAGGCATCTAATTATAGAATCAGACATCTTATACTCAAAAATCAGAAGTCCAGACTTGTTGTCTGGACGTCCAATCAGAGTTAGGAAGGATTTCGGGTTCTACTTTGGGTATTCTGCAGAAATTAGACGTTTGACAAAGTGTCTAGACGTCCAATAACACTGCAGAAGTGGGTTTGAAGTGTGAGGGTGTTGGCTAAGGGTCCTGGGCATTTTAAAACTTATCTGGACATCCAGAGAAGGGTTGGAACTAGGGTTTTAGGGCTTCCTAGGGTGTTGTGACCTAATCTAAGGGTGGCTAATGCTTGGGGAAGTCTCTAGGCTATCCTAGGGTTAGGATGGACCTAAGCTCTTCACATTTTACTGCTTTATTCCTACTTAATGGAATAGCAAACTTTTAACCCCCTTACATTATTATTCCTACATCTAAACTAGGTCTTCTGCTCCAGCTCTGCTACAACTCCTGTTATTCCTGATCCAACTTCAGATCCAGCTCCTGATCAGCTTATTCCCTGCAATCGACATAATGCACTTAATCAGCACATTATGACATTATTTTATACATAGCTAAAGGAAAGCAGTAAAGAGGCAGATAATGCGTATGCATGCATGAATAACCCTAACTTATGCTAAGTCCTAGCCTAATTTAGGTCAATTAAGACCTATGATTGCTGCGCAATCAGCATGCACGTGCCTTGGCCACCAGACGATGCCCGCAGCCGCCAGACGTCTTAACTCGCCCGCTCTCTCTCACACTCCTCCAGCGTGCACTCCCACACTCATACACATACACACACTAGTACACATACACACTCGTACACTCACACACTCACTTGTACACACCTATACATACTTATACATATATACATATATATATTTATATATATATATATACATATTCATACCTATACAACTATATATAAGTATATATACATACATATATATATATTTATACATATATACATATATATCTATAGATATAAATGCACATATATGTATACACATATACGCATACATATATTACTATATATATATACATATACATATCTATATATATCTATATACATAGATACTTATACAAATATATCTATATACATATATACATATATACTTATACTATATCTATGTAGTTAATATATACCTATATATATATTTACATATCTATATATATATATACATAACTACATATACACCTATATAATTATAACCCTATCTATATATACATATACATATATATATATATTTACATACACATCACCTACCTGTATCCATACGCCCTTGCACTAGTCACTCCACCACGCATTATATCGCGGAAATATCTGCACCAACTGCTGATATTCCTCGATACCCGCGTAAAGCAAGCGCCTCCACACACACTCCCACACATTTATCCTACACTCTATGCGGCACTTCATCTTGTTGGTTGCATCTTACTAGACGTGGACTAACTCGACACTGTGCTACACGCCATTTCCACTTTTGCCCCCACCCGTATATATATAAGATATATATAGACTATATTTATTTCTCTACAGGAAACCTATCTTGTTTTTATTTCCTTTTTTGGTTCCTGCTATTAAAAAGATAAAAAAAAAGAGTAAAAGAGAAAAGATAATCCTTGTCTTGCAAGTACTCGATCTTGCAAATAGCAGGGCCAATTCTTTTGGAAACCCTAGGTTGGCTCAAAGCCAAGAACAATTTGGCTCAAAGCTAAGGACTTAATTTTGAGGGTGTGCCTCAAGGACAATATTATCAACAAAAAAATCTTAAATAGAAAAAAACCAAAAGAATAATAAACACATGGAAGAGATGCATTTTAGGAAAGGCGTAGAAACTTCTTCACCTTTAATCTCTGCCACCCTGAGATCAACCCTAGACCTAAAAGTGACCAAGATAAAATTAAGTAGGCCAGGTAAAAAAATTTTGTGAAAGATGGTTAGACTCGATTTAGGTTAACCATTATATGCACTTCAACAATAATTTTACCATATTAACACAACCTATTTGAGTCCGACCAGTTACCTCCCATGCAGTGCTATCTTTTACGCCATTCAGCCAGGCGTGAAGGTATGCACGGGAGATGGAAAATCATGTAAATAATTAGACACTTGGATGCCCGCATAAGATATGTCTTCGTCTGGATCCCTAGAGAATGGATTAGATGAAATATAGGGATCAAAGTTGGATGGAAAGTGATATGTGTAGCCTGAGTCTGGCCATGATTTTAAATCAGGTTGGATGCCAGACTCAGGCGGGTCTTGTGGCAGGTCCATAGGAAAGGGGTTGGGGAAGGGATGGTGAGGATTGGGTGAAGTTAGTGTGGAAAGGTGGGGTGAGGGAAGAGTGGGTGGGTCAGGGTGATTACGAGGTTCATCAGGAATGGATTTTTGATCATGACAAGTCTCCAGATCATAGATTTCACCGACCACTGATTCTGAATCTGATTCCTCAAAAATATTATGGTCGGTAAGGGTATTTATCAACATTGTCTCATCCACCATATTAGAAATTTCAGTATCTGAGTCCTTAAAAAAGTTATCATCATGGAATCTCTTGGAGGATTTGAAGATATCTAGAGAGATAGTTTTGTCGACGTAAGTGATATCCATTTTTCCTATGTGGCAATTGATATTTGCCTTTCCAGTGGTCAAAAAAAGATCATCCAAGGATTATTAGGGAATTCAATAAAGACTCAGGTACCTCAATGTCAAGGACCAGAAAGTCTGTAGGGAAGACACGATTCTGGACTTTGACCAAAACATCCTCGACAATCCAATGAGGTTTGATTGTAGATTGGTCGGCCAATTGTAGGGTAACCTCGACAGGTTTTAATTCACTGATTTAAAACTCTTCAAATAAAATTATGGGAATGATATTAACTGAGGCACCAAGATCAAGGAGGGCACGATCAAAGGTAGTATCATCAATAATCATTAAAATTAATGGCGCCTATGGATCTTTCATCTTAGGAGGCAGCTTGCTCTGTATGACAAAGCTTACTATCTCTGAAAGATGTACCTATCCTAGATTTTTGGCCTACCTTTTCGGAGTACAAATCTCCTTCAAAAATTTGACGTAGGCAGGTATATATTTGATGGCATCTAGGAGAGGAATATTGATTTGAACTTGCCTAAATAGATCCATGAGTTCTTCTGTGGTGGGCTCAGATTTCTTCTTTCTCTTAGTGGTGGGGTGGAGAGATTGTGGAAAAGGGATAGGAATTGTGTCTTGAGATTTTTGTATTTCTTTTTCTTCCTGATGGGGAGGTGGGGAGTCAATTTGCACAGTGATGGGGATTTCACCAGGTTTGTGTGAAGGCCTGGGATCAATGGTGGTTTTTTCACTCCTCAACGTAACTGCATGTGCAGTCAGATTATTATGTGGAGGAGATGGGGGGGCTTGTGGTTGTGGAAACCTGAGAGGCTGCTGAGGTGGTGGATTTCTGCCCGGATATTGGATCCTTTGGGGATTAGGGTTGGGCATGGATTGGGACGGAAGATGTCCTGTAGGTGTTTGAGTCAGAGTAACCCCAATCTAATTGTTCAGATTTGTGATGGTGTGGGTTACTTCCGTCATTTTCATCTGCATGTCCTATAGGGTTCTCATTATCTGGGCATTGATGACTTATTGGGATGGCCCAGTATGAAAGGTTGGATTCGACCCATACCCATTAGAATTATCTGGTTGGGAAGGAACCTGATTATTCTAGGTGTAGTTCGGGTAATTTTTCCAATTGGAAGAATTTTTAAAGGGCTCCTGGATGGCAGAAATATTTTGAGTGGGGTTAAGATCTGAATAGTTGTAATTCCCCAAAGAATCATAGACAGTCTCCGAATATTGGTAATAATCAGCAGGGGTAGTGGTGAGATTGTGCAAATTTTCTCTTCATGGAAGGTTAGGTTGGGTTAGATGTAGATTGTGTGGAGCTTGGGTGGATGTGGCAAGTCTTTCCTCAATTTTCTTTTGATTAATATGCATCTGGTCGAGTTTTTGAGAAATCATTTGAAGATCGTCTTGGGTGATAGGGATAGATTGAGTGCCTACTTCATGAACACTGAACTGCGGGTTTTGAGTTCTGCAAAATGTGTTCATGGAAGCTTGATTAAATGAGTTTTCAGTCATTGCTTCAAAAAGATCATAGGCACTCTCAGCATCCTTATTCAAGAAGTTTTCGCTACATGAGGCATCGAAAAAGTGTTGAAGTTGATCTTCTAAACCATTATAGAAGACCTACATGAGCTGCCATAAAGGAATCTCGTGGTGTGGGCAACTTCTTAAAAGATCTTGGAATCTCTCCCAAGAGTCAAGGAAACTTTTTCCAGATTTCTGTTGGAAGGTCATAGTGGATCTTCATAATGAATTAGTATGACCTATGGGAAAGAATTTCTTGAGGAAGGTGCTCTTGAGTTGAGGCCAAGTTGTGTTTGGTCGGCCAATGGTCCTGAACTAATAAGCAGCCTTATCTTTAAGAGATAATGGAAATAGCCTCATCAGCCATAGGTCTTCTTGCACATTTTGGGAATGGGTTGTTTGTGCAAGAAGAGTCAGCTTTTCAAGGTGGCTGAAAGGGTCTTCCCTAGGAAGGCCATGGAAGTGCTTAATCAGGTTTAGGACTGCTGGCTTCATCTCAAAGTCCCTTTTTGGTATGACCCTCCTGGTCATTCCTCATAATAAAATGGATCATAAAAATCTTTTAGACGAATAACAGGCTGTTGATGGGGTGGTGGGTTTGGCCTTTGATTGGCTTGGTTTTGGATGTTCCTAGTCAATGTTTGTTAATTGGAATTTAGTTTAGCAATCTACCCGGCCATCATTGTTAAGAGGTCAGGAAAGGGGTCTTGATGTTGTGATTGAGGCAAATCAACATTACGGAGCTCTAGGTGTTGGAAGTCAAATGTGGGGGGCGTTATGGGTGGATGGATCAGAATTAGGGTTAGTAGTGGGGTTGGCGATGTGATTAGAGGTGGAAGTGGAAGGGTTAGTAGACCAGTTTTGTTGATTTTCCATATTTTTAGAAGGAGAAGAAGAGAGAATAAGTGGTCTTTTTACGTGGGGGGCGAAATCAAATGGTCCTTCTAAGTGCGGATTTTGAGATCGTCACCCGTGCATAAAATGGAAGAACAGGAGGGGAGGAGAAGAGATGGAGATGAGAGAAGTGTACATGCAAGAAATTAATTTCTACACCTAACCTAATTGTTACTCCCTAGAAATTAACCTAAGACTTGGTCTACCTAGGAAATAAGTAATCAATAGTGAATTCCCGTTCTGTCAACAAATCTAGCCAAGTTGCTAAAGGGGAGGTTTGGGCCCAAGTGTTTCCTAGGAAAATCCCCAGGTGCTTGTACGAACCCACGTCGGGTCGTTTGACATGATCCCTCAGCCTGAACACCAGATATAGATGACAAAATTGGTATTAACTAGAGAAAACTTAAGTCCTATATAGCAAGCCTAAATTGATCAAACCTTAGGAGTCATATTGCTATGAATTTTAGTTAGGGCTAGGATACTAAAATGCATACGGAATGTGGAGGGAGTTGATTGGATTGTTGACCTGTTATTTTAACTTTTATTATGTGTACAGGAATTGGAAAGTGTTTCCAATAAAAAATAAGTTGTCACACAATTTTTTGTGTTTTTGTCTTTTAGGATTGGATTTAACTTAGTGTATTGTTAGGGTTTTCTTCCTAACTTTTCAAACAAGTTTGAGATTCCACTAACAAGAGGAAATCAACTTGTATGGGTGAGGATATATTTCCTTTTGGTTGTTTGTCTCTAAAAATGAAAAAGAAACCCTAATCCAATTTTCCTAGGACAGAAATTTAACTACCAATGAGTTATTTTTAGGCTTTCTGATTAAGAAGTGGTGCAAACAATGCAAAAAATGACACTACTTTATGTAAAATCAAACAAGGATTTGAGAAAAGATTTTTTTAACATTTTAGGAATTTGTTTGATATTTATTTTGAATTTTTATTTGTGCTACTGTCAAAGTCTAGAAATGGTACCCGTGGGTATTTTGGACTTTCTGTACCACCACTGTCCTCAGAAAATTTTGGTTATTTTTGTCAGATGTATAATTTTACAAGAATTCTAGAAAGCTAAATTTCACAAAAATTAGATGAGTATAAAATTTCTAAAAATTCACAGATAGTAGCAAAATAGGAAGATAAGAGGGTGTGACTCCTTGACAGTCCACGAATTTTTAAAAATTAAATACAATGATAATTGAGCTGAAATTTAGAACAGATGTTCCTAATGTTATTTGGAATCACTATGTGAAATTTCAGGATTTTAGGAGACCTATGGTATAGGGAATTGATTTTTGAATTCTGGAAAGAAATCTGGACCCAAAAAATAGAACACTAACACTAGGATTGGAGTGGTGTGTAATGAAGCATACAAGTAAACAATGGATTTTTATGGGCACCACTCCACTAAATTAAAATGTTTAGGATCCTAAAAGACAAGTTTAATATTTTTTTGGTAGTATTTTAGCCTAAATGTGAAAAGAAATAGGGGACCAACCTGAAATTGTGCGAAGAAAAGGAACTTTGAACTCTCGCTTCCAAATTCCTGCTTTCTTCCTGTAGTTCCTGCACACACGAGATAAAAGAGACAAGGGATGATATCCACTTCAAGCAAGAGAATCAACTAAAATGCAAAGCTGTGCCTCCCCGGCAATGGCACCAAAAGGTGATGCGAAAAATTGCGTGATTTTTAATTAGGGTTTTTAAAGTCATTGTAACATGCGAAATCACATACGCCTTGAATTTTCTATTCCTAGATAGGGGAGTATCTAGGATCGTCTAAGGAGGCAAGCTTGCAATTCAAATCTCTTGCTTTTTAAAGAAACTCAATCTTCCCTTTCGGTATTTTAAATATATAATTTGTATGTTTTGAAATAATGAAGGAAAAATGCGAATTGTTGACGGGAATGCAACTAACACCTACAATCACTAAGCTAAAACCTAAGTGACAAATATGACCCCTCCCTAAGCTCACTGTAGGCACGTGGAGGCCTAGAGTAATTAGGAAGTGGAAATGAAAAAGTGCTAGAACAAAGATAAAGCAATTGCAATAGAAAATGAAAAGAAGGAAAATTGATTTAGTAGAATTTGTGTTTTACATAAACATGTAGAGGAATGCTTCTACTTAAAATGGAAAATATAAAAGCAATAAAAAAAACACAAATCCTCTTGTAGAATCTGGTGAAGAAGGGAGTCCTCTTGCTCCAAGACTACCTGCTCCATGGCTTGAAAAGAAGGTCTCTTTCTTCTCCTTCCTTGAATGCTCCTCCAAGGTGGATGCTCTCCACCTCAATTCTTTCCTCCAAGGGTGGGCACCCACCACCCTTTCTCCTCCAATGACTGGCTGTCCTCCTAGTTGTGGAGTGGTCCTCCTCCTTGGCGTGAAACAAGAAAAGGGTGGGAAGGAAGAAGGCACCAAAGGGGTGGGTGATGTGCCCCCTTAATCTTCTTCCTCCCTTCTTCTCTTGGCCATAAGGTGTAGGTGTGTCTAGGTGGAATTAAACACTAATGGAGGATGATAAAAAATGGTGGTAGGTGATGGGTTTATGTAGAGTATGAAGGGGGCATAGGTGGCTCTTGGAATGGATGGCTAGGATAGGATATGGGGGGTAGTTGGGGATCCTAGGGCTAAGGGTGATTTGCTCCAACCCAAGGGTTACCTAGGTGACAGTTATGGGAGGTGGCACCCTTTGAAGTTGGTGCCAAAATGGGTTCTAGAAGGGGGGCATAGGTGGCACCAAGTAGGGTTGTAGAAGGAGGGGTGTGTGGGTGGCAAGGATGGGTTATATGGGTAGGTGTAGGGTCAGTATGGGGCGGATTTTAGGAGGGAATTTTTGGTGCCAAAACAAGGGTAGTTATAGGTGACTTTGGTGCCATTTAGTGGTGTCTTTTGGAGGTAGTGGGTAGGCTAGGTTGGTGCCAAGGTGAGGTGGAAGTAGGGTTAGCTTATGTGGAGCTAAGGTGGAGCTAGTTGATGTAGTTGTTAGGTGGTAAAAGGCAAGGGAGCTGGAGCATAGCTAAGCTAAGCTAGCTTAGCTAGTAGTGGAATAGAGGAGGAGGTATTGGAGCTAGGGTTTGAAGAGAGGAGCTGAGGAGGAGAAGCCTGGAGCTTGAACTGAAGCTGGTAGCTGCTGCAGAGGGTGGCATGGAGCTACTCTAGCTGGCTTAGCGTGCTAGTTCTTCGCTAGCTGCTATGCCAAGCTAAAGTGAGCTAGCTTCCACCATAATGAGCTGAGGTGAGCTGGGTCTGGTGCTCCCAGGAAGGATCAAGCTGGTTCAGGTAGCTAAGGTAGCTTAGCTCAACTGAGTTGAGCTAAGCTAAGTCCCCGAGAGTTGAACTTGAGCTTCCTAAGCTGGAATGAAGTCATCTTCAGTAGTCTGGAGTTGAGTGGAGCTGCTTGTCGCTGGACCCGAGCTAGGGTGAACACTACTTAACTCAGTTGAGCTAGCTAGAGCTCCCTATGGACTAATGGGAGCTGAGATGAGCTAGACTTAGCTAAGATGAGCTGGATCTGAGCTGACCTGAGCTAGGGTAAGCTAAGATGAGCTCTCTTGAGCTGCCATTCAGCTGAGATGAGCTGAATGGAGCTAGGATGTGCTGACCCTAATCCAAGTGAGCCAGATTCCAGCCATGGTGAGCTGGATCAAGCTAAGTTCCAGCTTATTTGAGCTTCTCCTTCACCTGTTGCCTTCTTGAGTGTTAGGGTTCTAGGGATCTGTTAATTTGTTTATCCCTAACACTCACAAAAACACATTAAAAAGACAGTAAAAAATGCAATGCATGCCTAACCTAATTAATGCCTAAATGTAGCCCAAAAACCCATTTGCGGAGTAAAAATCCTAAGAGCTAGGTTTGTTTTAATGCATAAGAATGATGATAAACTGGCATTTATCACACCCCCATGCTTATCTTTTGCTAGTCTCTTAGCAAAACTTTAATTTTTACAAACTAAAATTTTTGGGAAATCTAATTTTTTTGACTTTTGAGGCGAGAAAGATTAAGGGACCTTGGTTGATCTAAGCACAGGAGGCATGGAATTTGTTAAATATAAACATCAGGATTTATTTTCGGATCCAAAAATTAGATAAAAATGGGATCAATATACCCTTGAAATAAATTCATAGATTAACCCCTTGTTAATTCAAATGACTTGAAATTTTTGTTTTGAGGATTTTTCTGGCTCTTGAATCTGATTTGCAACTTCCAATATCCTTTAAAACCTTGTGTCTGTGCTTGTGAAAAGTCAACATTTTAAGGGCGTGTTTTTGGTTGAAAACTTTTTCTTTGTCCTCCAAGCTTTTTTTTGACTTAGTTTTACAACAGATGTGTCGGGATCATCATTCATGTCACCAATCCTCAAGGGGGCTCTGGCACCAGTACTTCGGGATAGCACTATCCATGACACCACCCAGGAGCTCATAACCCCAAAACACAATGGGGTGTAAAGGTGCGCTCCAAGCAAACTCAAGCTCTTGCTTCGACACTATAGGTAGAGCACTGTCCAAGACACTTGAGCTGCTAAAATGCGCTTTAATGCACGATCTAAAGATATGAAATATAGATATGAAGTAGTGTAGAGGTGGTAACATGTTGACATCGCATCCTCGAAGGAGTCATTTTCCTCATTCTCGGTGGTGGGTACTCAAACCAGTGATTTGCTTTAGACTTTTACTAAGTCCAAACAAGGGAGTTTTTCTAATTTTTAGTTGTTTTTAATGTTGGCTTGTGCGTGAAATTTGACACAGGAAGTTTTGCATGAAATACAAGTTTTTCAATCGAAAACTGAGCCAAATACTTTCCATATTACAAAAGAGGATCAAGTCACCAGAACTATCTTGAGTTCAGGTGGAATTTTAAAGAAGGATATCTGATCTAATCTAAAAATAGACCCTGAAATTCTAATGATTAGATCCGTATCCTCATCCCTAGTTTGTTAAGGATTAAATCCCATTGTACCAAAAGTAAGTTTTCAACCTTAATCCCTATTTCAAGATTTTTTCCTCAAAAGGTTTTCAACTTTTTTATTTTTTTGGGTATGCAAGCAGGAAAATAAAATAACTAAAGAACAATGCATGTTTTTATGGTTTGAAAATCCTAAATCGATCGTCAAAATTTTTAAAACACCCCTGCATCCTTAAGATATGCAATGTCCACAAACATTAGGAGGGAAAAGGGATCACCTTAATGAAAAGCGGTCCGGTTTAGGATGGTCAAAACCTGGAAAAAGAAGGGAAAAAGGAAAGTAGGAAAAATGATGGGTTACCACCCATGCAGTGCTACTTTTAGGCCATTCAACCAGGCGTGAAGGTATGCACGGAAGATAGAAAATCATGTAAATAATTAGACACTTGGATGCCCGCATAAAATATGTCTTCGTCTGGATCCCTAGAGAATGGATTAGAGGAAATATAGGGATCAAAGTTGGATGGAAAGTGATAAGTGTAGCCTGAGTCTGGCCATGATTTTAAATCAGGTTGGATGCCAAACTCGGGTGGGTCTGGTGGCAAGTCCATAGGAAAGGGGTCGGGGAAGGGATGGTGAGGATTGGGTGAAGTTAGTGTGGAAAGGTGAGGTGAGGGAAGAGTGGGTGGGTCAGGGTGATCAGGGGGTTCATCAAGAATGGATTTTTGATCATGACAAGTCTCCAGATCGTAGATTTCACCGACCACTAATTCTGAATCCGATTCCTCAAAAATATTGTGGTCGATAAGGGTATTTATCAACATTGTCTCATCCACCATATTTGAAATTTCAGTATCTGAGTCCTCAGAAAAGTTATCAAGGAATCTCTTAGAGGATTTGAAAATATCTGGAGTGATAGTTTGGTCGACGCAAGTGATATCCATTTTGCTTGTGTGGCAATTTTTTTTTGCCTTTGCAGTGGTCAAAAAGGGTCATCCAAGGATTATTGGGGCATTCAATAATGACTCTGGTACCTCAATGTCAATGACCAGAAAGTCTGCAGGGAAGACACAATATTGGACATTGACCAAAACATCCTCGACAATCCCACGAGGTTTGATTGTAGATCAGTTGGCTAATTGCAGGGTAATCTCGATAGGTTTTAATTCACCGATATGAAACTCTTCAAATAAAATTGTGGGAATGATATTAACTGAGGCACCAAGACCAAGGAGGGCACAATCAAAGGTAGTATCATCAATAATCACTGGAATTAATGGCTCGCCCAGATCTTTCATCTTAGGAGGCAGCTTGCTCTGTATGACAAAGCTTTCTGTCTCCGAAGGATGTACCTATCCTAGATTTTTGGCTTGCCTTTTAGGAGTATAGATCTCCTTCAAAAATTTGGCATAGGCAGGCATATATTTAATGGCTTCTAGGAGAGGAATATTGATTTGAACTTGCCCAAATAGATACACGAGTTCTTCTGTGGTGGGCTCAAATTTCTTCTTTGTATTGGTGGTGGGGTGGAAGGCATGTGGAAAAGGGATAGGAATCGTGTCTTGAGATTTTTGTATTTCGTTGTCTTCCTGATGGGGAGGTGGGGAGTCAATTTGCACAGTGATGGGGATTTCACCAGGTTTGTGTGAAGGCCTGGGATCAATGGTGGTTTTCCCACTCCTCAACATAACTGCATGTGCAGTCGGATTATTATGTGGAGGAGGTGGGGAGGCTTGTGGTTGTGGAAATCTGAGAGGCTGCTAAGGTGGTAGATTTCTGCCTAGATATTGGTTCCCTTGGTGATTAGGGTTGGGGCATGGGTTGGGACGGAAGATGTCCTGCAGGTCAATGAGTCGGAGTAACCCCAATCTAATTGTTCAGATTTGTGATGGTGTGGGTTGCTTCCATCATTTTCGTCTGCATGTCCTATAGGGTTCTCATTATCTGGGCATTGATGTTGTGTCGGGATGGCCTAGGATGAAAGGTTGGATTCGACCCATACCTATTAATGATCTGGTTGGGAAGGAACCTAATTATTCCAGGAGTAGTTTAGGTAATTTTTCCAACTGGAAGAATTTTTAAAGGGTTCCTGGATGGCAGAAATATTTTGAGTGGGGTTATGATCCGGATAGTTGTAATTCCCCAAAGAATCATAGATAGTCTCTGATATTGTGTAAATTTTCTATTCGTGGAAGGTTAGGTTGGGTTAGATGTGGATTGTGTGGAGCTTGGGTGGATGTGGCAAGTCTTTGCTCAATTTTCTTTTTATTAATATGCATTTGGTCGAGTTTTTGAGTAATCAGTTGAAGATCGTCTTGGGTGATAGGGATAGATTGAGTGCCTACTTTATGAACACTGAACTGCAGGTTTTGAGTTCTGTAAAATGTGTTCATGGAAGCTTGATTAAATGAGTTTTCACTCATTTCTTGAAAAAGATCATAGGCACTCTCAGCATCCTTATTCAAGAAGTTTCTGCTACATGAGGCATTGACAAAGTGTCGAAGTTGATCTTCTAAACCATTATAGAAGACCTCCATGAGCTGCCATAACGGAATCTCATGGTGTGGGCAACTTCTTAAAAGATCTTGGAATCTCTCCCAAGAGTCATGGAAACTTTCATCAGATTTCTGTTGGAAGGTCATAATGGATCTTTCTAATGAATTAGTACGACCTATGGGAAAGAATTTCTTGAGGAAGGCACTCTTGAGTTGAGGCCAAGTTGTGATGGGTTGGCCAATGGTCCTGAACCAATAAGCCACCTTATCGTTAAGAGATAATGGAAATAGCCACATCAGCCAGAGGTCTTCTTGCACATTTCGGGAATAGGCTGTTTGTGCAAGAAGAGTCAGCTCTTCAAGGTGGCTAAAAGGGTCTTCCCTAGGAAGGCCATGGAAGTGCTTAATCAGGTTCAGGATTGCTGGCTTGATTTCAAAGTACCACTCTAGTATGACCATGCCTTGTTGTTCCTCATAATAAGATGGATCATAAAAATCTTTTAGAGGAATAACAGGCTACTGACGGGGTGGTGGGTTTGGTCTTTGATTGGCTAGGTTTTGGATGTTCCTAGTCAATGTTTGTTGGTTGGAATTTAATTTAGCAATCTTCTTGGCCATCATTGTTAAGAGGTCAGGCAGGGGGTCCTGATGTTGTGATTGAGGCAAATCAATATTAGGGAGCTCTAGGTGTTGGAAGTCAAATGTGGCGGGTTATGGGTGGAAGGGTCAGAATTAGGTGTTGGAAGTCAACATTTTTCTTATGTTGCTAGGTTGAATTTCCAAATTAAGTGGCGGATTAGGATGAGGAATCAAATTCAGGTCCAGATTCAATTGATCAGATTAGATATAATTTTTCAAAAGATCAACTCTAATGGAGGCCTCTAGGTCAGACCTAAGGACCTCTCCTGTGTGTGTGCACTAAAGAATAGATGAGGGACTGGATGTGTCAAGGCACCCAAAAAACTTTTTGGATGACTAAGGCTACTTGAGGCAAATGGACTTCTTTGATAAAAAATCCACACACCCGAGAATTACTTGGGCAACCAGGAAGGGTGAGTTCTGTAAATACCCCTACAAGGTAGAGCATCCCCACAGGTTACAGGGTTTCCCCCACCTGACCTTCCTTGTCACTGAGGTTCCAAGTAGACTGGAATGTGCGGATTAAGACCTAAGTATACCAATTTTTAGCCCTAATTGTGCTTTGAATTTCACTTGATTTAAAAGTTATTTCAAATTATGACCTAATTTGTAGGTTGGTTGATTCATAGGGTGAGCCGACTTCACTTGACCTATCCTAAGGTTGAGGATGACTTGGGTTAGAGCACCAAAGTCACCCTGATTTGGTTCCCAACAGGTTATTAGATCCCAAATTTTATGATTCAAGTGAATTTAGAGTCTTGATTTTAGGGTTTACTTGAATAGATCAATTCAGACAAGGGCATGGGTAGCATACAAATGCAGGAAGATCAATTTCCTTAATTGCAGGAAAATGTGTACTAACACTCCAAAATCATAATGTGAAAACCCTAGATTGGCTCTACTTCAAGTCCAATTTGATTCCAAATATAACACCGTAGACTCAAACAAGAAAGTGAGTAGTCCAAGATGTTGAGAAATATTAGCGCAAATTACTAATAGGTACAGGAAATTAGGATGGAGAATCTATAATCAAATTGTACCAACATCAATCGGATTTCAATTAATCTCATAAATCAGGAAACTCCTTTGCCTTTAAATGATATTACTAGGAAATTGAGGCAAGTGGATCCTAATTGAGTTGCTTCCTTTCCCTCTTCCTAAGATTAGTAGGTGATTGGGGAAGAGGAGAAATTTTACCTGCCCCTATAGTGGTTGATTGCGCGGAAGATCTCCTCACGATGTACCTCACAACAACAAAACAAAACAGATAGGGAAAGTAAGAAATCATCTCAATAATGATATGACTAGTGGTGAATTGCACATTGCTCCCTGGTAATGGCACCAAAAAGTTGATACTCTCGAAGATCATTGTAGTTTAACAGGAGTACAATGCGTTGTAGTATAGTGATGAAATCAAATCGACACCATTTAAATTTATAAGTGGTCAAAATAGTGTGGGTTCCAAGGTCATTTGTAGGGAGTAAATATGGAATTCAATCACTAGTCTCAATAATAAACAATGAGCACATTAATTACTAGCAAGATATGTAACGAATAATTCTCAAAAATATATTCAATAAGTAGCCAATTATATCTCAGAAATTAATGGGACAAAAAGAATAATCAAAACCTAAAAATGGTGATTTCAATCACCAATTAATTCCCACAATTAACCACATATCCGAATGTCAACTCTCAATCTCAATTCACAGCCAAATATCTCAATAGTGGTCATGAACCACTTGACCATGTCAGCAAAATATCCATTAAGTCCACAGTACCCAGAGCCAATATTAGAGTATGACGTCAGACATAAGGTGAAATGCCTTAAATGTCCAAGCATAGTACAAAGCCTCTCAAGTTTTCTCTGAAAATTTCTTAAGTATAGAGGCACGCTTGGATGCACCGTGAGGAGCAACAGTGCAAAAACCTCCCCCCTCCCTCCTCAGAATCTCTACTCTTTCTCATATCTAGACTGGGTAATTGGATTGATGGGTAATCTGGTTATCGAGTAATGAGTAGTGTCTAGACCCACGGGTAGTGATCGAAGGTAAGGAGTGAAGGCTTTGGTGAGTGGGGACCTCAGCCCCATGTGAGAGGGATGAGCCTACAATGTAAAGCCAATTTTTTGGGTTTCCAAATTTTACACATACGATGTGGTACTAGCAATGCCTCCTTCCTTTGCTGCCATCGTGCGTAGTTCTAGGGGATTGAGGCATCAAATTAGAGCTACTCCTAGGATGCCTTCATCCAAATGGAGCTGTAACTACCTTCTCAAGGTGAATCGGCTGATGTAGGTTGCAGAGTCGTGGCCGGAGGTGGATGGGTTGCGGTGGGTGGAGGAGAATCAGCGACGGCAGTGGAGCTTCGGTCTTAACTGAAACACAATAGAATAGATTTTTGGTCCAATTAAAAAGCTCAAAGGAGTCACTGGAGCACGGTGAATGCAATAGTGGTGTTTATGAAGTGTGAGGATGTGTGTGGTGGTTGTGCGACGTCGGAAAGGGCCTGTGTGAGGTGTGGTGCTCAACGGGGGTCTGGAGTGAGTGAAATGCCGAATAGGTCGGGGGCTTTTATTCATGGAGGTGAGACGAAGGTAGTGGTGGTGGTAGTGTAGCGATTGGTGGCATGTAGTGACCGGATGAAGCTCACCGGAGCTTCGCCAGTCTCAAGGAAGATAAAGGGGGAGGAGGTAATCGTGTCGTCGTATTAGGTTCCTAAAGAGCTAGACTAAAGCTAAAGAGGGAGAGGAAGAAGAGGACCTAGTTACTAGATGAAAGGGGGGTATGGTTATCGAAGCTAAGGACTATGATTGCCTCCGTTGAGTGAGACGATGATGAGGAGAGGAGGAGGCGACCCTCACTTTGATTGGCGAGTAGCAGAAGAGACAGATGATGACGGAGGCATTCCCAATTTGGCTATTGGGAGGTCGTAGGAGGATGGAGAACAGAGGTGTTCGGAGTCGTAGTGGAGGCAACCAAAGGAGAGGAAGAAGGGTTATTTTGGCCTGTAACCAGACTCAATTTGACCGCTGATCCCTATGGAGCTTATATAGAGCTCCATTACAGTCCTAAATTAGAGGTCTATGTGCATGGGGGTCGAATTTGGAATCAAGAAGAACCCATGATTTCTTTGAATTCGTGTGAGCTTTCTACCCCAAATCAGGGTCTAAGATCTTGATTAAGTGGTTCTCCACCATCTGAACATTAATCCCACCAAATTTGGTGGGATTTGGTGATGATTTGCTGGTGTTTTAAGTCAATCAAAGGTGGCGGTGCTAGGTTTTGACCACCATTCACACTGTTCATGGTGGAAAGGAATGAGATGAAAAGAATACGACAAAGTTAGTGGGGTCTTGGTAATAAACTTGAAACCTAGGGGTTTGAATGTGAGAAATAGAATTTTTAAGGGCTAAATTGCAAACTCGGTCAAGATGGACTCTGATTGGGCCCAAATTTTGTTGTTAACCCAATTTGGATCTCACTTTCGATCATGTTTGATTGGGTAAATTGTATAGAAGCCCAAATCAGGTTAAGTTACCGTCTTAATCTCTATTTTAGGTCAAAATGGGCTCATATGGTCAAATCAAAGGTAGAAAACCTCTCAGAATATTTTTATATGAATTTTAAGAGATTTTGATTGATTTTATACTAACCATAACCTTTCTAATTTATGTGGGGTTGATAATTAGGGTTTTTAGTCTTATTTTGGTCCTTGTAATGCTTTCAAACTTGTTTCTATCAGTGTAAGCCCACTTCTTCGATTTTAATCCTTAATTAACCTTTAATTAACCCCTGGGTAACCTTATGGTTAATTTGCATTTGTGATATGCTGTTAAAATAATAAAATTAACCTTATTTTCTATCTTCTCGAATTAGATCAAAGTAAAATTATGGTTCTCAGGTGATCATTTAGGAACATTTATCTTTTGATTCCAACTAATTCAAGTTAGTTATGACAAATGATGGCATTACCATCATGCATATGATGCTATGAAAGTATGATTAAAATGATTTTGGAGGCATTAGACTCTGAACATCATCTTAATCAGATCTGTACAGTTGGATCTTTAATCTGAAGCTCCGAAATAAATCTCCTCTCTTAGCCACAAAAAGGATCAAATTAACCTATAATTTATATAATCTATCCTTAATGCAGAATGATGCATGCTATGCAATATTTATAATGTGGAATGCAATGTTAAGGTAAGGAACTCGTATAAATTGACATTTTATCATGAATAAATGTGTATTTATCATACCCCCATGCCTATCTTTTGCTAGTCCTTAGTAAAATTAACCTAAATGCTATGTATAGAATAGAATTAAATTTTGATTACTTAGGAAAAATTTATTGATTAACACTAGAAAAATTCAACTAAAGGCCTAATTACAAAGACTCAATAGTGCTCAGGTGCCTGCTAAAATGCAGATCTCCCAAGCCCTTGCCTTATTTTGAAAAGGGGAGATGCATTTTTTTCTGCTTTTTCTTCTTTTCTTTTTATTTTTTTTTGGATTTTTTATTAAGTTTAGAGTTTCGGGGCAGCTTTCTACAGCTACCTAACCCACCCAAGACTCGAATAGAACTTCAAGCTCTAAGAATCTCGTGAAAGTGATACTCACTAAGCAGCCATTAAAATAGAGTTTAGGTTTCTACAACCCTAGGTGACTTAAAAGTTTATGCCCAAAGGTTTACCTTTTCGATTAATAGCTTTCTCCCTACTTTTGAAATTTTTTATGGGGTCAACACAAGGGTGAATCTAATGTATAACTCCCTGATTTATTCTACTTCCGCCCTAATTGTTTGAGAATTATTTGCACATTTTTGTGAGTTGGGCTCTGGACATCTAGCTAATGGGGTGTCAACCCACGACAACTTGCCAGCCATACTCGTGTGGTAAAGTGTGGCTTATTTATTTTTCTTCCTTTTTCTTTTTTTTTCTTTTTAAGTATATATCTTTTTCTTTTTTTGAGTAGGTGGCTTCCCTGATCTAAGATTTACCTAAAGGAAGTAGAAAGAGAATGGTCATATAGTTAGGCTTTGGTCAACAAGCCAATGGGTTGTTACCTAAGATAACTTGCCATCTATACTACCCTAGAAAGTTCATTAGCTACCTAATTTTCGTAAAACTACCAAGAAGTGAGTCAGTGCAAATAGTGTGTAGATGCTTTAGGCTTAAAGTTTCCTCAAATTAGAGGGCAGGTTGATAAGTCATGTACTTAGCACCCCAATTTATTAGCCAAATTAAAATAAAATTAATGTGGGGAGGACTCAAGAAATAGGTCCACATTTTAGTGGACACCCGAGCATATTAAGCTTGATGACTTGAAGCATTTAAGTGTTCAGGTCCTCTTGTATCATTTCCTAAAGTTAATAACTCCTAATGCCTATGTTCTCCTCTTAATTCTATTTTTTTTAAAATAAAAGAAATTCTATGGAGCTAACAAAATATTTTCAAGATTAAGTATCCACCCCTCCTTGACTAATTGATGTAATGTCCTCATTGTAAAAATAAGGATATGAAAAGGGAGAAATAAACAAACTATCACTTGAATTTCGTGAAAATCCAATTGGCTCTGTAGAGAAAGTGGAGTATACACACGTGTTAAGTTTATTTCCATCAGCTAGGCATAATATACAAACAAAGAAGACGTTAAGAATTCATAGGTATAGGTTAAGATCAAAAAAAAAAGATTGATATCAAGACACGCCAGTAGGTGTCCACAAATGTGGACCAAATTATGGTGTAGACCCGTGCCCTATGGTTGAGTGGTTCTAAGGTTTTGGATGAAAATCACTCAGAATTAGAGATTGTTGCGCCTGTAGGGTTGGGCTTGTGGTGTGCAACCCAAGTTTAAAATGGTGGACAATAGGTAGATTTGGTTCAATAGGATTGGTTCTCCACATAGAGTTGAGCTCAAAAAGATAATCAATTAATCTGAGCTTGGGTTGCACATCCTCTAGGTTGAAAAAATCATGAGGGTCCTGGTAGAAGGTTGATGGTTTCAGGTCAGCAGGAACCCTTAGATCCAAAATTCCGTTTCCCTCGGAATTCACATCCCATAATTTAACTTCCAAACTCCTCTCCACTAAAATCAAGAGTTTAATTTTTGGGACCTCTAGCATATTATTCTCCCCATGTGATTTACCCGAGTCCAAAACTCGTGTCTAGATCAAAATTGACTTGGATCGAGGAGATATATGTCCCAAAATTATCTATCATTTCCTGGTCCATGCAGATATATTTTTCCTCGTTCCCTTGCTCAGGGATCTTTGGATAGAAAATCACGTCATTCTCAGTCGGTTGCTCTAAACCAACTTGGTCATCCCTGGTCTCATAAAATGTGTCCCCCTTGGCAGGCGCCCAAGTAGATTTAGACATTGTCTCTCTTGAAGGGGGTTTGTCCTAAGAATCAACCCAAAATTTTTCTAGGGCAACCACGAATTTCATCCTCAATCTCAACAATTTCCCAAGCAAAAACTCACCTAGGCCCTTATCCTTAACGTCTTGGAGCCAATCTAATAATGACCTAGTAAGCTCATCAATCATTTTGATCATAGGCTCCAATGCTTTAGTGAGGGTGTTGGCTAAGTTTCCAAAGATTGTATGATGTTCCTCAAGTTAGCCAACACCCTATCTTGGACCTAGTTCACCTGAATCGAATGGTTCGATTCAGGGTTGGGTGGATTTGGGTTCAATCTAGGGGAGTCAAGGAATTGAGGTTCTTGGGGTCCTCCCTTATAGTAGGTCATTTCGGGTTGTTCAAAAAAGGGTGGTGACCTATATTCAGTATAATCCTAGGGAGGGAAAGAGACATAATCATCATATCTTTATTGATTGTAGATTGGGTTAGGTTGATCATCAAAGGGTGGAGATCTATAGTCAGTATAGGTATGAGAAGGAAAATAATCATAGTCTTGTTGTTCGAGGTTAGGCCCTAGACATTGAGGTCTGGAATCATATCCCCAATCAAAGTTATCCCAACTAGTGGATGGATAGTCATAAGTCGGGTCGGGATTGTAATCATCTAGGGGATAAGTGGTGGTAGGAGTGGAAATGTAAGTAGGATGTGGAAGGATCCATGGCAAAGCAGGAGGAAAACAAAGGAGAAAAAGATGCCCTGTAGTACAATCAAACCAAACCTATCCCTAGATGGGTAGCCTAAAGACCTATAGACTCTTAGAACCCATCTAGAGATGAAAGAAATGATTTGGTTTACTTCTATTTGGTCAATCCAAGCAGTTAGTGGGAAGTGTTGGGGAGAAGGTTATTCCTTTGGCTTGTGCCTCTAGCACCTTTGATACCCCCAACCACGATCATTTGACACTACTCCCCTAGTTAGATATCAGATGGACAGGTAGAAGCAGATTAATCGAAAAAAAAAATCTCAGTTGGAATCCCAAAGAGCAACTTAATCCTTAAGGCCAATGTCTACTCAATTTTTATTAGGCTTGGGATGATTGTGATCTTGGAATGTGATGGGCCCTTTAGATGGGTTGTGCCTTTAAGAATTGATTAATATGCATGTGTGTGCACAACAATGGTTTTCAAACAAGGTTTTCAAGATGTGTCTTTTAGGGTTTGTCCTTGTTTAGTAGCTTTTAGGGTTCAACTTTAGGTGTATTCAAATAAGTTTCGGAGGCACACCAAGTTTTGGAAGCATCGGTAATGATATATTCCTTTAAAACTCAAAAATAATGTGGAGTGCCTGGTTCAACCCTAAAAATCAACCCTAGAGGACAAGCTACTAATGAGTCACTTTTATCTTAAGTGGTGCGACACAAACAAATCAATCAATTGGCCTATTTTCACCATAGATTAAGGCACACAATGTCTTAACCTAATCAGATTACTACTCACTTATGTGTATTAAGTTGAAGTGTACCGAGTCCATAGGTTAGATCTCGGTTAAGTAGTAGAATCAAAGTGATTATGTGCCTTAGGATGAGAAATTGTGGGTGTGTGAGGTGTGTAGATTTTAATTTATATCCCACAATCAGATAAAGAATATATATATATGCAAGGGTGAGGTGGGTGGAGTGACAATCAAACAACCAATTTCTAATCTAGGGTTTGTGCAAGCACCTAAGTTAATTTAGGTTTGATTTATCAGTGTGGCGAAATTAAATATAGGGTGTGGACAATGGGGGAATACACTTACAGAACCTTCTAACCATATGTTACTCCGATCTATTCCTTTTTGGCTTGCCTTGGAAGGGTACCTGTAATTAATGAAAGAAAGGAGCAAAGTGAGCTAAAAATTTAAGTAAGGTGGAAAATGCGAGAAAAAACAAAGAGTGTTGCCTCCACGGCAATGGCACCAAAATGTTTTGCATAGTTTTTATGAGAAAAATTTGAGTTATAGAAAACTTGTTGTCGTAGTCGCAAAATATCACTAAAAGATAAAATTTATCAAAGCTCGAGGTGAGCCCTAAGTTGAACACGGGGAGGCGAACGTTCGATTTATAGTAATATGCATTTTCTTTTATTTATTTTTGGTGATTTTATCTTTTGTAATTTTTTTGGTATTTTTATAAGGCAAGAGATCAGGTCGATGATTAGCCCATAGTTGTGGGCTATTTAAGTATTTAAATGCCTAAACATTAGGATAATTCTAACATTTATTTAGTATAAATTAGGATATAAATAGATTAATTCATATTTTTAATTTAATTACATAATCCATACATTGCATTCATATTTTAAGTGCATTTAGAATTAGCTTAGAATGCCATTCATTTAATTAGTTAACTAATTAAGTACATTGTTTTAGTTAACATAAAACTTGAGGGTTTGTATATAAATAATCATAATATTTTAATAATATCCTTTATTCTTCTTCTTCTCAGCAACGGCTCGGCTGCCGGTGCAACGCCTCCGGCCTCACTAAAAGCGCATTCATGGATCGGCGGAGAAGGTGGATCTGCTCCCGCCTCTCCATTCAAATTTGTGCAGGCCACTACAAAAGGAGGAGAGAGGATGCTGAGCGAGAGAGGTGATGAGAACCTCATCATGAGCCATAACTAGCTCATTTTGACCCAATACAAAGGATAAAAGCTCCTACATATCTCAAGGAAAGGCTTAACTCAGAGAATTCTGAGTTTGAGAAGAAAACCAGTCATAAGGGGTAAAAGTGCAATTTTACCAGTATAATCTGCATACAGGGTAATTCAGGGCCCAAACACAGGTCAAAACAGCTTAATAAGAATAAAAGTGGGATGAGATGATCTAGCAAGGGCTACAGCACTTCCAAGGAACCAAATGATAACCTGTAACCCTAAAACAACCCGCTTCAATTCACAAGGTTCGGGGCAAAGTAAAAATAGAATAAACCCTCTAAAATTCATAGAAAAATAATCTCTAGGGTTTAGAACCTTTAATTTGGCCTTTAGAACCCATTTTGACCTACATTGAGAACCATGCCCACTTAATAACTTAATTTGGGTTTTTGCGCAAATTGACCGGTCAAAAAAGGTTTAATATGAAGATGAAATTCACCATCAGATTCCTTAGGTTTTAATTAGTCATGTATAAAAACTTGAGCCTAAGAAGAAACCTCCTTGACCGACTTTACACTTTGGTCCTCATATATTTACTCTTTGGCCCTCAACTTTTGAACCCTCGCATTTTAGCCCCTAACTGTCCTTCGTTCTTTGCAATCAGGTCCCTTCTGCAAAACCCTGCCAGCACCATGCTCCGGCGACCTTGCGCGGAGCATGGCGCCGCGCAGGGTGAGGTGGGGGACCTGGCAAGTATACCGGGGGTGCCCTGCGTCGTCAGCCGTCGCAGGAGCACCCCCTTGGTCATTGTAGCCCCCCATACCGGCCGTGCGAACGCACGGACGGTATGGGTTCATGTTCCGACCATTCTCCGGCGAGGGAGACACGTCGTCTCCCTCCGCCTTCCTCCCTGTTTCATCCCTATAAATACCCCCCGCTGCTCCACCGACCAGGGCAGCCTGGATCTGACGGAGAAAACCCCCAGCTTTCTTCTCTTCTTCCTCCGGCAGACGCTCACCAGCTCCGGCGGCTTCCTCCCCCTCCACCTCTTCGCTCTGCCGCAATACCAGCAGCAGAGACTTCCTCCCCTGCTCTTCCCGCGCCACGCCGCACCCAGCTGGCGCCTCTCCGGCTCTCTGCTCGCCGCCGCCCCTCTCCCTGAGCATCGTCTTCTCCGGCGACAGTCGATACGACTGTCGCCCTGTTCCTCCCCCTTCGTCCCTGCAGTTAAGTTAGAACTACTCCCCTTCTTCTCCTCTTTCTTTCCCCGCTTTCAATTTAGTCAATTAAACCCTCGACCGCTCCTGTTCACCCTCACCCTCTCCGCCTCCGACCACCCTCCGGTGAGCCGCGCCCAACACCTCAGCGACCCACACGGCTCGCCGACCACCGCAGAACATCCGCCTCCTCACCCTGATCCTCTTCCGCCCCTCCACTTCCCACCAAACACCCTCTGCAGATCCACCGAACACACCCACTTCTTCGCTCACAGTTTGACCTAGGACGACCTGTTGGCTCCATCACGCCCCCTGCAGACCCCCTGACCACCTCCGCCGTGCCACGCCGAAGGTTCCCCGCCTGTCTGATTTGGCCGAGAGGCCGTTCTTCTGTGACCAGGTGACTCGCCCGCCGTCGCCATTACTGAGCAGGCAGAGCTCCTTCACCTGCAGGTGCAGGCACGCCTTCGCCCAGGTTCGACTCCCAGGTTGCGCAGGGAGTCTCCGCGAAACGTCCCAGGCTCGCAGATGGGGCGAAAGCCGCGCGTGAAGACACGATCGCCCACTGCTCCCTCCGCGACGGGCGCTCAATTGGGGTGGGACATTTAGTCCCACCTCGGAACTTCTCGGAGGCGCGCGGACGCATAAAGGCAAAAAGTGCCTTATGCTGTCTGCCTCCTGACCACGGGGTGAGGTCCCTCTCACCCGACCCGGCCTCGTCCGTGACCACGCTCCGCGGACCTGGCCCGACCCGATTAAACCGACCTGCACTCCTCGCCCACCACGCACGCCGGTGGGCCTGGACCCGGGCCTGACCCGAACCCGATTACCCGGTAGCTCTGGGAGAGCTTTCCCAAGAGTGGTTTCAGAGAGAGAGAGACGCGGGGGGGGGGAGGGTAGAGTAGGTTTTGCCTCTTGACGAAAAACTCTGAAGTGTGCAGGCCAAAGAAGAAGAAGAAGACCCGCGGAAGAAGTGCAGGTGAAGAAGAAGGAGCTGCACTGTAGCAACTGCTCAGTTAAGTCGTCGAAGCACCGGGTCAGACGACGGAAAGTCAGCAGCCAGAGCAACACAGAAGGCAGGCTGAAGAAGAAGGAAGAGCAACGGCCAAAGCAGAAGAAGAAGGAAGGAAGACTTAGTAGCTGAAGGCAGAAGCTCTGCAGCCATAAAAAAAGAGGTCACCACGATTGCAGAAGAAGAAGAAGAGAGGTCAAGGCAGAAAACCAAAGAAGAAGAAGAACAAGGAGCTCTGAAGAAAGAAAAACATCACCAACGCAGGAACAGCAGGAAGAAGAAGAAGAGCATCACCATTGCAGAAGAAGATTATCACCGTAGCAGAAACCAAGGAAGAAGAAGAAGGAGATCTGAAGAAAGAGAAAGAAAGAAGAACATCACAACAAATTCTTTCCCTCTCTTTATTTTGTAAAAGAAACATGTATATCTCTAGAATACGACTTGCTCCCTGAGTTCGACCTCGGGAACTCTTTCATTTTCCGAGTAAAAAATTTATATTTGAAATGTTGGCAATAACCGGCCTTACTACAACGTTATAACAAATACAAAACCGACGTTTCATTTTGGCGCCGTTGCCGGGGAGCAACGGCTATTCTAGAGGTAAACATTCCTGTTTCTTTTAAGTTCTGATAATCTCCTCTCTTTTGTGCAGCTACAGGAACTCAAGAAGACAAGCAACCACACAACCACTCCGAAGACAGGTAAATCTTTTCTCTCACTATTAACCCCTACACTCTAAAGAGGAAGAAAAAAAAAAGAGAACAAGCAATATAGGGCTAACCTGTCTTCCATACTTAGTAACCATAAAAAGTTGCATGTTTTCAACTCATCACTCCTGCACACTATTAAGGGTATTTAAGGGCTAACACATTCTTGCTTGAGCCCTAATTGCCCAACAAAGAGTTAAATGGACCAAGTAGAGCCAACATAAGGTCAAACATTAGGATTTCAGTAGAGACACACCCCTTAATCAAGAATTGAGGAAATCCAAAAGAGGTGTGCCCAAGCCATTGATTGAAAATAATTAACAAGAAAAATCCTAAACAATTGGCTCTCTCTAAACACTTGAACCCTAAAAGACAGGACCCAAAAAGCTCTCAAAGAAAACAAGAGGTAAAGTTGACCCCTTTGGGTTAACCAACCTTAAATTAGGTCACTCTTTGCACTTAAAAAGACTAAAGTTCAAGTGAAACCTTAAGCACCCTGATCTTAAAATTGGTAGACTTAAGAGGTCAAGATCCCCATTCTGGTCTACCTGGAACCACAGTGACAAGAGAGGTCGGGTGGGGGAAACCCTGTAACCCGTGGGGACGCTCTACCGTGTAGGGGTCTTCGCGGGACTCTCCCTCTCTGGCTGCCCAGGTAATTCTCAGGTGGACGATCTTTCTGATCAAGGGGTCCATCTGCCCCGCACCTCTATAGTCACCCAACACATTTTTGGGTGTCTTGATTGGGTCCAGCACCTTCTAAACTTACCTCTCCCAACTGTGCATGTACGGAAGGAGGTCTCTAAGACCACCCTTAAGACCTCCATTAGAAATTCGCTCTCGTCAAGGCCAAGCCTCGACGCCCGTATTTGTGCAGCAACACCCTCACATTATTCTCTCTTCTGATTCAGAACCAAGTTCTTCTTCTTCCCCCATCATGGCTCAGCCAGTTGAGGGAGAAAATAATCTGGAACACCAGCTCCAGCGACTCAATGACCTCTTCCAAAACTTCGTACACCCACCACAGCGTCCTATGATGCGGGACCACTACAATCCTGCTGCGGTGGCCATTGAGCCTCGAGTTAGAATCCCGATTGGAGGACCTGATTCCGAACTAAAGCCCAACATGATTCATGCTATACCTAAATTCCATGGGCTTAATTCTGAAGATCCCTTCCAGCACATCAAACAACTAAAGCATCTGGCCCACACTTTTGGATCAGATGCGCAAAATCGGGATATTCTTCTCATGAAGATGTTCTCCTTTTCTCTTATGGACAAGGCCGCCCATTGGTATCAAACTCAGACCCGGCCGATCAACACTTGGGAAGAACTTCAATCCGAGTTTTTGAAAAAGTTCTTTCCCGTTGGTCGGACCAACGCCTTGCGCCATCAGATTACACACTTCACTCAACAATCAGGAGAACCTCTCCATGAGGCATGGGATCGTTTTCAGGATCTCATGAGGAAGTGCCCCCATCACGGAGTTCCTAAATGGGAACAAGTCCAATCTTTTTACCAGGGACTCCGTGAGGACATCCGCCTTTTCGTCAATGCAACCTGCGGAGGAAACATCATGGGTCAACATGAAGACACCGTATGGGAGATTCTCGAAAACATGTGCGAGAACTCCATCAACAATGACTCCATGGGATTATTCGACAGGACGAATACCCGCGCAGCGACGAATCTTAAGGGAGCACATGAGACACAGGACCTGTCCGCATCAGTCGACCTGGAGTTAATGGCCAGTCGATTGGACAAGGTCTCAATCATTGAAAAGAAGGTGGATGAGCTGACTCAGCACTTGCAGCGAGCCACCTCTGCGCGTAACTCCTTTGCACAACCTCCTTCCACATAGGAGACTGTGCAAAACATCCTCCACCGATCCTCCCCTGGGATGGATCCATATCCATCCCCATCTGATTCTTGGACTGGAAGATCATCCGATCCTTTCTTCACCAGCCGGGGGAACTCCATTCCTCCTTTCCCTGATTCTCAGGAGGTTCCTCAGACCTGCGAGGACCTCAACGCCATCCAGAACGACCCATTCTCCAACACTTACAACCCTGGATGGCGAAACCATCCCAATTTTCAGTGGGCGGGAAATTCCCAAACCCAAAGACCACCTTTTCAGTCCCGCCCACAGCCCTCTCATCACTACCAGCCGCCTCAGCCTCGGCCCAACCCTACTTATCCATCAGGGCCAAATCAAGATCAAATGTCCTTAATCCTTCAGACTCTAGCTGACATTCAAAAATCGAATGCGGCCATTCAAAAACAGCACAAGGACGAGCTTACTGAAGTTAAAACTCAACTGGCCCAGTTGGCAAATTCTCGCCAGCCAGGCACACTCCCTTCCCAACCCCTTCCTAACCCAAATAACGTGCCAACCCAGAAGCGCGTTATGAATCCAAATTTAGGCCACGCTCAATGGATTTATCAGGCCCCTACTGCCCCATCTCCAGACGAGATGGATGCCTCAACTTCTAGTGCGAGATTTCAGCAGCAGCCACCCCTCCTACCAAACCCAAACCAAAATCAGGCCGGATTAAATTCTGTAACAACACGTAGTGGTAAGACAACTCAGGACCCGCATTATCCAAACCACTCCCAGCCTGATAACCATGACCCTAGGATAGTTAGCCAAGGTACCGCTGTTCCAGACCCACAACCTGGACCTATCCTAGAGGAACCAACCAAGATCCCGTTTCCCGAGGCCCTGACCAAGGGAAAGAAGACCACCAAACCCGTGGCCCCTGAGGAGGACCTGGTCAAGCTCTTTGAGCAGGTCCACATAAACATCCCCTTGATGGATGCAATCCGCCACGTACCAGCTTACGCACGATTTCTAAAGGATATATGTACACCCCAGCGTAAGCCGCGAACCAAGGGAGGGAGCCCAATTGTTCTGTCAGAGCAAGCCAGCTCTGTAATCCTTAGTAGACTCCCACCCAAGGCAAAAGATCCTGGAACTCCCCTGATCTCCTGTAAGATAGGTGGTACCCAATTTGATAGAGCATTGTTAGACTTAGGTGCATCTATAAATCTGATACCCACATCCTTACTTGACCATCTGGAAGAATCTGAGCTGAAACCAACCGAGGTGACATTACAATTAGCAGATCGATCTATAAAGTCACCAAAAGGGATTCTCGAGGATGTTATCGTGAGAGTGCGGGATTTCTATTTTCCAGTGGACTTTATAGTCTTAGACATGGATGCACCTGAGAACCCTAGGGATACACCAATCATTCTAGGGAGACCTTTCTTGGCTACTGCTAGAGCCAACATCAGCTGTGAGGAGGGCCAAATAGAGCCTAAGTTTGGAGATCAAACACTGAAAATTGATATATTTAAGGCCCAACAAGGAATTAATTGCGGCGTCATCGAGCAAATTTGTGACATCAAGACTTTGGTTGATGAATCACACCTCCAGAATGACTTGAGTATTCCTCATCAACCACAGAAGGATCTTGACCCGCAAACAGAGGAGTCAAATCCAGATGTGAACAACCCAGTAACTCCCACCCTTGAACCTCACATCTATACTGAACCACCCGCTGCTGCTGAAAACCCCATCCTCGAACTGAAACCCCTTCCTGCTCATTTGAAATACATCTTTTTGGGTTCTAATCAGACCCTTCCTGTGATCATCAATTCCAACCTCAGTCCTGAACAGGAATCCCGTCTGATTGTTGTCCTCCAGCAACATCGCAGAGCCATCGGATGGACCCTCGATGATTTGACTGGAATAAGTCCCTCTTATTGTACTCATCATATCTATTCAGAAGAGGGCACACGACCTTCTCGTGAAATGCAGAGACGCTTAAACCCCAATCTGCAGGAGGTCGTGAAAAAGGAGATCATCAAGTGGTTAGATGCCGGGATCATCTACCCGATCTCCGATAGTCGTTGGGTGAGCCCAATTCAGGTCGTGCCTAAGAAGGCAGGACTCACCACTATAACGACTGAGACCGGAGAAATCATTCCTACCCGATTAGCCAACTCGTGGAGAGTCTGTATAGATTACCGTCGACTCAATTCCTCCACGAAGAAGGATCATTTCCCACTACCCTTCATTGATCAAATTCTCGAAAAACTAGCGGGAAATAGGTTCTTCTGCTTTCTTGACGGGTACTCCGGTTATAACCAGGTGGCAATCCATCCTGAGGACCAAGAAAAGACCACATTCACCTGCCCCTTCGGAACATACGCTTTCCGAAGGATGCCTTTCGGTCTTTGCAATGCACCCGCTACTTTTCAGCGATGCATGCTTGCCATATTCTCAGATATGGTAGGTGATTATCTGGAAGTCTTCATGGATGACTTTTCAGTTTTCGGAGCATCATTCGACGATTGCCTCCAACACTTGGTCCAGATACTCAGGCGGTGCATCGACGTGAATTTGGTTCTTTCTTGGGAGAAGAGCCATTTCATGGTGCCTGAGGGAATTGTCCTGGGACACTCAATTTCGGAGAAAGGTATCCAAGTGGATCGAGCTAAGGTTAATCTGATTTCTCACCTTCCTATGCCTAGCTCGATCAGGGACATCCGATCCTTTTTAGGGCATGTCAGTTTTTATCGATGATTTATCCCTGATTTTTCAAAAATCGCACGCCCCCTGACCACTCTTCTCTCCAAGGATGTTCCCTTCAAAATCTCCAAGGAATGCACTCAAGCATTTGAAATCCTGCGTGACCGAGTCACCCAAGCCCCGATCCTACAGTCCCCTGATTGGTCTCAACCCTTTGAGATCATGTGTGATGCATCCGACTTCGCTGTAGGAGCGGTTTTGGGGCAGAAAAATGACAAGAAACCTGTGGTCATTTACTATGCCAGCAAAACACTCGATGAGGGTCAGCGTAACTATACAGTTACTGAGAAAGAGCTGCTAGCTGTAGTATTTGCCCTAGAGAAGTTCAAATCGTACCTTCTGGGTTCCCATGTCATCATATACTCGGATCACACGGCTGTGAGGCATCTCCTTGCAAAGAAGGACGCGAAACCTCGATTGATCCGATGGATCTTGCTATTGCAAGAATTTGACCTTGAGATTCGCGATAAAGCGGGAAAACAAAACGTGGTAGCTGATCACTTGTCCCGTCTTCCTTCTGAAATGATAGACCCTTCCGGACCCATCACTGAGCATTTTCCCGATGAGCACCTGCTGACTATTGGTACTAGCCTTCCATGGTTTGCTAATATTGTAAATTACTTGGCATCTCATCAGACCCTGTCCGATTGGCCGAAGGCCAAGAAAGACAAATTACGCTCCGATGCCAAGTATTACATTTGGGAAGACCCGTACCTCTTCCGCATAGGTGCCGATCAGATCATCCGGAGATGTGTCCCGGAAGGGGAAGTCAACAATATCCTCTCTTTCTGCCATGACCAGGCATGCGGTGGCCATTTTGCTGGGCATAAAACCGCATCAAAAGTCCTCCAGTGTGGCTTTTACTGGCCCACACTGTTCAAAGACGCATACAGTCATTGCAAGGCATGCAGTCGTTGCCAGACTTTGGGCAACATGAGCCATCGCGACATGATGCCTATGCAACCGATTCTAGTATGCGAAATCTTTGATGTTTGGGGGATTGATTTTATGGGCCCCTTTCCTGTTTCGGGTCGGTATGGTTTCGAATACATTCTGTTGGCTATGGACTACGTGTCCAAATGGATCGAAGCCATACCGACCCGAACCTGTGATCACAAAATCGTTCTCAAATTCATTCATCAACACATTTTCTCAAGGTTCGGGATTCCTCGTGCAATAATCTCTGATGGGGGGACCCATTTCACAAATGCTCAGTTTAGGTCACTGATGACCAAATACGGGGTGTCTCACCGAATCTCTACTCCTTACCACCCCCAAACTAATGGTCTGGCTGAGCTGTCTAATCGGGAGATCAAGAAAATCCTGCAAGTCACTGTTCGACCTGACAGGAAGGACTGGTCGTCCCGACTTCCGGAAGCATTGTGGGCCTATAGGACCGCCCACAAGACCCAATTAGGCATGTCTCCCTTTAGACTGGTGTACGGAAAGGCATGCCACCTTCCCGTCGAACTGGAGCATAAAGCCTATTGGGCAGTACGGAACTGTAATCTAGATCTTTCTAAGGCTGGGACCCACAGAAAACTCCAAATCAGCGAGATCGATGAATTGCGCATAGACGCGTACGAGAACTCGCAAATCTACAAGGAGCGGGTTAAAGCCTTCCACGACAAACACATCTCAAGAAAGATCTTTCATCCTGGTCAAAAGGTCCTACTCTTTGATGCCCGACTCAAACTCTTCCCAGGAAAACTGAGATCTAAGTGGGTCGGACCATATTTGGTCCGACAGGTTTTTGGAAATGGAGCAATCGAAATCAGTCCACTCAGCCACGATTCTGAACCTTTCATCGTGAATGGTCAAAGACTCAAGCCGTTCATTGATGTAACTTCTACTGATTTGGCTGAGGCATCTTATATCCTCCTTTCCCCTTGAGCTTATTGCGCCCAGCCGATGGCGTAAAACTCAGCGCTTAACGGGAGGCAGCCCGTCATTCTCTTTGAAAACCTGAAACTTGTTCTGACACCTTTCAGCACTCGAAGTTCACCCTTGTAGACAGCCGACCCCAACTCAGATGTTTGCATCTGGGATTTGAAATCGTCCGCAAAAATTCAACCCGACCCATTCACTCATCCAAATTTCTGTCTTAAGGAATGAACTAAGACCCCCTAGGTTACAATGAGGACATTGCAAATCTTAGGCATGGGGGGGTAGGAAAGTGCAAAAACGTGTAAGAAAAGGTTTCAAACAAAAAATTCACATATGCCAGAAAATACCATAAAAATTTAAAAAAAAAAAAAAAAAAAAAAAAAATTCTTCGAAAAAGAATAAGAGGAGAAGAGGAGAAGGAAAATTTTGTGAAGGAGAAAAGAAACAAAATGAAAAAGGAGCACAAAATTATGAGAAAAAGTGATAGTCATTAGTAAGGAACTAAGGAATTAACCTAAGTTCTAGACCTCATTCAAGAAAATAACTGAAAAGTGCACAATGAGATTAGTAAGAATGCAAACCTTAGGCATTCTTGAATAGACTCTTAGTACCCATTAAGATCTGGACACTCCTCAAGAGGTTGAGGAAAATGAAAAGCTGAAGTATTAGGTCTAAGGCTTAGGAAGTATTCGGCCTCGTTAATTAATTTTTGGTTTACGGGACTCAGTAACCTAAGCACCCTAATCTCACACACAGCCTGGTTCAGTAAGCGTAAAAATCAGAATCACGCAGAAGCGTCGCAAAAATCTGAAAAAAAAAAAAAAACAACACCTAGAATAGGAACGGCCAATCAACACAAGTTGATTTGGACGAGTTCCCAGCGCGGAGAGGCGGGAAATCCCCTCGAAGATGCGTAACAAAATATCATCTCCTCGGTGCTTGTCTCTTAGGATATTTACATATCCTACGGGGGGCATGTAAGCACTCTGCTGGTTCAGATTCCATGGATGGCATTATCTCGAAGTGTCAAATGCCAGGGTCTGGATTCAGCCACGGAATACCATGGATGGGATTATCTCGAAATCTCAATAGCCAGGGTTCCGGGGGTTGCCATGGGCGGTGCTATCTCGAAGCATCGATCGCCAGGAACCCTTGAGGATTGATGATGGGAGCAAGGAATCTGATACAGACCGTGTTGAAAAGCCAATCCTAGGCTAGAACTAAAAAGAAAAAGAGAGAGAAAACTCTCCAAACAGAAAAAACTTTCTATCTCTCTCTTACAAAACGCACTGCGAACTGAGCCAGGGCTAAAATCATTTCAAGCACGGGTGCTTTAACCACGAAGTCCAATAAACCTTAGGTTAGTTCTTGCGGGCCTTAAAAACCTTTGCTAAAAGACTGAGGCTAAGGCTAGACAGATTTGGATCTTGATTGGTACTAGAGTACCTTTTAGGCCTATGGTCAGCATTCTAACCTAATCTATGCTCAAATAAAAAAGGCACTTATCTAAAACCATTAAAAACTTCATGGTCTAGAACAAGGGTTGAAACCTTAAGTTTTTGCTAAGGGACTAGCAAAAGCTAGGCATGGGGGTATGATGAGAACCTCATCATGAGCCATAACTAGCTCATTTTGACCCAATACAAAGGATAAAAGCTCCTACATATCTCAAGGAAAGGCTTAACTCAGAGAATTCTGAGTTTGAGAAGAAAACCAGTCATAAGGGGTAAAAGTGCAATTTTACCAGTATAATCTGCATACAGGGTAATTCAGGGCCCAAACACAGGTCAAAACAGCTTAATAAGAATAAAAGTGGGATGAGATGATCTAGCAAGGGCTACAGCACTTCCAAGGAACCAAATGATAACCTGTAACCCTAAAACAACCCGCTTCAATTCACAAGGTTCGGGGCAAAGTAAAAATAGAATAAACCCTCTAAAATTCATAGAAAAATAATCTCTAGGGTTTAGAACCTTCAATTTGGCCTTTAGAACCCATTTTGACCTACATTGAGAACCATGCCCAATTAATAACTTAATTTGGGTTTTTGCGCAAATTGACCGGTCAAACAAGGTCTAATATGAAAATGAAATTCACCATCAGATTCCTTAGGTTTTAATTAGTCATGTATAAAAACTTGAGCCTAAGAAGAAACCTCCTTGACCGACTTTACACTTTGGTCCTCATATATTTACTCTTTGGCCCTCAACTTTTGAACCCTCGCATTTTAGCCCCTAACTGTCCTTCGTTCTTTGCAATCAGGTCCCTCCTGCAAAACCCTGCCAGCACCATGCTCCGGCGACCTTGCGCGGAGCATGGCGCCGCGCAGGGTGAGGTGGGGGACCTGGCAAGTATACCGGGGGTGCCCTGCGTCGTCAGCCGTCGCAGGAGCACCCCCCTGGTCATTGTAGCCCCCCATACCGGCCGTGCCAACGCACGGACGGTATGGGTTCGTGTTCCGACCATTCTCCGGCGAGGGAGACACGTCGTCTCCCTCCGCCTTCCTCCCTGTTTCATCCCTATAAAAACCCCCCGCTGCTCCACCGACCAGGGCAGCCTGGATCTGACGGAGAAAACCCCCAGCTTTCTTCTCTTCTTCCTCCGGCAGACGCTCACCAGCTCCGGCGGCTTCCTCCCCCTCCACCTCTTCGCTCTGCCGCAATACCAGCAGCAGAGACTTCCTCCCCTGCTCTTCCCACGCCACGCCGCACCCAGCTGGCGCCTCTCCGGCTCTCTGCTCGCCGCCGCCCCTCTCCCTGAGCATCGTCTTCTCCGGCGACAGTCGATACGACTGTCGCCCTGTTCCTCCCCCTTCGTCCCTGCAGTTAAGTTAGAACTACTCCCCTTCTTCTCCTCTTTCTTTCCCCGCTTTCAATTTAGTCAATTAAACCCTCGACCGCTCCTGTTCACCCTCACCCTCTCCGCCTCCGACCACCCTCCGGCGAGCCGCGCCCATCACCTCAGCGACCCACACGGCTCGCCGACCACCGCAGAACATCCGCCTCCTCACCCTGATCCTCTTCCGCCCCTCCACTTCCCACCAAACACCCTCTGCAGATCCACCGAACACACCCACTTCTTCGCTCACAGTTTGACCTAGGACGACCTGTTGGCTCCATCACGCCCCCTGCAGACCCCCTGACCACCTCCGCCGTGCCACGGCGAAGGTTCCCCGCCTGTCTGATTTGGCCGAGAGGCTGTTCTTCTGTGACCAGGTGACTCGCCCGCCGTCGCCATTACTGAGCAGGCAGAGCTCCTCCACCTGCAGGTGCAGGCACGCCTTCGCCCAGGTTCGACTCCCAGGTTGCGCAGGGAGTCTCCGCGAAACGTCCCAGGCTCGCAGATGGGGCGAAAGCCGCGCGTGAAGACACGATCGCCCACTGCTCCCTCCGCGACGGGCGCTCAATTGGGGTGGGACATTTAGTCCCACCTCGGAACTTCTCGGAGGCGCGCGGACGCATAAAGGCAAAAAGTGCCTTATGCTGTCTGCCTCCTGACCACGGGGTGAGGTCCCTCTCACCCGACCCGGCCTCGTCCGTGACCACGCTCCGCGGACCTGGCCCGACCCGATTAAACCGACCTGCACTCCTCGCCCACCACGCACGCCGGTGGGCCTGGACCCGGGCCTGACCCGAACCCGATTACCCGGTAGCTCTGGGAGAGCTTTCCCAAGAGTGGTTTCAGAGAGAGAGAGACGCGGGGGGGGGGGAGGGTAGAGTAGGTTTTGCCTCTTGACGAAAAACTCTGAAGTGTGCAGGCCAAAGAAGAAGAAGAAGACCCGCGGAAGAAGTGCAGGTGAAGAAGAAGGAGCTGCACTGTAGCAACTGCTCAGTTAAGTCGTCGAAGCACCGGGTCAGACGACGGAAAGTCAGCAGCCAGAGCAACACAGAAGGCAGGCTGAAGAAGAAGGAAGAGCAACGGCCAAAGCAGAAGAAGAAGGAAGGAAGACTTAGTAGCTGAAGGCAGAAGCTCTGCAGCCATAAAAAAAGAGGTCACCACGATTGCAGAAGAAGAAGAAGAGAGGTCAAGGCAGAAAACCAAAGAAGAAGAAGAACAAGGAGCTCTGAAGAAAGAAAAACATCACCAACGCAGGAACAGCAGGAAGAAGAAGAAGAGCATCACCATTGCAGAAGAAGATTATCACCGTAGCAGAAACCAAGGAAGAAGAAGAAGGAGATCTGAAGAAAGAGAAAGAAAGAAGAACATCACAACAAATTCTTTCCCTCTCTTTATTTTGTAAAAGAAACATGTATATCTCTAGAATACGACTTGCTCCCTGAGTTCGACCTCGGGAACTCTTTCATTTTCCGAGTAAAAAATTTATATTTGAAATGTTGGCAATAACCGGCCTTACTACAACGTTATAACAAATACAAAACCGACGTTTCAAGAGGCCTCCACCACCGACCCACCACTGTGCAGAGAGAACTTCTCTCTTCCACTCCATACTGCCGGCCTCTACCGTGGCGGCGAGTCCCAACCACCGTGGGTGTGTGGTGTGACAGGCCACACCGCCATCTGGAGCTCGCCCGCATTACCGTGAGCACCTTAGCGTGCATCTCCCTCGCCGTCGTCACCAGCCACCATCACTGCAACCATCGTCACTGTAATCACCTTCTCATTCACTTAAGACATCCGGGAAATTTCCCGGACGTCTGAAGCTACTCGCTCACCTGCGATCACCCGCCTGAGTACCCGTCTAAAGTCCACCTGCACCTGCACAACCACATTCGCCCACCTCACCGTTCACGCCCGCACGACCACCTCCGCCCCTACGCCTTCATTCGTGCGCGCCCACGCTTGCAGCGCCACCCACCAGCCTTCAGCTCAAACGCGCCTGCACCCTCCAACTGCACCCGCTCTCCATGTGCCTGCAGCTTACGCCATCTCCACACACTCACCGGCTGCAGCACCCTCCTCCAACCGCGCATGCAGACCTGCACAAACGAGCACGCCTCCGCCCGCGCCTGCTGCTTGCAAGCGCCACTCACCTGTGCCTGCAGAGCTTTTCGCCCACGCACCTACACCCTCCAACAGCGCCTGCAGTCCACACCGTTCACCCCCGTGCCTGCAGAACCACCAGCAGTGCCCTCTGCCCATGCTTGCTGCAGCCTACGCACCCCCGCCAGCTGCAGCCGCACCCACTCAACCGCCTGCAGACCCATCCTCCCGCGCCTGCAGAGTCGTCAGCAGCAGCATGCGAGAAGATCTCACGCCAACAGCCGCGCACTCTCACCAGCAGCAGCACCTCCGCCGGAGCTCGTCCGGCCACCTTCGGCCGCCGCGCGACTCGCCGTCACCACCGATTCGAAGCTGTCGGTCTAAGGGACCTCCTTCGAGCTTCCCGCGCCCGGCCATCCGCTCCTCGTCGTGCAAGACAAAGGGGAAAAATTCCCCTATTTTGCTGCAGTAAACCATCAATTAGAAATTACATTTTCTTCCATTACCACTTTTTAATGATATTTTATTGATTCTGCATTGCGGAAAATATCCTCTAGTTTCTCATAATTGCCATTTCAGCATTGTTTCTTGCTTAAACCTTAATCTAAAGGCAATCTTGGCTTGATTCTTGTCCAAACTAACTACGAGCGAACGTTTTTAATTGGTGCGAATTTTAATACATCATTGCCTCCCGGTGGATACGACCCGCTCCTCTACGAGTGGTTATTTCTTGTTAAATATTGATTAGTTGATTTTTCCACCACATTAAACTACAAACGACTTTAAAGCGAAAGATCGACCAGTCTATACGTCATCGTCAATGGGGTAGATTGGGTGGCTAATTTCATCTCTTTCTTGTTGGCCTGCTCTCAAAGATTCTCCTAACAATTCACTCATTTCATTTTGCATTTTCTGTATTTCCATCTTCAAAGAAGAGAGGTCATTTCTATCATGAGAGAAGTCAGGCTCAGGCTTATAGTACCCAGGAGTGCTTGTCCAACCATTATAATTTTTCAGGGAGGGTGGGTTGGGTATTTCTTTGGTATGTGGGATATTGGGCAAAGCAAATCCCGCTCCTGAGTTCTGCTCACTAATTTGGGGCTTAACTAGGCCAATACTCCTATAATAGGAGTAAAACGGATCCCAATGATTGTCATTATGTCCATCAAGGAATGGACCATCTCGGCGTCTGGGATCGAAGGATGCAGAGTGGGGGTGAGGATGTGGGCAAGATGTGAAAGGATGAAAATCAATGTGGTCCATTCTAATTCACACTTCAATCAGAATTCCCCAAGCAAGACATAATTCAAAAAGGACCTTTTAGGTCTTTCCCAATTTAGGCTTTTGATTTTAAGTCAGATTGTAGGTGACAATACAATTTGTTCAATCAATTTACGCGCCTATTGTCGACCTACGGTTCGCCTAAGAAGACCTAGTTGGAGCTTAGGTGTTCTTCCCTAAATCTCAAATGGTCAAGTAAATCCAAAGATGGAAGATCGAGGGATGCAAGCAGGCCTAAGCCTTCCTTTGAAGCTGTGCTTTCGCGGTGCTCCTCAACTACCCCCAAAAATCCGTGACAGGGTATCCCCCTCTTTGGACTTGCAAAACCTTTGATCTAAAGTTCCGAACACTTCAGAATCCAACGAAAGGAGGGCTCTTGTCCTAGTATTTCCAAACCTAAGGAGTGTCTAGAAGCGTGCCGTGGTGCAAGTGAAATAAGTGTGCATACACCGTCAAAGATTTTGAACTTTGAATCGCATGCCAAGTTTGAAAATCAAATCCTTGGTTTTTAAAGTGTCCTTCCTTTGATTAGTCCTTTTTCTAAGAAAATGTGACCACTTGTTAGATTTATTCAGTATAGATTAGGTGGTCTTCGCATTAAATCCCAAATGCAATGCGTGATCAAAAATAGGATGCAAAGTAAGAGAATGTGTACCTTGCCTCCAGCGATCTACGATGCAAGAATGCACGCAATGCATAAAAGTAAATCTAGAGGCTGCTCATACAGACCTAAATGGTTCGTCCTAGGGCAGGCAGCTCATTTTTTTTTCTATTTTTTTTTTAGAACTACTTATGCACAAGCAAATAAAAGTAATAACAAAAAAAAATAAACCTAAATCTAAAGAAAAGGGAACATGCTCCCAAAAGTTACCCAACATGGGCCCAAAACAAAATCGGGGAACAAACCCCTCGAAATATGCCCCAGAACAAGGGTTTCAAACTATTTGCAATGAAAAATTAAGTCTACAGTCTTAATTCTAGTCTAATTAAACTAGCGACTAAATACAATGGTGTCCGTCGTGTCCTCGTCCTTCTCCTCCTTTAAAAATTGCTTGTCCACTTCTCGTCTGGCGACGTCAAGGGTCACCTCTCACACTGGCTAATTCTTGCATAATTTTTGTCGCATAGAAAAGAAAATAATAAATGGTTAAATCTCTGTGCAATTGAAAAATAATCCAAATAAAATTAGGCAAAATTATTGCGTCTGTTGCCTCCCCGGCAACGGCTCCATTTGACTGGTCGATCTTTCGCTTTAAATTCGTTTGTAGTTTAATGTGGTGGAAAAATCAACTAATCAATATTTAACAAGAAATAACCACTCGCAGAGGAGCGGGTCGTATCCACAGGGAGGCAATGACGTATTAAAATTTGCACCAATTAAAAACGTTCGTTCGTAGTTAGTTTGGACATGAATCAAGCCAAGATTGCCTTTAGATTAAGGTTTAAGCAAGAAACAATGTTGAAATGGCAATTATGAGAAACTAGAGGATATTTTCTGCAATGCAGAATCAATAAAATATCATTAAAAAGTAGCAATGGCAGAAAATGTAATTTCTAATTGATGGTTTACTGTAGCAAAACAGGGGAATTTTTCCCCTTTGTCTTGCGCGACGGGGAGCGGATGGCCGGGTGCGGGAAGCTCGGAGGAGGTCCCTTAGATCGATGGCTTCGAATCGGTGGTGACGGCGAGTCACGCGGCAGCTGGAGGTGGCCGGACGAGCTCCGGCGGAGGTGCTGCTGCCGGTAAGCGTGCGCGGCTGTTGGCGTGAGATCTGCTCGCGCGCTGCTGCTGACCACTCTGCAAGCGCAGGAGGACGGGTCTGCAGGTAGTTGAGCGGGTGCAGCTGCAGCTGGCGGGGGTGCGCAGGCTGCGGCAAGTGCAGGTGGAGGGCGCTGCTGGCGGTTCTGCAGGCGCGGGGGTGAACGGCGTGGACTGCAGGCGCTGTTGGAGGGTGCAGGCGCGTGGGCGAAGGGCTCTGCAGGCGCGGGTGAATGGCGCTTGCAAGCAGCAGGTGCGAGCGGAGGCGTGCTCGGTTGTGTGGGTCTGCAGGTGCGGTTGGAGGAGGGCGCTGCAGCCGGTGAGTGTGTGGAGATGGCGTGAGCTGCAGGCGCATGGAGAGCGGGTGCCGTTGGAGGGTGCAGGTGCGGTTGAGCTGAAGGCTGGTGGGTGGCGCTGCAGGCGTGGGCGCGCACGGATGAAGGCGCAGGTGCAGAGGTGGTGGTGCGGGCGTGAACGGTGAGGTGGGCGGATGTGGTTGTGCGGGTGTGGGTGGACTTCAGACGGGTACTCAGGCGGGTGATCGCAGTTGAGCGGGTAGCTTCAGACGTCCGGGAAATTTCCCGGACGTCTTAAGTGAATGGGAAGGTGATTACAGTGACGGTGGTTGCAGCGGTGGTGGTTGGTGACGACGGTGAGGGAGATGCACGCTAAGGTGCTCACGGTAATGTGGGCGAGCTCCGGATGGCGGTGTGGCCTGTCACACCACACGCCCACGGAGGTGGAGACTCGCCGCCACGGTAGAGGCCAGCAGTATGGAGTGGAAGAGAGATGTTCTCTCCGCACAGTGGTGGGTCGGTGGTGGAGGCCTCTCTTGCTCAGCATCCTCTCTCCTCCTTTTGTAGCGGCCTGCACAAATTTGAATGGAGAGGCGGGAGCAGATCCACCTTCTCCGCCGATCCATGAATGCGCTTTTAGTGAGGCCGGAGGCATTGCAGCGGCAGCCGAGCCGTTGCTGAGAAGAAGAAGAATAAAGGATATTATTAAAATATTATGGTTATTTATATACAAACCCTCAAGTTTTATATTAGTCGACAATATCTTTATCTAACTAATCCACTTACAAAAGTGAGAGAGAGAGAGAATATCAATATATATCTAACCAAAGTCTACTACAACTAATCTTAAAATATAAGACTACACTAGAAAGCGATGAAAGATAGAGATAGGTGAGGAAATCTCCCTTGACGGCTACTTGGAGGATGACTTGCTTTGATGACGCCTTGACAAAGATGGTGAGAGGCTGGACGAAGAAGGACAGGGCTAAAGGATGGAGGATGGGGTAGGATGACGTAACGGTGAGGATCTACTTCCGGATTGAGGTAAGAGGACGACCACTGGATGCTCCATGAAGGCAGTTGAGAAGCAGGAAAATACTTTACTTTTCTACTTTAAGGAGCATCCTGGGCTTAGGACCAGCTCCTTAAAGCTTTGGAGGAGGTGAGGGAAGAAGAGGAAGAGATGAAGAAGAATGGGAGGGGTGGTGGTCCTTTTATAGTGGAGGCATGAAGGCATAAAACGGGTATGGGTTAGTAGCGACATTCAAAATGTCACTGAAGACCCTATTCATGCATTGCTGAATGATTGCAGGTCCTCAAACATGTGCGCGCACACTATTGGCTACTGCGAGGATGAATTGCAGCCATTGGATCGGAAATAGATGGTTGAGATGGCACGAAGATATTGCTCATGGATTCTTCCTAAAGCATGCATTAGATGATGCATCAGATCGTGCGTCGGATCGCTTGTTTGGTTCATGCATCACTCGTCGCACTAGGTAGCTGCCTTCTTTGTTGCTCGATTGCTCATAATGACTCAATTTCAATTGCGCTCCACCCTTGCTAGATTTCTCCCATCGTCGTGACTCGATCCTGAGTCACTGCTTCGCGAGTGTAGTGCACAACCACTGCACTGAGAGCTTCGATGGTCATAGAGATAACTCGCTGGTTGCGTGCTTGCAGTCCATCCAACGGTTGTGATTGAAGGAGATGTTTGAGAAGAGAAGGCATGGTGACGTGGCCTTGATTGAAACACATCTATTTAGGATAAAATGTCAATTTATGCATGTTCCTAAGCTTATAGATGCATTCCACATTATAAATAGAATAACAAGCATCATTCTGCATTTAGGATAGATTATATAAATCATTAGTTAATTTTCTCCTTTCTATGGATAGGGAGGAGATTTATTTCAGGGCCTTCGATTGAATATCAAATTATATAGATATGATCAGGACTATCAATGTCCAGCGCCATCGAAATTGCCTTGATCGGAGCCACGTAGTACCCTATACAATCTAAGGAAGATCAATGATTAAAGGGCTAGGTGATGCAACTCTGGGCTTCAAATGATAAATCCAACTGCACAGATGGATCCTAATTGACGATCATAGCTTAATAATATGAAAATCAACCAAATTCGATGTTTGTGGAACCACCTACAAGCATCTAACGTTCAATGGTCTAGATGGCACCACGTGGTGCATCTAGACCATCCAAGTGTTGGAACCTAACTCCATCTCTCTTCTGTGTTTTGGCATTAACAAAACCATTTTTAAATCTTATGTGTTTATGAAGTATTACAGGTCAAAAGAACTTATGGATGCAAGCAACAATATTGGAATTCAATCACTAGTCTCAATAATAAACAATGAGCACATTAATTACTAGCAAGATATGTAACGAACAATTCTCAAAAATATATTCAACAAGTAGCCAATTATATCTCAGAAATTAATGGGACAAAAAGAATAATCAAAACCTAAAAATGGCGATTTCAATCACCAATTAATTCCCACAATTAACCACATATCCGAATGTCAACTCTCAATCTCAATTCACAGCCAAATATCTCAATAGTGGTCATGAACCACTTGACCATGTCAGCAAAATACCCATTAAGTCCACAGTACCCAGAGCCAATATCAGAGTATGACGTCAGACATAAGGTGAAATGCCTTAAATGTCCAAGCATAGTACAAAGCCTCTCAAGTTTTCTCTGAAAATTTCTTAAGTATAGAGGCATGCTTGGATGCACCGCGAGGAGCAACAGTGCAAAAACCTCCCCCCTCCCTCCTCAGAATCTCTCCTCTTTCTCATATCTAGACTGGGTAATCGGATTGATGGGTAATCTCGTTATCGAGTAATGAGTAGTGTCCAGACCCGCGAGTAGTGATCGAAGGTAAGGAGTGAAGGCTTTGGTGAGTGGGGACCTCAGCCCCATGTGAGAGGGATGAGCCTACAATGCAAAGCCAATTTTTTGGGTTTCCAAATTTTACACATACGATGTGGTACTAGCAGTGCCTTCTTCCTTTGCTGCCATTGTGCGTAGTTCTAGGGGATTGAGGCATCAAATTAGAGCTACTCCTTGGATGCCTTCATCCAAATAGAGCTGTAACTACCTTCTCAAGGTGAATCGGCTGATGTAGGTTGCAGAGCCTTGGCCGGAGGTGGATGGGTTGCGGTGGTTGGAGGAGAATCAGCGGCGGCAGTGGAGCTTCGGTCTTAACTAAAACACAATAGAATAGCTTTTTGGTCCAATTAAAAAGCTCAAAGGAGTCATTGGAGCACGGTGAATGCAATAGTGGTGTTTATGAAGTGTGAGGACGTGTGTGGTGGTTATGCGACGTCGGAAAGGGCCTATGTGAGGTGTGGTGTTCAACGGGGGTCTGCAGTGAGTGAAATGCCGAATAGGTTGGGGGCTTTTAATCATGGAGGTGAGACGAAGGTAGTGGTGGTGGTAGTGTAGCGATTGGTGGCGTGTAGTGACCGGACGAAGCTCACCGGAGCTTCGCCAGTCTCAAGGAAGATAAAGGGGGAGGAGGTGATCATGTCGTCGTATTAGGTTCCTAAAGAGCTAGACTAAAGCTAAAGAGGGAGAGGAAGAAGAGGACCTAGTTACTAGATGAAAGGGGGGTAGAGTCCTCGCTGGTGTGGTTATCGAAGCTGAGGACTACGATTGCCTCCGTTGAGTGAGACGATGATGAGGAGAGGAGGAGGCGACCCTCACTTTGATTGGCGAGTAGCAGAAGAGAGAGATGATGACGGAGGCATTCCCAATTTGGCTATTGGGAGGTCGTAGGAGGATGGAGAAGGGAGGTGTTCGGAGTCGTAGTTGAGGCAACCAAAGGAGAGGAAGAAGGGTTATTTTGGCCTATAACCAGACTCAATTTGACCGCTGATCCCTATGGAGCTTATATAGAGCTCCATTACGGTCCTAAATTAGAGGTCTGTGTGCGTGGGGGTCTAATTTGGAATCAAGAAGAACCCATGATTTCTTTGAATTCGTGTGAGCTTTCTGCCCCAAATCAGGGTCTAAGATCTTGATTAAGTGGTTCTCCACCATCTGAACAATAATCCCACCAAATTTGGTGGGATTTGGTGATGATTTGCTGGTGTTTTAAGTCAATCAAAGGTGGCGGTGCTAGGTTTTGACCACCATTCACACTGTTCATGGCGGAAAGGAATGAGATGAAAAGAATACGACAAAGTTAGTGGGGTCTTGGTAATAAACTTGAAACCTAGGGGTTTGAATGTGAGAAATAGAATTTTTAAGGGCTAAATTGCAAACTCAGTCAAGATGGACTCTGATTGGGCCCAAATTTTGTTGTTGACCTAATTTGGATCCAAGGAATTCAATGATGAATTTGGATCTCACTTTTTATCATGTTTGATTGGGTAAATTGTATAGAAGCCCAAATAAGGTGAAGTTACCGTCTGAATCTCTATTTTAGGTCAAAATGGGTTCATATGGTCAAATCAAAGGTAGAAAACCTCTTAGAATATTTTTATATGAATTTTAATTGATTTTATCCTAACCATAACCTTTCTAATTTATGTGGGGTTGATAATTAGGGTTTTTAGTCTTATTTTGGTCCTTGTAATGCTTTCAAACTTGTTTCTATCAGTGTAAGCCCACTTCTTGGATTTTAATCCTTAATTAACCTTTAATTAACCCCTGGGTAACCTTATGGTTAATTTGCATTTGTGATATGCTGTTAAAACAATAGAATTAACCTTATTTTCTATCTTCTCGAATTAGATCAAAGTAAAATTATGGTTCTCAGGTGATCATTTAGGAACATTTATCTTTTGATTCCAACTAATTCAAGTTAGTTATGACAAATGATGGCATTACCATCATGCATATGATGCTATGAAAGTCTGATTAAGATGATTTTGGAGGCATTAGACTCTGAACATCATCTTAATCAGATCTGTACAGTTGGATCTTTAATCTGAAGCTTCGGAATAAATCTCCTCTCTTAGCCACAAAAAGGATCAAATTAACCTATAATTTATATAATATATCCTTAATGCAGAATGATGCATGCTATGCAATATTTATAATGTGGAATGCAATGTTAAGGTAAGGAACTCGTATAAATTGACATTTTATCATGAATAAATGTGTATTTATCATACCCCCATGCCTATCTTTTGCTAGTCCTTAGTAAAATTAACCTAAATGCTATGTATAGAATAGAATTAAATTTTGATTACTTAGGCAAAATTTGTTGATTAACACTAGAAAAATTCAACTAAAGGCCTAATTACAAAGACTCAATAATGCTCAAGTGCCTGCTAAAATGCAGATCGCCCAAGCCCTTGCCTTATTTTGAAAAGGGGAGATGCATTTTTTTCTGCTTTTTCTTCTTTTCTTTTTATTTTTTTTTGGATTTTTTATTAAGTTTAGAGTTTCGGGGCAGCTTTCTACAGCTACCCAACCCACCCAAGACTCGAATAGAACTTCAAGCTCTAAGAATCTCGTGAAAAGTGATACTCACTAAGCGGCCATTAAAATAGAGTTTAGGTTTCTACAACCCTAGGTGACTTAAAAGTTTATGCCCAAAGGTTTATCTTTTCGATTAATAGCTTTCTCCCTACTTTTGAAATTTTTTATGGGGTCAACACAAGGGTGAATCCAATGTATAACTCCCTGATTTATTCTACTTCCGCCCTAATTGTTTGAGAATTATTTGCACATTTTTGTGAGTTGGGCTCTGGACATCTAGCTAATGGGGTGTCAACCCACGACAACTTGCCAGCCATACTCGTGTGATAAAGTGTGGCTTATTTATTTTTCTTCCTTTTTCTACTTTTTTCTTTTTAAGTATATATCTTTTCCTTTTTTTGAGTAGGTGGCTTCCCTGATCTAAGATTTACCTAAAGGAAGTAGAAACAGAACGGTCATATAGTTGGGCTTTGGACAACAAGCCAATGGGTTGTTACCTAAGATAACTTGCCATCTATACTACCCTAGAAAGTTCATTAGCTACCTAATTTTCGTAAAACTGCCAAGAAGTGAGTCAGTGCAAATAGTGTGTAGATGCTTTAGGCTTAAAGTTTCCTCAAATTAGAGGGTAGGTTGATAAGTCATGTACTTAGCACCCCAATTTATTAGCCAAATTAAAATAAAATTAATGTCGCGAGGACTCAAGAAATAGGTCCACATTTTAGTGGACACCCGAGCATATTAAACTTGATGACTTGAAGCATTTAAGTGTTCAGGTCCTCTTGTATCATTTCCTAAAGTTAATAACTCCTAATGCCTATGTTCTCCTCTTAATTCTATCTTTTTTAAAATGAAAGAAATTCTATGGAGCTAACAAAATATTTTCAAGATTAAGTATCCACCCCTCCTTGACTAATTGATGTAATGTCCTCATTGTAAAAATAAGGATATGAAAAGGGAGAAATAAACAAAATATCACTTGAATTTCGTGAAAATCCAATTGGCTCTGTAGAGAAAGTGGAGTATACACACGTGTTAAGTTTATTTCCATCAGCTAGGCATAATATACAAACAAAGAAGACGTTAAGAATTCATAGGTATAGGTTAAGATAAAAAAAAAAAGATTGATATCAAGACCCGCCAGTAGGTGTCCACAAATGTGGACCAAATTATGGTGTAGACCCGTGCCCTATGGTTGAGTGGTTCTAAGGTTTTGGATGAAAATCACTCAGAATTAGAGATTGCTGTGCCTGTAGGGTTGGGCTTGTGGTGTGCAACCCAAGTGTAAAATGGTGGACAATAGGTAGATTTGGTTCAATAGGATTGGTTCTCCACATAGAGTTGAGCTCAAAAAGATAATCAATTAATCTGAGCTTGGGTTGCACGTCCTCTAGGTTGAAAAAATCATAAGGGTCCTGGTAGAAGGTTGATGGTTTCAGGTCAGCAGGAACCCTTAGATCCAAAATTCTATTTCCCTCGGAATTCACATCCCATAATTTAACTTCCAAACTCCTCTCCACTAAAATCAAGAGTTTAATTTTTGGGACCTCTAGCATATTATTCTCCCCATGTGATTTGCCCAAGTCCAAAACTCGTGTCTAGATCAGAATTGACTTGGATCGGGGAGATATATGTCCCAAAATTATCTATCATTTCCTGGTCCATGCAGATATATTTTTCCTCGTTCCCTTGCTCAGGGATCTTTGGATAGAAAATCACGTCATTCTCAGTCGGTTGCTCTAAACCAACTTGGTCATCCCTGGTCTCATAAAATGTGTCCCCCTTGGCAGGTGCCCAAGTAGATTTAGACATTGTCTCTCTTGAAGGGGGTTTGTCCTAAGAATCAACCCAAAATTTTGCTAGGGCAACCACGAATTTCATCCTCAATCTCAACAATTTCCCAAGCAAAAACTCACCTGTGCCCTTATCCTTAACGTCTTGGAGCCAATCCAATAATGACCTAGTAAGCTCATCAATCATTTTGATCATAGGCTCCAATGCTTTAGTGAGGGTGTTGGCTAAGTTTCCAAAGATTGTATGATGTTCCTCAAGTTAGCCAACACCCTATCTTGGACCTAGTTCACCTGAATCGAATGGTTCAATTCAGGGTTGGGTGGATTTGGGTTCAATCTAGGGGAGTCAAGGAATTGAGGTTCTTGGGGTCCTCCCTAATAGTAGGTCATTTCAGGTTGTTCAAAAAAGGGTGGTGACCTATATTCAGTATAATCCTAGGGAGGGAAAGAGACATAATCATCATATCTTTCTTGATTGTAGATTGGGTTAGGTTGATCATCAAAGGGTGGAGATCTATAGTCAGTATAGGTATGAGAAGGAAAATAATCATAGTCTTGTTGTTCGAGGTTAGGCCCTAGACATTGAGGTCCAGAATCATATCCCCAATCAAAGTTATCCCAACTAGTGGGTGGATAGTCATAAGTCGGGTCGGGATTGTAATCATCTAGGGGATAAGTGGTGGTAGGAGTGGAAATGTGAGTAGGATGTGGAAGGATCCATGGCAAAGCAGGAGGAAAACAAAGGAGAAAAAGATGCCCTGTAGTACAATCAAACCAAACCTATCCCTAGATGGGTAGCCTAAAGACCTATAGACTCTTAGAACCCATCTAGAGATGAAAGAAACGATTTGGTTTACTTTTATTTAGTCAATCCAACCAGTTAGTGGGAAGTATTGGGGAAAAGGTTATTCCTTTGGCTTGTGCCTCTAGTACCTTTGATACCCCCAACCATGATCATTTGACACTACTCCCCTAGTTAGATATCAGATGGACAGGTAGAAGCAGATTAATCGAAAAAAAAAATCTCAGTTGGAATCCGAAAGAGCAACTTAATCCTTAAGGCCAATGTCTACTCAATTTTAATTAGGCTTGGGATGATTGTGATCTTGGAATGTGATGGGCCCTTTAGATGAGTTGTGCCTTTAAGAATTGATTAATATGCATGTGTGTGCACAACAATGGTTTTCAAACAAGGTTTTCAAGATGTGTCTTTTAGGGTTTGTCCTTGTTTAGCAGCTTTTAGGGTTCAACTTTAGGTGTATTCAAATAAGTTTTGGAGGCACACCAAGTTTTGGAAGCATCGGTAATGATATATTCCTTTAAAACTCAAAAATAATGTGGAGTGCCTGGTTCAACCCTAAAAATCAATCCTAGAGGACAAGCTACTAATGAGTCACTTTTATCTTAAGTGGTGCGACCCAAACAAATCAATCAATTGGCCTATTTGCACCATAGATTAAGGCACACAATGTCTTAACCTAATCAGATTACTACTCACTTATGTGTATTAAGTTGAAGTGTACCGAGTCCATAGGTTAGATCTCGGTTAAGTAGTAGAATCAAAGTGATTATGCGCCTTAGGAAGAGAAATTGTGGGTGTGTGAGGTGTGTAGATTTTAATTTATATCCCACAATCAGATAAAGAATATATATATATATGCAAGGGTGAGGTGGGTGGAGTGACAATCAAACAACCAATTTCTAATCTAGGGTTTGTGCAAGCACCTAAGTTAATTTGGGTTTGATTTATCAGTGTGGCGAAATGAAATATAGGGTGTGGACAATGGGGGAATACACTTACAGAACCTTCTAACCTTATGTTACTCCGATCTATTCCTCTTTGGCTTGCCTTGGAAGGGTACCTGTAATTAATGAAAGGTGCAAAGTGAGCTAAAAATTTAAGTAAGTTGGAAAATGCGAGAAAAAACAAAGAGTGTTGCCTCCTCGGCAATGGCACCAAAATGTTTTGCATAGTTTTTATGAGAAAAATTTGAGTTATAGAAAACTTGTCGTCGTAGTCGCAAAATATCACTAGAAGATAAAATTTATCAAAGCTCGAGGTGAGCCCTAAGTTGAACACTGGGAGGCGAACGTTCGATTTATAGTAATATGCATTTTCTTTTATTTATTTTTGGTGTTTTTATCTTTTGTAATTTTTTTTGGTATTTTTATAAGGCAAGAGATCAGGTCGATGATTAGCCCATAGTTGTGGGCTATTTAAGTATTTAATTGCCTAAACATTAGGATAATTCTAACATTTATTTAGTATAAATTAGGATATAAATAGATTAATTCATATTTTTAATTTAATTACATAATCCATACATTGCATTCATATTTTAAGTGCATTTAGAATTAGCTTAGAATGCCATTCATCTAATTAGTTAACTAATTAAGTACATTGTTTTAGTTAACATAAAACTTGAGGGTTTGTATATAAATAACTATAATATTTTAATAATATCCTTTATTCTTCTTCTTCTCAGCAACGGCTTGGCTGCCGGTGCAACGCCTCCAGCCTCACTAAAAGAGCATTCATGGATCGGCGGAGAAGGTGGATCTGCTCCCGCCTCTCCATTCAAATTTGTGATGGCCGCTACAAAAGGAGGAGAGAGGATGCTGAGCGAGAGAGGCCTCCACCACCGACCCACCACTGTGTAGAGAGAACTTCTCTCTTCCACTCCATACTGCCAGCCTCTACCGTGGCGGCGAGTCCCTACCACCGTGGGCGTGTGGTGTGACAGGCCACACCGCCATCCGGAGCTCGCCCGCATTACTGTGAGCACCTTATCGTGCATCTCCCTCGCCGTCGTCACCAGCCACCATCACTGCAACCACCATCACTGTAATCACCTTCTCATTCACTTAAGACATCCGGGAAATTTCCCGGACGTCTGAAGCTACCCACTCACCTGCGATCACCCGCCTGAGTACCCGTCTGAAGTGCACCCGCACCTGCACAACCACATCCACCCACCTCACCGTTCACGCCCGCACCACCACCTCCGCCCCTACGCCTTCATCCGTGCGCGCCCACGCCTGCAGCGCCACCCACCAGCCTTCAGCTCAACCGCGCCTGCACCCTCCAACCGCACCCGCTCTCCATGTGCCTGCAGCTCATGCCATCTCCACACACTCACCTGCTGCAGCGCCCTCCTCCAACCGCACCTGCAGACCTGCACAAATGAGCACGCCTCCGCCTGCGCCTGCCGCTTGCAAGCGCCACTCACCCGCGCCTGCAGAGCCCTTCGCCCACGCACCTGCACCCTCCAACAGTGCCTGCAGTCCACGCTGTTCACCCCCGCTCCTGCAAAACCACCAGCAGTGCCCTCCGCCCGTGCTTGCTACAGCCTGCGCACCCCCGCCAGCTACAGCCGCACCCACTCAACCGTCTGCAGACCCGTCCTCCCGCGCCTGCAGAGTCGTCAGCAGCAGCGTGCGAGAAGATCTCACGCCAACAGCCGCGCACTCTCACCAGCAGCAGCACCTCTGCCGGAGCTCGTTCGGCCACCTCCGGCTGCCACGCGACTCGCCGTCACCACCGATTCGAAGCCATCGGTCTAAGGGACCTCCTCCGAGCTTCCCACGCCCGGCCATCTGCTCCTCGTCGCGCAAAACAAAGGGGAAAAATTCCCCTGTTTTGCTACTGTAAACCATCAATTAGAAATTACATTTTCTGCCATTGCCACTTTTTAATGATATTTTATTGATTCTGCATTACGGAAAATATCCTCTAGTTTCTCATAATTGCCATTTCAGCATTGTTTCTTGCTAAAACCTTAATCTAAAGGCAATCTTGGCTTGATTCTTGTCCAAACTAACTACGAGCGAACGTTTTTAATTGGTGCAAATTTTAATACGTCATTGCCTCCCTGTGGATACGACCCACTCCTCTGCGAGTGGTTATTTCTTGTTAAATATTGATTAGTTGATTTTTCTACCACATTAAACTACAAACGACTTTAAAGCGAAAGATCGACCAGTCAATACGTCATCGTCAATGGGGTAGATTGGGTGGCTAATTTCATCTCTTTCTTGTTGGCCTGCTCTCAAAGATTCTCCTAACAATTCACTCATTTCATTTTGCATTTTCTGTATTTCCATCTTCAAAGAAGAGTGGTCATTTCTATCATGAGAGAAGTCAGGCTCAGGCTTATAGTACCCAGGAGTGCTTGTCCAACCATTATAATTTTTCAGGGAGGGTGGGTTGGGTATTTCTTTGGTATGTGGGATATTGGGCAAAGCAAATCCCGCTCCTGAGTTCTGCTCGCTAATTTGGGGCTTAACTAGGCCAATACTCCTATAATAGGAGTAAAACGGATCCCAATGATTGTCATTATGTCCATCAAGGAATGGACCATCTCGGCGTCTGGGATCGAAGGATGCAGAGTGGGGGTGAGGATGTGGGCAAGATGTGAAAGGATGAAAATCAATGTGGTCCATTCTAACTCACACTTCAATCAGAATTCCCCAAGCAAGACATAATTCAAAAAGGACCTTTTAGGTCTTTCCCAATTTAGGCTTTTGATTTTAAGTCAGATTGTAGGTGACAATACAATTTGTTCAATCAATTTACGCGCCTATTGTCGACCTACGGTTCGCCTAAGAAGACCTAGTTGGAGCTTAGGTGTTCTTCCCTAAATCTCAAATGGTCAAGTAAATCCAAAGACGGAAGATCGAGGGATGCAAGCAGGCCAAAGCCTTCCTTTGAAGCTGTGCTTTCGCGGTGCTCCTCAACTACCCCCAAAAATCCGTGACAGGGTATCCCCCTCTTTGGACTTGCAAAACCTTTGATCTAAAGTTCCGAACACTTCAGAATCCAACGAAAGGAGGGCTCTTGTCCTAGTATTTCCAAACCTAAGGAGTGTCTAGAAGCGTGCCGTGGTGCAAGTGAAATAAGTGTGCATACACCATCAAAGATTTTGAACTTTGAATCGCACGCCAAGTTTGAAAATTAAATCCTTGGTTTTTTATGTGTCCTTCCTTTGATTAGTCCTTTTTCTAAGAAAATGTGACCACTTGTTAGATTTATTCCGTACAGATTAGGTGGTCATTGCATTAAATCCCAAATGCAATGCGTGATCAAAAATAGGATGCAAATTAAGAGAATGTGTACCTTGCCTCCAGCGATCTATGATGCAAGAATGCACGCAATGTAGAAAAGTAAATCTAGAGGCTGCTCATACAGACCTAAATGGTTCGTCCTTGGGTAGGCAGCTTCTAGCAGGAAGCTCATTTTTTTTCTATTTTTTTTAAGAACTACTTATGCACAAGCAAATAAAAGTAATAATAAAAAAAATAAACCTAAATCTAAAGAAAAGGGAACAGGCTCCCAAAAGTTACCCAACATGGGCCCAAAACAAAATCGGGGAATAAACCCCTCGAAATATGCCCCAGAACAAGGGTTTCAAACTATTTGCAATGAAAAATTAAGTCTACAGTCTTAATTCTAGTCTAATTAAACTAGCGACTAAATACAATGGTGTCCGTCGCGTCCTCGTCCTTCTCCTCCTTTCAAAATTGCTCATCCACTTCTCGTCTGGCGAAGTCAAGGGTCGCCTCTCACACTGGCTGATTCTTGCATAATTTTTCTCGCACAGAAAAGAAAATAATAAATGGTTAAATCTCTGTGCAATTGACAAATAATCCAAATAAAATTAGGAAAAAATTATTGCGTCTGTTGCCTCCCCGGCAACGGCTCCATTTGACTGGTCGATCTTTCGCTTTAAATTCGTTTGTAGTTTAATGTGGTGGAAAAATCAACTAATCAATATTTAACAAGAAATAACCACTCGCAGAGGAGTGGGTCGTATCCACAGGGAGGCAATGACTTATTAAAATTCGCACTAATTAAAAACGTTCGTTCGTAGTTAGTTTGGACAAGAATCAAGCCAAGATTGCCTTTAGATTAAGGTTTAAGCAAGAAACAATGTTGAAATGGCAATTATGAGAAACTAGAGGATATTTTCCGCAATGCAGAATCAATAAAATATCATTAAAAAGTGGCAATGGCAGAAAATGTAATTTCTAATTAATGGTTTACTGTAGCAAAACAGGGGAATTTTTCCCCTTTGTCTTGCGCGACGAGGAGCGGATGGTCGGGCGCGGGAAGCTCGGAGGAGGTCCCTTAGATCGACGGCTTCGAATCGATGGTGACGGCGAGTCGCGCGGCGGCTGGAGGTGGCCGGACGAGCTCCGGTGGAGGTGCTGTTGCCGGTGAGCGTGCGCGGCTGTTGGTGTGAGATCTGCTCGCGCGCTGCTGCTGACCACTCTGCAGGCGCAGGAGGACAGGTCTGTAGGTAGTTGAGCGGGTGCGGCTGCAGCTGGCGGGGGTGCGCAGGCTGCAGCAAGTGTAGGCGGAGGGCGCTGCTGGCGGTTCTGCAGGCGCGGGGGTGAACGACGTGGACTGCAGGCGCTGTTGGAGGGTGCAGGCGCGTGGGCGAAGGGCTCTGCAGGTGCAGGTGAATGGCGCTTGCAAGTGGCAGGTGCGGGAGGAGGTGTGCTCAGTTGTGCGGGTCTGCAGGCGCTGTTGGAGGAGGGCGCTGCAGCCGGTGAGTGTGTGGAGATGGCGTGAGCTGCAGGCGCATGGAGAGCGGGTGCGGTTGGAGGGTGCAGGCGCGGTTGAGCTGAAGGCTGGTGGGTGGCGCTGTAGGCGTGGGCGTGCACGGATGAAGGCGCAGGCGCGGAGGTGGTGGTGCGGGCGTGAACGGTGAGGTGGGCGGATGTGGTTGTGCGGGTGTGGGTGGACTTCAAACGGGTACTCGGGCGGTTATCGCAGGTGAGCGGGTAGCTTCAGGCGCTCGGGAAATTTCCCAGACATCTTAAGTGAATGGGAAGGTGATTACAGTGACGGTGGTTGCAGCGGTGGTGGTTGGTGACGACGGTGAGGGAGATGCACGCTAAGGTGCTCACGGTAATGCGGGCGAGCTCCGGATGGCGGTGTGGCCTGTCACACCACACGCCCATGGTGGTGGAGACTCGCCGCCACGGTAGAGGCCGGCAGTATGGAGTGGAAGAGAGAAGTTCTCTCTGCACAGTGGTGGGTCGGTGGTGGAGGCCTCTCTCGCTCAGCATCCTCTCTCCTCCTTTTGTAGCGGCTTGCACAAATTTGAATGGAGAGGTGGGAGCAGATCCACCTTCTCCGCCGATCCATGAATGCACTTTTAGTGAGGCCGGAGGCATTGCAGCGGCAGCCGAGCCGTTGCTGAGAAGAAGAAGAATAAAGGATATTATTAAAATATTATGGTTATTTATATACAAACCCTCAAGTTTTATATTAGTCGACAATATCTTTATCTAACTAATCTACTTACAAAAGTGAGAGAGAGAGAGAGAATATCAATATATATCTAACCAAAGTCTATTACAACTAATCTTAAAATATAAGACTACACTAGAAAGCGATGAAACATAGAGATAGGTGAGGAAATCTCCCTTGACGGCTACTTGGAGGATGACTTGCTTTGATGACGCGTTGACAAAGATGGTGAGAGGCTGTACGAAGAAGGACAGGGCTAGAGGAAGGAGGATGGGGTAGGATGACGTAACGGTGAGGATCTACTTCCAGATTGAGGTGAGAGGACGACCACTGGATGCTCCATGAAGGCAGTTGAGAAGCAGGAAAATACTTTACTTTTCTACTTTAAGGAGCATCCCAGGCTTAGGACCAGCTCCTTAAAGCTTTGGAGGAGGTGAGGGAAGAAGAGGAAGAGATGAAGAAGAATGGGAGGGGTGGTGGTCCTTCTATAGTGGAGGCATGAAGGCATAAAACGGGTATGGGTTAGTAGCGACATTCAAAACATCACTGAAGACCCTATTCATGCATTGCTGAATGATTGCAGGTCCTTAAACATGTGCGTGCACACTATTGGCTACTGCGAGGATAAATTGCAGCCATTGGATCGGAAATAGATGGTTGAGATGGCACGAAGATATTGCTCATGGATTCTTCCTAAAGCATGCATTGGATGATGCATCAGATCGTGCGTCGGATCGCTCGTTTGGTTCATGCGTCACTCGTTGCACTAGGTAGCTGCCTTCTTTGTTGCTCGATTGCTCATAATGACTCAATTTCAATTGCTCTCCACCCTTGCTAGATTTCTCCCATCGTCGTGACTCGATCTTGAGTCACTGCTTCACGAGCGCAGTGCGCAACCACTGCACTGAGAGCTTCGATGGTCATAGAGATAACTCGCTGGTTGCGTGCTTGCAGTCCATCCAACGGTTGTGATTGAAGGAGATCTTTGAGAAGAGAAGTTATGGTGACGTGGCCTTGATTTAAACACATCTATTTAGGATAAAATATCTATTTATGCATGCTCCTAAGCTTATAGATGCATTCCACATTATAAATAGAATAACAAGCATCATTCTGCATTTAGGATAGATTATATAAATCATTAGTTAATTTTCTCCTTTCTATGGATAGGGAGGAGATTTATTTCAGGGCCTTCGATTGAATATCAAATTATATAGATATGATCAGGACTATCAATGTCCAGCGCCTTCGAAATTGCCTTGATCGGAGCCACGTAGTACCCTATACAATCTAAGGAAGATCAATGATTGAAGGGCTAGGTGATGTAATTCAGTGATTCAAATGATAAATCCAACTGTACAGATGGATCCGAATTGACCATCGTAGCTTAATAATATGAAAATCGACCAAATTCGATGTCTGTGGCACCACCTACAAGCATCTAACGTTCAATGGTCTAGATGGCACCACGTGGTGCATCTAGACCATCCAAGTGTTGGAACCTAACTACATCTCTCTTCTGTGTTTTGGCATTAACAAAACCATTTTTAAATCTTATGTGTTTATGAAGTATTACAGGTCAAAAGAACCTATGGATGCAAGCAACAATATTGCATATGAAGGTAGAAGATTAGAAGACTAATTTTTGTTGTATTGAATGTTTTCTTAGAATCTTTGTATGCTCCTAACAAGTAAAACAAAATCTATAAGATAAGAACAAAGTAGAGATAATTAGGGTTTAGAAAATTGTTCATTCACTCGTTTCAAAACTCAGAATCAATTTTTTCAAAATCAAGTCATTTAAAGTTGGATTTCTCTAAAAACTAACTTAAACTTACAAAATGTGGTACTTGTAGCAGGTACCAATACTGGTCATAAGTACCGGTAAATGCTAGGCACAGGTTTGGGCCTAAGTTCCAAACTGTGAACAAAAAGCACCGGTACTCATCATGAGTACCGGCACCAAGTGGTCATAGTTTGTGCACTTGGCTTTTGCCTGGACCTTACAAGTACCGATTCTAATCACTAGTACTGGTACATGTAGGTCACTGGAGCTAAATCTATGAGTCACAAGTACCGGTACTCATCATGAGTACGGGTACCTGGTGACTTAGTTGGGTTGACTATAAGTGGTCAGTACCAGTACCAAAAGTTTAGCATTGGTACCAACTAACTGTTGTGACCAATCTAAACAGCTATTTTGCAATTAAACATATCCTTAAACTTCCCAAATTACCCCTAACGGCTAGTAAACGTAGGGAACTTGCTTAGTGGGTTATAAAAGCACTCATTGAGTGTCTTTTGCACACAACTAAGAAGCCAAAATTCTATCTTTGCCTACACCTTCATTTCTCAAGTTACTAGCTACAAAAGAGCTTGTCTTGTTGAAATTCTCTCAAGACCATTCTCCACTTGCAACAAGTCTTCAAGGTGATCGTGTTCTTCTCTGAAAAATTCGTTTGTTTTATGCCTTAATTTTCTTGTTAGATTAATTTACATACTCGAATTAAGCAATATAATTGTTGGAGACTTAGGGATTAGTTGTAAACTTTTATTTATATTTTTCTTACACCTATATCTTTATTTCTTTTCTATATCTTGTAATTGGGTTGAGGTAACCAGTTAATTACCTTAGGTTTTAGAAAATTGATTCCCTCCTCATTGAGAGAATCAAGTAAAAATCCTAAGTCGAGAGTCTTAGGTAGTGGAGTATCCAAGTGAGGGGAACCACTATATATTTTGCGCATTTTGTGATTTATTTTGTGTTGCAAATTTTTTTCTACCACACTATTCATCCCTACTTCTTGTGTGGTTGTGATTTACAGATACTACAGGTGGTATCAGAGCCAAGTTGCGAATAGAAGAAGTAATCATTCTTTTTTGCAATGGCTTCTCTAGTCAAGTGCACCGAAGGACAATCATCACATGTCCTACATACTTTGATGGAACGGACTATGGATACTGGAAGGGGAGGATGCAAATCTTCCTCAAGGCCATGGATGAGGACTCATGGACGCTTATCCAAGAGAAGTACATGGATCCAAAGCCACAAGAAGGTGTTGTTTGGACTATAGTACAAAAGAAAAGGATTGCAGGAAATGTGAAAGAGATGAACGCACTCTATTGTGTGATATCAAGGGAAGAGTTTAATCGTATCTTCGCATGCGAGTCTGCATATGAGATATGGAACACATTACAAGTCACCTACGAAGGTACGAGTAAGGTAAAAGAAACACATATTTCTATTCTAACAGAAAACTATGAGTGTTTCAAGATGCAGAAAGGTGAAACAATCAAAGGAATGTACACAAGATTTGGAGATATCATAAATCCATTGAAGAATCTTGGAGTCAAGCTGAAGGAGGAGCAACCTGTAAGGAAGATCTTGAGATCCCTTACAAGTGATTGGTCTCCGAAGACCACAGCTGTAACGAGCGCGTACCCCAGACGTCTTTTAAGACGTCTGGGAGGTGGCCCAGACGTCTGTAAAGACGTCTGGGATCACATCCAGACGTCTGACCAGACGTCCGGGATAGTTTACAGACGTCTGACGAACAGTTATACTCGCACGGGATATTCGTCTGCGCGCCTGTGCGCGCAGACCTGCGATCCGCATCTTCTCTGCGGCTGCAGGCGACTGCGGCCGTCTCTCTCTCCTCTCCGCGCGGCGTTAAAAGGGGGAGGGGGCGCGCCTCCCCTCCCGTCTCCACCATCTTCCTCCTCTCCTGCTGCGGGCGGAGCGAGCGGACGCGAGGGCGCAGCGGCAGCGGCGCAGCAGAAGGCGCGGAGGAGCTACGGCGTGCGAGGGCAGGGCTCTGCCGTGAGGGCGAGCTCGCCGGGAGCGGCTTGGCCGACCGGCGGAGGGCGCAGGGGGCGCAGAGCGTCGCGAAGAGGGACCTGCTGCGGGCGGAGCAGCGGACGCGCGAGGTGCAACGCGGGCGACGTCGCGAGCGGAGGCCGAGCGAGGTTCTGATTCTGGAAAAATCTCCAGAATCAGACGTCTGGACTGATATCCAGACGGCAAGGTCGACGTCTGTGTGATCATACAGACGTCTGAAAGGTGAGTTCCGCTTTCTCCTTCTTCTTTTGTCGACTGGCCGTACTGAAGGAGGAGGGTTGGCTGTGCGCAGGTGTTCGGATTCGTCATCCTTTGCGAATCCGACGTCTGGAAGTTGGACCAGACGGCGGGAGTGACCTCCAGACGTCCGGAGAGACCATCGGACGTCTGGGATCTAGGAGAGACGTCGCCACAGACTTCTGGACGTCCGGGGAACCACGCCGAACAGGTAATTCTCTGATCCACCGTTTAAGACATCTGGAAGGAGTTCCAGACGTCTGATTTTGCACAGTATTGTCTTTCTCGACCCGTTTAGGGCCCGTTTGGGCTCCGTCTTCCACGATTCGAGTTGCGTTCGATTCAGAATTTATTCCTCTACCCGCCTACAGTAGCTATACACTGTTTTGAGACACTCCTTGTGTTTGATCCTTGTGATAGGACCTCGTTCGGTTGCCGTCTTGAGAGTCACGGAGGCGCGCGGGATTCCCGACCACGCCCCCATTACTTCCGTTGTACCTGGTAGAGTGGTTTTATGTATTAATAAAATCTGTTAAAGTATGGAACCATAACTAGAACCTAGGGCATTGCATGAATCCTAGGAATGAGAAATATATGGAATGATAGCTCCTAGGTGTTGCATGAATCCTAGGGCCGGAAAACTAGATTGTATGATAGATCCTAGGATATGGCATGAATCCTAGGATGGAAAAACTAGTGGAATGTACATTACTGCAGTCTTGGAAAAATGGAAAGGAATATATAAAGCTGCCTGTAAATTTAATTAACAGCTGCCTGTTATGCATAGAGAATCATGTTGAGATCATGGAATGTGAGAACGTGAATCTGGAAAGTGAAACATATGATGTTCTGAGATAAATAGCTGGAACCCTACGGGGAATTAGGAGTGGAACTCCTGGAAAGAAAAGGAATGGAACTGAGATGTAGTTTGTACTGTCTCTTGGGTACGCAGTACCAAGGGAAATACCTGTACCTGTTTTAGTGCAGAGTGGGGCCAGCCGCCCCAGGGACCCGGGGTTAGGCTTGGCCGCTCTGTACCGACTTGTTGGCCCTCGTGTACGTAGTACCGAGGAGAGCTAGTAGTGTTAGGAGAGTACTAGCTACCCCACGGGCCCCGGGGTTCTGCTAGCCTCCTTCACCGACTTGTTAGGCCCACTAGGGCAAACCAGGGTAGTCAGACGAGGGTGCGCGGACTGTGGAGGGGCAAGGCCCCGGTTTGGTTACTGTGGAGGGGCTGGACCCCTGTTACTGAGAGGGCTCTGCCCTGGTTCCGTGCTGTGCTTTGGGCGCACCCGTTAACGGAAACGACTGACCGCGTGCCAGTACGGGCTAGCTACCTGTGCGTTTATCGCGCGTGCCGTAGTCACCGTTACGTCTGTCAGTGACCTTGGGGTGGTTGACTGAGGGTAGGATCACCACGGGGGACTCTCCCGGCCAGGAGAGCACCACGTGCTACTTCTACTGTTGGAAAAGACTGCAATCAAGATCGTCCCACGAGGACATTCGAGATCAAGTAAAGGATCTGAGAAGTAAATGAAATAGTGAGAAAAATTGAAAGATGTAAATCAAGGAAGTAATAGAACATAACAGCTACTGTACACTCTACTGTTGCCTTTAGTTAGTTTGCCACTCTACTCAGCGTTTTGCTGACGTGTTACACTCGTTACCTTTTTCAGGACCAGGTGTTGAGCAGCCAGGGTCGGCGGCTGCAGAGGACGCTGGGCCGAGTAGGGTCCAGTAGAGTTGCCACAGCTTTGTACCTTCTTTTGTTTCTGTTCTAGTGAGTAGTTTTGTTTCCGCTGTACCTTCCTTACCTGCAGTTTTTGTTATATGATAAATGTTGTTTTACTGTTGTGGTGGTGCCTACTGTAGTAGTTTCTTCCTTACTGCTGTACTTTTTACTGTTAGTTATATTCATGCTGAATGTGGTTTATTTTACTGTCTTTTGGTTACTTCCTCGTTGGACGACTGGGTCTTGGGATTAGTCGAGTCGGTCCGGTTCTCGTGTCTCGTAGGGACTCGGGAACCGGGTCGTTACAAGATGGTATCAGAGCAAGGTCGTCCCGAGAAGTGAATCAACTGACTGGAAAGTAACCAATTCACATGTTTATTGCTAGAGTAGCCACCACAACATATCTCTTGACATGAGCTCTTAGAAGTGTTGTTAGGTACCGTCTGTTTTGACGTTTCCGTTTTGTTTCGCGTCTCCTTGCAGGAGATGCCTCGTCGTGGGACTGGAGAGACTGGCCGCGGGCGCGGCCGAGGGCGAGGTCGGCGAGGTGGACGTGCTGTCGTTGACGTCTCGGTGGACCAGCCACCACTCCCTGGCATCCAGGCCCAGGACCTCGCCAGACTGATACGGGATATTGTGCGAGAGGAGCTCCACCCACCGCCCCGAGCACCTCCTCCTGGGGTTGCAGAGGGGGAGTCCTCTGTGGGACCACGCGACGGACGCGGCGCCGGACACGAGGGAGGGGATGGGCCCCTGCCGCCCCCACCTTCCTCCGACACTTCTGTACACGAGACACCTTCGCCTGGAGGTGCACCAGCACCTCCCCTACAGCACCACTTCGAGCTTTTCGGACAGTTCCGGAAGCTGAAGCCCCCCTCCTTCAAGGGGGATGAGGACCCGACCGAGGCAGAGGACTGGCTTGAGCAGCTGGAGAAGATCTTCGACACCCTTCGCCCCCCGGTGGAGTGCCGCGTGGCCTTTGCCACGTACCAGCTGGAGAGTGCGGCACACCGGTGGTGGAGGGCGGTCCGGGGACAGGAGAGGGACGAGCCGACGTGGGACCAGTTCGTCACCCTCTTCTGCGAGCAGTACTTTCCCCAGACGTGGCAGGACCAGAGGAGGCGGGAGTTCCACACTCTCCGCCAAGGGACGATGACCGTGAGCGCGTACCGCACGCGTTTCTTGGAGCTGTCCCGCTTTGCAGCGACAGCGGTAGCCACTGAGGAGGAGCGCCTTTGGAGGTTCACCGAGGGGCTCCGGCCTGCGATCCGGGGGTATGTCAAACCCCTGAAGCTGCCGACGTTTTCGAGAGTGGTAGAGGCCGCCATGACTTACGAGGAGACCAACCCGTCCGCGCGAGAGACCGACGGCGGGCGGAAGAGGCCCTTTCAGCCAGACTTCTCACAGGGCCGGCGAGAACGGAGACACGTGGCGTCCGCAGGAGAGCCGTCACGTTGTGCAGGGCCATCAGTGGCCTTTGGGGGCCCTCGACAGGGGCCAGTCGCCAGCACCGGACCCCCGCCTAGCCAACAGCAGGGACTCACTGAGGGCGGGAGTCGGGTTCCCCTCTGCTACCAGTGTGGCCAGCCGGGCCACGTCAGGAGGGACTGCCCATCTAGGGCAGGAGGTCAGCAGATACTTCCCGCGCAGAGCACTGGAGGGCGCGCAGGAGGCCGCGGTTTCCAGGCGCGAGGAGGAGGACCGCAGTCGCGAGGAGGGTACCGGCCAGCACCTACCCGTCCGACGCAGAGTGTGGCTGCTTCGTTCGCACCTAGAGCTGAGGGGCGTATCAACGCCCTAACACACAGGGACGCCAGAGCTTCGGGATCCGTGGTAGCAGGTATGGTTTCAGTTTCTGGCAGACTCGTTTACACGCTTTTCGATTCCGGCGCTACGCACTCGTTTGTCGCAGACAGTTTCGCAGTTAGTTTGGACCAGGATTATACATTGTTAGAGAACCCGTTCGTAATCAGAGGTCCGAGTGGTCAGCTGTTTGTAGCTGAGGAGGTGTACACGGGTTGCGGGGTCAGCATCGGGGGACACAGCCTGCCAGTTGACCTGATTATGATACAGATGGAGGACTTTGGGGTGATCCTGGGGATGGATTGGCTGTCCGCTTACCACGCATTGGTGGACTGCTTTGAGAGGAAGATTGTCTTCTCCATTCCGGAGTTGCCTTCCTTCGAGTTTCACGGGCAGCCAGTGGACGGAGGTTTCAGGTGCATTTCGGCACTTCGGGCGGCGAGACTTTTGAGCCAGGGGTGTGAGGGCTTCTTAGCTTGTGTGGTGGCAGAGCACAGCCCCGTGGCAGACTTCCAGAGCATCCCGGTGGTCAGAGAGTACCCCGACGTGTTTCCAGACGAGTTACCAGGACTACCGCCCGAGCGTGAGATCGAGTTTGAGATCTCACTAGTACCAGGGACCAACCCCATCTCCACCGCGCCATACAGGATGGCACCGCTTGAGCTGCGAGAGCTCAAGTCTCAGTTGCAGGACCTTTTGGAGAAGGGTTTCGTGAGGCCCAGTGCGTCTCCCTGGGGAGCCCCGGTACTGTTTGTGAAGAAGAAGGATGGGACCCTACGCCTTTGTGTGGACTACCGACAGCTGAATAGGGTCACCATCAAGAACAGATATCCGCTGCCGAGGATTGACGATTTGTTTGACCAGTTGCGGGGTGCCACGGTGTTTTCCAAGATCGACTTGAGGTCTGGATACCACCAGTTGAGGATCAGGGAGACCGACGTCTCCAAGACAGCTTTCCGCACCCGGTACGGACACTACGAGTTTTTGGTCATGCTGTTTGGGCTGACCAATGCCCCCGCTGCTTTCATGGACCTGATGAACCGGGTGTTCAGACCGTACTTGGACCAGTTTGTGGTGGTTTTCATCGATGATGTACTCATCTATTCTAGAGATCGGACGCAGCACGGACAGCACTTGCGGATGGTTCTGGACACTCTGAGACGACGCAGGCTGTACGCCAAATACAGCAAGTGCGAGTTCTGGTTGAGGGAGGTGACCTTTTTGGGTCATGTGATCTCTGGAGACGGCCTGGCGGTGGATCCCGCCAAGGTCGAGGCAGTGCTCAGGTGGGAGAGACCGCGTTCAGTCACTGAGATTCGCAGTTTCCTGGGACTGGCAGGTTACTACAGACGGTTCATCAGAGGGTTTTCGCAGATTGCACGTCCTATGACACAGTTGACTCGGAAGGATGTGCCTTTCACTTGGACAGACGCCTGTGAGGCGTGTTTTCTGGAGCTGAAGGAGAGGTTGACCTCGGCTCCTGTGCTCACCATTCCTGACAGTAGTGGCAGGTTCATTGTGTACACGGACGCTTCCTTGCAGGGGTTAGGAGGTGTGCTCATGCAGAGGGGTCACGTGGTCGCTTACGCTTCGCGGCAACTGAAGCCCCATGAGCATACCTACCCTACCCACGACCTAGAGTTGGCAGCTGTTGTCTTCGCGCTGAAGACATGGAGGCATTACTTGTACGGTGAGACCTTCGAGATTTTTACAGATCACAAGAGCCTCAGATATCTTTTTGACCAGAAGGAGCTCAACATGAGACAGAGACGTTGGCTGGAGCTCCTGAAGGACTACGACTGCAGCATCTCCTACCACCCGGGAAAGGCCAATGTGGTGGCTGACGCCTTGAGCCGTAAGGCGCCCGCACGCTTGGCCAGTCTACAGTTACAGAGTTGGAGCCTTTTGGAGGAGGTGGGTAGTTGGCGACCTCTAGAGTTACGAGGGTACTGTGGGGCAGTGACGGTGACACGGCAGACCAGACCAGAGTTGATAGACCGCATCATCACGGGACAGATGGCCGATCCGTACTTGCAGTCTTTGCGCGACAGAGTACTGTCAGGGGACCCAGGGGACTTCTCTTTCACAGACCAGGTGTTACGCTTGAGGGGACGGCTGTGCGTCCCCAGAGACGAGGAGCTGTTGAGAGAGCTCCTGACTGAGGCACACGGTTCCAGATTCACCATACATCCCGGAAACACGAAAATGTACCATGACTTGAGACGCGAGTTCTGGTGGAGAGGGATGAAGCGGGATGTGGGTGAGTTCGTGCAGCAGTGCTTAGTGTGCCAGCAGGTGAAAGCCGAGCATCAGAGGCCTGCAGGGCCGCTTCAGCCACTTCCAGTGCCAGAGTGGAAGTGGGAGAGCATCACCATGGACTTGGTGGTGGGTTTAACTGTTACCCAGCGAGGACACGACGCGGTCTGGGTAATAGTGGATAGGTTGACGAAGACGGCACGATTCTTGCCGATCCGAGTCACTTTGGGACCAGCACAGTTGGCAGAGAGGTACATCCGTGATGTGGTGCGACTACACGGAGTTCCGCGGGAGATCGTATCCGACCGGGATACCCGCTTTACGTCCCAGTTTTGGGCTGAGTTTCAGCAGGCTTTGGGGACGAGGTTGAGGTTTAGCACGGCTTACCACCCCCAGACGGACGGACAGTCGGAACGCACGATACAGACACTTGAGGATCTTTTGCGTGCCTGTGTACTAGACTGGAGGGGCTCTTGGGAGGAACACCTGCCCCTGGCAGAGTTTGCATACAACAACAGTTATCACTCGAGCATCGGCATGGCTCCCTACGAGGCTCTGTACGGACGGAAATGCACGGCACCCTTGAGTTGGGTTGAGGTGGGGACCAAGTGGGAGGTTGGCCCCAGGTTGATCCGGCAGAGTCAGGAGGTAGTTGAACAGATCCACAGACGACTCCGCACTGTCAGGAGCAGACAGAAGAGCTACGCAGATCGCAGACGCAGAGAGGTGCAGTTCGAGGTTGGGGACCACGTCTTTCTTCGTGTTTCGCCCATGAAGGGCTTACAGCGGTTTGGGGTGAGAGGGAAGCTCGCGCCGAGGTTCATGGGGCCCTTCGAGGTCCTGGAGCGGGTTGGACCCGTTGCTTACAGACTTGCCCTTCCCCCGCAGCTTTCTGGTGTGCACGACGTGTTCCACGTGTCCAACCTCAGGAAGTACGTAGCCGATCCCAGCCACGTACTGAGTCACGAGAGCGTCGAGGTGAGCGACGACCTGACCTACCCCGAGCGGCCAGTGCAGATCCTAGACCGAGCCGTCCGCAGGTTGAGACGAAAGCAAGTACCCCTGGTAAAGGTTTTGTGGAGGAGCCAGCGGTACGAGGAGGCTACCTGGGAGCCTGAGGCGGCAATGCGGGAGCGGTACCCAGAGCTTTTCGCGGGTACGTCCTTTCGGACCGGCTTCGGTCCTCTTTGAGTTTGTTATGGTTATTTGGACATCCTTTTTCCGCACCCTAGTTGGCGCAAGTTTCGGGGATGAAACTTCCTTTGAGTTTGTTATATTGTAACGAGCGCGTACCCCAGACGTCTTTTAAGACGTCTGGGAGGTGGCCCAGATGTCTGTAAAGACGTCTGGGATCACATCCAGACGTCTGACCAGACGTCCGGGATAGTTTACAGACGTCTGACGAACAGTTATACTCGCACGGGATATTCGTCTGCGCGCCTGTGCGCGCAGACCTGCGATCCGCATCTTCTCTGCGGCTGCAGGCGACTGCGGCCGTCTCTCTCTCCTCTCCGCGCGGCGTTAAAAGGGGGAGGGGGCGCGCCTCCCCTCCCGTCTCCACCATCTTCCTCCTCTCCTGCTGCGGGCGGAGCGAGCGGACGCGAGGGCGCAGCGGCAGCGACGCAGCAGAAGGCGCGGAGGAGCTGCGGCGTGCGAGGGCAGGGCTCTGCCGTGAGGGCGAGCTCGCCGGGAGCGGCTTGGCCGACCGGCGGAGGGCGCAGGGGGCGCAGAGCGTCGCGAAGAGGGACCTGCTGCGGGCGGAGCAGCGGACGCGCGAGGTGGAACGCGGGCGGCGTCGCGAGCGGAGGCCGAGCGAGGTTCTGATTCTGGAAAAATCTCCAGAATCAGACGTCTGGACTGATATCCAGACGGCAAGGTCGACGTCTGTGTGATCATACAGACGTCTGAAAGGTGAGTTCCGCTTTCTCCTTCTTCTTTTGTCGACTGGCCGTACTGAAGGAGGAGGGTTGGCTGTGCGCAGGTGTTCGGATTCGTCATCCTTTGCGAATCCGACGTCTGGAAGTTGGACCAGACGGCGGGAGTGACCTCCAGACGTCCGGAGAGACCATCGGACGTCTGGGATCTAGGAGAGACGTCGCCACAGACTTCTGGACGTCCGGGGAACCACGCCGAACAGGTAATTCTCTGATCCACCGTTTAAGACGTCTGGAAGGAGTTCCAGACGTCTGATTTTGCACAGTATTGTCTTTCTCGACCCGTTTAGGGCCCGTTTGGGCTCCGTCTTCCACGATTCGAGTTGCGTTCGATTCAGAATTTATTCCTCTACCCGCCTACAGTAGCTATACACTATTTTGAGACACTCCTTGTGTTTGATCCTTGTGATAGGACCTCGTTCGGTTGCCGTCTTGAGAGTCACGGAGGCGCGCGGGATTCCCGACCACGCCCCCATTACTTCCGTTGTACCTGGTAGAGTGGTTTTATGTATTAATAAAATCTGTTAAAGTATGGAACCATAACTAGAACCTAGGGCATTGCATGAATCCTAGGAATGAGAAATATATGGAATGATAGCTCCTAGGTGTTGCATGAATCCTAGGGCCGGAAAACTAGATTGTATGATAGATCCTAGGATATGGCATGAATCCTAGGATGGAAAAACTAGTGGAATGTACATTACTGCAGTCTTGGAAAAATGGAAAGGAATATATAAAGCTGCCTGTAAATTTAATTAACAGCTGCCTGTTATGCATAGAGAATCATGTTGAGATCATGGAATGTGAGAACGTGAATCTGGAAAGTGAAACATATGATGTTCTGAGATAAAGAGCTGGAACCCTACGGGGAATTAGGAGTGGAACTCCTAGAAAGAAAAGGAATGGAACTGAGATGTAGTTTGTACTGTCTCTTGGGTACGCAGTACCAAGGGAAATACCTGTACCTGTTTTAGTGCAGAGTGGGGCCAGCCGCCCCAGGGACCCGGGGTTAGGCTTGGCCGCTCTGTACCGACTTGTTGGCCCTCGTGTACGTAGTACCGAGGAGAGCTAGTAGTGTTAGGAGAGTACTAGCTACCCCACGGGCCCCGGGGTTCTGCTAGCCTCCTTCACCGACTTGTTAGGCCCACTAGGGCAAACCAGGGTAGTCAGACGAGGGTGCGCGGACTGTGGAGGGGCAAGGCCCCGGTTTGGTTACTGTGGAGGGGCTGGACCCCTGTTACTGAGAGTGCTCTGCCCTGGTTCCGTGCTGTGCTTTGGGCGCACCCGTTAACGGAAACGACTGACCGCGTGCCAGTACGGGCTAGCTACCTGTGCGTTTATCGCGCGTGCCGTAGTCACCGTTACGTCTGTCAGTGACCTTGGGGTGGTTGACTGAGGGTAGGATCACCACGGGGGACTCTCCCGGCCAGGAGAGCACCACGTGCTACTTCTACTGTTGGAAAAGACTGCAATCAAGATCGTCCCACGAGGACATTCGAGATCAAGTAAAGGATCTGAGAAGTAAATGAAATAGTGAGAAAAATTGAAAGATGTAAATCAAGGAAGTAATAGAACATAACAGCTACTGTACACTCTACTGTTGCCTTTAGTTAGTTTGCCACTCTACTCAGCGTTTTGCTGACGTGTTACACTCGTTACCTTTTTCAGGACCAGGTGTTGAGCAGCCAGGGTCGGCGGCTGCAGAGGACGCTGGGCCGAGTAGGGTCCAGTAGAGTTGCCACAGCTTTGTACCTTCTTTTGTTTCTGTTCTAGTGAGTAGTTTTGTTTCCGCTGTACCTTCCTTACCTGCAGTTTTTGTTATATGATAAATGTTGTTTTACTGTTGTGGTGGTGCCTACTGTAGTAGTTTCTTCCTTACTGCTGTACTTTTTACTGTTAGTTATATTCATGCTGAATGTGGTTTATTTTACTGTCTTTTGGTTACTTCCTCGTTGGACGACTGGGTCTTGGGATTAGTCGAGTCGGTCCGGTTCTCGTGTCTCGTAGGGACTCGGGAACCGGGTCATTACAACAGCCACCCAAGAGGCAAAAGACCTTTGTGCTCTCTCCTTGGATGACTTGATTGGAAGTCTCATGGCATATGAAGTCCAATTGGAAAATATGAAGTTTGAAGAAAAATCCATCATCTAGAAAAAGGAGCTTGCATTTAAAGCTTTAAAGGAGGAGTCGAAAAAGGAGCTTGCATTTAAAGCTTTAAAGGAGGAGTCGGACCTCGATGATTCCAACTTCGATGAAGAAGAGGAGCTTACTCTTCTAATGAGAAGATTCAGAAGATTCATCCGAAAATAAGGTACGAAAGTGAATAAATTTACAAATGACATTATTTGTTTTGAGTACAAGAAGGGACACGTACGAAAGGATTGTCCAATGATCAAAAAGAAGAGAGACAAAGAACTCGATCGGAAGAAGAAGATTTCAAGAAAGGCATACAAGGTGACTTGGGATGATAGTGATTCCGACATGGAATCAACTTCTGTGGAATCTGAAGAAATAAAAGTTGCACATCTCTATTTAATGGCGAACAACAATAGTTTAGAAAATGAGGTAGAATCTGAAGTTACTTTTAATGAGTTATTACAAGCATATGAAGATTTGTATCATAAAGCTAGGTTAATTAAAAAGGAAAATAAGGTCTTGCAAGACAGCTATGAAACCTTAGAATAGAGAAGTCTTGTTTAGAAATAGAGCTAGAAATGTCAAAAGAAATTAATAATCAATTGCATGCTAAAATAGTAGAATTAGAAGATATTTATGAACATTTTGAGGACACTTTGAATAATCTAAAAACAACAATTAGGTTGAATATAGAATTTTGTAATAATTTAAAAGCCAAGTTCAATAATTGAAAGAACACACAAAATAAATCACATGCACCTAGACATGCATAGATTTATTAAAAGGTCAAGAATCCTAAGAATTATAGATCTAACACTAAAGTGATATATAAACTTAAGGATTTGAAGGGTACTAACCATCAAGGACCCGAAAGAAAATGGGTACCAAAAATAGATTTAATAAACTATTTTGTAGGTCAAGAAGGACAAATGGATCCTTGACAGTGGGTGTTCCAAGCACATAACGGGACACTCCGACCTCTTTATCAAGTGGACCAGAATCGAAGATGGAGGACACGTCAAGTTGGGTAACAACAAATGTTGTCGCATTGTTGGTGAAGGTACAATAGGTAATTCTTCTAAGCAGGTACGTAATGTTCTTTTAGTAGAAAATTTAAAACATAACCTACTTAGTGTTAGTCAAATATGTGATAATGGATGTGATGTTTTGTTTACTAAAATTGGATTTAAACTACTAAAAGAAGGAACAAACATGATTTTAATTGAAGGTTTTAGATATGAAAATATCTATGCTCTTCATTTCTCACAAGAGAAATTTCTAAAATCTCTGCTTACATCCCATGTTGAAGTAGATCTTTGACACTGTAGGCTTGGTCACATTAATCACAAACATCTTAATAGGTTAGCCAAAAATGAGTTAGTAAGGGGCCTACCCAAACTAACTTATAAAAGGACGTTTTGTGTAAATCTTATGAACTTGGAAAAATTTACAAAGCTTGTTTTAAACCTAAAGACTTAGTTTCAACAACACGACCTTTAGAATTGTTACATCTTGATTTATTTGGACCAACACGATTTGAGAGTCTAAATGGATCAAGATTTTGCCTAGTTATTGTTGATGACTTCTCTAGGTTCACTTAGGTCATCTTCTTGAAACATATGGATGACTTATTTGATTCCTTCCTAAGTCTTGCTAGAAGACTTCAAAAGGAAAAATCATCCTGCATTCTTAGACTTAAGATTGATCATGGGGGTGAATTTGAAAATGAACAATTTTCAAGTTTTTGTGTCAATTCTGGCATAACTCATGAATTTTCATTTCCTCGGGCACCATCTCAAAATGGTGTTATAGAGCACAAGAGTCGCACTCTATAAGAATGCACTTGAACTTTGCTCTTGGAGTTTGGGCTTCAAAAATAGCTCTGGGCAGAAGCCATTAATACGGCATGTTATGTTCTAAATAAAACTCTCTTAAGGCCTATTATTACGAAAACTCCATATGAGCTTTATTATAAGAAGTCTCCTAGGATTTCATATTTTAGGGTGTTTGGAAGTCGATGTCATTTATTAAACACCCATGATCGGCTTGATAAGTTTGATGCTGAAGGTGATGAAGGCATCTTTATTGGCTATTCAACAAGAAGCAAAGCTTATAGAATCTTTAATAAAAGAACTTTTGTTATATAAGAATCCCTGCATGTTTCATTTGATGAAACGAACTTAACCTGAACCAAATCATTTAGATTCTGATGATGAAGATACCCCCTTCATCGATGTATCAAAAATGGAAGATACATGAAATGTACATGATCTTTCAAAAGAATGGGTACACCGTAAAGATCATCCTCAAGAAGAAATCATAGGTGATATTGAACAAGGTGTAAAAACCCGATCTCACTTTAGAGCTGATTTTGTCCTTAATGACTTTGTTTCACAACTTGAACCCAAGAAAGTTGATGAGGCATTAAATGATGAATCATGGGTTGTAGCTATGCAGGAGGAGCTACTCCAATTTACTAGGAATAATGTATGAAGCTTGGCATCCACCGTTGAGGGTAATTCCATCATTGGAACCAAGTGGGTATTTTGAAATAAATTGGATGAATCTGGTTCAATAATCAGGAATAAAGCCAGACTTGTAGCTTAAGGTTATAACCAACAGGAGGGTATTGACTTTGATGAGACATATGCTCCTGTTGCCCGCTTGGAGTGCATACGGATGCTACTTGCTTTTGCAAGTGCAAAGGACTTCAAGCTATATCAAATGGATGTCAAGAGCACCTTTCTTAATGGTTATATTAAGGAAGAAGTTTATGTTCAACAACCTCCTGAGCTCGAGGAGCCAACACATCCCGAGCATGTATACAAGCTCAATAAGGCTCTATATGGACTTAAACAAGCTCCCAGGCCCTGGTATGACAGGCTTAGGACCTTTCTTCTTCAGCATGGATATAGGATTGGAGTTGTTGATTCAACTCTTTTTGTAAAAGAAGAAGATGACATCCTACTAGTTCATATATATGTTGATGATATTATATTTGGATCAACTAAGGTGTCCCTGTGTCAACATTTCTGTGAGACTATGAAGATTGAGTTTGAAATGAGTATGATTGGTGAACTCAAATTTATTTAGAACTACAAATTCAACAATTAGACAGGGATTTACATTTGTCAAACAAAATATGTTCTTGAAATTCTCAAGAAATTTGAATTTGATAATGTAAATGGTAAAGAGACTCTGATTGCTTTATCTGCTTCTCTTGGTGAAGATTTATTCGGCAAGAGAGCAGATTAAAAGAAATATCGGGACATGATAGGTTCACTTCTATATCTTACAGCTTCTAGACCTAATATTCTTTTTGCTACATGTTTATGTATGACATTCCAATCCGAACCCAAGGAATCTCATTTTAATGCAGTAAAAAGAATATTTACATACCTAAATTGCACAAAGGATCTTGGTCTTTTCTATCCTAAAGCACAATCCTTAGATCTATTATCCTATAGTGATGCTGACTTTGTAGGGAGTCGGACAGACCGAAAGAGCACTAGTGGCACACGTCATTTTATTAGAATCTCTAGTCTCATGGTTCTCTAAGAAACAGATTTGTATTTCGCTTTCTATGACTGAAGCAGAATATATTACTACTTCACTTGCTTGCTCATAGGTCATTTGGATGAGACAGACTTTGTTCGACTTTGGATTGATTTTTGCGCAATCCAAAATTTTATGTGATAAAACAAGTGCAATAAATATATCCAAAAATCTGGTTCATCATTCACGTACCAAGCACATAGATATTAGACATCATTTCTCTAGGGATAATGTGCTTCAAGGATTAATTCAATTAGAATTCATTGGCACACAAAACCAATTGTAGACATCTTTATAAAACCTCTTGTAGTAGAAAGATTTTACTTTCTAAGAAAATTAGGACTTTATACAATAAAAGAGATTCAAAATTAATAAGTTGATTGTTATGAAACTTGTTTATATTTATAAAAATCTCTGAGGGTCTCACTGTAATTTACCCACAATTTTTTTAAAAAAAGGGGTAAACTGTAATATTTCAATATCTCTGAAATATCAGGTTGTTGTTTGCAATATGGTTGCTTAACTTATGTTGTTGACTACATTATTTTTTCAACACCTAAGTTGTCAATTTCATTTCTTTCAACCACTTAAGTGGTCATGTGACTAGCACATGACCCATCTCATATAAAAGAGACCAAGTGCAAACACTTGCCTCATTTTGTCACTTGCAAACCTTAGCCCTCTTCACAAGAGCCACTTCAAGCCCTAGCCAAGAAGAGATAGATCATCTCCAAGCCTCAACTCTAGGTACATTCTTATCTTCCTATCATTTCGTGGTTCTTTGAGTCATCTTGCATCTTGTTTTTCTTTCTCTTCAATCCTTTCTCGTTGCTGCATTTGTTTTCATCGAGTACCAGGTGGTATCAGTACCCATCATTGGTACCGGTACTAGATTGGTGCAGCAGTGCCTGCTTTAGCGGGTAGGTACTGGTACTAAATAGGAGTATTGGTACTAGTTCAAATTTCTGGTTGGAACAGAAACCAACCAGTACTGGTACCAATCATCAGTACCAGTACATGCAAGCTTAAATGTGTTTTTCTTTATACAAACATATGAAAGAAAATTGTCTATATTTCTGATTGTTTCCCTATTCCTTGTTATTACTTGTCTATAGATGGCACCTAAATCAACAAGTAAGGGAAAAGCACCTCAAGATGCTTTTCACAAGTTCTACATTAATGAGGATTCTAAGTCAAAATTTGATTGGTATAAAGGATTAAAACTCCATCATTGTAGGCCAGTTGAGTGGAAAGATTTCTCTTTAACTCTTTAGTTTTACCACTCGCCTTTCAGAATAAAAACTTATGCATTTCTTTGATGAGTCATTCTTTGCTGATGTTCCTGGAATATATCCTGATGTTATTTATCTATTTTTTGCTAACCTCCAAGAATAAGAAAACTGAGGTCACCTTGTCTTAACAATGAATGTTTTCAGTCAGAAAATAACCATCACACCTAAATTCTTGTCAACTATCACGGAATGTCCTAATGAAGGTCATGCATTTAACATACCTAAGGAGAAATTTCCTACTCATAAAATCCATGAAACTCTTTTGCTCCCTAACTGTCATGGCAAAGCATTGGTTGCCCCAAATATGACCCTTTTTACTCACGTCCCTTTTCGTATCTTAGCATGGAATTTAAGGGCTAAAAATTCAGGATTTCACAAAATACCTGTTGATATTTTACCCTTGATTTATGCTATCATTACGAGCTTTCCGATCAGTTGGAACACAGTTTTCATTCACTTTCTTAGACTTCATTACTGTGCATCAGCTTTACCATTGGATATTTCGGTATCACACATCCTTCACAAAACTAAAATTGACCACTCCAATTTTACTCCTCTCAGAAAAGTGGTCTATTTTAAATAGTCCACTCTTCGAAAAATGGGAGTGAAACTTGCTAGAGAGGAATCCTCTAGTGATGGCGATGAAGTTGATCCAAATGCTCAATCTTCTTCTCATCCACCTTTTGAATCATCCTCCACTTTCATTCCTACAACCTATCCATATCCAAAAGTAGAAACACCTTGGGTAAATCTATCTAATGTGTCTGGAATTGATCCCAATTTGATAAATACCTTCAACTACAATGGTCAAAATTTAGCCAATCTAAATTTTGCCTTCCGTCACATGGAATGCAAATTTCATGATCTTTCTCTTTCTATTGAGTCCTCTCATGTCACTTCTTCCACTCAACAACCTAAACAACAGAAGTAGACTCAACCAAAAGCACCTCAAGAGTATAGTGAAAAAAGGCAGAAGCATTTTCAAGATCCATCACATGCATCAATGGCGGAAGAACTATTCTTCATGATGAAGAAGAAAAAGAAGACGCGGAAGATGAAGATGAAGATGATGACGACAACGATGATGATGAAGACAATGATGATGACGACAATGATAATGATGACGATGATGGACATGTGCAAAAGCTAATTAGAAAACATCATAGAAATTAGCTTAATATTTTTCATTTTGATTCTTGTTAAATTTGTATGACTTTTCAGACAATTATATGTTAAGTTTGTTTCAAGACTTATCTTTATGAACTGTATCATGTTATGATTCATGCATGGTTTGTTTATAAAAAAATTGTTGCTTATTCATATATCATGTTATGTTTCATTCTTATTTGCTCATCCTTTTTCTTGCTTGACAAAAAGGGGGAGAAATGATTGATAATTCATATTTAAAATAAGGAGAGATTAGTTTGAGGGGGAGGTTTTTCACTCCTTCGGGAGTTTTTTTTATTCTTCTCTTATTAAGACTCTATTTATTTTTAAATATGAGTATTATCTTGTTTGTTTTGTCAACACCAAAAAGGGGTAGATTGTTGGAACCTAATTCCATCTCCCTTCTGTGTTTTGGTGTTAACAAAACCATTTTCAAATCTAATGCATTTATGAAGTATTACAGGTCAAAAGAACCTATGGATGCAAGCAACAAGATTGCATATGTAGGAAGAAGATTAGAAGACTATTTTTTGTTGTATTAATTATTTTCTTAGAATCTTTGTATGTCTCCTAACAAGTAAAACAAAATCTAGAAGTTAAAAACAAAGTAGAGATAATTAGGGTTCAGAAAATCATTCATTCACTCATTTCAAAACTCAAAATCAATTTTTTCAAAATCAAGTCATTTAGAGTAAGTTGGATTTCACTAAAAACTAACTTAAACTTACAAAATGTGGTACTTATAGCAAGTACCGGTACTGGTCATAAGTACCAGCACATGCTAAGCACAGGTTTGGGCCTAAGTTCCAAAGTGTGAACAACAAGTACCGGTACTCATCATGACTACCGGTACCAAGTGGTCACAGTTTGTGCACTTGGTTTTTGCCTTGACCTTACAAGTACCGGTTCTAATCACTAGTACTGGTACATGTAGGTCACTGGACCTAAATCTATGAGTCACAAGTACCGGTACTCATCATGAGTACGGGTACCTGGTGACTTAGTTGGGTTGACTGTAAGCGGTCAGTACCAGTACCAAAAGTTCAGTATCGGTGCCAACTAACTGTTGTGACCAATCTGAACAGCTATTTTGCAATTAAACATATCCTTAAACTTCCCAAATTACCCCTAACGACTAGTAAACGTAGGGAAGGTGCTTAGTGGGTTATATAAGCACTCATTGAGTGTCTTTTGCACACAACTAAGAAGCCAAAATTCTATCTTTGCCTACACCTTCATTTCTCAAGTTACTAGCTACAAAAGAGCTTGTCTTGTTGCAATTCTCTCAAGACCATTCTCCACTTGCAACAAGTCTTCAAGGCGATCGTGTTCTTCTCTGAAAAATTCGTTTGTTTTACGCCTTAATTTTCTTGTTAGATTAATTTACATACTCAAATTAAGCAATATAACTGTTGGAGACTTAGGGATTAGTTGTAAGCTTTTATTTATATTTTGCTTACACCTATATTCTTTTCTATATCTTGTAATTGGGTTGAGGTAACCCGTTAATTACCTCAGGTTTTGGTAAATTGATTCCCTCCGGGTTGAGAGAATCAAGTTAAAAATCCTAAGTCGAGAGACTTAGGTTGTGGAGTACCCAAGTGAGGGGAACCACTATATATTTTGTGCATTTTGTGGTTTATTTGGTGTTGCATATTTTTTTCTACCACACTATTCATCCCCCCTTTCTAGTGTGCTTGTGATTTACAAATCCTACACCAAGCTAGCTAGCAACAACCACAACACCTCCTCTTCATTCGTGCTATCAAATCTCAGTTGTTGTATCAAGATCCAACGACAGATATTAGATCTCACCATGGAAAGACCAACGGCCTAGATCTCCCCTTGGGCAGGCATAGCGTAGTGGCAATGCACTGGGCTTGCAAATAGAGGGCACCTATTCAAATCCCATGAAGTAGCGCCCCTTAGCGTGGCAGGTGCTAAATTGAACCGCATGATGCGAGATAGATAGTGGAGATGTGGGCCACGTCGCGCATAGCATAAACATGTGATTTGACGTCCAAGGAAATGTGCGATCATACGTGCCTAGTGCGCGATCTTAGCCTTCCATCGACGATCCAATGACCGGGACTCCTCCAACCTCAGTGGCAGGTGTGGGCGTGTGAGCACTAATGCGGGCGCGTGAGCTGGACCTTTGGCGACATATGAGAAGAAGCTTTAGCGATGTTTTTAAATGTCGTTGTTGACCTGTACATGTTATTTTGCCTCCTTTTCTACACTATAAAAGGACCACTACCCCTCCCATTCTTCTTCATCTCTTCCTCTTCTTCCCAACACCTGCTCTAAAGCTCTAAGGATATGGTCCCAAGCCTTGGATGCTCTTTAAAGTAGAAAAGTAAAAATATTATCCCACTTCTCACCTCCCTTTATGGAGCATCCCATGGTCATCCTCTCACCATGATCCAAAAGTAGATCCATGCCTCGACGCTATCCTGCCCTGTCCTTCCTCTAATTTCGTCCTTTGTCAGCCGGCCTCTCACCATCTTCGTCCAGGCACCATCAAAGCGAGTCATCCTCCAAGTAGCTGTCGAGAGGGATTCTTCTCAACTCATTCTATCTTTTATCGCTTTCTAGTGTAGTTTTCCACTTTTCTATTTGTAGCAAACTCTTTTAGATATTTTGATATTCTCTCTCTTTTTCTTATTCTACTAGAGTAGATTAGATTATATTAGATAACAATTATTTCGCTTGATATTCTGTCCTATAAAAATACGAAAAAATTGCAAAAGATAAAAACACCAAAAACAAATAAAAGCAAATGCGGATTTCTGAAACCAAATGTTCGCCTCCCCATGTTCAACCTGAGGCTCACCTGGAGCTTCGGTTATAAATTTATCTAGTAATGTATTTTTTACGTGCTACGATGATGTGTTTTCAATTCAAATCTTTTTACGTATGAAATCTCACTCACCATTTTGGCTCTGTTGCTCGGGAGGCAACGTACTTTAGTTTTTCTTGCATTTTTCCCCTTACCTAACCTTTATCTCACTTTTTCTCTGATTTTGCTGTGATTGCAAGTACTCTTCTGAGGAGGGCCAGATCGGTTAGATTGGAGAAAAGTGCAGATGAAGGTTCTGAAGTGTACCCCTCCCCTACCCACTAGATTTCATTTCATCACCTAATAACTCAAACCCTATTTAACCTAGGAGCTTGCATGAATCCTAGGTTAGTCCTGGTTGTTTGATTATCACTCCACTCACCTCACCCACCTGCATAAATTAAAAATACAAAAGAAATTACTCTTCTCTTCTTGTGGGAATAAGCTAAAAGTGATACACCTTAAGCACCCACAAATTATCATCCTAAGGCACACAATCACTTTGATTCTACCACTTAACCCAGGATCTAACCTATGGACTCAGTACACTTCAACTTAATACACGTAACTGAGTAGAAATCTGATTAGGTTAAGGCATTTTATGTGCCTTAATCAGTGGTGCAAATACGCCAATTGATTGAGTTGTTTGGGCTGCACCACTTAAGATAAAAGTGATTTATCAGTAGCTTGCCCCATAGGATTCAATTCTTAGGGTTGAACCAGGCACTCCACATTCTTTTAAAGTTTTAAAGGAATATATCATCACTAGTGTTTGCAAAACTTGGAGTGTTCTACTGAACCTGATTGAATAGACCTAAAGATTAAACTCTAAAAGCTACTAAGCAAGGTTAATCCCTAAAAGACACATGATAAAATAACCTTGTTTGAAAACCCTTATTATGCACGCACACACATTTTAACTGATCTTTAAGGGCTAACCCATCTAAAGGGCCCATCACATTCCAAGAGCACAATCATCCCAGGACTTAATTAAAATTGAGTAAACGTTGGCCCTAGGATTCATAGAGTCTGTTTTAGGGTATTCTCTTGAACACATTTCAAATTAATGGCATCTACGTGCTTTAAAAGGTGCTAAGTTGGGGGCCCCGATTGTCAATTGACTTAAGTAAGCAGGGGTTTGGCATAATTAGAGGCCCTCGGGACACGCTCCCCCTGCATTGTCGGCACAAGTTTACCACTTTCAGGAGTAAGGACAACATAAAATTCGTCGTGTGGTCAGAGTTTATTTCTGAAGCATAGGTCCTTATGCTACCCAATTTAAGGACAGGTTTGGTTTGATTGTACTGTAGGGCAACTTTCTCTCTTCTATCATCCCTCCTACTTCACCATGTATTCTTCCACACCACACTTGCATTTCCAATCCTATCTTTCTACCACCACTTATCCCAAAGATGATTACTATCTCAACTCGACTATCAACTACTAATAAAGACACATTTAATTAGGAAAAACTGCCTATTTATGCATGTTCTTAAGCTTAGATATGCATTCCATGTTATAAATACTGCATAGCATGCACCATTCTGCATTTTAGAGTAGTCTGTATAAATTTTAGGTTAATTGCACCCTTTTATGGTTAGGAGAGAAGGAGATTTAATTCGAAGCCTCGGATTGATGATTTGATCGTACGGATCTGATTAGGACGACGATCAGAGTTGATCGGAGTCCAATGCCTCCAAAATTATCTTGATTAGAGTCCCATAGCACCTTATGCAGTCTGAGGAAGATTAACAGCCAACGGACTAGGTGACACAATTCAGAGCTTAAAACGATAAATACGATCGCATGAATGGATTCGGGTTGACGATCGTAGCATAATGGCATGAAAATTGACTCAATCTAACTTCTATATCATTCCCTACAAAGGAAAGAAGATAGAAGGCCCAGATCACGCCATGTGGCGCTGTCCAAGCTGCCCATGGGCAGGTGCGCACCACCGCACACGTGCGTAACAGTGGGTGCATGGAGGCAGTGCAAAGTGCGGAGTTGCGCAGCAGCGGGAGTGGGTGGAGGCAGTGAGCGCCAGTGGGCACGTGCGAGCACCGCACGTGGGGTGCGTGAGTTGGAGCTTTAGCGATGCTTGCGAAGGATCTTTAGCGACGTTAATGGATGTCACTAAATGTCCTATGTAAGAAATGGATCCTTTCCTCCACTATAAAAGGACCCCTACCCCTCCCATTCTTCTTCATCTCTTCCTTTCTTTCCCTGACCACCTCCAAGGCTCTAGAGAGAGCTTGTCCCAAGCTTAGGATGCTCCCTTAGAGTAGAAAACCAAAACATTTTATTACCTCTCACCCCTGATGATAACATCATCGTGAGCCATAACTACCTTTAATTAATCATAATTAATTAACAAAAGCTCCTACATAATTACCTGAGTGTCATAATTCCCTGCATGTCCATTTTGAGAGGAATACATTAAAATAAGGTTAATTCTACAGTTTTAACATCATATCATGAAAGCAGAGTAAGCACACGGTTCAACAGGGGTTCTAAGGTCTAATGAGCTTTACAAACTAATAAGAGGGTCCACATAGACAGAAACAATGTTTCATGCACTTCAAGAATTGATTCATAGCCTAAAACCAAAATTTCAGATCCACTTGAATTATAGAGTTCTAGTTCGGATTAAATTCATCTAAACCTTCTAAAAATATTCCTTGATGTTTGGTATCCTTGATTTGTCTTTTGAAACCTATTTTGACCTTAAATAGAGTCATAAACACAATTCTACCCTAATTCAGGTTTTTGCATAAATTGCCCAGTTAAACTTGGTCAAAATTCAAATCTAGCATTGCCATTAGATTCCTTGGGTCCAAATTAGTTTTGTACCAAAATTTGGGCCCAATCAGAGTTCATATTGACCCAATTTGTATTTTAGTCTAGTTAGACTCTTTCTCTCTCAAATAGCCCCTTCGATTTTGAAATCCTTGGAGATTGGTCCCTAACTTTGGTATCTTCACGAAAAAGTCTTTGCTGCCATTGAAGGTCAATCGACCTGTAGAAGGTGTTTGACCACTCTTAATCATACTCGAATCTTCATCAAATCCCACCAAATTTGGTGGGATTGATGTTCACACCATGACAAATTTATTGGGACAAATCGTTGCTCTTGATTCACCCCAGGAAGCTCATGTGAACGCAAGAGACTCATGGGTTCTTCTTGATTCCTAAGCAAGCTAATTAGGCTTGTTTCCTAATCTAGAGCTCGGTTGGAGCTTTATAAAAGCTCCCTCATTGCAAATCTGTGCTCCTTAGCTCGGTTCAGGCCACATTTCTTCACAATTTTCTCTCTCTGAGCGCCTCCGACTGTAGCTCTGGCGAGCTCCTCCAACCTCAGTCTTTGCCCTCTGCCACATACCATAGGCAGAGGGAAAATCTTCCCTCTGTCATTTGCTTCTCGCAATACCAGTAGCAGCTACCATACTCCTTTATCCTCACCGTTCTCCCCCATCGAAGATTTCATCTTCTCCACGTCCAGCCATCACACTAGCATGGAAATTCTCATCCCCTCCATCCTTTAGCTAGGTCACTTTCTCCCACTTCTTATCCTAAATCTCCCTATCCCTTTCTTTCGTTATTTCGACCACCGACGCCGCCGCTCGCCCTCGACCTTTTCCACGTCCGGCCAAGCTCTGGCGAGGCCTCCACGATACCACAAGCCACTAAACACCACGATACCACCTCCCGAAGCTCTGCCTCGTCTCCATAAACAAAACCCCTCAATTAATTCCATCATTCACCCACTCCAATGCACCACTGAACAAACCCACATCCGGGCACTTTCCCTAACGTCGCCTCACCACCACACCCATGCCCACGACACACAGACACCGCCATCGCCTTCGATATCCTCAGGAAAAGCTTTTGAGATGCTTTGACGTGGCTGCAAGGCCATTCTTTATGTCTTAGGTCATTGCTATTCACTGCTGTCACCGCCATCATTTCCGGCCAAGTTTGTAGTGCTCTGACAAGCTCAAGACCTAATTTCACTTCTAGGAGATGCAGACTACATCAGTGTATCTAGCTGCACGCCAATTGAAGATGCGAGTCCAGCAATAGTTGCAATCGAGAGAAGCATTGGCAGTAGCACTCGTGCGAAGGAAGCCTAGCACTTTAGTGCCACATAGTTAAGTGAAGGGCACCTACAAGTGTATAAGTCAAATTCGTGTTCTCAGCTTATCGCCCAGTACACAAGGGGTCGAGTCCCTCCACGCACTCACCCACACACCTGCTTACCTGCCTATCCACTCCTCACCTATGAAACATGCCTGCAGGACTGGTCAATGTTCTCAACCTGAATACTCGACTATATACCCAATAAAGCCTGAGTTTGAGAGACGAGAGAGGAGGAATCTTTGAGAGAGGGGGAGTTTTGCTGTGTGATCTGTGCTGAAGAAGAGAACTCTCTGGACACTTAGCCTCTGAAGTGTGCTTTGTGCTTGAAGGCCTTAAGAAGAAGAAAAGGCTTTGAAGAGCCTTGTGCCTTTTGTGAGGCATTGTGGCTTGTTGACACTTAAGTCGTCGGATGTGCACTCCTGACGTCAGATTAAGGATTATTCTGGCGCTGTTGAGCAATTTGAGTAGCTAAGTTAATATTGAATTCTGATTAAGGATTACTGTTGAATAATTTGAGTAATTGAATGCATGCTTAATTAAAGAGAATAAGTGGTGATTCAAATCACCATTATTTTTATTCTCTTTCCTTTTTGATTCCATGATCTCCTGAGATATTAGATTACATTGAATATCAATACGATCAATTTTATTTATTGAATATTGGTATTGTGATCAATTGACTATGCTCATCTATTTTAAATGAAGGTTAATGTGTGAGTTCCATATTTGCTCCCTGTGAACGACCTCGGACTCCTTTTGAATATGAGTTTATAAATTTAAGTGCTTGTTGTGAGACTTTGTCGATTATACTACAATGCATACATTTCTTAACACTTGACAAAACCTTAACAGCACCCCATTCGTGGAGCATCCCATGGTCATCTTCTCACCACCTTCCGGAAGAAGATCCTCACCGCAACACCATCCTGCCCCATCCTCCTTCCTCCACCGTCGTTCTCCTTCCTCTAGCTTCTCACCACCTTCCGGAAGAAGATCCTCACCACAACACCGTCCTGCCCCATCCTCCTTCCTTCACCGTCGTTCTCCTTCCTCTAGCTTCCCCCCACCTTCATCCAGGCGACGTCAGAGTGAGCCATCCTCCAAGCAACCATTGTGGGGGACTCTTCTCAACCCATTCTATCTTTTACTACTTTCTAGTGTAGCTTTCTGCTTCCATATCTGTAGCAAACAATGTTTATCTAAATATTGATATGTTCTCTCTCTCTCTCTCTCTTTCTTACTTTGCAAGTAGATTAGCTAGATAGTTTTGTTGTCGACCTGATCACTTGCTTTATAAAAATACAAAAAAATTACAAAAGATAAAAACAACAAAAAGAAATAAATCGAAGTGCAGATCACAAAACCAAACGTTTGCCTCACTATGTTTGACCCGGGACCCACCTCAAGTTTCAGTTATAAATTCTATCCGGTAGTGGATTTCTAGGCACTACAAAGACGAATTTTCTAACTCAAATCTTTTCATGTATGAAATCACGCTTACCATTTTGGCGCCGTTGCCAGGGAGGCAACACTCTTTGGTTTTTCTGCATTTTTTTGCCTTAACTTTTTAGCTCACTTTGCTCCTTTCTTTCTATGATTACAAGTATCCTTCCAAGGTGAGCCAAAGTGGAACAGATCGGAGTAAAGTGCGGTTAAAAGGTTTTGTTAGTGTATCCCCACCACCCCCACCCTAGATTCCATTCCATCACTTAATAACTCAAACTAAAATCAACTAGGTGCTTGGATAAACCCTAGGATAGATCTGGTTGTTTGATTGTCACTTCACCTCACCTCACCCACCTGCATAAATTAAAAAATAAAAAATACTCTACACTTGTGGAATTTAATTGAAAGTTACACACATCAAACACCCACAACTCTCGACCTAAGGCGCACCACTCCACACTGATTCTACCACTTAACCGGAATTTAACCTGTGGATTTGGTACACCTTAATTCAACACACAAATAAGTGAGTAGAAAATTTGAATAGGTTAAACAATTATGTGCCTCAATCAAGCTATGCAGCAAGCCAATTGATTGAGTTGTTTGGGCTGCACCACTTAATATAAAAGTGATTCATCAGTAGCTTGCCCCATAGGGTTGATTTTTAGGAACTAACCAGGCACTCCACATTTTTTCTGATTTTTAAAGGAATATATCAGCACCAATGCTTTCAAAACTTGGAGTGTTCTATTGAACCTGATTGAATGAACCTAAAGATTAAACCCTAAAAGCTACTAAACAAGGTTAAACCCTAAAATACACATTGTCAAATAACCTTGTTTGCAAACCCTAGTTGTGCACGCACACACATATTAACTGATCATTAAGGGCACAACCTATCTAGAGGGCCTATCACATTCTACGAGCACAATCATCCTAAGCTTAACTAAAACTGAGTAGGCATTGGCCTTAAGGATTAACACTCTCTTTCGGACTCCAACTAAGATTTTGTTCGATTAATCTTCTTCAACTGGTCCATCTGATGTTTGGCTAGGGAAGTACATCAAACAACTACGGTTGGGGAGTATCAAAGGAATTGGTGGTGCAAGCCAAAGAAGAACCATCTCCCCTTCCCATCCCTCTAACTGGTTGGATTGATCGGGTAGTAGTAGACCAAATCATTTCTATCATCTCAAGATGGGTCCTGGGAGCCTGTAGGTCTTTAGCCTACCCGCCTAAGGATAGGTTTGGTTGATTCTATTGCAGGGTGCCTTTCTCAATTCTGTTTTCCCTCCTACATCACCATGTATGCATACACATCCTACACACATTTCCAATCATACCCTCCTACCACTACTTATCCTCAAGATGATTACTCTCTCGACTCAACTTATGATTACCCATCCACTTGCTGAGAAAACTTTGATTGGGGATATGAACCCTGACCTTGTTGTCCAGGGCCTAACCTTAGACAACAAGACTATGATTACTATACTTCTCACGACTACAATGATTATAGATCTCCACCCTTTGATGATCAACCTAACCCAAACAACAATCAAGAAGGATATGATGATTATAAGTCTTTCCCTCTTGACGATTATGCTGGACATAGGTGAGCACCATTCTTTAAACAACCCAAAATGACCTGTTATTAGCGAAGAACTAAATTTCTTGACTCTCCTAGATTAACCCAAACCCACCAAATGTAGACACATCTATTTAGGTTAAAATGCCTATACATGGATGTTCCTAGGCTTAGATTTGCATTTCATGTTATAAATATTGCACAATATGCATTATTCTGCATTTAGAGTAGTTGTATATATTTTAGGTTAATTAGGTCCTTTTTCTCATGGTCAGGAGAGAAGAGGATTTATTTCAGGGCCTTGGATAGATGATCGGACCTTACAGATCTGATCAGGGTAACGATCGGAGTCTAAGGCCTCCGAAATTGTTTAGATTGAAGTTCTGTAGCATCACACGAAGTCCAAGGAAGATCAATGGCCAGGGGGAAATATGACTTCCGTACGGGTTTCGTATGGACAATCTGACCACACGGATGGATCTGGAGCAACGATCGCATTTCAAAAACATGGGAATCATCTCAATCTGAGCACCGTGGTACCCTCTACAATAGAAAGAAGATGGATGGCCCAAATGGTGCCATGTGGTGCCATCCAGGCCACTTAACATCGGCAAGCACCCAATCTTCATTAGGGCATCATCCCTTCTTAGTCGTTGGATCTTGATCCAATGGCGGTGGAACCATCTCCACGTGAGCCCTTAAGTATCTTCACAACACCTCTTGGCTGTAGCATGTCAGTTGTGAAGGCTCCTTTCAAAGAGAGGGCGTAGGTTCGAAACCTGCTGCCCCCTCAATTGAACACTTAAGGACTGACGCAGCAGCAAGGCACACACGCGCATGCGGGAGTGCAGCAAAGTGGGAGCGCTTGGTTGTGCAGTTGCACGCAGTAGCATCCAACGCATGCCAGCGCATGCACGCTCGACAAGGAGCATGATGCGTGCCCCAGCGGGGCGTGAGTAGTGGGGAGGGCGGATCTTCAAAGACGCAGGCCTTTAGTGATGCTTGCAGCTGTCACTAATGGTTCATGCATTCCAGCAAAGGAATTGAAGGTGCGGATCTTTAGCAATAGAAAGGGTGGATCTGTAGCGATGTTTACGGACGACAATAATGACCCATATACGAATTTATTCTTCCTCATCCACTTTAAAAGGACCTACCCACCACCATTCTAAACCATCTCTTCCTTTCTTCACCTAACCACCTCCAAGACTCTAGAGAGAGCTTGTCCCAAGCCCGGGATGCTCCCCTAGAGTAAAAACAAACATTTTCCCACCTCCCATTCCCCTTTGAGAAGCATCCCATAGCTACTCTCTCAACGCTCTTTGAGAAGAAGATCCTCACCGCGATGCCGTCCTGCCATGCCGTCCGTCCTCCGACTCCATCCCAATTCGTCCCGCTCCATACCACCTTCCTCCTGGCAACATCAGAGCAAGTCGTCCTCCAAGCAACCGTCGAGGGGGATTTCTCTCACCTCTTTCTATCTTTATTTCTCTTTCATAGTGTAGATTTTCCACTTTTGTAGTTGTAACAAAAAATTCTTTATGAATAGATGATTGTTTCTCTCTCTCTTAAATTTTTGCAAGTAGATTATCTAGAATTCATCGACCTGATCTCTTGCTTGCTAAAAATACCAAAAAAATTAGAAAAGATAAAAATGACCACAACCAAATAAAAGCGAAGTGCGGGTTTTTATAAAACCAAATGTTCACCTCCATGTGTTCGACCCAGGACTCACTTTTCGAGTTTTGGCTATAAATTTTATCTGATAGATGCCTTTTGTGAGCTACGACAATGGTTCCTCTGAACCCCTAATTTTATTAAACGAAACACACACATCATCTTGGCGTCGTTGAAGATCCACCCTCCCCTGCTGGCAAGCCCCGATGGCACTATGCTCACGTGCCTATCATGTGCCGTGTCATGCGAGTGCGCACGTTGGCTCTTACAATATGCTGCTGCTATGCATGCATAGTGCGGGTGGCTGTGCATGCATGTCCGTGCACGTGCTGCGTTGGGCGCCAACTTAATTAAGGAATTGGGGGGGCTGTGGGCATTCGAACCCGTGCCTCTCCTTTGGGAGTGCTTCTCTCCACCTCTTTGCTACGTTGTGAGATGGTCGTGTGGAGGATCCTGTGAAGAGCAGCGTGGACGGCTTCTCGACCATTGGATCAAGATCAAATGGTTGAGAATTTATGATGCAAATGAAGAGGAGCCGATTCCTCCATCATTTTGGCACTGTTGCTTGGGAAGCAATGCTCTTCGTTTTTTTTTTCCCATGTTTTTCCACCTTACCTAACTTTTGTCTCACTTTTTATCTAATCTTACTATGATTGCAAGTACTCATCCGGGGAGGGCTAGAGTGGTTAGATTGGAGAAAAGTGTGGATGAAGGTTTTGTAAGTGTACCCCCATCACCACCATCCTACTTTTCTTTCCATAACCTAATAACTCAAACCCAAATCAACTAAGGTGCTTGCATAAACCCTAGAGTAGAATTTGGTTGTTTGATTGTCACTCCACTCACCTCACCCACCCGCATATATAAAAAACTAAAGAAATTATCTTCTCTTGTGGGATTTAACTAAAAGCTACACACTTAACACCCACAACTTCTTATCCTAAGGTGCACAATCACTTTGATTCTACCACTTAATCGAGATCTGATCTGTAGACACGGTAATGATTGCATAGCAATCATATGTCCTAATTGACCTAAATAAGGCTGGGACTTAGCATAAGTTAGGACAATTCATGCATGCATAAGCATTATTTGCACCTTTACTGCTTTCTTTTAGCTATGCATAAAATAATGCTATAATGTACTAATTAGGTGCATTATGTCAATTGCAGGTAATAAGCTGATCAGAAGCTAGATCTGAAGTTGGATCCAAAGCTGGATCTGAAGAATAAAGAATAACTGGTGTTGTAGTAGAGCTGGAGTGGAAGACAAAGATTAGATGTAGTTGATAATAATGTAAGGGAGTTGAGGTATGTTATTCTAATTAAGTAGGAATAAAGCAGTAAATTATGAACTTAGGTCCATCCTATCCTTAGGATAGCCTAAAAGCTTCCCCAAGCCTTGGCACCCTTAAATAGCTCACCACACCCTAGGAAACCTTAAAACCCTAATTCCAACCTCTATCTGGATGTTCAAATGAGTTATAGAACATCCAGAACCCTTAAGACACTTGGTTATTGGACATCTGCACACCTTAAACCCACTTCTGCAGCATTATTGGACATCCAGACACTTGGTCAGACGTCCAATTTCTACAAAATGGCTAAGAAAGAACCTAGAAACCTTCCTGACTCTAATTAGACATCCAGACAACAAGTCTGGACTTCTGATTTTTGAGTATAAGTTGTCTGATGCCATTATTGGATGTCTGGAACTGCTCTCCAATTCCTATTTTGAGATTTCAAGCCTCGATCTTGGATCTCTAGCTCCCTAAACCCAATTCTAACCCCCTAGGAACCTAAATTAAGGTACCTTAAATCTAGTACATCACCTATAGACCTCCCTAAGGTCCTAATTAGGTCCTCACTAAACCTAATTAACTTAGATCATAGTCAATTACCATTGCCTAGTCAATTGGACTCATAAAGTCCAATTGAGCTCAGATCTCAACCCATACAAGTCCAATTGGACTCAGTGAGAGTCGAATTGACCTAAGCCGAACCTAATTGAGTAATTTCACTCTCAATTAGGTTCACACTCATTCAATTAAACTTTTTTTAAGTTTAATTACAATTCCCCCTTAGCAGTTAGGGTTTGCAACCCTAATTTCAGACCTGCACCAACCCAAACCCCTTAGGACCTAACCTATACCACTTAGCCACATTAGGACCTAACCTATACCACCTAGCCACATAAGGCATGGCCACACACACCCATCTAGAGTTCTCTGACACCCTCTTCAAGGTGGCGCCACTCTTGGTTGCCAAAATTAGCAACCAAGAGCCATTCAATTCTTAGATCCAATTTTTGGTGGATCTAAAAACTACCATGGCCGACCACTCTTGGAGCTCTCTCTAGAGAATTCCATAATTCTCTAGAGATCTTCCCTTAGGTCTATGAAAAGACCTCAGGGGTGGCCATTTGCACCCATCCATCTCTTGGCTTGATTCACTTCCATTTAGGTTATCTACATTCACCTCCACTCCACCTCCACGAGTTGCTCACCATGGCCACCACCATCTCCACACCTGGATGCTGGATCACCTCTCCAACCTCTCTCCAAGGGTCGGCCTAAGCACCATTGGCCGCCCCTCCTCTCAACCAGCTCAAAGGCCATCGAAGACCACCTCCGAATGCCCTTATTTTTTCTAGAATAGTAGCTTAGTTCTTCATAGTTTACATGCTTTTATTACTGCTTAGTAGTGTAGCTCTTTATTCTCCCCCAATGATGCATGCAAAATCCCCCCATAGATTCATGTATGCGATCATTTTCTGTTAGTTAGATTTATGTTTTCAAGCTTTCCTCTATAAGCTTTCCACTAGTTCCATGTTGCAAACACCCTCCTGAATGAATGAAAGAATTATATATATATATATATCTCTGTGTTGAGAATCACAATGAGCTTATTTCTTGCAATATATTTTATGTGATTAAAGTTGCCTGCTTTTAATTATTATCTATTGCAACCAGCATGTCAGTACTAGAAAATATTGAGGATCTAACTATTAGCGTATTTTCCATAAACAGCCACCACATAACTAGAATCATGCATATTGAAACTCACACTTTCACATTTGTCATCTATCTAACACATGCGCACGTAATCAGGGTTCATAATGAAAGTGGCAAAACATTAATCCGATGACTAGAAACCGGCGTGCGATTTTAAACAAGTAAAGCGAAAAAGATCAATTTCAAATTTGCATAAATGCCTCCCAGAGATGAATGACCGGGACTCAAGTCTCGTTATCTTTACAAATCATTTTTGACGAGTATTTTAGCATGACTATACTACGATTTTCGATGACTTTAAAATGCACGAAAATGGCTTCTGTCAATTCACTTCAACTCAATACACATAAGTGACTAGAAATCTGAATAGGTTAAACATTCTTGTGTGCCTTAACTAAGTGATGCAATAGGCCAGTTGATTGAGCTGTTTGGGCCACACCACTCAATTTAAAACTGATCCATCAAGTAGCTTGCCTCTTAGGGTTGATTTTTAGGGCTGAACAAAGCACTCCACATTTTTTTTTATTTCTAAAGGAATATATCATCACCAGTGCTTTCAAAACTTGGAGTGTTCTACTGAACATAGATTGAATACACCTAAAGATTAAACCCTAAAAGCTACTAAACAAGGTCGAACCCTAAAAGACACATCATCAAATAAGCTTGTTTGCAAGCCCTGGTTATGCACGCACACACATTTGAATTGATCATTAAGGGCACAACCCATTTAAAGGGCCCATCATATTCCAAGAGCACAATCATTCCAAGCTTAATTAAAATTGAGTAGACATTGGCGTTAAGGATTGATTCTCTCTTTGGGGCTCAGACTAAGACTTTTTTTTGATTAATCTGCTTTAGTTGGTCCATCTGATGTCTAGTTAGGGGAGTAGCATCAAACGATCGCAGCTGGGGGTTACATTAGGAACCAAAGGTGCAACCTAAAGGAAGAACCTTCTCCCTAGCCCTACCTTCTAACTAGTTGGATTGATCGGATAAAAGTAGACAAAATCGGTTATAATCTCAAGATGGGTCCTAGGAGTCTATTGGTCATTAGGCTAACAAACCTAAGGATAGGGTTGATTGCTTGTATTGTAGGGCTCCTTTCTCTCTTCTGATTTTCGTTCTATTCTACCACGTATCCTTCCACATCCTACACTCATTTCACATCTTATCCTCCTACCACCACTTATCCCCAAGATGATTACTATCCCGACTTGACATGTTATTACCCATCCACTAACTGGGATAACTTTGATTAGGGATATGAATCCAGACCTCAGTGTCCAGGGTCTAATCCTAAACAACAAGACTATGATTACTATCCTTCCCAGAGCTACAAAGATCATAGATCTCTACAATAATGAAGGATATGCTAATTATAACCCTCCTTAGAATTATGCTGAATATAGGTCACCTCCATTTTCTGAACAACCCGAGATGACCTACTATCAGGTAGGGACCTCGATATCTTGACTCCCCTATATTTAACCCAAATCCACCCAAACCTGAATCGAACCAGTTGGTTCAGGTGAACCAGATCTAGGATAAGGTGTTGGCTAATTTGAGGAACACTATACAATCTTTAGAAGCTCAGCCAACACCATGCACTGAAGCATTGGAGCCTATGATCAAAATGATTAATAAATATAGTAGTTCTCTATTGGATTTGATCCAAAATGTTAGGGATAGGAACTTGGGTGAGCTTCTTCTTGGGAAATTATTGAGGCTAAGGATGAAATTTGTGGTTGCCCTAGTCAATTCTTGGGATGATTCTCAAGATGAATCCCCTTCAGGAGGACCAATGTCTGAACCTGCTCAGGTGCTTGTCAAGAGGGATACATTTTCTAAGACAGGAGATGACCAGGATGGTTTAGAGCAACCAATTAAGGATGAACTGATTAATTCACCCGAGATCCTCGAACCAAGAAGTGTGGAAAAATATGTCTCTAAGGATTAGGAAATGACATGCAATTTTGAGACATATATAAATGAGGATCATGAATTCTTTGACTCTGAGGGTGAAGAACATTTGGTGAAGTCTCACTTGAACTTAAGGAAGAGGATTTTAGTGAGACAATTGGGCTCGAGGAGCATGGTGAACTATTTGATAGCCTGATCATTGAAGATTATGATCATGTTGGGGTTGACTTGGAGGATCCGAATCTGGATGATTCAATCAGTGACCCCATTCCTCATCCGCACGCCGAAGTACTGATGTCTAAGATCATTATGCCCAAGTCAATTTTGATTCAGCCATAATTGTTGGGCTTGGGTACTTTAGATGGGGTGTACAATGATTTGGAGGTCCCAAAAACATTTATTTCAGAGGATAGGAAGTTGGAAATAAAAATCTGGGAAGCTAATTCTGAGGAAACTTTGATTTTGGATCTGAGGGTTCCTGTTGACCTAAAACCCCTACTTTCTACCAGGACCCTTATGATATATTTCATGTGCCACCCAAGCTTGAAATAACTGATTATCTTTCTGAGCTGAACTTTAAGAGGACTTCCGCACCTATTGAACCATCTTTACACATTGTCGGACACTTTGGTCATGGGTTGCACACCACAAAATCGCAGGCTCGGCCCCACAAGCTTAACAACCTTCAATTCTAGGTGATTTTTATCCAGAACCTTAGAACCACTCAACCCTTGGGCATGGGTATGCACCATAACTTGGTCCATGTCTGTGCACATCTATTGTTAGCAGGTTTGAGGATCAATATTTTTATTTTAATTCTAACCAGCACTTGTGGATTCTCCATTTCTTCCTTGTATGTATTTTATCCCTAGCTAAAGGCATTAAACTTAGCGCGTGTGTATACTCTCTTCTCTATGTGTAGCTGACTAAGTTGTTGTGAAATTTAGGTGATATTCTATTTACTCTGCCCTTTTCATGTCTTTATTTTTACAATGAGGACATTGCATCATTTAGGCATGTGGGGGTGGATACTTAATCTTGAAATTATTTCGTTAACTCTGTAGAATTTCTTTTATTTTCTTTAAATTTCTTTTTTTGAAAATTCAAAAAGATAAAAAAAAATAAAAATAGAATTACGAGAAGATAACTTAGGCTTTTAGACGTTATTAACTTTAGGAAATGATATGATAGGACCTGAACACTTAGACTTCAGTTCTTCAGGCTTAATTGGCCCGGGTGTCCACTAGAATGTGGACTTAGTCTCGAGTTCTTGCCAAGCAATTTTACTTTTACTGGTCAATAAATTGGGGTGATAAGTATACGAGTTATCAACCCGCCCTCTGATTTGTGGGGACTTTAAGCCTAAGCATCTACACACTTTTTGCACTAACTCACTTTTCGAAGGTTTCTTTGGAAATTGGGTAGCTAATGCACCATCTAGGGTGGTATGGCTGGGAAGTTGTCGGTGGTAACAGCTCATCGGTTGGTTGTCCAGAGCCTAGTCACAAGACCATTTTCGTCGTACTACCTTTAGGTAAATCTTAGATCAGGGAAGCCACCTACTTAAAAATAAAAGAAAAAAAAGAAAAAAAAGAGAATTGAAAAAGGAGAAAATAAAAAATAAATAAATAAATAAATAAACAAATAAAACCACACTTCACCCCACGAATATGGCTAGCAAGTTGCTGAAGGTAACAGCCCATTGGCCGGTTGTCTAGAGCCCAGCACACAAAAATGCACAATAATTCCCAAAACACTTAAGGAAGAAGCGGGGAAGTAGAATAAACCAGGGAGATATACACTGGGTTCGCCCTTGTGTTAACCCCATAAGTAAATGAATTAGGAAGAAAGCTACTGTTCGAAAAGATAAACCTCTAGGCAAGGTCACCTAGGGTCGTAGAAACCCGAAATCCGTTTTAACAGTGACCTAGTGAGTTTTTCAATGTTTTCACTAGATGCTTAGCACTTAAAGTTTTTTTCGAGTCTTGGACGGGTCGAGTAGTAGTAAAAAGTTATCCCGGAACTCTCAAACTCCAAAAGTACAAAAAAATTAGAAAAGAAGAAAAACAAAAAAAATGTATCTTCCCTTTTCAAATAAGGTGAGGACTTGGGTGGTCTGCAGTCTGGCAGATGCTTGGGTACTGTTGAGTTTTCATTGTTTAGGACCTAAGTTGAAATTTTCTATTGTTAACAAACGACTTAGGCCTAAGCAAGCTAATCCTAATTCTGATTTTATACATAGCATGTAGTTTAACTTTGCTAAGGACTAGCAAAAGATAGGCATGGGGGTATGATGTCGACATATCTATTTAGGTTAAATGGACTATCCATGCAAGTTCCTAATCCTAGATTTTCATTTCTTGTTATTAATATTGAATAACATTCATCATTCTGCATTTAGAGTAGTTGTACATATTTTGGGTTAATTAGGTCATTTTTTTATGGTCAGGAGAGAAGAAGATTTATTTCAGGGCCTTGGATGGACGATCGGACCGTACGGATCTGATCAGAAGTTAGATCGGAGTCCCGTAGCATCACATGAAGTTAGAGGAAGATCAATGGCCAGGGGCAATGCAACATCCATATGGGTTCCAGATGGAAAATCCAAGCATAAGGATGGATCCAGAGCAACGATCACAGTCTTGCAGCACGGGAATCATCTCGACCTGAGCACCGCGACACCCTCTGCAAAAGAAAGAAGATAGATGGCCCAAATAGCACCACATGGTGCCATCCAGGAAACCCAACACCAACCTACACCCACTCTTCATCAAGGCATCACCCATTCTCAGCCGTTGGATCTTGATGAAGCAGCTGAGGATCCATCTCCACCCGTGCCCTTAAGTCATCTTCACAACTCCTCTTGGTTGTAGCACGTTGGTGGTGGAGGCTCGTCTCAAAGAGAGGGCACAGGTTCGAAACTTGTTGCCCCCTCAATTGAACACTTGAGGTGTGACACAACAGCAAGGCACGCATGTACACGCAGGAGCCTAGCAAAGCGGCAATGCATGGCAGCATAGCTACGTGCAGTAGCAGCCATTGCATGCCCGGCATGCATGCTCAACAAGGAGTGCGATGTGTGCTCTAGCGGGGAGTGAGCAGTGGGGAGGGCAGATCTTCAACGATGCAGGCCTTTAGTGACTCTTGCAGCTATTACTAATGGCCTGTGTGCACCAGGAAAGGAATTCAAGGTGCAGGTCTTCAACGACAGAAAGGGCGAATTTGTAGTGACCTTTACGGACATTAGTAATGACCCATGTAAGAATTTGTTCTTTCACCACTATAAATGGACCTACCCACCACCATTCCAAACCATCTCTTCCTTTCTTCACCTCACCACCTCCAAGTCTCTAGAGAGAGCTTGTCCTAAGCCCAGGATGCTCCTCTAGAGTAGAAGGAAACATTTTCCCACCTCTCATCCCCCTTCGTGGAGCATCCCGTGGCCGTTCTCTCATCACCCTTGTGGAAGAAGATCCTCACTACAATGCCATCCTACCCTGTCCTCCATCCACTGGCTCCATCCCTGTTCGTCCCGCTCCTCACCACCTTCCTCCAAGCGATGTCAGAGTGAATTATCCTCCAAGAGATCGTCGAGAGGGATTTCCCACACCTCTTTCTACTTATCTTTCACTTTCGTAGTGTAGATTTTTTGCTTTCGTAGTTGTAACAAACAATTCATTATGAATAGATGATTGTTTCTCTCTCTCCCTCTTTGAAATTTTTGCAAGTAGATTAGCTAGAATTTATCGACCTGATCTCTTTCTTACTAAAAATACCAAAAAACTTAGAAAAGATAAAAACAACCATAAATAAATAAAAGTGAAGTGCGGATTTTTACAAAACCAAACATTCGCCACCCCATGTTCGACCAGGGACTCACTTTTCAAGTTTTGATTATAAATTTTATTTGATAGCCGCATTTTGCGAGCTATGACAACGGGTCCTTCGAACCCTTAATTTTGATTCGGGAAACACACACATCACCTTCCAACCCTAAACCAAGCTACTTGATTCAGGTGAAGCAAGTCCAGGATAGGGTGTTGGCTAACTCGAGGAACACTATACAATCTTTAGAAGCTTGATGGTCGGGCCTGGATAGGTGTGTTAATATGGTGATTTTATCGTTGAAGTGTGTATAGTGGTTAACCTAACTCGGACCTAACCATCTCTTTACAAAATATTTTTAACCTGGCCTACTTGATTTTATCTTGGTCACTTTTAGGCCCAGGGTCGAACTCAGGGAAGTGGGGTTACAAGTCAAGTTTCTATGCCTTTCCTACAACGAATCTCTTCCATTCGTTTATTGTGTTTTTAGTGTTTTTCTATTTAATATTTTTTTCTGATAATCATGGTCCTTGAGGCACACCCTCAAAATTAGGTTCTTGGCTTTGAGCCAAATCAGGGTTCCAAAATGGGTCTTGCTATTCGCAAGATGGAGTACCAGTAAGTCAAGGATTATCTTTTCTCTTTTATATATTTTCTTATCTGTTTATTGGCAGGAAAGAGAAGCAGAAGTAATGTAACTATAGTATATATATATATAGGTAAATATTATATATGTATAAAGGGGTGGGGGTGAAGGCGGAGATGGAGTGAAGCACGGTGTCGAGTCAGTCGTCGTCTAGAAAGATGCAACCAACAGGACGAGGTGCTGCATGGAGTGTAAGGTGGATGGCGGAAGATGTGTGCGACCATGCTTTTTGTACACGTGTATCGGGGAATATCAGCGACTAGTGTAGATATTCCCGCGATACAACGTATGGTAAGTAATATGAAAATAGATATATATATATATATATGTATATATGTAAATATATCTATATGTATATATGGTTATAAATATATAGGTATATATGTAGTTATATGTGTATATATATGTATAAATGTATATATATATAAGTATATTTATATATAAGTATGTAACTATATGTATAGCTAGATATATGTATATATATATATATATATCTATGTATGTATATGTATGTGTATAATACTATATAGATGTGTATATATATATAGGTATATATAGTTATATAGATATATCTGTATATATGTATGTATATTTGTATATATATGTGTGTGTGTATAAGTAAGTGTGTATATATGTATATAAGTATCTATACTTATACTTTGTAATATAGCTAATAATATATATATAGATATATGTATATATATATATATGTAGATAAATATATGTATATATGTAAGTATATATGTGCATATATATATATATATAAGTATATAGATATATATATACGTATATGTATTTATATAGACTAATACATAGTTATATAAGTACTAATATATGTATATATATATATGTATACAAGTATATGTATATATGTAAATATATATGTATATATATATCTGTATACTAATACTTAGTAATATAAATACCACTATATATATAGATATAAGTATAGATATATATATATGTTTATAAATATATGTATATATTTCAATATATATATGTATACGTATATATATATGTATATAATAGTGTATAGGTGTGTGTGTGTATGAAAGTGTGAGTGTAAGTGTGTAAGTGTCGGTAAAGAGAGTGAGAGAGTGCTGTGAGTGAGAGAGAGAGAGAGATGGAGTTGGCGTGGTTAAGGCGTCTGAGTCTTCCAAGTACCGTCTGGAGTCCACGCGTGCATGCGCAGGCGCGTATGCACGCAGAGAGGAGCATGCTGGGGGGATTGGGCGTGGAGAGAGGACCGCAGCGTACAGTGTTGCGCGGAGAGGTGTATGCAGGTGAAGGGAGCGGGCAGGTGCAGGCGATGTGGATGCACGTAGATGCGCAGGCGGGCGTAGGAGCGGGCGTGGGGCTGAATGCGGGTGCGGGCGAATAGCGGTAGCGGCACGCTGGGTGACTGGATAAGTGAGAAGCTTACCGGTCACCCCACTGTAGCCACAGTGTTTCACAGATTAGTGTGAATAGTGGCTACAGTGTTTGGCCGTGCTGCGCGACCGCTTGCTGTAGGTGCTGTGAGTGCGGACGGCTCGACGTGTGCGCGGAAGAGTGGTGCTGCTGCTGGCTTGCGGCGAGGTGGTTCACGACAGAGGGTGCGGAGAGGGCTGGGTCACGGGCGAATGGGCACGACATGGCACGCGGTGGCCTGCGGGTGTTGGCTGGTGTGTGCGGTGAAGCTTGGTCGGCTGCTGCAGGGGCGCGCAGTGCCTGGTTGCTGGTGGATAGGCGAGTGCAGTGCGAAGAAGCGGGAGGCGAGGGCGCCTGCAGGTGCACGCTGGTGGCGAGGGCGGCCTGCAGGCATGCGGGGAAAGGGCTGGGGCAGCAGCTGCTGCCGCCTTGCTGCTACTGCTGTGGAGCTCGGCCAGGTACTGCAGGGTGTGCGGTGGCTGGTTGAGCTTCAAAGCTTCATGCTTTGGTGTAATGGCGGAAATGGCGTGGAAACTGAAACAGGGAAGAAGGAAACCACACCCACCATCTCTTTGATGAGCTGGGTGGTGGTGGTCTCACGGTGGTGGGTGCGCACCACAGTGATGACTCCTGCCCGCAGAGTGGCTCCTCTGGGGAGGAGGTCCTACGTATGGAGGGAGAGGGAAGGAGATGGTGGCCTGGAGAAGATGTAACGACCCAGTTCCCGAGTCCCTACGAGACACGAGAACCGGACCGACTCGACTAATCCCAAGACCTAGTCGTCCAACGAGAAAGTAACCAAAAGAGCAGTAAAATAAACCCCATTCAGCATGAATATAACTAGCAGTAAAAGGGTACAGTAGTAAGGAAAGAAACTACTACAGTATATACCACCACAACAGTAGAACAACATTTATCATATAACATGAACTGCAGGTAAAGAAAAGTACAGTGGAAACAAGAACTACTCACTATAACGGAAACAAAGAGGTACAAAAGATAGTAGTAACTCTACTGGACCCTACTCGGCCCAGCGTCCTCTGCAGCCGCTGACCCTGGCTGCTCAACACCTGGTCCTGAAAAAGGTAACGAGTGTAAAACGTCAGCAAAACGCTTAGTAGAGTGGCAACTAAAACTAAAGACAACAGTAGAGTGTACAGTAGCTGTTATGTTCTATTACTTTATTTATTTACATCTTTCAATTGTCTCACTATTTCATTTATTTCTCAGATCTTTTACTTGATCTCGAATGTTCCTCGTGGGAACGATCTTGATTGCAGTCTTTTCCAAAAAGTAGAGGTAGCACGTGGTGCTCTTCTGGCCGGGAGAGTCCCCCGTGGTGATCCTACCCTCAGTCAACCACCCCAAGGTCACTGACAGACGTAACGGTGACTACGGCACGCGCGATAAACGCACAGGTAACTAACCCGTACTGGCACGCGGTCAGTCGTTTCCGTTAACAGGTGCACCCAAAGCACAGCACGGAACCAGTCCAGGGCAGAGCCTTCTCAGTAACAGGGGTCCAACCCCTCCACAGTAACCAAACCGGGGCCTTGCTTCTCCATAACTCGCGCACCCTCGCCTGACTACCCTGGTTTGCCCCAGCGGGCCTAACAAGTTGGTGTGGGAGGCTAACAGAACCCTGGGGCTCGTGGGGTAGCTAGTACCTCCCTACACTAGTAGCTCTCCTCGGTACTACGTACGCGAGGGCTAGCAAGTCGGTACAGAGTGGCCAGTCCTAACCCCGGGTCCCTGGGGTGGCTGGCTCAGCTCTACACTAAACAGGGGGACAGTCGCTCTCCTTGGTACTCCGTACTCAAGGGCCAGCTCACTTCCCCAAAACTTTTCCATTCACTTTCCAGGGGTTCTACTCCTACTTCCCCGTAGGGTTCCATCCCTTTTTACTCAAACATTCAGGTTTCACTTTCCAGTTTCACATTCTTACAATCCATGTTCTCAACCACGTTATCTATTCACAACAGGCAGCTGTCAATTCAAATTACAGGCAGCTTTATATCTCTTTCCATTTTCCAAGACTGCAGTATTGTACATTCCACTAGTTTTCCCATCCTAGGATTCATGCCATATCCTAGGATCTATCATACAATCTAGTTTTCCAGTCCTAGGATTCATGCAACACCTAGGAGCTATCATTCCATCTATTTCTCATTCCTAGGGTTCATGCAATGTCCTAGGTTCTATTTATGGTTTCATAATTTAACAGATTTTAATAACTTAAAGCCACTCTACCAGGTACAACGGGAGTAATGGGGGCATGATCGGGAATCCCGCGTGCCTCATCGACTCCCAAGACTGCAACTGAACGAGGTCCTATCACAAGGATCAAACACAAGGAAAGTCTCAAAACAGTGTATAGCTACTGTAGACGGGTAGAGGAATTAATTCTGGAAAGAACGCAACTAGAATCGCGGAAAATGGAGCCCGAACGGGCCCTAAATGGGTCGAAACGACGACACTGTGTAAAATCAGACATCTGGAACTTCCTCCAGACGTCTTAAAAAGTGGATCAGAGAATTACCTGCTCAGCGTGGTTTCCCAGATGTTCAGAAGTTTGCAGGGACGTCTGGCCTAGCTCACAGACGTCCAAAGGTCACTCCCACCGTCTGGTACAACTTCCAGACGTCTGATTCGCAAAGGATGGCGAATCAGCGAGCCTGCGCACAGCCAACTCCCTCCCTCAGTACGGTCAGTCGACAGGAAGGAAGAAGAAAGTGGAATACTCACCTTTCAGACGTCTGTATGATCTTCCAGGCGTCTCCCTCGCCATCTATCTATAAACCCAGACGTCTGATTCTGGAAATTTTTCCAGAACAGGGCACCCCTCAGCCTCCGCTCGCGACGTCGCCCGCGTCGCACCTCGCGTGTCTACTGCTCAGACCGCAGCAGGTCCCTCTTCGCGTCGTTCCACACCTCCTGCGCCCTCCGCCGGCCGGCCAAGCCGCTCCGGCGAGCTCACCCTCACGGCAGAGCTCCGCCCTCGCACGCCACACCTCCTCCGCGCTCACTGCGGCCGCCGCTGCCGCCCTCGCGCTCGCTCGCTCTCGTGCACAGGAAGGAGAAGCGGAAGGGGACGGTGGAGACGACAGGAGTGGAGGTGTGGCCTTTTAAGACCGCGCGAGGAGGAGGGAGAGAGAGCGCAGCAGGCCTGCAGCCGCAGAGAGAGAGGAAAAAGAGAGAGAGAGAGGAATCGCGGGTCTGCGCGCACAGCCGTGCAGACGAATCTCTCGTGCGAAAAATAACTATTTTATAGACGTCTGGTCAGACCTCTGGATGTGCTCCCAGACGTCTTGTCTGACGTCTGGGCCACCTCCCAGACGTCTTAAAAGACGTCTGGGGCACGCGTTCGTTACAATATAACAAACTCAAAGGAAGTTTCGTCCCCGAAACTTGTGCCAACTAGGGTGCGGGAAAAGACGTCCAAATAACCATAAGAAACTCAAAGAGGACCGAAGCCGGTCAGAAAAGACGTACCCGCGAAAAGCTCCGGGTACCGCTCCCGCATTGTCGCCTCAGGCTCCCAGGTAGCCTCCTCGTACCGCTGGCTCCTCCACAAAACCTTTACCAGGGGTACTTGCTTTCGTCTCAAACTGCGGACAGCTCGGTCTAGGATCTGCACTGGCCGCTCGGGGTAGGTCAAGTCGTCGCTCACCTCGACGCTCTCGTGACTCAGTACGTGACTGGAATCGGCTACGTACTTCCTGAGGTTGGACACGTGCAACACGTCGTGCACACTAGAAAGCTGCGAGGGAAGGGCAAGTCTGTAAGCAATGGGTCCAACCTGCTCCAGGACCTCAAAGGGCCCTACGAACCTTGGCGTGAGCTTCCCTCTCACCCCAAACTGCTGTAGGCCCTTCATGGGTGAAACACGAAGGAAGACGTGGTCCCCAACCTCAAACTGCACCTCTCTGCGTCTCCGATCCGCGTAGCCCTTCTGTCTGCTCCTGACAGTGCGGAGTCGTCTGTGGATCTGCTCAACTACCTCCTGACTCTGTCGGATCAACCTGGGGCCAACCTCCCACTTGGTCCCCACCTCAACCAAACTCAAGGGTGCCGTACACTTCCATCCGTACAGAGCCTCGTAGGGAGCCATGCCGATGCTCGAGTGATAACTGTTGTTGTATGCAAACTCCGCCAGGGGCAGGTGCTCCTCCCAAGAGCCCCTCCAGTCCAGTACACAGGCACGCAAAAGGTCCTCAAGTGTCTGTATCGTGCGCTCAGACTGTCCGTCCGTCTGGGGGTGGTAAGCCGTGCTAAACCTCAACCTCGTCCCCAAGGCCTGCTGAAACTCAGCCCAAAATTGGGACGTAAAGCGGGTATCCCGGTCGGATACGATCTCCCGCGGAACTCCATGTAGTCGTACCACATCACGGATTTACCTCTCTGCCAACTGTGCTGGCCCAAAGTGACTCGGATCGGCAAGAAACGCGCCGTCTTCGTCAGTCTATCCACTATTAACAAGACTGCGTCGTGTCCCCGCTGGGTAACAGGTAAGCCCACCACCAAGTCCATGGTGATGCTCTCCCACTTCCACTCTGGCACTGGAAGCGGCTGAAGCGGCCCTGCAGGCCTCTGATGCTCAGTTTTCACCTGCTGGCACACTAAGCACTGTTGCACGAACTCACCCACATCCCGCTTCATCCCTCTCCACCAAAACTCGCGTCTCAAGTCGTGGTACATTTTCGTGTTCCCGGGATGTATGGTGAATCTGGAACCTTGTGCCTCAGTCAGGAGCTCTCTCAACAGCTCCTCATCTCTGGGAACGCACAGCCGTCCCCTCAAACGTAGCACCTGGTGTGTGAAAAAGAAGTCCCCTGGGTCTCCTGATAGTACTCTGTCGCGCAAAGACTGTAAGTACGGATCGGCCATCTGTCCTGTGATGATACGGTCTATCAGCTCTGGCCTAGTCTGCCGTGTCACCATCACTGCCCCATAGTACCCTCGTAACTCTAGAGGTCACCAACTTCCCACCTCCTCCAAAAGGCTCCAACTCTGTAACTGTAGACGGGCCAAGCGTGCGGGCGCCTTACGGCTCAAGGCGTCAGCAACCACATTGGGCTTTCCCGAGTGGTAGGAGATGCTGCAATCGTAGTCCTTCAGGAGCTCCAACCAACATCTCTGTCTAATGTTGAGCTCCTTCTGGTCAAAAAGATATCTGAGGCTCTTGTGGTCTGTAAAAATCTCGAAGGTCTCACCGTACAAGTAGTGCCTCCAGGTCTTCAGCGCGAAGACAACAGCTGCCAACTCTAGGTCGTGGGTAGGGTAGGTATGCTCATGGGGCTTCAGTTGCCGCGAAGCGTAAGCGACAACATGACCCCTCTGCATGAGCACACCTCCTAACCCCTGCAAGGAAGCGTCCGTGTATACAACGAACCTGCCACTACTGTCAGGGATGGTGAGCACGGGAGCCGAGGTCAACCTCTCCTTCAGCTCCAGAAAACACGCCTCACAGGCGTCTGTCCAAGCGAAAGGCACGTCCTTCCTGGTCAACTATGTTATAGGACGTGCAATCTGCGAAAACCCTCTGATGAACCGTCTATAGTAGCCAGCTAGTCCCAGGAAACTGCAGATCTCAGTGACTGAACGCGGTCTCTCCCACCTGAGCACTGCCTCGACCTTGGTGGGGTCCACCGCCAGGACGTCTCCAGAGATCACATGACCCAAGAAGGTCACCTCCCTCAACGAGAACTCGCACTTGCTGTATTTGGCGTACTGCCTGCGTCGTCTCAGAGTGTCCAGAACCATCCGCAAGTGCTGTCCGTGCTGCGTCCGATCTCTAGAATAGATGAGTACATCATCTATGAAAACCACCACGAACTGGTCCAAGTACGGTCTAAACACCCGGTTCATCAGGTCCATGAAAGCAGCGGGGGCATTGGTCAGCCCAAACGGCATGACAAAAAACTCGTAGTGTCCGTACCGGGTGCGGAAAGCTGTCTTGGAGACGTCGGTCTCCCTGATCCTCAACTGGTGGTATCCAGACCTCAAGTCTATCTTGGAAAACACCGTGGCACCCCGCAACTGGTCAAACAAATCGTCGATCCTCGGCAGCGGATATCTGTTCTTGATGGTGACCCTATTCAGCTGTCGGTAGTCCACACAAAGGCGTAGGGTCCCATCCTTCTTCTTCACAAACAGTACCGGGGCTCCCCAGGGAGACGCACTGGGCCGCACGAAACCTTTCTCCAAAAGGTCCTGCAACTGGGACTTGAGCTCTCGCAGCTCAAGCGGTGCCATCCTGTATGGCGCGGTGGAGATGGGGCTGGTCCCTGGTATTAGTGAGATCTCAAACTCGATCTCACGCTCGGGCGGTAGTCCTGGTAACTCGTCTGGAAACATGTCCAGGTACTCTCTGACCACCGGGATGCTCTGGAAGTCTGCCACAGGGCTGGGCTCTGCCACCACACAGGCTAGGAAGCCCTCACACCCCTGGCTCAAAAGTCTCGCCACCCGAAGTGCCGAAATGCACCTGAAACTCCCGTCCACTGGCTGTCCGTGAAACTCGAAATAAGGCAACTCTGGAATGGAGAAGACAATCTTCCTCTCAAAACAGTCCACCAAGGCGTGGTAAGCGGATAGCCAATCCATCCTCAGAATCACACCAAAGTCCTCCATCTGGATCATAATCAGGTCAGCTGGCAGGCTGTGTCCTCCAACGCTGACCTCGCAATCCGTGTACACCTCCTCAGCTACAAACAGCTGACCACTCGGACCTCTGATTACGAACGGATTTTGTAACAGTGTATAATCCTGGTCCAAACTAACTGCGAAACTGGCTGCGACAAACGAGTGCGTAGCGCCGAAATCGAAAAGTGTGTAAACGAGTCTGCCAGAAACTGCAACCATACCTGCTACCACAGATCCCGAAGCTCTGGCGTCCCTGTGTGTTAGGGCGTTGATACGCCCCTCAGCTCTAGGTGCGGACGAAGTAGCCACACTCTGTGTCGGACGGGTAGGTGCTGGCCGGTACCCTCCTCGCGACTGCTGTCCTCCTCCTTGCGCCTGGGAACCGCGCCCTCCAGTGCTCTAAACGGTAAGTATCTGTTGACCTCCTGCCCTAGATGGGCAGTCCCTCCTGACGTGGCCCAACTGGACACACTGGTAGCAGAGGGGAACCCGACTCCCGCCCTCTGTGTGTCCCTGCTGTCGACTAGGCGGGGGTCTGGTGCTGGCGACTGGCCCCTGTTGAGGGCCCCCAAAGGCCACTGATGGCCCTGCACAACGTGACGGCTCTCCTACAGACGCCACGTGTCTCCATTCTCGCCGGCCCTGTGAGAAGTCTGGCTGAAAGGGCCTCTTCCGCTCGCCATCGGTCTCTCGCGCGGACGGGTTGGTCTCCTCGTAAGTCATAGCTGCCTCTACCACAATCGAAAACGTAGGCAGCTTCAGGGGTTTGACATACCCCCTGATCGCAGGCCAGAGCCCCTCAGTGAACCTCCAAAGGCGTACCTCCTCAGTGGCTACCGCTGTCGCTGCAAAGCGGGATAGCTCCAAGAAACGCGTGCGGTACACGCTCACAGTCATCGTCCCTTGGCGGAGAGTGTGGAACTCCCGCCTCCTCTGGTCCTGCCACGTCTGGGGAAAGTACTGCTCACAGAAGATGGTGACGAACTGATCCAACGTCGGCTCATCCCTCTCCTGTCCCCGGACCGCCCTCCACCACCGGTGTGCCGCACTCTCCAGCTGGTACGTGGCAAAGGCCACGTGGCACTCCACTGGGGGGCGAAGGGTGTAGAAGATCTTCTCCAGCTGCTCAAGCCAGTCCTCTGCCTCGATCGGGTCCTCATCCCCCTTGAAGGAGGGGCCTTCAGCTTCCGAAACTGTCCGAAAAGCTCGAAGTGGCGCTGTAGGGGAGGTGCTGGTGCACCTCCAGGCGAAGGTGCCTCGTGTACAGAAGTGTCGGAGGAAGGTGGGGGCGGAAGGGGCCCATCACCTCCCTCGTGTCCAGCGCCGTGCCCGTCGCATGGCCCCACAGAGGACTCCCCCTCTGCAGCCCTAGGAGGAGGCGCTCGGGGCGGTGGGTGGAGCTCCTCTTGTACAATATCTTGTATCAGTCTGGCGAGGTCCTGGGCCTGGATGCCTGGGAGTGGTGGCTGGTCCACCGAGACGTGAACAACAGCACGTCCACCTCTCCAACCTCGCCCTCGGCCGCGCCCGCGGCCAGTCTCGCCAGTCCCGCGACGAGGCATCATCTGTAAGGAGACGCGAAACCAAACGAAAACGTCAAAACAGACGGTACCTAACGAAACTTCTAAGAGCTCAAGTCAGGAGATATGTTGTGGTGGCTACTCTAGCTATAAACATGCGAATTGGTTATTTTCCAGTCAGTTGATTCACTTCTCGGGATGACCTTGCTCTAATACCATCTTGTAACGACCCGGTTCCCGAGTCCCTACGAGACACGAGAACCGGATCGACTCGACTAATCCCAAGACCTAGTCGTCCAACGAGGAAATAACCAAAAGAGCAGTAAAATAAACCCCATTCAGCATGAATATAACTAGCAGTAAGAAAGTACAGCAGTAAGGAAAGAAACTACTACAGTATATACCACCACAACAGTAGAACAACATTTATCATATAACATGAACTGCAGGTAAAGAAAAGTACAGCGGAAACAAGAACTACTCACTATAACGGAAACAAAGTGGTACAAAAGATAGTAGTAACTCTACTGGACCCTACTCGGCCCAGCGTCCTCTGCAGCCGCTGACCCTGGCTGCTCAACACCTGGTCCTGAAAAAGGTAACGAGTGTAACACGTCAGCAAAACGCTGAGTAGAGTGGCAACTAAAACTAAAGACAACAGTAGAGTGTACAGTAGCTGTTATGTTTTATTACTTTCTTTATTTACATCTTTCAATTGTCTCATTATTTCATTCATTTCTCAGATCTTTTACTTGATCGCGAATGTTCCTCATGGGAATGATCTTGATTGCAGTCTTTCCCAAAAAGTAGAAGTAGCACGTGGTGCTCACCTGGCCAGGAGAGTCCCCCGTGGTGATCCTACCCTCAGTCAATGATGTAAACACATTTACACTACTTAAAATGTCTATTTATGCATGTTCTTAAGCATAGGATTGCATTTCATAATATAAATATTGCATAACATGCATCATCTTGCATTTAGAGTAGTTTGAATAAAATGGAGGTTAATTGTCTCCTTTTATGTGCTTGGACAGGGCAAACATTTAATCGGGGCCTCGGATCAAAGATCCAACCGTATGGATGTGATCAGGGCGACGATTGGAGTTCAACGACTCCAAGATCGCCCTAATCAGGCATCCGTAGCATCAGATAGAGATCGGGGAACCCTAGAAGATCAAGGGCCAGGATGGTGTAAATCCGCACTTCAGATGGAAAATCCGATCACACGGATGAATTTGGATCGACGATCGCAGCCCAACGACACAAAAATCGAGTCAATCCGACATCCGTGGCACCATCTACAACTTCCAGAAGATGGACGGCCAAGATGGCGCCACGTGGCACCATCCCGGCCGCCCAAACGGCCGCCTACACTCTATGAAGACCACGCACCCATCCCCTCTCCGCCGTTGGATCTCAATCCAACGGCTGTGGATGCATCATTTTAAAAGCATCCGCGCGACCATTTGGGCGAGGCAGCGCAGTAGTCCAGCGCCTTATCGCGAGGCGCTGGCGCACGTTCGAGCCTCGCCAAGCAATTTCTGAGGCGAGCGGGCGCGCTCCAATTGACCGCACGATCGCAATCCAACGGCCGCGCGCGTCCGATAGCGCCGACGCGCAATTGGACGCTCTGGTGAACGCGCGATCGTACGCGCAGGCGGGCGGGCGGCAGCGGTGAAGGCGCGATTTTAAGCCGTCCGATCTCGCGATCGGACGGCTGAAAATCAAGCGACGTACGTAGGCGTTACGCGCGGGCAGCCGAGCGGGCGCGCGTGGGCGTGGAGGCTACGCCCACGTTGAGGGCTTTAGCGACGGTTTTATCCGTCACTAAAGACCCCTTATTTATTATTTTGAAGATGTAATGTCCATTTTGCCCCCACTCCTTGCAACTATAAAAGGGGTCCCCCTCCATACGAAATTTTCATCCCTTCCTTCTCCTCTCTACCTCTCCAAAGCTCAAGAGAAGCTTGTCCCACACCCGGGATGCTTCTCGCGAGATAAAGTCCAAATTTTCGTCCCCCTTCGGAAGTGGATCCCGCGACGACGACGGCGTGCTGCTTCGTTCCCGTTCTTCTGCTTCGTCCTCCTTCGTCCCGCTTCGTTCTCCTTCGTCCAGGCGTCGTCCCGTCCGGCTCGTCCTCCAAGCGACCGTCGAGGAGGATTCTCTCTCCCTATTCTTTTTACTGCTTTCTAGAGTAGTATATTCGTCCTCCGAGCGATCGTCGAGGAGGACATTTCTCCCTCCATTCTTTTAATGCTTTCTAGAGTAATTGTTTTATGTTTTCTAGTTGTAACGAACGAACTCTTTTATGATAAATTCCTTGTCTATTCTACATCTCATTTTGATTTCCATGTATAGTATTCTTTCTCTCTCTCTTACTCCCTCTCTCTCTTTTATTTGTTGTGGATACTTAGATAGTTTAAATTGAATTTCTTCGTGACAAAATAAAAAGAAACGCGAAGTTTTTAAATCAAACGTTCGCCTCCCTATGTTCGACCTGGAATTTTAATTTCGGTATAAATTTTATTTGTTGAACACGAATCCTTCGCTTTCGAACTACAACGATAGGTTTTGCAAAACCGAACACGTTAGCGTAGGTTCGTAAATCGTTCAACAGTCAACCACCCCAAGGTCACTGACAGACGTAACGGTGACTACGGCACGTGCGATAAACGCACAGGTAGCTAACCCGTACTGGCACGCGGTCAGTCGTTTCCGTTAACGGGTGCGCCCAAAGCACAGCACGGAACCAGTCCAGGGCAGAGCCCTCTCAGTAACAGGGGTCCAACCCCTCCACAGTAACCAAACCGGGGCCTTGCCCCTCCACAGCCCGCGCACCCTCGCCTGACTACCCTAGTTTGCCCCAGTGGGCCTAACAAGTCGGTGTGGGAGGCTAACAGAACCCCGGGGCCCGTGGGGTAGCTAGTACCTCCCTACACTAGTAGCTCTCCTTGGTACTACGTACGCAAGGGCCTGCAAGTCGGTACAGAGTTGCCAGTCCTAACCTCGGGTCCCTGGGGCGGCTGGCTCCGCTCTGCACTAAACAGGGGGACAGTCGCTCTCCTTGGTACTCCATACTCAAGGCCCAGCTCACTTCCCCAAAACTATTCCATTCACTTTCCAGGAGTTCTACTCCTACTTACCTGTAGGGCTCCATCCCTTTTTAATCAAACATCCAGGTTTCACCTTCCAGTTTCACATTCTTACAATCCATGTTCTCAACCACGTTATCTATTCACAACAGGCAGCTGTTAATTCAAATTACAGGAAGCTTTATATCTCTTTCCATTTTCCAAGACTGCAGTATTATCCACTAGTTTTCCCATCCTACGATTCATGCCATATCCTAGGATCTATCATACAATCTAGTTTTCCAGTCCTAGGATTCATGCAACACCTAGGAGCTATCATTCCATCTATTTCTCATTCCTAGGGTTCATGCAATGTCCTAGGTTCTATTTATGGTTTCATAATTTAACAGATTTTAATAACTTAAAGCCACTCTACCAGGTACAACGGGAGTAATGGGGGCGTGATCGGGAATCCCGCGTGCCTCATCGACTCCCAAGACTGCAACTGAACGAGGTCCTATCACAAGGATCAAACATAAGGAAAGTCTCAAAACAGTGTATAGCTACTGTAGACGGGTAGAGGAATTAATTCTGGAAAGAATGCAACTCGAATCGCGGAAAACGGAGCCTGAACGGGCCCTAAATGGGTCGAAATGACGACACTGTGTAAAATTGGACGTCTGGAACTTCTTCCAGACGTCTTAAAAAGTGGATCAGAGAATTACCTGCTCAGCGTGGTTTCCCAGATGTTCAGAAGTTTACGGGGACATCTGGCCTAGCTCACAGATGTCCGATGGTCACCCCGGACGTCTGGAGGTCACTCCCGCCGTCTGGTACAACTTCCAGACGTCTGATTCGCAAAGGATGGCGAATCAGCGAGCCTGCGCACAGCCAACTCCCTCCCTCAGTACGGTCAGTCGACAGGAAGGAAGAAGAAAGTGGAATGCTCACCTTTCAGACGTCTGTATGATCTTCCAGGCGTCTCCCACGCCATCTGTCTATAAACGCAGACGTCTGATTCTGGAAATTTTTCCAGAATAGGGCACCCCTCAGCCTCCGCTCGCGACGCCGCCCGCGTCGTACCTCGCATGTCTGCTGCTCAGACCGCAGCAGGTCCCTCTTCGCGTCGTTCCGCACCTCCTGCGCCCTCTGCCGGCCGGCCAAGCCGCTCCGGTGAGCTCGCCCTCACGGCAAAGCTCCGCCCTCGCACGCTGCACCTCCTTCGCGCTCACTGCGGCTGCCGCTGCCGCCCTCGCACTCGCTCGCTCTCGCGCATAGGAAGGAGAATAGGAAGGGGACGGTGGAGACGACAGGAGGGGAGGCGTGGCCTTTTAAGGCCGCGCGAGGAAAAGGGAGAGAGAGAGCGGCAGGCCTGCAGCCGCAGAGAGAGAGGGAAAAAGAGAGAGAGAGAGGAATCGCTGGTCTGCGCGCACAGGCGCGCAGACGAATCTCTCGTGCGAAAAATAACTATTTTACAGATGTCTGGAAAAGATCCCAGACGTCTGGTCAGACGTCTGGATGTGCTCCCAGACTTCTTGTCAGACATCTGGGCCACCTCCCAGACGTGTTAAAAGATGTCTGGGGCACGCATTCGTTACAGAAGAGGAGCTGTGTTGGGTTCTATTCACTGTGGAGGACCAGGTACTTTGCAAAGAAGGAGTCAAGCCCTTATAAAGAAGAAATAGGCATGCGTAGCCTTGCCTTGGCTATGCATGCCCAGCATGGACGGCAGGGAGATGCAGCTGCAGGTCTGGCAGGGAGAGGGGGAGTAGGACATAGCACGAAGAAGAAGAGGTTGTTCCATGCAGCCGTGGAAAGAAAGTCAAAAATCAAAAAGAAATAAAAATGGAGATGGAAATTTTGCAAAGCAGGACTTGAAGAAAATGTGAATTGCGAGACCATTTTATTCACTCTCCTCCCGTCTCAATTAAATGCATGCATGCATCTATATTCACAAATGCCAATATGTCTACCAAATATGCACTGATAATGCTAGGAAATAACACAAGATGGTGCAATTGCAGGTGTATTTTTGCGGTGCAATCATACCCCCATGCCTACCTTTTGCTAGTCCCTAGAAAAATAGTATTTAGAATTGATCTTAAGCTGAAGATTTTCTTCTGAGGCGACAAAGGTGTGTTTATTGTTGGATATTGTGAGAACCAATTGTAGAGAAGACTACCAGTACTTTAAGTCTCACATGACATAGATCATCTCTCGACTAACCAGGACTCTTGATATTTAAACCTTAAGTATGATTTCCAGGACCCAGGAGGTTTTTACCGTACTCGAGAGCTCAAGAGGTTATGGCTTGTGCTTAGTGAAGAAGCAAGATTGACCAGATGAACATTAAGACTCAAGCCCAGGGTTTCATGAATTTTTAAGTAATGGTTGGTCCCAGTTTCAACTCATGTCTTCGGATTGACCCTTAAAAAGATGATGGAAACTCAACTCCCATTTTCTGACATTTGTGGCTCAAAGAAAATAAGGTATTTGTAACCTACCCTGAAGAACTTCTTGTAGGACGAAGACTTTATAGACATTTGTGAGATATACTGACTTATTTGCATCTTTTCTTTTTCTTTTAAACACGTGCTAGTATATCTCTTACAACATTATTTGGAGGAGCACACTTTTCCTTTTGGTGCGAGAGTTTCTTTTTGGTGGAAAGAGTCCCTCCCAAACACAAGACTAAAACCTGGGATAAAAAGTCTACCTGCACGCACAGGTAAGGACTCCACCCTCCCTAATGAACACTAGCGTTGGATCTTATGTTCACCTGGTCTTTCCTGATATGTGTAGTGTGAACCAAGATTACTTAGGCTCGCAAGTAGAAGCAAACCAATGGATCCTGTATTGGTGTCTTAAGTACAAGAATACATTCTTAGTTATGAGAGATTCCGATCTATTTTGTCAATGCTCAAGTGAATTAAGCCAAGCCTGAGCGAATTAAGCTTCTGTGGCCTGGAAAGTCTTCAAAACAGAGGTTGAATATCCATAAACACTTATTGTATTTTTGTTTCAGCCTTTAGATCATTACTAAACACTATATATATATTATTTTTTTATTTATATATATATATAGGTGGATACTGCATGATATCATAAAATACCTAGATCCTAAGGATGCCTATCCACCCCCCCATGCCAAACAATGCTATGTCCTCATATGCATGCAGGGAAAGGCAGAGAAAGGATGAAAGATCGGGTGAGGGTATTTAGTAGGGTGGTAGGGTGGGTGGATGGTGGGTGGTGAAGTGAAAAGTGAAGTGATCATGACAATGGAGTGAAAAGTGATGGTGGATGGTGAAAGGTCTAGCATTTCCTGGGATGAGAGTGTCCCAGGCAGATCAGAAAACTGGTCAGGAGGAAGAAGTTGGCCTTCAGATTGGCCAAGAAGAGGGGCTTCTTGGATAGATGGATCCAAAAGGGAATAGCCCCAGTGAGAAGTATATGGGCTCAAGGTCCCAGTGTGGATTTGCAAATCCACCTGATTTGGCCAGAAAGAAAGGGCAATTCGGTCGTCGAGAGTGTGGACCGGCAATGAGTAGCCTGGATGTGACTCAGATCATGAGGTATGGGAAGCGGAGAAAACCTTATCAGAAGTCTGGCCAGGAGAAGGTACGGGAAAAGGGAGGGATGGGGGAACATCACAGTATGTGTTGGTCAGGCAGTCATTAGTGTTTATAGGTAATCCGCAGCAGTTCGAATAGGTCCCTATTAGTCCAATACACTCGCTGACGGCCATGTCCTTGTCAAACGTGTCATCCTTGATATAATCACAATCAAAGTTCTTGGCTACCTTGAAGATGTTAAGCTTGATCTTTTCAGATCCAACAGCAATCTCAATACAGCCTGACTCGCAGTCGGTAAGGGCACGGGCTGTGGCTAAGAAAGGTCGACCGAGGATGATCGGACAATCAGAAAGTGAACTAGGAACTTCCATATTGAAAACAAGAAAGTCAACAGGAAAACAGAGACTGTTGACCCTAACCACCATGTCTTCCACCACACCCTTCGGGATTTTGACAGAACGATCTGCCAATTATAACATGACAGGGGTGGGTTTCAGATTTCCCAAGGAAAATTTTTCGAGCATGATGGTTGGTATAAGATTGATGGAAGATCCTAGATCAAGTAGGGCATGGTTAAAATTGTAGCCTTGGATGCTGCAGGAAATGAACGGTGTGCCTGGGTCTTTCTACTTCGGTGGTAGATTTGACAGTATAGCACAACTCGCATGAGGCGAGAGAACCACCAAATTCTTGGTTTTCTTTGATTGTCACCTAGGTGTTATGTAGTCTTTGAAAAATCGAGCGACAGTAGATATGTGGTTGATAGCCTCGAGCAGGGGTACCTTGATTCTACATCCATGAACAAATTATGCAGGTTATCAAAGGCCTGCGTATCTTTCTTTTTGCTTTTTGGCTCCCTCAGTAGAGCCTCAGGGAATGGAACTGATTTTGGCACCAATTTGGGTGTATCGTCCTTTCACGAATGTGGTGCGCATCCCGAATGAGAGGGCGATGAAGATGACGGGCCAGGATCAAGTCGAGGCAGATCAACAGTTTGCTTACCACTCCTCGTAGTGATAGCATTGGACGATGCAGGTTGATGTAAACACATTTACACTACTTAAAATGTCTATTTATGCATGTTCTTAAGCATAAGATTGCATTTCATGATATAAATATTGCATTACATGCATCATCTTGCATTTAGAGTGGTTTGAATAAAATGGAGGTTAATTGTCTCCTTTTATGTGCTTGGACAGGGCAAATATTTTATCGGGGCCTCTGATCAAAGATCCAACCGTATGGATATGATCAGGGCGACGATTGGAGTTCAACGACTCCAAGATCGCCCTAATCAGGCATCCGTAGCATCAGATAGAGACCGGGGAACCCTAGAAGATCAAGGGCCAGGATGGTGTAAATCCGCACTTCAGATGGAAAATCCGACCACACGGATGAATTCGGATCGACGATCGCAGCCGAACGACACAAAAATCAAGTCAATCCGACATCCGTGGCACCATCTACAACTTCCAGAAGATGGACGGCCAAGATGGCGCCACGTGGCGCCATCCCAGCCGCCCAATCGGCCGCAGGAGTCCTGTGAAGACCACGCAACGTCTCCTCTCCGCCGTTGGATCTCGATCCAACGGCTGCGGTCGCGCGCGTTTAAAAACGTCCGCGCGACCATTTCGCCCGCGTAGCGCAGCGGCGACGCAGCCGCGGGCGAAGCGGAGGTCGCGGGTTCGAGCGGCGGAGAGGGGGGCGAAGGCGCGGGCGAGCGGGCGCGCACGAGCGTCGGATGAAGATCCAACGGCCGCGCGCGCCCGATAGCGCCGACGCGCAATTGGACGCCCTGGTGGGCGCGCGATCGCACGCGGGCGGCGCGCTACGCAGCGGGCGCGGGCGCGATCTAAGCCGTCCGATCTCGCGATCGGACGGCTGAGACGACGCGGACGTGCGTCTGCGTTACGCGCGCAGGTAGCCGAGCGGGCGCGCGTGGCGCGGCGGCGACGGCGACGGCGGGGCTTTAGCGACGGTTTTATCCGTCACTAAAGACCCCTTATTTATTATTTTGAAAATGTAATGTCCATTTTGCCCCCACTCCTTGCAACTATAAAAGGAGACCCCCTCCATACGAAATTTTCATCCCTTCCTTCTCCTCTCTACCTCTCCAAAGCTCAAGAGAAGCTTGTCCCACACCCGGGATGCTTCTCGCGAGATAAAGTCCAAATTTTCGTCCCCCTTCGGAAGTGGATCCCGCGACGACGACGGCGTGCTGCTTCGTTCCCGTTCTTCTGCTTCGTCCTCCTTCGTCCCGCTTCGTTCTCCTTCGTCCAGGCGTCGTCCCGTCCGGCTCGTCCTCCAAGCGACCGTCGAGGAGGATTTCTCTCTCCCTATTCTTTTTACTGCTTTCTAGTATAGATTTACTGCTTTCTAGAGTAGTCTATTCGTCCTCTGAGCGATCGTCGAGGAGGACATTTCTCCCTCCATTCTTTTAATGCTTTCTAGAGTAATTGTTTTATGTTTTCTAGTTGTAATGAAAGAACTCTTTTATGATAAATTCCTTGTCTATTCTACATCTCATTTTGATTTCCATGTATAGTATTCCTTCGCTCTCTCTTACTCCCTCTCTCTCTTTTATTTGTTGTAGATACTTAGATAGTTTAAATTGAATTTCTTTGTGACAAAATAAAAAGAAACGCGGAGTTTTTAAATCAAACGTTCGCCTCCCTGTGTTCGACCCGGAATTCTTATTTCGGTATAAATTTTATTTGTTGAACACGAATCCTTCGCTTTCGAACTACAACGACGGGTTTTTCCAAAAACCAAACACGTTAGCGTAGATTCTCGCGCTCAACATTTTGGCGCCGTTGCCGGGGAGGCAACGCTCTTTGATTTCTCTTCGCATTTTGTAACTTACAAATCATTTACCTCACTTTTCTCCTTTCTTATTGTAATTACAGGTACTCTTTCGAGACAGGCAAAAGCGGTAGATCGGAGTAAAGTGCTGTGGAAGGTTTTGTAAGTTACCCCCCACCTCCCACCCATTAGATTTCATCTCATCACATAATAATTCAAACATCAATCAACCTAGGTGTTCTTATAAACTCTAAGGTTAGATTGTTTGTTGTTTGACATCCATACTCACTCCAACCCCCACATTTAAAAAAAAAAAAGAAAGAAAAAAATAAAAAAAAAAATCTCACAGAGGTACACAACCTCATCTGATTTTCTAACTCAACCGGTAAACCAATCTTAGGAGCCGGTACACACATCCAAACACATAATCGAGTAGAAATCAGATTGGGTAATCATTTGTGTGCCTAATTAGGTGGTGCATCAGGCCAGTTGTTTGAGTTGTTTGGGCCGCACCACTTCAAATAAAATCAACTCATCAAGTAGCTGCCAATTAGGATCAACTCTTAGGGATCTACCAGGCACTCCACATTCTTTTTAAACTTTAAAGGAAAATATCTTCACCTGTGCTTGCAAAATCTGGTGTGCCAATGAAACTTGATTGAAAACACCTAAAGTTGAATCCTAAAAGCTACTAAGCAAGATTTGAATCTTAAAATTCACCACATCAAAAATAATCTTGCTTGAAAACCACTGGTTGTGCACGCACACACAAAGCAATCAATCATTAAGGGCACAACCCATTTAAAGGGCCCATCACATTCCAAAGCACATTCAAACCTAGCCCTAAATAAAACAGAGTAGACGTTGGCCTTAAGGATTGGACTCGCTCTTCAGAACTCAGAACGAGATTATTTTCGATTAGTCTGTTTCTACTGTTCAATCTGATGTCTAGCTAGGGGAGCAGAGTCAAACGATCGCGGCTGGGGGGTACACTAGGAACCGGAGGCGCAAGCCGAAGGAAGAACCTTCTCCCCAGTCCCTCCTTCTAACTGGTTGGATTGAACAGACAGAAGTAGATCAAATCGTTCCTTTATCGCAAGACGGGTTTTGAGAGTCTGTAGGTCTGTAGGCTAACCCATTTAAGGACAGGTTTGATTGTTTGTATTGCAGGGCACCTTTCTTCCTCCCGTATCTCATGAATCCTTCCACATATTTCACGCATTCCCGCTCTTTCCCTCCTGTTGTAAATTATCCTCAACATGACGATTATCCCAATTCATATTGTAATAGACTATCAGTTAGTTGGGATAATTCGGATTGGGGATACAATTCCAGACCCCCGTGTTTAGGGTCTAACCCTGAACACTTTGATTCTCAATTCTATCCTTCTCAGAGTTGCATCGATTATAGATCGTCCTCCTTTCATGAACAACCTAATGCGATCTACAATCAAGAAGGATACACTGATCCTTACCCATCCTCTGATTTCACTGCCTTTAGGTCATCTCCATCTTATGAACAATCTGAAATGATCTATTATCAGGATGGGTATAACGAATCTCAATTCGTTAATTCCTCTACATTGATGTCAAACCCGCCCAACCCTGAACCAACTCATTTGGTTCAGGTTAATCAGGTTCAAGATAAGGTTCTGGCTAACTTGAGGAATATCATTCAATCTTTAGAAGTTCAGCCAATACCTTGCATTGAGAGATTGGAGCCCCTGATTGAAATGATTGATGATTTAAACAAGTCTTTGTTGGATTGGCTCCAGGATGTTAAGGATAAGAACCCGGGTGAGTTTCTACTTGGGAAATTAGCGAAATTGAGGATGAGATTCGTGGTTGCTTTGATTCAATCTTGGAATAATTCCCAGGATGAACTCTCTTCAGGAAAGCCAATGATAGAACCTGCTCAGGCACCTGTTGGGGGGGACACGTGTTACGAAGCTGACCAGATTGAATTAAAACAACCAATTAAGGATGATTTGATTTCTTCACCTGAGATCCCTGAGCCGGGTTACGAGAAAACGTATGTCTCCTTGGAACGCAAAGTGACAAATGATTTTGGGACATACATTGATACGGATCCTGATGGTGAAGATTCAAGTTGCGAAGTCTCACACGAGTTTTCAGATCACGATTTTTGTGAGACGATTGGGCCTGAGGAATCTGATAGATCATTTGATAGCCCAATAACTGAGGAAACTGATCTTATTAGGGCACACGATACGGATCCAGAATCGCATTTTCTGGAGGAATTAATTCAATGCCCTGATTATCAGTTACACCCTGTTGAGCTTATTGATGATTCTAATTCTGAGATAATTAGACCCAAGTCAATTTTGATTTTCCCACATCATCTAGACTTGGAGATTTCATACGGGGTGATGAATATACAAGAGGTCATGGAATTTGATATGCCGAATGAGGAGGATAGGAGCTGGGAAATTCTGATTTGGGAAGTCAATTTTGGAGGAAATGGAAGATTGAGTCGAAGGGTTCCTTTTAAACTGAAACCATCAAATCAGAACCCTTACGACATTTGTTTCGAGGATGTCAAACTCAAGCACACATTTAACGATTATCCTTTTGAGCTTCAATTCTCTGTAACCCGACATTTTGACCTTGGGTTGCATCCTCACAAATCGCAGGCCCGACCCCGCTTGCATTCTGATTTTAGGTTTTGGGTAATTTTTATCCAGAACCTAAGATATTCTCGATTATGGGGTGTGGGTCTGCACCACAATCTGGTCCACATCTGTGGACCTCTGCTGACAGGTCAGAGGATTCTTCTGTTCATTCTAATTCTGACCTGCACATGTGAATTCTTCATTTCTTTTCTTTGTATAGTGTGCCTAGCTGAAGGCACTAAACTCAGCACATATACAGTTCTTTTTCATTTTCATCTCGGAGCGGACCCGATATCCACGCAATTCAGGTGCTTTCTACGCTTTCCCTCTCTATTTTATGTCTTTTTAATACAATGAGGACATTGCATTAGATAGGCATGGGGGGATGGATATTTATCTTTGAATTCATTCGTCAGCTCCGTAGATTTATTTTATTTTATATATATATAAAAAAAAAATCAAAATTAGGAAAGAGAATTTGGGTTTAAGAAATTTTCGATCTTAAGAAATACTATATTATGTTCTGAACACAAAGACCCTTCAGGTCTTTGGACTTAATCAGCCTATGTATCCACTAAAATGTGGATTTGTTTTTCGAGTTCTCGCCAACCTGAATTTTATTATAATTGGAATAAATAAGTTTGGGTGATAAGTACACGACTTATCAACCCGCCCTCTGATGTGAGGGAATTTTGAGTCTTAAGCATCTACACACTTTCTTTGCACTGACTCGTTGTTTGGCGATTTTAACAGAAATTGGGTAGCTAATGAACCTTCTAGGGTGATATGGCTGGGAAGTTATCGTGGGTAACAGCCCATAGGTAGGTTGTCCAGAGCCCAGTCACTGGACCTTTCTCTTTTTGCTGCCTTTAGGTAAATCTTAGACCAGGGAAGCCACCTACTTAAAAAAAAAAAAAAAAAAAAAGGAGAAAAGAACAAAAAGAAATAAGCCACACTTCGCCGCACGAGTATGGCTGGCAAGTTGTCGGTGGTAACAGCTCATCGACCGGTTGTCCAGAACCCAGCTCAGAAAATGCACTAAAAATTCCCAAAACACTTAGGAAGAAGCGGAGAAGTAGAATAAACCGGGGAGATATACACTGGATTCACCCTTGTGTTGACCCCGTTAAAAAATAAAAGTAGGGAGAAAGCTACCGGTTGTAAAGATACACCTTTAGGCAGAATTCTTTTTGAGGTCACCTAGAGGCGTAGAAATCCGAAGTCCGTTTTAATTGCCGGTCAACGAGTCTATCACAATCACAATAAGATGCTTAAAACTTAGGGTTCTCATCAAATCTTGGGTGAGTTGAATGGCCGTAGAAAGCCACTCTTAAACCCTAAAATTTGAAAATCTAAAAAAAAAAAAGAGTAAAAACAGAAAAAGAAATTTTTCTTTGAATAAGGCGAGGCTTGAGGCGGTCTGCATTTTGGCTGATACCCGGGCACTGTTGTGTCTTTGAAAGTTCAGTTCTTAAGTAGACAATTTCTTAATGATTGAAAATAACTCAGGTCCAAATAATCTAACCTAATTCTTTTATAAATAGCATATAGTTTTTGCTAGGGACTAGCAAAAGATAGGCATGGGGGTATGATGTAAACACATTTACACTACTTAAAATGTCTATTTATGCATGTTCTTAAGCATAAGATTGCATTTCATGATATAAATATTGCATTACATGCATCATCTTGCATTTAGAGTAGTTTGAATAAAATGGAGGTTAATTGTCTCCTTTTATGTGCTTGGACAGGGCAAATATTTTATCGGGGCCTCGGATCAAAGATCCAACCGTATGGATATGATCAGGGCGACGATTGGAGTTCAACGACTCCAAGATCGCCCTAATCAGGCATCCGTAGCATCAGATAGAGACCGGGGAACCCTAGAAGATCAAGGGCCAGGATGGTGTAAATCCGCACTTCAGATGGAAAATCCGACCACACGGATGAATTCGGATCGACGATCGCAGCCGAACGACACAAAAATCAAGTCAATCCGACATCCGTGGCACCATCTACAACTTCCAGAAGATGGACGGCCAAGATGGCGCCACGTGGCGCCATCCCAGCCGCCCAATCGGCCACAGGAGTCCTGTGAAGACCACGCAACGTCTCCTCTCCGCCGTTGGATCTCGATCCAACGGCTGCGGTCGCGCGCGTTTAAAAACGTCCGCGCGACCATTTCGCCCGCGTAGCGCAGCGGCGACGCAGTTGCGGGCGAAGCGGAGGTCGCGGGTTCGAGCCGCGGAGAGGGGGGCGAAGGCGCGGGCGAGCGGGCGCGCACGAGCGTCGGATGAAGATCCAACGGCCGCGCGCGCCCGATAGCGCCGACGCGCAATTGGACGCCCTGGTGGGCGCGCGATCGCACGCGGGCGGCGCGCTACGCAGCGGGCGCGGGCGCGATCTAAGCCGTCCGATCTCGCGATCGGACGGCTGAGACGACGCGGACGTGCGTCTGCGTTACGCGCGCAGGTAGCCGAGCGGGCGCGCGTGGCGCGGCGGCGACGGCGACGGCGGGGCTTTAGCGACGGTTTTATCCGTCACTAAAGACCCCTTATTTATTATTTTGAAAATGTAATGTCCATTTTGCCCCCACTCCTTGCAACTATAAAAGGAGACCCCCTCCATACGAAATTTTCATCCCTTCCTTCTCCTCTCTACCTCTCCAAAGCTCAAGAGAAGCTTGTCCCACACCCGGGATGCTTCTCGCGAGATAAAGTCCAAATTTTCGTCCCCCTTCGGAAGTGGATCCCGCGACGACGACGGCGTGCTGCTTCGTTCCCGTTCTTCTGCTTCGTCCTCCTTCGTCCCGCTTCGTTCTCCTTCGTCCAGGCGTCGTCCCGTCCGGCTCGTCCTCCAAGCGACCGTCGAGGAGGATTTCTCTCTCCCTATTCTTTTTACTGCTTTCTAGTATAGATTTACTGCTTTCTAGAGTAGTCTATTCGTCCTCCGAGCGATCGTCGAGGAGGACATTTCTCCCTCCATTCTTTTAATGCTTTCTAGAGTAATTGTTTTATGTTTTCTAGTTGTAATGAAAGAACTCTTTTATGATAAATTCCTTGTCTATTCTACATCTCATTTTGATTTCCATGTATAGTATTCCTTCGCTCTCTCTTACTCCCTCTCTCTCTTTTATTTGTTGTAGATACTTAGATAGTTTAAATTGAATTTCTTTGTGACAAAATAAAAAGAAACGCGGAGTTTTTAAATCAAACGTTCGCCTCCCTGTGTTCGACCCGGAATTCTTATTTCGGTATAAATTTTATTTGTTGAACACGAATCCTTCGCTTTCGAACTACAACGACGGGTTTTTCCAAAAACCAAACACGTTAGCGTAGATTCTCGCGCTCAACACAGGTCCTGTAGGATCATATGGCAGAGGATGGTTCGAGATGGGGATATAAGAGTGAGGTGCTGCAGCGGGATTGGCGTGAAATCCTGGTGGAATGCTCGGAGCTTGTAGAATCTGGTGAATCTGTCCCTGAGAAGGTTGTACCTGTGGTCGCGGACCATGGGGTACAAAATTTCATGGGTTGGGAATAGGTTGGGCGGGAAGAGTGCCCTGAGATCGAGTCGCCATGCGTAGTTGACTGATCTCAGCATTCTGCTACGCCAATTAGTGCTGAAGAGAGGTCATCATTCGCATCAATTTGCCAAGAGGACTTGATGAGTGTTCTGTTTACGGTACGCAAGGACTTGATGGCGGATTTGCCATAGGATTAGACTGGGCCCTTGGGTTGACGGGTGTGGATGGTCTCATTGGTCCACTTGCGGGGTTTTGGCGCTGCGGGTTGTTGGACAATGCGAAGTTCGGATGATTTCACCACCCTGGGTTATAAGTGGCAGAGAACGGGTTGTTCCCCAAGGCGTAAGCGTCTTCCATGCCAGAAGATGCATCCGCATGTAAATATGCGTCCGAGCACTTGGAGGCTTGGTCCTCCATGTCAAAATACTGGCTTGCAGAAGCCAGATCCACATGACTTACCGAGTCGCTCGATGTGACACTCGGTAAGGAAGGTCTTACGGGGTTTCTTGGGATAAACCTGGTGTTGGAAGAATTGGGATTGTGACGAAGTGGTGAAGTAGGGGTGTTTGCCATAGAATGGGCGGGGTTGGCCAGAAGCTCGTCCAGCTTGTGCACGACGGAGACTTCATCCAATTTCTGTGCGATAAGGTTGAGATCAGTGGATGAATGGGAGGGTCCCGTGTCAACTTCATGGACATTTCGAGGTAGGCTGGTACGATTAATGGCGACAATGGAAGCATTATTCATCGAGTTTTCACTCATATTTTCAAACAATTCGAATGCTCCATTCTCGTCTTTATTCATAAAATTCCCTCCGCAGGAGGCATCCGCAATCTGCTTCAAAGTCTCATTTAGCACATAGTAGAAAATCTCAGAGAGGACTGCAGCGCACAGCGCTGCGTGGAGATGCGTACGCAGGCGAAAAGAGCGAGCGGGTGCGGGCGACGCAGGTGCACGCTGACGCGTGGGCAAGTGCTCGAGCAGGCTTGGGGCTGAACGAGCGCGCAGGCAAACAGCCGTAGCGGCGTGCTGGGTGACCAGATAGGTGAGAAGCTTACCGGTCACCCCACTATAGCCACAATGTTCCACAGACTGGTGTGAACAGTGGCTACAGCGTATAGCTGAGCCGCGCGACCGCTTGCTGCAGGTGCTGTGAGTGCAGACGGCTCGACGCGCATGCGGAAGAGTGCCTCCGCTACTGGTTTGCGGTGAGGTGGCTCACGATAGAGGGTGCGGAGAGGGATGGGTCACGGGCGAAGGGGCACGACAAGGTGCACGGTGGCCTGTGGGTGTTGGTTGGTGTGAGCGGTGAAGCTTGGCCGGCCGCTGCAGGGGCGCGCGGTGGCCAGTTGCGGGTGGACAGGCGAGTGCAGTGCAGAGAAACAGGAGGCGAGGGTGCCTGCAGGCGTGCGTTGGAGGTGAGGGTGGCCTGACGACGTGTGGGGAAGGGGCTGGGGTGGCTACTATTGCCGCCTTGCTGCTGCTGCTGTGGAGCTCGGCTGGCTACTGCTGGGCGTGCGGTGGCCGGTTGAGCTTCAAAGCTTCAAGTTTTGGTGTAATGGCAGAAATGGTGTGGAAAGTGAAATAGGGAAGAAGGCCACCACGCCCATCGGCTCTTTGATGAGCTGGTCGGTGGTGGTCTCACGGTGGTGGGTGCGCACCACAGTGATGACTCTTGCCCGCAGAGTGGCTCCTCTAAGGAGGTGGTCCTGCGTATGGAGGGAGAGGGAAGGAGATGGTAGCCTGGAGAAGAAGAGCTGCATTGGGTTCTATTCGCTGTGGAGGACCAGGCACTTTGCAAAGGAGCCGAGACCTTATAAAGAAGAAAGTGGCATGCACAGCCATGCCCTAGCTATGCATGGCTCAGCATGGCCGGCAGGGAGATGAGGCTGCAGGTCAGGCAGGGAGAGGGGGAGCAGGACATGGCGCAAAGAAGAAGAGGTTGTTCCATGCAGCCACAGAAAGAAAGTCAAAAATAAAAAAGAAATAAAAATGGAGATGGAAATTTTGCGAAGCATCACTTGAAGAAAATGTGAATTACGAGGCCATTTTATTCACTCTCCTCCCCTCTCAATTTAATGCATGCATGCGTCTATATTCACAAATGCGACTATGTCTACCTAATATGCACTGATAATGCTAGGAAATAGCACAAGACGGCACAATTGCAGGTGTATTTTTGCGGTGCAATCAAAGCTCAGCCAACATCATGCACTAAAGCATTAGAGCCTTTGATTAAAATGATTGATTAGCTTAATAGTTCTTCATTGGATTGGTTCCAAGATGTTAAGGATAGGGCCCTAAGTGAGAATTTACTGGGGAAATTATCGAGATTGGGGATGAAATTTGTGGTTTCCTTAGTCTAATCTTGGGATGATTCCCAGGATGAACCCCCTTCAGGAGAGCCAATGTTAGAACCCGCTGAGGCGCTTGTTGGGGGGACACATTTCTGAGATCGAGGATGACTAGGTTGGGTTAAAGCAACCAATCAAGGATGATGTGATTTTCTTACCTGAGATCCCTGAGCTAGGGAGCGAGGAAAAATATGTCTCTATAGACTAAGGAACAACATATGACTTTGAGACATATAAATGAGCATCAAGTATTCTTTAATTCTGAAGGTGAGAAATCTCTTAATGATGTCTTACATGAAGTTAAGGAAAATGATTTTAGTGAGACAAATGGGCTTGACGAGCATGATTGATGGGAATAGCATCATCTGTCTTAGCTAGCTCATTTTGTCCCAGAAAAGAAAACAAAAGCTCGTACATAACCAATTGGAGGTCCTAACTCAAGGAATAACTCTTCTGAAAGAAAAGTAAGAAACAAAGGGTAAAACTGTAATTTTACCATTGCAGTACAACAACAGGATTTCTCATGGGCTCAACACAAGTCAAATGGTCTTAACAAGATAAAAAGTGGGTTGGTTCAAACAGAAAAGGGTTTATGTGAAATCTGGGAATTAAATGACTTCTTGTAACACTAAAATAGACCCACTTAATTTAAAAAGGTTCTGGTCAAAATAAAATTCACCTAAGCCCTCTAAAATTCATGAAAAAATATTCTCTAGTGTTAAGAACCTTCAATTTGGCCTTTATAACCTATTTTGACCTAAATTAGGGTCTCAATCAATTATTTGCCCTAAATTGGTTTTTTGTGTAAATTGCCCAGCCAAACATAATCAAACCAAAAATCTAACTTCACCATTGGCTTAATTAGGTCCAAATTAGGTTTTTTCCAAAATTTGGACTTAAGGACAATTCACCTTGACCTACTTTGTAAACTAGTTCAGCCTAATTACAATTCTACCCCTAACTTTTGAAAACTCCTGTAGACACCCCCTAGCTTCCACATCGTTCCTTGCAATTAGGTCCCTCTGCCATTATAGTAGAGGAAATCCTACTTCGGCAAGGATTCAAGGGAAAGAACTCCCTGATTCCTCAGAGAATCCCTCTCAAATTTGAAAGGGAGATTCTCTGAGAAATCCCCATTCATGTGAACCTAATTTGGAACTCCAATTTCTACCCAATCTCAAATGCAAACGCATGAGAGATTTGGCTCTTGTTGACCTTTCATCTCTAGTGACTTGCCCATGCTTGGAAGTTTGGCTTCCAAGCGCAAGACCTCCTACCAGGGCATATAAAAGCCTCGCCTGATCATTCCGCAAATCCTGAGCATGAATTGGCCTGAGGTAACCCCCAATTTCCTCTCTTCTCCTCTGGCCAACCTCCCATCAAGCTCCGGCGACCTTTATCTCCCTCTATCGTCACTATGCCACAATACTAGTGGCAGAGTTACCTCTGCCTCCTTCATCCACGTCACGCCATACCAGCGCACACTCTTGCCACCCTCTCGTTGTCGCCGTCCTCCTCTCATTGGGCTTTCGTCTTCAACAATGGCACATATGAGTTGGCCACCTCCTCCACTCTTCCCTTCATCTATTCCCCCTTAGATAAGTCCTCCCTCTCTACTCATCTCTTTTCTCGCATTTACATCTTAAAATCCGCCTCAACCCTCGCACACCACCGTCATCTTCTCCACCTCCAGTCAGACCACCGGCGAGGTCCTTCCCCCGCTCCACGCATCCACCCACCTTGCCAACCACCTCACAAGCTCCGCCACAACTCACTGACCATAACCCCTCTTTCCATTCATCACCACTCGCCCCCAACACATCCCCCGAACACACCCATATTAGAATGCACAAGGTGACCTAGGCACGCATGCTCAGGCCACCCTGCGCCACGCCGACCACCGTCCCATCTTCATCATGTTCAGGTGAATCTTCCTATACATTTTGATGCGATTGCAAGGCCATTTGCTTGTGAACAGGGTATAGGTCCTTGCCGTCATTGACGGAGGACGAAGCTTGCTCACAAGCTTGCTCCTGGACTCCAGGCCACAGCCTGCAGGTCCCAGGCTGTGTGCGCTTCGTTCTCGTACACTCTCACCCAGCTATTGGAGTCAAAGCCCTACATAGCTCTGCAATTGGACATGAACGTCTGCTATGCAGGCGTCTGCGAAGAAGGTAGGACATTTAGTCCCACCCTGGAAGATCAGGAGTGGGTGCTATGATATAAAGTGAAAAAGTGCTATAGGCTCATTTTCTCCTGACCACGAGGTGAGGACCTAGTCACCCATCGCCTTGTCCGCGACCCCACGCCACACGGACCTGGCTCTGACCCATTAACCCAATTATTCTATGCACTCCTCGCACACCACTGCACATCGGTGGGCCTAGTCCCAGGCGTGCATACCCAACCTGTTAACTCGAGAAGGCTCTAGGAGAGCGAGCATAAGAGAGAAAAAAGAAGAGAGATTGCGGTGAGGGTAGGGGTAGGTTTTGCTCTCAAGAGAAAAAGAAGAAGCCAAGGAAGGAAGGGCAGAAGCTTGGCAGCTAAGGAAGGAGAAGGCAAGGCACGACTGAAGAGGAGCTGAAGTTAGGGCCAGAGAAAAGAAAGAAGAAATCAAAGAAGAGGAAGAAGAAGAAAGAACCAAGAGGGAAGAAGGTCATTTGAGGCAGAGAATAGAAGAAAGAAGGAGGAAGCCGTTGAGGAAGCTAAGGAAAGGTAGCTAAGGCAGAGGAGGTCAAAGAAAGAAGGAAGGAAGGAGAAGAGCCAGAGAAGAAGAAAGAAGCCAAAGCTGTAATCAGAGAAGAAGGGAGAAGAAGACAAAGGTTAGAGCAAAAGGAAGAAGAAGGCCAAGAAGAGAGAAGGCCGTAAGAGAGAAGGAGAAGAAAGAAGAAAGAGATCAGAGACAGAGATAGAAATCTGAGACAGCACTATAGCACTTGACATTTAAGATGTCTGATTTTCACATCAGACGTCCATATTTTATTTTGTGCTTCTATACCTTGAGATTATATTTCTTGCATTATAACTTTGATTCTTCATTGCATATTATAAAATTGAAAGTTGTGTTCTTAATTTTTGAACCCCAATTTGCTCCTTATGTTTGACCTTGAATTTACTTTTTCGAGTAATAAAATTCATTTATTTTCAAAGCGATTTCAGCTATATTACAACACATTATTTTAAAACCCGATTTCTCCTTGCAAATAATGATGAACCATTTGATAGCTTGATAACTGAGGATTATGATCCAATTGGGGCTGGCATGGAGGATTCTAATCCTATTATAATAGATGATCCAATTGGTTGCCCTAATCTTCAAACACACCCAAAAGAGATGAATGATTTTGATTTGGAACTGATTGAATCCAAGTTAATTCTAATTTAGCCACAATTGCTTGATTTGGATATCTTTGATGGGGTGTATAACGATCATGAGGGCCTGGAAACTGAACACTTGATCTTGAATGATAGGAATTTGGAAACTAAGATTTGGGAAGGTAACTCCAGGGAAGATAGGATTTTGGATTTGAGGGTTCCTGTTGACCTAAAACAACCTAACTTCTATCAGGACCCTTATGATATCTTTAATGTGCAACCCAAGCTCGAAATAATTGACTACCTTTTTGAGCTAAACTATAAGTGGACACACGAATCTATTGAACCAGATCTACCTATTGTCCACCACATTAGACTTGGGTTACACACCACAAAACTGTAGGCCCGACCCTGCAAGCACAATAATCTCCGCTTCTAGGTGATTTTCATCCTGAACTTTAGAACCACTCGACCTTGGGCATGGGTCTGCACCACAACTTGATCCGCATCTGTTGACATCTTCTGCTTGCGAGTTTTAGGATCAATATTTTTATTATGATTCTGACCCACAGTTATGAATTCCTAATTTCTTTGTTTGTATATTTTGGCTAGCTAAAGGCAATAAACTTAACACGTGTGTATACTGCTTTCTCTTTGCAGAGCCGATCGGATTGTCATGAAAGTCAAGTGATATTTTGTTTATTCTGCCATTTTCATATCTTTATTTTTGCAATGAGGACATTGCATCATTTAGGCATGGGGGGTGGATATTTAATCCTGAAATAATTTTTTTAGCTTCGTGGAATTTCTTTTACTTTCTTAAAAGAATATATATTAAAATTAAAAAAATAGAATTAAGAGAAGAGAACTTAGGCATTAGGCATTGTTAACTTTAGGAAACAATACTTTAAAACCAGAATATTTTGACTCTTTAGGTCTTCGGACTTAATCAGCTTCGGTGTCCACTAAAATGTGGACTTGTCTCGAGTCCTCGCCAAGTTAATTTTATTTTAATTTGGTAAATAAATTTAGGTGATAAGTATACGACTTATCAACCCAGCCTTTGGTTTGACGGGACTTTAAGTCTAAAGCATCTACACACTATTTACACTAACTCACTTTTCGGCAATTTTTATGGAAATTAGGTAGTTAATGAACCGTCTAGGGTGATATGGCTGGCAAGTTGTTGATGGTAATAGCTCATCGGCTGGTTGTTTAGAGCCCAGCCATACGACCATTCTCTTCTTGCTGCCTTTAGGTAAATCCTGGAACAGGGAAACCTCCTACTTAGAAAAAAGAGAAAAAGAAATACCCAAAAAGAAAAAAAAGTGAGAAAGAAAAAGAAAAAGGAGAATAAAATAAAATAAATAAATAAGCTACACTTTACTGCATGAGTGTTGATGGCAAGTTGTCAGTGGTAACAACTCATCAGGCGGTTGTCCTAAACCTAGCTTGCGAAATGCACGCATAATTCTTAAACACATAGGAAGAAGCAGAGAAATAGAATAAGCCAGGGAGATATACTGTAGGTTTTCCCTTGCATTGAGCCCGTAAAAAATAAAAAATGTAGGGAGAAAGCTACCGATCGGAAAGATAAACCTCTAGGCAAAGACTCTTAAGGTCACCTAGGGTTGTAGAAACCTGAAGTCCATTTTAATGGCTACCTAGTGAGTCTATTATCTTTCATAAGATGCTTAGAACTTAAAGTTCTTTGAGTCTTGGGTTGGTTTGGGTAGCCATAGAATGCTGCCCCAAAACCTTAAGCTCAAATTTCCAAAAAAATTAAAAAAGAAGAAAAAGCAAAAAAAAAAGTATCTTCCCTTTTCAAAATAAGGTGAGGACTTGGGCAACCTGCATTTTGGCAGACATCTGGGCATTGTTGAGTTTTTGTAATTAGGTCCATAGTTGAAATTTGCTAATGTAATCAAAAAATCTTACTTACGTAATCAGATCCTAATTTTGTTTTTGTACATAGAATTTAGTTTGATTTTCCTAGAAACTAGCAAGAGATAGGCATGGGGGTATGATGAAGACACATTTAATTAGGATAAACTTCCTATTTATGCATGTTCCTAGGCTTAGATATTCATTTCATGCTATAAATATTGTATAGTATGCATCATTTTGCATTTAGAGTAGTATGTATAAATTTTAGGTTAATTGCTTCCTTTTATGTCCTGGAGAGGAGAATTAATTTAGAGCCTCAAATTGGCGATCCGATCATACGAATCTGATCAGGACGGCAATCAGAGTCCAACGCCTCTGAAATCGTCTTGATTGAAGTTCCATAGCACCTTATGCAGTCCAAGGAAGATCAATGGCCAAGGGACTAGGTGACACAATTTGAAATTTTAAATGACAAATCGGATTGTATGGATAGATTCAAGTCGATGATTGTAGCCTAACGGTGCGAAAATCGACTCAATCGGACTTGCGTAGTAGCCCCTAAAAAGGAAAGAAAATACACGACCTGGATCTTGCTAGTGGCGCGATCCAGGCCACCCATGGGTGTGCACGCACCATCGCACGTGCACATGTAGCAGTGCAGCGCGCAGCGCATGGTCGCTTGTAGCAGCAGGTACGTGGAGGCAAGGTGGAGTGCATAGTGCACGGATGTGCACAGTAGCGGGCGAGGTAAGAGGCAGTGAGCACCAGCGGGCACATGTGAGCGCGCCGCGTGGGGTGCATGAGCTGCAGCTTTACCGACGCTTGTGGTGGATCTTCAGCAACATTTATGGCTATCACTAAATGTCCTATTTTCAAAATGGATCCTTTCCTCCACTATAAAAGGATCCCTACCCCTCCCATTCTTCTTCATCTCTTCCTTTCTTTCTCTTACCACCTCCAATCATTTAAAGAGAGCTTGTCCCAAGCCTGGGATGCTCCTCTAGAGTAGAAAATCAAAATATTTTCCTTCCTCTCACCCCCATTTGTGGAGCATTCTGTAGCCATCCTCTCACCACCTTCTGGAATAAGATCCTCTCCACGACACCATCCTACCCCATCCTCCTTCCTCCATTGTCGCTCTCCTTCCTCGAGCTTCCTGCCACCTTCATCTAAGCAACATCTGAGTGAGCCGCCCTCCATGCGACCGTTGAGGGGGAGTCTTCTCAACCCATTTTGTCTTTTACTACTTTTTGGTGTAGCTTTCTACTTACATACCTACAGCAAACATTATTTAGCTAAATATTGATATATTCTCTCTCTCTCTCTTTCTTACTTTACAGGCAGATTAGATAGATAATTATGTTGTCGACCTGATCACTTGCCTTATGAAAATACAAAAAAATTACAAAAGATAGAAGCAGCAAAAAGAAATAAAATCAAAGCACGAATCACAAAACCAAACCTTTGCCTCCCCATGTTCGAGCTGGGACTCACCTTAAGTTTCAATTATAAATTTTATCTGGTAGCAAATTTCTATGCACTATGAAGATAGGTTTTCTAACTCGAAAACTTTTCATGTACGAAATCACGCTCATCAACTACCCATCCCCTATTTGACATAACTTCGATTAGGGATATGATTCTAGACCTTAGTGTCTTGCGCTTAGCCTTAGACAAGTATGATTATTATCATTCTTACGCCTATACTGATTATAGATCTCCACCCATTGATGATCAACCTAACTCAATCTACAATCAAGATGGATATGATGATAATAACTCTTACCCTCTCCAGGATTATACTGAATATAAGTCACCACCCCTCTTTGAATAACCCGAAATGACCTATTCTCAGGGAGGACCCCTAGAACCTCATTATCTTGACTACCCTAGATTTAACCCAAACCCACACAACCCTGAATCGAACCATTTGGTTTAAGTGAACCAGGTCCTAGATAGGGTGTTGGCTAATTTGAGCAACACCATATGATATTTAGAAACCCAGCCAATACCTCGCAGTGAAGAATTGGAGCCCCTGATTCAAATGATTGATGATCTGAATAGTTCGTTATTGGATTGGTTCCAAGATATTGAGGATAAGGGCTCGGGTGAGTTTTTACTTGGGAAATTATCAAGATTAAAGATGAAATTTGTGGTTGCCTTAGTCTAATCTTGGGATGATTCTCAAGATGAACTTCCTTTAGGGGAGCCAATGTCAAAACCCACTAAAGTGCCTATTGGGGGGGACACATTTTATGACACTAGGGATGACCAGGTTTGTTTAGAGCAACCTACTGAGGATGATGTGATTTTCTCACTCGACATCTCTGAGACAGGGAATGAGGAAAATATGACTCCATGAACCAGGAAATGACAGATGATTTTGAGACATACATAAATGATGATCGAGAATTCTTCGATTCTGAGGGTAGAGAACATTTATGTGAAGTCTCACTTGAGTTTAAGGAAGATGATTTTAGTGAGACAAATAGCCCAAAGGAACTTGATCGACCATTTGATGGCCCTATAATTGAGGAATTTGATTCAGTTGGGGCTAACTTAGAGGATAAAAATCTTGATTTGATGAAGGATTCAATCAATATCCCCATTCCTCAACCACACCCTAAAGAGCTGAATGATGATATTTTTGAAATCATTGTACCCAAGTCAATCCTGCTTTAGCCATAATTGTTTAACTTGGATATTTTAGATGGGATGTACAACAATCTGGAGATCCCGGAAACCATGATTTTGAAGGGTAGAAATTTGGAAATGAAAATCTCGGAGGCTACTTCAAAGGAAAATATAATTTTAGATCCAAGGGTTTCTATTGACCTGAAATCACCAACCTTTTACCAGGACCCTTACAATATTTTTGTGTATGTGAACCCAAGTACACAATAATAGATTATCCTTTTGAGCAAATTGTTAACTAGACAAATGAGCCCATTGATTTAGACTTTGCTATTGTCTGCCATTTTAGACTTAGCTTGCATACCACAAAGCCACAGGCCCTACCCCAGGCGCAACAATCTCCGGTTCTGGGTAATTTTCATCCAAAGAGTTAGAACCACTTGACCTTGGGGCATGGTTCTTCACCATAATCTGGTCAACATCTATTGACACCTACTGGCGGGTCCTGAAATCAATCTTATGTTGATCTTGACCTACACTTGTGAATTCTTAACCTCTTCTTTATTTGTATAATATGCTTAGCTAAGGGCATTAAACTTATCACGTGTGTATATTCCACTTTCTCTGCGGAGCTGGCCAAATTTTCATAAAAATCAGGTAATATTCTATTTATTCCACCCCTTTCATGTCTTTATTTTTACAATGAGAACATTGCACCATTTAGCCATGGGGGGTAGATACTTAATCCTGAAAATATTTTGTTAGCACCATGGAATTTCTTTTATTTTCTTAAAAAATATAAAAATTCAAAATTAAAAAAGACAAAAAAAGTTAGGATTAGAAAAAGAGAACATAGGCATTAGGAGTTATTAACTTTAGAAAATAGTACGATAGGACATGAACACCTAGACTCTTCGGGTCTTCAGGCTTAATTAGCCCAGGTGTCCACTAAAATGTAGACTTATTTCTCAAGTCCTCACCACGTTAAATTTATTTTAATTTGGCTAATAAATTGGGGTGATAAGTACACGACTTATCAACCCGCCCTTTAATTTGAGGGGTCTCTAAGTGTAAAACATCTATACACTATTTGCACTGACTCACTTTTCGGTGGTTTGTACAGAAATTAGGTAGCTAATGAACTTTCTAGGGGAGTATGTTTGGCAAGTTCTCGTAGGTAACAGCTCATTAGTTGATTGTCTAGAGCTGAACTACACGACCAAACTCTTTCTACTGCCTTTAGGTAAATCTTAGATCAGGGAAGCCAACTAGCCAGAAAAAGAAAAAAAATATAGAAAAAAAGCTACACTTCACCGCTCGAGTATGGCTAGCAATTTACTATGGATTTGATGCCCCATTACCCATTTGTCCAAAGCTTAGCTCACTAAAATGCACAAATAATTCCCAGAACATTTACAAAAGAAGTGGGGAAGTAGAAGAAACTAGGAAGAAATACACTGGGTTCGCCCTTATGTTGACTCCATAAAAAAATTAAAAGCAGGGAGAAAGCTACAGATTGGAAAGATAAGCCTTTAGGCTGAAACTTTTATGTCACCGAGGGTCGTAGAAACCTGAAGCCTGTCTTAACTGCTAGTTAATGAGTCTATCACTTTTCACGAGATGCTTAGAACTTAAAGTTCTTCTCGAGTCTTAGGTGGTGATGTAGTAGACATTCATTGTGAAAAGATTTGAGTTTTGAAAACCTTGTCGTTGTAGCGCAATTCGCGAGAAAATCTATCTATCAGATAATTTTTTACTAAAACTCAAAATGAATCCCAGGTCGAACACAGGGAGGCTAGGTTGATTCAAAATCTGCAGTTATATTTTTTCATAATTTTTGTTTATAAATGAAACATTCACAATGATCGCTATTCTACTTACAATATAAACACTAAAACTATAAAGAGAGAGAGAGAGAAACAACGTTTATACTAAGAATAATGTCATTACAACTAGAACTAGAAAGTGGGAAATCTAATCTAGAAAGTGATAAAGAGAAGGGGGAGAGAAGTTATCCTCAACAGCTGCTAGGAGGACGAGCTAGATGGATGTCGCCTGGAAGAAGGAGAGTGAAGACGGAGGATGGAGGATGGATCGGAAAGAACCGGGGGTGAGGCAAAGTGTCGGTGTCGTGGGATCGACTTGCAGAATGAGGGTGAGAAGATGGCTAGCGAGAGCTCCGCAAAGGGGATTAGCGATGGAAAAATTTGTTTTCAACTCTTGCGGAGCTTCTCGTAGCGTGGGAGCACTGGAGCAAGCCTTAGAACTTGAGTTCTTAGCTCATAGAGAGGGAGAGAGATGATGGAAGGGATGCATGAGTGGTAGGGGTGCCCTTTTATAGGTGCAAAAGTTGGGGGAAAAAAGGTCTTTTAAAGCTTTACACAATAATTGTTGGGGTCTTTAGTGACAGATATAAACGTCACTAAAGACCCATCTCGCTAAACACGTACGCACGGCCTCACCTCTTTATCATCAACAACGAGCTCTTCATCATGCACACACCATCTCAGCTATCCGATCGTTCGATCGGACGACTTAAAGCACGTGAGCTGCTTCACCTTCAGCATTACTCTCCCCTTTATTGTGATGACGCATTTGATGGTGCGTCATCGTGCATGTTCGCGTCGCGCTTCCATCCGATGCTTGATAAGGCGCCACATCGCACCCGCATCCACCATTCGCCTTTGATCCAATGGTCAAATTAAGTGCAACGTGCTTGCCTCTTCTATTTGAGGAGCACGAGGTCTCGATCGCATGACCTCCCTTTCCGCGTACGTAGCTTGACCGCTGTGCCACTAGCCTCTCTTTGTCGCATTGTTGATTTCCATCCACACTCTCTCAGCCGTTGGATGGATGATCCAATGGCTGAGATTGCTTGATCGAAGGAAGAAGAATGGTTGCGGGCATTTCTGGAGTGATTTGGGCAGCTGGGATGGCACCACATGGTGCTATCTTGGCTGTCCATCTTCATATGCTCATAGGTGGTGCCACGATTGTTGGATTGAACCGATTTTCATGCCGTTGGGCTGCAATCATCGATCTAAGCCCATCCATGCTGTCGGATTTATCTTTTGTATTCTAGATTTTACACCACCTTACCTCTTTACCTCTTACCTTTCTCAGACTACATTTGATGCTACGGAGGTTCGATTGGGGCAATTTTGGAGTCGTTGAACTCTAATCGTCGCCCTGATCATATCCGTATGGTTGGAGCTTCAATCTGCGGCCCCGATAAATGCTACCCTATTCCCTGACCACAAAAAGAGATATTTAACCTAAAATTTATACAGTCTAACCTAAATGCATGATGATGCATGTTATGCAATATTTATAATGCATGAATGCTTCTTTGACACAAGAAACATGTATAAATAGGCATTTCAGGTCAATTAGATGTGTGGAGATCACAACTCATGCTTATCTTTTGCTAGTCCTTGGCAAAAACTATATGCCATTTATAAACAGAATTAGGATCAAATTACTTGGGCAATAGTTGTTTTCTCAGCATTAGGAAATTTCTACTACGACTTGAACTACAGAGACACAACAACGCCTGATTGTTTGCCAAAATGCAGATCGCTCAAGCCCTCACCTTATTCAAAAGCAAAAGGAACTTTTACTTTTTATTCTTTTCTAATTTTTTTGGATTTTGAGTTTAAGGTTTTGAGGCAGCTTTCTATGGCTACCCAACCCACCTAAGACTCGAAAAGAACTCTAAGTACTAAGCACCATTTTATATGATTGTGATAAACACACTAATCGGCTATCAGAACAAATTTCGGGTTTCTACTCCCCTAAGTGACCTTGAAAAGGAATTCTTCCTAAAGGTGTATCTATACGGCTGGTACTTTTTATTTTTATGGGGTCAACACAAGTGCGAACCCAGTGTATATCTCCCCAGCTTATTCTACTCCTCCTCTTCTTCCTAAGCATTTGGAATTAAATATACATTTTTGTGAGTTGGGTTCTGGACAACCGGCCGATGGGCTGTTACTACTGACAACATGCCAGCCATACTTGTGCGGTGAAGTGTGGCTTATTTCTTTTTTTTTCTTTTCTTCTTTTCTATTTCTTTTTCTTTTCTCTTTGGATATTTTTGTAATTTTTTTCTAAGTAGCTGGCTTCCCTAATCTAAGATTTACCTTAAGGCTGCAAGAAGAGAATGGTCGTATGGCTGGGCTCTTGACAATCGGCTGATAAGCTGTTACCACTGACAACTTGCCAGCCATACCACCCTAGAAGGTTGATTAGCTACCCAATTTTCGTTATAACCACCGAAACGTGAGTCAGTGCAAATAGTGTGTAGATGCTTAGAATTAAAGTCTACTCAAATTAGAGGATGGGTTGATAGGTCATGTACTTATCACCCCAACTTATGTTACCAATTTGAAATGAATTTTCAAATGGTGTGGACTTAAGAAACAAGTCCACATTTTAGTGGACACCCAGGCTGATTAAGGCCTAAGATCTGAAGGGTCTAAGTGTTCAGGACCTATTGTACTATTTTCTACGGTTGAAAATTTCTAAAGCCCAAGTTTTCCTTTCCTAATTCAATTTTAAAAAAATAAAAAGAAAAATAAGGAAAATTTACAATGAATCCACGGGGCTGACAATATGATTAAAAATTGAATCCACCCTCCATGCCTAGCTTATGCAATTTCCTCATTGAAAATAAATGGCATGAGAAAAGGACATAATAGAAAAATATCATCTATATTGCATGATGCTCTGGTCAGCTCTGAGTCAGGCTATACAAGTGCTGAGTTTAATAACATCAGCTAGGCGAGGTCCAGCCAAAGAAAGTCAGATTAAGGTTAAAGCAACCTTGTCTGAGATGGGTTCTGGAATAGCGTTGTGAACATAAGGTTTCAGACACTCTCTGTTGACCTTGAAGGAATGACCCATCTTTGGGTAAGAAATCTCAATGACACCATTTGGGAATATTGGATCGATGATGAATGGGCCATTCCACTTTGACCTAAGCTTTCTTGGAAAGAGCTTAAGTCGAGAGTCAAAAAGCTAGGCTTTCTAGTTCGGCTCAAAGCTCTTGAGAGAAATTAGCTAGTCATGAAGAGCTTTAGTCTTAGCTTTGTAGATCTTGGCATTCTCGTATGTGTCATTTCTAAGCCCTCCATCTCAGATAGTTGAAGTTTCCTAGTCATTTCGGCTAAACTTAAATCGAAGTTGTATTTCTTGATTGCCCAGAATGCCCGATGTCAATCTCTACAAGTAAATGACACACTTTTCTATACACCAGACGAAATAGTGACATGCCAGTAAGCATTTTGTACGTTGTATGGTAGGCCCAAAGTGTGTCATCAAGCTCTTGAGTCTAGTCTTTTCTATCAGGCCTAACCATCTTTTGCAAGATGTTCTTGATCTCTCGATTGGAGATCTCGCCCTTTCCCTTCGTCTGGAGGTGGTAAGGTGTGGAAATTCTATGATTCACTACATATTTCACCAGTGAATTGCAGAACTAGGCATTGGTGAAGTGAGTACCACCATCGCTGATGTTGGCCCTCAAAATCTTGAACCGACTAAATATATTCCTCTCGACAAAATTGATGACCACCTTATGGTCATTGGTTCAAGTGGGAATAGCTTCAATCCACTTGGACATGTAGTCAACAACTATGAGAATGTACTCATGCCCAAATGAAGGGAGGAAAGGTCCCATGAAATCAATGCCTCAAATGCCAAAGATTTCGACGAGAACAATCGGGTTTAGAGGCATCATGTTTCTCCTGTCTATGCTCTCGAGTGCCTGGCATCAGGAACACAACCTTGAGAATTCTTGGGCATCCTTTAATAAAGACGGCCAATAAAATCCAGATTGCAAAATTTTGCAGCGGTCTTTTTCCTGGAGAAATATCCACCACACGCAGATTCATGGAAGAACTCAAGCATACTTTTGAACTCATTCTCCAGAACACATCGGTGAATAATCTGGTCAGAGTAGATGCAGTACAGTTCAAGGTCATCCTAAAAGTAATAGTTGGCCTCAGATATAAGTCTTTCCTGTTGTTGCTTGGTCTAATCCTAGGGGATTTGACCAATGGCCAAATAATTTATCATGTCCGCAAACCAAGGGGTTTGGACACCTAAAAAAGTAAGAATAGTTTCGTTCGGAAATGTATTAGTAATCAAAATATCCAAATGAGAAGAATCACTTAGGAGTTTCTTAAGATGATTCGCCACCACATTTTATGCCTTAGATTTGTCTTTAATTTCAAGATTGAATTCTTAAAGTAAAAGAATCCATCGAATGAGCTGGGGTTTGGCATCCTCTTTAGCAAAGAGATGTCTCAAGGCCGAGTGGTCGGTATAGATTATAACATGAGATCCTAAGAGATAAGCCTTGAATTTTTCAAATGCAAATACTATTGCTAGCAATTTCTTTTCGGTAACACTGTAGTTTCTCTAGGCCTCATCAAGAGTTTTTCTATCGTAGTAGATGGCAGATGGCTTGTTGTCTATTTTCTAATTCAAAATAGCCCCGACTGCATAATCAGAAGCATCGGTCATGACCTCAAATGGGGCTGTCTAGACCAGTGGTTGCAACACTAGAGCACAAGTGACTACCATTTTAAGAAAATCAAATGCCTTGTGGCATGATTCATCAAAATCGAATGGTGTATCTTTGGCCAGAATGTTGCTCAAAGGTCTAGCAACCTTAGAAAAGTTCTTAATGAGCAAGAAATGATATGATTTGTTTAAAAGATGTAGGAAGTTTGGAGATAGCATCCACCTTAGCTTTATCAACTTCAATTCCCCGCTCAGAGACTGCATGACCCAAGACGATGCCTTCTTGTGTCATAAAGTGACTCTTTTCCCAGCTAAGGACCAACTATATTTTGATGCATCTCTTAAGGATCAATTCAAGGTTAGCCAAGCAAGAATCAAATGATTCTCTAAAAATAGAGAAATCATCCATGAAAACTTCCATAAACTCTCCCACCATGTCTGAGAAGATGGCTAGCATGCACCTTTGAATAGTCACAAGTGCATTGCAAAGTTCGAATGGCATTCTATAGAATGCAAAGGTTGCGTAGGGATAGGTGAAAGTCATCTTTTCTTCATCCTCGGGATGGATAGGGACTTGGTTGTATCCTGAGTAACTGTCAAGGAAACAGAAATACTTTTGCTCGGCTAACCTTTCAAGGATTTGGTCGATGAAGGGCAAAGAGAAATGATCCTTTTTCATGGCTATGTTTGGCTTTATGTAACTGATACAAACTCTCTAAGAGGAAGTTGAACGAGTTGTGACAGATTCTCCTTTCTCGTTAGTCACAACGGTAATCCCGACTTTCTTGGGAACAATTTGCACGGGACTAACCTAAGGACTATCCAAGATTGGATAAATGATTCTTGCGTCTAGCCACTCAATGATTTCCTTCTTAACCACTTCTCGCATATTAGGGTTCAATCTCCTCTGCATCTAGAGAGAAGGGCGGGATCCATCTTCCATAAAAATTCGATGATTGCAATAAGATGGTTGAATCCCTCTAAGGTCATGGATGGTCCAACCAATTTCCTCCTTATGTGCTTTTAGGACTTTGATTAGTTTCATCTCTTGCTCGTTAGTCAGTTTTGCACTTATAATCACAGGGAGCTTTTTCTTAGGTCCTAAAAATTCATATTTCAGACTCTCACGCAATGGTTTCAGTTCAAGCTGGGGTGCATTTAAGATGAGGGTAAGGAGGATGCTGATGAAGGTTCATCATGACGATCTATTGGAAGGGGTTGGAAGTGAATAGAATCAGCAACCTCTTCAGAGTGTGTGGGTCTACCACGGAGGGTTGTGGGTTGGGTTTATCGATGCAGGAGGATTCTCAAGGACGGTTGATGGGAACACCATCGTGAGTCATAACTAGCTCAATTTGGTCTAATAAAGTTGATAAAAGCTCCTACATAACCATCAGAGGGTCATATTTGCATAATATTATATTTTTAGAAGATAAGAAACCAGGGTTATTTCTACAATTTTAACTGCATTTCACAAATACAAAATAACCACGCGGAATTCAAGGGGTTAATTAAATGTCAAATGGTCATTAATGTCCACTAAGAGGGTCCTTGCAGACAGAAATAGGTTTTCACACATCTCGAGAATTGATGGACATCTGAAACCCTAAAAATAGTCCTGCTTAATTAACTGAGGTTCTGGTCAGAATAAAATTCACCTAAACCTTCTAAAAATCATAGAAAAATATTCTATAAGGTTTGGTATCTTTGATTTGACCACTGGAATCCATTTTAACCTAAATAGAGTCTCAGATGGATAGTTGCCTTAATTTAGTTTTCTACTCAAATTTCCCAGTCAAAATAGGTCAAAATCAAATTTGACTTTACCATCAGATTCCTTGGGTCCAAATTAGGTTTGTAGCAAACTTTGGGCTCGATCAGAGTCTATGTTGGGCTAGTTTGCATTTTGGTCCTCTCTGACTTATTTTCTCTCTTATAGCCCCTTAGGTTTTGAAAACTTTGTGAAATGCCCCCTAGGTTTATCTTCGTTCTTTATAGTTGGGTCCTTGCCGCCATGGCAGGTGTGAACCCATAGCGGCCAAGCTTCAATCAAGGATTTCTCCATGATTTCTTGGTAAATGTCTTCCAAATTTGGAAGGGAGACTCCTGAGGAGATCCTCTTCATTTTGGATTGCATCTCAACCTCTGATTCTTGTCGAAGAGTTCATGCGAACTCTTTGAATCCTGCAAAACCTACTCCCTGATTTGCGGAGCTTTCAAGCTAGTTTCCAACCTTGAATGCTCAACTAATGGCCTATATAAGACCCTCCTTGCCTGCCTTACCACCTTAGAGAGAAATAGAGCCAAAAGTCCCTCTTCTTCCTCCAACTTTTGGCTTGCTCCACCTCGCTCTGGTGATCACCCTCCTCCGACTTCTTCGTTGGCTGCCACGTATGATAGGCGGTCGGTTCCTACTCCCTGTTCTCTTCCTCACCTCACAATACCGGCGAGGTGTTCTCTAATCCTCCATAGTCGTCGTTCTACCCCACTAAAGCTACCTCCTTCTTCGACGTCGGCCATACCGCAACCAATGCTATCTCCGTTCCCCTTCATCGGCTACTTAGCCTCGATGACTCCCTATCATCTGCTCATCACAACTGTACTGCCACAACTCCATGTCGACCGCTACCGTGCCCACTCCAACTCTGTCTTCCACCTCTCCGACATACCTCTAGCGAGGCATTCCCACCACCTCATGCCACCAAATCGCCCACTGTCAACTCTCACAACTCTGTCGAGTCCATGTGAGTAAAACCCCTCAAGATATTGAGGGGATTGCTCTCCCTATCCCTCCACTATACACAACCCTTGCACTCCTCCACCTTCGCTGCACACACACACACTTTCATAGCACACCACCACCACCACCACATTCACCGTACATGCATGAAACTTCTGAGCATATTTGACTTGGCCGCAAGGTCATGTTCATGCTTTAAAATACCTCGCCGAATGATGATGATGGTGTAATGTGTGTAATGTGTGAATGACAATGATAACAATGACACCGATGATCTACAATGTGTATATAACACAATGGTTGTATGATGATGAATGATTATTGTTATGATCATGTCGTTGTAGTATAGGGTGTATAATATAACCTTAAGGATGTCGTATAGTGGTGAGTATGGGTGAGTACCAGTCATTACAACCATTATTATCATTTGCTTATTTATCTAATTTTTACTGGTTTTGTTCCAGGTCGTTCTCTGGGAGGCAATTTATTGAATTTAATTCGGTCACTCTTTGATTATCTCCAAAATTGTCTTCTTATTCAAAAAGAAACTTTACACTTAAAGAATGAATGAATGTTTTATTTACCGAGTTACTAAGAAGTACTTGCAAAAAAACTAACTATGAACAAGCATCAAACAATCTATTATTATACTCTAAACTATGTATTTACAAGTTATACTATTAACACTAATATGTTAGTTCATACTACATTAGGATACCATAGTGTAAAAACTTAACTTACTAGTCTTTTATTTATAGTGACATATATATCAGTTTTAGTGACAGATATAAACGTCGCTAAATCTCAGAAAACACTAAAGAAGTTTATACAACCTAAAGAAGCAAACTGAGGTCTTTAGCGACGTTTATAGTGTCATTTTATTCTGTTAGTAATTATGTGGGTTTACTTATACGTATGTATATTACTTATTCTACTGTTGTAGGTACAGTAAGTCTTTTCTGTTCTTGTTATCTCGTGTTCTCTCTTTTTCTTCTCTTTGTGTAATAACTAACTCGTCTGTTCTTTTCTTCTGTGTTAACTCTTCTGTCTTAAGATACTTCAGAGGCTGCGGTGGGGAGGGGGTTAGGCTAATGTCATTAGTTTAAAACATGCTTAGTTTGCGGGTGCGCTTTTCGAGGGATACGCTGCACCCAGAGGGCAGGACCAGACCTCTACTAAGCGCGCCCTAATCTCGGATTAGGTGGCTTAATTACATTTTCATACAGCGCCAGGCCTCAGCCCAACGCCTTAAAGCTCGCACACGCTCGGGCCCCCGGCCCCACTCACATATCAGAGTTCAGCACACATCGGGTAATCAAATCAAATCGGCCGTGTTTCGGGCGCCCTGCACCCGTGACGACTGCTTAGGGTATAGCATAAATTATATTTATATGGCTGCGTTTGGTTTGCAGCACACGATGTGGCGCTATTCCAGCGCCACATCGTGCGCTGGAAATCAGACGCAGCTGCGTCTGTGCGCGTTTTTGGCCCTCGATTTGGGGGCCATAAATTATTAAAAAAATAAAATAAAATATGGTAAATAAAATATTTACGTAATACTACATAATTGATTAATTAATTTTGAATTTTAAATATTTTTACTATACAAATAAATTCGCTAAACTAGGCTGATTATACTGGTTGATTTAGGTTATTAAATAGTTAATTACTTATAAAATAATTAGTAAATGGTCTAATTGACCTTAAACAGTTTTAATTTACATACTTAAGTATTTAATACATATTTTTATTGTATTTTTACGAATTTATTTATGTTTTATTTAGGCTAAAATAGCAATTCTATGTAGTTTATAATTAAAACTAAGTTACAGTAAGCTGTACTAGGTATAAATACACTTTAATTAGCTTAAATTACTTACTATAAATATTATCCTAAGTTTATAGATTTATTTAATTTAATTATAGCTCTAAATTATTAATTTAGCTAAGTTAATCTATAATCTACCTACAAAATATGGAAATAGGAATCTGTAACTATATATACACATAATTAGGTGGATACGTACATAATAGTTTAGTATATATACATATATTTACATAGATTACATATGTACATAGATATATATATATACAAGTTTGTACAGTAATTACAGAATATCTATGTATTTATACTTACATAATTAGTCTGTATATTATAGTTAGAATGATATAGATAGGTATATTTACAGTTTTAAAATAAGTATGTATAACTAGGTTTTAGTAGGAAGTTAGGAAATGAGGGAAGAAGGGTTAATTAAGTTTTGATTTCAACTTAAACAGCAGCTAAGCTACTGTCAGAGAAGATGGAGAGGGATGAGAAGGTGTGCTGTTCAGGGTGAGTTTTGTAGCAGCAGCAGTGGCTTAAGCCACTGCCAAATGGGCTAACTGCTGCTGCAGTTAGTCCACTTGAAGAGAGGGATGTATTCACAGATGAGAGGGGAATTGTAGAGAAGAGGAGAATTTAGAGATGGAGGGAAATGTAGCAGCAAGTTGCAGCATGTTACTGTATAACTGGGAATAAGAGAAAATTCAAAACAAACTAAAAATTTTGACAGTTGAAATCCAAATCTGATAAGGGTTTAAATCTCACGAAAATCTCATGTAAATTCAGCTCAAACACTCATTAGGAAAAACCCTATTAGAAGCATCCTTTCAGATCAAAACTCAAATGGCATTGAGTTAGTCTTCCAAATGCCATAGACAGCATGAAGGAAGACTTAGCTCAATCAATTAAAACCAACAACATACAATCCCAGTTTCTTGCAACCTTAAGGAGTATGGAAAACTCCTTAAGTTAGAGAATCACCATACAGAAATGATCATCAACAAAAATAGTGTATGGCAGTTCTGAAATAGCAAAAAGAGACTAAGAATGCATTAAGGAAATTTAATGGAAGCTGGCGAATGCATTCAAAACAAAGTATAAACAGAATCATGAAAGGCTCTTCTGATTGGTTCTCTGTCACCAGAGAACTTCTCAGAGTCCTTGCCCACAATGAAAACCAAAAATCCCTTCAATTTGTCAGATCTGTCAAAACATTTCAGAGAGTAAAAATCCTTTAAAATCCAAATCAAAAGTGCTCTGACAAACTGAGGCAATCCATTTAAAACAGAGGGGCTTTTGTGAAACAAATGGAGTGAGTGAGAAGCCCCAAATGGTGCTTGTGACGCCACTTTCAGATCTGAGGCAGTGCACCATCAGATCTGAAATTGGGTCAGGATGTATGGGTGATTGATGAAAAATTCGTCGTTAAAAGGAAAAACAAGAATCAGAATTTGGATGATGGAAAAACAAAACATGAAGAGGGAGATAAATTGAACAATGAACAGATGATTCTTCCCCTCTGATCTGGACTGATCAGAGGAGGTGATGGAGGGGATCTAATACTAATTCTACTCCTAAGACTAATCTAACTACAGCTAACATTAAACACTAACAATTAAAACTAAATCTATTCTAAACTACTGCAAACTAAATCTAACACTACTTGTGCAGAATTAAAAACCTAAACTAAAAGGAAGAATGGGACCTATGGGTCCTTAACCGGCGGCTAAGGAGGAAGAAAGGAGGAGGGTGACTCCAGCGGAGGGAAGAGTCTGCTAGTGAGACTCCAGGGTTGTCCTCAGGTGCTACGAGGTCCTTAGTGACGAGGAGGGTCGAGAGCAGGAGATGATTCCACAGCCGGTGGCTGTGAAATCAGGGTCTAGATGAGGAGGAGAGACTGGAGTGGACGAACTGATCGCTAAGAGATGTAGGAGGGAGCGATCCTTTGTGCGCAACACCACTGAGGTGCTTAAGTAGCAGCTCAGTGATTGGAATCACCGCAAGGGTGAGGTTAATCAAAATTAAGCCGGCGGTGAGGATGAAATGGGTAGAGCACGCGGCGAGTCAAGAGAGAGATCTGACCGTCAGATGAGATCTGGGAAGAGAGGTGAACGCATGCACCGAATCGCGCGAAGGTTCCATTTGATTCCAGCCGCAGATTGAGATCAAAAGTCCGATGGACGGTTGAGAATGGCTGTGTTCTTCGCATGCTACAGTGCGCGTGAAGAACACAGGCTTCTCTCTGAAATGAGGGAAAACTTGCAGGAAGACCCTTGAACGAAGGGGTAGAAGAATAGCGTGCAGGTCCAAAAGTGAAAAGGACTATAACTGGAAGGGCCTTGCAGTCATACAGAAGGGTCCCTACGACTTGCAAAAAGGTCCAAGAAGGAGTTTTGAAGGGTAGAAATGTAATGCATGAAGGACCTAATTGTAATCTATTTATTTCTAAGCCTAAACGATGTCCAATTGCTTTCAAATTTTTACATGTGCTTAATTGAACATTTAAGACATTGATTTTACTTCTGATTTATCTTTTCAAACTTGTTTATGTGTTCAATTGATGCATGGATCATCATTTGTCCTTTAGTTTTCAGAATATCTCATTTTTGTGACCTAATTAGGAGGTTTTAACACACATTAAAAGTTTTAGGTCTTTTCTTTAATTCCCACACTTAACCCATTTTATATGTTAATTTGATATTGTTTTGCTTAGTGTCTAGCTTAATTTCGGCCTTTTAGCTATGATGAGTAGCCACTCATCATACTCCCATGCTTACGTTTTGCTAGTCCCTTAGCAAACAATCTATTGAAGTGTAAGGAAATTTAAGTATCAGCAAGGTAAGTGTGTAGAGATATCTTTTTCTTCTTTCAAAAAAAATTTTTTTTAAGTGATGATCTTTAAGCTGAAAAATTTTCCAATACCAACTGTGTTTTTGGACATTGTGAGAACCTTGTTACTAAGGATAACCTACCAGAACTCGAGGCTTAAATGACATAGACCATCTCTCAACCAACAAGGACTCTTGATATTTAAACCTTAAGTCGAATTCCAGGACTCTGGAGGTTTTACAAAGACTCAGAATGCTATGAAGTTATGGTTGTGCTTTGTGATAAGTCAGGACTAACCAGGTGAATTCTAAAGCTCATTCCCGGGGTTTCACTTCTTTTTAAGTCCAGGTTGGTCCTAACTTCAGCTCATGTTTTCGGATGACTCTCAAAAATTGATGGTATTCAAACCCAACCCTTATTGTATTTGTGGCTCAGAGAAGATTTTTTTTTTTTGGTGGATAAACAGGGTATTTGTTTTGAACCTTGAAAACATTTTTGGTGGAAGAGTAGTTTTTCAGACTTTTTGGAGAACATACTTGACCCTTTTTTTTTTTTTTTGAACAGTATGTCTCCAGAACTTATTTGGTAGAGCGCACTGTATTTGGTGGGTGGATTTTTTTTGTGGAAAGAGCTTCTCCTAGACACAAGGCTAAAGATTAGGACAAAGAGTCTACCTGCACGCACAGGTAAGGACTCTACCTTCCCTAATGAACACAAGGGTTGAGGTTTAGGTTCAAGTGGTCTTTCCTGACATTGTGTAGTGAAAGCCAAGGTTACTTAGACTCCTAAGTCAAAGCAAACCAACGAATCCTGTACTGGTGACTCAGGTACAAGAATTGTCCTAAAGTTAGGAGAGACTGTGGTCTATCTTGTCAAGGCTCGAAGTGTATTAAGCCTAAGCTTGTTTCAAGCTCCTATGGCCCGGCAGGTCAAACCAGTAACAGTTGAATGTCCATAGACACTTATTCTATTTTTTTTTTTTTTTTCAGCTATAAGATCACTTATCTTTTCTTTCTTTTTCTTTTCCTTTTTCTCCCTCCCCTCTTGAAATGAATGTCCTCCTTTGATAATGAAGTACATGTCCCTTATTGTATTTTTGGAATTTTTCTGATTTGTTATTTTTTTGTATTTTTAGCTTTGTAATTTTTTTAAAAAATTTTTCAAAATTTTTCAATTTTTTTGAAGTATATAATTTTTTTTGATAATACTATATGTACTATAGTTGTGTCTACAATTGCATTTTGGTTTAAATGGTTTACCATTTACACCACCCCATGCTTAAGTGTTTCAATGTCCTCATTGAATGAAAGGGTGGATGTAAATGCATGCTCTGCTTTTCACTATCCTAGACTGGGTGATGAAAGGAAGTCGGAATTAGGAGATAAAATCTCTGTGCGGATGATTTTAAGTCTGATCTAGGATCAGAGTGAACAGTCGGGCTAGGAAGTGAAATGCATGACATGTGTGTCAATGAATGTATGCTCAGAATGCAAGGGTAGACACTATATGCAAAAAAAGGTAAAAGTAAGAAAGGTGTAAAACAGCTATATACAAGGGTAGGTGTTTGCTAAGTTTAACGCCTTCAGCTAGGCAAAAACTTAGTTGGTAGCTCAAAATGTAGGAGCGAAATGGTGGAATTGACAAGTCTGAGATCATGCAGCTCAATAAAAGGTTTCAATCTTTGTCCATTAATAGTAAAAGGTTCAGATTTGTCAAGTTCAGTGATCTCAATGGCTCCATTGTCAAATAATCTCAAGATTTTGAAAGGTCCAGTCCATTTTGATCTTAATTTCCCAGGAAAGAGTTTCAATCTAGAGTCGAAGAGAAGGACTTTTTGACCAGGGTGAAAAGATTTCCTAAGAATGTGACGGTCATGGAAGGCCTTAAGTTTATCCTTATACATCCTTGAGCTTTCATAAGATTCATTCCTTAGTTCATCTAGCTCAGAAATTTGTAATTTCCTAAGATTACCGGCCTTCTCTAAGTCTAAGTTACACTTTCTGATGGCCCAATAGGCTTTGTGCTCAAGTTCTACGGGAAGATGACAGTGTTTCCCATACACAAGTCTAAAAGGAGACATGCCTAAAGGGGTTTTGTGGGCTGTCCTATACGCCCACAATGCATCAGAAAGGCGGGAAGACCAATCCTTTCTATCAGGTCGGATGGTAGTCTGCAAAATCTTTTTGATCTCCCGATTAGATAATTCAGCAAGTCCATTGGTTTGAGGGTGATAAGATGCAGCAATCCTATGTGACACCCCATACTTTTGAAGTAGGGACTGAAAATGTGTGTTTCTAAAATGAGACCCTCCATCACTAATGATGGCTTTAGGTACCCCGAATCTAGAGAAGATGAAATCTTGAACAAATTGTGTCACAACTCTATGATCATTTGTCCTTTAGGGGATGGCTTCAATCCATTTTGAAACATACTCAACTGCCAACAATATGTACTCGAAGCCATAAGATTTAGGAAAAGGTCCCATGAAGTCAATGCCCCAAATGTCAAAGATTTCGCACACCATGATCGGATTCAAGGGCATCATGTCTCGGTGGCCAATACTACCGAGAGACTGACAGCGTGAACATGCCCTGCTATATTCATGTGCATCCTTGAAGATTGTGGGCCAATAGAAACCACTCTGCAAAATCTTTGCAGCGGTCTTTTAGCCGGAGAAGTGACCGCCGCACGCCTGGTCATGGCAGAATGATAAGATGCTTCTAATCTCCTTATCAGGAACACACTTGCTAAAGATCTGGTCTTTACAATGCTTGAAAAGCCAAGGTTCTTCCCAGTAATAGTGCTTAGCCTCGGATCTAAGTCTGTCTTTTTGATGTCGGACCCAATCAGTTGGGATGATTCCGAAAGCCAGGTAGTTGACAATGTTAGCATACCAGGGAAGATCAGAATGAATGACCAGCAATTTCTCATCAGGGAAGTGGTCAGAAATGGGTAAAGAAGGAGAAATCGCTTCAGAAGGAAGGCGGGATAAGTGGTCAGCTACCACATTCTGCTTTCCAGCCTTATCACGAATCTCTAAATCAAATTCCTGTAAAAGCAGGATCCATCTAATCAGACGAGATTTCGCGTCCTTCTTGGCGAGAAGATATCGAACTGCTGTGTGGTCAGTGTAGACTATAATGTGGGAACCTAAAAGATAAGGTCTGAATTTTTCCAGTGCAAATACTACAGCTAGCAATTCCTTTTCCGTGACGGTATAATTCCTCTGAGCTTCATCTAAGGTCTTGCTAGCGTAATAGATGACTGTGGGCTTCCCGTCCAATTTTTAACCAAGGACAGCTCCTATTGCATAATTAGAGGCATCACACATGATCTCAAAAGGGTGAGACCAATTCGGGGGTTGCAGTATGGGTGCCTTGGTAATCAGATCACGAAGTGTCGTATAGGCACGAACACAATTATCAGAGATCTGGAAGTCTACGTCTTTAGAGAGGAGAGTAGTGAGAGGTCGGGCTATTTTCGAGAAATCCACTATAAAGCGGCGATAAAAACCAACATGCCCGAGAAAAGATCGAATTTGCTAAACCGACGATGGTAGTGGTAAATCGAAAATCAACTTTACCTTCGCGCGGTCAACCTCAATTCCTCTCTCAGAAATAAGGTGACCTAATACAAGTCCTTCAATTACCATGAAATGAGATTTCTCCCAGGAAAGTACCAGATTCACATTAATGCATCTTTGCAGGACCTTGGTCAGGTGGTCTAGACATGCATCGAATGTGCTCCCGAAGATCGAGAAGTCATCCATGAAGACTTCTAAACAATCGCCTACTAAGTCGGAAAAGATTGCAAACATACACCGCTGGAATGTAGCAGGTGCGTTGCACAATCCAAATGGCATCCTACGGAATGCAAAGGTTCTGTAGGTGCAGGTGAATGTCATTTTCTCTTGATCATCGGGGTGAATTGCCACCTGATTATATCCTGAATAGCCATCCAAAAGCAGAAAATCTATTCCCTGCCACTCTTTCCAGTATTTGATCAATGAAGGGCAAAGGGAAATGATCTTTCTTCGTCGCTTGGTTGAGTTTTCGGTAATCTATACATACTCGCCACGAACTAGCAATGCGTGTAGGGTTGACTTCTCCAGAATCAGTGGTGACGATGGTAAGTCCGGCCTTCTTTGGCACAACCTGAACAGGACTTACCCATCTACTGTCAGAAATTGGGTAGATAATTCCATTGTCCAGCCATTTAATCATTTCACTTTTTATCACCTCTTGTAATGTAGGGTTTAATCTACGCTGGGGCTGTCTAGTAGGTCTAGATCCTTCTTCAATGAAAATCCTATGTGTGCAATAAGAAGGACTGATGCCAGTAAGGTCAGAAAGGCTCCATCCTATAGCCTGCCTATGTGCTCTTAGGACAGATAAGAGTCGTGACTCTTGATCAGAAGAAAGGGAAGAGTTAACAATCACCGGATAGGTCTGATCAGGTCCTAAGAAAACATATTTGAGAGAGTCAGGAAGAGGTTTGAGTTCAACAGGGACAGGATCAGAAGGAGCAGGTGTGAAAGTTTCAGGAGATCCTAGAGATACTAATGGAATGGGAGGAAGGTCCTCAGTCTCTAAATTTGGTATCTCAGTGGAAGTCAAGTCAGAGTCCAAAGAGTGTTGAGGTTCTAAATTTAATGAAGTGATCAAGGTATCCTTAACCAACTGATCCAAAGAATCCAGAGAGAAGATTTCTTCAATTAAACTACAGGTTGGTCCTCTTTGGGCCTGAAAAATATCAATTTTTATTTTCTGATCTCCAAACTTTAATTCTATAAGGCCCTCCTCACAATTGATGTTTGCTTTGGCCATAGCCAAGAAAGGTCTTCCTAAAATGATAGGTGTATTCTGGATATCTTCAGGTACTTCCATGTCAAGGACTATAAAGTCTACAGGGAAGTAAAAATCCTTGACCCGCACTATGACATCTTCCAACACTCCCTGAGGTGTCTTAACTGATCTGTCAGCTAATTGCAGGGACACCTCGGTTGGCTTCAGGTTTCCAACCTCAAAATGTGTCAGTAGAGAGGTTGGGATAAGATTTATGGAAGCACCTAGGTCAAGTAGTGCTCTATTGAATGTGGTGTTACCTATCATGTAGGATAAGAGAGGGGTGCCTGGGTCTTTCATCTTAGTTGGGAGGGTACTAGAAATGATGGAACTAGATTGTTCCAAGAGAATGATTGGACTACTCCCTTTTTGAACTCTTGCTTTACGCTTAGGTGTACATAGGTCTTTTAAAAACTTAGCGTAAAGAGGGATGTGGCGGATTGCATCCAACAAGGGGATGTTTATGTGGACTTGCTCAAAGAGCTTAAGCAAGTCCTCCTCAGGTGCCACACAGGTCTTTTTCTTTCCTTTCTCCGTCTTCTTTAAAGCTTCAGGAAAAGGTACTGGAGTTGTGAGAGGTTCAGTCAAAGGTAGAGAAGTAGGAAGTGGAGGAGCAGAACTAGAAGTGGTAGGTGTTGGAAGAGGTGGATCTAATGTGCATTTACCACTCCTAGTGACTATGGCATTCAGTTCAGCTCTAGGGGTAGATGGTAAATCAGTGTTGGGTAGCAGAGGTGGTTGTGATTGTGCAAGAGAAGAATTTGAATCAGTGAAGAATTTAGTGTTGTGCACTGGTTGTGAAATGACATGTGTTTGGTTTTGCAGTGTTGGCCTAGGTTGGACATACCTTTGAGCAGGTATGTTCCTAGGGTTGGGTTGTGCTTGGGATGGGAGTGAATGTGGTTGACAGGATTCCGTCAACTGTGATAGCTGGGCTCTCATCTCCGCTAAGGCCGCGTCCTGTCTCTGCTGCATAGCAATATTCTGTTGTTGCATATCAGCAAGAGCTTTCATGATAGACCCCAACTGGTCATCTCGTGTAGGCCCAGATTGAGAGTATTGGGTGGGCCTGGGTTGGGGTTGTTGGTAGGTACGCGGTGGATATCCGTGTGATTGTGGAGGTGGTGCTCGGATCGGTTTGTGCAATGGTGGTGCAGAAGGTTGTTGAAAAGGAGGTCTTTGTGAATTTCCCGACCATGAGAAATTTGGATGATTACGCCATCCAGGGTTATAGGTTTGTGTGAAAGGATCATTGTGAATGGCATGAAGCTCCTCCGAAGCTCCAGAAGATGCAGGGAAGTCAGTGAAGGGAGGAACAAAGGTTCCTCCAACCGGTGAAGGATATAGAAATGGAAAATCCGGTAATGCAGTTTGTGTCACAGAAAGGTTATTCACAGTTTCCCTCCCTGTGGGAAACTGAGAAGAAGTGTTTTGTGCTGGTGACTGAGAAGAAGATGGGTGTTTTGAGAGAAATTTCCATACTTCATCTACTTTCTTCTCGATTAAGCCCACTTTATCCAGTTGACTAGCCACTATCTCTAAGTCTTTGCTACTGGATTGGGCTTCATGTACCCCCGTGTGTGAGTGGGAATGTGAAGACTTTCTATTAAACACGCTCATTGAAGCATTATTAATAGAGTTTTCGGCCATGCCTTCAAAGAGCTCAAAGGCTGAGTCCTCGTCCCGACACAGGAAATTGCCTCCACAAGCGGCATCTACAAAATTCTGTGTGTCATCATGGAGCCCATGATAGAAGATCTGGACCTGTTGCCAGCGTGGGACACCATGGTGGGGACATTTTCTCAAAAGCTCATGGAATCTCTCCCAAGCCTCGTGCATAGGTTCTCCTGAATTCTGGGTGAAGGTGGTGATGGCACGCCTTAAGGCATTAGTGCGGCCTACAGGAAAGTACTTCTTTAAGAACTCATGTTCTAAAGAAGCCCAGGAATCTATAGGTGTAGTCCGTGCAAGTGTTCTAAACCAAAAGGTTGCCTTATCTTTTAATGAAAAGGAGAACATTTTCATCAAAAGCGTGTGCTGATCATGTCCTTGCGGACCCAAAGTTTGGGCAAGATTCTTCAGCTCCTCTAAATGCTGAAAAGGGTCCTCAGAAGCAAGTCCATGGAAGTGAGGAATGAGTGCTATAATGTTCGGCTTCGGTTCAGCAGCACGACCCCCATTGGGATAACGTACCACAGGCATTGGTTGGGCAACTGCGGGATTATAATAATCTCGTAGTTGGGGTCTACGGGGTTGGGGTGGTTCCTGAGGATTTCTAGGTTGAAGTGGCTGTGGTTGGGGGTTAGCTAAAAGATTTACAGCTTGAGCAAGCTGTTGCACCTATTGGGTTAAGGTATTCATTTGTAGTTGTGTATCGAAAAGGTGCTGAAGATGAGGCATAGGTCCTCTCTCCGGGGGTGGATTAGGATGATTAGGATAAGGTGGAGGTTGGAACCTAGGGATAGGTGGTTGCTGTGGTAGAGGATGTGCAACTAAGTCTGGAGGAAGTTCTTCAAAATCCTCGAAGTGTGAAGAATCAAGATCATCCTCTTGGCGAGGGGGATTGTGAAAAGTATTTTGAGACTCAGGAGGTAAGGGATTAGAACTGGAAGGCAAAGAAGATGATGCAGTAGCTTGGGTAGCAGTACCAAAGGGGAGTACAAGTTCTGGGTTTTGGGATCTCCTACCTTCCATTGAGTTGGTTTTTTGAAATCCCGTTTACTCTAATTCGATCCAACTCAATGGGAAAATTTTACTAACGTTCATAATAAAAATAGAAGAATCCCAATAAAATCTCAATTCAAGAAAGACCAATCAATCGAAACAAATCGGAGAAATTTTTCCTAGAGGCTGCTACGCAAAATTATGTTGTACGCAAGCAATTGTTTAAAACAATTGTACGCATCCTAAGAAAAACCTAGCGATGTGCAGACCTCTAAAATCCACTGGGAATCTGGATAAGACTGACCGTGCGAATCCAGATCCTGTGGTTGCAGAAAGATGAGGTAGAAACCCGTGTATTGTGGCCTTAAGTGATCGTGCTGTGTGCACGATAACATTCAACACAAGGCGATTAAAATCTCAAACATGGTTTCACCCAATTTTGAATATCTCCTTTTGATTTGATTGAAGTGATTAAAATGTGTTTTCTATGCTGCTCGTTTCACTTTTTAATAAATTCAGAACAAGTAATGGTCTTCTTAACTTTAAGTCAAATGCAAATATGGCAGGAGTTAGAGTAAAGTAGAAAATGCGTACCTGACTCCAGCAATCTTCGAATGCAGATTTGACTTGAATAAAAAATCTAGCAGGAATGAAATGCAATCCTAAAAATGGATGCCTAAAGTTCTGCTGCTGCTAGATAAGTATGAGGTCTTTTTGATCTTTTGATCTTTTTTTTTATTTTTTTTTATTTTTAAAAATATTTTTATATGCAATTCAAAAGTAAGGAAAGAAATAAAGAAGATAAATAAATAAAGTCCAGACAGTCCAAAATTATTACAAAAATTGTGTGAGAACAAGCTCTCACTACTTATGACTAGAAATTGTTCCTAAATAATAAACCAAAAACTATCTACACTAAAGCTAATACTACCACTACTCCTACAGCTACTACGAGGCAAAACTCCACTAGGAAGACGGATCTGGAGTGCAGCGACTCCACCAGGAAGACGACACTCCTCCTCAAGTGCTGTGGAAAAACAAATGATTAGTAAAAGAATAAAAGAATGTATACACAATTAATTCAATGGAAAAATAAAAGCAATTACAATGAATGAATGAATGAAATAAAGAATTTCTATATACAAAAGAATAAAAAGAAAATTTTGGTGCAAAGAGCGTTGCCTCCCCGGCAACGGCGCCAAAAAATGATGATGGTTGATGTAATGTGTGTAATGTGTGAATGACAATGATAACAATGACACCGATGATCTACAATGTGTATATAACACAATGGTTGTATGATGATGAATGATTATTGTTATGATCATGTCGTTGTAGTATAGGGTGTATAATATAACCGTAAGGATGTCGTATAATGGTGAGTATGGGTGAGTACCAGTCATTACAACCATTATTATCATTTGCTTATTTATCTAATTTTTACTGGTTTTGTTCCAGGTCGTTCTCTGGGAGGCAATTTATTGAATTTAATTCGGTCACTCTTTGATTATCTCCAAAATTGTCTTCTTATTCAAAAAGAAACTTTACACTTAAAGAATGAATGAATGTTTTATTTACCGAGTTACTAAGAAGTGCTTGCAAAAATACTAACTATCAGCAAACATCAAACAATCTATTATTATACACTAAACTATGTATTTACAAGTTATACTATTAACACTAATATGTTAGTTCATACTACATTAGGATACCATAGTGTAAAAACTTAACTTACTAGTCTTTTATTTATAGTGACAAATATATCAGTTTTAGTGACAGATATAAACGTCGCTAAATCTCAGAAAACACTATATACAACCTAAAGAAGCAAACTGAGGTCTTTAGCGACGTTTATAGTGTCATTTTATTCTGTTAGTAATTATGTGGGTTTACTTATACGTATGTATATTACTTATTCTACTGCTGTATGTACAGTAAGTCTTTTCTGTTCTTGTTATCTCGTGTTCTCTCTTTTTCTTCTCTTTGTGTTATAACTAACTCGTCTGTTCTTTTCTTCTGTGTTAACTCTTCTGTCTTAAGATACTTCGGAGGCCGCGGTGGGGAGGGGGTTAGGCTAATGTCATTAGTTTAAAACGTGCTTAGTTTGCGGGCGCGCTTTTCGAGGGATAGGCTGCACCCAGAGGGCGGGACCAGACCTCTACTAAGCGCGCCCTAATCTCGGATTAGGTGGCTTAATTACATTTTCATACAGCGCCAGGCCTCAGCCCAACGCCTTAAAGCTCGCACACGCTCGGGCCCCCGGCCCCACTCACATATCAGAGTGCAGCACACATCGGGTAATCAGATCAAATCGGCCGTGTTTCGGGCGCCCTGCGCCCGTGACGACTGCTTAGGGTATAGCATAAATTATATTTATATGGCTGCGTTTGGTTTGCAGCACACGATGTGGCGCTATTCCAGCGCCACATCGTGCGCTGGAAATCAGACGTAGCTGCGTCTGTGCGCGTTTTTGGCCCTCGATTTGGGGGCCATAAATTATTAAAAAAATAAAATAAAATATGGTAAATAAAATATTTACGTAATACTACATAATTGATTAATTAATTTTGAATTTTAAATATTTTTACTATACAAATAAATTCGCTAAACTAGGCTGATTATACAGGTTGATTTAGGTGATTAAATAGTTAATTACTTATAAAATAATTAGTAAATGGTCTAATTGACCTTAAACAGTTTTAATTTACATACTTAAGTATTTAATATATATTTTTATTGTATTTTTACGAATTTATTTATGTTTTATTTAGGCTAAAATAGCAATTCTGTGTAGTTTATAATTAAAACTAAGTTACAGTAAGCTGTACTAGGTATAAATACACTTTAATTAGCTTAAATTACTTACTATAAATATTATCCTAAGTTTATAGATTTATTTAATTTAATTATAGCTCTAAATTATTAATTTAGCTAAGTTAGTCTATAATCTAGCTACTAAATATGTAAATAGGAATCTGTATCTATATATACACATAATTAAGTAGATGCATACATAATAGTTTATTTACATAGATTACATATGTACATAGATATATATATATACAAGTTTGTACAGTAATTACAGTATATCTATGTATTTATACTTACATAATTAGTCTGTATATTATAGTTAGAATGATATAGATAGGTATATTTACAGTTTTAAAATAAGTATGTATAATTAGGTTTTAGTAGGAAGTTAGGAAATGAGGGAAGAAGGGTTAATTAAGTTTTGATTTCAACTTAAACAGCAGCTAAGCTACTGTCAGAGAAGATGGAGAGGGATGAGAAGGTGTGCTGTTCAGGGTGAGTTTTGTAGCAGCAGCAGTGGCTTAAGCCACTGCCAGATGGCTAACTGCTGCTACAGTTAGTCCACTTGAAGAGAGGGATGTATTCACAGATGAGAGGGGAATTGTAGAGAAGAGGAGAATTTAGAGATGGAGGGAAATGTAGCTGCAAGTTGCAGCATGTTACTGTATAACTGGGAATAAGAGAAAATTCAAAACAAACTAAAAATTTTGAGAGTTGAAATCCAAATCTGATAAGGGTTTAAATCTCACGAAAATCTCATGTAAATTCAGCTCAAACACTCATTAGGAAAAACCCTATCAGAAGCATCCTTTCAGATCAAAACTCAAATGGCATTGAGTTAGTCTTCCTAATGCCATAGACAGCATGAAGGAAGACTTAGCTCAATCAATTAAAACCAACAACATACAATCCCAGTTTCTTGCAACCTTAAGGAGTATGGAAAACTCCTTAGGTTAGAGAATCACCATACAGAAATGATCATCAACAAAAATAGTGTATGGCAGTTCTGAAATAGCAAAAAGAGACTAAGAATGCATTAAGGAAATTTAATGGAAGCTGGCGAATGCATTCAAAACAAAGTATAAACAGAATCATGAAAGGCTCTTCTGATTGGTTCTCTGTCACCAGAGAACTTCTCAGAGTCCTTGCCCACAATGAAAACCAAAAATCCCTTCAATTTGTCAGATCTGTCAAAACATTTCAGAGAGTAAAAATCCTTTAAAATCCAAATCAAAAGTGCTTTGACAAACTGAGGCAATCCATTTAAAACAGAGGGGCTTTTGTGAAACAAATGGAGTGAGTGAGAAGCCCCAAATGGTGCTTGTGACGCCACTTTCAGATCTGAGGCAGTGCACCATCAGATCTGAAATTGGGTCAGGATGTGTGGGTGATTGATGAAAAATTCGTCGTTAAAAGGAAAAACAAGAATCAGAATTTGGATGATGGAAAAACAAAACATGAAGAGGGAGATAAATTGAACAATGAACAGATGATTCTTCCCCTCTGATCTGGACTGATCAGAGGAGGTGATGGAGGGGATCTAATACTAATTCTACTCCTAAGACTAATCTAACTACAGCTAACATTAAACACTAACAATTAAAACTAAATCTATTCTAAACTACTGCAAACTAAATCTAACACTACTTGTGCAGAATTAAAAACCTAAACTAAAAGGAAGAATGGGACATATGGGTCCTTAACCGGCGGCTAAGGAGGAAGAAAGGAGGAGGGTGACTCTAGCGGAGGGAAGAGTCTGCTAGTGAGACTCCAGGGTCGTCCTCAGGTGCTACGAGGTCCTTAGCGACGAGGAGGGTCGAGAGCAGGTGATGATTCCACAGCCGGTGGCTGTGAAATCAGGGTCTAGATGAGGAGGAGAGACTGGAGTGGACGAACTGATCGCTAAGAGATGTAGGAGGGAGCGATCCTTTGCGCGCGACACCACTGTGGTGCTTAAATAGCAGCTCAGTGATTGGAATCACTACAAGGGTGAGGTTAATCAAAATTAAGCCGGTGGTGAGGAAGAAATGGGTAGAGCGCGCGGCGAGTCAAGAGAGAGATCTGACCGTCAGATGAGATCTGGGAAGAGAGGTGAACGCACGCACTGAATCGCGCGAAGGTTCCATTTGATTCCAGCCGCAGATCGAGATCAAAAGTGCGATGGACGGTCGAGAATGGCTATGTTCTTCGCGTGCTACAGTGCCCGTGAAGAACACAGGCTTCTCTCTGAAATGAGGGAAAACTTGTAGGAAGACCCTTGAACGAAGGGGTAGAAGAATAGCGTGCAGGTCCAAAAGTGAAAAGGACTATAACTGGAAGGGCCTTACAGTCATACAGAAGGGTCCCTACGGCTTGCAAAAAGGTCCAAGAAGGTGTTTTGAAGGGTAGAAATGTAATGCATGAAGGACCTAATTGTAATCTATTTATTTCTAAGCCTAAATGATGTCCAATTGCTTTCAAATTTTTACATGTGCTTAATTGAACATTTAAGACATTGATTTTACTTCTGATTTATCTTTTCAAACTTGTTTATGTGTTCAATTGATGCATGGATCATCATTTGTCCTTTAGTTTTCAGAATATCTCATTTTTGTGACCTAATTAGGAGGTTTTAACACACATTAAAAGTTTTAGGTCTTTTCTTTAATTCCCACACTTAACCCTTTTTATATGTTAATTTGATATTGTTTTGCTTAGTGTCTAGCTTAATTTCAGCCTTTTAGCTATGATGAGTAGCCACTCATCACCGAACCTCCGCCACCATCACGATTCCTCCAACTGTGCCTTTAGTCATCCAGCCACGAAGCTTCCTGATAGCACGCCCAGGTGAAGTGGTTGATACCCATGTACACAGTTAGGTGATGAATTGGAGCCCTCGGCTGCATATACTACCTCATTGGAGGCTTCTCCACCAGCTAGTGCTCACACGAGGAATAGGGACTAGATAGTGCCACATCGTGGGACTATAAGCTTGCAGCACCGCATATATTGATTTTGTGAACTCGACTCCTAGCCCAGTACTCGAGGGGTCGGGTCCCTCTTCACAAGCCTCTCACTCCTTGGTCACTACCTCACGCCGGTGACCCTAGACCCTGTTCTCGACCCGAATACCCACTTGATTGCCCGATTATAGATCCTGTTAGCCTTGGATTTGAGAGAAAGAGGAGAAATAGAGTAGGAGGGTGGGGGCTTTTGCTCTACACAGTGAAGCCTCAACACTTGGTTATTGGAAGAACTGTGCGAAGCCCTTGTATGTGCGGATGAGAAAAGAAAGGGCTAAGAAAGAAGAAGAGATGAAGATGAAGCAGAGAACAGTGCCTTTGCACTGTAGCAGGGGTTATTTAAGTCGTCTGATTTGAGTATCCGATGTTTGATTCCACCAATTTACGCTTCTAAGGCTATATTGCTTACTTATCTTGCATGGGATTAATTGATTGATATTGTGCATTTATTTGGTATAATTGTAAATGGTAATTGGTGATTTAAATCACCATCTTACCCCAGCATTTTTTGCACATTGCTACTGATTCTCATATATATATATATCATTCTTGCATGGATTTTTCATCATAAGTTGCTCATCTTTGTGGTTATATTGTGATCTTAAGATTAATTACAATACTTGCTCCCAGTGAACGACCTCAGACTTTCAATTTGAGCTATAAATTATTTTTGTTTCTACGTGATTTCAACTATACTGTAATGAATCTTTTACAACATTGATTTCGCATGTTAAATAATGGTAAAAGCCATACAAGTCTTGATGAGAGGCTCATCATGACTTCTAACTACCCCTAATTAACTAGAAACCCTAGCTAATTAGCCAAACATATGAATATATAGGGGTTAATTATATAAGAAGGAATAGATAAATAAAGGACCTAAAAATAAGTTAAAAATTCTTAATTATAAGTCAATTAATATCATTAATAATTTAAATAATAAATGGACTCAAAATATAATTAATTAGTTACCTAATTAATATCTAATTTAACTTAGGCATAATTTATACTTATGTAATATCTTAAGTAACTTCATTAATTAAACAAATTAAGCTAAAAATGTCAAAAATGTAAATTCAAGGTACATACATAATATTTATCTAATTTATAATTATATATAAAAATGTTGAAAAGGAATTAAATTTGAAGAAGCACTGAAAACCTCAGTTTACATTTTAGTCCTTAGGTTTCTTTACACTTGAGTCATTTCCATGCACATAGGTCCTTAGTTTTTCCTACGAATAGGTCCCTGTGAGAGCAGCAGTTCTTCTTCCTCTTCTTCATCTTCTTCCTTGCACGGGATGGCTAAGAGCGTCTGGTCATCGCACCTTCTGATCCACTTTCATCCCTTGATAGAACACAACTGCCTTGGCAGTTTCTCTTCCGCTCACCTCCCTTTCTTCATCTGACGGATCGGATTGACCTCTGATCCTATTTAGGTCTAGGATTTAAGCTCACCGATGTTGGAGACGACACCGATGGTTTAGTTGAACCCAAATGTCCTTCCATCTCGATACACCCCCTTACCCTCCACCGTAACCTATAAATACTGATTCAAAAGGTCAACTCCCTTTGCCCCTTCCCCAACAGCAGTCGACAATAGGCTATTCGTCACTCACCTTCGACAACCTCTCATCCTTGCTTCGAAGTTTTTTCGAGAGGAAGACTCGTCTCCCTCACCCCCTCTTCCTCTCCCGTGGCTATGATAGGGCTTGGGACTGCGTCGCCCCTCCTTCCCATTCGTTTCCTTTCTCATTGGAGCTCTATCCCCTTTCCGCTGATTTCATCCTCTGTTATGCACCATTGATGTGAACATGTTTATATCACATAAACTGTCTATTTATGCATGTTCTTAAGCATGGAATTGCATCACATACTATAAATATTGCATAACATGCATCATCTTGCATTTAGGTTAGTCTGTATAAAATGTAGGTTAATTGTCTCCTTTTATGTCCAGGGATAAGGTAATTTGTTAATCGGGGCCTCGGATCAAAGATCTAACTGTACCAATCTGATTAGGGAGACGATTGGAGATCAACGACTCTAAGATTGCCACGATCGGACATCCGTATCACCAGATAGAGACCGAGGAACCCTAGAGATCACGAGCCAAGATGGTGTTAATCTGCACCACAGACGACAAATCTAACCTCACGGATGGGTTTGGATCGACGATCGCAGCCTAACAAAGTGAAGATCGATCCAATCTGACACTTGTGGAACCCTTTACAACACAAAGAGGTTGGACGGTCGAGATGGTGCCACGTCGCACCATCCTAACCATCCACACACAACTGCCCCCCTCTGTTCAACTTCTGAAGGCAAAGGCATGGATGATCTGGGCCATTAGATCTCCATCCAACGGTCGCAAATCGCGCACGCTTAATTCCTAAATGGAGCAAAGAAGCCCCCACAGCACGTTGGTCCAGCGCCCTACAAGTTCTGATAGGTGCACGTTCGAATCCCGCCTGACCTCCAAATCAAGAAGAGCAAGGGCACGGATGCAATTCCGCCACATGTTCTTCATTGAGCGGCTTTGAAAGGCACAATGCGGTGCTATCTCAATGCATCCAACACCCATGCGTGATCCAACGTCGCTCCGGACGCACAATCAAACGTGGGCGTGTGGTAGTGGTGTTGAAGAGGAGTGAGTGCATGCTTTTTAAGCCATCCGATCTCTTGATCGGATGGCTGAGCATGCGCGAACGTGCGCATGCATTTGAGGCGTTGAAGGTAAGCGGGCGCACGTAGCATGTGCATGTAGGCCATGTTCAGGCCTTTAGTGACGGGTAAATTCGTCACTAAAGGTCTTGTATTAGTGCTTTTGATGTTGAAATGTCCAAAATGCCCCCACTCCTTGCAACTATAAAGGGAGACCCCTACCCTATGAATTTTTCATCCCTTCCTTCTCTCACTGCCTCCAAAGCTCTAAGAGCTTGTCCCACACCTTGGATGCTCCTCTATAGTAGAAATCTTAATTTTTCCACCTTCGTCCCCCTTCGTGGAGCATCTTGCGGTTGTCCTCTCTCTACATTCAGGAATCGGATCCTGCGATGACGACAATGTGCTACTTCCTTCCCATTCCTCCTGCTTTGTCCTCCTTCCCGCTCCATTCCCCGTCTTCCAGGCATCGTCCTGTCTGGCTCGTACTCCAAGTGATCGTCGAGGAGGATACTTCTCTCTCCATTCTCTTTACTACTTTCTAGAGTAGATTTACTGCTTTCTAGTGAATCATTTCCCACTTTCTAGTCGTAATGAGTAGTGTAATGAACAATTTCTGATAATGAAATCCATGTTTATTCTACATCCCTTTTTCTTTTATTTACAATATTCTCTCTCTCTCCTATTCATTATTTGTTAAATAGATAGCTAGTTTTCGACTAGCTAATATGTTTTGTGACAATCAAATAAAATGTGTATTTTTAATCGAACATCTGCCTCCCTGTGTTCGACTTAGAACTTCTTTATGGATTTTTTGGTATAAATTTTATTTGTTGAATGGATTTCTTCGTGACTCAAACTACATCGATGGGTTTTCAAATCCAACTCTGAACGCGTAGTTTTCTACCTTCAACATTTTGGCACCGTTGCTGGGTGATGAGAGGCTCATCATGATCTCTAATTACCCCTAATTAACTAATCTTCCTAGTTAATTAGCTAAGGATATGAGTATATATGGGTTAATTATAAAATAAGGGATATATAATAAAGGACCTTAAAATAAGTTTAAAATGCTATTTTATCATTCAAATAATATTATTAATAATTTGGTTAATAATTGGAATCAAGATCTTAATAATCATTCCTTTAATTAATAAGTTAATTAACTTAAGCATAATGTATACATAAGTATGTAATAACTTAAGAAACTTTACCTAATTAAATAAATTAACCTAAAAAGATCAAAAATGTAAATTCAAGATCTAAACATAATTAGCTTATTTATAATCATATATAAAAAGTTGAAAAAGTTCTAAATTAAAATAAACATTAAAAACCTGAGTTTACATTTAGATCCTTTTAATTAATTTCAATCGGGTCCTTAATTCTCATATAGGTCCTTAGGTTTCATTGCATAAAAGTCCCTATCTTCTTCTTCTTTTTCTTCTTTCAGCCAGTTGAACGACTGATGACTGAGGGTGCTTCCACTGCTTGATCACTGCACATCCGACGTCGCTCCACCTTCTCCAAGCTCCTGGAGCTTGTGCTCACCATTCTATTTTCATCCATCGGTCTGGATCATACTTTTATCCTAATTTTAGGTGAGAGTTAACCTCACCATCATCGGAGACGACGTTAGTGGTTAACCTCCTCTAGCTCCTCACACGTCCAGACTCCGCTGCCCTCTTCATCGCCGTCAACTATAAATAGTCCCTAACCCCCTCGATTTCTCTCAAGTTGGCTCCCTTCCCACTTCTTCACTGTAGCCGACCCAATAGGCCATTCTTCCACAACTCCTGTGACCTTCCACATCATCTTTCGACTACCTCTGTTCATCTTGATTAGCTCAGGGACTTCACTGAGGTCTGCCGCGTCCTTGGACAAAGGCGTTGACCGAGGAGTGCCTCTGCTCCATCCATTTTCTCCAGGTGGAGATCTTCCTCAATACCCACTAATTTCATCCTCTGTCATGAGCCTTCGATAGAGTCCCTTTACCTCCTTCGTCCAGGTAACAGTAGGTAGGAGTAGGGGTAGGAGTAGGAGTAGTCTAGATAGTTAGTTAGTTAGTTAGATTAGCATAATTTTAGAATTTTCAATGTTCATCTTCTTCGACTCCGGCGAGCTTCTTAAGATTGCTAGAGCCTTAATTTCGTCTTTGAATCCACTATTCACCTTCCTCTATCACTCATGATCATTTCTAAATCATTTAACTACTAATTCTATCACTAGATTGCCTAAATGATATCCACCTTCAACGACTACGGTTGCTGTCCATGGCAGTAGTAACTGAGCTAATTTCACCTTCATAGGGTCCATCATCTATTCATCACCTAAGGACCCTATTCCACACTTTAATATGAGTAATTACCATCTCTAATGTAAATGCCCAATTTTAATTAAGTTCTTGAGCTCGCTGTCAATGATGGCTCAGGAGTAGTTTAAATTATAAATTATTTATATAATTATGATCGCAGATATCTATTGACTTGATTTCTCCACTCATCGATTGAGGGACCAAGTCCCATGCCTCAACCAACTCAAATATTTCAAAACTTGAATTTTACTGATTAATCATTCATCTAACGAATTAAAGAGGAATTAAATGTGATCTCTAGGTTCCTTGTGACCTCAACAACTTTTTAAAATTGAAAATGGCGCAATTCACTATTTTGTACACAGTTTTCACTTTTTCTGGACTTGTCGAAGCTCCGGCGAGCTCCGACGAGTCATTATCTATTATTCGGCCTGTAGAAGTTGATGAAGAGCTCCAGAATGATGAAATGATGATCACTGATCAATTTGAGGAAGTTTAATTAGAATTTTGATAACTGGAGCACAGATTGAGGTATCTTCTCCAACTTCGGTGGAGTTAGAGAAGCCTGTACAGAAGTTTAAATGATGCATTTAAGATGTCTAGAAGCTTCAGTACAGTGCACTGAAGCTGTTCCTGACCTCAGATCTTTGTAGAAACCTTCGAATCACTCTGACGAACAAACCACTCGAGGAGTTCAGGTGACGAGCCTAGAACCCTAGTTTCTTAGGTTAGAACACCTGTTTAAGAGGTTGAGCTAGTTTCTGAGGTTGAGGGAATGCTATTTTAGGCTTTAATTTCTTGAGAAGTATTAAATAGAAAGTCAAAATTTTGAGCTTCACAGTCAAACTTCAGGAGGATATCTTGATTCCAAGCTCGATTTGATGAATTAAGGAATTTAAATGGATTTTGAGATTCTGTTGAATAGTATTAAAGCGGTTAAATTAAGCTCAAACTTGAAATTTGGTTGTTATTCATTCACTATCAATTTGGGTTATTTTTGAACCCAAACAGATAGCAGTGGCATTTTGTTGGAATTTGATCTCAATTCCTACCCAGATTAGTTTGTTTTAACCCTTAGAATTTGTTGAAATCGATTAAGAATGTTCTTAGCTATTTGTTACACTTGTTTTAAGTTTGAAACTATTCTCTGAAGCTTTCAGAAAAGTTTAAAGCTTCTCTGCTGTTCCTCAAGCTTTAGGAGCTTTAGAACCTATTCCAGCTGCTGCGAAAAGACTTGTAGAACCCATTCAGACCTTAGCTAAGTTAGAAAATACAATTTAATGGCCTTGTGAGCATTATTTCATTTCCAGGCATTAAATACCCCATAGCAACCCCTTAGATTTGCTCTTCAAATCGAAGTGGAAAACATCCCCTTAACCTAAAATTGATTACATAATCTTGTAGAGTTACCTTAGAGCTTTCCATCAAGCTTTGAATTGCTTGATTTGGAGCTTTAAGTTGGGAGATATCTTCACTTGAAGTCGAGTTTGGAAGGGGAAAACAATGTCCCACATCGGAAACTGTTGAGAGTGCGCCTTGGTATAAAACTATTTTGTGCAGTGGGCATATCAGTTGTGAAGCACTCGGCTCAAAAAGGAAACCTGATCTTCTAAGCATTGTGTGTGTGTGCGGGCATGTGTGTGCCTGCGGGTGTGCGCTCGAGTGGACAAGTGCGATGTTGGCCCTGGGAGGGCGAGGCCTAGGAGGCGGTTGGGTCGGTTTGGCTCGAAAGAAAATAAATCGAAAATAAACCATAACTCAAATCAGGCAAGGACCGAGTAGGCAAGGCGGGCGTGAGCGATGAGGCACAGAAGGAGCGGGTGCGGCTGCAAACTGTACCTACCTTGCGTGCGGCTGGAGGGCGTGCGGGAGGACTGCTGGCCGTGCCCGCCTTGCGCGAGGCTGGAGGGCATGCGGGTAGGCATGGCGTGAGCGGGTGAGTGTGGTTGTTGCAGGCTGTGACCGGTGGCTGGAAGAAGAACTAAGAATAGGGAAGGAAGATGAAGGTGTGATGTAGGAGCTTCAGACATCCGGGAAATTTCCCGGAAGTCTTAACTGACCGAGAAGATGAAAATGCAGTGGCTGTGGCGGTGGTTGTTGGTGACGATGGCGAGGGAGATGCACGCTGAGGTGCTCACGGTAATGCGGACGAGCTCCGGATGGCGGTGTGGCCTGTCACACCACATGCCCACGGTGGTGGAGACTCATCTCCACGGTTGAGGCCGGCAGTGTGGAATGGAATGGATGAGAGAAGAACTCTCTGCACAGTGGTGGGTCGGTGGTGCAGGCCCACCCCGCTCGACAGCCTCTCTCCTCCTTTTGTAGCTGCCTGCACGAATTTGAATGGAGAGGCGAGAGCCGATCCACCTTCTCCGCTGATCCATGAATGTGGCTTTAGTGCGGCAGGAGGCGTTGCAGCGGCAGCCGAGCTGTTGCTGAGAAGAACAAGAATAAAGGATATTATTAAAATATTATGGTTATTTATGTACAAACCCTCAACTTTTATGTTAACTAAAATAATGTACCTAATTGGTTAACTAATTAAATGAATGCCATTCTAAGCTAATTCTAAATGCATTTAAAATATGATGCAATGCATGGATTATGTAATTAAATTAAAAATATGAATTAATCTATTTACATCCTAATTTATGCTAAATAAATGTTAGAATTAACCTAATGTCTAGGCACTTAAATGCTTAAATAGCCCACAACTATGGGCTAATCAGATGTGCCTCGCTGGTGGTCGGCTGGAGATGAAGGTGGAGGTGGTCTGTACCTGCGAGGGGTCGAAAGTGGTAATAGAAAGATGGGAAATGAAGAGGAGAGAGAGGGGAATAATTCTAACCTAGCTAAGTGGAAGAAGGGGGAGAGGAGACGGCTGGCCGTACCTGCCACCACTGGAGAAGAAGATGTCCAGTGGAGGGAGAGCAGTGACGACGAAGGGGCTGGAGGCGCACATATGGGTATTGTGCGACGCAGAGGAAGGTGGTGACACTATTTGATTTGTTTTCACGTTTTCCAACTTATGAATCATTTACCTTACTTCTCTCCTTTCTTATTGTGATTGCAGGTACTCTTTTGAGAGGAGCAAAAGCGGTAGGTTGGAATAAAGTGCTGTGGAAGGTTCTGTAAGTTATCCCCCACCTCCCACCCATTAGTTTTCATTCCACCACAAGATAACACAAACATCAATCAACCTAGGTGTTATAAACTTTAAGGTTAGATTGTTTGTTGTTTGACACCTACACCCACCCCAACCTCCACATTTAAAATGAAAAATAAAAAAAAATCTCACAGAGGTACACAACCTCTTTTGATTTTCAAACTCAACCGGTAAGCCGATGTTTGGAGCCAGTACACACATCCAAACACATAATTGAGTTGAAATAAGATTAGGTAATCACTTGTGTGCCTAATTAAGTGGTGCAACAGGCCAATTGTTTGAGTTGATTGGGCCGCACCACTTCAATTAAAATCAACTCATCAAGTAGCTGCCACTTAGGTGTAACTTTTAGGGATTTACCAGGCACTCCACATTCTTTTAAGCTTCAAAGGAAAACATCTTCACCTATGCTTTCAAAACCTGGTGTGCCAACAAAACTTGTTTGAAAATACCTAAAGTTGAATCCTAAAAGCTACTAAGCAAGATTTGAACTCTAAAATTCATCACATCAAAAGTAATCTTGCTTGAACGTATCTAAAAAAAAATTGTGGAATTAGGAAAGAGAACTTGGGTTTAAGAAAATTTTCAATCCTAGAAAATATTACATTATGATCTGAACACAATGACCCTTTAGGTCTTCAGACTTAATCAGCCTGTGTATCCAATAAAATGTGGATTTGTTTTTCGAGTCCTCACCAACTTGAATTCTATTTTAATTGGAGTAAATAAGTTTGGGTGATAAGTACAAGACTTATCAACCTGCCCTCTGATTTGAGGGAATTCTGAGTTTTAAGCATGTACACACTATCTTGTCACTGACTTGTTGTTCGGTGATTCTAATGGAAATTGGGTAGCTAATGAACCTTCTAGGGTGATATGGCTGGCAAGTTATCATGTGTAACAGTCCATAGGTAGGTTGTCTAGAGCCTAGTCACTGGACCTTTCTCCTTTTGCTGCCTTTAGGTAAATCTTAGACCAGGGAAGCCACCTACTTAAAAAGAGAAAAAGAAAATCAAAAAGAAAAGAAAAAAAAGGAGAAAAGAAAAGAAAGAAATAAGCCACACTTCACCGCACGAGTGTGGCTGGCAAGTTGTTGGTGGTAACAACTCATCGACTGGTTGTCCAAAACCCAGCTTAGTAAATGCACTGAAAAATCCCAAAACACTTAGGAAGAAGCAGAGAAGTAGAATAGGCCGAGGAGATATACACTGGATTCACCCTTGTGTTGACCCAGTAAAAATAAAAGTAGGGAGAAACCTACCGGTTGTAAAGATACACCCTTAAGTAGAATTCGCTTTTTAAGGTCACCAGAGGCGTAGAAATCTGAAGTCTGTTTTTACTGCCGGTCAACGAGTCTATCACATTCACAATAAGATGCTTAGAACTTAGGGTTCTCATCAAATCTTGGGTGAGTTGAATGGCAGTAGAAAGCCACTCTTAAACCCTAAAACTTAAAAATCCAAAAAAATTAGAAAAGAGGAAAAAGTGGAAAAGAAATTTTTCTTTGAATAAGGTGAGGGCTTGAGGTGGTCTGCATTTTGGCAGATACCTGGGCACTGTTGTGCCTTTGAAAGTTCAGATCCTAAGTAAACATTTTCTTAATGATTGAAAATAACTCATGTCCAAAAAATCCAACCTGATTCTTTTATAAATAACATATAGTTTTTGCTAGGGACTAGCAAAAGATAGGCATGGGGGTATGATGTAAACATGTTTACACTACTTAAGATGTCTATTTATGCATGTTCTTAAGCATATGATTGCATTGCATACTATAAATATTACATAACAATCATCATCTTGCATTTAGATTAGTTTGAATAAAATGGAGGTTAATTGTCTCCTTTTATGTTCACGGATAGGGCAAACTTTTTATCGGGGCCTCGAATCGAGGATCCAACCATACATATGTGATTAGGGCGACGACTGGAGTTCAACGACTCTAAGATCGCCCTAATCAGACATCTGTAGCATCAGATAGAGATCGGGGAACCCTAGAAGATCAATTGCCAAGATGGTGTGAATCCGCACTTCAAATGACAAATCTGACCACACAGATGGATTCGAATCGATGATCGCAGCCTAATGGCATGAAAATCGACTCAATCTGACAACCGTGGCACCATCTACATCATCCAGAAGATGGATGGCCAAGATGGCACCACGTGGCGCCATCTCAGCCACCCAATCATCCGCACGCACCCACTGAAGGCGTCCGCATCAACGTTTCCCCACCGTTGGATCAAGATCCAACGGCTGGGATGCATCCACGCTTAAGTTAAGCGCCTGCCCATTTGCACGGGTAGCGTAGTGGGTGAGACAGCTTAATTGAGGTGCTGGCGCGGGTTCGAATCACAGTGGGCACGACGAGCAGGTGCGTGCGACCGTGCGCTGAGAACCAAGCGGCTGCGGGCACTCGATAGCACCCACGTGCTATTGCACGCCGCGCCTCACGTGGGATCGCACGCGGGCGCACGTTGAGGAGCGAGCAGAGGCGTGAGATAAGTCGTCCGATCGTGAGATCGGTAGAACGTGTGCACTCGTTACGCGCGAGGAGGCAAGCAGCCGCACGCAGGCGGCGCCCCACTATGCCCACGATGGTGCTTTAGCGATGGTTTTATCCGTCACTAAAGACCGCTGATTTAATGATTTTCAAATTAAAATGACCAAATTGCACTCACTCCTTGCAACTATAAAAGAAGACCCCCTCCACACGAAATTCTCATCCCTTCCTTCTCTTCTCTCCCTCTCCAAAGCTCAAGAGAAGCTTGTCCCACACCCTGGATGCTTCTCGCGAGATAAAGTCAATTTTTCATCCCCCCTTCGGAAGCGGATCCCGCGACGACGACGATGTGCTACCCCATTCCCATTCTTTCTGCTTCGTCCTCCTTCGTCCTACTCCGTTCTCCTTTGTCTAGGCGTCGTCCCATCCGGCTCGTCCTTTAAGCGACCGTCGAGGAGGATATCTCTCTCCCCATTCTTTTTATTGCTTTCTAGAATAGATTTACTATTTTCTAGTGTAGTCGTTTTCCCACTTTCTAGTCGTAATGTTTAGTGTAATGAACAATCTTCTGATAATGAATTCCTTGTTCATTCTACATCTCTTTTTGATTTTTGTTTGTAATATTCTCTCTCTCTCTTACTCTCTCTCTTATATTTATTGTAAGTATTTAGATAGTTCTAAACAATTAAATTACTTCGTGACAAATAAAACAAACGCGTGTTTTTAAATCAAACGTCCGCCTCCCTGTGTTCGACCCGGGATTTCCATTCTGGTATAAATTTTATTTGTTGAACATGAGTACTTCACTTTCAAACTACAACGACAGGTTTTCAAAACCAAACACGTTAGCATAGCAACTTGTACGTTCAACACTTGCTTTGACCATCTGAACCTATTTTAACCTAAAATAGAGTTTTAGAAAGAAAGTTGCCGTAATTTAGGTTTCTGTGTAATTTACCTAATCAAACTTGGTCAAAACCAAAATTCAAATTCACCATTATATTCCTTGGTTCCAAATTAGGTTTATACCAAAATTTAGGCCCAATCTGAGATCATCTTGACCTAGTTTGCATTTTAATCCTGTTCTGACTCTTTTTCTTGCAAAAAGCCCCTCAACTTCTGAAATTCTTACAAAGGCCCCCCAACTTCTTCATATTTTTCGCGAAAAGGTCCCTACAGCCATTGGAAACTTCTATCCATACATGGAAGGTTTCAATTAGGGCTTTCTCCCTGAATCTACAGCAGATCTCTCCCAAAAATGGAAGGATTCCTGACAAGATCCTCTTCCATCTGAGCTTGTTCACGACCTTCCAAACCTGTCCAAGAGTTCATGCGAACTCTTGGAAACTCCTAAACCTAAATCACAAAATGTGAGCTCTTCAAGCTTGTTTCCAATCTTAGAGACTCGCCTAAATGCTTATAAAAGCTACCCATGGCCTTCCTCACCTCCTTAGCGAACTTTTGAGCCAAAATCATATTCATTCCTCTACCTTCAGCTTGATCCAAGTTTGTCTCCGGCGACCTTCTTCCCCCAGCTTTTTTATTGGCCTCCACATACCAAAGGGTGTCGGTTCCAACTCCCCTTATCTTTCTACACCTCACAATACCAATGAGGTGCCTCCTAACCCTCCTTCGTCGTCGCTCTACCTCACTAGAGCTTGCATCTCCTCTTGTGCCAGCCATATCAGACCTGGCGCCTCCTCCACCCCTCATCATCCGTTAGCTAGCCATCTACGCTTCTACGCATCATCAGCGTGTTGCTACAACTCTATTTCAACCACCGACTCGCTCGCACATCCACCATTTTCCACCTCTCTAGTAAACCTCCGGTGAGCTTGCACGACCGCTACACTCTACCAAACCGACCGTCACCACTCCCTACACCATCACCCCATCCTAGTGACCAAAACCCCTCAAGAAATTGAGGGGATTTTCTGCTTAGTTTCTCCATCGAATGCAACCCTTTTCACCCTATTTTTTCATCTCTGCCAGCCACCTCTAAGAACATTCACGGCATGCCATCACCACCAGCACCTTCGTCGCATCATTATGCTTCTCCGGAGCTTGTCTGACGAGGCCGCAAGGCCATGCTTTGTGTTTCAGGTTCACAAGTCATCACCGCCATTAACGAGCAGCTTCAAGAGACCATGAAGTTGTGTTCTTGCCTCAGCTGCTCCAGGCAGGACTCCAGGCGACGTGGAATTCACCTAGGTGCAAATCCAGGCTCTCCATTAGGAGCATTGAGCACTCCCTTTGCTCCAATTGACCGCATCCTCAGCTACTATTTGCTTGCGAAGAATAAGGGACAACTTAGTCCCACATTGTGGACTGAGGAGTGGAAGAGGGCATATAAATTGTTTTCCTGTTCATACCCCTTCACCCAAGAACGCCGAGGGTCAGGCCCCTACTTCACGTGCCTCCGCGTGCCTTCACGCTTCTCTCGTAGTCATGCACGTGAGTCTGGCCCCATTCAGGATCCGGTTACCCTCTCGATAACCCGACTAACCTCGGGTTTGTGAGAGAAAGAAGAGAAGGAAAGAGAAAGAGAGAGGGGGGTTTTTACCCTCTGCAATGCCCTCTCTTCACTTAGTCGCTGGGAGGCCTTTCGTGCCTCTGTGCTGTGCCTCTCCGTGAGGCTTGAAGAGAGGAAGAGAGGACCTTGAGCCTCTGCTGTTAAGGAATCTGAGCGCCTTATCTATCATCTGATTTCATTGGTTCTGTGTTCCCATGGCAATGTTGGTTGCTTATTGACATGGAATTATTGGTTGATCATTACTGTTTAGTTATTTGAGAATTATTGTGAGCATAATTAGTGGTGTAATTGGGGATTTAAATCATCATTTTACCCTATTCCTTTTGCACTTTGATATTAACATTCATATATATATCATTTTCTAATGGAATTTGTGTTATAATTGCTTAAATTTATGCTAGAATTGTGATCTTTGAGAATTAAATTGCAATACTTGCTCCCTGCGTTCAACCTCGGACTTTCTTGACGATCTTTCGAGTTATAAATATTATTTGTTTTCACACTATTTCAATTTTATTACAACGAAGCGATTTTAAAACCCCAATTTCATGTGTAAACATTTTGGCATTATTGCCGGGGAGCAATATGCAATTTGATCTCTTTGTTCACAATTTCTGATTAGGTACTAACTTGCTCTATCTCTTTGGCTGTGATTTGTATAGGGATTCATTTGAAGAGAATCGGCCGTGCATCAAACACTCCAGGGGTAGGTAAATTTCATCTCCTTTTCTATTAAGTCCCTGATTCTTAGAAAAGCTAAAAAAAAAAGAAGAAAATCAATTAGGAGCAACTTGCGTTTCATACTTAGAATTAATCATCTCAAGTTGCTTGATTCGATTAATTCTAGAAAATCCCGATCCTGATTTTTGCACCTATTAGGGATTTAAGGTATCTATGGCTACTCACCTTCTTGATTGAGCCCTAGCTACCAAAATTGGACAAAACTGATAGGACCAAATAGGGCCAAATTAGGGTTTCCATTCTAGGCTTGAGGAACACATTTTCCTAAAAATGAATCTACCTTCCCAAATTGTGTGTGTCCTAAACCTTGATTGAAATTGGGACCTAATAATTTCAGGACAAATCAGGTGAAGTTAACCCTCCTTGTGGGGTCAACCAATCTTCAAATTAGGTCACCATTCACAAACTCATCTTAAAAGTTTAAGTGGAATCTTAAGCACCTCATCTCAATTTAAATTTGGTAGACTTAAGAGGTCAAGTTATCCATTCTGGTCTACCTAGATTCGCGGTGACAAGGAAGGTCGGGTGGGGGAAACCTTGTAACCCGTGGGGACACTCTACCTTGTAGGGGTCTTTGGAGGACTCTCCCTTCCTGACTGCCTAAGTATTTCTCAAGTGGATGACTTTATGATCTAGAGGTATCATCCACCTCGAACCTCTATAGTCATCCAAAGATATTTGGGTGTCTTGATTGGGTCCATCACACCTTCTGTCCCTCATCTACTCCACCAGTGTATGTTCGGAAGGAGGTCCTTAAGACCACCCTTGAGGCCTCCACTGGATTTCCACTCTCGTTGAGTCCAAGCCTCGACTTCTTTGTTTATGCAACTACCTGATCACATCGATATCTCTTCGAATTCCACCTCTAAACTTGAAGCTCCAACCACAGCAATGGATATTTAAGAAGAACAACCTAACTTTGAACCACAAGAATTCTATGACCTTTGAGATAAGGTCCATGCACGTTTCAACCCACCATCGCATCCTCAAATGCGAGATCACTACAATCCCGCTGCGGTGGAGATCAAACCCTGAATCCACATTCTTGCAGGAGAACCCAAGGTGGAGCTCAAGCCAAGTATGCTTCCCATGACCCCGAAATTTCTTGACTTGAACTCCGAGGATCCTTTCCAGCACATTAAGAATTTGGAGCATCTAGCCTACACCTTCAGGGTAGATATGCAGAATCGAGATGGCTTACTCTTGAAGTTCTTCTCCTTCTCTCTATTTGACAAAGCCGCCAATTGGTTTTAGACATACCCTCACTAGATCAACACATGGGAAGAACTTTAGACCTCTTTCTTGCAAAAATTCTATCCCATTGGTCAGACGAATGCAATGCGGCATCAAATCACACACTTCTCCCAAGGAGCGGGAGAATCCTACACGAAGCATGGGATCATTTTCTTAATCTCATGTGCAAATGCCCCCATCACAGAGTCCTGAAGTGGGAACAAGTCCAATCCTTTTACCACAGTCTTCGTGACAACATCAAGTTTTTTGTCAATGCAACCTATGGTGGCAGCATCATGGGTCAACATAAAGACATGATTTGGGGAATTCTTGAAAATATGTGCGAGAACTCCCTGAACAATGACTCATTGGGTGTGTACGACTTGATGAACACCTATGCATTGATAAACAATTGAGAGGTACACGAGACCCAAGGCCTTTCCACATCCGTCGATAGGGAGTGGATAGCCAGTTGCTTGGATAAGGTCTCTACCATTGAGAAGAAGGTGGATGACATAAATCAACATCTACACTGAACCACCACTACATCACAGAATCCATACGTACACCCGCCCTCAGGTAGGGAGGCTGCACACAATATCTACCACTCTCAGGGGATGGATGCCTATCCACCCCCGCCAGATTATGGTCTTAGAGGAAACTATGGACCAGGCTATCATAGTTGGGGGAACTCTGAACCCTTGTATCCTGATTTTTCTGGAGTTTCTCAGACTTGCAAGGATCTCCATGCTATTTAGTATAATCCTTTCTCAAACACCTATAACCATGGATGGTGAAATCATCGCAATTTCGCATGGTCAGGAAATAACCCGAATCGAAGACCCAATTCCAAACTTGGCCACAAAACCTGTGACCCTATCAGCCCACTTAACTAAGGCCCAACAAAAATTTCCAATCTAGGCCACCTAAGGAGGACTAGATATCTCTGATTCTTCAAGCCTTGTTTGAAATGCATAAGCAAGACATGGAAGAAATGACAGAGATTCATAATCAATTGGCCCAGCTGGTAAATACTCGCCAGCCTGGTGCACTTCCTTCTCAGCCACTTCCTAACCCAAATAACGTGCTTGACCAGAGGCGCATTATGAACCCAAATCAGGGCCAAGAACATTATGTTTATCAGGCCCCCTTTGCTCCATCGCCTGACAGGATGGAAGCTTCAACTTCATATTCTGGGTTTTAGCAGCAGACACCTATTTTTCCTAACCTAAACCAAAGTTAGGCAGGGTTGAACTCCGTCACCACCCGTAGTGGTAAAGAAACATTGGACCCACCATTTCCTAGCCATGACTAGCCTGATACTGCAAATCCTAACCCTAGATTGGTAATCTAAGACACCCCTATCCCAGATAAAGAGCCTGAGCCAATCCTAGAGGAACCAAGGTTCCATTTCCTAAGGCTTTGACTAAGGGAAAGGGGAAACCCAAGACCATGGCACTAAAGGAAGACTTGGTCAAGCTGTTTGAACAAGTCCAAATAAACATCCCCTTGATGGATGAGATTTGCCACGTACCGGCCTACGCGAGATTTTTGAAAGACGTATGTACACCTAAGTGTAGGCTGCGAACTAAGGGCAAGAATCCGATCGTACTATCGGAGCGAGCTAGCTCCATTATTCTGAGCAAACTCTATCCATCAAGTCACCTAAAGGAATTCTTGAGGATGTCATAGTTCCGATCCGTGACTTCTATTTTCTCATAGATTTCATTGTGCTAAACATAGATGCTCTTGAAAATTTGAAGAATACATCAATCATATTAAGGAGACCATTTTTGGCCACAGCTAGGGCCAACATAAATTATGAGGAGGGCCAAATTGAGCTGATGTTTGGGAGCAAGATGTTGAAGATTGATATCTTTAAGGCCCAAAAGGGAATCAACTGTGGGGATATTAAGCAGATCTGCGATATCGTGTCTGTGGTTGAGGACTAGTTCTTAGAGGAAAACCTGGTTATTCATGACATTCAACCACAAGAAGATCACAACCCATAGTTAGAGGAGCCTATACATAACCTAGATACACCTACAGCTCTTACCTTTGATCCTGGACCCCACCCTGAACCACTTGCTGCTGCTGACAGCCCTGTTATGGAGTTGAAACCTCTCCCTGATCATTTAAAATATACCTTTTTGGGTTTAAATCGCACTTTTCCTGTGATAATCAATTCCTTACTTACCTTGGATCAGGAAACAAAACTGATTTCCATCCTCTAGCAGCATCAGAGAGCCATTCGATGGACTCTTGATGACTTGATTGGTATCAACCCTTTGTATTGCACCCATTGCATCTACACTGAAGAAGGCTCACGACCATCTTGTGAAATGCAGGGACGTATGAATCCGAACCTATAGGAAGTTGTGAAGAAAGAGGTCATTAAGTGGTTAGATGCTAGAATCATCTACCCGATCTATGACAATGATTGGGTGGGTCCAATCTAGGTTGTGCCTAAAAAGGTAGGGCTCACCATGATCACGACTGAAACTGGAGAAACCATCCTGACCCACATTGTGAACTTCTGGAGAGTGTGCAATGACTATTAGAAAATTGAATGCCTCCACAAAGAAGGACCATTTCCCACTACCTTTTATTTACTAGATTCTCGAGAAACTGCCAGGAAATCGATTTTTCTACTTTTTGGATGGGTACTCTGGATATAATCAGGCGAAAATTCATCCAAAGGACCAAGAAAAGACCACCTTCACTTGTCCCTATGGGACGTACACGTTTCATAGGATGCCTTTCGGGCTATGCAACTTACCCGCCACCTTTCAGCGGTGCATGCTAGCCATATTTTCCAATATGGTAGGTGAGTACCTTGAAGTCTTCATGGACGACTTCACGATTTATGGGGAATCTTTTGATTAGTGCCTCCTGCATCTAGTTGAAATTCTCAGGCGTTGCATTGACGTAAATCTAGTTCTTTAGTGGGAAAAGTGCCATTTTTGACGTAAATCTGGTGATGCGAAAAATCATGTGATTTGTAATTAGGGTTTTTAAAGTCGCTGTAATACGTGAAATCGCATATGCTTTTAAATTTCTATTCCTAAATGGGGGAGTATCTAGGGTTGTCCAAGGAGGTAAGTTTGCAATTCAAATCTCTTGCTTTTAAAGGAAACTCAATCTTTCTTTTTGGTATTTTAAATATATAATTTTTATGTTTTGAAATAATGAAAGAAAAATGCGAATTGTTGATGGAAAAGCAACTAACACCTACAATCACTAAGCTAAAACCTAAGTGATAAATATGACCCCTCCCTAAGCTCACTCTAGGCATGTGGAAGCCTAGAGTAATTAGGAAGTGGAAGTGAAAAAGTGCTAGAAAGATAAAACAATTGCAATAGAAAATGAGAAGAAGGCAAATTGATTTAGTAGAATTTGTGTTTTACAAAAACATATAGAGGAATGCTTCTACTTAAAATGGAAAATATAAAAGCAATAAAAAAACACAAATCCTCTTGTAGAATCTGGTGAAGAAGGGAGTCCTCTTGCTCCAAGCCTAGCTACTCCTTGGCTTGAAAAGAAGGTCTCCTTCTCCTTCCTTGAATGCTCCTCCAAGGTGGATGCTCTCCACCTCAATTCTTTCCACCAAGGGTGGGCATGCACCACCCTTTCTCCTCCAATGCTTGGCCATCCTCCTAGTGGTGGAGCGCTCCTCCTCCTTGGCGTGACACAAGAAAAGAGTGGGAAGGAAGAAGGCACGAAAGGGGCAGGTGATGTGCCACCTTAATCTTCTTCCTCCCTAATTCTCTTGGCCGTAGGGTGTAGGTGGGTTTAGGTGGAATTAAACACTAATGGAGGATGATCAAAACTGGGGGTAGGTGATGGGTTTATATAGAGTAAATAGGGGGCACAGGTGGCTCTTGGAATGGATGGCTAGGATAGGATATGGGGGGTAGTTGGGGATCCTAGCGCTAAAGGTCATTGGCTCCAACCCATGGGTTACCAAGGAGGTGCTTATGGGTGGAGGCACCCCTTGAAGTTGGCACCAAAATGGGTTCTAGAAGGGGGGCATAGGTGGCCCCAAGTAGGGTTCTAGAAGGAGGGGTAGGTGGGTGGCTAGGATGGGTTATGTGGGTAGGTGTAGGGTTAGGATGGAGGGGATTTTTGGAGGGAATTTTTGGTGCCAAAATAAGGGTAGTTACAAGTGGTTTTGGCACCATTTAGTGGTGGCTTTTGGAGGTAGTGGGAAGGCTAGGATGGCACCAAGGTGAGGTGGAGGTAGGGTTAGCTTATGTGGAGCTTAGGTGCAGCTAGTTGGTGGAGTAGTTAGGTAGGGTTTTTAGGTGGTAAAAGCCAAGGGAGCTAGAGCATAGCTAAGCTAAGCTAGCTTAGCTAGTAGTGGAGTAGAGGAGGAGGTATTGGAGCAAGGGTTTGAAGAGAGGAGTTGAGGAGGAGAAGCCTGGGGCATGAATTGGTGCTGGCAGCTGCTGAAGAGGGTGGCATGGAGCTACTCTAGCTGGCATAGCTTGCTAGTTCTTTGCTAGCTGCTAAGCCAAGCTAAAGTGAGCTAGGTCTAGTGCTCCCATGTAGGATCAAGCTGGTTGAGGTAGCTAAGGTAGCTTAGCTCAACTAAGTTGAGCTAAGCTGAGTCCCCAGGAGTTGGACTTGAGCTTCCTAAGCTGGAATGAAGTCATCTTCAGTAGTCTGGAGTTGAGTGGAGCTGGATGTAGCTGGACACGAGCTGGGGTGAACTCCAGTCAACTCAGTTGAGCTAGCTAGAGCTCCCTATAGACTAATGATAGTTGAGATGAGCTATACTTAGCTAAGTTGAGCTAGATCTGAGCTGACCTGAGCTAGGGTGAGCTAAGATGAGCTCTCTTGAGCTGCCATTCTGCTGAGATGAGCTGAATGGAGCTTGGATGTGCTGACCCTAATCCAAGTGAGCTGGATTCCAACTATGGTGAACTGGAGCAAGCTGAGTTCAAGTTAGTTTAACCTTCTCCTTCACCTGTTGCCTTCCTGAGTGCTAGGGTTCTAGGGATCTGTTAATCTATTTATCCCTAACACTCACAAAAACACATTAAAAAGACAATAAAAATTGCAATGCATGCCTAACCTAATTAATGCCTAAATGCAGCCCAAAAACCCATTTGTGGAGTAAAAATCGTAAGAGCTAGGTTTGTTTTAATGCATAAGAATGATGATAAACTGGCATTTATAACACCCCCATGCTTATCTTTTGCTAGTCTCTTAGCAAAACATTAATTTTTATAGAATAGAATTTTTGGGAAATCTAATTTTTTTGACTTTTGAGGCGAAAAAGATTAAGGGACCTTGGTTGATCTAAACACAGGAGGCACGAAATTTGTTAAATATAAACATCGGGATTTATTTTTTGATCCAAAAATTAGACAAAAATGGGATCAATATATCCATCAAAAAGGTTCATAGATTAACCCCTTGTTAATTCAAATGACTTGAAATTTTTGTTTTCGGGATTTTTCTTGCTCTTGAATCTGATTCTCAACTTGCAATAACCTTTAAAACCTTGTGTCTGTGCTTGTGTAAAGCCAACATTTTCAAGGGCATGTTTTTGGTTGAAAACTTTTTTTTTTGTCCTCCATGCTTTTTTCTAGCTTAGTCTTAGAACAGATGTGTTGGTATCATCATTCACATCACCAATCCTCAAGGGGGCTCTGGCGCCAGTACTTCGGGATAGCACTATCCATGACACCACCTAGGAGCTCATAACCCCAAAACACATTGCAGTGTAAAGGGGCACTCCAAGCAAACTCAAGCTCTTGCTCCGACACTATAGGTAGAGCACTATCCAAGACACTTGAGCTGCTAAAATGTGCTTCAATGCTCCATCTAGAGATATTAATTATAGATATGGAGCAACGTGGAGGTGGTAACATGTTGACATCGCATCCTCAAAGGAGTCATTTTCCTCGTTCTTGGTAGTGGGAATGCAAGCTAATGATCTTCTTCAAACTTTTACTAAGTCAAAACAAGGGAGTTTTTCTAATTTTTAGTTGTTTTTAATGTTGGCTTGTGCGTGAAATTTGACACAGGAAGTTTCACAAGAAATGCAAGTTTTTTAATTGGAAACTGAGCCAAATACTTTCCATATTACAAAAGAGGATCAAGTCACCTGAACTATCATGAGTTCAGGTGGAATTTATAGAAGGATATCTGATCTAGTCTAAAAATAGACCCTGAAATTCTAATGATCAGATCTGTATCCTCATCCCTAGTTTGCTAAGGATTAAATCCCATTGTACCAAAAGTAAGTTTTCAACCTTAATCACTATTTCAAGATTTTTCCTCAAAAGATTTCAACATTTTTATTTTATGGGTTTGAAAGTAGGAAAATAAAATAACTAAAGAAAAATGCATGTTTTTAGGTTTTGAAAATCCTAAATCGATCATCAAAATTTTTAAAACACCCCCGCATCCTTAAGATATGCAATGTCCTCATACATTAGGGGGGAAAATGGATCACCTTAATGAAGAGCAGTCGGGTTTAGGATGGTCAAAACCTGGAAAAAGAAAGGAAAAAGGAAAGCAGGAAAAATGATGGGTTACTGATTGCACAGCAAAAATACACCAATAAATATGCCATCTTGTGTTATTTGCTAGCACTGCCATTGCATCTTAGGTAGCTATAGTTGTATTTGTAAAAAAGACACATGCATGCATTTTTAAAGAGGGGAGGAGAATGAGAATAATTGGCCATTTAATTAACATCTTCTTCAAGTGCTACCTCGCAATTTCACCTTCTCAATTTCTTTATTTGCTTTGAATTTCTTCTCCCTCGCGCGGCTCAGGGCATAGGGCATGCACCTGTTCGTGCCATTCCTCTGTCAACTGCATGGATGGACTTCCTCTGCCAGCAGCATGGCGGTGGCATGCATCTCCTTCTTTAAATAGCCTTGCCCTCTCCCTTGGGCAAGAGAGAGCCTGGAACACACACCACCCGCAGACACTTTCCTCCAGGCCAACCTCCTCCCCACCATACGCAGTATCTCTTACCACTGAAGAGACACACTGCAAGCAGGAGCAGGCTCATAGTGGTCCCACGAACTCCACTGTGAGTTCCACCAAAGCCTAGCTCCTTCGTGAGCAGGTGGGCGTGGTGGTTTCACCCTCTATTTTCACCGCTTAACACCCTCGCCGCCATTGTCAAAGCTCCAAGGTATGAAGCTCTAGCAGTAGCGACGGTGGCCTGCAGCCGTGCAAGCCACCGCACGCACGCCAGCTGACGTCCGCAGGCTCTTCCCTCGCGCGCAGGCACCTTCCAGTGCACCCGCACCCGCAGAACCGGCTGCAACCGGTTGTCCACTCCGCGCGTCACTGTAGCTACTGTTCACGCCCCTCAGCGCGGAACTGTAGCTACAGTGCTGTGACCGATTTATTTCTCACTTATCTAGTCACCACGCCCTCTCTCTCCTCCTCGCGACTGCCTCTAGCCAGTCACGCACACACGTTCCTGTGTATGCGCCCGCGCTTGCGTCTGCCCCCACACTCATTCCTTCCTGTAGCGTAGTGCGCTGCACTACGTAGTGTGCTGCGTTGCTTTATCTCTCACACTTCCGCACCCGCCTACGCGCGACAACAGTGAGTGCATGCCCTCCAACGCCCGCACGCATCCCTTGTGCGCATGCGCATGCCCTGGCCACCAAACGACGCCGGCAGCCACTAGACATCTTTACTCGCCTGCTCTCTCTACAATCCTCCAGCATACACTCCCACACTCATACACACACACACTAGTACACATACACACTCGTACACTCACACACTCACTTGTACACACCTATACATACTTTTACATATATATATATATGTATACATATTCGTACCTGATTGCGCAGCAATCATAGGTCTTAATTGGCCTAGATTAAGCTAAGACTTAGCATAAGCTAGGGTTATTCATGCATACATATGCATTGTCTGCATCTTTACTACTTTCCTTTAGCTATACATAAAATAATGGTGTAATGTGCTAATTAAGTGCATTATGTCGATTGCAGGCTGATCAGGAGCCGGATCTGAAGCTGGATCAGGAATAACAGGAGTTGTAGCAGAGCTGGAGCAGAAGGCCTAGTTTAGATGTAGGAATAATAATGTAAGGGGGCTAAAAGTTTGCTATTCTATTAAGTAGGAATAAAGCAGTAAAATGTGAAGAGCTTAGGTCCATCCTAGTCCTAGGATAGCCTAGAGACTTCCCCAAGCCTTAGCCACCCTTAGATTAGGTCACAACACCCTAGGAAGCCCTAAAACCCTAGTTCCAACCCTTCTCTGGACGTCCAGATAAGTTTTAAGATGTCCAGGAACCTTAGCCAACTCCCGCACACTTCAAACCCACTTCTACAGTGTTATTGGACATCCAGACACTTTGTCAGATGTCTAATTTCTGTAGAATACCTAAAATAGAACCCGAAATCCTTCCTGACTCTGATTGGATGTCCAGACAACAAGTCTGTGATGGCGATTTCACTCGGTTTGTTAAATACGTCGTTGTAACGCGTAAAACCGATCAACTTTTAAATTTATATTCCTAGATAGGGGAGTATCTAGGGTCATCCAAGGAGGCCAAATGTTTGCAATAGTGATTCTCTTGCTTGGAATAAATCTCAACTTTCTTTTTTGGTATTTTTCAATATATCATTTTTTTCATTTTTCGATTAAGACAACAAGCGAAATGGTGGCGGGAAGGTGATTTACATTTCAATTTAAAATACTACTTCTAAGTGGCAAGTAGAACCTCTCCCTAAGCTCACTCTAGGCAAGTGGAAGCCTAGAATAATTAGGGAGAGGGGGTGAAGAATGCTAAAAACAAAGCAAGTAGAAATGCAAAATAGAAAATTGCAAAGAAGGCAACTAGATTGATGAAAAGTGTTTTACAAAAAAGCCTAGTAGAGGAATGCCTCTACTACTAGAAAAATTAAAATAAAGAAAAGCAAACACAAATCCCCTAGATAGATGGTGAAGAAGAGGGCTTCTTGCTCCAAGGCTGGTTGCTTCCAAGCTTGAAAAGAATCCTCCAACTCCTTCCTTGCTGTGCTCCGCCAAGGTGATGTCCTCCAAGCAAGCCCTAAGGGGGCATGACCTAAGCTTCTCTCCAAGGGTGGACATCCACCCTAGGTCCTTCTCCCTTGCCTGGCCATCCACCTTGAAGTGGAAGAGTCCTCCTCCTTGGTGTGGCCCATGTTGGAGAGAGTGGGGAGAAGAAGGAGCCAAAAGGCCTGGTGATGTGCCCCTTTAATCTCCTTCTCTACTCCTTCTTCTCCGACGTAGGTATAGGTGGTATAGGTAGCAAATTACACTAATGGAGGATGCCCCAAAATGGTGGTAGGTGGTGGGTTTTTATAGAATAGGAAGGGGGCTAAGGTGACCTTTGAAATGGAGGGCTAGGATGAAGAGATGGAGGTGGTTAAAGATCCCATGGCCAAGGTGAGTTGGCGCCACCTTAAGGGACACCAAGGGGGTGGTTATGGGTGTTGACACCCCTTGATGTTGGCGCCAAAAAGGATTCTAGAAGGTGGTCTAAGTTGGTGCCAAGAAGGGTTCTAGAAGGATGGGTAGGTGGATGGCTAGGATGGATTATGTGGGTAGGTGTAGGGTGGATTAAGGGCTGAAAGTTGGTGCCAATATAGTGATGCTTAGGGGTGGTTTTTGGCACCAACTTTTGGTGTATTTTGGTGGTGATAATGGGGTGAAGTGGTGGCTAGGAGGTGGCGCCAACTTGAGTAGGGTAGCTAGCTTAGGTAGGCTTAAGTTGGTGGAGCTAGCTAGGGTTGAATTTGAAGGTGGTGGATGGCCAAGGAGCTGGTTGCTAGCTAAGCTAAGCTAGCTTAGCTAAAGGTGGAGTAGAGGAGAAGGTGTTGGAGCTAGGGTTTAGAGGGAGGAGCTGAGGAGGAGAAGTCTGGAGTTGGAGTTGGAGCTGGCTGCTGCTGAAGAGGCTGGCATGGAGCTACTCTAGCTAGCTTAGCTTGCTAATTCTTTGCATGCTGCTAAGCCAAGCTAAAGTAAGCTAGCTTCTACCATAATAAGCTGAGGTGAGCTAGGTATGGTGCTCCTGGGGAGAATCAAGCTGGTTGAGGCCGCTAAGGTAACTTAACTCAATTGAGTTGAGCTAAGCTAAGTCCCCGGGAGCTGGACTTGAGCTTCCTGAGCTGGGATGAGTTCTTCTTCAGCTGGCTGGAGTTGAGTGGAGCTGGATGTAGCTATATCTGAGCTGGGGTGAACTCCTGTCAACTTAGCTGTGCTAGCTAGAGCTCCCTATGGACTTGTGGGTGCTGGGATGAGGTAGACTCTGCTATGTTGAGTTGGATCTGAGCTGACTTGAGCGAGGGTGATCCAAGATGAACTCTCTTGAGCTGCCATTCAGCTGAGATTAGCAGAATGGTGCTAGGATGAGCTAACCCTAGTTCAAGTGAGCTAGGTTCCAGCTGTGGTGAGCTGGATAAAGCTGAGTTCCAGCTAGTTTGGGCTTCTCCTTCACCATTTTCCTTCTTGAGTGCTAGGGCTTTAGGGATCTGTATATCTATACATCCCTAACACTCACAAAAGCATATTAAAAAGACAATAAAAAATGCAATGCATGCCTAACCTAATTTATGGCTAAATGCAACCCAAAAAACCCATTTGCGGAGTAAAATCCTAAGAGCTAGGTTTGTTTTAATGCATAAGAATGATGATAAACTGGCGTTTATCACACCCCCATGCTTATCGTTTGCTAGTCTCTTAGCAAAACTTTAATTTTTTGGAAAATGGAATTTTTGGGAAATCTAATTTTTTCGACTTTTGAGGAGAAAAAGAGATTAAGGGACCTTGGTAGATTAAAACACAGGAGGTACGGGATTTGTTAAAGATAAACATCAGGATTTGTTTTTGGATTCAACCATTAGACAGAACGGGATCAATATATCCTCCAGGAAATTCACAAATTAACCCCAAGTTAACTCAGATGACTTGAAATGTTTGTTTGTAGGATTTTTTTGGCTCATGAATCTGATTCACAACTTGCAAAATCCTTTAAAACCTTGTGTCTGTGCTTGTGAAAAGCCAACATTTATAAGGGCGTGTTAGTTTATTTATTTATTTTTTTTCTCCCCCATGCTTATGTTTAGCTTAGTCTTACAACAGATGTGTCGGGATCATCATTCCCGTTACCATTCCTCGAGGGGGCTCTGGCACTAGTACTTCGGGATAGCATTGTCCATGACACCACCCAGGAGCTCACAACCTCAAAACACGATGCGGTGTAAAGAGGTGCTTCAAGCAAACTCAAGCTCTTGCTCCGACACTATAGGTAGAGCACCGTCCAAGACACTTGAGCTGCTGAAATGCGCTTTAATGCTCCGTCTAAAGATATGAAATATAGATATGGAGTAGTATCGAAGCGGTAACATGTTGACATCGCATCCTCAAAGGAGGTATTTTCCTCCTCGACAGTGGGAACTCAAACCAATGATCTTCTTCAGACTTTCACTAAGTCCAAACAAGGGAGTTTTTCAAATTTTTAATTATTTTTAGGTGTTGGCTTGTGTGTGAAAATTGGCACAAGAAGTTTCTCAAGACACGCAAATTTTTGAATCAGAAACTAAGTCAAATACTTTCCGTATTACAAAATAGGATCAAGTCACCTGAACTATCATGAGTTTAGCTGGAATTTTATAGAAGGATATCTATCTAGTCTAAAATAGACCCTGGAATTCTAATGATCAGATCCATATCCTTATCCTTAGTTTGTTAAAGATTAAATCCCATTGTACCAAAAGTGAATTTCTCGACCTTAGTCCCGATTTCAAAGTTTTTCTCAATAAGTTTTTAACATTTTATTTTTTTGGGTATGCAAGCAGGAAATAAATTAAAGAAAATTGCATTTTTTTTTTTGAGGTTTTGAAAATCCTAAATCGATCGTTAAATTTAAAAACACTCCCCCCCATGCTTAAGATATGCCATGTCCTCATGCATTAAGAGGGAAAAGGGATCACCTTAGTGAAGAATGGTTGGGTTTAGGATGATCAAAACCTGGAAAAGGAAGAAAAAAAGGAAAGCAAGAAAAAATGATGGGTTACCTCCCATCCAGTGCTATCTCTTATGCCATTCAGCCGGGCGTAAAGGTATGCATGGAAGACGTAAAATCATGTAGATAATTGGACACTTGGATGCCCGCAAAAAAGGTGTCTTCTTATCGATCCCTAGAAAATTGATTAGAAATAATATCGGGATCAAAGTTGGATGGAAAATGATAAGTGTAGCCCGAGTCTACCCATGGTTTTAAATTAGGTTGGATGCCAAACTCAGGTGAGGTTGGTGGCAGGTCCGTAAGAAAGGGAGGATTGGGGGAAGTTAGTGTGGAAGAATTAGGTGCGTGAATAGTGGGTGGGTTAGGGGGGATCAGGAATAAGTTTGGGGTCAAGACAAGTTTTCGGATCACAGATTTTGCAGACCACTGATTCTGAATCAGAGTCAAAAAAATTGTTGTCGGTAAGGGTATCTATTAACATTGTCTCCTCCACCATATTGGAAATTTCAGTATTTGAGTCCTCAAAGAAGTTATCATCATGGAATCTCCTAGAGGATTTGAAAATATCTAAAGTGAGAGTTTGGCCTGCACAAGTGATATCCATTTTTCCTGTGTGGCAATTGATATTTGCCTTTGCAGTGGCCAAAAAAGGGCGTCCAAGGATTATTGGGGAGTCCAGTAATGATTCAGGTGCCTCAATGTCAAGAACCAGAAAGTCTGCAGGGAAGACATAATTCTGGACCTTAACTAAAACATCCTCGAAAATCCCACGAGGTTTAATTGTAGATCGGTCGGTTAATTACAGGGTAACCTCGACGGGTTTTAATTCACCGATATGAAACTCTTCGAATAAACTCGTAGGAGTAATATTAACTGAGGCACCAATATCAAGGAGGGCGCGATTAAATGTAGTGTCATCAATAATTACAGAAATTAAAGGCTCCCCCGGATCTTTCATCTTAGGAGGCAGCTTACTCTGTATGACAGAGCTTACTGTCTCCGAAAGATGCACTTGTCCTAGATTTTTGGCCTGCCTTTTAGGAGTACAAATCTCCTTCAAAAATTTAGCATAGGTAGGTATATATTTGATGGCATCTAGGAGAGGAATATTGATATGAACTTGCCCAAAAAGATCCCTGAGTTCTTCTGTAGTGGGCTCAGATTTCTTTTTTTTGTTGGTGGTAGGGAGGAGAGCTTGTGGAAAAGGGATAGGAATCTTGTCTTGAGATTTTGGTATTTCTTTTTCTTCCTGATGGGGAGGTGGGGAGTCAATTTGCATAGGTATTTCACCAGGTTTGTGTGAGGGCCCAGGGTCAGTGGTGGTTTTCCCACTCCTCAAAGTAACTGCATGTGCAGTCGGATTATTATTTGGAGGAGGTGGGGGGGCCTATGATTGTTGAAACCTGGGAGGCTGCTGAGGTGGTGGATTAGGAGGAGGTTGCTTTGAATAGTGTGGAGTTCTACTTATATAATGGTTTCCTTGGTGATTAGGGTTGGGCATGGGTTGGGATGAAAGATGCCCTACAGGTCTTTGCGTGGGAGTAACCCCAATCTGATTTTTCAGATTTGTGATGTTACGGGTTACTTTCGTCATTTTTGTTTGCATATCCTGCAGGGTTCGTAGCATCTAGGCATTGATGTCTTGTTGGGATGGCCTAGGATGGAAGTTTGGATTCGACCCATACCCATTAAAATGATATGGTTGGGAGGAAACTTGATTATTCCAGGAGTAGTTCGAGTAATTTTTCCAATTGGAAAAACTTTTAAAGGGCTCCTGGATGGCAGAAATATTTTGAGTGGGGTTAAGATCTGGATAGTTGTAATTCCCCAGTGAATCATGGGCAACCTCAGAATAATCGGCAGGAGTAGTGTTGAGATTGTACAAATTTTCTCTTTGTGGAAAGTTAGGTTGGGTTAAATGTGGGTGTGGAGCTTGAGTTGATGTGGCCAGTCTTTCCTTAATTTTCTTTTGATTAATATGCATTTGGTCGAGTTTTTGAGCGATCAATTGAAGATCGCCTTGGGTGACAGGTATAGATTGAGTGCCTATTTCATGAACACCGAACTACGGGTTTTGAGTTGCAAAATGTGTTCATGGAAGCTTGATTAAATGAGTTTTCACTCATTTTTTCAAATAGGTCATAGGCACTTTCTGTATCTTTATTTAAGAAGTTGCTGCCACACGAGGCGTCGACAAAATGTCGGATTTGATCTTCTAATCTATGATAGAAGATTTGCACGAGCTGCCATAAAGGAATCTCATGGTGCGGACAACTTCTTAAAAGATCTTAAAATCTTTCCCAAGAATCATGGAAAGTCTCACCAGATTTTTGGTGAAAGGTCGTAATAGATCTTCGCAAGGAATTGGTACGACCTATGGGAAAGAATTTCTTGAGGAAGGTGCTTTTGAGATGAGGCCAAGTTGTAATGGGTCGGCCAATGGTCCTGAACCAATAAGCGACCTTATCTTTAAGAGATAATGGAAAAAGCCGCATTAGCCATATGTCTTCTTGCACATTTCAGGAACGGGTTGTCTGTGCAAGAAGAGTTAGCTCTTCAAGGTGGCTGAAAGGGTCTTCCCTAGGAAGGCCATGAAAGTGTTTAATTAGGTTCAAGACCGCAGGCTTGATCTCAAAGTCCCCCTCCGATATGACCACCCCTGATCATTCCTCATAATAAGACGGATCATAGAAATCTTTTAGAGGAACAACAGGCTGCTGACGGGCTTGATCTCAAAGTCCCCCTCCGATATGACCACCCCTGATCATTCCTCATAATAAGACGGATCATAGAAATCTTTTAGAGGAACAACAGGCTGCTGACGGGGGGGTGGGTTTGGCCTTGGATTGGCTAGGTTTTGGATGTTCCTAGTCAATGTTTGTTGATTGGAATTTAATTTATTAATTTGATCGGCCATCAATTTTAAAAGATCAGGTAGGGGGTCTTGATGTTGTGTGTGGGGCAACTCAAGATTAGGGAGCTCCAAGTGTGGGAAGTTAATGGTGGGTGGGTTTTGGGTGGAAGGGTTAGAATTAGGGTTAGTGGTGGGGTTAGAGGTGGAAGTGGAAGGGTCAGTGGAGCTATTTTGTTGTGTTTCCATTTTTTCAGGAGAAGAAGACAGAAAAAGTGATCTTTTTGTGTGGGGGGCGAAATCAAATGGTCCTTCCAAGTGCGGATTTTGAGACCATCGCCCGTGCATAAAATGGAAGAACGGGAGGGGAGGAGAAGAGAAAGAGATGAGAGAAAGTGTGCAATTCAAACAAACAAAACTAAACCTAACTTAATTGTGACTCCCTAATAATAACCTAAGACTTGGTCTATATAGGAAATAAGTAGTCAATAGTGAATACCCGTTCTATCAACAAATCTAGCCAAGTTGCTTAAGGAGAGGTTTGGGTCCAAATGTTTCCCAGGGAAAACCCCAGGTGCTTGTAGAAACCCACGCTTGGTCGTTTGACACGGCCCCTCAGCCTGGACACTAGATATAGATGACAGAATTGGTACTAACTAAAGAAAACTTAAGACCTAAATAGCAAGCCTAAGTTGATAAAGCCTTAGGGGTCAAGTTGCTACAAATTTTAATTAGGTCTAGGATGCTATAGTGCACACGGAATGTGGAGGGCGTTTATTGGGATGTTGACCTGTTATTTTGATTTTTTTGTGTGTGTGCAGGAATTGGAGAGTGGCTCCAATGAAAATCAAGTTGTCACACAATTTTTTTTTTTTTTGTATTTTTATCTTTTAGGATTTGATTTAATTAAATGTGTTTTAGGGTTTTTCTCTTTAAGTTTTCAAACAAGTTTGAAAGTTCACAATCAAAGGAAAGACAAGTTGTATGGGTGATTGTATATTTCCTTTAAATTGAGTCTCTAAAGAGAAAGAAAGAAACCTTAAGCCAACTATCCCTAAGACAGAAAATTACTACCAATGAATTAATTTTAGGCTTTATGAATTAAGTAGTTATCTAAACAAGTCAAAAAAACACCACTACTTTGAATAAAATGAAACAAGGATTCCAAAAAAGATTTTTGTACGATTTTAGGAATTTGTTTGATAATTATTTTGAATTTTTAATTATACTGGTATTAAAGTCCAGAAATGATATTTGTGGGTATTTTGGACTTTTTAGTATTACCACCGACCTCAGAAAATTTTTGTGATTTTATATGATGTGTAAAATTTCACAAGGATTCGAACAAGCTAAATTTCACAAAAATTGGATGAGTATAAAAATTCTAAAAATTCATGAACAATAGCAAAATAGGAAGATTAAAGGGTGTGACCCCTCTGTAATCCATGAATTTTTAAAAATTAAATACAAATCCAATTGATCTGAAATTTGGAACAAATGTTTCTAACTTAATTGGGAATCGGTGTATGAAATTTTATGATTTTAGGAGGCCTTGGTGTTGGGAATCGATTTTTCAAGTCCAGACAGAAATCTGGACCCGAAAAATAGAACGCCAATACTTGCAATGGAGTGGTGTTAAAGAAGCATTCAAGCAAACAATGGATTTTATATGGGCACCACTCTGCTTAATTAAGGTTTTTAGGGTCCTGAAAGCCAAGCTTAGTATATTTTGGTAGTTTTTTAGCCAAAATGTGACAAGAAAGGGGAACCAACCTGAATTTCACGGGAAGAAAAGGATCTTTGAGCCCTCGCTTCCAGATTCCCGCCTTCCCGCTGTAATTCCTGTGCACACAAAAGAAAGAAAGAGAAGGGGATGAGATCCACTTCAAGCAAGAGAAAATTAACTAATGCAAAGCCGTGCCTCCCCGGCAACGGCGCCAAAAAGTGATGGCGATTTCACGTGGTTTGTTAAATATGTCGTTGTAACGCGTAAAACCGATCAACTCTTAAATTTATATTCCTAGATAGGCAAGTATCTAGGGTCATCCAAGAAGGCCAAATGTTTGCAATAGTGATTCTCTTGCTTGGAATAAATCTCAACTTTCTTTTTTGGTATTTTTCAATATATCATTTTTTTCCTTTTTCAATTAAGACAACATGCGAAATGGTGGCGGGAAGGTGATTTACATTTCAATTTAAAATACTACTTCTAAGTGGCAAGTAGAGCCTCTCCCTAAGCTCACTCTAGGCAAGTGGATGCCTAGAATAATTAGGGAGAGGGGGTGAAGAATGCTAAAAACAAAGCAAGCAGAAATGCAAAATAGAAAATTGCAAAGAAGGCAACCAGATTGATGAAAAGTGTTTTACAAAAAAGCCTAGTAGAGGAATGCCTCTACTACTAGAAAAATTAAAATAAAGAAAAGCAAACACAAATCCCCTAGATAGATGGTGAAGAAGAGGGCTTCTTGCTCCAAGGCTGGTGGCTTCCAAGCTTGAAAAGAATCCTCCAACTCCTTCCTTGCTGTGCTCCGCCAAGGTGATGTCCTCCAAGCAAGCCCTAAGGGGGCATGACCTAAGCTTCTCTCCAAGGGTGGACATCCACCCTAGGTCCTTCTCCCTTGCCTGGCCATCCACCTTGAAGTGGAAGAGTCCTCCTCCTTGGTGTGGCCCATGTTGGAGAGAGTGGGGAGAAGAAGGAGCCAAAAGGCCTGGTGATGTGCCCCTTTAATCTCCTTCTCTACTCCTTCTTCTCCGACGTAGGTATAGGTGGTATAGGTAGCAAATTACACTAATGGAGGATGCCCCAAAATGGTGGTAGGTGGTGGGTTTTTATAGAATAGGAAGGGGGCTAAGGTGACCTTTGAAATGGAGGGCTAGGATGAAGAGATGGAGGTGGTTAAAGATCCCATGGCCAAGGTGAGTTGCCGCCACCTTAAGGGACACCAAGGGGGTGGTTATGGGTGTTGACACCCCTTGATGTTGGCGCCAAAAAGGATTCTAGAAGGTGGTCTAAGTTGGTGCCAAGAAGGGTTCTAGAAGGATGGGTAGGTGGATGGCTAGGATGGATTATGTGGGTAGGTGTAGGGTGGATTAAGGGCTGAAAGTTGGTGCCAATATAGAGGTGGTTAGGGGTGGTTTTTGGCGCCAACTTTTGGTGTCTTTTGGTGGTGATAATGGGGTGAAGTGGTGGCTAGGAGGTGGCGCCAACTTGAGTAGGTTAGCTAGCTTAGGTAGGCTTAAGTTGGTGGAGCTAGCTAGGGTTGAATTTGAAGGTGGTGGATGGCCAAGGAGCTGGTTTCTAGGTAAGCTAAGCTAGCTTAGCTAAAGGTGGAGTAGAGGAGAAGGTGTTGGAGATAGGGTTTGGAGGGAGGAGCTAAGGAGAAGTCTGGAGTTGGAGCTGGAGCTGGCTGCTGCTGAAGAGGCTGGCATGGAGCTACTCTAGCTGGCTTAGCTTGCTAATTCTTTGCATGCTGCTAAGCCAAGCTAAAGTAAGCTAGCTTCTACCATATTGAGCTGAGGTGAGCTAGGTATGGTGCTCCTAGGGAGAATCAAGCTGGTTGAGGCCGCTAAGGTAGCTTAGCTCAACTGAGTTGAGCTAAGCTAAGTCCCCGGGAGCTGGACTTGAGCTTCCTGAGCTGGGATGAGTTCTTCTTCAGCTGGCTGGAGTTGAGTGGAGCTGGATGTAGCTGGATCTGTGCTGGGGTGAACTCCTGTCAACTTAACTGAGCTAGCTAGAGCTCCCTATGGACTAGTGGGAGCTGGGATGAGCTAGACTCCGCTAACTTGAGTTGGATCTGAGCTGACTTGAGCTAGGGTGATCTAAGATGAACTCTCTTGAGCTGCCATTCAGGTGAGATTAGCTGAATGGAGCTGGGATGAGCCAACCCTAGTTCAAGTGAGCTAGGTTCCAGCTGTGGTGAGCTGGATCAAGCTGAGTTCCAGCTAGTCTTGGCTTCTCCTTCACCATTTTCCTTCTTGAGTGCTAGGGTTTTAGGGATCTGTATATCTGTACATCCCTAACACTCACAAAAGCATATTAAAAAGACAATAAAAAATGCAATGCATGCCTAACCTAATTTATGGCTAAATGCAGCCCAACAAACCCGTTTGCAGAGTAAAATCCTAAGAGCTAGGTTTGTTTTAATGCATAAGAATGATGATAAACTGCAGTTTATCAGTCTGGACTTCTGATTTTTGAGTATAAGACGTCTGATTCTATTATTAGACGTCTGATACTGCTCTCCAATTCCTCTTTTGAGATTTAAGCCTTGATCTTGTATCTCTAGGTCCCTAAACCCAATTCCAACCCCATAGGAACCTAAATTAAGGTGCCCTAACCCTAGTACATCACCTCTAGACCTCCCAAAGGACCTAATTAGGTCCTCACTAAACCTAGTTGACTTGGATCTTAGTCAATTCCATCAGCCTATTCAATTGGACTCATTGAGTCGAATTGAGCCCTGATCTCAGCACACACTATCCAATTGGACTCAGTGAGAGTCCAATTGACCTAGACCTAACTTAATTGAGTTATTTTACTCTCAATTAAGTTTTCACACACCCAATTAGACTTGTATTAAGTTTAATTGCACTTTACCTTAGTGAATTAGGGTTTATAACCCTAATTTGTATCCTACCTTGACCTAAACCCACTAGAACACAACCTAATCAACCTAGCCACATAAGTTTCAACCCACACACACCCACACACACCATCCACATGAAAATATCTATCCTGGAGTTCTCTAGAACTCTCTACCATGTGTGGTTGCCTTGGTTGCCAAAAATAGCAACCAAGAGCCATTCAATTTTTAGATCCACATTTAGTGGATCTAAAAACCACCATCCACCATCTCTCTCACTCTCCCACGAGCTCCCACCATAGGCCTCTCTAGAGAATTCCATAATTCTCTAGAGAGCTTCCCTTAGGTCTATAAAAAGACCCCTTGGGTGGCCATTGGCACCCATTCACTTCTTTGGCAATTGCACACCATTGGTGCCGTTCATGCCACCTCCATAGTCACTCCACCTCCACGAGCTCACTACAACCACCATGGAGGACACCATGCTGGGATGCTGGATCAACCCTACCTCTCTCCAAGGGCTGGCCTAAGTTCTATTGGCCGCCCCTCCTTCTCTCGACCACTCCAAGGCCATCGGGAACCACCCCTGAATGCCCTCTATTCTTCTAGCTTTAAATCATGCTCTTCATAATCTTTATTGCTTTCATTTACTGCTTAGTAGTGTAGTCTTACTTCTCCCCCAATGATGCATGCGAAATCCCCCCATTGATTCTTGTATGCAATCATTTTCTGGTAGTTAGGTTTAGTTTTTAAGCATTCATGTATAAGCTTTCCTATGGATTTCCTTGTGCAACAACTCTCTAATGATGAATGAAATTTCACTTTATATATAGATATCTCTTATGTGTTTGAAATCACCACGAGCTGAATGATTATCATATTTGCGTGATTTAAGTGCCTGTTCTTTAATTGCCTATATATTACACACCAGCATGTCGTTTAAATAAAGTAGAGCAACTTTAAGATCGATTTCAAAAGCAAAAACAATGCCTCCCAGAGACGAACGACCGGGACTCGAAGTCTCGTTATTTTTACAAAACAATATCTTTATTGGATCGTATTTCGCAACTATAGTACGATGCTTTTATCAAAAATGCAATCTACGACTTACCAACAGTACCTATACAACTATATATAAGTATATAAACATACATACATATATATATATATATTTATACATATATACATATATACATACATATATACATATATATCTATAGATATAAATACTTATATATATATACACATATGCACATACATATATTACTATATATATATATATATATACATATACATATCTATATATATCTATATACATATATTACTATATATATATATATATCTAGTTACAAATATATATATATATATATATACATAACTGCATATACACCAATATAATTATAACCCTATCTATATATACATATATATATATATATATTTACATACACATCACCTACCTGTATCCATACGCCCTTGCACTAGTCACTCCACCACGCATTATATCGTGGGAATATCGGCACCAGTTGCTGATATTCCCCGATACTCGCGTAAAGCAAGCGCCTCCGCACACACTCCCACACATCCATTCTACACTCTACGCGGCACTTCGTCTTGTTGGTTGCGTCTTACTTGACGTGGACCAACTCGACACTGTGCTACATGCCATTTCCACTTCCACCCCTACCCCTATATATATAATATATACATATATCTATATATATATATAGACTATATTTATTTCTCTACAAGCAACCTATCTTGTTTTTATTTCTTTTATTGTTTCCTGCTATTAAAAAGATAAAAAAAAGAGTAAAAGAGAAAAGATAATCCTTGTCTTGCAAGTACTTGGTCTTGCAAATAGCAAGGCAGTTCTTTTGGAAACCCTAAGTTGGCTCAAAGCCAAGAACAATTTGGTTCAAAGCCAAGGACCTGATTTTGAGGGTGTGCCTCAAGGATAATATTATCAAAAAATAAATCTTAAATAGAAAAAAACCACAAACATAATAAACGCACGGAAGAGATACGTTTTAGGAAAGGCATAGAAACTTCTTCACCTTTAATCCCTGCCTCCCTGAGATCGACCCTGGGCCTAAAAGTGGCCAAGATAAAATTAAGTAGGCCAGGTAAAAAAATTTTGTGAAAGATGGTTAGACTCGATTTAGGTTAACCACTATACTCAATTCAACGATAATTTCACCATATTAACACAACCTATTCGAGTTCGACCACCCTTTTTCTGGCATCGTTGACGGGGAGGTGTGCATTGAGGTAAGTTTCTACTACATTCCTTTGATTTTCTGTTCTCACACCCTTCTCTTCATGGGTATTTTTGTTTGCTGGTGTGCAGGTAAACCAGTTGCAAGGAGGTGGCAAGCAGAGGAAGTCGGAGACATGGATAGATCCAAGGTGGGAACGAGAGCGTGAAGTCACCGGCGCCGCACTGGAGCTTCACCCACATTGCTGAAAAGGTAGGTCTCTCTCTCTTAGCAACTTAGGTTAACTTGTCACCTAAATAAAAAAAAACCTAAAAACACGTCTTGGGATTTCTTGGGGCAAGTGGATTAAAAATCACTTGTTTGATTGTCTGCTATTACCCCCACCGCCCTGAGATTTCCTTCCAAACTTCGCATAACAAAGATCCAAAAATCTTGATTCTTGAATCTTTCATCATGTGAAGTATTCTCTGAGGCAAGATTAAATAGATTGACTGCCATCCCTCCTTGCCTCATTTATCTGCAATTCGGGATCATAATTTTTGGTGGGGAGATTGGAATTGAGTTGATTCCAACCCCACCACGACCTTTCACGTGCCTTAGATTTGATCTCGAATATTTCAACCCCAACACTTTGATTTTCTTTACATTATCTTGTGGTTGAGCCTTGTGTGTGGAACATCATTTTGGTGATTGGGAGAACTTGAATTGAAGTGCTTTGGCTCCCTTTCACACTAACCTAAAATAGACTCGTGCATCCACACATAGAAATTTCCACCTAGGGAAGCCCATTGCATTTTTAGCATGCATTAACCAACTCACATTTAAGAAGGGTTTGTTAGGCAATGAAGAACTTGTACTTTCTCAAAACCCTAAGTTTGGTTGAATTGGCAACTCAGCGAAATATTAAAATCCATACTACCTAAGGCTAAAATTCTAAAAACCATTCACCAACTAAAACTTCAATTCGGGGAGATTTCCCCATTACATGCTTGGTTTACACACTTTCTAAAATCAACGCACTTGGGCATTACCCGTATACAACGCCCTTCACATTCCTGAAGCACTTGATCCTAAGCCTCTAATTAAAATTGGTAGCAACTTGACCCTTATTAAGGATTGGAGGTCTAACTACCTGCGTGTAGCGCCTACGTGCTGGTGTGGGTTCCCGCGTGCTATCGAGTGTCTAAGACTGGGGCAAATGGCCTTTCAATCTGGCCTGGTGGTTCCGCGGTGCTAGCATTTGGTTCTGTAGGTTGTGATAGTAGGTAACTTAGATCTTTAGGTCTAAGGGCACACTGTAGAGACTAGGACTTTGATTTCCTTGATTTGTCATCAAGTGTACCTTTGCGACGTCATTTCTTTCATCCCCTTTTCCCTTCTTATCTCCCCAATTCTTCCTGTAATAGTGCATGTTTGAGAGGAGGTCACAAAATCCTAAATTGTTTGAACTGTCTGATAATTCTAGAAGGAAAGAAACTGAATCGTCATCCTCCTCCACAAACATGGCTGTACGCTCACCCCTAAATCCCGAGGGAGGAAACCACCCTTAAATCCCACCAGGTGGTGGAGCCATGGACCTCATAGCCTGCCTCCAAGCCCAAATGGAAATGTATAATGAATAGATTGAAGCCATTAGGGAAACCTTGGAGGAAATACAGAACCCTCCCTAATGGGAGGAGCCTAGGTCTCTTAGCTCTTATCAAAATCCCGCTGCTAAAGAGACCATAGGACAAATTCGGGTCCCCATGGGCGGAGACGATTTTGAACTGAAACCCAATATAATTGGCCTGATTAACTTTCACTTCCATGGTCTTCCAAGTGAAGATCCTTTTCTCCATTTGGAAGACCTAACCTGATTGGCTAAAATAGTTAAACCAAGAAACATTGGGTTATCAATTGTCCTCATGAAAATGTTCCCATTTTCGTAGCGGGATAAAGCGTCACAATGGTTACACACCCTTGGGAGAGCCATCCATTCTTGGGAAGAGATGAGAACAACATTTCTCAAGAAATTCTTCCCAATCGGGCGAACCAATGCGCTTCGCCATGCTATAACTTCCTTTACGCAACAAAATGGCGAACAGTTTCGTGAGGCTTGGGAGAGGTATAATGACCTCCTCCGAAAGTGTCCGCACCACGGTCTGCCTAAGTGGCATATAGCCCAAATTTTCTATTATGGGCTAAATGAGACTTTGAAGAAGATTGCAGATGCTTCCTACAGAGGGAATTTCATGAATAAAGATGAGAATGGAGCATTAAAATTATTTGAAAACATGAGCGAAAACTCAATGAACAATGCCTCCATTGTCGCCTTTAATTGTACTAGCCTGCCTCGTAATGTTCACGAAGTTGACACGGGAGCCTCCCATTCATCCACAGATCCTAGCCTTATCGTACAAAAATTGGATGATGTCTCCATCGTGCACAAGAAGCTAGATGAGCTTCTGGCCAATCCTGCCCGTTCTATGGCAAACACCCCCACCTCACCACTTTGTCACAATCCTAACACTAGGCTTATCCCCAAGAACCCCGTGAGATCTTCCTTACCGATCATCGCGCTGAGCAATTCGATAAGTCATGTGGATCTGGCTTTTGCAAGCCAGTATTTTGACATGGAGGACCAATCCTCCATGTGCTCGGATGCATATTTACATGTGGACTCGTCTTCTGGCTTAGAAGACGCTTGCACCCTAGGGAACAACCCGTTCTCTGCCACTTATAACCTAGGGTGGCAAAATCATCCGAACTTCGCATGGTCTAGTAACCCGCAACGCCAAAACCCCGTATGTGGGCCAATGTGACTGTTTGCACCTGTCATCCCAAGGGCCCAGTCTAATCCTGTGACAAATCCGCCATCAGGTCCTTGCATACCGCAAATAGAACATGCATCAAGTCCTCTTGATAAACTAATGCGAATGATGACGGAAATGTCTAAGCACCATGAAGAGAACATAACCTCTCTTCAGCACTGATTGGCGCAGCAGAATGCTGAGATCAGTCAACTACGTTTGGTGACTCGATCTCAGGGCACTCTTCCAGCCCAACCTATTCCCAACTTGCAAAATTTCGTACCCCGTGGTCCTCAACCACAAGTACGACCTTCTCAGGGGCAGATTCATCAGATTCTGCAAGCACCAAGCATTCCATCGGGATTCCAGGCTAATCCCACTGCAGCACCTCACCCTTACGTCCCTATTATGAACCCTCCTCCACCTTATGATCCCACTGGACCTGTGACGTCCAATGCAATTACTACGAGGAGCGGTAAGCAAACCGTTGATCTGCCTCAACCTGATCCTGGCCCATCTTTTTCATCGCCCTCTCATTCAGGATGCACACCACATTCGCGAGAGGACGATACACCCAAACTAGTGCCAAAATCGGTCCCATTCCCTGAGGCTCTATTGAGGGAGCCAAAAGGCAAGAAAAAGGATATGCAGGCCTTTGATAACATACGTAATTTATTCAGGGATGTTGAAATCAAGGTACCCCTGTTAGAGGCTATCGACCACATACCTACTGTCACCCGATTTTTCAAAGAATACACTACACCCAAGCGACAATCAAAGAAAACAAAGAATCCAATGGTTCTCTTGCCCCATGTGAGTTGTGCTATACTGTCAGATCTACCACAGAAGCAGAAAGATCCGGGCACACCACTTATTTCTTATAGCATGCAAGGCTGCAATTTTAACTATGCTCTGCTTGATCTAGGATCTTCCATCAATCTTATACCAACCATCATGCTCGAGAAATTTTCCTTAGGAAATTTGAAACCCACCCCTCTCACGTTATAGTTGGCAGATCATTCTGTCAAAATACCAAAGGGTGTGGTGGAAGACGTGGTGGTTAGGGTCAACAGTCTCTATTTTCCTGTTGACTTTCGTGTATTGGATATGGAAGCTCCTAGGTCACTTTCTGATTGTCCGATCATCCTTGGTAGACCTTTCTTGGCCACAGCCCACACCCATATCGACTGCGAGTCGGGCTGTATTGATATTGTCGTTAGATCTGAGAAGTTCAAGCTTAACATCTTCAAGGTAGCCAAGAACTTTGATTGCGATTTCATCGAGGATGACACATCTGACGAAGACATGGCTGTCAGCGCGTGTATTGGACTAATAGAAACCTATTCTGACTGCTGTGGATTGCCTTTAAATACAAATGATTGCCTGGCCGACACATATTGTGATGTTCCCCCATCCCTCCCTTTTCCTGTACCTTCTCCTGACCAGACTTCTGACAAGGTTTTCTCCGCTTCCCATACCTTATGGTCTGAGTCATATTCGGGCTACTCACAGTCGGTCCACACTCTTGAAGATCCGATTGCCCTTTCTTTCCTGCCGAATCAGCTAGAATTGCAACTCCACACTGGAACCTGGAGCCCAAATACTTCTCACTGGGGCTATCCCTTTTTGGATCCATCAATGCAAGATGCCCCTCTTCTTGGCCAATCTGAGGGCCAACTTCTTCCTCCTACCTTGTTTTCTTCTGATCCACTTGGGACACTCTCATCCCAAGAAATGCCAGATCTCTCACCATCCACTCTCGAGCAGAAAGAGTTGATTGATACGCTTAAGTATGTTTTCTTGGGACCAAATGAAATGCTCCCCGTAATCATTAGTTCAAAATTGACCAGGGAGCAAGAGTGCAAACTAACAAAGGTCCTTATGGAAGACAAGGCAACCATTGGATGGTCCTTACCAGACTTAACTGGCATTAGCCCCTCCTACTACACTCACCGTATATATACGGAGGAGGAGGCTCGACCTTCCTGCGAGATGCAGCGACGTCACAACCCTAACATGCGGGAGGTTGTTAAAAAGGAAATTATTAAGTGGTTGGATCGGGTATAATCTACCTGATCAGTAATAGCCCCTGGGTAAGTCCAATTCATGTCGTGCCCAAAAAGGCAAGACTCGCCATCTGTGTCAATGACAGGGGTGAACCCATCCCTACATGCACTCGTACATCTTGGAGAGTGTGTGTAGATTATAGGAAACTCAATGCTGCAACTAAGAAAGATCACTTTCTGCTACCTTTTATTGACCAAATCCTGGAGCGGTTAGTGGGAAATAAATTTTTCTATTTCCCAGATGGATTCTCAGGATATAACCAGGTGGCAATTGACCCCAGGGACTAAGAGAAAACCACCTTTACCTGCCCCTTTGGCACCTTTACATTTAGAAGGATGCCGTTCGGACTTTGTGACGCACCAGCAACTTTCCAGAGATGTATGCTGCCGATATTCCATGACATTGTGGGTGACTTTCTTCAGGCTTTCGTGGATGACTTTTTGGTCTTTGGACCCTCTTTTGATGACTTTCTTGCCAACCTGACCCGTATCCTTCGGAGATGTATTGATGTGAACCTCGTGCATTCCTAGGTAAAAAGTCATTTTATGGTACACGAGGGAATTGTTCTCGGGCATATCATCTCTGATAGGGGTATTGAGGTTGACAAAGCTAAGCTTGATGTAATTGCTAATTTACCTGTGCCTGGCTCTGTTAAACAAATCTGCTCCTTCTTGGGACACGTCGGTTTCTATAGGAGATTCATCAAAGACTTCTCCAAGATTTCTAGACCATTAACTCTTCTCCTATCAACCGACGTACCCTTTGATATGGGCCCCGACTGCATATGAGCATTCACGCAACTACGTGATGCTGTCACCAAGGTCCCTGTTCTCCAGCCACCTGATTGGTCCCTTGACTTTGAACTCGTGTGTGATGCTTCCGACCTTGCATCGGAGCCATCATGGGACAAAGATGCGACAGACACCCCTTCGTGGTGTACTACGCTAGTAAGACGTTGGACGAGGCCCAGTGTAATTATAGAACCACTGAGAAAGAACTAAAGGCGGTCATTTTTGGGCTGGAGAAATTCTGCTCTTACCTTCTGGGCTCACATGCGATTGTATTCACTGACCACGCGGCCATTCGCCATCTCATGCATAAGAAGGATGCCAAGCCAAGACTGATTCGTTGGATCCTTCTGCTCCAAGAATTTGACATTGAGATCCGTAATAAGGCCGGAGCCCAGAATGTTGTGGCTGATCATCTCTCTAGACTAGACCCTGACCATATTGGACTTACCCTGCCGATTAACGAGGTTTTTCCCAATGAGCACCTATTGGCAATTAATGTGGCAAGTGGACCTTGGTATGCCGACATTGGCAATTACCATGCTTCTGGTTCCCTTCCACGTGGCTGGCCTAAAAACCAGCGTAAGCGTCTCATTCCAGAAGTAAATTATTATTTCTGGGATAATCCACTTCTTTTTCGAATAGGTGCTGATCAGATCATCCGTCGCAGTATTCCTGATAGTGAATTCCCCAGTGTGCTATCCTTCTTCCACAACCAGGCTTGCGGAGGCCATTTCTCTAGGAGGAAAACTGCAGTTAAGGTGTTGTAGTGCGGTTTCTTTTGGCCCTCCCTTCACCTGGATGCACACAATTATGCCAAACATTACACTAGGTGCCAGTCATTAGGGCCAATGTCACGTCGTGACATGATGCCCTTGCAACCCATCCTAGCTGCTGAAATCTTCGACATTTGGGGAATCGATTTCATGGGTCCCTTTCCTCCTTCCAATGGCTTCAAATACTTCCTTGTTGCTGTTGATTATGTTTTGAAGTGGATCGAGGCTATTCCCACGTGCCATGCTGACCATGTCATATCCATTCGATTTGTCAAAGACCACATTTTTGCATGCTTTGGGATCCCTCGAGCCATTATCTCGGATGGAGGAAGCCATTTTACCCATGCTTCTTTTCGGGCACTTCTGAGGAAATATGGAGTACACCATCGTATCGCATCTCCGTATCATCCTCAGATGAATGGCTAGGCTAAGGTGTCGAACCGGCAAATCAAGCAAATTCTCCAGAAAATGGTTCGGCCTAACCGTAAGGATTGGTCCGACAAATTGATTGACGCACTTTGGACGTATCAGACTACCTTCAAGGCTCTCCTTGGTATGTCTCCTTATAGAATCATTTATGGGAAGCCTTGTCACTTGCCCGTGGAGCTGGAGCACTGCGCTTATTGGGCGGTTCGCCAATGTAACCTCGACCCAGACCTGTGTGGTCGAGAAAGGAAACTCCAACTCCAAGAGCAGGAAGAGCTCCGTCGTGAAGCCTATGATTCTACCTTAACTTTCAAGCAACGGACTAAGGCTTTTCATGACAGCCGAATTCGGCAGAAGGAATTTGAGCCATCTCAGCAAGTTTGGCTTTACAATGACTGGCTCAAATTCTTTCCTACGAAATTGAAGTCCAAATGGACTGGTCCCTTCTTGGTCTCGAGACCATTTCCCAACGGGGCCGTTGAAATTGAAGATCCCAAATCTGGGCATAAATTTATAGTCAATGGCAGTGTTTAAAACCTTATCTTACTCATGAACCTACCCCCGTTGGAGAAACGGTTGCCCTGATGGAGGGTAACTAATGTCGTGCCTCATTCTAAGTCCAGCTGGGGATGTTAAATTCAATGCTCGTTGGGAGGCACCGCAGTAGCACTCCTCCACGGTCACATACACTTCACTTCGCACCTTCACTTCACCACCCACCATCCACCCACCCTACCACCCTGCTATATACCTTACACCTCAGCTCTCGTTTCCCGATCTTTGGACCATCCTGTACCCTACCCTGCATGCATATGAGGGCATAGCATCGTTTGGCATGGGGGGGTTGATGAGACACTCATCATGATCTCTAATTACCCCTAATTAACTAGTCTTCCTAGCTAATTAGCTAAGGTTATGAACATATAAGACTTAATTATAAAATAAGGGATATTTAGTAAAGGACCTTAAAATAAGTTAAAACTGGCATTTTATCATTCAATTAACATTATTAATATTTTAGTTAATAATTGGACTTGAAATCTTATTAATCATTCTCTTAATTAATAAGTTAAGTAACTTAAATATAATGTATAACTAAGTATATAATAACTTAAGTGATTTTACTTAATCTAATAAATTAATCTAAAAAGGTCAAAAATGTAAATTCATGGTGAAAACATAATATTTACCTTATTTACTAACATATATAAAAAATTGAAAAAGATTTAAGTTAAAATAAACCTTCAAAACTTGGGTTTACATTTTAGTCCTTACTTTTAATTACAGTCGGGTCCTTATTTTTCACATAGGTCCTTAAGTTTTATTACATTTAAGTCCCTCTTCATCATCTTCTTCTTCTTCTTCTCCAGCCGAATGAACGGCTAGCGGTAGAGAGTCAACTCACCACGCGATCACCGCCCTGCCGACATCATCCTTCTTTGTCTAAGCTCTTGCAGCTTGTGCTCACTACCTCTACTTCATCCACCGGTCTGGATTAACTGGGAATCCTATTTTTCAGTGGGAGATAACCTCACCGTCATCGAAGATGACGATAGAAGTTAGGCTCCTTAAGCTCCTTCTTCGGCTAGACCCTGCCACTCACTTTGCTGCAAACTGCTATAATTACCCCCTCACACCTCTGATTTTATTGAAGTTGGCTCCCTTTCCTCTTCTAACACTGCAGCCAACCAAATAGGCTATTCGTCCAAAAGTCCGGTAACTTCCCATTCCATTTTCCGTCTGCTCCGTCCATCTTAATCAGCCGAGGAGATCCGCCGTGGTCTTCTGCATCTCTGACACAGGTGCCGACCCAAGGAATCCTCCGCTCCACCTCAAATCCGTTTGCCGGAGATCTTTCTTCAACCCTCTGATTTCATCATCCGCTATGAACCTTCAGCGGAACCCTATTGACCCCTTTGTCCATGTAACAGTAGATTAGGAGTAGGAGTAGGAGTAGGCTAGCTTAGTTAGTTAGTTTAGTTAGTTAGATTAGAGTAATGCTAGATTTTAGTTTCATCTCCTCCGACTCTGACGTGTTCCTTGAGCTCGCCAGAAACTTAATTTTGCCTTTTTAATCATTGTACACCTTCATGTATCTTCCATGATCACTTCTAAATCACTTAATCGCTAATTGAATCACCTAATCGCCTAATTCATATCTCACCTTCACCGATTACTAACACTGCCTATGGTGACAGTAATAGATCTAATTCCACCTCCACTGGGTTCTTTCATCACCTATCACCACTTATGAACCCTAATCGACACTGTAATACATATTATTATCATCTATAAATTAAACGCCCAAATATTAATTAAGTTCCTGAGCTCAATGTCCATGGCGGCTCAGGAACAGTTCAAACTATTAATTAACTATATAATTCTAACTGTTAACATTTGTTGACTTGTTTGAACCTCTCAATCGAGTGGTTAAACAAGTCCTATGCTTTAACCACCCAGATCTTTAAGGAAACAAACTTACTGTCAAATCTTACATTTTAAAGAGATAAATGAGGAATTAAAAGTGATACTGAGGTTCCATACAACCTCAGGATCTTTTCTAAATCAAAAATGGTAAGTTTTATCAATCTGTGCACATTTTTCCTATTTTCTGGACTCACCAGAGCTCCGGCGAGCTTCGACGAGCTAAAACTGCGTTTCAACCTCTAAAACTTATTGAGAAGCTCCAGAATGTTATTACATGGATCACTGACTAATTTGAGGATATATGTTTAAGGATTTAACCACTGGAGCTGTAGAATTATCTTCATCTTCCCCAACTCTGACGAAGTTGGAGAAGTCTATTTAAAGATATTTAAGAAGCATTTAATGATCTCAGAAGCTTCAGTGCTATTTAAACCTTTGAAACACTGTAACAACTTCTGAATAATTCTGTCGAACAAATATATTTTCAAGTTCAGGCAATGAGCCTAAAACCCTAGGAATCAAGGTCAGAACACCTTCCTAAAAATTTGCATAAGTTTCTAAGGTTGAGGAGACTTTAATTAAGGTTTTGATTTACTGAGGAGAAGCTTTGAACAGATAGTCAATTTTTATGCTTCCACAGTCAAACATGAGTCTAATAATGGAGATATGAGCTTCAATTGAGGAATTGAGAAGTGAAAATTATTTCTGAGATCTTGTTTGATGGTTTTAGAAGGATTAAAGTAACCTTAGATGATTTATTATATAGGATTTTAGTTTCTGTCAATTTGGGTTACTTTCGAACCCAAACCAACATGAGAAACATTTTGATGAAATTTAAATTTAAATCCTGCCTAGATTGATCTATTATAACCCTTAGAATTAATCTAAATCAATTAGAAACACTTTTATGTGTCTGTTGCACATAATGAAGTCTGAAATATGAACTCTAAAGCTTTCAGAGAAGTGAAGAGCTTCTCTACTGGTTCTAAAGGTCTTAAAAGCTTAAAACCTATTCTAACAGATGCGGAATCACTTATAAAACATGTATAGACCTTAAAATAAAAGAGAGAAGTCCATCTTAGGACTCTGTTAATATAAAACCACTTCCCGGCTAAAACTAACCCATAGGAACCCTAGATTTCATCTTTCAAATTAAAGAGGAAAATATCTTCAAAACAATAAGTTGACCCTGCAATTGTGTAGATTACCCTTAGAGCTTTCTAACAAACTTGAAACCATTCGATTTGGAGCTCTGGGTAGAAAGTTATGATCATTTGAAGTTGGGTCTGGAAGGGGTAGGTTAGTCCCACATCGCTTGTTCATGAGCGTGCGCATGGTGACAAGAACAATTTGTTTTCTTGGCAATGCAGTCGTCAGCGCTCGGTGCACCGGTTACCGATTCGATCTGAACATGAGCATGAGTGTGTGTGTGCAGGCTTGTGGCTGCTGGTGTGTGCCCTTGGGGACGTGAATGAGATTATGCCCTGGGAGGGCGAGAGAGGCCTGGGAGGCTGGGTTGAGCCGAAATGGCTCAAGACTGTGGACCGATAGGAAATAAATCGAAAATGAACCTAATTGAGATTAGGGGAGGACCGAGTAGGGTTTGGTCCCACCATGGTCTCAGGGTGCTGTGTATCCTTGAAAGGACCTTGCCACAAATAAAATAAATTTTGGTTAAAAATGTAAAAAAAAACTGATTCAGCTGAAAGTTTATGGACTTAAGGAAAAGAGAAGCTGATGAGTGGCTACTCATCATAGCTAAAAGGCCGAAATTAAGCTAGACACTAAGCAAAACAATATCAAATTAACACATAAAAAGGGTTAAGTGTGGGAATTAAAGAAAAGACCTAAAACTTTTAATGTGTGTTAAAACCTCCTAATTAGGTCACAAAAATGAGATATTCTGAAAACTAAAGAACAAATGATGATCCATGCATCAATTGAACACATAAACAAGTTTGAAAAGATAAATCAGAAGTAAAATCAATGTCTTAAATGTTCAATTAAGCACATGTAAAAATTTGAAAGCAATTGGACATCATTTAGGTTTAGAAATAAAAAGATTACAATTAGGTCCTTCATGCATTACATTTCTACCCTTCAAAACTCCTTCTTGGACCTTTTTGCAAGCCGCAGGGACCCTTCTGTATGACTGCAAGGCCCTTCCAGTTATAGTTCTTCTCACTTTTGGACCTGCACGCTATTCTTCTACCCCTTCGTTTAAGGGTCTTCCTGCAAGTTTTCCCTCATTTCAGAGAGAAGCCTGTGTTCTTCACGCGCACTGTAGCACGCGAAGAACACAGCCATTCTCGACCGTCCATCGCACTTTTGATCTCGATCTGCGTCTGGAATCAAATGGAACCTTCGCGTGATTCGGTGCGTGCGTTCACCTCTCTTCCCAGATCTCATCTGACGGTCAGATCTCTCTCTTGACTCGCCGCGCGCTCTACCCATCTCATCCTCACCGCCGGCCTAATTTTGATTAACCTCACCCTTGCGGTGATCTCAGTCACTGAGCTGCTATTTAAGCACCTCAGTGGTGTCGCGCGCAAAGGATCGCTCCCTCCTACATCTCTTAGCGATCAATTCTTCCACTCCAGTCTCTCCTCCTCATCTAGACCCTGATTTCACAGCCACCGGCTGTGGAATCATCGCCTGCTCTCGACCCTCCTCGTCGCTAAGGACCTCGTAGCACCTGAGGACGACCCTGGAGTCTCACTAGCAGACTCTTCCCTCCGCTGGAGTCACCCTCCTCCTTTCTTCCTCCTTAGTCGCCGGCTAAGGACCCATAGGTCCCATTCTTCCTTTTAGTTTAGGTTTTTAATTCTGCACAAGTAGTGTTAGATTTAGCTTGCAGTAGTTTAGAATAGATTTAGTTTTAATTGTTAGTGTTTAATGTTAGCTGTAGTTAGATTAGTCTTAGGAGTAGAATTAGTATTAGATCCCCTCCCTCACCTCCTCTGATCAGTCCAGATCAGAGGGGAAGAATCAACTGTTCACTGTTCAATTTATCTCCCTCTTCATGTTTTGTTTTTCCCATCATCCAGATTCTGATTCTTGTTTTTCCTTTTAACGACGAATTTTTCATCAATCACCCACACATCCTGACCCAATTTCAGATCTGATGGCACACTGCCTCAGATCTGAAAGTGGCGTCACAAGCACCATTTGGGGCTTCTCACTCACTCCATTTGTTTCACAAAATCCCCTCTGTTTTAAATGGATTGCCTCAGTTTGTCAGAGCACTTTTGATCTGGATTTTAAAGGATTTTTACTCTCTGAAATGTTTTGACAGATCTGACAAATTGAAGGGATTTTTGGTTTTCATTGTAGGCAAGGATTCTAAGAAGTTCTCTGGTGACAGAGAACCAATCAGAAGAGCCTTTCATGATTCTGTTTATACTTTGTTTTGAATGCATTCGCCAGCTTCCATTAAATTTCCTTAATGCATTCTTAGTCTCTTTTTGCTATTTCAGAACTGCCATGCACTATTTGTGTTGATGATCATTTCTGTATGGTGATTCTCTAACCTAAGGAGTTTTCCATACTCCTTAAGGTTGCAAGAAACTGGGATTGTGTTTCTTTGGTTTTAATTGATCGAGCTAAGTCTTCCTTCATGCTGTCTATGGCATTAGGAAGACTAACTCAATGCCATTTGAATGTTGATCTGAAAGGATGCTTCTGATAAGGTTTTTCCTAATGAGTGTTTGAGCTAAATTTACATCAGATTTTCGTGAGATTTAAACCCCTTTCAGATTTCGATTTCAACTCTGTAAATTGTAGTTTGTTTTGAATTTTATCTTACTCCCAGTTACACAGCAATATGCTGCATCTAGCAGCTACATTCCCCTCTTCTCTAAACTCCCTTCTTCTCTAAATTTCCCTCTTCTCTGTAGAATACTTCCCCCATCTTCAAGTGGACTAACTGCAGCAGCAGTTAGCCATTTGACAGTGGCTTAAGCCACTGCCACTGTAAACAACAACACTAAAACGACACATTCTTCTCTTCTCCATCTCCTCTGACAGTAGCTGCGGCTGCTGTCTAAACTCAAATAAAAAAATCAATCAACTCTAATTCCCTAACTTTATACAAAAGCCTAATGGCATAGACTTATTTTAAAACTGTAAATACACCCATTCATAGTATTATAACTATAACTATAGCATATCAGTTAGATACATAGTTATACTGTAAATATGTATAAAACCTGTACAAAAATTCGTATACATATGTAATCTATGTAAAAATATGTATATATACTAATCTAGTATGTATGTATTTACTGATTTATGTATATATGTATGTACAGATTTATATTTACTGATTTAGTAGCTAAGTTAATAAGTTAGAGCAATAATCAAGTAAATAAATCTATAAACTTGGGAATATATATATATATTAAGTAATTTAAGTTAGTCAAAGTATAATTATACCTAGTATAACTTACTGTAACTTAGTTTTAATTATAAACTACACAGGATTGCTATTTTAGCCTAAATAAAACATAAATAAATTCGTAAAAATACAATAAAAATATGTATTAAATACTTAAGTATGTAAGTTAAAACTGTTTAAGGTCAATTAGACCATTTACTAATTATTTTATAAGTAATTAACTATTTAATCACCTAAATCAACCTGTATAATCAGCCTAGTTTAGCGAATTTATTTGTATAGTAAAAATATTTAAAATTCAAAATTAATTAATCAATTATGTAGTATTATGTAAATATTTTATTTACCATATTTTATTTTATTTTTTTTAATAATTTATGGCCCCCAAATCGAGGGCCAAAAACGCGCACAGACGCAGCTGCGTCTGGTTTCCAGCGCATGATGTGGCGCTGGAATAGCGCCACATCGTGCGCTGCAAACCAAACGCAGCTATATAAATACAATTTATGTAATAGCTTAACCAGTCGTCATGGCGTCGGGCGCCCGAAACACCACCTGTTATGTCTGATCCGATAACCCGATTTGTGCTGAACTCTGATATGTGATGATACTGAATGTGTGATGCATGTGTGGGGCTGGGAGCCCGAGCGTGCGAGTATGTCTGGCGTTGGGCTGAGGCCTTGCGCTGATACGAAACGTAATTAAGCACCTAATCTGAGATTAGGGCGCGCTTAGTAGAGGTCTGGTCCCACCCGAAGGGTGCTGTGTATCCCTCGAAAAGCGCACTCGCTAATTAAACAAATTTTACACTAAGGACTCTCCACCGCAGCCTCTGAAATACCACAGAACAAAACGAAAGGACAGACGACTTTTAAAAAAAAAAGATAACAACAGAAAAGACTCTGTACATACGTATAAGTAAACCCACATAATTACTAACAGAATAAAACGACACTATAAATGTCGCTAAAGACCTCAGTTTGCTTCTTTAAGTTGTATATAGTGTTTTCTGAGATTTAGCGACGTTTATATCTGTCACTAAAACTGATATATATGTCACTATAAATAAATGACTAGTAAGTTAAGTTTTTACACTATGGTATCCTAATGTAGTATGAACTAACATATTAGTGTTAATAGTATAACTTGTAAATACATAGTTTAGAGTATAATAATAGATTGTTTGATGCTTGTTCATAGTTAGTATTTTTTGCAAGCACTTCTTAGTAACTAGGTAAATAAAACATTCATTCATTCTTTAAATGTAAAGTTTCTTTTTGAATAAGAAGACAATTTTGGAGATAATCAAAGAGTGACCGAATTAAGTTCAATGAATTGCCTCCCAGAGAACGACCTGGAACAAAACCAGTAAAAATTAGATAAATAAGCAAATGATAATAATGGTTGTAATGACTGGTACTCACCCATACTCACCAGTATACGACATCCTTAATGTTATATTATACACCCTATACTACAACGACATGATCAACAATTATTACCAACAAACATTTACAATTTACACCATCATCATTATTTTGGCGCCGTTGCCGGGGAGCATCGGTGTCAACAACCATCATCATCAGAAGCCGCTGAAGGATGTTAAGTTAAGGAAGAAAGGAGCACAGGTGATGGAGTGTTAAGGAAAAGAGACTAAGGAACAAAAGAAGAAGAATAAGGGAAGAAAAGAAGGTAGGAGAAGACAGGAACAAAAGAAGAAAGATAAGAAAGAGAGCTCGAGAGATAGAAGAAAATAAAAGAAAGGAGAAGAGGAGAGACTGAAGATAAAAGGAAAATTTATTTTTCTTGCATCATTTTAATTACTTTTTGTTCTTAATTGTAAAAAGGCATGTTTTAATAGGATAACTTTTAATTGCCTTAATTTCTTGGAATGAAATTGAATTGAAAAACTAACATGTTTACTTGTTAATAAAGTAGAACATTTTGAGTAAATATGTTTTGCATATGGAATTTTGTATATTCTTTATAGTTTAAATATTTTGACAAAATTCATGTTTTAAAAATCAACTTAGTTATACCTCCTAAACTTATAAAGAAATAAAAGAAAATTGGTGAAATTGGAGAAAATTGTTATATCTCTCAGTGAACGACTTAGACTCAATCAGTAAAACTTTCTAAAATGTTAGGTTAATTCGACCCTATACTACACAACCGACACAACTTCGAGTTAACCTAAGTAATTTCTTCTACTCTTAATTAAGTGAAATTAACTTAATTACTGAGTTGAGTGAATTGAACGGTCATTTTAATGGTGCTGTTGCCGGGGAGGTAATATTTTGATCTACTCATCAAAATATTCCCTAGCATTACTTCATCTAACAATCATTTTAATGGCACCATTGTCGGGGAGGTAATATTTTGACTCACTAAAATTTAAATGGATTAATTGTTTAATTAGGGGGTATTTTGTAAATATTTTTATTTTTACTAACTTTTGTTCTTAGTGTGTTTTGTTTGGTTTTTGTTTTTATTTTTTATTTTTGTTTTCTACCATCTTTGCAGGTTTACCTTCACGGGTAATCTTAGGAGAAGGCGAGAATTAGTGTTACTGTTTTCGTTTCATAAGTATTTCTTAATCTTTTGTTTTGTTGCATTTAATAAAAATAAAAAAAATACAAAAATACATCTGTATCTGACTAGCAGTAGCATATACATAGGCATACACTCTTAGGAGTGCATATTTTCCTACTAGTACTAGAGCGATTTGACTCGGGAAATTTTTAAATTATTTTTCTCGCATCAGCGGGAAAACACGAGAAAACCCTTAAAGATCCCCATCCTCTGAGAATTAAAAAGACCACATATTTTTGTTTGAAAAGATATAAAAAGCAGCCATTGTTGTTTAATTGATATATTTTTGAAAAAGATTAACTAAAAAGAGGAAGTAAAATTGGTGACTTAAATCTGTTTGCAGAATGCATGCGGGTTTTTTAATCGCTATTGTCTGTTGCATGCTATTGCGCACACAGCGCGATCACTAGAGTCACACGAGTCTATTTTTCTATCTCTCCTCTTTGCACCTCTTAGGGCTTTGGCCAAAGATCAACAAGTCTATCTCACTACTAGAGCCCCGGGGAGCCAGTAGTGAGCGATCTCGATCCTAGACCTTAGACCTTTGAGCTTTAAGGTACCCACCTGCGTAGACACGAATTAGGATGCATATTTTGATACTGTTACTCTATTTGTTTGCATCAAATTACTTTACGTATCTTAGGAATTTCTTCTTTCCTTTGAAAGAAGAGCAAAACCCGCGTCTTTTGCGTTGTTTTGTGGGTTTTTCTTATGCCGTTGTTTTCTTATCGGTGGTGTGCGTGTGCCTTTGCACATTAATTTTCGTTTATGGATGGGAGGAGATCTTTGCATCTGCCTCTTGCACCACCGTTGACAGGTGATCCTAGGACGGTTGTAGATAAGCAACCAATGGTTTTCCCGTCTGATCCATCTGCTTCCATGGATCCAATGCAGAATCTTAATCCCGAGATCCCTTCTTCTTCTGGTCTGGGGGAGATGCCGCCTTTTGATGTTCATGAGGCACTCCTAAACCAAAATCTTAGGATGCTAGAGCAAACAAGACAAATTAATTTATTAACAACAGCCTTAAATAATCTGCAGACTCTTCAAACTCGTTCTTCACCTCTACCTGAGGTAGGTTTTGAAAACCTTGATTTACTGATCCATCATCCAAGGCCTCTACTTAGAGATTATTATAACCCATCCAATGCACAAGTAGAGCCTAATGTTAGGATTCCTATTGGGGAAAATGATCTAGAATTAAAGCCAAATATTATAGGTTTAATCCCCCACTTTCACGGATTTGCATCCGAGGATCCATTTCAACATATTGAAGATCTTAAAAAGCTATCTCAAACTCTTAGTCCTCGAAATCAAAATAGGGAAATCCTACTAATGAAAATGTTCACTTTTAGCCTTAAAGATAAAGCAGCTTATTGGTATAGAACTATACCAAGACCAATCTCAACTTGGGCTGAAATCGAATCCGCATTTTTGAAGAAATTCTTTCCAATTGGTCGAACAAACGCTTTAAGGCGAGCTATTACTACTTTCAATCAAAATCAAGGAGAACTAATTCATGAAGCGTGGGAACGTTTTCATGAATTGCAAAGGAAATGCACACATCATGACATCCCTCGTTGGCAACTCATGCATATCTTTTATTATGGTTTACAAGAGGGCATTCGCAATCTAGTTGATGCCTCTTGTGGAGGGAATTTTCTAAATCGCGACGCAGAATCTGTTTCAGAATTATTTGAAGGGATGGCGAAGAACTCGGTCAATAATGCATCAATGTCGCAATTTTTGCAGGGAGCAAATATGAATCACCAAAATCTGCATAAGGGCATTCATGAGATCGGTAATCCGTCCAGTTCAAAGGATTTAGAGATTATTGCAGAAAAACTAGACAAATTCGATACCGTAGCAAAGCATCTCGATGAGGTTAGAAACACAATGAAGACTCTTATGCCTCTACTTGCTACGAATCCAGCGTATTTACCTATTTCGCAAATTCCCGCGGGGAGGGAATTTGTGAATAATATGGATTCTAGAGATCCATCTTCCTTGGGTTTTCTATCTACTCCTTCACCAACCTAAGGAGGGACCTTTGTCCCACAATCTTACCCACCCTTTTCCCCACCCTTAACTGTTGTAGAAAACATGCCATATCTTTTAGGATTACACGCCATCCAGGAAAATATTCCAAGACCAAACCCATATTCAAATACCTATAATCTTGGATGGAGAAGCCACCGAAATTTTTCTTGGGCTGATACAAATCAAAATCAAAAACCAAATTATCCAAATCAGACCCATTTTAACCCACCTCCATTGACTCCTCAGCAATCAAATTTAAGGCCTAGCCCGATGAGTATGCAGAATTACCCTAGGCCAAATAGGGATACACAGCTAGACCAGATTTTAAGAGCTATGTCAGAGAGTCAGTGACAAAATGCTGAAGCTCTCGTTGAGATCCATAAGCAATGTAAGGTAGAATTGGCTAATTTACGAAATCAAATCACTCTTTTGGCTGAGTCTTGTCAGCCAGGTACTCTTCCATCTCAGCCAATTCCGAATCCTAGGAATCTGCCAAATCCTAGGCAAAATCAAGGCCAAGTCTACTTCATTAATTAAGCCTTTGATTCTAATCATAACCCATCCTCTGTATTATCTGAAAATAACCCATCAAACCTGCATCAGCAACCTATTTTGTGTCAAAATGACCCACCTTTTATTGAGAATTAAAACTGATTATGCTAATCTTCTGACTTGGTGGAAACATTTTTGAATTGCCTTAATCTTAAATGTTCTACATCTCAACCTAAATCATTTTGAGATTTTCACTCATGATATTCACTCTAATCTTTTTGATATTCACTCTAATCTTTTTGAGATTTTCACGAGAATCTGATTCTAAGTTCTGCGAGATCTATTCTAGCCAATTTTTGGATGAGTTTTGATTGGGTGGTTTAATCTATTTTCTAATTTTTTGATCTAATTCTTTCATAACTCCTCTGTTTTTACCATATACTAATTCTTTTTAGGAGTTCTTTACTAGGGTTTACACCTAGCTGAAGACGTAAAACTTAGCATTTGTACATAGCTGTTTCCTATTTTTACCGTTTTGGATTTTCTTATACACTTTTAAAATTTCATTTCATATATCATATTGATTACCTTCATTTAGACTGACTGACTACTTTGACCTTTGGTCAGACTTGAAATCGTCCGCACTGAGATTTTTAATCTCCTCTATTCGACTACTTCCATCACCCTATACTAAATGAAGTGTAATATTTTTCACCCTTCTTACAATGAGGACATTGTTAAATTTTCGCTTGGGGGGGTGTTGAAGTGAAATTTTCACTTTAAGTGTGGGTTAAAAATAAAAACACATAAAAATTAAATATCCATGAAATTTAAAAAAATTGAAAATCTAAAAATGATAAAAATTTTAAAAAATTCAAAAATTTCATAAAAAGTTTAAATTTTTTTTTTAAAAAATCATAAAAAATTGGAAAATCTTATATACATAAAAATAAAATTATATAAATACAAAAAAAATTCATAAAAATAATAAGAGGGGTTTATTCATTATTAATAAAGAAGAGAAGAAGAATGTATATAAATATATATTGTAATTAAGAAATTAATTTTCTTTTAGGTCAGAAGTTTAAAATGTATATAGAATATATATTTATTGTATATAAGAGCATTCAATTTATAATTAGATTTTACTTAAACATTTTGTAAAAACACACTTTTGTGTTTAAAATTTTTAAAATAAGATTTTATTTGAATTAGGAATCTTTTAAAAATTTTAAAAATTTATTTTTTTATTCTTACCTTGAATTAAGAAACTAAGTTTGTTAAGATTTTAAACTTAAGTTTTGAAATTGAATTATAACTTTTTAATTAATTAGATTAAGTAATCCTTTTGCTTTTTGAAAATTTGATTTTATCATAAAGTTAAGTAAGAGGCCAGATATTCAGAGTTAATTAAATAGAGAGTTGGTAAAATTTTAGTTTACAAAACTTACAAGCTAGAGATAAATAACTAGACTTGGTAAATTTTTTCTTGACAGATCTTATAGGAGGAAAGTAAAAATTTGAAGAACCAAAGAGTAAAGGGCTTTGTTGTCCAAGCTCTGGTTTGAGAGCTAAGTAACCTAAACATCTAAATTCACACACATAGAATTGTCTTGTTGACATCTGAGACCGCGAAAACACAAAGGTTACGAGATCAATTCTGAATCCTCTTTAGTCCAAGGATTTCCGCAGGGCGGTTCTTGAAAGGGTGAAGGATGTGCCACTCACCTAGAAAAAGGATTTGGAGAATAGTGTTAGTAAGAAAAATGAGAAGGGGGAAAAGAAAAGAAAAAAAAAAGGTAAATAAAACACCCTGTAGTTAAGTGCCTTATTAAAAAATGGGCACTTATGTAGTTTTCCACAAATAAATAAAAGCATCTCAATACAAATGGTTGCTACCCTTCCTTCCATCAAATAAAAGAACACCTCGCTGCAAATGGGTGTTCTAACCTATAGAAAAAGTGATAAAAGAAAATATGGAGAAAAAATATTAGGAATAAGAGACCCAGTGGTCCACCGGGGAGATATACACAAGAAGTGTTGACCTCAGGATAGAAAACTGTTGAGGAGAAAGTAACCAAACTTGAGTAAGGCCAAGCCAAAGGCTTGAATTGGAATAATTGGGATTGGAAAGTGATGTCTTAAGATCTGAATTTTTGCAACTTTGGATGCCTTTAGGACAATTCTCTTCACTAAGCACAGATGTTTTAAAATCATAGCTACTGAACCTTGGTATTGGGCAGTGAATCCTAAGAAATTGGGTTTTGAAGATTTTAAGTTGAGACCTAAAGGAGAAGAATTGATAGAATCCTAGGTCTAGAAGTTAATTTTTAGTGTTATAGGCTAGTAAATTAGAGTTTTACTACCCTAAGTTTGATTAATAATGAGTATCTGGTTAATTTGCTTAAACTTATTTTGATAAAAGTCAAATATCATAAACAAGGGATTGACTTAAATCTATTTGAGTTTTTGAGTTAAAATTTAATTCTCAATTCTTAAGTTTTGTTTTCTTAAAACACTTTGTATTCTAATTTGAGTTAAGAATAGTTACAAAGACTAAGAGATTTTTGAAGAATTCTAATTTTGAATAAAATTCTTGTTTACAAATTATTCTAATTATGTTTTGAAAATTTTATAAGTATAAGTCTAAATAAGAAAATTTTCACATATGCTCCATACATTAATCATTTATATTTAACCTTAAAAATTTCTGACCTAAGCTTTCTTCTACAAAGCTACTATTTATAATAATTTAAACCCAAGTGCTTGAAATCATCATAGTCTTAGTTAATTTTGCTAGGGACTAGCAAAACTTTGGCTTGGGGGTATGATGAGACACTCATCATGATCTCTAACTACCCCTAATTAACTAGTCTTCCTAGTTAATTAGCTAAGGTTATGAACATATAAGGGTTAATTATAAAATAAGGGATACTTAGTAAAGGCCCTTAAAATAAGCTAAAAAAGGCATTTTATCATTCAATTAACATTATTAATATTTTAGTTAATAATTGGACTCGAAATCCTATTCATCATTCTCTTAATTAATAAGTTAAGTAACTTAAATATAATGTATAACTAAGTATATAATAACTTAAGTGATTTTACTTAATATAATAAATTAATCAAAAAAGGTAAAAAATGTAAATTAAAGGTGAAAACATAATATTTACCTTATTTACTAACATATATAAAAAGTTGAAAAAGATTTAAGTTAAAATAAACCTTCAAAACCTGGGTTTACATTTTAATACTTACTTTTCATTACAGTCGGGTCCTTATTTCTCACATAGGTCCTTAAGTTTTATTACGTTTAAGTCCCTCTTCAACTTCTTCTTCTCCAGTCAAATGAATGGCTGGCGGTAGAGAGTCACCTCACCATGCGATCACCGCCCTGCTGACATCATCCTTCTTTGTCCAAGCTCTTGCAGCTTGCGCTCACCACCTCTACTTCATCCACCGGTCTGGATTAACCGGGAATCCTATTTTTCAGTGGGAGATAACCTCACCATCATCGGAGACGACGATGGAGGTTAAGCTTCTTAAGCTCCTTCTTCGACCAGACCCCACCACTCTCTTTTCCGCAAACTGCTATAAATACCCCCTCACACCTCTAATTTTATTGAAGTTGTCTCCCTTCCCTCTTCTAACACTGCAGCCGACCCAATAAGCTATTTGTCCAAAACTCCGGTGACTTCCCATTCCATTTTCCGACAGCCTCCGTCCATCTTAATCAGCCGAGGAGATTCGCCGTGGTCTTCCGCATCTCTGACACAGGTGCTGACCCAAGGAATCCTCCGCTCCACCTCAAATCCGCCCGCTGGAGATCTTTCTTCAACCCTCTGATTTCGTCGTCTGCTATGAACCTTCGGCGGAACCCTATTGACCCCTTCGTCTAGGTAACAGTAGATTAGGAGTAGGAGTAGGAGTAGGCTAGCATAGTTAGTTAGTTTAGTTAGTTAGATTAGAGTAATGTTTGATTTTAGTTTCATCTCCTTCGACTCCGCCGAGTTCCTTGAGCTCGCTAGAGACTTAATTTTGTCTTTTTAATCATTGTACACCTTCCTGTATCTTCCATGATCATTTCTAAATCACTTAATCGCTAATTGAATCACCTAATCGCCTAATTCATATCTCACCTTCACCGATTACTGACACTGTCTATTTTAACAGTAATCGATCTAATTCCACCGCCACTGGGTTCTTTCATCACCTACCACCACTTATGAACCCTAATCGACACTATAATACATATTATTATCATCTATAAATTAAATGCCCAAATCTTAATTAAGTTCCTGAGCTTGCTGTCCATGGCAGCTAAGGAACAGTTCAAACTATTAATTAACTACATAATTATAACTGTTAACACTTGTTGACTTGTTTTAACCTCTCAATCGAGTGGTTAAATGTAACGACCCGGTTCCCGAGTCCCTACGAGACACGAGAACCGGACCGACTCGACTAATCCCAAGACCTAGTCGTCCAACGAGGAAGTAACCAAAAGACAGTAAAATAAACCACATTCAGCATGAATATAACTAACAGTAAGAAAGTACAGCAGTAAGGAAAGAAACTACTACAGTAGGCACCACCACAACAGTAAAACAACATTTATCATATAACAAAAACTGCAGGTAAAGAAGGTACAGTGGAAACAAAACTACTCACTAGAACAGAAACAAAAGAAGGTACAAAGCTGTGGTAACTCTACTGGACCCTACTTGGCCCAGCGTCCTCTGCAGCCGCCGACCCTGGCTGCTCAACACCTGGTCCTGAAAAAGGTAACGAGTGTAACACGTCAGGAAAACGCTGAGTAGAGTGGCAAACTAACTAAAGGCAACAGTAGAGTGTACAGTAGCTGTTATGTTCTATTACTTCCTTTTATTTACATCTTTCAATTTTTCTCACTATTTCATTTACTTCTCAGATCCTTTACTTGATCTCGGATGTCCTCGTGGGACGATCTTGATTGCAGTCTTTTCCAAAAGTAGAAGTAGCACGTGGTGCTCTCCTGGCCGGGAGAGTCCCCCGTGGTGATCCTACCCTCAGTCAACCACCCCAAGGTCATTGACAGACGTAATGGTGACTACGGCACGCGCGATAAACGCACAGGTAGCTAGCCCGTACTGGCACGCGGTCAGTCGTTTCCGTTAACGGGTGCGCCCAAAGCACAGCACGGAACCAGGGTAGAGCCCTCTCAGTAACAGGGGTCCAACCCCTCCACAGTAACCCAACCGGGGCCTTGACCCTCCACAGTCCGCGCACCCTCGCCTGACTACCCTGGTTTACCCTAGTGGGCCTAACAAGTCGGTGAAGGAGGCTAGCAGAACCCCGGGGCCCGTGGGGTATCTAGTACTCTCCTAACACTACTAGCTCTCCTCGGTACTACGTACACGAGGGCCAACAAGTCGGTACAGAGCGGCCAAGCCTAACCCCGGGTCCCTGGGGCGGCTGGCCCCACTCTGCACTAAAACAGGTACAGGTACTTCCCTTGGTACTGCGTACCCAAGAGACAGTACAAACTACATCTCAGTTCCATTCCTTTTCTTTCCAGGAGTTCCACTCCTAATTCCCCGTAGGGTTCCAGCTCTTTATCTCAGAACATCATATGTTTCACTTTCCAGATTCACGTTCTCACAATCCATGATCTCAACATGATTCTTTATGCGTAACAGGCAGCTGTTAATTAAATTTACAGGCAGCTTTATATATATTCCTTTCCATTTTTTTTTTTTCCAAGACTGCAGTAATATACATTCCACTAGTTTTTCCATCCTAGGATTCATGCCATATCCTAGGATCTATCATACAATCTAGTTTTCCGGCCCTAGGATTCATGCAATGCCCTAGGTTCTAGTTATGGTTCCATACTTTAACAGATTTTATTAATACTTGAAACCACTCTACCAGGTACAACGGAAGTAATGGGGGCGTGGTCGGGAATCCCGCGCGCCTCCGCGACTCTCAAGACTGCAACCGAACGAGGTCCTATCACAAGGATCTAACACAAGGAGAGTCTCAAAACAGTGTATAGCTACTGTAGGCGGGTAGAGGAATAAATTCTGAAACGAACGCAACTCGAATCGCGGAAAACGGAGCCCAAACGGGCCCTAAACGGGTCGAGAAAGACAATACTGTGCAAAACCAGACGTCTGGAACTCCTTCCAGACGTCTTAAACGGTGGATCAGAGAATTACCTGTTCGGCTTGGTTCCCCGGACGTCCAGAAGTCTGTGGGGACGTCTCTCCTAGATCCCAGATGTCCGATGGTCTCTCCGGACGTCTGGAGGTCACTCCCGCCGTCTGGTACAACTTCCAGACGTCTGATTCGCAAAGGATGACGAATCCGAACACCTACGCACAGCCAACCCTCCTCCCTCAGTACGGTCTGTCGAGAAAAAGAAGGAGAAAGCGGAAACTCACCTTTCAGACGTCTGTATGATCTCACAGACGTCGACCTTGCCGTCTGGATATCAATCCAGACGTCTGATTCTGGAAATTTTTCCAGAACCAGAACCTTGCTCGGCCTCCGCTCGCGACGCCGCCCGCGTCGCACCTCGCGCGTCCGCTGCTCCGCCCGCAGCAGGTCCCTCTCCGCGACGCTCTGCGCCCCCTGCGCCCTCCGTCGGCCGGCCAAGCTGCTCCCGGCGAGCTCGCCCTCACGGCAGAGCCCCGCCCTCGCACGCCGCAGCTCCTCCGCGCCTACTGCGGCCGCCGCTGCCGCTGCGCCCTCGCGTCCGCTCGCTCTCGCGCACAGGTAGGAGAGAAGAAGGAGGATGGTGGAGACGGGAGGGGAGGCGCGCCCCCCCCTTTTAACGCAGCGCGGAGAGGAGAGAGAGACGGTCGCAGTCGCCTGCAGCCGCAGAGAAGATGCAGGATCGCAGGTCTGCGCGCACAGGCGCGCAGACGAATATCCCGTGCGAGCATAACTGTTCGCCAGACGTCTGTAAACTATCCCAGACGTCTGGTCAGACGTCCGGATGTGATCCCAGACGTCTTTACAGATGTCTGGGCCACCTCCCAGACGTCTTAAAAGACGTCTGGGGCACGCGCTCGTTACAATATAACAAACTCAAAGGAAGTTTCGTCCCCGAAACTTGCGCCAACTAGGGTGCGGGAAAAGGATGTCCAAATAACCATAACAAACTCAAAGAGGACCGAAGTCGGTCCGAAAAGACGTACCCGCGAAAAGCTCTGGGTACCGCTCCCGCATTGCCGCCTCAGGCTCCCAGGTAGCCTCCTCGTACCGCTGGCTCCTCCACAAAACCTTTACCAGGGGTACTTGATTTCGTCTCAACCTGCGGACGGCTCGGTCTAGGATCTGCACTGGCCGCTCGGGGTAGGTCAGGTCGTCGCTCACCTCGACGCTCTCGTGACTCAGTACGTGGCTGGGATCGGCTACGTACTTCCTGAGGTTGGACACGTGGAACACGTCGTGCACACCAGAAAGCTGCGGGGGAAGGGCAAGTCTGTAAGCAACGGGTCCAACCCGCTCCAGGACCTCGAAGGGCCCCACGAACCTCGGCGCGAGCTTCCCTCTCACCCCAAACCGCTGTAAGCCCTTCATGGGCGAAACACGAAGAAAGACGTGGTCCCCAACCTCGAACTGCACCTCTCTGCGTCTGCGATCTGCGTAGCTCTTCTGTCTGCTCCTGACAGTGCGGAGTCGTCTGTGGATCTGCTCAACTACCTCCTGACTCTGCCGGATCAACCTGGGGCCAACCTCCCACTTGGTCCCCACCTCAACCCAACTCAAGGGTGCCGTGCATTTCCGTCCGTACAGAGCCTCGTAGGGAGCCATGCCGATGCTCGAGTGATAACTGTTGTTGTATGCAAACTCTGCCAGGGGCAGGTGCTCCTCCCAAGAGCCCCTCCAGTCTAGTACACAGGCACGCAAAAGATCCTCAAGTGTCTGTATCGTGCGTTCCGACTGTCCGTCCGTCTGGGGGTGGTAAGCCGTGCTAAACCTCAACCTCGTCCCCAAAGCCTGCTGAAACTCAGCCCAAAACTGGGACGTAAAGCGGGTATCCCGGTCGGATACGATCTCCCGCGGAACTCCGTGTAGTCGCACCACATCACGGATATACCTCTCTGCCAACTGTGCTGGTCCCAAAGTGACTCGGATCGGCAAGAATCATGCCGTCTTCGTCAACCTATCCACTATTACCCAGACCGCGTCGTGTCCTCGCTGGGTAACAGGTAAGCCCACCACCAAGTCCATGGTGATGCTCTCCCACTTCCACTCTGGCACTGGAAGCGGCTGAAGCGGCCCTGCAGGCCTCTGATGCTCGGCTTTCACCTGCTGGCACACTAAGCACTACTGCACGAACTCACCCACATCCCGCTTCATCCCTCTCCACCAGAACTCGCGTCTCAAGTCATGGTACATTTTCGTGTTTCCGGGATGTATGGTGAATCTGGAACCGTGTGCCTCAGTCAGGAGCTCTCTCAACAGCTCCTCGTCTCTGGGGACGCACAGCCGTCCCCTCAAGCGTAACACCTGGTCTGTGAAAGAGAAGTCCCCTGGGTCCCCTGACAGTACTCTGTCGCGCAAAGACTGCAAGTACGGATCGGCCATCTGTCCCGTGATGATGCGGTCTATCAACTCTGGTCTGGTCTGCCGTGTCACCGTCACTGCCCCACAGTACCCTCGTAACTCTAGAGGTCGCCAACTGCCCACCTCCTCCAAAAGGCTCCAACTCTGTAACTGTAGACTGGCCAAGCGTGCGGGCGCCTTACGGCTCAAGGCGTCAGCCACCACATTGGCCTTTCCCGGGTGGTAGGAGATGCTGCAGTCGTAGTCCTTCAGGAGCTCCAACCAACGTCTCTGTCTCATGTTGAGCTCCTTCTGGTCAAAAAGATATCTGAGGCTCTTGTGATCTGTAAAAATCTCGAAGGTCTCACCGTACAAGTAGTGCCTCCATGTCTTCAGCGCGAAGACAACAGCTGCCAATTCTAGGTCGTGGGTAGGGTAGGTATGCTCATGGGGCTTCAGTTGCCGCGAAGCGTAAGCGACCACGTGACCCCTCTGCATGAGCACACCTCCTAACCCCTGCAAGGAAGCGTCCGTGTACACAACGAACCCGCCACTACTGTCAGGAATGGTGAGCACGGGAGCCGAGGTCAACCTCTCCTTCAGCTCCAGAAAACACGCCTCACAGGCGTCTGTCCAAGTGAAAGGCACATCCTTCCGAGTCAACTGTGTCATAGGACGTGCAATCTGCGAAAACCCTCTGATGAACCGTCTGTAGTAACCTGCCAGTCCCAGGAAACTGTGAATCTCAGTGACTGAACGCGGTCTCTCCCACCTGAGCACTGCCTCGACCTTGGCGGGATCCACCGCCAGGCCGTCTCCAGAGATCACATGACCCAAAAAGGTCACCTCCCTCAACCAGAACTCGCACTTGCTGTATTTGGCGTACAGCCTGCGTCGTCTCAGAGTGTCCAGAACCATCCGCAAGTGCTGTCCGTGCTGCGTCCGATCTCTAGAATAGATGGGTACATCATCTATGAAAACCACCACAAAATGGTCCAAGTACGGTCTGAACACCCGGTTCATCAGGTCCATGAAAGCAGCGGGGGCATTGGTCAGCCCAAACGGCATGACCAAAAACTCGTAGTGTCCGTACCGGGTGCGGAAAGCTGTCTTGGAGACGTCGGTCTCCCTGATCCTCAACTGGTGGTATCCAGACCTCAAGTCGATCTTGGAAAACACCGTGGCACCCCGCAACTGGTCAAACAAATCGTCAATCCTCGGCAGCGGATATCTGTTCTTGATGGTGACCCTATTCAGCTGTCAGTAGTCCACACAAAGGCGTAGGGTCCCATCCTTCTTCTTCACAAACAGTACCGGGGCTCCCCAGGGAGACGCACTGGGCCTCACGAAACCCTTCTCCAAAAGGTCCTGCAACTGAGACTTGAGCTCTCGCAGCTCAAGCGGTGCCATCCTGTATGGCGCGGTGGAGATGGGGCTGGTCCCTGGTACTAGTGAGATCTCAAACTCGATCTCACGCTCGGGCGGTAGTCCTGGTAACTCGTCTGGAAACACGTCGGGGTACTCTCTGACCACCGGGATGCTCTGGAAGTTTGCCACGGGGCTGTGCTCTGCCACCACACAAGCTAAGAAGCCCTCACACCCCTGGCTCAAAAGTCTCGCCGCCCGAAGTGCCGAAATGCACCTGAAACCTCCGTCCACTGGCTGCCCGTGAAACTCGAAGGAAGGCAACTCCGGAATGGAGAAGACAATCTTCCTCTCAAAGCAGTCTACCAAGGCGTGGTAAGCGGACAGCCAATCCATCCCCAGGATCACCCCAAAGTCCTCCATCTGTATCATAATCAGGTCAGCTGGCAGGCTGTGTCCCCCGATGCTGACCCCGCAACCCGTGTACACCTCCTCAGCTACAAACAGCTGACCACTCGGACCTCTGATTACGAACGGGTTCTCTAACAATGTATAATCCTGGTCCAAACTAACTGCGAAACTGTCTGCGACAAACGAGTGCGTAGCGTCGGAATCGAAAAGCGTGTAAACGAGTTTGCCAGAAACTGAAACCATACCTGCTACCACGGATCCCGAAGCTCTGGCGTCCCTGTGTGTTAGGGCGTTGATACGCCCCTCAGCTCTAGGTGCGGACGAAGCAGCCACACTCTGCGTCGGACGGGTAGGTGCTGGCCGGTACCCTCCTCGCGACTGCGGTCCTCCTCCTCGCGCCTGGAAACCGCGGCCTCCTGTGCGCCCTCCAGTGCTCTGTGCGGGAAGTATCTGCTGACCTCCTGCCCTAGATGGGAAGTCCCTCCTGACGTGGCCCGGCTGGCCACACTGGTAGCAGAGGGGAACCCGACTCCCGCCCTCAGTGAGTCCCTGCTGTCGGCTAGGTGGGGGTCCGGTGCTGGCGACTGGCCCCTGTCGAGGGCCCCCAAAGGCCACTGATGGCCCTGCACAACATGACGGCTCTCCTGCGGACGCCACGTGTCTCCGTTCTCGCCGGCCCTGTGAGAAGTCTGGCTGAAAGGGCCTCTTCCGCCCGCCGTCGGTCTCTCGCGCGGACGGGTTGGTCTCCTCGTAAGTCATGGCTGCCTCTACCACCCTCGAAAATGTCGGCAGCTTCAGGGGTTTGACATACCCCCGGATCGCAGGCCGGAGCCCCTCGGTGAGCCTCCAAAGGCGCTCCTCCTCAGTGGCTACCGCTGTCGCTGCAAAGCGGGACAGCTCCAAGAAACGCGTGCGGTACGCGCTCACGGTCATCGTCCCTTGGCGGAGAGTGTGGAACTCCCGCCTCCTCTGGTCCTGCCACGTCTGGGGAAAGTACTGCTCGCAGAAGAGGGTGACGAACTGGTCCCACGTCGGCTCGTCCCTCTCCTGTCCCCGGACCGCCCTCCACCACCGGTGTGCCGCACTCTCCAGCTGGTACGTGGCAAAGGCCACGCGGCACTCCATCGGGGGGCGAAGGGTGTCGAAGATCTTCTCCAGCTGCTCAAGCCAGTCCTCTGCCTCGGTCGGGTCCTCATCCCCCTTGAAGGAGGGGGGCTTCAGCTTCCGGAACTGTCCGAAAAGCTCGAAGTGGTGCTGTAGGGGAGGTGCTGGTGCACCTCCAGGCGAAGGTGTCTCGTGTACAGAAGTGTCGGAGGAAGGTGGGGGCGGCAGGGGCCCATCCCCTCCCTCGTGTCCAGCGCCGCGTCCGTCGCGTGGCCCCACAGAGGACTCCCCCTCTGCAACCCCAGGAGGACGTGCTCGGGGCGGTGGGTGGAGCTCCTCTCGTACAATATCCCGTATCAGTCTGGCGAGGTCCTGGGCCTGGATGCCAGGGAGTGGTGGCTGGTCCACCGAGACGTCAACGACAGCACGTCCACCTCGCCGACCTCGCCCTCGGCCGCGCCCGCGGCCAGTCTCGCCAGTCCCACGACGAGGCATCTCCTGCAAGGAGACGCGAAACAAAATGGAAACGTCAAAACAAACGGTACCTAACAACACTTCTAAGAGCTCAAGTCAAGAGATATGTTGTGGTGGCTACTCTAGCTATAAACATGTGAATTGGTTATTTTCCAGTCAGTTGATTCACTTCTCGGGACGACCTTGCTCTGATACCATCTTGTAACGACCCGGTTCCCGAATCCCTACGAGACACGAGAACCGGACCGACTCGACTAATCCCAAGACCTAGTCGTCCAACGAGGAAGTAACCAAAAGACAGTAAAATAAACCACATTCAGCATGAATATAACTAACAGTAAGAAAGTACAGCAGTAAGGAAAGAAACTACTACAGTAGGCACCACCACAACAGTAAAACAACATTTATCATATAACAAAAACTGCAGGTAAAGAAGGTACAGCGGAAACAAAACTACTCACTAGAACAGAAACAAAAGAAGGTACAAAGCTGTGGTAACTCTACTGGACCCTACTTGGCCCAGCGTCCTCTGCAGCCGCCGACCCTGGCTGCTCAACACCTGGTCCTGAAAAAGGTAACGAGTGTAACACGTCAGGAAAACGCTGAGTAGAGTGGCAAACTAACTAAAGGCAACAGTAGAGTGTACAGTAGCTGTTATGTTCTATTACTTCCTTTTATTTACATCTTTCAATTTTTCTCACTATTTCATTTACTTCTCAGATCCTTTACTTGATCTCGGATGTCCTCGTGGGACGATCTTGATTGCAGTCTTTTCCAAAAGTAGAAGTAGCACGTGGTGCTCTCCTGGCCGGGAGAGTCCCCCGTGGTGATCCTACCCTCAGTCAACCACCCCAAGGTCACTGACAGACGTAACGGTGACTACGGCACGCGCGATAAACGCACAGGTAGCTAGCCCGTACTGGCACGCGGTCAGTCGTTTCCGTTAATGGGTGCACCCAAAGCACAGCACGGAACCAGGGCAGAGCCCTCTCAGTAACAGGGGTCCAACCCCTCCACAGTAACCCAACCGGGGCCTTGCCCCTCCACAGTCCGCGCACCCTCGCCTGACTACCCTGGTTTGCCCTAGTGGGCCTAACAAGTCGGTGAAGGAGGCTAGCAGAACCCCGGGGCCCGTGGGGTAGCTAGTACTCTCCTAACACTACTAGCTCTCCTCGGTACTACGTACACGAGGGCCAACAAGTCGGTACGGAGCGGCCAAGCCTAACCCCGGGTCCCTGGGGCGGCTGGCCCCACTCTGCACTAAAACAGGTACAGGTACTTCCCTTGGTACTGCGTACCCAAGAGACAGTACAAACTACATCTCAGTTCCATTCCTTTTCTTTCCAGGAGTTCCACTCCTAATTCCCCGTAGGGTTCCAGCTCTTTATCTCAGAACATCATATGTTTCACTTTCCAGATTCACATTCTCACATTCCATGATCTCAACATGATTCTTTATGCAGAACAGGCAGTTGTTAATTAAATTTACAGGCAGCTTTATATATATTCCTCTCCATTTTTTTTTTTTCCAAGACTGCAGTAATATACATTCCACTAGTTTTTCCATCCTAGGATTCATGCCATATCCTAGGATCTATCATACAATCTAGTTTTCCGGCCCTAGGATTCATGCAATGCCCTAGGTTCTAGTTATGGTTCCATACTTTAACAGATCTTATTAATACTTGAAACCACTCTACCAGGTACAACGGAAGTAATGGGGGCGTGGTCGGGAATCCCGCGCGCCTCCGCGACTCTCAAGACTGCAACCGAACGAGGTCCTATCACAAGGATCAAACACAAGGAGAGTCTCAAAACAGTGTATAGCTACTGTAGGCGGGTAGAGGAATAAATTCTGAAACGAATGCAACTCGAATCGCGGAAAACGGAGCCCAAACGGGCCCTAAACGGGTCGAGAAAGACAATACTGTGCAAAACCAGACGTCTGGAACTCCTTCCAGACGTCTTAAACGGTGGATCAGAGAATTACCTGTTCGGCTTGGTTCCCCGGACGTCCAGAAGTCTGTGGGGACGTCTCTCCTAGATCCCAGACGTCCGATGGTCTCTCCGGACGTCTGGAGGTCACTCCCGCCGTCTGGTACAACTTCCAGACGTCTGATTCGCAAAGGATGATGAATCCGAACACCTGCGCACAGCCAACCCTCCTCCCTCAGTACGGTCAGTCGAGAAAAAGAAGGAGAAAGCGGAAACTCACCTTTCAGACGTCTGTATGATCTCACAGACGTCGACCTTGCCGTCTGGATATCAATCCAGACGTCTGATTCTGGAAATTTTTCCAGAACCAGAACCTTGCTCGGCCTCCGCTCGCGACGCCGCCCGCGTCGCACCTCGCGCGTCCGCTGCTCCGCCCGCAGCAGGTCCCTCTCCGCGACGCTCTGCACCCCCTGCGCCCTCCGCCGGCCGGCCAAGCCGCTCCCTGCGAGCTCGCCCTCACGGCAGAGCCCCGCCCTCGCACGTCGCAGCTCCTCCGCGCCTACTGCGGCCGCCGCTGCCGCTGCGCCCTCGCGTCCGCTCGCTCTCACGCACAGGTAGGAGAGAAGGAGGAGGATGGTGGAGACGGGAGGGGAGGCGCGCCCCCCCCCTTTTAACGCCGCGCGGAGAGGAGAGAGAGACGGTCGCAGTCGCCTGCAGCCGCAGAGAAGATGCAGGATCGCAGGTCTGCGCGCACAGGCGCGCAGACGAATATCCCGTGCGAGCATAACTGTTCGCCAGACGTCTGTAAACTATCCCGGATGTCTGGTCAGACGTCCGGATGTGATCCCAGACGTCTTTACAGACGTCTGGGCCACCTCCCAGACGTCTTAAAAGACGTCTGGGGCACGCGCTCGTTACATTAAACAAGTCCTGTGCTTTAACCACCCAGATCTTTAAGAAAACAAACTTACTATCAAATCTTACATTTTAAAGAGATAAATGAGGAATTAAAAGCGATACTGAGGTTCCATGCAACCTCAGGATCTTTTCTAAATCAAAAATGGTAAGTTTTATCAATCTGTGCACATTTTTCCTATTTTCTAGACTCACCAAAGCTCCGACGAGCTAAAATTGTGTTTCAGCCGCTAAAACTTACTGAGAAGCTCCAGAACGTTATTACATGGATCACTGATTAATTTGAGGATATATGTTTGAGGATTTAACCATTGGAGTTGTAGAATTAACGTCATCTTCCCCAACTCCGGCGGAGTTGGAGAAGTCTATTTAAAGAGATTTAAGAAGCATTTAATGATCTCAAAAGCTTCAGTGCAATGCACTGAAGCTATTTAAACCTTTAAAACATTGTAACAACTTCTGAATAATTTTGTCGAACAATCATATTTTCAAGTTCAGGCGGCGAGCCTGAAACCCTAGGAATCAAGGTCAGAACACCTTCTTAAAGATTTGCATAAGTTTCTGAGGTTGAGGAGACTTTAATTAAGGTTTTGATTTCTGAGGAGAAGCTTTGAACAGATAGTCAATTTTTGTGCTTCCCTAGTAAAACATGAGTCTGATAATGGAGATCTAAGCTTGAATTGAGGAATTGAGAAGTGAAAATTGTTTCTGGGATCTTGTTTGATGGTTTTAGAATGATTAAAGTAAGCTCAGATGATTTATTTTATAGGATTTTAGTTTCTATCAATTTGGGTTACTTTCGAACCCAAACCAATAGGAGAAACATATTGATGAAATTTAAATTTAAATCCTGCCCAGATTGATCTATTATATAACCCTTAGAATTAATCTAAATCAATTAGAAACACTTTTAAGTGTCTGTTGCACATAATGAAGTCTGAAATATGAACTCTAAAGTTTTCAGAGAAGTGAAGAGCTTCTCTGCTAGTTCTGAAGGTCTTAAAAGCTTAAAACCTATTCTAACAGATGCGGAATCACTTATAAAACATGTATAGACCTTAAAATAAAAGAGAGAAGTCCATCTTAGGACTCTATTAATATAAAACCACTTCCAGGCTAAAAAAAACCCGTAGGAACCCCTGATTTCACCTTTCAAATTAAAGAGGAAAACATCTTGAAAACATTAAATTGACCCTGCAATTGTGTAGATTACCCTTAGAGCTTTCTAACAAACTTGAAATCATTCGATTTGGAGCTCTGGGTAGAAAGTTATGATCATTTGAAGTTGGGTCTGGAAGGGGTAGGTGATTTCACCGCAAAAATACACCTACAATTGTGCCGTCTTGTGCAATTTCCTAGCATTACCAGTGCATATTAGGTTTCCATAGTCACATTTGTAAAAATACATGCATGCATGCGTTTAATTGAGAGGGGAGGAGAGTGAAATAAGTGGCCCTGCAATTAACATTTTTTCCTCAAGTGCATCTTTGCAAAATTCACCATCTTTTTATTTTTATTTCTACTTGACTTTGAAACTCTTCTTGCGGCTACATGGCAACCTCTTCTTCGCACCTTGCCTTGTAGCCACATGCCCAGCCTCTCCCTGCCGTGAGCCATGCACAGCCGCATGCACAGCCAGGGCATGGCTGTGTATGCTTTCTTCTTCTATAAAGGGAGCTCGGCTCCTTCTTTGCAGTGAGCCTAGTCCTCCACGCCAAAACCCCACACAATAGCTCACTTCTAGGCCATCTCCTACCTCTCCCTCCATACGCAGGCCCTCCTCCTCTGAGGAGACACCCTGCAGACAGGAGCACCTCACGGTGGTGCACAACCACCACCGTGAGTCCACCATCGCCCAGCTCATCAAAGAGATGGTGGGCATGGTGGCTCTTTCCTTGTTCGTCGTTTGAAGCACCTTCAGCCATTACTGCAAAGCTTCAGCTGTGAAGCTCAACAGGCCACCGCACGCCCAACAGCAGCTGGCCGAGCCACACAGCAGCAGCATCAAGGTGGTAGCAGCGTGCGCAAGCCTTCCCCGTGCGCCTGCAGGCGCCCTCGCCTCCAGCTTCTTTGTGCAAACGCCCGCCTCTCCACACCTGCAACCAACCGGCGCATCTCTTCCACGCGCGCGCCAGCCCACATGTGCCAACCGCAAGCCGCCTACACTCACGGCACTGTCCGCTCTCGGTTGCACGGCTCGCCTGGCCATTGTAGCCACTATTCACGCTTTTCTGCGGAACACTATGGCTACAGTGGGGTGACCGGTAAGTTTCTCACTTATCCGGTCACCCGGCGCGCCACTACCGGCCACTGCCCGCGCATGTGTTCAGCTTCACGCTTGCTCCAGCGCCCGCCTACGCATCTGCGTGCGCCCGCACCCGCCTGCATCTTCACCCGCGTGCACCTGCCAGTGCCCGCTCTAGCCCTTCACGCAGCGTGGTGCGCTGCGGTCCTCTCCCCACCCACTTCCCTCCAGCGCATGCATACATGCCTGTGTGAGCTCGTGGAAGCCTCAGACGTCGGTCCTGAAGCTTAGACGGCTTAACCCGCCTCTTCTTCACAGCAGGCGCTCTCTCTCTCTCTCTCACAGCACTCTCTCACTCTCTTTACCGACACTTACACTCACACTTTCATACACACACACACACCTATACACTATTATATACATATATACATATACGTATACATATATATATTGATATATATACAAATATTTATATACATAAATATATATACTTATATCTATATATATAGTAGTATTTATATAACTAAGTATTAGTATACATATATATATATACAGATATCTATATACTTATATATATATATACATATATATTTACATATATACATATACTTATATATATACATATATATATATATACATATATCTATACATATATTAGTACTTATAAAACTATGTATTTGTCTATATATATATATCTATATACTTATATATACATATAAATACACATATATACTTACATATATATATTTGTAAACATATATATATATATACATATATCTATATATATATTATTACCTTTATAACTAAGTATAAGTATAGATACATATATATATATATATATACATATATACACACCTACTTATACATTTATATATATATAAATATACAAACATGTATACATTTATATCTATATAACTATATATACATATATACATATATATATATATCTAGCTACATATATCTATATATATATACATAGATATATATACATCTATATAGTTATATGTACATACAAATATATATATATCTATACATATATCTATCTATACATATAGTTACATACATATATGTATATATATACTTATATATATTTACATATATACATATATATATACATATAACCACATATATACCTATATATTTATAACCATATATACATATAGATATATTTACATATATACATATATATATATATACATTTTCACATTACTTACCATACGTTGTATCACCGGAATATCTACACCAGTTGCTGATATTCCCTGATACACGCGTACAAAAAGCGTGGTCGCACACATCTTCCACCATCCACCTTACACTCCACGTGGCGCCTTGTCCTGTTGGTTGCATCTTTCTAGACGATGACCGACTCGACACTGTGCTTCACTCCATTTCTTCCTCCACCCGCACCCCTTTATACATATATAGTATATACATATATAGATATATACTATAGTTACTTTACTTCTGCTTCTCTTTCCTGCCAATAAAAAGATAAAAAAATATATAAAAGAGAAAAGATAATCCTTGACTTGCAGGTACTCCGTCTTGCGAAGAGCAAGACCCATTTTGGAACCCTGATTTGGCTCAAAGCCGAGAACCTAATTTTGAGGGTGTGCCTCAAGGTGAAAGATTATCAGAAAAAAATCTAAATAGAAAAACACCAAAAACACAATAAATTAATGGAAGAGATTCATTGTAGGAAAGGCGTAGAAACTTCACTTCTAATCCAACTTCCCTGAGTTCGACCCTGGGCCTAAAAGTGACCAAGATATAATCAAGTAGGACAAGTTTCGATTGAGGTTAACCACTATACACACTTCAACGATAAAATCACCATATTAACAACCTAACCGGGTCTGACCACCATCCTTTCTGGCGTTGTTGCTGGGGAGGTGCACCTGCAAGTAAGTTTCTATTCCATTCCTTTCGTTTTTCTCTTCTCTCTTCATGGGTGTTTTTGTTTAGTGTTGTGCAAGTGAACCTGTCGCAAGGAGAAGGCAGCCAGACGAAGTCAAAGATGTAGGCAGATGAAAGGCGGGAACGAGAGTGTGAAGATGCCGACGCCACATTGGAGCTTCGCACACGTTGCCGAACAAGTAGGTATTCTTTTCTTAGCAACTTAGGTTAACTTGTCACCTTAATAAAAAAAAAAAACTAAAAACTAAAAACTAGAAAAACTTCTTGTGATCTCTTGGGGCAAGTGGATTAAAATTCACTTGTTTGATTGATTGCCTTTACTCCCACCACCCCGGGATTTCCCGCCTTACTTCGCATAGCAAAAATCTAGGAATCTTTATTCTTGAATTTTTCGCTGTGTGAAGCATTCTTTGAGGCAAACACAAAAAGATTGATTGCACCCCTCTTTGCCTCACTTATCTGCAAATTTAGGACCACATTTTTGGTGGGGAGACTTGTAATTGAGTTGATTCCAACCCCACCATGACTTTTCAACTTGCCTAAGATTCGATCAAGAGTAGTTCAGCCCCAACAATTTGATTTTCTTTATCTTTTGGTTGAGCCTTGTGTGGAAATCTTTCTGGTGATTGGGAGCACTTGAATTGAAGTGCTTTGGTTCCCTTTCACACTAATCTAAAACTGATTCGTGCATCCACACATAGAAATCTCCATTTAGGGAAGCCCATTGCATTTTAGCATGCATTAACCAATTTACATTGAAGAAGGGTTTGTTGGGCTTAGAAGCAAACTTGTATTCCTGCAAAACTTGAAGATTGGTTGAATTGGTATTTCAGCGAAATCCTAAAATCCATACTACTTAAGGCTAAATTCTTAAAACCATTCACCAATTAAAACTTCAATTCGGGGAGATTTCCTTGTTGCGTGCTTGTTTTACACACTCTGAAAATCAATCACTTGGGCATTACCCGTAAACAACACCCTTCACATTCCAGAAGCACTTGATCCTAGGCCTCTAACTAAAATTGGTAGTAACTTGACCCTTATTAAGGATTGGAGGTCTAACTACCTGTGTGTAGCGCCTACGTGCTGGTGAGGGTTCCCGCGTGCTATCGGGTGTCTAAGACTGGGGCAAACGGCCTTTCAATCTGGCTCGATGGTTCCACAGTGCTCGCATTCGGTTCCGTAGTGTGTGATAATAGGTAACTTAGATCTTTAGCTCTAAGGGCACACTGTAGAGGTTAGGAATTTGATTGAATTGATTTGTCATCAAGTGTACCTTTGCGGTGTCATTTCTCTCATCCCTTTTCCCTTCTTATCCCCCCAATTCTTCCTGCGGTAGTGCATGTTTGGGAGGAGGTCACAAAACCCTAAACTGTTTGAATTATCTGATAAATTTAGAAAGGAAGCCGAATCGTCCTCCTCCTCCGCAAACATGGCTGCACGCCCACCCCCAAATCCCGAGGGAGGAAACCGCCCTCAGAACCAACTAGGTGGTGGAGCCTTAGATCCCATAACTCACCTCCAAGCCCAAATGGAAATGTATAATGAGAAAATTGAAGCCATTCCGGAAACATTGGAGGAAATGTAGAACCCTCCCGAACGGGGGGAGCCTAGGTCTCTTAGCTCCTATCAGAATCCTATTGCTACAGAGACCATAAGACAAATTCGGGTCCCCATGGGTGGGGATGACTTTGAACTGAAACCTAACATAATTGGCCTAATAAATTTTCACTTCCATGGTCATGCAAGTGAAGATCGTTTCTCCACTTGGAAGACCTAACCCGATTAGCTTTAACAGTTAAACCAAGAAATATCGGGTTACCAATAGTCCTCATGAAAATGTTCCCATTTTCATTGCGGGATAAAGCATCGTAGTGGTTATGCCCCTTGGGAGAACCATCCACTCTTGGGAAGAGATGTGAACAGCATTTCTCAAGAAGTTCTTCCCAATCGGGCGAACCAATGCATTTCGCCGTGCTATCACTTCATTTACGCAACAAAACGGTGAATAATTTCATGAGGCATGGGAGAGATATAATGACCTCCTCAGGAAGTGTCCACACCACGGTCTGCCTAAGTGGCATATAGCCTAGATTTTCTACTATGTGCTAAATGAGACTTTGAAGCAGATTGCAGACGCTTCCTGTGGAGGGAATTTTATGAATAAAGATGAGAATGGAGCATTCGAATTATTTGAAAATATGAGTGAAAACTCAATGAACAATGCCTCCATTATCGCCTTTAATCGTACTAGCCTGCCCTGAAATGTCCACGAAGTTGACACGGGACCATACCATTCATCCACTGATCTTAGCCTTATCGCACAGAAATTGGATGAAGTCTCCATCGTGCACAAGCTTGACGAGCTTCTGGCCAACCTCGCCAGTTCTATGGCAAACACCCCCACCTCACCACTTCATCACAATTCTAATTCTTCCAACATCAGGCTTATCCTGAGAAACCCTGTAAGACCTTCCTTACCGAGTGTCGTGTCGAGCGACTCGATAAGCCATGTTGATCTGGCTTCTGTTGGCAGTATTTTGACATGGAGGACCAAGCCTCCGTTTGCTCAAACGTGTATTTACATGCGGACGCGTCTTCTGGCATAGAAGACGCTTGTGCCCTGGGGAACAACCCTTTTTCTGCCACTTATAACCCAGGGTGGTGAAATCATCCAAATTTCGCATGGTCCAATAACCTGCAGTGCCAAAACCCCGCGGGTGGACCAATGCGACCGTCCGCACCCGTTATCCCAAGGGCCCAGTCTAATCCTATGGCGAATCTACCATCAGGCCCTTGCGTACCGCAAATAGAACACGCATCAAGTCCTCTTGACAAATTGATGCGAATGATGACGGAAATGTCAAAGTGCCATGAAGAGAACATGACCTCTCTTCAGCACCAATTGGCGCAACAGAATGCTGAGATCAGTCAACTACGCATGGCGACTCGATCTCAGGGCACTCTTCCCACCGAACCTGTCCCAAACCCGTGAAATTTCGTACCCCGTGGTCCTCAACCACAGGTACGACCTTCTCAGGGGCAGGTTAATCAGATTCTGCAGGCTTCGAGCATTCCACCGGGATTTCAGGCTAATCCCACTACAGCACCGCACTCTTATGTCCCTATTGCGAACCCTCCTCTGTCGTATGATCCCACTAGACCCGCATCGTCCAATGCTATCACTACGAGGAGCGGTAAGTAGACCATCGATCTGCCTCGACCTGATCCTGGCCCGTCTTCTTCATTGCCCTCTCATTCGCGATGCGCATCGCATTCATGAGAGGACGATACACCCAAATTAGTGCCAGAATCAGTCCCATTCCCTGAGGCTGTACTGAGGGAGCCAAAAGGCAAGAAGAAAGACACGCAAGCCTTTGATAACCTACGTAATTTGTTCAGGGATGTAGAAATAAAGGTACCCTTGCTTGAGACTATCGATCACATACCTACTATCGCTCGATTTTTCAAAGACTACACGACACCTAGGCTACAGTCAAAGAAAACCAAGAATCCGGTGGTTCTCTCGCCTCATGCGAGTTGTGCTATACTATCAAACCTACCACCGAAGCAGAAAGATCCGGGCACATCGCTTATTTCCTATAGCATCCAAGGCTGCAGTTTTAACCGTGCCCTGCTTGATCTAGGATCTTCCATCAATCATATACCGACCATCATGCTCGAAAAATTTTCCTTGGGAAGTTTGAAACCCACCCCTGTCACGTTACAGTTGGCAGATCATTCTGTCAAAATCCCTAAGGGTGTGGTGGAAGACGTGGTGGTTAGGGTCAACAGTCTTTGTTTTCCTTTCTTGTTTTAGATATGGAAGTTCCTAGTTCACTTTCTGATTGTCCAATCATCCTCGGTCGACCTTTCTTTGCCACAGCCCGTGCCCTTATCGACTGCAAGTCGGGCTGTATTGAGATTACCGTTGGATCTGAAAAGCTCAAGCTCAACATCTTCAAGGCAGCCAAGAACTTTGATTGCGATTGCATCTAGGATGACACATTTGACGAGGACATGGCCGTCAGCACGTGTATCGGACTATTTGGGACCTATTCAGACTGCTGCGGATTACCTATAAAGATTGGCGACTGCCTGATCGACACAAATTGTGACGTTCCCCCATCCCTCCCTTGTCCCGTACCTTCTCCTGACCAAACTTCTGACAAGGTTTTCTCCGCTTCTCATACCTCATGGTCTGAGTCATATCCGGGCTACTCACTGTCGGTCCACACTCTTGAAGACCGGATTGACCTTTCTTCCTCGACAAATCAAGCAGATTTGCAAATCCACACTGGGACCTTAGGCCCACATCCTACTCACTGGGGCTATTCCTTTTTGGATCCATCTATCCAAGAAGCCCCTCTTCTTGGCCCATCTAAGGGCCAATTTCTTCCTCCTGACCTGTTCTCCGATCCACCTGGGACACTCTCGTCCCAAGAAATGCTAGATCTTTCACCATCCACACCTGAGCTGAAAGAGCTACCTAGTACACTTAAATATGTTTTCTTAGGACCAAATGAAATGCTCCCTGTAATCATTAGTCCAAAATTATCCAGGAAGGAAGAGTGCAAACTAACGAAGGTCCTCATAGAGCACAAGGCAGCCATTGGATGGTCTTTATCAGACTTATCTGGCATTAGCCCCTCCTACTACACTCATCGTATATATACGGAGGAGGAGGCTCAACCTTCCCACGAGATGCAGCGACCTCTCAACCCTAACATGAGGTCGTTAAGAAAGAAATCATTAAATGTCTGGATGTGGGTATAATCTACCCGATCAGCGACAGCCCCTGGGTGAGTCCAATTCACGTTGTGCCCAAAAAGGCAGGACTCACCATCTGTGTCAATGACAGGGGCGAATCCATCCCTACATGCACTCCTACATCTTGGAGAGTGTGTGTAGATTATAGGAAACTCAATGCTGCAACTAAGAAAGATCACTTTCCGTTACCTTTCATTGACCAAATCCTGGAGCGGTTAGTGGGAAATAAAATTTTCTATTTCCTGGATGGATTCTCAGGATATAACCAGGTGGCAATTGATCCCTGAGACCAAGAGAAAACCACTTTTACCTGCCCCTTCGGCACCTTTGCATTTAGAAGGATGCCGTTCGGACTTTGCAATGCGCCAGCAACTTTGCAAAGATGTATGCTGGTGATATTCCATGACCTGGTGGGTGACTTTCTCGAGGTCTTCATGGATGACTTTTCGATCTTTGGACCATCTTTCGACGAATGTCTTGCCAACCTGACTTGTATCCTTTGGAGATTTATTGATGTAAACCTCGTGCTTTCCTTGGAAAAAAGTCATTTTTTGGTGCACGAGGGAATTATTCTCGAACATATCATCTTCGATACGGGTATCAAGGTTGACAGAGCTAAGCCTGATGTCATTGTTGATTTACCTGTGCCTGGCTTTGTCAAACAAATCCAGTCCTTCTTGGGACACGTCGGTTTCTATATGAGATTCATAAAAGATTTATCCAAGATTTCTTGACATTTAACTCATCTCCTATCGACCGACGTAACCTTCAATATGGGCCCCGACTGTATACAAGCATTCACGCAGCTACGTAATGCTGTCACCAAGGCCCCTGTTCTCCAGCCACCTGATTGGTCCCTCGACTTTGAACTCATGTGTGACGCTTCCCACCTTGCAGTCGGAGCCATCCTAGGACAAAGACGCGATAGACACCCCTTCGTGGTGTACTACGCCAGTAAGATGTTGGATGAGGCCCAGCGTAATTATACTACCACTAAAAAAGAACTGCTGGCAGTCATCTTTGGGATGGATAAATTCTGCTCTTTCCTTCTGGGCTCCCATGTTATTGTTTTCACTGATCATGTGGCCATTCGCCATCTCATGCACAAGAAGGATGACAAGCCTAGACTGATTCGTTGGATCCTTCTGCTCCAGGAATTTGACATTGAGATTCGCGATAAGGCCGGAGCCCAGAATGTTGTGGCTGATCACCTTTCCAGACTGGACCCTGACCATATTGGACTTACTTTGCCGATCACTGAAATTTTTCCTGATGAGCACCTATTGGCAATAAATGTGGCAAGTGGACTGTGGTATGTGAACATTGCCAATTACCTTGCTTCTGGATCCTTTCCACGTGGCTGACCTAAAAACCAGTGCGTGCGTTTCATGGCAGAAGCAAAGTATTATTTCTAGGATAATCCACTTCTTTTTCAGATAGGTGCTGATCAAATCATCCGTCGCTATGTTCCTGACAGCGAATTCCCCATTATGTTATCCTTCTGCCATGATCAGGCCTGCGGAGGCCATTTCTCTGGGAGGAAAACTGCAGCCAAGGTGCTGCAGTGCAGTTTCTTTTGGCCCACTCTTCACCAAGATGCACACAATTATGCCAAGCATTGCACTAGGTGCCAGTCGTTAGGGTCAATATCACGTCGTGACATGATGCCCTTACAACCCATCCTAACTGCAGAAATCTTCGACATTTGGGGAATTGATTTCATGGGTCCATTTCCTCCTTCCAACGTCTTCGAATTCATCCTCGTGGCCGTTGACTATGTTTCGAAATGGATCGAGGCTATTCCTGCATGCTGTGCTAACCATATTATATCCACTCGCTTTGTCAAAGACCGCATCTTTGCACGCTTTGGGATCCCTCGAGCAATTATCTCAGATGGAGGAAGACACTTTACCCATGCTTCGTTTTGGGCACTTCTAAGGAAATACGAAGTCCACCATCGTGTCGCATCCCCGTATCATCCTCAGATGAACGGCCAGGCAGAGGTGTCGAACTGGCAAATCAAGCAGATTCTCCTAAAAACGGTTCGACCTGACCGTAAGGATTGGTCCGACAAGCTGATTGACGCACTTTGGGCGTATCGGATCGTCTTCAAGGCTCCCCTTGGTATGTCTCCTTATAGAATCGTTTATGGGAAGTCTTGTCATTTGCTCGTGGAGTTGGAGCACTGCGCTTATTGGGTGGTTCGCTAATGTAACCTCAACCTAGACCTGTGTGGCCGAGAAAGGAAACTCCAACTCCAGGAGCTGGAAGAGCTCCGTTGTGAAGCCTATGATTCTACTTTAACTTTCAAACAACACACTAAGGCTTTTCATGATAGCCGTATTCAGCGGAAAGAATTTGAGACATCTTAGCAAGTTTGGCTCTATCATGCCTGACTCAAATTCTTTCCTGGGAAATTGAGGTCAAAATGGACTGGTCCTTTCCTGGTCTCAAGGCCATTCCCCAACGGGCTGTCGAGATCGAAGATCCCAAATCTGGGCAAAAATTTATGGTCAACGGGCAGTGTTTGAAACCCTATCTGACTCATGAACCTACCCCCGTTGGAGAAACCGTTGCCCTGCTGGAGGGTAACTAATTCTTTGCCTCATTCTAAGTCTAGCTGGGGACGTTAAATTTAGCTCTCGTTGGGAGGCACCCCAACAACACTCACAATCCGCCATCACTTTTCACTTCACTGTCACGCTCACTTCACTTTTCACTTCACCACCCACCATCCACTCACCCTTCCACCCTGCTGTATACCCTGCACCTCAGCTCTCGTTACCCGATCTTTCGTCCTTTCTCTACCTTTCCCTGCATGCATATGAGGACATAGCATCGTTTGGCATGGGGGGATGGATAGGCATCCATAGGATCTAGGTATTTTATGGTATCATGCAGTTTCCACCTATTTATAAATATGTAAGAAAAAGAAAAAGAAAAAAAAATATAGTGTTTAATAATGATCTGAAGGCTGAAACAAAAATACAATAAGTGTTTGTGGATATTCAACCATTATTTTGAAGACTTTCTAGGCCATAGAAGCTTGATTCGCTCAGGCTCATCATAATTCACTTGAGCATTGACAAGATAGATCGGAATCTCTACTAACTAAGGACATATTCTTGTACTGAAGACACCAGTACAGGATCCGTTGGTTTGCTTCTACTTGAGAGCCTAAGTAGCCTTGGTTCACACTACACATGTCAAGAAAGACTAGGTGAACATAAGATCCAACCCTAGTGCTCATTAGGGAAGGTGGAGTCCTTACCTGTGCGTGTAGGTAGACTTTTTATCCCAGGCTTTAGTCTTGTGTTTAGGAGAGACTCTTTCCACCAAGAAAGAATTCTCCCACCAAAAAGAAAAGTGTGCTCCTCTAAATAATGTTGTAAGAGATATACTGACACGTGTTTAAAAAAAAAATGCAAATAAGTCAGTATATCTCGCAAATGTCTGTAAAGTCTCTACCCTAAAAAAGTTCTTCAGGGCAAGTCGCAAATACCCTGTTTTTCCTGTGAGCCACAAATATCAGAAAATGGGAGTTGAGTTTCCGTCATCTTCCTAAGGGTCAATCCGAAAACACGAGCTGAAACTGGGACCAACCTGTACTTAAAAATTTGTGAAACCCTGGGCTTGAGTCTTCATGTTCATCTAGTCAGTCTTGATCCTTCACTAAGCACAAGCCATAACCTCTTGAGCTCTCAAGTACGGCAAAAACCTCCTGGGTCCTGGAAATCGTACTTAAGGTTTAAATATCTAGAGTCCTGGTTTGTCGAGAGATGATCTTTGTCATGTGAGACTTAAAGTACCGGTAGTCTTCCCTGCAATTGGTTCTCACAATATCCAACAATAAGCACACCTATATCGCTTTAGAAAAAAATCTTCAGCCTAAGATCATTTCTAAATACTATTTTTCTAGGGACTAGCAAAAGATAGGCATTGGGGTATGATTGCACCGCAAAAATACACCTGTAATTGTGCCATCTTGTGCTATTTCCTAGCATTACCAGTGCATATTAGGTTTCCATAGTCGCATTTGTAGAAATACATGCATGCATGCATTTAATTGAGAGGGGAGGAGAGTGAAATAAGTGGCCATGCAATTAACATTTTTTCCTCAAGTGCATCTTTGCAAAATTCACCATCTTTTTATTTTTATTTCTACTTGACTTTGAAACTCTTCCCGTGGATGCATGGCAACTTCTTCTTCTTCGCACCTTGCCCTACAGCCGCATGCCCAGCCTCTCCCTACCATGAGCCATGCACAGCCGCATGCATAGCCAGGGCATGGCTGTGCATGCTTTCTTCTTCTATAAAAGGAGCTCGGCTCCTTCTTTGCAACGAACCTGGTCCTCCACGCCAAAACCCCACACAGCTGCTCACTTCTAGGCCATCTCCTCCCTCTCCCTCCATACGTAGTCCCTCCTCCTCTGAAGAGACACGCTGCGGACAGGAGCACCTCACGTTGGTGCACAACCAGCACCGTGAGTCCACCACCGCCCAGCTCATCAAAGAGCCGGTGGGCATGGTGGCTCTTTCCTTGTTTCGTCGTTTGAAGCACCTTCAGCCGTTATCGCAAAGCTCCAGCTGTGAAGCTCAACCAGCCACCATACGCCCTACAGCAGCCGGCCGAGCCCCACAGCAGCAGCAGCAAGGCGGCAGTAGTACACGTAGTCCTTCTGCACGCACCTGTAGGCACCCTCGCCACCAGCTTCTTCGCACAAACTCCCGCCTCTCCATGCCTGCAACCAGCCGGCGCATCTCTTGCACGCATGCGCCATCCCACGCAAGCCAGCCGCAAGCCGCCCACACTCACAGCACCGTCTGCTCCTGGTTGCACGGCTTGCCTGGCCACTGTAGCCACTGTTCACGCATTTTTGCGAAACACTGTGGCTACAATGGGGTGACCGGTAAGTTTCTCACTTATTCGGTTTCCCGGCACACCGCTATCGGCCATTGCCCATGCAAGCGTTCAGCCTTGCGCCCGCCTGCATGTCTGCATGCACCCGCGTCGCCCGCACCCGTCCGCTCCCACCCGCATCTTCACCCACGCGCACCTGCCAGCGCCCGCTCCAGCCCTTCATGCAGCGTGGTGCACTGCGGTCCTCTCCACGCCCACTTCCCTCCAATGTGTGCATACGCGCCTACGCATGCGTGGAAGCCTCAGACGTTGGCACTGAAGCTCAGACGGCTTAACCCGCCTCTTCTTCAGAGCTGGCGCTCTCTCTCTCTCTCACACTGCACTCTCTCACTCTCTTTACTGACACCTACACACTTACACTCACATTTTCATAAACACACACACACCTATACACATTATATACATATATATATACGTATACATATATATATTGATATATATGCATATATTTATATACATATATATATATACTTATATCTATATATATAGTAGTATTTATATAACTAAGTATTAGTATACATATATATATATATATACAGATCTCTTTATACTTATATATATATATATACATATATCTATACATATATTAGTACTTCGATAACTATTTATTAGTCTATATATATATATCTATATACTTATATATATATATAAATACACATATATACTTACATATATACATATATTTGTATACATATATATATATATACATATATCTATATATATATTATTACCTATATAACTAAGTATAAGTATAGATACATATATATATATACATATATACACACCTACTTATACATATATATTTATATATATATAAATATACATACATATATACATATATTACTATATATAAATACATACATTTATATACAACTATATAGTTATACATACATACATACATGCATACATATTTATATATTTATGTATATATATATATCTATACATATATCTATCTATACATATAGTTGCATACAAATATATATATATACTTATATATATTTACATATATACATATATATATATATACATTTTCACATTACTTACCATACGTTGTATCGTGGGAATATCTCCACCAGTTGCTGATATTCCCCGATACGCGAGTACAAAAAGTGTGGTCGCACACATCTTCCGCCATCCACCTTACACTCTACGTGGCACCTTGTCCTGTTGGTTGTGTCTTTCTAGATGATGACTGACTCGACACCGTGCTACACTCCATCTCTGCCTCCACCCCCACCCCTTTATACATATATAGTATATACATATATAGATATATACTATAGCTACTTTACATCTGCTTCTCTTTCCTGCCAATAAAAAGATAAAAAAATATATAAAGAGAAAAGATAATCCTTGACTTGCAGGTACTTCGTCTTGCGAAGATTAAGACCCATTTTGGAACCTTGATTTGGCTCAAAGCCAAGAACCTAATTTTGAGGGTGTGCCTCAAGGACAAAGATTATCAGAAAAAAATCTAAATAGAAAAACACCAAAAACACAATAAACAAACGAAAGAGATTCGTTGTAGGAAAGGCATAGAAACTTCACTTCTAATCCCACTTCCCTGAGTTCGACCCTGGGCATAAAAGTGACCAAAATAAAATCAAGTAGGCCAGGTTAAAAATTTTGTAAAGAGATGGTTAGGTCCAATTTAGGTTAGCAACTATACACACTTCAATGATAAAATCACCATATTAACAATCTAACCCGGTCCGACCACCAATAGGTTAGTCCCACATCGCTTGTTCATGAGCGCCTACCTGGGGATAAAAACAATTTGTTTGCTTAGCTATGCAGTCGTCAGTGCTCGGTGCACCGGTTACCGATTCGATCTGAACATGAGCATGAGTGTGTGTGTGCAGGCTTATGCCTACAGGTGTGCACCCTTGGGGGCGTGATTGAGATTGTGCCCTAGGAGGGCGAGAAAGGCCTGGGAGCCCGGGTTGAGACGAAATGGCTCAAGACTATGGACCGATAAGAAATAAATCGAAAATGAACCTAATTGAGATTAGGCGAGGATCGAGTAGGGTCTGGTCCCACCCTGGTATTAGGGTGCTGTGTATCCTCAAAAGGACCTCGCAGCAAATAAAATAAATTTTGGTTAAAAAAGTAAAAAAAACCTGATTCAACTGAAAGTTAAGGAAAAGAGACTAAGGAACAAAAGAAGAAGAATAAGGGAAGAAAAGAAGGCAGGAGAAGATAGGAACAAAAGAAGCAAGGTAAGAAAGAGAGCTCAAGAGAGAGAAGAAAATAGAAGAAAGGAGAAGAGGAGAGGCTGAAGACTAAAAGGAAAATTTATTTTTATTGCATCATTTTTAATTACTTTTTGTTCTTAATTGTAAAAGGGTATATTTTAATAAGATAACTTTTAGTTGCCTTAATTTCTTAGAATGAAATTGAATTGAAAAACTAACATGTTTACTTGTTAATAAAGTAGAACATTTTGAGTAAATATGTTTTGCATATGGAATTTTGTATATTCTTTATAGTTTAAATATTTTGAGAAAATTCATGTTTTAAGAATCAACTTAGTTATACCTCCCGAACTTATAGAAAAATAAAAGAAAATTGGTGAATTTGGAGAAAATTATTATACCTCCCAATGAATGACCTGGACTCAACCAGTAAAAATTTCTAAAATGTTAGGTTAATTCGACCTTATACTACACAACTGACACAACTTCGAGTTAACTTAAGTGATTTCTTCTACTCTTAATTAAGTGAAATTAACTTAATTACTGAGTTGAGTGAATAGCGTGATAAGGGGTGGATAGGCATCCATAGGATCTGGGTATTATATGGTATCATGCAGCTTCCATCCATCTATAAATATGTACATAGCATAAAAAGAAAGAAAGAAAAAAAAAAGGTGTTTAGTAATGATCTGAAGGCTTAAACAAAAATACAATAAGTGTTTATGGATATTCAACCACTATTTTGAAGACTTTCCAGGCCACAGAAGCTTGATTCACTCAGGCTCAGCTTAATTTACTTGAGCATTGACAAGATAGATCAGAATCTCTCCTAACTACGGATGTATTCTTGTACCTGAGACATCAGTACCAGATCCGTTGGTTTGCTTCTATGCGAGAGCCTAAGTAATCTTGGTTCACACTACACATATCAAGAAAGACCAGGTGAACATAAGATCCAACCCTAGTGTTCATTAGGGAAGGTGGAGTCCTTACCTGTGCACGCAGGTAGACTTTTTATCCCAGGCTCCAGTCTTGTGTCTAGGAGAAACTCTTTCCACCAAAAGGGGAACTTTCCCACCAAAAGAAAAGTGTGCTCCTCCAAATAAAGTTGTAGGAGATATACTGGCACTTGTTTCAAAAAAAAAAAAAATCTGTGTAAATAAGTCAGTATATCTCACAAATATCTGTGAAGTCTTCTCCTTAAAAAGTTTTTCAGGGCAACAAATGTGATAAAATGGGAGTTGAGTTTTCCGTCATCTTTTTAAGGGTCAATCCGAAGACACGAGCTAAAACTGGGACCAACTTGCACTTAAAGATTCGTGAAACCCTAGGCTTGAGTCTTAATGTTCATGTGGTCAGTCTTGATCCTTCACTATGCACAAGCCATAATCTCTTGAGCTCTCGAGTATGGTAAAAACCTTCTGAGTCTTGGAAATTGTACTTAAGGTTTAAATATCAAGAGTCTAGGTTAGTCGAGAGATGGTCTATGTCACATAAGACTTAAAGTACTGGTAGTCTTCTCTACAATTGGTTCTCATAATATCCAACAAATAAAGGCACCCATGTCACCTCAGAAGAAAATCTTCAGCTTAAGATCATTTCTAAATACAATACAAAATGTTTTGCTAGAGACTAGCAAAAGATAGGCATGGGGATATGATTGCATAGCAAAAATACACCAATAAATATGCCCTCTTGTGCTATTTCCTAGCACTGCCATTGCATCTTAGGTAGCTATAGTTGCATTTGTAGAAAAGACACATGCTTGCATTTTTAAAGAGGGGAAGAGAATGCGAATAATTGGCCATTTAATTAACATCTTCTTCAACTGCTTCCTCACAATTTCACCTTCTTCGTTTCTTTATTTGCATTGAATTTCTTCTCCCTCACATGGCTCAGGGCATGGGGCATGCACCTGTTCGTGCCATTCCTCTGCCAACTACATGGCTGGACTTCCTCTGCCAGTAGCATGCAGTGGCATGCATCTCCTTCTTTAAATATCCTCGCCCTCTCCCTTGTGCAAGAGAGAGCCTGGAACAAACACCACCAGCAAACACTTTCCTCTAGGCCAACCTCCTCCCCAACATACGCAGTATCTCTTCCCACTGAAGAGACACACTGCGGGCAGGAGCAGGCTCACAGTGTTCCCACGACCACCACTATGAGTTCCACCAGTGCCCAGCTCCTTCGTGAGTCGGTGGGTGTGGTGGTTTCACCCTCTGTTTTCACCACTTAACACCCTCGCCGCCATTATCAAAGCTCCAGTAGCAGCGACGGCCGCCTGCAGTTGCGCAAGCCACCACGCGCATGCCAGTAGACATCCGCAGGCTCTTCACGCGTGCATAGGTGCCTTCCAGCGTGCATGCACACACAGAACTGGCTGCAACTGATCGTCCACTCCAAGCAACACTGTAGCTACTGTTCACGCCTCTCAGCGCGGTACTGTAGCTACAGTGAGGTGAACGATTTGTTTCTCACTTATCCAATCACTGTGCCCTCTCTCTCCTCCTCGTGACTACCTCCATCCAGTCACAAGCACCCGTTCTCGCCCATAGCGTAGTGCATTGCACTATGTAGTGCACTGTGTTGCTCTCTCTCTCTCACACTCCCGCACCCACCTACGCACGGTGACAGTGAGCGTGTGCCCTCCAATGCCCACGGGCAGCCCTTGTGCGCATGTGATAGAAAGCTGTTTTTGTGCATTTGAAAATCATCGAAAATCATAGTATAGTCGCGCAAAAATGTTCGTCAAAGATATTGTTTGGTAAAATAACGAGACTTTGAGTCCCGGTCGTTCGTCTCTGGGAGGCGTTGCTTTTACTTTTGAAATCTATCCTTTTGCCGCTCTACTTTGTTCAGAATCGCATGCCGGTTCATGATTATTACGTATTTACGTACGACATGCTTAGTTGCAAGAATATTAAGAGTTAGAAACAGGCAACATTAATCACGCAAAAGATAATAGCAATCATTAAGCTCATGGTGATTTCAAACAGATATATATATATATATATATATATATGTGTGTGTGTGTGTTTTCATTCATCATGGGAGAGTTGTTGCACAAGGAAATCTAGAGGAAAGCTTATACATGAATGCTTAAAATTAAATCTAACTACTAGAAAATGATTTCATACAAGAATCAATAGGGGGACTTCGCATGCATCATTGGGGGAGAAGTAAGACTACTGTACTAAGCAGTAAATGAAAGCAATAAAAATTATGGAGAGCATGATCTAGAGCTAGAAGAATAGAGGGCATTCAGGGGTGGTCCCCGATGGCCTTGGAGTGGTCGAGAGGAGAATGAGGGGTGGCCAATGTAGCTTAGGCCGACCCTTGGAGAGAAGTAAGGTTGATCCAGCATCTCGGCATGGTGTCCTCCATGGTGGTGGTAGTGAGCTCGTGGAGGTGGAGTGAGTGGCTAAGTGGAGGTGGCGTGAATGGCACCAATGGAGAGCAATTGCCAAGGGAGTGAATGGGTGCAAATGGCCACCCAAGGGGTCTTTCTATAGACCTAAGGGAAGCTCTCTAGAGAATTATGGAATTCTCTAGAGAGGCTTATGGTGGGAGCTCGTGGGAGAGTGAGAGAGGGAGGGTGGATGGTGGTTTCTAGATCCACCAAATGTGGATCTAAAAATTGAACGGCTCTTGGTTGAGATTTTTGGCAACCAAGGCAACCATACATGGTAGAGAGTTCTAGAGAACTCTAGGATAGATATTTTCATGTGGATGGTGTGTGTGGGCGTGTGGGTATGTGTGGGTCGAAACTTAGGTGGCTAGGTTGATTAGGTTGGGTTCTAGTGGGTTTAGGTCAAGGTAGGTAACAAATTAGGGTTATAAACCCTAATTCACTAAGGTAAAGTGCAATTAAACTTAATACAAGTTTAATTGGGTGTGTGGAAACTTAATTGAGAGTAAAAAAACTCAATTAAGTCAGGTCTAGGTCAATTGGACTCTCACTGAGTCCAATTGGACAGTGTGTGCTGAGATCAGGGCTCAATTGGACTCAATGAGTCCAATTGAATAGGCTGATGGAATTGACTAAGATCCAAGTCAATTAGGTTTAGTGAGGACCTAATTGGGTCCTTAGGGAGGTTTAGAGGTGATGCACTAGGGTTAGGGCACCTTAATTTAGGTTCCTATGGGGTTGGAATTGGGTTTAGGGACCTAGAGATCCAAGATTAAGGCTTAAATCTCAAAACAGGAATTGGAGAGCAGTATCAGGCATCTAATTATAGAATCAGACATCTTATACTCAAAAATCAGAAGTCCAGACTTGTTGTCTGGACGTCCAATCAGAGTTAGGAAGGATTTCGGGTTCTATTTTGGGTATTCTGCAGAAATTAGACGTTTGACAAAGTGTCTGGACGTCCAATAACACTGCAGAGGTGGGTTTGAAGTGTGAGGGTGTTGGCTAAGGGTCCTGGGCATTTTAAAACTTATCTGGACATCCAGAGAAGGGTTGGAACTAGGGTTTTAGGGCTTCCTAGGGTGTTGTGACCTAATCTAAGGGTGGCTAATGCTTGGGGAAGTCTCTAGGCTATCCTAGGGTTAGGATGGACCTAAGCTCTTCACATTTTACTGCTTTATTCCTACTTAATGGAATAGCAAACTTTTAACCCCCTTACATTATTATTCCTACATCTAAACTAGGCCTTCTGCTCCAGCTCTGCTACAACTCCTGTTATTCCTGATCCAACTTCGGATCCAGCTCCTGATCAGCTTATTCCCTGCAATCGACATAATGCACTTAATCAGCACATTATGACATTATTTTATACATAGCTAAAGGAAAGCAGTAAAGATGCAGATAATGCGTATGCATGCATGAATAACCCTAACTTATGCTAAGTCCTAGCCTAATTTAGGTCAATTAAGACCTATGATTGCTGCGCAATCAGCATGCACGTGCCTTGGCCACCAGACGATGCCCGCAGCCGCCAAACGTCTTAACTCGCCCGCTCTCTCTCACACTCCTCCAGCGTGCACTCCCACACTCATACACATACACACACTAGTACACATACACACTCGTACACTCACACACTCACTTGTACACACCTATACATACTTATACATATATACATATATATATTTATATATATATATATATATACATATTCATACCTATACAACTATATATAAGTATATATACATACATATATATATATTTATACATATATACATATATATCTATAGATATAAATGCATATATATGTATACACATATACGCATACATATATTACTATATATATATATACATATACATATCTATATATATCTATATACATAGATACTTATACAAATATATCTATATACATATATACATATATACTTATACTATATCTATGTAGTTAATATATACCTATATATATATTTACATATCTATATATATATATACATAACTACATATACACCTATATAATTATAACCCTATCTATATATACATATACATATATATATATATTTACATACACATCACCTACCTGTATCCATATGCCCTTGCACTAGTCACTCCACCACGCATTATATCGCGGAAATATCTGCACCAACTGCTGATATTCCTCGATACCCGCGTAAAGCAAGCGCCTCCACACACACTCCCACACATTTATCCTACACTCTATGCGGCACTTCATCTTGTTGGTTGCATCTTACTAGACGTGGACTAACTCGACACTGTGCTACACGCCATTTCCACTTTTGCCCCCACCCCTATATATATAAGATATATATAGACTATATTTATTTCTCTACAAGAAACCTATCTTGTTTTTATTTCCTTTTTTGGTTCCTGCTATTAAAAAGATAAAAAAAAAGAGTAAAAGAGAAAAGATAATCCTTGTCTTGCAAGTACTCGATCTTGCAAATAGCAGGGCCAATTCTTTTGGAAACCCTAGGTTGGCTCAAAGCCAAGAACAATTTGGCTCAAAGCTAAGGACTTGATTTTGAGGGTGTGCCTCAAGGACAATATTATCAACAAAAAAATCTTAAATAGAAAAAAACCAAAAGAATAATAAACACATGGAAGAGATGCATTTTAGGAAAGGCGTAGAAACTTCTTCACCTTTAATCGCTGCCTCCCTGAGATCAACCCTAGACCTAAAAGTGACCAAGATAAAATTAAGTAGGCCAGGTAAAAAAATTTTGTGAAAGATGGTTAGACTCGATTTAGGTTAACCATTATATGCACTTCAACAATAATTTTACCATATTAACAGAACCTATTTGAGTCCGACCAGTTACCTCCCATGCAGTGCTATCTTTTACGCCATTCAGCCAGGCGTGAAGGTATGCACGGGAGATGGAAAATCATGTAAATAATTAGACACTTGGATGCCCGCATAAGATATGTCTTCGTCTGGATCCCTAGAGAATGGATTAGATGAAATATAGGGATCAAAGTTGGATGGAAAGTGATAAGTGTAGCCTGAGTCTGGCCATGATTTTAAATCAGGTTGGATGCCAGACTCAGGCGGGTCTTGTGGCAGGTCCATAGGAAAGGGGTTGGGGAAGGGATGGTGAGGATTGGGTGAAGTTAGTGTGGAAAGGTGGGGTGAGGGAAGAGTGGGTGGGTCAGGGTGATTACGAGGTTCATCAGGAATGGATTTTTGATCATGACAAGTCTCCAGATCATAGATTTCACCGACCACTGATTCTGAATCTGATTCCTCAAAAATATTATGGTCGGTAAGGGTATTTATCAACATTGTCTCATCCACCATATTAGAAATTTCAGTATCTGAGTCCTTAAAAAAGTTATCATCATGGAATCTCTTGGAGGATTTGAAGATATCTAGAGAGATAGTTTTGTCGACGTAAGTGATATCCATTTTTCCTGTGTGGCAATTGATATTTGCCTTTCCAATGGTCAAAAAAGATCATCCAAGGATTATTAGGGAATTCAATAAAGACTCAGGTACCTCAATGTCAAGGACCAGAAAGTCTGTAGGGAAGACACGATTCTGGACTTTGACCAAAACATCCTCGACAATCCAATGAGGTTTGATTGTAGATCGGTCGGCTAATTGTAGGGTAACCTCGACAGGTTTTAATTCACTGATTTAAAACTCTTCAAATAAAATTATGGGAATGATATTAACTGAGGCACCAAGATCAAGGAGGGCACGATCAAAGGTAGTATCATCAATAATCATTAAAATTAATGGCGCCTATGGATCTTTCATCTTAGGAGGCAGCTTGCTCTGTATGACAAAGCTTACTATCTCTGAAAGATGTACCTATCCTAGATTTTTGGCCTACCTTTTCGGAGTACAAATCTCCTTCAAAAATTTGACGTAGGCAGGTATATATTTGATGGCATCTAGGAGAGGAATATTGATTTGAACTTGCCTAAATAGATCCATGAGTTCTTCTGTGGTGGGCTCAGATTTCTTCTTTCTCTTAGTGGTGGGGTGGAGAGATTGTGGAAAAGGGATAGGAATTGTGTCTTGAGATTTTTGTATTTCTTTTTCTTCCTGATGGGGAGGTGGGGAGTCAATTTGCACAGTGATGGGGATTTCACCAGGTTTGTGTGAAGGCCTGGGATCAATGGTGGTTTTTTCACTCCTCAACGTAACTGCATGTGCAGTCGGATTATTATGTGGAGGAGATGGGGGGGCTTGTGGTTGTGGAAACCTGAGAGGCTGCTGAGGTGGTGGATTTCTGCCCGGATATTGGATCCTTTGGGGATTAGGGTTGGGCATGGATTGGGACGGAAGATGTCCTGTAGGTGTTTGAGTCAGAGTAACCCCAATCTAATTGTTCAGATTTGTGATGGTGTGGGTTACTTCCGTCATTTTCATCTGCATGTCCTACAGGGTTCTCATCATCTGGGCATTGATGACTTATTGGGATGGCCCAGGATGAAAGGTTGGATTCGACCCATACCCATTAGAATTATCTGGTTGGGAAGGAACCTGATTATTCTAGGTGTAGTTCGGGTAATTTTTCCAATTGGAAGAGTTTTTAAAGGGCTCCTGGATGGCAGAAATATTTTGAGTGGGGTTAAGATCTGAATAGTTGTAATTCCCCAAAGAATCATAGATAGTCTCCGAATATTGGTAATAATCAGCAGGGGTAGTGGTGAGATTGTGCAAATTTTCTCTTCATGGAAGGTTAGGTTGGGTTAGATGTAGATTGTGTGGAGCTTGGGTGGATGTGGCAAGTCTTTCCTCAATTTTATTTTGATTAATATGCATCTGGTCGAGTTTTTGAGAAATCATTTGAAGATCGTCTTGGGTGATAGGGATAGATTGAGTGCCTACTTCATGAACACCGAACTGCGGGTTTTGAGTTCTGCAAAATGTGTTCATGGAAGCTTGATTAAATGAGTTTTCAGTCATTGCTTCAAAAAGATCATAGGCACTCTCAGCATCCTTATTCAAGAAGTTTTCGCTACATGAGGCATCGACAAAGTGTTGAAGTTGATCTTCTAAACCATTATAGAAGACCTACATGAGCTGCCATAAAGGAATCTTGTGGTGTGGGCAACTTCTTAAAAGATCTTGGAATCTCTCCCAAGAGTCAAGGAAACTTTTGCCAGATTTCTGTTGGAAGGTCATAGTGGATCTTCATAATGAATTAGTATGACCTATGGGAAAGAATTTCTTGAGGAAGGTGCTCTTGAGTTGAGGCCAAGTTGTGTTTGGTCGGCCAATGGTCCTGAACTAATAAGCAGCCTTATCTTTAAGAGATAATGGAAATAGCCTCATCAGCCATAGGTCTTCTTGCACATTTTGGGAATGGGTTGTTTGTGCAAGAAGAGTCAGCTTTTCAAGGTGGCTGAAAGGGTCTTCCCTAGGAAGGCCATGGAAGTGCTTAATCAGGTTTAGGACTGCTGGCTTCATCTCAAAGTCCCTTTTTGGTATGACCCCCCTGGTCATTCCTCATAATAAAATGGATCATAAAAATCTTTTAGACGAATAACAGGCTGTTGATGGGGTGGTGGGTTTGGCCTTTGATTGGCTTGGTTTTGGATGTTCCTAGTCAATGTTTGTTAATTGGAATTTAGTTTAGCAATCTACCCGGCCATCATTGTTAAGAGGTCAGGAAAGGGGTCTTGATGTTGTGATTGAGGCAAATCAACATTACGGAGCTCTAGGTGTTGGAAGTCAAATGTGGGGGGCGTTATGGGTGGATGGATCAGAATTAGGGTTAGTAGTGGGGTTGGCGATGTGATTAGAGGTGGAAGTGGAAGGGTTAGTAGACCAGTTTTGTTGATTTTCCATATTTTTAGGAGGAGAAGAAGAGAGAATAAGTGGTCTTTTTACGTGGGGGGCGAAATCAAATGGTCCTTCCAAGTGCGGATTTTGAGATCGTCACCCGTGCATAAAATGGAAGAACAGGAGGGGAGGAGAAGAGATGGAGATGAGAGAAGTGTACATGCAAGAAATTAATTTCTAGACCTAACCTAATTGTGACTCCCTAGAAATTAACCTAAGACTTGGTCTACCTAGGAAATAAGTAATCAATAGTGAATTCCCGTTCTGTCAACAAATCTAGCCAAGTTGCTAAAGGGGAGGTTTGGGCCCAAGTGTTTCCTAGGAAAATCCCCAGGTGCTTGTACGAACCCACGTCGGGTCGTTTGACATGATCCCTCAGCCTGAACACCAGATATAGATGACAAAATTGGTATTAACTAGAGAAAACTTAAGTCCTATATAGCAAGCCTAAATTGATCAAACCTTAGGAGTCATATTGCTATGAATTTTAGTTAGGGCTAGGATACTAAAATGCATACGGAATGTGGAGGGAGTTGATTGGATTGTTGACCTGTTATTTCAACTTTTATTGTGTGTACAGGAATTGGAAAGTGTTTCCAATAAAAAACAAGTTGTCACACAATTTTTTGTGTTTTTGTCTTTTAGGATTGGATTTAACTTAGTGTATTGTTAGGGTTTTCTTCCTAACTTTTCAAACAAGTTTGAGATTCCACTAACAAGAGGAAATCAACTTGTATGGGTGAGGATATATTTCCTTTTGGTTGTTTGTCTCTAAAAATGAAAAAGAAACCCTAATCCAATTTTCCTAGGACAGAAATTTAACTACCAATGAGTTATTTTTAGGCTTTCTGATTAAGAAGTGGTGCAAACAATGCAAAAAATGCCACTACTTTATGTAAAATCAAACAAGGATTTGAGAAAAGATTTTTTTAACATTTTAGGAATTTGTTTGATATTTATTTTGAATTTTTATTTGTGCTACTGTCAAAGTCTAGAAATGGTACCCGTGGGTATTTTGGACTTTCTGTACCACCACTGTCCTCAGAAAATTTTGGTTATTTTTGTCAAATGTATAATTTTACAAGAATTCTAGAAAGCTAAATTTCACAAAAATTAGATGAGTATAAAATTTCTAAAAATTCACAGATAGTAGCAAAATAGGAAGATAAGAGGGTGTGACTCCTTGACAGTCCACGGATTTTTAGAAATTAAATACAATGATAATTGAGCTGAAATTTAGAACAGATGTTCCTAATGTTATTTGGAATCACTATGTGAAATTTCAGGATTTTAGGAGACCTATGGTATAGGGAATTGATTTTTGAATTCTGGAAAGAAATCTGGACCCAAAAAATAGAACACTAACACTAGGATTGGAGTGGTGTGTAATGAAGCATACAAGTAAACAATGGATTTTTATGGGCACCACTCCACTAAATTAAAATGTTTAGGATCCTAAAAGACAAGTTTAATATTTTTTTGGTAGTATTTTAGCCTAAATGTGAAAAGAAATAGGGGACCAACCTGAAATTGTGCGAAGAAAAGGAACTTTGAACTCTCGCTTCCAAATTCCTGCTTTCTTCCTGTAGTTCCTGCACACACGAGATAAAAGAGACAAGGGATGATATCCACTTCAAGCAAGAGAATCAATTAAAATGCAAAGCTGTGCCTCCCAGGCAACAACGCCAAAAGGTGATGCGAAAAATTGCGTGATTTTTAATTAGGGTTTTTAAAGTCATTGTAACATGCGAAATCACATACGCCTTGAATTTTCTATTCCTAGATAGGGGAGTATCTAGGATCGTCTAAGGAGGCAAGCTTGCAATTCAAATCTCTTGCTTTTTAAAGAAACTCAATCTTCCCTTTCGGTATTTTAAATATATAATTTGTATGTTTTGAAATAATGAAGGAAAAATGCGAATTGTTGACGGGAATGCAACTAACACCTACAATCACTAAGCTAAAACCTAAGTGACAAATATGACCCCTCCATAAGCTCACTGTAGGCACGTGGAGGCCTAGAGTAATTAGGAAGTGGAAATGAAAAAGTGCTAGAACAAAGATAAAGCAATTGCAATAGAAAATGAAAAGAAGGAAAATTGATTTAGTAGAATTTGTGTTTTACATAAACATGTAGAGGAATGCTTCTACTTAAAATGGAAAATATAAAAGCAATAAAAAAAACACAAATCCTCTTGTAGAATCTGGTGAAGAAGGGAGTCCTCTTGCTCCAAGACTACCTGCTCCATGGCTTGAAAAGAAGGTCTCTTTCTTCTCCTTCCTTGAATGCTCCTCCAAGGTGGATGCTCTCCACCTCAATTCTTTCCTCAAAGGGTGGGCACCCACCACCCTTTCTCCTCCAATGACTGGCTGTCCTCCTAGTTGTGGTGTGGTCCTCCTCCTTGGCATGAAACAAGAAAAGGGTGGGAAGGAAGATGGCACCAAAGGGGTGGGTGATGTGCCCCCTTAATCTTCTTCCTCCCTTCTTCTCTTGGCCATAAGGTGTAGGTGGGTATAGGTGGAATTAAACACTAATGGAGGATGATAAAAAATGGTGGTAGGTGATGGGTTTATGTAGAGTATGAAGGGGGCATAGGTGGCTCTTGGAATGGATGGCTAGGATAGGATATGGGGGGTAGTTGGGGATCCTAGGGCTAAGGGTGATTTGCTCCAACCCAAGGGTTACCTAGGTGGCAGTTATGGGAGGTGGCACCCTTTGAAGTTGGTGCCAAAATGGGTTCTAGAAGGGGGGCATAGGTGGCACCAAGTAGGGTTGTAGAAGGAGGGGTGTGTGGGTGGTAAGGATGGGTTATATGGGTAGGTGTAGGGTCAGTATGGGGCGGATTTTAGGAGGGAATTTTTGGTGCCAAAACAAGGGTAGTTATAGGTGACTTTGGTGCCATTTAGTGGTGTCTTTTGGAGGTAGTGGGTAGGCTAGGTTGGTGCCAAGGTGAGGTGGAAGTAGGGTTAGCTTATGTGGAGCTAAGGTGGAGCTAGTTGATGTAGTTGTTAGGTGGTAAAAGGCAAGGGAGCTGGAGCATAGCTAAGCTAAGCTAGCTTAGCTAGTAGTGGAATAGAGGAGGAGGTATTGGAGCTAGGGTTTGAAGAGAGGAGCTGAGGAGGAGAAGCCTGGAGCTTGAACTGAAGCTGGTAGCTGCTGAAGAGGGTGGCATGGAGCTACTCTAGCTGGCTTAGCGTGCTAGTTCTTCGCTAGCTGCTATGCCAAGCTAAAGTGAGCTAGCTTCCACCATAATGAGCTGAGGTGAGCTGGGTCTGGTGCTCCCAGGAAGGATCAAGCTGGTTCAGGTAGCTAAGGTAGCTTAGCTCAACTGAGTTGAGCTAAGCTAAGTCCCCGAGAGTTGAACTTGAGCTTCCTAAGCTGGAATGAAGTCATCTTCAGTAGTCTGGAGTTGAGTGGAGCTGGTTGTCGCTGGACCCGAGCTAGGGTGAACACTACTTAACTCAGTTGAGCTAGCTAGAGCTCCCTATGGACTAATGGGAGCTGAGATGAGCTAGACTTAGCTAAGATGAGCTGGATCTGAGCTGACCTGAGCTAGGGTAAGCTAAGATGAGCTCTCTTGAGCTGCCATTCAGCTGAGATGAGCTGAATGGAGCTAGGATGTGCTGACCCTAATCCAAGTGAGCCAGATTCCAGCCATGGTGAGCTGGATCAAGCTAAGTTCCAACTTATTTGAGCTTCTCCTTCACCTGTTGCCTTCTTGAGTGTTAGGGTTGTAGGGATCTGTTAATTTGTTTATCCCTAACACTCACAAAAACACATTAAAAAGACAGTAAAAAATGCAATGCATGCCTAACCTAATTAATGCCTAAATGCAGCCCAAAAACCCATTTGCGGAGTAAAAATCCTAAGAGCTAGGTTTGTTTTAATGCATAAGAATGACGATAAACTGGCATTTATCACACCCCCATGCTTATCTTTTGCTAGTCTCTTAGCAAAACTTTAATTTTTACAAACTAAAATTTTTGGGAAATCTAATTTTTTTGACTTTTGAGGCGAGAAAGATTAAGGGACCTTGGTTGATCTAAGCACAGGAGGCATGGAATTTGTTAAATATAAACATCAGGATTTATTTTCGGATCCAAAAATTAGATAAAAATGGGATCAATATATCCTTGAAATAAATTCATAGATTAACCCCTTGTTAATTCAAATGACTTGAAATTTTTGTTTTTAGGATTTTTCTGGCTCTTGAATCTGATTTGCAACTTGCAATATCCTTTAAAACCTTGTGTCTGTGCTTGTGAAAAGTCAACATTTTTAAGGGCGTGTTTTTGGTTGAAAACTTTTTCTTTGTCCTCCAAGCTTTTTTTTGACTTAGTTTTACAACAGATGTGTCGGGATCATCATTCATGTCACCAATCCTCAAGGGGGCTCTGGCACCAGTACTTCGGGATAGCACTATCCATGACACCACCCAGGAGCTCATAACCCCAAAACACAATGGGGTGTAAAGGTGCGCTCCAAGCAAACTCAAGCTCTTGCTTCGACACTATAGGTAGAGCACTGTCCAAGACACTTGAGTTGCTAAAATGCGCTTTAATGCACGATCTAAAGATATGAAATATAGATATGAAGTAGTGTAGAGGTGGTAACATGTTGACATCGCATCCTCGAAGGAGTCATTTTCCTCATTCTCGGTGGTGGGAACTCAAACCAATGATCTACTTTAGACTTTTACTAAGTTCAAACAAGGGAGTTTTTCTAATTTTTAGTTGTTTTTAATGTTGGCTTGTGCGTGAAATTTGACACAGGAAGTTTTGCAAGAAATACAAGTTTTTCAATCGAAAACTGAGCCAAATACTTTCCATATTACAAAAGAGGATCAAGTCACCTGAACTATCATGAGTTCAGGTGGAATTTTAAGGAAGGATATCTGATCTAATCTAAAAATAGACCCTGAAATTCTAATGATTAGATCCGTATCCTCATCCCTAGTTTGTTAAGGATTAAATCCCATTGTACCAAAAGTAAGTTTTCAACCTTAATCCCTATTTCAAGATTTTTTCCTCAAAAGGTTTTCAACTTTTTTATTTTTTTGGGTATGCAAGTAGGAAAATAAAATAACTAAAGAACAATGCATGTTTTTATGGTTTGAAAATCCTAAATCGATCGTCAAAATTTTTAAAACACCCCTGCATCCTTAAGATATGCAATGTCCACATACATTAGGAGGGAAAAGGGATCACCTTAATGAAAAGCGGTCCGGTTTAGGATGGTCAAAACCTGGAAAAAGAAGGGAAAAAGGAAAGTAGGAAAAATGATGGGTTACCACCCATGCAGTGCTACTTTTAGGCCATTCAGCCAGGCGTGAAGGTATGCACGGAAGATAGAAAATCATGTAAATAATTAGACACTTGGATGCCCGCATAAAATATGTCTTCGTCTGGATCCCTAGAGAATGGATTAGAGGAAATATAGGGATCAAAGTTGGATGGAAAGTGATAAGTGTAGCCTGAGTCTGGCCATGATTTTAAATCAGGTTGGATGCCAAACTCGGGTGGGTCTGGTGGCAAGTCCATAGGAAAGGGGTCGGGGAAGGGATGGTGAGGATTGGGTGAAGTTAGTGTGGAAAGGTGAGGTGAGGGAAGAGTGGGTGGGTCAGGGTGATCAGGGGGTTCATCAAGAATGGATTTTTGATCATGACAAGTCTCCAGTTCGTAGATTTCACTGACCACTGATTCTGAATCCGATTCCTCAAAAATATTGTGGTCGATAAGGGTATTTATCAACATTGTCTCATCCACCATATTTGAAATTTCAGTATCTGAGTCCTCAGAAAAGTTATCAAGGAATCTCTTAGAGGATTTGAAAATATCTGGAGTGATAGTTTGGTCGACGCAAGTGATATCCATTTTGCTTGTGTGGCAATTTTTTTTTGCCTTTGCAGTGGTCAAAAAGGGTCATCCAAGGATTATTGGGGCATTCAATAATGACTCTGGTACCTCAATGTCAATGACCAGAAAGTCTGCAGGGAAGACACAATATTGGACATTGACCAAAACATCCTCGACAATCCCACGAGGTTTGATTGTAGATCAGTTGGCTAATTGCAGGGTAATCTCGATAGGTTTTAATTCTCCGATATGAAACTCTTCAAATAAAATTGTGGGAATGATATTAACTGAGGCACCAAGACCAAGGAGGGCACGATCAAAGGTAGTATCATCAATAATCACTGGAATTAATGGCTCCCCCAGATCTTTCATCTTAGGAGGCAGCTTGCTCTGTATGACAAAGCTTTCTGTCTCCGAAGGATGTACCTATCCTAGATTTTTGGCCTGCCTTTTAGGAGTATAGATCTCCTTCAAAAATTTGGCATAGGCAGGCATATATTTAATGGCTTCTAGGAGAGGAATATTGATTTGAACTTGCCCAAATAGATACACGAGTTCTTCTGTGGTGGGCTCAAATTTCTTCTTTGTATTGGTGGTGGGGTGGAAGGCATGTGGAAAAGGGATAGGAATCGTGTCTTGAGATTTTTGTATTTCGTTGTCTTCCTGATGGGGAGGTGGGGAGTCAATTTGCACAGTGATGGGGATTTCACCAGGTTTGTGTGAAGGCCTGGGATCAATGGTGGTTTTCCCACTCCTCAACATAACTGCATGTGCAGTCGGATTATTATGTGGAGGAGGTGGGGGGGCTTGTGGTTGTGGAAATCTGAGAGGCTGCTAAGGTGGTAGATTTCTGCCTAGATATTGGTTCCTTTGGTGATTAGGGTTGGGGCATGGGTTGGGACGGAAGATGTCCTGCAGGTCATTGAGTCGGAGTAACCCCAATCTGATTGTTCAGATTTGTGATGGTGTGGGTTGCTTCCATCATTTTCGTCTGCATGTCCTATAGGGTTCTCATTATCTGGGCATTGATGTTGTGTCGGGATGGCCTAGGATGAAAGGTTGGATTCGACCCATACCTATTAATGATCTGGTTGGGAAGGAACCTAATTATTCCAGGAGTAGTTTAGGTAATTTTTCCAACTGGAAGAATTTTTAAAGGGTTCCTGGATGGCAGAAATATTTTGAGTGGGGTTATGATCCGGATAGTTGTAATTCCCCAAAGAATCATAGATAGTCTCTGATTATTGGTAATGATCAACAGGGGTAGTGGTGAGATTGTGTAAATTTTCTCTTCGTGGAAGGTTAGGTTGGGTTAGATGTGGATTGTGTGGAGCTTGGGTGGATGTGGCAAGTCTTTGCTCAATTTTCTTTTTATTAATATGCATTTGGTCGAGTTTTTGAGTAATCAGTTGAAGATCGTCTTGGGTGATAGGGATAGATTGAGTGCCTACTTTATGAACACTGAACTGCAGGTTTTGAGTTCTGTAAAATGTGTTCATGGAAGCTTGATTAAATGAGTTTTCACTCATTTCTTGAAAAAGATCATAGGCACTCTCAGCATCCTTATTCAAGAATTTTCTGCTACATGAGGCATTGACAAAGTGTCGAAGTTGATATTCTAAACCATTATAGAAGACCTCCATGAGCTGCCATAACGGAATCTCATGGTGTGGGCAACTTCTTAAAAGATCTTGGAATCTCTCCCAAGAGTCATGGAAACTTTCATCAGATTTCTGTTGGAAGGTCATAATGGATCTTTCTAATGAATTAGTACGGCCTATGGGAAAGAATTTCTTGAGGAAGGCACTCTTGAGTTGAGGCCAAGTTGTGATGGGTGGGCCAATGGTCCTGAACCAATAAGCCACCTTATCATTAAGAGATAATGGAAATAGCCACATCAGCCAGAGGTCTTCTTGCACATTTCGGGAATAGGCTGTTTGTGCAAGAAGAGTCAGCTATTCAAGGTGGCTAAAAGGGTCTTCCCTAGGAAGGCCATGGAAGTGCTTAATCAGGTTCAGGATTGCTGGCTTGATCTCAAAGTACCACTCTAGTATGACCACGCCTTGTTGTTCCTCATAATAAGATGGATCATAAAAATCTTTTAGAGGAATAACAGGCTACTGACGGGGTGGTGGGTTTGGTCTTTGATTGGCTAGGTTTTGGATGTTCCTAGTCAATGTTTGTTGGTTGGAATTTAATTTAGCAATCTTCTCGGCCATCATTGTTAAGAGGTCAGGCAGGGGGTCTTGATGTTGTGATTGAGGCAAATCAATATTAGGGAGCTCTAGGTGTTGGAAGTCAAATGTGGCGGGTTATGGGTGGAAGGGTCAGAATTAGGTGTTGGAAGTCAACATTTTTCTTATGTTGCTAGGTTGAATTTCCAAATTAAGTGGCGGATTAGGATGAGGAATCAAATTCAGGTCCAGATTCAATTGATCAGATTAGATCTAATTTTTCAAAAGATCAACTCTAATGGAGGCCTCTAGTTCAGACCTAAGGACCTCTCCTGTGTGTGTGCACTAAAGAATAGATGAGGGACTGGATGTGTCAAGGCACCCAAAAAACTTTTTGGATGACTAAGGCTACTTGAGGCAAATGGACTTCTTTGATAAAAAATCCACACACCCGAGAATTACTTGGGCAACCAGGAAGGGTGAGTTATGTAAATACCCCTACAAGGTAGAGCATCCCCACAGGTTACAGGGTTTCCCCCACCTGACCTTCCTTGTCACTGAGGTTCCAAGTAGACTGGAATGTGCGGATTAAGACCTAAGTATACCAATTTTTAGCCCTAATTGTGCTTTGAATTTCACTTGATTTAAAAGTTATTTCAAATTATGACCTAATTTGTAGGTTGGTTGATTCATAGGGTGAGCTGACTTCACTTGACCTGTCCTAAGGTTGAGGATGACTTGGGTTAGAGCACCAAAGTCACCCTGATTTGGTTCCCAATAGGTTATTAGATCCCAAAATTTATGATTCAAGTGAATTTAGAGTCTTGATTTTAGGGTTTACTTGAATAGATCAATTCAGACAAGGGCATGGGTAGCATACAAATGCAGGAAGATCAATTTCCTTAATTGCAGGAAAATGTGTACTAACACTCCAAAATCATAATGTGAAAACCCTAGATTGGCTCTACTTTAAGTCCAATTTGATTCCAAATATAACACCGTAGACTCAAACAAGAAAGTGAGTAGTCCAAGATGTTGAGAAATATTAGCGCAAATTACTAATAGGTACAGGAAATTAGGATGGAGAATCTGTAATCAAATTGTACCAACATCAATCAGATTTCAATTAATCTCATAAATCAGGAAACTCCTTTGCCTTTAAATGATATTACTAGGAAATTGAGGCAAGTGGATCCTAATTGAGTTGCTTCCTTTCCCTCTTCCTAAGATTAGTAGGTGATTGGGGAAGAGGAGAAATTTTACCTGCCCCTATAGTGGTTGATTGCGCGGAAGATCTCCTCATGATGTACCTCACAACAACAAAACAAAACAGATAGGGAAAGTAAGAAATCATCTCAATAATGATATGACTAGTGGTGAATTGCAAATTGCTCCCTGGTAATGGCGCCAAAAAGTTGATACTCTCGAAGATCATTGTAGTTTAACAGGAGTACAATGCGTTGTAGTATAGTGATGAAATCAAATCGACACCATTTAAATTTATAAGTGGTCAAAAAAGTGTGGGTTCCAAGGTCATTTGTAGGGAGTAAATATGGAATTCAATCACTAGTCTCAATAATAAACAATGAGCACATTAATTACTAGCAAGATATGTAACGAATAATTCTCAAAAATATATTCAATAAGTAGCCAATTATATCTCAGAAATTAATGGGACAAAAAGAATAATCAAAACCTAAAAATGGTGATTTCAATCACCAATTAATTCCCACAATTAACCACATATCCGAATGTCAACTCTCAATCTCAATTCACAGCCAAATATCTCAATAGTGGTCATGAACCACTTGACCATGTCAGCAAAATATCCATTAAGTCCACAGTACCCAGAGCCAATATTAGAGTATGACGTCAGACATAAGGTGAAATGCCTTAAATGTCCAAGCATAGTACAAAGCCTCTCAAGTTTTCTCTGAAAATTTCTTAAGTATAGAGGCACGCTTGGATGCACCGTGAGGAGCAACAGTGCAAAAACCTCCCCCCTCCCTCCTCAGAATCTCTCCTCTTTCTCATCTCTAGACTGGGTAATTGGATTGATGGGTAATCTGGTTATCGAGTAATGAGTAGTGTCTAGACCCACGGGTAGTGATCGAAGGTAAGGAGTGAAGGCTTTGGTGAGTGGGGACCTCAGCCCCATGTGAGAGGGATGAGCCTACAATGCAAAGCCAATTTTTTGGGTTTCCAAATTTTACACATACGATGTGGTACTAGCAATGCCTTCTTCCTTTGCTGCCATCGTGCGTAGTTCTAGGGGATTGAGGCATCAAATTAGAGCTACTCCTAGGATGCCTTCATCCAAATGGAGCTGTAACTACCTTCTCAAGGTGAATCGGCTGATGTAGGTTGCAGAGTCGTGGCCAGAGGTGGATGGGTTGCGGTGGGTGGAGGAGAATCAGCGGCGGCAGTGGAGCTTCGGTCTTAACTGAAACACAATAGAATAGATTTTTGGTCCAATTAAAAAGCTCAAAGGAGTCACTGGAGCACGGTGAATGCAATAGTGGTGTTTATGAAGTGTGAGGATGTGTGTGGTGGTTGTGCGACGTCGGAAAGGGCCTGTGTGAGGTGTGGTGCTCAACGGGGGTCTGGAGTGAGTGAAATGCCGAATAGGTTGGGGGCTTTTATTCATGGAGGTGAGACGAAGGTAGTGGTGGTGGTAGTGTAGCGATTGGTGGCATGTAGTGACCGGATGAAGCTCACCGGAGCTTCGCCAGTCTCAAGGAAGATAAAGGGGGAGGAGGTAATCGTGTCGTCGTAATAGGTTCCTAAAGAGCTAGACTAAAGCTAAAGAGGGAGAGGAAGAAGAGGACCTAGTTACTAGATGAAAGGGGGGTAGAGTCCTTACTGGTGTGGTTATCGAAGCTAAGGACTATGATTGCCTCCGTTGAGTGAGACGATGATGAGGAGAGGAGGAGGCGACCCTCACTTTGATTGGCGAGTAGCAGAAGAGACAGATGATGACGGAGGCATTCCCAATTTGGCTATTGGGAGGTCGTAGGAGGATGGAGAAGGGAGGTGTTCGGAGTCGTAGTGGAGGCAACCAAAGGAGAGGAAGAAGGGTTATTTTGGCCTGTAACCAGACTCAATTTGACCGCTGATCCCTATGGAGCTTATATAGAGCTCCATTACAGTCCTAAATTAGAGGTCTGTGTGCATGGGGGTCGAATTTGGAATCAAGAAGAACCCATGATTTCTTTGAATTCGTGTGAGCTTTCTACCCCAAATCAGGGTCTAAGATCTTGATTAAGTGGTTCTCCACCATCTGAACATTAATCCCACCAAATTTGGTGGGATTTGGTGATGATTTGCTGGTGTTTTAAGTCAATCAAAGGTGGCGGTGCTAGGTTTTGACCACCATTCACACTGTTCATGGCGGAAAGGAATGAGATGAAAAGAATACGACAAAGTTAGTGGGGTCTTGGTAATAAACTTGAAACCTAGGGGTTTGAATGTGAGAAATAGAATTTTTAAGGGCTAAATTGCAAACTCGGTCAAGATGGACTCTGATTGGGCCCAAATTTTGTTGTTAACCTAATTTGGATCACACTTTCGATCATGTTTGATTGGGTAAATTGTATAGAAGCCCAAATCAGGTTAAGTTACCGTCTTAATCTCTATTTTAGGTCAAAATGGGTTCATATGGTCAAATCAAAGGTAGAAAACCTCTCAAAATATTTTTATATGAATTTCAAGAGATTTTGATTGATTTTGTCCTAACCATAACCTTTCTAATTTATGTGCGGTTGATAATTAGGGTTTTTAGTCTTATTTTGGTCCTTGTAATGCTTTCAAACTTGTTTCTATCAGTGTAAGCCCACTTCTTGGATTTTAATCCTTAATTAACCTTTAATTAACCCCTGGCTAACCTTATGGTTAATTCGCATTTGTGATATGCTGTTAAAACAATAAAATTAACCTTATTTTCTATCTTCTCGAATTAGATCAAAGTAAAATTATGGTTCTCAGGTGATCATTTAGGAACATTTATCTTTTGATTCCAACTAATTCAAGTTAGTTATGACAAATGATGGCATTACCATCATGCATATGATGCTATGAAAGTATGATTAAAATGATTTTGGAGGCATTAGACTCTGAACATCATCTTAATCAGATCTGTACAGTTGGATCTTTAATCTGAAGCTCCGGAATAAATCTCCTCTCTTAGCCACAAAAAGGATCAAATTAACCTATAATTTATATAATCTATCCTTAATGCAGAATGATGCATGCTATGCAATATTTATAATGTGGAATGCAATGTTAAGGTAAGGAACTCGTATAAATTGACATTTTATCATGAATAAATGTGTATTTATCATACCCCCATGCCTATCTTTTGCTAGTCCTTAGTAAAATTAACCTAAATGCTATGTATAGAATAGAATTAAATTTTGATTACTTAGGCAAAATTTATTGATTAACACTAGAAAAATTCAACTAAAGGCCTAATTACAAAGACTCAATAGTGCTCAGGTGCCTGCTAAAATGCAGATCGCCCAACCCTTGCCTTATTTTGAAAAGGGGAGATGCATTTTTTTCTGCTTTTTCTTCTTTTCTTTTTATTTTTTTTTGGATTTTTTATTAAGTTTAGAGTTTCGGGGCAGCTTTCTACAGCTACCCAACCCACCCAAGACTAGAATAGAACTTCAAGCTCTAAGAATCTCGTGAAAAGTGATACTCACTAAGCGGCCATTAAAATAGAGTTTAGGTTTCTACAACCCTAGGTGACTTAAAAGTTTATGCCCAAAGGTTTATCTTTTCGATTAATAGCTTTCTCCCTACTTTTGAAATTTTTTATGGGGTCAACACAAGGGTGAATCTAATGTATAACTCCCTGATTTATTCTACTTCCGCCCTAATTGTTTGAGAATTATTTGCACATTTTTGTGAGTTGGGCTTTGGACATCTAGCTAATGGGGTGTCAACCCACGACAACTTGCCAGCCATACTCATGTGGTAAAGTGTGGCTTATTTATTTTTCTTCCTTTTTCTTTTTTTTTCTTTTTAAGTATATATCTTTTTCTTTTTTTGAGTAGGTGGCTTCCCTGATCTAAGATTTACCTAAAGGAAGTAGAAAGAGAATGGTCATATAGTTAGGCTTTGGTCAACAAGCCAATGGGTTGTTACCTAAGATAACTTGCCATCTATACTACCCTAGAAAGTTCATTAGCTACCTAATTTTCGTAAAACTGCCAAGAAGTGAGTCAGTGCAAATAGTGTGTAGATGCTTTAGGCTTAAAGTTTCCTCAAATTAGAGGGCAGGTTGATAAGTCATGTACTTAACACCCCAATTTATTAGCCAAATTAAAATAAAATTAATGTGGCGAGGACTCAAGAAATAGGTCCACATTTTAGTGGACACCCGAGCATATTAAGCTTGATGACTTGAAGCATTTAAGTGTTCAGGTCCTCTTGTATCATTTCCTAAAGTTAATAACTCCTAATGCCTATGTTCTCCTCTTAATTCTATTTTTTTTAAAATAAAAGAAATTCTATGGAGCTAACAAAATATTTTCAAGATTAAGTATCCACCCCTCCTTGACTAATTGATGTAATGTCCTCATTGTAAAAATAAGGATATGAAAAGGGAGAAATAAACAAAATATCACTTGAATTTCGTGAAAATCCAATTGGCTCTGTAGAGAAAGTGGAGTATACACACATGTTAAGTTTATTTCCATCAGCTAGGCATAATATACAAACAAAGAAGACGTTAAGAATTCATAGGTATAGGTTAAGATAAAAAAAAAAAGATTGATATCAAGACCCGCCAGTAGGTGTCCACAAATGTGGACCAAATTATGGTGTAGACCCGTGCCCTATGGTTGAGTGGTTCTAAGGTTTTGGATGAAAATCACTCAGAATTAGAGATTGTTGCGCCTGTAGGGTTGGGCTTGTGGTGTGCAACCCAAGTGTAAAATGGTGGACAATAGGTAGATTTGGTTCAATAGGATTGGTTCTCCACATAGAGTTGAGCTCAAAAAGATAATCAATTAATCTGAGCTTGGGTTGCACATCCTCTAGGTTGAAAAAATCATAAGGGTCCTGGTAGAAGGTTGATGGTTTCAGGTCAGCAGGAACCCTTAGATCCAAAATTCTGTTTCCCTCGGAATTCACATCCCATAATTTAACTTCCAAACTCCTCTCCACTAAAATCAAGAGTTTAATTTTTGGGACCTCTAGCATATTATTCTCCCCATGTGATTTACCCAAGTCCAAAACTCGTGTCTAGATCAGAATTGACTTGTATCGGGGAGATATATGTCCCAAAATTATCTATCATTTCCTGGTCCATGCAGATATATTTTTCCTCGTTCCCTTGCTCAGGGATCTTTGGATAGAAAATCACGTCATTCTCAATCGGTTGCTCTAAACCAACTTGGTCATCCCTGGTCTCATAAAATGTGTCCCCCTTGGCAGGCGCCCAAGTAGATTTAGACATTGTCTCTCTTGAAGGGGTTTGTCCTAAGAATCAACCCAAAATTTTTCTAGGGCAACCACGAATTTCATCCTCAATCTCAACAATTTCCCAAGCAAAAACTCACCTGGGCCCTTATCCTTAACGTCTTGGAGCCAATCCAATAATGACCTAGTAAGCTCATCAATCATTTTGATCATAGGCTCCAATGCTTTAGTGAGGGTGTTGGCTAAGTTTCCAAAGATTGTATGATGTTCCTCAAGTTAGCCAACACCCTATCTTGGACCTAGTTCACCTGAATCGAATGGTTCGATTCAGGGTTGGGTGGATTTGGGTTCAATCTAGGGGAGTCAAGGAATTGAGGTTCTTGGGGTCCTCCCTTATAGTAGGTCATTTCGGGTTGTTCAAAAAAGGGTGGTGACCTATATTCAGTATAATCCTAGGGAGGGAAAGAGACATAATCATCATATCTTTATTGATTGTAGATTGGGTTAGGTTGATCATCAAAGGGTGGAGATCTATAGTCAGTATAGGTATGAGAAGGAAAATAATCATAGTCTTGTTGTTCGAGGTTAGGCCCTAGACATTGAGGTCTGGAATCATATCCCCAATCAAAGTTATCCCAACTAGTGGATGGATAGTCATAAGTCGGGTCAGGATTGTAATCATCTAGGGGATAAGTGGTGGTAGGAGTGGAAATGTGAGTAGGATGTGGAAGGATCCATGGAAAAGCAGGAGGAAAACAAAGGAGAAAAAGATGCCCTGTAGTACAATCAAACCAAACCTATCCCTAGATGGGTAGCCTAAAGACCTATAGACTCTTAGAACCCATCTAGAGATGAAAGAGATGATTTGGTTTACTTCAATTTGGTCAATCCAACCAGTTAGTGGGAAGTGTTGGGGAGAAGGTTATTCCTTTGGCTTGTGCCTCTAGTACCTTTGATACCCCCAACCACAATCATTTGACACTACTCCCCTAGTTAGATATCAGATGGACAGGTAGAAGCAGATTAATCGAAAAAAAAAATCTCAGTTGGAATCCCAAAGAGCAACTTAATCCTTAAGGCCAATGTCTACTCAATTTTAATTAGGCTTGGGATGATTGTGATCTTGGAATGTGATGGGCCCTTTAGATGGGTTGTGCCTTTAAGAATTGATTAATATGCATGTGTGTGCACAACAATGGTTTTCAAACAAGGTTTTCAAGATGTGTCTTTTAGGGTTTGTCCTTGTTTAGTAGCTTTTAGGGTTCAACTTTAGGTGTATTCAAATAAGTTTCGGAGGCACACCAAGTTTTGGAAGCATCGGTAATGATATATTCCTTTAAAACTCAAAAATAATGTGGAGTGCCTGGTTCAACCCTAAAAATCAACCCTAGAGGACAAGCTACTAATGAGTCACTTTTATCTTAAGTGGTGCGACCCAAACAAATCAATCAATTGGCCTATTTGCACCATAGATTAAGGCACACAATGTCTTAACCTAATCAGATTACTACTCACTTATGTGTATTAAGTTGAAGTGTACCGAGTCCATAGGTTAGATCTCGGTTAAGTAGTAGAATCAAAGTGATTATGAGCCTTAGGATGAGAAATTGTGGGTGTGTGAGGTGTGTAGATTTTAATTTATATCCCACAATCAGATAAAGAATATATATATATATATGCAAGGGTGAGGTGGGTGGAGTGACAATCCAACAACCAATTTCTAATCTAGGGTTTGTGCAAGCACCTAAGTTAATTTGGGTTTGATTTATTAGTGTGGCGAAATGAAATATAGGGTGTGGACAATGGGGGAATACACTTACAGAACCTTCTAACCATATGTTACTTCGATCTATTCCTCTTTGGCTTGCCTTGGAAAGGTACCTGTAATTAATGAAAGAAAGGAGCAAAGTGAGCTAAAAATTTAAGTAAGGTGGAAAATGCGAGAAAAAACAAAGAGTGTTGCCTCCACGGCAATGGCACCAAAATGTTTTGCATAGTTTTTATGAGAAAAATTTGAGTTATAGAAAACTTGTTGTCATAGTCGCAAAATATCACTAAAAGATAAAATTTATCAAAGCTCGAGGTGAGCCCTAAGTTGAACACGGGGAGGCGAACGTTCGATTTATAGTAATATGCATTTTCTTTTATTTATTTTTGGTGTTTTTATCTTTTGTAATTTTTTTGGTATTTTTATAAGGCAAGAGATCAGGTCGATGATTAGCCCATAGTTGTGGGCTATTTAAGTATTTAAATGCCTAAACATTAGGATAATTCTAACATTTATTTAGTATAAATTAGGATATAAATAGACTAATTCATATTTTTAATTTAATTACACAATCCATACATTGCATTCATATTTTAAGTGCATTTAGAATTAGCTTAGAATGCCATTCATTTAATTAGTTAACTAATTAAGTACATTGTTTTAGTTAACATAAAACTTGAGGGTTTGTATATAAATAATCATAATATTTTAATAATATCCTTTATTCTTCTTCTTCTCAGCAATGGCTCGGCTGCCGGTGCAACGCCTCCGGCCTCACTAAAAGCGCATTCATGGATCGGCGGAGAAGGTGGATCTGCTCCCGCCTCTCCATTCAAATTTGTGCAGGCCACTACAAAAGGAGGAGAGAGGATGCTGAGCGAGGGAGGCCTCCACCACCGACCCACCACTGTGCAGAGAGAACTTCTCTCTTCCACTCCATACTGCCGGCCTCTACCGTGGCGGCGAGTCCCCACCACCGTGGGCGTGTGGTGTGACAGGCCACACCTCCATCTGGAGCTCGCCCGCATTACCGTGAGCACCTTAGCGTGCATCTCCCTCGCCGTCGTCACCAGCCACCATCACTGCAACCACCGTCACTGTAATCACCTTCTCATTCACTTAAGACATCCGGGAAATTTCCCGGACGTCTGAAGCTACTCGCTCACCAGCGATCACCTGCCTGAGTACCCGTCTGAAGTCCACCCGCACCTGCACAACCACATCCGCCCACCTCACCGTTCACGCCCGCACCACCACCTCCACCCCTACGCCTTCATTCGTGCGCGCCCACGCTTGCAGCGCCACCCACCAGCCTTCAGCTCAAACGCGCCTGCACCCTCCAACTGCACCCGCTCTCCATGTGCCTGCAGCTTACGCCATCTCCACACACTCACCGGCTGCAGCACCCTCCTCCAACCGCGCATGCAGACCTGCACAAACGAGCACGCCTCCGCCCGCGCCTGCCGCTTGCAAGCGCCACTCACCTGTGCCTGCAGAGCCCTTCGCCCACGCACCTACACCCTCCAACAGTGCCTGCAGTCCACGCCGTTCACCCCCGTGCCTGCAGAACCACCAGCAGCGCCCTCCGCCCGTGCTTGCTGCAGCCTACGCACCCCCGCCAGCTGCAGCCGCACCCACTCAACTGCCTGCAGACCCATCCTCCCGCGCCTGCAGAGTCGTCAGCAGCAGCGCGCGAGAAGATCTCACGCCAACAGCCGCGCACTCTCACCAGCAGCAGCACCTCCACCGGAGCTCGTCCGGCCACCTTCGGCCGCCGCGCGACTCGCCGTCACCACCGATTCGAAGCTGTCGGTCTAAGGGACCTCCTTCGAGCTTCCCGCGCCCGGCCATCCGCTCCTCGTCGCGCAAGACAAAGGGGAAAAATTCCCCTATTTTGCTGCAGTAAACCATCAATTAGAAATTACATTTTCTTCCATTACCACTTTTTAATAATATTTTATTGATTCTGCATTGCGGAAAATATCCTCTAGTTTCTCATAATTGCCATTTCAGCATTATTTCTTGCTTAAACCTTAATCTAAAGGCAATCTTGGCTTGATTCTTGTCCAAACTAACTACAAGCGAACGTTTTTAATTGGTGCGAATTTTAATACGTCATTGCCTCCCGGTGGATACGACCCGCTCCTCTACGAGTGGTTATTTCTTGTTAAATATTGATTAGTTGATTTTTCCACCACATTAAACTACAAACGACTTTAAAGTGAAAGATCGACCAGTCTATGCGTCATCGTCAATGGGGTGGATTGGGTGGCTAATTTCATCTCTTTCTTGTTGGCCTGCTCTCAAAGATTCTCCTAACAATTCACTCATTTCATTTTGCATTTTCTGTATTTCCATCTTCAAAGAAGAGAGGTCATTTCTATCATGAGAGAAGTCAGGCTCAGGCTTATAGTACCCAGGAGTGCTTGTCCAACCATTATAATTTTTCAGGGAGGGTGGGTTGGGTGTTTCTTTGGTATGTGGGATATTGGGCAAAGCAAATCCCGCTCCTGAGTTCTGCTCACTAATTTGGGGCTTAACTAGGCCAATACTCCTATAATAGGAGTAAAACGGATCCCAATGATTGTCATTATGTCCATCAAGCAATGGACCATCTCGGCGTCTGGGATCGAAGGATGCAGAGTGGGGGTGAGGATGTGGGCAAGATGTGAAAGGATGAAAATCAATGTGGTCCATTCTAATTCACACTTCAATCAGAATTCCCCAAGCAAGACATAATTCAAAAAGGACCTTTTAGGTCTTTCCCAATTTAGGCTTTTGATTTTAAGTCAGATTGTAGGTGACAATACAATTTGTTCAATCAATTTACGTGCCTATTGTCGACCTACGGTTCGCCTAAGAAGACCTAGTTGGAGCTTAGGTGTTCTTCCCTAAATCTCAAATGGTCAAGTAAATCCAAAGATGGAAGATCGAGGGATGCAAGCAGGCCTAAGCATTCCTTTGAAGCTGTGCTTTCGCGGTGCTCCTCAACTACCCCCAAAAATCCGTGATAGGGTATCCCCCTCTTTGGACTTGCAAAACCTTTGATCTAAAGTTCCGAACACTTCAGAATCCAATGAAAGGAGGGCTCTTGTCCTAGTATTTCCAAACCTAAGGAGTGTCTAGAAGCGTGCCGTGGTGCAAGTGAAATAAGTGTGCATACACTGTCAAAGATTTTGAACTTTGAATCGCACGCCAAGTTTGAAAATCAAATCCTTGGTTTTTAAAGTGTCCTTCCTTTGATTAGTCCTTTTTCTAAGAAAATGTGACCACTTGTTAGATTTATTCAGTATAGATTAGGTGGTCTTCGCATTAAATCCCAAATGCAATGCGTGATCAAAAATAGGATGCAAAGTAAGAGAATGCGTACCTTGCCTCCAGCGATCTACGATGCAAGAATGCACGCAATGCAGAAAAGTAAATCTAGAGGCTGCTCATACAGACCTAAATGGTTCGTCCTAGGGCAGGCAGCTCATTTTTTTTTCTATTTTTTTTTAGAACTACTTATGCACAAGCAAATAAAAGTAATAATAATAAAAAATAAACCTAAATCTAAAGAAAAGGGAACATGCTCCCAAAAGTTACCCAACATGGGCCCAAAACAAAATCGGGGAACAAACCCCTCGAAATATACCCCAGAACAAGGGTTTCAAACTATTTGCAATGAAAAATTAAGTCTACAGTCTTAATTCTAGTCTAATTAAACTAGCGACTAAATACAATGGTGTCCGTCGCGTCCTCGTCCTTCTCCTCCTTTAAAAATTGCTCGTCCACTTCTCGTCTGGCGGCGTCAAGGGTTGCCTCTCACACTAGCTGATTCTTGCATAATTTTTGTCGCACAGAAAAGAAAATAATAAATGGTTAAATCTCTGTGCAATTGACAAATAATCCAAATAAAATTAGGCAAAATTATTGCGTCTGTTGCCTCCCCGGCAACGGCTCCATTTGACTGGTCGATCTTTCGCTTTAAATTCGTTTGTAGTTTAATGTGGTGGAAAAATCAACTAATCAATATTTAACAAGAAATAACCACTCGCAGAGGAGCGGGTCATATCCACAGGGAGGCAATGACGTATTAAAATTTGCACCAATTAAAAACGTTTGTTCGTAGTTAGTTTGGACAAGAATCAAGCCAAGATTGCCTTTAGATTAAGGTTTAAGCAAGAAACAATGTTGAAATGGCAATTATGAGAAACTAGAGGATATTTTCCGCAATGCAGAATCAATAAAATATCATTAAAAAGTAGCAATGGCAGAAAATGTAATTTCTAATTGATGGTTTACTGTAGCAAAACAGGGGAATTTTTCCCCTTTGTCTTGCGCGACGAGGAGCGGATGGCCGGGCGTGGGAAGCTCGGAGGAGGTCCCTTAGACCGATGGCTTCGAATCAGTGGTGACGGCGAGTCGCGCGGCAGCTGGAGGTGGCCGGACGAGCTCCGGCGGAGGTGCTGCTGCCGGTAAGCATGCGCGGCTGTTGGCGTGAGATCTGCTCGCGCGCTGCTGCTGACCACTCTGCAAGCGCAGGAGGACGGGTCTGCAGGTAGTTGAGCGGGTGCGGCTGCAGCTGGCGGGGGTGCGCAGGATGCAGCAAGTGCAGGTTGAGGGCGCTGCTGGCGGTTCTGCAGGCGCGGGGGTGAACAGCGTGGACTACAGGCGCTGTTGGAGGGTGCAGGCGCGTGGGCGAAGGGCTCTGTAGGCGCGGGTGAATGGCGCTTGCAAGCGGTAGGTGCGGGCGGAGGCGTGCTCGGTTGTGTGGGTCTGCAGGTGCGGTTGGAGGAGGGCGCTGCAGCCGGTGAGTGTGTGGAGATGGCGTGAGCTGCAGGCGCATGGAGAGTGGGTGCCGTTGGAGGGTGCAGGCGCGGTTGAGCTGAAGGCTGGTGGGTGGCGCTGCAGGCGTGGGCGCGCACGGATGAAGGCGCAGGTGCGGAGGTGGTGGTGCGGGCGTGAACGGTGAGGTGGGCGAATGTGGTTGTGCGGGTGTGGGTGGACTTCAGACGGGTACTCAGGCGGGTGATCGCAGTTGAGCGGGTAGCTTCAGACGTCCGGGAAATTTCCCGGACGTCTTAAGTGAATGGGAAGGTGATTACAGTGACGGTGGTTGCAGCGGTGGTGGTTGGTGACGACGGTGAGGGAGATGCACGCTAAGGTGCTCACGGTAATGTGGGCGAGCTCCGGATGGCGGTGTGGCCTGTCACACCACACGCCCACGGAGGTGGAGACTCGCCGCCACGGTAGAGGCCGGCAGTATGGAGTGGAAGAGAGATGTTCTCTCTGCACAGTGGTCGGTCGGTGGTGGAGGCCTCTCTCGCTCAGCATCCTCTCTCCTCCTTTTGTAGCGGCCTGCACAAATTTGAATGGAGAGGCGGGAGCAGATCCACCTTCTCTGCCGATCCATGAATGCGCTTTTAGTGAGGCCGGAGGCGTTGCAGCGGCAGCCGAGCCGTTGCTTAGAAGAAGAAGAATAAAGGATATTATTAAAATATTATGGTTATTTATATACAAACCCTAAAGTTTTATATTAGTCGACAATATCTTTATCTAACTAATCCACTTACAAAAGTGAGAGAGAGAGAGAATATCAATATATATCTAACCAAAGTCTATTACAACTAATCTTAAAATATAAGACTACACTAGAAAGCGATGAAAGATAGAGATAGGTGAGGAAATCTCCCTTGACGGCTACTTGGAGGATGACTTGCTTTGATGACGCCTTGACAAAGATGGTGAGAGGCTGGACGAAGAAGGACAGGGCTAAAGGATGGAGGATGGGGTAGGATGACGTAACGGTGAGGATCTACTTCCGGATTGAGGTGAGAGGACGACCACTGGATGCTCCATGAAGGCAGTTGAGAAGCAGGAAAATACTTTACTTTTCTACTTTAAGGAGCATCCCGGGCTTAGGACCAGCTCCTTAAAGCTTTGGAGGAGGTGAGGGAAGAAGAGGAAGAGATGAAGAAGAATGGGAGGGGTGGTGGTCCTTTTATAGTGGAGGCATGAAGGCATAAAACGGGTATGGGTTAGTAGCGACATTCAAAATGTCACTGAAGACCCTATTCATGCATTGCTGAATGATTGCAGGTCCTCAAACATGTGCGCGCACACTATTGGCTACTGCGAGGATGAATTGCAGCCATGGGATCGGAAATAGATGGTTGAGATGGCACGAAGATATTGCTCATGGATTCTTCCTAAAGCATGCATTAGATGATGCATCAGATCGTGCGTCGGATTGCTCGTTTGGTTCATGCATCACTCGTTGCACTAGGTAGCTGCCTTCTTTGTTGCTCGATTGCTCATAATGACTCAATTTCAATTGCGCTCCACCCTTGCTAGATTTCTCCCATCGTCGTGACTCGATCTTGAGTCACTGCTTCGCGAGTGTAGTGCGCAACCACTGCACTGAGAGCTTCGATGGTCATAGAGATAACTCGCTGGTTGCGTGCTTGCAGTCCATCCAACGGTTGTGATTGAAGGAGATCTTTGAGAAGAGAAGGCATGGTGACGTGGCCTTGATTGAAACACATCTATTTAGGATAAAATGTCTATTTATGCATGTTCCTAAGCTTATAGATGCATTCCACATTATAAATAGAATAACAAGCATCATTCTGCATTTAGGATAGATTATATAAATCATTAGTTAATTTTCTCCGTTCTATGGATAGGGAGGAGATTTATTTCAGGGCCTTGGATTGAATATCAAATTATATAGATATGATCAGGACTATCAATGTCCAGCACCTTCGAAATTGCCTTGATCGGAGCCACGTAGTACCCTATACAATCTAAGGAAGATCAATGATTAAAGGGCTAGGTGATGCAACTCAGGGCTTCAAATGATAAATCCAACTGCACAGATGGATCCTAATTGACGATCGTAGCTTAATAATATGAAAATCGACCAAATTCGATGTCTGTGGAACCACCTACAAGCATCTAACGTTCAATGGTCTAGATGGCACCACGTGGTGCATCTAGACCATCCAAGTGTTGGAACCTAACTCCATCTCTCTTCTGTGTTTTGGCATTAACAAAACCATTTTTAAATCTTATGTGTTTATGAAGTATTACAGGTCAAAAGAACTTATGGATGCAAGCAACAATATTGCATATGAAGGTAGAAGATTAGAAGACTAATTTTTGTTGTATTAAATGTTTTCTTAGAATCTTTGTATGCTCCTAACAAGTAAAACAAAATCTAGAAGAAAAGAACAAAGTAGAGATAATTAGGGTTTAGAAAATCGTTCATTCACTCGTTTCAAAACTCAGAATCAATTTTTTCAAAATCAAGTCATTTAGAGTAAGTTGGATTTCTCTAAAAACTAACTTAAACTTACAAAATGTGGTACTTGTAGTAGGTACCAATACTGGTCATAAGTACCGGTAAATGCTAGGCACAGGTTTGGGCCTAAGTTCCAAACTGTGAACAAAAAGTACCGGTACTCATCATGAGTACCGGCACCAAGTGGTCATAGTTTGTGCACTTGGCTTTTGCCTGGACCTTACAAGTACCGATTCTAATCACTAGTATTGGTACATGTAGGTCACTGGACCTAAATCTATGAGTCACAAGTACCGGTACTCATCATGAGTACGGGTACCTGGTGACTTAGTTGGGTTGACTGTAAGCGGTCAGTACCAGTACCAAAAGTTTAGTATCGGTACCAACTAACTGTTGTGACCAATCTGAACAGCTATTTTGCAATTAAACATATCCTTAAACTTCCCAAATTAGCCCTAACGGCTAGTAAAAGTAGGGAAGGTGCTTAGTGGGTTATATAAGCACTCACTGAGTGTCTTTTGCACACAACTAAGAAGCCAAAATTCTATCTTTGCCTACACCTTCATTCCTCAAGTTACTAGCTACAAAAGAGCTTGTCTTGTTGCAATTCTCTCAAGACCATTCTCCACTTGCAACAAGTCTTCAAGGCGATCGTGTTCTTCTCTGAAAAATTCATTTGTTTTAGGCCTTAATTTTCTTGTTAGATTAATTTACATACTCAAATTAAGCAATATAATTGTTGGAGACTTAGGGATTAGTTGTAAACTTTTGTTTATATTTTTCTTACACCTATATCTTTATTTCTTTTCTATATCTTGTAATTGGGTTGAGGTAACCAGTTAATTACCTTAGGTTTTAGAAAATTGATTCCCTCCGCATTGAGAGAATCAAGTAAAAATCCTAAGTCGAGAGTCTTAGGTAGTGGAGTATCCAAGTGAGGGGAACCACTATATATTTTGTGCATTTTGTGATTTATTTTGTGTTGCAAATTTTTTTCTACCACACTATTCATCCCTACTTCTTGTGTGGTTGTGATTTACAGATCCTACAGGTGGTATCAGAGCCAAGTTGCGAATAGAAGAAGTAATCATTCTTTTTTGCAATGGCATCTCCAGTCAAGTGCACCAAAGGACAATCATCACATGTCCTCCATACTTTGATGGAACGGACTATGGATACTGGAAGGGGAGGATGCAAATCTTCCTCAAGGCCATGGATGAGGACTCATGGACGCTTATCCAAGAGAAGTACATGGATCCAAAGCCACAAGAAGGTGTTGTTTGGACTATAGTACAAAAGAAAAGGATTGCAGGAAATGTGAAAGTGATGAACGCACTCTATTGTGTGTTATCAAGGGAAGAGTTTAATCGTATCTTCGCATGCGAGTCCGCATATGAGATATGGAACACATTGCAAGTCACCTACGAAGGTACGAGTAAGGTAAAAGAAATACATATTTCTATTCTAACAGAAAACTATGAGTGTTTCAAGATGCAGAAAGGTGAAACAATCAAAGGAATGTACACAAGATTTGGAGAGATCATAAATCCATTGAAGAATCTTGGAGTCAAGCTGAAGGAGGAGCAACCTGTAAGGAAGATCTTAAGATCCCTTACAAGTGATTGGTCTCCAAAGACCACAGCCATCCAAGAGGCAAAAGACCTTTGTGCTCTCTCCTTGGATGACTTGATTGGAAGTCTCATGGCATATGAAGTCCAATTGGAAAATATGAAGAAGTTTGAAGAAAAATCCATCATCTAGAAAAAGGAGCTTGCATTTAAAGCTTTAAAGGAGGAGTCAGACCTCGATGATTCCAACTTCGATGAAGAAGAGGAGCTTACTCTTCTAATGAGAAGATTCAGAAGATTCATCCGAAAATAAGGTAAGAAAGTGAATAAATTTACAAATGACATTATTTATTTTGAGTATAAGAAGAAGGGACACGTACAAAAGGATTGTCCAATGATCAAAAAGAAGAGAGACAAAAGAACTCGATCGGAAGAAGAAGATATCAAGAAAGGCATACAAGGTGACTTGGGATGATAGTGATTCCGACATGGAATCAACTTCTGTGGAATCCGAAGAAATAGAAGTTGCACATCTCTATTTAATGGCGAACAACAATAGTTCAGAAAATGAGGTAGAATCTGAAGTTACTTTTAATGAGTTATTACAAGCATATGAAGATTTGCATCATAAAGCTAGGTTAATTAAAAAGGAAAATAAGGTCTTGCAAGACAGCTATAAAACCTTAGAATAGAGAAGTCTTGTTTAGAAATAGAGCTAGAAATGTCAAAAGAAATTAATAATCAATTGCATGCTAAAATAGTAGAATTAGAAGATATTTATGAACATTTTGAGGACACTTTGAATAATCTAAAAACAACAATTAGGTCGAATATAGAATTTTGTAATAATTTAAAAGCCAAGTTCAATAATTGAAAGAACACACAAAATAAATCACATGCACCTAGACATGCATAGATTTATTAGAAGGTCAAGAATCCTAAGAATTATAGATCTAACACTAAAGTGATATATAAACTTAAGGATTTGAAGGGTACTAACCATCAAGGACCCGAAAGAAAATGGGTACCTAAAATAGATTTAATAAACTATTTTGTAGGTCAAGAAGGACAAATGGATCCTTGATAGTGGGTGTTCCAAGCACATAACGGGACACTCCGACCTCTTTATCAAGTGGACCAGAATCGAAGATGGAGGACATGTCAAGTTGGGTAACAACAAATGTTGTCGCATTGTTTGTGAAGGTACAATTGGTAATTCTTCTAAGCAGGTACGTAATGTTCTTTTAGTAGAAAATTTAAAACATAACCTGCTTACTGTTAGTCAAATATGTGATAATGGATGTGATGTTTTGTTTACTAAAATTGGATTTAAACTACTAAAAGAAGGAACAAGCACGATTTTAATTGAAGGTTTTAGATATGAAAATATCTATGCTCTTCATTTCTCACAAGAGAAATTTCTAAAATCTCTGCTTACATCCCATGTAACGAACGCGTGCCCCAGACGTCTTTTAAGATGTCTGGGAGGTGGCCCAGACGTCTGACAAGACGTCTGGGAGCACATCCAGACGTCTGACCAGACATCTGGGATCGTTTCCAGACGTCTGTAAAACAGTTATTTTTTTCGCACGAGAGATTCGTCTGCGCGCCTGTGCGCGTAGACCCGCGATTCCTCTCTCTCTCTCTTTGTCCCTCTCTCTCTGCGGCTGCAGGCCTGCCGCGCTCTCTCTCCCTCCTCCTCCCGCGGCCTTAAAAGGCCACGCCTCCCCTCCTGTCGTCTCCACCGTCCCCTTCCTCTTCTCCTTCCTATGCGCGAGAGCGAGCGAGCGCGAGGGCGGTAGCGGCGGCCGCAGTGAGCACGGAGGAGGTGCGGCGTGCGAGGGCGGAGCTCTGCCGTGAGGGCGAGCTCGCCGGAGTGGCTTGGCCAGCCGACGGAGGGCGCAGGAGGCACGGAACGACGCGGAGAGGGACCTACTGCGGTCTGAGCAGCAGACGCGCGAGGTGCGACGTGGGCGGCATCGCGAGCGGAGACCGAGCGGTGCCCTGTTCTGGAAAAATTTCCAGAATCAGACATCTGGGTTTATAGCCAGACGGTGAGGAAGACGTCTGGAAGATCATACAGACGTCTGAAAGGTGAGTATTCCACTTTCTGCTTCCTTCCTGTTGACTGACCGTACTGAGGGAGGGAGTTCGCTGTGCACAGGCTTGCTGATTCGCCATCCTTTGCGAATCAGACGTCTGGAAGTTGTACCTGACGGCGGGAGTGACCTCCAGACATCCGGGGTGACCATCGGACGTCTGTGAGCTAGGCCAGACATCCCTGCAGACTTCTAGACATCTGGGAAACCATGTTGAGTAGGTAATTCTCTGATCCACTTTTTAAGACGTGTGGAAGAAGTTCCAGACGTCTGATTTTACATAGTGTCGTCGTTTTCGACCCGTTCAGGGCGCGTTCGGGCTCCGTTTTCCGCGATTCGAGTTGCGTTCTTTTCAGAATTAATTCCTCTACCCGTCTACAGTAGCTATACACTATTTTGAGACTTTCCTTGTGTTTGATCCTTGTGATAAGAGCTCGTTCAGTTGCAGTCTTAGGAGTCGCGGAGACACGCGGGATTCCCGATCATGCCCCCATTACTCCCGTTGTACCTGGTAGAGTGGCTTTAAGTTATTAAAATTTGTTAAATTATGAAACCATAAATAGAACCTAGGACATTGCATGAACCCTAGGAATGAGAAATAGATGGAATGATAGCTCCTAGGTGTTGCATGAATCCTAGGACTGGAAAACTAGATTGTATGATAGATCCTAGGATATGGCATGAATCCTAGGATGGGAAAACTAGTGGAATGTATAATACTGCAGTCTTGGAAAATGGAAAGAGATATAAAGCTTCCTGTAATTTGAATTAACAGCTGCCTGTTGTGACTAGATAACGTGGTTGAGAACATGGATTGTAAGAATGTGAAACTGGAAAGTGAAACCTGGATGTTTGAGTAAAAAGGATGGAACCCTACGGGGAAGTAGGAGTAGAACTCCTGGAAAGTGAATGGAATAGTTTTGGGGAAGTGAGCTGGCCCTTGAGTACAGAGTACCAAGGAGAGCGACTGTCCCCCTGTCTAGTGCAAAGCGGAGCCAGTCGCCCCAGGGACCCGAGGTAGGACTGGCTACTCTGTACCGACTTGCTGGCCCTCGCATATGTAGTACCAAGGAGAGCTACTAGTGTAGGGAGGTACTAGCTACCCCACGGGCCCCGGGGTTCTGCTAGCCTCCCACACCGACTTGTTAGGCCCGCTGGGGCAAACCAGGGTAGTCAGGCGAGGGTGCGTGGACTGTGGAGGGGCAAGGCCCCGATTTTGTTACTGTGGAGGGGTTGGACCCCTGTTACTGAGAAGGCTCTGCCCTGGACTGGTTCCGTGCTGTGCTTTGGGCGCACCCGTTAACGGAAACGACTGACCGCGTGCCAGTACGGGTTAGCTACCTGTGCGTTTATCGCGCGTGCCGTAGTCACCGTTACGTCTGTTAGTGACCTTGGGGTGGTTGACTGAGGGTAGGATCACCACGGGGGACTCTCCTGGCCAGGAGAGCACCACGTGCTACTTCTACTTTTTGGAAAAGACTGCAATCAAGATCGTTCCCACGAGGAACATTCGAGATCAAGTAAAAGATCAAGTAAAAGATCGTTACACCCGTTACTTTTTTTCAGGACCAGGTGTTGAGCAGCCAGGGTCAGCGGCTGCAGAGGACGCTGGGCCGAGTAGGGTCCAGTAGAGTTACTACTGTCTTTTGTACCTCTTTGTTTCCGTTATAGTGAGTAGTTCTTGTTTCCACTGTACTTTTCTTTACCTGCAGTTCATGTTATATGATAAATGTTGTTCTACTGTTGTGGTGGTATCTACTGTAGTAGTTTCTTTCCTTACTACTGTACTTTCTTACTGTTAGTTATATTCATGCGGAATGGGATTTATTTTACTGCTCTTTTGGTTACTTCCTCGTTGGACGACTAGGTCTTGGGATTAGTCGAGTCGGTCCGGTTCTCGTGTCTCGTAGGGACTCGGGAACCGGGTCGTTACAGCCCATGTTGAAGTAGATCTTTGACACTGTAGGCTAGGTTACATTAATCACAAACATCTTAATAAGTTAGCCAAAAATGAGTTAGTAAGGGGCCTACCCAAACTAACTTATAAAAGGACGTTTTGTGTAAATCTTATGAACTTGGAAAAATGTACAAAGCTTGTTTTAAACCTAAAGACTTAGTTTCAACAACACGACCTTTAGAATTGTTACATCTTGATTTATTTGGACCAACACGATTTGAGAGTCTAAATGGATCAAGATTTTGCCTAGTTATTGTTGATGACTTCTCTAGGTTCACTTGGGTCATCTTCTTGAAACATAAGGATGACTCATTTGATTCCTTCCTAAGTCTTGCTAGAAGACTTCAAAAGGAAAAATCATCCTGCATTCTTAGACTTAAGATTGATCATGGGGGTGAATTTGAAAATGAACCATTTTCAAGTTTTTGTGTCAATTCTAGCATAACCCATGAATTTTCATTTCCTCAGGCACCATCTCAAAATGGTGTTATAGAGCACAAGAGTCGCACTCTATAAGAATGAGCTTGAACTTTTTCTCTTGGAGTTTGGGCTTCAAAAATAGCTTTGGGCAGAAGCCATTAATACGGCATGTTATGTTCTAAATAAAACTCTCTTAAGGCCTATTATTAAGAAAACTCCATATGAGCTTTATTATAAGAAGTCTCCTAGGATTTCATATTTTAGGGTGTTTGGAAGTCGATGTCATTTATTAAACACCCATGATCGGCTTGATAAGTTTGATGCTGAAGGTGATGAAGGCATCTTTATTGGCTATTCAACAAGAAGCAAAGCTTATCGAATCTTTAATAAAAGAACTTTTGTTATATAAGAATCCCTGCATGTTTCATTTGATGAAACGAACTTAGGTGAACCTGAACCAAATCATTTAGATTCTGATGATGAAGATACCCCCTTCATCGATGTATCAAAAATGGAAGATACATGAAATGTACATGATCTTTCAAAAGAATGGGTACACCGTAAAGATCATCCTCAAGAAGAAATCATAGGTGATATTGAACAAGGTGTAAAAACCTGATCTCACTTTAGAGTTGATTTTGTCCTTAATGACTTTGTTTCACAACTTGAACCCAAGAAAGTTGATGAGGCATTAAATGATGAATCATGGGTTGTAGCTATGCAGGAGGAGCTACTCCAATTTACTAGGAATAATGTATGAAACTTGGCATCCACCGTTGAGGGTAATTCCATCATTGGAACCAAGTGGGTATTTCGAAATAAATTGGATGAATCTGGTTCAATAATCAGGAATAAAGCCAGACTTGTAGCTTAAGGCTATAACCAACAGGAGGGTATTGACTTTGATGAGACATATGCTCCTGTTGCCCGCTTGGAGTGCATACGGATGCTACTTGCTTTTGCAAGTGCAAAGGACTTCAAGCTATATCAAATGGATGTGAAGAGCACCTTTCTTAATGGTTATATTAAGGAAGAAGTTTATGTTCAACAACCTCCTGAGCTCGAGGAGCCAACACACCCTAAGCATGTATACAAGCTCAATAAGGCTCTATATGGACTTAAATAAGCTCCCAGGCCCTGGTATGATAGGCTTAGGACCTTTCTTCTTCAGCATGGATATAGGATTGGAGTTGTTGATTCAACTCTTTTTGTAAAAGAAGGAGATGGCATCCTACTAGTTCAAATATATGTTGATGATATTATATTTGGATCAACTAAGGTGTCCCTGTGTCAACATTTCTGTGAGACTATGAAGATTGAGTTTGAAATGAGTATGATTGGTGAACTCAAATTTATTTTAGAACTACAAATTCAACAATTAGACATGGATTTACATTTGTCAAACAAAATATGTTCTTGAAATTCTCAAGAAATTTGAATTTGATAATGTAAATGGCAAAGAGACTCTGATTGCTTTATCTGCTTCTCTTGGTGAAGATTTATTCGGAAAGAGAGCAGATTAAAAGAAATACTGGGACATGATAGGTTCACTACTATATCTTACAGCTTCTAGACCTAATATTCTTTTTGCTACATGTTTATGTATGACATTCCAATTTGAACCCAAGGAATCTCATTTTAATGCAGTAAAAAGAATATTTACATACCTAAATTGCACAAAGGATCTTTGTCTTTTCTATCCTAAAGCACAATCCTTAGATCTATTATCCTATAGTGATGCTGACTTTGTAGGGAGTTGGACAGACCGAAAGAGCACTAGTGGCACACGTCATTTTATTAGAGAATCTCTAGTCTCATGGTTCTCTAAGAAACAGATTTGTATTTCACTTTCTACGACTGAAGCAGAATATATTACTACTTCACTTGCTTGCTCATAGGTCATTTGGATGAGACAGACTTTGTTCGACTTTGGATTGATTTTTGCGCAATCCAAAATTTTATGTGATAATACAAGTGCAATAAATATATCCAAAAATCTGGTTCATCATTCACGTACCAAGCACATAGATATTAGACATCATTTCTTTAGGGATAATGTGCTTCAAGGATTAATTCAATTAGAATTCATTGGCACACAAAACCAATTGCAGACATCTTTATAAAACCTCTTGTAGTAGAAAGATTCTACTTTATAAGAAAATTAGGACTTTGTACAATAAAAGAGATTTAAAATTAATAAGTTGATTGTTATGAAACTTGTTTATATTTATAAAAATCTCTGAGGGTCTCACTGTAATTTACCCACATTTTTTTTAAAAAAGGGGTAAACTGTAATATTTCAATATGTCTGAAATATCAGGGTGTTGTTTGCAATATGGTTGCTTAACCTATGTTGTTGACTACATTATTTTTTCAACACCTAAGTTGTCAATTTCATTTCTTTCAACCACTTAAGTGGTCATGTGACTAGCACATGACCCATCTCATATAAAAGAGACCAAGTGCAAACACTTGCCTCATTTTGTCACTTGCAAACCTTAGCCCTCTTCACAAGAGCCACTTCAAGCCCTAGCCAAGAAGAGATAGATCATCTCCAAGCCTCAACTCTAGGTACATTCTTATCTTCCTATCAATTCGTGCTTCTTTGAGTCATCTTGCATCTTGTTTTTCTTTCTCTTCAATCCTTTCTCGCTGCTGCATTTGTTTTCATCGAGTACCAGGTGGTATCAGTACCCATCATTACTACCGGTACTAGATTGGTGCAGCAGTGCCTGCTTTAGCGAGCAGGTACTGGTACTAAATAGGAGTATTGGTACTAGTTCAAATTTCTGGTTGGAACAGAAACCAACCAGTACTGGTACCAATCATCAGTACCAGTACATGCAAGCTTAAATGTGTTTTTCTTTATACAAACATATGAAAGAAAATTGTCTATATTTCTGATTGTTTTCCTATTCCTTGTTATTACTTGTCTACAGATGGCACCTAAATCAACAAGTAAGGGAAAAGCACCTCAAGATGCTTTTCACAAGTTCTACATTAATGAGGATGCTAAGTCAAAATTTGATTGGTATAAAGGATTAAAACTCCATCATTGTAGGCCAGTTGAGTGGAAAGATTTCTCTCTTTAACTCTTTAGTTTTACCACTCGCCTTTCAGAATAAAAACTTATGCATTTCTTTGATGAGTCATTCTTTGCTGATGTTCCTGGAGTATATCTTGATGTTATTTATCTATTTTTTGCTAACCTCGAAGAATAAGAAAACTGAGGTCACCTTGTCTTAACAATGAATGTTTTCGGTCAGAAAATAACCATCACACCTAAATTCTTGTCAACCATCACGGAATGTCCTAATGAAGGTCATGCATTTAACATACCTAAGGAGAAATTTCCTACTCATAAAATCCACGAAACTCTTTTGCTCCCTAACTGTCATGGCAAAGCATTGGTTGCCCCAAATATGACCCTTTTTACTCACGTCCCTTTTCGTATCTTAGCATGGAATTTAAGGGCTAAAAATTCAGGATTTCACAAAATACCTGTTGATATTTTACCCTTGATTTATGCTATCATTACGAGCTTTCCGATCAGTTGGACACAGTTTTCATTCACTTTCTTAGACTTCATTACTGTGCATCAGCTTTACCATTGGATATTTTGGTATCACACATCCTTCACAAAACTAAAATTGACCACTCCAAGTTTACTCCTCTCAGAAAAGTGGTCTATTTTAAATAGTCCACTCTTCGAAAAATGGGAGTGACACTTGCTAGAGAGGAATCCTCTAGTGATGGCGATGAAGTTGATCCAAATTCTCAATCTTCTTCTCATCCACCTTTTGAATCATCCTCCACTTTCATTCCTACAACCTATCCATATCCAAAAGTAGAAACACCTTGGGTAAATCTATCTAATGTGTCTGGAATTGATCCCAATTTGATAAATACCTTCAACTACAACGGTCAAAATTTAGCTAATCTAAATTTTGCCTTCCGTCACATGGAATGCAAATTTCATGATCTTTCTCTTTCTATTGAGTCCTCTCATGTCACTTCTTCCACTCAACAACCTAAACAATAGAAGTAGACTCAACCAAAAGCACCTCAAGAGTATAGTGAAAAAAGGCAGAAGCATTTTCAAGATCCATCACATGCATCAATGGCGGAAGAAGAACTATTCTTCATGATGAAGAAGAAAAAGAAGACACGGAAGACGAAGATGAAGATGATGACGACAACGATGATGATGAAGACAGTGATGATGACGACAATGATGATGATGATGATGGTGGACATGTGCAAAAGCTAATTAGAAAACATCATAGAAATTAGCTTAATATTTTTCATTTTGATGCTTGTTAAATTTGTATGACTTTTCAGACAATTATATGTTAAGTTTGTTTCAAGACTTATCTTTATGAACTGTATCATGTTATGATTCATGCATGGTTTGTTTATAAAAAAATTGTTGCTTATTCATATATCATGTTATGTTTCATTCTTATTTGCTCATCCTTTTGCTTGCTTGACAAAAAGGGGGAGAAATGATTGATAATTCATATTTAAAATAAGGAGAGAATAGTTTGAGGGGGAGGTTTTTCACTCCTTCTGGAGTTTTTTTTATTCTTCTCTTATTAAGACTCTATTTTTTTTAAATATGAGTATTATCTTGTTTGTTTTGTCAACACCAAAAAGGGGTAGATTGTTGGAACCTAATTCCATCTCCCTTCTGTGTTTTGGTGTTAACAAAACCATTTTCAAATCTAATGCATTTATGAAGTATTACAAGTCAAAAGAACCTATGGATGCAAGCAACAAGATTGCATATGTAGGAAGAAGATTAGAAGACTAATTTTTGTTGTATTAATTATTTTCTTAGAATCTTTGTATGTCTCCTAACAAGTAAAACAAAATCTAGAAGTTAAAAACAAAGTAGAGATAATTAGGGTTCAGAAAATCATTCATTCACTCATTTCAAAACTCAAAATCAATTTTTTCAAAATCAAGTCATTTAGAGTAAGTTGGATTTCACTAAAAACTAACTTAAACTTACAAAATGTGGTACTTATATCAAGTACCGGTACTGGTCATAAGTACCAGTACATGATAAGCACAGGTTTGGGCCTAAGTTCCAAAGTGTGAACATCAAGTACCGGTACTCATCATGACTACCGGTACCAAGTGGTCACAGTTTGTGCACTTGGTTTTTGCCTGGACCTTACAAGTACTGGTTCTAATCACTAGTACTGGTACATGTAGGTCACTGGACCTAAATCTATGAGTCACAAGTACCGGTACTCATCATGAGTACAGGTACCTGGTGACTTAGTTGGGTTGACTGTAAGCGATCAGTACTAGTACCAAAAGTTCAGTATCGGTGCCAACTAACTGTTGTGACCAATCTAAACAGCTATTTTGCAATTAAATATATCCTTAAACTTCCCAAATTACCCCTAACGGCTAGTAAACGTAGGGAAGGTGCTTAGTGGGTTATATAAGCACTCATTGAGTGTCTTTTGCACACAACTAAGAAGCAAAATTCTATCTTTGCCTACACCTTCATTTCTCAAGTTACTAGCTACAAAAGAGCTTGTCTTGTTGCAATTCTCTCAAGACCATTCTCCACTTGCAACAAGTCTTCAAGGCGATCGTGTTCTTCTCTGAAAAATTCGTTTGTTTTACGCCTTAATTTTCTTGTTAGATTAATTTACATACTCAAATTAAGCAATATAACTGTTGGAGACTTAGGGATTAGTTGTAAGCTTTTATTTATATTTTGCTTACACCTATATTCATTTCTATATCTTGTAATTGGGTTGAGGTAACCCGTTAATTACCTCAGGTTTTGGTAAATTGATTCCCTCCTGGTTGAGAGAATCAAGTTAAAAATCCTAAGTGAGGGGAGCCACTATATATTTTGTGCATTTTGTGGTTTATTTGGTGTTGCATATTTTTTTCTACCACAGTATTCATCCCCCCTTTCTAGTGTGCTTGTGATTTACAAATCCTACACCAAGCTAGCTAGCAACAACCACAACACCTCCTCTTCATTCGTGCTATCAAATCTCAGTTGTTGTATCAAGATCCAACGACAGATATTAGATCTCACCATGGGAAGACCAACGGCCTAGATCTCCCCTTGGGCAGGTGTAGTGTAGTGGCAATGCACTGGGCTGGCAAATAGAGGGCACCTATTAAAATCCCATGAAGTAGCGCCCCTTAGCGTGGGCGGGTGCTAAATTGAACCGCATGATGCGAGATAGATAGTGGAGATGTGGGCCATGTTGCGCATAGCGTAAACATGTGATTTGACGTCCAAGGAAATGTGCGATCATACGTGCCCAGTGCACGATCTTAGCCTTCCATTGACGATCCAATGACCGGGACTCCTCCAACCTCAGTGGCAGGTGTGGGTGTGTGAGCACTAATGCGGGCCCGTGAGCTGGACCTTTGGCGACATATGAGAAGCAGCTTTAGCGATGTTTTTAAATGTCGTTGTTGACCTGTACATGTTATTTTGCCTCCTTTTCTACACTATAAAAGGACCACTACCCCTCCCATTCTTCTTCATCTCTTCCTCTTCTTCCCACACCTGCTCTAAAGCTCTAAGGAGATGGTCCCAAGCCTTGGATGCTCTTTAAAGTAGAAAAGTAAAAATATTATCCCACTTCTCACCTCCCTTTATGGAGCATCCCATGGTCATCCTCTCACCACGATCCAAAAGTAGATCCATGCCTCGATGCTATCCTGCCCTGTCCTCCTTCCTCTAATTTCTTCCTTTGTCAGCCAGCCTCTCACCGTCTTCGTCCAGGCACCATCAAAGTGAGTCATCCTCCAAGTAGCTGTCGAGAGGGATTCTTCTCAACTCATTCTATCTTTTATCGCTTTCTAGTGTAGTTTTCCACTTTTCTATTTGTAGCAAACTCTTTTAGATATTTTGATATTCTCTCTCTTTTTCTTATTATACTAGAGTAGATTAGATTAGATAACAATTATTTCCCTTGATATTGTGTCCTATAAAAATACGAAAAAATTGCAAAAGATAAAAACACCAAAAACAAATAAAAGCAAATGCGGATTTCTGAAACCAAATGTTCGCCTCCCCATGTTCAACCTGAGGCTCACCTGGAGCTTCGGTTATAAATTTATCTAGTAATGTATTTTTTACATGCTACGATGATGTGTTTTCAATTCAAATCTTTTTACGTATGAAATATCACTCACCATTTTGGCTCCGTTGCTCGGGAGGCAACGTACTTTAGTTTTTCTTGAATTTTTCCCCTTACCTAACCTTTATCTCACTTTTTCTCTGATTTTGCTGTGATTGCAAGTACTCTTCTGAGGAGGGCCAGATCGGTTAGATTGGAGAAAAGTGCGGATGAAGGTTCTGAAGTGTACCCCTCCCCTACCCACTAGATTTCATTTCATCACCTAATAACTCAAACCCTTATTAACCTAGGAGCTTGCATGAATCCTAGGTTAGTCCTAGTTGTTTGATTATCACTCCACTCACCTCACCCACCTGCATAAATTAAAAATACAAAAGAAATTACTCTTCTCTTCTTGTGGGAATAAGCTAAAAGTGATACACATTAAGCACCCACAAATTATCATCCTAAGGCATACAATCACTTTGATTCTACCACTTAACCCAGGATCTAACCTATGGACTTAGTACACTTCAACTTAATACACGTAACTGAGTAGAAATCTGATTAGGTTAAGGCATTTTGTGTGCCTTAATCAGTGGTGCAAATAGGCCAATTGATTGAGTTGTTTGGGCTGCACCACTTAAGATAAAAGTGATTTATCAGTAGCTTGCCCCATAGGATTCAATTTTTAGGGTTGAACAAGGCACTCCACATTCTTTTAAAGTTTTAAAGGAATATATCATCACTAGTGTTTGCAAAACTTGGAGTGTTTTACTGAACCTGATTGAATATACCTAAAGATTAAACTCTAAAAGCTACTAAGCAAGGTTAATCCCTAAAAGACACATGATAAAATAACCTTGTTTGAAAACCCTTGTTGTGCACGCACACACATTTTAACTGATCTTTAAGGGCTAACCCATCTAAAGGGCCCATCACATTCCAAGAGCACAATCATCCCAGGACTTAATTAAGATTGAGTAAACGTTGGCCCTAGGATTCATAGAGTCTGTTTCAGAGTATTCTCTTGAACACATTTCAAATTAATGGCATCTACGTGCTTTAAAAGGTGCTAAGTTGGGGGCCCCGATTGTTAATTGACTTAAGTAAGCAGGGGTTTGGCAAAATTAGAGGCCCTCGAGACACGCTCCCCCTGCATTGTCGGCACAAGTTTACCACTTTCGGGAGTAAGGACAACATAAAATTCGTCGTGTGGTCAGAGTTTATTTCTGAAGCATAGGTCCTTATGCTACCCAATTTAAGGACAGGTTTGGTTTGATTGTACTGTAGGGCAGCTTTCTCTCTTCTATCATCCCTCCTACTTCACCATGTATTCTTCCACACCACACTTGCATTTCCAATCCTATCTTTCTGCCACCACTTATCCCAAAGATGTTTACTATCTCAACTCGACTATCAACTACTAATAAAGAAACATTTAATTAGGAAAAACTGCCTATTTATGCATGTTCTTAAGCTTAGATATGCATTCCATGTTATAAATACTGCATAGCATGCACCATTCTGCATTTTAGAGCAGTCTGTATAAATTTTAGGTTAATTGCACCCTTTTATGGTTAGGAGAGAAGGAGATTTAATTCGAAGCCTCGGATTGATGATTTGATCGTACGGATCTGATTAGGACGACGATCAGAGTTGATCGGAGTCCAATGCCTCCAAAATTGTCTTGATTGGAGTCCCATAGCACCTTATGCAGTCCGAGGAAGATTAACAGCCAACGGACTAGGTGACACAATTCAGAGCTTCAAACGATAAATACGATCGCATGAATGGATTCGGGTTGACGATCGTAGCATAATGGCATGAAAATTGACTCAATCTAACTTCTATATCATTCCCTACAAAGGAAAGAAGATAGAAGGCCCAGATCACGCCATGTGGCGCTGTCCAAGCTGCCCATGGGCAGGTGCGCACCACCGCACACGTGCACAACAGTGGGTGCATGGAGGCAGTGCAAAGTGCGGAGTTGCACAGCAGCGGGAGTGGGTGGAGGCAGTGAGTGCCAGTGGGCACATGCGAGCATCGCACGTGGGGTGCGTGAGTTGGAGCTTTAGCAATGCTTGCGACGGATCTTCAGCGATGTTAATGGATGTCACTAAATGTCCTATGTAAGAAATGGATCCTTTCCTCCACTATAAAAGGACCCCTACCCCTCCCATTCTTCTTCATCTCTTCCTTTCTTTCCCTGACCACCTCCAAGGCTCTAGAAAGAGCTTGTCCCAAGCTTAGGATGCTCCCTTAGAGTAGAAAACGAAAACATTTTACTACCTCTCACCCCCTAATGATAACATCATTGTGAGCCATAACTACCTTTAATTAATCATAATTAATTAACAAAAGCTCCTACATAATTACCTGAGTGTCATAATTCCCTGCACATCCATTTTGAGAGGAATACATTAAAATAAGGTTAATTCTACAGTTTTAACATCATATCATGAAAGCAGAGTAAGCACACGGTTCAACAGGGGTTCTAAGGTCTAATGAGCTTTAAAAACTAATAAGAGGGTCCACATAGACAGAAACAATGTTTCATGCACTTCAAGAATTGATTCATAGCCTAAAACCAAAATTTCAGATCCACTTGAATTACAGAGTTCTAGTTCGGATTAAATTCATCTAAGCCTTCTAAAAATATTCCTTGATGTTTGGTATCCTTGATTTGTCATTTGGAACCTATTTTGACCTTAAATAGAGTGATAAACACAATTCTACCCTAATTCAGGTTTTTGCATAAATTGCCCAGTTAAACTTGGTCAAAATTCAAATCTAGCATTGCCATTAGATTCCTTGGGTCAAAATTAGTTTTGTACCAAAATTTGGGCCCAATCAGAGTTCATCTTGACCCAATTTGTATTTTAGTCCAGTTAGACTCTTTCTCTCTCAATTAGCCCCTTCGATTTTGAAATCCTTGGAGATTGGTCCCTAACTTTGGTATCTTCATGAAAAAGTCTTTGCTGCCTTTGAAGGTCAATCGACCTGTAGAAGGTGTTTGACCACTCCTAATCATACTCGAATCTTCATCAAATCCCATCAAATTTGGTGGGATTGATGTTCACACCATGACAAATTTATTGGGACAAATCGTTGCTCTTGATTCACCCCAGGAAGCTCATGTGAACACAGGAGACTCATGGGTTCTTCTTGATTCCTAAGCAAGCTAATTAGGCTTGTTTCCTAATCTAGAGCTCAGTTGGAGCTTTATAAAAGCTCCCTCGTTGCAAATCTATGCTCCTTAGCTCGGTTCAGGCCACATTTCTTCACAATTTTCTCTCTCTGAGCGCCTCCGACTGTAGCTCTGGCGAGCTCCTCTAACCTCAGTCTTTGCCCTCTGCCACATACCATAGGCAGAGGGAAAATCTTCCCTCCATCATCTGCTTCTCGCAATACCAGTAGGAGCTACCATACTCCTTCATCCACCCCATTCTCCCCCATCGAAGATTTCATCTTCTCCATGTCCAGCCATCACACTAGCATGGAAATTCTCATCCCATCCATCCTTTAGCTAGGTCACTTTCTCCCACTTCTTATCCTAAATCTCCCTATCCCTTTCTTTCGTTATTTCGACCACCGATGCCGCCGCTCACCCTCAACCTTTTCCACGTCCAGCCAAGCTCTGGCGAGGCCTCCCCGATACCACATGCCACTAAACACCACGATACCACCTCCCGAAGCTCTGCCTCGTCTCCATAAACAAAACCCCTCACTTAATTCCATCATTCACCCACTCCAACGCACCATTGAACAAACCCACATCCGGGCACTTTCCCTGACGTCGCCTCACCACCACACCCATGCCCACGACACACAGACACCGCCATCACCTTCGCTATCCTCAGGAAAAGCTTTTGAGATGCTTTGACGTGGCTGCAAGGCCATTCTTTATGTCTTAGGTCATTGTTATTCGCTGCTGTCACCGCCATCATTTCCAACCAAGTTTATAGTGCTCTGACAAGCTCAAGGCCTAATTTCACTTCTAGGAGATGCAGACTACATCAGTGTATCTAGCTGCACGCCAATTGAAGATGCGAATCCAGCAATAGTTGCAATCGAGAGAAGCATTGGCTGTAGCACTCGCGCGAAGGAAGCCTAGCACTTTAGTGCCACATCGTTAAGTGAAGGGCACCTACAAGTGTATAAGTCAAATTCCTGTTCTCAGCTTATCACCCAGTACACAAGGGGTCGAGTCCCTCCACACACTCACCCACTCACCTGCTTACCTGCCTATCCACTCCTCACCTACGAAACATGCCTGCAGGACTCGTCAATGTTCTCAACCTGAATACTCGACTATATACCCAATAAAGCCCGAGTTTGAGAGATGAGAAAGGAGGAATCTTTGAGAGAGGGGGAGTTTTGTTGTGTGATCTGTGCTGAAGAAGAGAACTCTCTAGACACTTAGCCTCTGAAGTGTCCTTTGTGCTTGAAGGCCTTAAGAAGAAGAAAAGGCTTTGAAGAGCCTTGTGCCTTTTGTGTGGCATTGTGGCCTATTGACACTTAAGTCGTCGGATGTGCACTCTTGAAGTCAGATTAAGGATTATTCTAACACTGTTGAGCAATTTGAGTAGCTAAGTTAATATTGAATTCTGATTAAGGATTACTGTTGAATAATTTGAGTAATTGAATGCATGCTTAATTAAAGAGAATAAGTGGTGATTCAAATCACCATTATTTTTATTCTCTTTCCTTTTTTATTCCATGATCTCCTGAGATATTAGATTACATTGAATATCAATATGATCAATTTTATTTATTGAATATTTGTTATTGTGATCAATTGACTATGCTCATCTATTTTAAATGAAGGTTAATGTGTGAGTTCCATATTTGCTCCCTGCGAACGACCTCGGACTCCTTTTGAATATGAGTTTATAAATTTAAGTGCCTGTTGTGAGACTTTGTCAATTATACTACAATGCATACATTTCTTAACACTTGACGAAACCCTAACAGCACCCCATTCGTGGAGCATCCCATGGTCATCTTCTCACCACCTTCCGGAAGAAGATCCTCACCGCAACACCGTCCTGCCCCATCCTCCTTCCTCCACCGTCATTCTCCTTCCTTTAGCTTCTCACCACCTTCCGGAAGAAGATCCTCACTGCAACACCGTCCTACCCCATCCTCCTTCCTTCACCGTCGTTCTCCTTCCTCTAGCTTCCCCCCACCTTCATCCAGGCGACGTCGGAGTGAGCCATCCTCCAAGCAACCATTGTGGGGGACTCTTCTCAACCCATTCTATCTTTTACTACTTTCTAGTGTAGCTTTCCGCTTCCATATCTGTAGCAAACAATGTTTATCTAAATATTGATATGTTCTCTCTCTCTCTCTCTCTCTTTCTTACTTTGCAAGTAGATTAGCTAGATAGTTTTGTTGTCGACCTGATCACTTGCTTTCTAAAAATACAAAAAAATTACAAAAGATAAAAACAACAAAAAGAAATAAATCGAAGTGCAGGTCACAAAACCAAACGTTTGCCTCACTATGTTTGACCCAGGACCCACCTCGAGTTTCAGTTATAAATTCTATCCTGTAGTGGATTTCTATGCACTACAAAGACGAATTTTCTAACTCAAATCTTTTCATGTACGAAATCACGCTTACCATTTTGGCGCCGTTGCCAGGGAGGCAACACTCTTTGGTTTTTCTGCATTTTTTTGCCTTAACTTTTTAGCTCACTTTGCTCCTTTCTTTCTATGATTACAAGTACCCTTCCAAGGTTAGCCAAAGTGGAATAGATCAGAGTAAAGTGCGGTTAAAAGGTTTTGTTAGTGTATCCCCACCACCCCCACCCTAGATTCCATTCCATCACTTAATAACTCAAACTAAAATCAACTAGGTGCTTGGATAAACCCTAGGATAGATCTAGTTGTTTGATTGTCACTTCACCTCACCTCACCCACCTGCATAAATTAAAAAATAAAAAAATACTCTACACTTGTGGAATTTAATTGAATGTTACACACATCAAACACCCACAACTCTCGACCTAAGGCACACCACTCCACACTGATTCTACCACTTAACCGGATTTTAACCTGTGGATTTGGTACACCTTAATTCAACACACAAATAAGTGACTAGAAAATTTGAATAGGTTAAACAATTATGTGCCTCAATCAAGTTATGCAGCAAGCCAATTGATTGAGTTGTTTGGGCTGCACCACTTAATATAAAAGTGATTCATCAGTAGCTTGCCCCATAGGGTTGATTTTTAGGAACTAACCAGGCACTCCACATTTTTTCTGATTTTTAAAGGAATATATCAGCACCAATGCTTTCAAAACTTGGAGTGTTCTATTGAACCTGATTGAATGAACCTAAAGATTAAACCCTAAAAGCTACTAAACAAGGTTAAACCCTAAAAGACACATTGTCAAATAACCTTGTTTGCAAACCCTAGTTGTGCACGCACACACATATTAACTGATCATTAAGGGCACAACCTATCTAGAGGGCCTATCACATTCTACAAGCACAATCATCCTAAGCTTAACTAAAACTGGGTAGGCATTGGCCTTAAGGATTAGCACTCTCTTTCGGACTCCAACTAAGATTTTGTTCGATTATTCTTCTTCAACTGGTCTATATGATGTTTGGCTAGGGAAGTACATCAAACAACTGCGGTTGGGGAGTATCAAAGGAATTGGCGGTGCAAGCCAAAGGAAGAACCATCTCCCCTTCCCATCCCTCTAACTGGTTGGATTGATCGGGTAGCAGTAGACCAAATCGTTTCTATCATCTCAAGATGGGTCCTGGGAGCCTGTAGGTCTTTAGCCTACCCGCCTAAGGATAGGTTTGGTTGATTCTATTGTAGGGTGCCTTTCCCCATTCTGTTTTCCCTCCTACATCACCATGTATGCATACACATCCTACACACATTTCCAATCATACCCTCCTACCACTACTTATCCTCAAGATGACTACTATCTCGACTCAACTTATGATTACCCATCCACTTGCTGAGAAAACTTTGATTGGGGATATGAACCCTGACCTTGTTGTCCAAGGCCTAACCTTAGACAACAAGACTATGATTACTATACTTCTCACGACTACAATGATTATAGATCTCCACCCTTTGATGATCAACCTAACCCAAACAACAATCAAGAAGGATATGATGATTATAAGTCTTTCCCTCTTGACGATTATGCTGAACATAGGTGACGACCATTCTTTAAATAACCCAAAATGACCTATTATTAGCGAAGACCTAAATTTCTTGACTCTCCTAGATTAACCCAAACCCACCAAATGTAGACACATCTATTTAGGTTAAAATGCCTATACATGGATGTTCCTAGGCTTAGATTTGCATTTCATGTTATAAATATTGCACAATATGCATTATTCTGCATTTAGAGTAGTTGTATATATTTTAGGTTAATTAGGTCCTTTTTCTCATGGTTAGGAGAGAAGAGGATTTATTTCAGGGCCTTGGATAGACGATCGGACCTTACAGATCTGATCAGGGTAACGATCGGAGTCTAAGGCCTCCGAAATTGTTTAGATTGAAGTTCTGTAGCATCACACGAAGTCCAAGGAAGATCAATGGCTAGGGGGCAATGTGACTTCCATACAGGTTTCGTATGGACAATCTGACCACATGGATGGATCTGGAGCAACGATCGCATTTCAAAAACATGGGAATCATCTCGATCTGAGCACCGTGGTACCCTCTACAATAGAAAGAAGATGGATGGCCCAAATGGTGCCATGTGGTGCCATCCAGGCCATTGAACATCAGCAAGCACCCAATCTTGATCCAACGGCGGTGGAACCATCTCCACGTGAGCCCTTAGGTATCTTCACAACACCTCTTGGCTACAGCATGTCAGTTGTGAAGGCTCCTCTCAAAGAGAGGGCGTAGGTTCGAAACCTGCTGTCCCCTCAATTGAACACTTAAGGACTGACGCAACAGCAAGGCACACACGTGCATGCGGGAGTGCAGCAAAGTGGGAGCGCTTGGTTGTGCAGTTGCACGCAGTAGCATCCAACGCATGCCAGCGCATGCACACTCGACAAGGAGCGTGATGCGTGCCCCAGTGGGGCGTGAGTAGTGGGGAGGGCGGATCTTCAACGACGTAGGCCTTTAGTGATGCGTGCAGCTGTCACTAATGGTTCATGCATTCCAGCAAAGGAATTGAAGGTGCGGATCTTTAGCAATAGAAAGGGTGGATCTGCAGCGATGTTTACGGATGGCAATAATGACCCATATACGAATTTATTCTTCCTCATCCACTTTAAAAGGACCTACCCACCACCATTCTAAACCATCTCTTCCTTTCTTCACCTAACCACCTCCAAGACTCTAGAGAGAGCTTGTCCCAAGCCCGGGATGCTCCTCTAGAGTAAAAACAAACATTTTCCCACCTCCCATTCCCCTTTGAGAAGCATCCCATGGTTGCTCTCTCAACGCTCTTCGAGAAGAAGATCCTCGCCGCGATGCCGTCCTACCATGCCCTCCGTCCTCCGACTCCATCCCAATTCGTCCCGCTCCATACCACCTTCCTCCTGGCGACATTAGAGCAAGTCGTCCTCCAAGCAACTGTCGAGGGGGATTTCTCTCACCTCTTTCTATCTTTATCTCTTTCATAGTGTAGATTTTCCACTTTTGTAGTTGTAACAAAAAATTCTTTATGAATAGATGATTGTTTCTCTCTCTCTTAAATTTTTGCAAGTAGATTATCTAGAATTCATCGACCTGATCTCTTGCTTGCTAAAAATACCAAAAAAATTAGAAAAGATAAAAATGACCACAAACAAATAAAAGCGAAGTGCGGGTTTTTATAAAACCAAATGTTCGCCTCCATGTGTTCGACCCAGGACTCACTTTTCGACTTTTGGCTATAAATTTTATCTGATAGATGCCTTTTGTGAGCTACGACAATGGTTCCTCTGAACCCCTAATTTTATTAAACTAAACACACACATCATCTTGGCGTCGTTGAAGATCCACCCTCCCCTGCTGGCAAGCCCCGATGGCACTATGCTCACATGCCTATCATGTGCCGTGTCATGCGAGTGCGCACGTTGGCTCTTACAATATGCTGCTGCTATGCATGCATAGTGCGGGTGGCTGTGCATGCATGTCCATGCACGTGCTGCGTTGGGCGCCAACTTAATTAAGGAATTGGGGGGCTGCGGGCATTCGAACCCGTGCCTCTACTTTGGGAGTGCTTCTCTCCACCTCTTTGCTACGTTGTGAGAAGGTCGTGTGGAGGATCCTGTGAAGAGCAGCGTGGATGGCTTCTCGACCATTGGATCAAGATCAAATGGTTGAGAATTTATGATGCAAATGAAGAGGAGCCGATTCCTCCATTTTGGCACTGTTGCTGGGGAAGCAATGCTCTTCGTTTTTTTTTTCCCATGTTTTTCCACCTTACCTAACTTTTGTCTCACTTTTTCTCTGATCTTACTATGATTGCAGGTACTCATCCAGGGAGGGCTAGAGTGGTTAGATTGGAGAAAAGTGTGGATGAAGGTTTTGTAAGTGTACCCCCATCACCACCATCCTACTTTTCTTTCCATAACCTAATAACTCAAACCCAAATCAACTAAGGTGCTTGCATAAACCCTAGAGTAGAATTTGGTTGTTTGATTGTCACTCCACTCACCTCACCCACCTGTATATATAAAAAACTAAAAAAATTATCTTCTCTTGTGGGATTTAACTAAAAGCTACACACTTAACACCCACAACTTCCTATCCTAAGGTGCACAATCACTTTGATTCTACCACTTAATCGAGATCTGATCTGTAGACACAGTAATGATTGCATAGCAATCATATGTCCTAATTGACCTAAATAAGGCTAGGACTTAGCATAAGTTAGGACAATTCATGCATGCATAAGCATTATTTGCACCTTTACTGCTTTCTTTCAGCTATGCATAAAATAATGCTATAATTTACTAATTAGGTGCATTATGTCAATTGCAGGTAATAAGCTGATCAGAAGCTAGATCTAAAGTTGGATCTAAAGCTGGATCTGAAGAATAAAGAATAACTGGTGTTGTAGTAGAGCTGGAGCGGAAGACAAAGATTAGATGTAGTTGATAATAATGTAAGGGAGTTGAGGTATGTTATTCTAATTAAGTAGGAATAAAGCAGTAAATTATGAACTTAGGTCCATCCTATCCTTAGGATAGCCTAAAAGCTTCCCCAAGCCTTGGTACCCTTAAATAGGTCACCACACCCTAGGAAACCATAAAACCCTAATTCCAACCTCTATCTGGATGTTCAAATGAGTTATAGAACATCCAGAACCCTTAAGACACTTTGTTATTGGACATCTGCACACCTTAAACCCACTTCTGCAGTGTTATTGGACATCCAGACACTTGGTCAGATGTCCAATTTCTGCAAAATGTCTAAGACAGAACCTAGAAACCCTCCTGACTCTAATTAGACATCCAGACAACAAGTCTGGACTTCTGATTTTTGAGTATAAGTTGTCTGATGCCATTATTGGATGTCTGGAACTGCTCTCCAGTTCCTATTTTGAGATTTCAAGCCTCGATCTTGGATCTCTAGCTCCCTAAACCCAATTCTAACCCCCTAGGAACCTAAATTAAGGTACCTTAAGTCTAGTACATCACCTATAGACCTCCCTAAGGTCCTAATTAGGTCCTCACTAAACCTAATTAACTTAGATCATAGTCAATTACCATTTCCTAGTCAATTGGACTCATAAAGTCCAATTGAGCTCAGATCTCAACCCATACAAGTCCAATTGGACTCAATGAGAGTCGAATTGACCTAAGCCGAACCTAATTGAGTAATTTCACTCTCAATTAGGTTCACACTCATTCAATTAAACTTTTTTAAAGTTTAATTACAATTCCCCCTTAGCAATTAGGGTTTGCAACCCTAATTTCAGACCTGCACCAACCCAAACCCCTTAGGACCTAACCTATACCACTTAGCCACATTAGGACCTAACCTATACCACCTAGCCACATAAGGCATGGCCACACACACCCATCTAGAGTTCTCTGAAACCCTCTTCAAGGTGGCGCCACTCTTGGTTGCCAAAATTAGCAACCAAGAGCCATTCAATTCTTAGATCCAATTTTTGGTGGATCTAAAAACTACCATGGCCGACCACTCTTGGAGCTCTCTCTAGAGAATTCCATAATTCTCTAGAGATCTTCCCTTAGGTCTATAAAAGGACCTCAGGGGTGGCCATTTGCACCCATCCATCTCTTGGCTTTATTCACGTCCATTTAGGTTAGCTACATTCACCTCCACTCCACCTCCACGAGTTGCTCACCATGGCCACCACCATCTCCACACCTGGATGCTGGATCACCTCTCCAACCTCTCTCCAAGGGTCGGCCTAAGCACCATTGGCCGCCCCTCCTCTCAACCAGCTCAAAGGACATCGAAGGCCACCTCCGAATGCCCTTATTTTTTCTAGAGTAGTAGCTTAGTTCTTCATAGTTTACATGCTTTTATTACTGCTTAGTAGTGTAGCTCTTTATTCTCCCCCAATGATGCATGCAAAATCCCCCCATAGATTCATGTATGCGATCATTTTCTGTTAGTTAGATTTATGTTTTCAAGCTTTCCTCTATAAGCTTTCCACTGGTTCCATGTTGCAAACACCCTCCTGAATGAATGAAAGAATTATATATATATATCTCTGTGTTGAGAATCACAATGAGCTTATTTCTTGCAATATATTTTATATGATTAAAGTTGCCTGCTTTTAATTATTATCTATTGCAACCAGCATGTCAGTACTAGAAAATATTGAGGATCTAACTATTAGCGTATTTTCCATAAACAGCCACCACATAACTAGAATCGTGCATATTGAAACTCACACTTTCACATTTGTCATCTATCTAACACATGCGCACGTAATCAGGGTTCATAATGAAAGTGGCAAAACATTAATCCGATGACTAGAAACCGGTGTGCGATTTTAAACAAGTAAAGCGAAAAAGATCAATTTCAAATTTGCATAAATGCCTCCCAGAGATGAATGACCGGGACTCAAGTCTCGTTATCTTTACAAATCATTTTTGACGAGTATTTTAGTGTGACTATACTACGATTTTCGATGACTTTAAAATGCACGAAAATGGCTTCTGTCAATTCACTTCAACTCAATACACATAAGTGACTAGAAATCTGAATAGGTTAAACATTCTTGTGTGCCTTAACTAAGTGATGCAATAGGCCAGTTGATTGAGCTGTTTGGGCCACACCACTCAATTTAAAACTCATCCATCAAGTAGCTTGCCTCTTAGGGTTGATTTTTAGGGCTGAACAAAGCACTCCACATTTTTTTTTTATTTCTAAAGGAATATATCATCACCAGTGCTTTCAAAACTTGGAGTGTTCTACTGAACATAGATTGAATACACCTAAAGATTAAACCCTAAAAGCTACTAAACAAGGTCGAACCCTAAAAGACACATCATCAAATAAGCTTGTTTGCAAGCCCTGGTTGTGCACGCACACACATTTGAATTGATCATTAAGGGCACAACCCATTTAAAGGGCCCATCATATTCCAAGAGCACAATCATCCCAAGCTTAATTAAAATTGAGTAGACATTGGCATTAAGGATTGATTCTCTCTTTGGGGCTCAGACTAAGACTTTTTTTCGATTAATCTGCTTTAGTTGGTCCATCTGATGTCTAGTTAGGGGAGTAGCATCAAACGATCGCAGTTGGGGGTTACATTAGGAACCGAAGGCGCAACCTAAAGGAAGAACCTTCTCCCTAGCCCTACCTTCTAACTAGTTGGATTGATCGGATAAAAGTAGACCAAATCGGTTATAATCTCAAGATGGGTCCTAGGAGTCTATTGGTCATTAGGCTAACAAACCTAAGGATAGGGTTGATTGCTTGTATTGTAGGGCTCCTTTCTCTCTTCTGATTTTCGTTCTATTCTACCATGTATCCTTCCACATCCTACAGTCATTTCACATCTTATCCTCCTACCACCACTTATCCCCAAGATGATTACTATCCCGACTTGACATGTAATTACCCATCCACTAACTGGGATAACTTTGATTAGGGATATGAATCCAGACCTCAGTGTCCAGGGTCTAATCCTAAACAACAAGACTATGATTACTATCCTTTCCAGAGCTACAAGGATCATAGATCTCTACAATAATGAAGGATATGCTAATTATAACCCTCCCTAGAATTATGCTGAATATAGGTCACCTCCATTTTCTGAACAACCCGAGATGACCTACTATCAGGTAGGGACCTCGATATCTTGACTCCCCTATATTTAACCCAAATCCACCCAAACCTGAATCGAACCAGTTGGTTCAGGTGAACCAGATCTAGGATAGGGTGTTGGCTAATTTGAGGAACACTATACAATCTTTAGAAGCTCAGCCAACACCATGCACTGAAGCATTGGAGCCTATGATCAAAATGATTGATAAATATAGTAGTTCTCTATTGGATTTGATCCAAAATGCTAGGGATAGGAACTTGGGTGAGCTTCTTCTTGGGAAATTATTGAGGCTAAGGATGAAATTTGTGGTTGCCCTAGTCAATTCTTGGGATGATTCTCAAGATGAATCCCCTTCAGGAGGACCAATGTCTGAACCTGCTCAGGTGCTTGTCAGGAGGGATACATTTTCTAAGACTGGAGATGACCAGGATGGTTTAGAGCAACCAATTAAGGATGAACTGATTAATTCACCCGAGATCCTTGAGCCAAGAAGTGTGGAAAAATATGTCTCTAAGGATTAGGAAATGACATGCAATTTTGAGACATATATAAATGAGGATCATGAATTCTTTGACTCTGAGGGTGAAGAACATTTGGTGAAGTCTCACTTGAACGTAAGGAAGAGGATTTTAGTGAGACAATTGGGCTCGAGGAGCATGGCGAACTATTTGATAGCCTGATCATTGAAGACTATGATCAAGTTGGGGTTGACTTGGAGGATCCAAATCTGGATGATTCAATCAGTGACCCCATTCCTCATCCGCACGCCGAAGTACTGACTTCTAAGATCATTATGCCCAAGTCAATTTTGATTCAGCACAATTGTTGGGCTTGGGTACTTTAGATGGGGTGTACAATAATTTGGAGGTCCCAAAAACATTTATTTCAGAGGATAGGAAGTTGGAAATAAAAATCTGGGAAGCTAATTCTGAGGAAACTTTGATTTTGGATCTGAGGGTTCCTGTTGACCTAAAACCCCTACTTTCTACTAGGACCCTTATAATATATTTCATGTGCCACCCAAACTTGAAATAACTGATTATCTTTCTGAGCTGAACTTTAAGAGGACTTCCGCACCTATTGAACCATCTTTACCCATTGTCCGACACTTTGGTCTTGGGTTGCACACCACAAAATCGCAGGCTCGGCCCCACAAGCTTTACAACCTTCAATTCTAGGTGATTTTTATCCAGAACCTTAGAACCACTCGACCCTGGGGCATGGGTATGCACCATAACTTGGTCCATGTCTGTGGACATCTATTGTTAGCAGGTTTGAGGATTAATATTTTTATTTTGATTCTAACTAGCACTTGTGGATTCTCCATTTCTTCCTTGTATGTATTTTATCCCTAGCTAAAGGCATTAAACTTAGCACATGTGTATACTCTCTTCTCTCTGTGTAGCTAACTAAGTTGTTGCGAAATTTAGGTGATATTCAATTTACTCTGCCCTTTTCATGTCTTTATTTTTACAATGAGGATATTGCATCATTTAGGCATGTGGGGGTGGATACTTAATCTTGAAATTATTTCGTTAACTCTATAGAATTTCTTTTATTTTCTTTAAATTTCTTTTTTTGAAAATTCAAAAAGATAAAAAAAAATAAAAATAGAATTACGAGAAGATAACTTAGGCTTTTGGACGTTATTAACTTTAGGAAATGATATGATAGGACCTGAACACTTAGACTTCAGTTCTTCAGGCTTAATTAGCCCGGGTGTCCACTAGAATGTGGGCTTAGTCTCGAGTTCTTGCCAAGCAATTTTACTTTTACTGGTCAATAAATTAGGGTGATAAGTATACGAGTTATCAACCCGCCCTCTGATTTGTGGGGACTTTAAGCCTAAGCATCTACACACTTTTTGTACTAACTCACTTTTCGACGGTTTCTTTGGAAATTGGGTAGCTAATGCACCATCTAGGGTGGTATGGCTGGGAAGTTGTCGGTGGTAACAGCTCATCGGTTGGTTGTCCAGAGCCTAGTCACAAGACCATTTTCGTCGTACTACGTTTAGGTAAATCTTAGATCAGGGAAGCCACCTACTTAAAAATAAAAGAAAAAAAAGAAAAAAAAGAGAATAGAAAAAGGAGAAAATAAAAAAATAAATAAATAAAAAAATAAACAAATAAAACCACACTTCACCGCACAAGTATGGCTGGCAAGTTGCCGAAGGTAACAGCCCATTGGCTGGTTGTCTAGAGCCCAGCACACAAAAATGCACAATAATTCCCAAAACACTTAAGGAAGAAGCGGGGAAGTAGAATAAACCAGGGAGATATACACTGGGTTCGCCCTTGTGTTGACCCCATAAGTAAATGAATTAGGAAGAAAGCTACTGTTCGAAAAGATAAACCTCTAGGCATGGTCACCTAGAGTCGTAGAAACCCGAAATCCGTTTTAACAGCGACCTAGTGAGTTTTTCAATCTTTTCACTAGATGCTTAGCAGTTAAAGTTTTTTTCGAGTCTTGGACGGGTCGAGTAGTAGTAAAAAGTTATCCCGGAACTCTCAAACTCCAAAAGTACAAAAAATTAGAAAAGAAGAAAAACAAAAAAAATGAATCTTCCCTTTTCAAATAAGGCGAGGACTTGGGTGGTCTGCAGTCTGGCAGATGCCTGGATATTGTTGAGTTTTCGTTGTTTAGGACATAAGTTGAAATTTTCTATTGTTAACAAACGACTTAGGCCTAAGCAAGCTAATCCTAATTCTGATTTTATACATAGCATGTAGTTTAACTTTGCTAAGGACTAGCAAAAGATAGGCATGGGGGTATGATGTCGACATATCTATTCAGGTTAAATGGACTATCCATGCATGTTCCTAAGCCTAGATTTTCATTTCTTGTTATTAATATTGAATAGCATGCATCATTCTACATTTAGAGTAGTTGTACATATTTTGGGTTAATTAGGTCACTTTTTTATGGTCAGGAGAGAAGAAGATTTATTTCAGGGCCTCGGATGGATGATCGGGCCATACGGATCTGATCAGAAGTTAGATCGGAGTCCCGTAGCATCACATGAAGTTAGAGGAAGATCAATGGCTAGGGGCAATGCAACATCCATACGGGTTCCAGATGGAAAATCCAACCATAAGGATGGATCCAGAGCAACGATCACAGTCTTGCAGCATGGGAATCATCTCGACCAGAGCACCGCGACACCCTCTGCAAAAGAAAGAAGATAGATGGCCCAAATAGCACCACATGGTGCCATCCAGGAAACCCAGCACCAACCTACACCCACTCTTCATCAAGGCATCACCCATTCTCAGCCGTTGGATCTTGATGAAGCAGCTGAGGATCCATCTCCACCCGCGCCCTTAAGTCATCTTCACAACTCCTCTTGGTTGTAGCACGTTGGTGGTGGAGGCTCGTCTGAAAGAGAGGGCACAGGTTTGAAACCTATTTCCCCCTCAATTGAACACTTGAGGTGCGACACAGCAGCAAGGCACGCATGTGCACGCAGGAGCCCAGCAAAGCTGCAACGCATGGCAGCATAGCTACGTGCAGCAGCAGCCATTGCACGCCCGACATGCATGCTCGACAAGGGGTGCGATGTGCGCGCTAGCGGGGAATGAGCAGTGGGGAGGGCGGATCTTCAGCGATGCAGGCCTTTAGTGACTCTTGCAGCTATTACTAATGGCCTGTGTGCACCAGCAAAGGAATTCAAGGTGCAGGTCTTCAATGACAGAAAGGGCGAATTTGTAGTGACCTTTACGGACATTAGTAATGACCCATGTAAGAATTTGTTCTTTCACCACTATAAAAGGACCTACCCACCACCATTCCAAACCATCTCTTCCTTTCTTCACCTCACCACCTCCAAGTCTCTAGAGAGAGCTTGTCCTAAACCCAGGATGCTCCTCTAGAGTAGAACAAAACATTTTCCCACCTCTCATCCCCCTTCGTGGAGCATCCCGTGGCCGTTCTCTCATCACCCTTGTAGAAGAAGATCCTCACTACAATGCCATCCTACCCTGCCCTCCATCCACTAGCTCCATCCCTGTTCGTCCCGCTCCTCACCACCTTCCTCCAAGCGATGGCAGAGTGAATTGTCCTCCAAGCGATGGCACGTCCCTCACCTCTTTCTATTTATCTTTCACTTTCGTAGTGTAGATTTTTTGCTTTCGTAGTTGTAACAAACAATTCATTATGAATAGATGATTGTTTCTCTTTCTCCCTCTTTGAAATTTTTGCAAGTAGATTAGCTAGAATTTATCGACCTGATCTCTTTCTTACTAAAAATACCAAAAAACATAGAAAAGATAAAAATGACCAAAAATAAATAAAAGTGAAGTGCGGATTTTTACAAAACCAAACATTCGCCTCCCCATGTTCGACCAGGGACTCACTTTTCAAGTTTTGATTATAAATTCTATTTGATAGACGCGTTTTGCGAGCTATGACAACGGGTCCTTCGAACCCTTAATTTTGATTCGGGAAACACACACATCACCTTCCAACCCTAAATCGAGCCACTTGATTCAGGTGAAGCAAGTCCAGGATAGGGTGTTGGCTAACTCGAGGAACACTATACAATCTTTAGAAGCTTGATGGTCGGGCCCGGATAGGTGTGTTAATATGGTGATTTTATCGTTGAACTGTGTATAGTGGTTAACCTAACTCGGACCTAACCATCTCTTTACAAAATATTTTTAACCTGGCCTACTTGATTTTATCTTGGTCACTTTTAGGCCCAGGGTCGAACTCAGGGAAATGGGGTTACAAGTCAAGTTTCTATGCCTTTCCTACAACGAATCTCTTCCATTCGTTTATTGTGTTTTTAGTGTTTTTCTATTTAATATTTTTTTCTGATAATCATGGTCCTTGAGGCACACCCTCAAAATTAGGTTCTTGGCTTTGAGCCAAATCAGGGTTCCAAAATGGGTCTTGCTATTCGCAAGATGGAGTACCAGTAAGTCAAGGATTATCTTTTCTCTTTTATATATTTTTTTATCTGTTTATTGGCAGGAAAGAGAAGCAGAAGTAATGTAACTATAGTATATATATATATAGGTATATATTATATATGTATAAAGGGGTGGGGGTGGAGGCGGAGATGGAGTGAAGCACGGTGTCGAGTCGGTCGTCGTTTAGAAAGATGCAACCAACAGGACGAGGTGCTGCATGGAGTGTAAGGTGGATGGCGGAAGATGTGTATGACCACGCCTTTTGTACGCGTGTATCGGGGAATATCAGCGACTAGTGCAGATATTCCCGCGATACAACGTATGGTAAGTAATGTGAAAATAGATATATATATATATGTATATATGTAAATAAATCTATATGTATATATGGTTATAAATATATAGGTATATATGTAGTTATATGTGTATATATATGTAAAAATGTATATATATATAAGTATATTTATATATATGTATGTAACTATATGTATAGCTAGATATATGTATATATATATCTATGTATGTATATGTATGTGTATAATACTATATAGATGTGTATATATATATAGGTATATATAGTTATATAGATATATCTGTATATATGTATGTATATTTGTATATATATGTGTGTGTGTATAAGTAAGTGTGTATATATGTATATAAGTATCTATACTTATACTTTGTAATATAGCTAATAATATATATATAGATATATGTATATATATATATATATATGTATATAAATATATGTATATATGTAAGTATATATGTGCATATATATATATCTATATAAGTATATAGATATATATATATGTATATGTATTTATATAGACTAATACATAGTTATATAAGTACTAATATATGTATAGATATATGTATATATATATATATGTATACAAGTATATGTATATATGTAAATATATATGTATATGTATATTTGTATACTAATACTTAGTAATATAAATACTACTATATATATAGATATAAGTATAGATATATATATATATGTATATAAATATATGTATATATTTCAATATATATATGTATACGTATATATATATATGTATATAATAGTGTATAGGTGTGTGTGTGTATGAAAGTGTGAGTGTAAGTGTGTAAGTGTCGGTAAAGAGAGTGAGACAGTGCTGTGAGAGAGAGAGAGAGAGAGAGAGAGATGGAGTTGGCGTCGTTAAGGCGTCTGAGTCTTCAAAGTACCGTCTGGAGTCCACGCGTGCACGCGCAGGCGCGTATGCACGCAGAGAGGAGCGTGCTGGGGGGATTGGGTGTGGAGAGAGGACCGCAGCGTACAGTGCTGCGTGGAGAGGTGTACGCAGGTGAAGGGAGCGGGCAGGTGCAGGCGATGTGGGCGCACGCAGATGCGCAGGCGGGTGTAGGAGCGGGCGTGGGGCAGAACGTGCGTGCGAGCGAATAGCGGTAGCGGCACGCTGGGTGACTGGATAAGTGAGAAGCTTACTGGTCACCCCACTGTAGCCACAGTGTTCCGCAGATTAGTGTGAATAGTGGCTACAGTGTTTGGCCGAGCTACGCGACCGCTTGCTGCAGGTGCTGTGAGTGCGGACGGCTCGATGTGTGCGCAGAAGAGTGGTGCCGCTGCTGGCTTGCGGTGAGGTGGTTCACGACAGAGGGTGCGGAGAGGGCTGGGTCACGGGCGAACGGGCGCGACATGGCACGTGGTGGCCTGCGGGTGTTGGCTGGTGTGTGCGGTGAAGCTTGGTCGGCTGCTGCAGGGGCGCGTAGTGCCTGGTTGCTGGTGGATAGGCGAGTGCAGTGCGAAGAATCGGGAGGCGAGGGTGCCTACAGGTGCGCGTTGGTGGCGAGGGCGGCCTGTAGGCATGCGGGGAAAGGGCTGGGGCAGCAGCTGCTACTGTGGAGCTCGGCCGGCTACTGCAGGGTGTGCGGTGGCTGGTTGAGCTTCATGCTTTGGTGTAATGGTGGAAATGGCGTGGAAACTGAAACAGGGAAGAAGGCAACCACACCCACCGTCTCTTTGATGAGCTGGGTGGTGGTGGTCTCACGGTGGTGGGTGCGCACCACAGTGATGACTCCTGCCCGCAGAGTGGCTCCTCTGGGGAGGAGGTCCTACGTATGGAGGGAGAGGGAAGGAGATGGTGGCCTGGGGAAGAGGAGCTGTGTTGGGTTCTATTCGCTGTGGAGGACCAGGTACTTTGCAAAGAAGGAGCTGAGCCCTTATAAAGAAGAAAGAGGCATGCATAGCCTTGCCTTGGCTATGCTTGCCCCAGCATGGACGGCAGGGAGATGCAGCTGCAGGTCCGGCAAGGAGAGGGGGAGCAGGACATAGCACGAAGAAGAAGAGGTTGTTCCATGCAGCCGTGGAAAGAAAGTCAAAAATCAAAAAGAAATAAAAATGGAGATGGAAATTTTGCGAAGCAGGACTTGAAGAAAATGTGAATTGCGAGACCATTTTATTCACTCTCCTCCCGTCTCAATTAAATGCATGCATGCATCTATATTCACAAATGCAAATATGTCTACCAAATATGCACTGATAATGCTAGGAAATAGCACAAGGTGGTGCAATTGCAGGTGTATTTTTGCGGTGCAATCATACCCCCATGCCTACCTTTTGCTAGTCCCTAGCAAAATAGTATTTAGAAATGATCTTAAGCTGAAGATTTTCTTCTGAGGCGACAAAGGTGTGTTTATTATTGGATATTGTGAGAACCAATTGTAGAGAAGACTACCAGTACTTTAAGTCTCACATGACATAGATCATCTCTCGACTAACCAGGACTCCTGATATTTAAACCTTAAGTATGATTCCAGGACCCAGGAGGTTTTTACCGTACTCGAGAGCTCAAGAGGTTATGGCTTGTGCGTAGTGAAGAAGCAAGACTGACCAGATGAACATTAAGACTCAAGCCCAGGGTTTCACGAATTTTTAAGTAATGGTTGGTCCCAGTTTCAACTCATGTCTTCGGATTGACCCTTAAAAAGATGATGGAAACTCAACTCCCATTTTCTGACATTTGTGGCTCAAAGAAAACAAGGTATTTGTAACCTACCCTGAAGAACTTCTTGTAGGACGAAGACTTTATAGACATTTGTGAGATATACTGACTTATTTGCATCTTTTCTTTTTCTTTTAAACACGTGCTAGTATATCTCTTACAACATTATTTGGAGGAGCACACTTTTCTTTTTGGTGTGAGATTTTCTTTTTGGTGGAAAGAGTCTCTCCTAAACACAAGACTAAAACCTGGGATAAAAAGTCTACCTACGCGCACAGGTAAGGACTCCACCCTTCCTAATGAACACTAGCGTTGGATCTTATGTTCACCTAGTCTTTTCTGATATGTGTAGTGTGAACCAAGATTACTTAGGCTCGCAAGTAGAAGCAAACCAATGGATCCTGTATTGGTGTCTCAGGTACAAGAATACGTTCTTAGTTAGGAGAGATTCCGATCTATTTTGTCAATGCTCAAGTGAATTAAGCCGAGCCTGAGCGAATTAAGCTTCTGTGGCCTGGAAAGTCTTCAAAACAGAGGTTGAATATCCATAAACACTTATTGTATTTTTGTTTCAGCCTTTAGATCATTACTAAACACTATATATATATTATTTTTTTCATTTTATATATATATAGGTGGATACTGCATGATATCATAAAATGCCCAGATCCTAAGGATGCCTATCCACCCCCCCATGCCAAACAATGCTATGTTCTCATATGCATGCAGGGAAAGGCAGAGAAAGGATGAAAGATCGGGTAACGAGAGCTAAGGTGGAGGGTATTTAGTAGGGTGGTAGGGTGGGTGGATGGTGGGTGGTGAAGTGAAAAGTGAAGTGATCATGACAGTGGCGTGAAAAGTGATGGTGGATGGTGAAAGGTCTAGCATTTCCTGGGATGAGAGTGTCCCAGGCAGATCAGAAAACTGGTCAGGAGGAAGAAGTTGGCCTTCAGATTGGCCAAGAAGAGGGGCTTCTTGGATAGATGGATCCAAAAGGGAATAGCCCCAGTGAGAAGTATATGGTCTCAAGGTCCCAGTGTGGATTTGCAAATCTGCCTGATTTGGCCAGAAAGAAAGGGCAATTCGGTCTTCAAGAGTGTGGACCGGCAGTGAGTAGCCTGGATATGACTCAGATCATGAGGTATGGGAAGCGGAGAAAACCTCATCAGAAGTCTGGCCAGGAGAAGGTACGGGACAAGGGAGGGATGGGGGAATGTCACAGTATGTGTTGGTCAGGCAGTCATTAGTGTTTATAGGTAATCCGCAGCAGTTCGAATAGGTCCCTATTAGTCCAATACACTTGCTGACGGCCATGTCCTCGTCAGACGTGTCATCCTTGATATAATCACAATCAAAGTTCTTGGCTACCTTGAAGATGTTAAGCTTGATCTTTTCAGATCCAACAGCAATCTCAATACAGCCCGACTCGCAGTCGGTAAGGGCACGGGCTATGGCCAAGAAAGGTCGACCGAGGATGATCGGACAATCAGAAAGTGAACTAGGAACTTCCATATTGAAAACAAGAAAGTCAACAGGAAAACAGAGACTGTTGACCCTAACCACCACGTCTTCCACCACACCCTTCGGGATTTTGACAGAACTATCTGCCAATTTTAACATGACAGGGGTGGGTTTCAGATTTCCCAAGGAAAATTTTTCGAGCATGATGGTTGGTATAAGATTGATGGAAGATCCTAGATCAAGCAGGGCATGGTTAATATTGTAGCCTTGGATGCTGCAGGAAATGAACGGTGTGCCTGGGTCTTTCTGCTTCGGTGGTAGATTTGACAGTATAGCACACCTCGCATGAGGCGAGAGAACCACCAAATTCTTGGTTTTCTTTGATTGTCACCTAGGTGTTGTGTAGTCTTTGAAAAATCGAGCGACAGTAGGTATGTGGTTGATAGCCTCGAGCAGGGGTACCTTGATTCTACATCCATGAACAAATTATGCAGGTTATCAAAGGCCTGCGTATCTTTCTTTTTGCTTTTTGGCTCCCTCAGTAGAGCCTCAGGGAATGAAACTGATTTTGGCACCAATTTGGGTGTATCATCCTTTCGCGAATGTGGTGCGCATCCCGAATGAGAGGGCGATGAAGATGACGGGCCAGGATCAGGTCGAGGCAGATCAATAGTTTGCTTACCGCTCCTCGTAGTGATAGCATTGGACGATGCAGGTCCTGTGGGATCATATGGTGGAGGATGGTTCGCGATGGGGATATAAGAGTGAGGTGCTGCAGCGGGATTGGCGTGAAATCCTGGTGGAATGCTCGGAGCTTGTAGAATCTGGTGAATCTGTCCCTGAGAAAGTTGTACCTGTGGTCGCGGACCATGGGGTACAAAATTTCATGGGTTGGGAATAGGTTGGGCGGGAAGAGTGCCCTGAGATCGAGTCGCCATGCGTAGTTGACTGATCTCAGCATTCTGCTGCGCCAATTGGTGCTGAAGAGAGGTCATGTTCTCTTCATAGCACTTTGACATTTCCGTCATCATTCGCATCAATTTGCCAAGAGGACTTGATGAGTGTTCTGTTTGCGGTATGCAAGGACTTGATGGCGGATTTGCCATAGGATTAGACTGGGCCCTTGGGTTGATGGGTGTGGACGGTCTCATTGGTCCACTCGCGGGGTTTTGGCACTGCGGGTTGTTGGACAATGCGAAGTTCGGATGATTTCACCACCCTGGGTTATAAGTGGCAGAGAACGGGTTGTTCCCCAAGGCGTAAGCGTCTTCCATTCCAGAAGATGCGTCCGCATGTAAATATGCGTCAGAGCACACGGAGGCTTGGTCCTCCATGTCAAAATATTGGCTTGCAGAAGCTAGATCCACATGACTTACCGAGTCGCTCGGCGCGACACTCAGTAAGGAAGGTCCTACGGGGTTTCTTGGGATAAACATGGTGTTGGAAGAATTGGGATTGTGACGAAGTGGTGAAGTAGGAGTGTTTGCCATAGAATGGGAGGGGTTGGCCAGAAGCTCGTCCAGCTTCTTGTGCACGATGGAGACTTCATCCAATTTCTGTGCGATAAGGTTGAGATCATTGGATGAATGGGAGGGTCCCGTGTCAACTTCATGGACATTTCGAGGTAGGCTGGTACGATTAAAGGCGACAATGGAAGCATTATTCATCGAGTTTTCACTCATATTTTCAAACAATTCGAATGCTCCATTCTCGTCTTTATTCATAAAATTCCCTCCGCAGGAGGCATCTACAATCTGCTTCAAAGTCTCATTTAGCCCATCGTAGAAAATCTGGGCTATATGCCACTTAGGCAGACCGTGGTGCAGACACTTTCTAAGGAGGTCATTATTCCTCGCCCATGCCTCATGAAATTGTTCGCCGTTTTGTTGCGTAAAGGAGGTGGTAGCACGGCGAAGTGCATTGGTTCGCCCAATTGGAAGAACTTCTTTAGAAACGTTGTTCGCATCTCTTCCCAAGAGTGGATGGTTCTCCTAAGGGTGCATAACCACTGCGATGCTTTAGCCCACAATGAAAATCGGAACATTTTCATGAGGACTATAGGTAACCCGATATTTCTTGGTTTAACAGTTCCAGCTAATCGGGCTAGGTCGTCCAAGTGGAGAAAAGGATCTTCACTTGCAAGACCATGGAAGTGAAAATTTATTAGGCCAATTATGTTAGGTTTCAGTTCAAAGTCGTCCCCGCCCATGGGGACCCAAATTTGTCTTATGGTCTCTGTTGCAGCAGGATTCTGATAGGAGCTAAGAGACCTAGGCTCCTCCCATTCGGGAGGGTTCTGCATTTCCTCCAATGTTTCCCGAATGGCTTCAATTTGCTCATTATACATTTCCATTTGGGCTTGGAGGTGGGTTATGGGATATAAGGCTCCACCACCTGGTGGGTTCTGAGGGCGGTTTCCTCCCTCGGGATTTGGGGGTGGGCGTGCAGCCATGTTTGTGGAGGAGGAGGACGATTCGGCTTCTTTTCTAAATTTATCAGGCAATTCACACAGTTCAGGATTTTGTGACCTCCTCCCAAATATGCACTACCACAGGAAGAGTTAGGGGGATACGAAGGGAAAAGAGATGAGAGAAATGATGTCACAAAGGTACACTTGATGACAAATCAATTCAATCAAATTCCTAACCTCTACAGTGTGCCCTTAGACCTAAAGATCTAAGTTACCTACTATGACGAACTATGGAACCGAATGCGAGCACCGTGGAACCATCGGGCTAGATTGAAAAGCTATTTGCCCCAGTCTTAGACACCCGATAGCACACGGGAACCCTCACCAGCACGTAGGCACTACACGCAGGTAGTTAGACCTTAAATCCTTAATAAGGGTCAAGTTACTACCAATTTTAGTTAGAGGCTTAGGATCAAGTGCTTTTGGAATGTGAAGGGCGTTGTTTACGGGTAATGCCCAAGTGATTGATTTTTCACGTGTGTAAACCAAGCATGCAACGGGGAAATCTCCCCAAATTGAAGTTTTTAATTGGTGAATGGTTTTTAGAATTCAGCCTTAAGTAGTATGGATTTTAGGATTTCGCTGAAATACCAATTCAACCAATCTCTGGGCTTTTCAAGAATACAGGTTTTCTTCTAAGCCCAACAAACCCTTCTTCAATATCAGTTGGTTAATGCATGCTAAAATGCACTGGGCTTCCCTAAATGGAGATTTCTATGTGTGGATGCACGAGTCAGTTTTATATTAGTGTGAAAAGGAGCCAAATCACTTCAATTCAAGTGCTCCCAATCATCGGAATGATTTCCACACAAGGATCAACCAAAAGATAAAGAAAATCAAATTGTTGGGGTTGAATTATTCGGGATCAAATATTAGGCAAGTTGAAAAGTCGTGGTGGGGTTGGAATCAACTCAATTCCACGTCTCCCTTCCAAAAATGTGATCCCGAATTTGCAGATAAGTGAGGCAAAGAGGGGTGCAATCAATCTTTTTGTGTTTGCTTCAAAGAATACTTCACACGACGAAAAATTCAAGAATCAAGATTCTTGGATTTTCGCTATGCGAAGTAAGGCGGGAAATCTCGAGGCTGTAAGAGTAAAGGCAATCAATCAAATAAGTGAATTTTAATCCGCTTGCCCCAAGAGATCCCAAGATGTTTTTCTAGTTTTTAGTTTTTTTTTTTATTAAGGTGACAAGTTAACCAAAGTTGCTAAGAAAAGAAGACCTACTTGTTGGGAACGTCTGCGAAGCTCCAATGCGGTATCGGCATCTTCACGCTCTCATTCTCGCCTTGGATCTGCTTACGTCTTCGACTTTGTCTGCCTGCCTTCTCCTTGCGACAGGTTCACTTGCACAGCAATAAACAGAAACACCCATGAAGAGAAAAGAGAAAAATGAAAGGAATGGAATAGAAACTTACTTGCAGGCGCACTTCCCCGGCAACGACGCCAGAAAAGATGATGGTCGGGCCAGGATAGGTGTGTTAATATGGTGATTTTATCGTTGAAGTGTGTATAGTGGTTAACCTAACTCGGACCTAACCATCTCTTTACAAAATTTTTTTAACTTGTCCTACTTGATTTAATCTTGGTCACTTTTAGGCCCAGTGTCGAACTCAGGGAAGTGGGGTTACAAGTCAAGTTTCTACACCTTTCCTACAACGAATCTCTTCTATTCATTTATTATTTTTTTGGTGTTTTTCTATTTAAGATTTTTTTCTGATAATCTTGGTCATTGAGGCACACCATCAAAATTAGGTTCTTGGCTTTGAGCCAAATCAAGGTTCCAAAACGGGTCTTGCTATTCGCAAGACGAAGTACCTGCAAGTCAAGGATTATCTTTTCTCTTTTATATATTTTTTTATCTGTCTATTGGCAGGAAAGAGAAGCAGAAGTAATGTAACTATAGTATATATATAGGTATATATTATATATGTATAAAGGGGTGGGGGTGGAGGCGGAGATGGAGTGTAGCATGGTGTCGAGTCGGTCATCGTCTAGAAAGATGCAACCAACTGGACGAGGTGCCCCGTGGAGTGTAGGATGAATGGTGGAAGATGTGTGTGACCACGCATCTTGTATGCATGTATCGGGGAATATCAGCAACTGGTGCAGATATTTCCATGATACAACGTATGGTAAGTAATGTGAAAATAAATATATATATAAGTATATATGTAAATATATCGATATGTATATATGGTTATAAATATATAGGTATATATGTAGTTATATGTGTATATATATGTATAAATGTATATATATATAAGTATATTTATATATATGTATGTAACTATATGTATAGCTAGATATATGTATAGATATATATATATATATATGTATGTAAATGTATGTGTATAATACTATATAGATGTGAATATATATATATGTATATATAGTTATATAAATATATATGTATATATGTATGTATATTTGTATATATATATATATGTGTGTGTATAAGTAAGTGTGTATATATGTATATGTATGTACATAGACTAATACATAGTTATATAAGTACTAATATATGTATAGATGTATGTATATATATATATATATATATATATATATATATATATGTATATGTATATAAGAATATGTATATATGTAGGTATATATGTATATATATATATAAGTATATAGATATATGTACGTATATATATATATATGTATACGTATATATATATGTATATAATAGTGTATAGGTGTGTGTGTGTGTATGAAAGTGTGAGTGTAAGTGTGTAAGTGTCGGTAAAGAGAGTGAGAGAGTGCTGACAAAGAGAGAGAGAGAGAGAGCTGGAGTTGGCGTGGTTAAGGTGTTTGAGTCTTCCAAGTGCTGTCTGGAGTCCACGCGTGCACGTGCAAGCGCATATGCGGGCAGAGAGGAGTGCGGTGGGGGGATTGGGCGTGGAGAGAGGACTGCAGTGCACAACGCTGCGTGGAGATGCATACGCAGGCGAAAAGTGCGAGTGGGTGCGGGTGACGCAGGTGCATGCTGACGCGTGGGCAAGTGCTCGAGTGGGATTGGGGCTGAACGAGCGCGTAGGCAAACAGCCGTAGCGGCGTGCCGGGTGACCGGATAGGTGAGAAGCTTACCGGTCACCCCACTATAGCCACAGTGTTCCGCAGACTGGCGTGAACACTGGCTACAGTGTATAGCTGAGACGCACGACCGCTTGCTGCAGGTGCTGTGAGTGCAAACGGCTCGACACGCACGTGCAAGAGTGCCTCCGCTACTGGCTTGCGGTGAGGTGGTTCACGATAGAGGGTGCGGAGAGGGATGGGTCGCGGGCGAAGGGGCTAGACAAGGCGCACGGTGGCCAGTGGGTGTTGGTTGGTGTGAGCGGTGAAGCTTGGCCGGCCGCTGCAGGGGCGCGCGGTTGCCAGTTGCGGGTGGACAGGCGAGTGCAGTGCAGAGAAATAGGAGGCGAGGGTGCCTGCAGGCGCACGCTGGAGGTGAGGGTGGCCTGACGGCGTGTGGGGAAGGGGCTGGGGTGGCTACTATTGCCGCCTTGCTGCTGCTGCTGTGGAGCTCGGCTGGCTACTGCAGGGCGTGCGGTGGCCAGTTGAGCTTCAAAGCTTCAAGTTTTGGTGTAATGGCGGAAATGGTGTGGAAAGTGAAATAGGGAAGAAGGCCACCACACCCATCGGCTCTTTGATGAGCTGGGCGGTGGTGGTCTCACGGTGGTGGGTGCACACCACAGTGATGACTCTTGCCCGCAGAGTGGCTCCTCTAGGGAGGAGGTCCTGCGTATGGAGGGAGAGGGAAGGAGATGGTAGCCTGGAGAAGAAGAGCTGCGTTGGGTTCTATTCGCTGTGGAGGACCAGGCACTTTGCAAAGGAGCCGAGACCTTATAAAGAAGAAAGTGGCATGCACAGCCATGCCCTAGCTATGCATGGCTCAGCATGGCCGGCAGGGAGATGCGACTGCAGGTCAGGCAGGGAGAGGGGGAGCAGGACATGGCGCAAAGAAGAAGAGGTTGTTCCATGCAGCCACGGAAAGAAAGTCAAAAATAAAAAAGAACTAAAAATGGAGATGGAAATTTTGCGAAGCAGCACTTGAAGAAAATGTGAATTGCGAGGCCATTTTATTCACTCTCCTCCCCTCTCAATTACATGCATGCATGCATCTATATTCACAAATGCGACTATGTCTACCTAATATGCACTGATAATGCTAGGAAATAGCACAAGACGGCACAATTGCAGGTGTATTTTTGCTGTGCAATCAAAGCTCAGCGAACATCATGCACTAAAGCATTAGTGCCTTTGATTAAAATGATTGATTAGCTTAATAGTTCTTCATTGGATTGGTTCCAAGATGTTAACTATAGGGCCCTAAGTGAGAATTTACTGGGGAAATTATCGAGGGATGAAATTTGTGGTTGCCTTAGTCTAATCTTGGGATGATTCCCAGGATGAACCCCCTTCAGGAGAGCCAATGTTACAACCTGCTGAGGAGCTTGTTGGGGGGACACATTTCTGAGACCGAGGATGACTAGGTTGGGTTAAAGCAACCAATCAAGGATGATGTGATTTTCTTACCTGAGATCCCTGAGCTAGGGAGCGAGGAAAAATATGTCTCTATAGACTAAGGAACAACATATGACTTTGAGACATATAAATGAGCATCAAGGATTCTTTAATTCTGAAGGTGAGAAATCTCTTAATGATGTCTCACATGAAGTTAAGGAAAATGATTTTAGTGAGACAAATGGGCTTGACGAGCATGATTGATGGGAATAGCATCATCTGTCTTAGCTAGCTCATTTTGTCCCAGAAAAGAAAACAAAAGCTCGTACATAACCAATTGGAGGTCCTAACTCAAGGAATAACCCTTCTGAAAGAAAAGTAAGAAACAAAGGGTAAAACTATAATTTTACCATTGCAGTACAACAACAGGATTTCTCATGGGCTAAACACAAGTCAAATGGTCTTAACAAGATAAAAAGTGGGTTGGTTCAAACAGAAAAGGGTTTATGTGAAATCTGGGAATTAAATGACTTCTTGTAACCCTAAAACAGACCCACTTAATTTAAAAAGGTTCTGGTCAAAATAAAATTCACCTAAGCCCTCTAAAATTCATGAAAAAATATTCTCTAGGTCAAGAACCTTCAATTTGGCCTTTAGAACCTATTTTGACCTAAATTAGGGTCTCAATCAATTATTTGCCCTAAATTGGTTTTTTGTGTAAATTGCCCAGCCAAACATAATCAAACCAAAAATCTAACTTCACCATTGGCTTAATTAGGTCCAAATTAGGTTTTTTCCAAAATTTGGACTTAAGGAGAATTCACCTTGACCTACTTTGTAAACTAGTTCAGCCTAATTACATTTCTACCCCTAACTTTTGAAAACTCCTGCAGACACCACCTAGCTTCCGCATCGTTCCTTGCAATTAAGTCCCTCTGCCATTATAGCAGAGGAAATCCTACTTCGGCAAGGATTCAAGGGAAAGAACTCCCTGATTCCTCAGAGAATCCCTCTCAAATTTGAAAGGGAGATTCTCTGAGAAATCCCCATTCATGTGAACCTAATTTGGAACTCCAATTTCTACCCAATCTCTAATGCAAACGCATGAGAGATTTGGCTCTTTTTGACCTTTCATCTCTAGTGACTTGCCCATGCTTGGAAGTTTGGCTTCCAAGCGCAAGACCTCCTACCAGGGCATATAAAAGCCTCCCCTGATCATTCCGCAAATCCTGAGCTTGAATTGGCCTGAGGTAACCCCCAATTTCCTCTCTTCTCCTCTGGCCAACCTCCCATCAAGCTCCGGCGACCTTTATCTCCCTCTATCGTCACTATTCCACAATACTAGTGGCAGAGTTACCTCTGCCTCCTTCATCCACGTCACGCCATACCAGCGCATGCTCTTGCCACCCTCTCGTTGTCGCCATCCTCCTCTCATTGGGCTTTCGTCTTCGACAATGGCACATACGAGTTGGCCACCTCCTCCACTCTTCCCTTCATCTGTTCCCCTTAGATAAGTCCTCTCTCTCTACTCATCTCTTTTCTCGCATTTACTTCTTAAAATCCACCTCGACGCTCGCACACCACCGTCATCTTCTCCACCTCCAGTCAGACCACCGGCAAGGTCCTTCCCCCGCTCCACGCATCCACCCACCTTGCCAACCACCGCACAAGCTCTGCCACAACTCACTGACCATAACCCCTCTTTCCATTCATCACCACTCGCCCCCAACACATCCCCCGAACACACCCATATTAGCATGCACAAGGTGACCTAGGCACGCATGCTCAGGCCACCCTGCGCCACGCCGACCACCGTCCCATCTTCATCGTGTTCAGGCGAATCTTCCTATGCATTTTGATGCGATTGTAAGGCCATTTGCTTGTGAACAAGGTATAGGTCCTTGCCGTCATTGACGGAGGACAAAGCTTGCTCACAAGTTTGCTCCAGGACTCCAGGCCACAGCCTGCAGGTCCCAGGCTGTGTGCGCTTCGTTCTCGTACACTCTCACCCAGCTATTGGAGTCAAAGCCCTACATAGCTCTGCAATTGGACGCGAACGTCTGCTATGCAGGCGTCTGCGAAGAAGGTAGGACATTTAGTCCCACCCTGGAAGATCAGGAGTGGGTGCTATGATATAAAGTGAAAAAGTGCTATAGGCTCATTTTCTCCTGACCACGAGGTGATGACCTAGTCACCCATCGCCTTGTCTGCGACCCCACGCCACGCGGACCTGGCTCCGACCCACTAACCCAATTATTCTATCACTCCTCGCACACCACCGCACGTCGGTGGGCCTAGTCCCAGGCGTGCATACCCAACCTGTTAACCCGAGAAGGCTCTAGGAGAGCGAGCATAAGAGAGAAAAAAGAAGAGAGATCGCGGTGAGGGTAAGGGTAGGTTTTGCTCTCAAGAGAAAAAGAACAAGCCAAGGAAGGAAGGGCAGAAGCTTGGCAGCTAAGGAAGGAGAAGGCAAGGCACGACTGAAGAGGAGCTGAAGTTAGGGCCAGAGAAAAGAAAGAAGAAATCAAAGAAGAGGAAGAAGAAGAAAGAACCAAGAGGGAAGAAGGTCATTTGAGGCAGAGAATAGAAGAAAGAAGGAGGAAGCCATAGAGGAAGCTAAGGAAAGGTAGCTAAGGCAGAGGAGGTCAAAGAAAGAAGGAAGGAAGGAGAAGAGCCAGAGAAGAAGAAAGAAGCCAAAGCTGTAATCAGAGAAGAAGGGAGAAGAAGACAAAGGTTAGAGCAGAAAGAAGAAGAAGGCCAAGAAGAGAGAAGGCCGTAAGAGAGAAAGAGAAGAAAGAAAAAGAAAGAGATCAGAAACAGAGATAGAAATCTGAGACAGCACTGTAGCACTTGACATTTAAGATGTCTGATTTTCACATCAGACGTCCATATTTTATTTTGTGCTTCTATACCTTGAGATTATATTTCTTGCATTATAACTTTGATTCTTCATTGCATATTATAAAATTGAAAGTTGTGTTCTTAATTTTTGAACCCCAATTTGCTCCTTATGTTTGACCTCGAATTTACTTTTTCGAGTAATAAAATTCATTTATTTTCAAAGCGATTTCATCTATATTACAACACATTATTTTAAAACCCGATTTCTCCTTGCAAATAATGATGAACCATTTAATAGCTTGATAACTGAGGATTATGATCCGATTGGGGCTGGCATGGAGGATTCTAATCCTATTATAATAGATGATCCAATTGGTTGCCCTAATCTTCAAACACACCCAAAAGAGATGAATGATTTTGATTTGGAAATGATTGAATCCAAGTTAATTCTAATTTAGCCACAATTGCTTGATTTGGATATCTTTGATGGGGTGTATAACGATCATGAGGGCCTGGAAACTGAACACTTGATCTTGAATGATAGGAATTTGGAAACTAAGATTTGGGAAGGTAACTCCAGGGAAGACAGGATTTTGGATTTGAGGGTTTCTGTTGACCTAAAACAACCTAACTTCTATCAGGACCCTTATGATATCTTTAATGTGCAACCCAAGCTCGAAATAATTGACTACCTTTTTGAGCTGAACTATAAGTGGACACACGAATCTATTGAACCAGATCTACCTATTGTCCACCACATCAGACTTGCGTTACACACCACAAAACTGTAGGCCCGACCCTGCAAGCACAATAATCTCCGCTTCTAGGTGATTTTCATCCTGAACTTTAGAACCACTCGACCTTGGGGCATGGGTCTGCACCACAACTTGATCCACATCTGTTGACATCTTCTGCTTGCGAGTTTTAGGGTCAATATTTTTATTCTGATTCTGACCCACAGTTATGAATTCCTAATTTCTTTGTTTGTATATTTTGGCTAGCTAAAGGCAATAAACTTAACACGTGTGTATACTCCTTTCTCTTTGTAGAGCCGATCGGATTGTCATGAAAGTCAAGCGATATTTTGTTTATTCTGCCATTTTCATATCTTTATTTTTGCAATGAGGACATTGCATCATTTAGGTATGGGGGGTGGATATTTAATCTTGAAATTATTTTTTTAGCTTCGTGGAATTTCTTTTACTTTCTTAAAAGAATATATATTAAAATTAAAAGAATAGAATTAAGAGAAGAGAACTTAGGCATTAGACATTGTTAACTTTAGGAAACAATACTTTAAAACCAGAATATTTTGACTCTTCAAGTCTTCGGACTTAATCAGCTTGGGTGTCCACTAAAATGTGGACTTGTCTCGAGTCCTCGCCAAGTTAATTTTATTTTAATTTGGTAAATAAATTTAGGTGATAAGTATACGACTTATCAACCCACCCTTTGGTTTGACGGGACTTTAAGTCTAAAGCATCTACACACTATTTACACTAACTCACTTTCCGGCAATTTTTATGGAAATTAGGTAGTTAATGAACCATCTAAGGTGATATGGCTGGCAAGTTGTTGATGGTAATAACTCATCGGCTGGTTGTTTAGAGCCCAACCATACGACCATTCTCTTCTTGCTGCCTTTAGGTAAATCTTAGAACAGGGAAACCACCTACTTAGAAAAAAGAGAAAAAGAAATACCCGAAAAGAAAAAAAAGTGAGAGCGAAAAAGAAAAAGGAGAATAAAATAAAATAAATAAATAAGCTACACTTGACTGCATGAGTGTTGCTGGCAAGTTGTTAGTGGTAACAACTCATCGGGCGGTTGTCCTAAACCTAGCTTACGAAATGCACGCATAATTCTTAAACACATAGGAAGAAGCAGAGAAGTAGAATAAGCCAGGGAGATATACTCTAGGTTTGCCCTTGCATTGAGCCCATAAAAAATAAAAAATGTAGGGAGAAAGCTACCGATCGGAAAGATAAACCTCTAGGCAAAGACTCTTAAGGTCACCTAGGTTTGTAGAAACCTGAAGTCCATTTTAATGGCTACCTAGTGAGTCTATTATCTTTCATAAGATGCTTAGAACTTAAAGTTCTTTTTGAGTCTTGGGTGGGTTTGGGTAGCCATAGTATGCTGCCCCAAAACCTTAAGCTCAAAATTCCAAAAAAATTAAAAAAGAAGAAAAAGCAAAAAAAAAAGTATCTTCCCTTTTCAAAATAAGACGAGGACTTGGGCAACCTGCATTTTGGCAGACATCTAGGCATTGTTAAATTTTTGTAATTAGGTCCATAGTTGAAATTTGCTAATGTAATAAAAAAATCTTGCTTACGTAATCAGATCCTAATTTTGTTTTTATACATAGCATTTAGTTTGATTTTCCTAGAAACTAGCAAAAGATAGGCATGGGGGTATGATGAAGACACATTTAATTAGGATAAACTGCCTATTTATGCATGTTCCTAGGCTTAGATATTCATTTCATGCTATAAATATTGTATATTATGCATCATTTTGCATTTAGAGTAGTATGTATAAATTTTAGGTTAATTGCTTCCTTTTATGTCCAGGAGAGGAGAATTAATTTAGAGCCTCAAATTGGCGATCCGACCATACGAATCTGATCAGGACGGCAATCAGAGTCCAACGCCTCTGAAATCGTCTTGATTGAAGTTCCATAGCACCTTATGCAGTCCAAGGAAGATCAATGGCCAAGGGACTAGGTGACACAATTTGAAGTTTTAAATGACAAATCGGATTGTATGGATAGATTCAAGTCGATGATTGTAGCCTAACGGTGCGAAAATCGACTCAATCGGACTTGCGTAGTAGCCCCTAAAAAGGAAAGAAAATACACGACCTGGATCTTGCTAGTGGCGCGATCCAGGCCACCCATGGGTGTGCATGGACCATCGCACGTGCGCATGTAGCAGCGCAGCGTGCAACGCATGGTCGCGTGTAGCAGCAGGTACGTGGAGGCAAGGTGGAGTGCATAGTGCACGGATGTGCACAGTAGTAGGCGAGGTAAGAGGCAGTGAGTGCCAGTGGGCACATGTGAGCGCGCCGCGTGGGGTGCATGAGCTGCAGCTTTACCGATGCTTGTGGTGGATCTTCAGCAACATTTATGGCTATCACTAAATGTCCTATTTACAAAATGGACCCTTTCCTCCACTATAAAAGGATCCCTACCCCTCCCATTCTTCTTCATCTCTTCCTTTCTTTCTCTTACCACCTCCAAGCATTTAAAGAGAGCTTGTCCCAAGCCTGGGATGCTCCTCTAGAGTAGAAAATCAAAATATTTTCCTTCCTCTCACCCCCATTTGTGGAGCATTCTGTAGCCATCCTCTCACCACCTTCTAGAATAAGATCCTCTCCACGACACCATCCTACCCCATCCTCCTTCCTCCATTGTCGCTCTCCTTCCTCCAGCTTCCTGCCTCCTTCATCTAAGCAACATCTGAGTGAGCCGCCCTCCATGCAACCGTTGAGGGGGAGTCTTCTCAACCCATTTTGTCTTTTACTACTTTTTGGTGTAGCTTTCTACTTACATACCTACAGCAAACATTATTTAGCTAAATATTGATATATTCTCTCTCTCTCTCTCTCTTTCTTACTTTACAGGCAGATTAGATAGATAATTATGTTGTCGACCTGATCTCTTGCCTTATGAAAATACAAAAAAATTACAAAAGATAGAAGTAGCAAAAAGAAATAAAAGCAAAGCACGAATCACAAAACCAATCCTTTGCCTCCCCATGTTCGAGCTGGGACTCACATTGAGTTTCAATTATAAATTTTATCTGGTAGCAAATTTCTATGCACTATGCAGATAGGTTTTCTAACTCGAAAACTTTTCATGTACGAAATCACGCTCATCTACTACCCATCCCCTATTTGAGATAACTTCGATTAGGGATATGATTCTAGACCTTAGTGTCTTGGGCTTAGCCATAGACAAGTATGATTTTTATCATTCTTACACCTATACTGATTATAGATCTCCACCCATTGATGATCAACCTAACTCAATCTACAATCAAGATGGATATGATGATAATAACTCTTACCCTCTCCAGGATTATACTGAATATAAGTCACCACCCCTCTTTGAATAACCCGAAATGACCTATTCTCAGGGAGGACCCCTAGAACCTCATTATCTTGACTACCCTAGATTTAACCCAAACCCACACAACCCTGAATCAAACCATTTGGTTTAAGTGAACCAGGTCCTAGATAGGGTGTTGGCTAATTTGAGCAACACCATATGATATTTAGAAACCTAGCCAATACCTCGCAGTGAAGAATTGGAGCCCCTGATTCAAATGATTGATGATCTGAATAGTTCGTTATTGGATTGGTTCCAAGATATTGAGGATAAGGGCTCGGGTGAGTTTTTACTTGGGAAATTATCAAGATTAAAGATGAAATTTGTGGTTGCCTTAGTCTAATCTTGGGATGATTCTCAAGATGGACTTCCTTTAGGGGAGCCAATGTCAAAACCCACTAAAGTGCCTATTGGGGGGGACACATTTTATGACACCAGGGATGACCAGGTTTGTTTAGAGCAACCTACTGAGGATGATGTGATTTTCTCACTCGACATCTCTGAGACAGGGAATGAGGAAAAATATGACTCCATGAACCAGGAAATGACAGATGATTTCGAGACATACATAAATGATGATCGAGAATTCTTTGATTCTGAGGGTAGAGAACATTTATGTGAAGTCTCACTTGAGTTTAAGGAAGATGATTTTAGTGAGACAAATAGCCCAAAGGAACTTGATCGACCATTTGATGGCCCTATAATTGAGGAATTTGATTCAGTTGGGGCTAACTTAGAGGATAAAAATCTTGATTTGATGAAGGATTCAATCAATATCCCCATTCCTCAACCACACCCTAAAGAGCTGAATGATGATATTTTTGAAATCATTGTACCCAAGTCAATCCTGCTTTAGCCATAATTGTTTAACTTGGATATTTTAGATGGGATGTACAACAATCTGGAGATCCCAGAAACCATGATTTTGGAGGGTAGAAATTTGGAAATGAAAATCTCGGAGGCTACTTCAAAGGAAAATATAATTTTAGATCCAAGGGTTTCTATTGACCTGAAATCACCATCCTTTTACCAGGACCCTTACAATATTTTTGTGGATATGAACCCAAGTACACAATAATAGATTATCCTTTTGAGCAAATTGTTAACTAGACAAATGAGCCCATTGATTTAGACTTTGCTATTGTCTGCCATTTTAGACTTAGCTTGCATACCACAAAGCCACAGGCCCGACCCCAGGCGCAACAATCTCCGGTTCTGGGTAATTTTCATCCAAAGAGTTAGAACCACTTGACCTTGGGGCATGGTTCTTCACCATAATCTGGTCAACATCTATTGACACCTACTGGCGGGTCCTGAAATCAATCTTATGTTGACCTTGACCTACACTTGTGAATTCTTAACCTCTTCTTTATTTGTATAATATGCTTAGCTAAGGGCATTAAACTTATCACGTGTGTATATTCCACTTTCTCTGTGGAGCTGGACAAATTTTCATGAAAATCAGGTAATATTCTATTTATTCCACCCCTTTCATGTCTTTATTTTTACAATGAGAACATTGCACCATTTAGCCATGGGGGGTAGATACTTAATCCTGAAAATATTTTGTTAGCTCCATGGAATTTCTTTTATTTTCTTAAAAAATATAAAAATTCAAAATTAAAAAAGACAAAAAAAGTTAGGATTAGAAAAAGAGAACATAGGCATTAGGAGTTATTAACTTTGGAAAATAGTACGATAGGACATGAACACCTAGACTCTTCGGGTCTTCAGGCTTAATTAGCCCAGGAGTCCACTAAAATGTAAACTTATTTCTCAAGTCCTCACCACGTTAAATTTATTTTAATTTGGCTAATAAATTGGGGTCATAAGTACACGACTTATCAACCCGCCCTGTAATTTGAGGGGTCTCTAAGTCTAAAACATCTACACACTATTTGCACTGACTCACTTTTTGGTGGTTTGTACAGAAATTAGGTAGCTAATGAACTTTCTAGGGGAGTATGGTTGGCAAGTTCTCGTAGGTAACAGCTCATTAGTTGATTGTCTAGAGCTGAACTACACGACCAAACTCTTTCTACTGCCTTTAGGTAAATCTTAGATCAGGGAAGCCAACTAGCCAGAAAAAGAAAAAAAATATAGAAAAAAAGCTACACTTCACCGCTCGAGTATGGCTGGCAATTTACTATGGATTTGATGCCCCATTACCCATTTGTCCAAAGCTTAGCTCACTAAAATGCACAAATAATTCCCAGAACATTTACAAAAGAAGTGGGGAAGTAGAAGAAACTAGGAAGATATACATTGGGTTCGCCCTTATGTTGACTCCATAAAAAAATTAAAAGCAAGGAGAAAGCTACAGATTGGAAAGATAAGCCTTTAGGCTGAAACTTTTATGTCACCGAGGGTCGTAGAAACCTAAAGCCTGTCTTAACTGCTAGTTAATGAGTCTATCACTTTTCAAGAGATGCTTAGAACTTAAAGTTCTTCTCGAGTCTTGGGTGGTGATGTAGTAGACATTCATTGTGAAAAGATTTGAGTTTTGAAAACCTTGTCGTTGTAGTGCAATTCGCGAGAAAATCTATCTATCAGATAATTTTTTACTAAAACTCAAAATGAATCCCGGGTCGAACACAGGGAGGCTAGGTTGATTCGAAATCTGCAGTTATATTTTTTCATAATTTTTGTTTATAAATGAAACATTCACAATGATCGCTATTCTACTTGCAATATAAACACTAAAACTATAAAGAGAGAGAGAGAAACAACGTTTATACTAAGAATAATGTCATTACAACTAGAACTAGAAAGTGGGAAATCTAATCTAGAAAGTGATAAAGAGAAGGGGGAGAGAAGTTATCCTCAACAGCTGCTTGGAGGACGAGCTAGATGGATGTCGCCTGGAAGAAGGAGAGTGAAGATGGAGGATGGAGGACGGATCGGGAAGAACCGGGGGTGAGGCAAAGTGTCGGCATCGTGGGATCGACTTGCAGAACGAGGGTGAGAAGATGGCTAGCGAGAGCTCCGCAAAGGGGATTAGCAATGGAAAAATTTGTTTTCAACTCTTGCAGAGCTTCTCGTAGCGTGGGAGCACTGGAGCAAGCCTTAGAACTTGAGTTCTTAGCTCATAGAGAGGGAGAGAGATGATGGAAGGGATGCATGAGTGGTAGGGGTGCCCTTTTATAGGTGCAAAAGTTGGGGGAAAAAAGGTCTTTTAAAGCTTTACACAATAATTGTTGGGGTCTTTAGTGACAGATATAAACGTCACTAAAGACCCATCTTGCTAAACACATACACACGGCCTCACCTCTTTATCATCAACAACGAGCTCTTCATCATGCACACACCATCTCAGCTGTCCGATCGTTCGATCGGACGACTTAGAGCACGTGAGCTGCTTCACCTTCAGCATTACTCTCCCCTTTATTGTGATGACCCATTTGGTGGTGCGTCATCGCGCATGTTCGCGTCGCGCTTCCATCCGATGCTTGATAAGGTGCCACATCGCACCCGCATCCACCATTCGCCTTTGATCCAATGGTCAAATTAAGTGCAGCGTGCTTGCCTCTTCTATTTGAGGAGCACGAGGTCTCGATCGCACGACCTCCCTTTCCGCGTACGTAGCTTGACCGCTGTGCCACTAGCCTCTCTTTGTCGCATTGTTGATTTCCATCCACACTCTCTCAGCCGTTGGATGGATGATCCAATGGCTGAGATTGCTTGATCGAAGGAAGAAGAATGGTTGCGGGCATTTCTGGGGTGATTTGGGCAGCTAGGATGGCACCACATGGTGCTATCCTGGCTGTCCATCTTCATATGCTCATAGGTGGTGCCACGATTGTTGGATTGAATCGATTTTCATGCCGTTGGGCTGCAATCATCGATCTAAGCCCATCCATGCTGTCGGATTTATCTTCTGAATTCTAGATTTTATACCACCTTACCTCTTGACCTCTTATCTCTCTCAGACTACATTTGATGCTACGGAGGTTCGATTGGGGAAATTTTGGAGTCGTTGAACTCTAATCGTCGCCCTGATCAGATCCGTATGGTTGTAGCTTCAATCTGCGGCCCCGATAAATGCTACCCTATTCCCTGACCACAAAAAGAGATATTTAACCTAAAATTTATACAGTCTAACCTAAATGCATGATGATGCATGTTATGCAATATTTATAATGCATGAATGCTTCTTTGACACAAGAAACATGTATAAATAGGCATTTCAAGTCAATTAGATGTGTGGAGATCACAACTCATGCTTATCTTTTGCTAGTCCTTGGCAAAAACTCTATGCCATTTATAAACAGAATTAGGATCAAATTACTTGGGCAATAGTTGTTTTCTCAGCATTAAGAAATTTCTACTATGACCTGAACTACCGAGACACAATAGCGCCCGATTGTTTGCCAAAATGCATATCGCTCAAACCCTCACCTTATTCAAAAGCAAAAGGATCTTTTACTTTTTCTTCTTTTCTAATTTTTTTGGATTTTGAGTTTAAGCTTTTGAGGCAGCTTTCTATGGCTACCCAAACCCACCTAAGACTCGAAAAGAACTCTAAGTACTAAGCACCATTTTATATGATTGTGATAAACACACTAATCGGCTATCAGAACAAATTTCGGGTTTCTACTCCCCTAAGTGACCTTGAAAAGGAATTCTTCCTAAAGGTGTATCTATACGGCTGGTACTTTTTATTTTTATGGGGTCAACACAAGTGCGAACCCAGTGTATATCTCCCCAGCTTATTCTACTCCTCCTCTTCTTCCTAAGCATTTGGAATTAAATGTACATTTTTGTGAGTTAGGTTCTGGACAACCGGCCGATGGGCTGTTACTACCGACAACATGCCAGCCATACTTGTGCGGTGAAGTGTGGCTTATTTCTTTTTTTTTCTTTTCTTCTTTTCTATTTCTTTTTCTTTTCTCTTTGGATATTTTTGTAATTTTTTTCTAAGTAGGTGGCTTCCCTAATCTAAGATTTACCTTAAGGCAGCAAGAAGAGAATGGTCGTATAGCTGGGCTCTTGACAATCGGCTGATAAGCTATTACCACTGACAACTTGCCAGCCATACCACCCTAGAAGGTTCATTAGCTACCCAATTTTCGTTATAACCACCGAAACATGAGTCAATGCAAATAGTGTGTAGATGCTTAGACTTAAAGTCTACTCAAATTAGAGGATGGGTTGATAAGTCATGTACTTATCACCCCAACTTATGTTACCAATTTGAAATGAATTTTCAAATGGTGTGGACTTAAGAAACAAGTCCACATTTTAGTGGACACCCAGGCTGATTAAGGCCTAAGATCTGAAGGGTCTAAGTGTTCAGGCCCTATTGTATTATTTTCTAGGGTTGAAAATTTCTAAAGCCCAAGTTTTCCTTTCCTAATTCAATTTAAAAAAAGTAAAAAGAAAAATAAGGAAAATTTACAATGAATCCACGGGGTTGAGAATATGATTAAAAATTGAATCCACCCTCCATGCCTAGTTTATGCAATGTCCTCATTGAAAATAAATGGCATGAGAAAAGGACATAATAGAAAAATATCATCTGTATTGCATGATGCTCTGGTCAGCTCTGAGTCAGGCTATACATGTGCTGAGTTTAATAACATCAGCTAGGCGAGGTCCAGCCAAAGAAAGTCAGATTAAGGTTAAAGCAACCTTGTCTGAGACGGGTTCTGGAATAGCGTTGTGAACATAAGGTTTCAGACACTCTCTGTTGACCTTGAAGGAATGACCCATCTTTGGGTAAGAAATCTCAACCATTTGGGAATATTAGATCGATGATGAATAGGCCATTCCACTTTGACCTAAGCTTGCTTGGAAAGAGCTTAAGTCGAGAGTCAAAAAGCTAGACTTTCTAGTTCGGCTCAAAGCTCTTGCGAGAAATTAGCTGGTCATGAAGAGCTTTAGTTTTAGGTTTGTAGATCTTGGCATTCTCGTATGCGTCATTTCTAAGCCCTCCATCTCAGATAGTTGAAGTTTCCTAGTCATTTCGGCTAAACTTAAATCGAAGTTGCATTTCTTGATTGCCCCGAATGCCCGATGTCAATCTCTACGAGTAAATGACACACTTTTCTATACACCAGACGAAATAGTGACATGCCAGTAAGCGTTTTGTACGTTGTATGGTAGGCCCAAAGTATGTCATCAAGCTCTTGAGTCTAGTCTTTTCTATCAGGCCTAACCATCTTTTGCAAGATGTTCTTGATCTCTCTATTGGAGATCTCGTCCTTTCCCTTCGTCTGGGGGTGGTAAGGTGTGGAAATTCTATGATTCACTACATATTTCACCAGTGAATTGCAGAACTAGGCATTGGTGAAGTGAGTACCACCATCGCTGATGTTGGCCCTCAAAATCTTGAACCGACTAACGATATTCCTCTTGACAAAATTGATGACCACCTTGTGGTCATTGGTTCGAGTGGGAATAGCTTCAATCCACTTGGACATGTAGTCAACAACTATGAGAATGTACTCATGCCCAAATGAAGGGAGGAAAGGTCCCATGAAATCAATGCCTCAAATGTCAAAGATTTCGACGAGAACAATTGGGTTTAGAGGCATCATGTTTCTCTTGGCTATGCTCTCGAGTGCCTACCATCGGGAACACAACCTTGAGAATTCTTGGGCATCCTTTAATAAAGACGGCCAATAAAACCCAGATTGCAAAATTTTGCAGCGGTCTTTTTCCTGGAGAAATATCCACCACACGCAGATTCATGGAAGAACTCAAGCATACTTTGGAACTCATTCTCGAGAACACATCGGTGAATAATCTGGTCAGAGTAGATGCAGTACAGTTCAAGGTCATCCTAAAAGTAATAGTTGGCCTCAGATATAATCTTTCCTGTTGTTGCTTGGTCTAATCCTAGGGGATTTAACCAATGGCCAAATAATTTATCATGTCCGCAAACCAAGGGGTTTGGACACCTAAAAAAGTAAGAATAGTTTCGTTCAGAAATGTATTAGTAATCAAAATATCCAAATGAGAAGAATCACTTAGGAGTTTCTTAAGATGATCCGCCACCACATTTTACGCCTTAGATTTGTCTTTAATTTCAAGATTGAATTCTTAAAGTAAAAGAATCCATCGAATGAGCTGGGGTTTGGCATCCTCTTTAGCAAAGAGATGTCTCAAGGCCGAGTGGTCGGTACAGATTATAACATGAGATCCTAAGAGATAAGCCTTGAATTTTTCAAATGTAAATACTATTGCTAGCAATTTCTTTTCGATAACAGTGTAGTTTCTCTAGGCCTCATCAAGAGTTTTTCTATCGTAGTAGATGGCAGATGGCTTGTTGTCTATTTTCTAATTCAAAATAGCCCCGACTGCATAATCAGAAGCATCGGTCATGACCTCAAATGGGGCTGTCTAGACCAGTGGTTGCAACAATAGAGCACAAGTGACTGCCATTTTAAGAAAATCAAATGCCTTGTGGCATGATTCATCAAAATCGAACGGTGTATCTTTGGCCAGAATGTTGCTCAAAGGTCTAGCAACCTTAGAAAAGTTCTTAATGAGCAAGAAATGATATGATTTGTTTAAAAGATGTAGGAAGTTTGGAGATAGCATCCACCTTAGCTTTATCAACTTCAATTCCCCGCTCAGAGACTGCATGACCCAAGACAATGCCTTCTTGTGTCATAAAGTGACTCTTTTCTCAGCTAAGGACCAACTGTATTTTGATGCATCTCTTAAGGATCAATTCAAGGTTAGCCAAGCAAGAATCAAATGATTCTCTAACAATAGAGAAATCATCCATGAAAACTTCCATAAACTCTCCCACCATGTCTGAGAAGATGGCTAGCATGCACCTTTGAATAGTCGCAAGTGCATTGCAAAGTTCGAATGGCATTCTATAGAACGCAAAGGTTGCGTAGGGATAGGTGAAAGTCATCTTTTCTTCATCCTCAGGATGGATAGGGACTTGGTTGTATCCTGAGTAACTGTCAAGGAAACAGAAATACTTTTGCTCGGCTAACCTTTCAAGGATTTGGTCGATGAAGGGCAAAGAGAAACGATCCTTTTTCATGGCTATGTTTGGCTTTATGTAACTGATACAAACTCTCTAAGAGGAAGTTGAACGAGTTGTGACAGATTCTCCTTTCTCGTTAGTCACAACGGTAATCCCGACTTTCTTGGGAACAATTTGCACGGGACTAACCCAAGGACTATCCAAGATTGGATAAATGATTCTTGCATTGAGCCACTCAATGATTTCCTTCTTAACCACTTCTCGCATATTAGGGTTCAATCTCCTCTACATCTAGAGAGAAGGGCAGGATCCATCTTCCATAAAAATTTGATGATTGCAATAAGATGGTTGAATCCCTCTAAGGTCATGGATGGTCCAACCAATTTCCTCCTTATGTGCTTTTAGGACTTTGATTAGTTTCATCTCTTGCTCGTTAGTCAGTTTTGCACTTATAATCACAGGGAGCTTTTTCTTAGGTCCTAAAAATTCATATTTCAGACTCTCATGCAATGGTTTCAGTTCAAGCTGGGGTGCGTTTAAGATGAGGGTAAGGAGGATGCTGATGAAGGTTCATCATGACGATCTATTGGAAGGGGTTGGAAGTGAATAGAATCAGCAACCTCTTCAGAGTGTGTGGGTCTAGCACGGAGGGTTGTGGGTTGGGTTTATCGATGCAGGAGGATTCTCAAGGACGGTTGATGGTAACACCATCGTGAGTCATAACTAGCTCAATTTGGTCTAATAAAGTTGATAAAAGCTCCTACATAACCATCAGAGGGTCATATGTGCATAATATTATATTTTTAGAAGATAAGAAACCAGGGTTATTTCTACAATTTTCACTGCATTTCACAAATACAAAATAACCACGCAGAATTCAAGGGGTTAATTAAATGTCAAATGGTCATTAATGTCCACTAAGAGGGTCCTTGCAGACAGATATAGGTTTTCACACATCTCGAGAATTAATGGACATCTGAAACCCTAAAAATAGTCCTGCTTAATTAACTGAGGTTCTGGTCAGAATAAAATTCACCTAAACATTCTAAAAATCATAGAAAAATATTCTATAAGGTTTGGTACCTTTGATTTGACCACTGGAATCCATTTTAAGCTAAATAGAGTCTCAGATGGATAGTTGCCTTAATTTAGTTTTCTACTCAAATTTCCGAGTCAAAATAGGTCAAAATCAAATTTGACTTTACCATCAGATTCCTTGGGTCCAAATTAGGTTTGTAGCAAACTTTGGGCCCGATCAGAGTTTATCTTGGGCTAGTTTGCATTTTGGTCCTCTCTGACTTATTTTCTCTCTTATAGCCCCTTAGGTTTTGAAAACTTTGTGAAATGCCCCCTAGGTTTATCTTCGTTCTTTATAGTTGGGTCCTTGCCGCCATGGCAGGTGCGAACCCATAGCGGCCAAGCTTCAATCAAGGATTTCTCCATGATTTCTTGGTAATTGTCTTCCAAATTTGGAAGGGAGACTCCTAAGGAGATCCTCTTCATTTTGGATTGCATCTCGACCTCTGATTCTTGTCGAAGAGTTCATGTGAACTCTTTGAATCCCGCAAAACCTACTCCCTGATTTGTGGAGCTTTCAAGCTAGTTTCCAACCATGAACGCTCAACTAATGGCCTATATAAGACCCTCCTTGCCTGCCTCACCACCTTAGAGAGAAATAGAGCCAAAAGTCCCTCTTGTTCCTCCAACTTCTGCCTCGCTCCACCTCGCTCTGGTGATCACCCTCCTCCGACTTCTTCGTTGGCTGCCACGTATGATAGGCGGTCGGTTCCTACTCCCTGTTCTCTTCCTCACCTCACGATACTGGCGAGGTGTTCTCTAATCCTCCATAGTCGTCGTTCTACCCCACTAAAGCTACCTCCTTCTCCAACGTCGGCCATACCGCAACCAATGCCATCTCCATTCCCCTTCATCTGCTACTTAGCCTCGATGACTCCCTATCATCTGCTCATCACAACTGTACTGCCACAACTCCATGTCGACCGCTACCGTGCCCACTCCAACTCTGTCTTCCACCTCTCCGACATACCTCTAGCGAGGCATTCCCACCGCCTCATGCCACCAAATCGCCCACTGTCAACTCTCACACCTCTGTCGAGTCCACGTGAGTAAAACCCCTCAAGATATTGAGGGGACTGCTCTCCCTATCCCTCCACTAAACACAACCCTTGCACTCCTCCACCTTCGCTGCACACACACACACTTTCATAGCACACCACCACCACCACCACATTCGCCGTACATGCACGAAACTTCTGAGCATATTTGACTTGGCCGCAAGGTCATGTTCATGCTTTAAAATACCTCGCCGAACCTCCGCCACCATCACGATTCCTCCAACTGTGCCTTTAGTCATCCAGCCATGAAGCTTCCTGATAGCATGCCCAGGTGAAGTGGTTGATACCCACGTACACAGTTAGGTGATGAATTGGAGCCCTCGGCTGCATATACTACCTCATTGGAGGCTTCTCCACCAGCTAGTGCTCACACGAGGAATAGGGACTAGATAGTGCCACATCGTGGGACTATAAGCTTGCAGCGCCGCATATATTGATTTTCTGAACTCGACTCCTCGCCCAGTACTCGAGGGGTCGGGTCCCTCTTCACAAGCCTCTCACTCCTTGGTCACTACCTCACGCCGGTGACCCTGGACCCTATTCTCGACCCGAATACCCACTTGATTGCCCAATTATAGATCCTGTTAGCCTTGGATTTGAGAGAAAGAGGAGAAATAGAGTAGGAGGGTGGGGGCTTTTGCTCTACAGAGTGAAGCCTCAACACTTGGTTATTGGAAGAACTGTGCGAAGCCCTTTTATGTGCGGATGAGAAAAGAAAGGGCTAAGAAAGAAGAAGAGATGAAGATGAAGCAGAGAACAGTGCCTTTGCACTGTAGTAGGGGTTATTTAAGTCGTCTGATTTGAGTATCCGATGTTTGATTCCACCAATTTATGCTTCTAAGGCTATATTGCTTACTTATCTTGCATGGGATTAATTGATTGATATTGTGCATTTATTTGGTATAATTGTAAATGGTAATTGGTGATTTAAATCACCATCTTACCCCAGCATTTTTTGCACATTGCTACTGATTCTCATATATATATATATATCATTCTTGCATGGATTTTTCATCATAAGTTGCTCATCTTTGTGGTTATATTGTGATCTTAAGATTAATTACAATACTTGCTCCCAGTGAACGACCTCAGACTTTAAATTTGAGCTATAAATTATTTTTGTTTCTGCGTGATTTCAACTATACTGTAATGCATCTTTTACAACATCGATTTCGCATGTTAAATAATGCTAAAAGCCATACAAGTCCTGATGAGAGGCTCATCATGACTTCTAACTACCCCTAATTAACTAGAAACCCTAGTTAATAAGCCAAACATATGAATATATAGGGTTTAATTATATAAGAAGGAATAGATAAATAAAGGACCTAAAAATAAGTTAAAAATTCTTAATTATAAGTCAATTAATATCATTAATAATTCAAATAATAAATGGACTCAAAATATAATTAATTAGTTACCTAATTAATATCTAATTTAACTTAGGAATAATTTATACTTAAGTATGTAATATCTTAAGTAACTTCATTAATTAAACAAATTAAGCTAAAAAGGTCAAAAATGTAAATTCAAGGTACATACATAATATTTATCTAATTTATAATTATATATAAAAATGTTGAAACGGAATTAAATTTGAAGAAGCCTTGAAAACCTCAATTTACATTTTAGTCCTTAGGTTTCTTTACACTTGAGTCATTTCCATGCACATAGGTCGTTAGGTTTTCCTATGAATAGGTCCCTGTGAGTGCTGTAGTTCTTCTTCCTCTTCTTCATCTTCTTCCTTGCACAGGATGGCTGAGAGCATCTGGTCATCGTACCTTCTGATCCACTTTCATCCCTTGATAGAACACAACTGCCTTGGCAGTTTCTCTTCCGCTCACCTCCCTTTCTTCATCTGACGGATCGGATTGACCTCTGATCCTATTTAGGTCTAGGATTTAAGCTCACCGACGTTGGAGACGACACCGATGGTTTAGTTGAACCCAAATGTCCTTCCATCTCGATACACCCCCTTACCCTCCACCGTAACCTATAAATATTGATTCAAAAGGTCAACTCCCTTTGCCCCTTCCCCAACAGCAGTCGACAGTAGGCTATTCGTCACTCACCTTCAACAACCTCTCAACCTTGCTTCGAGGTTTTTTCGAGAGGAAGACTCATCTCCCTCACCCCCTCTTCCTCTCCCGTGGCTATGACAGGGCTTGGGACTGCACCGCCCCTCCTTCCTCTTCGTTTCCTTTCTCATTGGAGCTTTATCCCCTTTCCGCTGATTTCATCCTCCATTATGCACCATTGATGTGAACATGTTTATATCACATAAACTGTCTATTTATGCATGTTCTTAAGCATGGAATTGCATCACATACTATAAATATTGAATAACATGCATCATCTTGCATTTAGGTTAGTCTGTATAAAATGTAGGTTAATTGTCTCCTTTTATGTCCAGGGATAAGGTAATTTGTTAATCGGGGCCTCGGATCAAAGATCTAACCGTACGAATCTGATTAGGGAGATGATTGGAGATCAACGACTCTAAGATTGCCATGATCGGACATCCGTATCACCAGATAGAGACCGAGGAACCCTAGAGATCAAGGGCCAAGATGGTGTTAATCTGCACCACAGATGACAAATCTGACATCACGGATGGGTTTGGATCGACGATCACAGCCTAACAAAGTGAAAATCGATCCAATCTGACACTTGTGGCACCCTTTACAACACAAAGAGGTTGGACGGTCGAGATGGTGCCACGTGGCACCATCCCAACCATCCACACACAACTGCCCCCCCTCCGTTCAACTTCTGAAGGCAAAGGCATGGATGATCTGGGCCATTAGATCTCCATCCAACGGTCGCAGATCGCGCACACTTAATTCCTAAATGGAGCAAAGAAGCCCCCACAGCACGTTGGTCCAGTGCCCTACAAGTTCTGATAGGTGCACGTTCGAATCCCGCCTGACCTCCAAATCAAGATGAGCAAGGGCACGGGTGCAATTCCGCTACATGATCTTCATTGAGCGGCTTTGAAAGGCAAAATGTGGTGCTATCTCAATGCATCCAACACCCATGCGTGATCCAACGTCGCTCCGGACGCACGATCAAACGTGGGCGCGTGGTAGTGGTGTTGAAGAGGAGTGAGTGCATGCTTTTTAAGCCATCCGACCTCTTGATCGGATGGCTGAGCATGCGCGAACGTACACATGCATTTGAGGCGTTGAAGGTAAGCGGGTGCACGTAGCATGTGCATGTAGGCCATGTTCAGGCCTTTAGTGACGGGAAAATTCGTCACTAAAGGTCTTGAATTAGTGCTTTTGATGTTGAAATGTCCAAAATACCCCCACTCCTTACAACTATAAAGCGAGACCCCTACCCTATGAATTTTTCATCCCTTCCTTCTCTCACTGCCTCCAAAGCTTTAAGAGCTTGTCCCACACCTTGGAAGCTCCTCTATAGTAGAAATCTTAATTTTTCCACCTTCGTCCCCCTTCGTGGAGCATCTTGCAGTTGTCCTCTCTCTACATTCAGGAAGCGGATCCCTCGATGACGACAATGTGCTGCTTCCTTCCCATTCCTCCTGCTTCATCCTCCTTCTTCCCGCTCCATTCCCCGTCTTCCAGGCATTGTCCTGTCCGGCTCGTACTCCAAGTGATCGTCGAGGAGGATACTTCTCTCTCCATTCTCTTTACTACTATCTAGAGTAGATTTACTGCTTTCTAGTGAATCATTTCCCACTTTCTAGTCGTAATGAGTAGTGTAATGAATAATTTCTGATAATGAAATCCATGTTTATTCTACATCCCTTTTTCTTTTATTTGCAATATTCTCTCTCTCTCCTATTCATTATTTGTTAAATAGATAGCTAGTTTTCGACTAGCTAATATGTTTTGTGACAATCAAATAAAATGCGTATTTTTAATCGAACATCCGCCTCCCTGTGTTCGACTTAGAACTTCTTTATGGATTTTTTGGTATAAATTTTATTTGTTGAATGAATTTCTTCGTGACTCAAACTACATCGATGGGTTTTCAAATCCAACTCTGAATGCGCAGTTTTCTACCTTCAATATTTTGGCACCGTTGCTGGGTGATGAGAGGCTCATCATGATCTCTAATTACCCCTAATTAACTAATCTTCTTAGTTAATTAGCTAAGGATATGAGTATATATGGGTTAATTATAAAATAAGAGATATATAATAAAGGACCTTAAAATAAGTTTAAAATGCTATTTTATCATTCAAATAATATTACTAATAATTTGGTTAATAATTGGACTCAAGATCTTAACAATCATTCCTTTAATTAATAAGTTAATTAACTTAAGCATAATGTATACATAAGTATGTAATAACTTAAGAAACTTTACCTAATTAAATAAATTAACCTAAAAAGATCAAAAATGTAAATTCAAGATCTAAACATAATAATCACCTTATTTATAATCATATATAAAAAGTTGAAAAAGTTCTAAATTAAAATAGACATTAAAAACCTGAGTTTACATTTAGATCCTTTTAATTAATTTCAATCGGGTCCTTAATTCTCATATAGGTCCTTAGGTTTCATTGCATAAAAGTCCCTATCTTCTTCTTCTTCTTCTTTTTCTTCTTTCAGCCAGTTGAACTACTGATGACTGAGGGTGCTTCCACCGCTTGATCACTGCACATCCGACGTCGCTCCACCTTCTCCAAGCTCATGGAGCTTGTGCTCACCATTCTATTTTCATCCATCGGTCTGGATCATACTTTTATCCTAATTTTAGGTGAGATTTAACCTCACCATCATCGGAGACGACGCTAGTGGTTAACCTCCTCTAGCTCCTCACACGTCCAGACTCCGCTGCCCTCTTCATCGCCGTCAACTATAAATAGTCCCTAACCCCCTCGATTTCTCTCAAGTTGGCTCCCTTCCCACTTCTTCACAGTAGCCGACCCAATAGGCCATTCTTCCACAACTCCTGTGACCTTCCACATCATCTTTCGACTACCTCTGTTCATCTTGATTAGCTCAGGGACTTCACTGAGGTCTGCCGCGTCCTTGGACAAAGGCGTTGACAGAGGAGTGCCTCTGCTCCATCCATTTTCTCCAGCTGGAGATCTTCCTCAATACCCACTAATTTCATCCTTTGTCATGAGCCTTCGACAGAGTCCCTTTACCTCCTTCGTCCAGGTAACAGTAGGTAGGAGTAGGAGTTGGAGTAGGAGTAGGAGTAGTCTAGATAGTTAGTTAGTTAGATTAGCATAATTTCAGAATTTTCAATGTTCATCTTCTTCGACTTAGACGAGCTTCTTAAGCTTGCTAGAGCCTTAATTTGGTCTTTGAATCCACTGTTCACCTTCCTCTATCACTCATGATCATTTCTAAATCATTTAACTACTAATTCTATCACTAGATTGCCTAAATGATATCCACCTTCAACGACTACTGTTGCTGTCCATGGCAGTAGTAACTGAGCTAATTTCACCTTCATAGGGTCCATCATCTATTCATCACCTAAGGACCCTATTCCACACTTTAATATGAGTAATTACCATCTCTAATGTAAATGCCCAATTTTAATTAAGTTCTTGAGGTCGCTGTCAATGATGGCTCAGGAGTAGTTTAAATTATAAATTATTTATATAATTATGATCGCAGATATCTATTGACTTGATTTCTCCACTCATCGATTGAGAGACCAAGTCCCATGCCTCAACCAACTCAAATATTTCAAAACCTGAATTTTACTGATTAATCATTCATCTAACGAATTAAAGAGGAATTAAATGTGATCTCTAGGTTCCTTGTGACCTCAACAACTTTTTAAAATTGAAAATGGCACAATTCACTATTTTGTACACAGTTTTCACTTTTTCTGGACTTGTCGAAGCTCCGCCGAGCTCCGACGAGTCATTATCTATTATTCGGCCTGCAGAAGTTGATGAAGAGCTCCAGAATGATGAAATGATGATCACTGATCAATTTGAGGAAGTTTAATTAGAATTTTGATAACAGGAGCACAGATTGAGGTATCTTCTCCAACTTCGGTGGAGTTAGAGAAGCTTGTACAGAAGTTTAAATGATGCATTTAAGATGTCTAGAAGCTTCAGTACAGTGCACTGAAGCTGTTCCTGACCTCAGATCTTTGTAGAAACCTTCCAATCACTTTGACGAACAAACCACTCGAGGAGTTTAGGTGACGAGCCTGGAACCCTAGTTTCTTAGGCTAGAACACCTGTTTAAGAGGTTGAGCTAGTTTCTGAGGTTGAGGGGATGCTATTTTAGGCTTTAATTTCTTGAGAAGTATTAAATAGAAAGTCAAAATTTTGAGCTTCACAGTCAAACTTCAGGAGGATATCTTGATTCCAAGCTTGATTTGATGAATTAAGGAGTTTAAATGGATTCTGAGATTCTGTTGAATAGTATTAAAGCGATTAAATTAAGCTCAAACTTGAAATTTGGTTGTTATTCATTCACTATCAATTTGGGTTATTTTTGAACCCAAACAGATAGCAGTGGTATTTTGTTGGAATTTGATCTCAATTCCTACCCAGATTAGTTTGTTTTAACCCTTAGAATTTGTTGAAATCGATTAAGAATGTTCTTAGCTATCTGTTACACTTGTTTTAAGTTTGAAACTGTTCTCTGAAGCTTTCAGAAAAGTTCAAAGCTTCTCTGCTGTTCCTCAAGCTTTAGGAGCTTTAGAACCTATTCCAGCTGCTGCGGAAAGACTTGTAGAACCCATTCAGACCTTAGCTAAGTTAGAAAATACAATTTAATGGCCTTGTGAGCATTATTTCATTTCCAGGCATTAAATACCCCATAGCAACCCCTTAGATTTTCTCTTCAAATCGAAGTGGAAAACATCCCCTTAACCTAAAACTGATTACATAATCTTGTAGAGTTACCTTAGAGCTTTCCATCAAGCTTTGAATTGCTTGATTTGGAGCTCTAAGTTGGGAGATATCTTCACTTGAAGTCGAGTTTGGAAGGGGAAAACAATGTCCCACATCGGAAACTGTTGAGAGTGCGCCTTGGTAGAAAACTATTTTGTGCAGTGGGCATATCAGTCGTGAAGCACTCAGCTCAAAAAGGAAACCTGATCTTCTAAGCATTGCATGTGTGTGTGCGGGCATGTGTGTGCCTGCGGGTGTGCGCTCGAGTGGACAAGTGCGATGTTGGCCCTTGGATGGCGAGGCCTAGGAGGCGGTTGGGTCGGTTTGGCTCGAAAGAAAATAAATCGAAAATAAACCATAACTCAAATCAGGCAAGGATCGAGTAGGAAAGGCAGGCGTGAGCGATGAGGCGCAGAAGGACCAGGTGCGGCTGCAAACTGTACCTGCCCTGCGTGTGGCTGGAGGGCGTGCGGGAGGACTGCTGGCCGTGCCCGCCTTGCGCGAGGCTGGAGGGCATGCGGGTAGGCGTGGCGTGAGCGGGTGAGTGTGGTTGTTGCAGGAGTGGTTGTTGTAGGCTGTGACCGGTGGCTGGAAGAAGAACTAAGGACAGGGAAGGAAGATGAAGGTGTGATGTAGGAGCTTCAGACATCCGGGAAATTTCCCGGACGTCTTAACTGACCGAGAAGATGAAAATGCAGTGGCTGTGGCGGTGGTTGTTGGTGACGATGGCGAGGGAGATGCATGCTAAGGTGCTTACGGTAATGCGGACGAGCTCCGGATGGCGGTGTGGCCTGTCACACCACATGCCCACGGTGGTGGAGACTCGTCTCCACGGTTGAGGCCGGCAGTGTGGAATGGAATGGATGAGAGAAGAACTCTCTGCACAGTGGTGGGTCGGTGGTGCAGGCCCACCCCGCTCGACAGCCTCTCTCCTCCTTTTGTAGCTGCCTGCACGAATTTGAATGGAGAGGCGGGAGCAGATCCACCTTCTCCGCTGATCCATGAATGTGGCTTTAGTGCGGCAGGAGGCGTTGCAGCGGCAGCCGAGCTGTTGCTGAGAAGAACAAGAATAAAGGATATTATTAAAATATTATGGTTATTTATGTACAAACCCTCAACTTTTATGTTAACTAAAACAATGTACCTAATTGGTTAACTAATTAAATGAATGCCATTCTAAGCTAATTCTAAATGCATTTAAAATATGATGCAATGCATGGATTATGTAATTAAATTAAAAATATGAATTAATCTATTTACATCCTAATTTATGCTAAATAAATGTTAGAATTAACCTAATGTCTAGGCACTTAAATGCTTAAATAGCCCACAACTATGGGTTAATCAGATGTGCCTCGTTGGTGGTCGGCCGAAGATGAAGGGGGAGGTGGTCTGTACCTACGAGGGGTCGAAAGTGGAAATAGAAAGATGGGAAATGAAGAGGAGAGAGAGGGGAATAATTCTAACCTAGATAAGTGGATGAAGGGGGAGAGGAGACGGCTGGCCGTACCTGCCACCACTGGAGAAGAAGATGTCCAGTGGAGGGAGAACGGTGACGACGAAGGGGCTGGAGGCACGCATACGGGTATTGTGCGACGCGGAGGAAGGTGGTGAAGACAGCCTTGGCATTGGTATTGTGGCAGAGCGATGAGAAAGAGGAGGAGGACTCGCTAATGCTTGCTGGACACCTGGCTGGAGGAGAGGAGACAAAATTGGGGGTATTTCTCTGGCCAAGTCAAGCTGAAAAGATGCAGCAGGAGGTGGAGATGCTTTTATAGGCACTGGCAGGGGCTCTTGTGCTTGGAAGACAAGCTTCCAAGCACAAGAGACCTTGCCAGAGATGGAAACAGTTGGAGACCCAAATTTCTTGTCCGTTCACATGAGAGATTAGGTGTGAATCAGTGATTGGGTCCATGCTCAGATGGAAGGGAATTCCTTAGAGAATCTCCCTTCCAAATCTGGGAGATCTCTGAGGAATCAGGGAGTAATCCCCCTCCATTCGTCGCCGGAGTAGGATTCCTCCGCTTTAGTGGTGGAGGGACCTGATTGTAAGAGTGATGAGGAAGTTAGGGGGTCTGTGCAATGGTTTTCAAAAGTTATGGACCAGAATGTAATTGGGTGGACTATTTTGCAAAGTAGGTCAAGATAACCTCCCCTTAGGTCCGAATTTTGATAAAAACCTAATTTGGACCTAAGGAATCCATTGGTAAGGTTGGATTTTAGGTTTTACCATGTTTAACTAGACATTTTACACAGAAACCCAAATTAGGTAAAATAATGAGTTAGGACCCCTATCTTGGTCAAAATAGGTTTCAAAGGCCAAATTGAAGGTTATAAATCCTAGGGGATATTTTTCCATGAATTTTAGAGGGTTTAGTTGATTTTTATCCTGACCATAACCTTGTTGAATTTTGTGAGTCTATTGTAGGGTTACAAGATGTCATTTAATTCCTAGACTGCACATGAACCCATTTCTGACTGAACCAACCCACTTTTTATCTTATTAAATCTAATTTACTAATGTTTATCCCCTGAGAAATCCCGTTGATGTACTGCAATGGTAAAATTGCAGTTTTATCCTTTAGTTCATGTTTTTTTCTCAAAACAGTAATCCCTTGAATTAGGCCTTCCTTTACATTATGTAGGAGCCTTATTCTCTTTCTTAGGTCAAAATGAGCTAGTTAGAGCTCATGATGAGGTTCTCATCTTGTACCTTTCGAAATCGCCAAGGAATGCACTCGAGCATTTGAAATCCTCCATGATCGAGTTACCCAAGCCCTGATCTTATAGTCCTCTGATTGTTCTCAACCCTTTGAGATCATGTGTGATGCATCGAATTTCGCTGTAGGAGTGGTACTCAGGTACAAATTGATGGGAAACATGTGGTCACCTACTGTGCTAGCAAGACACTTGACGAGGCTCAACGTAACTACATAATTCCTGAGAAAGAGCTGCTAGCCGTAGTATTTACCCTGGAAAAATTCAGATCTTATCTCCTAGGTTCCCGTGTTATCATTTACTCGGATCACACAACTGTGAGGCATCTCCTTGTGAAGAAGGATGCGAAACCTTGATTAATCCACTGGATCTTGTTGTTGCAAGAGTTTGACCTCAAGATTCGAAATAAAGCGGGAAAACAAAACGTGGTAGCTGATCACTTGTCTCGCCTTCATTCTGAGATCAAAGACCCTTCTGGACCCATTAGGGAAAATTTTCCTGATGAGTACCTCCTGACTATTAATATAGGCCTTCCATGATTTGTTGATATAGTAAATTACCTGGCATCACATCAGATCCCATCCGATTGGCCGAAGGTCAAGAAGGACAAATTGCTTTCCGATGCCAAGTATCACTTCTGGGAAGACCTGTATCTTTTCCTCATCGGTGCTGATCAGATCATTCGATGATGTGTCGCGGAACTGAAAATTCAAGACAAATTATCTTTCTGCCATGACCAGTCATGCGGTGGACATTTTTCAGGTCATAAAATCGTAGTGAAAGTCCTCCAATGTGGCTTCTATTGGCCCACGATTTTCAAAGATGCATACAATCACTATAGGGCATGCACTCGTTGCCAGACCTTTGGCAGCATGAGCCATCGTGATATGATGCCCTTGCATTTGATTCTTGTATGCGAAATCTTCGACGTGTAGGGGATTGATTTTATGGGACCCTTCCCTATTTCGGATGGCTTCGAGTACATTCTACTCGCTGTTGACTACGTGTCCGAATGGATCGAAGCCATTCCAACCTGAACCATTGATCATAAAGTGGTTATCAAATTCATTCACTAGAACATCTTTTCACAGTTCGGGATTCCATGTGCTATAACTCTAATGGAGGGACCCATTTCACTAACGCTCAGTTCAGGTCACCGATGACCAAATATAGGGTGTCGCACCGAATCTCTACTCCTTACAACCCATAAACTAATGGTGTAGCTGAGCTATCTAATCGGGAGATCAAGAAAATCCTCCAGGTTACTGTTCGACCTGACAGGAAGGACTGGTCATCTCGACTTCTGGAAGCTTTGTGGGCTTATAGGACCGCCCACAAAACCCAATTAGGTATGTCTCCCTTCATATTGGTGTATGGGAAGGCATGTCACCTCCCCATTGAATTAGAGCGCAAAGCCTATTGGGCAATATGGAACTACAACCTAGATCTTTCTAAGGCGGTAACCCGCAAAAAGCTTCAATGAGCGAGATCGATGAATTACACCCTGACGCGTATGAGAACTCGCGAATTTACAAAGAGCGGGTTAAGGCCTTTCATGATAAGCACATATCTAGAAAGATCTTCCACCCTGGTTGAAAAGTCTTACTCGTTGATGTCAAGCTTAAACTATTCCCAGGAAAGCTACGATCAAAATGGATCGGACCCTACCTCGTCCGATGAATCTTTGGAAATGGAGCCATTGAAATCAGTCCACTCAGCCACGATTCAGAACCTTTCATTGTGAACGGTCAGAGACTCAAATCATTCATTGACTTGATTGATGCAAATTTGGCTATGATATCCTTTACCCTCCATTCTCCCTGAGCTCATTGCACCGAGTCGATGGCGTAAAACTCAGTGCTTAACGGGAGGCAACCCATCATTCTTGAAAAATCTGAAACCTTTCTTGACATTCCTATGCTAAATTCATATTGCACTTTAGAGTTCATCCATTAGAACAACCGACCCCACCTCAGGTACCCATACCCGAGTTTAGAAATCATTCGCAACAGTCACCTCGACCCGTCTGCCCACCTAAAACCTGTTCTAATGAATGATCTAAGCTGAACTCAAACCCACCTAATTTACATTGGGGATATTGCAAATCGTAGGCATGGGGGGGTAGGAAAGTGCAAAACACCATGAAAACTCATCTCACAGGAAAAGGTTTCAACAAAAAAATGAAAAAATCATTAAAAAGAACAAAAAGTTCTAAGGGGAGAGAAAATTTTGAGGCCATACAAAACCTGAGGAAAAGTGAAAAATGTCAAAAAGGATCACAAAATGAAAAGAGAAAAGAAGAGATAGTCATTAGTAAGAAATTAAGGGATTAACTAAGTTCTAGACCATATCAAGAAAAAGAAAATGAAAGGAAAAAGTGCTAATGAGACACAAAAGAGATTAGTAGGAACGCTGATCTTAGGCCTCTTAGGCTAGACTCTTAGGCTTAAAAATTCAAGTATCTACTAAGATCTGGATAGTCCACAAGAGGTTAGGGAAAACGTGAAGCTTAAGTATTAGGTCTATGGCTTAGGGAGTATTCGAACTCATTAACTGACCTTTAGTTTGCAGGACTCGATAACCTATGCACCCCAATCCACACACAGTCTGGTTCAGTGTGCATAATTATCAAAATCACGCAAAAGCATTTAACTGTTCTAAAAAACTCTCCAAGAATAGGAGCGATCGATCAACACAAGTTGATTTGGACAAGTTCCCAGTGTAGAGTGGCGAGAAATTCCCCTCGAAGATGCGCAATAACATATCGTCTCCTAGGATATCTACATATCCTACTGGGGGCATGTAAGCACCTTGTGCTGGTTCAGATGCCATGGGCGGCATTATCACGAAATGTCGATTGCCATGGTTTGGATTTAGCAACAGAATGGCATGGGCGGGATTATCATGAAATCTCAAAAGCCATGGTTCTGGGGGTTGCCATGGGTGGTGCTATCACGAAGCATCGATTGCTAAGGACCCTTCGAGGATTGATGATGGGGACGAGGAATCCGACACAGACCGTGTTGAGAAGCCAATTTGAAGCTAGAAATAAAAGGAAAAGAGAGAGAAAACTATCCAAACAAAGAAAATCCTCTATCTCTCTTACAAAAAATGCACTGCAAACCGAATCGAGGCTAAAATACATTACAAGCACAGGTGCTTTAACCGCGGAGTCCAACGAACCTCAGGATAGTTCCTGTAGGCCTTAAAAACCTTCATGGAGGACTAAGGCTAGAGTTGGTCAGGTCCGGATCTTGGTTGGTACTTCAGTACCTCTAGGCCTACTATCGGCATTCTAACCTAATCAAAAAGAAAAAAAGTACTCATCGTAATTTCTGAACATCAAGGAACTCATGGTCAAGAACAGAAGTTAAAACCTTAAAATTTTGCTAAGGGACTAGCAAAAGCTAGACATGGGGGTACGATGGGAACATCATCATTAGCCCTAACTAGCTCATTTTAATCCATAAAAGAGAATAAAAGCTCCTACATAACCAACTGGAGGTCTTAACTCAATGAATAACCATTCTGAGAGAAAAGCAGGAAACAAGGGGTAAAACTGCAATTTTACCTTTGCAATGCAACAATGGGTTTTCTCATGGGATAAACACAGGTCAAGTTGTCTTAACAAGATAAAAACTGGGTTGGTTCAAACAGAAAAGGGTTCATGTGAATTCTAGGAATTAAATGACTTCTTGTAACCCTGAAACAAACCCACTTGATTTTACAAGGATCTAGTTAGGATAAAATTCACCTAAACCCTCAAAAAATCATGAAAAAATATTCTCTAGGGTTTAGAACCTTCAATTTGGCCCTTAGAACCTATTTTGACCTAAATTGGGGTCTCAATCAAATGTTTGCCCTAAATTAGATTTTTACGTAAATTACCTAGTTAAACGTGGTCAAACCCAAAATACAACTTCACCATTGGATTCCTTAAATCCAAATTAGGTTTGTACTAAAATTTGGACTTAAGGCGAATTCATCTTAACTTACTTTGCAAACAGGTCCAGCCTAATTACATTTCTATCCCTATCTTTAGAAAACCTTTGCAAAAACCCCCTACCATTGTCTTCTTTCTTTGCAATTAGGTCCCTCCACCATTATAGCGGAGGGAATCCTACTCTGGCAAGAATTCGAAGGCAAGATCTCTCTGATTTCTCAGAGAATCCCCTTCAAAATTAAAAGGGAGATTCTCTGAGAAATCTCCTCCAGTTTGAATACAACCAGAAGCTCTATTTGGCACCCAATCTCACATGCGAATGCATGAGAGATTTGGGTCTCCTTCAACCTTCCATCTCTGATGAGCCTGCCGTGCTTGGAAGCTTTTCTTCCGAGCACAAATCCTTCCTCCATGGCCTATACAAGCATACCCAAATCCCTCCGCATCTCCTAAGCTTGAAATTAGTCAAAGAATCCCACAATTTCATCTCTTCCCCCTCCGACCAGTGACTCAGCAAGCTCCGGAGACCTCCCTTTCTTTCCCTCTTCGCCCAGCCACAATACCAGTGGCAGGGTTCTCTTCCTTCTGTTTGTCCGCGTCGCGCCACACCCGCCGATGCCCTACAGCCCCTTTATGGTCGCCGTCCTCACCCCACTAAGTGCTTCATCTTCGACGATAGAAATATGAGTCGGCCGCCATCTCTACCTCCCCCTTCATCTCTTTACATCTAGCTAAGTTCTCTCTCCTTTCTAATTCTTTTTCTCTCTTTATTTCTTGAAAATGCCCCTCGACACATGCTATCACCCTCACCTTCATCTCCAGCTAGACTTTCGGCGAGGCATCCCCGCCACTCCACACCTCCATTCGCCTCAGCAATCGCCCCATAAGCATCGCAACATCTCACTCATCCTAAACCCTCACTCCACTCAGCACGCCATGCCCCCAGAACACCCCCCGAATAGACTCACTCTCACGCACACAGAGTGCCCTAGGCACGCACACTTCGGCCACCCCACGCCACGCTGACCCTCGTACTACGTTCGCCATGTCACGGCAAATCTTTCTGAGCTTTCTGTTGAGGCTGTGAGGCAATTTTCGTGTTGACAGGTTTGGAGTCCCCATCGCCATTGATGCATGCATCCTGCTAGCTTGCAAGCTCATTCCACGTCTCCCCGCTCCAGGTGCACGGCCCCAAGTTGCGTGGAATCCTCTCACGCACAACTCCAGCCAAGAAATTGGCACTGAAGACTGAGGTAGCTGCTGCAATCAAGGGAAGCCTCTTACTACAGACGCGTGCAAAGGGTGGTGGGAGTTTAGTCCCACCTCGAAAGCTGTTGGCACACTGTAGTGGAATAAATTTAAAAATTGAAGTAGGGTCTTCGCCTCCTGACCACGGGGTGAGGTCCCACTCACCCTCTCACCTCCTCATCCATGACCCGATCCCTGTGGACCTGGCTTGACCTGTATACTCGACCTGCACTCCTCGCCCACCATCACATGCTGGTGGCCTAGTCCTGGGTGCATACCCAGCACGATTACCCGAGAAGCGACTCTGGGAGAGCGAGCTGAAGAGAGAAAGAGGAAGAGAGATTGAGGGGGTGGGTAAGGGTAGGTTTTGCTCTCGTAGGAGAAAAGGAGAAGAAGAATCCAAGGAAGAAGAGGGTGGAGGCCAGAGAAGCAAAGAAAGGAGAAGCCAAGGACTGAAGAGGAAGAGGCTGAAGGGCTAGAGGAAGAGAAAGAGAAAGAGAAGGAACTGAAGGCTGAAGAAAGAGGAGCCGTAGAGAAAGAAGAAGAAGAAAGAGAAGCCAAAGACAAAAGTGAAAGGCAAAGGCATAGGCACGAGAACAGAAGAAAAGAGAAGAAGGAAGGAAGCAGCCAGAGACAGATCAGAGAAGAGAAATAGAAGCATTGTATCAATCATAAGTTTAAGATGTCAGATTTACAAAATCAGATGTCCATTTTTTGTACTTTCTTTACATCCATTGGTATTCAGTGTTTATATTTACATTTTTGCGCTACAACTCTGATTTTCATTGCAAATTATATTCAATTTTCCAAAGTTGTGCTTTTGATTTTTTAGCCCCAATTTTCTCCCTACGTTCGACCTCAGACTTAAAACTTCGAGTAATAAAATCTATTTGTTTTCAAGCGATTTCAACTATACTATGATGCATCGATTTGAAAACACTGATCTCATTCGGCAAACAATATGTATAGCGGTTCCCCACTCACTTGGGTACTCCACTACCTAAGCCTCCTAGCTTAGGATTTTTAACCCAATTCTCTTAACCTCGAGGGAATAATTTACTAAACAAGGTAATTACAGGTTACCTCAACCCAAGTATAAGAACGGGTTTGTTATAACCCAACAAGCAAAAGCTAAAGTACAAAATAAGAGCACTAGTGTAAGATAAGTAAAAATCTTACAACAAAATACCTAAGCCTCTCAACAATAATTAAAATAATATTACCAATTGGAGAACCTAGAAAGGATGTGAATCACTTTGTAGATGCGTGAGAAAAACATGTTGACCTTGCAAGAATGTAGAGAGTGAATGGCAAGCTTCTTTCTCTCTTAAAAATATGGTGGAAATTTGGAAGTCAAAGCTCTAGAATTTTCCCTTGTATGTCTTGTATGCAAATTAACAGTCCTAGGGTCTTTTTATAGAGTTAGGACCTTAGTAATACATCTACTAGACGTTGGGGTTTAAATCCTAATGTTCATATTACCAAAATAAATTTTCTAGCTATTTAGATTTGAACCAATGGCTACTGGCACCGGTACTAAAGTATGGGTATTGGTACTTGTGATATACTATTGTGTGTTTTAAATTAACTTATCACAGACAGTACCTATTGGGTACTGATGTGGGAAAATACGTGATTTGTTAATTATATGAAAGTGTCATTGAGATGCGTAAATCTGCAATCAACTCTTAAGTTTATAATACCTAGATAGTGGAGCATCTAGGGTCATCCAAGGAGGCCAAATTGTTAGTCACATGAGTGGTTCTCTCTCTCACCTCTCAAATCCGCACTTTCCTTTTGTGATCTTGATTTTGTTGTTTTTATGTTTTTCAAAACAATCGGGCTTGAGATATGCAAAGACGAAATTACGCTACAACTACACCTATCACTAAACCAAGTGACAAAAATGGATTTCTCTCTTCTAAGCTCACCCTAAGCACGTGCGCCTAAGGTAATTAGAAGAGGAGAGTGTGTGCACTACATAGCATAACATGAAAAACACAATAAGATAAGGACATGAACTTGGAAGGCAATTATGACTTGTATTACTAGCATGGTCAATTACAAGTAGCTAAGTGCTTCTAAATGAAAAAGAGAAACTAAACTATCTAATAAAAGATAAAAGAAGATAAAGAAGAAGATGAATCCTCTGTAAAATTTTAGGAGAGCCCTTTCTCTAAGTGTAGTCGCCTTGCACTTGAAAAGTGATCTCCTTCTCTTCCTTCTTCTAGTGGCCTTCCTTCAAACTCTCCTCCAAGGTGGGCATCAACCACCTTGTTGGCTCCTTCTTTGCCTGGTCATCCCCTCTTGATGAAGGTGACCTCCTTCTTGGCGTGGCTAAAGGAGAAGAGGGAGAGGAAGAAGGCACTTAGGGGGTGGATAGGTTGCCCCCTTGATCTTCTTCTCTCCTTCTACCTCCTTGGCGTGGAGATGGGGTGGAATATTGATGGACCTAACTAAGGGAGAAGATGGTGTTGTAGTGATGATTATGGTGGGTATATATAGAGGTGGAGAGGGGTTTGTTGGCGTGGAGTTGTGGATGGCTAGGATTAGGTTTGGTGGGTGGTTAAGGGGTGGTTATGGAGATCTAGGGTGTAGGATGGATGGCGCCAAGTGAAGGGGCTTTATGGGTGGTGGTTGTGGATGGTTATGGCCATGGAAGGGCACATAGAGTTGGCACCAAGTTAAGGTGGAGTAGGGTAGCTTAGGTTGAAGCTTAGGTGGTCTTTAAGTAGGTGTACTAGTTAAATGGGAATTAAGGTTAGGTAGGGTTGCCAAGGAGGTGCCTAGCTAGGCTAAGGTAGCTTAGCTACTATGGAGTAGGGTTGGAGGCATTTAAAGCTAGGGTTTTGAGGGAGAAGAGCTGGAGGTAGTCTTCTTGAGCTGCACTGGAGCTGGTGGCTGCTGAAGAGAGCTGCAAGGAGCTACCTTAGTTGGCTTAGCTTGCTAGTTCTTTGCTAGCTGCTAAGCCAAGCTAAGATGAGCTGGCTCCTACTAATGTGAGCTAAGGTGAGCTGGGTCTGGTCTTCCTAGAGATTACTGAGCTAGCTAGAGTAGCTTGCTTAGGTCAAGTAGCTCAGCTCAATTAAGTTGAGCTCAGTAAGGTTTCCGAGAGTAGGAGTTGAGTTGGCCTGAGCTAGTTAAGGTCATCTTCAGCTGACTAGGTCTAGCTAGTTGATAGTAGTAGCTAGTCCTGGTCAGGTTGAACTTCCAGTGAACTCTTCTGAGTTGGAAGAGCTGGAATGGAGCTGGGATCAACTGTCTTCAGCTAGTTTGAGCTGCCATCTAGCTGAGGTGACCTAAATGGAGCTAAGGTGAACTAGCTAGAGCTACCATTCAGCTAAGATGAGTTGAATGGAGCTAAGGGTGAGTTGATCTAGCCAAAAGGAGCTAGGATCCAGCTAGGATGAGCTAGATCTAGTTGGGATTCGGCTGAAACGAGCTAGATCTAGCTGGGACCTAGCTGATAGGAGCTTCTTCCTCATCTTCTACCATCTTGAGTGCTAAGATATGTGGGATTTGACATCTTCTGCCTAATCTTGACACTCAGATAAATGCATCTAAATTACATTAAAAATGTAATGCATGCCTATCCTAGGTAAATCCCTAAATGCAACCCAAAAACCCATTTGTGGAGTTAAAACCCTAAGAGCCATGTTAGTTTTGGGGCATAAGAATGATGATAAACTGGCGTTTATCATGCCCCCCATGCTTATCTTGTACTAGTCTCTTAGCAAAGCTATTTTCACAAAACAAATTTTTTGGGAAAGACTAATTTAGTTACTTTTGAGAAGAGAAAGACTGTGGGACCTTGGTTGATTGAAAAACTTGAAAGGCATGGGATTTGTTAAGGATAAAACCTCGGGATTCATTTTTAGATCCAAGAGTTAGAAGACACAGGATCAATGTATCTTTTTAAAAATTCACAAATCAACTCATTGTTAATTCAGATGACTTGAAATTTTTGTAGTTAGGATTTCTCTGGCTCTTGAATCCGATTTGCAACTTGCATCAACTTTTAAAACCTTGTGTTTATGCTTATGAATGCCAACTTTTATGAGGTCATGTTTTTGGTTTAAAACTATTTTTTTCTTGAAACTCCCCCATACTTATTCTTAGCTTAATCCTACAACAAATGTGTCGGGATCATCATTCCCGTCACCAATCCTCAAGGGGGTTCTAACACCGGCACTTCGGGATAGTACCGTCCAAGACACCAGCTAGGAGCTCACAACCCCAAAACACAATGCGGTGTAATGGGGTGCTCCTAGCGAACTCAAGCTCTTGCTTCGACGCTATGGGTAGGGCACCTTCCAAGACACTTGAGCTGCAAAATTGCACCTTAATGCTCTATCTAAAGATATGGAATATAGATATAGAGTAGCACTAAGGCGGTAACATGTTGTCATCGCATCCTCAAAGGAGGCATTTACCTCCATCTCAGCAGTGGGAACACAAACCAATGATCTGCTTTAGATTTTACCAGGGCCAAATAGATTTTTTCTTCCATTTTCTAAATGTTTTTTAAGGTGTTGGCTTGTGTGTGAATTTTGACACAAGAATTTTGTCAGAATTGCAAGTTTTGAATTGGTAGCTAAGCCAAATAATTTTTAGGTTACAAAGGAAGATCAGGTCACCTAAACTATCACGAGTTCAGGTGGAATTTAAAGAAGGATACTTGATCCAGTCTAGAGGTTAGGCCCAGAGATTCTAACAATCAGATCTTAATCTTAATCCCTAGTTTGTTAAAGATTAAATCCCTTGTACCTTAAAATGAAATTTTCAACATTAGTTCCATTTTTCAAAATTTTCCTCAAAAAGTTTTACAATTTTTTTATAATGAGATGCATGCAAAAGAAAGAAAATGCACATTTTTAGGTTTTGAAAATCCTAAATCAATCGTCAATATTTAAAAACATGCCCCTATGCTTATGATATGCAATGTCCTCATGCATTAGGAGGGAAAAGAGAACACCTTGGTGAAAAGCAGTCGAGTTTAGGATGGTCAAAACCTGGAAAAAGAAAGAGAATAGGAAAGCAGGAAAAATGATGGGCTACCTCGCATCTAGTGCTATCTTTTATGCCTATTTAGCCAGGCGTGAAATGATGCACGAAAATGGACAAGCATGTAAATAATTGGACACTTGAATGTCCTTAAGAAATGTGTTTTCCTAAAGATCCCTAAAAAGTTGATTGGTAAAGAAATACAGATCAAAATGAAATGGAAAGGTAGAAGAATGACTTGGGTTTGGCCATGGTTTGAGTTCGTGTAAAATGCCAAACTTGGGTGGGTCGGGTGGTAGGTCCAGTGGAGAGGGAGGGAGAAAGTTGTCAATGAGATGTAGGGTGGGTGAAGTTAGTGTGGATATTTTTGGTGAAAAAATAGGAAGATTGAAAGAGTAAAAGTCAAACCCTAGTTGATTTGAAAAGTCTTGTCCTACATAATCATCCTTAGAAAAGAAATCAATAAAATCTAAATCCATGGTGGTAAGAGCTGAGTAGGATTCGATCAACATAGACTTCTAAAATATTGCTTCCATTGTATTATCGGTGTCCACAAAAATTTCATGATCAATAAAACTCTTGAAAGCTTGAAATAAATCTAATGAGAAAGTCTGGTTACTGCAACTTATATTCATTTTCCTAGAATGAGAATTGATATTAGCTGTTGCAGTAATAAGAAAGGATCTTCCAAGGTTGGCATTAATAAGGGTCTCAGGTACCTCTATGTCAAGGATCAAAAAATTAATTTGAAATAGATAATTCCAAACCTTGACAATACTATCCTCAATAATTCCCCACGGTTGAATGGTAGATCGGTCTTCCAATTGAAATTGAACCTTAGTAGGCTTAAAATCACCGAATCTAGATTCCTCAAATAAGATTGGGGGAATGATATTAATAGAGGTACCTAAGTCAAGAGGGGTGCAAAAAAAGGTGGTGTCATTTATGACAACCGAGATGAGTGATGTGCCTGAGTCCTTTTTTGTGAAAGGTAGCTTGCTCTGAAAAATTGAGCTTGCTGTCTTAGAAAGGACCACCCTTCCTAGATTTTGGGCCTCCCGTTTTGGAGTATATCTTTCTTTCAACAATTTAGGATAGGCAGGGGTGGTATCTAGGAGGGGGATATTAGTCTCAACTTGCCCAAATAGGTCTAAAAGATCTTGGTGTGAGGGCTCTAATTTCTGATTAGAAGGATTGGATTGCATTGGTTGAGAGTGAGAGATAGGAATTGAATCTAGTGTTTTTGGTGTTTCTTTTTCTTCTTCTTGAGTAGGGTTAGGAGAGTCGATTTGCATAGGTTGAGAGGGGGTTTCATCAATTTGATTTGAAGGCCCTAAATTAGTGGTGGTTTTCCTACTCCTCGATATATCTGCATATGCAGTTTGGTTTTCACTGGGAGGAAGTGGGGGGACTGTTGTTGATGGAAACCAAGTTGGTGTTGAGGTATTAGGTTAATAGGAGGCTGATTAGTGTGGTTCTGATGTTGGTGTCCACTCAGGTGTTGGCTCCTTTGATTGACAAAGTTTGGTGTGGGCTAGGATGGTGATTGTCCTACAGGTCTTTGAGTCGAAAAAACCCTAATGGGAACACCATCATGAGCCATAACTATCTCAATTTGGTCTGATAAGGTTGATAAAAGCTCCTACATATCCATCAGAATGTCCTAAGGGCACATTATCCTGTTTTGAAAAGAAGAGAATAATACAAGGTTATTTCTGCAAAATTAACAGCATTCTATAAATATAGAATAACCATGCAGTATTCCAGGGGATAATTAAAGGTCAAATGGTCATTAATGTCCAATAAGAGGGACCATGTAGAACAAAATGTGTTTTCATGCATTTCAAGAATTAATGGACATTTGAAACCCTGAAAACAGACCCGCTTAATTAAATGAGGTTCTACTTAGGATAAAATTCATCAGAACCTTCTAAAAATCATGGAAAAATATTCCATAAATTTTGGTATCCTTGCTGATGTAAACATGTTTACACTACTTAAGATGTCTATTTATGCATATTCTTAAGCATAGGATTACATTGCATACTATAAATATTTCATAACATGAATCATCTTGCATTTAGATTAGTTTGAATAAAATGGAGGTTAATTGTCCCCTTTTATGTTCATAGATAGGGAAAACTTTTTATCGGGGACTCAGAATGAAAACCCAACCTTACAGATGTGATCAGGGCGACGATTGGAGTTCAACGACTCCAAGATCGCCTTAATCAGACATCTGTAGCATCAGATAGAGATTGGGGAACCCTAAAAGATCAAGGGCCAAGATGGTGTGAATCCACACTTCAAATGACAAATCCGGCCGCACGGATGGATTTGGATCGACGATCAAAGCCTAACGGTGTGAAAATTGACTCAATCCGACAACCGTGGCACCATCTGCATCATCCAGATGATGGATGGCCAAGATGACGCCATGTGGTGCCATCTCAGCTGCCCAATCATCTGCACGCACTCGGTGAAGGCATCTGCATCAACATTTCCCCATAGTTGGATCAAGATCCAATGCCTAGGATGCATCCGCACTTAAGCGCCCACCCATTCGCGTGCATAGCGCAATGGGCTAGAGTGCTTAACTGAGGTGCTGGCACTGGTTCGAATCGCAGTGAGCACGGTGAGCGGGTGCGGCGAGCGGGCGCGTGCGACCGTGTGATGAGAATCGAGCTGCTGTGGGTGCTTGATAGCGCCCACGTGCTATTGCATGCCGCACCTCACGCGGGATCGCACGTGAATGCGTGTGGAGCGAGCGGAGGTGCGAGATAAGCCGTCCGATCTCACCATCGGACGACTGAGATCGACAGAACGTGTGCGCGCGTTAAGCGTAAGGAGGCGAGCGGCCGCGCGTGGGCGGTGCCCCACTACGCCAACGATGGTGCTTTAGAGATGGTTTTATCCGTTACTAAAGTCCCCTGATTTAATGATTTTCCAATTAAAATAACTAAATTGCCCTTACTCCTTGCAACTATAATAGGAGACCCCCTTCACACAAAATTCTCATCCCTTCCTTCTCTTGTCTCCCTCTCCAAAGCGCAAGAGAAGCTTGTCCCACACCCGGGATGCTTCTCGCGAGATAAAGTCAATTTTTCGTCCCCCCTTCGGAAGTGGATCCTGCGACTACGACGATGTGCTGCTCCATTCCCATTCTTCTTGCTTCGTCCTCCTTCGTCCTGCTCCGTTCCCCTTCGTCTAGGCGTCGTCCCGTCCGGCTTGTCCTCTAAGCGATCGTCGAGGAGGATATCTCTCTCCCCATTCTTTTTATTGCTTTCTAGAATAGATTTACTACTTTCTAGAATAGATTTACTGTTTTCTAGTGTAATCATTTTCTCACTTTCTAGTCATAATGTTTAGTGTAATGAACAATCTTCTAATAATGAATTCCTTCTTCATTCTACATCTCTTTTTGGTTTTTGTTTGTAATATTCTCTCTCTCTCTTACTCTCTCTCTTATATTTATTGTAAGTAGTTAGATAGTTCTCAACAATTAAATTACTTCGTGACAAATAAAACAAATGCATGTTTTTAAATCAAACGTCCACCTCCCTGTGTTTGACCTGGGAGTCCATTCCTGTATAAATTTTATTTGTTGAACACGAGTTCTTCACTTTCAAACTACAACGACAGGTTTTCAAAACCAAACACGTTAGCGTAGCAACTCGTACGTTCAACATTTTGGCGCCGTTGCCGGGGAGGCGACGCTATTTGATTTGTTTTCACATTTTCCAACTTATGAATCATTTACCTCACTTCTCTCCTTTCTTATTGTGATTGCAGGTACTCTTTTGAGACAAGCAAAAGCGGTAGGTTGGAGTAAAGTGCTGTGGAAGGTTCTGTAAGTTATCCCCCACCTCCCACCCATTAGTTTTCATTCCACCACATGATAACACAAACATCAATCAACCTAGGTGTTATAAACTTTAAGGTTAGATTGTTTGTTGTTTGACACCTACACCCACCCCAACCTCCACATTTAAAATGAAAAATAAAAAAAAATCTCACAGAGGTACACAACCTCTTCTGATTTTCAAACTCAACCGGTAAGCCGATGTTTGGAGCCAGTACACACATCCAAACACGTAATTGAGTTGAAATCAGATTAGGTAATCACTTGTGTGCCTAATTAAGTGGTGCAACAGGCCAATTGTTTGAGTTGATTGGGCCGCACCACTTCAATTAAAATCAACTCATCAAGTAGCTGCCACTTAGGTGTAACTATTAGGGATTTACCAGGCACTCCACATTCTTTTAAGCTTCAAAGGAAAACATCTTCACCTATGCTTTCAAAACCTGGTGTGCCAACAAAACTTGTTTGAAAATACCTAAAGTTGAATCCTAAAAGCTACTAAGCAAGATTTGAACTCTAAAATTCATCACATCAAAAGTAATCTTGCTTGAACGTATCTAAAAAAAATTGTGGAATTAGGAATGAGAACTTGGGTTTAAGAAATTTTCAATCTTAGAAAATATTACATTATGATCTGAACACAATGACCCTTTAGGTCTTCAGACTTAATCAGCCTGTGTATCCATTAAAATGTGGATTTGTTTCTCGAGTCCTCGCCAACTTGAATTCTATTTTAATTGGAGTAAATAAGTTTGGGTGATAAGTACAAGACTTATCAACCCGCCCTCTGATTTGAGGGAATTTTGAGTTTTAAGCATCTACACACTATCTTGTCACTGACTTGTTGTTCGGTGATTCTAATGGAAATTGGGTAGCTAATGAACCTTCTAGGGTGATATGGCTGGCAACTTATCATGTGTAATAGTCCATAGGTAGGTTGCCTAGAGCCTAGTCACTGGACCTTTCTCCTTTTGTTGCCTTTAGGTAAATCTTAGACCAGGGAAGCCACCTACTTAAAAAGAGAAAAAGAAAATCAAAAAGAAAAGAAAAAAAAGGAGAAAAGAAAAGAAAGAAATAAGCCACACTTCACCGCACGAGTGTGGCTGGCAAGTTGTTGGTGGTAACAACTCATCGACTGGTTGTCCAAAACCCAGCTTAATAAATGCACTGAAAAATCCCAAAACACTTAGGAAGAAGTGGAGAAGTAGAATAAGCTGAGGAGATATACACTGGATTCACCCTTGTGTTGACCCAGTAAAAATAAAAGTAGGGAGAAAGCTACCGGTTGTAAAGATACACCCTTAAGCAGAATTCGCTTTTTAAGGTCACCTAGAGGCGTAGAAATCTGAAGTCTGTTTTTACTGCCGGTCAACGAGTCTATCACATTCACAATAAGATGCTTAGAACTTAGGGTTCTCATCAAATCTTGGGTGAGTTAAATGGCCGTAGAAAGCCACTCTTAAACCTTAAAACTTGAAAATTCAAAAAAATTAGAAAAGAGGAAAAAGAGAAAGAAATTTTCTTTAAATAAGGTGAGGGCTTGAGGTGGTCTGCATTTTGGCAGATACTTGGGCACTGTTGTGCCTTTGAAAGTTCAGATCCTAAGTAAACATTTTCTTAATGACTGAAAATAACTCATGTCCAAAAAATCCAACCTGATTCTTTTATAAATAACATATAGTTTTTGCTAGGGACTAGCAAAAGATAGGCATGGGGGTATGATGTAAACATGTTTACACTACTTAAGATGTCTATTTATGCATGTTCTTAAGCATAGGATTGCATTGCATACTATAAATATTACATAACATGCATCATCTTGCATTTAGATTAGTTTGAATAAAATGGAGGTTAATTGTCTCCTTTTATGTTCACGGATAGGGCAAACTTTTTATCCAGGCCTCGAATCGAGGATCCAACCATACAGATGTGATCAGGGCGACGACTGGAGTTCAACGACTCTAAGATCGCCCTAATCAGACATCTGTAGCATCAGATAGAGATCGGGGAACCCTAGAAGATCAATTGCCAAGATGGTGTGAATCCACACTTCAAATGACAAATCTGACCACACAGATGGATTCGAATCGACGATCGCAGCCTGACGGCATGAAAATCGACTCAATCTGACAACCGTGGCACCATCTACATCATCCAGAAGATGGATGGCCAAAATGGCACCACGTGGCGCCATCTCAGCCACCCAATCATCCGCACGCACCAACTGAAGGCGTTCGCATCAACGTTTCCCCACCGTTGGATCAAGATCCAACGGCTGGGATGCATCCACTCTTAAGTTAAGTGCCTACCAATTTGCATGGGTAGCGTAGTGGGCGAGACCGCTTAATTGAGGTGCTGGCACGGGTTCGAATCACAGTGGGCACGACGAGCAGGTGCGTGCGACCGTGCGCTGAGAACCAAGCAACTGCGGGCACTCGATAGCACCCACGTGCTATTGCACGCCACGCCTCACATGGGATCGCACGCGGGCGCACGTTGAGGAGCAAGCAGAGGCGTGAGATAAGTCGTCCGATCGTGAGATCGGCAGAACGTGTGCACTCGTTACGCATGAGGAGGCAAGCAGCCACACACGGGCGGTGCCCCACTATGCCCACGATGGTGCTTTAGTGATGGTTTTATCCGTCACTAAAGACCGCTGATTTAATGATTTTCAAATTAAAATGACTAAATTGCACTCACTCCTTGCAACTATAAAAGAAGACCCCCTCCACACAAAATTCTCATCCCTTCTCTTCTCTCCCTCTCCAAAGCTCAAGAGAAGCTTGTCCCACACCCGGGATGCTTCTCACGAGATAAAGTCAATTTTTCGTCCCCCCTTCGGAAGCTGATCCTGCGACGACGACGATGTGCTGCCCATTCCCATTCTTTCTGCTTCGTCCTCCTTCGTCCTACTCCATTCCCCTTTGTCTAGGCGTCGTCCCATCCGGCTCGTCCTTTAAGCGACCGTCGAGGAGGATATCTCTCTCCCCATTCTTTTTATTGCTTTCTAGAATAGATTTACTATTTTCTAGTGTAGTCATTTTCCCGCTTTCTAGTCGTAATGTTTAGTGTAATGAACAATCTTCTGATAATGAATTCCTTGTTCATTCTACATCTCTTTTTGATTTTTGTTTGTAATATTCTCTCTCTCTCTTACTCTCTCTCTTATATTTATTGTAAATATTTAGATAGTTCTAAACAATTAAATTACTTCGTGACAAATAAAACAAACGCGTGTTTTTAAATCAAACGTCCGCCTCCCTATGTTCGACCCGGGATTTCCATTCTGGTATAAATTTTATTTGTTGAACATGAGTACTTCACTTTCAAACTACAACGACAGGTTTTCAAAACCAAACACGTTAGCATAGCAACTTGTACGTTCAACACTTGCTTTGACCATCTGAACCCATTTTGACCTAAAATAGAGTTTTAGAAAGAAAGTTGCCATAATTTAGGTCTCTGTGTAATTTACCTAATCAAACTTGGTCAAAACCAAAATTCAAATTCACCATTATATTCCTTGGTTCCAAATTAGGTTTATACCAAAATATAGGCCTAATCTGAGATCATCTTGACCTAGTTTGCATTTTAATCCTGTTCTGACTCTTTTTCTTGCAAAAAGCCCCTCAACTTCTGAAATTCTTACAAAGGCCACCCAACTTCTTCGTATTCTTCGCGAAAAGGTCCCTACTGCCATTGGAAACTTCTATCCATACATGGAAGGTTTCAATTAGGGCTTTCTCCCTGAATCTACAGCAGATCTCTCCCAAAAATGGAAGGATTCCTGACAAGATCCACTTCCATCTGAGCTTGTTCACGACCTTCCAAACCTGTCCAAGAGTTCATGCGAACTCTTGGAAACTCCTAAACCTAAACCGCAAAATGTGAGCTCTTCAAGCTTGTTTCCAATCTTAGAGACTCGCCTAAATGCTTATAAAAGCTACCCATGGCCTTCCTCACCTCCTTAGCGAACTTTTGAGCAAAAATCATATTCATTCCTCTACCTTCAGCTTGATCCAAGTTTGTCTCTGGCGACCTTCTTCCCCCAGCTTTTTTATTGGCCTCCACATACCAAAGGGTGTCGGTTCCAACTCCCCTTATCTTTCTACACCTCACAATACCAATGAGGTGCCTCCTAACCCTCCTTCGTCGTCACTCTACCTCACTGGAGCTTGCATCTCCTCTTGTGCCAGCCATATCAGACCTGGTGCCTCCTCCACCCCTCATCATCCGTTAGCTAGCCATCTACGCTTCTACGCATCATCAGCGTGTTGCTACAACTCTATTTCGACCACCGACTCGCTCGCACATCCACCATTTTCCACCTCGCTAGTAAACCTCCGGTGAGCTTGCATGGCCGCTACACTCTACCAAACCGACCGTCACCACTCCCTACACCATCACCCCATCCTAGTGACCAAAACCCCTCAAGAAATTGAGGGGATTTGCTGCTTAGTTTATCCATCGAATGCAACCCTTTTCACCCTATTTTTTCATCTCTGCCAGCCACCTCTAAGAACATTCACGGCATGCCATCACCACCAGCGCCTTCTTCGCATCATTATGCTTCTCCGGAGCTTGTCTGACGAGGCCGCAAGGCCATGCTTTGTGTTTCAGGTTCACAAGTCATCGCCGCCATTAACGAGCAGCTTCAAGAGACCATGAAGTTGTGTTTTTGCCTCAGCTGCTCCAGGCAAGACTCCAGGCGACGTGGAATTCACCTAGGTGCAGATCCAGGCTCTCCATTAGGAGCATTGAGCACTCCCTTTGCTCCAATTGACCGCATCCTCAGCTACTATTTGCTTGCGAAGAATAAGGGACAACTTAGTCCCACATTGTGGACTGAGGAGTGGAAGAGGGCATATAAATTGTTTTCCTGTTCATACCCCTTCTCCCAAGAATGCCGAGGGTCAGGCCCCTACTTCACGTGCCTCCGCGTGCCTTCACGCTTCTCTCGCAGTCATGCACGCGAGTCTGGCCCCATTCAGGATCCGATTACCCTCTTGATAACCCGACTAACCTCGGGTTTGTGAGAGAAAGAAGAGAAGGAAAGAGAAAGAGAGAGGGGGGTTTCTACCCTCTGCAATGCCCTCTCTTCACTTAGTCGCTGGGAGGCCTTTCGTGCCTCTGTGCTGTGCCTATCCGTGAGGCTTGAAGAGAGGATGAGAGGACCTTGAGCCTCTGCTGTTAAGGCATCTGAGTGCCTTATCTATCATCTGATTTCATTGGTTCTGTGTTCCCATGGCAATTTTGGTTGCTTATTGACGTGGAATTATTGGTTGATCATTGCTGTTTAGTTATTTGAGAATTATTGTGAGCATAATTAGAGGTGTAATTGGTGATTTAAATCATCATTTTACCCAATTCCTTTTGCACTTTGATATTGACATTCATATATATATCATTTTTTAATGGAATTTGTGTTATAATTGCTTAAATTTATGCTAGAATTGTGATCTTTGAGAATTAAATTGCAATACTTGCTCCCAGCGTTCAACCTCAGACTTTCTTGACGATCTTTCGAATTATAAATATTATTTGTTTTCACACTATTTCAATTTTATTACAACGAAGCGATTTTAAAACCCCAATTTCATGTGTAAACATTTTGGCATTATTGCCGGGGAGCAATACGCAATTTGATCTCTTTGATCACAATTTCTGATTAGGTACTAACTTGCTCTATCTCTTTGGCTATGATTTGTGTAGGGATTCATTTGAAGAGAATCGGCCGTGCATCAAACACTCCAGGGGTAGGTAAATTTCATCTCCTTTTCTATTAAGCCCCTGATTCTAAGAAAAGCTAAAAAAAAAGAAGAAAATCAATTAGGATCAACTTGCGTTTCATACTTAGAATTAATCATCTCAAGTTGCTTGATTTGATTAATTCTAGAAAATCCCGATCCTGATTTTTGCACCTATTAGGGATTTAAGGTATCTATGGCTACTCACCTTCTTGATTGAGCCCTAGCAACCAAAATTGGACAAAACTGATAGGACCAAATAGGGCCAAATTAGGGTTTCCATTCTAGGCTTGAGGAACACATTTTCCTAAAAATGAATCTACCTTCCCAAATTGTGTGTGTCCTAAACCTTGATTGAAATTGGGACCTAATAATTTCAGGACAAATCAGGTGAAATTAACCCTCCTTGTGGGGTCAACCAATCTTCAAATTAGGTCACCGTTCACAAACTCATCTTAAAAGTTTAAGTGGAATCTTAAGCACCTCATCTCAATTTAAATTTGGTAGACTTAAGAGGTCAAGTTATCCATTCTGGTCTACCTAGATTCGCGGTGACAAGGAAGGTTGGGCGGGGGAAACCTTGTAACCCGTGGGGACACTCTACCTTGTAGGGGTCTTTGCAGGACTCTCCCTTCCTGACTGCCTAAGTATTTCTCAAGTGGATGACTTTATGATCTAGAGGTATCATCCACCTCGAACCTCTATAGTCATCCAAAGATATTTGGGTGTCTTGATTGGGTCCATCACACCTTCTGTCTCTCATCTACTCCACCAGTGTATGTTCGGAAGGAGGTCCTTAAGACCACCCTTGAGGCCTCCACTGGCTTTCCACTCTCGTTGAGGCCAAGCCTCAACTTCTTTGTTTATGCAACTACCTGATCACATCGATATCTCTTCAAATTCCACCTCTAAACTTGAAGCTCCAACCACAACAATGGATATTTAAGAAGAACAACCTAACTTTGAACCACAAGAATTCTATGACCTTCGAGATAAGGTCCATGCACGTTTCAACCCACCATCGCATCCTCAAATGCGAGATCACTACAATCCCGCTGCGGTGGAGATCAAACCCTGAATCCACATTCTTGCAGGAGAACCCAAGGTGGAGCTCAAGCCAAGTATGCTTCCCATGACCACGAAATTTCTTGGCTTGAACTCCGAGGATCCTTTCCAGCACATTAAGAATTTGGAGCATCTAGCCTACACCTTCAGGGTAGATATGCAGAATCGAGATGGCTTACTCTTGAAGTTCTTCTCCTTCTCTCTATTTGACAAAGCCGCCAATTGGTTTTAGACATACCCTCCCTAGATCAACACATGGGAAGAACTTTAGACCTCTTTCTTGCAAAAATTCTATCCCATTGGTCAGACGAATGCAATGCGGCATCAAATCACACACTTCTCCCAAGGAGCGGGAGAATCCTACACGAAGCATGGGATCATTTTCTTAATCTCATGTGCAAATGCCCCCATCACAGAGTCTTGAAGTGGGAACAATTCCAATCCTTTTACCACAGTCTTCGTGATGACATCAAGTTTTTTGTCAATGCAACCTATGGTGGCAGCATCATGGGTCAACATAAAGACATGATTTGGGGAATTCTTGAAAATATGTGCGAGAACTCCCTGAACAATGACTCATTGGGTGTGTACGACTTGATGACCACCTATGCATTGATAAGCAATCAAGAGGTACACGAGACTCGAGGCCTTTCCACATCCGTCGATAGGGAGTTGATAGCCAGTTGCTTGGATAAGGTCTCTACCATTGAGAAGAAGGTGGATGACATAAATCAACATCTACCTGAACCACCACTGCATCACAGAATCCATACGTACACCCGCCCTCAGGTAGGGAGGCTGCACACAATATCTACCACTCTCAGGGGATGGATGCCTATCCACCCCCGCCAGATTATGGTCATGGAGGAAACTATGGACCAGCCTATCATAGTTCGGGGAACTCTGAACCCTTGTATCCTGATTTTTCTGGAGTTTCTCAGACTTGCAAGGATCTCCATGCTATTTAGTACAATCCTTTCTCAAACACCTATAACCATGGATGGCGAAATCATCGCAATTTCGCATGGTCAGGAAATAACCCGAATCGAAGACCCAATTCCAAACCTGACCACAAAACCTGTGACCCTATCAGCCCACTTAACTAAGGCCCAACAAGAATTTCCAATCTAGGCCACCTATGGAGGACTAGATATCTCTGATTCTTCAAGCCTTGTTTGAAATGCAAAAACAAGACATGGAAGAAATCACAGAGATTCGTAATCAATTGGCCCAGCTGGTAAATACTCGCCAGCCTGGTGCACTTCCTTCTCAGCCACTTCCTAACCCAAATAACGTGCTTAACCAGAGGCGCATTATGAACCCAAATCAGGGCCAAGAACATTCTGTTTATCAGGCCCCCTTTGCTCCATCGCCTGACAGGATGGAAGCTTCAACTTCATATTCTAGGTTTCAGCAGCAGACACCTATTTTTCCTAACCTAAACCAAAGTCAGGCAGGGTTGAACTCCGTCACCACCCGTAGTGGTAAAGAAACATTGGACCCACCATTTCCTAGCCATGACTAGCCTGATACTGCAAATCCTAACCCTAGATTGGTAATCTAAGACACCCCTATCCCAGATAAAGAGCCTGAGCCAATCCTAGAGGAACCAAGGTTCCATTTCCTAAGGCTTTGACTAAGGGAAAGGGGAAACCCAAGACTGTGGCACTAAAGGAAGACTTGGTCAAGCTGTTTGAACAGGTCCAAATAAACATCCCGTTGATGGATGAGATTTGCCACGTACCGGCCTACACGAGATTTTTGAAAGACGTATGTACACCTAAGTGTAGGCTGCGAACCAAGGGCGAGAATCTGATCGTACTGTCGGAGCGAGCTAGCTCCATTATTCTGAGCAAACTCTATCCATCAAGTCACCTAAAGGAATTCTTGAGGATGTCATAGTTCCGATTAGTGACTTCTATTTTCTCGTAGATTTCATTGTGCTAAACATAGATGCTCTTGAAAATTTGAAGAATACATCAATCATATTAAGGAGACCATTTTTGGCCACAGCTAGGGCCAACATAAATTATGAGGAGGGCCAAATTGAGTTGATGTTTGGGAGCAAGATGTTGAAGATTGATATCTTTAAGGCCCAAAAGGGAATCAACTGTGGGGCTATTAAGCAGATCTGCGATATCGTGTCTGTGGTTGAGGACTAGTTCTTAGAGGAAAACCTGGTTATTCATGACATTCAACCACAAGAAGATCATAACCCATAGTTAGAGGAGCCTATACTTAACCTAGATACACCTACAACTCTTACCTTTGATCCTGGACCCCACCCTGAACCACTTGCTGCTGCTGACAGCCCTGTTATGGAGTTGAAACCCCTCCCTGATCATTTAAAATATACCTTTTTGGGTTTAAATCACACTTTTCCTATGATAATCAATTCCTTACTTACCTTGGATCAGGAAACAAAACTAATTTCCATCCTCTAGCAGCATCAGAGAGCCATTGGATGGACTCTTGATGACTTGATTGGTATCAACCCTTCGTATTGCACCCATTGCATCTACACTGAAGAAGGCTCACGACCATCTTGTGAAATGCAGGGACGTATGAATCCGAACCTATAGGAAGTTGTGAAGAAAGAGATCATTAAGTGGTTAGATGCTAGAATCATCTACCCGATCTATGATAGTCATTGGGTGGGTCCAATCTAGGTTGTGCCTAAAAAGGTAGGGCTTACCATGTTCACGACTAAAACTGGAGAAACCATGCTGACCCACATTGCGAACTTGTGGAGAGTCTGCAATGACTATAGAAAATTGAATGCCTCCACAAAGAAGGACCATTTCCCACTACCTTTTATTTACTAGATTCTCGAGAAACTGCCAGGAAATCGATTTTTCTACTTTTTGGATGGGTACTCTGGATATAATCAAGCGGAAATTCATCCAAAGGACCAGGAAAAGACCACCTTCACTTGTCCCTATGGGACGTACACGTTTCATAGGATGCCTTTCGGGCTATGCAACTTACCCGCCACCTTTCAGCGGTGCATGCTAGCCATATTTTCCAATATGGTAGGTGAGTACCTTGAAGTCTTCATGGACGACTTCACGATATATGGGGAATCTTTTGATTAGTGCCTCCTGCATCTGGTTGAAATTCTCAGGCGTTGCATTGACGTAAATCTGGTTCTTTAGTGGGAAAAGTGCCATTTTTGACGTAAATCTGGTGATGCGAAAAATCACGTGATTTGTAATTAGGGTTTTTAAAGTCGCTGTAATACGTGAAATCGCATATGCTTTTAAATTTCTATTCCTAAATGGGGGAGTATCTAGGGTTGTCCTAGGAGGTAAGTTTGCAATTCAAATCTCTTGCTTTTAAAGGAAACTCAATCTTTCTTTTTGGTATTTTAAATATATAATTTTTATGTTTTGAAATAATGAAAGCAAAATGCGAATTGTTGATGGAAAAGCAACTAACACCTACAATCACTAAGCTAAAACCTAAGTGATAAATATGACCCCTCCGTAAGCTCACTCTAGGCATGTGGAAGCCTAGAGTAATTAGGAAGTGGAAGTGAAAAAGTGCTAGAAAGATAAAACAATTGCAATAGAAAATGAAAAGAAGGCAAATTAATTTAGTAGAATTTGTGTTTTACAAAAACATATAGGGGAATGCTTCTACTTAAAATGGAAAATATAAAAGCAATAAAAAAATACAAATCCTCTTGTAGAATCTGGTGAAGAAGGGAGTCCTCTTGCTCCAAGCCTAGCTACTCCTTGGCTTGAAAAGAAGGTCTCCTTTTCCTTCCTTGAATGCTCCTCCAAGGTGGATGCTCTCCACCTCAATTCTTTCTACCAAGGGTGGGCATGCACCACCCTTTCTCCTCCAATGCTTGGCCGTCCTCCTAGTGGTGGAGCGCTCCTCCTCCTTGGCGTGACACAAGAAAAGAGTGGGAAGGAAGAAGGCACGAAAGGGGCAGGTGATGTGCCACCTTAATCTTCTTCCTCCCTAATTCTCTTAGCCGTAGGGTGTAGGTGGGTTTAGGTGGAATTAAACACTAATGGAGGATGATCAAAATTGGGGGTAGGTGATGGGTTTATATAGAGTAAATAGGGGGCACAGGTGGCTCTTGGAATGGATGGCTAGGATAGGATATGTTGGGTAGTTGGGGATCCTAGGGCTAAAGGTGATTGGCTCCAACCCATGGGTTACCATGGAGGTGCTTATGGGTGGTGGCACCCCTTGAAGTTGGCAACAAAATGGGTTCTAGGAGGGGGGCATAGGTGGCCCCAAGTAGGGTTCTAGAAAGAGGGGTAGGTGGGTGGCTAGGATGGGTTATGTGGGTAGGTGTAGGGTTAGGATGCAGGGGATTTTTGGTGCCAAAATAAGGGTAGTTACAAGTGGTTTTGGCACCATTTAGTGGTGGCTTTTGGAGGTAGTGGGAAGGCTAGGATGGCACCAGGGTGAGGTGGAGGTAGGGTTAGCTTATGTGGAGCATAGGTGGAGCTAGTTGGTGGAGTTGTTAGGTAGGGTTTTTAGGTGGTAAAAGCCAAGGGAGCTAGAGCATAGCTAAGCTAAGCTAGCTTAGCTAGTAGTGGAGTAGAGGAGGAGGTATTGGAGCTAGGGTTTGAAGAGAGGAGCTGAGGAGGAGAAGCCTGGGGCATGAATTGGTGCTGCCAGCTGCTGAAGAGGGTGGCATGGAGCTACTCTAGCTGGCATAGCTTGCTAGTTCTTTGCTAGCTGCTAAGCCAAGCTAAAGTGAGCTGGCTTCTACCATAATGAGCTGAGGTGAGCTAGGTCTAGTGCTCCCAGGTAGGATCAAGCTGGTTGAGGTAGCTAAGGTAGCTTAGCTCAACTAAGTTGAGCTAAGCTGAGTCCCCGAGAGTTGGACTTGAGCTTCCTAAGCTGGAATGAAGTCATCTTCAGTAGTCTGGAGTTGAGTGGAGCTGGATGTAGCTGGACACGAGCTGGGGTGAACTCCAGTCAACTCAGTTGAGCTAGCTAGAGCTCCCTATAGACTAATGATAGTTGAGATGAGCTATACTTAGCTAAGTTGAGCTGGATCTGAGCTGACCTGAGCTAGGGTGAGCTAAGATGAGCTCTCTTGAGCTGCCATTCTGCTGAGATGAGCTAAATGTAGCTTGGATGTGTTGACCCTAATCCAAGTGAGCTGGATTCCAACTATGGCGAACTGGATCAAGCTGAGTTCATGTTAGTTTAAGCTTCTCCTTCACCTGTTGCCTTCGTGAGTGCTAGGGTTCTAGGGATCTGTTAATCTGTTTATCCCTAACACTCACAAAAACACATTAAAAAGACAATAAAAATTGCAATGCATGCCTAACCTAATTAATGCCTAAATGCAGCCCAAAAACCTATTTGTGGAGTAAAAATCGTAAGAGCTAGGTTTGTTTTAATGCATAAGAATGATGATAAACTGGCATTTATAACACCCCCATGCTTATCTTTTGCTAGTCTCTTAGCAAAACATTAATTTTTACAGAATAGAATTTTTGGGAAATGTAATTTTTTTGACTTTTGAGGCGAAAAAGATTAAGGGACCTTTGTTGATCTAAACACAGGAGGCACGAAATTTGTTAAATATAAACAACGGGATTTATTTTTGGATCCAAAAATTAGACAAAAATGGGATCAATATATCCATCAAAAAGATTCATAGATTAACCCCTTGTTAATTCAAATGACTTGAAATTTTTGTTTTAGGGATTTTTCTTGCTCTTGAATCTGATTCGCAACTTGCAATAACCTTTAAAACCTTGTGTCTATTCTTGTGAAAAGCCAACATTTTCAAGGGCATGTTTTTGGTTGAAAACTTTTTTTTTTGTCCTCCATGCTTTTTTCTAGCTTAGTCTTACAACAGATGTGTTGGGATCATCATTCACATCACCAATCCTCAAGGGGGCTCTGGCGCCAGTACTTCGGGATAGCACTATCCATGACACCACCTAGGAGCTCATAACCCCAAAACACAATGCAGTGTAAAGGGGCACTCCAAGAAAACTCAAGCTCTTGTTCCGACACTATAGGTAGAGCACTATCCAAGACACTTGAGCTGCTAAAATGCGCTTTAATGCTCCATCTAGAGATATGAAATATAGATATGGAGCAGCGTGGAGGCGGTAACATGTTGACATCGCATCCTCAAAGGAGTCATTTTCCTCATTCTTGGCAGTGGGAACGCAAGCCAATGATCTTCTTCAAGCTTTTACTAAGTCAAAACAAGGGAGTTTTTCTAATTTTTAGTTGTTTTTAATGTTGGCTTGTGCGTGAAATTTGACACAGGAAGTTTCACAAGAAATGCAAGTTTTTTAATTGGAAACTGAGCCAAATACTTTCCATATTACAAAAGAGGATCAAGTCACCTGAACTATCATGAGTTCAGGTGGAATTTATAGAAGGATATTTGATCTAGTCTAAAAATAGATCCTAAAATTCTAATGATCAGATCTGCATCCTCATCCCTAGTTTGCTAAGGATTAAATCCCATTGTACCAAAAGGATCTGCATCACTATTTTAAGATTTTTCCTCAAAAGATTTCAACATTTTTATTTTTATGGGTTTGCAAGTAGGAAAATAAAATAACTAAAGAAAAATGCATGTTTTTAGGTTTTGAAAATCCTAAATCGATCATCAAAATTTTTAAAACACCCCCGCATCCTTAAGATATGCAATGTCCTCATACATTAGGGGGGAAAATGGATCACCTTAATGAAGAGCAGTTGGGTTTAAGATGGTCAAAACCTGGAAAAAGAAAGGAAAAAGGAAAGCAGGAAAAATGACGGGTTACTGATTGCACAACAAAAATACACCAATAAATATGCCATCTTGTGTTATTTGCTAGCACTGCCATTGCATCTTAGGTAGCTATAGTTGCATTTGTAAAAAAGACACATGCATGCATTTTTAAAGAGGAGAGGAGAATGAGAATAATTGGCCATTTAATTAACATCTTCAAGTGCTACCTCGCAATTTCACCTTCTCAATTTCTTTATTTGCTTTGAATTTCTTCTCCCTCGCACGGCTCAGGGCATGGGGCATGCACCGGTTCGCGCCATTCCTCTGCCAACTGCATGGCTGGACTTCCTCTGCCAGCAGCATGGCGGTGGCATGCATCTCCTTCTTTAAATAGCCTTGCCCTCTCCCTTGGGCAAGAGAGAGCCTAGAACACACACCACCCGCAGACACTTTCCTCCAGGCCAACCTCCTCCCCACCATACGCAGTATCTCTTACCACTGAAGAGACACACTGCAGACAGGAGCAGGGTCACAGTGGTCCCATGAACACCACTGTGAGTTCCACCAATGCCTAGCTCCTTCGTGAGCAGGTGGGTGTGGTGGTTTCACCCTCTATTTTCACCGCTTAACACCCTCTCCGCCATTGTCAAAGCTCCAAGGTATGAAGCTCCAACAGCAGCGACGGTGGCCTACAGCCGTGCAAGCCACCGCACACACGCCAGCTGACGTCCGCAGGCTCTTCCCGCGCGCACAGGCACCTTCCAGCGCACCCGCGCCTGCAGAATAGGCTGCAACCGGTTGTCCACTCCGCGCGTCACTGTAGCTACTGTTCACTCCCCTCAGTGCGGAACTGTAGCTACAGTGCGGTGACCGGTTTGTTTCTCACTTATCTAGTCACCGTGCCCTCTCTCTCCTCCTCGCGACTGCCTCTAGCCAGTCACGCACACGCGTTCCCGTGTATGCGCCCGATCCTACGTCTGCCCCCGCACTCATTCTCGCCTGTAGCGCAGTGCGCTGCGCTACGTAGTTCGCTGTGTTGCTCTATCTCTCACACTTCCGCACCCGCCTACGCGCGACAACAGTGAGCGCGTGCCCTCCAACGCCCGCACGCAGCCCTTGTGCGCATGCGCATGCCCTGGCCACCAAACAACGCCGGCGGCCACCAGACATCTTAACTCGCCTGCTCTCTCTACACTCCTCCAGCGTACACTCCCACAGTCATACACACACACACTACTACACATACACACTCGTACACTCAAACACTCACTTGTACACACCTATACATACTTTTACATATATATATATATATATATATGTATACATATTCGTACCTGATTACGCAGCAATCATAGGTCTTAATTGGCCTAGATTAAGCTAGGACTTAGCATAAGTTAGGGTTATTCATGCATACATATGCATTGTCTGCATCTTTACTGCTTTCCTTTAGCTATGCATAAAATAATGTTATAATGTGTTAATTAAGTGCATTATGTCGATTGCAGGCTGATCAGGAGCTGGATCTGAAGCTGGATCAGGAATAACAGGAGTTGTAGCAGAGCTGGAGCAGAAGGCCTAGTTTAGATGTAGGAATAATAATGTAAGGGGGTAAAAGTTTGCTATTCTATTAAGTAGGAATAAAGCAGTAAAATGTGAAGAGCTTAGGTCCAGCCTAGTCCTAGGATAGCCTAGAGACTTCCCCAAGCCTTAGACACCCTTAGATTAGGTCACAACACCCTAGGAAGCCCTAAAACCCTAGTTCCAACCCTTCTCTAGACGTCCAAATAAGTTTTAAGACGTCCAGGAACCTTAGCCAACTCCCGCACACTGTAAACCCACTTTTGCAGTGTTATTGGACGTCCAGACACTTTGTCAGATGTCTAATTTCTGTAGAATACCCAAAATAGAACCCGAAATCCTTCCTGACTCTGATTGGACATCCAGACAACAAGTCTGTGATGGCGATTTCATGCAGTTTGTTAAATACGTCATTGTAACGCATAAAACCGATCAACTCTTAAATTTATATTCCTAGATAGGGGAGTATCTAGGGTCATCCAAGGAGGCCAAATGTTTGCAATACTGATTTTCTTGCTTCGAATAAATCTCAACTTTCTTTTTTGGTATTTTTCAATATATCATTTTTTTCCTTTTTCAATTAAGACAACATGAGAAATGGTGGTGGGAAGGTGATTTACATTTCAATTTAAAATACTACTTCTAAGTGGCAAGTAGAGCCTCTCCATAAGCTCACTCTAGGCAAGTGGAGGCCTAGAATAATTAGGGAGAGGGGGTGACGAATGCAAAAAACAAAGCAAGTAGAAATGCAAAATAGAAAATTGCAAAGAAGGCAACTAGATTGATGAAAAGTGTTTTACAAAAAAGCCTAGTAGAGGAATGCCTCTACAACTAGAAAAATTAAAATAAAGAAAAGCAAACACAAATCCCCTAGATAGATGGTGAAGAAGAGGGCTTCTTGCTCCAAGGTTCGTGGCTCCCAAGCTTGAAAAGAATCCTCCAACTCCTTCCTTGCTGTGCTCCGCCAAGGTGATGTCCTCCAAGGTAAGCCCTAAGGGGGCATGCCCTAAGCTTCTCTCCAAGGGTGGACGTCCACCCTAGGTCCTTCTCCCTTTCCTGGCCATCCTCCTTGAAGTGGAAGAGTCCTCCTCCTTGGCGTGGCCCAAGTTGGAGAGAGTGGGGAGAAGGCACCAAAAGGGCTGGTGATGTGCCCCTTTAATCTCCTTCTCTACTCCTTCTTCTTGGCCGTAGGTATAGGTGGTATAGGTAGCAAATTACACTAATGGAGGATGCCCCAAAATGGTGGTAGGTGGTGGGCTTTTAAAGAATAGGAAGGGGGCTAAAGTGACCTTTGAAATGGAGGGCTAGGATGAAGAGATGGAGGTGGTTAAAGATCCCATGGACAAGGTGAGTTGGCGCCACCTTAAGGGACACCAAGGGGGTGGTTATGGGTGTTGACACCCCTTGATGTTGGTGCCAAAAAGGATTCTAGAAGGTGGTCTAAGTTGGCGCCAAGAAGGGTTCTAGAAGGATGGGTAGGTGGATGGCTAGGATGGATTATGTGGGTAGGTGTAGGGTGGATTAAGGGCTGAAAGTTGGCGCCAATACAAAGGTGTTTAGGGGTGGATTTTGGCACCAACTATCGGTGTATTTTGGTGGTGATAATGGGGTGAAGTGGTGGCTAGGAGGTGGCGCCAACTTGAGTAGGGTAGCTAGCTTAGGTAGGCTTAAGTTCGTGGAGCTAGCTAGGGTTGAATTTAAAGGTGGTGGATGGCCAAGGAGCTGGTTGCTAGCTAAGATAAGCTAGCTTAGCTAAAGGTGGAGTCTAGGAGAAGGTGTTGGAGCTAGGGTTTAGAGGGAGGAGCTGAGGAGGAGAAGTCTGGAGTTGGAGCTGGAGCTGGCTGCTGCTAAAGAGGCTGGCATGGAGCTACTCTAGCTGGCTTAGCTTGCTAATTCTTTGCATGCTGCTAAGCCAAGCTAAAGTAAGCTAGCTTCTACCCTAATGAGCTGAGGTGAGCTAGGTATGGTGCTCCCGGGGAGAATCAAGCTGGTCGAGGCCATTAAGGTAGCTTAGCTAAACTGAGTTGAGCTAAGCTAAGTCCCCGGGAGCTGGACTTGAGCTTCCTGAGCTGGGATGAGTTCTTCTTCAGCTGGCTGGAGTTGAGTGGAGCTGGATGTAGCTGGATCTGAGCTGGGGTGAACTCCTGTGAACTTAGCTGAGCTAGCTAGAGCTCCCTGTGGACTAGTGGGAGCTGGGATGAGCTAGACTCAGCTAAGTTGAGTTGGATCTGAGCTGACTTGAGCTAGGGTGATCTAAGAAGAACTCTCTTGAGCTGCCATTCAGCTGAGATTAGCTGAATGGAGCTGGGATGAGCTAACCCTAGTACAAGTGAGCTAGGTTCCAGCTATGGTGAGCTGGATAAAGCTGAGTTCCAGCTAGTCTGGGCTTCTCGTTCACCATTTACCTTCTTGAGTGCTAGGGCTTTAGGGATCTGTATATCTGTACATCCCTAACACTCACAAAAACATATTAAAAAGACAATAAAAAATGCAATGCATGCCTAACCTAATTTATGGCTGAATGCAACCCAAAAAACCCATTTGCGGAGTAAAATCCTAAGAGCTAGGTTTGTTTTAATGCATAAGAATGAAGATAAACTGGTGTTTATCACACCCCCATGCTTATCTTTTGCTAGTCTCTTAGCAAAACTTTAATTTTTTGGAAAACGAAATATTTGGGAAATCTAATTTTTTCGACTTTTGAGGAGAAAAAGATATTAAGGGACCTTGGTAGATTAAAACACAGGAGGTACGGGATTTGTTAAAGATAAACATCAGGATTTGTTTTTGGATTCAACCATTAGACAGAACGGGATCAATATATCCTACAGAAAATTCACAAATTAACCTCATGTTAATTCAGATGACTTGAAATGTTTGTTTGTAGGATTTTTTTGGCTCATGAATTTGATTCGCAACTTGAAAAATCCTTTAAAACCTTGTATCTGTGCTTGTGAAAAGCCAACATTTATAAGGGCGTGTTAGTCTATTTATTTATTTTTTTTCTCCCCCATGCTTATATTTAGCTTAGTCTTACAACAGATGTGTCGGGATCATCATTCCCGTTACCATTCCTCGAGGGGGCTCTGGCGCTAGTACTTCGGGATAGCATTGTCCATGACACCACCTAGGAGCTCACAACCTCAAAACACGATGCGGTGTAAAGAGGCGCTTCAAGCAAACTCAAGCTCTTGCTCCGACACTATAGGTAGAGCACCGTCCAAGACACTTGAGCTGCTAAAATGCGCTTTAATGCTCCATCTAAAGATATGAAATATAGATATGGAGTAGTATCGAGGCGGTAACATGTTGACATCGCATCCTCAAAGGAGGTATTTTCGTCCTCGGCAGTGGGAACTCAAACCAATGATCTTCTTCAGACTTTCACTAAGTCCAAACAAGGGAGTCTTTCAAATTTTTAATTATTTTTAGGTGTTGGCTTGTGTGTGAAAATTGGCACAAGAAGTTTCTCAAGACACGCAAATTTTTGAATCAGAAACTAAGTCAAATACTTTCCGTATTACAAAATAGGATCAAGTCACCTGAACTATCATGAGTTTAGGTGGAAATTTATAGAAGGATATCTGATCTAGTCTAAAATAGACCCTGAAATTCTAATGATCAGATCCATATCCTTATCCTTAGTTTGTTAAAGATTAAATCCCATTGTACCAAAAGTGAATTTCTCGACCTTAGCCCCGATTTCAAAATTTTTCCTCAATAAGTTTTTAACATTTTATTTTTTTTGGTATGCAAGCAGGAAATAAATTAAAGAAAATTGCATTTTTTTTTTGTTAGGTTTTGAAAATCCTAAATCGATCGTTAAATTTAAAAACACTCCCCCCATGCTTAAGATATGCCATGTCCTCATGCATTAAGAGGGAAAAGGGATCACCTTAGTGAAGAATGGTCGGGTTTAGGATGATCAAAACCTGGAAGAGGAAGAAAAAAAGGAAAGCACGAAAAAATGATGGGTTACCTCCCATCCAGTGCTATCTCTTATGCCATTCAGCCGGGCATAAAGGTATGCATGGAAGACGTAAAATCATGTAGATAATTGGACACTTGGATGCCCGCAAAAAAGGTGTCTTCTTATCGATCCCTAGAAAATTGATTAGAAATAATATCGGGATCAAAGTTGGATGGAAAATGATAAGTGTAGCCCAAGTCTGCCCATGGTTTTAAATTAGGTTGGATGCCAAACTCAAGCGAGGTTGGTGGCAGGTCCGTAAGAAAGGGAGGATTGGGGGAAGTTAGTGTGGAAGAATTAGGTGCGTGAATAGTGGGTGGGTTAGGGGGGATCAGGAATAAGTTTGGGGTCAAGACAAGTTTCCGGATCACAGATTTTGCCGACCACTGATTCTGAATCAGAGTCCTCAAAAAAATTGTTGTCGGTAAGGGTATCTTTTAACATTGTCTCCTCCACCATATTGGAAATTTCAGTATCTGAGTCCTCAAAGAAGTTATCATCATGGAATCTCCTAGAGGATTTGAAAATATCTAAAGTGAGAGTTTGGCCTGCACAAGTGATATCCATTTTTCCTGTGTGGCAATTGATATTTGCCTTTGCAGTGGCCAAAAAAGGGTGTCCAAGGATTATTGAGGAGTCCAGTAATGATTCAGGTGCCTCAATGTCACGAACCAGAAAGTCTGCAGGGAAGACATAATTCTGGACCTTAACTAAAACATCCTTGACAATCCCATGAGGTTTAATTGTAGATCGGTCGGTTAATTACAGGGTAACCTCGACGGGTTTTAATTCACCGATATGAAACTCTTCGAATAAACTCGTGGGAGTAATATTATGTGAGGCACCAATATCAAGGAGGGCGCGATTAAATGTAGTGTCATCAATAAGTACAGAAATTAAAGGCGCCCCCGGATCTTTCATCTTAGGAGGCAGCTTACTCTGCATGACAGAGCTTACTGTCTCCGAAAGATGCACTTGTCCTAGATTTTTGGCCTGCCTTTTAGGAGTACAAATCTCCTTCAAAAATTTAGCATAGGTAGGTATATATTTGATGGCATCTAGGAGATGAATATTGATATGAACTTGCCCAAAAAGATCCATGAGTTCTTCTGTAGTGGGCTCAGATTTCTTTTTTTTGTTGGTGGTAGGGAGGAGAGCTTGTGGAAATGGGATAGGAATCTTGTCTTGATATTTTGGTATTTCTTTTTCTCCCTGATGGGGAGGTGGGGAGTCAATTTGCATAGGTATTTCACCAGGTTTGTGTGAGGGCCCAGGGTCAGTGGTGGTTTTCCCACTCCTCAAAGTAACTGCATGTGCAGTCAGATTATTATTTGGAGGAGGTGGGGGGGCCTATGATTGTTGAAACCTGGGCGGCTGCTGAGGTGGTGGATTAGGAGGAGGCTGATTCGAATAGTGTGGAGTTCTGCCTGTATAATGGTTTCCTTGGTGATTAGGGTTGGGCATGGGTTGGGATGAAAGATGCCCTACAGGTCTTTGCGTGGGAGTAACCCCAATCTGATTGTTCAGATTTGTGATGTTATGGGTTACTTTCGTCATTTTTGTTTGCATATCCTACAGGGTTCGCAGCATCTAGGCATTGATGTCGTGTTGGGATGGCCTAGGATGGAAGTTTGGATTCGACCCATACCCATTAAAATGATATGGTTGGGAGGAAACTTGATTATTCCAGGAGTAGTTCGAGTAATTTTTCCAATTGGAAAAATTTTTAAAGGGCTCCTGGATGGCAGAAATATTTTTAGTGGGGTTAAGATCTGGATAGTTGTAATTCCCCAGTGAATCATGGGCAACCTCAGAATAATCAGTAGGAGTAGTGTTGAGATTGTGCAAATTTTCTCTTTGTGGAAAGTTAGGTTGGGTTAGATGTGGGTGTGGAGCTTGAGTTGATGTGGCCAGTCTTTCCTCAATTTTCTTTTGATTAATATGCATCTAGTCGAGTTTTTGAGCGATCAATTGAAGATCGCCTTGGGTGACAGGTATAGATTGAGTGCCTATTTCATGAACACCGAACTACGGGTTTTGAGTTGCAAAATGTGTTCATGGAAGCTTCATTAAATGAGTTTTCACTCATTTTTTCAAATAGGTCATAGGCACTTTCTGCATCTTTATTTCAGAAGTTGCCACCACACGAGGCATCGACAAAATGTCGGATTTGATCTTCTAATCTGTGATAGAAGATTTGCACGAGCTGCCATAAAGGAATCTCATGGTGCGGACAACTTCTTAAAAGATCTTAAAATCTTTCCCAAGAATCATGGAAAGTCTCACCAGATTTTTGGTGAAAGGTCGTAATAGATCTTCGCAAGGAATTGGTACGACCTATGGTAAAGAATTTCTTGAGGGAGGTGCTTTTGAGCTGAGGCCAAGTTGTAATGGGTCGGCCAATGGTCCTGAACCAATAAGTGACCTTATCTTTAAGTGATAATGGAAAAAGCCGCACTAGCCATATGTCTTCTTGCACATTTCAGGAACGGGTTGTCTGTGCAAGAAGAGTTAGCTCTTCAAGGTGGCTGAAAGGGTCTTACCTAGGAAGGCCATGAAAGTGTTTAATTAGGTTCTGGACCGCAGGCTTGATCTCAAAGTCCCCCTCCGATATGACCACCCCTGATCATTCCTCATAATAAGACGGATCATAGAAATCTTTTAGAGGAACAACAGGCTGCTGACGGGGTGGTGGGTTTGGCCTTGGATTGGCTAGGTTTTGGATGTTCCTAGTCAATGTTTGTTGATTGGAATTTAATTTATTAATCTGATCGGCCATCAATTTTAAAAGATTAGGTAGGGGGTCTTGATGTTGTGTGTGGGGCAACTCAAGATTAGGGAGCTCCAAGTGTGGGAAGTTAATGGTGGGTGGGTTTTGGCTGGAAGGGTTAGAATTAGGGTTAGTGGTGGGGTTAGAGGTGGAAGTGGAAGGGTCAATGGAGCTATTTTGTTGTGTTTACATTTTTTCAGGAGAAGAAGACAGAAAAAGTGATCTTTTTGTGTGGGGGGCGAAATCAAATGGTCCTTCCAAGTGCGGATTTTGAGACCATCGCCCATGCATAAAATGGAAGAACGGGAGGGGAGGAGAAGAGAAAGAGATGAGAGAAAGTGTGCAATTCAAACAAACAAAATTAGACCTAACTTAATTGTGACTCCCTAATAATAACCTAAGACTTGGTCTATATAGGAAATAAGTAGTCAATAGTGAATACCCGTTCTATCAACAAATCTAGCCAAGTTGCTTAAGGGGAGGTTTGGATCCAAATGTTTCCCAGGGAAAACCCCAGGTGCTTGTAGAAACCCACGCTTGGTCGTTTGACACGGCCCCTCAGCCTGGACACTAGATATAGATGACAGAATTGGTACTAACTAAAGAAAACTTAAGACCTAAATAGCAAGCCTAAGTTGATAAAGCCTTAGGGGTCAAGTTGCTACAAATTTTAATTTGGTCTAGGATTCTATAGTGCACACGGAATGTGGAGGGCGTTTATTGGGATGTTGACCTGTTATTTTGATTTTTTTTTGTGTGGGAAGGAATTGGAGAGTGGCTTCAATGAAAATCAAGTTGTCACACAATTTTTTTTTTTGTATTTTTATCTTTTAGGATTTGATTTAATTAAATGTGTTTTAGGGTTTTTCTTTTTAAGTTTTCAAAAAAGTTTGAAAGTTCACAATCAAATGAAAGACAAGTTGTATGGGTGATTGTATATTTCCTTTAAATTGACTCTCTAAAGAGAAAGAAAGAAACCTTAAGCCAACTATCCCTAAGACAGAAAATTACTACCAATGAATTAATTTTAGGCTTTATGAATTAAGTAGTTATCCAAACAAGTCAAAAAAACACCACTACTTTCAATAAAATCAAACAAGGATTCCAAAAAATATTTTTGTACGATTTTAGGAATTTGTTTGATAGTTATTTTGAATTTTTAATTGTACTGGTGTTAAAGTCCAGAAATGATATTTGTGGGTATTTTGGACTTTTTAGTATTACCATCGACCTCAGAAAATTTTTGTGATTTTATATGATGTGTAAAATTTCACAAGGATTCGAACAAGCTAAATTTCACTAAAATTGGATGAGTATAAAAATTATAAAAATTCATGAACAATAGCAAAATAGGAAGATTAAAGGGTGTGACCCCTCTGTAATCCACGAATTTTTAAAAATTAAATACAAACCCAGTTGATCTGAAATTTTGGAACAGATGTTTCTAACTTAATTGGGAATCAGTGTATGAAATATTATGATTTTAGGAGGCCTTTGGTGTTGGGAATCGATTTTTCAAGTCCAGACAGAAATCTGGACCCAAAAAATAGAACGCCAATACTTGCAGTGGAGTGGGGTTAAAGAAGCATTCAAGCAAACAATGGATTTTATATGGGCACCACTCTGCTTAATTAAAGTGTTTAGGGTCCTGAAAGCCAAGCTTAGTGTATTTTGGTAGTTTTTTAGCCAAAATGTGACAAGAAAGGGGAACCAACCTGAATTTCACGGGAAGAAAAGGATCTTTGAGCTCTCGCTTCCAGATTCCCGCCTTCCCGCTGTAATTCCTGTGCACACAAAAGAAAGAAAGAGAAGGGGATGAGATCCACTTCAAGCAAGAGAAAATTAACTAATGCAAAGCCGTGCCTCCCCGGCAACGGCGCCAAAAAGTTATGGCGATTTCACGCAGTTTGTTAAATACGTCGTTGTAACGCGTAAAATCGATCAACTCTTAAATTTATATTCCTAGATAGGGGAGTATCTAGGGTCATCCAAGGAGGCCAAATGTTTGCAATAGTGATTCTCTTGCTTGGAACAAATCTCAACTTTCTTTTTTGGTATTTTTCAATATATCATTTTTTTCCTTTTTCAATTAAGACAACATGCGAAATGGTGGCGGGAAGGTGATTTACATTTCAATTTAAAATACTACTTCTAAGTGGCAAGTAGAGCCTCTCCCTAAGCTCACTCTAGGAAAGTGGATGCCTAGAATAATTAGGGAGAGGGGGTGAAGAATGCTAAAAACAAAGCAAGTAGAAATGCAAAATAGAAAATTGCAAAGAAGGCAACTAGATTGATGAAAAGTGTTTTACAAAAAAGCCTAGTAGAGGAATGCTTCTACTACTAGAAAAATTAAAATAAAGAAAAGCAAACACAAATCCCCTAGATAGATGGTGAAGAAGAGGGCTTCCTGCTCCAAGGTTGGTGGCTCCCAAGCTTGAAAAGAATCCTCCAACTCCTTCCTTGCTATGCTCGCCACGGTGATGTCCTCCAAGGCGAGCCCTAAGGGAGCGTGCTCTAAGCTTCTCTCCAAAGGTGGACGTCCACCGTAGGTCCTTCTCCCTTGCCTGGCCGTCCTCCTTGATGTGGAAGAGTCCTCCTCCTTGGCGTGGCCCAAGTTGGAGAGAGTGGGGAGAAGGCACCAAAAGGGCTGGTGATGTGCCCCTTTAATCTCCTTCTCTACTCCTTCTTCTTGGACGTAGGTATAGGTGGTATAGGTAGCAAATTACACTAATGGAGGATGCCCCAAAATGGTGGTAGGTGGTGGGTTTTTATAGAATAGGAAGGGGGCTAAGGTGACCTTTAAATGGAGGGCTAGGATGAAGAGATGGAGGTGCTTAAAGATCCCATGGCCAAGGTGAGTTGGCGCCACCTTAAGGGACACCAAGGGGGTGGTTATGGGTGTTGACACCCCTTGATGTTGGCGCCAAAAAGGATTCTAGAAGGTGGTCTAAGTTGGTGCCAAGAAGGGTTCTAGAAGGATGGGTAGGTGGATGGCTAGGATGGATTATGTGGGTAGGTGTAGGGTGGATTAAGGGCTGAAAGTTGGTGCCAATATAGAGGTGGTTAGGGGTGGTTTTTGGCACCAACTTTTGGTGTCTTTTGGTGGTGATAATAGGGTGAAGTGGTGGCTAGGAGGTGGCGCCAACTTGAGTAGGTTAGCTAGCTTAGGTAGGCTTAAGTTGGTGGAGCTAGCTAGGGTTGAATTTGAAGGTAGTGGATGGCCAAGGAGCTGGTTGCTAGCTAAGATAAGCTAGCTTAGCTAAAGGTGGAGTAGAGGAGAAGGTGTTGGAGCTAGGGTTTGGAGGGAGGAGCTGAGGAGGAGAAGTCTGGAGTTGGAGCTGGCTGCTGCTGAAGAGGCTGGCATGGAGCCACTCTAGCTGGCTTAGCTTGCTAATTCTTTGCATGCTGCTAAGCCAAGCTAAAGTAAGCTAGCTTCTACCATAATGAGCCGAGGTGAGATAGGTATGGTGCTCCTGGGGAGAATCAAGCTGGTTGAGGCCGCTAAGGTAGCTTAGCTGAACTGAGTTGACCTAAGCTAAGTCCCCGGGAGCTGGACTTGAGCTTCCTGAGCTGGGATGAGTTCTTCTTCAGCTGGCTGGAGTTGAGTGGAGCTGGATGTAGCTGGATCTGAGCTGGGGTGAACTCCTGTCAACTTAGCTGAGCTAGCTAGAGCTCCCTGTGGACTAGTGGGAGCTAGGATGAGCTAGACTCGGCTAAGTTGAGTTGGATCTGAGCTGACTTGAGCTAGGGTGATCTAAGATGAACTCTCTTGAGCTGCCATTCAGGTGAGATTAGCTGAATGGAGCTGGGATGAGCTAACCCTAGTTCAAGTGAGCTAGGTTCCAGCTGTGGTGAGCTGGATTAAGCTGAGTTCCAGCTAGTCTTGGCTTCTCCTTCACCATTTGCCTTCCTGAGTGCTAGGGTTTTAGGGATCTGTATATCTGTACATCCCTAACACTCACAAAAACATATTAAAAAGACAATAAAAAATGCAATGCATGCCTAGCCTAATTTATGGCTAAATGCAGCCCAAAAAACCCGTTTGCAGAGTAAAATCCTAAGAGTAGGTTTGTTTTAATGCATAAGAATGATGATAAACTGTAGTTTATCAGTCTGGACTTCTGATTTTTGAGTATAAGATGTCTGATTCTATTATTAGACATCTGATACTGCTCTCTAGTTCCTGTTTTGAGATTTAAGCCTTGATCTTGGATCTCTAGGTCCCTAAACCCAATTCCAACCCCATAGGAACCTAAATTAAGGTGTCCTAACCCTAGTACATCACCTCTAGACCTCCCTAAGGACCTAATTAGGTCCTCACTAAACCTAATTAACTTGGATCTTAGTCAACTCCATCAGCCTATTCAATTGGACTCATTGAGTCCAATTGAGCCCTAATCTCAGCACACACTATCCAATTGGACTCAATGAGAGTCCAATGGACCTAGACCTAACTTAATTGAGTTGTTTTACTCTCAATTAAGTTTTCACACACCCAATTAGACTTGTATTAAGTTTAATTTCACTTTACCTTAGTGAATTCAGGTTTATAACCCTAATTTGTGTCCTACCTTGACCTAAACCCACTAGAACCCAACCTAATCAACCTAGCCACATAAGTTTCGACCCACAGACACCCACACACACCATCCACACGAAAATATCTAGCCTGGCGTTCTCTAGAACTCTCTACCATGTGTGGTTTCCTTGGTTGCCAAAAATAGCAACCAAGAGCCATTCAATTTTTAGATCCACATTTAGTGGATCTAAAAACCACCATCCACCCTCTCTCTCACTCTCCCACGAGCTCCCACCATAGGCCTATCTAGAGAATTCCATAATTCTCTAGAGAGCTTCCCTTAGGTCTATAAAAAGACCCCTTGGGTGGCCATTGGCACCCATTCACTTCTTTGGCAATTGCACACCATTGGTGCCGTTCATCCCACCTCCATAGTCACTCCACCTCCACGAGCTCACTACAACCACCATGGAGGACACGATGCCGGGATGCTGGATCAACCCTACCTCTCTCCAAGGGCCGCCCTAAGTTCTATTGGCCGCCCCTCCTTCTCTCGACCACTCCAAGGCCATCGGGAACCACCCCTGAATGCCCTCTATTCTTCTAGCTTTAAATCATGCTCTTCATAATCTTTATTGCTTTCATTTACTGCTTAGTAGTGTAGTCTTACTTCTCCCCCAATGATGCATGCGAAATCCCCCCATTGATTCTTGTATGCAATCGTTTTCTGGTAGTTTGGTTTAATTTTTAAGCATTCATGTATAACCTTTCCTATGGATTTCCTTGTGCAACAACTCTCTAATGATGAATGAAATTTCACTTTATATATATATATCTCTTATGTGTTCGAAATCACCATGAGCTGAATGATTATCATATTTGCGTGATTTAAGTGCCTGTTCTTTAATTGTCTATATATTACGCACCAGCATGTCGTTTAAGTAAAGTAGAGCAACTTTAAGATCGATTTCAAAAGCAAAAACAACGCCTCCCAGAGACGAACGACCGGGACTCAAAGTCTCGTTATTTTTACAAAACAATATCTTTATTGGATCGTATTTCGCAACTATACTACGATGCTTTTATCAAAAATGCAATCTACGACTTACCAACAGTACCTATACAACTATATATAAGTATATAAACATACATACATATATATATATATTTATACATATATACATACATATATACATATATATATATACACATATGCACATACATATATTACTATATATATATATATCTATATACATATATATCTAGTTACAAATATATACATATATATATATATATTTACATATCTAAATATATATATATATACATAACTACATATACACCAATATAATTATAACCCTATCTATATATACATATATATATATATATATTTACATACACATCACCTACCTGTATCCATACGCCCTTGCACTAGTCACTCCACCACGCATTATATCGTGAGAATATCTGCACCAGTTGCTGATATTCCCCGATACTCGCGTAAAGCAAGCGCCTCCGCACACACTCCCACACATCCATTCTACACTCTACGTGGCACTTCGTCTTGTTGGTTGCGTCTTACTTGACGTGGACTAACTCGACACTGTGCTACATGCCATTTCCACTTCCACCCCTACCCCTATATATATAATATATATATATCTATATATATATATACTATATTTATTTCTCTACAAGCAACCTATCTTGTTTTTATTTCTTTTCTTGTTTCCTGCTATTAAAAAGATAAAAAAAAGAGTAAAAGAGAAAAGATAATCCTTGTCTTGCAGGTACTCGATCTTGCAAATAGCAGGGCCAATTCTTTTGGAAACCCTAGGTTGGCTCAAAGCCAAGAACAATTTGGCTCAAAGCTAAGGACTTGATTTTGAGGGTGTGCCTCAAGGACAATATTATCAACAAAAAAATCTTAAATAGAAAAAAACCAAAAGCATAATAAACGCATGGAAGAGATGCATTTTAGGAAAGGCGTAGAAACTTCTTCACCTTTAATCACTGCCTCCCTGAGATCAACCCTTGACCTAAAAGTGACCAAGATAAAATTAAGTAGGCCAGGTAAAAAAATTTTGTGAAAGATGGTTAGACTCGATTTAGGTTAACCATTATACGCACTTCAACAATAATTTCACCATATTAACACAACCTATTCGAGTTCGACCACCCTTTTTCTGGCGCCGTTGACGGGGAGGTGTGCATTGAGGTAAGTTTCTACTACATTCCTTTGATTTTCTGTTCTCACACCCTTCTCTTCATGGGTATTTTTGTTTGCTGGTGTGCAGGTAAACCAGTTGCAAGGAGGAGGCAAGCAGAGGAAGTCGGAGACATGGACAGATCCAAGGTTTGAACGAGAGCGTGAAGTCACCGGCGCCGCATTGGAGCTTCACCCACATTGCTGAAAAGGTAGGTCTCTCTCTCTTAGCAACTTAGGTTAACTTGTCACCTAAATAAAAAAAAAAACCTAAAAACACTTCTTTGGATTTCTTGGGGCAAGTGGATTAAAAATCACTTGTTTGATTGTTTGCTATTACCCCCACTGCACCAAGATTTCCTTCCAAACTTCGCAAAACAAAGATCCAAGAATCTTGATTCTTGAATCTTTCATCATGTGAAGTATTCTTTGAGGCAAGATTAAATAGATTGACTGCCATCCCTCCTTGCCTCATTTACCTGCAATTCGAGATCATAATTTTTGGTGGGGAGACTTGGAATTGAGTTGATTCCAACCCCACTACGACCTTTCACGTGCCTTAGATTTGATCTCGAATATTTCAACCCCAACACTTTGATTTTCTTTACATTATCTTGTGGTTGAGCCTTGTGTGTGGAACATCATTTTGGTGATTGGGAGAACTTGAGTTGAAGTGCTTTGGCTCCCTTTCACACTAACCTAAAATAGACTCGTGCATCCACACATAGAAATTTCCACCTAGGGAAGCCCATTGCATTTTTAGCATGCATTAACCAACTCACATTTAAGAAGGGTTTGTTAGGCAATGAAGAACTTGTATTTTCTCAAAACCTGGAGATTGGTTGAATTGGCAACTCAGCGAAATCTTAAAATCCATACTACCTAAGGCTAAAATTCTAAAAACCATTCACCAACTAAAACTTCAATTTGGGGAGATTTCCCCATTACATGCTTGGTTTACACACTTTCTAAAATCAACGCACTTGGGCATTACCCGTATACAACACCCTTCACATTCCTGAAGCACTTGATCCTAAGCCTCTAATTAAAACTGGTAGCAACTTGACCCTTATTAAGGATTGGAGGTCTAACTACCTGCGTGTAGCGCCTACGTGCTAGTGTGGGTTCCCGTGTGCTATCGAGTGTCTAAGACTGGGGCAAATGGCCTTTCAATCTGGCCTGGTGGTTCCGCGGTGCTAGCATTTGGTTCTGTAGGTTGTGATAGTAGGTAACTTAGATCTTTAGGTCTAAGGGCACACTGTAGAGACTAGGACTTTGATTGCCTCGATTTTTCATCAAGTGTACCTTTGCGACGTCATTTCTTTCATCCCCTTTTCCCTTCTTATCTCCCCAATTCTTCCTGCAGTAGTGCATGTTTGGGAGGAGGTCACAAAACCCTGAATTGTTTGAATTGTCTGATAATTCTAGAAGGAAAGAAACTGAATCGTCATCCTCCTCCACAAACATGGCTGCACGCTCACCCCCAAATCCCGAGGGAGGAAACCACCCTTAAATCCCACCAGGTGGTGGAGCCATGGACCTCATAGCCTGCCTCCAAGCCCAAATGGAAATGTATAATGAATAGATTGAAGCCATTAGGGAAACCTTGGAGGAAATGCAGAACATTCCCTAATGGGAGGAGCCTAGGTCTCTTAGCTCTTATCAAAATCCCGCTGCTACAGAGACCATAGGACAAATTCGGGTCCCCATGGGCGGAGACGATTTTGAACTGAAACCCAATATAATTGGCCTGATTAACTTTCACTTCCATGGTCTTGCAAGTGAAGATCCTTTTCTCCATTTGGAAGACCTAACCTGATTGGCTAAAATAGTTAAACCAAGAAACATTGGGTTATCAATTGTCCTCATGAAAATGTTCCCATTTTCGTAGCGGGATAAAGCGTCGCAATGGTTACACACCCTTAGGAGAACCATCCATTCTTGGGAAGAGATGTGAACAACATTTCTCAAGAAATTCTTCCTAATCGGGCGAACCAATGCGCTTCGCCATGCTATAACTTCCTTTACGCAACAAAATGGCAAACAGTTTCATGAGGCTTGGGAGAGGTATAATGACCTCCTCCGAAAGTGTCCGCACCACGGTCTGCCTTGGTGGCATATAGCCCAAATTTTCTATTATGGGCTAAATGAGACTTTGAAGCAGGTTGCAGACGCTTCCTGCAGAGGGAATTTCATGAATAAAGAGGAGAATGGAGCATTAAAATTATTTGAAAACATGAGCGAAAACTCAACGAACAATGCCTCCATTGTCGCCTTTAATCGTACTAGCCTGCCTCGTAATGTTCACGAAGTTGACACGGGAGCCTCCCATTCATCCACAGATCCTAGCCTTATCGTACAAAAATTGGATGATGTCTCCATAGTGCACAAGAAGCTAGATGAGCTTCTGGCCAATCCTGCCCGTTCTATGGTAAACACCCCCACCTCACCACTTTGTCACAATCCTAACGCTAGGCTTATCCCCAAGAACCCCGTGAGATCTTCCTTACCGATCGCCGCGCCGAGAAATTCGATAAGTCATGTGGATCTGGCTTTTGCAAGCCAGTATTTTGACATGGAGGACCAATCCTCCATGTGCTCGGATGCATATTTACATGCGGACTCGTCTTTTGGCTTAGAAGACGCTTGCACCCTAGGGAACAACCCGTTCTCTGCCACTTAAAACCTAGGGTGGCGAAATCATCCGAACTTCGCATGGTCTAGTAACCCGCAACGCCAAAACCCCGCAGGTGGGCCAATGCGACTGTTTGCACCCGTTATCCCAAGGGCCCAGTCTAATCCTGTGGCAAATCTGCCATCAGGTCCTTGCATACCGCAAATAGAACATGCATCAAGTCCTCTTGATAAACTAATGTGAATGATGACGGAAATGTCTAAGCACCATGAAGAGAACATAACCTCTCTTCAGCACCGATTGGCGTAGCAGAATGCTGAGATCAGTCAACTACGTTTGGCGACTCGATCTCAGGGCACTCTTCTGATGAGAACCTCATCATGAGCCATAACTAGCTCATTTTGACCCAATACAAAGGATAAAAGCTCCTACATAACTCAAGGAAAGGCTTAACTCAGAGAATTCTGAGTTTAAGGAGAAAACAAGTCATAAGGGGTAAAAATGCAATTTTACCAGTATAATCTGCATGCAGGGTAATTCATGGTCCAAACATAGGTCAAAGCAACTTAATAAGAATAAAAGTGGGATGAGATGATCTAGCAAGGCCTACAGAAATTCCAAGGAACTAAATGATAATCTGTAACCCTAAAACAAACCCACTTCAATTCACGAGGTTCAAGGTAAAGCAAAAATGGAATAAACCCTCTAAAATTCATAGAAAAATAATCTCTAGGGTTTAGAACCTTCAATTTGACCTTACGAACCCATCTTGACCTACATTGAGAACCATACCCAATTAATAACTTAATTTGGGTTTTTGCGTAAATTGACTAGTCAAACAAGGTTTAATCTGGAAATAAAATTCACCATCAGATTCCTTAGGTCCTAATTAGTCATGTATAAAACCTTGAGCCTAAGAAGAAACCTTCTTGACCAACTTTACACTTTGGTCCTCATATAATTACTTTTTGGCCCTCAACTTTTGAACCCTCGCATTTTGGCCCCTAACTCTCCTTCGTTCTTTGCGTTCAGGTCCCCCCTGCAAAACCTGCCAGCACCATGCTCCGGCGACCTTGCGCGGAGCACGGCGCCGCGCAGGGTAAGGGGGAGAGCCTGGCAAGTAAACCGGGGGTACCCTGCGTCGTCAGCCGTCGCAGGGACACCCCCCTGGTCGCTGTAACCCACCATACCGGCCGTGCGAACGCACGGACGATATGGGTTTCCATCTCCGGCGTCCTCCGGCGAGGGAGACACGTCGTCTCCCTCCGCCTTCCTCCCTGATTCGGTCCCTATAAATACCCCCATCGCTCCACCATTCTTTCCAGCTCGGATCTGAAGGAGAAAACCCCCAACTTTCCTCTCTTCTCACTTCGGCAGACGCCCACCAGCTCCGGCGGTTCTTCCTCCTCCTCCTCTTCGCTCTGCCGCAATACCAGCAGCAGAGACTTCTTCCCCTGCTCTTCCCGCGCCACGCTGCACCCAGCTGGCGCCTCTCCGGCCCTCTGCTCGCCGCCACCCCTTCCCCCGGGCATCTTCTTCTTCGGCGACAGTCGATACGACTGTCGCCCGCTCCGGCCCCTCCTCCTCCTGCTAAGTAGGTAGAGCTCCTCCTCTTCCTCCCCTCTTCCTTTTTCTCACTTTAAACATCTACTGTCGCCCTCGATTCCGACCCCTCACCCTCACCTTCTCCGCCTCCGGCCATCCTCCGGCGAGCCGCTCCCATCACCCCAGCAACCCACACGGCTCGCCGACCACCGCAGAACCTCCGCCTCCTCACCCTGATCAACCCCCGCCCTTCCACTTCCCCCACATCACCCTCTGTAACCCCACCGAACAAACCCATCTTCCGACCCACAGTCTGACCTAGGGCAGCCCTTGCACGCTGCCCCACGCCTCGCCACCACCCACACGAGCTTCGCCGCACTCTGGCGAAGCTCCCGGCACCTTCTGATTAGGCCGAGAGGCCGTTTTGCTGTGAACAGGTCACCCGACCTCTGCCGCCATTGCCGTGCAGAGGGAGCTGCTTCCGCCTGCAGCTGCAGACGCGCCACGCCCAGATTCGACTCCCAGGCCTTGCGAGGCACTTCGACAAAGCGTCAGGCTGCAGCTGAAGCGAAGCCCTCGCGCAAAGGCCTCGCGTAACGCCGCGATTACCAGCTGTCTCCTCCGCGTGGGCTCCAACTCGGGGTGGGACATTTAGTCCCACCTTGGAAAACTCTGAAGAGGCGCAGCGGTATAAAGTGAAAAAGTGCTGGAGGCTTAATGCCTCAGCACACGGGGTGAGGTCCCCTTCACCCGCTCGGTTACCCGGTCTCATCCGCGCTCACGCCCCGCGGACCTGGCCTGACCCGACTTAGACTGACCTACACTCCTCGCCCACCACGCACACCGGTGGGCCTGGACTCGGGCGCGACCCGTACCCGGCTACCCGGCAGCTCTGGGAGAGCTATCCCATGAGCAGATTCTGTGAGAGAGAGACGCGGGGGAGGGTAGAGATAGGTTTTGCCCCTCTCTCTGATCAAGCTGTGTAAGTGTGCAGGCATAGGTGAAGAAGAACCGTGGAAGAAGACGAAAGCTGAAGGAAGGAGGATCACCGAGCGGCACTGTAGCAGCTGCAGTTTAAGTCGTCTGATTGGAAAATCAGACGACGTTCCGAAGGCAAAGAAGGAGAAGGAAGGCGAGGCAGAGGAGAACGCAGAGAGGCCAAGACAAGAACTGAAAGAATAAGAAGAACACGAGAAGAAGAAGGTCTGAAGAAAAGAAGAAGAAGAAAGAAAGAAGAAGTAGAAGAACAGGACCGCAAGGGAGAAGAAAAAGAAAGAGACGAGCAGAAACAAGAACTGAAAGAAGAAGAAAGAAGCCAACAAATTCTCTCTCTCTCTCTTTCTTTATTTTTGTAAAAGAAACTTGTACCCCTAGAATACAACTTGCTCCCTGAGTTCGACCTCGGGAACTCTCTTTTATTTTCCGAGTAAAAAAATTTATATATTTGAAATGATGGCAATAACTGGCTATACTACAACGCTATAACAATAAAACCCGGTTATCTCTCGAAGCCAACGTTTCATTTGGCGCCGCTGCCAGGGAGCAACGGCTATTCTAGAGGTAAACATTCCTGTTTCTCTTTTTAATTTCTGATAATCTCCCCTCTTTTGTGCAGCTATAGGAAATCAAGAAGACAAGCAACCGCACGACAACCACTCCGAGGACAGGTAAATTTTTCCTCTCGCTATTAACCCCTAAACTCTAAAGAGGAAGAAAAGAAAAGAACAAGCAATATAGGGCTAACCTGTCTTTCATACTTAGTAACCATAAAGAGTTGCATGTTTTCAACTCATTAGTCCTGCACACTATTAAGGGTATTTAAGGGCTAACACATTCTTGCTTGAGCCCTAATTACCCAACAAAGAACTAACTGGACCAAGTAGAGCCAACATAAGATTCAACATTAGGGTTTTAGAGACACACTACTTAAATCAAGAATGGAGAAAATCCAAAAGAAGTGTGCCTAAACCATTGATTGAAAATACCTATTCAAAAGAAAACCTAAAACAATTGGCTCTCTAAACACTTGAACCCTAAAAGACAAGACCTAAAAGCTCTCAAAGAAAACAAGAGGTAAAGTTGACCCCTTGGGTAAACCAACCTTAAATTAGGTCACTCTTTGCACTTAAAAGACTAAAGTTCAAGTGAAACCTTAAGCACCCTGATCTTAAAATTGGTAGACTTAAGAGGTCAAGATCCCCATTCTGGTCTACCTAGAACCACAGTGACAAGAGAGGTCGGGTGGGGGAAACCCTGTAACCCGTGGGGATGCTCTACCGTGTAGGGGTCTTCGCGGGACTCTCCCTCTCTGGCTGCCCAGGTAATTCTCAGGTGGACGATCTTTCTGATCAAGGGGTCCATCTGCCCCGCACCTCTATAGTTACCCAACACATTTTTGGGTGTCTTGATTGGGTCCAGCACCTTCTAAACTTACCTCTTCCAACAGTGTATGCACGGAAGGAGGTCCTTAAGACCACCCTTAAGACCTCCTTTAGAAATTCGCTCTCGTCAAGGCCAAGCCTCGACGCCCGTGTTTGTGCAACAACTCCCTCACATTATTCTCTCTTCTGATTCAGAACCAAGTTCTTCTTCTTCCCCCATCATGGCACAGCCAGTTGAGGAAGAAAATAATCTGGAACACCAGCTCCAGCGACTCAATGACCTCTTCCAAAACTTCGTGCACCCACCACAGCGTCCTATGATGCGGGACCACTACAATCCTGCTGCGGTGGCCATTGAGCCTCGAGTTAGAATCCCGACTGGAGGACCTGATTCCGAATTAAAGCCCAACATGATTCATGCTATACCTAAATTCCATGGGCTTAATTCTGAAGATCCCTTCCAGCACATCAAATAGCTAAAGCATCTGGCCCACACTTTTGGATCAGATGCGCAAAATCGGGATATTCTTCTCATGAAGATGTTCTCCTTTTCTCTTATGGACAAGGCCGCCCATTGGTATCAAACTCAGACCTGGCCGATCAACACTTGGGAAGAACTTCAATCCGAGTTTTTGAAAAAGTTTTTTCCCGTTGGTCGGACCAATGCCTTGCGCCATCAGATTACACACTTCACTCAACAATCAGGAGAACCTCTCCATGAGGCATGGGATCGTTTTCAGGATCTCATGAGAAAGTGCCCCCATCACGGAGTTCCTAAACGGGAACAAGTCCAATCTTTTTACCAGGGACTCCGTGAGGACATCGGCCTTTTCGTCAATGCAACTTGCGGAGGAAACATCATGGGTCAACATGAAGACACCGTATGGGAGATTCTCGAAAACATGTGCGAGAACTCCATCAACAATGACTCCATGGGATTATTCGACAGGACGAATACCCGCGCAGCGACGAATCTTAAAGGAGCACATGAGACGCAGGGCCTGTCCGCATCAGTCGACCTGGAATTAATGGCCAGTCGATTGGACAAGGTCTCAATCATTGAAAAGATGGTGGATGAGCTGACTCAGCACTTGCAGCGAGCCACCTCCGCGCGTAACTCCTTTGCACAACCTCCTTCCACACAGGAGACTGTGCAAAACATCCTCCACCGATCTTCCCCTAGGATGGATCCATATCCATCCCCATCTGATTCTTGGATCGGAGGATCATCCGATCCTTTCTACACCAGCCGGGGGAACTCCATTCCCCCTTTCCCTGATTCTCAGGAGGTTCCTCAGACCTGCGAGGACCTCAACGCCATCCAGAACGACCCATTCTCCAACACTTACAACCCTGGATGGCGAAACCATCGCAATTTTCAGTGGGCGGGAAATTCCCAAACCCAAAGACCACCTTTTCAGTCCCGCCCACAGCCCTCTCGTCATTACCAGCCGCCTCAGCCTCAGCCCAACCCTACTTATCCATCAGGGCCAAATCAGGATCAAATGTCCCTAATCCTTCAGACTCTGGCTGACATTCAAAAAACGAATGCGGCTATTCAAAAACAGCACAAGGACGAACTTACAGAAGTTAAAACTCTACTGGCCCAGTTGGCAAATTCTCGCCAGCCAGGCACACTCCCTTCCCAACCTCTTCCTAACCCAAATAACGTGCCAACCCAGAAGCGCGTTATGAATCCAAATTTAGGCCACGCACAATGGATTTATCAGGCCCCTACTGCTCCATCTCCAGACGAGATGGAAGCTTCAACTTCTTATGCGGGATTTCAGCAGCAGCCACCCCTCTTACCAAACCCAAACCAAAATCAGGCCGGATTAAATTCTGTAACAACACGTAGTGGTAAAACAACTCAAGACCCGCATTATCCAAACCACTCCAAGCCTGATAACCATGACCCTAGGATAGTTATCCAAGATACCATTGTCCCAGATCCACAACCTGGACCTATCCTAGAAGAACCAACCAAGATCCCGTTTCCCGAGGCCTTGACCAAGGGAAAGAAAACCACCAAACCCGTGGCCCCTGAGGAGGACCTGGTCAAGCTCTTTGAGCAGGTCCACATAAACATCCCCTTGATGGATGCAATCCGCCACGTACCAGCTTATGCACGATTTCTAAAGAATATATGTACACCCCAGCGTAAGCCGCGAACCAAGGGAGGGAGCCCAATTGCTCTGTCAGAGCAAGCCAGCTCTGTAATCCTCAGTAGACTCCCACCCAAGGCAAAAGATCCTGGTACTCCCCTGATTTCCTGCAAGATAGGTGGTACCCAATTTGATAGAGCATTGTTAGACTTGGGTGCATCCATAAACCTGATACCCACATCCTTACTTGACCATCTAGAAGAATCTGAGCTAAAACCAACCGAGGTGACATTACAATTAGCAGATCGATCTATAAAGTCACCAAAATGGATTCTCGAGGATGTTATCGTAAGAGTGCGGGATTTCTATTTCCCAGTGGACTTTATAGTCTTAGATATGGATGCACCTGAGAACCCTAGGGATACACCAATCATTCTAGGGAGACCTTTCTTGGCTACTGCTAGAGCCAACATCAGCTGTGAGGAGGGCCAAATAGAGCTTAAGTTTGCAGATCAAACACTGAAAATTGATATATTTAAGGCCCAACAAGGAATTAATTGCGGCGTCATCGAACAAATTTGTGACATCAGGACCTTGGTTGATGAATCACACTTCCAGGATGACACGATTATGCCTCATCAACCACAGAAGGATCTTGACCCGCAAACAGAGGAGTCGAATCCAGATATGAATAACCCAGTAACTCCCACCCTCGAACCTCACATCTATACTGTACCACCCGCTGCTGCTGATAACCCCATCCTCGAACTGAAACCCCTTCCTGCTCACTTGAAATACATCTTTTTGGGTTCTAATCAGACCCTTCCTTTGATTATCAATTCCAACCTCAGTCCTGAACAGGAATCCCATCTGATTGTTGTCCTCCAGCAACATCGCAGAGCCATCGGGTGGACTCTCGACGATTTGATTGGAATAAGTCCCTCTTATTGTACTCATCATATCTATTCGGAAGAGGGCACACGACCTTCTCGTGAAATGCAGAGACGCTTAAACCCCAATCTGCAGGAGGTCATGAAAAAGGAGATCATCAAGTGGTTAGATGCCGGAATCATCTACCCGATCTCCGATAGTCGTTGGGTGAGCCCAATCCAGGTCGTACCCAAGAAGGCAGGACTCACCACTATAACAACTGAGACCGGAGAAATCATTCCTACCCGATTAGCCAACTCGTGGAGAGTCTGTATAGATTACCACCGACTCAATTCCTCCATGAAGAAGGACCATTTCCCACTACCCTTCATTGATCAAATTCTCGAAAAACTTGCGGGAAATAGGTTCTTCTGCTTTCTTGACGGGTACTCCGGTTATAACCAGGTGGCAATCCATCCTGAGGACCAAGAAAAGACCACGTTCACCTGCCCCTTCAGAACATACGCTTTCCGAAGGATGCCTTTCGATCTTTGCAATGCACCCGCTACTTTTCAGCGATGCATGCTTGCCATATTCTCAGATATGGTAGGTGATTATCTGGAAGTCTTCATGGATGACTTTTCAGTTTTCGGAGCATCATTCGACGATTGCCTCCAACACTTGGTCCAGATACTCAGGCGGTGCATCGATGTGAATTTGGTTCTTTCCTGGGAAAAGAGCCATTTCATGGTGCCTGAGGGAATTGTCCTGGGACACTCAATTTCGGAGAAAGGTATCCAAGTGGATCGAGCTAAGGTTAATCTGATTTCTCACCTTCCTATGCCTAGCTCGATCAGGGACATCCGTTCCTTTTTAGGGCATGTCGGTTTTTATCGACGATTTATCCCTGATTTTTCAAAAATCGCACGCCCCCTGACCACTCTTCTCTCCAAGGATGTTCCTTTCAAAATTTCCAAGGAATGCACTCAAGCATTTGAAATCCTGCGTGACCGAGTCACCCAAGCCCCGATCCTACAGTCCCCTGATTGGTCTCAACCCTTTGAGATCATGTGCGATGCATCCGACTTCGTTGTAGGAGCGGTTTTGGGGCAGAAAATTGACAGGAAACCTGTGGTCATTTACTACGCCAGCAAAACACTCGATGAGGCTCAGCGTAACTATACGGTTACTGAGAAAGAGCTGCTAGCTGTAGTATTTGCCCTAGAAAAGTTCAGATCGTACCTTCTGGGTTCCTGTGTCATCATATACTCGGATCACACAGCTGTGAGGCATCTCCTTGCAAAGAAGGATGCGAAGCCTCGATTAATCCGATGGATCTTGCTGTTGCAAGAATTTGACCTTGAGATTCGCGACAAAGCGGGAAAGCAAAATGTGGTAGCTGATCACTTGTCCCGTCTTCCTTCTGAAATAATTGACCCTCCCAGACCCATCACTGAGCATTTTCCCGATGAGCACCTGCTGACTATTGGCACTAGCCTTCCATGGTTTGCTAATATAGTAAATTACTTGGCATCTCATCAGGTCCCGTCCGATTGGCCGAAGGCCAAGAAAGACAAATTACGCTCCGATGCCAAGTATTACATTTGGGAAGACCCGTACCTCTTCCGCATAGGTGCCGATCAGATCATCCAGAGATGTGTCCCGGAAGGGGAATTCAACAATATCCTCTCGTTCTGCCATGACCAGGCATGCGGTGGCCATTTCGCCGGGCATAAAACCGCATCAAAAGTCCTCCAGTGCGGCTTTTACTGGCCCACACTGTTCAAAGACGCATACAATCACTGCAAGGCATGCAGTCGTTGCCAGACTTTGGGCAACATGAGCCATCGCGACATGATGCCTATGCAACCGATTCTAGTATGCGAAATCTTTGATGTTTGGGGGATTGATTTTATGGGCCCCTTTCCTGTTTCGGATGGTTTCGAATACATTCTGTTGGCTGTGGACTACGTGTCCAAATGGATCGAAGCCATACCGACCCGAACCTGTGATCACAAAATCGTTCTCAAATTCATTCATCAACACATTTTCTCAAGGTTCGGGATTCCTCGTGCAATAATCTCTGATGGGGGGACCCATTTCACAAATGCTCAGTTTAGGTCACTGATGACCAAATACGGGGTGTCTCACTGAATCTCTACTGCTTACCACCCCTAAACTAATGGTCTAGCTGAGCTGTCTAATCGGGAGATCAAGAAAATCCTGCAAGTCACTGTTCGACCTGACAGGAAGGACTGGTCGTCCCGACTTCCGGAAGCATTGTGGGCCTATAGGACCGCCCACAAGACCCATTTCGGCATGTCTCCCTTTAGGCTGGTGTACGGAAAGGCATGCCACCTTCCCGTAGAACTGGAGCATAAAGCCTATTGGGTAGTACGAAACTGTAATCTAGATCTTTCCAAGGCTGGGACCCACAGAAAACTCCAAATCAGCGAGATCGATGAATTACGCCTAGACGGTACGAGAACTCGCAAATCTACAAGGAGCGGGTTAAAGCCTTCCACGACAAACACATCTCGAGAAAGATCTGTCATCCTGGTCAAAAGGTCCTACTCTTTGATGCCCGACTAAAACTCTTCCCAGGAAAACTGAGATCCAAGTGGGTCGGACCATATTTGGTCCGACAGGTTTTTGGAAATGGAGCAATCGAAATCAGTCTACTCAGCCACGATTCTGAACCTTTCATCGTGAACGGTCAGAGACTCAAGCCCTTCATTGATGTAACTTCTACTGATTTGGCTGAAGCATCTTATATCCTCCTTTCCCCTTGAGCTTATTGCGCCCAGCCGATGGCGTAAAACTCAGCGCTTAACGGGAGGCAGCCCGTCATTCTCTTTGAAAACCTGAAACTTGTTCTGACACCTTTTTGCACTTGAGGTTCACCCTTGTAGACAGCCGACCTCACCTCAGATGCTTGCATCTGGGATTAGAAATCGTCCGCAAAAATTCAACCCGACCCATCCACTCATCCAAATTTCTGTCTTAAGGAATGAATTAAGTTAATTAAAAACCCCCTAGGTTACAATGACATTGCAAATCTTAGGCATGGGGGGGGTATGAAAGTGCAAAACTTGTAAGAAAAGGTTTCAAACAAAAAATTCACATATGCCAAAAACACCATAAAAATTAAAATTTTTTCGAAAAAGAATAAAAGGAGAAGGAAATTTTGTAAAGGAGAAGGAGAAGAGAAACAAAATGAAAAAGGAGCACAAAATTATAAGAAAAGGTGATAGTCATTAGTAAGGAACTAAGGAATTAACCTAAGTTCTAGACCTCATTCAAGAAAATAACTGAAAAGTGCATAATGAGATTAGTAAGAACGCAAACCTTAGGCATTCTTGAATAGACTCTTAGTACCCATTAAGATCTAGACACTCCTCAAGAGGTTGAGGAAAATGAAAAGCTGAAGTATTAGGTCTAAGGCTTAGGGAGTATTTGGCCTCATTAACTAATTTTTGGTTTACGGGACTCAGTAACCTAAGCACCCTAACCTCACACACAGCCTGGTTCAGTAAGCGTAAAAATCAAAATCACGCAGAAGCGTCGCAAAATTCTGAAAAGAACACCTAGAATAGGAGCGGCCGATCGACACAAGTTGATTTGGACGAGTTCCCAGCGCGGAGAGGCGGGAAATCCCCTCGAAGATGCGTAACAAAATATCATCTCCTCAGTGCCTGTCTCTTAGGATATTGACATATCCTACTGGGGGCATGTAAGCACTCTGCTGATTCAGATTCCATGGATGGCATTATCTCGAAGTGTCAATTGCCAGGGTCTGGATTCGGCCACGGAACACCATGGATGGGATTATCTCGAAATCTCAATAGCCAGGGTTCCGGGGGTTGCCATGGGCGGTGCTATCTCGAAGCATCGATTGCCAGGAACCCTTGAGGATTGATGATGGGAGCAAGGAATCTGATACGGACCTGTTGAAAAGCCAACCCTAGGCTAGAACTAAAAAGAAAAAGAGAGAGAAAACTCTCCAAACAGAATAACTTTCTATCTCTCTCTTACAAAACGCACTGCGAACTGAGCCAGGGCTAAAATTATTTCAAGCACGGGTGCTTTAACCACAAAGTCCAATAAACCTTAGGTTAATTCCTGTGGGCCTTAAAAACCTTTCGTAAAGACTGAGGCTAAAGCTAGACAGATTTGGATCTTGATTGGTACTAGAGTACCTTTTAGGCCTATGGTCAGCATTCTAACCTAATCTAAGCTCAAATGGAAAAGCACTTATCTGAAGCTATTAAGAACTTAATGGTCTAGAACAAGGATTGAAACCTTAAGTTTTTTTGCTAAGGGACTAGCAAAAGCTAGGCATGGGGGTATGATGAGAACCTCATCATGAGCCATAACTAGCTCATTTTGACCCAATACAAAGGATAAAAGCTCCTACATAACTCAAGGAAAGGCTTAACTCAGAGAATTCTGAGTTTAAGGAGAAAATAAGTCATAAGGGGTAAAAATGCAATTTTACCAGTATAATCTGCATACATGGTAATTCAGGGTCCAAACATAGGTCAAAGCAACTTAATAAAAATAAAAGTGGGATGAGATGATCTAGCAAGGGCTACGGAAATTCCAAGGAACTAAATGATAATCTGTAACCCTAAAACAAACCCACTTCAATTCACGAGGTTCAAGGCAAAGCAAAAATGGAATAAACCCTCTAAAATTCATAGAAAAATAATCTCTAGGGTTTAGAACCTTCAATTTGACCTTAGGAACCCATCCTGACCTACATTGAGAACCATACCCAATTAATAACTTAATTTGGGTTTTTGCGTAAATTGACCAGTCAAACAAGGTTTAATCTGGAAATAAAATTCACCATCAGATTCCTTAGGTCCTAATTAGTCATGTATAAAAACTTGAGCCTAAGAAGAAACCTTCTTGACCAACTTTACACTTTGGTCCTCATATATTTACTTTTTGGCCCTCAACTTTTGAACCCTCGCATTTTGGCCCCTAACTCTCCTTCGTTCTTTGCGTTCAGGTCCCCCCTGCAAAACCTGCCAGCACCATGCTCCGGCGACCTTGCGCGGAGCATGGCGCCGCGTAGGGTGAGGGGGAGAGCCTGGCAAGTAAACCGGGGGTGCCCTGCGTCGTCAGCCGTCGTAGGGACACCCCCCTGGTCGCTGTAACCCACCATACCGGCCGTGCGAACGCACGGACGGTACGGGTTTCCATCTCCGGCGTCCTCCGGCGAGGTAGACACGTCGTCTCCCTCCGCCTTCCTCCCTGATTCGGTCCCTATAAATACCCCCGTCCCTCCACCGTTCTTCCCAGCTCGGATCTGACGGAGAAAACCCCCAACTTTCCTCTCTTCTCACTCCGGCAGACGCCCACCAGCTCCGGCGGTTCTTCCTCCTCCTCCTCTTTGCTCTGCCGCAATACCAGCAGCAGAGACTTCTTCCCCTGCTCTTCCCGCGCCATGCCGCACCCAGCTGGCGCCTCTCCGGCCCTCTGCTCGCCGCCGCCCCTTCCCCCGGGCATCTTCTTCTCCGGCGACAGTCGATACGACTGTCGCCTGCTCCGGCCCCTCCTCCTCCTACTAAGTAGGTAGAGCTCCTCCTCTTCCTCCCCTCTTCCTTTTTCTCACTTTAAACATTTACTGTCGCCCTCGATTCCGACCCCTCACCCTCACCTTCTCCGCCTCCGGCCATACTCCGGCGAGCCGCTCCCATCACCCCAGTGTTTGCACCTCAAAACACGCCTGTAATAACGCCTTCTTGTGCTATTTTCTAGCATTAACATTGCATAATAGGATCCTGTAATCGCATTTGTAAAAACACTTGCATGCATGCATTTAATCAAGAGAGGAAGAGGAGTGAAACAATCGCCTACATAGTTACATTTTTTTTCAAGTGCCTCCTTGCAAAATCACCCTCTTTTTATTTTTCCTCTTGATTTCTTCTTTTCTCTCCTTCCCGCGGCTGCGTCCTTCCCGCGGCTGCGTCCTTCCCGCGGCTGCACTCTTCCCGCAGCTGCATGCAACAGCCACGCAGCACCTCTTCCCGTCACGTCTCCCTGCCAACGCCGCTCCCTATAGCTGCAACTCGCCCCTCTCCCCTCCTCTATAAGTAGCTGCAGCTTCATCCTCGTGACTGCAGCGGCTGCAGCTGCTGAAAAAAAACCCGCAGCCATCTTCTCCACCGCTTTCCCCTCCCATACGTCGGCCCTCCATCGAGGAGGCACCCGGCGAGCAGGAGAACCCACTGTGGTGCACACCACCACAGTGGGAGCACCACCGCCCAGCTCTTCAACGAGCCGGTGGGCGTGGTGTTTTCTTTTCTCTTCGTATTCGTCTCCACGCCATTGCTGCCGCTTCAAGCTCCGAAGCTTGAAGCAGCAGCAGCAGCAGCTAAACCGCGGCGACAGCAGCAGCAGCAGCACCCCCCACCTCCTCCGCGACCTTCCCCGCAGGTGCGCAACCCTCCGCGCGCGCCTGCAGGCCCGTTCCCCGCCTCCGTCTCCGTTCTGTCCGCCTCGCAGTGCACCCGTAGCCCGCCGCCGGGCGCACTGCAGCGGCCGGCTACGGCCTCACGCCGACCCCTGCCCCCCTCCGCGACCCTTCGCGACCACCTGCAGACCTCCTCCACGCTCGCTCCTCCGCGCCATCGCCCGCTCGTCGACTTCGCGCAGGCCTGCAGAACCCTGCGCGAAGGCGCGCCCGCACCCGCCGTCTTCAGACGTCCGCCTCCGCCTTCAGACGACGCGGCGTCAGACGTCCGCCGCCGCGAGCAGACGACTTAACTCGCTGCCATTGTCCGCGCTCTCGATCTCTCCAGCCCGCTCTCTCTCTCTGCTGATCTCTCTCTCCCACTCTCTCTCTCTCATGTATTCTCTCTCTTTTACACTCACTCACAGACACACACTACACCAACACACACACATCTTCACCGACACACACACACACCCACACACACACTTACACTATACATATAGCTATATATAGTAACATATATATACTTATATACATCTATATATAATATATACATACATATATATATATATATATATATATACACTTATATACATAGTAATATCTATAGTTATGTATACATACATATATATATAATATATATACATATATATATAATATATATATATATATCTACTTATATATATCTATATACTTATACATATACTTATATATATATACATATATACTTATATACATATATATATATATACATCTATATAGTATTATATATATATACTTATATACATATATACATAGCTATATACATATATACATACATATATATATATACATATACACCTATATATATATATATATATATATATAACACATATATATCTATATATATCTATACATATATACTTATACATTTATATACATATAGATATATTTACTCATATACATACATATGTACATATATTTTCACGTTATTTACTATACGCTGTATCACGGGGATATCTGCACCAGTTGCTGATATTCCCTGATACACGCGTACAAAAAAAAGCGTGGTCCCATACATCATCCATCCTCCATCCACACTCCACGCGGCACATAGTCGTGTTGGTTGCGTCTCTCTAGACGTCAACTGACTCGACATAGTGCTACACTCCATCGTCACCTCCACCCCCACCCCTTTATATATATACTACATATAAATATATATCTATAGCTACTATATTTACTTTCTATCTGTTAGCTTCCTTCTTAGTAAAAAGAAAAAAAAAAGGTATAAAAGTGAAAAGATAATCTTTGATTTGCAGGTACCCCCGTCTTGCAAGTAGCAAGACGTGTTCTGGAACTCTGTTTTGGCTAAAAGCCAAGGACACAATTTTGAGGGTGTGCCTCAAGAACAAGGATTACCAGAAAAAAACCTAAATAAGAAAAATACCAAAAACACAATAAACGAACGGAAGAGACGCGTTTTAAGGAAAACGTAGAAACTCGACTTTAACCCCACTTCCCTGTGTTCGACCCTGGGCCTAAAAGTGATAAGATAAAATCAATTAGGCCAGGTTAAAAATTTTGTAAAGAGATGGTTAGGTCTGAATTAGGTTAACCACTATACATATTTTAACGATAAAAACATCATATTAACAACCTATCCGGGCCGACCCATCATGACTTTTCTGGCGCCGTTGCCGGGGAAGTGCGCTTTCGAGTAAGTTTCTATCCAATTCCTTTAAATTTGTCTCTTCTCTCTTCACGGGTATTGTTGTTTTTGGTGTGCAGGTGAACCTGGTGGAAGGAGAAGAAGGCTGACGAAGTCGAGGACGTGAGCAGATCCAAGGCGGGAACGAGAGCGTGAAGACGCCGACATCGCATTGGAGCTTCGCACACATTGCCGAACAAGTAGGTTTTCTTTTCTCATCAAATTAGGGTTAACTTGCCACCACAATAAAAAAAAAAAAAAAAAAAAATTTAAAACTGAAAACTAGAAAAACTTCTTGGGATTTCTTGAGGGCAAGTGGATTAAAATTAACTTGATTGATTAGTTGCCTTCACTCCCACTGCCCCGGGATTTCCCGCCTTACTTCGCATAGCGAAAATCCGAGAATCTTGATTCTTAGATTTTTTGCCGTGGGAAGTATTCTTTGAGGCAAAGAAAAAAATTGCTTGTATCCCTCTTTTGCCTCACTTATCTTTAATTCAGGATCACTTTTTTGGTGGGGAGACTTGGAATTGAGTTGATTCCAACCCCACCACGACTTTTCAAACTTGCCTGTGATTCGATCCTGAATACTTCAACCCCAACAATTTTATTTTCTTTATCTTTTGGTTGAAGCCTTGTGTGTGGAAATCATTTCTGGTGATTGGGAGCACTTGAATTGAAGTGCTTTGGCTCCCTGTCACATTGATATAAAACTGATTCGTGCATCCACACTTAGAAATCTCCATTTAGGGTAGCCCATTGCATTTTAGCATGCATTAACTAACTTATAATTGAAGAAGGGTTTCTTGGGCTTTATAAAAAAAAAAAAAAAAAAAAAAAAACCTGTATTCTTGCAAAACCCGGAGATTGGTTGAATTGGTAATTCAGCAAAACCCTAAAATTCATACTACTTAAGGCTGAACTCTAAAAACCATTCGCCAATAAAAACTTCAATTCGGGGAGATTTCCCCGTTGCATGCTTGTTCTTACACACTCTTAAAATCAATCACTTGGGCATTACCCGTAAACAACGCCCTTCACATTCCAAAAGCACTTGACCCTAAGCCTCTAATTAAAACTGGTAGTAACTTGACCCTTACTGAGGATTGGAGGTCTAACTACCTGTGTGTAGCGACTACGTGCTGGTAAGAGTTCCCGCGTGCTATCGGGTGTCTAAGACTGGGGCAAACGGCCTTTCAATCTGGCCCGGTGCTTCCGCGGTGCTCTCATTCGGTTCCGTAGTTCGTGATAGTAGGTAACTTAGATCTTTAGGTCTAAGGGCACACTGTAGAGGTTAGGAACTTGACTGTATTGATTTGTAATCAAGTGTACCTTTGCGGCGTCATTTCTCTCATCGCTTTTCCCCTCTTATCCCCCCCAATTCTTCCTGCGTAGTGCATGTTTTGGAGGAGGCCACAAAACCCTGAACTGTTTGAATTGACTGCTAAATCTAAAAAAAGAGCCGAATCATCCTCCTCCTCCACAAACATGGCACACACCCCCACCTCACCACTTCGTCACAATTCCAATTCTTTCAACACCAGGCTTATCCCGAGAAACCCTGCAAGACCTTCCTTATCGAGTGTCGCGCCAAGCGACTCGGTAAGTCAAGTGGAATTGGCTTCTGCGAGCCAGTATTTCAACATGGAGGACCAAGCCTCCGTGTGCTCGAACACATATGCGGACACGTCTTCTGGCATAGAAGACGCCTGCACCCTGGGGAACAACCCATTTTCTGCCACGTATAACCCAGGGTGGCACGATCATCCAAATTTCGCATGGTCTAACAACCCGCAGCGCCAAAACCCCGCTGGTGGACCAAGGCGATCGTCTGCACCCGTCATCCCAAGGGCCCAATCTAATCCTATGGCAAATCCGCCATTAGGCCCTTGCGTACAGAAAACCAAACACGCATCAAAACCTCTTGATAAATTGATGCGAATGATGACGGAAATGTCAAAGCGCCATAAAGAGAACATGACCTCTCTTCAGCATTTGGCGCAGCAGAATGCTGAGATCAGTCAACTAAGCATGGCGACTCGATCTCAGGGCACTTTTCCCGCCCAACCTGTTCCAAACCCGCAAAACTTTGTACCCTATGGTCCGCAACCACAGGTACAACCTTCTCAGGAACAGGTTCATCAAATTCTGCAAGCTCCGAGTATTCCTCCGGGATTTCAGGTTAATCCCGCTGCAGCATCGCACTCTCATGCTGATAGCGATTACATCAAGGATGACACGTCTGACGAGGACATGACTGTCATTACGTGTATCGAACTAATTGGAGTCGATTCTGACTGCTGCGAATTACCTGACGACTGCCTGACCAACACAAACTGTGACGTTCCCCAATCCCTCCCTATTCCTGTACCTTCTCCTGACCAGACTTCTGACGAGGTTTTCTCCACTTCCCATACCTCGTGGTCTGAGTCATTGCCGGGCTGCTCACCGCCGGTCCACACTATGGAGGACCGGATTGCCCTTTCTTTCCCGCTAAATCAGGCGGATTTGCAAATCCACACTGGGACCTTGAGCCCACATCTTACTCACCGGGGCTATTCCCTTTTGGATCCATCTATCCAAAAAGCCCCCCTTCTTGGCCAATCTAAGGGCCAACTTCCTCTTCCTGATCTGTTTTCTGATCCGCCTGGGACACTCTCGTCCCAGAAAACGCCAAATCTCTCACCATCCACCATTACTTTTCACGCCTCTATCGCGATTACTTCGCTTTTCTCTTCACCACCCACCATCCACCCACCCTTCCACCCTGATTTATACCCTGAACTTCAGCTCCTGTTACCCGATCTGTCGTCCGTTCTCTGCCTTTCCCTGCATGCATATGAGGACATAGCATTGTTTGGCATGGGGGGGTGGATAGGCATCCATAGGATCCGGGTATTTTATGGTATCAGACAATTACCACCTATTTATAAATATGCAAGAAAAAAGAAAAGAAAAAAAAAAAAAATATATATATATATATATATTAATAATAAATGGTGTTTAGTAATGATTTGAAAGATGAAACAAAAAAATTCAATAAGTGTTTATGGATATTCAACCTCTGTTTTGAAGAATTTCCAGGCCACAGAAGCTTGATTCGCTCAGGCTCGGCTTAATTCACTTAAAGTATTGACGAAATAGATCAAAATCTCTCTTAACTAAGGACGTATTCTTGTACCTGAGACACCAGTACAGGATCCGTTGGTTTGCTTTTTCTTGAGAGCTTAAGTAAATTTGGTTCACACTACACATATCAGGAAAGACCAGGTGAACATAAGATCCAACCCTAGTGTTCATTAGGGAAGGTGGTGTCCTTACCTGTGCGTGCAGGTAGACTTTTTATCCCAGCATTTAGTCTTGTGTTTAGGAGTGACTCTTTCCACCAAAAAGAAACTCTCCCACCAAAAAGAAAAATAAGTGTGCTCCTTCAAAATGTGTTGTAAGAGATATACTGACACGTGTTTAAAAAAAAAAAAAAAAAAAAAATCAGAAAATGGGAGTTGAGTTTTCCGTAATCATCTTAAGGGTCAATCCGAAAACACGAGCTGAAACTGGGACCAACCTGTACTTAAAAATTCGTGAAACCCTGGGAGTGAGTCTTAAGGTTCATCTGGTCAGTCTTGATCCTTCACTATGCACAACCATAACCTCTTGAGCTCTCGAGTACGGCAAAAACCTCCTGGGTCCTGGAAATCGTACTTAAGGTTTAAATATCAAGAGTCCTGGTTAGTTGAGAGATGATCTATGTCATGTGAGACTTAGAGTACTGGTAGACTTCTTTACAATTGGTTCTCACAATATTCCATAATAAACACACCTGTATCACCTCAGAAGAAAATCTTCAGCTTAAGATCATTTCTAAATACTATTTTGCTAGGGACTAGCAAAAGATAGGCATGGGGGTATATGTTTGCACCTCAAAACACGCCTGTAATAACGCCTTCTTGTGCTATTTTCTAGCATTAACATTGCATAATAGGATCCTGTAATCGCATTTGTAAAAACACTTGCATGCATGCATTTAATCAAGAGAGGAAGAGGAGTGAAACAATCGCCTACATAGTTACATTTTTTTTCAAGTGCCTCCTTGCAAAATCACCCTCTTTTTATTTTTCCTCTTGATTTCTTCTTTTCTCTCCTTCCCGCGGCTGCGTCCTTCCCGCGGCTGCGTCCTTCCCGCAGCTGCACTCTTCCCGCAGCTGCTTGCAGCAGCCACGCAGCACCTCTTCCCGTCACGTCTCCCTGCCAATGCCGCTCCCTATAGTTGCAACTCGCACGCCCTCTCCCTACTGTAGCCAACACGCCCCTCTCCCCTCCTCTATAAGTACCTGCAGCTTCATCCTCGCGACTGCAGCGGCTGCAGCTGCTGAAGAAAAACCCGCAGCCATCTTCTCCACCGCTTTCCCCTCCCATACGTCGGCCCTCCGTCGAGGAGGCACCCGGCGAGCAGGAGAACCCACTGTGGTGCACACCACCACAGTGGGAGCACCACCGCCCAGCTCTTCAACGAGCCGATGGGCGTGGTGTTTTCTTTTCTCTTCGTATTCGTCTCCACGCCATTGCTGCCGCTTCAAGCTCCGAAGCTTGAAGCAGCAGCAGCAGCAGCTAAACCGCGGCGACAGCAGCAGCAGCAGCACCCCCCACCTCCTCCGCGACCTTCCCCGCAGGTGCGCAACCCTCCGCGTGCGCCTGCAGGCCCGTTCCCCGCCTCCGTCTCCGTTCTGTCCGCCTCGCAGTGCACCCGTAGCCCGCCGCCGCGCGCACTGCAGCGGCCGGCTACGGCCTCACGCCGACCCCTGCCCCCCTCCGCGACCCTCCGCGACCACCTGCAGACCTCCTCCACGCTCGCTCCTCCACGCCATCACCCGCTCGTCGACTTCGCGCAGGCCTGCAGAACCCTGCGCGAAGGCGCGCCCGCACCCGCCGTCTTCAGACGTCCGCCTCCGCCTTCAGACGACGCGGCGTCAGACGTCCGTCGCCGCGAGCAGACGACTTAACTCGCTGCCATTGTCCGCGCTCTCGATCTCTCCAGCCTGCTCTCTCTCTCTCTGCTGATCTCTCTCTCCCGCTCTCTCTCTCTCACGTATTCTCTCTCTTTTGCACTCACTCACAGACACACACTACACCAACACACACACATCTTCACCGACACACACACACACCCACACACACACTTACACTATACGTATAGCTATAGATAGTAACATATATATACTTATATACATCTATATATAATATATACATACATATATATATATATATATATACACTTATATACATAGTAATATCTATAGTTATGTATACATACATATATATATAATATATATATATATATATCTACTTATATATATCTATATACTTATACATATACTTATATATATATACATATATACTTATATACATATATATATATATACATCTATATAGTATTATATATATATACTTATATACATATATACATAGCTATATACATATATACATACATATATATATATATACATATACACCTATATATATATATATATATATATAATACATATATATCTATATATATCTATACATATATACTTATACATTTATATACATATAGATATATTTACTCATACACATACATATGTACATATATTTTCACGTTATTTACTATACGCTGTATCACGGGGATATCTGCACCAGTTGCTGATATTCCCTGATACACGCGTACAAAAAAAAGCGTGGTCCCATACATCATCCATCCTCCATCCACACTCCACGCAGCACATAGTCGTGTTGGTTGCGTCTCTCTAGACGTCAACTGACTCGACATAGTGCTACACTCCATCGTCACCTCCACCCCCACCCCTTTATATATATACTACATATAAATATATATCTATAGCTACTATATTTACTTTCTATCTGTTAGCTTCCTTCTTAGTAAAAAGAAAAAAAAAAGGTATAAAAGTGAAAAGATAATCTTTGATTTGCAGGTACCCCGTCTTGCAAGTAGCAAGACGTGTTCTGGAACTCTGTTTTGGCTAAAAGCCAAGGACACAATTTTGAGGGTGTGCCTCAAGAACAAGGATTACCAGAAAAAAACCTAAATAAGAAAAATACCAAAAACACAATAAAAGAACGGAAGAGACACGTTTTAAGGAAAACGTAGAAACTCGACTTTAGCCCCACTTCCCTGTGTTCGACCCTGGGCCTAAAAGTTATAAGATAAAATCAATTAGGCCAGGTTAAAAATTTTGTAAAGAGATGGTTAGGTCTGAATTAGGTTAACCACTATACATATTTTAACGATAAAAACATCATATTAACAACCTATCCGGGCCGACCCATCACCCAGCAACGCACACGGCTCGCCGACCACCGTAGAACCTCCGCCTCCTCACCCTGATCAACCCCCGCCCTTCCACTTCCCCCACATCACCCTCTGTAACCCCACCGAACAAACCCATCTTCCGACCCACAGTCCGACCTAGGGCAGCCCTTGCACGCCGCCCCACGCCTCGCCACCACCCACACGAGCTTCGCCGCACTCTGGCGAAGCTCCCGGCACCTTCTGATTAGGCCGAGAGGCCGTTTTGCTGTGAACAGGTCACCCGACCTCCGCCGCCATTGCCGTGTAGAAGGAGCTGCTTCCGCCTGCAGCTGCAGACGCGCCACGCCCAGATTCGACTCCCAGGCCTTGCGAGGCAATTCGACAAAGCGTCAGGCTGCAGTTGAAGCGAAGCCCTCGCGCGAAGGTCTCGCGTAACGCCGCGATTACCAGCTGTCTCCTCCGCGTGGGCGCCAACTCGGGGTGGGACATTTAGTCCCACCTCGGAAAACTCTGAAGAGGCGCAGTGGTATAAAGTGAAAAAGTGCTGGAGGCTTATTGCCTCAGCACACGGGGTGAGGTCCCCTTCACCCGCCCGGTTACCCGGTCTCGTCCGCGCTCACGCCCCGCGGACCTGGCCCAACCCGACTTAGACTGACCCGCACTCCTTGCCCACCACGCACGCCGGTGGGCCTGGACCCGAGCGCGACCCGTACCCGGCTACCCGGCAGCTCTGGGAGAGCTATCCCATGAGCGGATTCTGTGAGAGAGAGACGCGGGGGAGGGTAGAGATAGGTTTTGCCCCTCTTTCTGATCAAGCTGTGTAAGTGTGCAGGCACAGGTGAAGAAGAACCGTGGAAGAAGACGAAAGCTGAAGGAAGGAGGATCACCGAGCGGCACTGTAGCAGCTACAGTTTAAGTCGTCTGATTGGAAAATCAGACGACGTTCTGAAGGCAAAGAAGGAGAAGGAAGGCGAGGCAGAGGAGAACGCAGAGAGGCCAAGACAAGAACTGAAAGAATAAGAAGAACACGAGAAGAAGAAGGTCTGAAGAAAAGAAGAAGAAGAAAGAAAGAAGAAGAAGAAGAACAGGACCGCAAGGGAGAAGAAAAAGAAAGAGACGAGCAGAAACAAGAACTGAAAGAAGAGGAAAGAAGCCAACAAATTCTCTCTCTCTCTCTTTCTTTATTTTTGTAAAAGAAACTTGTACCCCAAGAATACAACTTGCTCCCTGAGTTCGACCTCGGGAACTCTCTTTTATTTTCCGAGTAAAAAAATTTATATATTTGAAATGATGGCAATAACTAGCTATACTACAACGCTATAACAATAAAACCCGGTTATCTCTCGAAGCCAACGTTTCTGTGGATCTGGCTTTTGCAAGCCAGTATTTTGACATGGAGGACCAATCCTCCATGTGCTCGGATGCATATTTACATGCGGACTCGTCTTTTGGCTTAGAAGACGCTTGCACCCTAGGGAACAACCCGTTCTCTGCCACTTATAACCTAGGGTGGCGAAATCATCCGAACTTCGCATGGTCTAGTAACCCGCAACGCCAAAACCCCGCAGGTGGGCCAATGCGACTGTTTGCACCCGTCATCCCAAGGGCCCAGTCTAATCCTGTGGCAAATCTGCCATCAGGTCCTTGCATACCGCAAATAGAACATGCATCAAGTCCTCTTGATAAACTAATGTGAATGATGACGGAAATGTCTAAGCACCATGAAGAGAACATAACCTCTCTTCAGCACCGATTGGCGCAGCAGAATGCTGAGATCAGTCAACTACGTTTGGCGACTCGATCTCAGGGCACTCTTCCAACCCAACCTGTTCCCAACTTGCAAAATTTCGTACCCCGTGCTCCTCAACCACAAGTACGACCTTCTCAGGGGCAGGTTCGTCAGATTCTGCAAGCATCGAGCATTCCATCGGGATTCTAGGCTAATCCCACTGCAGCACCTCACCCTTACGTCCCTATTATGAACCCTCCTCCGCCTTATGATCCCACTGGACCCGTGACGTCCAATGCGATTACTACGAAGAGCGGTAAGCAAACTGTTGATCTGCCTCAACCTGATCCTGGCCCATCTTTTTCATCGCCCTCTCATTCAGGATGCACACCACATTCGCGAGAGGACAATACACCCAAACTAGTGCCAAAATCGATCCCATTCGCTGAGGCTCTACTGAGGGAGCCAAAAGGCAAGAAAAAGGATATGTAGGCCTTTGATAACATACGTAATTTATTCAGGGATGTTGAAATCAAGGTACCCCTGTTAGAGGCTATCGACCACATACCTACTGTCGCCCGATTTTCAAAGACTACACTACACCCAAGTGACAATCAAAGAAAACAAAGAATCCAATGGTTCTCTCGCCTCATGCGAGTTGTGCTATACTGTCAGATCTACCACCAAAGCAGAAAGATCCGGGCACACCATTTATTTCTTATAGCATGCAAGCCTGCAATTTTAACTATGCTCTACTTGATCTAGGATCTTCCATCAATCTTATACCAACCATCATGCTCGAGAAATTTGCCTTAGGAAATTTGAAACCCACCCCTCTCACGTTATAGTTGGTAGATCATTCTGTCAAAATACCAAAGGGTGTGGTGGAAGACGTGGTGGTTAGGGTCAACAGTCTCTATTTACCTGTTGACTTTCTTGTATTGGATATGGAAGTTCCTAGCTCACTTTCTGATTGTCCAATCATCCTTGGTAGACCTTTCTTGGCCACAGCCAGCGCCCATATCGACTGCGAGTCGGGCTGTATTGAGATTGTCGTTAGATCTGAGAAGTTCAAGCTTAACATCTTCAAGGTAGCCAAGAACTTTGATTGCGATTTCATCGAGGATGACACATCTGACGAAGACATCGCTGTCAGCGTGTGTATTGGACTAATAGAAACCTATTCTGACTGCTGTGGATTGCCTTTAAATACAAATGATTGCCTGGCCGACACATATTGTGATGTTCCCCCATCCCTCCCTTTTCCTGTACCTTCTCCTGACCAGACTTCTGACGAGGTTTTCTCCGCTTCCCATACCTTATGGTCTGAGTCATATTCAGGCTACTCACAGTCGGTCCACACTCTTGAAGATCGGATTGCCCTTTCGTTCCTGCCAAATCAGCCAGAATTGCAACTCCACACTGGAACCTGGAGCCCAAATACTTCTCACTGGGTCTATCCCTTTTTGGATCCATCAATGCAAGATGCCCCTCTTCTTGGCCAATCTGAGGGCCAACTTCTTCCTCCTACCTTGTTTTCTTCTGATCCACTTGGGACACTCTCATCCCAGGAAATGCCAGATCTCTCACCATCCACTCCCGAGCTGAAAGAGTTGATTGATACGCTTAAGTATGTTTTCTTGGGACAAAATGAAATGCTCCCCGTAATCATTAGTTCAAAATTGACCAGGGAGCAAGAGTGCAAACTAACAAAGGTCTGTATGGAAGACAAGGCAACCATTGGATGGTCCTTATCAGACTTAACTGGCATTAGCCCCTCCTACTACACTCACCGTATATATACGGAGGAGGAGGCTCGACCTTCCTGCGAGATGCAGCGATGTCTCAACCCTAACAAGCGGGAGGTTGTTAAAAAGGAAATTATTAAGTGGCTGGATCGGGTATAATCTACCCGATCAGCAATAGCCCCCGGGTAAGTCTAATTCATGTCGTGCCAAAAAAGGCAAGACTCGCCATCTGTGTCAATGACAGGGGTGAACCCATCCCTACACGCACTCCTACATCTTGGAGAGTGTGTGTAGATTACAGGAAACTCAATGCTGCAACTAAGAAAGATCACTTTCTGCTACCTTTTATTGACCAAATCCTGAAGCGGCTAGCGGGAAATAAATTTTTCTGTTTCCCAGATGGATTCTCAGGATATAACCAGGTGGCAATTGACCCCAGGGACCAAGAGAAAACCACCTTTACCTGCCCCTTTGGCACCTTTGCATTTAGAAGGATGCCGTTCGGACTTTGTAACGTGCCAGCAACTTTCCAGAGATGTATGCTGCCGATATTCCATGACATTGTGGGTGACTTTCTTGAGGCTTTCGTGGATGAATTTTTGGTCTTTGGACCCTCTTTTGATGACTGTCTTGCCAACCTGACCTGTATCCTTCGGAGATGTATTGATGTGAACCTTGTGCATTCCTAGGTAAAAAGTCATTTTATGGTACACGAGGGAATTGTTCTCGGGCATATCATCTCTGATAGGGGTATTGAGGTTGACAGAGCTAAGCTTGATGTAATTGCTAATTTACCTGTGCCTGGCTCTGTTAAACAAATCTGCTCCTTCTTGGGACACGTCGGTTTCTATAGGAGATTCATCAAAGACTTCTCCAAGATTTGTAGACCATTAACTCATCTCCTATCGACCGACTTACCCTTTGATATGGGCCCCGACTGCATATGAGCATTCACGCAACTAAGTGATGCTGTCACCAAGGCCCCTGTTCTCCAGCCACCTAATTGGTCCCTTGATTTTGAACTCGTGTGTGACGCTTCCGACCTTGCATCGGAGCCATCATGGGGAAAAGATGCGATAGACACCCCTTCGTGGTGTACTACGTCAGTAAGACGTTGGACGAGGCCCAGTGTAATTATACAACCACTGAGAAAGAACTAAAGGCGATCGTTTCTGGGCTGGAGAAATTCTGCTCTTACCTTCTGGGCTCATATGCTATTGTATTCACTGACCACGCGGCCATTCGCCATCTCATGCATAAGAAGGATGCCAAGACTAGACTGATTCGTTGGATCCTTTTGCTCCAAGAATTTGACATTGAGATCCGTAATAAGGCCGGAGCCTAGAATGTTGTGGCTGATCATCTCTCTAGACTAGACCCTGACCATATTGGACTTACCCTGCCGATTAACGAGGTTTTTCCTGATGAGCACCTATTGGCAATTAATGTGTCAAGTGGACCTTGGCATGCCGACATTGCCAATTACCATGCTTCTGTTCCCTTCCACGTGGCTAGCCTAAAAACCAGCGTAAGCTTCTCATTGCAGAAGCAAATTATTCTTTCTGGGATAATCCACTTCTTTTTCGAATAGGTGCTGATCAGATCATCCGTCGCAGTATTCCTGATAGTGAATTCCCCAGTGTGCTATCCTTCTGCCACAACTAGGCTTGCGGAGGCCATTTCTCTGGGAGGAAAACTGCAGTTAAGGTGTTGTAGTGCGGTTTCTTTTGGCCCTCCCTTCACCTGGATGCACACAATTATGCCAAACATTACACTAGGTGCCAGTCATTAGGGTCAATGTCACGTCGTGACATGATGCCCTTGCAACCCATCCTAGCTGCTGAAATCTTCGACATTTGGGGAATCGATTTCATGGGTCCCTTTCCTCCTTCCAACGGCTTCGAATACTTCCTTGTTGCTGTTGATTATGTTTTGAAGTGGATCGAGGCTATTCCCATGTGCCATGCTGACCATGTCATATCCATTTGATTTGTCAAAGACCACATTTTTGCATGCTTTGGGATCCCTCGAGCCATTATCTCGGATGGAGGAAGCCATTTTACCCATGCTTCTTTTCGGGCACTTCTGCGGAAATATGGAGTCCACCATCGTATTGCATCTCCGTATCATCCTCAGATGAACAGCTAGGCTAAGGTGTCGAACCGGCAAATCAAGCAAATTCTCCAGAAAATGGTTCAGCCTGACCGTAAGGATTGGTCCGACAAATTGATTGACGCACTTTGGATGTATCAGACTACCTTCAAGGCTCTCCTTGGTATGTCTCCTTATAGAATCGTTTATGGGAAGCCTTGTCACTTGCCCATGGAGCTGGAGCACCGCGCTTATTGGGCGGTTCGCCAATGTAACCTCGACCCAGACCTGTGTGGTCGAGAAAGGAAACTCCAACTCCGAGAGCAGGAAGAGCTCTGTCGTGAAGCCCATGATTCTACCTTAACTTTCAAGCAACGGACTAAGGCTTTTCATGACAGCCGAATTCGACAGAAGGAATTTGAGCCATCTCAGCAAGTTTGGCTTTACAATGCCTGGCTCAAATTCATTCCTAGGAAATTGAAGTCCAAATGGACTGGTCCCTTCTTGGTGTCGAGACCATTTCCCAACGGGGCCGTTGAAATTGAAGGTCCCAAATCTGGGCATAAATTTATAGTCAATGGCAACGTTTAAAACCTTATCTTACTCATGAACCTACCCCCATTGGAGAAACGGTTGCCCTGATGGAGGGTAACTAATGTCGTGCCTCATTCTAAGTCCAGCTGGGGATGTTAAATTCAATGCTCGTTGGGAGGCACCTCAGTAGCACTCCTCCACGGTCACATACACTTCACTTCGCACCTTTTCACTTCACCACCCACCATCCACCCACCCTACCACCCTGCTATATACCTTACACCTCAGCTCTCGTTTCCCGATCTTTGGACCATCCTCTACCCTACCCTGCATGCATATGAGGACATAGCATCGTTTGGCATGGGGAGGTTGATGAGACACTCATCATGATCTCTAATTACCCCTAATTAACTAGTCTTCCTAGCTAATTAGCTAAGGTTATGAACATATAAGAGTTAATTATAAAATAAGGGATATTTAGTAAAGGACCTTAAAATAAGTTAAAACTGGCATTTTATCATTCAATTAACATTATTAAGATTTTAGTTAATAATTGGACTTGAAATCTTATTAATCATTCTCTTAATTAATAAGTTAAGTAACTTAAATATAATGTATAACTAAGTATATAATAACTTAAGTGATTTTACTTAATCTAATAAATTAATCTAAAAAGGTCAAAAATGTAAATTCATGGTGAAAACATAATATTTACCTTATTTACTAATATATATAAAAAGTTGAAAAAGATTTAAGTTAAAATAAACCTTCAAAACCTGGGTTTACATTTTAGTCCTTACTTTTAATTACAGTTGGGTCCTTATTTCTCACACAGGTCCTTAAGTTTTATTACATTTAAGTCCCTCTTCGTCTTCTTCTTCTTCTTCTTCTCCAGCCGAATGAACGGCTAGCGGTAGAGAGTCAACTCACCACGCGGTCACCGCCCTGCCGACATCATCCTTCTTTGTCTAAGCTCTTGCAGCTTGCGCTCACTACCTCTACTTCATCGACCGGTCTGGATTAACCGGGAATCCTATTTTTCAGTGGGAGATAACCTCACCGTCGTCGGAGACGACGACAGAAGTTAGGCTCCTTACGCTCCTTCTTTGGCTAGACCCCGCCACTCACTTTGCTGCAAACTGCTATAAATACCCCCTCACACCTCTGATTTTATTGAAGTTGTCTCCCTTCCCTCTTCTAACACTGCAGCCAACCAAATAGGCTATTCGTCCAAAACTCCGATGACTTCCCATTCCATTTTTCGTCTGCCTCCGTCCATCTTAATCAGCCGAGGAGATCCGCCGTGGTCTTCCGCATCTCTGACACAGGTGCCGACCGAAGGAATCCTCCGCTCCACCTCAAATCTGCTTGCCGGAGATCTTTCTTCAACCCTCTGATTTCATCATCCGCTATGAACCTTCGGCGGAACCCTATTGACCCTTTCGTCCATGTAACAGTAGATTAGGAGTAGGAGTAGGAGTAGGCTAGGTTAGTTAGTTAGTTTAGTTAGTTAGATTAGAGTAATGTTAGATTTTAGTTTCATCTCCTCCGACTCTGACGTGTTCCTTGAGCTTGCCAGAAACTTAATTTTGCCTTTTTAATCATTGTACACCTTCATGTATCTTCCATTATCACTTCTAAATCACTTAATCGCTAATTGAATCACCTAATCGCCTAATTCATATCTCACCTTCACCGATTACTAACACTGCCTATGGTGACAGTAATAGATCGAATTCCACCTCCACTGGGTTCTTTCATCACCTATCACCACTTATGAACCCTAATCGACACTGTAATACATATTATTATCATCTATAAATTAAATGCCCAAATATTAATTAAGTTCCTGAGCTCACTGTCCATGGCGGCTCAGGAACAGTTCAAACTATTAATTAACTATATAATTATAACTGTTAACATTTGTTGACTTGTTTTAACCTCTCAATCGAGTGGTTAAACAAGTCCTATGCTTTAACCACCTAGATCTTTAAGGAAACAAACTTACTGTCAAATCTTACATTTTAAAGAGATAAATGAGGAATTAAAAGTGATACTGAGGTTCCATACAACCTCAGGATCTTTTCTAAATCAAAAATGGTAAGTTTTATGAATCTGTGCACATTTTTCCTATTTTCTGGACTCACCGGAGCTCCGGCGAGCTTCGACGAGCTAAAACTGTGTTTCAGCCTCTAAAACTTATTGAGAAGCTCCAGAATGTTATTACATGGATCACTGACTAATTTGAGGATATATGTTTAAGGATTTAACCACTGGAGCTGTAGAATTACCTTCATCTTCCCCAACTCCGACGGAGATGGAGAAGTCTATTTAAAGATATTTAAGAAGCATTTAATGATCTCAGAAGCTTCAGTGCTATTTAAACCTTTGAAACACTGTAACAACTTCTGAATAATTCTGTCGAACAAATATATTTTCAAGTTCAGGCAGTGAGCCTGAAACCCTAGGAATCAAGGTCAGAACACCTTCCTAAAGATTTGCATAAGTTTCTGAGGTTGAGGAGACTTTAATTAAGGTTTTGATTTCCTGAGGAGAAGCTTTGAACAGATAGTCAATTTTTATGCTTCCACGATCAAACATGAGTTTGATAATGGAGATATGAGCTTGAATTGAGGAATTGAGAAGTGAAAATTATTTCTGAGATCTTGTTTGATGGTTTTAGAAGGATTAAAGTAACCTCTGATGATTTATTATATAGGATTTTAGTTTTTGTCAATTTGGGTTACTTTCGAACCTAAACCAACATGAGAAACATTTTGATGAAATTTAAATTTAAATCCTACCTAGATTGATCTATTATAACCCTTAGAATTAATCTAAATCAATTTGAAACACTTTTATGTGTCTGTTGCACATAATGAAGTCTGAAATATGAACTCTAAAGCTTTCAGAGAAGTGAAGAGCTTCTCTGCTGGTTCTGAAGGTCTTAAAAGCTTAAAACCTATTCTAACAGATGCAGAATCACTTATAAAACATGTATAGACCTTAAAATAAAAGAGAGAAGTCCATCTTAGGACTCTATTAATATAAAACCACTTCCAGGCTAAAAATAACCCATAGGAACCCCATATTTCATCTTTCAAATTAAAGAGGAAAACATCTTCAAACCAATAAGTTGACCCTGCAATTGTGTAGATTACCCTTAGAGCTTTCTAACAAACTTGAAATCATTCGATTTGGAGCTCTGGGTAGAAAGTTATGATCATTTGAAGTTGGGTCTGGAAGGGGTAGGTTAGTCCCACATCGCTTGTTCATGAGCGCGCGCATGGTGATAAGAACAATTTGTTTCCTTGGCAATGCAGTCGTCAGCACTCGGTGCACCGGTTACCGATTCGATCTGAACATGAGCATGAGTGTGTGTGTGCGGGCTTGTGGCTGCTGGTGTGTGCCCTTGGGGACGTGAATGAGATTATGCCCTGGGAGGGCGAGAGAGGCCTGGGAGGCCGGGTTGAGCCGAAATGGCTCAAGACTGTGGACCGATAAGAAATAAATCGAAAATGAACCTAATTGAGATTAGGGGAGGACCGAGTAGGGTTTGGTCCCACCATGGTCTCAGGGTGCTGTGTATCCTCGAAAGGGCCTCACCACAAATAAAATAAATTTTGGTTAAAAACGTAACAAAAACCTGATTCAGCTGAAAGTTTATGGACTTAAGGAAAAGAGAAGCCGCTGAAGGATGTTAAGTTAAAATGCTAAGTATTGAAGCTGAAAGCTAAGGAAGAAAGGAGCACAGGTGCTGAAGGAGTGTTAAGGAAAAGAGACTAAGGAACAAAAGAAGAAGAATAAGGGAAGAAAAGAAGGTAGGAGAAGACAGGAACAAAAGAAGAAAGATAAGAAAGAGAGCTCGAGAGAGAGAAGAAAATAAAAGAAAGGAGAAGAGGAGAGATTGAAGACTAAAAGGAAAATTTATTTTTCTTACATCATTTTAATTACTTTTTGTTCTTAATTGTAAAAAGGCATGTTTTAATAGGATAACTTTTAATTGCCTTAATTTCTTGGAATGAAATTGAATTGAAAAACTAACATGTTTACTTGTTAATAAAGTAGAACATTTTGAGTAAATATGTTTTGCATATGGAATTTTGTATATTCTTTATAGTTTAAATATTTTGACAAAATTCATGTTTTAAAAATCAACTTAGTTATACCTCCTAAACTTATAGAGAAATAAAAGAAAATTGGTGAATGGCGAAACGGTGGCAGCAACTAGCTTTTCTTAAGTCGTTCTAGTACAGATAGTTATTGCCATCATTTGCTCATATTTGTTACTCGGAAAATACAGTTCTCCCGAGGTCGAACTCAAGGAGCAAGTCGTATTCTAGAGATATACATTTTCTATTACAAAAATAAAGAGAGAGAGAGATGAAAGTTTGGCTCTTCTTCTTTTCTTCTTTCTTCCTCTTTGTCTTCTCTCCTCTTTGGCTTTTGTTCTTCGTGTTCTTCCTCTATTTCTTAGTTGGACGATCCTATCTTTTTCTTCTTTTTATTTTCTTTGTTTCTTCTTTTCTTGCCTCAGATCTTCCTCCCGTGCTCTTCTTCTTCTTTCTTCTTGCTTCTCTTCTTCTGCTTTCTGTTTCTGCACTTGGCAGCTCTGTGTTCCTCTCTTTCCTCTGCTTCGCCTTCCTTCTTCTTCTTTGCCTTCACCTGTCATTAGGACGTCGTCTGATTTCTAAATCAGACGACTTAAACAGCTTGTTGCTACAGTGTCTCCCTTAGCTTCCTTCTTCACCTGTGCCTGCACGCTCAAGAATTCAGAGTTAGAGGGAAAAACCTACTCTACCCCCCTTCCCCCATGCGTCTCTTTCTCTCTAAGTTCGCTCTTAGGATAGCTCTCCCAGAGCAACCTAGTAATCAGGTATGAGTCACGCCTGGGTCCAGGCCCACCGGCGTGCGGTGGTGGGCGAGGAGTGCAGGTCGGTTTAATCGGGTCGGGCCAAGTCCGCGGAGCATGGTCACGGACGAGGCCGGGTCGGGTGAGAGGGACCTCACCCCGTGGTCAGGAGGCAGACAGCATAAGGCACTTTTTGCCTTTATGCGTCCGCGCTCCTCTGAGAAGTTCCGAGGTGGGACTAAATGTCCCACCCCAATTGAGCACCCGTCGCGGAGGGAGCAGTGGGCGATCGTGGCTTCACGCGCGGCCTTCGCCCCAACTGCGATCCTGGAACGTTTCGCGGAGACGCCCCGCGCAACCTGGGAGTCGAACCTGGGCGAAGGCGTGCCTGCACCTGTAGGCGAAGGAGCTCTTCCTGCTCAGTAATGGCGACGGAGGGCGAGTCACCTGGTCACAGAAGAACGGCCTCTCGACCTAATCAGACAGGCGGGGGACCTTCGCCGTGGCACGGCGAAGGTGGTCGGATGGTTTGCAGTGGGCGTGGTGGAGCCAACAGATCGTCCTAGGTCAAACTGCGGGCGGAGAAGTGGGTGTGTTTGGTGGATCTGCAGAGGGCGTTTGGTGGGAAGAGGAGGGGTGGAAGAGGATCAGGGTGACGAGGTGGAGGTTATGCACAGGTCAGCGAGCCGTGTGGGGTGCTGGAGTGATGGGAGCGGTTCGCCGGAGTTTGGCCGGAGGTGGAGAAGGTGAGGGTGATCGGTGGGAAATCAGGGCCGATAGTAAGGGTTTCAGTATGGAAAAGAAAGAGGGGAGGAAGAGGAGAAGTTCTACCTGCTAAGCTGGATGAGGGGGGGTTGGCACAGACGACAGTCGTATTGACTGTCGCCGGAGAAGAAATTGCCCAGAGGAAGGGGCGGCGGCAAGGAAGGGACCGGAGAGGTGCCAGTTGGGTGCGGCGTGATGCGGAAGGATCGAGGGAAGGTAACCCTGTTGCTGGTAGTGCGGTAGGGCGACGAGGAGGAGGAGGAGATGGCCGCCGGAGCAAGGGGGCGTCTGTCGTAGTGGGAAGGGAGGAATTTAGGGGGGTGTCTCCGTCAGATCCGAGCTCCCTAGAACGGCGGAGCGACGGGGGTATTTATAGGGGCGGAATCTGAGAGGAGGGTGGAGGGAGACGACGTGTCTCCCTCGCTGGAGGACGCCGGAGGAAGGAGACCCATACCATCCGTGCGTTCGCACGGGCGGTATGGGAGGTCGCAGTACCCAGGGGGGTGTCCTTGCGGTGGCTGACGACGCAGGGTACCCCCCATTGACTTGCCAGGGCCCCTCCCTCACCCTGCGCGGTGCCATTCTCCGCGCAAGGTCACCGGAGCATGGTGCTGCACAGGTTTTGCAGGAGGGACCTAAACGCAAAGAACGAAGGAGAGTTAGGGGCCAAAATGCGAGGGTTCAAAAGTTGAGGGCCAAAAAGTAAATATATGCCGACCAAAGTGTAAAGTTGGTCAAGAAGGTTTCTTCTTAGGCCCAAGTTTTTATGCATGACTAATTAGGACCTAAGGATTCTGATGGTGAATTTTATTTCTAGCTTAAACCTTGTTTGAGCAGTCAATTTACACAAAAACCCAAATTAAGTTGTTAATTGGTCATGGTTCTCAATGTAGGTCAAAATGGGTTCCTAAGGCCAAATTGAAAGTCCTAAACCCTATAGATTATTTTTATGTGAATTTTAGAGGGTTTAGTTAATTTTTACCCTGCCTCGAACCATGTGAATTGAAGTGGGTTTGTTTTTAGGGTTATAAGCTGTCATTTAATTCTTTAGGGTTGCTGTAGCCCTTATTGAGTCATCTCATCCCACTTTTCTTCTTATTAAGTTATTTTGACCTATGTTTAGGCCCTGAGTTACCCTATTTTCAGATCGGATTGGTGAAATTGCAATTTTACCCCTCAGTTTATGTTTCTTTGCAAACTCAGAATCTCCCTGAGCCAAGCCTTTCTAAGGTTATGTAGGAGCTTTTATTCTCTGTATTAGGTCAAAATGAGCTAGTTATGGCTCATGATGAGGTTCTCATCAGTGAATTTGGAGAAAATTGTTATATCTCTCAGTGAACGACTTGGACTCAACCAGTAAAACTTTCTAAAATGTTAGGTTAATTCGACCCTATACTACACAACCGACACAACTTCGAGTTAACCTAAGTAATTTCTTCTACTCTTAATTAAGTGAAATTAACTTAATTACTGAGTTGAGTGAATTGAACGATTATTTTAATGGCGCTGTTGCCAGGGAGGTAATATTTTGATCTACTTATCAAAATATTCCCTAGCATTACTTCATCTAACAATCATTTTAATGGCACTGTTGTCGGGGAGGTAATATTTTGACTCACTAAAATTTAAATGGATTAATTATTTAATTAGGGGGTATTTTGTAAATATTTTTATTTTTACTAACTTTTGTTCTTAGTGTGTTTTGTTTGGTTTTTGTTTTTATTTTTTATTTTTGTTTTTTGCCATCTTTTCAGGTTTACCTTCACGGGTAATCTTAGGAGAAGGCGAGAATTAGTGTTACTGTTTTCGTTTCATAAGTATTTCTTAATCTTTTGTTTTGTTGCATTTAATAAAAATAAAAAAAATACAAAAATACATCTGTATCTGACTAGCAGCAGCATATACATAGGCATACACTCTTAGGAGTGCATATTTTCCTACTAGTACTAGAGCGATTTGACTCGGGAAATTTTTAAATTATTTTTCTCGCATCAGCGGGCTCTATGAGGGTTTTCTCGTGTTTTCTCGCATCAGCGGGAAAACACGAGAAAACCCTCATAGATCCCTGTCCTCTGAGAATTAAAAAGGCCACATATTTTTGTTTGAAAAGATATAAAAAGTGGCCATTGTTGTTTAATTGATATATTTTTGAAAAAGATTAACTAAAAAGAGGAAGTAAAATTGGTGACTTAAATCTGTTTGCAGAATGCATGCTGGTTTTTTAATCACTATTGTCTGTTGCATGCTATCGCGCACACAATGCGATCACTAGAGTCACACGAGTCTATTTTTCTATCTCTTCTCTTTGCACCTCTTAGGGCTTTGGCCAAAGATCAACAAGTCTGTCTCACTACTAGAGCCCCGGGGAGCTAGTAGTGAGCGATCTCGATCCTAGACCTTAGACCTTTGAGCTTTAAGGTACCCACCTGTGTAGACACGAATTAGGATGTATATTTTGATACTGTTACTCTATTTGTTTGCATCAAATTACTTTGCGTATCTTAGGAATTTCTTCTTTCCTTTGAAAGAAGAGCAAAACCCACGTCTTTTGCGCTGTTTTGTGGGTTTTTCTTATGCCGCTGTTTTCTTATCGGTGGTGTGCGTGTGCCTTTGCACATTAATTTTCGTTTATGGATGGGAGGCGATCTTTGCATCTGCCTCTTGCACCACCGTTGACAGGTGATCCTAGGCCAATTGTAGATAAGCAACCAATGGTTTTCCCGTCTGATCCATCTGCTTCCATGGATCCAATGCAGAATCTTAATCCCGAGATCCCTTCTTCTTCTGGTCAGGGGGAGATGCCTCCTTTTGATGTTCATGAGGCACTCCTGAACCAAAATCTTAGGATGCTAGAGCAAACAAGACAAATCAATTTATTAACAACAGCCTTAAATAATCTGCAGACTCTTCAAACTCGTTCTTCACCTCTACCTGAGGTAGGTTTTGAAAACCTTGATTTACTGATCCATCATCCAAGGCCCCTACTTAGAGATTATTATAACCCATCCAAAGCACAAGTAGAGCCTAATGTTAGGATTCCTATTGGGGAAAATGATCCAGAATTAAAGCCAAATATTATAGGTTTAATCCCCCACTTTCACGGATTTGCATCCGAGGATCCATTTCAACATCTCGAAGATCTTAAAAAGCTATCTCAAACTCTTAGTCCTCGAAATCAAAATAGGGAAATCCTACTAATGAAAATGTTCACTTTTAGCCTTAAAGATAAAGTAGCTTATTGGTATAGAACTATACCAAGACCAATCTCAACTTGGGCTGAACTCGAATCCGCATTTTTGAAGAAATTCTTTCCAATTGGTTGAACCAACGCTTTAAGGCGAGCTATTACTACTTTCAATCAAAATCAAGGAGAACTAATTCATGAAGCGTGGGAACGTTTTCATGAATTGCAAAGGAAATGCACACATCATGGCATCCCTCGTTGGCAACTCATGCATATCTTTTATTATGGTTTACAAGAGGGCATTCGCAATCTAGTTGATGCCTCTTATGGAGGGAATTTTCTAAATCGTGACGCAGAATCTGCTTCAGAATTATTTGAAGGGATGGCAGAGAACTCGGTCAATAATGCATCAATGTCGCAATTTTTGCAGGGAGCAAATATGAATCACCAAAATCTGCATAAGGGCATTCATGAGATCGATAATCCGTCCAGTTCAAAGGATTTAGAGATTATTGAAGAAAAACTAGACAAATTCGATACCGTAGCAAAGCATCTCGATGAGGTTAGAAACACAATGAAGACTCTTATGCCTCTACTTGCTATGAATCCAGCGTATTTACCTGTTTCGCAAATTCCCATGGGGAGGGAATTTATGAATAATCTAGATTCTAGAGATCCATCTTCGTTGGGTTTTCTATCTACTCCTTCACCAACCTAAGGAGGGACCTTTGTCCCACAATCTTACCCACCCTTTTCCCCACCCTTAACTGTTGCAGAAAACATGCCATATCTTTTAGGATTACACGCCATCCAGGAAAATATTCCAAGACCAAACCCATATTCAAATACCTATAATCCTCGATGGAGAAGCCACCGAAATTTTTCTTGGGCTGATACAAATCAAAATCAAAGACCAAATTATCCAAATCAGACCCATTTTAACCCACCTCCATTGCCTCCTCAGTAATCAAATTTAAGGCCTAGCCCGATGAGTATGCAGAATTACGCTAGTTCAAATAGAGATACACAGCTAGACCAGATTTAAAGAGCTATGTCAGAGAGTCAGCGACAAAATGCTGAAGCTCTCGTTGAGATCCATAAGCAATGTAAGGTAGAATTGGCTAATTTACGAAATCAAATCACTCTTTTGGCTGAGTCTTGTCAGCCAGGTACTCTTCCATCTCAGCCAATTTCGAATCCTAGGAATCTGCCAAATCCTAGTCAAAATCAAGGCCAAGTCCACTTCATTAATTAGGCCTTTGATTCTAATCATAAGCCATCCTCTGTATTATCTGAAAATAACCCATCAAACCCGCATCAGCAACCTATTTTGTGTCAAAATGACCCACCTATTATTGAGAATTAAAACTGATTATGCTAATCTTCTGACTTGGTGGAAAAATTTTTGAATTGCCTTAATCTTAAACGTTCTACATCTCAACCTAAATCATTTTGAGATTTTCACTCATGATATTCACTCTAATCTTTTTGATATTCACTCTGATCTTTTTGAGATTTTCACGAGAATCTGATTCTAAGTTCTGCAAGATCTATTCTAGCCAATTTTTGGATGAGTTTTGATTGGGTGGTTTAATCTGTTTTCTAATTTTTTGATCTAATTCTTTCATAACTCTATTTTTACCATATACCTATTCTTTTTAGGAGTTCTTTACTAGGGTTTACGCCTAGCTGAAGAAGTAAAACTTACCATTTGTACATAGCTGTTTCCTATTTTTACCCTTTTTGATTTTCATATACACTTTCAAAATTTCATTTCACATATCATATTGATTACCTTCATTTAGTCCGACTGACTACTCTGACCTTTGGTCAGACTTGAAATCGTCCGCACTGAGATTTTTAATCTCCTCTATTCGACTCCTTCCATCACCCTATACTAAATGAAGTGTAATATTTTTCACCCTTCTTACAACGAGGACATTGTAAAATTTTGGCTTGGGGGGGTGTTGAAGTGAAATTTTCACTTTAAGTGTGGGTTAAAAATAAAAACACATAAAAATTAAATATCCATGAAATTTGAAAAATTTGAAAATCTAAAAATGATAAAAATTTTAAAAAATTCAAAAATTTCATAAAAATTTTAATTTTTTTTTTAAAATCATAAAAAATTGGAAAATCTTATATACATAAAAATAAAATTATATAAATACAAAAAAAATTCATAAAAATAATAAGAGGGGTTTATTCATTATTAATAAAGAAGAGAAGAAGAATGTAAATAAATATATATTGTAATTAAGAACTTAATTTTCTATTAGGTCAGAAGTTTAAAATGTATATAGAATATATATTTATTGTATATAAGAGCATTCAATTCATAATTAGATTTTACTTAAACATTTTGTAAAAACACACTTTTGTGTTTAAAATTTTTAAAATAAGATTTTATTTGAATTAGGAATCTTTTAAAAATTTTAAAAATTTATTTTTTTATTCTTACCTTGAATTAAGAAACTAAGTTTGTTAAGATTTTAAACTTAAGTTTTGAAATTGAATTATAACTTTTTAATTAATTAGATTAAGTAATCCTTTTGCTTTTTGAAAATTTGATTTTATCATAAAGTTAAGTAAGAGGCCAGATATTCAGAGTTAATTAAATAGAGAGTTGGTAGAATTTTAGTTTACAAAACTTACAAGCTAGAGATAAATAACTAGACTTGGTAAATTTTTTCCTGACAGATCTTATAGGAGGAAAGTAAAAATTTGAAGAAACAAAGAGTAAAGGGCTTTGTTGTCCAAGCTCTGGTTTGAGAGCTAAGTAACCTAAACATCTAAATTCACACACATAGAATTGTCTTGTTGACATCTGAGACCGTGAAAACACAAAGGTTACGAGATCAATTCTGAATCCTCTTTAGCCTAAGGATTTCCGCAGGGCGGTTCTTGAAAGGGTGAAGGATGTGCCACTCACCCAGAAAAAGGATTTGGAGAATAATGTTAGTAAGAAAAATGAGAAGGGGGAAAAGAAAAGAAAAAAAAAGGTAAATAAAACACCCTGTAGTTAAGTACCTTGTTAAAAAATGGTCACTTATGTAGTTTTCCACAAATAAATAAAAGCATCTCAATACAAATGGTTGCTACCCTTCCTTCCATCAAATAAAAGAACACCTCGCTACAAATGGGTGTTCTAACCTATAGAAAAAGTGATAAAAGAAAATATAGAGAAAAAAAATTAGGAATAAGAGATCCAGTGGTCCACCGGGGAGATATACACAAGAAGTGTTGACCTCAGGATAGAAAACTGGTGAGGAGAAAGTAACCAAACTTGAGTAAGGCCAAGCCAAAGGCTTGAATTGGAATAATTGGGATTGGAAAGTGATGTCTTAAGAACTGAATTTTTGCAACTTTGGATGCCTTTAGGACAATTCTCTTCACTAAGCACAGATGTTTTAAAATCATAGCTACTGAACCTTGGTATTGGGCAGTGAAGCCTAAGAAATTGGGTTTTGAAGATTTTAAGTTGAGACCTAAAGGAGAAGAATTAATAGAATCCTAGGTCTAGAAGTTAATTTTTAGTGTTGTAGGCTAGTAAATTAGAGTTTTACTACTCTAAGTTTGATTAATAATGAGTATCTGGTTAATTTGCTTAAACTTATATTGATAAAAGTCAAATATCATAAACAAGGGATTGACTTAAATCTATTTGAGTTTTTGAGTTAAAATTTAATTCTCAATTCTTAAGTTTTGTTTTCTTAAAACACTTTGTATTCTAATTTGAGTTAAGAATAGTTACAAAGACTAAGAGATTTTTGAAGAATTCTAATTTTGAATAAAATTCTTGTTTACAAATTATTTTAATTATGTTTTGAAAATGTTATAAGTATAAGTCTAAATAAGAAAATTCTCACATATGCTCTATACATTAATAATTTATATTTAACCTTAAAAATTTCTGACCTAAGCTTTCCTCTACAAAGCTACTATTTATAATAATTTAAACCCAAGTACTTGAAATCATCATAGTCTTAGTTAATTTTGCTAGGGACTAGCAAAAATTTGGCTTGGGGGTATGATGAGACACTCATCATGATCTCTAACTACCCCTAATTAACTAGTCTTCCTAGTTAATTAGCTAAGGTTATGAACATATAAGGGTTAATTATAAAATAAGGGATATTTAGTAAAGGACCTTAAAATAAGCTAAAAAAGGCATTTTATCATTCAATTAACATTATTAATATTTTAGTTAATAATTGGACTCGAAATCCTATTCATCATTCTCTTAATTAATAAGTTAAGTAACTTAAATATAATGTATACCTAAGTATATAATAACTTAAGTGATTTTACTTAATATAATAAATTAATCTAAAAAGGTCAAAAATGTAAATTCAAGGTGAAAACATAATATTTACCTTATTTACTAACATATATAAAAAGTTGAAAAAGATTTAAGTGAAAATAAACCTTCAAAACCTGGGTTTACATTTTAATACTTACTTTTCATTACAGTCGGGTCCTTATTTCTCACATAGGTCCTTAAGTTTTATTACGTTTAAGTCCCTCTTCAACTTCTTCTTCTTCTTCTCCAGTCAAATGAATGGCTGGCGGCAGAGAGTCACCTCACCATGCGATCACCGCCCTGCTGACATCATCCTTCTTTGTCCAAGCTCTTGCAGCTTGCACTCACCACCTCTACTTCATCCACCAGTCTGGATTAACCGGGAATCCTATTTTTCAGTGGGAGATAACCACACCGTCATCGGAGACGACGACGGAGGTTAAGCTTCTTAAGCTCCTTCTTCGACCAGACCCCGCCACTCTCTTTGCCGCAAACTGCTATAAATACCCCCTCACACCTCTAATTTTATTGAAGTTGTCTCCCTTCCCTCATCTAACACTGCAGCCGACCCAATAGGCTATTTGTCCAAAACTCCGGTGACTTCCCATTCCATTTTCCGACAGCCTCCGTCCATCTTAATAAGCCGAGGAGATTCGCCGTGGTCTTCCGTGTCTCTGACATTGGTGCCGACCCAAGGAATCCTCTGCTCCACCTCAAATCCGCCCGCTGGAGATCTTTCTTCAACCCTCTGATTTCGTCATCTGCTATGAACCTTCGGCGGAACCCTATTGACCCCTTCGTCCAGGTAACAGTAGATTAGGAGTAGGAGTAGGAGTAGGCTAGCTTAGTTAGTTAGTTTAGTTAGTTAGATTAGAGTAATGTTTGATTTTAGTTTCATCTCCTCCGACTCCACCGAGTTCCTTGAGCTCGCTAGAGACTTAATTTTGTCTTTTTAATCAGTGTACACCTTCCTGTATCTTCCATGATCATTTCTAAATCACTTAATCGCTAATTGAATCACCTAATCGCCTAATTCATATCTCACCTTCACCGATTACTGACACTGTCTATTTTGACAGTAATCGATCTAATTCCACCTCCACTGGGTTCTTTCATCACCTATCACCACTTATGAACCCTAATCGACACTATAATACATATTATTATGATCTATAAATTAAATGCCCAAATCTTAATTAAGTTCCTGAGCTTGCTGTCCATGGCAGCTAAGGAACAGTTCAAACTATTAATTAACTACATAATTATAACTGTTAACACTTGTTGACTTGTTTTAACCTCTCAATCGAGTGGTTAAACAAGTCCTGTGCTTTAACCACCCAGATCTTTAAGAAAACAAACTTACTATCAAATCTTACATTTTAAAGAGATAAATGAGGAATTAAAAGTGATACTGAGGTTCCATGCAACCTCAGGATCTTTTCTAAATAAAAAATGGTAAGTTTTATCAATCTGTGCACATTTGTCCTATTTTCTGGACTCACCGAAGCTCCGACGAGCTCCGACGAGCTAAAATTGTGTTTCAGCCGCTAAAACTTACTGAGAAGCTCCAGAACGTTATTACATGGATCACTGATTAATTTTTGGATATATGTTTGAGGATTTAACCATTGGAGCTGTAGAATTAACGTCATCTTCCCCAACTCCAGCGGAGTTGGAGAAGTCTATTTAAAGAGATTTAAGAAGCATTTAATGATCTCAGAAGCTTCAGTGCAGCTATTTAAACCTTTAAAACATTGTAACAACTTCTGAATAATTTTGTCGAACAAACATATTTTCAAGTTCAGGCGGCGAGCCTGAAACCCTAGGAATCAAGGTCAGAACAACTTCCTAAAGATTTGCATAAGTTTCTGAGGTTGTGGAGACTTTAATTAAGGTTTTGATTTCTGAGGAGAAGCTTTGAACAGATAGTCAATTTTTGTGCTTCCCTAGTAAAACATGAGTCTGATAATGGAGATCTGAGCTTGAATTGAGGAATTGAGAAGTGAAAATTGTTTCTGAGATCTTGTTTGATGGTTTTAGAATGATTAAAGTAAGCTCAGATGATTTATTTTATAGGATTTTAGTTTCTATCAATTTGGGTTACTTTCGAACCCAAACCAATAGGAGAAACATTTTGATGAAATTTAAATTTAAATCCTGCCCAGATTGATCTATTATAACCCTTAGAATTAATCTAAATCAATTAGAAACACTTTTAAGTGTCTGTTGCACATAATGAAGTCTGAAATATGAACTCTAAAGTTTTCAGAGAAGTGAAGAGCTTCTCTGCTGGTTCTGAAGGTCTTAAAAGCTTAAAACATATTCTAACAGATGCGGAATCACTTATAAAACATGTATAGACCTTAAAATAAAAGAGAGAAGTCCATCTTAGGACTCTATTAATATAAAACCACTTCTAGGCTAAAAGAAACCCGTAGGAACCCCTGATTTCATCTTTCAAATTAAAGAGGAAAACATCTTGAAAACATTAAATTGACCCTGTAATTGTGTAGATTACCCTTAGAGCTTTCTAACAAACTTGAAATCATTCGATTTGGAACTCTGGGTAGAAAGTTATGATCATTTGAAGTTGGGTCTGGAAGGGGTAGGTGATTGCACCGCAAAAATACACCTGCAATTGTGCTGTCTTGTGCTATTTCCTAGCATTACCAGTGCATATTAGGTTTCCATAGTCACATTTGTAAAAATACATGCATGCATGCATTTAATTGAGAGGGGAGGAGAGTGAAATAAGTGGCCTTGCAATTAACATTTTTTCCTCAAGTGCATCTTTGCAAAATTCACCATCTTTTTACTTTTATTTCTACTTGACTTTGAAACTCTTCTTGTGGCTACATGGCAACCTGTTCTTCGCACCTTGCCTTACAGCCACATGACCAGCCTCTCCCTGCCATGAGCCATGCACAGCCGCATGCACAGCCAGGGCATGGCTGTGTATGCTTTCTTCTTCTATAAAGGGAGCTCGGCTCCTTCTTTGCTGCGAGCCTAGTCCTCCACGCCAAAACCCCACACAATAGCTCACTTCTAGGCCATCTCCTCCCTCTCCCTCCATACGCAGGCCCTCCTCCTCTGAGGAGACACCCTGCGGATAGGAGCACCTCACGATGGTGCACAACCACCACCGTGAGTCCACCACCGCCCAGCTCATCAAAGAGCCGGTGGGCGTGGTGGCTCTTTCCTTGTTTCGTCGTTTGAAGCACCTTCAGCCATTACTGCAAAGCTTCAGCTGTGAAGCTCAACAGGCCACCGCATGCCCAACAGCATCCGGCCGTGCCCCACAGCAGCAGCAGCAAGGTGGTAGCAGCGTGTGCAAGCCTTCCCCGTGCGCTTGCAGGCACCCTCGCCTCCAGCTTCTTTGTGCAAACGCCCGCCTCTCCGCACCTGCAACCAACCGATGCATCTCTTCCACGCGCGCGCCAGCCCACATGCGCCAGCCGCAAGCCGCCTACACTCACGGCACTGTCCGCTCTCGGTTGCGCGGCTCGCCTGGCCACTGTAGTCACTATTCACGCTTTTCTGCGGAACACTATGGCTACAGTGGGGTGACTGGTAAGTTTCTCACTTATCCGATCACCCGGCGCGCCTCTACCGGCCACTGCCCACGCATGTGTTCAGCCTCACGCTTGCTCCAGTGCCCGCCTGCGCGTCTGCGTGCGCCCGCACCTGCCTACATCTTCGCCCGCGTGCACCTGCCAGTGCCCGCTCTAGCCCTTCACGCAGCGTGGTGCGCTGCGGTCCTCTCCGCACCGACTTCCCTCCAGCGCGTGCATACGCGCCTGTGTGCACTCGTGGAAGCCTCAGACGTCGGTCCTGAAGCTCAGACGGCTTAACCCGCCTCTTCTTCACAGCAGGCGCTCTCTCTCTCTCTCTCACAGCACTCTCTCACTCTCTTTACCGACACTTACACTCACACTTTCATACACACACACACCTATACACTATTATATACATATATATATATATACGTATACATATATATATTGATATATATAGAAATATTTATATACATATATATATATACTTATATCTATATATATAGTAGTATTTATATAACTAAGTATTAGTATACATATATGTATATACAGATATCTATATACTTATATATATATATACATATATATTTACATATATACATATACTTATATATATACATATATATATATATATACATATCTATACATATATTAGTACTTATAAAACTATGTATTTGTCTATATATATATATCTATATACTTATATATACATATAAATACACATATATACTTACATATATATATTTGTATACATATATATATTTATATATATACATATATCTCTATATATATTATTACCTTTATAACTAAGTATAAGTATAGATACATATATATATATATATACATATATACACACCTACTTATACATATATATATATATATAAATATACATACATATATACATTTATATCTATATAACTATATATACATATATAGATATATATATATATATATATATATATCTAGCTACATATATCTATATATATATACAAACATATATATACATCTATATTGCTATATATACATACATATATATATATATCTATACATATATCTATCTATACATATAGTTACATACATATATATATATATATACTTATATATATTTGCATATAACTACATATATACCTATATATTTATAACCATATATACATATAGATATATTTACATATATACATATATATATATACATTTTCACATTACTTACCATACGTTGTATCACCGGAATATCTGCACCAGTTGCTGATATTCCCCGATACACGCGTACAAAAAGCGTGGTCGCACACATCTTCCACCAATCACCTTACACTCCATGTGGCGCCTTGTCATGTTGGTTGCATCTTTCTAGACGACGACCGACTCGACACCGTGCTTCACTCCATTTCTGCCTCCACCCCCACCCCTTATACATATATAGTATATACATATATAGATATATACTATAGTTACTTTACTTCTGCTTCTCTTTCCTGCCAATAAAAAGATAAAAAAATATATAAAAGAGAAAAGATAATCCTTGACTTGCAGGTACTCCGTCTTGCGAAGAGCAAGACCCATTTTGGAACCCTGATTTGGCTCAAAGCCGAGAACCTAATTTTGAGGGTGTGCCTCAAGGTGAAAGATTATCAGAAAAAAATCTAAATAGAAAAACACCAAAAACACAATAAATGAACGGAAGAGATTCATTGTAGGAAAGGCGTAGAAACTTCACTTCTAATCCAACTTCCCTGAGTTCGACCCTGGGCCTAAAAGTGACCAAGATATAATCAAGTAGGCCAAGTTAAAAATTTTGTAATGAGATGGTTAGGTCCGATTTAGGTTAACCACTATACACACTTCAACGATAAAATCACCATATTAACAACCTAACCGGGTCTGACCACCATCCTTTCTGGCGCTGTTGCCGGGGAGGTGCACCTGCAAGTAAGTTTCTATTCCATTCCTTTCATTTTTCTCTTCTCTCTTCGTGGGTGTTTTTGTTTAGTGCTGTGCAGGATAACCTGTCGCAAGGAGAAGGCAGGCAGACGAAGTCAAAGACGTAGGCAGATCAAAGGCGGGAACGAGAGTGTGAAGATGCCGACGCCGCATTGGAGCTTCGCACACGTTGCCGAACAAGTAGGTCTTCTTTTCTTAGCAACTTAGGTTAACTTGTCACCTTAATAAAAAAAAAAAACTAAAAACTAAAAACTAGAAAAACTTCTTGGGATCTCTTGGGGCAAGTGGATTAAAATTCACTTGTTTGATTGATTGCCTTTACTCCCACCGCCCCAGGATTTCCCGCCTTACTTCGCATAGCAAAAATCTAGGAATCTTTATTCTTGAATTTTTCGCCGTGTGAAGTATTCTTTGAGGCAAACACAAAAGGATTGATTGCACCCCTCTTTGCCTCACTTATCTGCAAATTCAAGATCACATTTTTGGTGGTGAGACATGGAATTGAGTTGATTCCAACCCCACCATGACTTTTCAACTTGCCTAAGATTCAATCCCGAATAGTTCAACCCCAACAATTTGATTTTCTTTATCTTTTGGTTGAGCCTTGTGTGGAAATCTTTCTGGTGATTGGGAGCACTTGAATTGAAGTGCCTTGGCTCCCTTTCACACTAATCTAAAACTGATTCGTGCATCCACACATAGAAATCTCCATTTAGGGAAGCCCATTGCATTTTAGCATGCATTAACCAATTGACATTGAAGAAGGGTTTGTTGGGCTTAGAAGCAAACTTGTATTCTTGCAAAACTTGAAGATTGGTTGAATTGGTATTTCAGCGAAATCCTAAAATCCATACTACTTAAGGCTAAATTCTAAAAACCATTCACCAATTAAAACTTCAATTCGGGGAGATTTCCCTGTTGCATGCTTGTTTTACACACTCTGAAAATCAATCACTTGGGCATTACGCATAAACAACACCCTTCACATTCCAGAAGCACTTGATCCTAGGCCTCTAACTAAAATTGGTAGTAACTTGACCCTTATTAAGGATTGGAGGTCTAACTACTTGTGTGTAGCACCTACGTGCTGGTGAGGGTTCCCGCGTGCTATCGGGTGTCTAAGACTGGGGCAAACGGCCTTTCAATCTGGCTCGATGGTTCCACAGTGCTCGCATTCGGTTCCGTAGTGTGTGATAGTAGGTAACTTAGATCTTTAGGTCTAAGGGCACACTGTAGAGGTTAGGAATCTGATTGAATTGATTTGTCATCAAGTGTACCTTTGCGGTGTCATTTCTCTCATCCCTTTTCCCTTCTTATCCCCCCAATTCTTCCTGCAGTAGTGCATGTTTGGGAGGAGGTCACAAAACCCCAAACTATTTGAATTATCTGATAAATTTAGAAAAGAAGCCGAATCGTCCTCCTCCTCCGCAAACATGGCTGCACGCCCACCCCTAAATCCCGAGGGAGGAAACCGCCCTCAGAACCAACTAGGTGGTGGAGTCTTAGATCCCATAACTCGCCTCCAAGCCCAAATGGAAATGTATAATGGGAAAATTGAAGCCATTCGGGAAACATTGGAGGAAATGTAGAACCCTCCCGAACAGGGGGAGCCTAGGTCTCTTAGCTCCTATCAGAATCCTGTTTCTACAGAGACCATAGGACAAATTCGGGTCGCCATGGGTGGGGACGACTTTGAACTGAATCCTAACATAATTGGCCTAATAAATTTTTACTTCCATGGTCTTGCAAGTGAAGATCGTTTCTCCACTTGGAAGACCTAACCCGATTAGCTTTAACAGTTAAACCAAGAAATATCGGGTTACCAATAGTCCTCATGAAAATGTTCCCATTTTCATTGAGGGATAAAGCATCACAGTGGTTACGCCCCTTGGGAGAACCATCCACTCCTGGGAAGAGATGCGAACAACGTTTCTCAAGAAGTTCTTCCCAATCGGGTGAACCAATGCGTTTCGCCGTGCTATCACTTCATTTACGCAACAAAACGGCGAATAATTTCATGAGGCATGGGAGAGATATAATGACCTCCTCAGGAAGTGTCCACACCATGGTCTGCCTAAGTGGCATATAGCCTAGATTTTCTACTATGTGCTAAATGAGACTTTGAAGCAGATTGCAGACTCTTCCTGCGGAGGGAATTTTATGAATAAAGACGAGAATGGAGCATTCGAATTATTTGAAAATATGAGTGAAAACTCAATGAACAATACCTCCATTTTCGCCTTTAATCGTACTAGCCTGCCCCAAAATGTCCACGAAGTTGACATGGGACCATACCATTCATCCACTGATCTTAGCCTTATCGCACAGAAATTGGATGAAGTCTCCATCGTGCACAAGCTGGACGAGCTTCTGGCCAACCTCGCCAGTTCTATGGCAAACACCCCCACCTCACCACTTCATCACAATTCTAATTCTTCCAACATCAGGCTTATCCCGAGAAACCCTGTAAGACCATCCTTACCGAGTGTCGTGTCGAGCGACTCGGTAAGCCATGTGGATCTGGCTTCTGCGAGCCAGTATTTTGACACGGAGGACCAAGCCTCCGTTTTCTTAAACGTGTATTTACATGCGGACACGTCTTCTGGCATAGAAGACGCTTGTGCCCTGGGGAACAACCCTTTTTCTGCCACTTATAACCCAGGGTGGCGAAATCATCCAAATTTCGCATGGTCCAACAACCTGCAGTGCCAAAACCCCGCGGGTGGACCAATGCGACCGTCCGCACCCGTTATCCCAAGGGCCCAGTCTAATCCTATGGTGAATCTGCCATCAGGCCCTTGCGTACCGCAAATATAACACGCATCAAGTCCTCTTGACAAATTGATGCAAATGATGACGGAAATGTCAAAGTGCCATGAATAGAACATGACCTCTCTTCAGCACCAATTGGCGCAACAGAATGCTGAGATCAGTCAACTACGCATGGCGACTCGATCTCAGGGCACTCTTCCCACCCAACCTATCCCAAACCCGCGAAATTTCATACCCTGTGGTCCTCAACCACAGGTACGACCTTCTCAGGGGTAGGTTAATCAGATTCTGCAGGCTTCGAGCATTCCACTGGGATTTCAGGCTAATCCCACTACAGCACTGCACTCTTATGTCCCTATTGCGAACCCTCCTCCGCCGTATGATCCCACTAGACCCGCATCGTCCAATGCTATCACTACGAGGAGCGGTAAGTAGACCGTCGATCTACCTCAACCTGATCCTGGCCCATCTTCTTCATTGCCCTCTCATTCGCGATGCGCATCGCATTCATGAGAGGATGATGCACCCAAATTGGTGCCAGAATCAGTCTCATTCCCTGAGGCTGTACTGAGGGAGCCAAAAGGCAAGAAGAAAGACACGCAGGCCTTTGATAACCTACGTAATTTGTTTAGGGATGTAGAAATAAAGGTACCCTTGCTCGAGGCTATCGATCACATACCTACTATCGCTCGATTTTTCAAAGACTACACAACATCTAGGCTACAGTCAAAGAAAACCAAGAATCCAGTGGTTCTCTCGCCTCATGCGAGTTGTGCTATACTGTCAAACCTACCACCGAAGCAGAAAGATCCAGGCACATCGTTTATTTCCTATAGCATCCAAGGCTGCAGTTTTAACCGTGCCCTGCTTGATCTAGGATCTTCCATCAATCTTATACCGACCATCATGCTCGAAAAATTTTCCTTGGGAAGTTTGAAACCCACCCTTGTCACGTTACAGTTGGCAGATCATTCTGTCAAAATCCCTAAGGGTGTGGTGGAAGACGTGGTGGTTAGGGTGAGCAGTCTCTGTTTTCCTTTCTTGATTTAGATATGGAAGTTCCTAGTTCACTTTCTGATTGTCCAATCATCCTCGGTCGACCTTTCTTTGCCACAGCCCGTGCCCTTATCGACTGCAAGTCGGGCTATATTGAGATTACCGTTGGATCTGAAAAGCTCAAGCTCAACATCTTCAAGGTAGCCAAGAACTTTGATTGCGATTGCATCTAGGATGACACATTTGACGAGGACATGGCCGTCAGCACGTGTATCGGACTATTTGGGACCTATTTGGACTGCTGCGGATTACCTATAAAGATTGGCGACTGCCTGATCGACATAAATTGTGACGTTCCGCCATCCCTCCCTTGTCCCGTACCTTCTCCTAACCAAACTTCTGACGAGGTTTTCTCCGCTTCCCATACCTCGTGGTCTGAGTCATATCCGGGCTACTCACTGTCGGTCCACACTCTTGAAGACCGGATTGACCTTTCTTCCTCGACAAATCAAGCGGATTTGCAAATCCACACTGGGACCTTAGGCCCACATCCTACTCACTGGGGCTATTCCTTTTTGGATCCATCTATCCAAGAAGCCCCTCTTCTTGGCCCATCTAAGGGCCAATGCCTTCCCCCTGACCTGTTCTCCGATCCGCCTGAGACACTCTCGTCCCAAGAAATGCTAGATCTTTCACCATCCACTCCTGAGCTGAAAGAGCTACCTAGTACACTTAAATATGTTTTCTTAGGACCAAATGAAATGCTCCCTGTAATCATTAGTCCAAAATTGTCCAGGGAGCAAGAGTACAAACTAACGAAGGTCCTCATAGAGCACAAGGTAGCCATTGGATGGTCTTTATCAAACTTATCTGGCATTAGCCCCTCCTACTGCACTGATCGTATATATACGGAGGAGGAGGCTCAACCTTCCCGCGAGATGCAGCGACCTCTCAACCCTAACATGCGGGAGGTTGTTAAGAAAGAAATCATTAAATGGCTGGATGCGGGTATAATCTACCAGATCAGTGACAGCCCCTGGGTGAGTCCAATTCACGTTATGCCCAAAAAGGCAGGACTCACCATCTGTGTCAATGACAAGGGCGAATCCATCCCTACATGCAGTCCTACATCTTGGAGAGTGTGTGTAGATTATAGGAAACTCAATGCTGCAACTAAGAAAGATCACTTTCCGTTACCTTTCATTGACCAAATCCTGGAGCGGTTAGTGGGAAATAAAATTTTCTGTTTCCTGGATGGATTCTCAGGATATAACCAGGTGGCAATTGACCCCTGAGACCAAGAGAAAACCACTTTTACCTGCCCCTTCGACACCTTTGCATTTAGAAGGATGCCGTTCGGACTTTGCAATGCGCCAGCAACTTTGTAGAGATGTATGCTGGTGATATTCCATGACCTGGTGGGTGACTTTCTCGAGGTCTTCATGGATAACTTTTCGATCTTTGGACCATCTTTCGACGAATGTCTTGCCAACCTGACTTGTATCCTTAGGAGATGTATTGATGTAAACCTCGTGCTTTCCTGGGAAAAAAGTCATTTTCTGGTGCACGAGGGAATTATTCTCGGACATATCATCTTCGATAGGGGTATCAAGGTTGACAGAGCTAAGCCTGATGTCGTTGCTGATTTACCTGTGCCTGGCTTCGTCAAACAAATCCAATCCTTCTTGGGACACGTTGGTTTCTATATGAGATTCATAAAAGATTTCTCCAAGATTTCTTAACCTTTAACTCATCTCCTATCGACCAACGTACCCTTCGATATGAGGCCCGACTGTATACAAGCAATCACGCAGCTGCGTAATGTTGTCACCAAGGCCCCTGTTCTCCAGCCACCTGATTGGTCCCTTGACTTTGAACTCATGTGTGACGCTTCCCACCTTGCAGTCGGAGCCATCCTAGGACAAAGACGCGATTGACACCCCTTCGTGGTGTACTACGCCAGTAAGACGTTGGATGAGGCCCAGCGTAATTATACAGCCACTAAAAAAGAACTACTGGCAGTCGTCTTTGGGATGGATAAATTCTGCTCTTACCTTCTGGTCTCCCACGTTATTGTTTTCACTGATCATGCGGCCATTCGCCATCTCATGCACAAGAAGGATGCCAAGCCTAGACTGATTCGTTGGATCCTTCTGCTCCAGGAATTTGACATTGAGATTCGCGATAAGGCCGGAGCCCAGAATGTTGTGGCTGATCAGCTTTCCAGACTGGACCCTGACCATATTGGACTTACTCTGCCGATCACTGAAATTTTTCCTGATGAGCACCTATTGGCAATAAATGTGGCAAGTGGACTGTGGTATGCCGACATTGCCAATTACTTTGCTTCTGGATCCTTTCCACGTGGCTGGCCTAGAAACCAGTGTGAGCGTTTCATGGCAGAAGCAAAGTATTATTTCTAGGATAATCCACTTCTTTTTCGGATAGGTGCTGATCAAATCATCCGTCGCTATGTTCCTGACAGCAAATTCCCCATTGTGTTATCCTTCTGCCATGATCAGGCCTGCAGAGGCCATTTCTCTGGGAGGAAAACTGCAGCCAAGGTGCTGCAGTGCAGTTTCTTTTGGCCCACTCTTCACCAAGATGCACACAATTATGCCAAGCATTGCACTAGGTGCCAGTCGTTAGGGTCAATATCACGTCGTGACATGATGCCCTTACAACCCATCCTAGCTGCAGAAATCTTCGACATTTGGGGAATTGATTTCATGGATCCATTTCCTCCTTCCAACGGCTTCGAATTCATCCTCGTGGCTGTTGACTATGTTTCGAAATGGATCGAGGCTATTCCCGCATGCCGTGCTGACCATATTATATCCACTCGCTTTGTCAAAGACCGCATCTTTGCACGCTTTGGGATCCCTCGAGCCATTATCTCGGATGGAGGAAGACACTTTACCCATGCTTCGTTTTGGGCACTTATGAGGAAATACGAAGTCCACCATCGTGTCGCATCCCCGTATCATCCTCAGATGAACGGCCAGGCAGAGGTGTCGAATTGGCAAATCAAGCAGATTCTCTTGAAAACGGTTCGACCTGACCGTAAGGATTGGTCCGACAAGCTGATTGACGCACTTTGGGCGTATCAGACCATCTTCAAGGCTCCCCTTGGTATGTCTCCTTATAGAATCATTTACGGGAAGTCTTGTCATTTGCTCGTGGAGTTGGAGCACTGCGCTTATTGGGCGGTTCGCTAATGTAACCTCAACCTATACCTGTGTGGCCGAGAAAGGAAACTCCAACTCCAGGAGCTGGAAGAGCTCCGTCGTGAAGCCTATGATTCTACTTTAACTTTCAAACAACACACTAAGGCTTTTCATGATAGCCGTATTCAGCGGAAAGAATTTGAGACATCTTAGCAAGTTTGGCTCTATCATGCCCGACTCAAATTCTTTCTTGGGAAATTGAAGTCCAAATGGACTGGTCCTTTCCTGGTCTCAAGACCATTCCCCAACGGGCTGTCGAGATCGAAGATCCCAAATCTGGGCAAAAATTTATGGTCAATGGGCAGTGTTTGAAACCCTATCTAACTCATGAACCTACCCCCGTTGGAGAAACCGTTGCCCTACTGGAGGGTAACTAATTTTTTGCCTCATTCTAAGTCCAAGTGGGGACGTTAAATTTAGCTCTCGTTGGGAGGCACCCCAACAACACTCACAATCCGCCATCACTTTTCACTTCACTTTCACGCTCACTTCACTTTTCACTTCACCACCCACCATCCACTCACCCTTCCACCCTGCTATATACCCTGCACCTTAGCTCTCATTACCCGATCTTTCGTTCTTTCTCTACCTTTCCCTGCATGCATCTGAGGACATAGCATCGTTTGGCATGGGGGGATGGATAGGCATCCATAGGATCTAGGTATTTTATGGTATCATGCAGTTTCCACCTATTTATAAATATGTAAGAAAAAGAAAAAGAAAAAAAAAAATATATAGTGTTTAGTAATGATCTGAAGGCTGAAACAAAAATACAATAAGTGTTTGTGGATATTCAACCATTGTTCTGAAGACTTTCTAGGCCATAGAAGCTTGATTCGCTCAGGCTCGTCATAATTCACTTGAGCGTTGACAAGATAGATCGGAATCTCTCCTAACTAAGGACATATTCTTGTACTGAAGACACCAGTACAGGATCCGTTGGTTTGCTTCTACTTGAGAGCCTAAGTAGCCTTGGTTCACACTACACATGTCAAGAAAGACTAGGTGAACATAAGATCCAACCCTAGTGCTCATTAGGGAAGGTGGAGTCCTTACCTGTGCGTGTAGGTAGACTTTTTATCCCAGACTTTAGTCTTGTGTTTAGGAGCGACTCTTTCCACCAAGAAAGAATTCTCCCACCAAAAAGAAAAGTGTGCTCCTCTAAATAATGTTGTAAGAGATATACTGACACGTGTTTCAAAAAAAAAATGCAAATAAGTCAGTATATCTCGCAAATGTCTGTAAAGTCTCTACCCTAAAAAAGTTCTTCAGGGCAAGTCACAAATACCCTATTTTTCCTGTGAGCCACAAATATCAGAAAATGGGAGTTGAGTTTTCCGTCATCTTCTTAAGGGTCAATCTGAAAACACGAGCTGAAACTGGGACCAACCTGTACTTAAAAATTTCTGAAACCCTGGGCTTGAGTCTTAATGTTCATTTGGTCAGTCTTGATCCCTCACTAAGCACAAGCCATAACCTCTTGAGCTCTCAAGTACGGCAAAAACCTCCTGGGTCCTGGAAATCGTACTTAAGGTTTAAATATCTAGAGTCCTGGTTAGTCGAGAGATGATCTTTGTCATGTGAGACTTAAAGTACCGGTAGTCTTCCCTACAATTGGTTCTCACAATATCCAACAATAAACACACCTATATCGCTTTAGAAAAAAATCTTCAGCCTAAGATCATTTCTAAATACTATTTTGCTAGGGACTAGCAAAAGATAGGCATTGGGGTATGATTGCACCGCAAAAATACACCTATAATTGTGCCATCTTGTGCTATTTCCTAGCATTACCAGTGCATATTAGGTTTCCATAGTCGCATTTGTAAAAATACATGCATGCATGCATTTAATTGAGAGGGCAGGAGAGTGAAATAAGTGGCCTTGCAATTAACATTTTTTCCTCAAGTGCATCTTTGCAAAATTCACCGTCTTTTTATTTTTATTTCTATTTGACTTTGAAACTCTTCCCGTGGCTGCATGGCAACTTCTTCTTCAAACCTTGCCCTACAGACGCATGCCCAGCCTCTCCCTACCATGAGCCATGCACAGCCGCATGCATAGCCAGGGCATGGCTGTGCATGCTTTCCTCTTCTATAAAAGGAGCTCGGCTCCTTCTTTGCAACGAACCTAGTCCTCCACGCCAAAACCCCACACAGCAGCTCACTTCTAGGTCATCTCCTCCCTCTCCCTCCATACGCAGGCCCTCCTCCTCTGAAGAGACACGCTGCGGACAGGAGCACCTCACGGTGGTGCACAACTAGCACCGTGAGTCCACCACCGCCCAGCTCATCAAAGAGCCGGTGGGCGTTGTGGCTCCTTCCTTGTTTCGTCAATTGAAGCACCTTCGGCCGTTACCACAAAGCTCCAGCTGTGAAGCTCAACCAGCCACCGCACGCCCTGTAGCAGTCGGCCGAGCCCCACAGCAGTAGCAGCAAGGCGGCAGTAGTGCACGTAGGCCTTCCACGTGCGCCTGCAAGCACCCTCGCCTCCAGCTTCTTCGCACAAACGCCGCCTCTCCATGCCTGCAACCAGCCGGCGCATCTCTTGCACGCATACGCCAGCCCACACGAGCCAGCCGCAAGCCACCCACACTCACAGCACTGTCTACTCCTGGTAGCACGGCTTGCCTGGCCACTGTTGCCATTGTTCACGCATTTTTGCGGAACACTGTGGCTACAGTGGGGTGACCGGTAAGTTTCTCACATATTCGGTCTCCTGGCACGTCGCTATCGGCCATTGCCCGTGCAAGCGTTCAGCCCTGCGCCCGCCTGCGCGTCTACGTGCACCCGCGTCGCCCGCACCCATCCTCTCCCACCAGCGTCTTCACCCGCGTGCACCTGCCAGCACCCGCTCCTGCCCTTCATGCAGCGTGGTGCGCTGCGGTCCTCTCCACACCCACTTCCCTCCAGTGTGTGGATACGTGCCTACGCATGCGTGGAAGCCTCAGACGTTGGCACTGAAGCTCAGACGGCTTAACCCGCCTCTTCTTCATAGCTGGCGCTCTCTCACTCTCTTTACTGACACCTACACACTTACACTCACATTTTCATAAACACACACACACACCTATACACTATTATTTACATATATATATGTACGTATACATATATATATTGATATATATACATATATTTATATACATATATATATATATACAGATATCTTTATACTTATATATATATATACATATATATTTACATATATACATATACTTATATACATATATATATATACATATATCTATACATATATTAGTACTTAGATAACTATTTATTAGTCTATATATATATATCTATATACTTATATATATATATATAAATACACATATATACTTATATATATACATATATTTGTATACATATATATATATACATATATATATATATTTTTTATTACCTATATAACTAAGTATAAGTATAGATACATATATATATATATATATATATATATACATATATACACACCTACTTATACATATATATTTATATATATATAAATATACATACATATATACATATATATCTATATAACTATATATACATATATTACTATATATAAATACATACATACATATTTATATATATATGTATATATATATATATCTACACATATATCTATCTATACATATAGTTGCATACATATATATATATATATACTTATATATATTTACATATATACATATATATATATACATTTTCACACTACTTACCAGACGTTGTATCGTGGGAATATCTCCACCAGTTGCTGATATTCCCCGATACACGAGTACAAAAAGCGTGGTCGCACACATCTTCCGCCATCCACCTTACACTCCATGTGGCACCTTGTCCTGTTGGTTGTGTCTTTCTAGACGACGACTGACTCGACACCGTGCTACACTCCATCTCTGCCTCCACCCCCACCCCTTTATACATATATAGTATATACATATATAGATATATACTATAGCTACTTTACATCTGCTTCTCTTTCCTGCCAATAAAAAGATAAAAAAATATATAAAGAGAAAAGATAATCCTTGACTTGCAGGTACTCCGTCTTGAGAAGATTAAGACCCATTTTGGAACCTTGATTTGGCTCAAAGACAAGAACCTAATTTTGAGGGTGTGCCTCAAGGACAAAGATTATCAGAAAAAAATCTAAATAGAAAAACACCAAAAACACAATAAACAAACGAAAGAGATTCATTGTAGGAAAGGCATAGAAACTTCACTTCTAATCCCACTTCCCTGAGTTCGACCCTAGGCATAAAAGTGACCAAAATAAAATCAAGTATGCCAGGTTAAAAATTTTGTAAAGAGATGGTTAGGTACAATTTAGGTTGACAACTATACACACTTCAATGATAAAATCACCATATTAACAATCTAACCCGGTCCGACCACCAATAGGTTAGTCCCACATCGCTTGTTCATGAGCGCCTGCCTGGGGATAAAAACAATTTGTTTGCTTAGCTATGCAGTCGTCAGCGCTCGGTGCACCGGTTACCGATTCGATCTGAACAAGAGCATGAGTGTGTGTGTGCAGGCTTATGCCTACGGGTGTGCGCCCTTGGGGGCGTGATTGAGATTGTGCCCTAGGAGGGCGAGAAAGGCCTGGGAGGCCGGGTTGAGACGAAATGGCTCAAGACTATGCACCGATAAGAAATAAATCGAAAATGAACCAAATTGAGATTAGGCGAGGATCGAGTAGTGTCTGGTCCCACCCTGGTATTAGGGTGCTGTGTATCCTCAAAAGGACCTCACAGCAAGTAAAATAAATTTTGGTTAAAAAAGGAAAAAAAACCCGATTCAGCTGAAAGTTAAGGAAAAGAGACTAAGGAACAAAAGAAGAAGAATAAGGGAAGAAAAGAAGGCAAGAGAAGATAGGAACAAAAGAAGCAAGGTAAGAAAGAGAGCTCAAGAGAGAGAAGAAAATAAAAGAAAGGAGAAGAGGAGAGGCTGAAGACTAAAAGGAAAATTTATTTTTCTTGCATCATTTTTAATTACTTTTTGTTCTTAATTGTAAAAGGGTATATTTTAATAAGATAACTTTTAGTTGCCTTAATTTCTTGGAATGAAATTGAATTGAAAAACTAACATGTTTACTTGTTAATAAAGTAGAACATTTTGAGTAAATATGTTTTGCATATGGAATTTTGTATATTCTTTATAGTTTAAATATTTTGAGAAAATTCATGTTTTAAGAATCAACTTAGTTATACCTCGTAAACTTATAGAAAAATAAAAGAAAATTGGTGAATTTGGAGAAAATTATTATACCTCCCAATGAATGACCTGGACTCAACCAGTAAAAATTTCTAAAATGTTAGGTTAATTCGACCTCATAGTACACAACTGACACAACTTCGAGTTAACTTAAGTGATTTCTTCTACTCTTAATTAAGTGAAATTAACTTAATTACTGAGTTGAGTGAATAGCGTGATAAGGGGTGGATAGGCATCCATAGGATCTGGGTATTATATGGTATCATGCAGCTTCCATCCATCTATAAATATGTAAATGGCATAAAAAGAAAGAAAGAAAAAAAAAAGGTGTTTAGTAATGATCTGAAGGCTTAAACAGAAATACAATAAGTGTTTATGGATATTCAACCACTATTTTGAAGACTTTCCAGGCCACAGAAGCTTGATTCACTCAGGCTCAGCTTAATTCACTTGAGCATTGACAAGATAGATTAGAATCTCTCCTAACTAAGGATGTATTCTTGTACCTGAGACATCAGTACCGAATCCGTCGGTTTGCTTCTATGCGAGAGCCTAAGTAATCTTGGTTCACACTACACATATCAAGAAAGACCAGGTGAACATAAGATCCAACCCCAGTGTTCATTAGGGAAGGTGGAGTCCTTACCTGTGCACGCAGGTAGACTTTTTATCCCAGGCTCCAGTCGTGTGTCTAGGAGAAACTCTTTCCACCAAAAAGGGAACTTTCCCACCAAAAGAAAAGTGTGCTCCTCCAAATAAAGTTGTAGGAGATATACTGGCACTTGTTTGAAAAAAAAAAAAAAATCTGTGTAAATAAGTCAGTATATCTCACAAATATCTGTGAAGTCTTCTCCTTAAAAAGTTTTTCAGGGCAACAAATGTGATAAAATGGGAGTTGAGTTTTCTGTCATCTTTTTAAGGGTCAATCTGAAGACACGAGCTAAAATTGGGACCAACTTGCACTTAAAGATTCGTGAAACCCTAGGCTTGAGTCTTAATGTTCATGTGGTCAGTCTTGATCCGTCACTATGCACAAGCCATAATCTCTTGAGCTCTCGAGTATGGCAAAAACCTTCTGAGTCCTGGAAATTGTACTTAAGGTTTAAATATCAAGAGTCTAGGTTAGTCGAGAGATGGTCTATGTCACATAAGACTTAAAGTACTGGTAGTCTTCTCTACAATTGGCTCTCATAATATCCAACAAATAAAGGCACCCATGTCGCCTCAGAAGAAAATCTTTAGCTTAAGATCATTTCTAAATACAATACAAAATGTTTTGCTAGAGACTAGCAAAAGATAGGCATGGGGGTATGATTGCACAGCAAAAATACACCAATAAATATGCCATCTTGTGCTATTTCCTAGCACTGCCATTGCATCTTAGGTAGCTATAGTTGCATTTGTAAAAAAGACAAATGCTTGCATTTTTAAAGAGGGGAAGAGAATGCGAATAATTGGCCATTTAATTAACATCTTCTTCAAGTGCTTCCTCACAATTTCACCTTCTTCGTTTCTTTATTTGCATTGAATTTCTTCTCCCTCGCACGGCTCAGGGCATGGGGCATGCACCTGTTCGTGCCATTCCTCTGCCAACTGCATGGCTGGACTTCCTCTGCCAGTAGCATGGCAGTGGCATGCATCTCCTTCTTTAAATAGCCTCGCCCTCTCCCTTGTGCAAGAGAGAGCCTGGAACAAACACCACCAGCAAACACTTTCCTCTAGGCCAACCTCCTCCCCAACATACGCAGTATCTCTTCCCACTGAAGAGACACACTGCGGGCAGGAGCAGGCTCACAGTGTTCCCATGACCACCACTATGAGTTCCACCAGTGCCCAGCTCCTTCGTGAGTCGGTGGGTGTGGTTGTTTCACCCTCTGTTTTCACCACTTAACACCCTCGCCGCCATTGTCAAAGCTCCAGCAGCAGCGACGGCCGCCTGCAGCCACGTAAACCACCACGCGCATTCCAGCAGACATCCGCAGGCTCTTCTCGCGTGCATAGGTGCCTTCTAGCGTGCATGCACACACATTACCGGCTGCAACTGATTGTCCACTCCAAGCAACACTGTAGCTACTGTTCACGCCTCTCAGCGCGGAACTATAGCTACAGTGAGGTGAACGGTTTGTTTCTCACTTATCCGGTCACCGTGCCCTCTCTCTCCTCCTCGTGACTACCTCCAGCCAGTCATGGGCACCCGTTCCCGCCCATAGCGTAGTGCATTGTGCTATGTAGTGCGCTGCGTTGCTCTCTCTCTCACACTCCCGCACCCACCTGCGCACGATGACAGTGAGCGTGTGCCCTCCAATGCCCACGGGCAGCCCTTGTGCGCATGTGATAGAAAGCCATTTTCGTGCATTTGAAAATTGTCGAAAATCACAGTATAGTCATGCAAAAATGTTCGTCAAAGATATTGTTTGGTAAAATAACGAGACTTTGAGTCCCGATCGTTCGTCTCTGGGAGGCGTTGCTTTTACTTTTGAAATCTATCCTTTTGCCGCTCTACTTTGTTTAGAATCGCATGCCGGTTCATGATTATTACGTATTTACGTACGACATGCTTAGTTGCAAGAATATTAAGAGTAAGAAACAGGCAACATTAATCACACAAAAGATAATAGCAATCATTAAGATCATGGTGATTTCAAATAGATATATATATATATATATAAATGTGTTTTCATTCATCATGGGAGAGTTGTTGCACAAGGAAATCTAGAGGAAAGCTTATACATGAATGCTTAAACTTAAATCTAACTACCAGAAAATGATTTCATAGAAGAATCAACAGGGGGATTTCGCATGCATCATTGGGGGAGAAGTAAGACTACTCTACTAAGCAGTAAATGAAAGCAATAAAAATTATGGAGAGCATGATCTAGAGCTAGAAGAATAGAGGGCATTCAGGGGTGGTCCCCGATGGCCTTGGAGTGGTCGAGAGGAGAATGAGGGGCGGCCAATGTAGCTTAGGCCGACCCTTGGAGAGAAGTAGGGTTAATCCAGCATCTCGGCATGGTGTCCTCCATGGTGGTGGTAGTGAGCTCGTGGAGGTGGAGTGAGTGGCTAAGTGGAGGTCGCGTGAATGGCACCAATGGAGAGCAATTTCCAAGGGAGTGAATGGGTGCAAATGGCCACCCAAGGGGTCTTTCTATAGACCTAAGGGAAGCTCTCTAGAGAATTATGGAATTCTCTAGAGAGGCCTATGGTGGGATCTCGTGGGAGAGTGAGAGAGGGAGGGTGGATGGTGGTTTCTAGATCCACCAAATGTGGATCTAAAAATTGAATGGCTCTTGGTTGCTATTTTTGGCAACCAAGGCAACCATACATGGTAGAGAGTTCTAGAGAACTCTAGGATAGATATTTTCATGTGGATGGTGTGTGTGGGTGTGTGGGTATGTGTGGGTCGAAACTTAGGTGGCTAGGTTGATTAGGTTGGGTTCTAGTGGGTTTAGGTCAAGGTAGGTATCAAATTAGGGTTATAAACCCTAATTCACTAAGGTAAAGTGCAATTAAACTTAATACAAGTTTAATTGGGTGTGTGGAAACTTAATTGAGAGTAAAAAAACTCAATTAAGTCAGGTCTAGGTCACTTGGACTCTCACTGAGTCCAATTGGATAGTGTGTGCTGAGATTAGGGCTCAATTGGACTCAATGAGTCCAATTGAATAGGTTGATGGAATTGACTAAGATCCAAGTCAATTAGGTTTAGTGAGGACCTAATTAGGTCCTTAGGGAGGTTTAGAGGTGATGCACTAGGGTTAGGGCACCTTAATTTAGGTTCCTATGGGGTTGGAATTGGGTTTAGGGACCTAGAGATCCAAGATTAAGGCTTAAATCTCAAAACAGGAATTGGAGAGCACTATCAGGCGTCTAATTATAGAATCAGACATCTTATACTAAAAAATCAGAAGTCCAGACTTGTTGTCTGGACATCCAATCAGAGTCAGGAAGGATTTCGGGTTCTGTTTTGGGTATTCTGCAGAAATTAGACGTCTAACAAAGTGTCTGGACGTCCAATAACACTGCAGAAGTGGGTTTGAAGTGTGAGGGTGTTGGCTAAGGTTCCTCGGTGTCTTAAAACTTATCTGGACGTCCAGAGAAGGGTCGGAACTAGGGTTTTAGGGCTTTCTAGGGTGTTGCGACCTAATCTAAGGGTGGCTAATGCTTGGGGAAGTCTCTAGGCTATCCTAGGGTTAGGATGGACCTAAGCTCTTCACATTTTACTGCTTTATTCCTACTTAATGGAATAGCAAACTTTTAACCCCCTTACATTATTATTCCTACATCTAAACTAGGCCTTCTACTCCAGCTCTGCTACAACTCCTGTTATTCCTGATCCAACTTCAGATCCAGCTCCTAATCAGCTTATTCCCTGCAATCGACATAATGCACTTAATCAGCACATTATAACATTATTTTATACATTGCTAAAGGAAAGCAGTAAAGATGCAGATAATGCGTATGCATGCATGAATAACCCTAACTTATGCTAAGTCCTAGCCTAATTTAGGTCAATTAAGACCTATGATTGCTGTGCAATCAGCATGCACGTGCCTTGGCCACCAGACGATGCCCGCAGCCGCCAGACGTCTTAACTCGCCCGCTCTCTCTCACACTCCTCCAGCGTGCACTCCCACACTCATACACATACACACACTAGTACACATACACACTCATACACTCACACACTCACTTGTACACACCTATACATACTTATACATATATACATATATATATATATTTATATATATATATACATATTCATACCTATACAACTATATAGAAGTATATATACATACATATATATATTTATACATATATACAAATATATCTGTAGATATAAATGCATATATATGTATACACATATGCACATACATATATTACTATATATATATACATATACATATCTATATATATCTATATACATAGATACTTATACAAATATATCTATATACATATATACATATATATATCTATATACATATATACTTATACTATATCTATGTACTTAATATATACCTATCTAGCTACAAATATATATATATACCTATATATATATTTACATATCTATATATATATATACATAACTACATATACACCTATATAATTATAACCCTATCTATATATACATATACATATATATATATATTTACATACACATCACCTACCTGTATCCATACGCCCTTACACTAGTCACTCCACCACGCATTATATCACGGAAATATCTGCACCAGCGGCTGATATTCCTCGATACCCGCATAAAGCAAGCGCCTCCACACACACTCCCACACATTTACCCTACACTCTATGTGGCACTTCATCTTGTTGGTCGCATCTTACTAGACGTGGACTAACTCAACACTGTGCTACACGCCATTTCCACTTTTGCCCCCACCCCTATATATATAAGATATATATAGACTATATTTATTTCTCTACAAGCAACCTATCTTGTTTTTATTTCCTTTTTTGTTTCCTGCTATTAAAAAGATAAAAAAAAAGAGTAAAAGAGAAAAGATAATCCTTGTCTTGCAGGTACTCTATCTTGCAAATAGCAGGGACAATTCTTTTGGAAACCCTAGGTTGGCTCAAAGCCAAGAACAATTTGGCTCAAAGCTAAGGACTTGATTTTGAGGGTGTGCCTCAAGGACAATATTATCAACAAAAAAATCTTAAATAGAAAAAAACCAAAAGCAAAATAAACGCATGGAAGAGATGCATTTTAGGAAAGGCATAGAAACTTCTTTACCTTTAATCACTGCCTCCCTGGGATCAACCCTAGACCTAAAAGCGACCAAGATAAAATTAAGTAGGCCAGGTAAAAAATTTTTGTGAAAGATGGTTAGACTCGATTTAGGTTAACCATTATACGCACTTCAACAATAATTTCACCATATTAACACAACCTATTCGAGTTCGACCAGTTACCTCCCATGCAGTGCTATCTTTTACGCCATTCAGCCAGGCGTGAAGGTAAGCACAGGAGATGGAAAATCATGTAAATAATTAGACACTTGGATGCCCGCATAAGATATGTCTTCGTCTGGATCCATAGAGAATGGATTAGAGGAAATATAGGGATCAAAGTTGGATGGAAAGTGATAAGTGTAGCCTGAGTCTGGCCATGATTTTAAATTAGGTTGGATGCCAAACTGATGGGTCGGCCTGGATAGGTTGTTAATATGATGTTTTTATCGTTGAAATATGTATAGTGGTTAACCTAATTCAGACCTAACCATCTCTTTACAAAATTTTTAACCTGGCCTAATTGATTTTATCTTGTCACTTTTAGGCCCAGGGTCGAACTCAGGGAAGTGGGGTTAAAGTCGAGTTTCTACGTTTTCCTTAAAACGCGTCTCTTCCGTTCGTTTATTGTGTTTTTGGTGTTTTTTCTTATTTAGGTTTTTTATGGTAACCCTTGTTCTTGAGGCACACCCTCAAAATTGTGTCCTTGGCTTTTAGCCAAATAGAGTCCCAAAACAAGTCTTGCTACTCGCTAGACGGGGTACCTGCAAATCAAAGATTATCTTTTCACTTTTATACCTTTTTTTATCTTTTTACTAAGAAGGAAGCTAACAGATAGAAAGTAAATATAGTAGCTATAGATATATATTTATATGTAGTATATATATAAAGGGGTGGGGGTGGAGGTGACGATGGAGTGTAGCACTATGTCGAGTCAGTTGACGTCTAGAGAGACGCAACCAACACGACTATGTGCCGCGTGGAGTGTGGATGGAGGATGGATGATGTATGGGACCACACTTTTTTTGTACGCGTGTATCAGGGAATATCAGAAACTGGTGCAGATATCCCCGTGATACAGCGTATAGTAAATAACGTGAAAATATATGTACATATGTATGTATATAAGTAAATATATCTATATGTATATAAATGTATAAGTATATATGTATAGATATATATAGATATATATGTATTATATATATATATATATATAGGTGTATATGTATATATATATATGTATGTATATATGTATATAGCTATGTTTATATGTATATAAGTATATATATATAATACTATATAGATGTATATATATATATATGTATATAAGTATATATGTATCTAGATATATATATATATATGTGTGTATATATATATGTATATAGATATGTATATATATATATATGTATATAAGTATATATGTATATATATATAAGTATATGTATAAGTATATAGATATATATAAGTAGATATATATATATATATATTATATATATATGTATATATATTATATATATATGTATGTATACATAACTATAGATATTACTATGTATATAAGTGTATATATATATATATATATGTATGTATATATTATATATAGATGTATATAAGTATATATATGTTACTATATATAGCTATACGTATAGTGTAAGTGTGTGTGTGGGTGTGTGTGTGTCGGTGAAGATGTGTGTGTGTTGGTGTAGTGTGTGTCTGTGAGTGAGTGCAAAAGAGAGAGAATACGTGAGAGAGAGAGAGCGAGAGAGAGAGATCAGCAGAGAGAGAGAGAGCGGGCTGGAGAGATCGAGAGCGCGGACAATGGCAGCGAGTTAAGTCGTCTGCTCGCGGTGGCGGACGTCTGACGCCGCGTCGTCTGAAGGCGGAGGCGGACGTCTGAAGACGGCGGGTGCGGGCGCGCCTTCGCGCAGGGTTCTGTAGGCCTGCGCGAAGTCGACGAGCGGGCGATGGTGCGGAGGAGCGAGCGTGGAGGAGGTCTGCAGGTGGTCGCGGAGGGTCGCGGAGGGGGGCAGGGGTCGGCGTGAGGCGTAGCCGGCCGCTGCAGTGCGCGCGGCGGCGGGCTACGGGTTTAACTGCGAGGCGGACAAAACGGAGACGGAGGCGGGGAACGCCCTGCAGACGCGCGCGGAGGCGGTGAGCGACTGCGGGGACGGTCGCGGAGGGGCGGGAGGACTTGCTGCTGCTGCTGCTGGGCTGCTGCTGCCGTGGCTTCAAGCTTCGAAGCTTGGAGCGACGGCAATGGCGTTAAAGAGAAAAAACGAAGCGGGGGAATGCACCACGCCCACCGGCTCGTCGAAGAGCTGGGAGGTGGTGCTCCCACTGTGGTGGTGTGCACCACAGTGGGTTCTCCTGCTCGTCGGGTGCCTCCTCGACGGAGGGCCGACGTATGGGAGGGGAAAGCGGTGGAGAAGATGGCTGCGGGTTTTTTCAGCAGCTGCAGCCGCTGCAGTCGCGAGGATGAAGCTGCAGCTACTTATAGAGGAGGGGAGCGGGGCGTGTTGGCTGCAGCAGGGAGAGGGCGTGCGAGTTGCAGCTATAGGGAGCGGCGTTGGCAGGGAGACGTGACGGGAAGAGGTGCTGCGTGGCTGCTGCATGCAGCTGCGGGAATGGTGCAGCCGCGGGAAGGACGCAGCCGCGGGAAGGAGAGAAAAGAAGAAATCAAGAGGAAAAATAAAAAGAGGGTGATTTTGCAAGGAGGCACTTGAAAAAAAATGTAACTATGTAGGCGATTGTTTCACTCCTCTTCCTCTCTTGATTAAATGCATGCATGCAAGTGTTTTTACAAATGCGATTACAGGATCCTATTATGCAATGTTAATGCTAGAAAATAGCACAAGAAGGCGTTATTACAGGCGTGTTTTGAGGTGCAAACATATACCCCCATGCCTATCTTTTGCTAGTCCCTAGCAAAATAGTATTTAGAAATGATCTTAAGCTGAAGATTTTCTTCTGAGGTGATACAGGTGTGTTTATTATGGAATATTGTGAGAACCAATTGTAAAGAAGTCTACCAGTACTTTAAGTCTCACATGACATAGATCATCTCTCAACTAACCAGGACTCTTGATATTTAAACCTTAAGTACGATTTCCAGGACCTAGGAGGTTTTTGCCGTACTCGAGAGCTCAAGAGGTTATGGTTGTGCATAGTGAAGGATCAAGATTGACCAAATGAACCTTAAGACTCACTCCCAGGGTTTCACGAATTTTTAAGTACAAGTTGGTCCCAGTTTCAGCTCATGTTTTTGGATTGACCCTTAAGATGATTACGGAAAACTCAACTCCCATTTTCTGATTTTTTTTTTGTGGCTCACCAAAAAACAAAGTATGCAGACATTTATGAGATATACTGACTCTTTTAAAACATCTCTCTTTTTTTTTTTCTTCTTTTTTTTTCTTTTTTTTTTTTTTCTTTTTTTTTTTTTTTTTTGAAACACGTGTCAGTATATCTCTTACAACACATTTTGAAGGAGCACACTTATTTTTCTTTTTGGTGGGAGAGTTTCTTTTTGGTGGAAAGAGTCATTCCTAAACACAAGACTAAATGCTGGGATAGAAAGTCTACCTGCACGCACAGGTAAGGACTCCACCTTCCCTAATGAACACTAGGGTTGGATCTTATGTTCACCTGGTCTTTCTTGATATGTGTAGTGTGAACCAAATTTACTTACGCTCTCAAGAAAAAGCAAACCAACGGATCCTGTACTGGTGTCTCAGGTACAAGAATACGTCCTTAGTTAAGAGAGACTTTGATCTATTTCATCAATACTTTAAGTGAATTAAGCCGAGCCTGAGCGAATCAAGCTTCTGTGGCCTGGAAATTCTTCAAAACAGAGGTTGAATATCCATAAACACTTATTGAATTTTTTGTTTCAGCTTTCAAATCATTACTAAACACCATTTATTATTAATATATATATATATATATATATTTTTTTTTTTTTTGCATATTTATAAATAGGTGGGAACTGTATAATACCATAACATACCCGGATCCTATGGATGCCTATCCACCCCCCAATGCCAAACAATGCTATGTCCTCATAGGCATGCAGGGAAAGGCAGAGGAAGGATGGAAGATCGGGTAACAAGAGCTGAGGTTCAGGGTATAGATCAGGGTGGAAGGGTGGGTGGATGGTGGGTGGTGAAGAGAAAAGTGAAGTGATTGCGATAGAGGTGTGAAAAGTGATGGTGGATGGTGAGTGCTGTTAGGGTGCCTCCCAACAAGCGCTGAATTTAATGTCCCCAGCTGGACTCAGAATGAGGCAAAGAATTAGTTACCCTCCAGCAAGGCAACGGTTTCTCCAACGGGGGCAGGTTCATGAGTCAGATAGGGTTTCAAACGCTGCCCGTTGACCGTAAATTTACGCCCAGATTTGGGATCTTCAATTTCGACGGCCCCATTGGGGAATGGTCTTGAGACCAGAAAAGGACCAGTCCATTTGGACTTTAATTTCCCAGGAAAGAATTTGAGTCGGGCATTATAGTGCCAAACTTGCTGAGATGGCTCAAATTCCTTCCGCCGAACATGGCTGTCGTGAAAAGCCTTAGTGCGTTGTTTAAAGGTTAGAGTAGAATCATAAGCTTCACGACGGAGCTCTTCCAGCTCTTGGAGTTGGAGTTTCCTTTCTCGTTCACACAAGTCTGGGTCGAGGTTACATTGGCGAACCGCCCAATAAGCGCGGTGCTCCAACTCTACAGGCAAATGACAAGGCTTCCCGTAAACGATTCTATATGGAGACATACCAAGGGGAGCCTTGAAGGCGGTCCGATACGCCCAAAGTGCGTCAGTCAGCTTGTCGGACCAATCCTTACGGTCAGGCCGAACCATTTTCTGGAGAATCTGCTTGATTTGCCGGTTCGACACTTCCGCCTGGCCGTTCGTCTGAGGATTATACGGGGATGCGATACGATGGTGGACTCCGTACCTCCTCAGAAGTGCCCGAAAAGAAGCATGGGTAAAGTGGCTTCCTCCATCCGAGATAATGGCCCGAGGGATCCCAAAACGCGCAAAGATATGGTCTTTGACGAATCGGGTGGAGATAACATGGTCAGCACGGTGCGCGGGAATAGCCTCAATCCATTTTGAAACATAGTCGACGGCCACGAGGATGAATTCGAAGCCGTTGGATGGAGGAAAGGGACCCATGAAGTCAATTCCCCAGATGTCGAAGATTTCCGCAGCTAGGATGTGTTGCAAGGGCATCATGTCACGACGTGCCATCGACCCTAATGACTGGCACCTAGTGCAATGTTTGGCATAAGTGTGCGCGTCCTGGTGAAGGGAGGGCCAAAAGAAACCACACTGCAACACCTTGGCTGCAGTTTTCCTCCCAGAGAAATGGCCTCCACAGGCCTGATCGTGGCAGAAGGATAGCACACTAGGGAACTCACTGTCAGGAATACAGCGACGGATGATTTGATCAGCACCTATCCGAAAAAGAAGTGGATTATCCCAGAAATAATACTTTGCTTCTGCCATGAGACGCTCACGCTGGTTTTTAGGCCAGCCACGTGGAAGAGATCCAGAAGCAAGGTAATTGGCAATGTCGGCATACCACGGTCCACTTGCCACATTTATTGCCAATAGGTGCTCATCAGGAAAAACTTCATTAATTGGCAGAGTAAGTCCAATATGGTCAGGGTCCAGTCTGGAAAGGTGATCAGCCACAACATTCTAGGCTCCGACCTTATCACGAATCTCAATGTCAAATTCCTGGAGCAGAAGGATCCAACGAATCAGTCTAGGCTTGGCATCCTTCTTGTGCATGAGATGGCGAATGGCCGCGTGATCAGTGAAAACAATAACGTGAGAGCCCAGAAGGTAAGAACGGAATTTTTCCAGCCCAAAGACGACTGCCAGTAGTTCCTTTTCAGTGGTAGTATAATTACGCTTGGCCTCGTCCAACGTCTTACTGGCGTAGTATACCACGAAGGGTGTCTATCGCATCTTTGTCCCAGGATGGCTCCGACTGCAAGGTCTGAAGCGTCACACATAAGTTCAAAGTTGAGGGACCAATCAGGCGGCTGGAGAACAGGGGCCTTGGTGACAGCATTACGCAGCTGCGTGAATGCTTGTATACAGTCAGGGCCCATGTCGAAGGGCACGTCGGTTGATAGGAGATGAGTTAAGGGTCGAGAAATTTTGGAGAAGTCTTTGATGAATCTCCTATAGAAACCGACGTGTCCCAAGAAGGAGCGGATTTGTTTGACAGAACCAGGCACAGGTAAATCAGCAATGATATCGAGCTTAGCTCTGTCAACCTCGATACCCCTCTCGGAGATGATATGTCCAAGAACAATTCCCTCGTGCACCATAAAATGACTTTTTTCCCAGGAAAGCACGAGGTTTACATCAATACATCACCTAAGGATGCGAGTCAGGTTGGCAAGACATTCGTCGAAAGATGGTCCAAAGACTGAAAAGTCATCCATGAAGACCTCGGGAAAGTCACCCACCATGTCATGAAATATCGCCAGCATGCATCTCTGTAAAGTTGCTGGCGCGTTACAAAGTCCGAACGGCATCCTTCTAAAGGTGAAGGTGCCGAAAGGGCAGGTAAAAGTGGTTTTCTCTTGGTCTCGGGGGTCTATTGCCACCTGGTTATATCCTGAGAATCCATCCAGGAAGCAGAAAAATTTATTTCCCGCTAACCGCTCTAGGATTTGGTCAATAAATGGTAGCGGGAAGTGATCTTTCTCGGTTGCAGCATTGAGTTTCCTATAATCTACACACACTCTCCAAGATGTAGGAGTGCGTGTAGGGATGGATTCGCCCCTGTCATTGACACGGATGGTGAGTCCTGCCTTTTTGGGCACAACGTGAATCGTACTCACCGAGGGGATATCGCTGATCGGGTAGATTATACCCGCATCCAGCCACTTAATGATTTCATTCTTAACGACCTCCCGCATGTTAGGGTTGAGACGTCGCTGCATCTCGCGAGAAGGTCGAGCCTCCTCCTCCGTATATATACGATGAGTGCAGTAGGAGGGACTAATACCAGATAAGTCTGATAAGGACCATCCAATAGCTGCCTTGTGTTCTAGGAGGACCTTAGTTAGTTTGCACTCCTGCTCCATGGTTAATTTTGAACTGATGATTACAGGGAGTGTTTCATTTGGTCCCAGGAAAACATACTTGAGTGTATTAGGCAGCACTTTTAGCTCGGGAGTGGATGGGGAAGGATCTGGCATTTCTTGGGACGAGAGTGTCCCAGACGGGTAGGAGAACAAGTTAGGAGGAAGAAACTGGCCTTCAGATTGGCCAAGAAGAGGGGCTTCTTGGATAGATGGATCCAAAAATGAATAGCCCCAGTGAGAAGTATATGGGCTCAAGGTCCCAGTGTGGATTTGTAAATCCGCCTGATTTGGCGGGGAAGAAAGGGCAATTCGGTCTTCATGAGTATGGACCGACAGTGAGTAGCCCGGATATGACTCAGACCACGAGGTATGGGAAGCGGAGAAAACCTCGTCAGAAGTCTGGCCAGGAGAAGGTACTGGACAAGGGAGGGATTGGGGAACGTCACAGTATGCGTTGGTCAGGCAGTTATCAGTGTTTATAGGTAATCTGCAGCAGTCCGAATAGGTCCCAATTAGTCCGATACATGCGCTGACGGCCATGTCCTCGTCAGACGTGTCATCCTCAATGCAATCGCAATCAAAGTTCTTGGCTGCCTTGAATATGTTAAGCTTGAGCCTCTCAGATCCAACGGCAATCTCAATACAGCCCGACTCGCAGTCGATGTGGGCGCGGGCTGTGGCCAAGAAAGGTCGACCGAGGATGATCGGAGAATCAGAAAGTGAACTAGGAACTTCCATATCTAAAACAAGAAAGTCAACAGGAAAACAGAGACTGTTGACCCTAACCACCACGTCTTCCACCACACCCTTTGGGATTTTGACAGAACGATCTGCCAACTGTAACGTGACAGGGGTGGGTTTCAGATTTCCCAAGGAAAATTTTTTGAGCATGATGGTCGGTATGAGATTGATGGAAGATCCTAGATCAAGCAAGGCACGGTTAAAACTGCAGCCTTGGATGCTACAGGAAATCAGTGGTGTGCCCGGATCTTTCTGCTTCGGTGGTAAGTTTGACAGTATAGCACAACTCGCATGAGGCGAGAGAACCACCGGATTCTTAGTCCTCTTTGACTGTCGTCTGGGTGTTGTGTAGTCTTTGAAAAATCGAGCGACAGTAGGTATGTGGTCGATTGCCTCGAGCAGGGGTACCTTGATTTCTACATCCCTGAACAAATTACGTAGGTTGTCAAAGGCCTGCGTATTTTTCTTTTTGCCTTTTGGCTCCCTTAGTAGAGCCTCAGGGAATGGGACTGATTCTGGCACAAGTTTTGGTGCATCATCCTCTCGCGAATGCGGTATGCATCCCGAATGAGAGGGTGATGAAGAAGATGGGCCAGGATCAGGTCGAGGCGGATCGACGGTCTGCTTACCGCTCCTCATAGTGATAGCATTGGACGATGCGGGTCCAGTGGGATCATACGGTGGAGGAGGGTTTGCAATGGGGATATAAGAGTGTGGTGCTGCAGCAGGATTAGCCTGAAATCCCGGTGGAATGCTCGGAGCTTGCAGAACTTGATTAACCTGTCCCTGAGAAGGTCGTACCTATGGTTGAGAACCACGGGGCATGAAATTTCGCGGGTTTGGAACAGGTTGGGCGGGAAGAGTGCCCTAAGATCGAGTCGCCATGCGTAGTTGACTGATCTCGGCATTCTGCTGCGCCAATTGGTGCTGAAGAGAGGTCATGTTCTCTTCATGGCGCTTTGACATTTCCGTCATCATTCGCATCAATTTGTCAAGAGGGCTTGATGCGTGTTCAGTTTGTGGTACGCAAGGGCCTGATGGCGGATTTGCCATAGGATTAAACTGGACCCTTGGGATGACGGGTGCGGACGGTCGCATTGGTCCACCCGCAGGGTTTTGGCGCTGCGGGTTGTTGGACCATGCAAAGTTCGGATGATTACGCCACCCCGGGTTATAAGTGGTAGAGAACGGGTTGTTCCCCAGGGCGCAAGCATCTTCTATGCCAGTAGACACGTCCGCATGTAGATATGCGTCCGAGCCCACGGAGGCTTGGTCCTCCGTGTCGAAATACTATCTCGCAGAAGCCAGTTCCACATGACTTACCGAGTCGCTTGGCGCGACACTCGGTAAGGAAGGTCTAACGGGGTTTCTCGGGATAAGCCTGGTATTAGAAGAACTTGGATTGTGACGAAGTGGTGAAGAGGTGGTGTTTGCCATAGATCGGGCGGGGTTGGCCAGAAGCTCGTCCAGCTTCTTGTGCACGACGGAGACTTCATCCAGTTTTTGTGCAATAAGGCTTAGATCAGTGGATGAATGGGAGGGTCCCATGTCAACTTCGTGGACATTTCGGGGCTGGCTGGTACGATTAAAGGCGACAATGGAAGCATTGTTCATCGAGTTTTCACTCATATTTTCAAACAGCTCGAATGCTCCATTCTCGTCTTTATTCATAAAGTTCCCTCCGCAGGAAGCGTCTGCAATCTGCTTCAAAGTCTCATTTAGCCCATAGTAGAAAATCTGCGCTATATGCCACTTAGGTAGACCGTGGTGCGGACACTTCCTGAGGAGGTCGTTATACCTCTCCCATGCCTCATGAAATTGTTCGCCGTTTTGTTGCGTAAATGAAGTGATAGCACGGCGAAGCGCATTGGTCCGCCCGATTGGGAAGAACTTCTTGAGAAACGCTGTTCGCATCTCTTCCCACGAGTGGATGGTTCTCCCAAGGGTGCGTAACCATTGCGACGCTTTATCCCGTAATGAAAACGGGAACATCTTCATGAGGACTATAGATAACCCGACATTTCTTGGTTTAACGGTTTCAGCAAGTCGGGTTAGGTCTTCCAAGTGGAGAAATGGGTCTTCACTTGCAAGACCATGAAAGTGAAAATTGATTAGGATAATTATATTTGGTTTTAATTCAAAGTCGTCCCCGCCCATGGGGACCCGAATTTGTCCTATGGTCTCTGTAGCAGCGGGATTCTGATAAGAGCTAAGAGACCTAGGCTCCTCCCATTCGGGAGGGTTCTGCATTTCCTCCAATGTTTCCCCAATGGCTTCGATTTGCTCATTATACATTTCCATTTGGGCTTGGAGGAGGGTTATGGGATCTAAGGCTCCACCACCTAGTGGGTTCTGAGGGCGGTTTCCTCCCTCGGGATTTGGGGGTGGGCGTGCAGCCATGTTTGTGGAGGAGGAGGACGATTCGACTTGTTTTCTAGATTTATCAGTCAATTCAAATAGTTCAGGGTTTTGTGACCTCCTCCCAAACATGCACTACCGCAGGAAGAATTGGGGAGATGAGAAGGGAATAGGGATGAGAGAAATGACGCCGCAAAGGTACACTTGATTACAAATCAATACAGTCAAGTTCCTAACCTCTACAGTGTGCCCTTAGACCTAAAGATCTAAGTTACCTACTATCACGAATTACGGAACCGAATGCGAGCACCGCGGAACCACCGGGCCAGATTGAAAGGCCGTTTGCCCCAGTCTTAGACACCCGATAGCACGCGGGAACTCTCACCAGCACGTAGTCGCTACACATAGGTAGTTAGACCTCCAATCCTCAGTAAGGGTCAAGTTACTACCAGTTTTAATTAGAGGCTTAGGGTCAAGTGCTTTTGGAATGTGAAGGGCGTTGTTTACGGGTAATGCCCAAGTGATTGATTTTAAGAGTGTGTAAGAACAAGCATGCAACGGGGAAATCTCCCCGAATTGAAGTTTTTATTGGCGAATGGTTTTTAGAGTTCAGCCTTAAGTAGTATGAATTTTAGGGTTTTGCTGAATTACCAATTCAACCAATCTCCGGGTTTTTGCAAAAATACAGGTTTTCCTTCTAAAACCCAAGAAACCCTTCTTCAATTATCAGTTAGTTAATGCATGCTAAAATGCAATGGGCTACCCTAAATGGAGATTTCTAAGTGTGGATGCACGAATCAGTTTTATATCAATGTGACAGGGAGCCAAAGCACTTCAATTCAAGTGCTCCCAATCACCAGAAATGATTTCCACACACAAGGCTTCAACCAAAAGATAAAGAAAATAAAATTGTTGGGGTTGAAGTATTCAGGATCGAATCACAGGCAAGTTTGAAAAGTCGTGGTGGGGTTGGAATCAACTCAATTCCATGTCTCCCCACCAAAAATGTGATCCTGAATTAAAGATAAGTGAGGCAAAAGAGGGATACAAGCAATCTTTTTCTTTGCCTCAAAGAATACTTCCCACGGCGAAAAATCTAAGAATCAAGATTCTCAGATTTTCGCTATGCGAAGTAAGGCGGGAAATCCCGGGGCAGTGGGAGTGAAGACAACTAATCAATCAAGTTAATTTTAATCCACTTGCCCTCAAGAAATCCCAAGAAGTTTTTCTAGTTTTTAGTTTTTAAATTTTTTTTTTTTTTTTTTATTGTGGTGGCAAGTTAACCCTAATTTGATGAGAAAAGAAAACCTACTTGTTCGGCAATGTGTGCGAAGCTCCAATGTGATGTCGGCGTCTTCACGCTCTCATTCCCGCCTTGGATCTGCTCTCGTTCCCGACTTCGTCTGCTTTCCTTCTCCTTCCACCAAGTTCACCTACACACCAAAAAACAACAATACCCGTGAAGAGAGAAGAGACAAATTTAAAGGAATTGGATAGAAACTTACTCGAAAGCGCACCTCCCCGGCAACGGCGCCAGAAAAGTCATGATGGGTCGGCCTGGATAGGTTGTTAATATGATGTTTTTATCGTTGAAATATGTATAGTGGTTAACCTAATTCAGACCTAACCATCTCTTTACAAAATTTTTAACCTGGCCTAATTGATTTTATCTTGTCACTTTTAGGCCCAGGGTCGAACTCAGGGAAGTGGGGTTAAAGTCGAGTTTCTACGTTTTCCTTAAAACGCGTCTCTTCCATTCGTTTATTGTGTTTTTGGTGTTTTTTCTTATTTAGGTTTTTTATGGTAATCCTTGTTCTTGAGGCACACCCTCAAAATTGTGTCCTTGGCTTTTAGCCAAACAGAGTCCCAAAACAAGTCTTGCTACTCGCTAGACGGGGTACCTGCAAATCAAAGATTATCTTTTCACTTTTATACCTTTTTTTATCTTTTTACTAAGAAGGAAGCTAACAGATAGAAAGTAAATATAGTAGCTATAGATATATATTTATATGTAGTATATATATAAAGGGGTGGGGGTGGAGGTGACGATGGAGTGTAGCACTATGTCGAGTCAGTTGACGTCTAGAGAGACGCAACCAACACGACTATGTGCCGCGTGGAGTGTGGATGGAGGATGGATGATGTATGGGACCACGCTTTTTTTGTACGCGTGTATCAGGGAATATCAGCAACTGGTGCAGATATCCCCGTGATACAGCGTATAGTAAATAACGTGAAAATATATGTACATATGTATGTATGTAAGTAAATATATCTATATGTATATAAATGTATAAGTATATATGTATAGATATATATAGATATATATGTATTATATATATATATATATAGGTGTATATGTATATATATATATGTATGTATATATGTATATAGCTATGTATATATGTATATAAGTATATATATATAATACTATATAGATGTATATATATATATGTATATAAGTATATATGTATCTAGATATATATATATATATGTGTGTATATATATATGTATATAGATATGTATATATATATATATGTATATAAGTATATATGTATATATATATAAGTATATGTATAAGTATATAGATATATATAAGTAGATATATATATATATATATATATATTATATATATATATGTATATATATTATATATATATGTATGTATACATAACTATAGATATTACTATGTATATAAGTGTATATATATATATATATATATATATATATGTATGTATATATTATATATAGATGTATATAAGTATATATATGTTACTATATATAGCTATACGTATAGTGTAAGTGTGTGTGTGGGTGTGTGTGTGTGTCGGTGAAGATGTGTGTGTGTTGGTGTAGTGTGTGTCTGTGAGTGAGTGCAAAAGAGAGAGAATACGTGAGAGAGAGAGAGCGGGAGAGAGAGATCAGCAGAGAGATCGAGAGCGCGGACAATGGCAGCGAGTTAAGTCGTCTGCTCGCGGCGGCGGACGTCTGACGCCACGTCGTCTGAAGGCGGAGGCGGACGTCTGAAGACGGTGGGTGCGGGCGCGCCTTCGCGCAGGGTTCTGCAGGCCTGCGCGAAGTCGACGAGCGGGCGATGGCACGGAGGAGCGAGCGTGGAGGAGGTCTGCAGGTGGTCGCGGAGGGTCGCGGAGGGGGGCAGGGGTCGGCGTGAGGCCGTGGCCGGCCGCTGCAGTGCGCGCGGCGGCGGGCTACGGGTGCAACTGCGAGGCGGACAGAACGGAGACGGAGGCGGGGAACACCCTGCAGACGCGCGCGGAGGCGGTGAGCGACTGCGGGGACGGTCGCGGAGGGGCGGAAGGACTTGCTGCTGCTGCTGCTAGGCTGCTGCTGCCGTGGCTTCAAGCTTCGAAGCTTGGAGCAGCGGCAATGGCGTTAAAGAGAAAAAACGAAGCGGGGGAATGCACCACGCCCACCGGCTCGTCGAAGAGCTGGGCGGTGGTGCTCCCACTGTGCTGGTGTGCACCACAGTGGGTTCTCCTGCTCGTCGGGTGCCTCCTCGATGGAGGGCCGACGTATGGGAGGGGAAAGCGGTGGAGAAGATGGCTGCGGGTTTTTTCAGCAGCTGCAGCCGCTGCAGTCGCGAGGATGAAGCTGCAGCTACTTATAGAGGAGGGGAGAGGGGCGTGTTGGCTGCAGCAGGGAGAGGGCGTGCGAGTTGCAGCTATAGGGAGCGGCGTTGGCAGGGAGACGTGACGGGAAGAGGTGCTGCGTGGCTGCTGCATGCAGCTGCGGGAAGAGTGCAGCCGCGGGAAGGACGCAGCCGCGGGAAGGAGAGAAAAGAAGAAATCAAGAGGAAAAATAAAAAGAGGGTGATTTTGCAAGGAGGCACTTGAAAAAAAATGTAACTATGTAGGCGATTGTTTCACTCCTCTTCCTCTCTTGATTAAATGCATGCATGCAAGTGTTTTTACAAATGCGATTACAGGATCCTATTATGCAATGTTAATGCTAGAAAATAGCACAAGAAGGCGTTATTACCGGCGTGTTTTGAGGTGCAAACACAAACTCAGGCAGGTCTGGTGGTAGGTCCATAGGAAAGGCGTTGGGGAAGGGATGGTAAGGATTGGGTGAAGTTAGTGTGGAAAGGTGGGGTGAGGGAAGAGTGGGTGGGTCAGGGTGATTACGAGGTTCATCAGGAATGGATTTTTGATCATGACAAGTCTCCAGATCATAGATTTCACCGACCACTGATTCTAAATCTGATTCCTCAAAAATATTATGGTCGGTAAGGGTATTTATCAACATTGTCTCATCCACCATATTAGAAATTTCAGTATCTGAGTCCTTAAAAAAGTTATCATCATGGAATCTCTTGGAGGATTTAAAGATATCTAGAGAGATAGTTTTGTCGACGCAAGTGATATCCATTTTTCCTGTGTGGCAATTGATATTTGCCTTTCCAGTGGTCATAAAAGATCATCCAAGGATTATTGGGGAATTCAATGAAGACTCAGGTACCTCAATGTCAAGGACCAAAAAGTTTGTTGGGAAGACACAATTCTGGACTTTGACCAAAACATCCTCGACAATCCAATGAGGTTTGATTGTAGATCGGTCGGCTAATTGCAGCGTAACCCCGACAGGTTTTAATTCACTGATTTAAAACTCTTCAAATAAAATTATGGGAATGATATTAACTGAGGCACCAAGATCAAGGAGGGCACGATCATAGGTAGTATCATCAATAATCATTAAAATTAATGGTGCCTATGGATCTTTCATCCTAGGAGGCAGCTTGCTCTGTATGACAAAGCTTACTGTCTCTGAAAGATGTACCTATCCTAGATTTTTGGCCTACCTTTTAGGAGTACAAGTCTCCTTCAAAAATTTGACGTAGGCAGGTATATATTTGATGGCATCTTGGAGAGGAATATTGATTTGAACTTGCCTAAATAGATCCATGAGTTCTTCTGTGGTGGGCTCAGATTTCTTCTTTCTATTAGTGGTGGGGTGGAGAGATTGTGGAAAAGGGATAGGAATTGTGTCTTGAGATTTTTGTATTTCTTTTTCTTCCTGATGGGGAGGTGGGGAGTCAATTTGCATAGTGATGGGGATTTCACCAGGTTTGTGTGAAGGCCCGGGATCAATGGTGGTTTTACCACTCCTCAACGTAACTGCATGTGCAGTCGGATTATTATGTGGAGGAGGTGGGGGGCTTATGGTTGTGGAAACCTGAGAGGCTGCTGAGGTGGTGGATTTCTGCCTGGATATTGGATCCTTTGGGGATTAGGGTTGGGCATGGGTTGGGACGGAAGATGTCCTGTAGGTCTTTGAGTCAGAGTAACCCCAATCTGATTATTCAGATTTGTGATGGTGTGGGTTACTTCCGTCATTTTCATCTGCATGTCCTACAGGGTTCTCATCATCCGGGCATTGATGACTTATTGGGATGGCCCAGGATGAAAGGTTGGATTCGACCCATACCCATTAGAATTATCTGGTTGGGAAGGAACCTAATTATTCTAGGTGTAGTTCGGGTAATTTTTCCAATTGGAAGAATTTTTAAAGGGCTCCGGGATGGCAGAAATATTTTGAGTGGGGTTAAGATATGAATAGTTGTAATTCCCCAAAGAATCATAGGCAGTCTCCGAATATTGGTAATAATCAGTAGGGGTAGTGGTGAGATTGTGCAAATCTTCTCTTCATGGAAGGTTAGGTTGGGTTAGATGTAGATTGTGTGGAGCTTGGGTGGATGTGGCAAGTCTTTCCTCAATTTTCTTTTGATTAATATGCATCTGGTCGAGTTTTTGAGCAATCATTTGAAGATCGTCTTGGGTGATAGGGATAGATTGAGTGCTTACTTCATGAACACCGAACTGCGGGTTTTGAGTTCTGCAAAATTTGTTCATGGAAGCTTGATTAAATGAGTTTTCAGTCATTTCTTCAAAAAGATCATAGGCACTTTCAGTATCCTTATTCAAGAAGTTTTCGCTACATGAGGCGTCGACAAAGTGTTGAAGTTGATCTTCTAAACCATTATAGAAGACCTACATGAGCTGCCGTAAAGGAATCTCGTGGTGTGGGCAACTTCTTAAAAGATCTTGGAATCTCTCCCAAGAGTCAAGGAAACTTTTGCCAGATTTCTGTTGAAAGGTCATAGAGGATCTTCATAATGAATTAGTATGACCTATGGGAAAGAATTTCTTGAGGAAGGTGCTCTTGAGTTGAGGCCAAGTTGTGTTGGGTCGGCTAATGGTCCTGAACTAATAAGCAGCCTTATCTTTAAGAGATAATGGAAATAGCCTCATCAGCCATAGGTCTTCTTGTACATTTTGGGAACGGGTTGTTTGTGCAAGAAGAGTCAGCTTTTCAAGGTGGCTGAAAGGGTCTTCCCTAGGAAGGCCATGGAAGTGCTTAATCAGGTTTAGGACTGCTGGCTTCATCTCAAAGTCCCTTTTTGGTATGACCCCCCTGGTCATTCCTCATAATAAGATGGATCATAAAAATCTTTTAGAGGAATAACAGGCTGCTGATGGGGTGGTGGGTTTGGCCTTTGATTGGCTTGGTTTTGGATGTTCCTAGTCAATGTTTGTTAATTGGAATTTAGTTTAGCAATCTACCCGGCCATCATTGTTAAGAGGTCAGGCAAGGGGTCTTGATGTTGTGATTGAGGCAAATCAACATTACGGAGCTCTAGGTGTTGGAAGTCAAATGTGGGGGGCGTTATGGGTGGATGGGTCAGAATTAGGGTTAATAGTGGGGTTGGCGATGTGATAAGAGGTGGAAGTGGAAGGGTTAGTAGACCAGTTTTGTTGATTTTCCATATTTTTAGGAGAAGAGAGAATAAGTGGTCTTTTTACGTGGGGGGCGAAATCAAATGGTCCTTCCAAGTGCGGATTTTGAGATCGTCACCCGTGCATAAAATGGAAGAACAGGAGGGGAGGAGAAGAGATGGAGATGAGAGAAGTGTACATGCAAGAAATCAATTTCTAGACCTAACCTAATTGTGACTCCCTAGAAATTAACCTCAGACTTGGTCTACCTAGGAAATAAGTAATCAATAGTGAATTCCCATTCTGTCAACAAATCTAGCCAAGTTGCTAAAGGGGAGGTTTGGGCCCAAGCGTTTCCTAGGAAAATCCCTAGGTGCTTGTACGAACCCACGCCGGGTCGTTTGACACGATCCCTCATCCTGAACACCAGATATAGATGACAAAATTGGTATTAACTAGAGAAAACTTAAGTCCTATATAGCAAGCCTAAATTGATCAAACCTTAGGAGTCATATTGCTGTGAATTTTAGTTAGGGCTAGGATACTAAAGTGCATACGGAATGTGGAGGGAGTTGATTGGATTGTTGCCCTGTTATTTCAACTTTTAGTGTGTGTACAGGAATTGGAAAATGTTTCCAATAAAAAACAAGTTGTCACACAATTTTTTGTGTTTTTGTCTTTTAGGATTGGATTTAACTTAGTGTATTGTTAGGGTTTTCTTCCTAAGTTTTCAAACAAGTTTGAGATTCCACTAACAAGAGGAAATCAACTTGTATGGGTGAGGATATATTTCCTTTTGGTTGTTTGTCTCTAAAAATGAAAAAGAAACCCTAATCCAATTGATCCTAGGACAGAAATTTAACTACCAATGCGTTATTTTTAGGCTTTCTGATTAGGAAGTGGTGCAAACAATGCAAAAAATGCCACTACTTTATGTAAAATCAAACAAGGATTTGAGAAAAGATTTTTTTAACATTTCAGGAATTTGTTTGATATTTATTTTGAATTTTTATTTGTGCTACTGTCAAAGTCTAGAAATGGTACCCGTGGGTATTTTGGACTTTCTGTACCACCACTGGCCTCAGAAAATTTTGGTTATTTTTTGAGACGTATAATTTTACAAGAATTCTAGAAAGCTAAATTTCACAAAAATTAGATGAGTATAAAATTTCTAAAAATTCACAGATAGTAGCAAAATAGGAAGATAAGAGGTTGTGACTCCTTGACAGTCCACGAATTTTTAAAAATTAAATACAATGATAATTGAGCTGAAATTTAGAACAGATGTTCCTAACGTTATTTGGAATCACTATGTGAAATTTCAGGATTTTAGGAGACCTATGGTATAGGGAATTGATTTTTGAATTCTGGAAAGAAATCTAGACCCAAAAAATAGAACACTAACACTAGGATTGGAGTGGTGTGTAATGAAGCATACAAGCAAACAATGGATTTTTATGGGCACCACTCCACTAAATTAAAATGTTTAGGATCCTAAAAGACAAGTTTAATATTTTTTTGGTAGTATTTTAGCCTAAATGTGAAAAGAAATAGGGGACCAACCTGAAATTGTGTGAAGAAAAGGAACTTTGAACTCTCGCTTCCAAATTCCCGCTTTCTTCTTGTAGTTCCTGCACACACGAGAGAAAAGAGACAAGGGATGATATCCACTTCAAGCAAGAGAATCAATTAAAATGCAAAGCTGTGCCTCCCCGGCAACGGCGCCAAAAAGTGATGCAAAAAATTGCATGATTTTTAATTAGGGTTTTTAAAGTCATTGTAACATGCGAAATCACATACGCCTTGAATTTTCTATTCCTAGATAGGGGAGTATCTAGGATCGTCCAAGGAGGCAAGCTTGCAATTCAAATCTCTTGCTTTTTAAAGAAACTCAATCTTCCCTTTCGGTATTTTAAATATATAATTTGTATGTTTTGAAATAATGAAGGAAAAATGTGAATTGTTGACGGGAATGCAACTAACACCTACAATCACTAAGCTAAAACCTAAGTGACAAATATGACCCCTCCCTAAGCTCACTGTAGGCACGTGGAGGCCTAGAGAAATTAGGAAGTTGAAATGAAAAAGTGCTAGAACGAAGATAAAGCAATTGCAATAGAAAATGAAAAGAAGGAAAATTGATTTAGTAGAATTTGTGTTTTACATAAACATGTAGAGGAATGCTTCTACTTAAAATGGAAAATATAAAAGCAATAAAAAAAACACAAATCCTCTTGTAGAATCTGGTGAAGATGGGAGTCCTCTTGTTCCAAGACTACCTGCTCCATGGCTTGAAAAGAAGGTCTCTTTCTTCTCCTTCCTTGAATGCTCCTCCAAGGTGGATGCTCTCCACCTCAATTCTTTCCTCCAAGGGTGGGCACCCACCGCCCATTCTCCTCCAATGCCTGGCTGTCCTCCTAGTGGTGGAGTGGTCCTCCTCCTTGGCATGAAACAAGAAAAGGGTGGGAAGAAAGAAGGCACCAAAGGGGTGGGTGATGTGCCCCCTTAATCTTCTTCCTCCCTTCTTCTCTTGGCCATAAGGTGTAGATGGGTCTAGGTGGAATTAAACACTAATGGAGGATGATAAAAAATGGTGGTAGGTGATGGGTTTATGTAGAGTATGAAGGGGGCATAGGTGGCTCTTGGAATGGATGACTAGGATAGGATATGGGGGGTAGTTGGGGATCCTAGGGCTAAGGGTGATTTGCTCCAACCCAAGGGTTACCTAGGTGGCAGTTATGGGAGGTGGCACCCTTTGAAGTTGGTGCCAAAATGGGTTCTAGAAGGGGGGCATAGGTGGCACCAAGTAGGGTTGTAGAAGGAGGGGTGTGTGGGTGGCAAGGATGGGTTATATGGGTAGGTGTAGGGTTAGTATGGGGGGGATTTTAGGAGGGAATTTTTGGTGCCAAAACAAGGGTAGTTATAGGTGACTTTGGTGCCATTTAGTGGTGTCTTTTGGAGGTAGTGGGTAGGCTAGGTTGGCGCCAAGGTGAGGTGGAAGTAGGGTTAGCTTATGTGGAGCTTAGGTGGAGCTAGTTGGTGTAGTTGTTAGGTGGTAAAAGGCAAGGGAGTTGGAGCATAGCTAAGCTAAGCTAGCTTAGCTAGTAGTGGAATAGAGGAGGAGGTATTGGAGCTAGGGTTTGAAGAGAGGCGCTGAGGAGGAGAAGCCTGGAGCTTGAACTGAAGTTGGTAGCTGCTGAAGAGGGTGGCATGGAGCTACTCTAGCTGGCTTAGCGTGCTAGTTCTTCGCTAGCTGCTATGCCAAGCTAAAGTGAGCTAGCTTCCACCATAATGAGCTGAGGTGAGCTGGGTCTGGTGCCCCCAGGAAGGATCAAGCTGGTTCAGGTAGCTAAGGTAGCTTAGCTCAACTGAGTTGAGCTAAGCTAAGTCCCCGAGAGTTGAACTTGAGCTTCCTAAGCTGGAATGAAGTCATCTTCAGTAGTCTGGAGTTGAGTGGAGCTGGTTGTCGCTGGACCCGAGCTAGGGTGAACACTAGTTAACTCAGTTAAGCTAGCTAGAGCTCCCTGTGAACTAATGGGAGCTGAGATGAGCTAGACTTAGCTAAGATGAGCTGGATCTGAGCTGACCTGAGCTAGGGTAAGCTAAGATGAGCTCTCTTGAGCTGCCATTCAGCTGAGATGAGCTGAATGGAGCTAGGATGTGCTGATCCTAATCCATGTGAGCCGGATTCCAACCATGGTGAGTTGGACCAAGCTAAGTTCCAGCTTATTTGAGCTTCTCCTTCACCTGTTGCCTTCTTGAGTGTTAGGGTTCTAGGGATCTGTTAATTTGTTTATCCCTAACACTCACAAAAACACATTAAAAAGACAGTAAAAAATGCAATGCATGCCTAACCTAATTAATGCCTAAATGCAGCCCAAAAACCCATTTGCGGAGTAAAAATCCTAAGAGCTAGGTTTGTTTTAATGCATAAGAATGATGATAAACTGGCATTTATCACACCCCCATGCTTATCTTTTGCTAGTCTCTTAACAAAACCTTAATTTTTACAAAACAAAATTTTTAGGAAATCTAATTTTTTTGACTTTTGAGGCGAAAAAGATTAAGGGACCTTGGTTGATCTAAGCACAGGAGGCATGGAATTTGTTAAATATAAACATCAGGATTTATTTTCGGATCCAAAAATTAGATAAAAATGGGACAATATATCCTTGAAATAAATTCATAGATTAACCCCTTGTTAATTCAAATGACTTGAAATTTTTGTTTTTAGGATTTTTCTATCTCTTGAATCTGATTTCCAACTTGCAATATCCTTTAAAACCTTGTGTCTGTGCTTGTGAAAAGTCAACATTTTTAAGGGCGTGTTTTTGGTTGAAAACTTTTTTTTTGTCCTCCAAGCTTTTTTCTAACTTAGTTTTACAACAGATGTGTCGGGATCATCATTCATGTCACCAATCCTCAAGGGGGCTTTGGCACCAGTACTTCGGGATAGCACTATCCATGACACCACCCAGGAGCTCATAACCCCAAAACACAATGGGGTGTAAAGGTGCGCTCCAAGCAAACTCAAGCTCTTGCTTCGACACTATAGGTAGAGCACTGTCCAAGACACTTGAGCTGCTAAAATGCGCTTTAATGCACCATCTAAAGATATGAAATATAGATATGAAGTAGTGTGGAGGTGGTAACATGTTGACATCGCATCCTCGAAGGAGTCATTTTCCTCGTTCTCGGTGGTGGTAACTCAAACCAATGATCTGCTTCAGACTTTTACTAAGTCCAAACAAGGGAGTTTTTCTAATTTCTAGTTGTTTTTAATGTTGGCTTGTGCGTGAAATTTGACACAGGAAGTTTTGCAAGAAATACAAGTTTTTCAATCGAAAACTGAGCCAAATACTTTCCATATTACAAAAGAGGATTAAGTCACCTGAACTATCATGAGTTCAGGTGGAATTTTAGAGAAGGATATCTGATCTAATCTAAAAATAGACCCTAAAATTCTAATGATTAGATCCGTATCCTCATCCCTAGTTTGTTAAGGATTAAATCCCATTGTACCAAAAGTAAGTTTTCAACCTTAATCCCTATTTCAAGATTTTTTCCTCAAAAGGTTTTCAACTTTTTTATTTTTTTGGGTATGCAAGCAGGAAAATAAAATAACTAATGAACAATACATGTTTTTATGGTTTGAAAATCCTAAATCGATCGTCAAAATTTTTAAAACACCCCTGCATCCTTAAGATATGCAATGTCCACATACATTAGGAGGGAAAAGAGATCACCTTAATGAAAAGCGGTCCGGTTTAGGATGGTCAAAACCTGGAAAAAGAAGGGAAAAAGGAAAGTAGGAAAAATGATGGGTTACCACCCATGCAGTGCTACTTTTACGCCATTCAGCTAGGCGTGAAGGTATGCACGGAAGATAGAAAATCATGTAAATAATTAGACACTTGGATGCCCGCATAAAATATGTCTTCGACTGGATCCCTAGAGAATGGATTAAAGGAAATATAGGGATCAAAGTTGGATGGAAAGTGATAAGTGTAACCCGAGTCTGGCCATGATTTTAAATCAGGTTGGATGCCAAACTCGGGTGGGTCTGGTGGCAAGTCCATAGGAAAGGGGTCGGGGAAGGGATGGTGAGGATTGGGTGAAATTAGTGTGGAAAGGTGAGGTGAGGGAAGAGTGGGTGGGTCAGGGTGATCAGGGGGTTCATTAAGAATGGATTTTTGATCATGACAAGTCTCCAGATCATAGATTTCACCAACCACTGATTTTGAATCTGATTCCTCAAAAATATTGTGGTCGATAAGGGTATTTATCAACATTGTCTCATCCACCATATTTGAAATTTCAGTATCTGAGTCCTCAGAAAAGTTATCATCAAGGAATCTCTTAGAGGATTTGAAAATATCTGGAGTGATAGTTTGGTCGACGCAAGTGATATCCATTTTGCTTGTGTGGCAATTTATATTTGCCTTTGCAGTGGTCAAAAAGGGTCATCCAAGGATTATTGGGGCATTCAATAATGACTCTAGTACCTCAATGTCAATGACCAGAAAGTCTGCAGGGAAGACACAATATTGGACATTGACCAAAACATCCTCGACAATCCCACGAGGTTTGATTGTAGATCAGTTGGCTAATTGTAGGGTAATCTCGATAGGTTTTAATTCACCAATATGAAACTCTTCAAATAAAATTGTGGGAATGATATTAACTGAGGCACCAAGACCAAGGAGGGCACGATCAAAGGTAGTATCATCAATAATCACTGAAATTAATGGCGCCCCCAGATCTTTCATCTTAGGAGGCAGCTTGCTCTGTATGACAAAGCTTTCTGTCTCCAAAAGATGTACCTATCCTAGATTTTTGGCCTGCCTTTTAGGAGTATAGATCTCCTTCAAAAATTTGGCATAGGCAGGCATATATTTAATGGCTTCTAGGAGAGGAATATTGATTTGAACTTGCCCAAATAGATACACGAGTTCTTCTGTGGTGGGCTCAAATTTCTTCTTTGTATTGGTGGTGGGGTGGAAGGCATGTGGAAAAGGGATAGGAATCGTGTCCTGAGATTTTTGTATTTCATTATCTTCCTGATGGGGAGGTGGGGAGTCAATTTGCACAGTGATGGGGATTTCACCAGGTTTGTGTGAAGGCCTGGGATCAGTGGTGGTTTTCCCACTCCTCAACATAACTGCATGTGCAGTCGGATTATTATGTGGAGGAGGTGGGGGGGCTTGTGGTTGTGGAAACCTGAGAGGCTGCTAAGGTGGTAGATTTCTGCCTAGATATTAGTTCCTTTGGTGATTAGGGTTGGGGCAAGGGTTGGGACGGAAGATGTCCTGCAGGTCTTTGAGTCGGAGTAACCCCAATCTGATTGTTTAGATTTGTGATGGTGTGGGTTACTTCCGTCATTTTCGTCTGCATGTCCTATATGGTTCTCATTATCTGGGCATTGATGTCGTGTCGGGATGGCCTAGGATGAAAGGTTGGATTTGACCCATACCTATTAATGATCTGGTTGGGAAGGAACCTAATTATTCCAGGAGTAGTTTAGGTAATTTTTCCAACTGGAAGAATTTTTAAAGGGTTCCTGGATGGCAGAAATATTTTGAGTGGGGTTACGATCCGGATAGTTGTAATTCCCCAAAGAATCATAGATAGTCTCTGATTATTGGTAATGATTAGCAGGGGTAGTGGTGAGATTGTGTAAATTTTCTCTTCGTGGAAGGTTAGGTTGGGTTAGATGTGGATTGTGTGGAGCTTGGGTGGATGTGGCAAGTCTTTGCTCAATTTTCTTTTTATTAATATGCATTTGGTCGAGTTTTTGAGTAATCAGTTGAAGATCGTCTTGGGTGATAGGGATAGATTGAGTGCCTACTTTATGAACACTGAACTGCAGGTTTTGAGTTCTGTAAAATGTGTTCATGGAAGCTTGATTAAATGGGTTTTCACTCATTTCTTGAAAAAGATCATAGGCACTCTCAGCATCCTTATTCAAGAAGTTTCTGCTACATGAGGCATTGACAAAGTGTCGAAGTTGATCTTCTAAACCATTATAGAAGACCTGCATGAGCTGCCATAACGGAATCTCATGGTGTGGGAAACTTCTTAAAAGATCTTGGAATCTCTCCCAAGAGTCATGGAAACTTTCATCAGATTTCTGTTGGAAGGTCATAATGGATCTTTCTAATGAATTAGTACAACCTATGGGAAAAAATTTCTTGAGGAAGGCACTCTTGAGTTGAGGCCAAGTTGTGATGGGTTGGCCAATGGTCCTGAACCAATAAGCCACCTTATCTTTAAGAGATAATGGAAATAGCCACATCAGCCAGAGGTCTTCTTGCACATTTCGGGAATAGGCTATTTGTGCAAGAAGAGTCAGCTCTTCAAGGTGGCTAAAAGGGTCTTCCCTAGGAAGGCCATGGAAGTGCTTAATCAGGTTCAGGATTGCTGGCTTGATCTCAAAGTACCACTCTAGTATGACCACGCCTTGTTGTTCCTCATAATAAGATGGATCATAAAAATCTTTTAGAGGAATAATAGGCTGCTGACGGGGTGGTGGGTTTGGCCTTTGATTGGCTTGGTTTTGGATGTTCCTAGTCAATGTTTGTTGGTTGCAATTTAATTTAGCAATCTTCTCGACCATCATTGTTAAGAGGTCAGGCAGGGGGTCTTGATGTTGTGATTGAGGCAAATCAATATTAGGGAGCTCTAGGTGTTGGAAGTCAAATGTGGTGGGTTACGGGTGGAAGGGTCAGAATTAGGTGTTGGAAGTCAACATTTTTCTTATGTTGCCAGGTTGAATTTCCAAATTAAGTGGTGGATTAGGATGAGGAATCAAATTCAGGTCCAGATTCAATTGATCATATTAGATCTAATTTTTCCAAAAGATCAACTCTAATGGAGGCCTCTAGGTCAGACCTAAGGACCTCTCCTGTGTGTGTGCACTAAAGAATAGATGAGGGACTGGATGTGTCAAGGCACCCAAAAAACTTTTTGGATGAGTAAGGCTACTTGACGCAAATGGACTTCTTTGATAAAAAATCCACACACCCGAGAATTACTTGGGCAACCAGGAAGGGTGAGTTCTATAAATACCCCTGCAAGGTAGAGCATCCCCACGGGTTACAGGGTTTCCCCCACCTGACCTTCCTTGTCACTGAGGTTCCAAGTAGACTGGAATGTGCGGATTAAGACCTAAGTATACCAACTTTTAGCCCTAATTGTGCTTTGAATTTCACTTGATTTAAAAGTTATTTCAAATTATGACCTAATTTGTAGGTTGGTTGATTCATAGGGTGAGCCGACTTCACTTGACCTGTCCTAAGGTTGAGGATGACTTGGGTTAGAGCACCAAAGTCACCCTGATTTGGTTCCCAACAGGTTATTAGATCCCAAATTTTATGATTCAAGTGAATTTAGAGTCTTGATTTTAGGGTTTACTTGAATAGATCAATTCAGACAAGGGCATGGGTAGCATACAAATGCACGAAGATCAATTTCCTTAATTGTAGGCAAATTTGTACTAACACTCCAAAATCATAATGTGAAAACCCTAGATTGGCTCTACTTCAAGTCCAATTTGATTCCAAATATAACACTGTAGACTCAAACAAGAAAGTGAGTAGTCCAAGATGTTGAGAAATTTTAGTGCAAATTACTAATAGGTACAGGAAATTAGGATGGAGAATCTATAATCAAATTGTATCAACATCAATCGGATTTCAATTAATCTCATAAATCAGGAAACTCCTTTGCCTTTAAATGATATTACTTGGAAATTGAGGCAAGTGGATCCTAATTGAGTTGCTTCCTTTCCCTCTTCCTAAGATTAGTAGGTGATTGGGGAAGAAGAGAAATTTTACCTGCCCCTAGAGTGGTTGATTGCGTGGAAGATCTCCTCGTGATGTACCTCACAACAACAAAACAAAATAGATAGGGAAAGTAAGAAATCATCTCAATAATGATATGACTAGTGGTGAATTGCACATTGCTCCCTGGTAATGGCGCCAAAAAGGTGATACTCTCGAAGATCATTGTAGTTTAACAGGAGTACAATGCGTCGTAGCATAGTGATGAAATCAAATCGACACCATTTAAATTTATAAGTGGTCAAAAAAGTGTGGGTTCCAAGGTCATTTGTAGGGAGTAAATATGGAATTCAATCACTAGTCTCAATAATAAACAATGAGCACATTAATTACTAGCAAGATATGTAACGAATAATTCTCAAAAATATATTCAATAAGTAGCCAATTATATCTCAGAAATTAATGGGACAAAAAGAATAATCAAAACCTAAAAATGGTGATTTCAATCACCAATTAATTCCCACAATTAACCACATATCCAAATGTCAACTCTCAATCTCAATTCACAGCCAAATATCTCAATAGTGGTCATGAACCACTTGACCATGTCAGCAAAATATCCATTAAGTCCACAGTACCCAGAGCCAATATCAGAGTATGACGTCAGACATAAGGTGAAATGCCTTAAATGTCCAAGCATAGTACAAAGCCTCTCAAGTTTTCTCTGAAAATTTTTTAAGTATAGAGGCACGCTTGGATGCACCGCGAGGAGCAATAGTGCAAAAACCTCCCCCCTCCCTCCTCAAAATCTCTCCTCTTTCTCATATCTAGACTGGGTAATCGGATTGATGGGTAATCGGATTGATGGGTAATCTGGTTATCGAGTAATGAGTAGTGTCCAGACCCGCGGGTAGTGATCGTAGGTAAGGAGTGAAGGCTTTGGTGAGTGGGGACCTCAGCCCCATGTGAGAGGGATGAGCCTACAATGCAAAGCCAATTTTTTGGGTTTCCAAATTTTACACATACGATGTTGTACTAGTAGTGCCTTCTTCCTTTGCTGCCATCGTGCGTAGTTCTAGGGGATTGAGGCATCAAATTAGAGCTACTCCTAGGATGCCTTCATCCAAATGGAGTTGTAACTACCTTCTCAATGTGAATCCGTTGATGTAGGTTGCAGAGCCGTGGCCGGAGGTGGATGGGTTGCGGTGGGTGGAGGAGAATCAGCGGCGGCAGTGGAGCTTCGGTCTTAACTGAAACACAATAGAATAGCTTTTTGGTCCAATTAAAAAGCTCAAAGGAGTCATTGGAGCACGGTGAATGCAACAATGGTGTTTATGAAGTGTGAGGATGTGTGTGGTGGTTGTGTGACGTCGGAAAGGGCCTGTGTGAGGTGTGGTGTTCAACGGGGGTCTGGAGTGAGTGAAATGCCGAATAGGTTGGGGGCTTTTATTCATGGAGGTGAGACGAAGGTAGTGGTGGTGGTAGTGTAGCGATTGGTGGCGTGTAGTGACCGGACGAAGCTCACCGGAGCTTCTCCAGTCTCAAGGAAGATAAAGGGGGAGGAGGTGATCGTGTCGTCGTATTAGGTTCCTAAAGAGCTAGACTAAAGCTAAAGAGGGAGAGGAAGAAGAGGACCTAGTTACTAGATGAAAGGGGGGTAGAGTCCTCGCTGGTGTGGTTATCGAAGCTGAGGACTACGATTGCCTCCGTTGAGTGAGACGATGATGAGGAGAGGAGGAGGCGACCCTCACTTTGATTGGCGAGTAGCAGAAGAGAGAGATGATGACGGAGGCATTCCCAATTTTGCTATTGGGAGGTTGTAGGAGGATGGAGAAGGGAGGTGTTCGGAGTCGTAGTGGAGGCAACCAAAGGAGAGGGAGAAGGGTTATTTTGGCCTGTAACTAGACTCAATTTGAACGCTAATCCCTATGGAGCTTATATAGAGCTCCATTACGGTCCTAAATTAGAGGTCTGTGTGCATGGGGGTCGAATTTGGAATCAAGAAGAACCCATGATTTCTTTGAATTCGTGTGAGCTTTCTACCCCAAATCAGGGTCTAAGATCTTGATTAAGTGGTTCTCCACCATCTGAACATTAATACCACCAAATTTGGTGGGATTTGGTGATGATTTGCTGGTGTTTTAAGTCAATCAAAGGTGGCGGTGCTAGGTTTTGACCACCATTCACACTGTTCATGGCGGAAAGGAATGAGATGAAAAGAATACGACAAAGTTAGTGGGGTCTTGGTAATAAACTTGAAACCTAGGGGTTTGAATGTGAGAAATAGAATTTTTAAGGGCTAAATTGCAAACTCGATCAAGATGGACTCTGATTGGGCCCAAATTTTGTTGTTAACCTAATTTGGATCCAAGGAATTCAATGATGAATTTGGACCTCACTTTTGATCATGTTTGATTGGGTAAATTGTATAGAAGCCCAAATCAGGTTAAGTTACCGTCTGAATCTCTATTTTAGGTCAAAATGGGTTCATATGGTCAAATCAAAGGTAGAAAACCTCTTAGAATATTTTTATTTGAATTTTAAGAGATTTTGATTGATTTTATCCTAACCATAAACTTTCTAATTTATGTGGGGTTGATAATTAGGGTTTTTAGTCTTATTTTGGTCCTTGTAATGCTTTCAAACTTGTTTCTATCAGTGTAAGCCCACTTCTTGGATTTTAATCCTTAATTAACCTTTAATTAACCCCTGGGTAACCTTATGGTTAATTTGCATTTGTGATATGCTGTGAAAACAATAGAATTAACCTTATTTTCTATCTTCTCGAATTAGATTAAAGTAAAATTATGGTTCTCAGGTGATCATTTAGGAACATTTATCTTTTGATTCCAACTAATTCATGTTAGTTATGACAAATGATGGCATTACCATCATGCATATGATGCTATGAAAGTCTGATTAAGATGATTTTGGAGGCATTAGACTCTGAACATCATCTTAATCAAATCTGTACAGTTGGATCTTTAATCTGAAGCTCCGGCATAAATCTCCTCTCTTAGCCACAAAAAGGATCAAATTAACCTATAATTTATATAATCTATCCTTAATGCAGAATGATGCATGCTATGCAATATTTATAATGTGGAATGCAATGTTAAGGTAAGGAACTCGTATAAATTGACATTTTATCATGAATAAATGTGTATTTATCATACCCCCATGCCTATATTTTGCTAGTCCTTAGTAAAATTAACCTAAATGCTATGTATAGAATAGAATTAAATTTTGATTACTTAGGTAAAATTTGTTGATTAACACTAGAAAAATTCAACTAAAGGCCTAATTACAAAGACTCAATAGTGCTCAGGTGCCTGCTAAAATGCAGATCGCCCAAGCCATTGCCTTATTTTGAAAAGGGGAGATGCATTTTTTTCTGCTTTTTCTTCTTTTCTTTTTTTTTTTTTTTGGATTTTTTATTAAGTTTAGAGTTTTGGGGCAGCTTTCTACAGCTACCCAACCCACCCAAGACTCGAATAGAACTTCAAGCTCTAAGAATCTCGTGAAAAGTGATACTCACTAAGCAACCATTAAAATAGAGTTTAGGTTTATACAACCCTAGGTGACTTAAAAGTTTATGCCCAAAGGTTTATCTTTTCGATTAATAGCTTTCTCCCTACTTTTGAAATTTTTTATGGGGTCAACACAAGGGTGAATCCAATGTATAACTCCCTGATTTATTCTACATCCGCCCTAATTGTTTGAGAATTATTTGCACATTTTTGTGAGTTGGGCTCTGGACATCTAGCTAATGGGGTGTCAACCCACGACAACTTACCAGCCATACTCGTGTGGTAAAGTGTGGCTTATTTATTTTTCTTCCTTTTTCTATTTTTTTTCTTTTTAAGTATATATCTTTTTCTTTTTTTGAGTAGGTGGCTTCCCTGATCTAAGATTTACCTAAAGGAAGTAGAAAGAGAACGGTCATATAGTTGGGCTTTGGACAACAAGCCAATGGGCTGTTACCTAAGATAACTTGCCATTTATACTGCCCTAGAAAGTTCATTAGCTACGTAATTTTCGTAAAACTGCCAAGAAGTGAGTCAGTGCAAATAGTGTGTAGATACTTTAGGCTTAAAGTTTCCTCAAATTAGAGGGCAGGTTGATAAGTCATGTACTTAGCACCCCAATTTATTAGCCAAATTAAAATAAAATTAATGTGGCGAGGACTCAAGAAATAGGTCCACATTTTAGTGGACACTCGAGCATATTAAGCTTCATGACTTGAAGCATTTAAGTGTTCAGGTCCTCTTGTATCATTTCCTAAAGTTAATAACTCCTAATGCCTATGTTCTCCTCTTAATTCTATTTTTTTTAAAATAAAAGAAATTCTATGGAGCTAACAAAATATTTTCAAGATTAAGTATCCACCACTCCTTGACTAATTGATGTAATGTCCTCATTATAAAAATAAGGATATGAAAAGGGAGAAATAAACAAAATATCACCTGAATTTCATGAAAATCCAATTGGCTCTGTAGAGAAAGTGGAGTATACACACATGTTAAGTTTATTTCCATCAGCTTGGCATAATATACAAACAAAGAAGACGTTAAGAATTCATAGGTATAGGTTAAGATAAAAAAAAAAGATTGATATCCAGACCCGCCAGTAGGTGTCCACAAATGTGGACCAAATTATGGTGTAGACTCGTGCCCTATGGTTGAGTGGTTCTAAGGTTTTGGATGAAAATCACTCAGAATTAGAGATTGTTGTGCCTGTAGGGTTTGGCTTGTGGTGTGCAACCCAAGTGTAAAATGGTGGACAATAGGTAGATTTGGTTCAATAGGATTGGTTCTCCACATAGAGTTGAGCTCAAAAAGATAATCAATTAATCTGAGCTTGGGTTGCATGTCCTCTAGGTTGAAAAAATCATAAGGGTCCTGGTAGAAGGTTGATGGTTTCAGGTCAGCAGGAACCCTTAGATCCAAAATTCCGTTTCCCTCAGAATTCACTTCCCATAATTTAACTTCCAAACTCCTCTCCACTAAAATCAAGAGTTCAATTTTTGGGACCTCTAGCATATTATTCTCCCCATGTGATTTACCCAAGTCCAAAACTCGTGTCTAGATCAGAATTGACTTGGCTCAGGGAGATATATGTCCCAAAATTATCTATCATTTCCTGGTCCATGCAGATATATTTTTCCTTGTTCCCTTGCTCAGGGATCTTTGGATAGAAAATCACGTCATTCTCAGTCAGTTGCTCTAAACCAACTTGGTCATCCCTGGTCTCATAAAATGTGTCCCCCTTGGCAGGCGCCCAAGTAGATTTAGACATTGTCTCTCTTGAAGGGGGTTTGTCCTAGGAATGAACCCAAAATATTGCTAGGGCAACCACGAATTTCATCCTCAATCTCAACAATTTCCCAAGCAAAAACTCACCTGGGCCCTTATCCTTAACGTCTTGGAGCCAATCCAATAATGACCTAGTAAGCTCATCAATCATTTTGATCATAGGCTCCAATGCTTTAGTGAGGGTGTTGGCTAAGTCGGGTCGGGATTGTAATCATCTAGGGGATAAGTGGTGGTAGGAGTGGAAATGTGAGTAGGATGTGGAAGGATCCATGGCAAAGAAGGAGGAAAACAAAGGAGAAAAAGATGCCCTGTAGTACAATCAAACCAAACCTATCCCTAGATGGGTAGCCTAAAGACCTATAGACTCTTAGAACCCATCTAGAGATGAAAGAAATGATTTGGTTTACTTCTATTCGGTCAATCCAACCAGTTAGTGGGAAGTATTGGGGAGAAGGTTATTCCTTTGGCTTGTGCCTCTAGTACCTTTGATACCCCCAACCACGATCATTTGACACTACTCCCCTAGTTAGATATCAGATGGACAGGTAGAAGCAGATTAATCGAAAAAACAAATCTCAGTTGGAATCCCAAAGAGCAACTTAATCCTTAAGGCCAATGTCTACTCAATTTTAATTAGGCTTGGGATGATTGTGATCTTGGAATGTGATGGGCCCTTTAGATGGGTTGTGCCTTTAAGAATTGATTAATATGCATGTGCGTGCACAACAATGGTTTTCAAACAAGGTTTTCAAGATGTGTCTTTTAGGGTTTGTCCTTGTTTAGCAGCTTTTAGGGTTCAACTTTAGGTGTATTCAAATAAGTTTAGGAGGCACACCAAGTTTTGGAAGCATCGGCAATGATATATTCCTTTAAAACTCAAAAATAATGTGGAGTGCCTGGTTCAACCCTAAAAATCAACCCTAGAGGACAAGCTACTAATGAGTCACTTTTATCTTAAGTGGTGCTACCCAAACAAATCAATCAATTGGCCTATTTGCACCATAGATTAAGGCACACATTGTCTTAACCTAATCAGATTACTACTCACTTATGTGTATTAAGTTGAAGTGTACCGAGTCCATAGGTTAGATCTCGGTTAAGTAGAAGAATCAAAGTGATTATGCGCCTTAGGATGAGAAATTGTGGGTGTGTGAGGTGTGTAGATTTTAATTTATATCCCACAATCAGATAAAGAATATATATATATGCAAGGGTGAGGTGGGTGGAGTGACAATCAAACAACCAATTTCTAATCTAGGGTTTATGCAAGCACCTAAGTTAATTTGGGTTTGATTTATCAGTGTGGCGAAATGAAATATAGGGTGTGGACAATGGGGGAATACACTTACAGAACCTTCTAACCATATGTTACTCCGATCTATTCCTCTTTGGCTTGCCTTGGAAGGGTACCTGTAATTAATGAAAGAAAGGAGCAAAGTGAGCTAAAAATTTAAGTAAGGTGGAAAATGCGAGAAAAAACAAAGAGTGTTGCCTCCTCGGCAATGGCACCAAAATGTTTTGCATAGTTTTTATGAGAAAAATTTGAGTTATAGAAAACTTGTCGTCGTAGTCGCAAAATATCACTAGAAGATAAAATTTATCAAAGCTCGAGGTGAGCCCTAAGTTGAACACGGGGAGGCGAACGTTCGATTTATAGTAATATGCATTTGCTTTTATTTATTTTTGGTGTTTTTATCTTTTGTAATTTTTTTGGTATTTTTATAAGGCAAGAGATCAGGTCGATGATTAGCCCATAGTTCTGGGCTATTTAAGTATTTAAATGCCTAAACATTAGGATAATTCTAACATTTATTTAGGATAAATTAGGATATAAATAGATTAATTCATATTTTTAATTTAATTACATAATCCATACATTGCATTCATATTTTAAGTGCATTTAGAATTAGCTTAGAATGCCATTCATCTAATTAGTTAACTAATTAAGTACATTGTTTTAGTTAACATAAAACTTGAGGGTTTGTATATAAATAATCATAATATTTTAATAATATCCTTTATTCTTCTTCTTCTCAGCAACGGCTCGGCTGCCGGTGCAACGCCTCCGGCCTTACAAAAAGCGCATTCATGGATCGGCGGACAAGGTGGATCTGCTCCCGCCTCTCCATTCAAATTTGTGCAGGCCGCTACAAAAGGAGGAGAGAGGATGCTGAGCGAGAGAGGCCTCCACGACCGACCCACCACTGTGCAGAGAGAACTTCTCTCTTCCACTCCATACTGCCGGCCTCAACCGTGGCGGCGAGTCCCCACCACCGTGGGCGTGTGGTGTGATAGGCCACACCGCCATCCGGAGCTCGCTCGCATTACCGTGAGCACCTTAGCGTGCATGTCCCTCGCCGTCGTCACCAACCACCACCACTGCAACCACCGTCACTGTAATCACCTTCTCATTCACTTAAGACGTCTGGGAAATTTCCCGGACGTCTGAAGCTACCCGCTCACCCGCGATCACCCGCCTGAGTACTCGTCTAAAGTCCACCCGCACCTGCACAACCACATCCGCCCACCTCACCGTTCACGCCCGCACCACCACCTCCGCCCCTGCGCCTTCATCCGTGCACGCCCATGCCTGCAGTGCCACCCGCCAGCCTTTAGCTCAACCGTACCTGCACCGTCCAACCGCACCTGCTCTCCATGCGCCTGCAGCTCACGCAATCTCCACACACCAACCGGCTGCAGTGCCCTTGTAACGACCTGGTTCCCGAGTCCCTACGAGACATGAGAATCGGACCGACTCGACTAATCCCAAGACCTAGTCGTCCAACGAGGAAGTAACCAAAAGACAGTAAAATAAACCACATTCAGCATGAATATAACTAACAGTAAGAAAGTACAGCAGTAAGGAAAGAAACTACTACAGTAGGTAGCACCACAACAGTAAAACAGCATTTATCATATAACAAGAACTGCAGGTAAAGAAGGTACAGCGGAAACAAAAACTACTCACTAGAACAGAAACAAAAGGGGTACAAAAGGCTGTGGTAAATCTACTGGACCCTACTCGGCCCAGCGTCCTCTGCAGCCGCCGACCCTGGCTACTCAACACCTGGTCCTGAAAAAGGTAACGAGTGTAACACGTCAGCAAAACGCTGAGTAGAGTGGCAAACTAACTAAAGGCAACAGTAGAGTGTACAGTAGCTGTTATGTTTTATTACTTCCTTTATTCACATCTTTCAATTTTTCTCACTATTTCATTTATTTCTCAGATCCTTTACTTGATCTCGAATGCCCTCGTGGGAACGATCTTGATTGCAGTCTTTTCAAAAAGTAGAAGTAGAACGTGGTGCTCTCCTAGCCGGGAGAGTCCCCCGTGGTGATCCTACCCTCAGTCAACCACCCCAAGGTCACTGACAGACATAACGGTGACTACGGCACGCGCGATAAACGCACAGGTAGCTAGCCCGCACTGGCACGCAGTCAGTCGTTTCCGTTAACGGGTGCGCCCAAAGCACAGCGCGGAACCAGGGCAGAGCCCTCTCAGTAACAGGGGTCCAACCCCTCCACAGTAACCAAACCGAGGCCTTGCCCCTCCACAGTCCGCGCACTACTAGCTAGTACTCTCCTAACACTACTAGCTCTCCTCGGTACTACGTACACGAGGGCCAACAAGTCGGTACAGAGCGGCCAATCCTAACCCCGGGTCCCTGGGGCGGCTGGCCCCACTCTGCACTAATCAGGTACAGGTACTTCCCTTGGTACTGCGTACCCAAGAGACAGTACAAACTACATCTCAGTTCCATTCCTTTTTCTTTCCAGGAGTTCCACTCCTAATTCCCCGTAGGGTTCCAGCTCTTTATCTCAGAACATCATATGTTTCACTTTCCAGATTCACGTTCTCAAAATCCATGATCTCAAACATGTTTCTTTATTCATAACAGGCAGCTGTTAATTCAAATTACAGGCAGCTTTATATTCCTTTCCATTTTTTCCAAGACTGCAGTATTATACATTCCACTAGTTTTTCCATCCTAAGATTCATGCGACATCCTAGGATCTAGCATACAACTAGTTTTCCAGCCCTAGGATTCATGCATCAGCTAGGAGCTATCATTCCATACATTTCTCATTCCTAGGATTCATGCAATGCCCTAGGTTCTAGTTATGGTTCCATACTTTAACAGATTTTATTAATACTTAAAGCCACTCTACCAGGTACAACGGGAGTAATGGGGGCGTGATCGGGAATCCCGCGCACCTTCGCGACTCTCAAGACTGCAACCGAACGAGGTCCTATCACAAGGATCAAACACAAGGAGTGTCTCAAAACGGTGTATAGCTACTGTAGACGAGTAGAGGAATTAATTCTGAAGAGAACGCAACTCGGATCGCGGAAAACGGAGCCCGAACGGGCCCTAAACGGGTCGAAAAAGACGATACTGTGCAAAATCAGACGTTTGGAACTCCCTCCAGACGTCTTAAACGGTGGATCAGAGAATTACCTGTTCAGTGTGGTTTCCCAGACGTCTACAAGTCTGCAGGGATGTCTTTCCTAGATCCCAGACGTCCGATGGTCACTCAGGACGTCTGTAGGTCACTCCCGCCGTCTGGTACAACTTCCAGACGTCTGATTCGCAAAGGCTGGCGAATCAGCGAACCTGCGCACAGCCAACCCCCCACCCTCAGTACGGTCAGTCGACAAGAAGGAAGAAGAAGGCGGAAACTCACCTTTCAGACGTCTGTATGATCTTACAGATGTTGACCTTCCCGTCTGGCTATCAATCCAGACGTCTGATTCTGGAAATTTTTTCCAGAATCAGGGCCCTGCTCGGCCTCCACTCGCGACGCCGCCCGCGTCGAACCTCGCGCGTCTGCTGCTCAGCCCGCAGCAGGTCCCTCTCCGCGTCGCTCCGCGCCCCCTACGCCCTCCGCCAGTCGGCCAAGCCGCTCCGGCGAGCTCTCCCCCACGGCAGAGCTCCGCCCTCGCACGCCGCACCTCCGCGCTCACTGCGGCCGCCGCTGCCGCCCTCACGTCCGCTCGCTCTCGCGCACAGGAAGGAGAAGAAGAAGGCGGTGGAGACGGGAGGGGAGGCGCGCCCCTTTTAACGCCGCGCGGAGAGGAGAGAGAGAAGGCACCGCAGGCGTCTGCAGCCGCAGAAGAAAAAGAGAGAAAAAGCGGTCTGCGCGCTCAGGCGCGCAGGCGACTCGCGTGTGTCGAAAATAACGGATTTCCAGACGTCTTTAAACTATCCCAGACGTCTGTTTGTTATCCCAGACGTCTTGTCCGACGTCTGAGCCACCTCCCAGACGTCTTAAAAGACGTCTGGGGCACACATTCGTTACAATATAACAAACTCAAAGGAAGTTTCGTCCCCGAAACTTGCGCCAACTAGGGTGCGGGAAAAAGATGTCCAAATAACCATAACAAACTCAAAGAGGGCCGAAGCCGATCCGAAAAGACGTACCCGCGAAAAGCTCCGGGTATCGCTCCCGCATTGCCGCCTCAGGCTCCCAGGTAGCCTCCTCGTACCGCTGGCTCCTCCACAAAACCTTTACCAGGGGTACTTGCTTTCGTCTCAACCTGCGGACGGCTCGGTCTAGGATCTGCACAGGCCGCTCAGGGTAGGTCAGGTCATCGCTCACCTCGACGCTCTCGTTACTCAGTACGTGGCTGGGATCGGCTACGTACTTCCTGAGGTTGGACAAGTGGAACACGTCGTGCACACCAGAAAGCTGCGGGGGAAGGGCAAGTCTCTAAGCAACGGGTCCAACCCGCTCCAGGACCTCAAAGGGCCCCACGAACCTCGGCGCGAGCTTCCCTCTCACCCCAAACCGCTGTAAGCCCTTCATGGGCGAAACACGAAGGAAGACGTGGTCCCCAACCTCGAACAGCACCTCTCTGCGTCTGCGATCTGCGTAGCTCTTCTGTCTGCTCCTGACAGTGAGGAGTCGTCTGTGGATCTGCTCGACTACCTCCTGACTCTGCCGGATCAACCTGGGGCCAACCTCCCACTTGGTCCCCACCTCAACCCAACTCAAGGGTGCCGTGCATTTCCGTCCGTACAGAGCCTCGTAGGGAGCCATGCCGATGCTCGAGTGATGACTGTTGTTGTATGCAAACTCCGCCAGGGGCAGGTGCTCCTCCCAAGAGCCCCTCCAGTCTAGTACACAGGCACGCAAAAGGTCCTCAAGTGTCTGTATCGTGCGTTCCGACTGTCCGTCCGTCTGGGGGTGGTAAGCTGTGCTAAACCTCAACCTCATCCCCAAAGCCTGCTGAAACTCAGCCCAAAACTGGGACGTAAAGCGGGTATCCCGGTCGGATACGATCTCCCGCAGAACTCCGTGTAGTCGCACCACATCACGGATATACCTCTCTGCCAACTGTGCTGGTCCCAAAGTGACTCGGATCGGCAAGAATCGTGCCGTCTTCGTCAATCTATCCACTATTACCCAGACTGCATCGTGTCCTCGCTGGGTAATAGGTAAGCCCACCACCAAGTCCATGGTGATGCTCTCCCACTTCCACTCTGGCACTGGAAGCGGCTGAAGCGACCCTGCAGACCTCTGATGCTCGGCTTTCACCTGCTGGCACACAAAGCACTGCTGCACGAACTCACCCACATCCCGCTTCATCCCTCTCCACCAAAACTCGCGTCTCAAGTCATGGTACATTTTCGTGTTTTCGGGATGTATGGTGAATCTGGAACCGTGTGCCTCAGTCAGGAGCTCTCTCAACAGCTCCTCGTCTCTGGGGACGCACAACCGTCCCCTCAAGCGTAACACCTGGTCCGTGAAAGAGAAGTCTCCTGGGTCCCCTGATAGTACTCTATCGCGCAAAGACTGCAAGTACGGATCGGCCATCTGTCCCGTGATGATGCGGTCTATCAACTCTGGCCTGGTCTGCCGTGTCACCGTCACTGCCCCACAGTACCCTCGTAACTCTAGAGGTCGCCAACTGCCCACCTCCTCCAAAACGCTCCAACTCTATAACTGTAGACTGGCCAAGCGTGCGGGCGCCTTACGGCTCAAGGCGTCAGCCACCACATTGGCCTTTCCCTGGTGGTAGGAGATGCTGCAGTCGTAGTCCTTCAGGAGCTCCAACCAACGTCTCTGTCTCATGTTGAGCTCCTTCTGGTCACAAAGATATCTGAGGCTCTTGTGATCTGTAAAAATCTCGAAGGTCTCACCGTACAAGTAGTGCCTCCATGTCTTCAGCGCGAAGACAACAGCTGCCAACTCTAGATCGTGGGTAGGGTAGGTATGCTCATGGGGCTTCAGTTGCCGCGAAGCGTAAGCGACCACGTGACCCCTCTGCATGAGCACACCTCCTAACCCCTGCAAGGAAACATCCGTGTACACAACGAACCCGCCACTACTGTCAGGGATGGTGAGCACGGGAGCCGAGGTCAACCTCTCCTTCAGCTCCAGAAAACACGCCTCACAGGCGTCTGTCCAAGCGAAAGGCACGTCCTTCCGGGTCAACTGTGTCATAGGACGCGCAATCTGTGAAAATCCTCTGATGAACCGTCTGTAGTAACCTACCAGTCCCAGGAAACTGCGAATCTCAGTGACTGAACGCGGTCTCTCCCACCTGAGCACTGCCTCGACCTTGGCGGGATCCACCGCCAGGCCGTCTCCAGAGATCACATGACCCAAAAAGGTCACCTCCCTCAACCAGAACTCGCACTTGCTGTATTTGGCGTACAGCCTACGTCGTCTCAGAGTGTCCAGAACCATCCGCAAGTGCTGTCCGTGCTGCGTCCGATCTCTAGAATAGATGAGTACATCATCTATGAAAACCACCACAAACTGGTCCAAGTACGGTCTAAACACTCGGTTCATCAGGTCCATGAAAGCAGCGGGGGCATTGGTCAGTCCAAATGGCATGACCAAAAACTCGTAGTGTCCGTAGCGGGTGCGGAAAGCTGTCTTGGAGACGTCGGTCTCCCTGATCCTCAACTGGTGGTATCCAGACCTCAAGTCGATCTTGGAAAACACCGTGGCACCCCGCAACTGGTCAAACAAATCGTCGATCCTCGGCAGCGGATATCTGTTCTTGATGGTGACCCTATTCCGCTGTCGGTAGTCCACACAAAGGCGTAGGGTCCCATCCTTCTTCTTCACAAACAGCACCGGGGCTCCCCAGGGAGACGCACTGGGCCTCACGAAACCTTTCTCCAAAAGGTCCTGCAACTGAGACTTGAGCTCTCGCAGCTCAAGCGGTGCCATCCTTTATGGTGCAGTGGAGATGGGGCTGGTCCCTGGTACTAGTGAGATCTCAAACTCGATCTCACGCTCGGGCGGTAGTCCCGGTAACTCGTCTGGAAACACGTCGGGGTACTCTCTGACCACCGGGATGCTCTGGAAGTCTGCCACGGGGCTGTGCTCTGCCACCACACAAGCTAGGAAGCCCTCACACCCCTGGCTCAAAAGTCTCGCCGCCCGAAGTGCCGAAATGCACCTGAAACCTCCGTCCACTGGCTGCCCGTGAAACTCGAAAGAAGGCAACTCCGGAATGGAGAAGACAATCTTCCTCTCAAAACAGTCTACCAAGGCGTGGTAAGCGGACAGCCAATCCATCCCCAGAATCACTCCAAAGTCCTCCATCTGTATCATGATCAGGTCAGCTGGCAGGCTATGTCCCCCGATGCTGACCCCGCAACCCGTGTACACCTCCTCAGCTACGAACAGCTGACCACTCGGACCTCTGATTACGAACGGATTCTCTAACAGTGTATAATCCTGGTCCAAACTAACTGCGAAACTGGCTGCGACAAACGAGTGCGTAGCGCCGGAATCGAAAAGCATGTAAACGAGTCTGCCAGAAACTGAAACCATACCTGCTACCACGGATCCCGAAGCTCTGGCGTCCCTGTGTGTTAGGGCGTTGATACGCCCCTCAGCTCTAGGTGCGGACGAAGCAGCCACACTCTGCGTCGGACGGGTAGGTGCTGGCCGGTATCCTCCTCGCGACTGCCGTCCTCCTCCTCGTGCCTGGGGACCGCGGCCTCCTGCACGCCCTCCAGTGCTCTGTACGGGAAGTATCTGCCGACCTCCTACCCTAGATGGGCAGTCCCTCCTGACGTGGCCCGGCTGGCCACACTGGTAGCAGAGGGGAAACTGACTCCCGCCCTCAGTGAGTCCCTGCTGTCGGCTAGGCGGGGGTCCGGTGCTGGCGACTGGCCCCTGTCGAGGGCCCCCAATGGCCACTGATGGCCCTGCACAACGTGACGGCTCTCCTGCGGTACCTACTGTAGTAGTTTCTTTCCTTACTGCTGTACTTTCTTACTGTTAGTTATATTCATGCTGAATGCGGTTTATTTTGCTGTCTTTTGGTTACTTCCTCGTTGGACGACTAGGTCTTGGGATTAGTCGAGTCGGTCCGGTTCTCGTGTCTCGTAGGGACTCGGGAACCGGGTCGTTACAGCCCTCCTCCAACCGCGCCTGCAGACCCGCACAAACGAGCACGCCTCCACCCGCGCCTACCGCTTGTAAGCGCCATTCACCCGCGCCTGCAGAGCCCTTCGCCCACGCACCTGCACCCTCCAACAGCGCCTGCAGTGCACGCCGTTCACCCCCACTCCTGCAGAACTGCCAGCAGCGCCCTCCGCCCGTGCTTGCTGCAGCCTACGCACCCCCGCCAGCTGCAGCCACACCCGCTCAACCGCCTGCAGACCCGTCCTCCCGCGCCTACAGAGTCGTCAGTAGCAGCGCGGGAGAAGATCTCACGCCAACAGCCACGCACGCTCACCGGCAGCAGCACCTCCGCCGGAGCTCGTTCGGCCACCTCTGGCCGCCGCGCGACTCGCCGTCACCACCGATTCGAAGCCGTCGGTCTAAGGGACCTCCTCCGAGCTTCTCGCGCCCGGGCATCCGCTCCTCGTCGCGCAAGACAAAGGGGAAAAATTCCCCTATTTTGCTATAATTAACCATAAATTAGAAATTACATTTTCTGCCATTGCCACTTTTTAATGATATTTTGTTGATTCTGCATTGCGGAAAATATCCTCTAGTTTCTCATAATTGCCATTTCAGCATTGTTTCTTGCTTAAACCTTAATCTAAAGGCAATCTTGGCTTGATTCTTGTCCAAACTAACTACGAACGAACGTTTTTAATTGGTGCAAATTTTAATACGTCATTGCCTCCCTGTGGATACGACCCGCTCCTCTGCGAGTGGTTATTTCTTATTAAATATTGATTAGTTGATTTTTCCACCACATTAAACTACAAACGACTTTAAAGCGAAAGATCGACCAGTCAATACATCATCGTCAATGGGGTAGATTGGGTGGCTAATTTCACCTCTTTCTTGTTGGGCTGCTCTCAAAGATTCTCCTAACAATTCACTCATTTCATTTTGCATTTTCTGTATTTCCATCTTCAAAGAAGAGAGGTCATTTCTATCATGAGAGAAGTCAGGCTCAGGCTTATAGTACCCAGGAGTGCTTGTCCAACCATTATAATTTTCCAAGGAGGGTGGGTTGGGTATTTCTTTGGTATGTGGGATATTGGGCAAAGCAAATCCCGCTCCTGAGTTCTGCTCACTAATTTGGGGCTTAACTAGGCCAATACTCCTATAATAGGAGTAAAACGGATCCCAATGATTGTCATTATGTCCATCAAGGAATGGACCATCTCGGCATCTGGGATCGAAGGATGCAGAGTGGGGGTGAGGATGTGGGCAAGATGTGAAAGGATGAAAATCAATGCGGTCCATTCTAACTCACACTTCAATCAGAATTCCCCAAGCAAGACATAATTCAAAAAGGACCTTTTAGGTCTTTCCCAATTTAGTCTTTTGATTTTAAGTCAGATTGTAGGTGACAATACAATTTGTTCAATCAATTTACGTGCCTATTGTTGACCTACGGTTCACCTAAGAAGACCTAGTTGGAGCTTAGGTGTTCTTCCCTAAATCTCAAATGGTCAAGTAAATCCAAAGACGGAAGATTGAGGGATGCAAGCAGGCCTAAGCCTTCCTTTGAAGCTGTGCTTTCGCGGTGCTCCTCAACTACCCCCAAAAATCTGTGACAGGGTATCCCCCTCTTTGGACTTGCAAAACCTTTGATCTAAAGTTCCAAACACTTCAGAATCCAACGAAAAGAGGGCTCTTGTCCTAGTATTTCCAAACCTAAGGAGTGTCTAGAAGCGTGCCGTGGTGCAAGTGAAATAAGTGTGCATACACCGTCAAAGATTTTGAACTTTGAATCGCACGCCAAGTTTGAAAATCAAATCCTTGGTTTTTAAAATGTCCTTCCTTTGATTAGTCCTTTTTCTAAGAAAATGTGACCACTTGTTAGATTTATTCAGTACAGATTAGGTGGTCTTCGCATTAAATCCCAAATGCAATGCGTGATCAAAAATAGGATGCAAAGTAAGAGAATGCGTACCTTGCCTCCAGCGATCTACAATGCAAGAATGCACGCAATGCAGAAAAGTAAATCTAGAGGCTGCTCATACAGACCTTAATGGTTCATCCTAGGGCAGGCAGCTTCTAACAGGCAGCTCATTTTTTTTTCCATTTTTTTTAGAACTACTTATAAACAAGCAAATAAAAGTAATTGTAAAAAAAAATAAACCTAAATCTAAAGAAAAGGGAACAGGCTCCCAAAAGTTACCCAACATGGGCCAAAAACAAAATCGAGGAACAAACCCCTCGAAATACACCCCAGAACAAGGGTTTCAAACTATTTGCAATGAAAAATTAAGTCTACAGTCTTAATTCTAGTCTAATTAAACTAGCAACTAAATACAATGGTGTCCGTCGCGTCCTCGTCCTTCTCCTCCATTGAAAATTGCTCGTCCACTTCTCGTCTGGCGACGTCAAGGGTCGCCTCTCACACTGGCTGATTCTTGCATAATTTTTCTCGCACAGAAAAGAAAATAATAAATGGTTAAATCTCTATGCAATTGACAAATAATCCAAATAAAATTAGGCAAAATTATTGCATCTGTTGCCTCCCCGGCAACGGCTCCATTTGACTGGTCGATCTTTCGCTTTAAAGTCGTTTGTAGTTTAATGTGGTGGAAAAATCAACTAATCAATATTTAACAAGAAATAACCACTCGAAGAGGAGAGGGTCGTATCCACAGGGAAGCAATGACGTATTAAAATTCACACCAATTAAAAACATTCGTTCGTAGTTAGTTTGGACAAGAATCAAGCCAAGATTGCCTTTAGATTAAGGTTTAAGCAAGAAACAACGCTGAAATGGCAATTATGAGAAACTAGAGGATATTGTCCGCAATGTAGAATCAATAAAATATCATTAAAAAGTGGCAATGGCAGAAAATGTAATTTCTAATTGATGGTTTACTATAGCAAAACAGGGGAATTTTTCCCCTTTGTCTTGCGCGACGAGGAGCGGATGGCCGGGCGTGGGAAGCTCGGAGGAGGTCCCTTAGACCGACGGCTTCGAATCGGTGGTGACGGCGAGTCGCGCGGTGGCCGGACGAGCTCCGGCGGAGGTGCTGCTGCTGGTGAGCGTGCGCGGCTGTTGGCGTGAGATCTGCTCGCGCGCTGCTGCTGACGACTCTGTAGGCGCAGGAGGACGGGTCTGCAGGTGGTTGAGCGGGTGCGACTGCAGCTGGTGGGGGTGCACAGGCTGCAGCAAGCGCGGGTGGAAGGCGCTGCTGGTGGTTCTGCAGGCGCGGGGGTCAATGGCGTGGATTGCAGGCGCTGTTGGAGGGTGCAGGCGCGTGGGCGAAGGGCTCTGCAGGCGCGGGTGAATGGCGCTTGCAAGCGGCAGGCGCGGGCGGAGGCATGCTTGGTTGTGCGGGTCTGCAGGCGCAGTTGGAGGAGGGTGCTGCAGCCGGTGAGTGTGTGGAGATGGCGTGAGCTGCAGGCGCATGGAGAGCGGGTGCGGTTGGAGGGTGCAGGCGTGGTGAGCTGAAGGCTGGTGGGTGGCGCTGCAGGCGTGGGCACGCACGGATGAAGGCGCAGGCACGGAGGTGGTGGTGCGGGCGTGAACGGTGAGGTGGGCGGATGTGGTTGTGCGGCTGCGGGTGGACTTCAGATGGGTACACAGGCGGGCGATCGCAGGTGAGCGGGTGGCTTCAGACATCCGGGAAATTTCCTGGACGTCTTAAGTGAATGGGAAGGTGATTACAGTGACGGTGGTTGCAGCGGTGGTGGTTGGTGATGACGGTGAGGGAGATGCACGCTAAGGTGCTCACGGTAATGCGGGCGAGCTCCGGATGGCGGTGTGGCCTGTCACACCACATGCCCACGGTGGTGGAGACTCGCCGCCACGGTAGAGGCCAGTAGTATGGAGTGCAAGAGAGAAGTTCTCTCTGCACAGTGGTGGGTCGGTGGTGGAGGCCTCTCTCGCTCAACATCCTCTCTCCTCCTTTTGTAGCGGCCTGCACAAATTTGAATGGAGAGGCAGGAGAAGATCCACCTTCTCCGCCGATCCTTGAATGCGCTTTTAGTGAGGCCGGAGGCGTTGCAGCGGCAGCCGAGCCGTTGCTAAGAAGAAGAAGAATAAAGGATATTATTAAAATATTATGGTTATTTATATACAAACCCTCAAGTTTTATATTAGTCGACAATATCTTTATCTAACTAATCTACTTACAAAAGTGAGAGAGAGAGAGAATATCAATATATAACTAACCAAAGTCTATTACAACTAATCTTAAAATATAAGACTACACTAGAAGGCGATGAAAGATAGAGATAGGTGAGGAAATCTCCCTTGACAGCTGCTTGGAGGATGACTTGCTTTGATGATGCCTTGACAAAGATGGTGAGAGGTTGGACGAAGAAGGACAGGGCTAAAGGAAGGAGGATGGGGTAGGATGACGTAACGGTGAGGAACTACTTTCGGATTGAGGTGAGAGGACGACCACTGGATGCTCCATGAAGGCAGTTGAGAAGCAGGAAAATACTTTACTTTTCTACTTTAAGGAGCATCCTGGGCTTAGGGCCAGCTCCTTAAAGCTTTGGAGGAGGTGAGGGAAGAAGAGGAAGAGATGAAGAAGAATGGGAGGGGTGGTGGTCCTTTTATAGTGGAGGCATGAAGGCATAAAACGGGTATGGGTTAGTAGCGACATTCAAAATGTCACTGAAGACCCTATTCATGCATTGCTGAATGATTGCAGGTCCTCAAACATGTGCGCGCACACTATTGGCTACTGCGAGGATGAATTGCTACCATTGGATCAGAAATAGATGGTTGAGATGGCACGAAGATATTGCTCATGGATTCTTCTAAAAGCATGCATTGGATGATGCATCAGATCGTGCGTCAGATCGCTCGTTTGGTTCATGCGTCACTCGTTGCACTAGGTAGCTGCCTTCTTTGTTGCTCGATTGCTCATAATGACTCAATTTCAATTGTGCTCCACCCTTGCTAGATTTCTCCCATCGTCGTGACTCGATCTTGAGTCACTGCTTCGCAAGTGCAGTGCGCAACCACTGCACTGAGAGCTTCTATGGTCATAGAGATAACTCGCTGGTTGCGTGCTTGCAGTCCATCCAACAGTTGTGATTGAAGGAGATCTTTGAGAAGAGAAGGCATGGTGACGTGGCCTTGATTTAAACACATCTATTTAGGATAAAATGTCTATTTATGCATGTTCCTAAGCTTATAGATGCATTCCACATTATAAATAGAATAACAAGCATCATTCTGCATTTAGGATAGATTATATAAATCATTAGTTAATTTTCTCCTTTCTATGGATAGGGAGGAGATTTATTTCAGGGCCTTGGATTGAATATCAAATTATATAGATATGATCAGGACTATCAATGTCCAGCGCCTTCGAAATTGCCTTGATCGGAGCCACGTACTACCCTATACAATCTAAGGAAGATCAATGATTAAAGGGCTAGGTGATGCAATTCAGGGCTTTAAATGATAAATCCAACTGCACAGATGGATCCGAATTGACGATCGCAGCTTAACAATATGAAAATCGACCAAATTCGATGTCTGTGGCACCACCTACAAGCATCTAACGTTCAATGGTCTAGATGGCACCACGTGGTGCATCTAGACCATCCAAGTGTTGGAACCTAACTCCATCTCTCTTCTGTGTTTTGGCATTAACAAAACCATTTTTAAATCTTATGTGTTTATGAAGTATTACAGGTCAAAAGAACCTATGGATGCAAGCAACAATATTGCATATGAAGGTAGAAGATTAGAAGACTAATTTTTGTTGTATTAAATGTTTTCTTAGAATCTTTGTATGCTCCTAACAAGTAAAACAAAATCTAGAAGTTAAGAACAAAGTAGAGATAATTAGGGTTTAGAAAATCGTTCATTCACTCGTTTCAAAACTCAGAATCAATTTTTTCAAAATCAAGTCATTTAGAGTAAGTTGGATTTCTCTAAAAACTAACTTAAACTTACAAAATGTGGTACTTGTAGCAGGTACCAATACTGGTCATAAGTACCGATAAATGCTAGGCACAGGTTTGGGCCTAAGTTCCAAACTGTGAACACAAAGTACCAGTACTCACCATGAGTACCGGCACCAAGTGGTCATAGTTTGTGCACTTGGTTTTTGCCTGGACCTTACAAGTACCGATTCTAATCACTAGTACTGGTACATGTAGGTCACTAGACCTAAATCTATGAGTCACAAGTACCGATACTCATCATGAGTACGGGTACCTGGTGACTTAGTTGGGTTGACTATAAGCGGTCAGTACCAGTACCAAAAGTTTAGTATCGGTACCAACTAACTGTTGTGACCAATCTGAATAGCTATTTTGCAATTAAACATATCCTTAAACTTCCCAAATTACCCCTAACGGCTAGTAAACGTAGGGAAGGTGCTTAGTGGGTTATATAAGCACTCATTGAGTGTCTTTTGCACACAACTAAGAAGCCAAAATTCTATCTTTGCCTACACCTTCATTTCTCAAGTTACTAGCTACAAAAGAGCTTGTCTTGTTGCAATTCTCTCAAGACCATTCTCCACTTGCAACAAGTCTTCAAGGCGATCATGTTCTTCTCTGAAAAATTCGTTTGTTTTACGCCTTAATTTTCTTGTTAGATTAATTTACATACTCAAATTAAGCAATATAATTGTTGGAGATTTAGGGATTAGTTGTAAACTTTTATTTATATTTTTCTTACACCTGTATCATTATTTCTTTTCTATATCTTGTAATTGGGTTGAGGTAACCAGTTAATTACCTCAGGTTTTAGAAAATTGATTCCCTCCGCATTGAGAGAATCATGTAAAAATCCTAAGTCGAGAGTCTTAAGTAGTGAAGTATCCTAGTGAGGGGAACCACTATATATTTTGTGCATTTTGTGATTTATTTTGTGTTGCAAATTTTTTTCTACCACACTATTCATCCCTACTTCTTGTGTGGTTGTGATTTACAGATCCTACAGGTGGTATCAGAGCCAAGTTGCGAATAGAACAACTAATCATTCTTTTTTGCAATGGCATCTCCAGTCAAGTGCACCGAAGGACAATCATCACATGTCCTCCACACTTTGATGGAACGGACTATGGATACTGGAAGGGGAGGATGCAAATCTTCCTCAAGGCCATGGATGAGGACTCATGGACGCTTACCCAAGAGAAGTACATGGATCCAAAGCCACAAGAAGGTGTTGTTTGGACTATAGTACAAAAGAAAAGGATTGCAGGAAATGTGAAAGCGATAAATGCACTCTATTGTGTGTTATCAAGGGAAGAGTTTAATTATATCTTCGCATGCGAGTCCGCATATGAGATATGGAACACATTGCAAGTCACCTACGAAGGTACGAGTAAGGTAAAAGAAACACATATTTCTATTATAACAGAAAACTATGAGTGTTTCAAGATGCAGAAAGGTGAAACAATCAAAGGAATGTACACAAGATTTGGAGAGATCATAAATCCATTGAAGAATCTTGGAGTCAAGCTGAAGGAGGAGCAACCTGTAAGGAAGATCTTGAGATCCCTTATAAGTGATTGGTCTCCAAAGACCACAGCCATCCAAGAGGCAAAAGACCTTTGTGCTCTCTCCTTGGATGACTTGATTGGAAGTCTCATGGCATATGAAGTCTAATTGGAAAATATGAAAAAGTTTGAAGAAAAATCCATCATCTAGAAAAAGGAGCTTGCATTTAAAGCTTTAAAGGAGATGTCGGACCTCGATGATTCCAACTTCGATGAAGAAGAGGAGCTTACTCTTCTAATGAGAAGATTCAGAAGATTCATCCGAAAATAAGGTAAGAAAGTGAATAAATTTACAAATGACATTATTTGTTTTGAGTACAAGAAGAAGGGACACGTACGAAAGGATTGTCCAATTATCAAAAAGAAGAGAGACAAAGAACTCGATCGGAAGAAGAAGATTTCAAGAAAGGCATACAAGGTGACTTGGGATGATAGTGATTCCGACATGGAATCAACTTCTGTGGAATCCGAAGAAATAGAAGTTGCACATCTATATTTAATGGCGAACAACAATAGTTCAGAAAATGAGGTAGAATCTGAAGTTACTTTTAGTGAGTTATTACAAGCATATGAAGATTTGTATCATAAAGCTAGGTTAAGTAAAAAGGAAAATAAGGTCTTGCAAGATAGCTATAAAACCTTAGAATAGAGAAGTCTTGTTTAGAAATAGAGCTAGAAATGTCAAAAGAAATTAATAATCAATTGCATGCTAAAATAGTAGAATTAGAAGATATTTATGAACATTTTGAGGACACTTTGGATAATCTAAAAACAACAATTAGGTTGAATATAGAATTTTGTAATAATTTAAAAGCCAAGTTCAATAATTGAAAGAACATACAAAATAAATCACATGCACCTAGACATGCATAGATTTATTAAAAGGTCAAGAATCCTAAGAATTATAGATCTAACACTAAAGTGATATATAAACTTAAGGATTTGAAGGGTACTAACCATCAAGGACCCGAAAGAAAATGGGTACCTAAAATAGATTTAATAAACTATTTTGTAGGTCAAGAAGGACAAATGGATCCTTGACAGTGGGTGTTCCAAGCACATAACGGGACACTCCGACCTCTTTATCAAGTGGACCAGAATCGAAGATGGAGGACACATCAAGTTGGGTAACAACAAATATTGTCGCATTGTTGGTGAAGGTACAATAGGTAATTCTTCTAAGCAGGTACGTAATGTTCTTTTAGTATAAAATTTAAAACATAACCTGCTTAGTGTTAGTCAAATATGTGATAATGGATGTGATGTTTTGTTTACTAAAATTGGATTTAAACTACTAAAAGAAGGAACAAACACGATTTTAATTGAAGGTTTTAGATATGAAAATATCTATGCTCCTCATTTCTCACAAGAGAAATTTCTAAAATCTCTGCTTACATCCCATGTTGAAGTAGATCTTTGACACTGTAGGCTAGGTCACATTAATCACAAACATCTTAATAGGTTAGCCAAAAATGAGTTAGTAAGGGGCCTACCCAAACTAACTTATAAAAGGACGTTTTGTGTAAATCTTATGAACTTGGAAAAATGTACAAAGCTTGTTTTAAACCTAAAGACTTAGTTTCAACAACACGACCTTTAGAATTGTTACATCTTGATTTATTTGGTCCAACAAGATTTGAGAGTCTAAATGGATCAAGATTCTGCCTAGTTATTGTTGATGACTTCTCTAGGTTCACTTGGGTCATCTTCTTGAAACATAAGGATGACTCATTTGATTCCTTCCTAAGTCTTGCTAGAAGACTTCAAAAGGAAAAATCGTCCTGCATTCTTAGACTTAAGATTGATCATGGGGGTGAATTTGAAAATGAACAATTTTCAAGTTTTTGTGTCAATTCTGGCATAACCCATGAATTTTCATTTCCTTGGGCACCATCTCAAAATGGTGTTATAGAGCACAAGAGTCGCACTCTATAAGAATGCGCTTGAACTTTGCTCATGGAGTTTGGGCTTCAAAAATAGCTCTGGGCAGAAGCCATTAATACGGCATGTTATGTTCTAAATAAAACTCTCTTAAGGCCTATTATTAAGAAAACTCCATATGAGCTTTATTATAAGAAGTCTCCTAGGATTTCATATTTTAGGGTGTTTGGAAGTCGATGTCATTTATTAAACACCCATGATCGGCTTGATAAGTTTGATGCTGAAGGTGATGAAGGCATATTTATTGGCTATTCAACAAGAAGCAAAGCTTATCGAATCTTTAACAAAAGAACTTTTGTTATATAAGAATCCCTGCATGTTTCATTTGATGAAACGAACTTAGGTGAACCTGAACCAAATCATTTAGATTATGATGATGAAGATACCCCCTTCATCGATGTATCAAAAATGGAAGATACATGAAATGTACATGATCTTTCAAAAGAATGGGTACACCATAAAGATCATCCTCAAGAAGAAATCATAGGTGATATTGAACAAGGTGTAAAAACCCGATCTCACTTTAGAGCTGATTTTGTCCTTAATGACTTTGTTTCACAACTTGAACCCAAGAAAGTTGATGAGGCATTAAATGATGAATCATGGGTTGTAGCTATGCAGGAGGAGCTACTCCAATTTACTAGGAATAATGTATGAGAATTGGCATCCGCCGTTGAGGGTAATTCCATCATTGCAACCAAGTGGGTATTTCGAAATAAATTGGATGAATCTGGTTCAATAATCAGGAATAAAGCCAGACTTGTAGCTTAAGGCTATAACCAATAGGAGGGTATTGACTTTGATGAGACATATGCTCCTGTTGCCCGCTTGGAGTGCATATGGATGCTACTTGCTTTTGCAAGTGCAAAGGACTTCAAGCTATATCAAATGGATGTCAAGAGCACCTTTCCTAATGGTTATATTAAGGAAGAAGTTTATGTTCAACAACCTCCTGAGCTCGAGGAGCCAACACACCCTGAGCATGTATACAAGCTCAATAAGGCTCTATATGGACTTAAACAAGCTCCCAGGCCCTGGTATGATAGGCTTAGGACCTTTCTTCTTCAGCACGGATATAGGATTGGAGTTGTTGATTCAACTCTTTTTGTAAAAGGAGATGACATCCTACTAGTTCAAATATATGTTGATATTATATTTGGATTAACTAAGGTGTCCCTGTGTCAACATTTCTGTGAGACTATGAAGATTGAGTTTGAAATGAGTATGATTGGTGAACTCAAATTTATTTTAGAACTACAAATTCAACAATTAGACAGGGATTTACATTTGTCAAACAAAATATGTTCTTGAAATTCTCAAGAAATTTGAATTTGATAATGTAAATGGCAAAGAGACTCTGATTGCTCTATCTGCTTCTCTTGGTGAAGATTTATTCGGCAAGAGAGCAGATTAAAAGAAATACCGGGACATGATAGGTTCACTACTATACCTTACAGCTTCTAGACCTAATATTCTTTTTGCTACGTGTTTATGTATGACATTCCAATCCGAACCCAAGGAATCTCATTTTAATGCAGTAAAAAGAATATTTACATACCTAAATTGCACAAAGGATCTTGGTCTTTTCTATCCTAAAGCACAATCCTTAGATCTATTATCCTATAGTGATGCTAACTTTGTAGGGAGTCGGACAGACCGAAAGAGCACTAGTGGCACACGTCATTTTATTGGAGAATCTCTAGTCTCATGGTTCTCTAAGAAACATATTTGTATTTCACTTTCTACGACTGAAGCAGAATATATTACTACTTCACTTGCTTGCTCATAGGTCATTTGGATGAGACAGACTTTGTTCGACTTTGGATTGATTTTTGCGCAATCCAAAATTTTATGTGATAATACAAGTGTAATAAATATATCCAAAAATCTGGTTCATCATTCACGTACCAAGCACATAGATATTAGACATCATTTCTTTAGGGATAATGTGCTTCAAGGATTAATTAAATTAGAATTCATTGCCACACAAAACCAATTGCAGACATCTTTATAAAACCTCTTGTAGTAGAAAGATTCTACTCTATAAGAAAATTAGGACTTTGTACAATAAAAGAGATTCAAAATTAATAAGTTGATTGTTATGAAACCTGTTTATATTTATAAAAATCTCTGAGGGTCTCACTGTAATTTACCCACATTTTTTTTAAAAAGGGGTAAAATGTAATATTTCAATATGTCTAAAATATCAGGGTGTTGTTTGCAATATGGTTGCTTAACTTATGTTATTGACTACATTATTTTTTCAACACCTAAGTTGTCAATTTCATTTCTTTCAACCACTTAAGTGGTCATGTGACTAGCACATGACCCATCTCATATAAAAGAGACCAAGTGCAAACACTTGCCTCATTTTGTCACTTGCAAACCTTAGCCCTCTTCACAAGAGCCACTTCAAGCCCTAGCCAAGAAGAGATAGATCATCTCAAAGCCTCAACTCTAGGTACATTCTTATCTTCCTATCATTTCGTTCTTCTTTGAGTCATCTTGCATCTTGTTTTTCTTTCTCTTCAATCCTTTCTCGCTGCTGCATTTGTTTTCGTCGAGTACCAGGTGGTATCAGTACCCATCATTGGTACCGGTACTACATTGGTGCAGCAGTGCCTGCTTTAGCGAGCAGGTACTGGTACTAAATAGGAGTATTGGTATTAGTTCAAATTTCTGGTTGGAACAGAAACCAACCAGTACTGGTACCAATCATCAGTACCAGTACATGCAAGCTTAATTGTGTTTTTCTTTATACAAACATATGAAAGAAAATTGTCTATATTTCTGATTGTTTTCCTATTCCTTGTTATTACTCGTCTACAGATGGCACCTAAATCAACAAGTAAGGGAAAAGCACCTCAAGATGCTTTTCACAAGTTCTACATTAATGAGGATGCTAAGTCAAAATTTGATTGGTATAAAGGATTAAAACTCCATCATTGTAGGCTAGTTGAGTGGAAAGATTTCTCTCTTTAACTCTTTAGTTTTACCACTCGCCTTTCAGAATAAAAACTTATGCATTTCTTTGATGAGTCATTCTTTGCTGATGTTCCTGGAGTATATCCTGATGTTATTTATCTATTTTTTGCTAACCTCCAAGAATAAGAAAACTGAGGTCACCTTGTCTTAACAATGAATGTTTTCGGTCAGAAAATAACCATCACACCTAAATTCTTGTCAACCATCATGGAATGTCCTAATGAAGGTCATGCATTTAACATGCCTAAGGAGAAATTTCCTACTCATAAAATCCATGAAACTCTTTTGCTCCCTAACTGTCATGGCAAAGCATTGGTTGCCCCAAATATGAGCCTTTTTACTCACGTCCCTTTTCGTATCTTAGCATGGAATTTAAGGGCTAAAAATTCAGGATTTCACAAAATACCTGTTGATATTTTACCCTTGATTTATCCTATCATTACGAGCTTTCCGATCAGTTGGAACACAGTTTTCATTCACTTTCTTAGACTTCATTACCGTGCATTAGCTTTACCATTGGATATTTTGGTATCACACATCCTTCACAAAACTAAAATTGACCACTCCAATTTTACTCCTCTCAGAAAAGTGATCTATTTTAAATAGTCCACTCTTCGAAAAATGGGAGTGAAACTTGCTAGAGAGGAATCCTCTTGTGATGGCGATGAAGTTGATCCAAATGCTCAATCTTCTTCTCATCCACCTTTTGAATCATCCTCCACTTTCATTCCTACAACCTATCCATATCCAAAAGTGGAAACACCTTGGGTAAATCTATCTAATGTGTCTGGAATTGATCCCAATTTGATAAATACCTTCAACTACAATGGTCAAAATTTAGCCAATCTAAATTTTGCCTTCCATCACATGGAATGCAAATTTCATGATCTTTCTCTTTCTATTGAGTCCTCTCATGTCACTTCTTCCACTCAACAACCTAAACAACAGAAGTAGACTCAACCAAAAGCACCTCAAGAGTATAGTGAAAAAAGGGAGAAGCATTTTCAAGATCCATCACATGCATCAATGGCGGAAGAAGAACTATTCTTCATGATGAAGAAGAAAAAGAAGACACGGAAGATGAAGATGAAGATGATGACGACAACGATGATGATGAAGACAATGATGATGACGACAATGATGATGATGATGATGGTGGACATGTGCAAAAGCTAATTAGAAAACATCATAGAAATTAGCTTAATATTTTTCATTTTGATGCTTGTTAAATTTGTATGACTTTTCAGACAATTATATGTTAAGTTTGTTTCAAGACTTATCTTTATGAACTGTATCATGTTATGATTCATGCATGGTTTGTTTAAAAAAAAATTGTTGCTTATTCATATATCATGTTATGTTTCATTCTTATTTGCTCATCCTTTTGCTTGCTTGACAAAAAGGGGGAGAAATGATTGATAATTCATATTTAAAATAAGGAGTGATTAGTTTGAGGGGGAGGTTTTTCACTCCTTCTGGAGTTTTTTTTATTCTTCTCTTATTAAGACTCTATTTATTTTTAAATATGAGTATTATCTTGTTTGTTTTGTCAACACCAAAAAGGGGTAGATTGTTGGAACCTAATTCCATCTCCCTTCTGTGTTTTCGTGTTAACAAAACCATTTTCAAACCTAATGCATTTATGAAGTATTACAGGTCAAAAGAACCTATGGATGCAAGCAACAAGATTGCATATGTAGGAAGAAGATTAGAAGACTAATTTTTGTTGTATTAATTATTTTCTTAGAATCTTTGTATGTCTCCTAACAAGTAAAACAAAATCTAGAAGTTAAAAACAAAGTAGAGATAATTAGGGTTCAGAAAATCATTCATTCACTCATTTCAAAACTCAAAATCAATCTTTTCAAAATCAAGTCATTTAGAGTAAGTTGGATTTCACTAAAAACTAACTTAAACTTACAAAATGTGGTACTTATAGCAAGTACCGGTACTGGTCATAAGTACCAGTACATGCTAAGCACAGGTTTGGGCCTAAGTTCCAAAGTGTGAACAACAAGTACCAGTATTCATCATGACTACCGGTACCAAGTGGTCACAGTTTGTGCACTTGGTTTTTGCCTGGACCTTACAAGTACCGGTTCTAATCACTAGTACTGGTACATGTAGGTCACTGGACCTAAATCTATGAGTTACAAGTACCGGTACTCATCATCAGTACGGGTACCTGGTGACATAGTTGGGTTGACTGTAAGCGGTCAGTACCAGTACCAAAAGTTCAGTATCGGTACCAACTAACTGTTGTGACCAATCTGAATAGCTATTTTGCAATTAAACATATCCTTAAACTTCCCAAATTACCCCTAACGGCTAGTAAACGTAGGGAAGGTGCTTAGTGGGTTATATAAGCACTCATTGAGTGTCTTTTGCACACAACTAAGAAGCCAAAATTCTATCTTTGCCTACACCTTCATTTCTCAAGTTACTAGCTACAAAAGAGCTTGTCTTGTTGCAATTCTCTCGAGACCATTCTCCACTTGCAACAAGTCTTCATGGCGATCGTGTTCTTCTCTGAAAAATTTGTTTGTTTTACGCCTTAATTTTCTTGTTAGATTAATTTACATACTCAAATTAAGCAATATAACTGTTGGAGACTTAGGGATTAGTTGTAAGCTTTTATTTATATTTTGCTTACACCTATATTCTTTTCTATATCTTGTAATTGGGTTGAGGTAACCCCTTAATTACCTCAGGTTTTGGTAAATTGATTCCCTCCGGGTTGAGAGAATCAAGTTAAAAATCCTAAGTCGAGAGACTTAGGTTGTGGAGTACCCAAGTGAGGGGAACCACTATATATTTTGCGCATTTTGTGGTTTATTTTGTGTTGCATATTTTTTTCTACCACACTATTCATCCCCCCTTTCTAGTGTGCTTGTGATTTACAAATCCTACACCAAGCTAGCTAGCAACAACCACAACACCTCCTCTTCATTCGTGCCATCAAATCTCAATTGTTGTATCAAGATCCAACGACAGATATTAGATCTCACCATGGGAAGACCAACGGCCTAGATCTCCCCTTGGGCATCCGTAGTGTAGTGGCAATGCACTGGGCTCGCAAATAGAGGGCACCTATTCAAATCCCATGAAGTAGCGCCCCTTAGCGTGGGCGGGTGCTAAATTGAACCGCATGATGCGAGATAGATAGTGGAGATGTGGGCCACGTCGCGCATAGCATAAACATGTGATTTGACGTCCAAGGAAATGTGCGATCATACATGCCCAGTGCGCGATCTTAGCCTTCCGTCGACGATCCAATGATCGGGACTCCTCCAACCTCAGTGGTAGGTGTGGGCGTGTGAGCACTAATGCGGGCGCGTGAGCTGGACCTTTGGTGACATATGAGAAGCAGCTTTAGCGATGTTTTTAAATGTCGTTGTTGACCTGTACATGTTATTTTGCCTCCTTTCCTACACTATAAAAGGACCACTACCCCTCCCATTCTTCTTCATCTCTTCCTCTTCTTCCCACACCTGCTCTAAAGCTCTAAGGAGATGGTCCCAAGCCTTGGATGCTCTTTAAAGTAGAAAAGTAAAAATATTATCCCACTTCTCACCTCCCTTTATGGAGCATCCCATGGTCATCCTCTCACCACGATCCAAAAGTAGATACATGCCTCGACGCTATCCTGCCCTGTCCTCCTTCCTTTAATTTCGTCCTTTGTCAGCCAGCCTCTCACCATCTTCGTCCAGGCACTGTCAAAGCGAGTCATCCTCCAAGTAGCTGTCGAGAGGGATTCTTCTCAACTCGTTCTATCTTTTATCGCTTTCTAGTGTAGTTTTCCACTTTTCTATTTGTACCAAACTCTTTTAGATATTTTGATATTCTCTCTCTTTTTCTTATTCTACTAGAGTAGATTAGATTAGATAACAATTATTTCGCTTGATATTCTGTCCTATAAAAATACGAAAAAATTGCAAAAGATAAAAACACCAAAAACAAATAAAAGCAAATGCGGATTTCTGAAACCAAATGTTCGCCTCCCCATGTTCAACCTAAGGCTCACCTGGAGCTTCGGTTATAAATTTATCTAGTAATGTATTTTTTACGTGCTACGATGATGTGTTTTCAATTCAAATCTTTTTACGTATGAAATCTCACTCACCATTTTGGCTCCGTTGCTTGGGAGGCAACGCACTTTAGTTTTTCTTGCATTTTTCCCCTTAGCTAACCTTTATCTCACTTTTTCTCTGATTTTGCTGTGATTGCAAGTACTCTTCTGAGGAGGGCCAGATCGATTAGATTGGAGAAAAGTGCGGATGAAGGTTCTGAAGTGTACCCCTCCCCTACCCACTAGATTTCATTTCATCACCTAATAACTCAAACCCTAATTAACCTAGGAGCTTGCATGAATCCTAGGTTAGTCCTGGTTGTTTGATTATCACTCCACTCACCTCACCCACCTGCATAAATTAAAAATACAAAAGAAATTACTCTTCTCTTCTTGTGTGAATAATCTAAAAGTGATACACATTAAGCACCCACAAATTTTCATCCTAAGGCACACAATCACTTTGATTCTACCACTTAACCCAGGATCTAACCTATTGTAACGACCCGATTCCCGAGTCCCTACGAGACACGAGAACCAGACCGACTCGACTAATCCCAAGACCTAGTCGTCCAACGAGGAAGTAACCAAAAGACAGTAAAATAAACCACATTCAGCATGAATATAACTAACAGTAAGAAAGTACAGCAGTAAGGAAAGAAACTACTACAGTAGGTACCACCACAACAGTAAAACAACATTTATCATATAACAAGAACTGCAGGTAAAGAAGGTACAGCGGAAACAAAGACTACTCACTAGAACAGAAACAAAAGAGGTACAAAAGGTTGTGGTAACTCTACTGGACCCTACTCGGCCCAGCGTCCTCTGCAGCCGCCGACCCTGGCTACTCAACACCTGGTCCTGAAAAAGGTAACGAGTGTAACACGTCAACAAAATGCTGAGTAGAGTAGCAAACTAACTAAAGGCAACAGTAGAGTGTACAGTAGCTGTTATGTTCTATTACTTCCTTTATTCACAGCTTTCAATTTTTCTCACTATTTCATTTGTTTCTTAGATCCTTTACTTGATCTCGAATGTCCTCGTGGGAACGATCTTGATTGCAGTCTTTTCCAAAAGTAGAAGTAGCACATGGTGCTCACCTGGCCGAGAGAGTCCCCCTATGGTGATCCTACCCTCAGTCAACCACCCCAAGGTCACTGACCAACGTAACGGTGACTACGGCACACGCGATAAACGCACAGGTAGCTAGCCCGCACTGGCACGCGGTCAGTCGTTTCCGTTAACGGGTGCGCCCAAAGCACAGCACGGAACCAGGGCAGAGCCCTCTCAGTAACAGGGGTCCAACCCCTCCACAGTAACCAAACCGGGGCCTTGCCCCTCCACAGTCCGCGCACCCTCGCCTGACTACCCTGGTTTGCCCTAGTGGGCCTAACAAGTCGGTGAAGGAGGCTAGCAGAACCCCGGGGCCCGTGGGGTAGCTAGTACTCTCCTAACACTACTAGCTCTCCTCGGTACTACGTACACGAGGGCAAACAAGTCGGTACAGAGTGGCCAGTCCTAACCCCCGGGTCCCTGGGGTGGCCAGCTCAGCTCTACACTAAACAGGGGGACAGTCGCTCTCCTTGGTACTCCCTACTCAAGGGCCAGCTCACTTCCCCAATTCTATTCCATTCGCTTTCCAGGAGTTCTACTCCTACTTCCCCGTAGGATTCCAGAACATCTTATGTCTTACTTTCCAGTTTCACGTTCTTACAAACCATGATCCCAATCATGTTTCTTTATTCATAACAGGCAGCTGTGAATTCAATTTACAGGCAGCTTCATATATTCCTTTCCATTTTTCCAAGACTGCATTATTATATATTCCACTAGTTTTTCCATCCTAGGATTCATGCCATATCCTAGGGTCTATAATACAATCTAGTTTTCCGGCCCTACGATTCATGCAACACCTAGGAACTATCATTCCATATATTCTCATTCCTAGGATTCATGCAATGTCCTAGGTTCTAGTTATGGTTCCATACTTTAACAAATTTTATTAATACTTAAAGCCACTCTACCATGTACAACGGGAGTAATGGGGGCGTGATCGGGAATCCCGCGTGCCTCCGCGACTCTCAAGACTACAACCGAACGAGGTCCTATCACAAGGATCAAACACAAGGAGTGTCTCAAAATAGTGTATAGCTACTGTAGACGGGTAGAGGAATTAATTCTGAAAAGAACGCAACTCGAATCGCGGAAAACGGAGCCCGAACGGGCCCTAAACGGGTCGAAAAAGACGATACTGTGCAAAATAAGACGTCTGGAACTCCTTCCAGACGTCTTAAAAAGTGGATCAGAGAATTACCTGTTCAGCATGGTTTCCCAGACGTCCAGAAGTCTGCGGGGACGTCTGCCTAGCTCCCAGACGTCCGATGGTCACTCCGGACGTCTGGAGGTCACTCCAGCCGTCTGGTACAACTTCCAGACGTCTGATTCGCAATGGATGGCGAATCAGCGAACCTGCACACAGCCAACTCCCTCCCTCAGTACGGTCAGTCGACTGGAAGGAAGGAGAAGGCGGTAAACAGACCTTTCAGACGTCTGTATGATCTTCCAGACGTCTACCTCGCCTTCTGGTTGTCAACCTAGACGTCTGATTCTGGAAATTTTTCCAGAATCAGGGCGCTGCTCGGCCTCCGCTCGCGACGCCGCCCGCATCGCACCTCGCGCTCCTGCTTCTCAGACCGCAGCAGGTCCCTCTCTGCGTTGCTCCGTGCCCCCTGCGCCCTCCGCCAGCCGGCCAAGCCGCTCCGGCAAGCTCACCCTCACGGCAGAGCTCCGCCCTCGCACGCCGCACCTCCGCGCTCACTGCGGCCGTCGCTGCCGCCCTCGCGTCCGCTCGCTCTCGCGCACAGGAAGGAGAAGAAGGAGGAGACTGTGGAGACGGGAGGGGAGGCGTGGCCCTTTTAAGGCCGCGCGAGGAGGAGAGAGGAGGTGGCAGGTCGCCTGCAGCCGCAGAGAGAGAGAGGGAAAAAGAGAGAGAGAGAGGAATCGCGGGTCTGCGTGCACAGGCGCGCAGACGACTCTCACGTGCGAAAACAACTGTTTTCCAGACATCTGGAAACGATCCCAGACGTCTGTTCAGACGTCTGGACCTCCTCCCAGACGTCTTAAAAGACGTCTGGGGCACGCGTTCGTTAAAAAAAAAGCAAACTCAAAGGAAGTTTCGTCCCCGAAACTTGCGCCAACTAGGGTGTGGAAAAAAGATATCCAGATAACCATAACAAACTCAAAGAGGACCGAAGCCGGTCCGAAAAGACGTACCCGCGAAAAGCTCCGGGTACCGCTCCCGCATTGCCGCCTCAGGCTCCCAGGTAGCCTCCTCGTACCGCTGGCTCCTCCACAAAACCTTTACCAGGGGTACTTGCTTTCGTTTCAACCTGCGGACGGCTCGGTCTAGGATCTGCACTGGCCGCTCGGGGTAGGTCAGGTCGTCGCTCACCTCGACGCTCTCGTGACTCAGTACGTGGCTGGGATCGGCTACGTACTTCCTGAGGTTGGACACGTGGAACACGTCGTGCACACCAGAAAGCTGCGGGGGAAGGGCAAGTCTGTAAGCAACGGGTCCAACTCGCTCCAGGACCTCAAAGGGCCCCACGAACCTCGGCGCGAGCTTCCCTCTCACCCCAAACCGCTGTAAGCCCTTCATGGGCGAAACATGAAGGAAGACGTGGTCCACAACCTCGAACTGCACCTCTCTGCGTCTGCGATCCGCGTAGCTCTTCTGTCTGCTCCTGACAGTGCGGAGTCGTCTGTGGATCTGCTCAACTACCTCCTGACGCTGCCGGATCAACCTGGGGCCAACCTCCCACTTGGTCCCCACCTCAACCCAACTCAAGGGTGCCGTGCATTTCCGTCCGTACAGAGCCTCGTAGGGAGCCATGCCGATGCTCGAGTGATAACTGTTGTTGTATGCAAACTCCGCCAGGGGCAGGTGCTCCTCCCAAGAGCCCCTCCAGTCTAGTACACAGGCACGCAAAAGGTCCTCAAGTGTCTGTATCGTGCGTTCCGACTATCCGTCCGTCTGGGGGTGGTAAGCCGTGCTAAACCTCAACCTCGTCCCCAAAGCCTGCTGAAACTCAGCCCAAAACTGGGACGTAAAGCGGGTATCCCGGTCGGATACGATCTCCCGTGGAACTCCATGTAGTCGCACCACATCACGGATATACCTCTCTGCCAACTATGCTGGTCCCAAAGTGACTCGGGTCGGCAAGAATCGTGCCATCTTCGTCAATCTATCCACTATTACCCAGACTGCGTCGTGTCCTCGCTGGGAAACAGGTAAGCCCACCACCAAGTCCATGGTGATGCTCTCCCACTTCCACTCTGGCACTGGAAGCGGCTGAAGCGGCCCTGCAGGCCTCTGATGCTCGGCTTTCACCTGCTGGCACACTAAGCACTGGTGCACGAACTCACCCACATCTCGCTTCATCCCTCTCCACCAGAACTCGCGTCTCAAGTCATGGTACATTTTCGTGTTTCTGGGATGTATGGTGAATCTGGAACCGTGTGCCTCAGTCAGGAGCTCTCTCAACAGCTCGTCTTCTCTGGGAACGCACAACCGTCCCCTCAAGTGTAGCACCTGGTCTGTGAATGAGAAGTCCCCTGGGTCCCCTGATAGTACTCTGTCGCGCAAAGACTGCAAGTACGGATCGGCCATCTGTCCCGTGATGATGCGGTCTATCAACTCTGGCCTGGTCTGCCGTGTCACCGTCGCTGCCCCACAGTACCCTCGTAACTCTAGAGGTCGCCAACTGCCCACCTCCTCCAAAAGGCTCCAACTCTGTAACTGCAGACTGGCCAAGCGTGCAGGCGCCTTACGGCTCAAGGCGTCAGCCACCACATTGGCCTTTCCCGGGTGGTAGGAGATGCTGCAGTTGTAGTCCTTCAGGAGCTCCAACCAACGTCTCTGTCTCATGTTGAGCTCCTTCTGGTCAAAAAGATATCTAAGGCTCTTGCGATTTGTAAAAATCTCGAAGGTCTCACCGTACAAGTAGTGCCTCCATGTCTTCAGCGCGAAGACAACAGCTGCCAACTCTAGATCATGGGTAGGGTAGGTATGCTCATGGGGCTTCAGTTGCCGCGAAGCGTAAGCGACCACGTGACCCCTCTGCATGAGCACACCTCCTAACCCCTGCAAGGAAGCGTCCGTGTACACAACGAACCCGCCACTACTATCAGGGATGGTGAGCACGGGAGCCGAGGTCAACCTCTCCTTCAGCTCCAGAAAACACGCCTCACAGGCGTCTGCCCAAGCGAAAGGCACATCCTTCCGGGTCAACTGTGTCATAGGACATGCAATCTGTGAAAATCCTCTGATGAACCATCTGTAGTAACCTACCAGTCCCAGGAAACTGCGAATCTCAGTGACTGAACGCGGTCTCTCCCACCTGAGCACTGCCTCGACCTTGGCGGGGTCCACCGCCAGGCCGTCTCCAGAGATCACATGACCCAAAAAGGTCACCTCCCTCAACCAGAACTCGCACTTGCTGTATTTGGCGTACAGCCTGCGTCGTCTCAGAGTGTCCAGAACCATCCGCAAGTGCTGTCCGTGCTACGTCCGATCTCTACAATATATGAGCACATTATCTATGAAAACCACCACAAACTGGTCCAAGTACGGTCTAAACACCCGGTTCATCAGGTCCATGAAAGCAGCGGGGGCATTGGTCAGCCCAAACGGCATGACCAAAAACTCGTAGTGTCCGTACCGGGTGCGGAAAGCTATCTTGGAGACGTCAGTCTCCCTAATCCTCAACTGGTGGTATCCAGACCTCAAGTCGATCTTGGAAAACACCGTGGCACCCCGCAACTGGTCAAACAAATCGTCAATCCTCGGCAGCGGATATCTGTTCTTGATGGTGACCCTATTCAGCTGTCGGTAGTCCACACAAAGGCGTAGGGTCCCATCCTTCTTCTTCACAAACAGTACCGGGGCTCCCCAGGGAGACGCACTGGGCCTCACGAAACCTTTCTCCAAAAGGTCCTGCAATTGGGACTTGAGCTCTCGCAGCTCAAGCGGTGCCATTCTATATGGCGTAGTGGAGATGGGGCTGGTCCCTGGTACTAGTGAGATCTCAAACTCGATCTCACGCTCGGGCAGTAGTCCTGGTAACTCGTCTGGAAACACGGCGGGGTACTCTCTGACCACCGGGATGCTCTGGAAGTCTGCCACGGGGCTGTGCTCTGCCACCACACAAGCTAGGAAGCCCTCACACCCCTGGCTCAAAAGTCTCGCCGCCCGAAGTGCCGAAATGCACCTGAAACCTCCGTCCACTGGCTGCCCGTGAAACTCGAAAGAAGGCAACTCCGGAATGGAGAAGACAATCTTCCTCTCAAAACAGTCTACCAAGGCGTGGTAAGCGGACAGCCAATCCATCCCCAGAATCACTCCAAAGTCCTCCATCTGTATCACAATCAGGTCAGCTGGCAGGCTATGTCCCCCGATGCTGACCTCGCAACCCGTGTACACCTACTCAGCTACAAACAGCTGACCACTCGGACCTCTGATTACGAACGGATTCTCTAACAGTGTATAATCCTGGTCCAAACTAACTGCGAAACTGGCTGCGACAAACCAGTGCGTAGTGCCGGAATCGAAAAGCGTGTAAACGAGTCTGCCAGAAACTGAAACCATACCTGCTACCACGGACCCCGATGCTCTGGCGTCCCTGTGTGTTAGGTCGTTGATACGCCCCTCAGCCCTAGGTGCGGACGAAGCAGCCACACTCTGCGTCGGACGGGTAGGTGCTGGCCGGTACCCTCCTCGCGACTGCTGTCCTCCTCCTCGCGCCTGGGAACCGCGGCCTCCTGCGTGACCTCCAGTGCTCTACGCGGGAAGTATCTACTGACCTCCTGCCCTAGACGGGCAGTCCCTCCTGACGTGGCCCGGCTGGCCACACTGGTAGCAGAGGGGAACCCGACTCCGCCCTCAGTGAGTCCCTGCTGTTGGCTAGGCGGGGGTCCGGTGCTGGCGACTGGCCCCTGTCGAGGGCCCCCAAAGGCCACTGATGGCCCTGCACAGTGTGACGGCTCTCCTGCGGACGTCACGTGTCTCCGTTCTCACCGGCCCTGTGAGAAGTCTGGCTGAAAGGGCCTCTTTCGCCCGCCGTTGGTCTCTCGCGCGGACGGGTTGGTCTCCTCGTAAGTCATAGCTGCCTCTACCACCCTCGAAAACGTCGGCAGCTTCAGGGGTTTGACATACCCCCGGATCGCAGACCGGAGCCCCTTGGTGATCCTCCAAAGGTGCTCCTCCTCAGTGGCTACCGTTGTCGCTGAAAAGCGGGACAGCTCCAAGAAACGCGTGCGGTACGCGCTCACGGTCATCGTCCCTTGGCGGAGAGTGTGGAACTCCCGCCTCCTCTGGTCCTGCCACGTCTGGGGAAAGTACTGCTCGCAGAAGAGGGTGACGAACTGGTCCCACGTCGGCTCGTCCCTCTCCAGTCCCCGGACCGCCCTCCACCACCGGTGTGCCGCACTCTCCAGCTGGTACGTGGCAAAGGCCACGCGGCACTCCACCGGGGGGCGAAGGGTGTCGAAGATCTTCTCCAGCTGCTCAAGCTAGTCCTCTGCCTCGGTCGGGTCCTCATCCCCCTTAAAGGAGGGGGGCTTCAGCTTCTGGAACTGTCCGAAAAGCTCGAAGTGGCGTTGTAGGGGAGGTGCTGGTGCACCTCCAGGCGAAGGTACCTCGTGTACAGAAGTGTCGGAGGAAGGTGGGGGCGGCAGGGGCCCATCCCCTCCCTCGTGTCCAGCGCCGTGTCCGTCGCGTGGTCCCACAGAGGACTCCCCCTCTGCAACCCCAGGAGGAGGTGCTCGGGGTGGTGGGTGGAGCTCCTCTCGTACAATATCTCGAATCAGTCTGGCGAGGTCCTGGGCCTGGATGCCAGGGAGTGGTGGCTGGTCCACCGAGACGTCAACGACAGCACGTCCACCTCGCCGACCTCGTCCTCGGCCGCGCCGGCGGCCAGTCTCGCGACGAGGCATCTCCTGCAAGGAGACGCGAAGGAAAATGGAAACATCAAAACAGACGGTACCTAACAAAACTTCTAAGAGCTCATGTCAAGAGATATGTTGTGGTGGCTACTCCAGCTATAAACATGTGAATTGGTTATTTTCCAGTCAGTTGATTCACTTCTCGGGACGACTTTGCTCTGATACCATCTTGTAACGACCCGGTTCCCGAGTCCCTACGAGACACGAGAACCGGACCGACTCGACTAATCCGAAGACCAAGTCGTCCAACGAGGAAGTAACCAAAAGACAGTAAAATAAACCACATTCAACATGAATATAACTAACAGTAAGAAAGTACAGCAGTAAGGAAAGAAACTACTACAGTAGGTACCACCACAACAGTAAAACAACATTTATCATATAACAAGAACTGCAGGTAAAGAAGGTACAGCGAAAACAAAGACTACTCACTAGAACAGAAACAAAAGAGGTAGAAAAGGCTATGGTAACTCTACTGGACCCTACTCGGCCCAGCGTCCTCTGCAGCCGCCGACCCTGGCTGCTCAACACCTGGTCCTGAAAAAGGTAACGAGTGTAACACGTCAGCAAAACGCTGAGTAGAGTGGCAAACTAACTAAAGGCAACAGTAGAGTGTACAGTAGCTGTTATGTTCTATTACTTCCTTTATTCACATCTTTCAATTTTTCTCACTATTTCATTTGTTTCTCAGATCCTTTACTTGATCTCGAATGTCCTCGTGGGAACGATCTTGATTGCAGTCTTTTCCAAAAGTAGAAGTAGCACATGGTGCTCTCCTGGCCGGGAGAGTCCCCCGTGGTGATCCTACCCTCAGTCAACCACCCCAAGGTCACTGACAGACGTAACGGTGACTACGGGACGCTCGATAAACGCACAGGTAGCTAGCCCGCACTGGCACGCGGTCAGTCGTTTCCTTTAACGGGTGCGCCCAAAGCACAGCACGAAACCAGGGCAGAGCCCTCTCAGTAACAGGGGTCCAACCCCTCCACAGTAACCAAACCGGGGCCTTGCCCCTCCACAGTCCGCGCACCCTCGCCTGACTACCCTGGTTTGCCCTAGTGGGCCTAACAAGTCGGTGAAGGAGGCTAGCAGAACCCCGGGGCCCGTGGGGTAGCTAGTACTCTCCTAACACTACTAGCTCTCCTCGGTACTACGTTCACGAGGGCCAACAAGTCGGTACAAAGTGGCCAGTCCTAACCCCTGGGTCCCTGGGGTGGCTAGCTCAACTCTGCACTAAGCAAGGGGACAGTCGCTCTCCTTGGTACTCCGTACTCAAGGGCCAGCTCACTTCCCCAATTCTATTCCATTCGCTTTCCAGGAGTTCTACTCCTACTTCCCCGCAGGGTTCCAGAACATCTTATGTCTTACTTTCCAGTTTCACGTTCTTACCAACCACGATCCCAATCACGTTTCTTTATTCATAACAGGCAGCTGTGAATTCAATTTACAGGCAGCTTCATATATTCCTTTCCATTTTTCCATGACTGCATTATTATATATTCCACTAGTTTCTCCATCCTAGGATTCATGCCATATCCTAGGGTCTATAATACAATCTAGTTTTCCGGCCCTACGATTCATGCAACACCTAGGAACTATCATTCCATATATTTCTCATTCCTAGGATTCATGCAATGTCCTAGGTTCTAGTTATGGTTCCATACTTTAACAAATTTTATTAATACTTAAAGCCACTCTACCAGGTACAACGGGAGTAATGGGGGCGTGATCGGGAATCCCGCGTGCCTCCACGACTCTCAAGACTACAACCGAACGAGGTCCTATCACAAGGATCAAACACAAGGAGTGTCTCAAAATAGTGTATAGCTACTGTAGACGGGTAGAGGAATTAATTCTGAAAAGAACGCAACTCGAATCGCGGAAAACGGAGCCCGAACGGGCCCTAAACGGGTCGAAAAAGATGATACTGTCCAAAATCAGACGTCTAGAACTCCTTCCAGACGTCTTAAAAAGTGGATCAGAGAATTACCTGTTCAGCGTGGTTTCCCAGACGTCCAGAAGTCTGCTGGGACGTCTACCTAGCTCCCAGACGTCCGATGGTCACTCCGGACATCTGGAGGTCACTCCAACCGTCTGGTACAACTTCCAGACGTCTGATTCGCAATGGATGGCGAATCAGCGAACCTGCGCACAGCCAACTCCCTCCCTCAGTACGGTCAGTCGACAGGAAGGAAGGAGAAGGCGGTAAACTCACCTTTCAGACGTCTGTATGATCTTCCAGACGTCTACCTCGCCATCTGGCTGTCAACCCAGACGTCTGATTCTGGAAATTTTTCCAGAATCAGGGCGCTGCTCGGCCTCCGCTAGCGACACCGCCCGCGTCGCACCTCGCGCTCCTGCTGCTCGGACTGCAGCAGGTCCCTCTCCGCGCCCTCCGCCAGCCGGCCAAGCCACTCCGGCGAGCTCGCCCTCACGGTAGAGCTCCGCCCTCGCACGCCGCACCTCCGCGGTCACTGCGGCCGTCGCTGCCGCCCTCGCGTCCGCTCGCTCTCGCGCACAGGAAGGAGAAGAAGGAGGAGACTATGGAGACGGGAGGGGAGGCGTGGCCCTTTTAATGTCACACGAGGAGGAGAGAGGAGGTGGCAGGCCGCCTGCAGCCGCAGAGAGAGAGAGGGAAAAAGAGAGAGAGAGAGGAATCGCGGGTCTGCGCGCACAGGCGCGCAGACGACTCTCACGTGCGAAAACAACTGTTTTCCAGACGTCTGGAAACGATCCCAGACGTCTGTTCAGATGTCTAGACCTCCTCCCAGACGTCTTAAAAGACGTCTGGGGCACGCGTTCGTTACACCTATGGACTCAGTACACTTCAACTTAATACACGTAACTGAGTAGAAATCTGATTAGGTTAAGGCATTTTGTGTGCCTTAATCAGTGGTGCAAATAGGCCAATTGATTGAGTTGTTTGGGCTGCACCACTTAAGATAAAAGTGATTTATCAGTAGCTTGCCCCATAGGATTCAATTTTTAGGGTTGAACAAGGCACTCCACATTCTTTTAAAGTTTTAAAGGAATATATCATCACTAGTGTTTGCAAAACTTGGAGTGTTCTACTGAACCTGATTGAATAGACCTAAAGATTAAACTCTAAAAGCTACTATGCAAGGTTAATCCCTAAAAGACACATGATAAAATAACCTTGTTTGAAAACCCTTGTTGTGCATGCACACACATTTTAACTGATCTTTAAGGGCTAACCAATCTAAAGGGCCCATCACATTCCAAGAGCACAATCATCCCAGGAGTTAATTAAAATTGAGTAAACGTTGGCCCTAGGATTCATAGAGTCTGTTTCAGGGTATTCTCTTGAACACATTTCAAATTAATGGCATCTACGTGCTTTAAAAGGTGCTAAGTTGGGGGCCCCGATTGTCAATTAACTTAAGTAAGCAGGGGTTTGGCATAATTAGAGGCCCTCGGGACACGCTCCCCCTGCATTGTCGGCACAAGTTTACCACTTTCGGGAGTAAGGACAACATAAAATTCGTCGTGTGGTCAGAGTTTATTTCTGAAGCATAGGTCCTTATGCTACCCAATTTAAGGATAGGTTTGGTTTGATTGTACTGTAGGGCAGCTTTCTCTCTTCTATCATCCCTTCTACTTCACCATGTATTCTTCCACACCACACTTGCATTTCCAATCCTATCTTTCTGCCACTACTTATCCCAGAGATGTTTACTATCTCAAGTCGACTATCAACTACTAATAAAGACACATTTAATTAGGAAAAATTGCCTATTTATGCATGTTCTTAAGCTTAGATATGCATTCCATGTTATAAATACTGCATAGCATGCACCATTCTGCATTTTAGAGCAGTCTGTGTAAATTTTAGGTTAATTGCACCCTTTTATGGTTAGGAGAGAAGGAGATTTAATTTGAAGCCTCGGATTGATGATTTGATCGTACGGATCTGATGAGGACGACGATCAGAGTTGATCGGAGTCCAATGCCTCCAAAATTGTCTTGATTGGAGTCCCATAGCACCTTATGCAGTCTGAGGAAGATTAACAGCCAACGAATTAGGTGACACAATTCAGAGCTTCAAACGATAAATACGATCGCATGAATGGATTCGGGTTGACGATCGCAGCATAATGGCATGAAAATTGACTCAATCTAACTTCTATATCATTCCCTACAAAGGAAAGAAGATAGAAGGCCCAGATCACGCCATGTGGCACTGTCCAAGCTGCCCATGGGCAGGTGCGCACCACCGCACACGTGCGCAACAGTGGGTGCATGGGGGCAGTGCAAAGTGCGGAGTTGCGCAGCAGCAGGAGTGGGTGGAGGCAGTGAGCGCCAGTGGGGATGTGCGAGCGCCGCACGTGGGGTGCGTGAGTTGGAGCTTTAGCGATGCTTGCGACGGATCTTCAGCGACGTTAATGGATGTCACTAAATGTCCTATCCAAGAAATGGATCCTTTCCTCCACTATAAAAGAACCCCTACCCCTCCCATTCTTCTTCATCTCTTCCTTTCTTTCCCTGACCACCTCCAAGGCTCTAGAGAGAGCTTGTCCTAAGCTTAGTATGCTCCCTTAGAGTAGAAAACCAAAACATTTTACTACCTCTCACCCCCTGATGATAACATCATCGTGAGCCATAACTACCTTTAATTAATCATAATTAATTAACAAAAGCTCCTACATAATTACCTGAGTGTCATAATTCCCTGCACGTCCATTTTGAGAGGAATACATTAAAACAAGGTTAATTCTACAGTTTTAACATCATATCATGAAAGCAGAGTAAGCACACGGTTCAACAGGGGTTCTAAGGTCTAATGAGCTTTAAAAACTAATAAGAGGGTCCACATAGACAGAAACAATGTTTCATGCACTTCAAGAATTGATTCATAGCCTAAAACCAAAATTTCAGATCCACTTGAATTACAGAGTTCTTGTTTGGATTAAATTCATCTAAACCTTCTAAAAATATTCCTTGATGTTTGGTATCCTTGATTTGTCTTTTGGAACCTATTTTGACCTTACATAGAGTCATAAAGACAATTCTACCTTAATTCAGGTTTTTGCATAAATTGCCCAGTTAAACTTGGTCAAAATTCAAATCTAGCATTGCCATTAGATTCCTTGGGTCCAAATTAGTTTTGTACCAAAATTTGGGCCCAATCAGAGTTCATCTTGACCCAATTTGTATTTTAGTCCAGTTAGACTCTTTCTCTCTCAATTAGCCCCTTTGATTTTGAAATCCTTGGAGATTGATCCCTAACTTTGGTATCTTCACGAAAAGGTCTTTGCTGCCATTGAAGGTCAATCGACCTGTAGAAGGTGTTTGACCACTCTTAATCATACTCGAATCTTCATCAAATCCCACCAAATTTGGTGGGATTGATGTTCACACCATGACAAATTTATTGGGACAAATCGTTGCTCTTGATTCACCCCAGGAAGATCATGTGAATGCAGGAGACTCATGGGTTCTTCTTGATTCCTAAGCAAGCTAATTAGGGTTGTTTCCTAATCTAGAGCTCGGTTGGAGCTTTATAAAAGCTCCCTCATTGCAAATCTGTGCTCCTTAGCTCGGTTCAGGCCACATTTCTTCACAATTTTCTCTCTCTGAGCGCCTCCGACTGAAGCTCTGGCGAGCTCCTCCAACCTCAGTCTTTGCCCTCTGCCACATACCATAGGCAGAGGGAAAATCTTCGCTCTGTCATCTGCTTCTCGCAATACCAGTAGGAGCTACCATACTCCTACATCCTCACCGTTCTCCCCCATCGAAGATTTCATCCTCTCCACGTCCAGCCATCACACTAGCATGGAAATTCTCATCCCCTCCATCCTTTAGCTAGGTCACTTTCTCCCACTTTTTATCCTAAATCTCCCTATCCCTTTCTTTCGTTATTTGGACTACCGACGCCGTCGCTCGCCCTCGACCTTTTCCACATCCGGCCAAGCTCTGGCGAGGCCTCCCCGATACCATAAGCCACTAAACACCACGATACCACCTCCCGAAGCTCTCCTCGTCTCCATAAACAAAACCCCTCACTTAATTCCATCATTCACCCACTCCAATGCACCACTGAACAAACCCACATCAGGGCACTTTCCCTGACGTCGCCTCACCACCACACCCATGCCCACGACACACAGACACCGCCATCACCTTCGCTATCCTCAGGAAAAGCTTTTGAGATGCTTTGACGTGGCTGCAAGGCCATTCTTTATGTCTTAGGTCATTGCTATTCGCTGCTGTCACCGCCATCATTTCCGACCAAGTTTGTAGTGCTCTGACAAGCTCAAGGCCTAATTTCACTTCTAGGAGATGCAGACTACATTAGTGTATCTAGCTGCACGCCAATTGAAGATGCGAATCCAGCAATAGTTGCAATCGAGAGAAGCATTGGCTGTAGCACTCGCGCGAAGGAAGCCTAGCACTTTAGTGCCACATCGTTAAGTGAAGGGCACCTACAAGTGTATAAGTCAAATTCGTGTTCTCAGCTTATCGCCCAGTACACAAGGGGTCGAGTCCCTCCACGCACTCACCCACTCACCTGCTTACCTGCCTATCCACTCCTCACCTACGAAACATGCCTGCAGGACTGGTCAATGTTCTCAACCTGAATACTCGACTATATACCGAATAAAGCCTGAGTTTGAGAGATGAGAGAGGAGGAATCTTTGAGAGAGGGGGAGTTTTGCTGTGTGATCTGTGCTGAAGAAGAGAACTCTCTGGACACTTAGCCTCTGAAGTGTGCTCTGTGCTTGAAGGCCTTGAGAAGAAGAAAAGGCTTTGAAGAGCCTTGTGCCTTTTGTGAGGCATTGTGGCCTGTTGACACTTAAGTCGTCGGATGTGCACTCCTGACGTCAGATTAAGGATTATTCTGACACTGTTGAGCAATTTGAGTAGCTAAGTTAATATTGAATTCTGATTAAGGATTACTGTTGAATAATTTGAGTAATTGAATGCATGCTTAATTAAAGAGAATAAGTGGTGATTCAAATCACCATTATTTTTATTCTCTTTCCTTTTTATTCCATGATCTCCTGAGATATTAGATTACATTGAATATCAATACGATCAATTTTATTTATTGAATATTTGTTATTGTGATCAATTGACTATGCTCATCTATTTTAAATGAAGGTTAATGTGTGAGTTCCATATTTGCTCCCTGCGAACGACCTCGGACTCCTTTTGAATATGAGCTTATAAATTTAAGTTTTTGTTGTGAGACTTTGTCGATTATACTACAATGCGTACATTCCTTAACACTTGACGAAACCCTAACAGCACCCCATTCGTGGAGCATCCCATGGTCATCTTCTCACCACCTTCCGGAAGAAGATCCTCACCGCAACACCGTCCTGCCCCATCCTCCTTCCTCCACCGTCGTTCTCCTTCCTCTAGCTTCTCACCACCTTCCGGAAGAAGATCCTCACCGCAACACCGTCCTGCCCCATCCTCCTTCCTTCACCGTCGTTCTCCTTCCTCTAGCTTCCCCCCACCTTCATCCAGGCGACATCAGAGTGAGCCATCCTCCAAGCAACCATTGTCGGGGACTCTTCTCAACCCATTCTATCTTTTACTACTTTCTAGTGTAGCTTTCCGCTTCCATATCTGTAGCAAACAATGTTTATCTAAATATTGATATGTTCTCTCTCTCTTTCTTACTTTGCAAGTAGATTAGCTAGATAGTTTTGTTGTCGACCTGATCACTTGCTTTATAAAAATACAAAAAAATTACAAAAGATAAAAACAACAAAAAGAAATAAATCGAAGTGTAGATCACAAAACCAAACGTTTGCCTCACTATGTTTGACCTGGGACCCACCTCGAGTTTCAGTTATAAATTCTATCCCGTACTGGATTTCTATGCACTACAAAGACGAATTTTCTAACTCAAATCTTTTCATGTACGAAATCACGCTTACCATTTTGGCGCCGTTGCCAGGGAGGCAACACTCTTTGGTTTTTCTGCAATTTTTTGCCTTAACTTTTTAGCTCACTTTGCTCCTTTCTTTCGATGATTACAAGTACCCTTCCAAGGTGAGCCAAAGTGGAATAGATCGGAGTAAAGTCATTTTAAAAGGTTTTGTTAGTGTATCCCCACCACCCCCACCCTAGATTCCATTCCATCACTTAATAACTCAAACTAAAATCAACTAGGTGCTTGGATAAACCCTAGGATAGATCTGGTTGTTTGATTGTCACTTCACCTCACCTCACCCACCTGCATAAATTAAAAAATAAAAAAATACTCTACACTTGTGGAATTTAATTGAAAGTTACACCCATCAAACACCCACAACTCTCGACCTAAGGCGCATCACTCCACACTGATTCTACCACTTAACCGGAATTTAACCTGTGGATTTGGTACACCTTAATTCAACACACAAATAAGTGACTAGAAAATTTGAATAGGTTAAACAATTATGTGCCTCAATCAAGTTATGCAGCAAGCCAATTGATTGAGTTGTTTGGGCTGCACCACTTAATATAAAAGTGATTCATCAGTAGCTTGCCCCATAGGGTTGATTTTTAGGAACTAACCAGGCACTCCACATTTTTTCTGATTTTTAAAGGAATATATCAGCACCAATGCTTTCAAAACTTGGAGTGTTCTATTGAACCTGATTGAATGAACCTAAAGATTAAACCCTAAAAGCTACTAAACAAGGTTAAACCCTAAAAGACACATTGTCAAATAACCTTGTTTGCAAACCCTAGTTGTTCACGTACACACATATTAACTGATCATTAAGGGCACAACCTATCTAGAGGGCCTATCACATTCTACGAGCACAATCATCCTAAGCTTAACTAAAACTGGGTAGGCATTGGCCTTAAGGATTAACACTCTCTTTCGGACTCCAACTAAGATTTTGTTCGATTATTCTTCTTCAACTGGTCCATTTGATGTTTGGGTAGGGAAGTACATCAAACAACTGCGGTTGGGGAGTATCAAAGGAATTGGCGGTGCAAGCCAAAGGAAGAACCATCTCCCCTTCCCATCCCTCTAACTGGTTGGATTGATTGGGTAGCAGTAGACCAAATCGTTTCTATCATCTCAAGATGGGTCCTGGGAGCCTGTAGGTCTTTAGCCTACCCGCCTAAGGATAGGTTTGGTTGATTCTATTGTAGGGTGCCTTTCCCCATTCTGTTTTCCCTCCTACATCACCATGTATGCATACACATCCTACACACATTTCCAATCATACCCTCGTACCACTACTTATCCTCAAGATGATTACTATCTCGACTCAACTTATGATTACCCATCCACTTGCTGAGAAAACTTTGATTGGGGATATGAACCCTGACCTTGTTGTCCAAGGCCTAACCTTAGACAACATGACTATGATTACTATACTTCTCACGACTACAATGATTATAGATCTCCACCCTTTGATGATCAACCTAGCCCAAACAACAATCAAGAAGGATATGATGATTATAAGTCTTTCCCTCTTGACGATTATGCTGAACATAGGTGACCACTATTCTTTAAACAACCCAAAATGACCTATTATTAGCGAAGACCTAAATTTCTTGACTCTCCTAGATTAACCCAAACCCACCAAATGTAGACACATCTATTTAGGTTAAAATGCCAATACATGGATGTTCATAGGCTTAGATTTGCATTTCATGTTATAAATATTGCACAATATGCATTATTCTGCATTTAGAGTAGTTGTATATATTTTAGGTTAATTAGGTCCTTTTTCTCAAGGTCAGGAGAGAAGAGGATTTATTTCAGGGCCTTGGATAGACGATCGGACCATACAGATCTGATCAGGGTAACGATCGGAGTCTAAAGCCTCCAAAATTATTTAGATTGAAGTTCTGTAGCATCACACGAAGTCCAAGGAAGATCAATGGCCAGGGGAAAATGTGACTTCCATACGGGTTTGGTATGGACAATCTGACCACATGGATGGATCTGGAGCAACGATAGCATTTCGAAAAGATGGGAATCATCTCGATCTGAGCACCGTGGTACCCTCTACAATAGAAAGAAGATGGATGGCCCAAATGGTGCCATGTGGTGCCATCCAGGCCACTGAACATCGGCAAGCACCCACTCTTCATTAGGGCATCATCCCTTCTTAGTCGTTTGATCTTGATCCAACGGCGGTGGAACCATCTCCACATGAGCCCTTAAGTATCTTCCCAACACCTCTTGGCTGCAGCATGTCAGTTGTGAAGGCTCCTTTCAAAGAGAGGGCGTAGGTTCGAAACCTGCTGCCCCCTCAATTGAACACTTAAGGACTGACGCAGCAGCAAGGCACACATGCGCATGTGGGAGTGCAGCAAAGTGGGAGCGCTTGGTTGTGCAATTGCACGCAGTAGCATCCAATGCATGCCAACGCATGCACGCTCGACAAGGAGCATGATGCATGCCCCAGCGGGGCGTGAGTAGTGGGGAGGGCGGATCTTCAACGACGCAGGCCTTTAGCGATGCTTGCAGCTGTCACTAATGGTTCATGCATTCCAGCAAAGGAATTGAAGGCGCGGATCTTTAGTAGTAGAAAGGGTGGATCTGCAGCGATGTTTACAGACATTGATAATGACCCATATACGAATTTATTCTTCCTCATCCACTTTAAAAGGACCTACCCACCACCATTCTAAACCATCTCTTCCTTTCTTCACCTAACCACCTCCAAGACTCTAGAGAGAGCTTGTCCCAAGCCCGGGATGCTCCTCTAGAGTAAAAACAAACATTTTCCCACCTCCCATTCCCCTTTGAGAAGCATCCCATGGCTGCTCTCTCAACGCTCTTCGAGAAGAAGATCCTCGCCGCGATGCCGTCCTACCATGCCCTCCGTCCTCCGACTCCATCCCAATTCGTCCCGCTCCATACCACCTTCCTCCTGGCGACATCAGAGCAAGTCGTCCTCCAAGCAACCGTCGAGGGGGATTTCTCTCACCTCTTTCTATCTTTATTTCTCTTTCATAGTGTAGATTTTCCTTTTTTGTAGTTGTAACAAACAATTCTTTATGAATAGATGATTATTTCTCTCTCTCTCTTAAATTTTTGCAAGTAGATTATCAAGAATTCATCGACCTGATCTCTTGCTTGCTAAAAATACCAAAAAAATTAGAAAAGATAAAAATGACCACAAATAAATAAAAGCGAAGTGTGGGTTTTTATAAAACCAAATGTTTGCCTCCATGTGTTCGACCCAGGACTCACTTTTCGAGTTTTGGCTATAAATTTTATCTGATAGATGCCTTTTGTGAGCTACGACAATGGTTCCTCTGAACCCCTAATTTTATTAAAGGAAACACACACATCATCTTGGCGTCGTTGAAGATCCACCCTCCCCTGCTGGCAAGCCCCGATGGCACTGTGCTCACGTGCCTATCATGTGCCGTGTCATGCGAGTGCACACGTTGGCTCTTACAATATGCTGCTGCAATGCATGCATAGTGCAGGTGGCTGTGCACGCATGTCTGTGCACGCGCTGCGTTGGGCGCCAACTTAATTAAGGAATTGGGGGGGCTATAGGCATTCGAACCCGTGCCTCTCCTTTGGGAGTGCTTCTCTCCACCTCTTTGCTACGGTGTGAGATGGTCGTGTGGAGGATCCTGTGAAGAGCAGCGTGGATGGCTTCTCGAGCATTGGATCAAGATCAAATGGTTGAGAATTTATGATGCAAATGAAGAGGAGCCGATTCCTCCATCATTTTGGCACTGTTGCTGGGGAAGCAATGCTCTTTGTTTTTTTTTTCCCATGTTTTTCCACCTTACCTAACTTTTATCTCACTTTTTCTCTGATTTTACTCTGATTGCAGGTACTCATCCGGGGAGGGCTAGAGTGGTTAGATTGGAAAAAAGTGTGGATGAAGGTTTTGTAAGTGTACCCCCATCACCACCATCCTACTTTTCTTTCCATAACCTAATAACTCAAACCCAAATCAACTAAGGTGCTTGCATAAACCCTAGAGTAGAATTTGGTTGTTTGATTGTCACTCCACTCACCTCACCCACCCACATATATAGAAAACTAAAAAAATTATCTTCTCTTGTGGGATTTAACTAAAACCTACACACTTAACACCCACAACTTCTTATCCTAAGGTGCACAATCACTTTGATTCTACCACTTAATCGAGATCTGATCTGTAGACACGGTAATGATTGCATAGCAATCATATGTCCTAATTGACCTAAATAAGGCTAGGACTTAGCATAAGTTAGGACAATTCATGCATGCATAAGCATTATTTGCACCTTTATTGCTTTCTTTTAGCTATGCATAAAATAATGCTATGATGTACTAATTAGGTGCATTATGTCAATTGCAGGTAATAAGCTGATCAGAAGCAAGATCTGAAGTTGGATCTAAAGCTGGATCTAAAGAATAAAGAATAACTGGTGTTGTAGTAGGCTGGAGCGAAAGACAAAGATTAGATGTAGTTGATAATAATGTAAGGGAGTTGAGGTATGTTATTCTAATTAAGTAGGAATAAATCATTAAATTATGAACTTAGGTCCATCCTATCCATAGGATAGCCTAAAAGCTTCCCCAAGCCTTGGCACCCTTAAATAGGTCACCACACACTAGGAAACCTTAAAACCCTAATTCCAACCTCTATTTGGATGTTCAAATGAGTTATAGAACATCCAGAACCCTTAAGACACTTGGATATTGGACATCTGCACACCTTAAACCCACTTCTGCAGTGTTATTAGACATCCAGACACTTGGTCAGACGTCCAATTTCTGCAAAATGGCTAAGACAGAACCTAGAAACCTTCCTGACTCTAATTAGACATCCAGACAACAAGTCTGGACTTCTAATTTTTGAGTATAAGTTGTCTGATGCCATTATTGGATGTCTGGAACTGCTCTCCAATTCCTATTTTGAGATTTCAAGCCTCGATCTTGGATCTCTAGCTCCCTAAACCCAATTCTAACCCCCTAGGAACCTAAATTAAGGTACCTTAAATCTAGTACATCACCTATAGACCTCCCTAAGGTCCTAATTAGGTCCTCACTAAACCTAATTAACTTAGATCATAGTCAATTACTATTGCCTAGTCAATTGGACTCATAAAGTCCAATTGAGCTCAGATCTCAACCCATACAAGTCCAATTGGACTCAGTGAGAGTCGAATTGACCTAAGCTGAACCTAATTGAGTAATTTCACTCTCAATTAGGTTCACACTCATTCAATTAAACTTTTTTTAAGTTTAATTACAATTCCCCCTTAGCAATTAGGGTTTGCAACCCTAATTTCAGACCTGCACCAACCGAAACCCCTTAGGACCTAACCTATACCACTTAGCCACATTAGGACCTAACCTATACCACCTAGCCACATAAGGCATGGCCACACACACCCATCTAGAGTTCTCTGAAACCCTCTTCAAGGTGGCGCCACTCTTGGTTGCCAAAATTAGCAACCAAGAGCCATTCAATTCTTAGATCCAATTTTTGGTGGGTCTAAAAAATACCATGGCCGACCACTCTTGGAGCTCTCTCTAGAGAATTCCATAATTCTCTAGAGATCTTCCCTTAGGTCTATAAAAAGACCTCAGGGGTGGCCATTTGCACCCATCCATCTCTTGGCTTTATTCACTTCCATTTAGGTTAGCTACATTCACCTCCACTCCACCTCCATGAGTTGCTCACCATGGCCACCACCATCTCCACACCTGGATGCTGGATCACCTCTCCAACCTCTCTCCAAGGGTCGGCCTAAGCACCATTGGCCGCCCCTCCTCTCAACCAGCTCAAAGGCCATCGAAGACCACCTCCGAATGCCCTTATTTTTTCTAGAATAGTAGCTTAGTTCTTCATAGTTTACATGCTTTTATTACTTCTTAGTAGTGTAGCTCTTTATTCTCCCCCAATGATGCATGCAAAATCCCCCCATAGATTCATGTATGCGATCATTTTCTGTTAGTTAGATTTATGTTTTCAAGCTTTCCTCTATAAGCTTTCCACTAGTTCCATGTTGCAAACACCCTCCTGAATGAATGAAAGAATTATATATATATATATCTCTGTGTTGAGAATCACAATGAGCTTATTTCTTGCAATATATTTTATGTGATTAAAGTTGCCTGCTTTTAATTATTATCTATTGCAACCAGCATGTCAGTACTAGAAAATATTGAGGATCTAACTATTAGCGTATTTTCCATAAACAGCCACCACATAACTAGAATCGTGCATATTGAAACTCACACTTTCACATTTGTCATCTATCTAACACATGCGCACGTAATCAGGGTTCATAATGAAAGTGCCAAAACATTAATCCGATGACTAGAAACCGGCGTGCGATTTTAAACAAGTAAAGCGAAAAAGATCAATTTCAAATTTGCATAAATGCCTCCCAGAGATGAATGACCGGGACTCAAGTCTCGTTATCTTTACAAATCATTTTTGACGAGTATTTTAGCGTGACTATACTACGATTTTCGATGACTTTAAAATGCACGAAAATGGCTTCTGTCAATTCACTTCAACTCAATACACATAAGTGACTAGAAATCTGAATAGGTTAAACATTCTTGTGTGCCTTAACTAAGTGATGTAATAGGCCAGTTGATTGAGCTGTTTGGGCCACACCACTCAATTTAAAACTGATCCATCAAGTAGCTTGCCTCTTAGGGTTGATTTTTAGGGCTGAACAAAGCACTCCACATTTTTTTTTAATTTCTAAAGGAATATATCATCACCAGTGCTTTCAAAACTTGGAGTGTTCTACTGAACATAGATTGAATACACCTAAAGATTAAACCCTAAAAGCTACTAAACAAAGTCGAACCCTAAAAGACACATCATCAAATAAGCTTGTTTGCAAGCCCTGGTTGTGCACGCACACACATTTGAATTGATCATTAAGGGCACAACCCATTTAAAGGGCCCATCATATTCCAAGAGCACAATCATCCCAAGCTTAACTAAATTGAGTAGACATTGGCATTAAGGATTGATTCTCTCTTTGGGGCTCAGACTAAGACTTTTTTTCGATTAATCTGCTTTAGTTGGTCCATCTGATGTCTCGTTAGGGGAGTAGCATCAAACGATCGCAGCTGGGGGGTACATTAGGAACCGAAGGCGCAACCTAAAGGAAGAACCATCTCCCTAGCCCTACCTTCTAACTAGTTGGATTGATCGGATAAAAGTAGACCAAATCGGTTATAATCTCAAGATGGGTCTTAGGAGTCTATTGGTCATTAGGCTAACAAACCTAAGGATAGGGTTGATTGCTTGTATTGTAGGGCTCCTTTCTCTCTTCTGATTTTCGTTCTATTCTACCATGTATCCTTCCCCATCCTACACTCATTTGACATCTTATCCTCCTACCACCACTTATCCCCAAGATGATTACTATCCCGACTTGACATGTAATTACCCATCCACTAACTGGGATAACTTTGATTAGGGATATGAATCCAGACCTCAGTGTCCAGGGTCTAATCCTAAACAACAAGACTATGATTACTATCCTTCCCAGAGCTACAAAGATCATCGATCTCTACAATAATGAAGGATATGCTAATTATAACCCTCCCAAGAATTATGCTGAATATAGGTCACCTCCATTTTCTGAACAACCCGAGATGACCAACTATCAGGTAGGGACCTCGATATCTTGACTCCCCTATATTTAACCCAAATCCACCTAAACCTGAATCGAACCAGTTGGTTCAGGTGAACCAGACCTAGGATAGGGTGTTGGCTAATTTGAGGAACACTATACAATCTTTAGAAGCTCAGCCAACACCATGCACTAAAGCATTGGAGCCTATGATCAAAATGATTGATAAATATAGTAGTTCTCTATTGGATTTGATCCAAAATGTTAGGGATAGGAACTTGGGTGAGCTTCTTCTTGGGAAATTATTGAGGCTAAGGATGAAATTTGTGGTTGCCCTAGTCAATTCTTGGGATGATTCTCAAGATGAATCCCCTTCAGGAGGACCAATGTATGAACCTGCTCAGGTGCTTGTCAGGAGGGATACATTTTCTAAGACTAGAGATGACTAGGATGGTTTAGAGCAACCTATTAAGGATGAACTGATTAATTCACCCGAGATCCTCAAGCCAAGAAGTGTGGAAAAATATGTCTCTAAGGATTAGGAAATGACATGCAATTTTGAGACATATATAAATGAGGATCGTGAATTCTTTGACTCTGAGGGTGAAGAACATTTGGTGAAGTCTCACTTCAACTTAAGGAATAGGATTTTAGTGAGACAATTGGGCTTGAGGAGCATGGCGAACTATTTGATAGCCTGATCATTGAAGATTATGATCATGTTGGGGGTGACTTGGAGGATCCGAATCTGGATGATTCAATCAGTGACCCCATTCCTCATCCGCACGCCGAAGTACTGACTTCTAAGATCATTATGCCCAAGTCAATTTTGATTCAGCCACAATTGTTGTGCTTGGGTACTTTAGATGGGGTGTACAATGATTTGGAGGTCCCAAAAACATTTATTTCAGAGGGTAGGAAGTTGGAAATAAAAATCTGGGAAGCTAATTCTGAGGAAACTTTGATTTTGGATCTGAGGGTTCCTGTTGACCTAAAACACCTACTTTCTACCAGGACCCTTATGATATATTTCATGTGCCACCTAAGCTTGAAATAACTGATTATCTTTCTGAGATGAACTTTAAGAGGACTTCCGCACCTATTGAACCATCTTTACCCATTGTCCGACACTTTGGTCTTGGCTTGCACACCACAAAATCATAGGCTCAGCCCCACAAGCTTAACAACCTTCAATTCTCGGTGATTTTTATCCAGAACCTTAGAACCACTCGACCCTGGGGCATGGGTATGCACCATAACTTGGTCCATGTCTGTGGACATCTATTGTTAGCAGGTTTGAGGATCAATATTTTTATTTTGATTCTAACCAGCACTTGTGGATTCTCCATTTCTTCCTTGTATGTATTTTATCCCTAGCTAAAGGCATTAAACTTAGCGCGTGTGTATACTCTCTTCTCTCTGTGTAGCTGACTAAGTTGTTGCGAAATTTAGGTGTAACGACCCGATTCCCGAGTCCCTGCGAGACACGAGAACCGGACCGACTTGACTAATCCCAAGACCCAGTCGTCCAACGAGGAAGTAACCAAAAGACAGTAAAATAAACCACATTCAGCATGAATATAACTAACAGTAAGAAAGTACAGCAGTAAGGAAAGAAACTACTACAGTAGGCACCACCACAACAGTAAAACAACATTTATCATATAACAAAAACTGCAGGTAAAGAAGGTACAGCGGAAACAAAAACTACTCACTAGAACAGAAGCAAAAAGGGGTACAAAGCTGTGGTAACTCTACTGGACCCTACTCGGCCCAGCGTCCTCTGCAGCCGCCGACCCTGGCTGCTCAACACCTGGTCCTGAAAAAGGTAACGAGTGTAACACGTCAGCAAAACGCTGAGTAGAGTGGCAAACTAACTAAAGGCAACAGTAGAGTGTGCAGGAGCTGTTATGTTCTATTACTTCCTTTATTTACATCTTTCAATTTTTCTTACTATTTCATTTATTTCTCAGATCCTTTACTTGATCTCGAATGTCCTCATGGGACGATCTTGATTGCAGTCTTTTCCAAAAGTAGAAGTAGCACGTGGTGCTCTCCTGGCCGGGAGAGTCCCCCGTGGTGATCCTACCTCAGTCAACCACCCCAAGGTCACTGACAGACGTAACGGTGACTACGGCATGCGCGATAAATGCACAGGTAGCTAGCCCGTACTGGCACGCGGTCAGTCGTTTCCGTTAACGGGTGCGCCCAAAGCACAGCATGGAACCAGGGCAGAGCCCTCTCAGTAACAGGGGTCCAACCCCTCCACAGTAACCAAACCGGGGCCTTGCCCCTCCACAGTCCGCGCACCCTCGCCTGACTACCCTGGTTTGCCCTAGTGGGCCTAACAAGTCGGTGAAGGAGGCTAGCAGAACCCCGGGGCCCGTGGGGTAGCTAGTACTCTCCTAACACTACTAGCTCTCCTCGGTACTACGTACACGAGGGCCAACAAGTCGGTACAGAGCGGCCAATCCTAACCCCGGGTCCCTGGGGCGGCTGGCCCCACTCTACACTAAACAGGTACAGGTACTTCCCTTGGTACTACGTACCCAAGAGACAGTACAAACTACATCTCAGTTCCATTCCTTTTTCTTTCCAGGAGTTCCACTCCTAATTTCCCGTAGGGTTCCAGCTCTTTATTTCAGAACATCATATGTTTCACTTTCCAGATTCACGTTCTCAAATTCCATGATCTCAAACATGTTTCTTTGTTCATAACAGGCAGCTGTTAATTAAATTTACAGGCAGCTTTATATATTCCTTTCCATTTTTCCAAGACTGCAGTAATATACATTCCACTAGTTTTTTTCCACCCTAGGATTCATGCCATATCCTAGGATCTATCATACAATCTAGTTTTCCGGCCCTAGGATTCATGCAACACCTAGGAGCTATCATTCCACATATTTCTCATTCCTAGGATTCATGCAATGCCCTAGGTTCTAGTTATGGTTCCATACTTTAACAGATTTTATTAATACTTAAAGCCACTCTACCAGGTACAACGGGAGTAGTGGGGGCGTGATCGGGAATCCCGTGTGCCTCCGCGACTCTCAAGACTGCAACTGAACGAGATCCTGTCACAAGGATCAAACACAAGGAGTATCTCAAAATGGTGTATAGCTACTGTAGGCGGGTAGAGGAATTAATTCTGAAACGAACGCAACTCGAATCGCGGAAAACGGAGCCCAAACGGGCCCTAAACGGGTCGAGAAAGACAATACTGTGCAAAATCAGACGTCTGGAACTCCTTCCAGACGTCTTAAACGGTGGATCAGAGAATTACCTGTTCGGCTTGGTTCCCCGGACGTCCAGAAGTCTGCAGGGACGTCTTTCCTAGATCCCGACGTCCGATGGTCACTCCGGACGTCTGGAGGTCACTCCCGCCGTCTGGTACAACTTCCAGACGTCTGATTCGCAAGGGATGGCGAATCAGCGAACCTGCGCACAGGCAACCCCCTCCCTCAGTACGGTCAGTCGACAAGAAGGAAGAAAGCGGAACTCAACTTTCAGACGTCTGTATGATCTTACAGACGTCGACCTTGCCGTCTGGATATCAACCCAGACGTCTGATTCTGGAAATTTTTTCCAGAATCAGAACCTTGCTCGGCCTCCGCTCGCGACGCCGCCCGCGTCGCACCTCGCGCGTACGCTACTTCGCCCGCAGCAGGTCCCTCTCCGCGACGCTCTGCGCCCCCTGAGCCCTCCGCCGGCCGGCCAAGCCGCTCCTGGGGAGCTCGCCCTCACGGCAGAGCCCCGCCTTCACACGCCGCAACTCCTCCGCACTCACTGCGGCTGCCGCTGCCGCTGCGCCCTCGCGTCCGCTCGCTCTCGTGCACAGGCAGGAGAAGAAGGAGGAAGATGGTGGAGACGGGAGGGGAGGCACGCCCCCCCTTTTAACGTCGCGTGGAGAGGAGAGAGAAGGCGGTCGCAGCCGCTTGCAGCCGCAGAGAAAAAGGGCACAATCGCAGGTCTGCGCGCACAGGCGCGCAGACGAATATCCCGTGCGAGCATAACTGTTCGCCAGACGTCTGTAAACTATCCCGGACGTCTGGTCAGACGTCTGGATGTGATCCCAGACGTCTTGACAGACGTCTGGGCCACCTCCCAGACGTCTTAAAAGGCGTCTGGGGCACGTGCTCGTTACAATATAACAAACTCAAAGGAAGTTTCGTCCCCGAAACTTGCGCCAACTAGGGTGCGGGAAAAGAATGTCCAAATAACCATAACAAACTCAAAGAGGACCGAAGCCGGTCCGAAAAGATGTACCCGTGAAAAGCTCTGGGTACCGCTCCCGCATTGCCGCCTCAGGCTCCCAGGTAGCCTCCTCGTACCGCTGGCTCCTCCACAAAACCTTTACCAGGGGTACTTGCTTTCGTCTCAACCTGCGGACTGCTCGGTCTAGGATCTGTACTGGCCGCTCGGGGTAGGTCAGGTCATCGCTCACCTCGACGCTCTCGTGACTCAGTACGTGGCTGGGATCGGCTACGTACTTCATGAGGTTGGACTTGTGGAATACGTCGTGCACACCAGAAAGCTGCGGGGGAAGGGCAAGTCTGTAAGCAACGGGTCCAACCCGCTCCAGGACCTCAAAGGGCCCCACGAACCTCGGCGCGAGCTTCCCTCTCACCCCAAACTGCAGTAAGCCCTTCATGGGCGAAACACGAAGAAAGACGTGGTCCCCAACCTCGAACTGCACCTCTCTGCGTCTGCGATCTGCGTAGCTCTTCTGTCTGCTCCTGACAGTGCGGAGTCGTCTATGGATCTGCTCAACTACCTCCTGACTCTGCCGGATCAACCTGGGGCCAACCTCCCACTTGGTCCCCACCTCAACCCAACTCAAGGGTGCCGTGCATTTCCATCCGTACAGAGCCTCGTAGGGAGCCATGCCGATGCTCGAGTGATAGCTGTTGTTGTATGCAAACTCCGCCAGGGGCAGGTGCTCCTCCCAAGAGCCCCTCCAGTCTAGTACACAGGCACGCAAAAGGTCCTCAAGTGTCTGTATCGTGCGTTCCGACTGTCCGTCCGTCTGGGGGTGGTAAGCCGTGCTAAACCTCAACCTCGTCCCCAAAGCCTGCTGAAACTCAGCCCAAAACTGGGACGTAAAGCAGGTATCCCGGTCAGATACGATCTCCCGCGGAACTCCGTGTAGTCGCACCACATCACGGATATACCTCTCTGCCAATTGTGCTGGTCCCAAAGTGACTCGGATCGTCAAGAATCGTGCCGTCTTCGTCAATCTATCCACTATTACCCAGACTGCGTCGTGTCCTCGCTGGGTAACAGGTAAGCCCACCACCAAGTCCATGGTGATGCTCTCCCACTTCCACTCTGGCACTGGAAGCGGCTGAAGCGGCCCGGCAGGCCTCTGATGCTCGGCTTTCACCTGCTGGCACACTAAGCACTGCTGCACGATCTCACCCACATCCCGCTTCATCCCTCTCCACCAGAATTCGCGTCTCAAGTCATGGTACATTTTCGTGTTTCCGGGATGTATGGTGAATCTAGAACCGTGTGCCTCAGTCAGGAGTTCTCTCAACAGCTCCTCGTCTCTGGGGACGCACAGCCGTCCCCTCAAGCGTAACACCTGGTCTGTGAAAGAGAAGTCCCCTGGGTCCCCTGACAGTACTCTGTCGCGCAAAGACTGCAAGTACGGATCGGCCATCTGTCCCGTGATGATGCGGTCTATCAACTCTGGCCTGGTCTGCCGTGTCACCGTCACTGCCCCGCAGTACCCTCGTAACTCTAGAGGTCGCCAACTGCCCACCTCCTCCAAAAGGCTCCAACTATGTAACTGTAGACTGGCCAAGCGTGCGGGCACCTTACGGCTCAAGGCGTCAGCCACCACATTGGCCTTTCCCGGGTGGTAGGAGATGCTGCAGTCGTAGTCCTTCAGGAGCTCCAACCAACGTCTCTGTCTCATGTTGAGCTCCTTCTGGTCAAAAAGATATCTGAGGCTCTTGTGATCTGTAAAAATCTCGAAGGTCTCACCATACAAGTAGTGCCTCCATGTCTTTAGCGCGAAGACAACAGCTGCCAACTCTAGATCGTGGGTAGGATAGGTATGCTCATGGGGCTTCAGTTGCCGCGAGGCGTAAGCGACCACGTGACCCCTCTGCATGAGCACACCTCCTAACCCCTGCAAGGAAGCGTCCGTGTACACAACGAACCCGCCACTACTGTCAGGGATGGTGAGCACGGGAGCCGAGGTCAACCTCTCCTTCAGCTCCAGAAAACACGCCTCACAGGCGTCTGTCCAAGCGAAAGGCACATCCTTCCGAGTCAACTGTGTCATAAAACGTGCAATCTGCGAAAACCCTCTGATGAACCGTCTGTAGTAACTTGCCAGCCCCAGGAAATTGCGAATCTCAGTGACTGAACGTGGTCTCTCCCACCTGAGCACTGCCTCGACCTTGGCGGGATCCACCGCCAGGCCGTCTCCAGAGATCACATGACCCAAAAAGGTTACCTCCCTCAACCGGAACTCGCACTTGCTGTATTTGGCGTACAGCCTGCGTCGTCTCAGAGTGTCCAGAACCATCCGCAAGTGCTGTCCGTGCTGCGTCCGATCTCTAGAATAGATGAGTACATCATCTATGAAAACCACCACAAACTGGTCCAAGTACGGTCTGAACACCCGGTTCATCAGGTCCATGAAAGCAGCGGGGGCATTGGTCAGCCCAAACGGCATGACCAAAAACTCGTAGTGTTCGTACTGGGTGCGGAAAGCTGTCTTGGAGACGTCGGTCTCCTTGATCCTCAACTGGTGGTATCCAGACCTCAAGTCGATCTTGGAAAACACCGTGGCACCCCGCAACTGGTCAAACAAATCGTCAATCCTCGGCAGCGGATATCTGTTCTTGATGGTGACCCTATTCAGCTGTCGGTAGTCCACACAAAGGCGTAGGGTCCCATCCTTCTTCTTCACAAACAGTACCGGGGCTCCCCAGGGAGACGCACTGGGCCTCACGAAACCCTTCTCCAAAAGGTCCTGCAACTGAGACTTGAGCTCTCGCAGCTCAAGCGGTGCCATTCTGTATGGCGTGGTGGAGATGGGGCTGGTCCCTGGTACTAGTGAGATCTCAAACTCGATCTCACGCTCGGGCGGTAGTCCTGGTAACTCGTCTGGAAACACGTCGGGGTACTCTCTGACCACCGGGATGCTCTGGAAGTCTGCCACGGGGCTGTGCTCTGCCACCACACAAGCTAAGAAGCCCTCACACCCCTGGCTCAAAAGTCTCGCCGCCCGAAGTGTCGAAATGCACCTGAAACCTCCGTCCACTGGCTGCCCGTGAAACTCGAAGGAAGGCAACTCCGGAATGGAGAAGACAATCTTCCTCTCAAAGCAGTCTACCAAGGCGTGGTAAGCGGACAGCCAATCCATCCCCAGAATCACTCCAAAGTCCTCCATCTGTATCATAATCAGGTCAGCTGGCAGGCTGTGTCCCCCGATGCTGACCCCGCAACCCGTGTACACCTCCTCAGCTACAAACAGCTGACCACTCGGACCTCTGATTACGAACGGATTCTCTAACAATTTATAATCCTGGTCCAAACTAACTGCGAAACTGGCTGCGACAAACGAGTGCGTAGCGCCGGAATCGAAAAGCGTGTAAACGAGTCTCCCAGAAACTGAAACCATACCTGCTACCACGGATCCCGAAGCTCTGGCGTCCCTGTGTGTTAGGGCGTTGATACGCCCCTCAGCTCTAGGTGCGGACGAAGCAGCCACACTCTGCGTCGGACGGGTAGGTGCTGGCCGGTACCCTCCTCGCGACGGCTGTCCTCCTCCTCGTGCCTGGGAACCGCGGCCTCCTGCACGCCCTCCAGTGCTCTGCACGGGAAGTATCTGCTGACCTCCTGCCCTAGATGGGCAGTCCCTCCTGACGTGGCCCGGCTGGCCACACTGGTAGCAGAGGGGAACCCGACTCCCGCCCTCAGTGAGTCCCTGCTGTCGGCTAGGCGGGGGTCTGGTGCTGGCGACTGGCCCCTGTCGAGGGCCCCCAAAGGCCACTGATGGCCCTGCACAACGTGACGGCTCTCCTGCGGACGCCACGTGTCTCCGTTGAGTTCTCCTAACACGCCTGGTGTGGCGGCGGAAATCTCGTTCCACCACTAACTCCCCTGTCGTACGCTCGGAAGGGGGAGGGGGTGGCGACGTGGGTGGAAGCTGAAATTCTTCTCGAACCACCTCTCGAATCAGTTGGACGAGGTCCCGAGACGGTATACTCAGGAGAAGAGGAGGGGTAGTATGTATTCCAAACCCGACACATCTGTTCCCCGGGCCCTGACCTCGGTCGCGCCTGCGGCCCACCCTCCTAGCTCCACGACGCGGCATCTCCTACAATGGAGACGCGAAATAAAACGGAAACGTCAAAACAGACGGTACCTAACAAACTTCTAAGAGCTCATGTCAAGAGATAAGTTGTGGTGGCTACTCTAGCTATAAACATGTGAATTGGTTATTTTCCCGTCAGTTGATTCACTTCTCGGGACGACCTTGCTCTGATACCATCTTGTAACGACCCGATTCCCGAGTCCCTGCGAGACACGAGAACCGGACCGACTCGACTAATCCCAAGACCCAGTCGTCCAACGAGGAAGTAACCAAAAGACAGTAAAATAAACCACATTCAGCATGAATATAACTAACAGTAAGAAAGTACAGCAGTAAGGAAAGAAACTACTACAGTAGGCACCACCACAACAGTAAAACAACATTTATCATATAACAAAAACTGCAGGTAAAGAAGGTACAGCGGAAACAAAAACTACTCACTAGAACAGAAACAAAAAGGGGTACAAAGCTGTGGTAACTCTACTGGACCCTACTCGGCCCAGCGTCCTCTGCAGCCGCCGACCCTGGCTGCTCAACACCTGGTCCTGAAAAAGGTAACGAGTGTAACACGTCAGCAAAACGCTGAGTAGAGTGGCAAACTAACTAAAGGCAACAGTAGAGTGTGCAGGAGCTGTTATGTTCTATTACTTCCTTTATTTACATCTTTCAATTTTTCTTACTATTTCATTTATTTCTCAGATCCTTTACTTGATCTCGAATGTCCTCATGGGACGATCTTGATTGCAGTCTTTTCCAAAAGTAGAAGTAGCACGTGGTGCTCTCCTGGCCGGGAGAGTCCCCCATGGTGATCCTACCCTCAGTCAACCACCCCAAGGTCACTGACAGATGTAACGGTGACTACGGCACGCGCGATAAACGCACAGGTAGCTAGCCCGTATTGGCACGCGGTCAGTCGTTTCCGTTAACGGGTGCACCCAAAGCACAGCACGGAACCAGGGCAGAGCCCTCTCAGTAACAGGGGTCCAACCCCTCCACAGTAACCAATCCAGGGCCTTGCCCCTCCACAGTCCGCGCACCCTCGCCTGACTACCCTGGTTTGCCCTAGTGGGCCTAACAAGTCGGTGAAGGAGGCTAGCAGAACCCCGGGGCCCGTGGGGTAGCTAGTACTCTCCTAACACTACTAGCTCTCCTCGGTACTACGTACACGAGGGCCAACAAGTCGGTACAGAGCGGCCAATCCTAACCCCGGGTCCCTGGGGCGGCTGGCCCCACTCTGCACTAAACAGGTACAGGTACTTCCCTTGGTACTACGTACCCAAGAGACAGTACAAACTACATCTCAGTTCCATTCCTTTTTCTTTCCAGGAGTTCCACTCCTAATTTCCCGTAGGGTTCCAGCTCTTTATTTTAGAACATCATATGTTTCACTTTCCAGATTCACGTTCTCAAATTCCATGATCTCAAACATGTTTCTTTGTTCATAACAGGCAGCTGTTAATTAAATTTACTGGCAGCTTTATATATTCCTTTCCATTTTTCCAAGACTGCAGTAATATACATTCCACTAGTTTTTTTCCACCCTAGGATTCATGCCATATCCTAGGATGTATCATACAATCTAGTTTTCCGGCCCTAGGATTCATGCAACACCTAGGAGCTATCATTCCATATATTTCTCATTCCTAGGATTCATGCAATGCCCTAGGTTCTAGTTATGGTTCCATACTTTAACAGATTTTATTAATACTTAAAGCCACTCTACCAGGTACAACGGGAGTAGTGGGGGCGTGATCGGGAATCCCGCGTGCCTCCGCGACTCTCAAGATTGCAACTGAACGAGATCCTATCACAAGGATCAAACACAAGGAGTATCTCAAAATGGTGTATAGCTACTGTAGGCGGGTAGAGGAATTAATTCTGAAACGAACGCAACTCGAATCGCGGAAAACGGAGCCCAAACGGGCCCTAAACGGGTCGAGAAAGACAATACTGTGCAAAATCAGACGTCTGGAACTCCTTCCAGACGTCTTAAACGGTGGATCAGAGAATTACCTGTTCGGCTTGGTTCCCCGGACGTCCAGAAGTCTGCAGGGATGTCTTTCCTAGATCCCAGACGTCCGATGGTCACTCCGGACGTCTGGAGGTCACTCCCGCCGTCTGGTACAACTTCCAGACGTCTGATTCGCAAGGGATGGCGAATCAGCGAACCTGCGCACAGGCAACCCCATCCCTCAGTACGGTCAGTCGACAAGAAGGAAGAAGAAAGCGGAACTCACCTTTCAGACGTCTGTATGATCTTACAGACGTCGACCTTGCCGTCTGGATATCAACCCAGACGTCTGATTCTGGAAATTTTTTCCAGAATCAGAACCTTGCTCGGCCTCCGCTCGCGATGCCGCCCACGTCGCACCTCGCGCGTACGCTGCTCCGCCCGCAGCAGGTCCCTCTCCGCGACGCTCTGCGCCCCCTGCGCCCTCCGCCGGCCGGCCAAGCCGCTCCTGGCGAGCTCACCCTCACGGCAGAGCCCCGCCTTCGCACGCCGCAGCTCCTCCGCGCTCACTGCGGCTGCCGCTGCCGCTGCGCCCTCGCATCTGCTCGCTCTCGCACATAGGCAGGAGAAGAAGGAGGAAGATGGTGGAGACGGGAGGGGAGGCGCGCCCCCCTTTTAACGCCGCGCGGAGAGGAGAGAGAAGGCGGTCGCAGCCGCTTGCAGCCGCAGTGAAAAAGGGCAGAATCGCAGGTCTGCGCGCACAGGCGCGTAGACGAATATCCCGTGCGAGCATAACTGTTCGCCAGACGTCTGTAAACTATCCCGGACATCTGGTCAGACGTCTGGATGTGATCCCAGACGTCTTGACAGACGTCTGGGCCACCTCCCAGACGTCTTAAAAGGCGTCTGGGGCACGCGCTCGTTACATTAGGTGATATTCTATTTACTCTGCCCTTTTCATGTCTTTATTTTTACAATGAGGACATTGCATCATTTAGGCATGTGGGGGTGGATACTTAATCTTGAAATTATTTCATTAACTCTGTAGAATTTCTTTTATTTTCTTTAAATTTGTTTTTTTGAAAATTCAAAAAGATAAAAAAAAATAAAAATAGAATTACGAGAAGATAACTTAGGCTTTTGGACGTTATTAACTTTAGGAAATGATATGATAGGACCTGAACACTTAGACTTCAGTTCTTCAGGCTTAATTAGCCTGGGTGTCCACTAGAATGTGGACTTAGTCTTGAGTTCTTGCCAAGCAATTTTACTTTTACTGGTCAATAAATTGGGGTGATAAGTATACGACTTATCAACCCGCCCTCTGATTTGTGGGGACTTTAAGCCTAAGCATCTACACACATTTTGCACTAACTCACTTTTCAACAGTTTCTTTGGAAATTGGGTAGCTAATGCACCATCTAGGGTGGTATGGCTGGGAAGCAGTCGGTGGTAACAGCTCATCGGTTGGTTGTCCAGAGCCTAGTCACAAGACCATTTTCGTCGTACTACCTTTAGGTAAATCTTAGATCAGGGAAGCCACCTACTTAAAAAAAAAAGAAAAAAAAGAAAAAAAAGAGAATAGAAAAAGGAGAAAATAAAAGAATAAACAAATAAAAAAATAAACAAATAAAACCACACTTCACCACACGAGTATGGCTGGCAAGTTGCCGAAGGTAACAGCCCATTGGCCGGTTGTCTAGAGCCCAGCACACAAAAATGCACAATAATTCCCAAAACACTTAAGGAAGAAGCGGGGAAGTAGAATAAACCAGGGAGATATACACTAGGTTCGCCCTTGTGTTGACCCCATAAGTAAATGAATTAGGAAGAAAGCTACTGTTCGAAAAGATAAACCTCTAGGCAAGGTCACCTAGGGTCGTAGAAACCCGAAATCCATTTTAACAGCGACCTAGTGAGTTTTTCAATCTTTTCACTAGATGCTTAGCACTTAAAGTTTTTTTCGAGTCTTGGATGGGTCTAGTAGCAGTAAAAAGTTATCCCGGAACTCTCAAACTCCAAAAGTACAAAAAAATTAGAAAAGAAGAAAAACAAAAAAAATGTATCTTCCCTTTTCAAATAAGGCGAGGACTTGGGTTGTCTACAGTCTGGCAGATGCCTGGGTATTGTTGAGTTTTCGTTGTTTAGGACCTAAGTTGAAATTTTCTATTGTTAATAAATTACTTAGGCCTAAGTAAGCTAATCCTAATTCTGATTTTATACATAGCATGTAGTTTAACTTTGCTAAGGACTAGCAAAAGATAGGCATGGGGGTATGATGTCGACATATCTATTCAGGTTAAATGGACTATCCATGCATGTTCCTAAGCCTAGATTTTCATTTCTTGTTATTAATATTGAATAGCATGCATCATTCTACATTTAGAGTAGTTGTACATATTTTGGGTTAATTAGGTCGTTTTTTTATGGTCAGGAGAGAAGATTTATTTCAGGGCCTCGGATGGACGATCGGACCGTACGGATCTGATCAGAAGTTAGATCGGAGTCCCGTAGCATCACATGAAGTTAGAGGAAGATCAATGGCCAGGGGCAATGCAACATCCATATGGGTTCCAGATGGAAAATCCAACCATAAGGATGGATCTAGAGCAACGATCACAGTCTTGCAGCACGGGAATCATCTCGACCTGAGCATCGTGACACCCTCTGCAAAAGAAAGAAGATAGATGGCCCAAATAGCACCACGTGGTGCCATCCAGGAAACCCAACACCAACCTACACCCACTCTTCATCAAGGCATCACCCATTCTCAGCCGTTGGATCTTGATGAAGCAGCTAAGGATCCATCTCCACCCGAGCCCTTAAGTCATCTTCACAACTCCTCTTGGTTGTAGCACGTTGGTGGTGGAGGCTCATCTCAAAGAGAGGGCACATGTTCGAAACCCGTTGCCCCCTCAATTGAACACTTGAGGTGCGACACAGCAGCAAGGCACGCATGTGCACACAGGAGCCCAGCAAAGCAGCAACGCATGGCAGCATAGCTACGTGCAGCAGTAGCCACTGCACGCCAGGCATGCATGCTCGACAAGGAGTGCGATGTGCGCGCTAGCGGGGAGTGAGTAGTGGGGAGGGCGGATCTTCAGTGATGCAGGCCTTTAGTGACTCTTGCATCTATTACTAATGGCCCGTGTGCACCAGCAAAGGAATTCAAGGTGCAGGTCTTCAACGATAGAAAGGGCAAATTTGTAGTGACCTTTACGGACATTAGTATTGACCCATGTAAGAATTTGTTCTTTCACCACTATAAAAGGACCTACCCACCACCATTCCAAACCATCTCTTCCTTTCTTCACCTCACCACCTCCAAGTCTCTAGAGAGAGCTTGTCCTAAGCCCAGGATGCTCCTCTATAGTAGAACGAAACATTTTCCCACCTCTCATCCCCCTTCGTGGGGCATCCTGTGGCCGTTTTCTCATCACCCTTGTGGAAGAAGATCCTCACTACAATGCCATCCTACCCTGCCCTCCATCCACTGGCTCCATCCCTGTTCGTCCCGCTCCTCACCACCTTCCTCCAAGCGATGTCAGAGTGAATTGTCCTCCAAGAGATCGTCGAGGGGGATTTCCCTCACCACTTTCTATTTATCTTTCACTTTCGTAGTGTAGATTTTTTGCTTTCGTAGTTGTAACAAACAATTCATTATGAATAGATGATTGTTTCTCTCTCTCCCTCTTTGAAATTTTTGCAAGTAGATTAGCTAGAATTTATCGACCTGATCTCTTTCTTACTAAAAATACCAAAAAACTTAGAAAAGATAAAAATGACCAAAAATAAATAAAAGTGAAGTGCGGATTTTTACAAAACCAAACATTCGCCTCCCCATGTTCGACCAGGGACTCACTTTTCAAGTTTTGATTATAAATTTTATTTGATAGATGCGTTTTGCGAGCTATGACAACGGGTCCTTCGAACCCTTAATTTTGATTCGGGAAACACACACATCACCTTCCAACCCTAAACCAAGCCACTTGATTCAGGTGAAGCAAGTCCAGGATAGGGTGTTGGCTAACTCGAGGAACACTATACAATCTTTAGAAGCTTGATGGTCGGGCCCGGATAGGTGTGTTAATATGGTGATTTTATTGTTGAAGTGTGTATAGTGGTTAACCTAACTCGGACCTAACCATCTCTTTACAAAATTTTTTTAACCTGGCCTACTTGATTTTATCTTAGTCACTTTTAGGCCCAGGGTCGAACTCAGGGAAGTGGGGTTACAAGTCAAGTTTCTATGCCTTTCCTACAACGAATCTCTTCCATTCGTTTATTGTGTTTTTAGTGTTTTTATATTTAATATCTTTTTCTGATAATCATGGTCCTTGAGGCACACCCTCAAAATTAGGTTCTTGGCTTTGAGCCAAATCAGGGTTCCAAAATGGGTCTTGCTATTCGCAAGATGGAGTACCATTAAGTCAAGGATTATCTTTTCTCTTTTATATATTTTTTTATCTGTTTATTGGCAGGAAAGAGAAGCAGAAGTAATGTAACTATAGTATATATATATAGGTATATATTATATATTTATAAAGGGGTGGGGGTGGAGGCAGAGATGGAGTGAAGCACGGTGTCGAGTCGGTCGTCGTCTAGAAAGATGCAACCAACAGGACGAGGTGCTGCATGGAGTGTAAGGTGGATGGCAGAAGATGTGTGCGACCACGCTTTTTGTATGCGTGTATCGGGGAATATCAGCAACTAGTGCAGATATTCCCGTGATACAACATATGGTAAGTAATGTGAAAATATATATATAGATATATGTATATATGTAAATATATCTATATGTATATATGCTTATAAATATATAGGTATATATGTAGTTATATGTCAATATATATGTATAAATGTATATATATAAGTATATTTATATATATGTATGTAACTATATGTATAGCTAGATATATCTATATATATATATATCTATGTATGTATATGTATGTGTATAATACGATATAGATGTGTATATATATATAGATATATATAAACGTATATGTATTTATATAGACTAATACATAGTTATATAAGTACTAATATATGTATAGATATATGTATACAAGTATATGTATATATGTAAATATATATGTAAATATATATCTGTATACTAATACTTAGTAATATAAATACTACTATATATATAGATATAAGTATAGATATATATATATGTATATAAATATATGTATATATTTTAATATATATATGTATACATATATATATATGTATATAATAGTGTATAGGTGTGTGTGTGTATGAAAGTGTGAGTGTAAGTGTGTAAGTGTCGGTAAAGAGAGTGAGAGAGTGCTGTGAGAGAGAGAGAGAGAGAGATGGAGTTGGCATGGTTAAGGCGTCTGAGTCTTCCAAGTACCGTCTGGAGTCCACGCGTGCACGCGCAGGCGCGTATGCACGCAGAGAGGAGCGTGCTGGGGGGATTGGGCATGGATAGAGGACTGCAGCGTACAGTGCTGCGCGGAGAGGTGTACGCAGGTGAAGGGAGCGGGCAGGTGCAGGCGATGTGCAGGTGGGCGTAGGAGCTGGCGTGGGGCTGAACGCGCGTGCGGGCGAATGGCGGTAGCGGCACGCTGGGTGACTGGATAAGTGAGAAGCTTACCGGTCACCCCACTGTAGCCACAGTGTTCTGCAGATTAGTGTGAATAGTGGCTACAGTGTTTGGCCGAGCTACGCGACCGCTTGCTGCAGGTGCTGTGAGTGCGGACGGCTTGACGTGTGCGCGGAAGAGTGGTGCCGCTGCTGGCTTGCGGCGAGGTGGTTCACGACAGAGGGTGCGGAGAGGGCTGGGTCACGGGCGAATGGGCGCGACATGGCATGCGGTGGCCTGCGGGTGTTGGCTGGTGTGTGCGGTGAAGCTTGGTCGGCTGCTGCAGGGGCATGCGGTGCCTGGTTGCTGTTGGATAGGCGAGTACAGTGCGAAGAAGTAAAAGGCGAGGGCGCCTGCGGGTGCGCGCTGGTGGTGAGGGCGGCCTGCAGGCATGTGGGGAAAGGGCTGGGGCGGCAGCTGCTGCCGCCTTGCTGCTGCTGCTGTGGAGCTCGGCCGGCTACTGCATGGTGTGCGGTGGCTGGTTGAGCTTCAAAGCTTCATGCTTTGGAGTAATGGCGGAAATGGCGTGGAAACTGAAACAGGGAAGAAGGCAACCACACCCACCGTCTCTTTGATGAGCTGGGTGGTGGTGGTCTCACGGTGGTGGGTGCGCACCACAGTGATGACTCCTGCCCGCAGAGTGGCTCCTCTGGGGAGGAGGTCCTACGTATGGAGGGAGAGGGAAGGAGATGGTGGCCTGGAGAAGAGGAGCTGTGTTGGGTTCTATTCGCTGTGGGGGACCAGGTACTTTGCAAAGAAGGAGCCAAGCCCTTATAAAGAAGAAAGAGGCATGCATAGCCATGCCTTGGCTATGCATGCCCCAGCATGGACAGCAGGGAGATGCAGCTGCAAGTTTGGCAGGGAGAGGGGGAGCAGGACATAGCACGAAGAAGAAGAGGTTGTTCCATGCAGCCGTGGAAAGAAAGTCAAAAATCAAAAAGAAATAAAAATGGAGATGGAAATTTTGCGAAGTAGGACTTGAAGAAAATGTGAATTGCGAGACCATTTTATTCACTCTCCTCCCGTCTCAATTAAATGCATGCATGCATCTATATTAACAAATGCAAATATGTCTACCAAATATGCACTGATAATGCTAGGAAATAGCACAAGATGGCGCAATTGCAGGTGTATTTTTGCGGTGCAATCATACCCCCATGCCTACCTTTTGCTAGTCCCGAGCAAAAGAGTATTTAGAAATGATCTTAAGCTGAAGATTTTCTTCTGAGGCGACAAAGGTGTGTTTGTTGTTGGATATTGTGAGAACCAATTGTAGAGAAGACTACCAGTACTTTAAGTCTCACATGACATAGATCATCTCTCGACTAACCAGGATTCTTGATATTTAGACCTTAAGTATGATTTCCAGGACACAGGAGGTTTTTACCATACTCGAGAGCTCAAGAGGTTATGGCTTGTGCTTAGTGAAGGAGCAAGACTGACCAGATGAACATTAAGACTCAAGCCCAGGGTTTCACGAATTTTTAAGTAATGGTTGGTCCCAGTTTCAACTCATGTCTTCGGATTGACCCTTAAAAAGATGATGGAAACTCAACTCCCATTTTCTGACATTTGTGGCTCAAAGAAAACAAGGTATTTGTAACCTACCCTGAAGAACTTCTTGTAGGACGAAGACTTTATAGACATTTGTGAGATATACTGACTTATTTGCATCTTTTCTTTTTCTTTGAAACACGTGCTAGTATATCTCTTACAACATTATTTGGAGGAGCACACTTTTCTTTTTGGTGGGAGAGTTTCTTTTTGGTGGAAAGAGTCTCTCCTAAACACAAGACTAAAACCTGGGATAAAAAGTCTACCTGCGCGCACAGGTAAGGACTCCACCCTTCCTAATGAACACTAGCGTTGGATCTTATGTTCAGCTGGTCTTTCCTGATATGTGTAGTGTGAACCAAGATTACTTAGGCTCGCAAGTAGAAGCAAACCAATGGATCCTGTATTGGTGTCTCAGGTACAAGAATACATTCTTAGTTAGGAGAGATTCCGATCAATTTTGTCAATGCTCAAGTGAATTAAGCCGAGCCTGAGCGAATTAAGCTTCTGTGGCCTGGAAAGTCTTCACAACAGAGGTTGAATATCCATAAACACTTATTGTATTTTTGTTTCAGCCTTTAGATGATTACTAAACACTATATATATATTATTTTTTTCTTTTTATATATATATAGGCGGATACTGCATGATATCATAAAATACCCAGATACTAAGGATGCCTATCCACCCCCCATGCCAAACAATGCTATGTCCTCATATGCTTGCAGGGAAAGGCAGAGAAAGGATGAAAGATCGGGTAACGAGAGCTGAGGTGGAGGGTATTTAGTAGGGTGGTAGGGTGGGTGGATGGTGGGTGGTGAAGTGAAAAGTGAAGTGATCATGACAGTGGCGTGAAAAGTGATGGTGGATGGTGAAAGGTCTAGCATTTCCTGGGATGAGAGTGTCCCAGGCAAATCAGAAAACTGGTCAGGAGGAAGAAGTTGGCCTTCAGATTGGCCAAGAAGAGGGGCTTCTTGGATAGATGGATCCAAAAGGGAATAGCCCCAGTGAGAAGTATATGGGCTCAAGGTCCCAGTGTGGATTTGCAAATCCGCCTGATTTGGCCAGAAAGAAAGGGCAATTCGGTCTTCAAGAGTGTGGACCAGCAGCGAGTAGCCTGGATATGACTCAGATCATGAGGTATGGGAAGCGGAGAAAACCTCATCAGAAGTCTGGCCAGGAGAAGGTACGGGACAAGGGAGGGATGGGGGAACGTCACAGTATGTGTTGGTCAGGCAGTCATTAGTGTTTATAGGTAATCCGCAGCAGTTCGAATAGGTCCCTATTAGTCCAATACACGCGGTGACTGCCATGTCCTCATCAGACGTGTCATCCTTGATATAATCACAATCAAAGTTCTTGGCTACCTTGAAGATGTTAAGCTTGATCTTTTCAGATCCAACAGCAATCTCAATACAGCCCGACTCGTAGTCAGTAAGGGCACGGGCTGTGGCCAAGAAAGGTAGACCGAGGATGATCAGACAATCAGAAAGTGAACTAGGAACTTCCATATTGAAAATAAGAAAGTCAACAGGAAAACAGAGACTGTTGACCCTAACCACCACGTCTTCCACCACACCCTTCGGGATTTTGACAGAACGATCTGCCAATTAAAACATGATAGGGGTGGGTTTCAGATTTCCCAAGGAAAATTTTTCGAGCATGATGGTTGGTATAAGATTGATGGAAGATCCTAGATCAAGTAGGGCATGGTTAAAATTGTACCCTTGGATGCTGCAGGAAATGAACGGTGTGCCTGGGTCTTTCTGCTTCGGTGGTAGATTTGACAGTATAGCACAACTCGCATGAGGCGAGAGAACCACCGAATTCTTGGTTATCTTTGATTGTCACCTAGGTGTTGTGTAGTCTTTGAAAAATCGAGCGACAGTAGGTATGTGGTTGATAGCCTCGAGCAGGGGTACCTTGATTCTACATCCATGAACAAATTATGTAGGTTATCAAAGGCCTGCGTATCTTTCTTTTTGCTTTTTGGCTCCCTCAGTAGAGCCTCAGGGAATGGAACTGATTTTGGCACCAATTTGGGTGTATCGTCCTTTCGCGAATGTGGTGCGCATCCCGAATGAGAGGGCGATGAAGATGATGGGCCAAGATCAGGTCGAGGCAGATCAACAATTTGCTTACCTCTCCTCGTAGTGATAGCATTGGACGATGCAGGTCCTGTGGGATCATATGGCGGAGGATGGTTCGCGATGGGGATATAAGAGTGAGGTGTTGCAGCGGGATTAGCATGAAATCCTGGTGGAATGCTCGGAGCTTGTAGAATCTGGTGAATCTGTCCCTGAGAAGGTTGTACCTGTGGTCGCGGACCATGGGGTACAAAATTTCATGGGTTGTGAATAGGTTGGGCAGGAAGAGTGCCCTGAGATCGAGTCGCCATGCGTAGTTGACTGATCTCAGCATTCTGCTACGCCAATTGGTGCTGAAGAGAGGTCATGTTCTCTTCATGGCACTTTGACATTTCCATCATCATTCGCATCAATTTGCCAAGAGGACTTGATGAGTGTTCTGTTTGCGGTACGCAAGGACTTGATGGCGGATTTGCCATAGGATTAGACTGTGCCCTTGGGTTGAAAGGTGTGGACGGTCTCATTGGTCCACTCGCGGGGTTTTGGCGCTGCGGGTTGTTGGACAATGCGAAGTTCAGATGATTTCACCACCCTAGGTTATAAGTGGCAGAGAACGGGTTGTTCCCCAAGGCGTAAGCGTCTTCCATGCCAGAAGATGCATCCGCATGTAAATATGCGTCCGAGCACACGGAGGCTTGGTCCTCCATGTCAAAATACTGGCTTACAGAAGCCAGATCCACATGACTTACCGAGTCACTCGGCGCGACACTCGGTAAGGAAGGGCTTATGGGGTTTCTTGGGATAAACCTGGTGTTGGAAGAATTGGGATTGTGACGAAGTGGTGAAGTAGGGGTGTTTGCCATAGAATGGGCGGGGTTGGCCAGAAGCTCGTCCAGCTTCTTGTGCACGATGGAGACTTCATCCAATTTCTGTGCGATAAGGTTGAGATCAGTGGATGAATGGGAGGGTCCCGTGTCAACTTCATGGACATTTCGAGGTAGGCTGGTACGATTAAAGGCGACAATGGAAGCATTATTCATCGAGTTTTCACTCATATTTTCAAACAATTCGAATGCTCCATTCTCGTCGTTATTCATAAAATTCCCTCCGCAGGAGGCATCTGCAATCTGCTTCAAAGTCTCATTTAGCCCATAGTAGAAAATCTGGGCTATATGCCACTTAGGCAGACCGTGGTGCAAACACTTCCTAAGGAGGTCATTATTCCTCGCCCATGCCTCATGAAATTGTTCGCCGTTTTGTTGCGTAAAGGAGGTGGTAGCACGGCGAAGTGCATTGGTTCGCTCGATTGGAAGAACTTCTTTAGAAACGTTGTTCGCATCTCTTCCCAAGAGTGGATGGTTCTCCTAAGGGTGCGTAACCACTGCGATGCTTTAGCCCACAATGAAAATCGGAACATTTTCATGAGGACTATAGGTAACCCGATATTTCTTGGTTTAACAGTTCCAGCTAATCGGGTTAGGTCATCCAAGTGGCGAAAAGGATCTTCACTTGCAAGACCATGGAAGTGAAAATTTATTAGGCCAATTATGTTAGGTTTCAGTTCAAAGTCGTCCCCGCCCATGGGGACCCGAATTTGTCTTATGGTCTCTGTCGCAGCAGGATTCTGATAAGAGCTAAGAGACCTAGGCTCCTCCCATTCGGGAGGGTTCTGCATTTCCTCCAATGTTTCCCGAATGGCTTCAATTTGCTCATTATACATTTCCATTTGGGCTTGGAGGCGGGTTATGGGATATAAGGCTCCACCACCTGGTGGGTTCTGAGGGCGGTTTCCTCCCTCGGGATTTGGGGGTGGGTGTGCAGCCATGTTTGTGGAGGAGGAGGATGATTCGGCTTCTTTTCTAAATTTATCAGGCAATTCACACAGTTCAGGATTTTGTGACCTCCTCCCAAATATGCACTACCATAGGAAGAGTTGGGGGGATATGAAGGGAAAAGAGATGAGAGAAATGATGTCGCAAAGGTACACTTGATGACAAATCAATTCAATCAAATTCCTAACCTCTATAGTGTGCCCTTAGACCTAAAGATCTAAGTTGCCTACTATCATGAACTATGGAATCGAATGCGAGCACCGCGGAACCACCGGGCTAGATTGAAAAGCTATTTGCCCCAGTCTTAGATACCCGATAGCACACGGGAACCCTCACCAGCACGTAGGCACTACACGCAGGTAGTTAGACCTTAAATCCTTAATAAGGGTCAAGTTACTACCAATTTTAGTTAGAGGCTTAGGATCAAGTGCTTTTGGAATGTGAAGGGCGTTGTTTACGGGTAATGCCCAAGTGATTGATTTTTCACGTGTGTAAACCAAACATGCAACGGGGAAATCTCCCCAATTTGAAGTTCTTAATTGGTGAATGGTTTTTAGAATTCAGCCTTAAGTAGTATGGATTTTAGGATTTCGCTGAAATACCAATTCAACCAATCTCTGGGCTTTTCAAGAATACAGGTTTTCTTCTAAGCCCAACAAACCCTTCTTCAATATCAGTTGGTTAATGCATGCTAAAATGCACTGGGCTTCCCTAAATGGAGATTTCTATGTAAGGATGCATGAGTCAGTTTTATATTAGTGTGAAAGGGAGCCAAAGCACTTCAATTCAAGTGCTCCCAATCATCGGAATGATTTCTACACAAGGCTCAACCAAAAGATAAAGAAAATCAAATTGTTGGGGTTGAATTATTCAGGATCAAATCTTAGGCAAGTTGAAAAGTCATGGTGGGGTTGGAATCAACTCAATTCCAAGTCTCCCTTCCAAAAATGTGATCCCGAATTTGCAGATAAGTGAGGCAAAGAGGGGTGCAATCAATCTTTTTGTGTTTGCTTTAAAGAATACCTCACACGGTGAAAAATTCAAGAATCAAGATTCTTGGATTTTCGCTACGCGAAGTAAGGCAGGAAATCTCGAGGCTGTAGGAGTAAAGGCAATCAATCAAATAAGTGAATTTTAATCCGCTTGCTCCAAGAGATCCCAAGATGTTTTTCTAGTTTTTAGTTTTTTTTTTATTAAGGTGACAAGTTAACCAAAGTTGCTAAGAAAAGAAGACCTACTTGTTGGGAACGTCTGAGAAGCTCCAATGCGGTATCGGCATCTTCACGCTCTCATTCCCGCCTTGGATCTGCTTACGTCTTCGACTTCGTCTGCCTGCCTTCTCCTTGCGACAGGTTCACTTGCACAGCAATAAACAAAAACACCCGTGAAGAGAGAAGAGAAAAATGAAAGGAATGGAATAGAAACTTACTTGCAGGCGCAAGTCCCCTGCAACGACGCCAGAAAAGATGATGGTCGGGCCAGGATAGGTGTGTTAATATGGTGATTTTATCGTTGAAGTGTGTATAGTGGTTAACCTAACTCGGACCTAACCATCTCTTTACAAAATTTTTTTAACTTGGCCTACTTGATTTTATCTTGGTCACTTTTAGGCCCAGTGTTGAACTCAGGGAAGTGGGGTTACAAGTCAAGTTTCTACGCCTTTCCTACAACGAATCTCTTCTATTCGTTTATTGTTTTTTTGGTGTTTTTCTATTTAAGATTTTTTTCTGATAATCTTGGTCATTGAGGCACACCCTCAAAATTAGGTTCTTGGCTTTGAGCCAAATCAGGGTTCCAAAATGGGTCTTGCTATTCGCAAGACGGAGTACCTGCAAGTCAAGGATTATCTTTTCTCTTTTATGTATTTTTTTATCTGTCTATTGGCAGGAAAGAGAAGTAGAAGTAAAGTAACTATAGTATATATATAGGTATATATTATATATGTATAAAGGGGTGGGGGTGGAGGCGGAGATGGAGTGTAGCATGGTGTCGAGTCGGTCGTCATCTAGAAAGATGCAACCAACTGGACGAGGTGCCGCGTGGAGTGTAGGATGGATGGTGGAAGATGTGTGTGACCACGCATCTTGTACGCATGTATCGGGGAATATCAGCAACTGGTGCAGATATTTCCGCGATACAACGTATGGTAAGTAATGTGAAAATAAATATATATATAAGTATATATGTAAATATATCGATATGTATATATGGTTATAAATATATAGGTATATATGTAGTTATATGTGTATATATATGTATAAATGTATATATATATAAGTATATTTATATATATGTATGTAACTATATGTATAGATATATATATATATATATGTATGTAAATGTATGTGTATAATACTATATAGATGTGAATATATATATATGTATATATAGTTATATAGATATATATGTATACATGTATGTATATTTGTATATATATATATGTGTGTGTATAAGTAAGTGTGTATATATGTATATATGTAAGTATATATATGTATATATATATATATAAGTATATATATATATATATATATATATATATGTATATGTATGTACATAGACTAATACAAAGTTATATAAGTACTAATATATGTATAGATGTATGTATATATACATATATATATATATATATATGTATATAAGTATATGTATATATGTAAGTATATATGTATATATATATATATATAAGTATATACATATATGTACGTATATATATACATGTATACGTATATATATATATGTATATAATAGTGTATAGGTGTGTGTGTGTGTATGAAAGTGTGAGTGCAAGTGTGTAAGTGTCGGTAAAGAGAGTGAGAGAGTGCTGACAAAGAGAGAGAGAGAGAGCTGGAGTTGGCGTGGTTAAGGTGTTTGAGTCTTCCAAGTGCTGTCTGGAGTCCACGCGTGCACGTGCAAGCACGTATGCGGGCAGAGAGGAGTGCGCTGGGGGGATTGGGCGCGGAGAGAGCACTGCAGCGCACAGCGCTGCATGGAGATTCGTACGCAGGCGAAAAGAGCGAGCAGGTGTGGGCGACGCGGGTGCACGCTAACGCGTGGGCAAGTGCTCGAGCGGGCTTGGGGCTGAACGAGCGCGCAAGCAAACAGCCGTAGCGGCGTGCCGAGTGACTGTATAGGTGAGAAGCTTACCGGTCACCCCACTATAGCCACAGTGTTCCACAAACTGGCATGAACAGTGGCTGCAGTGTATGGCTGAGCCGCGCGACCGCTTGCTGCAGGTGCTGTGAGTGCAGACTGCTCGACGTGCACGCGGAAGAGTGTCGCCGCTACTGGCTTGTGGTGAGGTGGTTCACGATAGAGGGTGCGGAGAGGGATGGGTTGCGGGCGAAGGGGCACGACAAGGCGCACGGTGGCCTGTGGGTGTTGGTTGGTGTGAGCGGTGAAGCTTGGCCGGCCGCTGCAGGGGCGTGCGGTGGCCAGTTGCCGGTGAACAGGCAAGTGTAGTGCAAAGAAGCAAGAGGTGAGGGTGCTTGCAGGTGCGCGCTGGAGGTGAGGGTGGCCTGACGGTGGTGGGGAAGGGGCTGGGGTGGCTACTGTTGCCGCCTTGCTGCTGCTGCTATGGAGCTCGACTGGCTACTGCAAGGCGTGCAGTGGCCAGTTGAGCTTCAAAGCTTCAAGTTTTGGTGTAATGGCGGAAATGGTGTGGAAAGTGAAATAGGGAAGAAGGCCACCACGCCCATCGGCTCTTTGATGAGCTAGGCGGTGGTGGTCTCACGGTGGTGGGTGCGCACCACAGTGATGACTCTTGCCCGCAGAGTGGCTCCTCTAAGGAGGAGGTCCTGCGTATGGAGGGAGAGGGAAGGAGATGGTAGCCTGGAGAAGAAGAGCTACGTTGGGTTCTATTTGCTGTGGAGGACCAGGCACTTTGCAAAGGAGCCGAGACCTTATAAAGAAGAAAGTGGCATGCATAGCCATGCCCTAGCTATGCATGGCTCAACATGGCCGGCAGGGAGATGCAGCTGCAGGTCAGGCAGGGAGAGGGGGAGCAGGACATGGCGTGAAGAAGAGGTTGTTCCATGCAGCCACGGAAAGAAAGTCAAAAATAAAAAAGAAATAAAAATGTAGATGGAAATTTTACGAAGCAGCACTTAAAGAAAATGTGAATTGCGAGGCCATTTTATTCACTCTCCTCCCCTCTCAATTAAATGCATGCATGCGTCTATATTCACAAATGCGACTATGTCTACCTAATATGCACTGATAATGCTAGGAAATAGCACAAGACAGTGCAATTGCAGGTGTATTTTTGCGGTGCAATCAAAGCTCAGCCAACATCATGCACTAAAGCATTAGAGCCTTTGATTAAAATGATTGATTAGCTTAATAGTTCTTCATTGGATTTGTTCCAAGATGTTAAGGATAGGGCCCTAAGTGAGAATTTACTGGGGAAATTATCGAGATTGGGGATGAAATTTGTGGTTGCCTTAGTCTAATCTTGGGATGATTCCCAGGATGAACCCCCTTCAGGTGAGCCAATGTTATAACCCGCTGAGGCGCTTGTTGGGGGGACACATTTCTGAGACCGAGGATGACTAGGTTGGGTTAAAGCAACCAATCAAGGATGATGTGATTTTCTTATCTGAGATCCCTGAGCTAGGGAGCGAGGAAAAATATGTCTCTATAGACTAAGGAACAACATATGACTTTGAGACATATAAATGAGCATCAAGGATTCTTTAATTCTGAAGGTGAGAAATCTCTTAATGATGTCTCACATGAAGTTAAGGAAAATGATTTTAGTGAGACAAATGGGCTTGACGAGCATGATTGATGGGAATAGCATCATCTGTCTTAGCTAGCTCATTTTGTCCCAGAAAAGAAAACAAAAGCTCGTACATAACCAATTGGAGGTCCTAACTCAAGGAATAACCCTTCTGAAAGAAAAGTAAGAAACAAAGGGTAAAACTGTAATTTTACCATTACAGTACGACAACGGGATTTCTCATGGGCTAAACACAAGTCAAATGGTCTTAACAAGATAAAAAGTGGGTTGGTTTAAACAGAAAAGGGTTTATGTGAAATCTGGGAATTAAATGACTTCTTGTAACCCTAAAACAGACCCACTTAATTTAAAAAGGTTCTGGTCAAAATAAAATTCACCTAAGTCCTCTAAAATTCATGAAAAAATATTCTCTAGGGTTAAGAACCTTCAATTTGGCCTTTAGAACCTATTTTGACCAAAATTAGGGTCTCCATCAATTATTTACCCTAAATTGGTTTTTTGTGTAAATTGCCCAGCCAAACATAATCAAACCAAAAATCTAACTTCACCATTGGCTTAATTAGGTCCAAATTAGGTTTTTTCCAAAATTTGGACTTAAGGAGAATTCACCTTGACCTACTTTGTAAACTAGTTCAGCCTAATTACATTTCTACCCCTAACTTTTGAAAACTCCTGCAGACACCCCCTAGCTTCCGCATCGTTCCTTGCAATTATGTCCCTCTGCCATTATAGCAGAGGAAATCCTACTTCGGCAAGGATTCAAGGGAAAGAACTCCCTGATTCCTCAGAGAATCCCTCTCAAATGTGAAAGGGAGATTCTCTGAGAAATCCCCATTCATGTGAACCTAATTTGGAACTCCAATTTCTACCCAATCTCTAATGCAAACGCATGAGAGATTTGGCTCTTTTTGACCTTTCATCTCTAGTGACTTGCCCATGCTTGGAAGTTTGGCTTCCAATCACAAGACCTCCTACCAGGGCATATAAAAGCCTCCCCTGATCATTCCGCAAATCCTAAGCTTGAATTGGCCTGAGGTAACCCCCAATTTCCTCTCTTCTCCTCTGGCCAACCTCCCATCAAGCTCCGGCGACCTTTATCTCCCTCTATCGTCACTATGCCACAATACTAGTGGCAGAGTTACCTCTGCCTCCTTCGTCCACGTCATGCCATACCAGCGCACGCTCTTGCCACCCTCTCGTTGTCGCCGTCCTCCTCTCATTGGGCTTTCGTCTTCGACAATGGCACATACGAGTTGGCCACCTCCTCCACTCTTCCCTTCGTCTGTTCCCCCTTAGATAAGTCCTCTCTCTCTACTCATCTCTTTTCTCACATTTACTTCTTAAAATCTGCCTCGACGCTCGCACATCACCGTCATCTTCTCCACCTCCAGTCAAACCACCGGCGAGGTCCTTCCCCTGCTCCACGCATCCACCCACCTTGCCAACCACCTCACAAGCTCCGCCACAACTCACTGACCATAACCCCTCTTTCCATTCATCACCACTCACCCCCAACACGTCCCCCGAACACACCCATATTAGCACGCACAAGGTGACCTAGGCACGCATGCTCAGGCCACCCTGCGCCACGCCGACCACCGTCCCATCTTCGTCGAGTTCAGGCGAATCTTCCTATGCATTTTGATGCGATTGCAAGGCCATTTGCTTGTGAACAGGGTATAGGTCCTTGCCGTCATTGACGGAGGACGAAGCTTGCTCACAAGCTTGCTCCAGGACTCCAGGCCACAGCCTGCAGGTCCCAGGCTGTGTGCGCTTCGTTCTCGTACACTCTCACCCAGCTATTGGAGTCAAAGCCCTACATAGCTCTGCAATTGGACGCGAACGTCTGCTATGCAGGCATCTGCGAAGAAGGTAGGACATTTAGTCCCACCCTGGAAGATCAGGAGTAGGTGCTATGATATAAAGTGAAAAAGTGCTATAGGCTCATTTTCTCCTGACCATGAGGTGAGGACCTAGTCACCCATCTCCTTGTCCGCGACCCCACGCCACGCGGACCTGGCTCTGACCCATTAACCCAATTACTCTATGCACTCCTCGCACACCACCGCACGTCGGTGGGCCTAGTCCCAGGCGTGCATACCCAACCTTTTAACCCGAGAAGGCTCTGGGAGAGCGAGCATAAGAGAGAAAAAAGAAGAGAGATCGCGGTGAGGGTAGGGGTAGGTTTTGCTCTCAAGAGAAAAAGAAGAAGCCAAGGAGGGAAGGGCAGAAGCTTGGTAGCTAAGGAAGGAGAAGGCAAGGCACGACTGAAGAGGAGCTGAAGTCATAGCCAGAGAAAAGAAAGAAGAAATCAAAGAAGAGGAAGAAGAAGAAAGAACCAAGAGGGAAGAAGGTCATTTGAGGCAGAGAATAGAAGAAAGAAGGAGGAAGCCGTAGAGGAAGCTAAGGAAAGGTAGCTAAGGTAGAGGAGGTCAAAGAAAGAAGGAAGGAAGGAGAAGAGCCAGAGAAGAAGAAAGAAGCCAAAGCTGTAATCAGAGAAGAAGGGAGACGAAGACAAAGGTTAGAGCAGAAAGAAGAAGAAGGCCAAGAAGAGAGAAGGCCATAAGAGAGAAAGAGAAGAAAGAAGAAGAAAGAGATCAGAGATAGAGATAGAAATCTGAGACAGCACTGTAGCACTTGACATTTAAGATGTCTGATTTTCACATCAGACGTCCATATTTTATTTTGTGCTTCTATACCTTGAGATTATATTTCTTGCATTATAGCTTTGATTCTTCATTGCATATTATAAAATTGAAAGTTGTGTTCTTAATTTTTGAACCCCAATTTGCTCCTTATGTTTGACCTCGAATTTACTTTTTCGAGTAATAAAATTCATTTATTTTGAAAGCGATTTCAGCTATATTACAACACATTATTTTAAAACCTGATTTCTCCTTGCAAATAATGATGAACCATTTGATAGCTTGATAACTGAGGATTATGATCCGATTGGGGTTGGCATGGAGGATTCTAATCCTATTATAATAGATGATCCAATTGGTTGCCCTAATCTTCAAACACACCCAAAAGAGATGAATGATTTTGATTTGGAAATGATTGAATCCAAGTTAATTCTAATTTAGCCACAATTGCTTGATTTGGATATCTTTGATTGGGTGTATAACGATCATGAGGGCCTGGAAACTGAACACTTGATCTTGAATGATAGGAATTTGGAAACTAAGATTTGGGAAGGTAACTCCAGGGAAGACAGGATTTTGGATTTGAGGGTTCCTGTTGACCTAAAACAACCTAACTTCTATCAGGACCCTTATGATATCTTTAATGTGCAACCCAAGCTCGAAATAATTGACTACCTTTTTGAGCTGAACTATAAGTGGACACACGAATCTATTAAACCAGATCTACCTATTTTCCACCACATTAGACTTGGGTTACACACCACAAAACTGTAGGCCCGACCCTGCAAGCACAATAATCTCCTCTTCTTGGTGATTTTCATCCTGAACTTTAGAACCACTCGACCTTGGGGCATGGGTCTGCACCATAACTTGATCCACATCTGTTGACATCTTCTGCTTGCGAGTTTTAGGATCAATATTTTTATTCTGATTCTGACCCACAGTTATGAATTCCGAATTTCTTTGTTTGTATATTTTGGCTAGCTAAAGGCAATAAACTTAACACGTGTGTATACTCCTTTCTCTTTGCAGAGCCAATCGGATTGTCATGAAAGTCAAGTGATATTTTGTTTATTCTGCCATTTTCATATCTTTATTTTTGCAATGAGGACATTGCATCATTTAAGCATGGGGGGTGGATATTTAATCTTGAAATTATTTTTTTAGCTTCGTGGAATTTCTTTTACTTTCTTAAAAGAATATATATTAAAATTAAAAAAATAGAATTAAAAGAAGAGAACTTAGGCATTCGACATTGTTAACTTTAGGAAACAATACTTTAAAACCAGAATATTTTGACTCTTCAGGTCTTCGGACTTAATCAGCTTGGGTGTCCACTAAAATGTGGACTTGTCTCGAGTCCTTGCCAAGTTAATTTTATTTTAATTTGGTAAATAAATTTAGGTGATAAGTATATGACTTATCAACCCACCCTTTGGTTTGACGAGACTTTAAGTCTAAAGCATCTACACACTATTTACACTAACTCACTTTCCGGCAATTTTTATGGAAATTAGGTAGTTAATAAACTGTCTAGGGTGATATGGCTGGCAAGTTGTTGATGGTAATAGCTCATCGGCTGGTTGTTTAGAGCCCAGCCATACGACCATTCTCTTCTTGCTGCCTTTAGGTAAATCTTAGAACAGGGAAACCACCTACTTAGAAAAAAGAGAAAAAGAAATACCCAAAAAGAAAAAGAAAAAGGAGAATAAAATAAAATAAATAAATAAGCTACACTTGACTGCATGAGTGCTGCTGGCAAGTTGTCAGTGGTAACAACTCATCGGGCAGTTGTCCTAAACCTAGCTTACGAAATGCACGCATAATTCTTAAACACATAGGAAGAAGCAAAGAAGTAGAATAAGCCAGGGAGATATACTCTAGTTCTGCCCATTTTAATGGCTACCTAGTGAGTCTATTATCTTTCATAAGATGCTTAGAACTTAAAGTTCTTTTTGAGTCTTGGGTGGGTTTGGGTAGCCATAGAATGCTGCCCCAAAACCTTAAGCTCAAAATTCCAAAAAAATTAAAAAAGAAGAAAAGCAAAAAAAAAAAGTATCTTCCCTTTTTAAAATAAGGTGAGGACTTGGGCAACCTGCATTTTGGCAGACATCTGGGCATTGTTGAGTTTTTGTAATTAGGTCCATAGTTGAAATTTGCTAATGTAATCAAAAAATCTTGCTTACGTAATCCGATCCTAATTTTGTTTTTATACATAGCATTTAGTTTGATTTTCCTAGAAACTAGCAAAAGATAGGCATGGGGGTATGATGAAGACACATTTAATTAGGATAAACTGCCTATTTATGCATGTTCCTAGGCTTAGATATTCATTTCATGCTATAAATATTGTATAGTATGCATCATTTTGCATTTAGAGTAGTATGTATAAATTTTTGGTTAATTGCTTCCTTTTATGTCTAGGAGAGGAGAATTAATTTAGAGCCTCAAATTGGCGATCCGACCATACGAATTGATCAGGACGGCAATGAGAGTCCAATGCCTCTGAAATCGTCTTGATTGAAGTTCCATAGCATCTTATGCAGTCCAAGGAAGATCAATGGCCAAGGGACTAGGTGACACAATTTGAAGTTTTAAATGACAAATCGAATTGTATGGATAGATTCAAGTCGATGATTGTAGCCTAACGGTGTGAAAATCGAATCAATCGGACTTGCGTAGTAGCCCCTAAAAAGGAAAGAAAATACATGACCTGGATCTTACTAGTGGCGCGATCCAGGCCACCCATGGGTGTGCACGCACCATCGCACGTGCACATGTAGCAGCGCAGCACGCAGCGCATGGTCGCGTGTAGCAGTAGGTATGTGGAGGCAATGTGGAGTGCATAGTGCACGGATGTAAACAGTAGCGGGCGAGGTAAGAGGCAGTGAGTGCCAGCGGGCACATGCGAGCACGCCGCATGGGGTGCATGAGCTGCAGCTTTACCAACGCTTGTGGTGGATCTTCAGCAACATTTATGGCTATCACTAAATGTCCTATTTACAAAATGGATCCTTTCCTCCACTATAAAAGGATCCCTACCCCTCCCATTCTTCTTCATCTCTTCCTTTCTTTCTCTGACCACCTCCAAGGATTTAAAGAGAGCTTGTCCCAAGCATGGGATGCTCCTCTAGAGTAGAAAATCGAAATATTTTCCTTCCTCTCACCACCTTCTGGAATAAGATCCTCTCCACGACACCATCCTACCCCATCCTCCTTCCTCCATTGTCGCTCTCCTTCCTCCAGCTTCCTGCCACCTTCATCTAAGCAACATCTGAGTGAGCCGCCCTCCATGCGACCGTTGAGGGGGAGTCTTCTCAACCCATTTTGTCTTTTACTACTTTTTGGTGTAGCTTTCTACTTACATACCTACAGCAAACATTATTTAGCTAAATATTGATATATTCTCTCTCTCTCTTTCTTACTTTACAAGCAGATTAGATAGATAATTATGTTGTCGACCTGATCTCTTGCCTTATGAAAATACAAAAAAATTACAAAAGATAGAAGCAGCAAAAAGAAATAAAATCAAAGCACGAATCGCAAAACCAAACCTTTGCCTCCCCATGTTCGAGCTGGGACTCACCTTGAGTTTCAATTATAAATTTTATCTGGTAGCAAATTTCTATGCACTATGAAGATAGGTTTTCTAACTTGAAAACTTTTCATGTACGAAATCACGCTCATCAACTACCCATCCCCTATTTGAGATAACTTCGATTAGGGATATGATTCTAGACCTTAGTGTCTAGGGCTTAGCCTTAGACAAGTATGATTATTATCATTCTTACGCCTATACTGATTATAGATCTCCACCCATTGATGATCAACCTAACTCAATCTACAATCAAGATGGATATGATGATAATAACTCTTACCCTCTCCAAGATTATACTGAATATAAGTCACCACCCCTGTTTGAATAACCCGAAATGACCTATTCTCAGGGAGGACCCCTAGAACCTCATTATCTTGACTACCCTACATTTAACCCAAACCCACACAACCCTGAATCGAACCATTTGGTTTAAGTGAACCAGGTCCTAGATAGGGTGTTGGCTAATTTGAGCAACACCATATGATATTTAGAAACCCAGCCAATACCCCGCAGTGAAGAATTGGAGCCCCTGATTCAAATGATTGATGATCTGAATAGTTCGTTATTGGATTGGTTCCAAGATATTGAGGATAAGGGCTCAGGTGAGTTTTTACTTGGGAAATTATCAAGATTAAAGATGAAATTTGTGGTTGCCTTAGTCTAATCTTGGGATGATTCTCAAGATGAACTTCCTTTAGGGGAGCTAATGTCAAAACCTGCTAAAGTGCCTATTGGGGGGGACACATTTTATGACACCGGGGATGACCAGGTTTGTTTAGATCAACCTACTGAGGATGATGTGATTTTCTCACTCGACATCTCTGAGACAGGGAATGAGGAAAAATATGGCTCCATGAACCAGGAAATGACAGATGATTTTGAGACATACATAAATGATGATCGAGAATTCTTTGATTCTGAGGGTAGAGAACATTTATGTGAAGTCTCACTTGAGTTTAAGGAAGATGATTTTAGTGAGACAAATAGCCCAAAGGAACTTGATCGACGATTTGATGGCCCTATAATTGAGGAATTTTATTCAGTTGGGGCTAACTTAGAGGATAAAAATCTTGATTTGATGAAGGATTCAATCAATATCCCCATTCCTCAACCACACCCTAAAGAGCTGAATGATGATATTTTTGAAATCATTGTACCCAAGTCAATCATGCTTTAGCCATAATTGTTTAACTTGGATATTTTAGATGGGATGTACAACAATCTGGAGATCCCGGAAACCATGATTTTGGAGGGTAGAAATTTGGAAATGAAAATCTTGGAGGCTACTTCAAAGGAAAATATAATTTTAGATCCAAGGGTTTCTATTGACCTGAAATCACCAACCTTTTACCAGGACCCTTACAATATTTTTGTGGATATGAACCCAAGTACTCAATAATAGATTATCCTTTTGAGCAAATTGTTAACTAGACAAATGAGCCCATTGATTTAGACTTTGCTACTGTCTACCATTTTAGACTTAGCTTGCATACCACAAAGCCATAGGCCCGACCCCAGGCGCAACAATCTCCGGTTCTGGGTAATTTTCATCCAAAGAGTTAGAACCACTTGACCTTGGGCATGGTTCTTCACCATAATCTGGTCAACATCTATTGACACCTACTGGCGGGTCCTGAAATCAATCTTATGTTGATCTTGACCTACACTTGTGAATTCTTAACCTCTTCTTTATTTGTATAATATGCTTTGCTAAGGGCATTAAACTTATCACGTGTGTATATTCCACTTTCTCTGCGGAGCTGGCCAAATTTTCATAAAAATCAGGTAATATTCTATTTATTCCACCCCTTTCATGTCTTTATTTTTACAATGAGAACATTGCACCATTTAGCCATGGGGGGTAGATACTTAATCCTGAAAATATTTTGTTAGCTCCATGGAATTTCTTTTATTTTCTTAAAAAATATAAAAATTCAAAATTAAAAAAGGTAAAAAAAGTTAGGATTAGAAAAAGAGAACATAGGCGTTAGGAGTTATTAACTTTAGGAAATAGTATGATAGGACATGAACACCTAGACTCTTTGGGTCTTCAGGCTTAATTAGCCCAGGTGTCCACTAAAATGTAGACTTCTTTCTCAAGTCCTCACCACGTTAAATTTATTTTAATTTGGCTAATAAATTGGGGTGATAAGTACACGACTTATCAACCCGCCCTTTAATTTGAGGGCTCTCTAAGTCTAAAACATCTACACACTATTTGCACCGACTCACTTTTCGGTGGTTTGTAAAGAAATTAGGTAGCTAATGAACTTTCTAGGGGAGTATGGTTGGCAACTTCTCGTAGGTAACAGCTCATTAGTTGATTGTCTAGAGCTGAACTACACGACCAAACTCTTTCTACTGCCTTTAGGTAAATCTTAGATCAGGGAAGCCAACTAGCCAGAAAAAGAAAAAAAATATAGAAAAAAAGCTACACTTCACCGCTCGAGTATGGCTGGCAATTTACTATGGATTTGATGCCCCATAACCCATTTGTCCAAAGCTTAGCTCACTAAAATGCACAAATAATTCCCAGAACATTTACAAAAGAAGTGGGGAAGTAGAAGAAACTAGGAAGATATACACTGGGTTCGCCCTTATGTTGACTCCATAAAAAAATTAAAAGCAGGGAGAAAGCTACAGATTGGAAAGATAAGCCTTTAGGCTGAAACTTTTATGTCACCGAGGGTCGTAGAAACCTGAAGCCTGTCTTAACTGCTTGTTAATGAGTCTATCACTTTTCACGAGATGCTTAGAACTTAAAGTTCTCGAGTCTTGGGTGGTGATGTAGTAGACATTCATTGTGAAAAGATTTGAGTTTTGAAAACCTTGTCGTTGTAGCACAATTCGCGAGAAAATCTATCTATCAGATAATTTTTTACTAAAACTCAAAATGTATCCCGGGTCGAACACAGGGAGGCTAGGTTGATTCTAAATCTGCAGTTATACTTTTTCATAATTTTTGTTTATAAATGAAACATTCACAATGATCGGTATTCTACTTGCAATATAAACACTAAAACTATAAAGAGAGAGAGAGAAACAACGTTTATACTAAGAATAATGTCATTACAACTAGAACTAGAAAGTGGGAAATCTAATCTAGAAAGTGATAAAGAGAAGGGGGAGAGAAGTTATCCTCAACAGCTGCTTGGAGGATGAGCTAGATGGATGTCGCCTGGAAGAAGGAGAGTGAAGACGGAGGATGGAGGACGGATCGGGAAGAACCGGGGGTGAGGCAAAGTGTCGGCGTCGTGGGATCGACTTGCAGAACGAGGGTGAGAAGATGGCTAGCGAGAGCTCCGCAAAGGGGATTAGCAATGGAAATATTTGTTTTCAACTCTTGCGGAGCTTCTCGTAGCGTGGGAGCACTGGAGCAAGCCTTAGAACTTGAGTTCTTAGCTCATAGAGAGGGAGAGAGATGATGGAAGGGATGCATGAGTGGTAGGGGTGCCCTTTTATAGGTGCAAAAGTTGGGGGAAAAAAGGTCTTTTAAAGCTTTACACAATAATTGTTGGAGTCTTTAGTGACAGATATAAACGTCACTAAAGACCCATCTCGCTAAACACGTACGCACGGCCTCACCTCTTTATCATCAACAACGAGCTCTTCATCATGCACACACCATCTCAGCTGTCCGATCGTTCGATCGGATGACTTAGAGCATGTGAGCTGCTTCACCTTCAGGATTACTCTCCCCTTTATTGTGATGACGCATTTGATGGTGTGTCATCGCGCATGTTCGCGTCACGCTTCCATCCGATGCTTGATAAGGCGCCACATCACACCCGCATCCACCATTCGCCTTTGATCCAATGGTCAAATTAAGTGCAGCGTGCTTGCCTCTACTATTTGAGGAGCACGAGTTCTCGATCGCATGACCTCCCTTTCCACGTATGTAGCTTGACCGCTGTGCCACTAGCCTCTCTTTGTCGCATTGTTGATTTCCATCCACACTCTCTCAGCCGTTGGATGGATGATCCAATGGCTGAGATTTCTTGATCGAAGGAAGAAGAATGGTTGCGGCCATTTCTGGGGTGATTTGGGCAGCTGGGATGGCACCACATGGTGCTATCTTGGCTGTCCATCTTCATATGCTCATAGGTGGTGCCACGATTGTTGGATTGAACTGATTTTCATGCCGTTGGGCTGCAATCATCGATCTAAGCCCATCCATGCTGTCGGATTTATCTTCTAAATTCTAGATTTTATACCACCTTACCTCTTGACCTCTTATCTTTCTCAGACTACATTTGATGCTACGGAGGTTCGATTGGGGCAATTTTGGAGTCGTTGAACTCTAATCGTCACCCTGATCAGATCCGTATGGTTGGAGCTTCAATCTGCGGCCCCGATAAATGCTACCCTATTCCCTGACCACAAAAAGAGATATTTAACCTAAAATTTATGCAGTCTAACCTAAATGCATGATGATGCATGTTATGTAATATTTATAATGCATGAATGCTTCTTTGACACAACAAACATGTATAAATAGGCATTTCAGGTCAATTAGATGTGTGGAGATCACAACTCATGCTTATCATTTGCTAGTCCTTGGCAAAAACTATATGCCATTTATAAACAGAATTAGGATCAAATTACTTGGGCAATAGTTGTTTTCTTAGCATTAGGAAATTTCTACTACGACATGAACTACAGAGACACAACAGCACCCGATTGTTTGCCAAAATGCAGATCGCTCAAGCCCTCACCTTATTCAAAAGCAAAAGGATCTTTTTCTTTTTCTTCTTTTCTAATTTTTTTGGATTTTGAGTTTAAGGTTTTGAGGCAGCTTTCTATGGCTACCCAACCCACCTAAGACTCGAAAAGAACTCTAAGTACTAAGCACCATTTTATATGATTGTGATAAACACACTAATCGGCTATCAGAACAAATTTCAGGATTTTACTCCCCGAAGTGACCTTGAAAAGGAATTCTTCCTAAAGGTGTATCTATACGGCTGGTACTTTTTTTTTTATGGGGTCAACACAAGTGCGAACCCAATGTATATCTCCCCAGCTTATTCTACTCCTCCTCTTCTTCCTAAGCATTTGGAATTAAATGTACATTTTTGTGAGTTGGGTTCTGGACAACCGGCCGATGGGCTGTTACTACCGACAACATGCCAGCCATACTTGTGCGGTGAAGTGTGGCTTATTTCTTTTTTTTTCTTTTCTTCTTTTCTATTTCTTTCTCTTTTCTCTTTGGATATTTTTGTAATTTTTTTCTAAGTAGGTGGCTTCCCTAATCTAAGATTTACCTTAAGGCAGCAAGAAGAGAATGGTCGTATGGTTGGGCTCTTGACAATCGGCTGATAAACTGTTACCACTGACAACTTGCCAGCCATACCACCCTAGAAGGTTCATTAGCTACCCAATTTTCGTTATAACCACCGAAACGTGAGTCAGTGCAAATAGTGTGTAGATGCTTAGACTTAAAGTCTACTCAAATTAGAGGATGGGTTGATAAGTCATGTACTTATCACCCCAACTTATGTTACCAATTTGAAATGAATTTTCAAATGGTGTGGACTTAAGAAACAAGTCCACATTTTAGTGGACACCCAGGCTGATTAAGGCCTAAGTCTGAAGGGTCTAAGTGTTCAGGTCCTATTGTATTATTTTCTAGGGTTGAAAATTTGTAAAGCCCAAGTTTTCCTTTCCTAACTCAATTTAAAAAAAAAAAAAAGAAAAATAAGGAAAATTTACAATGAATCCACGGGGCTGGCAATATGATTAAAAATTGAATCCACCCTCCATGCCTAGCTTATGCAATGTCCTCATTGAAAATAAATGGCATGAGAAAAGGACATAATAGAAAAATATCATCTGTATTGCATGATGCTCTGGTCAGCTCTGAGTCAGGCTATACAAGTGCTGAGTTTAATAACATCAGCTAGGCAAGGTCCAGCAAAAGAAAGTCAGATTAAGGTTAAAGCAACCTTGTCTGAGACGGGTTCTAGAATAGCGTTGTGAACAGAAGGTTTCAGACACTCTCTGTTGACCTTGAAGGAATGACCCATCTTTGGGTAAGAAATCTCAACGACACCATTTGGGAATATTGGATCGATGATGAATGGGCCATTCCACTTTGACCTAAGCTTGCTTGGAAAGAGCTTAAGTCGAGAGTCAAAAAGCTAGACTTTCTAGTTCGGCTCAAAGCTCTTGCGAGAAATTAGCTGGTCATGAAGAGCTTTAGTCTTAGCTTTGTAGATCTTGGCATTCTCGTATGCGTCATTTCTAAGCCCTCCATCTCAGATAGTTGAAGTTTCCTAGTCATTTCGGCTAAACTTAAATCGAAGTTGCATTTCTTGATTGCCCAGAATGCCCGATGTCAATCTCTATGAGTAAATGACACACTTTTCTATACACCAGACAAAATAGTGACATGCCAGTAAGCGTTTTGTACATTGTATGGTAGGCCCAAAGTGTGTCATCAAGCTCTTGAGTCTAGTCTTTTCTATCAGGCCTAACCATATTTTCCAAGATGTTCTTGATCTCTCGATTGGAGATCTCGTCCTTTCCCTTCGTCTGGAGGTGGTAAGGTGTGGAAATTCTTTGATTCACCACATATTTCACCAGTGAATTGCAGAACTAGGCATTGGTGAAGTGAGTACCACCATCGCTGATGTTGGCCCTCAAAATCTTGAACCGACTAAAGATATTCCTCTCGACAAAATTGATGACCACCTTGTGGTCATTGGTTCAAGTGGGAATAGCTTCAATCCACTTGGACATGTAGTCAACAACTATGAGAATGTACTCGTGCCCAAATTAAGGGAGGAAAGGTCCCATGAAATCAATGCCTCAAATGTCAAAGATTTCGACGAGAACAATCGGGTTTAGAGGCATCATGTTTCTCTTGGCTATGCTCTCGAGTGCCTGGCATCGGGAACACAACCTTGAGAATTCTTGGGCATCCTTTAATAAAGACGGCCAATAAAATCCAGATTGCAAAATTTTGCAGCGGTCTTTTTCCTGGAGAAATATCCACCACACTCAGATTCATGGAAGAACTCAAGCATACTTTGGAACTCATTCTCCAGAACACATCGGTGAATAATCTAGTCAGAGTAGATGCAGTACAGTTCAAGGTCATCCTAAAAGTAATAGTTGGACTCAGATATAAGTCTTTCCTGTTGTTGCTTGGTCTAATCCTAGGGGATTTGACCAATGGCCAAATAATTTATCATGTCCGCAAACCAAGGGGTTTGGACACCTAAAAAAGTAAGAATAGTTTCATTCGGAAATGTATTAGTAATCAAAATATCGAAATGAGAAGAATCACTTAGGAGTTTCTTAAGATGATCTGCCACCACATTTTACGCCTTAGATTTGTCTTTAATTTCAAGATTGAATTCTTAAAGTAAAAGAATCCATCGAATGAGCTGGGGTTTGGCATCCTCTTTAGCAAAGAGATGTCTTAAGGCCGAGTGGTCGGTATAGATTATAACATGAGATCCTAAGAGATAAGCCTTGAATTTTTCAAATGCAAATACTATTGCTAGCAATTTCTTTTCGGTAACAGTGTAGTTTCTCTAGGCCTCATCAAGAGTTTTTCTATCGTAGTAGATGACAGATGGCTTGTTGTCTATTTTCTAATTCAAAATAGCCCCGACTGCATAATCAGAAGCATCGGTCATGACCTCAAATGGGGCTGTCTAGACCAGTGGTTGCAACACTAGAGCACAAGTGACTGCCATTTTAAGAAAATCAAATGCCTTGTGGCATGATTCATCAAAATCAAACGGTGTATCTTTGGCCAGAATGTTGCTCAAAGGTCTAGCAACCTTAGAAAAGTTCTTAATGAGCAATAAATGATATGATTTGTTTAAAAGATGTAGGAAGTTTGGAGATAGCATCCACCTTAGCTTTATCAACTTCAATTCCTCGCTCAGAGACTGCATGACCCAAGACGATGCCTTCTTGTGTCATAAAGTGACTCTTTTCCCAACTAAGGACCAACTGTATTTTGATGCATCTCTTAAGGATCAATTCAAGGTTAGCCAAGCAAGAATCAAATGATTCTCTAAAAATAGAGAAATCATCCATGAAAACTTCCATAAACTCTCCCACCATGTCTGAGAAGATGGCTAGCATGCACCTTTGAATAGTCACAAGTGCATTGCAAAGTTCGAATGGCATTCTATAGAATGCAAAGGTTGCGTAGGGATAGGTGAAAGTCATCTTTTCTTCATCCTCAGGATGGATAGGGACTTGGTTGTATCCTGAGTAACTGTCCAGGAAACAGAAATACTTTTGCTCGGCTAACCTTTCAAGGATTTGGTCGATGAAGGGCAAAGAGAAATGATCCTTTTTCATGGCTATGTTTGTCTTTATGTAACGGATACAAACTCTCTAAGAGGAAGTTGAACGAGTTGTGACAGATTCTCCTTTCTCGTTAGTCACAACGGCAATCCTGACTTTCTTGGGAACAATTTGCACAGGACTAATCCAAGGACTATCCAAGATTGTATAAATGATTCTTGCGTTGAGCCACTCAATGATTTCCTTCTTAACCACTTCTCGCATATTAGGGTTCAATCTCCTCTGCATCTAGAGAGAAGGGCAGGATCCATCTTCCATAAAAATTCTATGATTGCAATAAGATGGTTGAATCCCTCTAAGGTCATGGATGGTCCAACCAATTTCCTCCTTATGTGCTTCTAGGACTTTGATTAGCTTCATCTCTTGCTCGTTAGTCAGTTTTGCACTTATAATCACAGGGAGCTTTTTCTTAGGTCCTAAAAATTTATATTTCAGACTCTCACGCAATGGTTTAAGTTCAAGCTGGGGTGCGTTTAAGATGAGGGTAAGGAGGATGCTGATGAGGGTTCATCATGACGATCTATTGGAAGGGGTTGGAAGTGAATAGAATCAGCAACCTCTTCAGAGTGTGTGGGTCTACCACGGAGGGTTGTGGGTTGGGTTTATCGATGCAGGAGGATTCTCAAGGACGGTTGATGGGAACACCATCGTGAGTCATAACTAGCTCAATTTGGTCTAATAAAGTTGATAAAAGCTCCTACATAACCATCAGAGGGTCATATGTGCATAATATTATATTTTTAGAAGATAAGAAACCAGGGTTATTTCTACAATTTTAACTGCATTTCACAAATACAAAATAACCACGCGGAATTCAAGGGGTTAATTAAATGTCAAATGGTCATTAATGTCCACTAAGAGGGTCCTTGCAGACAGAAATAGGTTTCCACACATCTCGAGAATTAATGGACATCTGAAACGCTAAAAATAGTCCTGCTTAATTAACTGAGGTTCTGGTCAGAATAAAATTCACCTAAACCTACTAAAAATCATAGAAAAATATTCTATAAGGTTTGGTACCTTTGATTTGACCACTGGAATCCATTTTAACCTAAATAGAGTCTCAGATGGATAGTTGCCTTAATTTAGTTGTCTACTCAAATTTCCCAGTTAAAATAGGTCAAAATCAAATTTGACTTTTCCATCAGATTCCTTGGGTCCAAATTAGGTTTGTAGCAAACTTTGGGCCTGATCAGAGTCTATCTTGGGCTAGTTTGCATTTTGGTCCTATCTGACTTATTTTCTCTCTTATAGTCCCTTAGGTTTTGAAAACTTTGTGAAATGCCCCCTAGGTTTATCTTCGTTCTTTATAGTTGGGTCCTTGCCACCATGGCAGGTGTGAACCCATAGCAGCCAAGCTTCAATCAAGGATTTCTCCATGATTTCTTGGTAAATGTCTTCCAAATTTTGAAGGGAGACTCCTGAGGAGATCCTCTTCATTTTGGATTGCATCTCAACCTCTGATTCTTGGCGAAGAGTTCATGTGAACTCTTTGAATCCCGCAAAACCTACTCCCTGATTTGCGAAGCTTTCAAGCTAGTTTCCAACCTTGAACGCTCAACTAATGGCCTATATAAGACCCTCCTTGCTTGCCTCACCTCCTTAGTGAGAAATAGAGCCAAAAGTCCCTCTTCTTCCTCCAACTTCTGGCTCGCTCCACCTCGCTCTGGTGATCACCCTCCTCCGACTTCTTCGTTGGCTACCACGTATGATAGGCGGTCGGTTCCTACTCCCTGTTCTCTTCCTCACCTCACAATACCGGCGAGGTGTTCTCTAATCCTCCATAGTCGTCGTTCTACCCCACTAAAGCTACCTCCTTCTCTGACGTCGTCCATACCGCAACCAATGCCATCTCCGTTCCCCTTCATCTGCTACTTAGCCTCGATGACTCCCTATCATCTGCTCATCACAACTGTACTGCCACAACTCCATGTCGACCGCTACCATGCCCACTCCAACTCTGTCTTCCACCTCTCCGACATACCTCTAGCGAGGCATTCCCACCGCCTCATGCCACCAAATCACCCACTGTCAACTCTCACACCTCTGTCGAATCCACGTGAGTAAAACCCCTCAAGATATTGAGGGGATTGCTCTCCCTATCCCTCCACTAAACACAACCCTTGCACTCCTCCGCCTTCGCTACACTCACACACACACTTTCATAGCACACCACCACCACCACCACATTCGCTGTACATGCACGAAACTTCTGAGCATATTTGACTTGGCCGCAAGGTCATGTTCATGCTTTAAAATACCTCGCCGAACCTCCACCACCATCACGATTCCTCCAACTGTGCCTTTAGTCATCCAGCCACGAAGCTTCCTGATAGCACGCCCAGGTGAAGTGGTTGATACCCACGTACACAGTTAGGTCATGAATTGGAGCCCTAGGCTGCATATACTACCTCATTGGAGGCTTCTCCACCAGCTAGTGCTCACACGAGGAATAGGGACTAGATAGTGCCAAATCGTGGGACTATAAGCTTGCAGCGCCGCATATATTGATTTTGTGAACTCGACTCCTCGCCCAGTACTCAAGGGGTCGGGTCCCTCTTCACAAGCCTCTCACTCCTTGGTCACTACCTCACGTCGGTGACCCTGGACCCTGTTCTCGACCCGAATACCCACTTGATTGCCCGATTATAGATCCTGTTAGCCTTGGATTTGAGAGAAAGAGGAGAAATAGAGTAGGAGGGTGGGGGGTTTTGTTCTACAGAGTGAAGCCTCAACACTTGGTTATTGGAAGAACTGTGCGAAGCCCTTTTATGTGAGGATGAGAAAAGAAAGGGCTAAAAAAGAAGAAGAGATGAAGATGAAGCAGAGAACAGTGCCTTTGCACTATAGCAGGGGTTATTTAAGTCGTCTGATTTGAGTATCCGATGTTTGATTCCACCAATTTACGCTTCTGAGGCTATATTGCTTACTTATCTTGCATGGGATTAATTGATTGATATTGTGCATTTATTTGGTATAATTGTAAATGGTAATTGGTGATTTAAATCACCATCTTACCCCAACATTTTTTGCACATTGCTACTGATTCTCATATATATATATATATCATTCTTGCATGGATTTTTCATCATAAGTTGGTCATCTTTGTGGTTATATTGTGATCTTAAGATTAATTACAATACTTGCTCCCAGTGAACGACCTCAGACTTTAAATTTGAGCTATAAATTATTTTTGTTTCTGCGTGATTTCAACTATACTGTAATGCATCTTTTACAACATCGATTTCGCATGTTAAATAATGGTAAAAGCCATACAAGTCTTGATGAGAGGCTCATCATGACTTCTAACTACCCCTAATTAACTAGAAACCCTAGTTAATTAGCAAAACATATGAATATATAGGGGTTAATTATATAAGAAGGAATAGATAAATAAACGACCAAAATATAAGTTAAAAATTCTTAATTATAAGTCAATTAATATCATTAATAATTTAAATAATAAATGGACTCAAAATATAATTAATTAGTTACCTAGTTAATATCTAATTTAACTTAGGCATAATTTATACTTAAGTATGTAATATCTTAAGTAGCTTCATTAATTAAACAAATTAAGCTAAAAAGGTCAAAAATGTAAATTCAATGTACATACATAATATTTATCTAACTTATAATTATATATAAAAATGTTGAAATGGAATTAAATTTGAAGAAGCCTTGAAAACCTCAGTTTACATTTTAGTCCTTAGGTTTCTTTACACTTGAGTCATTTCCATGCACATAGGTCCTTAGTTTTTCCTACGAATAGGTCCCTGTGAGAGCAGTAGTTCTTCTTCCTCTTCTTCATCTTCTTCCTTGCACGGGATGGCTGAGAGCATCTGGTCATCGCACCTTCTGATCCACTTTCATCCCTTGATAGAACACAACTGCCTTGGCAGTTTCTCTTCCACTCACCTCCCTTTCTTCATCTGACGGATCGGATTGACCTCTGATCCTATTTAGGTCTAGGATTTAAGCTCACCGACGTTGGAGACGACACCGATGGTTTAGTTGAACCCAAATGTCCTTCCATCTCGATACACCCCCTTACCCTCCACCGTAACCTATAAATACTGATTCAAAAGGTCAACTCCCTTTGCCCCTTCCCCAACAGCAGTCGACAATAGGCTATTCGTCACTCACCTTCAACAACCTCTCATCCTTGCTTCGAAGTTTTTTCGAGACGAAGACTCGTCTCCCTCACCCCCTCTTCCTATCCCGTGGCTATGACAGGGCTTGGGACTGCGCCGTCCCTCCTTCCTCTTCGTTTCCTTTCTCATTGGAGCTCTATCCCCTTTCCGCTGATTTCATCCTCCGTTATGCACCATTGATGTGAACATGTTTATATCACATAAATTTTCTATTTATGCATGTTCTTAAGCATGAAATTGCATCACATACTATAAATATTGCATAACATGCATCATCTTGCATTTAGGTTAGTCTGTATAAAATGTAGGTTAATTGTCTCCTTTTATGGCCAGGGATAAGGTAATTTGTTAATCGGGGCCTCGGATCAAAGATCTAACCGTACAAATCTGATTAGGGAGACGATTGGAGATCAACGACTCTAAGATTGCCATGATCGGACATCCGTATCACCAGATAGAGACCGAGGAACCCTAGAGATCAAGGGCCAAGATGGTGTTAATCTGCACCACAGACGACAAATTTGACCTCACGAATGGGTTCGGATCGACGATCGCAGCCTAACAAAGTGAAAATCGATCCAATCTGACACTTGTGGCACCCTTTACAACACAAAGAGGTTGGACGGTCGAGATGGTGCCACGTGGCACCATCCCAACCATCCACACACAACTGCCCCCCCTCCATTCAACTTCTGAAGGCAAAGGCATGGATGATCTGGGCCATTAGATCTCCATCCAACGGTCGCAGATCGCGCACGCTTAATTCCTAAATGGAGCAAAGAAGCCCCCACAGCACGTTGGTCCGGAGCCCTACAAGTTCTGATAGGTGCACGTTCGAATCCCGCCTGACCTCCAAATCAAGATGAGCAAGGGCACTGGTGCAATTCCGCCACATGATCTTCATTGAGCGGCTTTGAAAGGCACAATGCGATGCTATCTCAATGCATCCAACACCCATGCGTGATCCAACGTCGCTCCGGACGCACGATCAAACGTGGGCGCGTGGTAGTGGTGTTGAAGAGGAGTGAGTGCAAGCTTTTTAAGCCATCCGATCTCTTGATCGGATGGCTGAGCATGCGCGAACGTGCGCATGCATTTGAGGCGTTGAAGGTAAGCGGGCGCACGTAGCATGTGCATGTAGGCCATGTTCAGGCCTTTAGTGATGGGTAAATTCGTCACTAAAGGTCTTGAATTAGTGCTTTTGATGTTGAAATGTCCAAAATGCCCCTACTCCTTGCAACTATAAAGGGAGACCCCTACCCTATGAATCTTTCATCCCTTCCTTCTCTCACTGCCTCCAAAGCTCTAAGAGCTTGTCCCACACCTTGGATGCTCCTCTATAGTAGAAATCTTAATTTTTCCACCTTCGTCCCCCTTCGTGGAGCATCTTGCAGTTGTCCTCTCTCTACATTCAGGAAGCAGATCCCACGATGACAACAATGTGCTGCTTCCTTCCCATTCCTCCTGCTTCGTCCTCCTTCTTGCCGCTCCATTCCCCGTCTTCCAGGCATTGTCCTGTCCGGCTCGTACTCCAAGTGATCGTCGAGGAGGATACTTCTCTCTCCACTCTCTTTACTACTTTCTAGATTAGATTTACTGCTTTCTAGTGAATCATTTCCCACTTTCTAGTTGTAATGAGTTGTGTAATGAACAATTTCTGATAATGAAATCCATGTTTATTCTACATCCCTTTTTCTTTTATTTGCAATATTCTCTCTCTCTCCTATTCATTATTTGTTAAATAGATAGCTAGTTTTCGACTAGCTAATATGTTTTGTGACAATCAAATAAAATGCGTATTTTTAATCGAACATCCGCCTCCCTATGTTTGACTCAGAACTTCTTTATGGATTTTTTGGTATAAATTTTATTTGTTGAATGGATTTCTTCGTGACTCAAACTACATCGATGGGTTTTCAAATCAAACTCTGAACGCGTAGTTTTCTACCTTCAACATTTTGGCACCGTTGCTGGGTGATGAGAGGCTCATCATGATCTCTAATTACCCCTAATTAACTAATCTTCCTAGTTAATTAGCTAAGGATATGAGTATATATGGGTTAATTATAAAATAAGGGATATATAATAAAGGACCTTAAAATAAGTTAAAAATGCTATTTTATCATTCAAATAATATTATTAATAATTTGGTTAATAATTGGACTCAAGATCTTAACAATCATTCCTTTAATTAATAGGTTAATTAACTTAAGCAAAATGTATACATAAGTATGTAATAACTTAAGAAACTTTACCTAATTAAATAAATTAACCTAAAAAGATCAAAAATGTAAATTCAAGATCTAAACATAATAATTAGCTTATTTATAATCATATATAAAAAGTTGAAAAAGTTCTAAATTAAAATAAACATAAAAAACCTGAGTTTACATTTAGATCCTTTTAATTAATTTCAATCGGGTCCTTAATTATCATATAGGTCCTTAGCTTTCATTGCATAAAAGTCCCTATCTTCTTCTTCTTCTTTTTCTTCTTTCACCCAGTTGAACGACTGATGACTGAGGGTGCTTCCACCGCTTGATCACTGCACATCCGACGTCGCTCCACCTTCTCCAAGCTCCTGGAGCTTATGCTCACCATTCTATTTTCATCCATCGGTCTGGATGATACTTTTATCCTAATTTTAGGTGAGAGTTAACCTCACCATCATCGGAGACGACGCTAGTGGTTAACCTCCTCTAGCTCCTCACACGTCCAGACTCCGCTGCCCTCTTCATCGCCGTCAACTATAAATAGTCCCTAACCCCCTCGATTTCTCTCAAGTTGGCTCCCTTCCCACTTCTTCACTGTAGCCGACCCAATAGGCCATTCTTCCACAACTCCTGTGACCTTCCACATCATCTTTCGACTACCTCTGTTCATCTTGATTAGCTCAGGGACTTCATTGAGGTCTACCGCGTCCTTGGACAAAGGCGTTGGCCGAGGAGTGCCTCTGCTCCATCCATTTTCTCCAGCTGGAGATCTTCCTCAATACCCACTAATTTCATCCTCTGTCATGAGCCTTCGACAGAGTCCCTTTACCTCCTTCGTCCAGGTAACAGTAGGTAGGAGTAGGAGTAGGAGTAGTCTAGATAGTTAGTTAGTTAGTTAGATTAGCATAATTTTAGAATTTTCAATGTTCATCTTCTTCGACTCCGACGAGCTTCTTAAGCTTGCTAGAGCCTTAATTTGGTCTTTGAATCCACTGTTCACCTTCCTCTATCACTCAAGATCATTTCTAAATCATTTAACTACTAATTCTATCACTAGATTGCCTAAATGATATCCACCTTCAACGACTACTGTTGCTGTCCATGGCAGTAGTAACTGAGCTAATTTCACCTTCATAGGGTCCATCATCTATTCATCACCTAAGGACCCTATTCCACACTTTAATATGAGTAATTACCATCTCTAATGTAAATGCCCAATTTTAATTAAGTTTTTGAGCTCGCTGTCAATGATGGCTCAGGAGTAGTTTAAATTATAAATTATTTATATAATTATGATCGCAGATATCTATTGACTTGATTTCTCCACTCATCGATTGAGAGACCAAGTCCCATGCCTCAACCAACTCAAATATTTCAAAACTTGAATTTTACTGATTAATCATTCATCTAACGAATTAAAGAGGAATTAAATGTGATCTCGAGGTTCCTTGTGACCTCAACAACTTTTTCAAATTGAAAATGGCGCAATTCACTATTTTGTACACATTTTTCACTTTGTCTGGACTTGTCGAAGCTCCGACGAGCTCCGACGAGTCATTATCTATTATTCGGCCTGCAGAAGTTGATGAAGAGCTCCAGAATGATGAAATGATGATCACTGATCAATTTGAGGAAGTTTAATTAGAATTTTGATAACTGGAGCACAGATTGAGGTATCTTCTCCAACTTCTGTGGAGTTAGAGAAGCCTGTACAGAAGTTTAAATGATGCATTTAAGATGTCTAGAAGCTTTAGTACAGTGCACTGAAGCTGTTCCTAACCTCAGATCTTTGTAGAAACCTTCCAATCACTCTGACGAACAAACCACTCGAGGAGTTCAGGTGACGAGCCTAGAACCCTAGTTTCTTAGGTTAGAACACCTGTTTAAGTGGTTGAGCTAGTTTCTGAGGTTGAGGGGATGCTATTTTAGGCTTTAATTTCTTGAGAAGTATTAAATAGAAAGTCAAAATTTTGAGCTTCATAGTCAAACTTCAGGAGGATATCTTGATTCCAAGCTCGATTTGATGAATTAAGGAGTTTAAATGGATTCTGAGATTCTGTTGAATAGTATTAAAGCTATTAAATTAAGCTCAAACTTGAAATTTGGTTGTTATTCTTTCACTATCAATTTGGGTTATTTTTGAACCCAAACAGATAGCAGTGGTATTTTGTTGGAATTTGATCTCAATTCCTACCCAGATTAGTTTGTTTTAACCCTTAGAATTTGTTGAAATCGATTAAGAATGTTCTTAGCTATCTGTTACACTTGTTTTAAGTTTGAAACTATTCTCTGAAGCTTTCAGAAAAGTTTAAAGCTTCTCTGCTGTTCCTCAAGCTTTAGGAGCTTTAGAACCTATTCCAGCTACTGTGGAAAGACTTGTAGAACCCATTCAGACCTTAGCTAAGTTAGAAAATACAATTTAATGGCCTTGTGAGCATTATTTCATTTCCAGGCATTAAATATCCCATAGCAACCCCTTAGATTTGCTCTTCAAATCGAAGTGGAAAACATCCCCTTAACCTAAAATTGATTACATAATCTTGTAGAGTTACCTTAGAGCTTTCCATCAAGCTTTGAATTACTTGATTTGGAGCTCTAAGTTGGGAGATATCTTCACTTGAAGTCGAGTTTGGAAGGGGGAAACAATGTCCCACATCGGAAACTGTTGAGAGTGCGCCTTGGTATAAAACTATTTTGTGCAGTGGGCATATCAGTCGTGAAGCACTCGGCACAAAAAGGAAACCTGATCTTCTAAGCATTGCATGTGTGTGTGCGGGCATGTGTGTGCCTGCGGGTGTGCGCTCGAGTGGACAAGTGCGATGTTGGCCCTGGGAGGGCGAGGCCTAGGAGGCAGTTGGGTCGGTTTGGCTCGAAAGAAAATAAATCAAAAATAAACCATAACTCAAATCAGGCAAGGACCGAGTAGGGTCTGGTCCCACCCTAAGAAGGGTGCTGTGAATCCTCGGAAGGACCTCGCTGCAAGCCATAAACCAATTTTTGGTTAGAGGAAAAACTCGGTTCAGTTGAAGAGAAGAAGAAAGGAAGAGCTGAAGGCTAAGTGCTGAGGAGGCTAAGTGTTGAACTCACTATGGTAAAGGTAGAAGAAGAAGCTAAGGGGCTAAGGCTAAGGAATGGAAGAGAGGGAACAAAAGAAGGACTCGCAATAAAGGTAAGAAAGGAGAAGAACAGGCACCAAGGAACAAAGAGTCTAAAGAAGAAAGAAGGAAGAAAAAGGACTAAGGGAAAAGAAGATGATGGCAGGAGCAATAGAGAAAGAAGATAGAAAGAGCTCGAGAGAATAAAAAAGAAATAAATAGAGAAAGAGAAAAATAGAGGAAAAATAGAATAAAAGGAAAATTAAGAAAGAGAGAATAGAGAGAAAAGAAAAGGAGAGGCTGAAGAAAAGGAGTTTAATTTCTTTTTGTTTGAATTTGTTGTAATAAGAATTGCTTTTAATTGTTGTAGTGAGGCATGTTTTGAATAGGTAAACTCTTATTTGCCTTTAATATTTTGAAATAAATGTTCAAAATTAGATTTCAAATGGGATTTTGCATATTTCTTCAAATTAAATCAATTTTTGCAAAATTCATGTTTTACAATTAACTTAACTATACCTCCTATACTTATAAGATAAATAGAGTTAATTAGTGAATTTAAAATGACTTATACCTCCCAGTGAATGACCTGGACTCAACCAGTTAAAACAATTTTAAAATGTTAGGTTAATTCGACCCTATACTACTAAATGACACAATCTCGAGTTAACCTAAGTTACTTTCTTCTTATCATAATTAAGTAAAATTAACTTAGTTAACTAAGTTGAGGTGAGAAATGACCACCGGGGAGGCCATGCTCTTTGATTTTTCATGTTTTTCTGACTTACAAATTGTTTGCCTCACTTCTCTCTTTTCTTATTGTGATTGCAGGTGCTCTTTTGAGACAAGCAAAAGCTGTAGATTGTATCAAAGTGCTGTTGAAGGTTATGTAAGTTTACCCCCACCTCCCACCCATTAGATTTCATTCAACCACATAATAATAGAAACATAAATCGACCTTGCTGTTCTTATAAACTCTAAGGTTAGTTTTGATTATTTGTTTGACACCAACACCTGCCTTACCCTCCGCATTTAAAAAGAAAAATAAAAAAGAAAAAATCTCATTAAGGTACACAACCTCATCTGATTTTCAAACTTAACCGATAAGCCAATCTTTGGAACGGTACACACACCCAAACACATAATTGGGTAGAAATTAGATTAGGTAATCACTTGTGTGCCTAATTAAGTGGTGTAATAGGCCGATTGTTTGAGTTAATTGGGCTGCACCACTTCGACTAAAATCAACTCATTAAGTAGCTGCCACATAGGTTCAACTCTCAGGGATTTACCAGGCACTCCACATTCTTTTAAGCCTCAAAGGAAAACATCTTCACCCGTGCTTTCAAAACCTGCTGTGCCAACAAAACTTGCTTGAAAACCACTGGTTGTGCAAGCACACACACATCAATCAATCATTAAAGGCACAACCTAGATAAAGGGCCCATCACATTCCAAAGCGCATTCAAATCTAACCCTAATTAAAATAGAGTAGACGTTGCCTTAAGGATTCGACTCACTTCGGAGCTTAGAACAAGATTATTTTCAATTAGTTTATTTCTACCGTTCAATCTGATATCTAGCTAGGGGAGTAGAATCAAACGATCACGGCTGGGGGGTACACTAGGAACTGGAGGTGCAAGTCGAAGGAAGAGCATTCTCCCCAATCCCTCCGTCAAACTGGTTGGATTGAATGGACAGAAGTAGATTAAATTATTTCTTTATCTCAAGACGGGTTCTGGGAGTCTGTAGGTCTTTAGGCTAACCCACTTAAGGACACGTTTGATTGTTTGTATTGTAGGGTACCTTTCTTCCTCTCATCTAGCATGAATCTTTCCACATTTCATACACATTCCCGCTCTTTCCCTGTTGTTATGACTTATCCTCAACGTGACGATTATCCCGACTCGTACTGTAATCAACCATCTCTTAGTTGGGATAATTCGAATTGGGGATATAGTTCTGGACCTCCATGTTCAGAGTAAAACCTTGAACACCATAATTGTGATTTCTATCCTTCTTTGAGCCACATCGATTATAGATTGCCACCCTTTCATGGGCAACCTAATATGATCTACAATCAAGATGGATACACTGGTCCTTACCCATCCTCTGAATACACTACCTTTAGGTCATCACCACCTTTTGAACAATGCAAAATGACCTATTATTAGGAAGGGTATCACGAATCTCAATTCGTTAACTCCTCTGCACTGATCCAAAACTCTCCCAACCCTAAACCAAACTATTTGGTTCAGCTTAACTAGGTCCAAGATAAGGTTTTGGCTAACTTAAGGAATACTATACAATCTTAAGAAGCTCAGCCAATACCTTGCAATGAAGAATTGGAGCCCCTGATTGAAATGATTGATGATCTGAACAAGTATTTGTTGGATTGGCTCCAGGATGTTAAGGATAAGGACCCGGGTGAGTTTTTACTTGAGAAGTTAGCAAAATTGAGAATGAGATTTATGGTTGCTTTAGTTCAATCATGGGATGATTCCCAGGATGAACCCCCTTCAGGAGAGCCAATGTCGGAACCTGCTCAGGCACTTGTTGGGGGGACACTCATTACAAGGCTGACCAGATTGATTTAGAGCAACTAATTAAGAATGATCTGATTTCTTTACCTGAGATCCCTGAGCTGAGGTACAAGGAAATGTATGTCTCCGTGGACCAGAAAGTGATGGATGATTTTGGGACGTACATTAATACGGATTTAGATTTCTTTGAGTCTGAAGGTGAAGAATCAATTTGCGAAGTCTCATGTGAGTTTACAGAACACGATTTCTGTGAGACAACTGGGCCTGAGGAATTCGATAGATCATATGATGGCCCAATAACTAAGGAAACTGATCTTATTGGGGCTCACATGATGGATTCAAAATCACATTTTTTGAAAAATTCAATTCAATGCCCCAATTGTCAGTTACACCCCATTGAGCTTACTGGCTATTATGTTTTTGACATAACTAGACCCATGTCAATTCTGATTCAGTCACATCTTTCAGACTTGGAAATTTCAGATGAGGTGATTAATATGCAAGAGGTCCCAAAATTTGACATTCTGAATGAGGAGGATAGAAGCTGAGAAATTTTGATTTGGGAAGCAAACACTAGAGGAAGTAGAAGACTGAGTCTAAGGGTTCCAATTAATCTGATACCATCAAAATAGGACCCTTAGGACATTTGTTCTGAGGATGATCAACCCAAGCACACATTCATTGATTATCCTTTTGAGCTTGATCTCTTTGTAACCTGACTTTTTGGTCTTGGGTTGCATCCTCATAAATCGTCGGCCCAACCCCACTTGCATACTGATTTTATGTTTTGGGTAATTTTTATCCATAACCTCAGATATTCTCGACCATGGGGTATGGGTCTGTATCACAATCTAGTCCACATCTGTGGACATCTAATGGTAGGTCTTAGGTTGCATATTTTTATTATGATTCTGACCTGCACTTCTGAATTCTTTATTTCTCTTCTTTGTATAGTGTGCCTAGCTGAAGGCACTAAATTCAACATGTTTACAGTTTTTGTTTATCTCGGAGAGGACCTGTTATTCACACAATTCAGGTGCTTTCTACTCTACTCCACTTTATTTCATGTCTTTTTAATACAATGAGGACATTGCATTAAATAGGCATGGGGGGTGGATATTTATCCCTGAATTACTTCGTTAGCTCCATAGATTCATTTTGTTTTCCTTTTATTTATATTAAAAAAATTTGGAATTAGGAAAGAGAACTTGTGCTTTATAAAATTTTCAATCTTAGGAAATAAAATTATATGATTTGAACACGAAGACCCTTCAGGTCTTTGGACTTAATCAGCCTGGGTATCCACTAAAAAGTGGATTTGTTTATCGAGTCCTCGCCATCCTGAATTTGATTTCAATTTGATTAAATAAGTTGGGGTGATAAGTACATGACTTATCAACCTGCCCATTGATTTTAGGAAACTTTAAGTCTAAGCATCTACACACTATTCGTCTCTAACCCATTTTTTGGCAGTCTTAGCGGAAATTGGGTAGCTAATGAACCTTCTAAGGTATTATGGCTGGCAAGTTATCATGGGTAACAGCCCATAGGTAGGTTGTCCAGAGCCCAGTCACTGGACCACTCTCTTCTTGCTGCCTTTAGGTAAATCTTAGACCAGGGAAGCCACCTACTTAAAAAGAAAAAAAAGAAAGTTCAAAAAGAAAAGAAAAAGAAAAGGAGAAAAGAAACAAAAAGAAACAAAAAGAAATAAGCCACACTTCGCTGCATGAGTATGGCTGGCAAGTTGTCGGTGGTAACAGCTCATCGACCGGTTGTCCAGAAGCCAGCTCAAGAATGCACTAAAAATTCCAAAAACACTTAGGAAGAAGTAGAGAAGTGGAATAAGCTGGGGAGATATACAATGGATTCACCGTTGTGTTGACCCCATAAAAATAAAAGTAGGGAGAAAGCTACCAGTCGTATAGGTACACCTTTAGGCAGAATTCTTTTTAAGGTCACCTAGGGGCATAGAAGCTCAAAGTCCATTCTGATTGCCGATCAACGAGTCTATCACTTTCACAAAAAGATGCTTAGAACTTAGGGATCTCATCAAGTCTTGGGTGAGTTGAGTGGCCATAGAAAGCCACTCTATAACACTAAACTCAAAAATCCAAAAAAATTAGAAAAGAAGAAAGAGAGAAAAAGCGATCCCTCATTGAATAAAGGTGAGAATTTGAGGTGGTATGCATTTTGGCAAATACCCGGGTGCTGTTGTGTCTCTATAGTTCAGGTCCTTGTTGAAATCCCTAAGTGTTGAAAATAATTATTGCCTAAGAAATCTGACTTAATTCTCTTATAAATAACATATAGTTTTGCTAGGGACTTGCAAAAGATAGGCATGGGGATGTGATGTAAACATGTTTATATCACAAAAACTATCTATTTATGTGTGTTTTTAAGCATAGAATTGCATTACATACTATAAATATTGCATAACATGGATCATCTTGCATTGAGGTTAGTTTGTATAAAATGTAGGTTAATTGTCTCCTTTTATGGCCAGGGACAGAGCAATTTGTTAATCGGGGCCTCGGATCGAAGATCCAACCATACGGATCAGATTAGGGAGACGATTGGAGTTCAACGACTCCAAGATCGGCCTGATCGGACATCCGTAGCACTAGATAGAGATCGAGGAACCCTAGAGATCAAGGACCAAGATGGTGTTAATCCACACCTCAGATGACAAATCTGACTACACGGATGTGTTCAGATCGATGATCGTAGCCTAATGGCACGAAAATCGATCCAATTTGACACCCATGGAACAGTGTAGAACACAAAGATAATGGACGATCAGGATCGTGCCACATGGCACCATCCCAACCATTCTCACCTGGCCGCCCACCTCTGGTCAACTTCTGAAGGCAAAGGTGTGGACAATCTGGGCCGTTGGATCTCCAACTTACAGCCGCAGATTGAGCATGCTTAATTCCTAAACAAAGCAAAGAAGCCCTCACAGAGCATTGGTCTAGCGCCATATGAGTTCTGATAGGTGTGCGTTTGATTCCCGCTCGGCCTCCAAATCAAGACAAACGCGAGCATGGGCACAATTCCACCACACGATCTTCATCGAGCGGCTCTGAAAGGTGCAACGTAGTGCTGTTTCAATGCATCCAACATTCACGCACGATTGCACGACTCTCCAGACACATGATCAAATGTGGGTGCACGGTAGTGGCGTTGAAGAGGTGCGGGAACATGCTTTTTAAGCCGTCTGATCTCTTGATTGGACGGCTGAGCATGCGTGAACGTGCACATGCATTTGAGTCGTTGAAAGTGAGCAGGTACGCATGGATAAATCTGTCACTAAATGACCTTAATTAATGCTTTTGATGTTGAAATGTCCAAAATGCCCCCACTCCTTCCAACTATAAAAGTAGACCCCTACCTTATGAATTTCTCATCCCTTCCTTCTTCTCTCAACCCTTCCAATGCTCTAAGAGCTTGTCCCACACCCGGGATGCTCCTCTTGAGTGCAATTCTTAATTTTTCCACCTTCGTCCCCCTTCATGGAGCATCCTGCGGTTGTCCTCTCTCTGCATTCAGGAAGCGGATCCTGCAACGGCGACGACGTGCTGCTTCTTTCCTGTTCCTCTTGCTTCGTCCTCCTTTTTCCCACTTCGTTCCCCGTCTTCTAGGCGTCATCCCGTCCGGCTCATCCTCCAACCGATCATCGAGGAGGATACTGATGAGACACTCATCATGATCTCTAATTACCCTTAATTAACTAGTCTTCCTAGTTAATTAGCTAAGGTTATGAATATATAATGGTTAATTATAAAATAAGGGATATTTAGCAAAGGACCTTAAAATAAGTTAACAATGACAATTTACAATTCAATTAACATTATTAATAATTTAGATAATAATTGGACTCGAAATCCTATTAATCATTTCCTTATTTAATAAGAAAAGTAACTTAAACTTAATGTATAACTAAGTATATAATAACTTAAGTAATTTTACTTAATCTAATAATTAATCTAAAAAGGTCAAAAATGTAAATTCAAGGTGAAAATATAATATTTACCTTATTTACTGACATATATAAAAAGTTGAAAATGATCTAAGTTAAAATAAACCTTCAAAACCTAGGTTTAGATTTTAGTCCTTGCTTTTCATTATAGTTGGGTCCTTATTTCTCACAAAGGTCCTTAAGTTTTATTTCATTTAAGTCCCTCTTCGTCTTCTTCTTCTTCTTCTTCTTCAGTCGAATGAACGGCTGGCGGCAAAGAGTCACCCCACCGCGCGATTACCGCCCTGCCGACATCATCCTTCTCTGTCCAAGCTCTTGCAACTTGCGCTCACCACCTCCACTTCATCCACCGGTTTGGATTAACCAGGAATCCTATTTTTCAGTGGGGGATAACCTCACCATCGTCGGAGATGACGCTGGAGATTAAGCTCCATAAGCACCTTCTTCGGCCAGACCCTGCCATTCTCTTCGCCGCCAACTGCTATAAATACCCCCTCACCCCTTGGATTTTACTCAAGTTGGCTCCCTTCCCTCTTCTAACACTGCAGTCGACCCAATAGGCTATTCGTCCAAAACTCCAGCAACTTTCCATTCCACTTTTCGACTTCCTCCGTCCATCTTAATCAACTGAGGAGATCCGCCGTGGTCTTCTACGTCTCTGACACATGCGTCGATCCAAGGAATCCTCCGCTCCACCTCAAATCCGCCCGCCGGAGATCTTTCTTCCACCCTCTGATTTCATCGTCTGCCATGAGACTTCAGTGGAACCCTATTGACCCCTTCGTCCAGGTAATAGTAGATTAGGAGTAGGAGTAGGAGTAGGATAGCTTAGTTAGTTAGTTTAGCTAGTAAGATTAGAGTTAATCTCATATTTTAGTTTCATCTTCTCCAACTCTGGTGAGTTCCTTGAGCTCGCCAGAGCTTTAATCTTGTCTTTTTAACTCACTGTACACATTCCTTTAACCCTCACAATCACTTCTAAATCACTTAATCGCTAATTGAATCACCTAATCGCCTAATTCATATTCCACATTCGCCGACTACTGTCACTGGCCATGGTGACGATAATCGACCTAATTCCACCTTCATAGGGTTTTTCATCATCTATCCACCACTTATGGACCCTAATTGTAATGAACGCGCGCTTCAGACGTCTTTTAAGAAGTCTGGGAGGTGGCCCAGACATCTGACTAGACGTCTGGAACCACTTCCAGACATCTGGGAATCGGTTATTTTTGGCACGCATGATTCGTCTGCGCGCCTGAGCACGCAGACCTGCATACACTCTCTCTCCCTCTCTTTTTCCCTCTCTCCTGTGGCCGCAGAGCCACCCTGTCCTGCTCTCTCTCTCCTCCTCATGCGGCCTTAAAAGGCCGTGCCCTCCCCCTCACTCCCGTCACCTCCGCCCCCTTCCTCTTCTCCTTCCAGTCGGTGCGCGAGGGAGAGCGCAAGTTAGCGACGGCGGCGACAGCCGCGACGGGTGCGGGAGGAGGTGCTGTGCGGGGGAGGAGGTGTCGGCCGTGATGGCTCGAGCCTGCCGGGGCAGTGGGAGCTGGCCGGCGGGGGCGTAGCAGATGCGTGGTGGCGCGGGAGGCCTGCTGCAGCTCAAGCAGCAGGCGAAGCACTCGCAGCGCGGCCGTCCGTCGCGAGTGGAGGGTGGGTGGTGCCCTGATTCTGGAAAACTTTCCAGAATCAGACGTCTGGGATTCCAACCAGACGACGGGGAAGACGTCTGGAGGACTGTCCAGACGTCTGAAAGGTGAGTTATTTTCATACCTTCTTCCTTTCCTACGACCGTCCGTACTGAGAGAGAGAAATGGGTACGCGCAGGTTCGGGGATTCGCATCCAACGCGAATCAGACGTCTGTCTGCAGTGCCAGACGACGGGAACGACTTCCAGACATCTTGGGTGACCATCGGACATCTGGGAACTAGGCCAGACGCCCCCGCAGGCTTCTGGACGTCTGAGAGACCACGTAGAGCAAAGGTAACCCCTGATCCACTTTTTAAGACGTCTGGAATAAGTTTCAGACGTCTGATTTTGAACTGTTTCATCATTTTCGACCCATTTAGGGCCCTTTCGGGTTCCGTTTTCCGCGTTTCGAGTTGCGTTCTTTTCGGAATTAGACCCTCTACCTGTCTATAGTAGTTGTATACTATTTTGAGAAATTCCTTGTGTTTGATCCTTGTGATAGGACCCCGTTCCGTTGCAGTCTCGGGGGTTGCGGAGGCACGCGGAATTCCCGACCACGCCCCCAGTTCACCTGTTGTAACCGGTAGAGTGGCATTTAAGTTTATTAGCTTAATCTGTTAAATTATGGAACCATAAATAGAACCTACGACATTGCATGAATCCTAGGAATGAGAAACGAGATTGAATGATAGATCCTAGGGTGTTGCATAAATCCTAGGGTTGGAAAACTAGATTGTATGATAGATCCTAGGGTATGACATGAATCCTAGGATGGGAAAACTAGTGGAATATGTGAACACTGCAGCCTTGAAAATGTGGAAAAGAAATAATAGCTGCCTGTAAATTTGTTTAAATAGCTGCCTGTTATGAATAAATGAACATGATTAAGAATATGGGATGTATGAACGTGAAACTGGAAAGGTGAAATCGGAATGCGTTGAGTTAAAGAGCTAGAACCCTATGGGGAATTAGGAGTAGAACTCCTGGAAAGTGAATGGAATAGAATTGGGGAAGTGAGCTGGCCCTTGAGTACGGAGTACTAAGGAGAGCGACTATCCCCCTGTTTAGTGCAGAGCGGAGCCAGCCGCCCCTGTACCGACTTGCTGGCTCTCGTGTATGTAGTACCGAGGAGAGCTACTAGTGTAGGGAGGTACTAGCTACCCCACGAGCCCCGGGGTTCTGCTAGCCTCCTACACCGACTTGTTAGGCCCACTGGGGCAAACCAGGGTAGTCAGGCGAGGGTGCGCAGACTGTGGAGGGGCAAGGCCCCTGTTTGGTTACTGTGGAGGGGTTGGACCCCTGTTACTGAGAGGGCTCTGCCCTGTACTAGTTCCGTGCTATGCTTTGGGCGCACCCGTTAACGGAAACGACTGACCGCGTGCCAGTGCGGGTTAGCTACCCGTGCGTTTACCGCACGTGCCGTAGTCACCGTTACGTCTGTCAGTGACCTTGGGGTGGTTGACTGAGAGTAGGATCACCACGGGGGACTCTCCCGACCAGGAGAGCACCACGTGCTACTTCTACTGTTCAGAAAAGACTGCAATCAACATCATTCCCACGAGGAACATTCGAGATCAAGTGAAGGATCTAAGAAATAGATAAATTGTGAAACAATAGAAAGACGTAAATAAAGGAAGAGAGAAAATTAAAACAGCTACTGTACACTTTACTATTTCTTTTATTTTAGTTGCCACTCTACTCAGCGTTTTGCTGACATGTTACACTCGTTACCTTTCAGGACCAGGTGTTGAGCAGCCAGGGTCAGCGGCTGCAGAGGATGCTGGGCCGAGTAGGGTCCAGTAGAGTTACCACTGTTCTCTTGTACCACTTTCTTTTTGGTTCCATTGTAGTGAGTAGTTCTTGTTTCCGCTGTACTTTTCTTTACCTGCAGTTCATATTATGGTATGAATGTTGTTCTACTATTGTGGTAGTACATACTGTAGTGGTTTCTTTCCTTACTGCTGTATTTTCTTACTGTTAGTTATATTCATGTTGAATGTAGTTTGTTTTACTGCTCTTTTGGTTACTTCCTCATTGGACGACCAGGTCTTGGGATTAGTCGAGTCGGTCCAGTTCTCGTGTCTCGTAGGAACTTAGGAATCGGGTTGTTACACTAATCGACACTATAATGCCTATTATTACCACATATAAATTAAATGCCCAAATATAATTGAGTTCCTGAGCTCATTGTCCATGGAGGCTCAGGAATAGTTCAAATCTTAAATTAACTGTACAATTATGACTACTATTACTTGTTGACTTGCTTTAAGCTCTCAATCGAGTGGTTAAACAAGTCCTGAGCTTATCTCAAATCAAATTTTTAAAGAAATGATTTCACTGTCAAATCTTAACTATAAAGAAATAATGAGGAATTAAATGTGATACTGAGGTTCCATGCAACCTCAGGATCCTTTCTAAATCAAAGATGGTAAGTTTAATTAATTTGTACACACTTTTTACATTTTCTGGACTCACTGGAGCTCCAGCGAGCTAAAATTGTGTTTCATCCTGAGAAACTTGTTGAGAAGCTTCAGAATGGTATAATGTGGATCACTGATTGTTTTAAGGATGTTTAATTGAGATTTTAATGTAAGGAGCTGTAGATTTGACTTCATCTTCTCCAACTCCGGTAGAGTTGGAGAAGTTTGATAAAGAGATATAAGAAGCATTTAAAGAACTTAGTAGCTTTAGTGCGATGCACTGAAGCTGTTCATGACCTCATTCCATTGTAATAACCTTCCATTGGCTCTGTTCAACAAACACATTTCGAACCTCAAGCGACAAGCCTGAAACCCTAGAAATGTTGGTCAGAACACCTATGTAACGACCCGGTTCCCGAGTCCCTACGAGACACGAGAACCGGACCGACTCAACTAATCCCAAGACCTAGTCGTCCAACGAGGAAGTAACCAAAAGAGCAGTAAAATAAACCACATTCAGCATGAATATAACTAACAGTAAGAAAGTACAGCAGTAAGGAAAGAAACTACCACAGTATGTACCACCACAACAGTAGAACAACATTCATAATATAATTTGAACTGCAGGTAAAGAAAGTACAGCGGAAACAAGAACTACTCACTACAACGTAACAAAAAGAGGTACAAGAGATAGTGGTAACTCTACTGGACCCTACTCGGCCCAGCGTCCTCTGCAGCCGCTGACCCTGGCTGCTCAACACCTGATCCTGAAAAAGGTAACGAATGTAACACGTCAGCAAAACGCTGAGTAGAGTGGCAACTAAACTAAAGACAACAGTAGAGTGTACAGTAGCTGTTATGTTCGATTACTTTCTTTATTTACATCTTTCAATTGTCTCACTATTTCACTTATTCCTCAGATCTTTTTCTTGATCTCGAATGTTCCTCGTGGGAACGATCTTGATTACAGTCTTTTCCAAAAAGTAGAAGTAGCACGTGGTGCTCTCTTGGCCGGGAGACTTCCCCGTGGTGATCCTACCCACAGTCAACCACCCCAAGGTCACTGACAGACGTAACGGTGACTACGGCACGCACGATAAACGCACAGGTAGCTAACCCGTACTGGCACGCGGTCAGTCGTTTCCGTTAACGGGTGCGCCCAAAGCACAGCACAGAACCGGTCCAGGGCAGAGCCCCCTCAGTAACAGGGGTCCAACCCCTCCACAGTAACCAAACCGGGGCCTTGCCCTCCACAGTCCGCGCACCCTCGCCTAACTACCCTGGTATGCCCCAGCGGGCCTAACAAGTCGGTGTGGGAGGCTAGCAGAACCCCGAGGCCCGTGGGGTAGCTAGTACCTCCCTACACTAGTAGCTCTCCACGGTACTACGTACGCGAGGGCCAGCAAGTCGGTAAAGAGTGGCCAGTCCTAACCCCGGGTCCCTGGGGCGGCTGGCTCCGCTCTGCACTAAACAGGGGGACAGTCACTCTCCTTGGTACTCCATACTAAAGGGCCAACTCACTTCTCCAATACTATTCCATTCACTTTCCAGTAGTTCTACTCTTACTTCCCCGTAGGGTTCCATCCTTTTTACTCAAACGTCCAGGTTTCACATTCCAGTTTCACATTCTTACAATCCATGTTCTCAACCACATCATTTATTCACAACAGGCAGCTGTTAATTCAAATTACAGGCAGCTTTATATCTCTTTCCATTTTCCAAGGCTGCAGTATTATACATTCCACTAGTTTTCCCATCCTAGGATTCATGCTATATCCTAGGATCTATCATACAATCTAGTTTTCCAGCCCTAGTATTCATGCAACACCTAGGAGCTATCATTCCATCTATTTCTCATTCCTAGGATTCATGCAATGTCCTAGCTTCTATTTTTGGCTCCATAATTTAACAGATTTTATTAATAACTTAAAGCCACTCTACCAAGTACAACGGGAGTAATGGGGGCGTGATCGGGAATCCCGCGTTCCTCCGCGACCCCCGAGACTGCAACGGAATGGGCTCCTATCACAAGGATGAAACACAAGGAGTGTCTCAAAACAGTGTATAGCTACTATAGACGGGTAGAGGAATTAATTCCGAAAGGAACGCAACTCGAATCGGGGAAAACGGAACCCGAACGGGCCCTAAACGGGTCGAAAATGACGAAACTGTGTAAAATCAGACGTCTGGAAAAGTGGATCAGAGAATTACCTTGTTCTGCGTGGTTTCTCAGAAGTCCAGAAGCCTGCAGGGACATCTGTCCTAGTTCCCAGACGTCCGATGGTCACCCTGAACGTCTGTAGGTCGCTCCCGCCGTCTGGCACTACAGGCAGACGTCTGATTCGCGTTGGATGGCGAATCACCGAGCCTGCGCACACACATCTCTCTCCCTCAGTACGGTCAGTAGACAGGAAGGAAGAAGAAGACGGAAAACTCACCTTTCAGACGTCTGGAAAGTATTCCAGACATCGACCCCGCCGTCTGGCTATCAGCACAGACGTCTGATTCTGGAAATTTTTCCAAAACCAGGGCGCGACTCGCCCTCCGCTCGCGACGCCGTACCTCGTCGCACCTCGTGCGCCTGCAGCTCGAGTCGCAGCAGGCCTCCCACGTCGTTTCGCGCCCGCTGCACTTCCCACCGGCCGGCCCTGGCAGCCCTGGCGAGCTTGCCCTCAAGGCTGAGCGCCACTCTCGCACACAGCACCCCCTCCGTGCTCACTACGGCCGTTGCCGCCGCAGCAACCCGGCGCCCGCTCTCGAGCACTGGAAGGAGAAGAGGAAAGAGGTGGAGGCGACGGGAGGGAGTGCGTGGCCTTTTAAGGCCGCGCGAGGAGAGAGAGAATCGCTGCAGGGCGTCTGCAGCCGCAGAGGGAATATCGAATATGTGGGTCTGCGCGCTCAGGCCCGCAGACGACCTGCGCGTGTCGAAAATAACTGATTTCCAGATGTCTGGAAACGATCCCAGACGTCTGGTCAGACGTCTGGATGTGATCCCAGACGTCTGGTCCGACGTCTGGGCCACCTCCCAGACGTCTTAAAAGACGTCTGGGGCACGCGTTCGTAACAAACTACCTGAAGATCTGAATAAGTTTCTATTATTGAGGAGACTCTAATTGAGGCTTTAATTTCTTGGGAGAAGGCTTTGAACAGAAAGTCAACTTTTGTACCTCCACAGTCAAACTCAGTATGATAATGGAGTTTTGAGCTCGAATTGAGGTATTGAGAAGTCTAAACTATTTCTGAGAATTTGTTGAATGGTATGAGAGAGAATAAAGTGAGCTCAGATGATTTATTTAGTGAGAATTTGAATCCTATCAATTTGGGTTACTTTCGAACCCAAACTAACAGGAGAGGCATTTTGTTGAAATTTAAACTTGAATCCTACCCAGATTAATTTTCTATAACCCTTAGAACTTGTTTAATTCAATCAGAGATGTTTCTCTGTGTCTGTTTACCTATTTCAGTCTGAAATTTCAAACTCTGAAGCTTTTAGAGAACCTTCAACCTTCTGTGCATTGTCTGAAGGTCTTAAGAGCTTAAAGACTACTCTAACAGATGCGGAATTACTTGTATAACTTGTATAGACCTTTTAATAAGAATGAAAAGTCCATCTGAGGACTCTGTGGCATTAAATTCATTTCCAGACATTAAATAACCCGTAGGAACCCCTGATTTTACTTTTCAAAATGAAGCAGAAAACATCTTCAAAATCTTAAATTGACCTTGCAATTGCATAGATCTATCTTAGAGCTTTCTAACAAACTTGAAATCACTCAATTTGGAGCTCTAAGTAGAAAGTTATGATCATTTGAAGTTGGATCTGAAAGGGGTTAGGTAGTCCCACATCGCTAGTTTTTGAGTGCACGCATGGTAATAAAAGCAATTTGTTGTATGCCCTCTTCAGTCGTCAGCGCTCGGTGCACCAGTTACTGATCTGATCCTATCTGAGCATGTGCATGTGTATGTGTGAGCGGGCTTGTGTGCCTGCGAGTGTGTGCCTTTCTAGGCGTGAGCGAATGTGCCCTGGGAAGGCGAGAGGCCTGGGAGGCCGGGTTGAGCCGAATTAGCTCGAGACTATGAACTGATATGAAATAAATAAAAAATGAACCTAATTGAGATTAGGTAAGGATCGAGTAGGGTCTGGTCCCACCTTGGTCTCAGGGTGCTGTGTATCCTCGAAAGGACCTCGCCGCAAATAAAAAAAATTTTGGTCAAAAAAAGTAAAAAAAAACCCGATTCAGGTAAGAGTGTAAGGGAATTGAAAGAGAAGTGTTGAAGCTGAAGACTATGTAAATAAAGGAGCACAGGCACTAAGGAAGGAAAAGAGATTAAGGAACAAAAAGAGAAGACTAAGGGAAGAAGAGGAGAAGGCAAGAACAGAATAGAAGAAAGGTAAGAAAAGAGCTTGAGAGAGAAGAAAATAAAAGAAAAGAAGATAAGAGGCTAATGAAATAAATGAAGAAAATCTTCTCTTGTATCATTTTAAATTACTTTTTTGAATTTGTTTTAATTGTAAAAAGGCATGTTTTAATAGAATAACTTTTAATTGCCCTAATTTCTTTTGACATAAAATTGGAAAACAAACATCATTTTGAGTAAATATGTTTTTCATATGGAATTTTGTATATTCTTTATAGTTTAAATATTTTGGCAAAATTCATGTTTTAAAAATTAACTTAGTTATACCTCCTAAACTTATAGAGAAATAAAAGAGAATTGGTGAATTTGGAGAAAATTATTATACCTCCTGATTGCACCGCAAAAAATACACCTGCAATTGTGCCGTCTTGTGCTATTTCCTAGCATTACCAGTGCATATTAGGTTTCCATAGTCGCCTTTGCAAAAATACATGCATGCATGCATTTAATTGAGAGGGGGGGAGAGTGAATAAATTGGCCAAGAATTTATATTTTCTTCAAGTGCTGCTTCGCAAAATTCCCATCTTTATTTTTATTTCTACTTGATTTTGAGATCTTCCCCATGGCTACAAAGCATGGCAACTTCCTCCTCGCACCATTCCCTACTCAGCTTAACCTGCACAGCCACTCCCTACCGAGCCCCATGCAGAGCCATGCACAGCCAGGGTATGGCTGTGCATTCTTTCTTCTATAAAAAGAGCTCGGCTCCTCCTTTGCAAGGGGAGCCTGGTCTAGCCAAAAAAAAAAAGAACCCAATGTAGCTCTTCTTCTCCAAGCCACTGTCCCCTTCTCTCTCCCTGCATACGCAGGCCCTCCTCCTCTGAGGAGACACTCTGCTGGCAGGAGTACCACACGGTGGCGCACAACCACCACCGTGAGTCCACCACTGCCTAGCTCATCAAGGAGCCGGTGGGCGTGGTGGTCTTCTTTTCCTTGTTTCTTCATCTGAAGCCCTTCCACCATTGCCACTGAAGCTTCAACCTTCGAAGCTCAACCGGCCACCGCACACCCTGCAGTAGCCGGCCGAGCTCCACAGCAGCAACAGCAAGGCTGCAGCAGCGCACACAGGCCAGCGTGCGCGCCTGTAGGCACCCTTGCCTCCCTCTCCGCATGCCCTGTCACGCTCTTTCTGCCTACAACCAGCAGGCGCATTCCTCTTCCGTGCACGTGCCGAGCCATCCATGCCGCTCGCACTCACAGCACCTACAGCAAGAGGTCATGCGACTCGCCCAGCCACTGTAGCCACTGTTCACGTGTTTCTACGGAACACTGTGGCTACAGTGGGGTGATCGGTAAGTTTCTCACTTATCCGGTCGCTCGGCACACCGCAACCGCTGTTCGCTCTCACCTGCGTCCCGCTCCAGCGCCCGCCCACGCGTTTGTGTGCGGTCGTCTACCAGCGCCCGCTCCTGCCCGCGTCGTCACCTGCGTGCGCCTGCGTCTGCCTGCTCCAGCCCTTTCGCACAGCGCTGTGCGCTGCGGTCCTCTCTGCACACCCACTCCATCCAGCGTGATCCTCTTCGCACGCATACATGCCTGCACATGCACGCATGGACTCTAGACGACGCATGGAAGATTCAGATGCCTTAACCACGCCAACTCCAGCTCTCTCTCTCTGTCACAGTACTCTCTCACTCTCTCTCTGCACACGCTCATACACACACACTCACACTCTCTCACACACACACTCTCACTTATATATTATTATATACTTATATATATATACATATTCATATATATATTGATATATATAAATATATTTATATACATATATATATATACTTATATTTATACATATAGTAGCACCTATATACCTAAGTATTAGTATACATACATACATATATATATATATATCTATATACTTATTCATACATATATATTTACATATATACATATATATATATACATCTATGTACTTATATATATATATATACATATATATACACATATACTTATACATACATATATACATATCTATCTATATAACTATATATACATATGTATATATATATACATATCTATCTGCATATATCTATATGCATATATTACTATATATATATTTATATATATATATATTTACATCTGTATAGTTATATATACATACTTATGCATATATATATATAGATACATATATCTATCTATACATACACTTATATATAGATATATACATATATATATACACATATATATATATACATATATAACTACATATATATACCCATATATTTATAACCATATATATATATACATATGGATATATTTACATACATACATATATATATATATATATTTTCGCTTTACTTACCATACGTGGTATCACGGGAATATTTGCACCAGTTGCTGATATTCCCCGATACACGCATACAAAAAGCGTGCTCACACACATCTTGCACCATCCATCCTACACTCCACGCGGCACCTCGTCCTGTTTGTTACGTCTTTCTAGACGACAACCGACTCGACACCGTGCTACACTCCATCTCCGCCTCCACCCCCACCCCTTTATACATATATAGTATACACATATATATCTATGCTATGTTTACTTTATTTCTATTTCTCTTTCCTGCCAATAAAAAGATAAAAAAAATATATAAAAGAGAAAGGAAAATCCTTAACTTGCAGGTACTCCATCTTGCAAATAGCAAGACCCATTTTGGAACCCTGATTTGGCTTAAAGCCAAGAACTTAATTTTGAGGGTGTGCCTTGGTGTCGGACCCGAATAGGTTGTTAATATGATGATTTTATCGTTGAAGGGTGTATAGTGGTTAACCTAAATTGGACCTAACCATCTCTTTAAAAAATTTTTAACCTGGCCTACTTGATTTTATCTTGGTCACTTTTAGGCCCAGGGTCAAACTCAGGGAAGTTGGGTTACATGTCAAGTTTCTACTCCTTTCCTACAACGAATCTCCTCCGTTCGTTTATTGTGTTTTTGGTGTTTTTATATTTCAATTTTTTTTCTGGTAATCTTTGTCCTTGAGGCACACCCTCAAAATTAAGTTCTTGGCTTTGAGCCAAAATAGTGTTTCAAAATGGTCTTGGCTATTCGCAAGATGGATTACCTACAAGTCAAGGATTATCTTTTCTCTTTTATATTTTTTTACCTTTTTATTGGCATGAAAGAGAAGCAGAAATAAAGTAAATATATTATATATATATATATAGGTATATATTATATATGTATAAAGGGGTAGGGGTGGAGGCGGAGATGGAGTGTAGTACAGTGTCGAGTCGGTCGTTGTCTAGAAAGACGCAACCAACAGGACGAAGTGCCGCGTGTAAGGTGGAAGATGAATGCGAACATGCTTTTCGTATGCATGTATCGGGGAATATCAGCAACTGGTGCAGATACTCCCGCGATACCACGTATGGTAAATAATGTGAAAATATATCTATATATGTATATATGTAAATATACCTATATGTATATATGGTTATATATAGGTATATATATGTATATATATATATGTGTATATATATATGTATATATGTATATATATAAGTATATGTATATATGTATGTAGTTATATATGTATAGATGTATATGTATATATATATAGGTATGTAAATATATATATGTAAGTATATGTATAAGTATGTATCTATAACTATATAGATGTAAATATATATGTATGTGTATGTATATAGTAATATATGTATATATAGATATATGTTTCTAGATATATATATATGTATATATAGATGTACATATATGTAGGTGTGTATATATGTATATATATGTATCTATACTTAGTTATATAGGTAATAATATATATATAGATATATGTATATTTTCATATATATCTGTATATAAATATATGTATATATGTAAGTATATATGTGTGTGTATATATATATAAGTATATATATATATATATGTATATGTATGTATATAAACTAATACATAGTTATATAAGTACTAATATATGTATAGATATATCTATATATATTTATATATATATGTGTATAAGTATATGTATATATGTAAACATATATATATATATGTATGTATGTATGCTAATACATAAGTATATAGGTACTACTATATGTATAAATATAAGTATATATATATATCTGTATATATATATGTATATAAATATATGTATATATATATCAATATATATATATATGTATACGTATATATATATATATAATAGTGTATAGGTGTGTGTGTGTGTGTGGAAGTGTGAGTGCATGTGTGTGTGAGCGTCGGTAAAGAGAGTGTTGTGAGAGAGAGTGAGAGAGAGAGAGAGCGGGAGAGAGAGAGCACTACTGGAGGGTTAAGTCGTCCACGACCAACGGGCGTCGTTTGGAGGTGTCCACATGCACGCAGGCGCATATGGGCGCAGTGGACGTGTGCTGGAGGGAGTGGCGTGGAGAGGAGTGGCCGCAGCGCACAGCACTGTGTAGAGACGCAAATGCGGGCAAAGGAAGCTGGTGACGTGGGCGCACGAGAGCTAGCAGACACGTAGGCAGGTGCGGGCGATGCATGCCGAGACTCGTGCGTGGGCGAACAGCGGTAGCGGCGTGCCGGGTGACTGGTAATTTGAGAAACTCACCGGGCACCCCACTGTAGCGACAGTGTTCCGCAGAAACGCGTGAAAAGTGGCTACAGTGGTCGGGCGAGCTGCACATCCAGGAGCTACAGGTGCTGTGAGTGCGGCCTGCTCGCAGCTGGCACGCGCGGCCTAGTGCGCAAGGAAGAAGATCTGCGCCGGCCGATTTCAAGCGTGGAGAAGCTCACGACAGAGCGCGTGGAGGGGGAAGCAAGGGTGCCTGTAGGCACGTGTGATGACCTGTGGGTCCTACTGGGGTGTGCGGTGAGGCTTGGTCGGCTGCTGCAGTGACGCGTGGTGGCTGGCTGCGGGCGGAAGAGAGAGCTTTATAGGGCGGAGAAGCAGGAGGCGATGGTGCCTGCAGGCGCACGCGGATGGCGAGGGCTTGCACTACGTGCTGCTGCTGCCACCTTGCCGCTGCTGCTGGAGCTTTAAGCTTCAAGCTTGAAGCTCCCGCTCCAATGGTTGAAGGTGCTGGAAATGTAAAAACGAGGAAAGAACCACCACGCCCACCAGCTCTTTGGTGAGCTGGGCGGTGGTGGACTCACGGTGGTGGTTGTGCACTACCGTGAGTTGCTCCTGTCTGCCAGGTGTCTCCGAGGAGGGCCGGCGTGTGGAGGAAGAGGAAGGGGAGGACGATGGCCTGGAAGGGAAGTGCTGGGTTTTTCTTAGAGTTGGACTAGGCTGGCTTTGCAAAGGAAGAGCCGTGGCTTTTTTTATACAGGAAGAAGCCATGCACGGCCATGCCCTTGCTGTGCATGGCTCATGCATGACCTTAGGAGGGAGAGGCAGCCGCAGGGAAGGGTAAGAGCAGGGAATGGCGCGCGTGGAAGAAAGGTGTTGTCCCATGCAGCCGTGGGAAGAGATTTCCAAATCAAATGGAAATAAAAATTAAGATGGGAATATTATGAAGTAGCACTTGAAGAAAATGTGAATTGCGAGGCCATTTATTTCATTCTCCTCCCCTCTCAATTAAATGCATGTATGCATCTATATTTACAAATGCGACTATGGAACCATAATATGCATTTGTAATGCTTGGAAATAGCACAAGACGGTACAATTGCAGGCATATTTTTGTAGTGCAATCGTACCCCCATGCCTATTTTTGCTAGTCCCTAGCAAAACATTTTTTTGTATTGTATTTAGAAATGATCTTTAAGCTAAAGATTTTCTCCTGAGGCAACATAGGTGTGTTTATTGTTGGATATTGTGAGAACCAATTGTAGAGAAGACTACCAGTATTTTAAGTCTCACGTGACATAGATCATCTCTTGACTAACCAGGACTCTTGATATTTAAACCTTAAGTATGATTTCCAGGACCCAGGAGGTTTTTGCCGTACTTGAGAGCTCAAGAGGTTATGGCTTGTGCTTAGTGAAGGATCAAGACTGACCAGATGAACATTAAGACTCAAGCCTAGGGTTTTACGAATTTTTAAGTTTAGGTTGGTCCCAGTTTCAGCCCATGATTTCGGATTGACCCTTAAGAAGATGATGGAAAATTCAACTCCCATTTTCTGACATTTGTGGCTCACAGGAAAATTGGGTATTTGCAACTTGGCCTGAAGAACTTTTTAGGGTAGTTATTTGTAGACATTTGCGAGTATATCTATTACAACATTATTTGGAGGAGCACACTTTTCTTTTTGGTGGGAGAGCACTTTCTTGGTGGAAAGAGTCGCTCCTAAACACAAGACTAAAACTTGGGATAAAAAGTCTACCTGCACGCACAGGTAAGGACTCCAGCTTCCCTAATGAACATTAGGGTTGGATCTTCTGTTCACCTAGTCTTTCCTGATATGTGCAGTGTGAACCAAGTTTACTTAAGCTCTCAAGTAAAAGCGAACCAACGGATCCTGTACTGGTGTCTTAGGTACAAGAATACATCCTTAGTTAGCAGAGATTCTGATCTAATTTGTCAATGCTCATGTGAATTAAGCCCGAGCCTGAGCGAATGCTTCTTTGGCCTGGAAAGTCTTCAAAACAGAGGTTGAACATCCATAAACACTTATTGTATTTTTGTTTCAGCTTTCAGATCATTACTAAACACCATTTTATTATTATTATTATATTTTTTTTTTCTTTTTCTTGCATATTTATAAATAGGTGGGAACTGCATGATACCATAAAATACCCAGATCCTATGGATGCCTATCCACCCCCCATGCCAAACAATGCTATGTCCTCATATGCATGCAGGGAAAGGTAGAGAAAGGACGAAAGATCGGGTAACGAGAGTTGCGGTGCAGGGTATACAGCAGGGTAGTAGGGTGGGTGGATGGTGGGTGGTGAAGTGAAAAGTGAAGAGATCGTGATAGCGGCTTGAAAAGTGACGGTGGATGGTGAAAGGTCTGGCATTTCATGGGACGAGAGTGTCCCAGGCGGATCGAAGAACAAGTCGGGAAGAAGAAGTTGGCCCTCAGATTGGCCAACAAGAGGGGCTTCTTGGATAGATGGATCCAAAAGGGAATAGCCCCAGTGAGTAAGATATGGGCTTAAGGTCCTAGTGCGGTCTTCAAGAGTGTGGATCGGCGGTGAGTAGCCTAGATATGACTCAGATCACGAGGTATGGGAAGTGGAGAAAACCTCGTCAAAAGTCTGGTGAGGAGAAGGTACGGGAATAGGGAGGGATTAGGGAACATCACAATATGTGTTGGTCAGGCAATCGTCAGGTAATCCACAGCAATCCGAATGGGTCCCAATTAGTCCGATACACACGCTGACAGTCATGTCCTTGTCAAACGTGCAATCCTCGATACACTAGCAATCAAAGTTCTTGGCTGCCATGAAGATGTTAAATTTGAGCTTTTCAGATACAACGGTGATCTCAATACAGCCCGACTCGCAGTTGATAAGGGCACGGGCTGTGGCCAAGAAAGGTCGACCAAGGATGATCGGACAATCAGAAAGTGAGCTAGGAACTTCCATATCTAGAACAAGAAAGTCAACAGGAAAACAGAGATTGTTGACCCTAACCACCACGTCTTCCACCACACCCTTCGAGATTTTGACAGAACGATCTGCCAACTTTAACGTGACAGCAGTAGGTTTCAGATTTCCCAAAGAAAATTTTTCGAGCATGATGGTCGGTATGAGATTTATGGAAGAACCTAGATCAAGCAGGGCACGGTTAAAACTGTAGCCTTGGATGATTTAAGAAATAAGCAGTGTGCCCGGATCTTTTTGCTTCGGTGGTAGGTTTGACAGTATAGCACAACTCGCATGAGGCGAGAGAACCACCGGATTCTTGGTTTTCTTTGATTGTCGCCTGGGTGTTGTGTAATCTTTGAAAAATCGGGTGAAGTAGGTATGTGGTCGATAGCCTCGAGTAGGGGTACCTTGATTTCTACATCCCTAAGCAAATTACGTAGGTTATCAAAGGCCTGCGTATCTTTATTTTTGCCTTTTGGCTCCCTCAGTAGAGCCTCAAGAATTGGGACTGATTCTGGCAACAATTTGGGTGTATCGTCCTCTCGTGAATGCGGTGTGCATGCTGAATGAGAGGGCGAAGAAGAAGATGGGCCAGGATCAGGTCGAGGCAGATCGACAATCTACTTGCCGCACCTCGTAGTGATAGCATTGGATGATGCGGGTCCAGTGGGATCATACGGCAGAGGAGGGTTCGCAATAGGGACATAAGAGTGAGGTGCTGTAGCGAGATTAACCTGAAATCCCGGTGGAATGCTAGGAGCTTGCAGAATTTGATGAACCTGCCCCTAAGAAGGTCGTACTTGTGGTTGAGGACACAGGGTACAAAATTTCATGGGTTTGGAACAGGTTGGGGGGGAAGAGTGCCTTGAGATCGAGTTGCCATGCGTAGTTGACTGATCTCAGCATTCTGCTGCGCCAATTGGTGCTGAAGAGAGGTCATGTTCTCTTCATGGTGCTTCAACATTTCCATCATCATTAGCATCAATTTGTCAAGAGGACTTGATGCATGTTCGGTTTGTGGTGCACAAGGGCCTGATGGCAGATTTGCCATAGGATTAGACTAGGCCCTTGGGATGACGGGTACGGACGGTCGCATTGGTCCACCAGCAGGGTTTTGGCACTGCAGGTTGTTGGACCATGCGAAATTCGGATGATTACGCCACCCTGGGTTATAAGTGGCGGAGAATGGGTTGTTCCCCAGGGTGCAAGCATCTTCTATGCCAGAAGACGCGTCCGCATGTAAATATGCATCCGAGCACACGGAGGCTTTGTCCTCCGTGTCAAAATACTGGCTCGCAGAAGCCAGTTCCACAAGACTTACCGAGTCAATCGGCACGAAACTCAGTAAGGAAGGTCTTACTTGGTTTCTTGGGATAAGCCAGGTGTTGGAAGAGTTGGGATTGTGGCGAAGTGGTGAAGTAGGGGTGTTTGCCATAGAACGGGCAGGGTTGGCCAGAAGCTCGTCTAGCTTCTTCTGCACGACAGAGACTTCATCCAGTTTTTGTGCAATAAGGCTTAGATCAGTGGATGAATGGGAGGGTCCCGTGTCAACTTTGTGGACATTTCGGGGCTGGCTGGTACGGTTAAAGGCAACAATGGAAGCATTGTTCATTGAGTTTTCACTCATATTTTCAAACAATTCAAATGCTCCATTCTCATCTTTATTCATAAAGTTCCCTCCGCAGGAAGTGTCTGCAATCTACTTCAAAGTCTCATTTAGCCCATAGTAGAAAATCAGGGCTATATGCCACTTAGGCAGACCGTGGTGCGGACACTTCCTAAGGAGGTCGCTATACCTCTCCCATGCCTCATGAAATTGTTCGCCATTTTGTTGCGTAAAAGAGGTGATAGCACGACGAAGCGCATTGGTTCGCCCGATTGGGAAGAACTTCTTGAGAAACACTGTTCGCATCTCTTCCCAAGAGTGGATGGTTCTCCCAAGGGTGCGTAGCCATTGCGACTCTTTATCCCGCAATGAAAATGGGAACATTTTCATGAGGACATAGGTAACCCGATATTTCTTGGTTTAATGGTTTCAGCCAATCGGGTTAAGTATTCCTAGTAGAGAAAAGGATCTTCACTTGTAAGACCATGGAAGCGAAAATTTATTAAGACAATTATGTTCGATTTTAGTTCAAAGTCATCCCTGCCCATGGGGACGCGAATTTGTCCTATGGTCTCTGTAGCAGCGAGATTCTGATAGGAGCTAAGAGACCTAGGCTCCTCCCATTCGGGAGGGTTCTGTATTTCCTCCAATGTTTCTCGAATGGCCTCAATTCATTCATTATACATTTCCATTTGGGCTTGGAGGCGGGTTATGGGATCTAAGGCTACACCATTTGGTGGGTTCTGAGGGCAGTTTCCTCCCTCGGGATTTGGGGGTGGGCATGTAGCCATGTTTGTGGAGGAGGATGATTCGGCTTCTTTTCTAAATTTATTAGTGTAACGAACGCGTGCCCCAGACGTCTTTTAAGATGTCTGGGAGGTGGCCCAGACGTCGGACCAGACGTCTGGGATCACATCCAGACGTCTGACCGGACGTCTGGGATCGTTTCCAGATGTCTGGAAATCCGTTAATTTCGACACGCGCGGGTCGTCTGCACGCCTGAGCACGCGGACCGGATATTTTCTTATTCCCTCTTTCCCTGCGGCTGCAGATGCCTGTCGAGTCCTCTCTCTCCTCCTCGCGCGGCCTTAAAAGGCCACGCGGTCCCTCCTGTCATCTCCACCGTCTCCTCCCTCTTCTCCTTCAGCCAGTGAGCGCGAGCGCGAGGGCGGCAGCGGCGGCCGTAGTGAGCGCGGAGGAGGTGCGGCGTGCGAGAGCGGAGCTCTGCGTGAGGGCGAGCTCACCGAGGCTGGTAGGGCCGGCCGGCGGATGGCGTGGGGGGCGCAGAGTGACGCGGATGGGGGACTGCTGCGGTTTGAGCAGCAGGTGTGCGAGTTGCGACGCGGGCGGCGTCGCGAGCGGAGGCTGACTGGCGCCCTGATTCTGGAAGAATTTCCAGAATCAGACGTCTGGGTTGATAGCCAGACGGCGAGGGCGACATCTGGAAGACCTTCCAGACGTCTGAAAGGTGAGTTTTCCATCTTCTTCTTCCTTCCTGTTGACTGACCGTACTGAGGGAGGGAGATGGGTGTGCGCAGGATCGGTGATTCGCCATCCAATGCGAATCAGACGTCTGGCTGTTGTACCAGACGGCGGGAGCGACCTCCAGACGTCCGGGGTGACCATCGGACGTCTGGGAGCTAGGCCAGACGTCCCCGCAGACTTCTGGACGTCTGGGAAACCACGTTGAACAAGGTAATTCTCTGATCCACATTTTAAGAAGTCTGGAAGAAGTTCCAAACGTCTGATTTTGCACAGTGTCGTCGTTTTCGACCCGTTTAGGTCCCATTCGGGTTCCGTTTTCCGCGATTCGAGTTGCGTTCTTTTCAGAATTAATTCCTCTACCCGTCTACAGTAGCTATACACTGTTTTGAGACACTCCTTGTGTTTGATCCTTGTGATATGACCTCCCTCAGTTGCAGTCTTGGGAGTCGTGGAGGCACGCGGGATTCCCAATCACACCCCCATTACTCCCGTTGTACCTGGTAGAGTGGTTTTAAGTTATTAATAAAATCTGTTAAAGTATGGAACCATGACTAGAACCTAGGACGTTGCATGAATCGCAAAAATGAGAAATATATGATAGCTCCTAGGTGTTGCATGAATCCTAGGGCTGGAAAACTAGATTGTATGATAGATCCTAGGATATGGCATGAATCCTAGAATGGGAAAAAACTAATGGAATGTATAATACTGCAGTCTTGGAAAATGGAAAGAGATATAAAGCTGCCTGTATTCTGAATTAACAGGTGCCTGTTGTGAATAAATAACGTGGTTGAGAACATGGATTGTAAGAATGTGAAACTGGAAAGTGAAACCTGGATGTTTGACTAAAAAGGATGAACCCTACGGGGAAGTAGGAGTAGAACTCCTGGAAAGTGAATGGAATAGTATTGGGGAAGTGAGCTGGCCCTTGAGTACGGAGTACCAAGGAGAGCGACTGTCCCCCTGTTTAGTGCAGAGCGGAGCCAGCCGCCCCAGGGACCCGGGGTTAGGACTGGCCACTCTGTATCTACTTGCTGACCCTCGCGTACGTAGTACCGAGGAGAGCTACTAGTGTAGGGAGGTACTAGCTACCCCACGGGCCCCACGGTTCTGCTAGCCTCCCACACCGACTTGTTAGGCCCGCTGGGGCAAACCAGGGTAGTCAGGCGAGGGTGCGCGGACTGTGGAGGGGCAAGGCCCCAGTTTGGTTACTGTGGAGGGGTTGGACCCCTGTTACTGAGAGGGCTCTGCCCTGGACTGGTTCCTTGCTGTGCTTTGGGTGCACCCGTTAATGGAAACGACTGACCGCGTGCCAGTACGGGTTAGCTACCTGTGCGTTTATCGCGCGTGCCGTAGTCACCGTTACGTCTATCAATGACCTTGGGGTGGTTGACTGAGGGTAGGATCACCACGGGGGACTCTCCCGGCCAGGGGAGCACCACGTGCTACTTCTACTTTTTGGAAAAGACTGCAATCAAGATCGTTCCCACGAGGAACATTCGAGATCAAGAAAAAGATCTGGGGAGTAAATGAAATAGTGAGACAATTGAAAGATTGAATAAAGAAAGTAATCGAACATAACAGCTACTGTATACTCTACTGTTGTCTTTAGTTTTAGTTGCCACTCTACTCAGCGTTTTGCTAACGTGTTACACTCGTTACCTTTTTCAGGACCAGGTGTTGAGCAGCCAGGGTCAGCGGCTGCAGAGGACGCTGGGCTGAGTAGGGTCCAGTAGAGTTACCACTGTCTTTTGTACCTCTTTGTTTCCATTATAATGAGTAGTTCATGTTTCCGCTGTACTTTTCTTTACCTGCAGTTCATGTTATATGATAAATGTTGTTCTACTGTTGTGGTGGTATATACTGTAGTAGTTTCTTTCCGTACTGTTGTACTTTCTTACTGTTAGTTATATTCATGCTGAATGTGGTTTATTTTACTACTCTTTTGGTTACTTCCTCGTTGGACGACTAGGTCTTGGGATTAGTCAAGTCGGTCCGATTTTCGTGTCTCGTAGCGACTCGGGAACCGGGTCGTTACAAGATGGTATCAGAGCAAGGTCGTCCCGAGAAGTGAATCAACTGACTGGAAAATAACCAATTCACATGTTTATAGCTAGAGTAGCCACCACAACATATCTCTTGACATGAGCTCTTAGAAGTTTGATTAGGTACAGTCTGTTTTGACGTTTCCATTTTGTTTCGCGTCTCCTTGCAGGAGATGCCTCGTCGCGAGACTGGCGAGACTGGCCGCGGGCGCGGCCGAGGGCGAGGTCGGTGAGGTGGACGTGCCGTTTTTGTCATCTCGATGGACCAGCCACCACTCTCGGGCATCCAGGCCCAGGACCTCACCAGACTGATACGCGATATTGTACGAGAGGAGCTCCACCCACCCCCCCAAGCACCTCCTCCTGGGGCTGCAGAGGGGGAGTCCTCTGTGGGACCACGCGACGGACACGGCGCTGGACACGAGGGAGGGGATGGGCCGTTGCCGCCCCCACCTTCCTCCGACACTACTGTACACGAGGAACCTTCGCCTGGAGGTGCACCAGCACCTCCCCTACAGCGCCACTTCGAGCTTTTCGGACAGTTCCGGAAGCTGAAGCCCCCCTCCTTCAAGGGGGATGAGGACCCGACCGAGGCAGAGAACTGGCTTGAGCAGCTGGAGAAGATCTTCAACACCCTTCGCCCCTCGGTGGAGTGCCGCGTGGCCCTTGCCACGTACCAGCTGGAGAGTGCGGCACACCGGTGGTGGAGGGCGGTCCGGGGACTGGAGAGGGACGAGCCGACGTGGGACCAGTTCGTCACCCTCTTCTGCGAGCAGTACTTTCCCCAGACGTGGCAGGACCAGAGGAGGCAGGAGTTCCACACTCTCCGCCAAGGGACGATGACTGTGAGTGCGTACCGCACACATTTCTTGGAGCTGTCCTGCTTTGCAGTGACAACGGTAGCCACTGAGGAGGAGCGCCTTTGGAGGTTCACCGAGGGGCTCTGGCCTGTGATCTGGGGGTATGTCAAACCCATGAAGCTGCCTACATTTTTTAGGGTGGTAGAGGCATCTATGACTTACGAGGAGACCAACCCGTCCGCGCGAGACACCGACAGCGGGCGAAAGAGGCCCTTTCAGCCAGACTTTTCATAGGGACGGCAAGAACGGAGACACGTGGCGTCCGCAGGAGAGCCGTCACGTTGTGCAGGGCCATCAGTGGCCTTTGGGGGCCCTCGACAGGGGCCAGTCACCAGCACTGTACCCCCGCCAAGTCGACAGTAGGGACCCACTGAGGGCGGGAGTCGGGTTCCCCTCTGCTACCAGTGTGGCCAGCCGGGCCATGTCAGGAGGGTTTGCCATCTAGGGCAGGAGGTCAGCAGATACTCCCCACGCAGAGAACTGGAGGGCGCGCAGGAGGCTGCGGTTCCCAGGCGCGAGGAGGAGGACAGCAGTCGCGAGGAGGGTACCGGCCAGCACGTACCCGTCTGACGCAGAGTGTGGCTACTTCGTCCGCACCTAGAGCTGAACGGCGTATCAATGCCCTAACACACAGGGACGCCAGAGCTTCGGGATCGGTGGTAGCAGGTATGGTTTCAGTTTCTGGCAGACTCGTTTACACGCTTTTTGATTCCGGCGCTACGCACTCGTTTGTCGTAGCCAGTTTCGCAGTTAGTTTGGACCAGGATTATACACTGTTAGAGAATCCGTTCGTAATCAGAGGTGTGATTGGCCAGCTGTTTGTAGCTGAGGAGGTGTACACGGATTGCAAGGTCAGCGTCGGAGGACATAGCCTACCAGCTGACCTGATTATTATCCAGATGGCGGACTTTGGAGTGATTCTGGGGATGGATTGGCTGTCTGCTTACCATGCCTTGGTGGACTATATTGAGAGGAAGATCGTCTTCTCCAATCTGGAGTTGCCTTCTTTCGAGTTTCAGGAACGGCCAGTGGATGGAGGTTTCAGGTGCATTTCGGCACTTCGGGTGGCGAGACTTTTGAGCCAGGGGTGTGAGGGCTTCCTAGATTGTGTGGTGGCAGAGCCCAGCCCTGTGGCAGACTTCCAGAGCATCCCGGTGGTCAGAGAGTACCCTGACGTGTTTCCAGACGAGTTACCAGGACTACTGCTCGAGCGTGAGATCGAGTTTGAGATCTCACTAGTACCAGGGACCAGCCCCATCTCCACTGCGCCATACAGGATGGCACCGCTTGAGCTGCGAGAGCTCAAGTCTCAGTTGCAGGACCTTCTGGAGAAAGGTTTCGTGAGGCCCAGTGCGTCTCCCTGGGGATCCTCGGTACTGTTTGTGAAGAAGAAGGATGGGACCCTACGTCTTTGTGTGGACTACCGACAGCTGAACAGGGTCACCATCAAGAACAGATATCCGTTGCCGAGGATCGAAGATTTGTTTGACCAGTTGCGGGGTGCCACGGTGTTTTCCAAGATAGACTTGAGGTCTGGATACCACCAGTTGATGATCTGGGAGACCGACATCTCCAAGACAGCTTTCTGCACCCGGTACGGACACTACGAGTTTTTGGTCATGCCGTTTGGGCTGACCAATGCCTCCGCTGCTTTCATGGACCCGATGAACCGGTTGTTTAGACCGTACTTGGACCAGTTCGTGGTGTTTTTCATAGATGATGTACTCATCTATTCTAGAGATCGGACGCAGCACGGACAGCACTTGCCGATGGTTTTGGGCACTTTGAGGCGACGCAGGCTGTACGCCAAATACAGCAAGTGCGAGTTCTGGTTGAGGGAGGTGACCTTCCTAGGTCATGTGATCTCTGGAGATGGCCTGGCGGTGGACCCAGCCAAGGTCGAGGCAGTGCTCAGGTGGGAGAGACCGCGTTCAGTCACTGAGATCCGTAGTTTCCTTGGACTAGCTGGCTACTACAGACGGTTCATCAGAGGATTTTCGCTGATTGCGCGTCCTATGACAAAGTTGACCCGGAAGGACGTGCCTTTCTCTTGGACAGATGCCTGTGAGGCATGTTTTCTTGAGCTGAAGGAGAGGTTGACCTCGTCTCCCGTGCTCACCATCCCTGACAGTAGTGGCGGGTTCGTTGTGTACACGGATGACTCCTTGCAGGGGTTAGGAGGTGTGCTCTTGCAGAGGGGTCACGTTGTCGCTTACGCTTCGCGGCAACTGAAGCCCCATGAGCATACCTACCCTACCCACGACCTAGAGTTGGCAGCTGTTGTCTTCACGCTGAAGACCTGGAGGCACTACTTGTACAGTGAGACCTTCGAGACTTTTACAGATCACAAGAGCCTCAGATACCTTTTTGATCAGAAGGAGTTGAACATGAGACAGAGACGTTTGTTGGAGCTCCTGAAGGACTACGACTGCAGCATCTCCTACCACCCGGGAAAGGCCAATGTGGTGGCTGATGCCTTGAGCCATAAGGCGCCCGCACGCTTGGCCAGTCTACAGTTACAGAGTTGGAGCCTTTTGGAGGAGGTGGGCAGTTGGCGACCTCTAGAGTTACGAGGGTACTGTGGGGCAGTGATGGTGACACAGCAGACTAGGCCAGAGCTGATGGACCGCATCATCGCAGGACAGATGGCCGATCTGTACTTGCAGTCTTTGCGCGACAGAGTACTGTCAGGAGATCCAGGGGACTTCTCTTTCACAGACCAGGTGCTACGGTTGAGGGGACGGTTGTGCGTTCCCAGAGACGAGGAGCTATTGAGAGAGCTCCTGAATGAGGCATACGGTTCCAGATTCACCATACATCCCGGGAACACGAAAATGTACCACGACTTGAGACACGAGTTTTGGTGGAGAGGGATGAAGCGGGATGTGGGTGAGTTCGTGGAACAGTGCTTAGTGTGCCAGCAGGTGAAAGCTGAGCATCAGAGGCCTGCAGGGCCGCTTCAGCCTCTTCCAGTGCTAAAGTGGAAGTGGGAGAGCATCACCATGGACTTGGTGGTGGGCTTACCTGTTACCCAGCGGGGACATGACGCAGTCTGGGTAATAGTGGATAGACTGACGAAGACGGCGCGTTTCTTGCTGATCCGAGTTAGTTTGGGACCAGCATAGTTGGCAGAGAGGTATGTCCGTGATGTGGTACGACTAGACGGAGTTCCACAAGAGATCGTATCCGACTGGGATACCCACTTTACGTCCCAATTTTGGGCTGAGTTTCAGCAGGCCTTGGGGACGAGGTTGAGGTTTAGCACGGCTTACCACCCCCAGACGGACGGACAGTCTGAGCGCACGATACGGACACTTGAGGACCTTTTACGTGCCTGTGTACTGGACTGGAGGGGCTGTTGGGAGGAGCACCTGCCCCTGGCAGAGTTTGCATACAACAACAGTTATCACTCAAGCATCGGCATGGCTCCCTACGAGGCTCTGTACGGATGGAAGTGTACGGCACCCTTGAGTTGGGTTGAGGTGGGGACCAAGTGGGAGGTTGGCCCCAGGTTGATCCGGCAGAGTCAGGAGGTAGTTGAGAAGATCCACAGACGACTCCGCATTGTCAGGAGCAGACAGAAGAGCAATGCGGATCGGAGACGCAGAGAGGTGCAGTTTGAGGTTGGGGACCACGTCTTCCTTCGTGTTTCTCCCATGAAGGGCTTACAGCGGTTTGGGGTGAGAGGGAAGCTCGCGCCGAGGTTCGTGGGGCCCTTTGATGTCCTCGAGCGGGTTGGACCCATTGCTTACAGACTTGCCCTTCCCCCGCAGCTTTCTGGTGTGCACGACGTATTCCACGTGTCCAACCTCAGGAAGTACGTAGCCGATTCCAGTCACGTACTGAGTCATAAGAGCGTCGAGGTGAGCGACGACCTGACCTACCCCGAGCAGCCAGTGCAGATTCTAGACCGAGCCGTCCGCAGTTTGAGACGAAAGCAAGTACCCCTAGTAAAGGTTTTGTGGAGGAGCCAGCGGTACGAGGAGGCTACCTGGGAGCCTGAGGTGGCAATGCGGGAGCGGTACCCGGAGCTTTTCGCAGGTACGTCTTTTCAGACCGACTTCGGTCCTCTTTGAGTTTGTTATGGTTATTTGGACGTCTTTTCCCGCACCTTAGTTGGCGCAAGTTTCGGGGATGAAACTTCCTTTGAGTTTGTTATATTATAACGAACGCGTGCCCCAAACGTCTTTTAAGATGTCTGGGAGGTGGCCCAGACGTCGGACCAGACGCCTGGGATCACATCCAGACGTCTGGGATCGTTTCCAGACATCTAGAAATCCATTAATTTCAACACACGCGGGTCGTCTGCGCGCCTGAGCGCGCAGACCGGATATTCGCTTATTCCCTCTTTCCCTGCGACTGCAGACGCCTTCCGAGTCCTCTCTCTCCTCCTCACGCGGCTTTAAAAGGCCACGCGCTCCCTCCCGTCGTCTCCACCGTCTCCTCCCTCTTCTCCTTCAGCCAGTGAGCGTGAGCGCGAGCACGAGGGCGGCAACGGTGACCGTAGTGAGCGCGGAGGAGGTGCGGCGTGCGAGAGCGGAGCTCTACCGTGAGGGCGAGCTCGTCGGGGCTGCTAGGGTCGACCAGCAGAGGGCGCGGGGGGCGCAGAGTGATGCGGGGGGGGACTGCTACGGTCTGAGCAGTAGGCGCGCAAGGTGCGACGCAGGCAGTGTCGCGAGCGGAGGCCGAGTGGCGCCCTGATTCTGGAAGAATTTCCAGAATCAGACGTCTGGGTTGATAGCCAGACGGCGAGGGCGACGTCTAGAAGACGTTCCAGACGTCTGAAAGGTGAGTTTTCCGTCTTCTTCTTCCTTCCTGTCGACTGACCGTACTGAGGGAGGGAGATGGTGTGCGCAGGCTCGGTGATTCGCCATCCAACGCGAATCAGACGTCTGGCTGATGTACCAGACGACGAGAGCGACCTCCAGACGTCCGGGGTGACCATCAGACGTCTGGGAGCTAGGCCAGACGTCCCTGCAGACTTCTGGACGTCTGGGAAACTACGTTGAACAAGGTAATTCTCTGATCCACTTTTTAAGACGTCTGGAAGAAGTTCCAGACGTCTGATTTTGCACAGTGTCATCGTTTTCGACCCGTTTAGGGCCCGTTCGGGTTCCATTTTCCGCGATCGAGTTGCGTTCTTTTCAGAATTAATTCCTCTACCCATCTACAATAGCTATACACTATTTTGAGACACTCCTTGTGTTTTATCCTTGTGATAGGACCTCCTTCGATTGTAGTCTTGGGGGTCGCGGAGGCACGCAGGATTCCTGATCATGCCCCACCTACTCCCGTTGTACCTAGTAGAGTGGTTTTAAGTTATTAATGAAATCTGTTAAAGTATGGAACCATAACTAGAACCTAGGACGTTGCATGAATCGTAGGAATGAGAAATATATGATAGCTCTTAGGTGTTGCATGAATCCTAGGGCTGGAAAACTAGATTGTATGATAGATCCTAGGATATGGCATGAATCCTAGGATGGGAAAAAACTAGTGGAATGTATAATACTGCAGTCTTGGAAAATGGAAAGAGATATAAATCTGCCTGTATTTTGAATTAACAGCTGCATGTTGTGAATAAATAACGTGGTTGAGAACATGGATTGTAAGAATGTGAAACTGGAAAGTGAAACCTGGATGTTTGAGTAAAAAGGATGGAACCCTACAGGGAAGTAGGAGTAGAACTCCTGGAAAGTGAATGGAATAGTATTGGGGAAGTGAGCTGGCCCTTGAGTACGGAGTACCAAGGAGAGCGACTGTCCCCCTATTTAGTGCAGAGCGGTGCCAGCCGCCACAGGGACCCGGGGTTAGGACTGGCCACTCTGTACCGACTTACTGGCCCTCGCGTACGTAGTACCGAGGAGAGCTACTAGTGTAGGGAGGTACTAGCTACCCCACGGGCCCCAGGGTTCTGCTAGCCTCCCACACCGACTTGTTAGGGCCGCTGGGGCAAACCAGGGTAGTCAGGCGAGGGTGCGCGGACTGTGGAGGGGCAAGGCCCCGGTTTGGTTACTGTGGAGTGATTGGACCCCTGTTACTGAGAGGGCTCTGCCCTGGACTGGTTCCGTGCTGTGCTTTGGGTGCACCCATTAATGGAAATGACTGACCGCGTGCCAGTACGGGTTAGCTACCTGTGCGTTTATCGCGCGTGTCGTAGTCACCGTTACGTCTGTCAGTGACCTTGGGGTGGTTGACTGAGGGTAGGATCACCACAGGGGACTCTCCCGGCCAGGAGAGCACCACATGCTACTTCTACTTTTTGGAAAAGACTACAATCAAGATTGTTCCCACGAGGAACATTCGAGATCAAGAAAAAGATCTAGGGAATAAATGAAATAGTGAGACAATTGAAAGATGTGAATAAAGAAAGTAATCGAACATAACAGCTACTGTACACTCCACTGTTGTCTTTAGTTTTAGTTGCCACTCTACTCAGCAGTTTGCTGACGTGTTACACTCGTTACCTTTTTCAGGACCAAGTGTTAAGCAGGCAGGGTCAGCAGCTGCAGAGGACGCTGGGCCGAGTAGGGTCCAGTAGAGTTACCACTGTCTTTTGTACCTCTTTGTTTCCGTTATAGTGAGTAGTTCTTGTTTCCGCTGTACTTTTGTTTACCTATAGTTCATGTTATATGATAAATGTTGTTCTACTGTTGTGGTGGTATATACTGTAGTAGTTTCTTTCCTTACTGCTGTACTTTCTTATTGTTAGTATATTCATGCTAAATGTGGTTTATTTTACTGCTCTTTTGGTTACTTCCTCGTTGGACGACTAGGTCTTGGTATTAGTAGAGTCGGTCCGGTTCTCGTGTCTCGTAGGGACTCAGGAACCGGGTCGTTACAATTAGGAAATTCAAATAGTTCATGGTTTTGTGACCTACTCCCAAACATGCACTACCGTGGGAAGAATTGGGGGGATAAGAAGGGGAAAGAGATGAGAGAAATGACACCGCAAAGGTACACTTGATGACAAATCAATGCAGTCAAATTCCTAACCTCTACAGTGTTCCCTTAGACCTAAAAATCTAAGTTACATGTTATCACAGACTACAGAACCGAATGCGAGCACCGCGGAACCACCAGGCCAGATTGAGGGGCTGTTAGCCCCAATCTTAGGCACCCAATAGCACGCGGGAACCCTCACCAGCACATAGACTCTACACGCAGGTAGTTAGACCTCCAATCCTTAAGAAGGGTCAAGTTACTACCAGTTTTAGTTAGAGGCCTAGGGTCAAGTGCTTTTGGAATGTGAAGGGCGTTGTTTACGTGTAATGCCCAAGTGATTGATTTTCAGAGTGTGCAAAACAAACATGCAATGGGGAAATCTCCCCGAATTGTAGCTTTAACTGGTGAATGGCTTTTAGAGTTTCAGCTTTAAGTAGTATGAATTTTTGGAATTCTCTGAATTACCAATTCAACAAATCTCCGGGTTTTTGAGAGGATACAGGTTTTCTTCAAAGCCCAACAAACCCTTCTTCAATATTAGTTAGTTAATGCATGCTAAAATGCAATGGGCTACCCTAATTGGAGATTTCTATGTGTGGATGCCCGAATCAATTTTCTATTAGTGTGAAAGGGAGCCAAAGCACTTTAATTCAAGTGCTCCCAATCACCAGAAAGATTTCCACACAAGGCTCAACCAAAAAATAAAGAAAATCAATTTGTTGGGGTTGAAATATTCGGGATCGAATCTTAGGCAAGTTGAAAAGTCGTGGTGGGGTTGGAATCAACTCAAGTCCAAGTCTCCCCACCAAAAATGTGATCCCGAATTACAGGTAAATGGGGCAAAGAGGGGTGCAATCAATCTTTTTATTTGCCTCAAAGAATACTTCACATGGCGAAAAATTCAAGAATCAAGATTCTCGGATTTTCGCTATGCGAAGTAGGGCGGGAAATCCTGGGGTGGTGGGAGTAAAGGCAATCAATCAAATAAGTGAATTTTAATCTACTTGCCCCAAGAGTTCCCAAGAAGTTTTTCTTGTTTTTCGTTTTTAGTTTTTTTTTTTTAATTAAGGTTACAAGTTAACCTAGGTTGCTAAAAAAAGAAGACCTACTTGTTTAGCAACTTGTGCGAAGCTCCAACGCAGTGTTGGTGTCTTCACGCTCTTGTTCCCACCTTGGATCAGCTCACGTCTTTGACTTTGTTTGCCTGCCTTTTGCTTGGAATAGGTTCACCTACAAACCAAAAACAGAGACACCCGTGAAGAGAGAAGAGAAAAATTGAAAGGAATTGAATAGAAACTTACTTGAAGGCGCACTTACCTGGCAATGGTGCCAGAAAAGGTTGTGGTGTCGGACCTGAATTGGTTGTTAATATGATGATTTTATCATTGAAGTGTGTATAGTGGTTAACCTAAATCGGACCTAACCATCTCTTTACAAAATTTTTAACCTGGCCTACTTGATTTTATCTTGGTCACTTTTAGGCTGAGGGTCGAACTCCGGGAAGTGGGGTTACAAGTCAAGTTTCTATACCTTTCCTACAATGAATCTCTTCCGTTCGTTTATTGTGTTTTTGGTGTTTTTCTATTTAGATTTTTTTTCTGGTAGTCGTTGTCCTTGAGGCACACCCTCAAAATTAAGTTCTTGGCTTTGAGCCAAAACAGGGTTTCAAAATGGTATTAGCTATTCGCAAGATGGATTACCTGCAAGTCAAGGATTATATTTTCTCTTTTATATTTTTTTATCCTTTTATTGGCATGAAAGAGAAGAAGAAATAAAGTAAATATAGTATATGTATATAGGTATGTATTATATATATAAAGGGGTGGGGGTGGAGGCGGAGATGGAGTGTAGCACGGTGTCGAGTCGGTCATTGTCGAGAAAGACGCAACCAACAGGATGAAGTGCCGCATGTAAGGTGGAAGATGAATGCGAACAAGCTTTTTGTAAGCGTGTATCCGGGAATACCAGCAACTGGTGCAGATACTCCTGCGAAACCACGTATGGTAAATAATGTGAAAATATATCAATATATGTATATATGTAAATATATCTATATGTATATATGGTTATATATAGGTATATATATGTATATATATATATGTGTATATATATATGCATATATGTATATATAAAAGTATATGTATACATGTACGTAGCTATATATGTATATATGTATATGTATATATATAGGTATGTAAATATATATATAAGTATATGTATAGATAGAAATATGTATAGATCTATATATATTTATATGTATATAAAACTATATAGATGTAAATATATATGTATGTATATGTATATTGTAATATATGTATATATAGATATATGTAGCTGGATATATATATATATATCTGTATATATAGATGTATATATATGTAGGTGCGTATATATGTATATATATATATATGTATCTATACTTAGTTACATAGATAATAATATATATATAGATATATGTATATTTATATATATATATATGTATATAAATATATGTATATATGTAAGTATATATATGTGTATATATATATATATATAAGTTTATAGATATATATATATATGTATATGTATGTATATAAACTAATACATAGTTATATAAGTACTAATATATGTATAGATATATGTATATATACATATATATATGTGTATAAGTATATGTATATATGTAAATATATATATATATGTATATATATAAGTATATATATATATATGTATGTATGTATACTAATAAATAAGTATATAGGTACTACTATATGTATAAATATAAATATATATATATCAATATATATATATGTATACGTATATATATATATGTATATAATATTGTATAGGTGTGTGTGTGTGTGTGGAAGTGTGAGTGTATGTGTGTGTGAGTGTCAGTAAATAGAGTGTTGTGAGAGAGAGTGAGAGAGAGAGAGCGGGAGAGAGAGAGCACTGCTGGAGGGTTAAGTCGTCCGCGACTAGCGGGCGTCATCTGGAGGTCTCTCACGCACGCGCAAGCGCTTATGCGCGTAGAGGACGTGCACTAGAGGGAGTGGCGCGGGGAGGAGGGGCCGCAGCGCACAGCGTTGTGTGGAGACGCGAACGCGGGCGAAGGAAGCGGGTGACACGGGCGTACACGGGCTGGCAGACTTGCGGGTAGGTGCGGGCGACACGGGGCGAGATGTGCATGCGGGCCAACGGCGGTAGCGATGCACCAGTTGACTGGTAAAGTGTGAAACTCACCGGTCACCCCACTGTAGCCACAGTGTTCGACACAAATGCGTGAATAGTGGCTACAGTGGTCGGGTGAGCCCGTGACCGGGAGCTGCAGGTGCTGTGAGTGTGGCCGGCTCGCAGCTAGCGCACACAAGCTGGCACGCGAGCAGGAAGATCTACGCTGGTTGGTTGCAGGCGCGGACAAGCTCGTGATAGAGCACGTGGAGGGGGAAGCAAGAGCGCCTACAGGCACGCGCGGTGGCCTGCGGGTGCTGCTGGGGTGCGCGGTGAGGCTTGGTCGGCTGCTGCAGTGATGCGCGGTGGCCAGCTGCGGGAGGAAGAGAGAGCGCGATAGGGCGGAGAATCGGGAGGCGATGGTGCCTGTAGGCGCGCGTGGAGGGTGAGGGCTTGCGCTGCATGCTGCTGCTGCCACCTTGCCGCTGCTGCTGGAGCTTTGAGCTTCAAGCTTGAAGCTCCCGCTCCAATGGCTGATGGTGCTGAAAATGTAAAAACAAAGAAAGAGCCACCACGCCCACCGGCTCTTTGGTGAGCTGGGCGGTGGTGGACTCACGGTGGTGGTTGTGCACCACCATGAGTTGCTCATGTCCGCCGGGTGTCTCCGATAAGGGCCAACGTGTGGAGGGCGAGGAAGGAGAGGACAGTGGCCTGGAAGGGAAGTGCTGGGTTTTTCTTGGTGTTGGACCAGGATGGCTTTGCAAAGGAGTAGCCGTGGCTTTTTTTATAGAGGAAGAAGCGATGCACGGCCATGCCCTGGCTGTGCATGGCTCATGCATGGCCTTGGCAGGGAGAGGCAGCCACAGGGAAGGGCAGGAGCAGGGAATGGTGCGCGACGAAGAAAGGTGTTGTCCCATGCAGCTGCGGGAAGAGATTTCCAAATCAATTGGAAATAAAAATAAAGATGGGAATATTGTGAAGCAGCACTTGAAGAAAATGTGAATTGCGAGGCCATTTATTTCATTCTCCTCCCCTCTCAATTAAATGCATGCATGCATCTATATTTACAAATGCGACTATGGAACCCTAATATGCATTGGTAATGCTAGGAAATAGCACAAGATGGCACAATTGCAGGCATATTTTTGCGGTGCAATCATTCCTCCAGGACAAAATTATTAGAAAAAAATCTAAATCGAAAAACACCAAAAACACAATAAATGAATGGAAGAGACTCATTGTACGAAAGGCGTAGAAACTTCACTTCTAATCCCACTTCCCTGAGTTCGACCCTGGGCCTAAAAGTGACCAAGATAAAATCAAGTTGGCCAGGTAAAAAAATTTTTTAAAGAGATGGTTAGGTCCGATTTAGGTTAACCGCTATACACATTTGAATGATAAAATCACCATATTAACACACCTATCCGGGCCCGACCACCATCCTTTCTAGCGCCATTGCCGGGGAAGTGCGCCTTCAAGTAAGTTTTTACTCCATTCCTTTCATTTTTCTCTTGTCTCTTCATGGGTGTTTTTGTTTATTGCTGTGCAGGTGAACCTGTTGCATGGAGAAGGCAGGCAGACGAAGTTGAAGACGTGAGCAGATCCAAGGCGGGAACGAGAGCGTGAAGATGCCGACACCGCATTGGAGCTTTGCACATGGTGTTGAACAAGTAGGTCATTTTTCTTAGCAACTTAGGTTAACTTGTCACCTTAATAAAAAAAAAAATTAAAAACTAGAAAAACTTCTTGGGATCTCTTGGGGCAAGTGGATTAAATTTACTTGTTTGATTGTTTGCCCTTACTTCCACCACCCCGAGATTTCCTGCCTTACTTCGCATAGTGAAATTCCAAGAATCTTGATTCTCGAATTTTTCGTCGTATGAAGTATTCTTTGAGGCAAACACAAAAAGATTGATTGCACCCCTCTTTGCCTCATTTATCTGCAATTTAGGATCACCATTTTGGTGGGGAGACTTGGAATTGAGTTGATTCCAACCCCACCATGACTTTTCAACTTGCCTAAGATTCGATCCCAAACATTTCAACCCCAACAATTTGATTTTCTCTATCTTTTGGTTGAGCCTTGTGTGTGGAAATCATTCGGGTGATTGGGAGCACTTGAATTGAAGTGGTTTGGCTCCCTTTCACACTAATCTAAAACTGATTCGTGCATCCAGACATAGAAATCTCCATTTAGGGAAGCCCATTGCATTTTAGCATGCATTAACCAACTGATATTGAAGAAGGGTTTGTTGGACTTAGAAGAAAACTTGTACTCTCTCAAAACCCGAAGATTGGTTGAATTGGTATTTCAGCGAAATCCTAAAATCCATACTACTAAAGGGTAAACTCTAAAAACCATTCACCAGTTAAAACTTCAATTTGGGGAGATTTCCCCATTGCATGCTTGTTTTACACACTTGAAAAATCAATCACTTGGGCATTACCCGTAAACAACGCCCTTCACATTCCAAAAGCACTTGATCCTAAGCCTCTAAGTAAAATTGGTAGCAACTTGACCCTTTTTAAGGATTGGAGGTCTAACTACCTGCATGTAGCATCTACGTGCTGGTGAGGGTTCCCACGTGCTATCGGGTGTCTAAGACTGGGGCAAATGGCCTTTCAATCTGGCTCGGTGGTTCTGCGGTGCTCGCATTCGATTCCGTAGGTTGTGATAGTAGGTAACTTAGATCTTTATGTCTAAGGGCACACTGTAGTGGTTAGGAATTTGATTGTATTGATTTGTCATCAAGTGCACCTTTGCTACGTCATTTCTCTCATCTCCTTTTCCCTTCTTATCCCCCCAATTCTTCCTGTGGTAGTGCATGTTTAGGAGGAGGTCACAAAACCCTGAACTATTTTAATTGCCTGATAATTTTAGAAAAGGAGCTGAATCGTCCTCCTCCACAAACTTGGCTGCACGCCCACCCCCAAATCCCGAGGGAGGAAACCACCCTTAGAACCCACCAGGTGGTGGAGCCTTAGATCCCATAACCCACCTCCAAGCCCAAATGGAAATGTATAATGAACGAATTGAGGCCATTAGGGAAACATTGGAGGAAATGCAGAACCCTCCTCAACGGGAGGAGCCTAGGTCTCTTAGCTCCTATTAGAATCCCGCTGCTATAGAGACCATAGGACAAATTCGGGTCCCCATGGGCGAGGACGACTTTGAATTGAAACCGAACATAATTGGCCTAATAAATTTCCACTTCCATGGTCTTGCAAGTGAAGATCGTTTTCTCCACTTACTAGACCTGACCCGATTGGCTGAAACTGTTAAACCTAGAAATATCGAGTTACCTATTGTCCTCATGAAAATGTTCCCGTTTTCATTGTGGGATAAAGCATCGCAGTGGTTACGCACCCTTGGGAGAACCATCCACTCTTGGGAAGAGATGAGAACATCATTTCTTAAGAAGTTCTTCTCAATCGGGCGAACCAATGCACTTTGCCGTGCTATCACTTCATTTATGCAACAAAATGGTGAATAATTTCATGAGGCATGGGAGAGATATAATGACCTCCTCAGGAAGTGTCCACACCACGGTCTGCCTAAGTGGCATATAGCCCAGATTTTCTACTATGGGCTAAATGAGACTTTGAAGCAGATTACAGACGCTTCTTGCGGAGGGAACTTTATGAATAAAGACGAGAATGGAGCATTTGAATTGTTTGAAAATATGAGTGAAAACTCAATGAACAATGCTTCCATTATTGCCTTTAATCGTAACAGCCAGCCCCAAAATGTCCACGAAGTTGACACGGGACCCTCCCATTCATCCACTGATCTTAGCCTTATCGCACAAAAATTGGATGAAGTCTGCATTGTGCACAAGAAGCTGGACGAGCTTCTGGCCAACCTGCCCATTTTTTGGCAAACACCCCCACTTCACCACTTCGTCACAATCAAAATTCTTCCAACACCAGGCCTATCCTGAGAAATCCTGTAAGACCTTCCTTACCGAGTGTCGCGCCGAGCAACTCGGTAAGTCATGTGGATCAGGCTTCTGCGAGCCAATATTTTGACACGGAGGACCAAGCCTCCGTGTGCTCGGACGCATACTTTCATGCGGATGCATCTTCTGGCATAGAAGACGCTTGCGCCTTGGGGAACAACCCGTTCTCTGCCACTTATAACCCAGGGTGGCGAAATCATCCGAACTTTGCATGGTTCAACAACCCGCAGTGCCAAAACCCTGCAGGGGGACCAATGCAACCGTCCGTACCCGTCATCCCAACGGTCCAGTCTAATACTATGGTGAATCCGCCATCAGGCCCTTGTGTACCGCAAACCTAACACAAATGAAGTCCTCTTGACAAATTGATGCAAATGATGACGGAAATGTCAAAGCACCATGAAGAGAACATGACCTCGCTTCAGCACCAATTGGCATAGCAGAATGTTGAGATCAGTCAACTTTGCATGGCGACTCGATCTCGAGGCACTCTTCCCACCCAACCTGTTCCCAACCTACAAAATTTCGTACCCCGTGGACCTCAACCACAGGTACAACCTTCTCAGGGACAGGTTTATCAAATTCTGTAGGCTCTGAGCATTCCATCAGGATTTCAGGCTAATCCTGCTACAGCACCGCACTCTTATGTCCCTATTGCGAACCCTCCACCGTCGTATGATCCCATTGGACCTGCATCGTCCAATGCGATCTCTATGAGGAGTGGCAAGCAGACCGTCAATCCGCCTCAACATGATCATGGCTCGTCTTCTTCTTCATCGCCCTCTCATTCGTGATGCGCACCGCATTTGCGAGAGGACGATACACCCAAATTGGTGCCAGAATCAATCCCATTCCCTGAGGATCAATTGAGGGAGCCAAAAGGCAAAAGGAAAGATATGCAGGCCTTTGATAACCTACGTAATTTGTTCAAGGATGTAGAAATCAAGGTACCCCTACTAGAGGCTATCGACCACATGCCTACTGTCGTCCAATTTTTCAAAGACTACACAACACCCAGGCGACAGTCAAAGAAAACCAAGAATCCGGTGGTTCTCTCGCCTCATGCGAGTTGTGCTATACTGTCAAACCTACCACCGAAGCAGAAAGATCCGGGCACACCAATGATTTTCTGTGGCAACCAAGGTTGCAATTTTAACCGTGCCCTGCTTGATCTAGGATCTTCCATCAATCTTATACCGACCATCATGCTCGAAAAATTTTCCTTGGGAAATCTGAAACCCACCCTTGTCATGTTACAGTTGGCAGATCGTTCTATCAAAATCCCGAAGGGTGTGGTGGAAGACGTGGTGGTTAGGGTCAATAGTCTCTATTTTCCTATTAACTTTCTTGTTTTAGATATGGAAGTTTCTAGCTCACTTTCTGATTGTCCGATCATCCTTGGTCGACCTTTCTTGGCCACAGCCCGTGCCCATTTTGGCTGCGAGTCCGGCTATATTGAGATTGTCGTTGGATCTGAAAAGCTCAAGCTTAGCATCTTCAAGGCAGCCAAGAACTTTGATTGCGATTGTATCGAGGATGACACGTCTGACGAGGACATGGTCGTCAGTGCGTGTATCAGACTAATTGGGACCTATTCTGACTGCTGCAGATTACCTATAAACATTAACGACTGCCTGATCAACACATACTGTGACGTTCCCCGTTCCCTCCCTATTCCCGTACCTTCTCCTGACCAGACTTCTTACGAGGTTTTCTCCGCTTCCTATACCTCATGGTCTGAGTCATATCCGGGCTACTCACCGTCGGTCAACACTCTTGAAGATCGAATTGCCCTTTCTTTCCCGCCAAATTAGGCGGATTTGCAACTCCACACTGGGACCTTGAGCCCACATCCTACTCACTGGGTTGTTCCTTTTTGGATCCATCTATCCAAGAAGCCCTTCTTCTTGGCCAATCTGAAGGCCAATTTCTTCCTCCTTACTTGTTCTCCAATCCTCCTGGGACACTCTTGTCCCAAGAATTGCCAGATACTTCACCACCCACCATCCACCCACCGTACCACCCTGCTGTATACCCTGCACCTCAGCGCTCATTACCTGATCTTTCATCCTTCCTCTACCCTACCTTGCATGCATATGAGGACATGGCATTGTTTGGCATGGGGGGGTGGATAGGCATCCATAGGATCTGGGTATTTTATGATATCATATAGTTTCCACCTATATATATATATAAAATGAAAAAAAATGAAAAATAAAAATGGTGTTTAGTAATGATCTAAAGGTTGAAACAAAAATACAATAAGCGTTTATGGATATTCAACCACTGTTTTGAAGACTTTCCAGGCCATAGAATCTTGATTCCCTCAGGCTCGGCTTAATTCACTTGAGCATTGACAAGATAGATCGAAATCTCTCCTAACTAAGGACATATTCTTGTACCTAAGACACCAGTATAGGATTCGTTGGTTTGCTTATACTTGAGAGTGTAAGTAATCTTGGTTCAACACTACACATATCAAGAAAGACCAGGTGAACATAAGATCCAACCCTAGTGTTCATTAGGGAAGGTGGAGTCCTTACCTGTGCGCGCAGGTAGACTTTTTATACCAGGCTTTAGTCTTGTGTTTAGAAGAGACTCTTTCCACCAAAAAGGAACTCTTCCACCAAAATGAAAAGTGTGCTCCTTCAAATAATGTTGTAAGAGATATACTGACACGTGTTTCAAAAAAGAAAAAAAGAGAGAGATGCAAATAAGTCACTATATCTTGCAAATGTCTGTAAAGTCTCTACCCTAAGAAAGTTCTTCAGGGCAAGTCGCAATTACCTTGTTTTCCTGTGAGCCACAAATGTCAGAAAATGGGAGTTGAGTTTCCATCATCTTTTTAAGGGTCAATCCGAAGACATGAGCTGAAACTGGGACCAACCTGTAATTAAAAATTCGTGAAACCCTGGGCTTGAGTCTTAATGTTCATCTGGTCGGCTTGATCCTTCACTAAGCACAAGCCAAAATCTCTTGAGCTCTCAAGTACGGCGAAAACCTCCTGGATCTTGGAAATCATACTTAAGGTTTAAATATCAAGAGTCCTGGCTAGTCAAGAGATGATCTATGTCACATAAGACTTAAAGTACTGGTAGCCTTCTCTGCAATTGGTTCTCACAATATGCAACAATAAACACACCTATGTCACCTCAGAAGAAAATCTTTAGCTTGAAGATCATTTCTAAATACAACACAAAATTTTTTTGCTAGGGACTAGCAAAAGATAGGCATGGGGGTATGATTGCACCACAAAAATACACCTGCAATTGTGTCGTCTTGTGCTATTTCCAAGCATTACCAGTGCATATTAGGTTTCCATAGTGGCATTTGTAAAAATACATGCATGCATGCATTTAATTCAGAGGGGAGGAGTGTGAATAAATTGGCCATGAATTTACATTTTCTTCAAGTGCTGCTTCACAAAATTCCCATCTTTATTTTTATTTCTATTTGATTTTAAAATCTTCCCCGTGGCTGCAAAGCATGGTAGCTTCCTCCTCGCACCATTCCCTGCTCAGCTTGACCTGCACAACCACTCCCTGTCGAGCCCCATGCAGAGCCATGCACAGCCAGGGCATGGCAGTGCATGCTTTCTTCTATAAAAAGTGCTTGGCTCCTCCTTTGCAAGGGGAGCCTGGTTCAGCCAAAAAAAAAAGAACCCAACGTAGCTCTTCTTCTCCAGGCCACCGTCCCCTTCTCTCTCCCTCCATATGCAGGCCCTCCTCCTCTGAGGAGACACTCTGCTGGCAGGAGTACCTCACGGTGGTGCACAACCACCACCGTGAGTCCACCACCGCCTAGCTCATCAAAGAGCCGGTGGGCGTGGTGGTCTTCTTTTCCCTATTTCTTCGTTTGAAGCCCTTCCGCCATTGCCACTGAAGCTTCAACTTTGAAGCTCAACCAGCCATTGCACGCCCTGCAGCAGCTGGCCGAGCTCCACAGCAGCAGCAGTAAGGCGGCAGCAGCACACGCAGGCCACCGCGCACGCCTGCAGGCGCCCTTGCCTCCCTCTTCGCGTGCCCTATCACGCTTTTTCCACCTGCAACCAGCCGATGCATTCCTCTTCCGTGAGCGCACTGAGCTGTCCACGTCGCCTGCACTCACAACACCTGCAGCAAGCGGTCACGCAGCTCGCTCGACCACTGTAGCCACTGTTCACACGTTTCTGCGGAACACTCTGGCTACAGTGGGGTGACCCGTAAGTTTCTCACTTATCCGGTCACCCGGCGCGCTGCAACCGCTGTTCGCCTGCACCCGCATCTAACCCTGCATCCCACTCCAGCGCTCGCCTGCGCGTCTGCGTGCGGTCCTCTGGCAGTGCCTGCTCCCGCCCGCGTTGTCACCTGCGTGCACCTGCGTCTGCCCGCTTTAGCCCTTCCACACATCGCTGTGCACTGCGGTCCTCTCTCTCTGCACCCACTCCCTCCAGCACGCTCCTCTCCACGCGCATGCATGCCTGCACGTGAGCGCGTGAACTCCAAACGGTGCTTGGAAGCTTCAGACGCCTTAACCAAGCCAACTCCAGCTGTCTCCCTCTCTTTGTCACAGTACTCTCTCACTATCTCCCTTCACACACTCATACACACACACTCTCACTTATATATTGTTATATACTTATATATATATTGATATATATACATATATTTATATACGTATATATATACATATTTATACAAATAGTAGTACCTATATACTTAAGAATTAGTATACATACATACATATATATTTACATATATACATATACTTATATACATATATATATATATATACACATATATCTATACATATATTAGTACTTATATAACTATGTATTAGTCTATGTACATACATATATATATATATATAAATCTATATACTTATTTATATATTTACATATATATACACATATACTTATACATACATACATACATAGATATATATATATATATAAATATACATACATATATACATATCTATCTATATAACTATATATACATATTTATATATATACGTATCTATCTACATATATCTATATACATATATTACTATATATATATATATTTACATCTATATAGTTACATATACATACTTATACATATATATATATACATATATCTATCTATACATATACTTATATACATATATATATACACATATATATATATACATATAGATATTTTTGCTTATATACATATATATATTTTTCTTCACATTACTTACCGTAGATGGTATCGCGGGAATATCTGCACCAGTTGCTGATATTCCCCGATACACGTGTACAAAAAGCATGGTCACACACATCTTCCACCTTCCATCCTACACTCTACGCAGCACCTCGTCCTGTTGGTTGCGTCTTTCTAGACGATGACCGACTCGACACCGTGCTACACTCCATCTCCACCTCCACCCCCACCCCTTTATACATATATAGTATACACATATATATCTATACTATACTTACTTTATTTCTATTTCTCTTTCCTACCAATAAAATGATAAAAAAAATATATATAAGAGAAAAGAAAATCCTTGACTTACAGGTACTCCGTCTTGAGAATAGCAAGACCCGTTTTGGAACCCTGAGTTGGCTCAAAGCCAACAACTTAATTTTGTGGGTGTGCCTCAAGGACAAGAATTATCAGAAAAAAATCTAAATAGAAAAACAGCAAAAACATAATAAACGAATGGAAGAGACTCGTTGTAGGAAAGGCGTAGAAACTTCACTTCTAATCCCACTTCCCTGAGTTCGACCCTGGGCCTAAAAGTGACCAAGATAAAATCAAGTAGGCCAGGTAAAAAAATTTTGTAAAGAGAAGGTTAGGTCCTATTTAGGTTAACCACTATACACATTTCAACGATAAAATCACCATATTAACACACCTATCTGGGCCCGACCACCACCTCCCAGTGAACGACCTGGACTCAACCAGTAAAAATTGCTAAAATGTTAGGTTAATTCGACCCTATACTACACAACCGACACAATTTCGAGTTAACCTAAGTGACTTCTTCTGGTCTTAATTAAGTGAAATTAACTTAATTACTGAGTTGAGTGGAAGCACATTACCAGATACTTCTCTCCATTCCTTTTACTACTTTCTAGTGTAATCATTTCCCACTTTTTAGTTGTAATGAGTAGTGTAATGAATAATTTCTGATAATGAAATCCATGTTTATTCTACATCCCTTTTGCTTTTATTTGTTATATTCTCTCTCTCTCTCTCCTATTCATTACTTGTTAAATAGATAACTAGTTTTCGACCAGCTAATCTATTTCGTGATAAGCAAATAAAATGCATATTTTAATCAAACATCCGCCACCCTATGTTCGACCCAAAACTTCTTTACAGATTTTTTGGTATAAATTTTATTTGTTGAATGGATTTCTTCGTGACTCAAACTACAACGACGGGTTTTCAAATCCAACTCTGAACGCGTAGTTTTCCGCCTTCAATAGCCATCGACGAAGCTTCTCGTCTCTTTTCATCTAGGTAAGTAGTTCTAACTCATAGGAGTAGTTTAGCAGTAGTTAGGAGTAGGTTTAGCTTAGATTTTAGTATGATTAAGCTTCACCTTCCTTAGCTCCTGTAAGGCCATGTCTGCCCTCGTCGAGCCCTCATTCACTGATCTAGGCACAATTCCACTTTCTCTACCTTTCCACGATTCATTTCCACTTTCTTCCCCTCACTATTAACACCTAAAATGCCTAGTTCACTCCACTTTCACCAGTGATCTCCACTATCTTTAGTGGAGGTCACCAGGCTGTTACACCTCAAATTAGGTTCTTCAAACACTAATCCACCATCTTAAGACCCTACCTGACCCCAGATCTACCTTAATTGACCATCTAATCACCTAAATCACTTCAGATGCACCTGGATATTTCACTGTCCGTTGTGAAGTGCCTAGAGATTATCCCACACTCAATCAATGTCCTACATCATTTCCATAACACTTAAGGACCCTAGTGAATCCATCTTTTGCTCCTATTAAGTAGTGTACTTAAAATGTCTAATTTCCCTCATCTTTGAGCTTGCTACCAATAGCTACTCAGAGATGAGTTATTCACCAAATTAATTAGTTCATTAGCATTGCTTCATTCCATAGACCATTTCCCCTTACTCAATTAAGTGAGAGGAGGCATTCTGAGCTCTATCAAACTCAAAATGCAAGATCTTTGAGTTCCACGATAAATCCTTTATTTCGATCTTTAAAAGAGTTAATTAAATAGTTCTTAAGGTCTTGCTAGTTCTTAGGAATCTTTATAGTTTAGTAATGGCCTGTTTCATTGAAATTTTCTCCTTTGTACTTCGGAATTTGACTAACTGGAGCTCCAGCTAGTCAAAAATAAGTCTCAACCTCTGGAACTCTTTGAGAAGCTCCAGATTACTTCTTTTAGACTTAGGGATTAATTTTCTAGAGTTAGATTTGTGATTTAATGTTTAAAGCTTTTGATCTCCGTCTTCTCCAACTCTGGTAGAGTTGGAGAGACAAACCTGTTAGGGTTTAGATTATAGGTATAGGTCCAGAAGCTTTAGTGAAGCCTAAGTAATCCATCCTAGGTCTTTAATTAGATTGAAAACCTATAGATCGCTCTATCGATCACACCTCTCTCCCAACCCAGGTGACAGTGCCTGTAACCACTCAAGGTAGGCTCAAAATTTTATTTTGGAATGCGGAAATGATTCATTGAGTTGATTTGAGGACATTTTGGTCTTTAATTTGAAGCTGTGGTGATCTATTTTAAAAGTCAACTATTAAGCTTTAATGGTCAAAATGGGAGTAAATTCGAGGATTAGATTGTTGAATCTCTGATTGAATGGGCTGATTAGGTTTCTGGAAAGTGTTAGAATGTTTTTAGGGTGATTTGTTAGGATCTTATTGGGGATTAATTGAGATTTGCCTACTGCACAGTTTGGGTTCATATGGAACCCAATACTATTATTGAACTTTTTCGTTGAAATTTAGAGTCAAATCCTTATCAGAGCAATTACTTTAAGCATTATAAATCAGTTTAGATCGACTCCTGGTGATTTAAGCCATCTGTTAGATGAATTAGAGCTCAATTCCAAACTCTGAACACTGAGAATGAAACTTCTTAGCTTCTGCTACTTCCTGAGCTTCTTCAGACTCCTTTCTTCTCCATTTTGATGTGGAATGCAACAATGAGGTCATTCATACCTTCAACAGAGAGACTTAAGCCTTTCCTTAGGTCAAATGACTTGAACTTCACTTCTGCAAGCCATTAATGGCCGCGCAGAACCCTTAAATTTACCCTGCAAATCAAAGGCTTGGACCAGATTTAGGCACCAAATTGGTGTGGAATCCTGATAGAGCATCCTTATGGCTTTCGATCGAGCTTTTGCTTGATTAAAACCATCCAGCCAGTCGGTCGAAATCGAGTCTTGAAGTTTAGCCTAGAAAGGTGAAACATAGTGCCACGTCGGGAAACCTAGAGTGTGCGACTTACTATAAAATGATTTTGTGTTTATGATGTTTCGATCGTCAGCGTAGGGCACAGCTAATGAGCATGGGGTGTGCGTGCGTGTGTGTGCACGTGCCTATGCATGGTTGTGTGCGTGTGCGCCTGTGGGCATGGGCGTAGGCCCGTGATTAGGCATGGGCCTAGGAGGCCAGTACTGTGCATTGATTTCAACACATGGAAATCCACCTAGTTAAAACTAGGTCGGATCTCTGGTAGGGTCTGGTCCCACCACACGGGGTGCTGTGTGTCCCCGAAAGAGGTTTGCCCACCCATTAATAAAATAAATTTTAAAATTAAAGGCAAAATGGGTTCAAGTGTGCATGCAAATGACTAGGTGTGGAAGGTTATATGCACAGTATGAAGGAGAGTTAAAGAAGAAATAAAGAAGAATAGATGAAGAGAAGAGAGCTTAAAATCTTAAGTGTTGAGATTGGGTTAAGGAAAGTTAAAGATTTAGGAGATTAACTTAAGAAGAACATAAGAAAAATATAAGGGAAGAATTGAAACTCGAGAAATAAAAGAGAGAAAGAGAGTAATAACAGAAGAGAAGAAAAGAAAGAAGGGCTGAAGGCATTTAATGAAGGAATGAAAGAGAGAATCAGATGTCCTTGCAGGTAATCAGTCTTCTAATTTTCATTTTTAAGTCGTCTAATATTATTCATAGACGTTTGATTTGATCTTATATTACAATTTCATATTCTTTTATTATTGTTTTGAACATCAAATGTTGTAAAAGGCAAATATATTTCTTGTTTATCATTTTCTTGCTTTATACTCTTGTAAAATGATATCATTGATGTAATAAACTTGTTTACTTGAATTTTAATGATAGATTTCTTGTGCAAACATGTTTTACTCTAATGGAATGTTGCATGCTTATGTTTGATGTATCTTTTATGCAAGATTCATGTCCCTAAAGTATTAAAATTATATTATGACTAATTATATAGCTATTAATTATTTCTTAGAGATTAATGGTAATGGTGAATTAGTATTAAGTTATGCCTCCCATTGAACGACCTAGACTCAACTAGTTAAAAAAGAACTTTAAAATTTAAAATGTTAGGTTAACTTGACCATATACTACATTCACGACTTTGATTCGAGTTAACCTAAGTTACATTCTTGTGCATTTAATTAACCCTAAATAACTTAATTAATTGTGTTGAGGAATCTAATGATCAAGTCTCAACATTCAAATCATTATCCTCAAGCTCCTCAATATATCCACAATCCTCAAATTTGTTAATCGCCTTGAAAATATCAAGTTTAATTTTTCTATCCCCAAAGGCAATTTCCATACTACCACTTTCACAGTTGATATTGGCCTTAGTGGTAGCCAAGAACGGACGTCCCAGAATGATGCGCATATTCCTTAAATCCTTAGGTGCATCCATGTCAAGGACAAAGAAATCTACAGGAAGTAGAAGTCCTTAACCTTGACGATAACATCCTCAATAATGCCTTTTGGGTATGTGACCGAATGGTCAGCTAACTGTAGTGTTACTAAGGTCGGACTAAGTTAACCTGATCCGAACTTTTCGTAAAAAGAAGTAAGAATTAGGTTAATGGATGCACCTAGATCCAAAAGTGCCCTTTCAAAAGTGTAATCCTCGATAACACATGAAATCAATGGGGCACCAAGATCTCTCTTTTTCTGAGGAAGGTGATGTAGGATAATGGAACTAGCCAACTCAGAGAGTATTACCTTCCTTGAGGTAAATTCCCTCAACTTATGCTTCTGAGTGCATAAATCCTTTAAGAATTTAGCATAAGCCGGAATGTGTTTAATAGCATCAAGGAGTGGGATATTGGTTTCAACATTCTTGAATATATTCAAGAGCTCCTCGCCGCTATCAACAGACTTCTTCTTCCAAGGCTTCAAGGAATGGAACATGAGTCAAATCTTTGGAATCAGGTTTTTGAGCCTTGATTTCTTCTTTAGTGTTCTCCTTTCTTTCCTTAGGGTTACCAGGTTGTGATTGACTAGAAGAGGGTAATTTTGGGTCTTGGGTTTGCCATCCACTCCTCAAGGCAACAGAATTTGTAGAAGCATATGAGCTTGGGTCTTGAGGAGGATTAAGAAAGATTGGAGGGGCTTGGTTTGCCAAATAACCATATTTGATGAAGAAGCAGAAGGACCTTGGTCAACCACTTGAGAATGTGTGTGTGGGTCCCTTTGATTCCCATACCCTTTGTCTTGATTGCCATGATTCTATTTGTTGCAAGGGTTGGGTATGGGTTGAGATGGCAGAGATCCAGGTTGACGAGAATTAGCAATAAGCCTAGATTGCAAGTTGTCCAGCGAGGTTTTCATTTGTTGCATGAGCTGAAGAATGGATCCTTGCATCTCTACCATCTATCGGTTCAAATCAGCCTACCCTCAGGGTGATGGGCATCGCAAGTTGGCTGATTGACCTGATTAGGGGGCAGCTGAGTGTATACGTGACCCTGACCCATTGGTCTTTGCAGAACATAATCGCTGGGTCAAATTTGGTTTTGCTGCCTGGATTTTTCCAAGAGAAGTTAGGGTGGCTCCTCCAACCCAGATTATAATGTTTAGCATATGGGTTGGACCTAACATTCTCCTGTACAGCATACACATCCTCATAGGGCAAGAATGGTGGGAAAGAAGGAGAGGATTAGGGAAACTTGGATCAAAGGTCCCAGTGAGGAACTTGTGGGGTTCTGACTAATGCTAGCTCAGAGGTTGAGCCGCTTCTAGCTGATTTACAAACTCCCGTCTAGTAGGAGCTCGTGAAGAATGGAATCTCGAGTTCTGAAATTGAGTGGATCAAGAAGTATTTGTAGAGTTTTCATCCATCCACTCTTCCATTCTTTTGGTAACCAGGTCCACCTTATCAAGTTTATTACAAATTAGTTCCATATCGAATGAATGGAAGTCATGGACGTCATTAATGTTCGATCTAGGTTGTTCAGACTGGTTAAAAGTATCCACAGAGGCATGATTGATGAAATTTTCACTCATTTCCTCAAATAATTCATATGCACGATCTGCATCCTTGTTGAGGAAATTGCCTTCATAGGAAGTTACCACATGGTTACGGAGCTGCTTAGTCAACCCATGATAAAAGATCTGCATAAGTTGCCACTTTGGCACCTGATGGTGTGGACACTTCTGCAAAGTATCCTAGAATCACTCTCGGGCACCATGAAGTGGCTCCCTTGGCTGTTGGATGAAAGTAGCAATCGCCTATCGCAAAGTATTAGTATGCCTGACTGGGAAGAATTTCTTTAGGAAAGTTGATTTAAGATCATTCAAAGTTGCTATCGGCCTTCCAATAGTCTAGTACCACTATGCAGCCTTATCCCTAAGATAGTGGGGGAAAAGCCTCATGATCATCTGCTCTTTGCCCACATTTCCAGCTTTGGTGGTTTGGCTTAAAGTGGTCAAGTCCTCCAAATGCTGAAATGGGTCTTCAGAGCCAAGCCCATGGAAATGTTTGATCAGGCTTAACACCTGGGGCTTGATTTCTACGTCACCATATGGAATCTATACACCGGGATGTTCCCCGTAATTTCGAGGATCATAAAATTCCTTCAAGGGCTGAGCACCCTGACCATGCATTTGTTGGAGGCATTCTTGCATTTGTTGCATTTGTTCCAGCTGCCTTTGCCTCATCTCTTGCAGATTCTGAGGCAAAGGAGGTGGTTGACCAGCCATGGGATGAATTGGATTAAAATTCAACCTATGCCTCCTTGAATATCTAATGGTCCTTCTAAGTGGGGATTCAATGACCTCCTTCCAAGCATAAACTACAAAGGGGTCGGAAGAACTGGGGATAAGAGCTCTGCAGCACAACAATCAAGCATGTCGTTAAGTTGGGTAGCCTACGGACCTATGCTCCAAAATAAACTTAAACCACAACATGAATTTTTTTGTTGTCCTTAATCTGGAAGCTGGTTAAGTTGATATGGCGAGATAGGGGGAGCATGTCCAAAAGGTTGCTAATTATGCCAAACCCTTGACTACTTAAGTCGTTTGACAATCAGGCCACCCAACTTAGCACCTTCTAGAGAAAGCAGACATCACACATTCACACCATAGTTTGAGAAATATCCTGAAATGGACTGATGAGTTCTAGGGCCAATGTCTATTTGATTTTAGATTATCCTTGGGGTAGTAGTGCTTTTGGAATGTGGTGGGCTCTTAAAAAGTGTTGTGCCCTTAATGATTGATTGAATAAGTGTGAGTACATGCACAACTAGGGTTTTCAAGCAAGATTACTTGGATGAGTGGCTTTTAGAGTTCAAATCTTTCTTAAGTAGCTTTTAGGGTTTGAATTAGGGTGATTTCAATTAAATTCAGGAGGCACACCAAGACTTGCAAACATGGGTAAAGATATTTTCCTTTGAAATCAAGATAAAGTGGAGTGCCTGGTATTGACCTTAATTGTTAGCTCTAATGAGCAAGCAACTTGATGAGTTGTTTTTAAATGAAGTGGTGTGGCCCAAACAAATCAAACAATTATCCTTAATGCACCATTGAGTTAGGCATACAAGTTATTACCTAGTATGATTTCTACTCAATTATGTGTTTGGTTATGTGAACCAATTCCAAAGATCGGGACATCAGTTGAGTATGAAGAATCAGAAGAGGTTGTGTACCTCTGTAAGATTTTCTTTTAGAAATTTTTTTATATGTATGGAGAGTGAGGTACGTGGAGATGGGAATCAAAACAACCAAACTAATCCTAGGAATTATGAGAACACCTAGGTTAATTAAGGTTTGAATTAGGGTGATGAAATGAAGTCTTTGGAGGGGGAAAGAATAAGCGAGCACTTACAGTTGTATTCAACTGCACTTTACTCCATTCTATCGCTTGATGATTCCTAGTTGAAATACCTACAAGACAATAGAGAAGAAACAAAATAGAGTTAGAAAGCAATTAAGTGCACGGAATGTGGAAAAGAGATCGAGATCCGTTGCCTCCCCAGCAACGGTGCCAAAATGATGTAGTGGAAATTCATTGCGAAAAGATTTGAGTTTTGGAATCCTTGTCGTCGTAGTGCAATTCACGAGAAAATCAGTCAATCAGATAATTTTTTATCGAAACTCAAAATGAGTCCTGGACTGAACACAGGGAGGCTACATCGATTCGAAATCCGCAGTTATATTTTTTTGTAATTTTTGTTTATAAATGAGACATTCATAATGATCACTATTCTACTTGCAATATAAACACTAAAACGATAAAGAGAGAGAGAGATAGAGAGAGAAAATAACTTTTATACAAAGAATAATGTCATTACAAATACAACTAGAAAGCAGAAAATCTAATCTAGAAAGCTATAAAGAGGAGGAAAGAAGTTATCCTCCTCGATGGCTGCTTGGAGGATGAGTCAGACGGACAACGCTTGGAAGGAGAGAGAAGATGGAGGACAGAGGATAGATAAGGAAGAACCGAGGGTTAGGCAAGGCGTTGGCGTCGTAGGATCTACTTCCAGAATGGGGTGAGAAGATGGTTGGCGAGAGCTCCATAACGGGGATGAGAAGTGGAAAATTTTATTTTTAACTTTAGCGGAGCTTCCTGTAGCTTGGGAGCACTAGAGCGAGCTTTAGAACTTGAGTTCTTAGCCCTTAGAGAGGGAGAGGGATGATGGAAGGGTTGAAGAAAATGAGTGGTAGGGGCACCCTTTTATAGGTGCAAAAGTTAAGGACAAAAAGGTCTTTTAAAGCTTTACACATTAATTGTTGGGGTCTTCAGTGATAGATATAAACGTCACTAAAGACCACGTCTCTAAACACGTGCATGCGCCCCCCACATATCGGATGGCTTAGAGCGCGTGAGTCGCTTCACCTACAACGTTACTCACCCCCTACATGTGATGGTGCGTCTGATGGCATGTCATCGCGTGAGTCCGCACTACACATCCATCCAGCTCTGGATAAGGTGTCATGTCATGCCCACATCCACCGTTCGCCTTTGATCTGATGGTCGAATTGAGCGCAGCACACTCACCTCTTCAATTTTAGGTGCACGAGATTTTGACTACACGACCTCCCTTTCCACATACGCCACTCGACTGTTGCGCCACCAGCCTCTCCTTGTCGCATTAGTGATTTCCGTCCATGCATTCTTAGCCATTAGATGGATGATCCAACGGCTGAGATTGCTTGATCGGAGGAAGAAGAAGTGCTGCGAGAATTGTTGGGGTGATTTGGATGGCTGGGATGGTGTCACGTGGTGCTAACCTAGCCATCCATCTTCATATGCTCGTAGGTGGTGCCACGGTTGTTGGATTGGACCAATTTCGTGCTGTTGGGCTGCGATCGTCGATCTGAACCCATCCAGGCAATAGGATTTGTCATATGATGTTTAGATTTTACACCACCTTGCCTCTTGGCCTCTTATCTTTCTTGGACTGCATCTGATGCTACGGAGGTCCGATCAGGGTAATCTTTGAGTCGTTGAACTCTGATCATTGCCTTAATCATATCAAGATAATTGAATCTTCAATTCGAGATGCCGATAAATTCTACCCTATTCCTTGACCACTAAAAGAGAAAATTAACCTCAAATTTATATAATCTAACCTAAACGCATGATGATGCATGTTATGCAATATTTATAATGCACGAATGCTTCTATGACACTAGAAATAAGCATAAATAGGCATTTTTGGTCAATTAGATGTGTGCAAATCAGGTGGGTTAGGTAGCCATAGAAATCGATCCCAAAACTCTTAACTCAAAAATCCAAAAAAAAATTAGACGAGAAGAAAAGACAGAAAAAATGTATCTTCCCCTTTCAAAATAAGGCGAGGACTTGGGTGGTTTCCATTTTGGCTGGCACCCGAGCACTGTTGAGTCTTCGTAGTTTAGGGCCTTAGTTGAAATTTCTTCTTGTTACTAAATAACTTATGCTTAACCAATCAAGTCCTAATTCTATTTTTATACATAGCATATAGTTTAGTTTTGCTGGAGAGTAGCAAAAGATAGGCATGGGGGTATGATGTAGACACCTCTATTTAGGATAAAATGCCTATTTATGCATGTTCCAAAGATTACAGATGCATTCCATATTATAAATATTTCATAGTATGCATCATTCTGCATTTAGCATAGAGTATATAAATCATAGGCTAATTTGCTCCTTTTGGTGGCTAGGGAGATTTATTTTAGGGCCTAGGATTGAAGATCCAACTATACGGATCTGATTAGGACAACGATCGGAGTCCAACATCTTTGAAATCGCCTTGATCAGAGACCCATAGCACTTATACAATCTAAGGAATCCAACTAAGGAGCAACGTAGTGTAATTTAGGGCTTCAAATGACAAATCCAACTGTATGGATGGATCTGGATTGACGATTGCAGCCCAACGACCTGAAAATTGACCCAATCTGATGTCTGTGGTGCCACCTACATGCATATGAGTTGGACGGTCCAGATGGTGCCATGTGGCATCATCCAGATCATCCATGCCGACCAGCAGCAACCACAACACCTCCCCTTCATTTACTCCATCAAATCTCAGCCATTTGATCAAGATCCAACGGTGGAGATTAGATTTCACCAAAGGAAGGCCAACAGCCTAGATCTCCCCTCATCGGGCATAGCTTAGTAGCAATGCGCTGGGCTTGCAATCAAAGGGCACCTATTCTAATTCCATGGAGCAGTGCCCCTTAGCATAGGCAGGCGCTAAATTGGATGGTATGATGAGAGAAAGACTACGAAGATGTGAGCCACGTCGTGCATAGCATGAATGCGTGATTCAACACGCGAGGAAACATGTGATCGTACGTGCCCAACAGCAATCTCAAGCACAATCAGCACGTGATCCTAGCCATCTGTCAACGATTCAAAGGCTACGTTTCCTCCAAGCTCAACGGCAGCTGTGGTCGTGTAAGAGCCAATGCGGGTGCGTGAACTTGACCTTCAGCGACATTTGAGGTGGAGCTGTAGCGACATTTTTAAATGTCACTGAAGAGTCGATTGCAGTTTTATGTGGTGGAAAAATTGACTAATCAATATTTAAAAAAGAAATAACCACTCGTAGAAGAGCGGGTCTTATCCATAGGGAGGCAATGACATATTTAAATTCGCACCAGTTAAAAATGTTTGTTCATAGTTAGTTTGGACAAGAATCAAGCCAAAATTGCCTTCAGATTAAGGTTGAATCAAGAAATCATGCTGAATAGCAATTCTGAGTAACTAGAGGATATTTGTCGCAATGCAGAATGAATAAAATATTATTAAAAATTGACAATGGTAGAAAATGTAATTTTTAATGGCCATGTTACTGTAGCAAAATAGGTGATTTTTTCCCCTTTGCCATGCGCGACGAGTGGATGGCTCGATGCGGGAAGCTCAGAGGAAGTTCCTTGGACCGAGGGCTTCGAAGCGGTGGTGGCGGCGTGTTGCGTGGCGGCCGGAGCCGGCCGGACGAAGCTCCGACGGAGGTGGCTGCAACCGATGTTGCCGCTGCTATTGGCGGTGAGGATTACTGTGCGCTGGCTGGAGGGTGCGGGAGCGCGCGTGGTTGGCTGAAGCACTGTAGTCGGTGTTGCAGCTAGCGTGGGTGTGCAGGCTGGTGCGCACGAAGGCTGGTGGGTGCGGGTGCGTGCTCTGTTGGCGGAAGCACGGGTGCTGCAGGCGTGGATGCATGCTCTGTTGGCAGTGAGAGCGGGTGCTGCAGGTGCGGGAGGAGGGCGTGCACGGCCTGGATTTGATGCGGGAGTGAGCGGTGAGGTCGCAGGTGGGAGGTGAGCGGGCATGAGCGGTTGTGCAGGTGCAGCTGCAGGCGGAAGGTGAGCGGGCGTGAGCGGTGAGGCGCTGCAGGCTGTGCCCACCTTGCGTGTAGCTAGTGGGCGTGCAGGTGGCATGGAGTGAACGGGCAAGGGCTGCAGTTCAGGTGTTGGAGGTGAACTGGGCGGACGGTGGTTGCTGCTGGAGTGGGGTGTGGCTTCAGACGTCCGGGAAATTTCCCGGTTGTCTTAAATGACTGAGAAGGTGATTGCAGTGATGGTGGTTGTTGATGACGACGGCGAGGTGCTCACAGTAATGCGAACGACCTCCAGATGGCGATGTGGCCTGTCACACCACACGCCCATGGTGGTGGAAACTCACTGCCATGGTTAAGGCCGGCAGTATGGAATGGAAGAGAAAAGATCTCTCTGCACAGTGGTGGGTTGGTGGTGGAGGCCTCCCCCACTCAGCATCCTCTCTCCTCCTTTTGTAGCGGCCTACACAAATTTGAATGGAGAGGTAGGAGCAGATCCACCTTCTCCGCTGATCCATGAGTGTGCTTTTAGTGAGGCCAGATGCGTTGCAGCGGCAGCCGAGTCGTTGCTGAGAAGAAGAAGAATAAAGGATATTATTAAAATATTATGGTTATTTATATATAAACCCTCAACTTTTATGTTAACTAAAACAATGTACCTAATTGGTTAACTAATTAGATGAATGCCATTCTAAGTTAATTGTAAATGCACTTAAAATATGAATGCAATGCATAGATTATGTAATTAAATTAAAAATATGAATTAATCTATTTACATCTCAATTTATGCTAAATAAATGTTAGAATTAACCTAATGTCTAGGCACTTAAATACTTAAATAGGCCACAACTATGGGCTAATCAAATACCCCCATGCCTAGTTTTTGCTAGTCCCTAGCAAAATTAAGCGAAACCTAGCACTCCAAGTAGACTATTTAACTCACTTAGTCTTTCTTCAGAAGCATATTAAGTTCAGACTCTAGACCCAAGGTTCCTAAGTAGTTGCGAAGTTACAGACTAGGTTGGTTAAAGACGAGTTGCAGGCATAAGTTTCCCTGATTTCTAACTCTACCCTAAAGTTTATTGATCCCTGAGATTAAAGCATCCGTGCCTGTGCATTGGTTTGAGTTATTTGAGTTAAAGGAAATTTTTATAAATATATATATATATTTTATTCTTCTACGTCTAACCTTAGATCAGCTATCAACACGATCTGTGTCGGATTCATTGTCCCCATTACCATACCTTGAAGGGTGCTTGGCTTTCGATGCTTCGAGATAGCACCTCCCATAATGACCCCAAGAACTCCTGGCAATCGACACTTCGAGATAGTATCGCCCATGGATTTCTTAAGCGAATTCAGGCCTATGGCAATCGACACTTCGAGATAGGGCCGCCCATGGTACCTAAACCGCACAATGCGCTTACATGCCCCCAGTAGGATGGATATCCTAAGATACAAGCGCCGAGGAGGTAATATGTTATCATCGCATCCTCAAGTTGAGTATATACTCCACATCTCCTACAGCGGGAACTCTTCCAATCAAAATGTGTTTTCAAGCCTTTCCTAAGCCAAAACTAAGAGAACCAAATCTCTTTTCAGAAAGAAAGAAATTAAGTTAATTACTAGACCAAGTGTGTGAAATTTGGATGCTTGGGTTACAAGGACCCCTAAACCAAAGGGTAGAATAAGACTCCAGGTACTACCCAACCTTTTAACTCAAACCCTAGCTTCCATTCCTCAACCTCTTGAGGAATGGTCCGCAACTTAACTCCTACTTAAGTTTTTAAGTCCACAAAGGACCCTAAAGGTCTAAAGCTAGTAGCTCATTTAGCTTCTAAAGTTTGACCCTAGGATTAACTTAGTCTACCCTAGAATTCTGATTTGCTTAGGATTGCAAGATCTAGCCAGTTAAGCTCAAAACTTTTCTTTTTTTTTTAATGCAAATGTATGCAATGAATGCACTATGCTATGTATGTCCCCAACTACACCCCCCCATGCCTAAATTCTACAATGTCCTCATTGCATAGAAGGATATTACTTGGGTCAGAGCTGGGCTGAATAGCCAAAGAACCTGCAAATCAGGTTCAAGAATTACAGAAATAGGCCCGAAAAATGAGCAAAGCAATGTTTGCCTAGAAAATAGGTAACCTAGGATGTTGGCGAGCTGATGATGAATCCTGATAGCAAATGCTCGCCCAACTAAAATGAGAATGAAATCTTCCCAGGTCACCAGAAGAGGTTCTAAAGGATAAACAGGTAAAACAACCTCGAAAGGGGTAGGGGGAGGATGACAAGGATCCTCCAAAAGGTATGGGGAAGGAATGGTGCAAAGATAAACCCCTAAGGTAATGGACTGACTAAAGAAATCATCAATCCATACCTGATACTCCATTACGAGAAATATTGGTCTATTAAGCGCCCTAGTAAGAACAAAAGTGAGCAATTCTCTAAGGCAAGGATTGTCTAGGGTATCCAAGTTACGAGGTTGCGGGATGGCCATAAGATCTAGGTTGGGCTTAATCAGCTCGGTGTCCATCCATAACACTCTTTCTAAATCCTCAATTTCATCCCTAGCATTCCTTGCACCATTACATGTATCTTCCTGCTCTTCATCAGGAGTCACAATTTCGCTTTCAGATATAAGCAAATCAGAGGGTGACTTCGAAATGAATGAAGGCAGGTTGGAAGCAACAGATCTAGGGATTATCCTATCAATGTCATCCCTGAGTTTTGTTATTTACTCAAATCTTTCCTGGAGTCTATATGTGAATCCACATAAATCTTAGAAATTGCTTCCAAATTTTCCATCATTTCATCATGAGGAGAAATATCATCATTGGGTGTGCTAAGGAAACCTAATTTGGTCAAATTTGTGACATCCTCAGGGGCTAACTCTTCAAATAAGACATAATCACCCTTAGTGTCACTCCAAATCTTGAATGTAGGTTCCTCATATAATTCATCTTTCTCCTCATCACACAATTCATCATGTACCCGAGGTCTAGAAACATTTAATATCTCAGCAGATCCCCTAGGGTGCTCTATCTGAGGTAAATGGTTTACACTGATAACATCAGACTCCTCAGATAGGCTAATTTCTTTAGGGTTAGGTTCCCTAAGGGTGGGTTTGAGTTCCATATCATGATCAGAAGGGAGGGTAGGATTAACAACATGACTTTGACCCACTTCATCAAATGTCACGAAAATACTATCATCTGGGTCGAGGTCTTCCAATGGTACCATCATTCCCTTCTTTTGACTCCAATATAATTCAGGTGGATACTCAACCTTATCATCATCTTCCTCGAGTTGCCACCTTTCTTCATCCAATGCATAGCTACTTTCATTTGTATTTTCCTCCCACCTAAGGTCTGGATCTCTCAAGGAAGTGTCATCTAATGGGTGGGTTTCAAAATTGATCCTCGAAAAGTAACTATTCTCCCCAGAATTTCCCTCCAACTTAAAGTGTAGCTCTCCAACGGGAGATACGCCATCCTCAATGGGGTAGATTGGGTGGCTAATTTCATCTCTTTCTTGTTGGCCTGCTCTCGAAGATTCTCCTAACAATTCAATCATTCCATTTTGCATTTTCTGTATTTCCATCTTCAAAGAGGAGAGGTCATTTCTATAATGAGAGAAGTCAGGCTCAGGCTTATAGTACCCAAGAGTGTCTATCCAACCATAATAATTTTTCAGGGAGGGTGGGTTGGGTATTTCTATGGTGTGTGGGATATTGGGCAAAGCAAATCCTACTCCTAGGTTCTGCTCATTGACTTGGGGTTTAACCAGGCCAATACTCCTATAGTAAGAGTAAAACGGATCCCAATGATTGCCATTATGTCCATCAAGGGATGGACCATCTCGACATCTGGGATCGAAGGATGCAGAGTGGGGGTGAGGGTGTGGGCAAGATGTGAAAGGATGAAAATCAATGTGGTCCATTCTAACTCACACCTTAATCAGAATTCCCCAAGCAAAGCACAATTCAAAAAGGACCTTTTAGGTCTTTCCCAATTTAGGCTTTTGATTTTAAATCAGGTGACAATACAATTTGTTCAATCAATTTACATGCCTATTGTCGACCTATGGCTCTCCTGGGAAGACCTAGTTGGAGCTTAGGTGTTCTTCCCTAAATCTCAAATGGTCAAGTACATCCAAGGATGAAAGATCGAAGGATGCAAGTAGGCCTAAGCCTTCCTTTGAAGCTGTGCTTTCGCGGTGCTTCTTAACTACCCCCAAAAATCCGTGACACGGTTTCCCCCTCTTTGGATTTACAAAACCTTTGATCTCAAGTTCCGAATACTTCAGAATCCAACGATAGGTGGGCTATTGTCCTAGTATTTCCAAACCTAAGGAATGTCTAGAAGCGTGCCATGGTGCAAGTGAAATAAGTGTGCATACACCGCAAAAGATTTTGAATTTTGAATCGCATGCCAAGTTTGAAAATCAAATCCGTGGTTTTTAAAATGTCCCTCCTTTAATTAGTCCTTTTTCTAGAAAATATGTGACAACTTGTTTAATTTATTCAATACAGATTAGGTGGTCTTCGCATTAAGTCCAAATGCAATGCTTGATCAAAAATAGGATGCAAAGAAAATGCGTACCTTGCTTCCAGCAATCAACGATGCGAGAATGCACGCAATGCAGAGAAGTAAATCTAGAGGCTGCTCATACAGACCTAAATGGTTGGTCTTAGGGCAGGCAGCTTCTAGCAGGCAGCTCATTTTTTTTATTATTTTTTTAATTTTTAAACTGCTTATGCACAAGCAAATAAAAGTAATCAATAAACTAAAAACCTAAATCTGAAGAAAAGGGAACAGGCTCCCAAAAATTACCCAACACGGGCCCAAAACAAAATCGGGGAACAAACCCCTCAAAATATACCCCAGAACAAGGGTTTCAAACAAAATGCAATGAAAAATTAAATCTAAAGTCTTAATTCTATCAAACTAGTGACTAAATATACAATGATATCCGTCGCGTCCTCGTCCTTCTCCTCCTTTCCAAAATAGCTCATCCAATCCTCCTCTGGCGACATCAAGGGTCGCCTCTCACATTGGCCGATTCTTGCACAAATTTTCTCGCACAGAAAAGAAAATAATAAATGGTCAAATCACTGTGCAATTAACAAATAATCAAAATAAAATTAGGTGAAATTATTGCGTCTATTGCCTCCCTGGCAACGGCACCATTTGATGAGTCGATTGTTCGCTTTAAAGTCGTTTGCAGTTTTATGTGGTGGAAAAATCGACTAATCAATATTTAAAAAGAAATAACCACTCATAGAAGAGTAGGTCGTATCCACAGGGAGGCAATGACGTATTCAAATTCACACCAGTTAAAAATGTTTGTTTGTAGTTAGTTTGGACAAGAATCAAGCCAAAATTGCCTTCAGATTAAGGTTGAATCAAGAAATCATGCTGAAATAGCAATTCCGAGTAACTAGAGGATATTTGTCGCAATGCAGAATCAATAAAATATTAATAAAAATTGACAATGGTAGAAAATGTAATTTTTAATGGCCATGTTACTGTAGCAAAACAGGGGATTTTTTCCCCTTTGCCGTGCGTGACTAGGAGTGGACGGCCAGACGCGGGAAGCTTGGAGGAAGTTCCTTGGGCTGAGGGCTTCGAAGCGGTGGTGGTGGCGAGTCGCGCGGCAGCCGGAGCCGGCCGGATGAAGCTTCGGCGGAGGTGGCTACAGTCGGTGCTGCAGTTGTTGTTGGCGGTGAGGACTGCTGCGCACTGGCTGGAGGGCGCGGGAGTGTGCGTGGTTGGCGGAAGCGCTGCAGCTGGTGCTGCAGCTGGAGTGGGTGCGTAGGCAGGTGCGCGCGAAGGATGGAGGGCATGGGTGCACACTATGTTGCCAGAAGCGCGGGTGCTGCAGGCGTGGATGCACGCTCTGTTGGCAGTGAGAGCAGGTGCTGCAGGTGCGGGAGGAGGCCGTGCGCAGCCTGGATTTGATGCGGGAGTGAGTGGTGAGGTTGAAGGCGGGAGGTGAGCGGGCGTGAGCGGTTGTGCGGGTGCCGCTACAAGCGGAAGGTGAGCTGGCGTGAGCGGTGAGGCACTACAGGCAATGCCCACCTTGCGTGCGGCTGGAGGGCGTGTGGGCGGCGTGGAGTGAGCGGGCAAGGGCTGCAGTTCAAGTGCTGGAGGTGAACTGGGTGGACGGTGGTTGCTGCTGCAGTGGGGTGTGGCTTCAGACGTCCGGGAAATTTCTCGGACGTCTTAAATGACTGAGAAGGTGATTGTAGTGACGGTGGTTGTTGATGACGACGGCGAGGGAGGTGAACGGCAAGGTGCTCACGGTAATGCGAACGACCTCCGGATGGCAGTGTGGCCTGTCACACCACACTCCCACTGTGGCGGAGACTCGTTGCCACGGTTGAGGCTGGCGGTTTGGAATGGAAGAGAAAAGATCTCTTTGCACGGTGGTGGGTCGGTGGTGGAGGCCTCCCCCGCTCAGCATCCTCTCTCCTTTTGTAGCGGCCTACACAAATTTGAATGGAGAGGCGGGAGCAGATCCACCTTCTCCGCTGATCCATGAATATGCTTTTAGTGAGGCCGGAGGCGTTGCAGCGGTAGCCGAGCCGTTGCTGAGAAGAAGAATAAAGGATATTATTAAAATATTATGGTTATTTATATACAAACCCTCAACTTTTATGTTAACTAAAATAATGTACCTAATTGGTTAACTAATTGATGAATGCCTTTCTAAGCTAATTCTAAATGCACTTAAAATATGAATGCAATGCATGGATTATGTAATTAAATTAAAAATATAATTAATCTATTTACATCCTAATTTATGCTAAATAAATGTTAGAATTAACCTAATGTCTAGGCACTTAAATACTTAAATAGCCCACAACTCTGGGCTAATCAGTCACCGTTGACCTGTACATGTTATTTTGCCCCCTCCTCCACTATAAAAAAACACTACCCCTCCAATTCTTCTTCACCTCTTCCTCTCCTTCTCACACCTCATCCAAAGCTCGAAGGAGATGGTCCCAAGCTAGGGATGCGCCTTAGAGTAGAAAAGTCAAAATATTCTCCCACTTCGCATCCCCCTTCTGTTAGTGGCACAAGAAGGGGTGTTGAATTGTGCAACAAAATTTAATACAAATAGTTGCAGCAATAACACTAGAATTTAGAGAGGAAAACCTTGCGGGAAAAACCTCTACCTAGATCTCTCAATCTAGGATTTTGTGCCTACCCAAGTAGGAATTACTAACAACAAGTAATATTACAAAACCCATCTTCCTGGACAAACCCCAACAAGAGTTTTGCCCCTCTACAAAGAGGAAATGGGAAACCCACAAACCGGGTACCCAAATAAACTAAGAAAAGCAATATAGTGTACAAGACTTGAATGAAATAAATAAGAATACTCCCTTCTTCAAACCTATGGGTAGCAAGAAGAAGAGTTGCTCTCACAAACAGTAGCTCGAAAGTATCACTCAACAAGGCTCACAAGAGAGCACAAACAAGATTAAGAGCTCTCAAATTAATAGAATGTGAATTTCTTTTTTTTTCATAAGTCTACCTATGGGGGGTGTATATAGAAGCAGGAGGTCATATATGAGCTTAGGTAGTCATTGGAATTTGAATTGAATTGGAATAAATTGAGTAAGAACGACTATAAAGCATTAACTCAAAATTTCACTATATTAGACGTTTGAAAAACAATGACAGATGTTTGAAAATACTATTCCAGGCATCTAAAAATAAATCAGGACAGCTAACAAAACTTCAGGAAATCAAAGTTATTACTAGGTGAAATACTGGGACATCTAATCAAAAAATTAGACATCTGAAGATAAAAGTTTAGACGTCTGAATAAGAAATTGGACATCTGAAAAAGCATCAGGGAAAGAGTGCTTGTTACTGGAATGAAATTAGACCCAAACAGGGATTTAGAAAAATATGGTTAGACATCTTAAAAATAAACAGTAGACATCCGAAGAAACTTAAGGATGTCTGATGGCCTTCAATGTTTAAAAAATCAAAGTTTAACAGAAGTACTTAAATGCGATTAAAGTGAACGTTGGAGAGAAATTGAATGTTGGAAGGATATAGATGTCTGAATGTCTCCTAAGAAAATGACCGTTGCCCTTAAAGAAATTGATAGACTATCAAAATCTCATGGAGGCTTCTAAAAATTGAGGTGTCAAAAAATACTAAAACAGATGTCTGATATAAATAGTTGACGTCTGAAAAATTCAGATGACAGAGGTTGCAAGATCTGGTAATGAGTATAGGTTTTGAACAAGATTCTGGATATCTAGAAAATGCATTAGACATCTTAAAAATCATATTCAGACGTCTGAAACAAAACAAAGTCATCCAAAAAACCAACAGAATTAGGAATTTAAGAAAAATGCAAGTAGACTTTATCATCAAGGCTTTTACATTCTAAAAAATTAAAAATACAGTAGAAATAAAAAGCTTTTGCCTTTCCTTTTCCATGGTCATAATCTTTAAGTTCGTCTTGCACTTGAAGTCCTCCCTACAACATGTTAATCTTTCCCAAGAAATAGTTCATATGTCATTATCAAAAAATACAATTATAACAATAATCTTCCCCTTTTTTTATAATGACAAAAAGTATTGATATATGACATATTCCCCCTAAATAAAAGCTTACGAGCTCTTTTTAGCAATGTCTCGCTCTTTTTGGCATTAGCAAAAAAAAACTCAAGACAAGAATATTTGAAAGTTAAAGACATATGTTTAAAGTAGAAACATGAGTATATCAAGTAAAGATCATAACAAAGTTTTTGAAAAGCAAGGAAAGGAAATGCCTAATTGGTGCAGAGCATCCATCTAAAGAACTAAAGTTTCTTTTTTCCTTTGGACTATGCAAACTCCAAGTTCTTCATGCGGTCCTCAAGATGAGATAGTTGGATTGCATATTGATTAGTGAAGCTCCTGACATAGTTGTGATCTTCATGTTGCCTATTCATTTGTAGGTTCATCCCATCAAGCATAGCCTTTTGAAAAACTTCTTGCTTTCCCTGAACATTCTCCCAAGAGTAATCCAAAGAGGTGGAATAAAAAGAATGAGTAGAAGGATCAAGATGCTTGAGATGAACTTATGAGGCAGTAGGAGAAGGTGAAGTTTGAGGAACTTCTTCCTTTGCTTGTTCTTCTTCAATTCATTTCTTAAGACCCAAAAGAAGCAAAGTAGTGTGGTCAAATTTCTTAACATATTCATCTACAAATTGGTGTTTCAAATTAAGGTTAAAATGGGGAAGCATGTTGGAAATAAAGGCACCTAAAGGAAGGTTCCTATGGTGTGTGTTACATAAAGTGTCCATGATTAAATCACACAAATTTAATTTTATATGGTTTAACAAAGCATATAGGATGTAGGCAATCTCCTTAGAAATATGATCAAATGATGCAAATTTTCCATGTAAGTTCCAAGAGATAAGTCTAGCTGAAATGGTGGTACAACCTTAAGATGATGAGATTCAAGTTTCATTCCTTCAAAATAAACGTCATCTTTAACTAATGCCTTTGTAACAATGGGGAAAGTAACTTCTTTTGCAGTGTCTCGCCAATGAACTCCTGAGTCGGCGATGCATACAATAGAAGATATTACTTCATTAGTGATGGTAAAGGATACATTCAAAACACTAGATTTTAGGGTAGAGGTAGTAGGTGTAGAGTCATTCACTAGATTGGTATAAAATAATTTCACAAGCTCGGGAAATATACCAGGAATTTTTCCACCAGGAAAAAATTGCTCATCAAAGAAATGTTGAATTCCTTGAGCTTGAAAAAATGGTAGATGACCATAATCCTTAAAATCATCCCATATAATTGGTCTGCCACATCTAACCTGAAATTTCTCAAAATTTTTAAGTTTTTGGGATGCATTTTTGGTTAAACAGAATTGTTCCTTTACATTAGGTAGTCCTTCTATAGGAGGTGGATTACTAGGTCCAGTACTCTTTTGCTTCCTATGAGGCATAATTAGAAAATGAGAGAAGAACAAGTTTTTGTTTTTCAAAATAGTCTCAATCAGATGTCTGTAAAGAAGGTCAGACGTCTGGAATCACAAATTGGATGACTGAGAAAGATATCAGATGTTCGAAGGTTTAGGAAACAAAAGTCAAAAAAGTAGATGTTCGAACATGTAAGAAGATGTCTGATCAAAAGGAATTATATCAAAGATAATGAAATCCCCAAACACCAAAATCAAGAAAGAGAATTAATTACACACAAATATATCCTAATACAAGTTCGTAATAAAATGCAAGATGAAGATGTGAAGATGTAGTGATTACCAAAAGAAGATATGATCTTCGTTGACATGAGATCTTTGTAAATGAGGATGCAGCTACAAACGTCTGGCCAACATAGGAGAGTCTGATGATTAGGAGATGCCTGGAGAAGATCAGGAGAAATCTGGTGCTTTTAGTTGCTCTTCAATGGAGGAATATGGAGAACAAAAAAAATGAAAGTGCGTGAGCTCTTTTGAGTGTGGTAGAAGGTGAAAAGAAAAGAGAATGACCATGAGGTGGTGCTGCACTTTTAATAGAGTAGATTTCAAATTTCAAAAGGAAGTCACATAACCATTGGGTAAAAAAAAGGTAGTTTCAAATTTCGAATCCAAGAGTATTCTAAATATCAGACAATTTTTGATGAAGACAAACGCCTAAATTTGGATAATCAGACGTCTAATGGATGGGATAGACATCTAGAAGACCATTTGAATTTGAATTCAAAACTCTTCATTTGAAATTCATAAAGATGACCGTTGAACAATCTAAAGGTGCATTAACCAATGATCAGAAAGAAATGCTGACGTTTGAGAAGCATTCAAGATGTCTAAAATTCCCTGAAATTCTTTTCAAGGAAGAACAATGCACACACTAGACAATAAGACGTCTGGTATGGACATTTAGACATCCGAAAAGCTTAGTTTTCTAAATCTTTCGACTTACAAATTCCTAGATGACTTCTAATGTTACTATATCTTTCTAAATTAAGTGGTTTTGTAAAGATATATGCAAGTTGGTCCTCACTGTTTACAAATTCTAACTTAATTTCTCCTTTTAATACATTATCCCTAAGAAAATGATGTCTTACATCTATATGTTTAGTTCTAGAATGATTTACAGGATTCTTGGATAAATTTATAGCACTTGTATTATCACAACATATTTTAGTTTGTTTAAAATCTAATCCTAAGTTAGATAATGTTTGTCTCATCCAAAGTACTTGAGAACATGCCAAGGCAACCGAAATATATTCAGCTTCAGTGGTGGATAATGCAACTCAATTTTGTTTCTTAGAAAACCAAGAAACAAGTGCATTACCCAAAAAATGGCAAGTACCACTAGTACTTTTTCTATCAGTCCAACTACTAACATAATTGGCATCACTATATGCTAGTAGGTCCAGAGTATGAGTTTTAGGATAATACAAACAAAAATCACTAGTTTCTTTTAAATATTTAAAGATTCTTTTCAATGCAGACATACGAGATACTTTAGGTGAATTTTGAAAGCAAGTACAAAGACAAGTAGCAAACATTATATCAGGTCTACTTATAGTAAGATAAAGTAGAGATCCTATCATACCTCTGTATATCTTTTCATGAAACTGCTTACCACTTTTGTCCAAGTTGAGATTTATGTTTGTACCCATTGGTGTGGTTTTGCCCTTCACATTTTCCATTCTATATTTCCTCAATGTGTCATTAGTACACTTTGACATATGAAGATTTCTTCATCTAATTGTGTGATTTGGAGTTAAATGAAGAATCTTAATTCTCCCATGAGACTCATCTCAAATTCATCCTACATAAACTTTGAGAAATCTCAGCACAAATTTTCATTGGTAGAGCCAAAGATAATATCAACTACATAAATTTGAATGACTATCAAATCATTCAGTTGATTCTTGATAAAAAGACTTGGATCTACTTTTCCCATTATAAAACCTGATTTAATGAGATAAATTCTTAATCTCTCATACCATGCCCTGGGTGCTTGTTTGAGACCATAAAGAGCCTTTTTAAGCTTATACACATGTTCAGGAAATTCAGAATTTATAAATCCTAGAGGTAGGGCTACATAAACTTCTTCTTTTATGAATCCATTTAAAAAGGCTGATTTTACATCCATTTGATATAATTTAATACCTAGATGTGATGCAAATGCAAGAAGCTTTCGAATTGATTCAAGTCTAGCTACAGGAGCATAAGTTTCTTCATAATCTATACCCTCTTGTTGATTATAACCTTGTGCAATATGTCTAGCTTTATTTCTTATTACTTGACCTTCTTCATTGGTTTTATTTCTAAAAATCCATTTGGTTCCTATAATAGAATTATCACTTGGTTTAGGAACTAATTCCTATACTAGATTTCTTTTAAACTGATTTAGTTCTTTTTGCATAGCAAGTACCCATGAAGAATCTAAACAAGCTTGATCAACATTTTTGGGTTCAAGTTGAGATACAAAGGCATTTAGAAAAGAATTAACTTTAGATCTAGTTTTGACTGTCATTAATCTCTCCTATTGCTTGTTCTTTTGGATGATCTTTATGAAAGCTCCATTCTTTTTGAAGATTACATGCATTTTGATCTTTAATGTGAGATACATCTATAAAAGGTGTGTCTTCGTCATCACTATCTACTACTTCAACTTGTTTATTATCTATAGAAGAATTTTCATCAAACTTGATATGATGTGTTTCTTCCAATGTTGGAGTTCTCTTATTGAATACTCGATAAGCTTTACTTCAGGATGAATATCCTATGAATATACATTCATCCCCTTTAGCATCAAACTTATCAAGATTTTCTTTAGTGATAAGCATATAGCACTTCCAAATATTTTGAAATAACTAATTTTAGGTATTCTGTTATAGTAAAGCTCATAACTTGTTTTATTAAGCATAGGCCTGATCAGGACTCTATTTAGTACATAGCAAGCTGTGTTAGTGGCTTCGGCCCAAAAATACTTTGGAAGACCAGATTCTATAAGTATGTGACCACATTCTTGAAGAGTTTGATTTTTCCTTTCCACTACACCATTTTGTTGTGGAGCTCTAGGAAATGAAAACTCATGTTTTATTCCTAGTTCTTCACAAAATGGGAAAACTCCTGATTTTCAAATTCTCCTCCATGATCGAATCGGATACAAGAAATCATATAACCTTTCTCATTTTTAATAAGTTTTAAAAACTTGCTAAAGTTTCTAGGGTTTGGTCATTAAGCTTAAGCAAATATGCCCATGTAAATCTTGAATAATCACCTACAATTATAGGACAATATATCTACTATCATTTAAACTACTTTGTCTAGTTGGTCCAAACAAATCTAAATGTAAGAGTTCTAAAGGTCTAGATGTAGAGACAATATTTTTGCTTTTGAAAGAACTTTTATTTAACTTACCAAGTGTACATGCATCACAAAAAGTATTTAAATTAAACTTTTTCTTAGGTAATCCTTTAACTAATTCATATTTGACCAATTTATTTAGGTATTTGAAGTGCAAATGACCTAATCGTTTATGCCAAGTAAACATTTCATCATTTCAGGCTACTAACCAATCATAAGTTCCATTTTTATCTATTTCAACAATGTATGTATCCTTATACCTTTTTCCAATTAACAGAATTTCATTTGTTATATGTTTGCACCTCAAAACACGCCTATAATAACGCCTTCTTGTGCTATTTTCTAGCATTAACTATGTATATTATAATCCTGTAGTTGCATTTGTAAAAACGCTTGCATGCATGTTTTTAATTGAGAGGAGAAGAGAATGGAATAAATGACTTGCATTTTTACATTTTTCCTCAAGTGTCTCTTTGCAAAAGTCCCCTCTCCATATTTTATTTTCATCTTTCTTTCTTCTTCCCACGGTTTTTCTTCTTCCCGCGGCTGAATTTCGTCCACGCCATGCGCCTCTCCCTGCTGTCCTTCCCGCGCCTCTCCCTGCAGCTGCCACTCTCCGCGCCTCTCCCTGCTACTGCCATGCCTCCCTGCCATGCTCTCCTCCTCTATAAAGCCGCAGCTCTTCCTCGCAACGAAAGGAGGGGCGAGCTGCTGCAAAACGCCACCCTGCAGTCCACCACCTTCCTCTCCACCGTTCTCCCCTCCCATACGCCGGCCCTCTGTCGAGGAGGCACCCGGCGAGCAGGAGAACCCACTGTGGTGCTCACCACCACAGTGGGAACACCACCGCCCAGCTCTTCAACGAGCAGGGGGGCGTGGTGTCTTCTTTTCTTTTCGGTTTCATCTCCACGCCATTGCTGCCGCTTCAAGGTCAGAAGCTTGAAGCAGCAGCAGCAGCAGCTAAACCGCGGCAACAGCAGCAGCAGCAGCACCCCCCGCCTCCTCCGCGACCTTCCCCGCAGGCGCGTAACCCTCCGCGCGCGCCTGCAGGCCCGTTCCCCGCCTCCGTCTCCGTTCTGTCCACCCCGCATTCCACCCGCGACCGGCCGCTGCGCGCACTGCAGCGGCCGGCCAGGCCCTCTCGCCGCCCCCTGCCAACCTCTGCAACCCTCCGCGACTGACTGCAGACTCCCCGCCGCCCTCTCCGAGCACGCCATCGCCCGCTCTCCTTCCTCGCACCCGGCCTGCAGACGCCTCACCTTCTCCGCGCGAAGACGCGCCTGCATCCGCGACCATCAGACATCGGCAGCCATCTGCAGACGTCTTAACTCACGCCATCACCAGCTCTCCCGCCCGCTCTTTCTCTCTCTGGCACTCTCTATCTCTCTCTCTCTCTCTCTCTCTTTTTCACTCACTCACAGACACACTACACCAACACACACACATCTTCACCGACACACACACACACCCACACACACACTTACACTATACGTATAGTTATATATAGTAACATATATATACATACATATATATATATACATACATATATCTATTATATATATATACTTATATACATAGTATATCTATATAGTTATGTATACATACATATATATATAATATATCTCTATAAATATATATATACACGTATATATATATCTATATACTTATACATATACTTATATATATATACATATATACTTATATACATATATATATATATATACATATATATAGTAATATATATATATATACTTATATACATATATATACACAAATATATCTATATATATATATAAATGTATAGTTATATATGTATAGATATATATATATATAGATATATATGTGTATATATATGTATATAAGTATATATATATATTACTATATATATGTATATATATATATATATGTATATAAGTATATATGTATCTAGATATATATATATATGTGTGTGTATATATATAACTATATAGATATGTATATATATATATGTATATAAGTATATATGTATATATATATAAGTATATGTATAAGTATATAGATATATATATACGTGTATATATATATTTATAGAGATATATTATATATATAAGTATGTATACATAACTATATAGATATACTATGTATATAAGTATATATATATATAATAGATATATGTATGTATATATATATATATGTATGTATATATATGTTACTATATATAACTATACGTATAGTGTAAGTGTGTGTGTGGGTGTGTGTGTGTGTCGGTGAAGATGTGTGTGTGTTGGTGTAGTGTGTCTGTGAGTGAGTGAAAAAGAGAGAGAGAGAGAGAGAGAGATAGAGAGCTCCAGAGAGAGAAAGAGCGGGCGGGAGAGCTGGTGATGGCGTGAGTTAAGACGTCTGCAGATGGCTGCCGACGTCTGATGGTCGCGGATGCAGGCGCGTCTTCGCACGGAGAAGGTGAGGCGTCTGCAGGCCTGGTGCGAGGAAGGAGAGCGGGCGATGGCATGCTCGGAGAGGGCGGCGGGGAGTCTGCAGTCGGTCGCGGAGGGTTGCAGAGGTTGGCAGGGGGCGGCGAGAGGGCTTGGCCGGTCGCTGCAGTGCGCGCAGCGGCCGGTCGCGGGTGGAATGCGGGGTGGACAGAACGGAGATGGAGGCGGGGAACGGGCCTGCAGGCGCGCGCGGAGGGTTGCGCGCCTGCGGGGAAGGTCGCGGAGGAGGCGGGGGGTGCTGCTGCTGCTGCTGTTGCCGCGGTTTAGCTGCTGCTGCTGTTGCTTCAAGCTTCGGACCTTGAAGCGGCAGCAATGGCGTGGAGATGAAACCGAAAAGAAAAGAAGACACCACGCCCACCTGCTCGTTGAAGAGCTGGGCGGTGGTGTTCCCACTGTGGTGGTGAGCACCACAGTGGGTTCTCCTGCTCGCCGGGTGCCTCCTCGACGGAGGGCCGGCGTATGGGAGGGGAGAACGGTGGAGAGGAAGGTGGTGGACTGCAGGGTGGCGTTTTGCAGTAGCTCGCCCCTCCTTTTGTCGCGAGGAAGAGCTGCGGCTTTATAGAGGAGGAGAGCATGGCGGGGAGGCATGGCAGTAGCAGGGAGAGGCACGGAGAGTGGCAGCTGCAGGGAGAGGCGCGGGAAGGACAGCAGGGAGAGGCGCATGGCGTGGACGAAATTCAGCCGCGGGAAGAAGAAAAACCGTGGGAAGAAGAAAGAAAGATGAAAATAAAATATGGAGAGGGGACTTTTGCAAAGAGACACTTGAGGAAAAATGTAAAAATGCAAGTCATTTATTCCATTCTCTTCTCCTCTCAATTAAAAACATGCATGCAAGCGTTTTTACAAATGCAACTACAGGATTATAATATACATAGTTAATGCTAGAAAATAGCACAAGAAGGCGTTATTATAGGCGTGTTTTGAGGTGCAAACATTATACTATCAAATATCTTGAAAAACTTAGCACTAAACAACATGTCATTTCCTTTGTCACAAATTTGACTGAAACTTAAGAGACTGTGCTTTAAACCTTTCACTAATGCAACATGACTAAAAGATGCATTACCTTTACCAATAGTACCTATACCTATAATCTGTCCTTTGTGGTTGTTCTCGAATGTAATGGAACCACCCTCTTTGCATGTTACCTCCGTAAAAGTTTCCTTGTTTCCCGTCATATGCTTGGAACATCCGCTGTCCATGATCCAAGTTCCTTGGCTTTTGTCCTAAAAAACATGTTCGTCTTTGTGTTGATCTTCTTGGCTGCTCAATAATCTTTCTATAGGCATGTAGTCTTTTTTTGGTTTTCATAAAGATATATGTTGACAAATCTGCTTCTTCTTGACCAACAAAACAAGATTGAACAAGCTTTTTTGGTACCCATTTTTTCTTGGGTCCATATTGGTTAGTTTTTGTTTTCATAGTTGAATATGAAACTTCCTTTCTTCCTTTTGACTAGATATAAAATTAGTTTGTTTTCCTTTTGATGAACTAGCTTCATGAGAATATCCAAGACCAAATTTGCAAGAAGAAGATTTTTGTAATGATTAGAGTCTATCTAAGTTTTCTTTTCCCTTAGTAAACCTAGCAAGATCTTCTAATAACCTTTCTGAATTATTTTTAAGATCTTGAACATTAGTAGCAAATCATGAGCTAGACGTCTTGGGAGGATGGAAGACCCTAGGCAACCGGAGTGGGTGCCGTCGGCGACGGTGGCTGGATGACCTGGAGATCAAAATCCTAGATGAGAAAGGAGAGAGGCATCCCGGTGGTTCAAGAAGCTAGGGCTGCAGACAGAAGATGGGCTATTGATGGGCGACCTTGGTGCAATAGGGATGTTGTATGCTTTCGCTGTCGGTGCTGTGGACATATGGCATCGGTGTGTTGTCACCCCTTGGTCTATTTGGCCTGCTGGGGGCATGACCACAAACATGACATCTGCATGGCAAATAGCAGACAACCTAGGGGAAGGATACGCACGGGCACCTAGGCGAAGAAGGTTGAGTTGCAACCGCCCCTTCCTCGTCCCCCTCCTACTTATGGGGGCCACATCTTGGATGTGGAGATTCCTATGAGTGAGGACATCAAGGTGGCGGAGCTAGTGTTGCAAGGAGCCTTGATTGGTGAAGTGATGATGGGCAATCTATCCTTGGAGATGGCCCATTAGTTGGTAAGATCTCTCGCTCTGTTGACAAATGCTTGGAAGATTGTGGTTCTATCCCCTATGCGATTTTTGCTTTTCGGTTTGGGGATGGTGGATGTTGAGCGTTTGCAGTTTCGATCGGGTGATTTGGGAGGGTTGTTGGTGATTTGGCAGCTGGTTTCACCATTTGATGATTCATTGTATGAGCGACCACCCCAGAGAACTACCTTAAGATCAGGCAAACTTGGAATCAAGGGTTTACCATTACATTTAAGATGAAAAGAGGCGGTGGCAGCTATGATTACAGGGCTTGCCACTTTTGCAGAAGATGCTGAGGTTGGGCTGTTTGAAGGAGATGGAAGCATGTTGAATGTCTGGGTGGATGTCTTTAGGGTAGGATCTGTTCCAGAGAAGTTGATCCTCCGATGTGGGGGAAGCTCTTGGTTGTTGGCTCTGAACTTCTCTGTAATTAACAGGGATGGGAATTTACATCATGTGAACCCTTCTTATGTGAAGGTGCTACAAGCTAAGGCAGGAACACTACGGCCTGTTTGTGGAACACATGAGAAGGTACCTGAGCTTGATAAGTGCAAGGACCTGGAGGATGGGATGGGGTGGCGATGGCTGAGGAGGACTTGGCAGAAAAACTGGAGATTGGGATGGATGTAGTTGTGACTAAAGTATGGTAGTGGGTGAGAAGGAAGGATTGGATATGGCACAGAATGAGGATTTGGTTGAGGATATGAAAGCTGGGGTTTCAAGAGCCAATACTCCTGATAACTGTGCTCTTCAGGAGATTCCTTTAATTACCCTGAGCTTGCAAAATAGCCCGCCTGCTGTTGAGGGCTTGAAGCTAGACTTAGGGACTATATCCAAGTCTTGCTTGGGGAGACCTCCCTATAAACTCAGACAAAGAAGACATAGTTCTGTACAAAAAAATGATGAATGTGCCATTGCAACTGTGATGAAGGTCAGCAGAATTTCTGATGTGAAGAAGAGGGATGATTAGGATGCCAAATGAGGATCCTTTCATGGAATGTGCATGGGTTGCGTGATAGAAGTTGGAGGGCTTCCCTTTTGAGATACATGAGAGAATGGGAATTTGATTGTCCCATTATCTAAGAAACACATATTGATAATGAAACTAATAGGGCATGGGTTGATATGAAAGCTGGGGATGCAAATGACTCTGTGATGATCAACTCAACTGGCAGATCTGGGGGAGTTGCTATCTGGTGGAAGAAGAATGTGCTACAGCTGGCTGATGCCTATTTGGCTAGACATCTACTGACCTGCAGGTTTGAACGAACCTAGGGAGGGTGTGAATTCTATGTTACAGGTGTCTATGGACCCTGTGACCCTTGCAGAAGGCATGAATTGTGGGAGGATTGGAATATGGCTGCTGATTTTGTAAATGGGGCTGCTTGGGTTGTAGGATGTGATTTCAACTGTGTGTTGATGGGGAGTGATAGACCTAATGGGGTGGCTGACAGTGCGACCACTGGTTTTCAATTGCTGGTCCAAACCTTAGGCTTGAGTGAGTACCCATCTTCTGGAGTTGAGTTTACTTGGAGGAATGGGAGTGGCCAAATGTCGAAAATTGATAGATTTTTTGGCAATGTTGGGCCTTTGGACTTGTTCAAATTGTCCTCTGTTTGTGGCTTGGAACGCCCCTTTTTTGGTCACACTCCTTTAGTTTGGGACAGTGGAGAGAAAGTGCTTGCTGGTTCCTACTTCAAATTCAAGAAATCTTGGTTGAGAGAGCTGGGATTCAAAGAGATGCTTGAAGGATGGTGGAGGGCTAAGCAAGTAGATGGCACTGCCACTATCAAGCTAGCTTCCAAGCTGACAGGTATGAGAGAGATGCTTAAGGAATATGGAGCTGCTATTGATGTTGTGAGACACCAGAGACGCAAAGAGGCCTTACAGGAAATTCAAAACCTTGATTCTAAAGAGGCCACTGGCCTGATGACAGAGCAGGACCTCAAGAACAAAAGACGGTGGCTTGGGGTGGTGGCTAAAGAAGACCTGAAGTTGGAGATGGATTGGAGGGAACGCTCTAGAAAACTATGGCGTAAAGAGGGTGATGCTAATACCAAGTTTTTTCACTTGGCTGCTAGTTCTCGTAGAAGACTCAACTTGATCTCTTCAATAATTAAAGATGGGTAGAGAATCTCTTCAATTTCAGATATCAGAGCTAAGGCCATCAAGTACTTTAGAGACTCTTCCAGAGCTACTGGGAGGGGCCAATGGAGAATGGTAGCAAGTGACTTACCCAAACTATCTGGAGAATAAATCTCTAGCCCGACAGTAGCCATTACTGAGCTTGAAACGTTGGCTGCCATCAAAGACCTCAACAATGAAGGCTCTCTTGGTCCTAATGGCATCCAAGTCCTCTTCTATAAAGAGTTGTGGGGTGTGGTAGGCATTGAGGTTATCGAAGTGGTCAAGGAGTTTGAGGAAGGTAACTTTGGCTTTGAGAAAATCAACAGGTCTTTCCTATTCTTACTGCCAAAGACACAAGGTGCAAAGTCATTTCAGGACTTCAGACCCATAGCCCTATCAAACTCCATCTACTTGGTGATTAGTAAGGTCTTGGCAAATAGGCTATGACCTATCTTATAGGAGCTAATCCACACTGTTCAATCTGCTGTTCTCTCTAACAGGTCTTTACAAGAATCTTTCAACAAGGTACAGGAAATGGTGTGTGGGTGGCAAACGAGGAAGTGTAGAGCTTTTATGTGGAAAGTTGACTTTTGCAAAACTTATGATTCTATTTGTTGGCCATTTCTATGGGAAGTTTTTAAAAGGAGAGGATTTCCTCCTCTTTGGATTAGTTGGATGAAAAGGTGCATCACAACATCCTCTTTCACCCCCTTGATAAATGGGAAGCCCTATGGTGCCTATATACAGCCTCAATGTGGGGTAAGGCAAGGTTGTCCTTTGGTACCCTTGATCTTTAATCTTGCAGTTGACAAGTTGGCATGGTATGCTTGTAAACTTGCTGAGGCAGGTATTATTAGAGCATATTCCCTCTCTAATAGGATTGTAATGGCCACTATACTTCAATATGCAGATGATACGGTTCTTTTTGTGGAAGGATCCATTGATGAAGCTCATGCTCTTGGTCAAATGGTCAACATTTTTGGGGTCATCTCTGGTCTCAGGCTGAATAGAGAGAAATCCAATCTAGTGTGCTTTGGGTTAGCTGAGGCTGAGTAAGGAGAGATCTCTCCTACTTGTGGACCCCTTGCATCTGCCTCCCCGTCAGATATCTAGGATTACCCCTAAGGTGCTCAAGAATGAAGAAAAGAGACTGGAATTGCCTTTTTGACAAGATCTCTATGAAGCTGGCTGGATGGAGTAGCAGATTCCTCTCCAAGGGTGGCAGACTCATCTTGCCCAATTTAGTGATCACATCCATCCCTATCTTCTACTTTTCTATCTTTAAAGCCCCCAAATCTATGTGGAAGCGCCTGGATGTACTGAGGAAGAGGTTCTTTTGGAGAGGCCCCAAGCATGAGGGTAGATTTTTGCAACTACTGAAATGGGAGCAACTCTGCCAGCCAAAGGACAATGGTGGTCTGGGAATTAAATCTTTGAAAAAATTCAATGAGGCCTTGTTGCTCAAATGGGCCATCAATTTTCTTCAAGAGGAGGTGAAGCCATGGACTGAAATGATTAAGAACTGATATGGTCCAACCAAAGAGATTGCATCATAACAGACCTTCACCTTTTTGGAGATCTGTGATCAAAGCTATGGTAGATAACTGGCATTTGTTGCAGCCGACTCTAGGTGATGGCAGAACCTTTAATTTCTGCAATGAGGGCTGGTCCCTACGGGGTATTTTGAAGGAGGCCTACCCAAGGGCCTTTGCAGCAGCCAGGGAAAAAGAAGGCACGGTTAGTTGCTTCTGGTCTGACAGCAGGAACTGCTGGTTCCTAAATGAAGATGATTCCACCAGAAGGGGCAGCCGGCTATGGGAAGAAAGAAGAAACTTGATTTCGGACTTGGAAAGTTTTAAACCTAGGCCTGGAGTGGATGGTAATTATGTATGGGATGGAATTTACACAGTGCAGTGTGGATATAGAAAGATTATGGAGAGTGACAGCGGTGGGGGCTATGACCACATTGACAAAAAAATATGGCTCTTGAAGATTCCGCTCAAAGTGCAAATCTTTCTTTGGTTGTGTAGGAGGGAGGGCTTGATAACTAGTGATCTTCGACATAGAAGAATGAGAGTTGCTCTTCATGAATGCCACCTGTGTGGGTGCACATTGATAATCTTAGAAACATTTTCTCATCTTGTCTGATCACAGATGCAGTTTGGAGGAGGACTTGCCAGGAGCCACTACCATCGAGGGACTCCATTTAGCATGGTATTGTTGTGATGGAGAGGCTACATTTGCGCATGGATGCAACTCTCTGGTGTGTGTGGAGGGCATGAAATGAGAGGCTTTTTCAAGTGAGACCGGTTTGCTTTGAGCATATTGTAAAAGAGTGCTGGTCCCTCGTACATACTTTGGGGTCTGAACTGTAATTCCTCTTAACTTTATATAATAAATTATCCTCCCGGATTGCTATCGTAAGATGATAGCTTTCCTTTTTGTTTTTTACAAAAAAGAACTTGAACATTAGTTTCAAGAAGTTCTATTTTATTCTATAAACTTTTAGTCTCATCACATTGAAAATTTTTTTCTTGCAAAATCTTGTCTTTCTCATTTTGAAGATCTTAATATTTTTCTTTAAGATCTTTATTTTCTAACTTAGTCTTTTTAAAAGTACAATATAAATCATCAAATGCTTCTATAAGTTCTTCTAAAGATAAATCATTTGCCTCATCTTCTAAAGCCATAAGCCCAAGACATGCGGCTTCTTCCATGGTTGAATCAGTCTCTGATTCACTCTCACTAGAATCTGAATCATCCCATGTAGCTTGCATAGCTTTCTTTTTCTTGTATTTGTTAAAAGATTTCTTTGAATCATGTTTCTTTTTGCTCCTTTCTCCATCCTTCTTAAGAAGTGGACAATCCTTTCGAATATGTCCCTTCTTTTTGCATTGATAGCAAATGATTGGCTCCACCATTGAATCCTCCCTTGATCCCTTTTTCCTGAAATTCATGTTATATCTCAAAAATTTTCTAAACTTACGTGTAAGCATGGCAAGGTCTTCATTTTCTTCATCACTTTCTTCAGATTCTGAATACACTTTCAAAGCTAATTGCTTTTTCTTCACTTCCTCCATTCCTTTCTTTTGATTAAGCTTGGTCTCATATGCCAAGAGATTTCCAAGAAGTTGATCCATGTTTAAGCTTTCAACTTCTTTGGCTTCTTCTATAGCTGTGACTTTAGGTTCAAAAACATTAGTAAAAGAACGTAAAACTTTACCTTCTAGCTCACCTCTTATGAAGGTCTTCCCTAGAGCCTTCAAGTTGTTGACGATGAAGGTGAAATGGGTGTACATATCATTCACACTTTCATTTTCCTGCATTTCAAATTTCTCAAATTCTTTGGTTAGTAAAATAACTTTAGAATTCTTTACCTTATTGGTAACCTCATGAGTTATCTTGAGAGTTTTCCAGATTTCATATCCACTTGTTCATTAAGAAATCCGGTTAAACTCATCTGGGCTAAGTGTACAGTATAAGGCATTCATAGCCTTGGAGTTGAGTGAGAGCTTCTTCTTATCATTATCCGTCAAAGCTCCATTTTCTAGTTTCATTGGCCTTTCAAATGATGTCACCACCATGTCCCAGATATAGTAATCTCCTGACTGAAGGAAGACTATCATCCTCTGCTTCCAATACAAGTAATTCATACCATCAAAGTAAGGTGGTTTTGTCATTGAGAAACCATAGTCGCTGCTAGTTGCTACCACCCTGGATGCCATTTGATCATCTTGCACAGGCTATACCACCTACACACAAGAATAAACAAGGCTCTGATACCAAATGTTAGTGGCAAAAGAAGGGGGGTTGAATTGTGCAACAAAATTTAATACAAACAATCTCAGCAATAACACCAGAATTTAGAGAGGAAACCCTTGTGGGAAAAACCACTACCTAAATCTCTCAATCTAGGATTTTGCCCCTACCCAAGTAGGAATTACTAACAACAAGTAATATTACAAAACCCCTCTTCCTAGACAAACCCCAAGAAGAGTTTTGCCCCTCTATTAAGAGGAAACGGGAAACCCACAAATCTGGTACCCAAATAAACTAACAAAAGCAATATAATGTACAAGCCTTGAATGAAATAAATAAGAATACTCCCTTCTTTAAACCTATGAGTAGTAGGAAGAAGAGTTGCTCTCAAGAATAGTAGTGCAAAAGTATCACTCAACAAGGCACACAAGAGCACAAATGAGATTAAGAGCTTTCAAATGAATAGGATGTGCATTTCTTTTTTTTTTTCGTAAGGCTACCTATGGGGGTATATATAGATGTAGGAGGTCATATATGAGCTTAGGTAGTCGTTGGAATTTGAATTGAATTGGAATAAATTGAGCAAGAACAACAATAAAGCATTAACTCAAAATTTGACTATATCAGACATCTGAGAAATAATGATAGATGTTTGAAAATACTATTCCAGGTGTCTAAAAATAAATCACGATGTCTAACAAAACTTCAGGAAATCAAACTAATTACTGGATCAAATATACGGATGTCTGATCAAAAAATTAGACATCTGAAGATAAAAGTTCATTCCTCTAAATAAGAAATTGGACATCTGAAAAAGCATTAGGGAAATAGTGCTCATTCCTAGAATGAAATTAGACCCAAAGAGGGATCTTGGCAAATATGGTCAGACATCTTAAAAATAACCAGCAGACGTCTGAGAAAACTTAAGGACATCTAATGGCCTTCAACGTTCAAAAAATCAAAGTTTAACAGAAGTACTTAAATGCATTTAAAGTGAATGTTGTAGAGAAAATGAATGTTGGAAGGATATAGACATCTGAAGATAGAGTCAGACGTCTGAATGTCTCCTAAGGAAATGATCGTTTCTCTTAAAAAATTTGAGACTATCAAAATCTAAAGGAGGCTTCTAAAAATCAAGGAGGCATCTGAAAACACTAAAACAAATGTCTAATATAAATAGTAAACATCTGAAAAATTCAGATGACAGAGGTTGAAAGATCTGGTAATGAGTATAGGTTCTGGACAAGATCCTAAACGTCCGGAAAATGCATTAGACATCTTAAAAATCATATTCAGACATCTGAAACAAAAGAAAGATGTCTGAAAATCCAACACAATTATGACTTTAAGAAAAATGTGAGTAAACTTTATCATCAAGGCTTTTACATTCTAAAAGATTAAAAATACACTAGAAATAAAAAGCTTTTGCCCTTCCTTTTCCTTGGTCATAATCTTTAAGTCCTACCTGCAACATGTTAATCTTTTCCAAGAAATAGTTCATTTGTCATTATCAAAAAGTACAATTACAACAACACCTTCATGGAGCATCCCATGGCGGTCCTCTCACCCTAATTCGGAAGTAGATCCTCGTCGTGAGGTTATCTTGCCCCATCCTCCTTCCTTTGATTCTATCCTTCGTCGTCCAACCTCTCACCATCTTCATCTAGGCGCTGTCAAAGCAAGTCGTCCTCCAAGCAACCGTCGTGGTGGATTCTTCTCAACTCATTCTATCTTTTACCACTTTCTAGTGTAGTTTTACACTTTTCTATATATAGCAAAGTATTTTAGATATATATTGATATTCTCTCTCTTTCTCTCTATCTTTTTTATTCTGCTAAAGTAGATTAGATTAGATAACAATTATTTTGCTTGATATTCTATCTTATAAAAATACCAAAAAAATTGCAAAAGATAAAAACACCAACAACAAATAAAAACAATTGAGGATTTTTAAAACTGAACGTTCACCTCGTTGTGTTTGACTTGGGACTCACCTAGAGCTTTGGTTAAAAATATATCTGGTAGAAAATATTTTACACAGTACAATGACGGGTCTTCAGCTCAAATCTTTTCACGTATGAAATCTCGCTCACTAAGCCATCTCTAAGCCGTTGGATCATGATCCATTGGCCCAAATTTCATCTTACATGCTCCTTTGAAGTTACACAGGGGTCTTAGTCGGCATTGGGGGGCTGGGATGGTGCCACATGGCGCCATCTATGCTGTCCATCTTCTTTCCTTTGTTAGAGCTGCTACAGATGTTGGATCAAGATGATTTTTGTGTTGTCGAGCTGTGATCATTGATCCTAATCCATCTATGTGATTGGATTTATTGTCTGATGTTCTATTTGAGCCACCTTGTCCCTTGGCCTTTGATCTTCCTCTAGCTAGATATGATGCTTCGAAAGTCCAATCAAGATGATTTTGGAGGCATTGGACTCTGAACATCATTTTGATCAGATTCGTATAGTTGAATCTTGATTGTGCAGCAATCATAGGTCTTAATTGACCTAAATTAGGCTAGGACTTAGCATAAGTTAAGGTAATTCACGCATGCATAAGCATTACTTGCATCCTTACTACTTTCTTTTAGCTATGCATAAAATAATGTTATAATGTGCTGATTAAGTGCATTATGTCAATTACAGGTAATAAGCAGGATTTGGAGCTGGATCTGAAGCTGGATCTGAGCTGGATCAGGAATAATGGGTGTTGCAGCAGAGCTAGAGTAGAAGACTTAAATTAGATATGATAGATAATAATGTAAGGGGGCTAAGGTATGCTACTCTATTAAGTAGGAATAAAGCAATAAAATGTGAAGAACTTAGGTCCATCCTAGCCCTAGGATAGCCTAGAGACTTCCCCAAGCCTTAGCCACCCTTAGATTAGGTCACCGCACCCTAGGAAACCTTAAAACCCTAATTCAACCTTTATTTGGAAGTCCAAATGAATTATAGGATGTCTAGAACCCTTAGCCAACCCTTGCACACCTTAAACCCACTTCTACAGTGTTATTGGACGTCCAGGCACTTGGTCAGATGTCCAATTTCTGTAGAATGCCCAAGACAGAACCTTGAATTCTTCCTGACTCTGATTGGACATCCAAGCAACAAGTTTGAACTTCTGATTTTTGAGTATAAGACGTCTGATTCCATTTTTGGACATCTGGAACTGCTCTCCAGTTCCAATTTTGAGATTCAAGCCTTGATCTTGGATCTCCAGGTCCCTAAACCCAATTCCAACCCCATAGGAACCTAAATTAAGGTATCGTAACCCTAGTACACCACCTCTAGACCTCCCCAAGGACATAATTAGGTCATCACTAAACCTAATTGAGTTGGATCATAGTCAATTACCATTACCTAAGTCAATTGGACTCATAGGGTCCAATTGAGCTCAGATCTCAACCCACACAAGTCCAATTGGACATAGTAAGAGACCAATTGACCTAAGCCCAACCTAATTGAGTTATTTCACTCTCAATTCGGTTCACACTCATTCAATTAAACTTGGGTTAAGTTTAATTGCAATTCCCCCTTAGCAATTACAGCTTGCAACCCTAATTTAAGGCCTACACTTACCTAAACCCCTTAGGACCTATCCTAGACCACTTAGCCACCTAGGGCACGGCCACACACCCACACACACACACCCATACACACACACACCCATCTAGAGTTCTGTAGAACTCTCTTCAAGTGGCGCCACTTTTGGTTGCCAAATTTAGCAACCAAGAGTCATTCAATTCTTAGATCCACTTTTTATGGATCTACGAACTACCCTCTCTCTCCATGGCTGGCCACTTATGGGGCTCTCTCTAGAGAGTTCCACAATTCTCTAGAGAGTCTCCCTTAAGTCTATAAAAAGACCTAAGGGGTTGCCATTTGCACAAATCCCATTCATGGCACTCGTCCATCTAGGTTAGCTACATTCCACCTCCACTCCACCTCCACGAGGAGCACCACCATGGAAGCCACCATCTCCATGCTAGGATGCTGGATCATCTCCCCAACCACTCTCCAAGGGCCGGCCTAAAAACCATTGGCTGCCCCTCCTTCTCCTCTCAGCCACTCAAAGGCCATCAGATCACACCTCCGAATGCCCTTCTTTTCTGCTAGATTAGTAACTTAGCTCTTCATAGCTTTACTGCTTTCATTTACTTCTTAGTAGTGTAGCTCTTATTCTCCCCCAATGATACATGCAAAATCACCCCATAGATTCCTGTATGCGATCATTTTCTGTTAGCTAGATTTGTGCTTTTCAAGCTTTCCTCTAAATTCCATGTTGCAAACATCCTCTGAATGAATGAATAAAAGATATTTTTTTATACATATCTCTATGTTGGAAATCACCATGAACTTATTGGTTGCCATCCATTTCATGTGATTTAAGTTGCCTACTTTTCATTTATATATATATGTTGCAACAAGCATGTCGGTTCTGGAAAATATCGAAGATTTAACTATAAATGCATTTTCTGTAAATAGCCACTACATCACTAGAATTGTGTGCACTGAAACTCATACTTTCACTTTCGTTATCCATCTAACACACGTGCATGTAATCGGAATTCACAATAGAAGTGGCAAAACTCTAATCTGATGATTGGAAACCGACGTGCGGTTCTTAATAAAGTAGAGCGATAAAAGATCGATTTCAGATTTGAACAAATGCCTCCTAGAGGCGAATGACCGAGACTTAAAGTCTCATTATCTATTTATAAATATTTTTGTTTGATCGTATTGCACACTATACTATGATGCTTTTCCTATCAAAGTGCCCTCTACGAGAAGCAAACAAGTCTTCAATCCGATGTCCCGGAATAAATCTCCTCTCCTAGCCATAAGAAAGAGCAAATTAACTTATAATTTATGCAATCTATCCTAAATACAAAATGACGCATGTTTTGTAATATTTATAATGTGGAATGCAATGTTAAGGAACTCACATAAATAGACATTTTATCATGAATAAATGTATATTTATCAGCTACTAAGGGATAAAATCTTCCAAAGAGATAAGATCTTATTTGTTAGCCAACCATTAAGGGATAAAATCTTCTTAAGTTGGCACCAACTTAAGAGGATTAGGCTAGGAATTTTGTGGGTCTTATGTGGGCAGGGTTAGAGCTAGGTTTTGTAGACATAGGTTGTGAGAATAGGTTCATAATTAGACTAGGTTTACCCTAAGTCTAGTGGGTTGCGTCGAAATAGGTTCCATGAACCTAACTGACTTAAAGTCAATTAAGTGAGCACATGGATCTAACTAGGTTTTGCCATTATGGATTGGTTTTAGGATAAGTTGGTTAGGTTGCTGGATAGTAGGACAACTCTATGGATAGAGGATCAGGATCATGGATAGTGTTATCCATGATTTTGGCTTTTGAGCTCACTTATCGAATTTGAGCTACATTAAGGATAGGAGTTGGGATAAGGGTATCCTAAGGTTCTAAGGGTAGAGTTAGGTTATCTTGGTCCCTCTCTTTCTTCTTCCTTAATTTGATCTTCATTTCTTAATCAATTCTTGGTCTTCAACTTGCTCCTAGCTTTGTAGCTTTATCTTCTATCCTGCTTTTCCAAGTCATTCTACATCCTTTACCTACATTATTAAAAAGTTACTAGAATTAGATAATTAAGCTTAAAATAAACACAATGCATATGATATGAATGCATACTCTAAATGCAATATTCACATTCTAAATGGATAATTTTACTAAGGAGGTAACCCTAGATTAATCCAATTAGGGTAATAAATTAAGCTGTTATCACACATCACACTTGTTAGTTTCCTACAGGAAGGGAATCTATGAACAATCTTTCTATGACACAACCACCACCACCTTTTGATTATTCAATGCACTATCATTCACAATCGATCGGAGGAACCTTTGTTCCTCCATACCCTAATTTCCCTGCACTTCCCGAAGCTTTTCAGGAGCTCCACTCCATTCACAATGACACATTTTAAGAAACCTACAACCTTTGATGGCGTAATCATCCAAATTTCACGTGGTTAGGAAATTCACAACAACCAAACTTCCAACAACCTTCTGCACCATCACTTCAAAAATTGACATGAGCACCACCTCCACCACAACATGGATATCCTCCATGTGCCTACCAGCAACCCCAACTAGGGCCCACCTAGTACTCTAAATTGAGGCCTACACAAGATGATAAGTTGTGGTCAATCATGAAAGCATTTGTTGACATGCACCAACAAAATATTGCTATGCAGCAAACTCAGGATGCGGCATTAGCTGGGATGAGAGCACAACTATCACAGTTAATGGAGTCCCGTCAATCACATTCACTACCATTTGAAGCACAACCCAGACCTCCTATGCAAGGTCAAGCACATCTTCTTTCACAAACCTTACAGAAACCTGAATTCTACATTGATCCTATTTCTTCCTATTTTGATCCTACTTCCTATCATGATCAAGACCACTTATTCTACCTGATTTTGATTCATCATCTACGTCTCAAGCTGATTTAAATGCCATCACTACTAGGAGTGGTAGAAGTATAGTTGATCCACCATTTCCAATCTCTACAACTCAACCTGGACCTTCTAACCATCCTTCTAATTCACTGATGTAGACACATCTATTTAGGTTAAAATGCCGATTCATGCATGTTCCTAGGCTTAGATTCTCATTTCATGTTATAAATATTGCATAGCATGCATCATTCTGCATTTAGAGTAGTTGTACATAATTTAGCCTAATTGCATCCTTTTTGTGGTTAGGAGAGAAGGATATTTATTTCAGTGCCTAGGATTGACAATCCAACCATACGGATCTGATCAAGATGACGATCGGAGTCCAATGCCTCCGAAATCACGTCGATCGGAGTCCCATAGCACCATACGCAATCTAAGGAAGATCAATGGTCAAGAGACTAGGTGACACAATCTGGAGTGTGTAACGACCTGATTCCCGAGTCCCTACGAGACACGAGAACCGAACCGACTCAACTAATCCCAAGACCTAGTCGTCCAACGAGGAAGTAACCAAAAGAGCAGTAAAATAAACCACATTCAGCATGAATATAACTAACAGTAAGAAAGTACAGCAGTAAGGAAAGAAACTACCACAGTATGTACCACCACAATAGTAGAACAACATTCATAATATAATCTGAACTGCAGGTAAAGAAAGTACAGCAGAAACAAGAACTACTCACTACAACGTAACAAAAAGAGGTACAAGAGACAGTGGTAACTCTACTGGACCCTACTCGGCCCAGCGTCCTCTGCAGCCGCTGACCCTGGCTGCTCAACACCTGGTCCTGAAAAAGGTAATGAGTGTAACACGTCAGCGAAACGCTGAGTAGAGTGGCAACTAAACTAAAGACAACAGTAGAGTGTACAGTAGCTGTTATGTTTGATTACTTTCTTTATTCACATCTTTCAATTGCCTCACTATTTCATCTATTCCTCAGATCTCTTTCTTGATCTCGAATATTCCTCGTGGGAACGATCTTGATTGCAGTCTTTTCCAAAAAGTAGAAGTAGCACGTGGTGCTCTCCTGGCCGGGAGAGTCCCCCGTGGTGATCCTACCCTCAGTCAACCACCCCAAGGTCACTGACAGACGTAACGGTGACTACGGCACGCGCAATAAACGCAGAGGTAGCTAACCCGTACTGGCACGCGGTCAGTCGTTTCCGTTAACGGGTGCGCCCAAAGCACAGCACGGAACCAGTCCAGGGCAGAGCCCTCTCAGTAACAGGGGTCCAACCCCTCCACAGTAACCAAACCGGGGCCTTGCCCCTCCGCAGTCCGCGCACCCTCAACTGACTAACCTGGTTTGCCCCAGTGGGCCTAAACAAGTCGGTGTAGGAGGCTAGCAGAACCCTGGGGCCTGTGGGGTAGCTAGTGCCCTCCTGACACAAGTAGCTCTCCTCGGTACTACGTACGCGAGGGCCAGCAAGTCGGTACAGAGTGGCCAGTCCTAACCCTGGGTCCCTGGGGCGGCTAGCTCCGCTCTGCACTAAACAGGTACAGGTACTTCCCTTGGCACTACGTACCCAAGAGACAGTACATAACTACATCTCAGTTCCATTCCTTTCTCTTTCCAGAGTTCCACTCCTAATTCCCCCGTAGGGTTCCATCCTTTTTTACTCAAACATCCAGGTTTCACTTTCCAGTTTCACATTCTTACAATCCATGTTCACAACCACGTTATTTATTCAGAATAGGCAGCTGTTAATTCAAATTCCAGGCAACTTTATATCTCTTTCCATTTTCCAAGACTGCAGTATTATACATTCCACTAGTCTTCCTATTCATGCACACCCATCTCACTCCCTCAGTACGGTCAGTCGACAGGAAGGAAGAAGAAGATGGAAAACTCACCTTTCAGACGTCTGGACAGTCTTCCAGACGTCGACCCCACCGTCTGGCTATCAGCACAGACATCTGATTCTGGAAATTTTTCCAGAACCAGGGCGCAACTCGCCCTCCGCTCGCGACGCCGCACCTTATTGCACCTCGTACGCCTGCTGCTCGAGCCGCAGCAGGCCTCCCGCATCATTCCGCGCCCGCTGCGCTTCCCACCGGCCGACCCTAGCAGCCCCGGTGAGCTCGCCCTCACGGCTGAGTGCCACTCTCGCACGCAGCACCCCCTCCGTGCTCACTGCGGCCGTCGCCGCCGCAGCAACCCCGCGCCCGCTCTCGCTCTCGCTCACTGGAAGAAGAAGAGGAAAGGGGTGTAGGCAATAGAAGCAAGGGGAGGCGTGGTCTTTTTAAGGAAGTGCGAGGAGGAGAGAGAGAGAGCACGGCAGTGGCATCTGCAGCCGCAGAGAGAAGAATAAGCGAATATGCGGTCTGCGTGCTCAGGCGCGCAGACGACCCGCGCGTGTCGAAAATAACTGATTTCCAGACGTCTGGAAACGATCCCAAACGTCTGTAAGTGACCCCAGACGTCTAGTACGACGTCTGGGCCACCTCCCAGACATCTTAAAATACATCTGGTGCGTGCGTTCGTTACAATATAACAAACTCAAAGGAAGTTTCGTCGCTGAAACTTGCGCCAACTAGGGTGCGGAAAAAGATATCCAAATAACCATAACAAACTCAAAGAGGACAGAAGTCGGTGCGAAAAGACGTACCCGCGAAAAGCTCTGGGTACCGCTCCCGCATTACCGCCTCAGGCTCCCAGGTAGCCACCTCGTACCGCTGGCTCCTCCACAAAACCTTTACCAGGGGTACTTGCTTTCGTCTCAAACTTCAGACGACTCGGTCTAGGATCTGCACTGGCCGCTCGGGGTATGTCAGGTCGTCGGCCACCTCGACGCTCTCGTGACTCAATACGTGACTGGAATCGGCTACGTACTTCCTGAGGTTAGACACGTGGAACATGCCGTGCACACCAGAAAGCTGCGGGGGGAGGGCAAGCCGGTAAGCAACGAGTCCAACCTGGTCCAGGAGCTCAAAGGGCCCCATAAACCTCGGCATGAGCTTCCCTCTCACCCCAAACCGCTGTAAGCCCTTCATGGGCGAAACACGAAGGAAGACGTGGTCCCCAACCTTAAACTACACCTCTCTGCGTCTCCGATCCGCGTAGCTCTTCTGTCTGCTCCTGACGGTGCAGAGTCGTCTGTGGATCTTCTAAACTACCTCCTGACTCTGCCGGAACAACCTGGGGCCAACCTCCCACTAGGTCCCCACCTCAACCCAACTCAAGGGTGCCGTACACCTCTGTCCGTACAGAGCCTCGTAGGGAGCCATGCCGATGTTCGAGTGATAACTGTTGTTGTATGCAAATTCTGCCAGGGGCAGGTGCTCCTCCCAAGAGCCCCTCCAGCCCAGTACATAGGCATGCAAAAGGTCCTCAAGTGTCCGTATCGTGCGCTCAGACTATCCGTCCGTCTGGGGGTGGTAAGCCGTGCTAAACCTCAACCTCGTCCCCAAGGCCTGTTGAAACTCAGCCCAAAACTAGGATGTAAAGCGGGTATCCCGGTCGGATACGATCTCTCGCGGAACTCCGTGTAGTCGTACCACATCACGGATATACCTCTCTGCCAACTGTGCTGGTCCCAAAGTGACTCAGATCGGCAAGAATCGCGCCATCTTCGTCAGTCTATCCACTATTACTCAGACTGCGTCGTGTCCCCGCTGGGTAACAGGTAAGCCCACCACCAAGTCCATGGTGATGCTCTCCCACTTCCACTCTAGCACTGGAAGCGGCTGGAGCGGCCCTGCAGGCCTCTGATGCTCGGCTTTCACCTGCTGGCACACTAAGCACTGCTGCACGAACTCACCCACATCCCGCTTCATCCCTCTCCACCAAAACTCACATCTCAAGTCGTGGTACATTTTCGTGTTTCTGGGATGTATGGTGAGTCTGGAACCGTGTGCCTCAGTCAGGAGCTCTCTCAACAGCTCCTCGTCTCTGGGAACGCACAACCGTCCCCTCAAGCATAGCACCTGGTCTGTGAAAGAGAAATCCCCAGGGTCTCCTGACAGTACTCTGTGCGGATCGGCCATCTGTCCTGTGATGATGCGGTCTATCAGCTCTGGCCTAGTCTGCCGTGTCACCGTCACTGCCCCACAGTACCCTCGTAACTCTAGAGGTCGCCAACTGCCCACCTCCTCCGAAAGGCTCCAACTCTGTAACTGTAGACTGGCCAAGCGTGCGGGCGCCTTACGGCTCAAGGCGTCAGCCACCACATTGGCCTTTCCCGGGTGGTAGGAGATGCTGCAGTCGTAGTCCTTCAGGAGCTCCAACCAACGTCTCTGTCTCATGTTGAGCTCCTTCTTGTCAAAAAGATATCTGAGGCTCTTGTGATCAGTAAAAATCTCGAAGGTCTCACCGTACAAGTAGTGACTCCAGGTCTTCAGCGCGAAGACAACAGCTACGAACTCTAGGTCATGGGTAGGGTAGGTATGCTCTTGGGGCTTTAGTTGCCGCGAAGCGTGAGCGACAACGTGACCCCTCTGCATGAGCACACCTCCTAACCCCTGCAAGGAGGCATCCATGTACACAACGAACCCGCCACTACTGTCAGGGATGGTGAGTAGGGGAGCCGAGGTCAACCTCTCCTTCAGCTCCAGAAAACACGCCTCACAGGCGTCTGTCCAAGCGAAAGGCACGTCCTTCCGGGTCAACTGTGTCATGGGACGCGCAATCTGCGAAAATCCTCTGATGAATCATCTGTAGTAGCCTGCCAGTCCCAGGAAACTGTGAATCTCAGTGACTGAACGCGGTCTCTCCCACCTAAGCACTGCCTCGACCTTGGCTGGGTCCACCGCCAAGCCGTCTCCAGAGATCACATGACCTAGGAAGGTCACCTCCCTCAACCAAAACTCGCACTTACTGTATTTGGCGTACAGCCTGCGTCATCTCAGAGTGTCCAGAACCATCCGCAAGTGCTGTCCGTGCTGCGTCCGATCTCTAGAATAGATGAGTACATCATCTATGAAAACCACCACGAACTGGTCCAAGTACGGTCTAAACACCCGGTTCATCAGGTCCATGAAAGCAGCGGGGGCATTGGTCAGCCCAAATGGCATGACCAAAAACTCGTAGTGTCCGTAATGGGTGCGGAAAGCTGTCTTGGAGACGTCGGTCTCCCTGATCCTCAACTGGTGGTATCCAGACCTCAAGTCGATCTTGGAAAACACCGTGGCACCCCGCAACAGGTCAAACAAGTCGTCGATCCTCGGCAGTAGATACCTGTTCTTGATGGTGACCCTATTCAGCTGTCGGTAGTCCACACAAAGACGTAAGGTCCCATCCTTCTTCTTCACAAACAGTACCAGGGCTCCGCAGGGAGACGCACTGGGCCTCACAAAACCCTTCTCCAGAAGGTCCTGCAACTGGGACTTGAGCTCTCGCAGCTCAAGCGGTGCCATCCTGTATGGCGCGGTGGAGATGGGGCTGGTCCCTGGTACTACTGAGGTCTCAAACTCGATCTCACGCTTGGGCGGTAGTCCTGGTAACTCTTCTGGAAACACGTCAGGGTACTCTCTAACCACCGGGATACTCTGGAAGTCTGCCACAGGGCTGGGCTCTACCACCACACAAGCTAGGAAGCCCTCACACCCCTGGCTCAAAAGTCTCGCTGCCCGAAGTGCCGAAATGCACCTGAAACCTCCGTCCACTGGCTGTCCGTGAAACTCGAAAGAAGGCAACTCCGGAATGAAGAAGACAATCTTCCTCTCAAAACAGTCCACCAAGGCGTGGTAAGCGGACAACCAATCCATCCCCAGAATTACTCCAAAGTACTCCATCTGTATCATAATCAGGTCAGCTGGCAGGCTATGTCTCCCGACGCTGACCTCGCAATCCGTGTATACCTCCTCAACTACAAACAGCTGACCACTCGGACCTCTGATTATGAACGGATTCTCTAACAGTGTATAATCCTAGTCCAAACTAATTGCAAAACTGGCTGCGATAAACGAGTGCGTAGCGTCGGAATCGAAAAGCGTGTAAACGAGTCTACCAGAAACTGAAACCATACCTGCTACCACCGATCCCGAAGCTCTGGCGTCCCTGTGTGTTAGGGCGTTGATACACCCCTCAGCTCTAGGTGCGGACGAAGCAGCCACACTCTGCGTCGGATGGGTAGGTGCTGGCCGGTACCCTCCTCGCGACTGCTATCCTCCTCCTCGCGCCTGGGAACCGCGGCCTCCTGCGCGCCCTCCAGTGCTCTGCATGGGGAGTATCTGCTGACCTCCTGCCCTAGATGGGCAATCCCTCCTGATGTGGCCCGGCTGGCCACACTGGTAGCAGAGGGGAACTCGACTCCCGCCCTCAGTGGGTCCCTGCTGTCGGCTAGGCGGGGATCCGGTGCTGGCGACTGGCCCCAGTCGAGGGCCCCCAAAGGCCACTGATGGCCCTGCAAAACGTGACGGCTCTCCTGCGGATGCCACGTGTCTCCTTTGAGTTCTCCTAACATGCCTAGTGTGATGGCGGAAATCTCGTTCCACCACCAACTCCCCTGTCGTACGCTCGGAAGGGGGAGGAGGCGGTGGCGATGTGGATGGAAGCTGAAATTCTTCACGAACCACCTCTCGAATTAGTTGGACGAGGTCCGAAGACGGTATGCCCAGGAGAAGAGGAGGGGTAGTATGTACTCCAAGCCCGACACATCTGTCCCTCGGGCCCCGACCTCGGCCGCGCCCGCAGCCCACCCTCCTAGTTCCACGACGAGGCATCTCCTACAAGGAGACGCGAAACAACGAAATACGTCAGTATGGAACAGTACCTAACGAAAACGTCTAAGAGCTCATGTCCAGAGATATGTTGTGGTGGCTACTCTAGTTATAAACATGTGAATTGGTTACTCTACAGTCAGTTGATTCACTTCTCGGGACGACCTTGCTCTGATACCATCTTGTAACGACCTGGTTCCTGAGTCCCCACGAGACACGAGAACCGGACCGACTCAACTAATCCCAAGACCTAGTCGTCCAACGAGGAAGTAACCAAAAGAGCAGTAAAAGAAACCACATTCGGCATGAATATAACTAACAGTAAGAAAGTACAGCAGTAAGGAAAGAAACTACCACAGTATGTACCACCACAACAGTAGAACAACATTCATAATATATTTTGAACAGCAGGTAAAGAAAGTACAGCGGAAACAAGAACCACTACAACGTAACAAAAAGAGGTACAAGAGACAGTGGTAACTCTACTGGACCCTACTCGGCCTAGCGTCCTCTGCAGCCGCTGACACTGGTTGCCCAACACCTGGTCCTGAAAAAGGTAACGAGTGTAACACATCAGCAAAACGCCGAGTAGAGTGGCAACTAAACTAAAGAAAACAGTAGAGTGTACAGTAGCTGTTATGTTCGATTACTTTCTTTATTCACATCTTTCAATTGCCTCACTATTTCATCTATTCCTCAGATCTCTTTCTTGATCTCGAATATTCCTCGTGGGAACGATCTTGATTGCAGTCTTTTCCAAAAAGTAGAAGTAGCACGTGGTGCTCTCCTGGCCGGGAGAGTCCCCCGTGGTGATCCTACCCTCAGTCAACCACCCCAAGGTCACTGACAGACGTAACGGTGACTACGGCACGCGCAATAAACGCAGAGGTAGCTAACCCGTACTGGCACGCGGTCAGTCGTTTCCGTTAACGGGTGCGCCCAAAGCACAGCACGGAACCAGTCCAGGGCAGAGCCCTCTCAGTAACAGGGGTCCAACCCCTCCACAGTAACCAAACCGGGGCCTTGCCCCTCCGCAGTCCGCGCACCCTCAACTGACTAACCTGGTTTGCCCCAGTGGGCCTAAACAAGTCGGTGTAGGAGGCTAGCAGAACCCTGGGGCCTGTGGGGTAGCTAGTGCCCTCCTGACACAAGTAGCTCTCCTCGGTACTACGTACGCGAGGGGCAGCAAGTCGGTACAAAGTGGCCAATCCTAACCCCGGGTCCCTGGGTGGCTGGCTCCGCTCTGCACTAAACAGGTACAGGTACTTCCCTTGGTACTACGTACCCAAGAGACAGTACACAACTACATCTCAGTTCCATTCCTTTCTCTTTCCAGGAGTTCCACTTCGAATTCCCCCGTAGGGTTCCATCCTTTTTTACTCAAACATCCAGGTTTCACTTTCCAGTTTCACATTCTTACAATCCATGTTGTCAACCACGTTATTTATTCATAACAGGCAGCTGTTAATTCAAATTATAGGAAGCTTTATATCTCTTTCCATTTTCCAAGACTGCAGTATTATACATTCCACTAGTTTTCCCATACTAGGATTCATGCCATATCCTAGGATCTATCATACAATCTAGTTTTCCAGCCCTAGGATTCAAGCAACACCTTGGAGCTATCATTCCATCTATTTCTCATTCCTAGGATTCATGCAATGTCCTAGGTTCTATTTATGGTTCCATAATTTAACAGATTTTATTAATAACTTAAAGCCACTCTACCAAGTACAACGGGAGTAATGGGGGCGTGGTTGGGAATCCAGCGTGCCTCTGCGACCCCCGAGACTACAACGGAACGGGGTCCTATCACAAGGATCAAACACAAGGAGTGTCTCAAAACAGTGTATAGCTACTATAGACGGGTAGAGGAATTAATTCCGAAAAGAACGCAACTCGAATCGGGGAAAACGGAACCCGAACGGGCCCTAAACGGGTCGAAAATGACGAAACTGTGTAAAATCAGACGTCTGGAACTTCTTCCAGATGTCTTAAAAAGTGGATCAGAGAATTACCTTGTTCAGCGTGGTTTCCCAGACGTCCAGAAGTCTGCGGGGATGTCTGGCCTAGCTCCCATACGTCCGATGGTCACCCCGGACATCTAGAGGTCGCTCCCACCGTCTGGTACTACAGCCAGACGTCCGATCCGCGTTGGATGGCGAATCACCGAGCCTGTGCACACCCATCTCTCTCCCTCAGTACGGTCAATCGACAGGAAGGAAGAAGAAGACGGAAAACTCACCTTTCAAAGGTCAGGACAGTCTTACAGACGTCGACCCTGCCGTCTGGCTATCAGCACAGACGTCTGATTCTGGAAATTTTTCCCGAACCAGGGCACGACTCACCCTCCGCTCGTGACGCCGCGCCCGTCGCACCTCGTGCGCCTGCTGCTCGAGTCGCAGCAGGCCTCCCACGTCGTTTCGCGCCCGCTGCGCTTCCCACCGGTCGGCTTTGGCAGCCCTGGCGAGCTCGTCCTCACGGCTGAGCGCCGCTCTCGCACGCAGCACCCCCTCCGCGCTCACTACGGCCGTTGTCGCCGCAGCAACCCCGCGCCCGCTCTCGCGCTCGCTCACTGGAAGAAGAGGAAAGGGGTAGAGGCGACCGAAGCGAGGGGAGGCGTGGTCTTTTTAAGGAAGCGCGAGGAGGAGAGAGAGAGAGAGCACGGCAGCGGCGTCTGCAGCCGTAGAGAGAAGAATAAGGGAATATGAGGTCTACGTGCTCAGGCGTGCAAACGACCCGCGCGTGTCGAAAATAACTGATTTCCAGACGTCTGGAAACAATCCCAGACATCTGGTAAGACATCTGTAAGTGACCCCAGACGTCTGGTACGACGTCTGGGCCACCTCCCAGACGTCTTAAAATACGTCTGGGGAATGGGTTCATTATAGAGTGCTAAATGACAAATTCGACCCCACGAATGGCTTCAAGTTGACGATCATAGCTCAATGGCGAGAAAATTGACTCAATCTGACCTCTGTAGCATACCCTACAAAACGAAGAAGATGGACAGCCTAGATAGCACCACGTGGCACACCCTAGGCCACCCATGCACACGCATGCACCATCGCATGCACATAGCACTGCGTGCACACTCCTGCATGCGGAGGCAAGCACATGCAAGCACAGCGTACGCAGAGGCAGTAGCAGCAGCGACGCGTATCACGCGTCCGCGTGCAACAAGGGCGCGTACAGCGTGCAACAGTGTTGCAGTAGCAGGGTGTGTGAGCAGGATCTTCAGGGATGTTTCGATGGATCTTCAGTGAATTTTATGACCGTCACTAAATGTCCTGTCGATGAATTTAATTCTTTCCTCCACTATAAAAGGACCCCTACCACTCCCATTTTTCTTCATCTCTTCCTTTCCTCCTCTCACCACCTCCAAGGCTTTAGAGAGAGCTTGTCCTAAGCCTCAGATGGTCATTTAGAGTAGAAAATCAAATAGTTTTCCGTCCCCTCATCTCGATTCATGGAGCAACCCATGGCCATCCTATCACCACCCTTTGGGAAGAAGATCCTCGCCGCGACACCATCCTGCCGCATCCTCCACCTCCGTCCTCCCTCGTCCCACTCGTCACCACCTTCGTCCAGGTGATGTCAAAGTGAGTCATCCTCCGAGAAACCTTCGAGGGGATTTCTCTCTCCTCTTTCAATCTTTCTTTTGCTTTCCTAGTGTAGATTTTCCTGCTTCCATAGTTGTAACAAACAGTTGCTCAAGAATAGATGATTGTTTCTCTCTCTCTCTCTTTCTCCCTCTCTCTGTTATCTTTTTGCAAGTAGATAACATTTTCATTGACCTAATCTCTTGCTTGATAAAAATACAACAAAATTAGGAAAGATGAAAACGACAAAAACAAATAAAAGCGAGGCACGGATTTTTATAAAACCAAACGTTCGCCTCCCCATGTTCGACCCAGGACTCACATTTTGAGTTTCAGTTATAAATGTTATTTAATATACACGATTTGCGAGCTATGATGACAGGTCCTCCGAACCCCGATTTCAATTTGCAAAGCGTGCCCCAATCATTTTGGTGCCATTACCAGGGAGGCAATGCCCTTTGGTTTTGATCATTTTTCCTGCATTACTTACATATTTCTCTAACTTATCTTTTTCTTCGATTTATTGTCTTGCAGGAACCCGATTGTGGAGCCAAGGGCGCTAGATTGGAGTAAAGTGCGGGTAGAGAATTCTGTAAGTTTCCCACCACTTCCCCACCCACTAGTTCATTTCACCACACTAATAACTCAGACCCAAATTAACTTAGGTGCTTTTTATAAACCCTAGGATAGATCTGGTTGTTTGTCACCTCCACTCATCTCACCCGTGTATATATTAGAAAAAAAAAGAAAAACTCTTCTCTTGTGGGATTTTCTAAAAAATACACACATTAACACCCACAACTCTCAACTTAAGGTGCACCACTCCACTTTGATTCTACCACTTAACCGAGATCTGACCTGTGGATCCGGTACACCTTAACTCAACACACACATAAGTGAGTAGAGATCTGATTAGGTTAAGACTTTTTGTGTGCCTTAATCAACTGGTGAAATAGGCCAATTGCTTGAACTGTTTGGGCCGCACCACTCAATCTAAAACTGATCCATCAAGTAGCTTGCCACTTAAAGTTGATTCTTAAGGCTGAACTAGGCACTCCACATTATTTTTCATTTTTAAAGGAACATATCATCACCCCTGTTTCCAAAACTTGGAGTGTTCTACTAAACCTTGATTGAACCAACCTAAGAATTAAACCCTAAAAGCTACTAAACAAGGTCAAACCCTAAAAGTCACATCATCAAATAACCATGTTTGTAAACCCTAGTTGTGCACGCACACACATTTGAATCAATCATTAAGGGCACAACACATTTAAAGGGCCCATCACATTCCAAGAGTACAATCATCCTAAGCCTAATTAAAATTGAGTAGACATTGACCTTAAGGATTGATTAGCTCTTCGAAGCTTAGACTGAGATTTTTTTCGATTAATCTCCTTCTGCTAGTCCATTTGATGTCTAGTTAGGGGAGTAGCATCAAACGACTATGGCTAGGTGGTACACTAGGAACCGAACTCGTAAGCCAAAGGAAGAACCTTCTCCCTAGTCCCTCCTTCTAACAGCTTGGATTGACTGGATACAAGTAGACCCAATCGTTTATAATCTCAGGATGGGTCCTGGGCGTCTATAGGTCTTTAGGCTACCCACAAAAGGATAGGTTTGGTTGATTGTATTGCAGGGCACCTTTTCTCTTCTCTATTTTCCCTCCTTTTCTACCATGTACCCTTCAACATCCTACGCACATTTCACATCCTATCCTCCTACCACCACTTATTCCCAAGATGATTACTATCCCAACTTGACTTGTAATTACCCATCCACTAGCCAGGATAACTTTGATTGGGGATACGAATCCAGACCACAGCATCTAGGGCCTAACCCTGGACAACAAGACTATGATTACTATCCATCCCAGAGCTACATTGATTATAGATCTCGATCCTTTGATGATCAGCCTAACTCGATCTACAATCAAGAAGGACATGTTGATTATAACACCAACCCTCCCTAGAATTGTGCTGAATATAGGTCACCTTCATTTTTGAACAACCCAAGATGACATACTATTAGGGAGAGACCCGAGAACCTTGACATCTTGACTCCCTTAGATTTAACCCAATCCCACCTAAACCTGAATCGAACCAATCGATTCAGGTGAACCAGATCTAGGATAGGGTGTTGGCTAATTTGAGGAACACTATACAATCTTTAGAAGATCAACCAACACCATGATGCACTAAAGCATTGGAGCTTACGATCAAAATGATTGATGAACTTAAAAGTTCTTTATTGGATTTGCTCTAAAATGTTAGGTATAGGAACCTAGGTGAGTTTCTACATGGGAGGTTATTGAGGTTGAGGATGAAATTTGTTGTTTCACTAGTCAAATCTTGGGATGATTCTCAAGATTAACCCTCTTTAGGAGAGCCAATGTCTGAACCCGCTCAAGCGCCTATCGGGGGGGATACATATTTGGAGATTGGAGATGACCAGATTGGTCTAGAGCAACCCTTTCAGGATGAACCGATTGATTCACCTGAGATCCCTAAGCTAGGAAATGAAGAAAAATATGTCTCCTTGGATCATGAAAGGATATATGATTTTGAGAGATATATAAATGTGGATTATGGATTCGTTGATTCTGAGGGTGAGGAATCTCTTAATGAAGTCTCACTTGAGCTTAGGGAAAATGATTTCAGTGAGACAAACAGGCTTGAGGAATCTGATAAATCATTTGATAGCCTGACTATTGAAGATTCTGATTCGGTTGGGGTTAGCTTGGAGGAGTCGAATCTTGATGATTCAATTAGTGAGCCCATTCCTCATCTGCACCCCAAAGAGCTGACTTCTGAGATCATTGTGCCTAAGTCAATCTTGGTTCAACCACGATTTCTAGACTTGGGTAAATCTTATGGGGTGAGCGATATGCTAGAGGTCCCGGAGCCTAAGCTCTTGATGTTGGAGGATAGAATTTTTGAAATAAAAATTTGGGAGGCTAATTCTGAGGGAACTTTGATTTTAGATCTAAGGTACCTATTGACCTGAAACCACCTACTTTCTACCAGGACCCTTACGGTATCTTCTTTTTCTGAAACAAAAAAAAAAAGCTATCGTCTTACGATACCAATCCGGAGCGTTATATTATATAAACAAGTAAGAGAAATTACAAAAGAGAACCCCAAAAATGTATGAGGGACCAGCACTCTCTTACAATTCTTTCACAGCACACTGGCCTCTCCTGAAAATGTCTCTCATTTCTCCCCTTCCATACACACCATAGAGTGACAGCCATGCGTACATGTGGCTTCCCTCTCATACCAACCCATGCCAAATGGAATCCCAATATAGTAGCGGCTCCTGACATGTCCTTCTCCGAATAACATTAGTGATAAGGCAAGAAGAAAAGAGATGATTTGCATTGTCAATATTCATCTCACACAAATAACAAACTTGATGATCAGTTCCCAACCTTCGATGTCGCATATCACTTGTGATCAATCCATCTCTCCTACATAGCCAAAGAAATATCTGTACCTTAAGGGGAATTTTTAGAAGCCAGATCTTCTTGTCAATGAAGTCACAACTCCACCCACTTTCATGATTTAAAATTCTGTTGTAGCTAGTTTGCACATTATAAATCCCCTCCCAAAGGTACTTGTCCTCCACTCTAGGCCTAGGCCTAAAGCTCTCAAGGTCTGAAATTAGCTTCCTCCTTTCTTCCCACAGCCAAGTAACCCTCCTGCAAGAATCCTCCTCAATCAGATTCCAGCTGCTGTTGCTATAAGACCAGACCCTGCTGATAGTAGCCTCCTTGTCAGATGTTGTAGCAAATGCCCTTGGATAGAGCTCCTTCAAGACACCCAGCCCTGACCACCCTCTTTCTAGAAGCTGAAGGCCTGCCATCCCCAAGAGCCGGCTGCAGCAGGTGGAAGTGATCAGCCAAAGCTCTTGTCACTGATTTCCAGAAAGGAGAAGGACTGCTGGGCTGAAGTCTGGATAGCACACTGTTGGAAGCACCATAGCTATCTCTGATCAGGACAGTCCATGGCTTTAGGTCTCCTTGCAAGAGTTTAACAGCCCACCTAAGTAGCAAAGCATCATTGAAGTGTTTCAGAGACTTAATCCCAAGTCCACCCGTATCTTTTGGAAGGGAAATCTGCTCCCATTTGAGTAGGTGCAAGAATCTGCCCTCATGTTTATCTCCCTTCCAAAAGAACCTTTTTCTCAACACATCCGACCTTTCCAAATGGAGGTAGGTGCTTTAAATATGGAAAAGTAGAAAATGGGGATGGATGTGATCACAGAGTTGAACAAGATAAGTCATCCACCTTTGGAGAGGAAACTGCTATGCCAACCATCCAATTTCACTAAAATCTTGTCAAAGAGGCAGCTTCAATCTCTCTTCTTCATTCTAGAGCACCTCAAAGGCAGCCCCAAGTATCTAATAGGAAGACTGATGTGGGGGCTCCTCAAAATAGCTGCTAAAGCTCCTTGCTCCTCCTCAGGTAAGCCAAAGTATACCAAACTAGATTTATCCCTATTCAACCTCAAGCTAGAGAGCTCACCAAAGATATTAATCATATGATGCAAAGCCAGTGCTTCATCCATAGACCCCTCTTCAAAAAAAATCGTTTCAACAACATACTGATGAATGGGAGCGAAATTACTCCTGCAAGACAAAGAATACCCTCTAATAAGACCCACTTCAGCAAGCTTACAAGCATACCAAACCAAGTTGTCAACTGCCAGGTTGAAAATTAGGGGAGCCAAGGGACATCCTTGCCTGATACCACACTGAGGCTGAATCCACGACCTACAGGGCTTCCCATTTATCAAGGGGGTGAAAGAGGCAGTGGTGATACATCTTTTCACCCAATGAATCCAAGTAGAGGGAAATCCCCTTCTTTTAAGCACATCCCAAAGATAGGGCCAACTAATGGAGTCATAAGCTTTACGGAAGTCAACCTTCCAAAGAAAAGGCTTGCATTTTCTCTTGTGCCATCCATAAATCATCTCTTGGGCCATGATAAAGGATTCTTGTAGAGATTTGCCAGGGAGGAAGGCTGATTGAGCAAGATGGATCAATTCTTGCAAAATAGGCCTCAATCTATTGGCCAGGACCTTACCAATCACCAAGTACAAAGAGTTAGAGAGGGCAATAGGTCTAAACTCCTGAAAAGATTCAGCACCTGGAGTCTTTGGCAAAAGAAAGAGATAGGGCCTATTTATTCTTTCAAAGCCAAAATTGCCATTCTCAAACTCTCTGATCACTTCCATAACCTCAACATCCACAATATCCCATAATTCTTTATAGAAGAAAACTTGGATCCCATCTGGACCAGGTGATCCTTCACAATTGAGATCCTTGATGGCCTTCAAGACTTCAGCTTCAGACACAAATTCAATCAGGCTGGACCCCTGAGCCTCTGTAATTTTGGGGAGATCACTAGCTACCAACCTCCAACAGCCCCTACCTGCAGCTCTTGAAGACTCCTTGAAGTACCTAACAGCCTCAGCTCTGATATCAGAGATGGAGGTAACTCTCTGCCCCTCTTTAACAATAGAAGAGATCAGATTAACTCTTCTCCTAGAGCTGGCAGCCAAGTGGAAGAATTTAGTGTTTTCATCCCCCTCACTTAGCCACAGCTGCCTTGATCGTTCCCTCCAATCCATCTCCAGTTTCAAGCCTTCTTTAGCCACCACCCCCTGTCACTTCTTTCTGTCAGCAAAGTTCAGCTCAGACAGTTGAACCACAACTTCTTTGCCATCCAGTTCCTGAATCTTCATCAAGGCCTCTCGATGTTTCTAATGCCTGAGGACAGAGATAACGTCACCATACTCCTTTAACATTCCTTTCAAAGCCAAAATATTGGAAGCCAACCTGAAGGTAGCCGTGCCTTCAACCTGCTGGGCCCTCCACCAACCAGCAAACACATCTCTGAACCTTAGCTCCCTCAGCCATCACTTCCTAAACTTGAAGTAGGATCCAGCCAACACCTATTCTCCATTGTCCTAGACCAAAGTTGTATGGTCAGAGAAGGGATCAAGACCACAAACAAAGGACAACTGGAAGAGATCCATCAGCCCAGCATTTCCAAAAAACCTATCAATCTTGGACATGAGCCCATTACCATTCCTCTAAGTGAATTCAGAGCCCGAGGAGGGAAATTCGTACAAGCCCAAAGCTTGGACCATCAACTGGAAGCCAGTGGCAGAGCTATCCACCATCCCATTGGGTATGTCACTCCCCACCAAAACGCAATTGAAGTCCTCTCCAACAAGCCAAACTGCCCCATTCACAAAATCTGCAGCTAAGTTCCAATCCTCCCACAGCTCTTGTCTTCTGCTAGAGTCACTAGGACCATACACACCTGTCACAAAGAGATCACTGTCCCCCTAGCCTCTTTTGAACCTGCAAGTCAAAAGGTGCCTAGCCAAAGAGACCTCCTCCAAACACAGCACATGCTTCTTCCACCAGATGGCAATTCCCCAGATCTGCCGTTAGAATTGATCACCATAAGGACATTTGCAAGACCAGCTCTCATCTCCACCCATGCACTATCAGATTCACTGTCAATATGCATCTCTTGGAGGATGGCACAATCAATCTCCCATTCTCTCAAATATCTAAGCAAGGACCCCCTCCTACTTCTATCTCGCAACCCATGCACATTCCAAGTAAGAATCCTCATTTGGATGTCGAATCTGTCCCCTTCTTAGCAGCAGATGCTTTGCCAACCTTCATCACAGCTGTAATGACAGACTCATCAACTTTTTGTGTAGGAGTGTGTCTTCTTAGCATCAGTTTGTAAGGAGGTTTCCCAAGCCCAGAGGTAGAAGGAGTCTTAGACTTCAAGTGCAAGTCATCAGCCACAGGAGAGTTATACTGCAAGTCAAAGGAGTTCACAGAGGGATCTACCAAATCAGAATCAACAGGATCACTAGCAGGAGCTTTCAGGTCCTCAGCCATAGCTTCATTAATCACATTTACTTCCTCCCCTTCTTTAACCACCACTGCAGATTCATCCTGGATCAGAGGTATCCCACCCCCATCCTCCATAGTTTCAGTCCTCATCTCCTAAACCCTCAAGCTCCAAACCCTATCTACCAATTCATACTTTTAGTGTGTTCTGCCACCAACTCTTGACTAGCACAGTTTGGTTGTAAGGAACAAGCTCTGGTTTGCAGCACTGTAGCATAAGTGGGGGGGTGATGACTCGACTCCACATCCCTGTTTGCTGCATGAAATTTCAATAGGAGCATCCAAGAGCTGCCCCCACACCTGAGAATCAATTTATCAGGAATAGATCCAACCCTGAAGACATTCACCCTCACTTTCAGAACACCGTCATCTCCATCAGTTAGACCAACATCAGTGTCCCCAACCACAGATGCAAACTTGGTGACCATATTTTCCACCATCGTCCTAGAACTCAGATGCAGAGGTAGGCCTCTAATCTCAAGAGACCAGACCTGGGAGCAGCTCTTTTTGGGGGATGCTCAGGCAAAGAACCATCAAAGTGTGATACTAACTGCCAGATCACTGACAATCCTCCCAAATTGCTGGTCTGAAAATAATACTTCTCGACATCTACCACACCCACATCAAAAAGCATAAATCATGATGGAGAGATAATCACAATTTTCTAAGCATCAGTCGCTATGGAAAAAGAGCTTACCAGTTGCTAAACTCTCTCCAGGGAAAGAGTACCCATCATCACTTCCCCAATCAATGGTCCACGCAAGACCAACTCTAGCACCTTAACATCCTCAGTTAGGGGAATCTCCACAATCATAGTGTGCCCCCCGAGAGTTGATGGGGGAGGCGAAAGAGGCACCTGCGCCTCACCCCTAGGAAACGAAGGTGCACAGTGCACCCTGCCCCCAGTACCACTGCGAGACGTCAGGCAGGAGTTTCGCTTGTGACCAAAGCCTCCACAAGCAAAGCAAGACAAAGCAACAGTTGATGGCACATCACCGCCAAGTGCCCCCGAAGCCGACATCTGAAACAAATCACTTCCCTACAGCTCCGACCCCAGCCACCATGAGAGCCCCTCTTGTCCAGAGTCCTAGCTCTGATTGCACAGCAAAAATACACCAGTAAAAGTGCCATCTTGTGTTATTTCCCAGCATTGCCATTGTGTATTAGGTAGCCAAAGTTGCATTTCTAAAAATTAACACATGCATGCATTTATTTGAGAGGGGAGGAAAGTGAATAATTGGCCATGGAAATAACATCTTCTTCAAGTGCTGCCTCGCAATTTCACCATCCTCATTTTTTATTTTGCTTTGAACTTCTTCTCCGTGCGGCTCAGGGTATGGGGCTGGCCTTTCTTCGCACCATTCTCTGCCAGTGCATGCCCTGCCAGTTGCATGGCTGGTCATGCACACTCAAGGCATAGCTGTGCAAGCCTCCATCTCCTTTAAATTGCCCTGCCCACTTCCTTGCGAGGGAGGGCCTGGACATATAGAGACAGCAGCCACCTTCAGGCCATCTTCTTCCCCTCTCCCCTCCATACACAGCACCTCTTCCAATGAAGAGATACATTACGGGCAGGAGCAGGCTCAAAGTGGTCCCACAACCACCACTGTGAGTTTCACCACCGCCCAGCTCATCCAAGAGCAGGTGGGCATGGTGGTTTCACTCTCAGATTCCATTACTCAGCACCTTCCCACCATTGCCGAAGGTCCAAGCTCTTAAGCTCAGCAATAGCAGCAACACAGCACCAGCAGTAGCCACAACCCCGCGTGCAAGCCAGTAGCCGGTGCAAGCTCCTTCCGTGCGCGTAGGCGCCTTCCAGAGCACTCGCGCATGCAAAACTGGCCGCAACCGATTGTCCAAGCCATGCGAGCACTGTACCTACTGTTCACGCGTTTCTGCGTGACACTGTAGCTACAGTGTGGTGATCGAAGAGTTTCTCACTTATCCGGTCACCGCACGTTCTCTCTCCATGCCGCTACCGCCTCCAGCCAGTCGCCGCATCAGCGCCCACACCTGCTCCAGCGCTTACGCCGGCATCGCACTCGCTCCAGCTCCCGCACCCACGCCTGCTCCCTTTCCGGCGCACAGTGCGCTGCGCTGCAGTCTCTCGCCTGTGTGGTCCCTCCAATGTTCGCGCGTCCCCCCTTGCACGCCTGCACCTGCGCGCACCCACGCCATCAGACGACACCTGCCTCCACCAGACATCCTAAACACTCCTCTCCAGCAGATCTCTCTCTCACCCACTCTCTCACAGACACACACTACACTCGTACACACACACTATACAGTTAAATATATCTACATAAATATCTAAATATAGATATATATATATACCTAGATATATATTTACATATCTATATGTATATATATATATAACTACATATACATCTATGTAATTACAACCCTATCTATTTATATACATATAAATATATATTTACATTCATATCACCTACTTTCATCCCTATGCACTAGTCAATCCACCACGCGTTATATCGTGGGAATATCTGCACCAGTTGCTGATATTCCCAGATACCCGTGTTGAGAAAGCGCCTCCGCACACACTCCCACACATCCATCCTACACTCCACGTGGCACTTCGCCCTATTGGTTGCATCTTCCTAGACGTTGACAACTCGACACCGTGCTACTCGCCATTTCCACCTCCACCCCCAACCCTATATATATAATATATATATACTTGTATATATATATATACTATATTTGTTTCTTTACAAGCAACCTCTATTTCTCTTTTGTTTCCTGCTATTAAAAAGATTACAAAAATAGTAAACGAGAAAAGATAATCCTTGTGTTGCAGGTACTCGATCTTGCAAATAGCAAGACCAGTTTTTGGAACCCTAATTTGGCTCAAAGCCAACAATAATTTGGCTCGAAGCCAAGGACCTGATTTTGAGGGTGTACCTCAAGAACAAAATTATCAGCAAAAAAATCTTAAGTAGAAAAAGAAAATAAAAAACATAAAAAATGCACGGAAGAGATTTGTTGGAGGAAAGGCATAGAAACTTATTCACCTCTAATTCCCACCTCGCTGAGTTCGACCCTTGGCCTAAAAGTGACCAAGATAAAATTAAGTAGGCTAGGTTAAAAATTTTGTAAAAAGATGATTAGGGTCGATTTAGGTTAACCACTATACTCACTTCAACAATAATTTCACCATATTAACACAACCTATCCGACCCTAACGCACCTTTTTCTGGCACCGTTGCCGGGGAGGTATGCATTGAGGTAAGTTTCTACTCAATTTCTTTGATTTTTTTCTTCTCACACCCTTCTCTTCACGAGTGTTTTTGTTTTCTGGTGTGTAGGTGAACCAGTTGCAAGGAGTCAAGTAGAGGAAGTCGGCGACGTGGGAAGATCCAAGGTAGAAATGAAAGCGTGAAGTTGCTGGCGCTGCATTGGAGCTTTGCCCACATTGTAGAAAGGGTAGGTCTCTCTCTTGCCAACTTAGGTCAACTTGTTACCTTAATAATAATAATAGTAAAAAAAACTTCTTGGGATCTCTTGGAGCAAGTGGATTAAAAATCACTTGCTTGATTGTTTGCCATCACTCCGACCACCCCAGGATTTCCTGCCAAACTTCGCATAGAAAAGATCCAAGAATCTTGATTCTTGAATCTTTCATCGTGTGAAGTATTCTTTAAGGCAAGAATAAATAGATTAATTGACATCCCTCCTTGCCTCATTTATCTGCAATTTGGGATCACATTTTTGGTGGGGAGACTTGGAATTGAGTTGATTCCAACCCTACCATGACCTTTCACGTGCCTAAGATTTGATCCCAAATACTTCAACACAATGCTTTGATTTTCTTTACCTTATCTTGTGGTTGAGCCTTGTGTGTGGAACATCATTTTGGTGATTGGGAGCACTTGAATTGAAGTGCTTTGGCTCCCTTTCACACTAACCTAAAATTGACTCGTGCAACCACACATAGAAATTTCCACTTAGGGAAGCCCTTTGCATTTTTAGCATGCATTAACTAACTCACATTGAAGAATGGTTTGTTTGGCATAGGAAAACTTGTATTTTCTCAAAACCCATAGATTGGTTGAATTGGTAATTCAGCGAAATCTTAAAATCCATACTACTTAAAGGCTGAATTCTAAAAACCATTCACCATCTAAAACTTCAATTCGGGGAGATTTCCCCGTTGCATGCTTGGTTTACACACTCTCTAAAATCAACGCACTTAGGCATTACCCGTAAATAATGCCCTTCACATTCCCGAAGCACTTGATCCTAAGCCTCTAATTAAAACTGGTAGCAACTTGACCCTTATTAAGGATTAGAGGTCTAACTACCTGCGTGTATCGCCTACGTGCCAGTGTGGGTTCTCGCGTGCTATCGAGTGTCTAAGACTGGGGCAAACGGCCTTTCAATCTGGCCTGGTGGTTCTACGGTGCCCGCATTTGGTTCCATAAGTCGTGATAGTAGGTAACTTAGATATTTAGGTCTAAGGGCACACTATAGAGGTTAGGGCTCTGATTGTCTTGATTTGTCATTAAGTGTACCTTTGTGGCATCATTTCTCTCATCTTTTTTTCCCTTCTTTTCCCCCCAATTCTTTCTACGGTAGTTCATGTTCGCGAGGAGGTCACAAAACCCTAAATTGTTTGAATTGTCTGATAATTTTAGATGAATAGAAATCGAATTGTCATCGTCCTCCACAAACATGGCTGCACGCCTACCCCCAAATCCTGAGGGAGGAAATTGCCCTCAAAACCCACCAGGTGGTGGAGCCATGGATCCCATAACCCGCCTCCAAGCCTAAATGGAAATGTATAATGAGAAAATTGAAGCCATGAGGGAAACCTTGGAGGAAATGCAGAACCCTCCCGAATGGGAGGAGCCTAGGTCTCTTAGCTCTTATGAAAATCCTGCTACTACAGAGACCATAGGACAATTTTGGGTCCCCAAGGGCGGGGATGATTTTGAATTGAAACCCAACATAATTGGCCTGATTAACTTTCACTTCCATGATCTTGCAAGTGAAGATCTTTTTCTCCATTTGGAAGACCTAACTAGATTGGCTGAAACAATCAAACCTAGAAACATCGAGTTATCAATTGTCCTCATGAAAATGTTCCCATTTTCATTGAAGGATAAAGCATTGCAATGGTTACGCACCCTTCTAAGAACCATCCATTTTGGGAAGAGATGCGAATAGCATTTCTCAAGAAATTCTTCCCAATCGGGAGAACCAATGCGCTTCGTCGTGCTATAACTTCCTTTACATAACAAAATGGCGAACAGTTTCATGAGTCTTGGGAGAGGTATAATGTCCTCCTCCGGAAGTGTCCGCACTACAGTCTGCCAAAGTGGCATATAGGCTAGATTCTCTATTATGGGCTAAATAAGACTTTGAAGTAGAATGCAGACGCTTCCTGCAGAGGGAATTTCATGAATAAAGATGACAATGGAGCATTCGAATTATTTGAAAACATGAGCGAAAACTCAATGAATAATGCCTCCATTATAGCCTTTAATCGTACCAGCCTGCCCTGTAATGTTCACAAAGTTGACACGGGAACCTCCCATTCATCCATTGATCTTAACCTTATCGCACAAAAATTGGATAAAGTCTTCGTCGTGCACAAGAAGCTGGACGAGCTTCTGGCCAATCCCGCCCATTCTATGGCAAACACACCCACCTCACCACTTCGTCACAATCCCAATCCTTCGAATGCCAGGCTTATCACCAATAACCCCGTAAGAACTTCCTTATCGAGCGTCGTGCTGAGCGATTCGATAAGTCATGTGGATCTGGCTTCTACAAGCCAGTATTTTGACATGAAGGACCAACCCTCCGTGAGCTTAGCAGCATATTTACATGCAGGCTCGTCTTCTGGCTTAGAAGGCGCTTGCGCCATGGGGAACAACCCGTTCTTTGCCACTTGTAACTCAGGGTGGCGAAATCATCCGAACTTCGCATGGTCCAATAACTCGCAGTGCCAAAACCTTGCGAGTGGGCTAATGCGACCATCCACACCCATCATCCCAAGGGCCCAGTCAATCCTATGGCGAATCCGCCATTGGGTCCTTGCATACCGCAAACAGAACATGCATCAAGTCCTCTTGGGAAATTGATGTGAATGATGACGGAAATGTCAAAGCGCCATGAAGAGAACACGACCTCTCTTCAGCACCAATTGGCACAGTAGAATGCTTACATCAATCAACTACGCATGGCGACTCGATCTCAGGGCACTCTTCCGGCCCAACCTATTCCCAACCCACGAAATTTCGTACCCCGTGGTCCTCAACCACAGGTACGACCTTCTCAGGGGCAGGTTCATCAGATTCTGCAGGCTCTGTGCATTCCACCAAGATTTCAGGCTAATCTCGCTGTAGCACCTCACTCTTATGGCCCTATTGTGAACCCTCCTCTGCCTTATGATCCCACTGGACCTGTGTCGTCTAATGCGGTTACTACAAGGAGCGGTAAGCAAACCGTTGATCCGCCTCGACCTGATCCTAGCCATCTTCTTCATCGCCCACTCATTCGGAATGCGCACCGCATTCGCGAGAGGACGATACACCCAAACTAGTGCTAGAATCAGTCCCATTCCCTGAGGCTCTACTAAGGGAGACAAAAGACAAGAAGAAGGATGAGCAGGCCTTTGATAACCTGCTAATAGCGATTTTACGTGGTTTGTTAATTAGGCAATTTAGTGTCGTTGCAACGCGTAAATCCGCTTTCGGTCTTAAATTTATAATCCTAGATAGGGGAGTATCTAGGGTCGTCCAAGGAGGCCAAATGTTTACAAAAGTGATTCTCTTGCTTGGAATACAAATCTCAACTTTCTTTTTGGTATTTTTCAATATATTATTATTTTTTTGTTTTTGGATTAAGACAACATGCGAAATGGTGGCGGGAAGGTGATTTGCACTTTAAATGTAACTACTACTTCTAAGTGTCAAGTAGAGGCTCTCGCTAAGCTCACTCTAGGCAAGTGGAGGCCTAGAATAATTAGGGAGAGGGAGTGAACAGTGCTAAAAAAAACAAAGCAAGTAGAAATGCAAAATAGAAAATTGCAAAGAAGGCAACTTAGATTGACGAAAAGTGTTTTACAAAAAAATCCTAGTAGAGGAATGCTTCTACTACTAGAAAAATTAAAATAAAGAAAAGAAAACATAAATCCTCTAGATAGATGGTGAAGAAGAGGGTTTCTTGCTCCAAGGTTGGTGGCTCCCAATCTTGAAAAGACTCCTTCAACTCCTTCCTTCCAGTGCTCTGCCAAGGTGATGTCCTCCAAGGCAAGCCCTAAGGGGGCATGCCCTAAGCTTCTCTCCAAGGGTGGACGTCCACCCTAGGTCCTTCTCCTTTGCCTGGCCGTCCTCCTTGAAGTGGAAGAGTCGTCCTCCTTGGTGTGGCCCAAGTTGAAGAGAGTGGGGAGAAGAAGGCACGAAAAGGGCTGGTGATGTGCCCCTTTAATCTCCCTCTCTACTCCTTCTTCTTGGCCGTAGGTATAGGTGGTTTAGGTAGCAAATTAGACTAATGGAGGATGGGAATTATGTGGTGGTAGGGTAGGGTATTTATAGGATGGGAAGGGGGGTGGTTATGGTGTTTTTTCGGAAGGAAATGAAGGGGTGCTTGGATATTTTTGGAGGGAAAAATGGGAGGGAAATGAAGAGGTGCCTTGGTTTTCCCTCCAAAAATGCCTTCTAGAAGGAAATTTTGGAGGGAAAAAATGGAGGGTGGAGATGGGTTTTGATGGTGGATGTAGGGTGGTGATGGAAGGGATAGTTGGCACAAAAATAAAGTAGGAGTAGGTGGTCTTTTTGCTGGAGCTTAGGTAGTAGGGTAGTAGGGTAGTAGGTTTTGGTGCCATGGAGGTGGACTAGCTAAGTTAAGCTGCTTAGCTAGTAGGGAGTAGAGTTGGAGGCATTTGGAGCTAGGGTTTTCAGGGAGAAGAGCTGGAGGTAGTCATCTTGAGCTGCACTAGAGCTGGTGGTAGCTGAAGAGAGCTACAAGGAGCTACATTAGCTGCCTTGGCATGCTAGTTCTTTGCTACCTACTAAGCCAAGCTAAAGCAAGCTGGCTTCTGCTGAAAGGAGCTGAGGTGAGCTGGGTCTAATGCTCCCGGGGAGGATCAAGCTGGGTGAGGCAGCTAAGGTAGCTTAGCTCAACCAGGAGCTGGACTTGAGCTTCCTAAGTTCGAATGAAGTCATCTTTAGCTGGTCAGAGTTGAGTAGAGCTGGATGTAGCTGGACCTGAGCTGGGGTGAACTCAAGTCAACTCAGCTGAGCTAGCTAGAGCTCCCTGTGGACTAATGGAAGCTGAGATGAGCTAGACTCAGTTAAGTTGAGCTGGATCTGAGCTGACCTGAGCTAGGGTGAGCTAAGATGAGCTCTCTTGAGCTGCCATTCAGCTGAGATGAGCTAACCCTAGTTCAAGTGAGCTGGAATCCAGCTATGGTGAGCTGGATCAAGCTGAGTTCCAGTTAGTTTGAGCTTCTTCTTCACCAGTTGCCTTCCGAGTGCTAGGGTTTTGGAGTTCTGACAATCTGCATATCCCTAACACTCACAAAAACACATTAGAAATATAATAAAAAGTGCAATGCATGCCTAACCTAATTGATGCCTAAATGCAACCTAAAAACCCATTTACAGAGCAAAATTCTAAGAGCTAAGTTTGTTTTAATGCATAAAAATGATGATAAACTGGCATTTATCACCTACGTAATTTATTCAGGGATGTTGAAATCAAGGTACCCCTACTAGAGGCTTTCGACCACATACCTACTGTCGGCAGATTTTTCAAAGACTACACTACACCCAGGCGACAGTCAAAGAAAACAAAGAATTTGGTGGTTCTCTCGCCTCATGCGAGTTGTGCTATACTGTCAAATCTACCACCAAAGCAGAAAGATTCGGGCACACCGCTTATTTCCTGTAGCATCCAAGGCTACAATTTTAACCGTGCCTTGCTTGATCTAGGATCTTCCATCAATCTTATGCGAACCAACATGCTCAAGAAATTTGCCTTAGGAAATCTGAAACCCACCCCTGTCATGTTAAAGTTGGCAGATTGTTCTGTCAAAATACCAAAGGGTATGGTGGAAGACGTGGTGGTTAGGGTCAACAGTCTCTGTTTTCCTGTTGACTTTCTTGTTTTGGATATGGAAGTTCCTAGCTCACTTTCTGATTGTCCGATCATCCTTGGTTGACCTTTGTTGGCCACAGCCCGTGCCCATATCGACTGCGAGTCAGGCTGTATTGAAATTGCCATAGGATCTGAGAAGGTCAAACTTAACATCTTCAAAGTAGCCAAGAACTTTGATTGCGATTGCATCGAGGATGACACGTCTGACTAGGACATGGCCATCAGTGCGTGTATCAGACTTATTCGGACCTATTCTGACTGCTGTGGATTTTCTTTAAACATAGACGATTGCCTGACCAACACCTATTGTGACATTCCCCCATCCCTCTCTTTTCTTGTACCTTCTCTTGACCAGACTTCTGATGAGGTTTTCTCCGCTTCCCATACCTCGTGGTCTGAGTCATATTCGGGCTACTCACCGCCGGTCCACACTCTTGAAAATCGGATTGCCCTTTCTTTCCCGCCAAATCAGGCGGATTTGCAACTCCACACTGGGACCTTGAGCCCGTATACTACTCACAGGGGCTATCCCTTTTTGGATCCATCTATCCAAGATGCCCCTCTTCTTGGCCAAACTAAGGGCCAACTTCTTCCTCCTGACTTGTTTTCTTCTAATCCGCTTGGGACACTCTCGTCCCAAGGAATGCCAGATCTCTCACCAACCACTCCCGAGCTAAAAGAGTTGCCTAGTATGCTTAAGTATGTCTTCTTGGGACCAAATGAAATGCTCCCCGTAATCTTAAGTTCAAAATTGACTAGGGAGCAAGAGTGCAAACTAACAAAAGTCCTTATGGAACACAAGGCAACCATTAGATCATCTTTATCTGACTTAACTGGCATTAGCCCCTCCTACTGCACTCACAGTATATATATGGAGGAGGAGGCTCGACCTTCCTGCGAGATGCAACGACGTCTGAACCCTAACATGTTGGAGGTCGTTAAAAAGGAAATTATTAAGTGGCTTGATGCGGTTATAATCTACCTGATCAATGATAGCCCTTGGGTGAGTCCAATTCATGTCGTGCCGAAAAAGGTGGGACTCACCATCCGTGTCAATGATAGGGGTGAATCCATCCCTACACACACTCCTACATCTTGGAGAGTGTGTGTAGATTATGGGAAACTGAATGTTGTAACTAAGAAAGATCACTTTCTGCTACTTTTATTAACAAAATCCTGGAGCGGTTTGCGGGAAATAAATTTTTCTTTTTCTTGGATGGATTCTCAGGATATAACCAGGTGGAAATTGACCCCTGGGACCAAGAGAAAACCACCTTTACCTGCCCCTTTGGCACCTTTGCATTTAGAAGGATGCCGTTCGGACTTTGTAACGTGCTAGCAACTTTCCAGAGATATATGCTGGCAATATTCCATGACATGGTGGGTAACTTTCTCGAGGTCTTCATGGATGACTTTTCGAACTTTGGACCCTCTTTTGATGACTATCTTGCCAACCTGACACGTATCCTTAGGAGTTGTATTGATGTTAACCTCGTGCTTTCCTGGGAAAAAAGTCATTTTATGGTACACGAGGGAATTGTTCTCAGGCATATCATCTCCGATAGGGGTATCGAGGTTGATAGAGCTAAGCTTGATGTAATTGCTGATTTACCTATGCTTGGCTCTGTCAAACAAATCCGCTCCTTCCTGGGACACAGTGGTTTCTATAGGAGATTCATTAAAGACTTCTCCAAGATTTCTCGACCTTTAACTCATCTCCTATCGACCGACGTACCCTTCGATATGGGCCCCGACTGCATACGAGCATTCACGTAGCTACGTGATGCTGTCACCAAGGCCCCTGTTCTCCAGCCACCTGACTGGTCCCTCGACTTTGAACTCGTGTGACGCTTTCAACCTTGCAATCGGAGCCATCCTGGGACAAAGACACGATAGACACCCCTTCGTGGTTACTACGCCAGTAAGACGTTGGACGAGGCCCAGCATAATTATACTACCACTGAAAAAGAACTACTAGTGGTCGTCTTTGGGCTGGAGAAATTCTGCTCTTACCTTCTGGGCTCGCATGTTATTGTTTTCACTCACCACGTAGCCATTCGCCATCTCATGCATAAGATGGATGCCAAGCCTAGACTGATTCATTGGATCCTTCTGCTCCAAGAATTTGACATTGAGATCCGTGATAAGGCTGGAGCCCAGAATGTTGTGGCTGATCATCTCTCAAGACTGGACCCTGACCTCATTGGACTTACCCTACCGATCAATGAGATTTTTCTAGATGAGCACCTATTGGCAATTAATGTGGCAAGTGGACCTTGCTATGCCGACATTGACAATTACCTTGCTTCTAGTTCCCTTCCATGTGGCTAGCCTAAAAATCAGCGCGAGCATCTCATTGCAAAAGCAAAGTATTATTTCTGGGATAATCCACTTCTTTCTCGAATAGGTGCTAATCAGATTATCCGTCACTGTATTCCTGACAGCAAATTCCCTAGTGTGCTATCCTTCTGCCACGACCAGGTCTGCAGAGGCCATTTCTATGGGAGGAAAACTGCAGCTAAGGTGTTGCAGTGCGATTTCTTTTGGCCCTCCATTCACTAGGATGCACACAATTATGCCAAACATTGCACAAGGTGCCAGTCGTTAGGGTCAATGTCACGTCGTGACATGATGCCCTTGCAACCCATCCTAGCTGCTGAAATTTTTGACATTTCTGGAATTGATTTCATGGGTCCCTTTCATCCTTCCAACGGCTTCGAATACATCCTCGTTGCTGTTGATTATATTTTGAAATGGATCGAGGCTATTCCCACGCACCATGCTGACCATGTCATATCCACTCAATTTGTCAAAGACCACATTTTTGCATGCTTTGGGATCCCTTGAGCCATTATCTAGAATGGAGGAAGCCATTTTACCCATGCTTCTTTTCGGGCACTTCTGAGGAAATATGAAGTCCACCATCGTATCACATCTCCATATCACCCTCAGACGAATGGCAGGCTGAGGTGTCGAACTGACAAATCAAGCAAATTCTCCAGAAAATGGTTCAGCCTGACCGTAAGGATTGGTCCGACAAATTGATTGGTGCACTTTGGGCATATCGGACCACCTTCAAGGCTCCCCTTGGTATGTCTCCTTGTAGAATCGTTTATAGGAAGCCTTGTCCTTTGCCTGTGGAGCTGGAACACTGCGCTTATTGGGTGGTTCGCCAATGTAACCTTGACCCAGACCTGTGTGGTCGAGAAAGGAAACTCCAACTCCAAGAGCTGGAAGAACTCTGTCGTGAAGCCTATGATTCTGCCTTAACTTTCAAGCAACGCACTAAGGCTTTTCACGACAACCGAATTCGGCGGAAGGATTTTCAGCCATCTCTGCAAGTTTGGCTTTACAATGCCTGGCTCAAATTCTTTCCAAGGAAATTGAAGTCCAAATGGACTGGTCCCTTCCTGGTCTCGAGACCATTTCCCAACAGGGCCATTGAAATTGAAGATCCCAAATCTGGGCATAATTTTACGGTCAATGGGCAGCATTGAAAACCTTATCTTACTCATGAACCTGCCCTCGTTAGAGAAACTGTTGCCCTGCTAGAGGTTAACTAATGTCGTTCTTCATACTGAGCCTAGCTGGGGATGTTAAATTCAGAGCTCGTTGGGAGGCACCCCCTTAACACTCCTCCACTATCACGTACACTTCACTTCGTAATTTTTCACTTTACCACCCACCATCCTCCCACCCTACCACCCTGCTAAATACCTTGCACCTCAGCTCCCGTTCCCCGATCCTTGGACCTTCCTCTACTCTACCCTCCATGCATATGAGGCATAGCATTGGTTGTCATAGGGGGGTGGATAGGCATCTATAGGATCTGAGAATTATATGGTATCATGCAGCATCCATCCAGCTATAAATAAGTACATAGAAAAAAAAAAATGGTGTTTAGTAATGATCTAAAGGCTGAAACAAAAGTACAGTAAGTGTTTATGGATATTCAACCACTGTTTTGAAGACTTTCCAGATCACAGAAGCTTGATTCGCTCAGGCTCGACTTAATTCACTTGAGCATTGACAAGATAGATTGGAATCTCTCCTAAGGATGTATTCTTGTACCTGAGACACTAGTATAGGATCCGTTGGTTTGCTTCTACTCGAGAGCCTAAGTAATCTTGGTTCACACTACACAAATCAAGAAAGACCAGGTGAACATAAGATCCAAGCCTAGTGTTCATTAGGGAAGGTGGAGTCCTTACCTATGCACATAGGTAGACTTTTTATCCTAAGCTGTAGTCTTGTGTTTAGGAGAGACTTTCACCAAAAAGGAACTCTCCCACCAAAAGAAAAGTGTGCTCCTCCAAATAAAGATGCAAGAGATATACTGACACGTATTTCAAAAAAAAAAAAAACTATGCAAATAAGTCAGTATATCTCGCAAATGTCTATAAATCCTTCTCCCTCAAAATGTTTCAGGGCAAAGTTACAAATAACCTGTTTCTACCATATATTCTTTGAGCCACAAAAGAAGAAAATGAAGGTTGAGTTTTCCATCATTTTTTTTGGGGTCAATCCGAAGACATAAGCTGAAACTAGGACCAACCTGCATTTAAAGATTCATGAAACCTTGGGCTTGAGTCTTAATGTTTATTTGGTCAGTCTTGATCCTTCACTATGCACAAGCCATAATCTCTTGAGCTCTAGAGTATGGCAAAAACCTCCTGAGTCCTGGAAATCGTTCTTAAGGTTTAAATATGAAGAGTCCAGGTTAGCCGAGAGATGGTCTATGTCACATAAGACTTAAAGTACTGGTAGTCTTCCGTGCAATTGGTTCTCACAATATCCAACAAATAAACACACCTATGTCGCCTCAGAAAAAAATTCTTCAGCTTAAGATCATTTCTAAATACAATACAAAAATGTTTTGCTAGGAACTAGTAGAAGATAGGCATGGGGTTATGATTGTATAGCGAAAACACACCAATAAAATTGCCATCTTGTGTTATTTCCCAGCATTGCCATTGCATATTAGGTAGCCATAGTTGCATTTGTAAAAATTAACACATGCAGGCATTTATTTGAGAGGGGAGGAAAGTGAATAATTGGCCATGGAAATAACATCTTCTTCAAGTGCTGCCTCGTAATTTCACCATCCTCATTTTTTATTTTGCTTTGAACTTCTTCTTCTCTGCGTGGCTCAGGGCATGGGGCTGGCCTTTCTTCACACCATTCTCTGCCAGTGCAAGCCCTGCCAGTTGCATGGCTGGTCATGCACACTCAGGGCATGGCAGTGCATGCCTCCATCTCCTTTAAATTGCCCTATCAGCTTCCTTGCGAGGGAGGGCCTGGACATAGAGAGACAGTAGCCACCTTCAGGCCATCTTCTTCCCCTCTCCACTCCATACGCAGCACCTCTTCTATTAAAGAGATACACTGTGGGCAAGAGCAGGCTCACAGTGGTCCCACGACCACCACTGTGAGTTCCACCACCACCCAGCTCATCCAAGAGCAGGTGGGCATGGTGGTTTCACTCTCAGATTCCATTGCTCAGCACCTTCCTGCCATTGTCGAAGGTCCAAGCTCTCAAACTCAGTAGCAGCAGCAGCACGGCACCAGCTGCAGTCGCAGCCCCGCGCACACACCAGCAGCCGGCGCAAGCTCCTTCCTCGTATGCAAGCACCTTCCAGTGTGCTCGCATATGCAGAACCGGCCGCAACCGATTGTCCAAGCCATGAGGGGACTGTAGCTACTGTTCACGCATTTCTGCACGACACTGTAGCTATAGTGCGGTGACTGGAGAGTTTCTCACTTATCTGGTCAGCACACGCTCTCTCTCCACGCCACTACCGCTTCCAGCCAGTTGCCGCGTCAGCGCCCGTGCCCTCTCCAGCGTCCGCACCCACGTAGCACCCGCTACAGCACCAACGCCCACGCCCACTCCCGTTCCAGCGTACAGCACGGTGTGCTGCACTGCAGTCTCTCGCCCGCGTGCTCCCTCCAGCGCATGCGCGTCCCCCCTTACACACCTGCACCTGCACGCACCTACGCCATCAAATGATGCCTACCTCCACCAGACGTCATAAACACTCCTCTCCAGCAGATCTCTCTCGCCCACTCTCTCACAGACACACGCTACACTCATACACACACACACTTGTACACTACACACTCACTTGTACGCACCTTTATACATACTTATACATATATATATATATATACATATATATATGCATATTATTACCTATACAACTAAATATAAATATATATACATATATATATCTATATACATAGATACTTATACTAATATATCTATATACATATATTACTATATATATATCTATATATATACAGTTAAGTATATATACATATATATCTAATTATAAATATATATTTACATATACATATATATATATTTACATTCATATCACCTACTTTCATCCCTACGCACTAGTCACAACACTACGAGTTATATCGCGGGAATATCTGTACCAGTTGCTGATATTCCCTGATACCCGCGTAGAGAAAGCACCTCTGCACACACTCCCACACATCCATCCTACACTCCACGTCGCACTTCATCCTATTGGTTGCGTCTTCCTAGATGTCAACCAACTCGACATCGTGCTACATGCCATTTCCACCTCCACCCCCACCCTTATATATATAATATATATATACCTGTATATATATACTATATATTTTTCTTTACAAGCAGCCTCTATTTCTCTTTTGTTTCCTGCTATTAAAAAGATAAAGAAAAGTAAAAGTGAAAAGAATAATCCGTGTGTTGTAGGTACTCGATCTTGCAAATAGCAAGACCAGCTTTTGGAACCTTAATTTGGCTCAAAGCCAAGAATAATTTGGCTCGAAACCAAGGACCTGATTTTGAGGGTGTATCTCAAGAACAAAATTTCAACAAAAAAATATTAAATAAAAAAAAACCAAAAAACATAAAAAATGCACGGAAGAGATTCGTTGTAGGAAAGTCATAGAGACTTATTCACCTTTAATTCCCGCCTCCCTGAGTTCGACCCTGGGCCTAAAAGTGACAAAGATAAAATTAAGTAGGCTAGGTTAAAAATTTTGTAAAAATATGGTTAGGCTCGATTTAAGTTAACCACTATACTCACTTCAACGATACTTTCACCATATTAACACAACCTATCCGAGCCTAACGCAAGCTCCACCAGACACCTGGACTCCACGCTCATTTCTTCGCCAAGACCACGAGTGCCATACCGCCCATCCATCAGAGCCGTCAGCGCAGATGCCAGGCCCCCTCAAGCGGCCAGCCATCCTCGTTGGAGTTTCCCTCCCAAAGGAGAATTTAAATTTCTTCTCTTCTTCTCCTTCTTTTCCTTCCTGGCCATCCCCTTCTATGCATGTATCTTCCTCGACGAATGTAGGTTCTATTTTCCCTTTACGATATCTTTCACGTGCAACCCATGCTCAAATTAAATGACTATCTTTCTAAGCTGAGCGTTAAGTGGACATCTGAACCTATTGAACCATCTTTACCCATTGTTCGACGCTTTGGTCTTGGGTTGTGTTAACAAGGCAAGATCAGGGTTTTAAAAGATGTGTGTTGTAGTATAAACGAAATTGCCTTGAAAATAAATAAGAATTTTTATTACTCAAAAACCTAAGTATCTGAGGTTGAGCACAGGGAGCAAATGGAATCTATACACTAATCTCAATAAATGTAATTTGAACACTTAAAGTTACTCAAAGCCTATTTCAGAATATAATGTATGAGTCTACGAATTGAAATGTAGCAAAAATAGAGTAAAATGAATAGGGCAAAAGTCTGATTCTCTCTCTTCTTTAGCTTCTCCTTTCTTCTTTCTTTTCTTCTTCTTTGGTTCTTCTCTGCTTACTGGCTTCTGTTCCTTTTCTTGCCTTGCCTTTCTTGTCCTTCTTATGTTCTTTGGCCTTCTTCCCTCTTCAGCTGCACTTCTACTACAGTGTTTCTTCTTCCTTGATTCCGCCTGCCTTTTTCTACCTTGTCTTTCCTTCTTATCTTCTGACTTCTCTTCTTTGCCACACCTTCTTTCTTCTGCTTCTTTGCTTTGACTTGCTTCTACCTCAGCTTCCTTTTTTCCCTCCTTCTTCTTCCTTTGCTTCTTCTGCAGCCACAGCTTCCTTCCCTACTTGGCATTAGCTTCTTTTCTTCCTTCTTCTACGTGCTACGCGTTAGCTTCTTCCTTTTTTCTTTTCTTCTTTGCTTCAGCTGTGCCTTCCTCTTCGTCTTTTCTTTCCCTACACAGTGAAAAGCAAAACCTATCCCTTACCCTCCCCCACATCACTCTCTTTCTATTTCTCTCTTATGTTCGCTCTCCTAGAGCTAGGTAATCAGGTCGGGTTTCGCGTGCCCGGGTCCAGGTGCATCAACTTGGTGTAGTGCATGAGGAGTGCTAGGTAAACGGGTCGGGTATGAAATCCACGTGGGTGTGCATCACGGACGTGGTGGGGGCGTGGGCAAGGGACCTCACCTTGTGTCGTTTGAGGTGGTAAGCTAAAAATAGAAATTCAATATAAACCACTCGCCACGCTCTTGAGTTCACAAGGTTGGACTAAACATCCCACCTGCTTCTTCGCGCACACCCATTGGAGACCTTCACCCAATTGTTGCTGCTGGGTTGCTCGCAAAGCCAATCTCTTAGCTGGATGTGTTCGCGCACTCAACCCACACCTTCTGGGACTCTGATGCCTGGAGCACACGACCTGGAGCAAAGCTTGCGAGCTCTGTGCTTCTGCTTCAATGGTAGAAAGGGGGGTCAACCTGAAGATCACGAATACGACCTTGTGGCCTTGTTAAACAAGATGGGGAGCTTCGCCGTGGCACTGCAAAGGTGCCTAAGTGGATGGCTGGCCACAAGGTGGCCTAGGCATGCATGCCTAGGTCGCTCTGTGGCTGTGCTTATGGGTGTGTTCGGTGAGCATTTAGGGAGGTGATGGCGATCAGTAGAAGGGTGGAATGTGCTTAGTGGGTGATGGCGGTGGTGATGAGGGGTCTGGCGAGGTGTGTGGAGGTATGGAGCAGTGGAAGCACCTTCGCTGGTGGTCAACCGGAGATGGAGAAGGTGGTGGTGGTTTGTGGTTGTCGGTGCGTGATAGTAGAAATTAAGAGAGGGGAAGTGAAGACGTCCAGAGGAGAGAGAGGAATATTTCTAACCGCTGGAGAAGAAGACATCCAGAAGAGGGAGAACAGTGATGATGAAGGGGCTGGGGCACACGCGCAGTTATTGCGCGGCGTGGAGGAAAGAGACGTAGATGGCCCTGCCACTAGTATTGTAGCAGAGCGACGAGAATGAGGAGGCGGACTCGTCGAAGCTCACTAGACACTTGGCCGGAGGAGAGGAGAAGAAATTGGGGTAGTTCTACGACCAAGTCAAGTTGAGAGGATGCGGTCGTAGGTGGTGCTCCTTATATAGGCACTGGAAGGGGCTCTTGTGCTTGGAAGGCAAGCTTCCAAGCATAAGAGTCCTCACTAGAGTAGGATTTCATGGCGATACCCACATCTTTCATGCATTTCCACCAGAGATGTGATGCAAATCAGATCCTACAATCATGCTCTGATGGAAGGGAATTCCTTAGAGAATATCCCTTCCAAATCTGGGAGATCTCTGAGGGATTAGCGAGTAATCACCATCCATTCCTCGTCGGAGTAGGTTTCCTTTGCTTTAATGGTCGAGGGACCAAAATGAAAGAATGGCAAGGAAGTTAGGGGGGTCTGTGCAATGGTTTTCAAAAGATAGGGATCAAAATGTAATTGGGTGGAGGGAAAAAATGAGAGAGAGAGGAAGAGAGAGTGGATGGCATCGGGCGGCAGGCAACAGTGGCGTGGAAGAGGCTAGGGCTGAGGAAGGGGGTGAATGGAAGACATAAAGGTCGAGAACTGGAGGAGAAGGGAGAGGGTCTGGCAGGTGCGTGTTGGTAGGATGACCTATAACTACCCAACAAGTCCTTGGAGGAAAAGTAATGGTGAGGTCATGTGCTTCAGATGTAGACAAGGGGGGCACTTGGCTGTGATCTGCAGAAACTCTCTAATCTGCCTCGTGTGCAGGGGTGAAGGACACAAATGTGATTCCTGCCCTAGGATGAGGCCACCACATACAAAGATGGCCTCTCTGCATCCATGCTGGGAAATGAGGAAGGGGCCCTAACTGCCACCACCGCTGGCACCTAGCAGACACTCAATTGAAGTGGAGATCCCATTATCTGAGGAGATCTCTTCTGCATAGATCATGTTGAGGGGTGCTTTGATTGGTGAGATTATGACAGGAAAACCCTCGATCTAGAGATTTCAAAATCTGGTATGTTCCCTACAACCTTTTTCTATGGACTGGAAGGTTGCAATGTTGTCTTAATCTCGCTTTCTAGTCTTTGGTTTGGTAATGATGGATGTAGAAAGGCTGAGATTTTGGTCGAGTTCTTTTGAAGATATCAATGTGGTCTGGAGAATGGTGTCCCCTTCAACGGGGCTCTCCCTGATCGACCTCCTCAAAGAATGGGTTCTAGGAGGGTGCTCCTTGAGATCGAGGGACTGCCTTTGCACTTAAGATCTAAGGGAGTTGAGGCCAAGATGGTTGCAGGCTTTGCATCCATCTGTGAAGGATCTGAAGTCATGATTGGAGAAGGGGATATTCGATCACTTAGAATTAAGGCTGATGTTTTTAAGTTTGATTTAATTCCTGACAGGGTTACGATCAGATGTGGGGGCTCTTCATGGCTTATTCTCCTAGTAGTGGCTGGACTAGTCTCTATGCATCTAGAGTAGGGGCATGTTAAGACATCTATGGCTAGCTCTGAGGAGATGCAATAGGATGAAAGGGTGGGCCGCATTTCATCAGATGAACTCCCTGAGTCAAAAAAGAGGAAGGACTGTCATCAGGGCTATGTAGAGAAGGGCTTGATGCATATGGAAGATGTTAATGCCTTAGAAGGTTGCAGCCAAGTCTTAGTGGCCAAAGGTGTTGGTTCTATGGATGATGCCGATGCCTTTGAGAGAGATTTAGAGGTTCCTAGTAGTAAAGAGGAGGGGAAGCCGGGCATGGAAATTATGCTCAGTAGTGACAGCAGAGCCCTCAAGGAGGTGAACCAGGTGTAGTTCACTGCCCCAGCTAATCTGAAATTTGGTAGTGGGTCAAACCAAAAAAGGGGGGTGGGTTGATCCCCTTACATGCTCAGAAGGAGAAGGAAGGAGAACCTAACCCCCATTATGAAGCAGACCATTGCAAACTCGATCATGGTTGAGAATGTGGGTTGTTTGGCTCAAGGGGATCAACCAGGCAAGGAATGAGAGTGTTAACTTAGAGTGTGCATGGGCTGAGCAATACGGTGAGAAGGGCTTCCATGTGTAGATACCTTTCTGAGTGGGAAATTGATTGAGCTCTCATTCAAGAGACACATGTGGAGTAGGAGAATGGCTAGGAATGGGACTTCTTTAGGCAGTCTAGATATGCAGATGTTGTGGTGAAGGGTGCAGCTGGAAGGTCTGGTGGAATGGACATTTGGTGGAGAAAGTCCTATCTCATGGTAACTGAAGTCTTCTGTTATAGGCATGCGCTTACTTGTAGATGCCAATCCCTCCAAGGAGATTTGGAATGGTATGTCTCGTGCATTTATGGCCCATGTGCTGCTGTAGACAGGGCAAGCCTATGGGAGGAATTGTCTGCAGAGCATCAAAGAGTGCAGGAGGTACCTTGGCTTATAGGAGGTGACTTCAATTGTCATCTATCAAGTGATGGCAGACCTGGGGGTAGGACTGATAGCTCAATGGCTGGCTTCCAGATGGCTATGCAGAGTCTGGGTATCACAGAGTATCCTATCAGTGGAGTTGAATTCACTTGGAGAAACAGCAGTGGGATAGTCCTCTAGGTTGGATAGATTCTTTGGTAGTCCAAGCCTGCTAGAGAGATCAATTATCGATAGTTATGAGCCTTGATAGGCCCTTTTTTTGACCACACTCCACTTGTGTGGGACAATGGGATGAATTCTGACATTGGGTCGTATTTTAAACTCAAGAGGTCTTGGTTTACGGAGGAGGGCTTTGTGGAGATGGTAACAAATTGGTGGCAGAACAAGGCAGTGCAGGGATCTGCCACACAACAATTGGCTTCAAAGCTGGTAGGTCTACGCTCCACGTTGAAAGAATATGGACAGACAGTGTCACTGATCAGGGAACAAGGGAGGGTGGAGGCATTGGTAGTGATCAGAGATCTGGACTTGAAGGAGTGCAAGTAGCCTTTGAGTCCTCAAGAATAGCAGCAGAGACAGCAGATGCAACATGCAGTTGGGGAGGAAGATTTGAAAAAAGAAGTGGACTGGCGTGAAAGATCTAAATAAATGTGGCTCAAGGAAGGTGATGCTAACATGAAGTTCTTCCATCTAGTGGCCAGTGCTAGGAGAAGGTTCAATCTAATCTCATCAATTAAGGTGGGTGAGAGAACTATTACTTCCATCAATGAAATCAAAAGTGAAGCTGGCAAATATTTCAAAGAACTTGCCAAGGCTACACCAAGGGGCTCTTGGAGGATGGCTTCGGCTGATTTCCCAAGTGTCAATAGTGATCAGGTGGCCATGCTAATTGCTCCTATTTCTGAGCAAGAAACATTGAAAGCAATTAAAGATTTGAATAATGAGGGGGCCCTGGAAAGGATGGGATTTAGGTATTCTTTTACAAAGAAATGTGGAGTGTTGTCAAAATTGATGTAATGAAGGTTATTCATGAATTTGAATTGGGCAACTCTAGGTTTGAAAGATTGAATAAGTCTTATTTGTTCTTGTTACCAAAAAGACCAAGTGTAGAGAACTTCTCTTATTTTAGACCCATTTCCTTGTCAAATTCTATTTATCTTATTATCAGTAAGATTATAGCCAGCAGATTGCGTAAGGTACTAAAGGATTTGATAATGCCGATCTAGTCTACCTTTCTTCCTGGGAGGTCGCTACAAGAATCCTTCATTATGGTGCAAGAGATGGTGATGGGATGGCACAGGCAAAAGACCAAGGCCTTTCTATGGAAAGTCGACTTCTCCAAAGCTTATGATTCAGTCTCTTGGTCGTACTTGTGGGAAATCCACAAAAGGAGAAAATTTCCCACTCAGCTGATACAGTGGGTGAAGAGGTGTATCATGACCCTCTCCTTCTCCCCTTTGATAAATGGGAAACCATGCCGAACATGGATTCAACCCCAATGTGGTGTAAGGCAAGGGTGTCCACTTGCCCCTCTGATATTTAACCTCGCAGTGGATACATTGGCAAGATATGCTTGCAAACTAGCAGCAGATGGATTAATAAGGGGGTATTCAATGTCTAATAACAGGGATTTAGCTCCCATTCTCCAGTACACAGATGACACTATTTTTTTTGAGGAAGGGGGGAAGAGGGAAGAGCAAGTGCTATTTTATGTGGTAAAGATTTTTGGTGAGATTTCTGGTCTTAGACTTAATGGAAACAAATCCTCCTTGGTCTACTTTGGTATGAATGGAATGATCCAGAATGACATTTCCACCATCTTGGGCACGCCTGTGGTCGCATTGCTTGTCAGATATCTCGAGTTGCCTCTGAAGTGCACTAAACTGAGGAAAGTAGATTGGTCCTTCCTATATGAAAAGGTGGCTACGAAATTAGAGGGTTGGAGTAGTCGCTACTTATCAAAAGGTGGGAGGTATATTTTACTGAACTTGGTCATTACATCGATTCCAGTTTTCTTCTTTTCTATTCTCAAAGCCCCAAAATCAATTTGGAAAAAACTCAATGTGATGCACAAGAGATTCTTCCAGAAAGGGGCCTCTTATCATGGGCCTTTCCTTCAACCAATAAATGGGATTCGATCTGTAGGCCAAAAAAGATTGGTGGCATGGGAATTAGATTCCTCAAAGAATTTAATGACGCTCTGTTGTTGAAGTGGGTTGTTCTACTACTACAAGGGGAAAAAAAATGTGTACAAAGATCATTCAGGATAGCTATGGGGCTACCAATGATGAGAAGAACCGCCTAAATCCCCACAAACCCTCTCCCTTTTGGTCTTCTGTGATGTGTGCATTGGTGGATAATTGGAATTTGTTCAAATCTATTTTAGGTGATGGGAAAAGATTCAAATTGTGGCTAGAGAATTGGTTGCCTAGGGGGGTGATCAAAGATAGGTACCCCCTTGCTTTTGCTGCTGCTTCTGAAAAGAATGTTGTGGTTTATGATTACTGGGACATGGCTTCTGAAAAGTGGTCTTTCAATAATGCAATGTGGAATAATCATGAAACAAGAACACGAGCAGAAAATGAGCATCTCATGCAAGAACTTGCTGCCTTCAAGCCCACACCTGATGAATATGACACATACAAGTGGGAGGGTAAGCTTTCTTCAGCGGCTATCTACGACAAGCTGGTTAACTCATCCAAGATGGTGGAAGTTGATGAGGTGGGGGAAAAGTTATGCAAATTGAAGGTACCACTAAAGATACAAATTTTTTTGTGGTTATGCAGAAGGGATGGATTGATTACTGGAGATCTGAGACACAGGAGAATGGGAACTCCTACCCAGTTTTTCCATTTATGTGGGATGCATAACGATTCTAGCACTCATATTTTTTCTTCATGTGTGATCACAGATTATGTCTAGAGGAGAGTTTGCAGTGATTCTCTTCCCACGTGGGAGAATCTTTGGAGTTCTCTTGTGAGGGTGAATATGCGATGTTTATCTATGGTGGCTATTTTATGGTCTATTTGGAGGGCTAGAAATGAGTGTGTTTTTCAGGAGAGTCCAGTGAATGTGGATAAGATTGTCAATAGTTACTGGAATCTCATACATCAATGGGGTTCGATCAAGTAATTGTTTCATTATTTTTTTTTAATAAAAGCTCTTCTGGTTTGCTATCGGTGATTCGATAGCATTCCTTTCCTTCTCAAAAAGAAGAAATTTAATTGGGTGAACTATTTTGAAAAGTAGGTCAAGATGACCTCTCCTTATGTCTAAATTTTGGTACAAACCTAATTTGGACCTAAGGAATCCAATGGTGAAGTTGGATTTAGGTTTGACCTCATTTGACTAGACATTTTACAAAAAATCCCAAATTAGGTCAAATAATGAGCTAGCACCCCAATCTAGGTTGAAATAGGTTCCAAAGGCTAGTTTGAAGTTTCTAAACCCTATGCGATATTTTTCCATGAATTTTAGAGGGTTTATTTGATTTTTATACTGACCATAACCTTGTTGAATTAAGCAGGTCTGTTTTAGGGTTACAAGATGTCATTTAATTCCTAGACTACACATGAACCAATTTCTGACTGAACCAACCCACTTTTTTTCTTCTTCATACCATTTGACCTTTGCTTAGCCTCTGAGAAATTCTGTTGATGTACTACAATGGTAAAATTGCAGTTTTAACCTTTATTTCATGTTTTTTTCTCAGAACACTTATTCCTTCAATTAGGCCCTTCTTTAGGTTATGAAGGAGCCCTTATTCTCTTTCTTAGGTCAAAATGAGATAGTTAGGGCTCATGATGAGGTTCTCATCATACCCCCATGCCTATCTTTTTTTAGTCCCTTAGCAAAATTTCAAGGTTTAACTTCTGTTCTAGAACCTGAGTTTCTGTCACTAGTTATGATAAGTGCTTTTCTTCTTTTCATTAGGTTAGAATGCTGACAATAAGCCTAAGGTACTCAAGTACCAACCAAAATTCGGACTTGACTAGCTTGAGCCTCGATCCTCCGCAAAGGTTTTTAAGGCCCGTAGAAACAATCCTAGAGTTCGTTGGACTCCGTGGTTAAAGCACCCATTCTTGAGACATTTTTAGCCTTGGTTCAATTTGTAGTGCATTTTTGTAAGAGAGAGATAGTGGATTTATTTGTTTCAAGAGTTTTCTCTCTCTTTTCTTTCTATTTCTAGCTTCAGATTGGTTCCTCGACACAATCTGTATCGGATTCCTCATCCCCATCATCAATCCTCAAAGGTCCTTAGCAATCGATGATTCGTGATATCACTACCCATCGCAATCCCTAGAACCCTGGCTTTCGAGATTTTGAGATAATCCCGCCCATGGCATTTCGTGGCCGAATCCAGACCCTGGCAATCGGCATTTTGTGATAATGTCGTCCATGGTATCTGAACCAGCAGAGTGCTTATGTGCTCCTGTTAGGATATTTAAATATCCTAAGAGACAAGAACCGAGGAGACGATATGTTGCTGCGCATTTTCAAGGGGAATTTCTTGCCTCTCCACATCGGGAACTCGTCCAAATCAACTTGTGTTGATCGGCTACTCCTAATCTAGGCAACTTTTTTTAGAATACTTAAATGCTTTTGCGTAATTTTGATAGTTAAGTGCATTGAACTAGACTGTGTGTGGGTTGGGGTGCTTAGGTTACCGAGTCCCACAAACCGAAGGTTAGTTAACGAGGCCGAATACTCCCTAAGCCTTAGACCTAATACTCAAGCTTCGCATTTTCTCCAACCTCTAGAGGATTGTCCAGATCTTAGCGGGTATTTAAATTTTTAAGCCTAAGAGTCTAGCCCAAAAGGCCTAAGATCAGCATTCCTGCTAATCTCTTTTTGTGTCTCATTAGCACTTTTTCCATTTCACTTTTTATTTTTACTTGATGTGGTCTAGAACTTTGGTTATTACCTTAATCCCTTACTAATGACTATCTCTTTTTTTCTTTTTCATTTTGTGCTCCTTTTTGGCTTTTTGCTCTTTTCCTCCTTATGATTATGTGGCTTACAAATTTCCTCCCTCCACTTTTTTGGTTTTTTTTTTATAATTTTGTATTTTTTGTATTTTTTTTTATATGTGCATTTTTTTATGAGAATCCTTCTGACTTTTCTTGGTTTTGTATGTATGCACTTTACCACCCCTCTATGCCTAAGTTTTGCAATGTCCTCATTATAAACGGAGGGTGTGAAATAGTGTTGGGTTCAGTGACTCAGAACAGGATATATCGGGTGGGTGAATGGGTTGGGAAGTGATTTATGTGGATGATTTCAAGCTTTGGTATGTGTACCAGAGGTGGGATCGATTGTTTAAGGCCGAACTCAAGGTGCAATAGACGTGGAGTACAGATGGATAATCAGATGGATCTCTATTTTTGGAATGATGGGTTGCCTCCCGTTAGGTGCTAAATTTAACGCCTTTAGCCGAGGGGGAAATGGGATGGAGAGGGAGTGTCAAATCAGCAGAGTTTTGTAAAACAAGCACCTTCATTAAGAGCCTGGTTGGTCCAACCAAGTGCTTGTTAAGATCAATGGGCTGATGATGCAGCCAAAACCCTATTAATCTAGTGCGCTGATAGATGTAGATCAACAGATGTGGAACCCACCATATGCAATGGAGCTCGAATGGATACAGAAGTGAAAACTCGGGTTTTGGCTGAGTCGAATCAGCCTAGTAGGGTAGGCAAAAATGATTAGTGAATGATGCGGAAACCCTACAGGGGTGATCAGAGAATGATGGATCATGATTTTTAGTCTGATTGATGCCCGATGCCTGGAATAGATGTGGTGTTGAATCATTTGCAAATGGCTCAGTGAGAGGGGAATCAGAATAGAAATTGAGTCTGGTTGCGGGTCGACGTTGAAATAGGTTTTGATCGATTTGTTATATTCGAAAGAGGTGGTTTTAATGAGAATTGTGTATGAGGGCTCTTCTAGAAAGGAATGACAGGTGGTTTCATGTAGAGAGTCCTCATTTTCTCCGATATTATGGTCAGATTTGAAATTGCAAAAATCACATTCTGAATGAGATTCAAGATCATGAGTTCCACCGAAGAATAAATCATATGATGTGGATTCAGCAACCTGACTTGGGTCTAGCCTGTATGTAAATTTTGGGCTCAAAAAGGTATTCTTATTCGATCTAGGCTCGTGTTCTAAGCTAGTAGGACAAACCCAATTGAAACCCCACTTTTCCAACTCGTTAGTTTCTGCATCGTAGATTGGCATGACTTCCGAAAAATCAATTTGTCTCTCTGAGGATGTTGGCGAGGGATATTTGTCAAATAGAGGCCTAAAATCATATTCTTCATTGAAAATTTGATTTTCTTCATACGGGGCCTCGTATTCTTCCCAATAGGTTTCAGATCCAGATTCTAGGCTTGGGATGTGGGTTAAATCACTAGGATCTTGGTCTAAATTACCTTCGATGGTCACCTTATTAGAATAAGAGGTGGAATTTACACTCTTGAGAGGTTCAGTTCTAATCTCGTTATTGCAGGAGTCTTGGAATTCTAAGCTTGGTGATTCATGGTCTAGGGTTGGCTCAACATTGTGTTCTCCTGCAATTTCCCAACCTAATTCAATATCAAGCATGTTGTATTCTATCTGGGTTGGGAATTCACAACCACTTTGTGACTCAAGCCCGAGATCTGGGAAATCAGATTGATCCACGTTATTGTTCCAAGATGGTTCATCCTCTGTTTGTGGCATATATGGGTATTTCTTGTCGATAATTTGTTTTAATAATCGCATTATCCCTTCCCATTTTTCAAGATCATCTTGGTGTTGCTCTCAAAGTATAGGATTTGTTATGCATTGAAGGTATTCGAAGTTGTGTAGTTTTTCTATCTCAATGTTTCATGTTATGAGAATGTCTTGGGTTGATCCTTTTGTGGATTCTGCCAATAGTACTTGGGCATAGGTTATGATGAAGGTTGTGGTTGTTGGGACATCAACTGGAATGTTTTCTACTGGTGTTGAGGTTTTGTCTTCTTTTTCATAGAATTCCGGGGCATCCTCAATCATCCTATCTCTCATGGATCTTCGGGATTCAGGTTTCTTGAATGTAGTCCTAAGTGGTTTGGCTACATATTTGGATCAGGTGGTGGAATCAAGATGTAGAATCAGAGTTTGAATCAAGATGTAGAATCAAGTTATGAAGCGATTAGATCTGAATAAAGAGTCCCACTGAAGTTTTATGTGTGTTCTCTAAAGAGAAGAGATGAGGGACTGGGTATTTTTGGACCCAATCAAGGCACCCAAAGATGTTTGGATAACTATGGAGGTTCGGGGCGAATGATACCCCTGGATCAGAAGGTCATCCACCTGAGAGTTACCTGGGCAGCCAGAGAGGGAGAGTCTCGCAATGACCCCTACACGGTAGAGCGTCCCCATGGGTTACAGGGTTTCCCCCACCTGACCTCTCTTGTCACTAAGATTCTAGGTAGACTAGAATGGGGACGTAGACCTCTTAAGTCTACCACTTTTAAGATTAAAGGTGCTTTAGGGTATTCACCTGAACTTTAGATGTTTTGATGTTGTGACCTAATTTGGAGGTTGGTTGACCTAATGGGTCAGCTTCACCTGACCTGTCCTAAAGATGGTAGAATGAGTCTAGGTCAAGACCTAGAGATCACCCTGATTTCACTCCCAAGTTATTAGGTCCAAGATTTTAAGATTCACATGATTTTAGAGCTCAATTTTAGGGTTTGTCTTGCTTAGATCTCTTCAATCAAGGTCTTGGGTAGCACACTGATGCGGGAGGGTTTTTCTCCTTGTAAACAGGCATGTGTGACTAGCACTCAAAAACCCTAATGTAGAAACCCTACTTTAGTTCTATTTCCAATCCTCTTTTCTTTTCAAAAAAAATTCTCTTTAGACTTCAAAATAAGAAGCATGTTGTCTGTAGAGATTAAGCATGATTTCTACTAGGCACAGGAATTTTGTGGTATAGGATCACTAAAAATCACTTCTACTTCAATAAGTTTTGAAAAATTTTCACAAAATTAGGAAACCTTTACCTTAAAGATGGTAATTACTATAAAAAATGGCAGTTGGTTCGTAATTTGGTTTCTTCCTTTTGTTTTCTCATAATTTGAAGATGGATTTTAGGGAAGGAGAGAGATTACCTACTTTGGATGGTTGACTTGCGCGGGGGGGTCTTCTTGTGAAATACCTTGCAAGATCACAACAAAACAAATAGGGCAAGTTAGTGCTAAAATAATGTAGAGATTAGTGATAAATTGCATGTTGCTCCCTAACAACGGCGCCAAAATGTTAATTCAGCAGTGCGCTTGGACTCCTCTTGCTCCACACCGATGCTGGTGTGCCTAGACTCGGGCATGCGAAACCCGATCCGATTACCCAACTCTAGGAGAGAGAACCCAAGAGAGAAATAGAGAGAGTGGTCAAATCAGCAGAATTTTGTAAAACAGGCACCTTGATTAAGAGCCTGGTTGGTCCAACCAGGTGCTTGTTAAGATCCGAGGGCTAATGATGTAGCCTAAACCGTATTAATCTGGTGGGTTGATAGATGTAGATCAACAGATGCGGAACCCACCATATGCAATGAAGTTCTGATGGATGTGGGAATGAAAACTTGGGTTTAGGCTGAGTTGAATCAGCCTGGTCAGAGTAGGGATCCAAAAAATGATCAGTGAATGGTGTGGAAACCCTACAGGAGTGATCAGAGAATGATGGATCATGACTTTCAGTCTGATCGATGTCCGTTGCCCAGTATAGATGTGGAGTTGAACCATCTGCAAATGGCTCAGTGAGAGGTGAATCAGAATAGAAATTGAGTTCGATTGCGGGTCAGGGTTGAAAACTGGTTTTGATCGGTTCTGTATGTGTGGAAGAGGTGGCTTCCATGAGAATTATGTATGAGGGTTCATCTAAAAATAAGTGACAAGTGGTTTCATGTAGAGAGTCCTCATAGTACCTTTCAAAATCAAAAGTGAATGCCTGAAGAGTGTCAATAGGATACTGGAAATCGGAGTCGAGAAAAGATTCGTATTCTGGGTCGCAATTACTCTTGGCATTTTCTAGTTTTGATTCCTGAGGATAAAAAAGAAATGATTCCATGTCACTGGAACTTGAACTTAAATCAATGATCTCAGGAATTGGGACCTCAGAATCGGAGTCGAAGAATGAATCATGTGAGCTGAGGTCGTAGATTGGCTCTTTGTATTCAGGCAAAAGAAGTTCTCCAAAGTCATGATCAGATTTAAAATCGTCGGAGATATTGCAAAAATCAAAATCTGAATGAGATTCAAGATCATGAGTTCCACCATAGAATAAATCATATGATGTGGATTCAGTAGCCTGATTGGGGTCTAGCCTATATGTCAATTATGTGCTTAAATCAGTGTTCTTACTAGGCTCCAGTTCCAAGTTGGTAGGATGGACCCAATTGAAACTCCACTCGTTTAACTTCTCGGTTTCTATATTGTAGATTGACATGATTTCCAAGAAATAGATTTGTCTCTCTGAGGATGTTGGAAAGGGATACTCATCAAATAGTGGCCCAAAATCATATTCTTCTTTGAAACTTTGATCTTCTTCATACGGGGCCTCGTAATCTTCCCAAGATGTTTCAGATCTAGATTCTAGGCTTAGGATGTGGGTTGAATCACTAGGATCTAGGTCCGAATTACCTTCGAGGGTCACCTTATCAGAATAAGGGGCAGAATTTACACCGTCGAGAGGTTCAGTTCTAATCTCATTATTGCAGGAGTCTTGGAATTCTAAGTTTGGTGATCTAGGGTCTTGGTTGGCTCAACCTTGTATTCTCCTACAATTGGAACTTCCCAACCTTCTTCAATATCAGGCACATTGTACTCCATCTGGGTTCGGAATCCAGAACCACTCTGTGCCTCAAACCTGAGATCAGGGAAATCAGATTGATCCTCGATATTATTCCAAGATGGTTCATCCTTTCCTTATGGCTTATACGGGTATTTCTGGTCAATAATTTGTTCTAATAATCTCATCATCTCTTCCCATTTTTCAAGATAATCTTGGTGTTGTTCCCAAGGTACAGGATTTGTTATGCATTGGATGTATTCAAGGTTGTGCAACTTTTCCATCTCAATATATCCTGTGATGAGAATGTCTCGGGTTGATCCATTTGTGGCTTCAGTCAATAACACTTGGGCACAAGTTATGATGAAGGTTGTGGTTGTTGGGACATCAACTTGAATGTTTTCTACTGGTGTTGGTGTTTTGTCTTCTTTTTCATAGAATTTCAAGGCATCCTCGATCATCCTATCTCTCATGGATCTCCAGGATTCAGGTTTCTTGAATGGTAGTCCAAAGTGGTTTGGCTACATATTCGGATCAGGTGGTGCAGTCAAGTTGTAGAATCAGAGTTTGAATCAAGTTATGAAGTGTTTAGATCTGAATAAAGAGTCCCACTGAAAATGTATGTGTGTGCTCTAAAGAAAGGAGATAAGGGAATGGAGATATTTTTGACCCAATCAACGCACCCAAAGATGTTGGATGACTATAGAGGTTCTAGGTGGATGACACCCCTAGATCAGAAGGTCATCCACCTGAGAATTACCTGGGCAGCCAGAAAGGGAGAGTCCCGCAAAGACCCCTACACGGTGAGCATCCCCACGGGTTACAGGGTTTCCCCCACCCGACCTCTCTTGTCACTGAGATTCCAGGTAGACCAGAATGGGGACCTTGACTTCTTAAGTCTACCACTTTTAAGATCAAAGGTGCTTTAGTGTTTTCACTTGACTTTAGATGTTTTGGTTTTGTGACCTAATTTAAAGGTTGGTTGACCCAAAGGGTCAACTTCACCTGACCTGCCCTAAAGATGGTAGAATGATTCTAGGTCAACACCTAGAAATCACCCTGATTTGACTCCGAGATTATTAGGACCAAGATTTTAAGATTTAAGTGATTTTAGAGCTCAACTTTTAGGGTTTGTCTTGTTTAGATCACTTCAATCAAGGGCTTGGGTAGGACACTGATGCGGAAGGGTTTATTTCCTTTTAAACAGGCATGTGTGACTAGCACTCCAAATGCCCTACTGTTGAAACCCTAATTTGGTTCTTCTTCCAATCCTCATTTCTTTTCTAAAAAAGTTCTGTTTGGACTTCAAAACAAGAAGTGTGTTGTCGTCGGAGATTAAGCGTGATTTCTACTAGGCACAGGAATTTTGGGAGATAGGACCTCTAAAACAATCGCTTCTACTTCGATATGTTCTTGAAAAATTTTTGCAAAATCAGGAAACCTTTTCCTTAAAGATGGTAATTACTATAAAAGAGAAGGCAATTTATTCCCAATTTAATTGCTTCCTTTTGTCTTTTAGGTATTAGGAGATGGATTTAGGGAAGAAGAGAGATTACCAGGCCTGGAGTGGTTGACTTGCACGGGAGATCTTCTCGTGAAACACCTTGCAAGATCACAATAAAACAAATAGGGCAAGTTAGTGCTCAAATATAATCACAAATAATGTAGAGCTTAGTGATAAATTGCGTGTTGCTTCCCAGCAATGGTGCCAAAATGTTAACAAGGCAAGATCGGGGTTTCAAAAGATGTGCATTGTAGTATAAATAAAATTACCTTGAAAACAAATAAGAATTTTTATTACTCGAAAACCTAAGTATCCGAGGTCGAACATAGGGAGCAAATGGAATCTATACACTAATCTCAATAATGTAATTTGAACACTTAAAGTTACTCAAAACCTAATTCAGAATATAATGCATGAATCTATGAATTGAAATGTAGCAAAAATAGAGAGAGTAATATGAATAGAGAAAAAGCTTGATTCTCTCTCTTCTTTAGCTTCTCCTTTCCTCTTTGTTTTCTTCTTCTTTGGTTCTTCTTTGCTTAGTAGCTTCTCTTCCTTTTCTTTCCTTGCCTTTCTTCTCCTTCTTCTATTCTTTGGCCTTCTTTCCGATTCAGCTGCACTTCTGCTACAGCTCTTCTTCTTCGTTGATTCCTACTGCCTTCTTCTGCCTAGTCTTTCCTTCTTCTCTTCTGACTTCTCTTCTTTGCCACACCTTCTTTCTTCTGCTTCTTTTCTTTGACTTGCTTCTACCTCAGCTTCCTTTATTCCCTCCTTCTTCCTTTACTTCATCTGCGGCCACAGCTTCCTTCCCTGCTTGGCCTTAGGTTCTTTTTTTCTTCCTTCTTCAGCAACTGTGCCTTAGCTTCTTCCTTCTTTCCTTTCTTCTTTGCTTCAGCTCTGCCTTCCTCTTCTTCTTTTCTTTCCCTTCACAGCGAAAAGAAAAACCTAACCCCTACCCTCCCCCGTGTCACTCTCTCTCTATTTCTCTCTTGGGTTCACTCTCCCCTAGCAGAGTAATTGGGTCGGGTTTCGTGTGCCCAGGTCCAGGAGCACTAGCGTGGTGTAGTGTGCGAGGAGTGCTAGGTAAACGGGTCGGGTACAAGGTCCGTGTGGGTGTGCGTCGTGAATGAGGTAGGGGCGTGGGCGAGGGACCTCACTCCGTGTCATTTGAGGCGGTAAGCTAAAAACAGAAATTCAATATAAATGACTCACCATGCTCTTGAGTTCACGAGGTGGGACTAAAAGTCCCACTTGCTTCTTCACGCACACCTGCAGGAGACCATCACCCAATTGCCACTGCTGGGTTGCTTGCTAAGCCAATCTCTTGGCTGGATGTGTTCGCACACTCAACTTGCGCCTTCTGGGACTCTAACACCTCGATCACATGACCTGGAGCAAAGCTTGCGAACTTCGTGCTTTTGCTTCAATGGAAGAAGGCGGGGTCAACCTAAAGTTCATCAATACGGCCTTGCAGCCTCAATAAACCAGATGGGGAGCTTCGCCGTGGCACGACGAAGGTGCCTAGGTGGATGGCTGGCCACGGGGCAGCCTAGGCATTTATGCCTTGGTCACTCAGTGGCTGTGTTTATGGGTGTGCTCGGTAGGCGTTTAGGGAGGTGATGGCAATCAGTCGAAGGGCGGAATGTGCTTAGTGGGTGATGGCAGAGATGATGAGGGGTCTGGCGAGGCATGTTGAGGTATGGAGCGGTGGAAGCGCCTTCGTCGGCGGTCGACCGAAGATGGAGAAGGTGGTGGTGGTCTGTGGTTGTTGGTACGTGATAGTAGAAATTATGAGAGGGAAAATGAAGAGGGGAGAGAGAAGAATATTTCTAACCTAGCTAACTGGACGAAATGGGATATAGAGGTGGCTTGCTGTACCTGCCGTCGTTGGAGAAGAAGACATCCAGAGGAGGGATAATGGCGATGACGAAAGGGCTAGAGCACGCGCGTGGGTATTGCATGATGCGGAGGAAAGAGATGAAGATGGCTCTGCCACTGGTATTGTGGCAGAGTGATGAGAAAGAGGAGGAGGACTCACTGGAGCTCGATGGACACTTGGCTGGAGGGTAGTAGATGAAATTGGGGGTAGTTCTTTGGCCAAATCAAGTTGAAAAGATGTGGTCGGAGATGGTGTTCCTTATATAGGCATTGGCAGGGGCTCTTGTGCTTGGAAGGCAAGCTTCTAAGGGCAAGAGTCCTCATTGGAGTAGGATTTCAGGGGGATACCCACTTCTCTCGTGCGTTCGCATGAGAGATTTGATGCAAATCAGATCCTACAATCATGCTCAAATGGAAGAGAATTCCTCAGAGAATCTCCCTTCCAAATCTGGGAGGAGATCTCTAAGGAATCAGGGAGTAATCTCCCTCCATTCCTCACCGTAGTAGGATTCCTCCGCTTTAATGGTGGAGGCACCTAGTTGTAAAAGTGGAGAGGAAGTTAAGGGGTCTGTGAAATGGTTTTCAAAAGATAGGGATCAAAATGTAATTAGGTAGACTATTTTGCAAAGTTGGTCAAGATGACCTCCCCTTAGGTCCAAATTTTGGTACAAACCTAATTTGGACCTAAGGAATCCAATGGTGAAGTTGGATTTTAGGTTTTACCATTTTTAACTTTATATATTACATAAAAACCCAAATTAGGTCAAATAATGAGCTAGGATCCCAATCTATGACAAAATAGGTTCCAAAGGCTAGTTTGGAGGTTGTAAAACCTATGGGATATTTTTTCATGAATTTTAGAGGGCTTAGTTGATTTTTATACTTAATAGAACCTTGTTGAATTAAAAAGGTCTGCTTTTGGATTACATGATGTCATTTAATTCCTAGACTGCACATGAACCCATTTCTGACTGAACCAACCTACCTTTTATCTTCTTCAGTCCATTTGACCTATGTTTAGCCTCTGAGAAATCCTGTTAATATAGTGCAATGGTAAAATTGCAGTTTTAATATTTATTTCATGTTTTCTTCTCAGAATAATTATTCCTTGAATTAGGCCCTTCTTTAGGTTATGTAGGCACTCTTTTTCTCTTTCTCAGGTCAAAATGAGCTAGTTAGGGCTCTTGATGAGGTTTTCATCAGGTTGCACACCACAAAACCATAGGTCCAGCCCTGCAAACACAATAATCTTAGGTTCTAGGTGATTTTCATTTAGAACCTTAGAACCACTCGACCCTGGGGCATGGGTCTACATCATAATCTAGTCCATGTCTATGGACATCTTCTGTTGATGGGTTTCACGATTAATCCTTTGATTTTGATTCTAACCTACACTTGTGAATTCTTAATTTCTTCCTTGTATGTATGTTATTCCTAGCTAAAGGAATTAAATTTAGCCTATGTTTATATTCCACATTCTTTGTCGAGCTGACTAGATTTCACGTTATTCAAGTGATATTCTATTTACTTTGCGTTTCAATGTCTTTATTTTTACAATGAGGACATTACATCATTTAGGCATAGGGGGTGGATAATTAATTCCTGAAATAATTTTTTTAACTTCGTAGATTTTCTTTTAGTTTCTTTAAAAAAAATGAAAATTCAAAAAGATTAAAAAAAGAACTAGAAGAAGAGGACTTAGGCTTTTAGGCAATTTTAACTTTAGGATATGATACGAGAGGACCTAAATAGTTAGACTGTTCAGGTCTTCTGCCTTAATTAGCCCAGGTGTCCACTCGAATGTGGACTTAGTCTCAAGTCCTTGCCAAATAATTGTATTTTAAACTGGTCAATAAATTTAGGTGATAAGTATATGACTTATAAACCCGCCATCTAATTTGAGGGGACCTTAAGCCTAAGCACCTACACACTTTCAACATTGACTCACTTTTCGACGATTTCTTCGGAAATTGGGTAGCTAATGAACTATCAAGGGTGGTATGGCTAACATGTTGTCGATCGTAATAGCTCATCGGCCACTTGTCCAGAGCCCATCCACAAGACCATTATCGTTGTACCGCCTTTAGGTAAATCATAGATGAGGGAAGCCACCTACTTAGAAAAAAAAAATAGAAAAAAATAGAAAAAGGAAAAAAAAAAAAAAAAAATGAAACCATACTTCACCGCAAGAGTATAACTAGCAAGTTGTTGTGGGTAATAGCCCATTGGCTAGTTGTCTAGAGCCCAACTCACAAAAATGCACAGTAATTCCCAAAACACCTAGCGAAGAAGTGGGGAAGTAGAATAAACCGGGGAGATATACACTGGGTTCGCTCTTGTGTTGACCCCATAAATAAAAGAAGTAGGGAGAAAGCTACCGTTTGAAAAGATAAACCTCTAGGCAAGATCACCTAGGGTCGTAGAAACCCAAAGTCCATTTTAACGGCTGCCTATTGAGTCTTCCACTCTTTTCACTAGATGTTTAGCACTTAAAGTCTCTTTCGAGTCATGGGCAGATAGGGTTGCCAAAAAAAGTTATCCCAAAACTCTCAAACACCTAATGTCCAAAAAAAGAAAAGAAAAGGAGGAAAGCAAAAAAATGTATCTTCCCTTTTCAAATAATGTGAGGACTTGGGTAGTCTGCATTCTGGCAGATACCCGAGTATTGTTGAGTTTTCGTTGTTTAGGACCTTAGGTGAAGTTTTCTATTGTAAATAAACCAATTAGGCTTAAGCGATCTAATCCTAATTTTGATTTTATACATGGCATGCAGTTTAATTTTTCTAGGAACTAGCAAAAGATAGGCATGGGGTTATGATGTAGACACATCTATTTAGGTTAAAATGAATATTCATGCATGTTCCTTTGCTTAGATTTGCAATTCATGTTATAAATATTGCATAGCATGCATCATTATGCTTTTAGAGTAGTATATAATTTAGGTTAATTGCATCCTTTTAGTGGTCAGGAGTGAAGGATATTTATTTCGAAGCCTAGCATTGACGATCCGATCGTATGGATCTGATCAAGATGATGATCGGAGTACAACACCTCCAAAATCTCCTCTATCGGAGTCCCCTAGCACAATATGGAATCTAAGGAAGATCAACAACTGAGGGACTAGGTGATGTAATCCGAAGCATCAAACGACAAATTCGATTGCATGGATGGATTCGAGTCGACGATCGTAGCCCAACGGCGAGAAAATCGACTCTATCCAAACTCTGCAGCATCCCCTACAAAGGAAAGAAGATGGATAGCCCAGATTGTGGCACGTGGCACACCCCAAGCCACCCATGAGTAGGAATGTGCCACCGTACGTGCATAGCAGTGCATGCGCTTGCCTGTACGTGGAGGCACGCACACATAAGCGTAGCATTGTGTGCAGCAGCACAGTGTGCATGCGGAGGCAGCGACAGTAGTGGCTTGTATTACGCTTACGCATGTGACAAGGGCACATAAAACGTGCACCAGTGCTGCGGCATCAGGGGTGCATGAGCAGGATCTTCAATGACATTTGCAGTGGATCCTTGGTGACTTTTATGATCATCACTACATGTCCTGTATATGAATTTGATTCCTTCCTCCACTAGAAAAGGAACCCTACCCCTGCCATTTTTCTTCATCTCTTCCTTTCTTCCTCTCACCACCTCCAAGGCTCTAGAGAGATCTTGTCCCAAGCCTGGGATGATCGTCTAGAGTAGAAAATCAAATAGTTTTCCCTCCCTTATCACGATTTGTGAAGCATCCCGTGGCAGTCCTCTCATCGCCCTTCCGGAAGAAGATCCTCGCCACGATGCCATCTTGCCTCATCATCCTCTAGCTCCGTCCTCCTTTGTCCCACTCCTCACCACCTTCGTGCAGGTGACGTTAGAGTGTGTCATCCTCCGAGCGATCGTCAAGGGAGATTTCTCTCACCTATTTCTATCTTTCTTTCGCTTTCGTAGAGTAGATTTTCCTGCTTTCGTAGTTATAACAAATAGTTGTTCATGAAAAGATGATTGTTTCTCTCTTTCTCTCCCTTTCTCCCTCTCACTCTTATCTTTTTGCAAGTGGATAAAGTTTTCATCGGCCTAGTCTCTTTCTTGATAAAAATACAAAAAAATTAGAAAAGATAAAAACGACCCAAGATAAATAAAAGCGAAGCATGGATTTTTATGAAACCAAGCGTTCGCCTCCCCATGTTCGACCTAACTCACTTTTAGAGTTTTGATTATAAATTTTATTTGATAGATGCATTTTGCGAGCGACGACAATGGGTCCTCTGAACCCTGATTTCAATTCGCGAAGCATGCCTACATCATTCACCTCTACTTGATCTTAACTCTTCTGAACCTTTGATTGATCCTCCCATTAGCACTTCTATACCTTTTCCAGAGGCCTTAGAGTAGAAGAGTAAAGAAAAGAAGAAATCTGGCGTGGTTCCTGAGGATGACTTGCTTAAGCTCTTTCACCAAGTCCACAAAAAGATACCCTTATTGGATGCAATTCGACACATTCCATCTTACGGTAAGTTTTTGAAGGACTTATGTACACCTAAGCATAAAGCGAGAATTCAGAAAGGGAGTAGTTCGATTATCCTCTCGAAACAAGTGAGTTCCATCATTTCTAACATCCCTATTAAGGAAAAAGATCCAGGCACCCCTCTAATTTCCTACATGATAGGAAATCCCACATTGCTTTACTAAACTTTGGTGCTTCCATCAATCTTATCCCATCCTCCCTCTTAACTCACTTTGAGGTTGGCAATCTGAAGCCAACCGAGGTGTTTCGACAATTAGTTGACCGATTAGTTAAGATGCCTTAGGGAGTGTTGGAGGATGTAATAGTACAAGTTAAAGACTTTTATTTCCTTGTGGATTTTATTGTCCTTGACATGGAAGTACTTGAGGACATTCAAAATACTCCCATCATACTAGGAAGACCTTTCTTGGTGACAACCAAGGCGACTATAGATTATGAGGAGGGCCTATTAGAATTGAAATTTGGAGATCAAAAGATGAACATTTTTCAAGCTCAAAGGGGACCATCTTGTATCTTGATTGAGGAAATTTATTCTTTGGATTCATTCAACAAGTTAGTCGAGGATACCCTGATTGATTCACTCACTTTAGAACCTCAATTCCCTTTGACTTTTGATTTGATTTCTACTGAGGCACATGATAGTAGCACTTTGGACTCACCTTTAATTCCTTTGGTGACCTTAGGATCTTCTGAGATCTCCACTCCTACTCCTTCCCCTGATCCTACACCTATTGAGTTGAAACCTCTTCCAAATTCACTCAAGTATGTCTTCTTAGGACAAGATCAGACTTATCCTATGATTATTAACTCTCATTTATCTTCTAATCAGGAATCATGACTCATTTCTATTCTGATAACACATAGTGATGAGCGAGATTTTATACACAAAAAGATTTAGTTAAAAACCCATCGTTGTAGTTACGTAAAAATCCATCAATCAGATAATTTTACTGAAACTCTGGTGAGTCCTGAGTCGAACATATGGAGGAGAACATTTGATTAAAAATCACATTTGGAATTATTTTTGAAATGCAGATTAGCTGGTTGAAATTAATCTACGCTAGCTATTCTACTTACAGAATAAATAGTAGAAAAGAGAGAGAATAATACAGATAAAAAGAGAGAGACAGTGAACCAATATATCATAACCATAGGAGCATGTTCATTACAACTAATTTCTACAACTAGAAATCTGGAAATATACACCAGAAAGTAGTAAGAGGGATGAGAAAATCCTCCTTGATGACTACTTGGAGGACGAGTCGCATTGATGGAGCGCCTAGAAGAGGGTGGTGAGATGCTGGACGAGGGAGAATAGGGCTGGAGGATGGAGGATGAAGCAGGGTGGTGTTGCAGCGAGATTTACTTCCAAAATGGTGGCAAGAAGACAACCATAGGATGCTCCACGAAGGGTGTAAGAAGATGGATAAAATTATTTTACTCTAGCTCCAGTAGAGCATCTCGGGTATAGGACCAGCTCGTAGAACTTTGGAGGAGGTGAGTGAAGAGAGAAAGGAATGAAGAATGAGGGGGGTGTAAGGTCCTTTTTATAGCCAAGGAGAAAGGGGTAGAATAGTCATTTAAAAGACTAGAAAATGAATGCAAGGCTTTTAGTGATGCTTGCAAGAGTTACTAAAGACCCCACATCCCTGAAGCTCACGTGGAAGGAGGGTTGCTCATTGCCGATCTGACGCTCCTCATCCAGCCATGTCATGCGACTGCTGGTCTTCAGCCGTTGAGGCCTTAGATCGCACCTCAGTGCCTTCAATAGTACGATCGTTTGAATTGATGGCTTAAAATGCACCTTGCCTTACGTTGTTGAGAAGGCATGTGTCAGATCCTGTGTTATCACACCCATGTGCACCCTCGCCATCCATCGCACCAGATCTTCACCTCCGTCGCCACTCATTGCGCATCTGACAGCAAGATTCGCCATGCCCCTCTTCTCGTAGATTAAATCTGCTCATGTAGATTTGAACTCGCATCACGTGTTGCACGTAAGGTGCACGACTGCGACGTTATCCTTTCTCTTTGGTTGATTTTATGTTTTAATGCTCATGCTCTCATAACCATTGGATCTCAATCCAACGGTCGAGAGCACTTGATCCTTTGCCTTCAGTGATATGAAACGTGGGTGGAGTTGAATCTCAGCCGTTGGATCTAGATTCAATGACTGGGATTGATCGTACAGGCGAAGAGGGGATCCTGCGAGTAGTCTTAGGTGGCTAAGATGACACCACTTAATGCCATCTAGGCCATCCATATTCTATTGCTCATAGGTGGTGCCACAGTTAACAGATTGAACTGATTTTTGCGTCATTGGGCTACAATTATTGATCCAAACTCATCTGTATGGTTGGATTTGTTATTTGAAGTATGGATTTGCAGCACCTTACCCCTTGACCACTAATTTTTCTCAGACTACATTTGATGCTATAGAGATCCGATCGAGCCGATCTCAAAGGTGCTGGACTCTGATCGTCACCCTGATAAGATCTGTATAGTTGGATTTTCAATTCGAGACCTAGAAAATATCGCCTTGTTCGCTGACCACAAAAAGGGAAATTTAACCTATATTTTGTGCAAACTAATCTAAATGCAGAATGATGTATGCTATGCAATATTTATAATGCTAAATGTAATTATACGGCTGAGAACATGCATAAATAGACAGTTTATGTGAAATAGATGTGTCTACATCACATAGACAGGCCATAGGATGGAGTTTGGCAGACTTGACTGGCATTAGTCCTTCTTACTACACTCATAGGATTTTCCCTGAAGAAGGATCTAGACCTACTAGGCAGCCATAGCGTAGACTGAATCCTACACTTCAAGAGGTGGTTAAGAATGAAATGATTAAGTGGTTAGAAAATGGAAGTATCTTTCTTATATCTGATAGTTAGTGGTGAACCCTATTCAGGCAGTGCCTAAGAAGGCCAGACTTACCGTCATAACCGCTGAGTTTGGAGAAGTCATTCCAACATGGATTGCAAGCAAGCTCGTGGCGAGTATGTATTGATTACCACAAGTTTAATCAAGCCATGAAGAACATTTCCCATTGCCCTTCATTGATCAGATACTGGAAAGATTAGTAAGGAATAGATTCTTCTGCTTTTTGGATGGCTATACAGACTATAATCAGGTGGTAATTCACCCTGATGACCAATAGAAAATGACCTTCACCAACCCCTATGGAACCTTTGCTTTCCATAAGATGCCCTTTGGATCGGGCAATGCACCCACTACCTTTCAGTGGTGTATGTTTGCCATCTTTTTTGATTTAGTAGGTGATTTCGTAGAAGTTTTCACGGATGACTTCTTAATCTTTTGGAGCTCATTTGATGCTTGCCTAGACCACCTAACCAAGATTTTGCAAAGATGCATTAATGTAAATTTGGTACCTTCCTAGGGAAAATCACATTTTATGATACTAGGACTTTCGGTCACTTTGTTTCTGAGAAGGGAATTGAAGTTGACCATAAGAAGTCAAATTTGATATTTGACCTCCCATTACCTTCCTCAGTTAAGAAGAATAGATATTTTCTCAGGCATGTTGGTTTCTATCGCCACACTACAGCGGACTTCTCTAAGATAGCCCAACCTCTTACCAATCTTCTCTCTAAGGGTTTAGACTTCTAGATCTTTAATGATTGTGTTTGTTCCTATATGACACGTCGTGATCAGGTTACCAGGGCACCAATATTGCAACCCCTAGATTGGTCTCACCCTTTTAAGATCATGTGTGATGCTTCTAATTATGTAGTGGGGGCTGTCCTTAGGCAAAAATTGGATGGAAAACCTACAGTCATTTACTATGTTGGTAAGACCTTAGATGAAGCATAGAAGAATTACAGAGTCACCGAAAAGGAATTGCTAACAGTAGTATTTGCACTAGAAAAATTCAAACCTTATCTTTTTAGTTCTCACATTATAGTCTACACTTACCACACTACAGTTCGACATCTTTTTGCTAAGAAGGAAGAGAAGCTTCGTCGGATTAGATGGATCCTACTCTTGGAGGAATTTGATTTAGAGATTCGTGACAAGGCTCGGAAGTAGAATGTGGTAGCTGACCACTTATCTTACCTTCCTTCAGATGCAATTTCTCCTTCGCTTCTTATAGTAGACCACTTTCCTGATAAGAAATTGATGGTCATTCTTTCTGATCTTCCCTGGTATGCTGACATTGTCAACTACTTGGCTTCTGGAGTAGTTTCCCTTGACTGTGCTAGACAACAGAAAGACAAACTTAAAGCTGAAGCAACTCAAAACTTTTAGGAAGGGCCTTAGTTATTCAAATCTTGCCCTGACCAGATCATTAGAAAGCGTGTCCCAGATAAGGAGAAATTGAATATACTGTCATTCGGTTATGATCAAGAGTGTGGCGGTCACTTCCCTGCCAAAAAGACTGCTACTAAAGTCTTATAGAGAGATTTCTATTGGCCTACGATATTCAATGATGCACACGATTTTACTAAGGCATGTTCACAATGTTAATCTCTCGGCAGTATTGGCTGCCGAGACATGATGAATTATTAAAATGTTTGGAAGTATACTTTTGATAATGACAAATGAGTTATTTCCTTGGAAAGGACTAACATATTGCATGTAGGATTTAAAGAAAAGGATCGAGGGAAAGGAAGGGAAAAAGACTTCTTTCATAGTTTATTTTATTTGTTTAGAATGTAATTAAGCCTTGATTTATCCTTAGGATATCTTTAGAATTTTCCTTTCCATATACTTATCCTTAAAACTATGAAACTTAACTACTGTTGGTTTCTTAGACATCTCATTTTCTCTTTAGACGTTTGAGTCTATTTTATAAGATGTCTAATCTACTTCACCAAACGTCTAGGATCTTGTTTAGAGCTTAGATTCATATCCAAAGTCCTTGATCACTGTCAGCTATGATTTCAAACGTCTGTGCTCCTATTCAGATGACTAGTGATGAAAGCCTCATCATGAGCCCAAACTAGCTCATTTTGACCTAAGAAAGAGAATAAGAGCTCCTACATAACCTAGAGAAGGGCTTAATTCAAGGAATAAGTGTTCTGAGAAGAAAACATGAAATAAAGGTTAAAACTACAATTTTACCATTGCAGTACATAAACGAGATTTCTCAGAGGCAAAACATAGGTCAAATGGTATAAATAAGATAAAAAGTGGGTTGGTTCAATCAGAAATGGGTTATTATGCAATCCAAGAATTAAATGATAATATTTAACCCAAAAACAAACCCACTTAATTCAACAAGGTTTTCGCCAGGATAAAAATAAACTAAACCCTCTAAAATTCATGGAAAAATATCCCCTAGTGTTTAGAACCTTCAATTTGGCCTTTGGAACCTATTTCGACTAATATTAGGGTCCTAGCTCATCAATTGACCTAATTGGAGTTTTTATGCAAAATATCCAGACAAACATGGTCAGACCTAAAATCCAACATTACCATTGGATTCCTTAGGTCCAAATTAGGTTTGTACCAAAATTTGGACCTAAGGAGAGGTTATCTTGACCTACTTTGCAAAATAGTACACCTAATTGCAGTTTGACCCCTATCTTTTGAAAACCATTGCACAAACCACCCTAACTTCCTCTACACTCTTACAAACAAGTCCCTCTGCCATTAATGGGGATAAATCCTACTCCGATGAGGAATGGAGGGGGAGTACTCCCTGATTCCTCAGAGATCTCCTCCCAGATTTGGAAGGGAGATTCTTTGAGGAATTCCCTTCCATCTAAGCGTGGTCCTAATCCCTGATTCACACCCAATCTCTCGTGCGAACGCAAGAGAGATTTGGTTATCCCACAGAATTCCTACTCTGATGAAGACTCTTGCATTTGGAAGCTTGTCTTCCAAGCATAAGAGCCCCTACCAGTACCTATAAAATGATCCTCAACCCTGGCCATACCACTTTAGCTTGACTTGACCAGAGATCCACCCCAATTTCTTCTTCCCCTCTGGCCAAGTAGTCCAGCGAGCTCCGGTGAGCCTCCCTCCTCTTTCTTGTCGCTCTGCCACCATACCAGTTGCAGAGCTGTCCTCACCATCCTCCTCTGCACCGCGCAACACCCGCACGAGCACCTCTAGCCCTATCGTCGTCGCCGTCTCCCTCCACTGGACACCATCTTCTTTGGCGACAGCAGGTACTACCAGTCGCCATCTCTCCCCCTTCGTCCACTTAGTCAAGTTAGAATCACTCATCTCTATCCCCTCTTCAATTCCCCTCAATCTATTTCACAAATTACCCCTCGATTGCAACTGTCCACCACCATCTTCCGCATCTCCGGCCAACCTCCGGCGAGACACCCATCACTCCACACCTCCACACATCTCGCCGCCAACCTCTTCACCTCCGCCATTGACCACTAAACATTCTCCACCCATCCATCGACCGCCTTCACCTCCCTAAACACCCCCCGACCTAACCCATAAGCACCACCACAAGGTGACCTAGGCACGCATGCCTAGAAAGCCCTACTGCCTGCCACCTTCGCCTTTGCACGGCAAAGCTTCCCATGTGTTTTAATGGCGCCACTAGGTCGTATTCGTGTGTGACAGATCTCACCACCTACCGTCATTAACGCACACAGTGAGGAGGTCGCGAGCTTCATCCCAGGCTACGCGCTCTAGGTGTCAGGGTCCCAAAGGAAGCAGATGCGTGCGCGAACTTAGATAGTAGGGCAATTGGTTTAGTAGGTAACCCAGCTATAGCAATTAGATGAAGGAGCTCCGGCGGGCGTGCGCGTAGATGCGAGAGGGACATTTAGTCCCACCTTGTGAACTTAGGAGTAAGGTAAGTAGGATATATTGATTTTGTGTTTTATGTTATTCGCCTCGAGACACACATGGGGTGAGGTCCCTCGCCCTTACCATGCCTTGTCCGTGACACTCCCCGACCTGACTAACCTATCCATGCACTCCTCGTGCACCACTCCCATGCTGGTGCGCCTGGACTCGGGCACGCAACCGACCCGATTACCTAGCTCTGGGAGAGCGTATCGAAAAGAGAAATAGAGAGAGAGATGTGGGGGAGGGTAGGGTTAGGTTTTACTCTTCAGTGTGTGGAGGGAAGGAGGAAGGAGGGTGCAGCTGCAGCTAAGGCATGGTGAAGTGGCTAAGCAAACTTATCTACAAAAGGAAGAAGAAGGAAGGAAGGCTAAAGGAAGAAGAGAATGTCAGAGGAGAGCTAAGGCAGAAGCCAAGGAAGAAGAAGAAGAAAGGCTGAAGCCAAGGGAAGCAGAGCTAAGGAAGGAAGAAGTAAGAAAGAAGAAGACCTGCAAAGAAAGAAGAAGACCTGCAAAGGAAGAAGAAGGAGAAAGACACTGTGCCAAAGGGAAGGAAGAAAGCCAAAGAAGGATGGCTGAAGAAGAAGACAAGCAGAAGAAAAAGAGAAGCAACTGAAGTAGAGACAGAAAGAGAAGGAAGAAGAAGAAGAAGAGAAAGCAGACAGGAGAAGGAAATAAGAAAAAGAAAAATATCTTTTTAAGATGTCTGATTCTATAATCAGACGTCCAATTCTATTTTGCTCAAATTTTAACTCTTAAACTCTTGCATTTATATTCTGAATTAAGTTTTGAGTAATTCTTAGTGTTCAATTGCATTATTGAGATTAGTGAATAAATTCCATTTGCTCCCTGTGTTCGACCTCAGATACTTTAATTTTCGACTAATAAATTTTTATTTGTTGTCAATGCTTGGTCACCTATACTACAACGCAATTGACTTACAAAACACAATCAAGCACTGTAAACATTTTGGTGCCGTTGCTGGGGAGAAACGTGCAATTTATCACTAATCTCTGCATTCTTCCTTTTTGATCATATTAAACACTAACTTGCCCTACTTTGCTTTGTTGTGATCTTGCAAGGTATTTCACATGAAGATCCCCCCTGCAAGTCAACTACTCCAGGGCAGGTAAACTCTTTCCTTCCTTAAACCATCCCCTAATCCTTGAGAGACAAAAGGAAGCAATTAATTTAGGAATCAATTACCTTCTTTCTATAATAATCACCATCTTTATGGCAAACATTTGCTGATTTTGCGAAAAGTTTTCAAAACATATTGAAATTAGAGCAATTTTTTTTTGGATCTTAACCCACAAAATTCCTATGCCTTACAGAAATCACACTTAATCTCCGCGGACAACACATTTCTTGCTTTTAAGTCCAAAGAGAACCTTTTCCAAGAAGAAAAGAGGATTGGAAATAGAACTAAATTAGGGTTTCAACAGTAGGGTTTTTGGAGTGCTAGTCACACATGCCTGTATAAAAGGAAATGAACCCTCCCACATCAGTGTGCGACCCAAGCCCTTGATTGAAGAGATCTAAGCAAGACCAACCCTAAAAAAAATTTAAGCTCTAAAATCACTTGAATCTTAAAATCTTGGACGTAATAAACTGGGAGTCAAATCAAGGTGGTCTTTAGGTCCCAAGCCTAGACTCATTCTGCCATCTTTAGGACAGGTCAGGTGAAGTTGACCCCTTGGGTCAACCAACCTCAATTAGGTCACAACATCAAAACATCTAAAGTTCAAGTAAGAACCCTAAAGCACCTTTGAAATAAAAGTGGTAGACTTAAGAGGTCAAGGTACCCATTTTGGTCTACCTGGAATCTCAGTCACAAGAGAGGTCTGGTGGGGGAAACCTTGTAACTTGTGGGGACGCTCTACCATGTAGGGGTCTTTGCGGGACTCTCCCTCTCTGGCTAACCAGGTAATTCTCAGGTGGACGACCTTCTGATCTAGAGGTATCATTCCCCCCAAACCTCCACAATAATCCAAATGTCTTTGGGTGTCTTGATTGGGTCAAAAACATCCCCAGTCCCTCATCTTTCCTCTTTAGAGCACACACATACAATTTCAGTGGGACTCTTTATTCAGATTTAATCGCTTCATAACTTGATTCTACATCTTGATTCAAACTCTGATTCTACATCTTGATTCCACCACCTGATCCAAATATGTAGCCAAACCACTTAGGACTACCATTCAAGAAACCTGAATATTGGAGATCCATGAGGGATAGGATGATTGTGGATGCCTCGAAATTCTATGAAAAAGAAGACAAAACCTCAACACTAGTAGAAAACATTCAGGTTGATGTCCCAACAACCACAACCTTTATCATAACTTGTTGCCAAATACTATTGGAAGAACCCACAAAAGGATCAACCTGAGACATTCTCATCACTTAATACATTGAGATAGAAAAATTGCACAATCTTGAATACCTTCAATGCATGACAAATGCTCGACTTTGGGAGCAACACCAAGATGATCTTGGAAAATAGGAAGAGATAATGAGATTATTAAAACAAATTATCGACCAGAAATACCCGTATATGCCACAAATAGAGGATGAACCATCTTGGGAAAACATCGAGGATCAATCTGATCTCGGGTTTGAGGCACAAAATGGTTGTGGATTGATGAGTCGATTTTCCGCTTTCTGTTATGTTTCACAAATGAAATAACGTGTTGTTGTAGTATTTAAGTGGTGGAAAAATCGACTGATCAATGATAAAAATAACCACTCACAGAAGAGCGGGTCATGTCCACGAAGAGGTAATTATGCAATAAAGTCTCTATTATGTCGTATTCTTTTGATCAAATGAGAAATCCCTAGTCAAATCCGACACAAAATGCAATGGAAGGAAGATTCACAATAACTCAAAAATATAAGGGTACATGTGCAATTTTCCTTTATTGAAATCTTAAATAAGTATATGATGATTTTGTGTAATTTTCAATTGTCATATACTAGAGAGAATTGGCGCATGTGTTGATCCCAAAATCAATCTTGAAATAGGTGAATATCTTTAACGTACAATTATCAGAAAATATAAGTGTGCATGCGCAATTTTGCCACAAAAAAATAATAATAAATCAAAATTAATTTCTGGTGGAAATGGCATTAGATGTAATTTTTAATTATAGAGAAAACAGAGCATTTGCTCTCTCTCCTCCTTGTGAGAGAGAGAAAGCACCAGCGGGGCTTTCACATGCAAGGGAGGTTGGTGAAGATGAGGCTGATCCAATGGAGGTTGCGGCGTTGACGGAGATGGCTGGAGGCGGCCAACAGGCGTAGGAGAAGAACATCGGAGGAGGCACTGGAGGCGGACCTATGGAGGTGCACCTGGTGCGTGTGGTGCAGGGCGCACCTGGAGTGGCCTGCGGTGGTGTGGCAGTGGTCGGTGAGTGCACAAGGTGGAGTGGGTACCTTTCTGCAGGGTGCTGGCGCTGGAGAGGGGCGCGCCCTGCTGGAGCGGGTGGCGAGGGCGGAGCGGGTAGAGGTAATGGCGCAAGCGCCTGTAGGAGGGGGTGCTCCTGTAGGAGCACTAGAGGGGCGTGGCATGCGGTGCCTGCGAGGAGCGCTAAACGCTGGAAGGAGGAAGCGCCTGCACTGAAGCTGGTGCCTGGTGGCGAGGGTGGTGCGGTGCAGTGCCTATGAGTGCCTGCAGGGGCGCAAGTGAGGCGAGGGTAGTGCTTGCAGGCTGCGGAGAGGCGCTGTGCTGGTGCACAAGGTGGTGAGGGCGGTGCAGTGCAGCACCTGCGGGCGTGGTTAGAGGAGGGTATGGTTGCGTGAGAAGGTATGCAGCACCTACGGGTGCTGGCTTGGCAGTGGTGAAGGCATGCCTGGAGGATGAAGGCGGGCGGACGCCTGCAGGCGTGAAGGGTTGCAGTGCCTGCAGGCGCGGCTGGAGGTGGGCAGTGGACGGTGTGCACCTGCAGGAGGGGGCGCTGTGGTGTGCACCGCCTGCCAGGGGCGTGAAAGGTGGAGTGGCGCGGTTGCGTGAGCACCTGCAGGCGTTGGGCGTGAGGTAGACTAGTGCGGTGATTAGAGAGGTGGCTGGAGATGGGCACTGGAAGGGAGGATGCGGTGCTGGCACTGGAAGGGAGGATGGGGTGCACAGTGCACGCGGTGGAGCAGTTTCTCGTAGGGGGGAAGATGCAGATCTCTCCTCTCTCCTTTGCCCCCGTCCTCTTAACTCCTCTCCCCTACGCCAATTAGGGGATTTTGAAATCCATTTTCTAAATATGGCCTCATTTGTTGAGGGAGGGCGGCAGAAGATTTGATAAATGTGCGGGAGGAGTTGCGGCTGGCACCGGATATGTGTTGGGGAAATTTATTCCCCCCTTGTTCTTTCCAAATATTATTCCTGCAATCATAAAAATAACAAAATCATTACATATTAAGTTATAGAATGTCATAAAGTTAAATCATGATGCATACAAATATTCTACAACTTAATTGTAGTTATTAACACACCTAAAAGGTAAGATTAAAGTTACTTAGGCGTAATACAAATCCATTAAAATGGATTCATCGTGGATTCCTAACCCAAATGGAGTACAATGTGCCTGATATTAAAGAAGGTTGGGAAGCTCTAATTGCATGAGAACACAATGATGAGCCCACTCTAGACCATGAATCACAAGGCTTAAAATCCCAAAACTCCTGCAATAATGAGAGTAGAACTAAACCTCTCGAGGGTGTAAATTCCGCCCCTTATTCTGATAAGGTGACCCTCGAAAGTTATTCAAACCTAGATTCTAGTGATTCAACCCACATCCTAAGCCCAGAATCTAGATCTGAAACCTGCTGGGAAGATTTCGAGGCCCCATATGAGGAAGATCAATTTTTCAATAAAGAAGATGATTTTGGGCCTCTATTTGATGAATATCCCTCGCCAACATCCTTAGAGGAACCAATCGATTTTTCGAAAGTCATGCCAATTTATGATACAAAAACTGAGGAGTTGGATGAGTGGGGTGTCAATTGGGTCTGTCCTACCAGCTTGGAACCTGAGCCTCTACCAGATAAGGACACCTTATTAAGCTTAGAATTGATAACTAGGCAAGACCCCAATTAGGCTGCTGAATCTACAGCATATGATTTATTCCTTGGTGGAACTCATGATCTTGATTCTCATTCATATTTTGATTTTTGCAAACTCTCCAACGATTTTGAATCTAACCATATCATCGGAGAAAATATGCTTCCTAATTATAACAAGCCAATCTACGACCTCAGCTCACATGACTCATTCTCTAACTTTGATTTTGAAAGTTAATATGAGGACTAGTTAATATGAGGGCTCTCTACATGGGACCACTTGTCATTCCTTTCTAGAAGAGCCCTCATACACGATTCTCATTGAAGCAACCTCTTCCACACATACAGAACTGATCAAAACCCATTCTCTACCCTAACCCGCAACCGAACTCAATTTCTATTCTGATTCACCTATCACTAAGCCATTTGCAGATGATTCAACTCCACATCTATACCGAGCAGCGGGTATCAATCAAACTGAAAAACATGATCCATCATTCTCTGATCACCCCTATAAGGTTCCCACACCATGCACTGATTATTTTTTGGATCCCTACCTTGACCAAGCTAATTCAACTCAGCCTAAACCCGAGTTTTCACATCCATATCCATCTGAGCCACATTGCATATGGTGGGTTTCGCATCTGTTGATCTACATCTATCAACCCACCAGACTGATTGGGTTTGGGCTACATCATCAGCCAGTTGATCTTAACAAGCACCTGGTTAGACCAACTCGGCTCTTAATCAAGGTGCTTGTTTTACAAAATTTCAATGATTTGACCACTCCCTCTCCACCCCATGTTCCGCTCGGCTGAAGGCATTGAATTTAACACCTAACGGGAGGCAACCCGTCATTCCTAAAACAGAACCCGTTTGATTATCCATCTGTACTCCATGTCCATTGCACCTTGAGTTCAGCATTAGACAGTTGATCCCACCTTTGGTACACGAACCAGAGCTTGAAATCATCTGCATCAGTCATTTCCAACCCATTCACCCACCCGATGTATCCTATTCTAAGTCCCTGACCTCAACACTATTTCACACCCTCCGTTTACAATGAGGACATTGCAAAACAAAGGCATGGCCTCAACACTATTTCACACCCTCCATTTACAATGAGGACATTGCAAAACATAGGCATGGGGGGGTGATAAAGTGCATACATACAAAACCAAGAAAAATTCAGAAGGATTCTCACAAAAAAATTCACATATGTCAAAAACAAAAAAAAATTATGAAAGAGAATGAAAAAAATGGATAAGGGAAGAAATTTTGTGAGCCACATAATTATAAGGAGAAAAAGAGCAAAAATGACAAAAAGGGGCATAGAATGAAAAAGAAAAAGAGATAGTCATTAGTAAGAGATTAAGGAATTAACCAAAGTTCTAGACCACATCAAGAAAAGAGGAAAATGAAAGAAAAGTGCAAAGGAGACACAAAAGGAAATTAGCAGGAATGCTGATCCTAGGCCTTCTGGGCTAGACTCTTAGGCTTAAAAATTCACGTACCTGCTAAGATCTGGATAATCCTCATGAGGTTCGGGAAAATACGAAGCTTAAGTATTAGGTCTAGGGCTTAGGAAGTATTCAGCCTTATTAATTGACCTTCGATTTGTGGGATTCGGTAACCTAAGCACCCTAATCCATACACAGTCTGGTTCAGTGCACATAACTATCAAAATCACGCAAAAAGTGTTTCAATGTTCTGAAAACGTAGCCTAGATTAGGAGCAGCCGATCAACACAAGCTGATTTGGATGAGTTCCCAACGCGGAGAGGTAGGAAATTCCACTTGAAGATGTGCAACAACATATCATCTCCTCGGTGCTTGTCTCTTAGGATATTTAAATATCCTACCGGGGCCATGTAAGCACTCCGCTAGTTCTGATACCATGGGTAGCATTATCTTGAAATGTCAATTGCTAGGGTCTAGATTCGGCCACAGAATGCCATGTGCGGGATTATCTCGAAATCTCAAAAGCCAGGGTTCTGGGGGTTGCCATGGGTGGTACTATCACGAAGCATCGATTGCCAGATACCCTTGAGGATTGATGATGGGGACGTGGAATCTAATACAGATCGTGTTGAGGAGCCAATCCAAAGCTAGAAATAAAAAGAAAAGAGAGAGAAAACTATCCAAACAAATAAATTTTATGTCTCTCTCCTATAAAAAATGCACTGCAAACTGAACCTAGGCTGAAAATGTCTCAAGCACGGGTGCTTTAATCGCGGAGTCCAACAAACCCTAGGATAGTTTCTGTGGGCCTTAAAAACCTTCTCGGAGGACTGAGGCTTAGGCGAGTCAGGTACGAATTTTGGTTGGTACTTGAGTACCTCTAGGCCTATTGTCAGCATTCTGAACTAATCACAAGAAAAAGAAAAGCACTTATCATAACTGGTGACAGAAACTCAAGGTCTAGAATAGAAGTTAAAACCTTAAAGTTTTGCTAAGGGACTAGTAAAAGCTAGGCATGGGGGTATGATGAGAGCCTCATCATGAGCCCTAACTACCTCATTTTGACCTAAGAAAGGGAATAAGAGCTCCTACATAACCTAGAGAAGGGCTTAATTCAAGGAATAAGTGTTCTGAGAAGAAAACATGAAATAATGGTTAAAACTGTAATTTTACCATTGCAGTAGATAAATGAGATTTCTCAGAGGCAAAACATAAATCAAATGGTCTAAATAAGATAAAAGGTGGGTTGGTTCAATAAGAAATGTGTTATTATGCAATCTAGGAATTAAATGATATTCTGCAACCCTAAAACAGACCTGCTTAATTAAACATGGTTTCGGTCAAGATAAAAATCAACTAAACCCTTTAAAATTCATGGAAAAATATCCCTTAGGGTTTACAACCTTCAATTTGGCCATTGGAACCTATTTTGACCAAGATTAGGGTCCTAGCTCATTAATTGACCAAATTAGGCTTTTTATGCAAAATGTCCAACCAAACGTGATCAACCCTAAAATCGAACTTTACCATTGGATTCCCTATGTCTAAATTAGGTTTGTAACAAAATTTGGACCTAAGGGGATGTCATCTTGACCTACTTTGCAAAATAGTACACCCAATTGGAGTTTGGCCCCTAAAAACCATTGCACAGACCCCCCAACTTCCTCGCCACTCTTACAAATAGGTCCCTCCGCCAATAATGGGGAGAAATCCTACTCCAGTGAGGAATGGAGGGGGAGTACTCCCTGATTCCTCAGAGATCTCCCAGATTTGGAAGGGAGATTCTTTGAGGAATTCCCTTCCATCTGAGTGTGGTCCTAATCCCTGATTTGTTTGCACAAGAGATTTGGGTATCCCACAGAATTCCTAATCTGACGAGGACTCTTGCATTTGGAAGCTTGTCTTCCAAGCACAAGAGCCCCTACTAGTGCCTATAAAATGATCCTCAACCCTGGCCGCACCTCTTTAGCTCAACTTGACCAGAGATCCACCCTAATTTCTTCTTCTTCTCCTCCGACCGAGTAGTCCAGCGAGCTCTGGTGAGACTCCCTCCTCTTTCTCATTGCTCTGCCACCATACCAGTGGCAGAGCTATCCTCACCATCTTCCTCTGCATCGCGCAACACCCGCGCGAGCACCTCTAGCCCTGTCGTCGCCGCCGTCTCCCTCCACTGGACACCGTCTTCTTTGGCGACAGCAGGTACTACCAGTTGCCATCTCTCCCCCTTCGTCCACTTAGGTTAGAATCACTCATCTCTATCCCCTATTTAATTCCCATCAATCTATTTCACAAATTACCCCTCGACAACCACTATCCATCGCCATCTTCGCCATCTCCGGCCAACCTAGGGCGAGACGCACCCATCGCTCCACACCTCCACATGTCTCGCCAGCAACCTCTTCACCTCCACCATCAACCACTAAACATCCTCCACCCATCCATCGATTGCTTACACCTCCCTAAACACCCCCCAACCTAACCCATAAGCACGGCCACAGGGTGACCTAGGCATGCACGCCTAGGATGCCCCGCGGCCTACCACCTACCATCCCACCTTCACACAACGAAGCTTCCCATGTGTTTTAATGGGACCGCTAAGCCGTATTCGTGTGTGACAGATCTCACCACCTACCGCCATTGATGCACACAGCGTGGAGGTCACGAGCTTCATCCCAGGCTGCGTGCTCCAAGTGTCAGGGTCCCAGAGGAAGCAGATGCGTGCGCGAAGTCAGACAGTAGGGCAATTAGTTTGGAAAGCAACCCAGATGCAGCAATTGGAAGAAGGAGCTGCTATAGGAGTGCGCACAGAAGCGGGTGGGACATTTAGTCCCAACTTATGAACGCAGGAGTAAGGTAAGTAGGATATATTGATTTTGTGTTTTATGTTATTCACCTCGAGACACACAAGTGGTGAGGTCCCTCGTTCTTACCATGCCTCATCTGTGACACTCCCCCGCGGACCTGGCACTCGACCTGACTAACCTATCCATGCACTCCTCGTGCACCACACCCACGCCGGTGCACCTGGACCCGGGCACGCGATCAACCTGATTACCCAGCTCTAGGAGAGTGTACCGAAAAGAGAAATTGAGAGAGAGAGATATGCGGGGGAGGGTAGTGTCAGGTTTTGCTCTTCAGTGTGTGTAGCGAAGAAGGAGGAAGGAGGGTGCAGCTGCAACTAAGGCATGGTGAAGCGGCTAAGCAGACTTAAGTACAAAAGGAAGGAAGGCTAAAGGAAGAAGAGGAGAACGTCAAAGGAGAGCTAAGGCAGGAGTCAAGGAGGAAGAAGAAGAAAGGCTAAAGCGAAGGGAAGCAAAGCTATGGAAGGAAGAAGGAAGAAGCAAGAATGAAGAAGAAGACCCGCAAAGGAAGAAGAAGGAGGAAGACACGGTGCCAAAGAGAAGGAAGAAAGCCAAAGAAGGATGGAAGAAAATGAAGACAAGCAGAAGAAAAAGAGAAGCAACTGAAGTAGAGACAAAAATAGAAGGAAGAAGAAGAAGAGAAAGCTGACAGGAGAAGAAAATAAGAAAAAGAAAATTATCTTTTCAAGACGTCTGATTCTATAATCAGACATCCTATTCTATTTTGCTATAATTTTAACTTTTAAACTCTTGCATTTATATTCTGAATTAAGTGTTGAGTAATTCTAAGTGTTTAATTACATTACTGAGATTAGTGAATAAATTCTATTTGCTCCCTATGTTCGACCTCGAATACTTTGATTTTCGGCTAATAAATTTTTATTTGTTGTCAACACTTGGTCACCTATACTACAACGCAACTGACTTATAAAACACGATCAAGAGCTGTAAACAACTAGTATAGTCTTTCAGAAGCCTCCTTAAGCTTTTGATATCTCTTTAACTCTAGAAGAACAATGGTCATAATTTTCATTGTCTTTCAGACGCCTGTTGTCTTCTTGAGATGTCTGAATATGACCAACGTTCACTTTCTATCCAACGTTAAGATTGATCGCAATTGATTATGTTTGTTACTTTTTAATTTTGGAACATTGTAGGCCATTAGATGTCTTTGCATTTATTCAAATGCCTAATTCCTCTTTTTAAGGCATCTACACTTTTCAATAAAATGTCCAATAAGACGTGTGATCATATGTCTTTAGATCATTATTTGGATCCAACCTCATTCCAGTAATTATCACTTTGACCCTGAAGTTCTTTTAGTCATCCATTTCTAATTTCAAATGTCTGAAACTATCTGTTCAGATGCATATCTTTTTTGTTTAGATATCCCTGAACATGTTTTTGTGAAATCCAGTAACGACTAATTTTCCTTTGGAGCTTTTTCAGATTTCCTAGTTTTTTCTCATATGTCTAAATTAGTCGATTCAGACGTTTGTCGTGGTTTTTCAAACATCTAATATAGTCAGACATTGGGTATATGCTTTGTATCTATTCTACTATAATTTATTCCATTCCAATTTAAATTCCAACGACTACCTAGACCAAAATCAGACGTTATACACTTATATATACCCCCATAGGTGGCCTTAAGATACACACAAAGAAAAATGCATTCTACTCACTTGGAAAAAGCTTTTGATCACATTTGTGCTCTTTTGTGCTCCATTTGTGCTATTACTTTCTTGTTCTTGAGAGCAAATCTTCTTCCTTTTGTTCATAGGTTTGATAAGGGAGTATTCTAATCCTTTTATTTCATATTTCATTCAAGGCTTATAGGAATATCTTTTACTATTTTTGATAACTTATTTGGGTACTCAATCTGTAGGTTTCCCATTTCCGCTTAGTAGAGGGGCAAAATTCTTCTTGGGGTTTTTTCAGGAAGAGGGGAATTGTAAAATTAGTTATTAGTAATTCCTACTTGGGTAGGGGAATAATCTTAGATTAAGAGATCTGGGTAGAGATTTTTCTCGTAAGGGTTTCCTCTATAAATACCTGTGTTATTTGTTGCGATTGTTTATGAATTTTTTATTGCACAATTCAACCCCCCCTTCTTGTGTCGCTAAAATTTGGTATTAGAGCTTGGTTGATTCTTATGTGTAGGCGTCAAATCCTAAGCAAGATGATCCGATGGCATTAAGGGTGTTTGCAATAAATGGAAATTGTGAATTTTCAATAACAAAACCTCCTTACTTCGATGGTATTAATTATTCGTACTAGAAGCAAAGGATGGAAGTCTTCCTCCAATCTAAAGACTACACTCTTTGGGAAATGGTGGAAACACCATTTGAAAGGCCGATGAAACCTGAGAATTGAGCTTTTATGGAAGATAAAAAGAAAAAGCTCTCTCTAAATTCGAAGGCAATGAACTCCTTATATTGTGCACTCAGCCACGATGAGCTTAATCGATATTCTCAATGCACAAGTGCATATGAAATCTGGAAAACTCTTGAGGTTACTCATGAGGGAACGAAAAAGGTAAAAAAATCCAAAGTTGTCTTACCCAAGATTTCGAGAAATTTGAAATGTAGGAGAATGAGAGTGTAAAGGATATGTACACTCGTTTCACCTTCATTGTCAACAACTTGAAGTCTCTAGGAAAGACCTTCATAAGAGGTGAGCTTGGAGGTAAGATTTTATGTTCTATGAATAATATTTTTGAGCCTAAAGTCACTGCTATAGAAGAAGTGAATGAAGTTGAGAACTTGAACATGGATCAACTTCGTCGAATTCTCATGGCATATGAGAGCAAGCTTAATCGGAAGAAGAATGGGATGGAGGAAGGGAAAAAAAAGCAACTAGCTTTTAAAGTATTTACAGAATCTGAGGATAGTGATGAAGAAATGAAGATCCTACCATGCTTACACATAAATTTAGAAAATTTCTAAGACATAACAAGAATTTCAAGAAAAAGGGATCAAGAGAGGATTCAAAATTGGAACTAATTATTTGCTATCAATGCAAAAAGAAGGGACATATTTGAAAGGATTGTCCACTTCTTATGAAGGATGGAGGAAGGAGTAAAAAGAAACACGAGAAAGATTCAAAGAAGCCATTTAACAAGAACAAGAAAAAGAAAGCTATGCAAGCTACATGGGATGATTCAGATTGAAGTGAAAGTGAATCCGAGACTGATTCAACCGAGGAAGAAGTTGCATGCCTTGGACTTATGGCATTAGAAGATGAGGTAAACTATTTATCTTTAGAAGTACTTATAGAAGCCTTTGACGATTTATATTATACTTTTAGAAAGACTAAGTTATAAAATAAAGATCTTAAAGAAAAATATCAAGATCTTCAAAATGAGAAAGACAAGATTAAGCATGCAAAAAATTTTTATGTGATGAGACTAAAAGTTTAAAAGAAAAAATAGAACTTCTTGAAACTAATATTGAAGATCTTAAAGATAATTCAGAAAGATTATTAGAAGATCTTGCTAGGTTTACTAATGGGAAGGAAAACTTCGATAAACTCTTATCATCATAAAAATCTCCTTCTTGCAAATTTGGTCTTCGATATTCTCATGAAGCTAGTTCATCTAAAGTCAAACAAACTAGTTTTATATCTAGTCAAAAGGAAGTAAGGAAGTTTTCATATTCAACTACGAAAACAAAAACTAACCACGATGGACCTAAGAAAAAATAGGTACCAAAGAAACTTGTACAATCACGTTTTGTAGGTCACGAAGAAGTAGATTTATCACGATATATCTTTAAGAGAACTAAAGAAGGACTACATGCCTATAGAAAGATAGTAGAGTAGCCAAGAAGATCTACTCAAAGACGATCACATTTTGTAGGATAAAGGCAAAGGAACTTGGATTATGGACAGCGGATGTTCCAAGCATATGACGGGCAACAAGGAACTCTTTATAGAGGTAACATACAAGGATGGTGGTTACGTTACATTCGGGAACAGCCACAAAGGACAAATTATAGGTATGGGTATTATTGGTAAAGGTAATGCTTCTTTTATTCACATTACATTGGTTAAAGGATTAAAACACAATCTTTTAGGTGTATGTCAAATTTGTGATATTCTATTTAGTGCTAAATTTTTTAAGATATTTGATAGTATTACAAATGAAATTCTTTTAACTAGAAAAAGATACAAGGATATATACATTGTTGAAATAGATAGAACTGGAACTTATGATTGTTTAGTAGCTTCCAATGATGAAATTTTACTTGTCATAAAAGAATAGGTCATTTGTATTTCAAATACCTAAATAAATTAGTCAAGTATGAATTAGTTAAAGGATTTCCTAAGAAAAAGTTTATTTCAAATAATTTTTGTGATGCATGTACACTTGGAAAGTTAAATAAAAGCTCTTTTAAAAGGAAAAGTATAGTCTCTACATCTAAACCTTTAGAACTCTTACACTTAGACTTATTTGGACAAACTAGAACAAGTAGGTTAAATGATAGTAGATATTGTCTTGTAATTGTGGATGATTATTCAAGATTTACATGGGTATACTTAAAGAACAAACCCAAGAAATTTTTAGCAACTTTTTAAAACTTGTTCAAAATGAGAAAGGATATATGATTTCTCAAATTCGATCCAATCATGGAGGAGAATTTGAAAATCAAGACTTTTCTCAATTTTGTGAAGAACTATGAATACAACATGAGTTTTCATTTCTTAGAGCTCCATAATAAAATGGTGTAGTAGAATGAAAAAATTCGACTCTTCAAGAATGTGCCTGATGCACAGCAATCATGCAACTTAAATAGCCTGAATTAAGCTAGATTCTAGCATAACTTAGGAATAATGCATTCATAGGCATCGTAATTTGCATAATAGCTAGTTTATTAGTCATATAGATAATATCGTCATTTTATGTACAAATGAGAGATGATTTTAATCATAGATGTTTCGAAGTTGCCGATGACAGGTCAGACCAGACAAATCTAATTAAAATGATGACGAGAGTCCAACGCTTCTGAAATCATCCTGATCAGACAACTAGAGCATCTTGTGTACTCCATAGAAGAACGAAGATCATGGAGTCAAGGGACAAAGATCCAAGCTCAGATGAAGAATCCAACTGCACAGATGGATTCGAATCAACGATTGCAGTCCAACATCGCAAAAATCAACCCGATCAGTGGTCTACATCACCAAATACAAAGAAAAGAAGATGGATGGCCTTGATGGCACAATGTGGCACCATCATGGCCCCCCTCGCTGCACCCCAACTTCTGAAGGTCTTGAACCATTTGTTGTGGACCATTGGATCTCCATCCAATGGTCACAAATGCACCACACTGCCTGACCACCTGCACTTCATAGAGGAGGAATAAATCTCGACCGTTGGATCTTCATCTAATGGCTAAGAATAAGTTACCAAAAAATAAAAGTGTAACAAACGTGTGGGAGTAGAGCAGTGGTGAGCGCCCTCTCCACAGAGTGATAGGCACCCATTCGAGCTGCAATCCACAAGATGATGGGCATGGATTAACTGAGGCCGTCAGATGAGGAGTGGAAGGCAATGATCAACCCAGATGGCGCTACAAGAGGAGATCACAGTCGTACACGTGATCCAACACATGAAGGCACCCACCTTCCACACAACAAAAATGAGGGTGCACACGTTAAGCGATCTGATCTCTTGATCGGACGGCTGAAAGCGAAGAGGCATGCGATTCAAATTCAAAGGGTAACGCAGGCATGAATCTGAGCAGCCTGCTCGTAAGATCGGACGATCGATGATCGGCCAGGTTTCAAAGGTGAGTGGCGAAGTGAGGAATGCAGCGCACGAGCGAGGAAGCAGCTGAGCTGCCCGATCTTGATCCAACGCTCTAACTACTGCCATGTGTCGCCACTAGAGCAAATCCGAGCATTTTAGGCGCAATTGAAAGTATTTTGAGGCCAAATCAGAGCCGTTGATCTCCCTATCAATGGATCTGATCAAATAAGAGTTGTTACATGAGATTAAGGCTCAAACCCGATTAAAAGATCTGATCAAATAAGAGTTGTTACACGAGATTAAGGCCTTAAATACTCCTTTTACCCTTCATCAAAACTATAAAAGAAGACCCAAGGCCCCCAGTTGAAGCATCTCTCTCTCCTATCAACTCCAGATCTCTTCTATCATCTTCTCTGCAATTCTCAATCCCTCTGCAACTCTGTCCCAGTGCTCTGGATCTGAGGTGCTACCGCATCTCGCACAAGCATCCCACAAGCGACGTCGTCTCTCTGCCTCTTTCTATCTATCTCTCTCTCTCTTTCTATCTATCTATCTTAGGTTTTTGCATATCAATTTCTATTATGAAAAACTCTTTGTCAATGAAATTAAATTTGATCTTATGGATATCTGATACCTCCTTATACATATATACATATTTAAATATTGTTAGAACTTGTTTATTGAAAAGCTTCTATTAAAAATCGACATTGCCTCCCTACTAACGACTCGGTACTCACCAGAGTTTTTTAATTATTTTTGTTGACTTGTTTTCTTTGGTGCAAATTTGAGATTTCAAACTTGCTATTTTCGTTGATTTCATGTGTGTAGGAAAGCAAAGAAATCAGAATGAAATACAACGGGAATTGCGGGTTCGAAACTCACATAAGTACACGTAATTTAGATTAGTTAGATTTAGTATTTACTTGAACCTTAGGATTAGTTAGAATTTGTTTTCTTATTAAAAAAAAATTCTCTCTTGATTTTTGGGATGTAATAAAGTTTTACTTTAGAAATTCAATTCCTAAAGATCTGTACATCCAAAAATTCTCAAGTTTTTACTGGACATATAACTCAAAGTCTGGAACAACATATTCAAGTTTTACAGAAATTTGAGTTATACAAAGATTTTAAAAAGTCACGTACTAATCTGTTATCAATATAAATTTTGTTCCTGATTTTCTAGAGTTGAAAATATCATTGGAATTTTTATACAACTCTGATTGACTTAACATTTGAGGCAATGAATTTCTAAGATAATCGAGAATTTAGAAAAAATCTAAAAAAATTATTTCCTGCATGTTTGGTTGCCAAATTATCCAATCACCACTGGGGGTCAAAACTGACTGCAAAACCCCTAGTACACTTTAAATCAGAAAAAAATAGAAAATGTGCAATAAAAATTCTTGAAAAATATTTTCTGAGTGCCTAGTTAGTGGTGCAAGAAGGTCAATTGATTGGATTGCTTGGGTCGCACCACTCATCTGATTGTGAACTTAAAAGAATCATCTAGAATTATCTGTGCTTAGGGTTCCACATTAAGGATAGAAGATACCTGCATTTCCATATTTAAAGGAAATTGATTAAACAAATTGGGATTTGCAAAACTCTTGTGTGCTTCATCAAAACCTTAATTGAAAGTATTAACTCAAGTGAACCCTAAAACACATTAACACATGCATTTGAATCTTAAAATTCACTTCATCAAGAAAAATTGCTTGTGAACCCTTTTTGTCTTCGCACTACACATTTCAAAAATCAATTTTTATGGGCAAACACCCTGTTAACACCCATCATATTCCAAAGGCACATCAAACCCAAGCCTAAAACTTAGTAGTCGTACCCTAGGTAGGACTAATAGAGTTGGGGACTTGAAACTAGATTGGGCTAATGTAAAGGCCTTGTCTACTTGGACACACTGGTGACAAGAAAGGTTGGTGTGGTAACCGCGTTAACTTTTAGTGGTGTCCTGCTGTGTGGGGTGTCCTAAGGGGTCCCACCCTTTTATCCAGCCAAGTAATTCAAGGGTTGATCTAACCTAGACATGTTTTGGGGAGCCAGGATCAGGTTTAATTAGGGTTGACACCCTTAAGGACCAGTTAGATTTATTGCATTGAGCGGGTGGGGGTTCCTCTCATCTACAGACATTCTTCTGGTGTATGCAAGGTAGAAGATCTCAAAATCTGGATTTGCTACCACCATTAGAAAGAAATCCTACGAGAAGACCTATTTATCCAGAATTTGAATCTAAACCCCCTACATTGGCTAGTCATCATGAGGAAGACGAGATTGATGAATAAAATCTGGATGCTATGACTCTCTTACAAAGGAAAGTCACTAAGCAAGGCCAGTATCATGACCGACCAATGGAAGTCATAGTGCAGGCCATCACTCGACTCCAAAATGGAAGGGTAGACTGGCCCCTTCATGCCTTTTATAACCCTCTTAATACCCAACCTAAACCCTTTGTTAGGGTACCTCAGGATGGGGAAGATTTTGAACTCAAACCTCAGATCATTAACTTGATTCCCCATTTCCAAGGCCATGAGTTAGATGTCCCCTTCCACCACCTTGAGGAGATCCTACACATAGAGAGAACTTTTGGCTCTAGGAACATGAATGAAGATACCCTAATGATAAAAATGTTCCCATTTTCCTTGAAAGATAGAGCTGCACATTGGTTGAGGATAATTGGTAGACCAATCGTAACTTGGGAAGACTTGAGAAGCACATTCCTAAAGAAATTCTTCCCCTTAGGAAAAACTAATGTCCTTAGATGTGCCATAACAACCTTTAAGCAGAACCCTAGGGAACAACTACATGACGCTTGGGAGAGGTTCAATGGTTTAGCTAGGAAATGCCCTCATCATGGGATTCCAAAGTGGCACTTGGCCCATATTTTCTATTATGGGTTGAGTGATAATCTGAAGAATTTTATTGATGCGGCATCTGGGGGCAATTTCTTCAGTAGAGATGCTGAGGGAGCCTTTCAATTGTTCGAGAATATGTGTGAAAATTCCCTCAACAATGCCTCAATGTCCACTTTTAGCAAAGCTAATCAACCAAGGAGCAGAGTTTATGAAGTTAACAATAATTCAAACTTGGTTGATTTAGAGCTAATTGCACAACGAATAGATAAGGTGGAACTCGTGGGGAAGAATGTGGAGAATTTGGATAAGAACTGGATAACCTTCTTAAGGGCAGGAATTCCTTAGGTACACAATCAAAATTAAATCCTATGCCTACCCAAGGAGTGCCTATAATAACCCACAACCAATTCCTAGCCCACTAGGTCAGGGCACAACATTAATGACCTAACAAAGGCTCCACCTATGAGCCAACTGTGCTTGGACCCATCTCTTTCTGGGTACCAAGGAGGGACCTTAATGCTCTCAAATTCTGAATTAGGTAGCTCGATGCCTAGTTATCATGAGGATGTGAATGCACTCCAGGGTTACACTAGAAATGAGCCTTATTCAAACACTTACAACCTGGGATGGTGTAACGATCCTAACTTTGCTTAGTCAAGTCAGAAACCTACCCAGGGTCCTAACTTGACTAAACCAAACACTTATGGGCAACCTAGTAGGTACACACAACCAAGCACGTACCAACCACAACCTACTTAGGAAAATCGGCCCACTGATTTGAGCCTAGTCCTCAAAGAAATGAGAGTGATGAATCTGAGACATAAGGAAGAAATCAATCAATTGAGGACAAAATTGACGGGACGACTGGACCAGCTACTAGATGCTGGACAACACGGGATGCTACCATCCCAACTCATCCCAAACCTAAGAAATTTCAATAGGGCTAACCAGCACAAGACAAGAGAGCAACAGGCACATTTAGTTCAACCTACTCCCTAGCATCCACTTGGTTTTGCTAACCCTAATCACGCTCCACCTATTTTGCAGAACCCACCTCAACTTTCTAACCCTAATGATTTTGCTGGTGTAGTAACCTTGAGAACTGGGAGACAGATCCAAGATCCTTACCCTTCTAAATCTAAATCTAAGCAAGATCTTGAGGAGGACGAATCTGACCTAAGAGATCATGAAGACAAGGACCAGGACCCAAACACACATGATTTCTCTCAAGCTTCCTTTCCTGAAGCCTTGAACAAACCTAAGAAAAAGAAAACCAATACATTAGAGGAGTGGCTTGATATTTTTAAACAAGTCCAGGTGAACATACCACTCCTTGAAGCTATTGAGAATATCCCAGCCTGTGTGAAATTTTTAAAGGAAATGTGCACACCTAAACGCCAGGCCAAATCAACTAAAAGGGTAGTATTATCTGAACAAGCTAGTGCAGTTATCCTTAGAAACCTACCCTGAAAATAGAAAGATCCAGGAGCCCCTTTGATCTCATGTGTTTTTGGAGATACTACATCAGATAGGGCTCTGTTAGATTTAGGTGCCTCCATAAATTTAATCCCCACTATGTTATACGAAAAATTTAACTTTGGAAAGTTAAAACCTACTGAGGTCACATTACAACTAGTTGACCGATCTGCAACCACACCATAGGGGATTATTGAGGATATAGTTGTCAAGGTTCATGATTTTTATTTCCCTCCGGATTTCCTAGTCCTTGACATGGAGGTACTAGAGAACTTGAAAAACACCTCGAAAATTCTAGAAAGACCATTTTTAGCTACTGCTAAGGTAAATATTGATTGTGAATCAGGCAATATGGAAATCAAATTCGTGGATAGAAAAACTAAGATTAACATCTTTAAGGCCATCAAACAATTTGAGGATTCTGGAATGATAGAAGATTCTGAGGACAATACCATTGAATTTTGTGTGGAATTAGGAATAACCCAATCTTATCCTACAAGCCTTAACACCCAAACCAATCAAGAGGTTAGCCCACTAATCACTAACTTGATTCTAAGACCTTTTGAGGGTAACTAGGATCCACCACTGGACCCTTTATCCCAAGGACACAAACCTGAACTTAAACCTCTTCCAAATCATCTAAAATATGTTTCTTAGGATCTGATCAGACTTACCTTTAATCATTAGCTCTCATCTAGCATAAACTCAAGAAAAGCAATTGATTCAAGTGTTCGGAAGAAATAGTAGAGCAACTGGTTGGACATTAGATGATCTGAAGGGAATCAATCCTACTTACTGTAGTCATAGAATCTATACTGAGGACGGATCAAGACCCTCCTGAGAAATGCAGAGATGGTTGAATCCTAACATGCGGGAGATAGTGAAAAAGGAAATAATCTACGCAATCTCTGATAGCCCGTGGATCAGTCCTGCATAGGTAGTTCCTAAGAAAGCCAGGCTGACTGTGATTACTAATGATAACGGAGAATTGATTCCAACCAGCACAGCTTCCTCTTGGAGAGTCTGTATTGACTATAGGAAGTTGAATAGTGCAACCAAGAAAGACCACTTTCCACTTCCCTTCTTTGATCAAATCCTGGAAAGTCTAGCCGGCCAGCAATTCTTCTAGTACTTGGATGGCTATACTAGCTACAATCAAGTAGCTATCCACCTAGAGGATCAAGAGAAAACCACCTTCACATGTCCCTACAGAACATTTGGCTTTCGTAGATTGCCTTTCGGATTATGCAATGCACCAGCAACCTTACAAAGGTTCATGCTTGCAATCCCTTCGAACATGGTGGGCGATTTCATGGAAATCTTCGTGGATGACTTTTCTATGTTTGGGGACTTGATATAGACATATCTATTTAGGTTAAAATGTCTATTTATGCATGTTCCTAGGCTTTGATTTGCATTCCATATTATAAATATTGTAGAGCGTGCATCATTTTACATTTAGAGTAGTTGTGTATATTTTAGCTTAATTACATCATTTTTGCGATAAGGAGTGAAGGAGATTTATTTTGGAGCCTTAGATTGATGATCCGACCATACAGATCTGATCAGGATGATGATCGGAGTCTAATGCCTCTGAAATCGCCTTGATCGGAGTCCTGTATCACCATTTGCAGTCTGAGGAAGATCAATGACCAAGGGACAAGGTGACATAATTTGAAGCTTCAAACGACAAATTTGACCATGCGGATGGATTTGGGTCGATGATCGTAGCCCAACGGTGTCAAAATCGACTCAATCCAACCATTGTAGTAGCCCTTACAATAGAAAGGAGATGGCCGACCTAGATTGCACCATGTGGTGCAACCTAGGCCACCCATGCACACGCACGCACCACCACACGTGCACAACAGTGTGGGTGCGTACACGCATGGAGCACACATAAGCGTAGTGGTGGGTGGGCGCGTTGGCTGTCTTCAGCAACGTTCACGGTGGATCTTCAACGACATTTATAACCATCACTAAATGTCCTGTATACAAATTTGATTCTTTCCCCCACTATAAAAGGAGCCCTACCCCTCCCATTTTTCTTCATCTCTTCCTTTCTTCCTCTCGAGAACTCCTAGGCTCTAGAGAGAGCTTTTCCATGCCTGGGATGCTCCTCTAGAGTAGAAAAGAAAATAGTTTTCCCACCCCTCATCCCCATTCATGAAGAATCCCATGGCTGTCCTCTCACAGCCCTTCGGGAAGAAGATCCTTGCCACGACGTCGTCTTACCCCAGTCTCCATCCTCCGACTCCATCCTCCTTCGTCTTGCTCCTCACTACCATCATCCAGGCGATATCAGAGTGAGTCATCCTCCAAGCGACCGTCGAGGGGGATTTCTCTCACCACTTTCTATCTTTCTTTCACTTTGGTAGTGTAGATTTTCCACTTTCGTAGTTGTAACAAACAATTCTTTATAAATAGATGATTGTTTCTCTCTCTCTTTCTCTCTCTCTCTCTTATATTTTCTTAAGTAGATTAGCTAGATAAGCAATTATCGATCTGATCTCTTGCTTTCTAAAAAATTGAAAAAAATATATATAAAATAAAAATGACAAAAAACAAATAAAAGATAATTACGGATTTTCAAAGCCAAACGTTTGCCTCCTTGTGTTCGACCCAGGACTCACTTTTCGAGTTTCAATTATAAATTTTATCTAATAGATGCATTTTTCGAGCTACGACGATAGGTCCTCCAAACCTTGATTTTTAGTACGTGAAATGCCTCGATCATTTTGGTGTCGTTGCTGGGGAGGCAACGCTCTTTGGTTTTTCTCACATTTTTTCCGCCTTACCTAACTTTTATCTTACTTTTTCTCTGATCTTACTGTGATTGCAGGTACTCTTCTAAGGCTGTCCAAAGCGGCTAGATCGGATAAAAGTTCATATGAATGTTTTGTAAGTTTATCCCCACCACCCCCACCCACTAGTTCATTTCTCCACACTAATAACTCAAACCCAAATCAACTTAAGTGCTTTTTATAAACCGTAGGATAGATTTGGTTGTTTGTTTGCCACCTTCAGTCGTCTTACCCCCGTATGTATATAAAAAAGTACATATATATACTCTTCACTTGTGGGATTTTCTGAAAGCTACACACTTAACACCCACAACTACTCACCCTAAGGCACACAATCACGTCGATTCTACCACTTAATCGGGAGCTGATTTGTGGACCCGGTACACTTAACTCAACTCATAAATAAGTGAGTAGAAATCTGATTAGGTTAGGACTTTTTGTGTACCTTAATGAAGTGGTGCAATAGGCCAATTGCTTGAACTATTTAAGCTGCACCACTCAATCTAAAATTGATCCATCAAGTAGCTTGCCACTTAGGGTTGATTCTTAGGGCTGAACCAGGCACTCCCCATTATTTTTGATTTTTAAAGGAACATATCATCAATCGTGTTTTCAAAACATAGTGTTATACTAAACCTTGATTGAACCAACCTAAGAATTAAACCCTAAAAGCTCCTAAAGAAGGTTAAACCCTAAAAGTCACATCATCAAATAACCTTGTTTGCAAACCTTGGTTGTGCATGCACACACATTTCAATTGATCATTAAGGGCACAACCAATCTTGAGGGCCCATCACATTCCAAGAGCACAATCATCCCAAGCCTAAGTAAAACTTAGTAGACGTTGGTGATAACACTACATTTTACGATGATAATTCTACCAAATGTGGTCGGCCTTAAGGGTAAAATGCACAGATAACACATCATAAATAGGCATGGGAGCATTGCATGCATAACACATTGAGATTGCCTATAATGCATTATTAATAGCCATTTGTACAAGTGCATGTCAAAATAGGCCTCAAATGAGCAATTGGACCACACGGATGGATTCAAAACGACGAACAGAGTCCAACGGACTCAAAATCGACTAAATCCAACATCAGGAGCTCCCACAATTGGCCCAAGAAGTTCTGATCATTGATCGGATGATTGGTCAAAAAGCTGCCACGTGTCGACATCACCGCGCCCCTCAAACGTAGCACAACTCCACCTCCCTGCCTCTCCCATTACCATAGGATGAATCTCGGCAGTCGATCTTCATTCGAACAGCTCCACAGTGCTCGACCCTCGCGAGCCTGCCTCCTCTCCGTGACCATCCAGCCTTGCAGCGTAGCAGGTCGAGCATCGTTCGCAAAGGGAGCGGCAGGCATTCGAAACCCCGCATGCTGCCAAATCACTTCTTACACGAGAGTGGCTGATTAAGGCCATGGATCCGTGTACGGAGGGTGACGATCGCGCCACACAGATGCCGGGTGTGATGATGATGCACGCAATCTGCACCAGCACTCTATGCGAAAGCTCAGCCGTCTGATCTTCGATCGGATGTCCTACAACGCACGCACACGGATCGTGCGTGAAGAACGGGCACGCATGTGACACAGCGGGTAGGGGGCTACACCGATGCTTTTAGCATAGATTTAGTGACGTCCCAGACATTACTAAAGCCCGTACTTAAAATAGAAACCCCTTCTTCCAATATTAACCCCTTCCAACCACCCATATAAGGCATTGAATACCCTCAGCAAGTGTTGTATCACCCTCCTAGCTTCCCTTAGCACCTCTTGTAGTTAACGGAGTCAACGAGCCACCGATGGAGCCTTCTTCCACCGCCGTGGCCACCTCGCTGTCTCCCCTCTCTCTCCCTTTCTCTCCCTTTACTCTAGCTGTGCTTTCCTTTTGTTTAAGCATTTAGCTATTGTTGTACTTGTAAAACTTAAAGTTGCATGATTAAATGGCAATGTTCCTTCTCTAGATATTGTCTTTCTTTTTCATGAGCTTTCCCTAACCTGGTATTGCCTGAATGTTGTGACAAAAAGAATTCTAACCCTACTCTCTCTCTCTTCTCCCACGTTTTCCTGCAAGCAAAACCCCGTCATTTCCGTGACACCAAGTGACAAGAAAAATCTAATTTTCATGCCTCCTTGAGTTCGACACTCGTACTCATGTCCACTTCTTCATTTAAAGCCGACGTTGCGAACGTAAACTACAACGATCCTTTTAAACAAGCACATCCGTAGCACATTAGTTTTTGGCGCCGTTGTTGGGGAGGCAGCAGATTTATTTTGTCGCTTCCATTTTGCATCCATGCTCACATCATCTAACACATTTTCTCCTTCTACTTGATGGTTGCAGGAACTCGGCACTTGGACGGCGAAGTAGCACAACTCGTGACGGTGGAGGTGGAGTAAGCGCAATAAGGACCGATTGTGAGTAGTTCTTTACCCATGGTTATTTACTTGCCTAAAACAAAATCTAAAAAAAATTTTAAAATCAAAAAAATTGGCTTGGTGAATGATTGCCTAATCCACATACTCAACTCATCACCCAACAAAAAAAATATACACTCGAACATTCTTAATGATCTAATCTTTTTGGAGTGTTTTTCTTTCTTTTTGAGTGGTGTTTGCGAAGCCACCGTGAATTGACATGGGTCGCACCACTCACCCCTAAAATCAACTCATCTGGTAGAAATTGCATGAACACTAGGATGAGCACCTTATGGTTTTAGAGCCTCTTCACAATAAAGGAAATCTACTCTCACCAACTGTATGCAAAACTTGGTGTGCCCACTTGAAACTTGCCTGAAAACATACGGACACGTCAACCCTAAAAGACACAAAACTAAGGACAAACATTAAAAGATGCCACATCTTACAATCCTTGCCTTAAAACCATGTTTTGATGGGAGCACACACACTAGAATTGGAGAACTAAGAGGCACCACCCTAATCAACGCCTCATCACATAACCCAAGCACAAGCACTATCCTTGCTCCAATAAAATAGAGTAGACATGCTCTAGGCAGGACTGGGTTAAGTCTCAAGAGGTGTGGTTTTGTTTGCTGGGCACTTGGCTTTCATTCCCTTAGTAGAATCTGGTGACAAGGCTATGGGGAAGTGTCAAACGACAGCTGCTCTGGGGTCTACGGAACCGACGGCGTAAGGTAAAGGAAGAACCTTCCCTACAATCCCCTCGTAATCAACCTGGCTAGATTAGATTTGGGAAGGGTAGTCCAGTGCTTACGGACTTGATCGCTCCTTTGGAGATTTCGCAGTCCCCTAAGGAATACACTATAAGGACTAGGCCTGCTTGCTTGGTTGTGCACACATACTTCTCGCATCTGTCACTCTCTGCATGCCCTCCTATTCTTCTCTAGTGTATGCATGGGAGAAGATCACTTCATCCCGAGTTGTTTGTTTTGGGACGGGAATCCAGGAGTCCTGATCTTGCTAGAGAAATGGTCGAACCTAGAGTAGATGAGGTTGAGGACCAACCCCCACCAGACATAATGGCCATCATCCAGGCCTAGATCAATGTAAACCACTAGCTTCAGCAGCAACAGATCGACACTATCATGCAAGCCATACACCGATTGCAGAACCCCCAGGGGCAACCACCACCACCTTTCTAGGACCCACAAGGACAACCACCACTTGATCTACCACCATTCCATGACCAACCTAGGCCCCTCCACGACTTCTACAATCCTTCAGCGATTCGGATCGAACCACACCTTGGGATCTTTAAAGGGGAGATGATTTTGGGGTGAAACCAAACGTCCTTAGCCTGATTCAGAGCCACTTCCTTGGGAGCTCAAATGAGGACCCCTTCCAGCACCTAGAGGTTCTTGACCGGATTGCCCGGACTGTAAAACCCAGGAACATTAAACTAGACATTATTTTGATTAAGATGTTCCCCTTCTCGCTGATAACAAAGCGTCTCACTGGCTTAGAACCCTAGGAAGAGCCATCACCACTTGGGAAGAACTGAGGCATGCATTCTTAAAGAAATTATTTCCCATAGGAGAAACCAATGCCCTCAGAAGAGCCATTACCACCTTTACACTCTAGGGCAGGGAACAGTTTCATGAGGCGTGGGAGAGATTTAATGAACCATTGAGGAAATGCCCACACCATGAAGTACGAAGGTGGCAATTGGCCCAGATCTTCTACCACAGTTTGGACAGCAACCTTCAGGACTTCGTCTATGCCTCATGCGGGGGAAACTTTTTGAACAAAGACGAGGAGAGCGCGTTTGAGCTCTTCGAGCCTATGAGTGAAAATTCACTCAACAATGCCTCCATGATCTAGTTTAGTCTATCCTGTCAACCCCGTTGTGGGATCTATGAGTACAAGCAAATTCTAGAATGGTTGACATGGATATCATTGCTAAGAAATTGGATCGAGTGGAATTGGTAGATAAAAGATAGATGAACTACTAAACCAGACCAGGAATCTGCTACAGCCCCTCTCCCTTGCAAAGGGATCTCACAATGTTTACTTGGTCCAGCCACTAAGCCAGATGAACCTGGAACAACCCCTGACCATGTTCCAGGGAGGGACCTTTGCTCCCTCACCCCTTGATTACTTTCTTCCATCCCTTTCGACATCTGCTATCTTTGAAGATATACATGCTATCCAAGGTTATTCCAAACCTAACCCTTTCTCTAGCACTTACAACACCAACTGGCGTAATCACCCAAACTTTGCTTGGACAAACTAGAAATCACCTCAATTTCAGAACCAGCCCAGGCCAAACCAATAGCCAAACCTGCCCTCCTATCAGTAAGGACCACCAGTTTGACCCCCCTATAATTCGAATAGGGCGTCCCCTCCCCCACAAAGCCAAATGGACACCCTGATAAGAATGATGGCTGAAATGAACCAAAAACACCAGGAGAAAATGGCTTTAGTAAAGGGACAGTTAAGCTAGCTGTTGTACTATAAACAACAAGGATCCCTGCCTTCCAAGCCACAATCAAACCCGTGAAACATGATTAATAGAGATCCCAATTTACAAGGGTTCCAAGGCAACCCCGGGCAGGTCCACATGGTTCAGCCTACCCTACAAACTCCCCCTCGGTTTGGTGCTTCTTCTTCCTTGTCTTCTCAAGGATGAACCCATGGTCCCAATGCCTCTACAAATGCAGTAACCTTGAGGAGTGGTACCTAAACCTAGGATCAGAAATGGCTGACTCCTCCCATGACTTCACCCCCTAAAATGCCTGACTCTGAAGAGGCGCAGGAAAAACCCAAGGGCCTAGAAATAGACCCTATTCACCCTCAGACACCATATCCTGAGGCCTTAGAGATAATCAAGAAAAGGAAAAGTGGCATGGAGACTGAGGAACTTTTGGAGATCTTTAAGTAGGTTAAGATTAATATTCTGCTCCTCGAAGCCGTCAAGCACATTCCTGCTTACGCCAAGTTCCTAAAGGATGCCTGTACACCAAAGCGTAAGCCAAGACCTCAAGCACCTAGGAACGCTGTGCTCTCAGAGCAAGCAAGTTCCGTGATATCAAGCAACCTTCTGCTCAAATGAACTGACCCAGGAGCACCCTTGAAATCCTATAATATCGGGGATATGACATTTGATAGAGCGCTCCCAGACTTAGGTGCTTCCATAAATCTAATTCCAACAACCCTGTACCACCAATTTGGATTTCGAGACTTGACGCCCACACCTGTTACAATCCAGTTGGCTGATAGATCTATGAAAACCCCAAAGGGGGTTGTCGAGGACATGATTGTGTGGGTTAAGGACTTCTATTTCCTGGTCGACTTCTTGGTGCTCGACATGGAAGTCCCTGAACAACTATAGAACACACCAATCATCCTTGGCTGACCTTTCTTAGCTATGACTAAGGCAAACATCGATTGTGACACGAGATGTATGGAAATCACCTTTGGAGACAAGAAGATGTAGTTGGATATCTTTCGAGTGACCAAGTCTTTTGATTGTGACTATATCGAGGAACACGATCCCATGGAGTCTTTAGTCGAAGAATGCCTCACCCTTAGTTCTGTCTTGGACTACCAATCCTGTATGACTATTTTGACCCGTCACCACCTATGCCCATGGACCTTTGTAGGGCTGATTACCATCAACCAACACCATTCGAGGAGATTGATGTTGATCAACTCCCGCCTTTCCCCTTTACATCAAACATTGTTCCGCCTACACCTGAACTAAAGCCGCAACCCGAGAATCTCATGTATGTCTTCCTGGGACCTGACCAGACCTTCCCAGTAAATATCAATGCCAACCTAACTAAGGATCAAGAACTTAGATTGATAGTGACCCTATCAAAACAAAGGGTTGCCATTGGCTGGACTATTTCAGACTTGAGAGGAATTAGCCCCACCTATTTTACCCACAATATCTGCCTAGAAGATGGGGTGTGACCCTCCCATCAGATGTAGAGACGATTAAATCGAAATATACGAGAGGGTGCTAAGAAGGAAATTACCAATGGCTTGACACCGACATCATCTATCGCATCTCCGATAGCCCCTGGGTGAGCCCCACTCAAGTGGTTTCGAAGAAAGCCGGGCTCACCATTGTCACCAATGAGCATGGCGAATTCAACCCCACCCACACCACCACTGCAAGGCAGGTGTGTATTGATTACAGGAAGCTTAACTAATGACCAAGAAAGATCATTTCCCCCTGCCATTCATCGATCAGATTCTTGAATGATTAGTAGGGTAGAAGTATTTTTACTTCCTGGATGGATATTCAGGATATAGCCAAGTCGCAATTGCTCCTGAAGATCAAGAGAAGACCACATTCACTTGCTTGTACAGCACGTTTGCATTCCGTCGTATGCCGTTCGGGTTATGCAATGCACCTGCTACCTTTCAGCATTACATGCTAGCCATCTTTTCAGAGTTGGTGGGTGGATACCTAGAGGTCTTTATGGATGATTTCTTAGTATTTGGGAATTCATTTGACCACTGTTTGAGCAACTTGGAGAAAATCCTGAAATGATGTATCGAGGTTAATTTGGTGTTAAGTTGGGAAAAGATCCATTTCATGGTTCAAGAAGGAATTATCCTCGGTCACAGTATCACATAGGGGCATTGTGGTGGATCGAGCTAAAGTTGATTTGATTTCCAAACTTTTTCCACCTAGCTCAGTCCGGCAAATCTGTTTGTTCCTTGGACACATTGGCTTTTACCGAAGGTTCATCAAAGACTTCTCCAAGCTCTCCAAACCCTTGACCGACCTTCTGGCCAATGACGCCCTATTCCACATGACCTCTGATTGCATCTAGGCTTGGGGCTTAGTCTCCACAGCACCCGTACTTCAACCGTTGGACTGGTCCCAAGATTTTGAGATCATGTGTGATGCATTAGACTTTTCCATAGGCACTGTCCTTAGACAGAGATAAGGCAAGAAACCCATGATGATCTACTACACGAAGCACTGCCGAGCTGGAGGTATTAAACTCAGTGCTTCCTGGGAGGCAACCCAGAAGATTTAGACTTATCAGGTATTTTACTTCACTGAAGTAATATCTTTTTTAACCCCCGTTGCTTACATGTATTTGTCAATGAGGACATTGTCCAACTTAAGCATGGCAGGGTGGGTGGTAAATTACATGATTCTGAGTTTATTTAATCAGTCAGAATAAAATAAAATAAAATTAGAAACAAAGGAATTTAGGAAGAAAAAACTTAGGCATTAGGAACTTGTCAACAGTGGGAAATAATACGAAAAGAACCTAAACACTTAGACTTTTCAGACCTTCAGGCCTAATCAGCCCTAGTATCTGTGAAAATATGGATTTAGCTTTAAATCCTTGCAACCATAATTTATTCTAATCCATCGATAAAATAAGGTGATAAGTATATGACTTATCAACCCGCCCTCTAACTCAGAGGGGACTTTTAGTCTAAGAATCTGCTCACATTTTTGAACTAACTCACTCCTTGAAGATTCTGACAGAAATTGGGTAGCTAATGAACCTTCTAGGGTGATATGGTTGGCAAGTTGTCATGCGTAACAGCCCATTGACCGGTTGTCCAAAGCCCAGCCACAGGACCACCTTCCTTTTATTGCCTCTAAGTAAAATTGAGATCAGGGAGGCCACATACTAAAAAAAAAAGAGGGAAGAAAAAAAGAACAAAATAAGCCACACTTCACCGCATGAGTATGGTTGGTAAGTGTTCGTGGGTAACAGCCCATTGGTTTATTGTCCAGAACCCAGCTCATTAAATGGACAAAAATACACAAAATACTTAAGCAAGAAGCGGGGAAGTAGAGTAAGCTGGGGAGATATACATTGGAAAAATCCTTGTGTTGACCCCAAGTAGAATAAAAGTAGGGAGAAGCTACCGATCAGACAAATACACCTTTAGGTAAAACACTTTCTTTCCCGGTCACCTAGGGGCATAGAAACTCGGATTCTGTCTGAATTATCATTGAGTGAGTCTATCATGATCTTTACACAAAGATGTTTAGCACTTAGAGCCTTTTTCGAGTTCTGGGTGGGTTGGGTAGTCGAAAAAGGTTACCAACACACTTTCAACTTTAAAGATCTAAAATGAGAAAAGATGTAGAAAAAGAAAAAGTATATACATGCCTTAAAGCAAGGATTCAGGCGATTCATAGTTTGGCAGACAACCAGGCATTGTTTAGTCTCTATAGATCAAGATCTTAGTATATTTCCCCTGTTGACAAATAAAAAAATATCTAAGTAATCACTTCCTGAATTCTGACTGAGAATAATGGCTAGAATGAACCTTGCTAGGGACTAGCAAGGAGTAAGCGTGGGGGTATGATAACACTACATTTTATAATGATAATTCTGCTAAATGGGGTCGGTCTTAAGGGTAAAATGCACAAATAACACATCATAAATAGGCATGGGAGCATTGCATGCGTCGCACATCGAGATTGCTTATAGTGCATTATTAATGGCCATTTGTACAAGTGCATGTCAAAACAGACCTCAGATGAGCAATCGGACTGCACGGATGGATTCAAATGATCAACAAAATCTAGCGGACTCAAAATCAACTAAATCTAACATCCAGAGCTCCAACAATTGGCCCAAGAAGTTCTGAATGTTGATCTGATGATCAATGGTCATAAAGCCACCACATGTCAACATTGCCTCACCCCTCGACCACAGCATAACTCCACCACCCTACCTCTCCCACCACAACAGGATGAATCCCGACCGTCAATCTTCAATTGAACGGCTCCACAGTGCTCCACCCCAGCATGCCTTGCCTCCTCTCCGTGACCATCCAACCTCGCAGCGCAGCTGGTCGCACGACGTTCGCAAAGGCAGCAGTGGGCGCTCAAAACCCCGCGCGTTGCCAAATCACTTCTCAGGCAAGCGCAGCCAACTAAGGTCATGGATTCGCATGTGGAGGGTGACGATCGTGCCATTCGGCGCTCCCTAGAACACAGATGCCAGGTGTGCATGTTGATGCACGCTATCTGTGCCAGCACTCCATGCGAAAGCTTAGTCATCTGATCTTCGATCGGATGGCCTACAACGCATGCACACATATCGTGCGTGAAGAAGAATGGGCACACACGTGAGACCAACGGGTAGGGGTCTTCACTGATGTTTTTAGCATGGATTTAGTGATGTCCCTAATGTCACTAAAGCCCATACTTAAATTAGAAACCCCTTATTCCTATATAAACCCCTTCCAACCACCCATGTAAAGCATTGAATACCCTTAGCAAAAGTTGTATCACCCTCCTAGATTCCTTTAGCACCTTTTGTAGTCAACAGAGTTGATGAGCCACCGATGGAGCCTTCTTCCACCGCTGCGGCCACCTCGCCATCTCCCCTCTCTCTCCCTTTCTCTCCCTTTACTCTAGCTATACTTTCCTTTTGTTTATGCATTTAGCTATTGTTGTATTTGTAAAACTTAAAGTTGCATGATTACATGGCAATGTTCCTTCTCTAGCTATTGTTTTTCTTCTTCATGAGCTTTCTTTAACCCGGTATTGCCTGAATGTTGTGACAAAAAGAATTCTAAGCATACTCTCTCCCTCTCTTCTCCCACGTTTTCTCGCAAGCAAAAACCCGTCATTTCCGTGACTCCAAGTGAAAAGAAAAATCCGATTTTCATGCCTCCCTGAGTTCGACACTCGAACTCATGTCCATTTCTTCATTTAAAATTGACATTGTGAATGCAAGCTACAACAATCCTTTTAAATAAGCTCGTCCGTCGCATGCCAGTTGGACATAAGGATTGATTCGCTCATCGGGGCTCAGATTGAGATTCTTTTCGATTAATCTACTTTTGCTGGTCCATCTGATGTCAAGCTAGGGGAATAGAGACAAACGACCAAGGCTGGGGGGTACACTAGGAACCGGAGGTGTAAGCCAAAGGAAGAACCTTCTCTCTAGTCCCTCCTTCTAACTAGTTTGATTGACAGGATAAAAGTAGACCAAATCGTTTATAATCTCAGGATAGGTCCTGGGAGTCTGCAGGTCTTTAGGCTAAGCCACCTAAGGACAGGATTGATTATTTGTATTGCAGGGCTCCTTTTTCTTCTGATTTCCCTCCTTACTTCACCATGTACCATTCCACATCTTATGCACATTTCAAACCCTATCCTCTCACCACCACTTATCCCTAAGTTGATTACTCTCTTGACTTGACTTGTAATTACCCATCCACTAGCCGGGATAACTTTGATTGGGGATACGAATCCGATACGAATTCGAACCTCAGTGTCTAGGGCCTAACCCTGGACAACAAGACTATGATTACTATCCTTCCCAAACCTACAATGATTATGGATCTCCATCCTTTGATGACAAAACCAACCTGATCTACAATAAGGAAGGATATGCTGATTATAACACCTACCCTTCCAAGTATTCCACTGAAAATAGGTCATCACCATTCTTTGAACAACCTAAAATGACTTACTATCTGGGAGGGACCGGAGAACCTCAACATCCTGACTCACCTAAATTTAACCCAAACCCACCCAAATCTGAATCGAACCCGTCAGTTCAGGTGAACCAGATCCAGGATAGGGTGTTGGCTAATTTGAGGAACATTATACAATCTTTAGAAGCCCAGCCAACACCATGCACTGAAGCATTGGAGCCTATGATCAAAATGATTGATGAACTTAATAGTTCTCTATTCGATTTGCTCCAAAGTATTAGGGATAGGGACATGAGTGAGTTTCTTCTTGGGAAATTATCGAGGTTGAGGATGAAAATTGTGGTTGCCCTAGTCAAATCTTGGGATGATTCTCAAGATGAACCCCCTTTAGGAGAGCCAATGTCTGAACCCACTCAGGCACCTATTGGGGGGGATACATATTCTGAGATTGGAGATGACCTTGTTGGTATAGAGCAACCTTTTGAGGATAAATCGAGTTTCTCACCCGAGATCCTAGAGCCAAGGAATGACGAAAAATATGTCTCCATGGACCATGAAATGACATATGATTTTCAGACATATAAAAGAGGATCATGGATTCTTTGATTCTGAGGGTGAGGAATCTCTTTGTGAAGTCTCACTTGAGCTTAACGAAGATGATTTTAGTGAGACAAATGTTCTCGAGGAGCATGCTGAATCATTTGATAGCCCGTTCATTAAAGAATTTGATTCGGTTGGGGCTAACTTGGAGGATTCGAATCTTCATTTACTAGAAGATTCAATCAGTAGCCTCATCTCTCAACCACACCCCGAAGGGATTGATTTTGATTTAGAAATCAATACACCCAAGTCAATCCTGATTTAGCTGCAATTACTGGACTTGGGTACTTTAGATGGGGTGTACAACGATTTGGAGGTCCCAGAGACATTGATTTCAGAGGATAGGAAGTTGGAATTAAAAATCTAGGAAGCTAATTTTGAGGAAGCTTTGATTTTGGATCTAAGCATTCTTGTTGACCTAAAACCTCCTACTTTCTACCAGGACCCTTACAATATCTTTTACGTACAACCCAAGCTCGAGATAACTGATTAATTTTCTGAGTTGAACGTTAAGTGGACATCTGAACCTTGTAAATCAAATCTACCTTTTGTCTGACACTTTACTCTTGGGTTACACACCACCAAACCACAGGCCCAGAACCGTAAATACAGCAATCTTCGATTCTTGGTGATTTTCATCCAGAACCTTAAAACCACCCGACCGTGGGGCATGGGTTTACTTCATAAATTGGTCCACATCGGTGGACATCTTCTGCTGATGGGTGATGGGTCGGCCCGAATAGGTTGTTAATATGATATTTTTATCGTTGAAATGTGTATAGTGGTTAACCTAATTTGGACCTAACCATCTCTTTACAAAATTTTTAACCTGGCCTAATTGATTTTATCTTGTCACTTTTAGGCCCAGGGTCGAACACAGGGAAGTGGGGTTAAAGTCGAGTTTCTACGTTTTCCTTAAAACGCGTCTCTTCCATTCGTTTATTGTGTTTTTGGTGTTTTTCTTATTTAGGTTTTTTATGGTAATCCTTGTTCTTGAGGCACACCCTCAAAATTGTGTCCTTGTCTTTTAGCCAAACAGAGTCCCAAAACAAGTCTTGCTACTCGCAAGACGAGGTACCTGCAAGTCAAAGATTATCTTTTCTTTTTTATGTATTTTTTTTTATCTTTCTACTAACAGAAAAGCAAATAGACAGAAAGTAAATATAGTATGTATATATATATATGTAGTATATATATAAAGGGTTGGGGGTGGTGGTGGCGATGGAGTGTAGCACTACGTCGAGTCAGTCGACGTCTAGAGAGACGCAACCAACACGACTAGGTGCCGCGTGGAGTGTGGATGGAGGATGGATGATGTATGGGACCATGCTTTTCTTTTGCACGCGTGTATCAGGAAATATCAGCAACTGGTGCAGATATTCCCGCCATACAGCATATAGTAAATATATCTATATATATATATATAAATATATAGTTAAATATGTATAGATATATATATATAGATATATATGTGTTTATATATATAGGTGTATAGATATATATATATATGTATATAGATATTTATATATACATATATATGTATATAAGTATATATGTCTATAGATATGTAAGTATATGTATAAGTATATAGATGTATATATAAGTAGATATATATATATTATATATATATGTATGTATATTATATATATATGTATGTATACATAACTATATAGATATACTATGTATATAAGTATATATATATAGATATATGCATGTATATATATATATATATGTATATATGTTACTATAAGTGTGTGTGTGTGTGTGTCGGTGAATGTGTGTGTGCGTCGGTGAATGTGTGTGTGTGTGTTGCTGTGAGTTAAATAAAAGAGAGAGAGAGCACCAGACAGAGAGAGAGCGGGCGGGAGAGATCGAGCAGACGCACACGGGAGAAATCGGCAGAGAGAGAGGGAGATCGCGGAAACGCGAGTTAAGACGTCTGCAAGAGGTGGCGGACGTCTGACGCCGCGTCGTCTGAAGGCGAAGGCGGACGTCTGACCGTCGCGGTGCACCGCGCCTTCGCGCAGAGGACGTGAGGCGTCTCCTGCAGACCGGGTGCGAGGACAGAGAGCGGGCGATGGTGCGCTCGGAGAAGGCAGCGGGGAGTCTGCAGTCGGTCGCGGAGGGTTGCGGAGGAGGGCAGGGGTCGGCACGAGGCCGTAACCGGCCGCTGCAGTGCGCGCGGCGGACGGGTACAGGTGCAACTACGAGGCGTACAGAACGGAGACGGAGGCGGGGAACGCCCTGCAGACACGCGCGGAGGCGGTGAGCGACTGCGGGGACGGTCGCGGAGGAGCGGGGAGGACCTGCTGCTGCTGCTGCGTGGCTGTTGCTGCCGTGGCTTCAAGCTTCGAAGCTTAGAGCGGCGACAATGGCGTTAAAGGAAAAAAAATGAAGCGAGGGAATGCACCATGCCCACCGGCTCGTCGAAGAGCTGGGCGGTGGTGCTCCCACTGTGGTGGTGTGCACCACAGTGGGTTCTCCTACTCGCCAGGTGCCTCCTCGACGGAGGGCCGACGTATGGGAGGGGAAAGCGGTGGAGAAGATGGCTGCGGGTTTTTGTTGCTGCAGCAGCCTCCGTTGCGAGGATGAAGCTGCAGCTACTTATAGAGGAGGAGAGAGTGGCGTGCCGGCTGCAGCAGGGAGAGGGTGTGCGAGTTGCAGCTATAGGGAGCGGCGTTGGCAGGGAGAAGTGAGGGGAAGAAGTGCTGCGTGGCTGCTGCATGCAACTGCGGGAAGAGTGCAGCCGCGGGAATGAGAGAAAAGAAGAAATCAAGAGGAAAAATAAAAAGAGGGTGATTTTGCAAGGAGGCACTTGAAGAAAAATGTAACTATGCAAGCGATTGTTTCACTCCTCTTCCTCTCTTGATTAAATGCATGCATGCAAGTGTTTTTCCAAATGCGATTACAGGATCCTATTATGCAATGTTAATGCTAGAAAATGGAACAAGAAGGCGTTATTACAGGCGTGTTTTGAGGTGCAAACATATACCCCCATGCCTATCTTTTGCTAGTCCCTAGCAAAATAGTATTTAGAAATGATCTTAAGCTGAAGATTTTCTTCTGAGGTGATACAGGTGTGTTTACTATCGAATATTGTGAGAACCAATTGTAAAGAAGACTACCAGTACTTTATGTCTCACATGACATAGATCATCTCTCAACTAACCAGGACTCTTGATATTTAAACCTTAAGTACGATTTCCAGGACCCAGGAGGTTTTTGCCGTACTCGAGAGCTCAAGAGGTTATGGTTTGTGCATAGTGAAGGATCAAGACTGACCAGATGAACATTAAGACTCAATCCCAGGGTTTCACGAATTTTTAAGTACAGGTTGCTCCCAGTTTCAGCTCATGTCTTCGAATTGACCCTTAAGATGATGACGGAAAACTCAACTCCCATTTTCTGATTTTTTTTTTTTTTTTTTTGCTCACCGAAAAACAAATTATACAGACATTTATGAGATATACTGACTATTTTGCAACTTCTTTTTTTTTTTTTTTGAAACATATGTCAGTATATCTCTTACAACACATTTTGAAAGAGCACACTTTTTTTCTTTTTGGTGGGAGAGTTTCTTTTTGGTGGAAAGAGTCGCTCCTAAACACAAGACTAAAGCCTGGGATAAAAAGTCTACCTGCGCGCACAGGTAAGGACTCCACCTTCCCTAATGAACACTAGGGTTGGATCTTATGTTCACCTGGTCTTTCCTGATATGTGTAGTGTGAACCAAGTTTACTTAAGCTCTCAAGTAAAAGTAAACCAACGAATCTTGTACTTGTGTCTCAGGTACAAGAATACATCCTTAGTTAGGAGGGATCCTGATCTATTTTGTCAATGCTTTAAGTGAATTAAGCCGAGCCTGAGCGAATCAAGCTTTTGTAGCCTGGAAAGTCTTCAAAACAGAGGTTGAATATCCATAAACACTTCTTGCCTTTTTGTTTCAGCTTCAAGATCATTACTAAACACCATTTATTATAATATATATATATATATTTTCTTTTTCTTGCATATTTATAAATAGGTGGGAACTGTATGATACCATAACATACCCGGATCCTATGGATGCCTATCCACCCCCCCATGCCAAAGAATGCTATGTCCTCATATGCATGCAGGGAAAGGCAGAGGAAGGATGGAAGATCGGGTAACAAGAGCTGAGGTTCAGGGTATAGATCAGGGTGGAAGGGTGGGTGGATGGTGGGTGGTGAAGAGAAAAGTGAAGTGATTGCGATAGAGGTGTGAAAAGTGATGGTGGATGGTGAGTGCTGTTAGGGTGTCTCCCAACAAGCGCTGAATTTAATGTCCCCAGCTGGACTCAGAATGAGGCAAAGAATTAGTTACCCTCCAGCAGGGCAACGGTTTCTCCAACGGGGGCAGGTTCATGAGTCAGATAGGGTTTCAAATGCTGCCCGTTGACCGTAAATTTACGCCCAGATTTGGGATCTTCGATCTCGACGGCCCCATTGGGGAATGGTCTTGAGACCAGGAAAGGACTAGTCCATTTGGACTTCAATTTCCCAGGAAAGAATTTGAGTCGGGCATTATAGAGCCAAACTTCCTGAGATGGCTCAAATTCCTTCCGCCGAACATGGCTGTCGTGAAAAGCCTTAGTGCGCTGTTTAAAGGTTAGAGCAGAATCATAGGCTTCACGACGGAGCTCTTCTAGCTCTTGGAGTTGGAGTTTCCTTTCTCGTTCACACAAGTCTGGGTCGAGGTTACATTGGCGAACCGCCCAATAAGCGCGGTGCTCCAACTCCACAGGCAAATGACAAGGCTTCCCGTAAATGATTCTATATGGAGACATACCAAGGGGAGCCTTGAAGGCGGTCCGATACGCCCAAAGTGCGTCAGTCAGCTTGTCGGACCAATCCTTACGGTCAGGCCGAACCATTTTCTGGAGAATCTGCTTGATTTGCCGGTTCGACACTTCCGCCTGGCCGTTCGTCTGAGGATGATACGGGGATGCGATACGATGGTGGACTCCGTACCTCTTCAGAAGTGCCCGGAAAGAAGCATGGGTAAAATGGCTTCCTCCATCCGAGATAATGGCCCGAGGGATCCCAAAAAGCGCAAAGATATGGTCCTTGACGAATCGGGTGGAGATAACATGGTCAGCACGACGTGCGGGAATAGCCTCGATCCATTTCGAAACATAGTCGATGGCCACGAGGTTGAATTCGAAGCCATTGGATGGAGGAAAGGGACCCATGAAGTCAATTCCCCACATGTCGAAGATTTTCGCAACTAGGATGTGTTGCAAGGGCATCATGTCACGACGTGCCATTGACCCTAATGACTGGCACCTAGTGCAATGTTTGGCATAAGTGTGCGCGTCCTGGTGAAGGGAGGGCGAAAAGAAACCGCACTGCAACACCTTGGCTGCAGTTTTCCTCCCAGAGAAATGGCCTCCACAGGCCTGATCGTGGCAGAAGGATAGCACACTGGGGAACTCACTGTCAGGAATACAGCGATGGATGATTTGATCAGCACCTATCCGAGAAAGAAGTGGATTATCCCAAAAATAATACTTTGCTTCTGCCATGAGATGCTCACGCTGGTTTTTAAGCCAGCCACGTGGAAGAGATCCAGAAGCAAGGTAATTGGCAATGTCGGCATACCACGGTCCACTTGCCACATTTATTGCCAATAGGTGCGCATCAGGAAAAACTTCATTAATTGGCAGAGTAAGTCCAATATGGTCAGGGTCCAGTCTGGAAAGGTGATCAGCCACAACATTCTGGGCTCCGACCTTATCACGAATCTCAATGTCAAATTCCTGGAGCAGAAGGATCCAACGAATCAGTCTAGGCTTGGCATCCTTCTTGTGCATGAGATGGCGAATGGCCGCGTGATCAGTGAAAACAATAACGTGAGAGCCCAGAAGGTAAGAACGAAATTTTTCCAGCCCAAAGACGACTGCCAGTAGTTCCTTTTCAGTGGTAGTATAATTACGTTGGGCCTCGTCCAACGTCTTACTGGCGTAGTATACCACGAAGGGGTGTCTATCGCGTCTTTGTCCCAGGATGGCTCTGATTGCAAGGTCTAAAGTGTCACACATAAGTTCAAAGTCGAGGGACCAATCAGGCGGCTGGAGAACAGGGGCCTTGGTGACAGCATTACGCAGCTGCGTGAATGCTTGTATACAGTCAGGGCCCATGTCGAAGGGCACGTCGGTTGATAGGAGATGAGTTAAGGGTCGAGAAATTTTGGAGAAGTCTTTGATGAATCTCCTATAGAAACCGACGTGTCCCAAGAAGGAGCGGATTTGTTTGACAGAACCAGGCACAGGTAAATCAGCAATGACATCGAGCTTAGCTCTGTCAACCTCGATACCCCTATCGGAGATGATATGTCCAAGAACAATTCCCTCGTGCACCATAAAATGACTTTTTTCCCAGGAAAGCACGAGGTTTACATCAATACATCTCCTAAGGATGCGAGTCAGGTTGGCAAGACATTCGTCGAAAGATGGTCCAAAGACTGAAAAGTCATCCATGAAGACCTCGAGAAAGTCACCCACCATGTCATGAAATATCGCCAGCATGCATCTCTGGAAAGTTGCTGGCGCGTTACAAAGTCCGAACGGCATCCTTCTAAAGGTGAAGGTGCCGAAAGGGCAGGTAAAAGTGGTTTTCTCTTGGTCTCGGGGATCTATTGCCACCTGGTTATATCCTGAGAATCCATCCAGGAAGCAGAAAAATTTATTTCCCGCTAACCGCTCCAGGATTTGGTCAATAAATGGTAGCGGGAAGTGATCTTTCTTGGTTGCAGCATTGAGTTTCCTATAATCTACACACACTCTCCAAGATGTAGGAGTGCGTGTAGGGATGGATTCGCCCCTGTCATTGACACGGATGGTGAGTCCTGCCTTTTTGGGCACAACGTGAATTGGGCTCACCCAGGGGCTATCGCTGATCGGGTAGATTATACCCGCATCAAGCCACTTAATGATTTCATTCTTAACGACCTCCCGCATGTTAGGGTTGAGACGTCGCTGCATCTCGCGAGAAGGTCGAGCCTCCTCCTCCGTATATATACGATGAGTGCAGTAGGAGGGGCTAATACTAGATAAGTCTGATAAAGACCATCCAATAGCTGCCTTGTGTTCTAGGAGGACCTTAGTTAGTTTGCACTCCTGCTCCATGGTTAATTTTGAACTGATGATTACAGGGAGCATTTCATTTGGTCCCAGGAAAACATACTTGAGTGTATTAGGCAGCACTTTTAGCTTGGGAGTGGATGGGGAAGGATCTGGCATTTCTTGGGACGAGAGTGTCCCAGACGGGTAGGAGAACAAGTTAGGAGGAAGAAATTGGCCTTCAGATTGGCCAAGAAGAGGGGCTTCTTGGATAGATGGATCCAAAAATGAACAGCCCCAGTGAGAAGTATATGGGCTCAAGCTTCCAGTGTGGATTTGTAAATCCGCCTGATTTGGCGGGGAAGAAAGGGTAATTCGGTCTTCATGAGTGTGGACCGACAGTGAGTAGCCCGGATATGACTCAGACCACGAGGTATGGGAAGCGGAGAAAACCTCATCAGAAGTCTGGCCAGGAGAAGGTACTGGACAAGGGAGGGATTGGGGAACGTCACAGTATGCGTTGGTCAGGCAGTTATCAGTGTTTATAGGTAATCCGCAGCAGTCCGAATAGGTCCCAATTACTCCGATACACACGCTGACGGCCATGTCCTCGTCAAACATGTCATCCCCAATGCAATCGCAATCAAAGTTCTTGGTTGCCTTGAATATGTTAAGCTTGAGCTTCTCAGATCCATCGGCAATCTCAATACAGCCTGACTCGCAGTCGATGTGGGCGCGGGCTGTGGCCAAGAAAGGTCGACCGAGGATGATCGGACAATCAGAAAGTGAACTAGAAACTTCCATATCTAAAACAAGAAAGTCAACAGGAAAACAGAGACTGTTGACCCTAACTACCACGTCTTCCACCACACCCTTCGGGATTTTGACAGAACGATCTGCCAACTGTAACGTGACAGGGGTGGGTTTCAGATTTCCCAAGGAAAATTTTTTGATCATGATGGTCGGTATGAGATTGATGGAAGATCCTAGATCAAGCAAGGCACGGTTAAAACTGCAGCCTTGGATGCTACAGGAAATCAGTGGTGTGCCCGGATCTTTCTACTTCGGTGGTAAGTTTGACAGTATAGCACAACTCGCATGAGGCGAGAGAACCACCGGATTCTTAGTCTTCTTTGACTGTCACCTGGGTGTTGTGTAGTCTTTGAAAAATCGAGCGACAGTAGGTATGTGGTCGATTGCCTCGAGCAGGGGTACCTTGATTTCTACATCCCTGAACAAATTACGTAGGTTGTCAAAGGCCTGCGTATTTTTCTTTTTTCCTTTTGGCTCCCTTAGTCGAGCCTCAGGGAATGGGACTGATTCTGGCACAAGTTTTGGTGCATCATCCTCTCGCGAATGCGGTATGCATCCCGAATGAGAGGGCGAAGAAGACGGGCCAGGATCAGGTCGAGGCGGATCGACGGTCTGCTTACCGCTCCTCGTAGTGATAGCATTGGATGATGCGGGTCTAGTGGGATCATACGGTGGAGGAGGGTTTGCAATGGGGATATAAGAGTGTGGTGCTGCAGCAGGATTAGCCTGAAATCCTGATGGAATGCTCGGAGCTTGCAGAACTTGATTAACCTGTCCCTGAGAAGGTCGTACCTGTGGTTGAGAACCACGGGGCATGAAATTTCGTGGGTTTGGAACAGGTTGGGTGGGAAGAGTGCCCTGAGATCGAGTCGCCATGCGTAGTTGACTGATCTCAGCATTCTGCTGTGCCAATTGGTGCTGAAGAGAGGTCATGTTCTCTTCATGGCGCTTTGACATTTCCGTCATCATTCGCATCAATTTGTCAAGAGGGCTTGATGCGTGTTCAGTTTGTGGTGCGCAAGGGCCTGATGGCGGATTTGCCATAGGATTAAACTGGACCCTTGGGATGACGGGTGTGGAAGGTCGCATTGGTCCACCCGCGGGGTTTTGGCGCTGCGGGTTGTTGGACCATGCGAAGTTCGGATGATTACGCCACCCTGGGTTATAAGTGGCAGAGAACGGGTTGTTCCCCAGGGCGCAAGCATCTTCTATGCCAGAAGACGCGTCCGCATGTAGATATGCGTCTGAGCACGCGGAGGCTTGGTCCTCCGTGTCGAAATACTGGCTCGCAGAAGCCAGTTCCACATGATTTACCGAGTCGCTTGGCGCGACACTCGGTAAGGAAGGTCTAACGGGGTTTCTCGGGATAAGCCTGGTATTAGAAGAACTTGGATTGTGACGAAGTGGTGAAGAGGTGGTGTTTGCCATAGATCGGGAGGGGTTGGCCAGAAGCTCGTCCAGCTTCTTGTGCACGAAGGAGACTTCATCCAGTTTTTGTGCAATAAGGCTTAGATCAGTGGATGAATGGGAGGGTCCCGTGTCAACTTCGTGGACATTTCGGGGCTGGCTGTTATGATTAAAGGCGACAATGGAAGCATTGTTCATCGAGTTTTCACTCATATTTTCAAACAGCTCGAATGCTCAATTCTCGTCTTTATTCATAAAGTTCCCTCTGCAGGAAGCGTCTGCAATCTGCTTCAAAGTCTCATTTAGCCCATAGTAGAAAATCTGGGCTATATGCCACTTAGGCAGACCGTGGTGCGGACACTTCCTGAGGAGGTCGTTATACCTCTCCCATGCCTCATGAAATTGTTCGCCATTTTGTTGCGTAAATGAAGTGATAGCACGGCGAAGCGCATTGGTCCGCCCGATTGGGAAGAACTTCTTGAGAAACGCTGTTCGCATCTCTTCCCAAGAGTGGATGGTTCTCCCAAGGGTGTGTAACCATTGCGACGCTTTATCCCGTAATGAAAATGGGAACATCTTCATGAGGACTATAGATAACCCGACATTTCTTGGTTTAACGGTTTCAACAAGTCGGGTTAGGTCTTCCAAGTGGAGAAATGGGTGTTCACTTGCAAGACCATGAAAGTGAAAATTGATTAGGCCAATTATGTTTGGTTTTAATTCAAAGTCGTCCCCGCCCATGGGGACCCGAATTTGTCCTATGGTCTCTGTAGCAGCGGGATTCTGATAAGAGCAAAGAGACCTAGGCTCCTCCCGTTCGGGAGGGTTCTGCATTTCCTCCAATGTTTCCCGAATGGCTTCGATTTGCTCATTATACATTTCCATTTGGGCTTGGAGGCGGGTTATGGGATCTAAGGCTCCACCACCTGGTGGGTTCTGAGGGCGGTTTCCTCCGTCGGGATTTGGGGGTGGGCGTGCAGCCATGTTTGTGGAGGAGGAGGACGATTCGACTTGTTTTCTAGATTTATCAGTCAATTCAAATAGTTCAGGGTTTTGTGACCTCCTCCCAAACATGCACTACCGCAGGAAGGATTGGGGAGATGAGAAGGGAAAAGGGATGAGAGAAATGACGCCGCAAAGGTACACTTGATTACAAATCAATACAGTCAAGTTCCTAACCTCTACAGTGTGCCCTTAGACCTAAAGATCTAAGTTACCTACTATCACGAACTACGGAACCGAATGCGAGCACCGCGGAACCACCGGGCCAGATTGAAAGGCCGTTTGCCCCAGTCTTAGACACCCGATAGCACGCGGGAACTCTCACCAGCACGTAGTCGCTACACACAGGTAGTTAGACCTCCAATCCTTAGTAAGGATCAAGTTACTACCAGTTTTAATTAGAGGCTTAGGGTCAAGTGCTTTTGGAATGTGAAGGGCGTTGTTTACGGGTAATTCCCAAGTGATTGATTTTAAGAGTGTGTAAGAACAAGCATGCATTGGGGAAATCTCCCCGAATTGAAGTTTTTATTGGCAAATGGTTTCTAGAGTTCAGCCTTAAGTAGTATGAATTTTAGGGTTTTGCAGAATTACCAATTCAACCAATCTCCGGGTTTTTGCAAAAATACAGGTTTTCCTTCTAAAACCCAAGAAACCCTTCCTCAATTATCAGTTAGTTAATGCATGCTAAAATGCAATGGGCTACCCTAAATGGAGATTTCTAAGTGTAGATGCACGAATCAGTTTTATATCAATGTGACAGGGAGCCAAAGCACTTCAATTCAAGTGCTCCCAATCACCAGAAATGATTTCCACACACAAGGCTTCAACCAAAAGATAAAGAAAATAAAATTGTTGGGGTTGAAGTATTCAGGATCGAATCACAGGCAAGTTTGAAAAGTCGTGGTGGGGTTGGAATCAACTCAATTCCAAGTCTCCCCACCAAAAATGTGATCCTGAATTAAAGATAAGTGAGGCAAAAGAGGGATACAAGCAATCTTTTTCTTTGCCTCAAAGAATACTTCCCACGACGAAAAATCTAAGAATCAAGATTCTCGGATTTTCGCTATGCGAAGTAAGGCGGGAAATTCCGGGGCAGTGGGAGTGAAGACAACCAATCAATCAAGTGAATTTTAATCCACTTGCCCTAAAGAAATCCAAAGAAGTTTTTCTAGTTTTTAGTTTTAAATTTTTTTTTTTTTTTATTGTGGTGGCAAGTTAACCCTAATTTGATGAGAAAAGAAAACCTACTTGTTCGGCAATGTGTGCGAAGCTCCAATGCGATGTCGGCGTCTTCACGCTCTCGTTCCCGCCTTGGATCTGCTCACGTCCTCGACTTCGTCAGCCTTCTTCTCCTTCCACCAGGTTCACCTGCACACCAAAATCAACAATACCCGTGAAGAGAGAAGAGACAAATTTAAAGGAATTGGATAGAAACTTACTCGAAAGCGCACCTCCCCGGCAACGGCGCCAGAAAAGTTATGATGGGTCGGCCCGAATAGGTTGTTAATATGATATTTTTATCGTTGAAATGTGTATAGTGGTTAACTTAATTTGGACCTAACCATCTCTTTACAAAATTTTTAACCTGGCCTAATTGATTTTATCTTGTCACTTTTAGGCCCAGGGTCGAACACAGGGAAGTAGGGTTAAAGTCGAGTTTCTACGGTTTCCTTAAAACGCGTCTCTTCCATTCGTTTATTGTGTTTTTGGTGTTTTTCTTATTTAGATTTTTTATGATAATCCTTGTTCTTGAGGCACACCCTCAAAATTGTGTCCTTGGCTTTTAGCCAAACAGAGTCCCAAAACAAGTCTTGCTACTCGCAAGACGAGGTACCTGCAAGTCAAAGATTATCTTTTCTTTTTTATGTATTTTTTTTATCTTTTTACTAACAGAAAAGCAAATAAACAGAAAGTAAATATAGTATGTATATATATATGTAGTATATATATAAAGGGGTGGGAGTGGAGGTGGCGATGGAGTGTAGCACTATGTCGAGTCAGTCGATGTCTAGAGAGACGCAACCAACACGACTAGGTGCCGCGTGGAGTGTGGATGGATGATGTATGGGACCACGCTTTTTTTTTGCACGTGTGTATCAGGAAATATCAGCAACTGGTGCAGATATTCCCGCGAGACAGCGTATAGTAAATATATCTATATATATATATAAATGTATAGTTATATATGTATAGATATATATATATAGATATATATGTGTTTATATATATATGTGTATAGATATATATATGTATATAGATATTTATATATATATATATGTATATAAGTATATATGTCTATATATATGTAAGTATACGTATAAGTATATAGATGTAAATATATATATTATATATATATGTATGTATATTATATATAAATGTATGTATACATAACTATATAGATATACTATGTATATAAGTATATATATATAGATATATGTATGTATATATATATATATATCTATGTATATATGTTACTATAAGTGTGTGTGTGTGTGTGTCGGTGAATGTGCGTGTGCGTCGGTGAATGTGTGTGTGTGTGTTGCTGTGAGTTAAATAAAAGAGAGAGAGAGCACCAGACAGAGAGAGAGCGGGCGGGAGAGATCGAGCGGACGCGCGCGGGAGAGATCGGCAGAGAGAGAGGGAGATCGCGGACGCGCGAGTTAAGACGTCTGCAAGAGGTGGCGGACGTCTGACGCCGCGTCGTCTGAAGGCGAAGGCGGATGTCTGACCGTCGCGGTGCACCGCGCCTTCGCGCAGAGGACGTGAGGCGTCTCCTGCAGACCGGGTGCGAGGACAGAGAGCGGGAGATGGCGCGCTCGGAGAAGGCGGCGGGGAGTCTGCAGTCGGCCGCGGAGGGTTGCGGAGGAGGTTAGGGGTCGGCGCGAGGCCGTAACCGGCCGCTGCAGTGCGCGCGGCGGACGGCTACAGGTGAAACAGCGAGGCGGACAGAACGGAGACGGAGGCGGGGAACGCCCTGCAGATGCACGCGGAGGCGGTGAGCGACTGCGGGGACGGTCGCGGAGGAGCGGGGAGGACCTGCTGCTGCTGCTGCTGCATGGCTGTTGCTGCCGTGGCTTCAAGCTTCGAAGCTTGGAGTGGCGGCAATGGCATTAAAGAGAAAAAAAACGAAGCGAGGGAATGCACCACGCCCACCGGCTCGTCGAAGAGCTGGGCGGTGGTGCTCCCACTGTGGTGGTGTGCACCACAGTGGGTTCTCCTGCTCGTCGGGTGCCTCCTCGACGGAGGGCCGACGTATGGGAGGGGAAAGCGGTGGAGAAGATGGCTGCGGGTTTTTGTTGCTGCAGCAGCCTCCGTTGCGAGGATGAAGCTGCAGCTACTTATAGAGGAGGAGAGAGTGGCGTGCCGGCTGCAGCAGGGAGAGGGTGTGCGAGTTGCAGCTATAGGGAGCGGCGTTGGCAGGGAGAAGTGACGGGAAGAAGTGCTGCGTGGCTGCTGCATGCAGCTGCGGGAAGAGTGCAGCCGCGGGAAGGAGAGAAAAGAAGAAATGAAGAGGAAAAATAAAAAGAGGGTGATTTTGAAAGGAGGCACTTGAAGAAAAATGTAACTATGCAGGCGATTGTTTCACTCCTCTTCCTCTCTTGATTAAATGCATGCATGCAAGTGTTTTTACAAATGCGATTACAAGATCCTATTATGCAATGTTAATGCTAGAAAATAGCACAAGAAGGCGTTATTACAGGCGTGTTTTGCGGTGCAAACAATGGGTTTTAGGATCAACCTTTTGATTTTGATTCTGACCCACACTTGTGAATTTTCAATTTCTTCCTTGTATGTATGTTATGCCTAGCTGAAGGCATTAAATTTAGCACGTGTTTATATTTCACGTTATCTGTGGAGCTGACTGTATTTCTCACGGTATTTAGGTGATATTCTCTTTACTCCACTCATTTCATGTCTTTATTTTTACAATGGGGACATTGCATCATTTAGGCATGGAGGGGTGGATACCTAATCCTGAAATTATTTCATTAGCTTTGTACAATATCTTTTATTTTCGTTAAAAAAAATTGAAAAAAAAAAGAATTAAGTGAAGATAACTTAGGCTTTTGGAAGTTATTAACTTTAGGAAATGATACGATAGAACTTGAACAGTTAGAATCTTCAGGTCTTTGGGCTTAATTAGCCTGGGTGTCCACTCGAATGTGGACTTAGTCTCGAGGCCTCGCCAATTAAAATTCATTTTAATTTGGTAAATAAATTGGGGTGATAAGTGTATGACTTATCAACACACCCTCTGATTTGAGGGGACTTTAAGCCTAAGCATCTACACTCTTTTTGCACTGACTCACTTTCTGGTAGTTTCTTAAGAAATTGGGTAGCCAATGAACTATCTAGGGTGGTATGGCTGGAAATTTGTCGATGGTAACAGCTCATCGGCTAGTTGTCCAGAGCCTAGCCACAAGACCATTTCGTCGTATTACCTTTACGTAAATCTCATATTTGTGAAGCCACCTACTTAGAAAGAAAAAAAGAACAAAAAGAAAAAATAGAAAAAAAATAGAAAAAGGAGAAAATAAAAAAATAAACAAAACCACACTTCACCGCACGAGTGTGGCTGGCAAGTTCCCATGGATAAAAACCCATTGGTCTGTTGTCCAAAGCCCAGCTCACAACAATGCACAATAATTCCTAAAACACTTAGGGACAACATGGGGAAGTAGAATAAACTGGGGAGATATACATTAGGTTCGCCCTTGTGTTGACCCCATAAATAAAAGTAGGGAGAAAGCTACCGTTCGGAAAGATAAACCTCTAGGCAAGGTCACCTAGGGTCGTAGAAACCCGAAGTCCATTTTAACGGTCGCCTAGTGAGTCTTTCACTCTTTTCAGTAGATGCTTAGCACTTAAAGTCTTTTTCGAGTCTTGGGCAGGTTGGGTAGCCATAAAAAGTTATCCCAGAACTCTCAAACTCCAAAAGTACAAAAAAAAAATTAGAAAAGAAGAAAAATAAAAAAAATGTATCTTCCCTTTTCAAATAAGGTGAAGACTTGGGCAGTCTGCATTCTGGCAGAGACCCGGGTGCTGTTGAGTTTTTGTTGTTTAGGACCTTAGTTGAAATTTTCTATTGTTAATAAATGACTTAGGCCAAAGCGATCTAATCCTAATTTTATTTTTATACATAGCATGTAGTTTAATTTTGCTAGGGACTAGCAAAAGATAGGCTTGGGGGTATGATATGGACACATCTATTTAGGTTAGAATGTCTATTTATGCATGTTCCTAGGCTTAGATTTGCATTCCATATTGTAAATATTGCATAGCGTGCATCATTCTGCATTTAGAGCAGTTGTGTATATTTTAGGTTAATTGCATCCTTTTTGTGGTTAGGAGAGGAGATTTATTTTGGAGCCTCAGATTAACAATCTGAACCATATGGATCTGATCAGGATGACGATCGGAGTCCAACGCCTTCAAAATTGCCTTGATCGGAGTCCCGTAGCACCATATGCAGTCCAAGGAAGATCAATGACCAAGGGACTAGGTGATGTAATTTGGAGTTTCAAATGACAAATCCGACCATGCGGATGGATTCGGGTCAACGATCGCAGCCCAACGACGTGAAAATTGACTCAATCCTACCTCTGTCGTAGGCCCTACAACAGAAAGAAGATGGACAGCCCAGATTGCACCACATGGTGGACCCCAGGCTGCCCATGCACACGCAAGCGCCACCGCATGCCCACAGCATCTTGGGTGCATGAATGCTCGTGGAGGCATGCCTGCAAAGCGGTAGCGGAAGTAGGCACTCATGCGGAGGCGCACGACACGGGTGCGCGAAGCACACTTCAACGTCGTGGTGGGTGGACGCGTGGGCTGTCTTCAGCGATGTTTGCGGTGGATCTTCAGCGACATTTATGACCATCACTAAATATCCTATATACAAATTTAATTCTTTCCTCCACTATAAAAGGACCCCTACCCCTCCCATTTTTCTTCATCTTTTCCTTTCTTCCTCTCACCACCTCCAAGGCTCTAGAGAGAGCTTGTCCTAAGCCTGGGATGCTCCTCTAGAGTAGACAAGAAAATAGTTTTCCCACCTCTCATCCCCATTCATGGAACATCCTATGGCTGTCCCCTCATCGCCCTTCTGGAAGAAGATCCTTGCCGCGACGTCGTCCTACCCCGCCCTTCGTCCTCCTTTGTCCCGCTCCTCACCACCTTCCTCCAGGCGACGTCAGAGCAAGTCGTCCTCCAAGCGATCATCGAGGGGGATTTCTCTCACCTCTTTCTATCTTTCTTTTGCTTTCGTAGTGTAGATTTTCGACTTTCATAGTTGTAACAAACAATTCTTTAGAAATAGATGATTGTTTCTATCTCTCTATTTCTCCCTCTCTCTCTTGTATTTTTCCAAGTAGATTAGCTAGATAAGCAATTGTTAATCTGATCTCTTGCTTTCTAAAAAATTCAAAAAGAAATTATGAAAGATAAAACGACAAAAAATAAATAAAAGGGAAATGCGGATTTTCAAGGCCAAACGTTTGCCTCCCCATGTTCGACCCGGGACACACTTTTCGAGTTTCAATTATAAATTTTATCTGATAAATGCATTTTGCAAGCTACGACGATGGGTCCTCCGAAGCCTGATTTTTAATATGCAAAGCACGCCTCGATTAGGACTCTTTTGAATCATGTCTGATCAATCTTGAAAAGACTTTACAATAATTTTTTGAGGTGAATCTTGTTCTATCATGGGAAAAGAGTCACTTCATGGTCAAGGAGGGCATTCCTTTGCCATGTTGTGTCTAAAAATGGAATTGAAGTGGATAAAGACAAGGTGGACACTATAATCAAACTTTCGCCACCTTCGATGGTTAGGCAAGTAAGATCATTTCTCGGACATGTGCGATATTACTGTCGATTTACTGAAGACTTTTCTAAGGTGGAGAGGCCCTTAAGCAACTTGCTGGTAAAAGATCAATCCTTTGATTTTAATTCAAATTGCTTAAAGGCTTTTAATCAGCTAAAGGAGGATATTACACAATAACCCATCTTACAACCTCCTAATTGGGATCATCCCTTCGAAATCATGATCGACACCTCTGATTATGCCATTGGGGCAGTCTTGGGACAAAAGGTAGACAAGAAACCATCTTTGATTTACTATTCTAGCAAAACCTTGGATGAGGCTCCAAGAAACAACACCACTACAGAAAAAGAGTTGCTAGCCAAAGTGTTTGCTCTGGAGAAGTTTAGACCATACCTACTGGGATCTCATGTCACAATCTTCACAGATCATACTACATTAAGGCATTTGATGTCTAAAAAGGATGCAAAACCCAGATTAATTAGACGGATCCTTCTACTACAAGAATTTGGTTTAGAAATCAAAGACAAATCTGAGCCCAAAATGTAGAAGCAAATCATCTCTCCAAAATCCTTGTAGACTTTGCAACTCCTCAACTCTGTGATTCGTTCCCTGATGTGAATCTCCTGACTATTTGCAACTACCCTGGTTTGTAGATATTGTCAACTATTTGGCCATCGGAAAACTACCCATGGATTGGCTTAAGCATAAGCGGGATAGGTTGATTTCTGATGCCAAATACTACTTTTGGGAAGATCGAAAGCTATTCAAAGTTTGTGTGGATCAGGTTATCCACCATTGTATTCCAAATGAGGAGAGCACAAGTGTACTACAATTCTGCCATAGTTTTGCTTGTGGAGGTCACTTCTTAGGAAAAAAGACAGCAGCCAAGGTACTACAGAGTGGATTGTATTAGCTATCTTTATTCCGTGACTCGTACAACTTTTGTAAGTCATGTATCAAATGCCAAACTTTGGAAAACATGACCAGGAAGGACATGATGTTGATGATACCATCATCATTAGCCTTAACAAGCTTTATTTAGTCATAATCAAGGAATAAATGCTCCTCCATAACCATCAGAAGGCCATAATTCATTGCAAATCCATTTTGAGGGAAATATAATAAACTAGGGTTAAAACTGCAATTTTACCAACATATCATGAATGTATAATAACCGTGGCTTTCTTTAGGGATTAATCAAAGGTCAAATGGTCTTAAAAGAATAACAAGTGGGTTAGTATAGATAGAAAAGGGTTTTCACATGCTTTTAGAATTAAATGACTTTCGAAGCCCTAAAAATAGACCGGCTTAATTAAATGAGGTATTAGTTAGGATAAAATTCATCTAAACCCTCTAAAATTCATAGAAAATATTCTCTAGGATTTGGTACCTTCAATTTGACCATTGGAACCCGTCTTGACCTAAAATAGAGTCTTAGACAGACATTTGCCCTAATTTGGATTTTTGCATAACTTACCTAGTCAAACGATATCAAAACCTAAATCTAATTTCACCATTGGATTCCTTGGGTCCAAATTAGGTTTGTGCCAAAATTTGGACCCAACCTAATTTCACCATGACACAGTTTACATTTTCATCCAGTCAGACTCTTTTTATCTCATTCAGACCTTTAGCTTTTTGAATTCCTTGCATATAGCCCGCCAACTTTAATGTCATCTTCACAAATAGGTCCCTACCACATGAAATCCTAATCCTACAACTCTGATGATGTTTGATTGAGGAGAACTACTCTAATAAATCAATCCCTTCCAAAATTGGAAGGGAGATTCCTTGAGGAGCCCTCTTTCCATTGAATTCAGTCATTAGCCCCAAAACCTTCGTAATCTCTCATGCGAATGCATGATAGATTTGGGTATCATAGAGTTTCTAAACTTTGGTGAACATTCCTAGCTTGGGAAGCTTGCTTCCCGAGCTCAAGTCGACCTCTAGAGCCCTATAAAAGACTTCCTAGATCAGGCTGAGTTCCTATGGCTCGATTTCGACCTGGAACACCTCTATTTCATCTCTCCTCTTCTAGTCGAGAGACTCCTCGACATCTGGTGACTCCTCCTGATCTTCCTCGTCATCCAACCGCAATACCAGTGATAGATTCTTTTTCCTCACCTTCCTTCGCGTCATGTCATACCAGCGGGCGTCCTCAATTCTTCTTCATCGTCGTCGTCCCCCTCTACCAGAGTATCCTCTTCCCCGGTGCTAGCCTACCAACATCAGTGTTGTTGTTCCCCTTTCATCTGATTAGCCTAGGTTAGATTAATTCCTTATAGCTTGTAGGTTAGTTTCCTACCTAAAACCCTGAAAAACAAGCTCTCGACTACGCTGTTCACCCTCATTCTCTCCGTCTCCTACCGAACCTCCTGTGAGGTGTTTCCTCTACTACGCACCTCCATCCACCTCGCCAACTAGTCCACAAGCTCCGACAACTCATACCCTATAAAACCCCCATATTTATTCCACCTTTCACCCACACACATCCACCATCGAACAACTCAGTTCACACAACCATCTCAGTCATCGTTCAGCCACCTCACGCACTTTTGTGCCACGCTACACCCACCACCACATTCATCGTGCTACGGCGAAGTTGTTGAACCATCTAACAAGGCCGCAGGTTGTGTTCTTCATTTTCAGGTTTACCACCACCACCGCCATTACCAGAGCTCCACGAGGAGCTTGAAGAAGGGCTCTTGCGTCACGAGCCCTAGGCGACACTCTAGGTGAAGCAGAATCCACCCAAGCAGAGGAGCAGGTTATCAATTGGGCACTTTGACTACGTCCCATACTTCAATTGGAAGCCATCCTCGTAGCTTCATAAGAAAAGATGGAGGGAGATTTAGTCCCACCTCGTGAGTTGCCGAAGTGCCCACTACTCATATATTGATTTTATGCATATGCCTTATCGCCTCAACTAATAGAAAGGGCGTGAGGTCCCTGTGATAAGTTTATTTTAGTGGACTAATCTAGTGCTTAAGTACAATATTATTGGGATGAGAATTTAATCTAAAGCATGTTTAGTACTGATAAAATGATGTGAGTTTTAGATTTATCATTTCATGTATTAAATGCATTAATCTTTATATGGGTGGATTAATTATTCACTTTAAAAGGCAAAGGAATCACATCAAAACTTGATTTGAGATATGTGGGATTTTGTCTTAGCAAAATATAGTAGGAGAATAAATTTTAAAGGCATCCTTATATGTCTCTTAATTACTCAATCACATTCCCTTATTTATTTTTACTTAAATATCTCTCTCATGAATCTATCTCTCTCCCTCAATTCTCTCCTCTCTATTTGGTGACATAAAATACTCTCCTTCCCTCTTTGACTCTTTCCTTCTCTGACTCCCTCTCTAATTCGCTTTCTCAGTTTCTTTATATAACAGGTAAAAAAAAGGCATAGGAATCCCATCTCCCTTCCACGAGGAAGAACCTCTCCTTCTCCACCTCTCCTCCCTGCAAGCAGCCACCTTCACCATGTGCCTTCTCCGCCACCGTGAGCCTCCACCGTCGACACCACGACTGCGAGTTCCCTATGACCGCACTCCAACAACCTCTACCGCATGCCTAAGACTCCACCACTACGAGCCTTCCAACCGGAACCGTACTTCCTCTCGACGAGCATGGTGACAGTGCGCTCCTCGACGCCACATCCTCTGCACTACAACCGTGTACCTTTCCCCCACTACGCCGACCACTCACCGCTCTCCTCGGTGCCTACCGCGCGCAGGCACTCGCATGCGCAACAGGTGCAGCACCACCGACAACAACATACTCGTGCACGCAGCCCCTTACGCGTTGACCTTGCGGCCTTCCTTCTTGCGTGCAGGGCCTGAGCACCACCGCCACCTTATCTCCTCATGCGCCCGCAGCAGCACGACCAGCAGTGCGTGCAACCCCTCACACGCCTGCAGTAGCGTGGCCAGTAGCGCACGCAGCCCCTCACACGCAGGCCCTATGGCCTTCCACCTCGTGCAACAGGCGTAACCATACCTCCATCTGGCATTCCCCTTCCTCTCCATCTTCATCTTCAACCTCCAGACAACCACAGAGGAACCCAACACCACCAGTTACGCCCCACATGCAGCCACCTCTCCACGCCACCATTCTCCACGCTGTCACCCCCATTGAGCTTTCCTCGACCCTACGAGCTCAGCCACACCTCCAGACACGCCAATAGTAGCCATGACCGCTGGCGAGCCATTGACACTGCCGCCTCTTGTCCTCGTTGCCGACGTCGACTCTGGCCGCCGTTCAGAGAGGCACAACCACAATTGCAAAGCCCTTGTCACGGTCGACCTTCCTCGAGCTCCTCAGCCTCCGCCGTCGCTTCCTCCTCGCACGAGGTCAAGAGGAAGATTTCCTTTGTTTTTGGGTTCTATTAATATTTACCAAAAATGCCATTGTGGAATACTATTCAAATATTTAGTTGGATTAAATTATTACGGTGAAATTGCAACATTATACTTATTTCTTTTCATATTTAATTTGCTGTTGTTATGCACATCAATTCTCATTGAAATTGGAATCAGATTTGCATGTGACTAGAAATTACATACTCTGCCACTACACATGCATCATTTACATATTTTTGAGAGATTGATTTATGATGTGAAATTTACGTAAATAGCCCTCAGCTTCTCATGAAATTGAAAGTTACATTCTGAGCTGCATATCCATTGAATTGATTTTATGAATATTTCTATGAACATGATGGCCCTATAGTCATGAATCAATTGGTCAGTTCTCCCTGTGGATACGACCTGAAGTGTGGTATTATTTCAGTATTTTCGTAAATTTGATTGAGGTTTTTTCTACCACATTTGATATTGCGAGGACATATTTTTCTGACATTATTTTTGCAAGCGAAAAACCTCGCGATGAAATGGTGCCGTTGCCAGAGAGGCAACAGATGCAATAGATTTACCTAATTTTTATTTCTGATTATTCTGAGTTGCACATTTATCTAATCATTCTTTATCTTTCTGTGCGAGGAATCTGAAGGGGCGAGGTGCAGTAGAGCGACGACATCGACCACGAGCGACGTTCACATGTGGAGAAGATGTAGGAGACCTGGATCCTACTCTCACAGGGGATTCTCCTTCATCGCAGTTTTATTTCTGTCTTCTCGCCCTTGTAGTAATTGGGGCTTATTTTTAGGGGTCAGTCCCCATGTTCTTTAGAGGCTAGGGCTATATTATTTTTCTGTGTGTGAATGTTAAATTTCTGCTTGCTTGCCTCTACAACAAACAAAAGAAAATATCGAGCTGCCTGCATAAAAGTTGCATACCCTTACGTGCGTGCATTTAGGGGTGATTGAGTAGCATACTAGATCTTTTCTCTGCATTGCATACATCATTGCACGAAGATTGCTGGAGATAGGTATACCTTACTAACTTTGCATCCAGCTCCTATCCACGCATTTGCATTTGGATTTAAATTCAAGACCACCAAATTGATTGAATTTACTAGTTCAGTGGTCACCTAACTGAAATTGGGACTGATAATCAGATTCGACCTTAAAATCAAATCACACCTGATCTCATTCAAAGGGACTTGTCTACGTTTTCAAAATAATAAAAGATTTGTGGTGTAATGCACACTTCTGGCACTGAGCATGCACATTAGGCACCACACTGAGGCTCGATCCCTTAAGGCTATAGGCACCGATCTCTTTATCAGTGCAGACCCTCCTATCTTATTTTGTGGTGGTAGCACTCTCTTTTGATCGAGTGTTTCGATACTTCACGGAGGGGGACACCTGTTAAAAGAACAAAAGGGTAGTTAAGAGGCACCACTTACGCATCGCCTCAAAGGAAGGGTTCACCCTACTTGCATCCCTTTGTTCGTCCTTAGAGTAACTTCTCACTTGATCACCTGAGAGTATCATCTAAGCAAAGCATAGGTCCTAAGGCACTCGAAGGTTGACTTAAGGCACGTAATTGATTATGAAACTTGTTTTGCCACCAAGAGAGAATGTAAACAACCTCTGTCTTCTCTAAAGAGCTTGTCAAGGATCTCAAGTCACATCTCCCTCTTATACCACTTAAGTGGGAACAGATGGGTGTAAACTTGACTCCATTTGGCAAGTTTTAAGGAGTCGATTGGAGGTTGGCTTAAATCTGTTCTAAGAAAGAAAAGAGAAGTCCCATTGCCTTGTGTTTGATTCGGGTGTGTTTTTCAAGTCGTGTTTTCAAATGGATTATAATAACTACTTCACTTCTATTCACCCTAGAATACCCAATCCTAATACTTACAGTTATCCATCTTCTAATTAGCACTGGGATCCTTTCTACTCCTACAATAGTAACATTGGTATGATTAAACCCCAACCAAGTGGTGATGAGCAAAAGATAGGAGAAGGGTATCCCAACCCTAGCTCTTCCATAACCATGCCCAACCTGCCCACCCTTCCTGATTTGTCTTATCGAGGTTGGACTGAAACTCCTAGGCAACTTGAACCTGAGATTGACTATCCTACTCAATTTTATGGTAGCCTCTCCTCTTTTATGATAGAAATGCAAAAATAATAGAAAATGATGATGGATTCTATGGAAGAGATTTTGAGGAATAGTCAAAGATTAATTGAAGAGATTAACCAGCTTAGCGATCCTCCTACAGTCAATTCTAATCCCTACCCTTATATCCCCGATTAGCAAGATAATTTCAATGAAACCAATGACAGTAGGGATCCTATTTTGAGGAGTAGCTATCACTTAGACGACCCTCATGAGATATGCCCACCAAAAGGCAATCCTAGTCACCATCCACCTGATCTTAATTGGAAGGAGAAAATGGTCCCATTAGATGAACTCAACCTAAATGATAGTATCCTCATTACATTGGATGAAATGGGTCGCAGTCAATTAGTCAACCCCGCTCCCAGTCTGAATCTTGAGGTGGAATCTGTATCCCATTCTAGGGACCCTGAGCATATACTTTACGCTTCTGAAGACCTTGCACCTCAGTTAGAGCCCACTGAGGATTGTGATTTAGAAGTTAACAAATTCCAGAAGTCTTGGACGTTAGAGGAAATCATACTAGAAGGAAGTGATAATAACCACACTCCTCTATCAATGGGACCAAAACCTGTCATTGAATATTCTGAGGATTCACAAGTCCCCAACCTGAGTGACCATGAGAAAATTGAGGCTAAATTGGAAGAATTAGATCACTATTAGTCTCAGGGACATGAAGATTTGATTTTGGACGAAGCACTTGATCTTGGTGTGAAAAATTTTCCTGCGTCTCAGAGTCAAGAGGGAGAAAATACAGAAAAGGATGACGATGACTTTGAGGGGCTCGGGCTCAAAGTATGGATTGACTCTAGGGGCGAATATGTTTTGTTCGATGATTTACCCCTGAGGATCTGACTGAATTAGCCAAATCTGTATTCCTACATACCATTGACTATCAAGATCATCCTCTCAAACAATCGAAAGAAATGGAAGCAATTACTACTCTTGAGGAAAGAATGTACACACCACATTAGCAGGATCTTAACATTGAACAAGAACCTAGGGATGTCATTACTGACACTCATAGTACTATTGTTTCCAATGCACTTCTACATGATGATGAAATGAGAGATACCCTTGAGCAGTTCAATTTGGATGATGAACATTTGGGCCCATTCCAGGACATGCCCACAAATGATATGCATCATGAAAGGAAATCAGTAACTAAGGCTACTTTTGATAACATTCAAGAACTGGAATGGATATCGAGGATGAATATTGAACTGCTCACACCCTCTTTAACCCTTGTCCCTACACCACACCTGAGAGACTTACACTTCTGCAGAAGCAGCTTCCTGAAATCTCTACTCACACTTTTGATTAACGGGGGAATATCCTGACCAATGCACCCTGTGGTAGAGTGGCGAGTTTGGATAGCTTCTTTTCCATGTTAGCCCATTAGTCTTAGGGTATGTTTCGTCGCACTCTCTGTACCCCACACATGTTTGCTTGAGGAGCCTTTGCCTCCTTGTCACACACTCCCGGAGGTTACTACTCATGTGATTATGTAAAACCTCCACAAACAGCTCAGGAGTACCCTCTTTTCACCTACTTTTGGTGAGTATTTGGCCTCACTATCCATCACCAACTTGCCAACATCTTTGGTTACTTACTCGCCTGGCCAGGTTTGTTACATATCTTCTTTGGGTCTCCTTCTATTTCCCTTCTAGAGCCCAATTTGTGAGGTATCCCAACTCCACCTCAGGTAATATCTATCCTTGCTTTTGCTTTTCAATGAGGACATTATCAGATTTAGGCATGGGGGGGTATAACCTAAGGTTATTCATAACATTTATACATATTCTGCATGCAATTAGGGCATCCACCTTGCATAATAAGAAAAAACAAAAAAATAAAAAAAAATAAAAAGGAAAAGAGAGAAGAAGAAAGAAAAAGGAGATGAAATCTTTGTGAGCTGAATTTCAAATATATTGAGGAGAGACACTGGAAGAAAATGTGCAGAATTGTGCTCGTCCCAATAGTTGATTATGGAAAAGTTACCAAAGTTCTAGGCCAGAATGAATGAATAAATAAAGTCCTAAAGTGCTAAAGAAAAGGAGACAAGTGAAGGATACCAACTTTAGGCCTCATAAGTCTGTTCTAAAGCTTAAACACTCATGTATTTATTAAGATCTGGACTATTCCTCAAGAGGTTGAGGGAGTTGCGAGGCTGATGCATTAAGTCTAAGGCTTAGGAAGTATTTGGCCCTGTTGCCTACCCTTTGGTTTGCGGAACTTAGCAACTTGAGCACCCAAAAATCTCACACTGTTCTGGTTCAGTGGGCATGATGAAGAATAATACCAAAAAGTGTCTGTTCTGAAAATGTTTTCCTGAAAGGTTGATTGAGGAGTGGTTTGAAGACACAAGTTGATTGGATGAGTTCCCGGCGTAGGGAGGAGGAATGTAAAATAAGCCCCTCGAAGATGCACTATAACATATCGTCTCCTCAATGCTTGTCTCTTAGGATATCTAAATATCCTACTGGGGGCATAGGAGCATCTTGTGCTAGTTCAGATGCCGTGGGTGGCATTATCCTGAAATGTCGATTACTAGGGTCTGAATTTAGCTATAGAACGGCATGGGCGGCACTATCCTGAAGTGCGAAAGCCAGGGTTCTGGGGGTTGCCATGGGCGGTGCTATCTCAAAGCATCGATTGCAAGGGACCCTGCGAGGATTGATGGTGTGGACAAGGAATCTTATACAGATCATGTTTAGGGCAAATCTAATGTTAATTCTAGGGGAATTTAGAAAGAAAGAGAGAAAACTCTCAAAATAATATTTCTCCCTCTCTCTCTTACTAAAAATGCACTAGCAAACTCGAACCTAACCTTTCTGCACATATGCACGGGTGTTTTAATTGCTGGGGTCAATGAACCTCTAGGTAGCTTTTGCGGGCCTTAGAAACCTTCACGGCGGACTCATTACTGAGGCTGGTCAAGCTCGTATCTTGGCTGGTACTTGAGTACCTTTAGGCCTATAGTTGGTATTTCAATCTAATTTCTAAAGTGTGGCATGATAAGGCATCTTGACAATAAAATCTGACTTGGAGACTTGGTCTGTTTCATATGATTTTGCTCGGCACTAGCAAAACTTAGGCATGGGGCTATTTGATAAGTCCATTTTAGTGGACTAATTTAGTGCTTAAGTATAGTATTATTGGGATGAGAATTTAATCTAAAGCATGTTTAGTATTGATAAAATGATGTGAGTTTTAGATTTATCATTTCATGTATTAATTGCATTAATCATTATATGGGAGGACTAATTATTCACTTTAAAAGGCAAGGGCATCGCATCAAAGCTCGATTTGAGATATGTGGGATTTTGTCCTAGCAAAATATAGTAAGATAATAAATTTTAAAGGCATCCTTATATGTCTCCTGCTTATTGAATCACATTCCCTTATTTATTTTTACTTAAATATCTCTCTCACGAATCTATCTCTCTCCCTCAATTCTCTCCTCTATTTTTGGTAACAAAAAATACTTTCCTTCTCTCTTTGACTCTTTCCTTCTCTGACTCCCTCTCTAATTCTCTCTCTCATTTTCTTTATATAACAGGCAAAAAAAAGGCGTAGGAATCCTATCACCCCTCCACGGGGAAGAACCTCTCCTTCTCCACCTCTCCTCCTTGCAAGCAGCCACCTTCACCGTGTGCCTTCTCCGCCACCGTGAGCCTCCACTGTCGACACCATGACTTCTCCCTTGCCACGACCGCGAGTTCCCCACGACCACACTCCAGCAACCTCTACCGCGTGCCTATGACTCTACCATTGCAAGCCCTCCAACCGTAACCATACTTCCACTCGACGAGCATGGTGACAGCGCGCTCCTCGACGCCACGTCCTTCGCACTACAACTGTGTACCTTTCCCCCACCTCACTGACCACTCACCACTCTCCTCGGTGCCTACCATGCATTGCCACTCGCGTGTGCAACAGGCACAGCACCACCAACAGCAGCATACTTGCGTGCGTAGCCCCTCACGCGCAGCCCCTGTGGCCTTCCTCACTGCACGCCGGCCCTGAGCACCACCGCCACCTTATCTCCTCACGCACTCGCAGCAATGCGTGTAGCCCCTCATGTTCCTGCAGTAGCGTAGCCAGCAGCGTGCGTAGCCCCTCACACGCAGGCACTGTGGCCTTCTGCCTCGTGCAACAGGCGCAGCCACACATCCATCAGGCATTCCCCTTCCTCTCCTTCTTCATCTTCAACCTCCAGACAACCATGGAGGAACCCAACATCACCGGTTATGCCCCACATGTAGCCACCTCTCCACACCACCATTCTCCACGCCGTCACCCTCGTTGAGCTCTCCTCAACCCCATAAGCTCAGCCATGGCTCCAGACATGCCAACAGTAGCCACAACCGCTGGCGAGTAGTCGACACTACCGCCTCTCCTTCTCGTCGCCAGCATCGACTTCGACCACCGTTTGGAGAGCCACCACCACCATTGGAAAGCCCTCGTCATGATCAACCTTCCTCGAGCTCCTCAGCCTCCGCCATCGCTTCCTCCTCGCAAGATGTCAAGAGGAAGATTTCATCTGTTTTTGGGTTCTATTAATATTTACTAAAAAATGCCATTGTGGAATACTATTCAAATATTTTGTTGGATTAAATTGTCAGGGTGAAATTGCAACATTATATTTATTTCTTTTCATATTTAATTTGCTCCTATTATGCACATCAATTCTCATTGAAATTGGAATCAGATTTACATGAGACTAGAAATTACATACTCTACCACTACGCATGCATCATTTACATATTCATGAGAGCTTGATTTATGATGTGAAATTTATGTAAATAGCCCTCAACTTCTCATGAAATTGAGAGTTACATTCTGAGCTGCATATTCATTGAATTGATTTTATGAATATTTCTATGAACATGATGGTCCCATAGTCATGAATCTATTGTTTTATCCTCCCAGTGGATACAACCTGAAGTGTGGTATTATTTTAGTATTTTAGTAACTTTGATCAAGGTTTTTTCTACCACATTCCATATTGCGACGTCATATTTTTCTGACATTATTTCTGCAAGTGAAAAGCCTTGCAATCACCCTGCGCCTATACACGTGCCACGCCCATGACGCTGCTCAAGCGAGCTTGGCTTTGACTTGACCCACCTTACTCGACTTTAATCCTCGACTGCGACCCATGCTCGTAGCCTTGGTATCGGGTATGCTTAGATCCGAATCTGATTACCCAAGGCTCTGGTAGAGCGGATCCTTGAGAGAGGAGAGAGAGAATGCAGGGGTAGGGGTGTTTTACTCTGAGGAGATTCTGACACTTAGCCGTTGGAGGGATTGCCTCCCTCTATGCGTGAAGAAGAAAGAACAGAAAAGGAAAAAGAAGAACAGTGCTTCCCTAGCACTGTAGCATCTGTTGGTTAAGTCGTTTGATACTTTATTGAGAAGCCTTATTTTGTTGATATTGTTGATATATTTGAGTACCTAAGTTTGAATGGTTGATGACACTGTTGCATTATTTAATCAATGTATATATGCCCTAATTGAAAAATTGGTGATCTAAATCACCATTGTTTTTGCTTTGAGATTCTTTTTGCCATGCACAACTATTGCTAAACTCATGCTTTACATTGATTATCATTTTTGAGTAATTATTATTCATTTCTTGATATTATTTGGTTTGAATCTTGTGCTCATTTACATTATATATTGAGATTAGCAATTGAATTCCTATAAATGTTATTTGTTTTCAAGCAATTGCAACCTATACTATGATGTAGCTTTTATAACCTTGATTTTGCTAATTAAAATTTTCCCACCATTGTTGGGGAGCAATGCGCAATTCACCACTATTCTCTTGCTATATTTGATTATATTTGAGCACTGACTTGCCCTGTTTGCTTTCTTGTGATTTTGTGAGGTACTTCACAAGGGAATCTTTTGTGCAAATCAACAACTTCAGGGCAGGTAACTTCTCTATTCCTCCCTAATCAACTGTCTAATCTTGGGAAGACAAAAAAAGAAATAATCAATTAGGAATCACTCGTCTTATTTTTCACAGTAATTATCATATAAAGGGCAAGTTTCCTGATTTGCAAAAAATTTTTTCAAATCTAATTGAAGATTGAGTCGATTTGGTTTAGCATTCCCTACCCCAAATTTCCTGTGCCTATTAGGGACCACGCTTAAATTCTAAATCACTTTGGGCTAACACATTTCTTGCTTAAAGCACAAGGTGAACAAATTGGATGCAAAATAGAGCCAATTAGGGTTTCAATTTTAGGGTTTTGGAGTGCTAGTTCACACTTGCCTGCATAAAAGAAAACAAACCCACAACCATTTGTGTGCTACCCAAGCCCTTGGTTGAAAAGATCTAAGCAAAAAAATCCTAAAATCAGGCTCTAAATTCACTTAAATCCTAAAATCCTTAGACCAATAACCTGAGAATCAATCAGGGTGATTTCTGGGTCTTGACCTAGATCTCATTCTACCATCTTTAGGGTAGGTCAAGTAAAGTTGGTCTACATTGTAGGCCAACAAACCTCCAAATTAGGTCTCAAGTTGAAATAATGTCTAATCAAGTGAAACTCAGGGCACAAATTAAGACAAAATTGGTTGACTTAGGTACGTAAGTTCATACATTCCAATATACCTGGACCCTCAGTGACAAGGAAGGTCAGGTGGGGGAAATGATATAACCTGTGGGGATGCTCTACCGTGTAGGGGTCTTTGTGGGGCTCTCCCTTCCTGGCTGTCCAGGTACTTCTTGGGTGTGCGAATTTTTGATTTAGATGTATCATCCACCTCGAAGTTTCCTTAATCATCCAAAAATCTTTGGGTGCGTTGATTGGGTCAAAAATTCACATCCAATCCCTCATCCCTTCTATTTAGAGCACATACACAAATTATCTTAGGGATTTCTTTCAGATTTGATCAACTTCAAATATATTCTTGAGTTTAATTCTACATCTTGATTCCATCACTTGATTCAAAAATCCAGCTAGACTATATACAAAGACTATTTAGAAAACCTGAGTCCCAAATGAGCTTTAAAGAAAAGATACTTGGGAATGCCTACAGAAATCATGAAGAATATTATAAAAGGGACATGATAGAAAACTTTGCAAAAACAACAAACCTCATCATGAACTGTGTAGGGATAATATGGACACAAATAAAACATGGTTCAACCTGGGATCACCTATTAGCAGGACACAGTGAATTTGTTAAATTATACAATAATGATTGTCTGCAATATTGGTCAAATCCTTCAGTTCCGGAAGAACTCCAGAATTTTTTGAAAGAATAGGGAGAATTGTTGAATGGGTTATATAGAACCATTGATCAAAAAATGCTCGTCAAAAGTTAAGATGACATCTTGGAGTAATTCCAGTAATCCATGTAATTTCCCAAATCCTGGGTGTGATGATCAAGGTTGTTATGGACCTCAAAGCCAAATGGAATCTAATTCAAATTATGAACAAATTGATACCCCTGATCATGAGATGGGTTGGGAGGATCTGATTGCAAGTGATCACAATTTTGAGCCAACCCTAGAAAATCAAGAACTTGGTTCACCAAGTTTAGATTTCCCAGACACCTGCGATACTAAGATTCAATCAGAACCTCTCGAGGGTATAAATTCTGTCCCTTATTCTTATAAGGTGACTCTTAAGAGAAATTTTGACATTCCTGTAGAGCCCAGCCTAGATTTTAGTCATCCAACCCATACCCTTAACCTAGAAATTGGACCTGAGCCTTATTGGGATGATTACAATGCCCTGTGTGATGGAAATCAGATTTTGAATATGGGTTATGATTCTAAAACTATATTTGAGGAATGCACCTTTCCAACCTCCTCAGAAACACATATAGATTTTTCGGAAGTCGTGTCAATTTATGATATAGAAACCGAGGAGTTGGAAGAGTTCAGTTTTGATTGGATCTTCCCTACAAACCAAGAAACTGAGCCCATGCCTAATAGGGACACCTTTTTGAGCTCAGAATCTGAGAATAGGCTAGACCCAAGTTAGGTTGCTGAGTATACACCTTTTGAGTTATTATGTGGTGGAGCCTTTGATCCCAAATCAAATTCAGAACATGATTCTCGCAAGTTCTCCGATGATTTCGAATATTTCTCTGATTTCGAAGAATTATTGTTTCCTGACAACTATGAGACAATCTACGACCTCAGCATACATGATCCATTCTTCGACTGACTCTGAGGTCCTTGATCCCAAGATCATTGAATCAAAATGAAATTCCATTGAGATGGAATCATTTCTTTTTTATCCTCAGGAATCAGAAACAGAAAATACTCAGAGTGTCTACAACCCAGAGTTCGAATCTTTTCTTGACTCAGATTGCCCTAATCCTATAAACACTCTTCAGGCATTTCCCTTTGATTTTGATGCCTATTATGAAAACTCTCTAGATGAACCCACCTTCAAATCCTTTCTAGAGGAGCCCTCATATACAATTATTCTTGAAGCCACCTCTTCTACACATGCAGAGCCTTCACAAACCTATTTTCAACCCCGACCAGCAATAGGACACAATTTCTGAAATTGCACTAGAGGGAGGGTGAATAGTGAAGTTATAAAATATTATCATACAAAAAATTCAATCACAAAAGGTGGCATCAGATTTTTAGGTGAAAACCCAAGATGGGTGAAAACCACCACCTAATCCAATCTCTTGACTTAGGATTTTTGATCACAAGGTGATCAATCCACTAACCACACTACTTAAACAAGGGTAGTGTACCTCAATTATAAATCCCACCTCCGATCCCTAAATGGAGGTTTCTCCCTTCAAAATGAAGAGACGGGGACCCGACAGGCCGGATACCCAAAGTACAAAAATAAGAATTGAAACAATACCTATAGAGCACCCGAATATTTTAATTACATTCTTATCTACTAAGCATAAAAATAAATCCCTAAGGACTTGCAGAACGGAGTGAGGCAGGCGTATGGATTTGCCCTTTGTTCAGAGTGTTGGCACAGCACAAGGGCAAAATGAAGCTTAGTGTAGTGAGCAAGTGATTTTTCTAAGGGAATTGTATATTAAGGGGTGTATTTTGCCTAAGAGGAGTTTTTTATTTATAGGCAAGTTTCGAACCCTCAAGAACACTTGGGAGAGCTCTTCTAGCCGTTGGAGACAAATCCACTACAAATCAGGGTAATGATGAGTCTAACAGCAATATCAAGAGTCAAATTTTAGGAGGCCATCTTAGACTGACTCCATTGGATCAAAAGAAGGACGTTTGATATTTTCACAACAGACATCTGATTATGTTATTGGATGTCTAATAAAGGGTGGATTCATTCTTATTTTCATCAAATCCAAACAGGGTTCTAGATTTAAAGGATCAGACATCGTTATGGACATCTGAGAAAATCACCAGATGTCTGAAAACCAAAAAACACTTCGTTGCTTCTTCTGACAAAAGATTTTATGGCTGTAATGTGATACGCACAGAAAATCATGGGCAACGATCCAAAGGTAGTCATCTGGAGGAGTGTCCAAATGTCTGGAAATACATTTTTGCCCTATGCTTAGTCTAACGGTTAGTCTGAAGACGTCTAGGTAAAGAATCAGACGTCTGTGTAAGGTTATCGACGTCTAATAGAGAAGTGCTTCAATTGATGTTTATGAGGAGACAAACTAAAGGCAGAACTCTTGGAAATTAGACATCTGAGACACTTGTCAGACATCTTAAAATGGAAAATCAGACGTCTGATCATTGTTCTAGACGTCTAATAAGAGTATAAGTGTTAGCTTTTTGTTTCTAATTTATCCTAAGTGTAGAGAGCCTAAGTTAGCTATTTATAGGTTATGTTTGGGGGCTCTTTACAATATTTCTAGACTCAAATAAATTGAAAATTACAACCTTTGAAAGTTAAATGAAAAAGCCTAGGACCTAATAATTATGCTACTTGTCTTCACACTTTTAATCTCTCGTCTTGGAAATCTTTATGACATCCTGGAAATATGTTATTACAGAGAGAAACAATATGCTACGCTTTATTTTTTATTTCATTTTCTTGGTTTTGTAAAATCATCAAAATATTATATATGAGTGGTTGAACTAACAATCTCTCCCTTTTTTATGATTTTCAAAATATAGCTGTAGGCTCCTATTTTCTCCCCCTAAAGGTTGTACTATATCTATTTGAGAAGTTTATTTTTATATTGTTCCTTAGGTTCTTACCAACATTCTTCTCCCCCTTTTTGAATATCATCATGAAGGGTTGTTAAATGGAGTTGAAACCCAAACTACAAGAGTGATATCAACAAAGTGGAGTGCATGAATAAAATTGCATGTTTTAAAGATGATAAGGCATTAAAGAAAATTGATTAGGAATAGAAATATTTAAGCACAGACTAGCTATTTGTTCCCAAAAATATTAAGTATGGGCTCAAGGCCCCTTAATACAAACTTGGACTAAAAGAAAAAAGAAAGAAAAAAGAAAGAAAAATAGAAGCACTAAACTATTCTTCTTGATCTTGGCGGCGACGGCAACGAGCGGGTTCGTGTCCCATCTGCAAATTTTGAACGTTTGATCTAAGTTCATCGATGTCGTGGCGCATGCTTCCCATGTAGGTGTACATCTCGTCGGTTCGACGCAGTAGGAGGGAGATGCCGGAGGAGAGGGAATCTATGGCTGGATCCCATGCTTCATCAAAGCTCGAGCGGGGAGCTTCTATTTGAAGGGGTCGTGGTTCATGGAAGTCTGGAAAGGGTGGAAGGGGCTCTTCTTCAATGGGCTTGTCGGTGGGCTCAAGATGGTCCCTAAGTATATGCATCTTGGCACCTGTGGCCCGGTTGTAAGGCTCAATCTTCTTGTCAACAGCTTGATCAGTTATGGAAATCCGATGGGTTCAAAAAATTTTGGATAGAATAGACCCAAACGAAAGTGATGCCCCATGGTCTTCATTCATGACGCTAAAAATGAGGTGGCAATAATTGAAAGGAATATGACGGACGGCCGCAAAAAGGAGAGCCTTGTGTTGGCGCGAGATGTAATCAAGGCCTCCTGATTTGTTTAGGAGGTCCCACCCAAAAATGCGAGAGAGTAGACGTGGAAGGGGTTTGAGATTTTTGCATGGTAGGGTGCCAAGATTTTCAACATATTTTTCAAGGAGGACTAACTCTTGATTGATGACTTCTGTGTTGTATTGCCTCAGAATGTCATTGAAGTCATTTCCCTCATTGGGGATGTCTAGAAGGTTAGAAATAGTTTCGGATGTGATGTGGATTTCGTGACCAAATAAGTGGGTATGGAGTTCAAGTTCATCGTTGCTATAGTCCTCAATGATGTTGGCATAAAAGAGACGGCAAAGATCAGGGAACACACCAAGAGTTCCAATGCCAAAGTTGAACTGACGGTCAAAATATTGGAAGAGATGGAGAGTTTGGAAGTGTTCCCGAAGGTTTAAATGGGCAAAATCATTCCAAACAATCAAATGAGGTCATTTAACTTTGGCATTCGCGAAGCGACGAAATCGCTGCCTAGCGATGTCACCTTGCAGTTAATCTGCCAAATAGGTGGAAGAGGTGGTGGAAGAGCCCTCAGCTTGCTTCCTACGGGGAGGCATATTTGGTGGAATGGGTGGTTAGGTTTTGGAAGAGAAGGGAGGTGTTTTGATGATAGAATACCTGCAAAAAAAATCCATGCAAAAACATTCAACCAACCAAACAACATTCAAGCAAAAAACTTCAACAACACAGATTCAAACAGTAGAGATGCAATCATCATTGATAAAAAAAGCATGTGGCAGTATGCCCTGAGGCAATACAACCTGCCATGTAGTTGTGGCAATATACCTTTGGATTCAAGCCACTAAAATGTCAGCTTGAATCTCATGAGGTTGTACCCTTGCCATAGAAGATGCAACTAGGGCTAACAAGGTTGGTTTGACTGAGGGTTTGGATTCTAGGGTTGACAATGTCATGAAATATGCAAGTAGGCTGAGTGAATCAAGAAGGAGAATAAGATGCAGCTAGGGCTAACAAGATCGTGGGTAAAAGAACGTGGAGATGCCCTAGGAGTTGAGAGGGTATACCCACAGGAGGAGTGAGGCCTCCAAATGCATGGTCGAGAGGCAGGGAGGACATGCACAAAGCAGCAGCAGCTCCGTTAGTCATCGTGGAGGCATGACGGTCGTCTGGCAGCGAGAGGAGCTTCGACAACTACAGCTGTGGGCCATTGGGTGTGAGGGAGAGTGGTAGGGATTTGAGAGAGGAGAGTGGGACCTTGCGAAGGGAACGTTATATCCTAAGGTCACGGACCAAGTCTCCCCCTGAAGTTGGGGAGATTTGCCTTTCAAACCATCTAGAGAACAGACGCGACTTGTAGATTTTTCCCCAATCAGACGTCTGGAGATGACGTCAGACGTCGGGATTGGACTTTTGGGATTTTAGCCCTTTTGATGGTGATGTCAGTTCTAAACATCAGACGTAACATCAGACAACTAATTTAAAAATTAGACGTTTGATTTTTGCAGGCATCCCTCCCTGCAAAATGATTTTTTCTCCAGGTTGTCGTCTGATTTCTATATTAGACGACATACACGACGTCTAAATCTAAGCTTAGATGTTTGATTTCTGCAGACAAACCTTCCTGGATTTTATTCTAAAGTTACAGGGCCATCCGATTTTACTGTCAGACAACCTATACGACGTCTTACCATAGAATCAGACGTTTGTCCCACAATAGATGTTCTGACTCACAGATGGATGTCTGTCAGCACATCTGGACGACGCCCCAAACGTCTATGAAGGATGACGAACATCTGAAATAGCTCTTTTCTTAGCTCTTTCGATAAAGGAAATTGTCGCTTGTCCCAGATCTTCAGACGATGAATTTTTATGTATAAGACATCTGATTGTTTAATCAAACGTCTGATATTGCACAGAATGTGCATTTTGATGTTTGAACTGAGAATGAAGGCTTCTAACTTACTAAAGTCACGGCTCCATCTATGCTCATGACAAAGGAAGCTCCATTAAGTTACTAAATTCTTAAAATATCACTTAGCTTACATATGACTAGTTTCCTACGTATATAATTAAAGCGATCATAATTCAAAGGTTTATTGAAAATATCAGCTAATTGCAATTCAGTATAAAGAAATTCAACCTCGATTTCTCCCTTAAGTGCATTATCTCTCAAAAAGTGATGTCGAACACCAATATGTTTTGTGCGAGAGTGATGTATGGGATTTTTTGAGAAGTTGATAGCACTAGTATTGTCACATAATATTTTTATCTTATTAAATATCAAGTTCAAATCCTTCAAAGTATTTTTTACCCAAAGCACTTAGGAACATGCTAGTATGGCGGCTATGTATTCAACCTCTGTAGTTGATAGGGCTACACTAGATTATTTATTTGAGAACCAAGAGACTAGTGATTCACCCAAGAATTGGCACGTCCCACTAGTACTCTTCCTATCGATGCGGCTACCTGCGTAGTCTGCATCTCTATATGTAACTAAGTTGAATTGTGGACTCCTAGGGTAGAATAAGCCATAATCAGATGTGTCAACTAGATATCTAAATATTCGTTTTACAGCATTTAGGTGTGATTGTTTAGGGTTTGATTGAAACCTAGGGCATAAGCAGGTACTAAACAAAATATCAGGTCTATTGGAAGTTAAATATAGTAAAGATCCAATCATGCTACGATAAAGCTTTTGATCTATCGGCATACCTGATTCATCCAAGTCTAGGGAATTTGTGACACTTATAGGAGTGTTCTTCCCTTTACTTTTGGTCATTTCAAATTTCTTCAGCATCTCCTTTGTGTATTTTGATTGACACACAAAGGTTCCAATTTCATGCTGAATGATTTGCAAGCCCAAGAAAAACTTGAGTTCACCCATCAAACTCATTTCGAATTCTTCCAGCATAATTTCTGAAAACTTTCTACACATAGATTCATTAGTAGCACCAAATATAATATCATCTACATATATTTGAACTAATAAAATATATTTTCCTTTTCTTTTAATGAATAATGTGGAATCAGCTTCCCCTATAGAGAATTTTGCATTTAACAAGTAGTCTTTGAGCCTTTCATAGCAAGCTCAAGGACCTTGCTTTAGACCATATAGTGCCTTGTTTAATTTGTAGACACAATGAAGCTTATCATGAGACTCAAAACCAGGAGGTTATTTTACAAAATCTTCCTCCTTAATGAATCCATTAAGAAATGCACTCTTAACGTCCATTTGAAACAGTTTAAAGCCAAGAAAGGCGACATAAGCAAGAAGCATGCGAATTGATTCAAGTCGAGCTATGGGAGCGTAGGTCTCATCAAAATCAATTCCTTCTTCTTGTTTGTACCCTTGTGCTAGCAGCCGAGCCTTGTTCCGAATGACCGTACCGGATTCATTCAACTTATTCCAGAATACCCATTTGGTACCTATTACCGTTTGCCCTTCAGGCTTAGGTACTAGATCCCAGACTTCATTCCTTTGGAATTGGTTGAGTTCCTCCTACATGGCCATCATCCAAGGTTCTTCGGAGCATCCTTCCTCGACACTCTTAGGTTCAACTTCATATACAAAGGCGGAGAGACCAAAGGAGCAACTAAAATGAGATCGGGTTTTAACGCCATCAGAAACACTTCCAATGACTTGACTTTCGGGATGATCCCTTTGATATATCCAATCCTTTGGAAGATTATGGATATTAGAGTTTGAAATGTTAGACACATCAATAGTAGAATCATCTTCATCTTCCATATTGACTCGGTCAATGGAGGATGAGTAAGGAGATTCATCGAAGGAAACATGGAGGGTTTCCTCCACTATTATTGTGGTCTTGTTAAAAATCTGATATGCCTTATTACATGAGGAATAACTAATAAAGATGGCTTCTTCACCTTTGGCATCAAATTTATCTAAATTAGAGCGACTATTCAAAACAAAAAATCGACATCCAAAAACTTTAAAATAACTAATTTTGGGTATTTTCCCATAGTATAGTTCAAAACAAGTTTTTCGCAACATGGATAGAATTAAGGTGCGATTTAACACGTAACAAGTCATGTTAACCGCCAAGTCTGTGAGTAATGTTCTAGCATACTCTTGAAGAGTACGGTTCTTTCTCTCAACCACCCCATTTTGTTGAGGTGTTCAGGGAAAAGAAAACTCATGATCAATACCATGCTCTTGACAAAAATCATCAAATAAGGAATTTTTAAACTCGTCCCCATGATCACTACGGATACAAGTGATTTGGTAGCCTTTTTCAGTTTGAACTTTCCTACAAAAAATAGAAAATACGGAAAACACTCCCTTGGATCTCAAGAAGGAAACCCATGAAAACCTTGAAAAATCATCTACAATTACAAGGCAATGTTTGCATCCACTGAGGCTCTCATATTTTGTAGGTCCAAATAGATCTAGGTGAAGTAGTTCTAAAGGTCCTGATGTGGATATAACTTGTTTGCTTTTAAAACTAGATTTCATAATCTTACCTAATTTACATGAATCACAGATAGGCTCATTTAAAAATTTTCCTTTAGGAAGATCTCGGACTAGTTCATGTTTAGCTAGTTTTTGAAACAGCTTCATATGAACATGTCCTAGTCTTTTATGCCATATACTTAAGTCATCATATGCTATAAGACATTCATAAGTGTCATTTTTATCAAATTTTACAACATAAATGTTTTTAAATCTATTTAACTTAAGAAGGGTTTCATTGGTTAATGCATGCATAATTTCAAACATTTTAGAAGTAAATTCTACTTTAAAGCCCTTATCACATATTTGACTGACACTTAAATGATTATGTTTTAGTCCTTTAACTAGATCAACACTTGAGATGGGAGAGAGAGGGTTACCTATTTTACCAAGGCTAATAATATGGCCCTTGTGGTTGTTGCCAAATGTAACCGTTCCTCCATCCATAGGTTGGAGGTCCAAAAATAGGCGCTTGACTCCCGTCATATGTTTGGAGCATCCGGAGTCCATCACCCATCGGCCTCCTTGGTGGCAGTGGTCTCCCTATCTTCTTCCTGGTAGACCTTCTTCCTCCTACAAAAGATCTTCGATGGTGACTTGGTGTTTCTATAGGTCTTTCTAATTTTAGTTATCCAACCTTCATTTTGTATATCCAATTTTTGACATTATGATGTCCTTTCATCCCTACAAAACAAAGTGAGAGTTGTCTTTTCGGTATCCATTGTAATGTGGATCCGTATTGTTAGTGGTCTCCTTTAGAGGAGGGTCCTTTTTCGGCTCACTTTGGCTAGGTTCATAAAAGCCTAATCCAAATTTACTTGAGGAAGGTTTTTGATGGGCAATGAGTTTGTCCAAGTTTTCTTTCCCCTTTGTAAATTTGGCTAGGTCCTCAAGAAGTTAATTTGACTTTTCTTTGAGGTGATTTATCTCTATTCTCATTATGTCTGGTTTATCTTCTAATGCCCTAATCTCTACTCTAAGTAAGCTATTTTCATCCCTTTTAAAGGAGTTTGATTTTTCAAGCACATGGATTTTGTCGAGTAATTATTCTCTATCTAAAAATTTTTGTTCACTCATTGCCGTATACAAATCATTTGTTAGTGACTGTTTCTCAATCATTAGATTTCTTATTTGCATATTTAAAGTAGTGGTTTATTTGTAAGAATTAGATTCTTTCCTTTAAGATCATTGATTAATTTCTTATTTTCTAAGTTTTCTTCCTTTAAAGCCATGCTTTGGGTTTTTGTTTTCTTTAGATCTACATATAGTGAATCGAAGGCATCTTCTAATTCATCTAAAGAGTAGGAGTTTACCTCAGGTTCCTCAGATTCAGACTCAAAACCATCATTTGTTGCCATTAATCCCAAGCATGTCATTTCTTCATTTATTTCCTCCTCCTCCTCTTCTTCGAAGGTGGATTCATCCCACATTACTTGAAATGCCTTCTTCTTGAATCCCTTTGGCTTGGAGATCTTCTTGTAGTCAGAAGGCTTCTTGGGTTTCTTCTCATCATCCCTTTTGAGTAAGGGACAATCTTTCCTTATGTGACCTCTCTTTTTGTAATTACAACAAACTAGAGGTTCCTCCTCTCTTTTCCTTCCCTTAATCTCTTTTCTATTTCTGAGAAACTTTTTAAACTTTTTAGCTAATAAAATGAATTCTTCGTCATCGGTACTTGCCTCATCATCTGAAGTAGCTTTGAAGGCTAAGGTCTTCTTCTTTGTCTCTGATGAGATTGATTTGTTCTTTTACTCCATTTTTGATTCATAAGCCATGAGATTCCCAAGTAGATTTTCCATGTCTAGATCCTCTACTTGGTTGGCTTCTTCTATTGCCATTAACTTTTGCTCCTACTACGGTCCAAGGGAGCGAGGAAGCTTCCCTTGAAGCTCCCCCTTTATAAATGTCTTTCCTAGAGACTTGAAGCTATTCACAATTAGCATGGATCGGGTCTACATATCCCCAAGTCTTTCATTCTCCTTCATAGAGAAAGCTTCGAATTCCTACGATAACAAGTTTAACTTTGAGGATTTAACTTTAGACATACCGTCGTGAGTTACCTCCAAGGTTCTCCAGATCTTGTGGGTAGTTTTGCATTAGCTGATGTGGTTGAATTCCTCTGAGCTGAGTGCACAATAGAGTGAGTTCGTTGCCTTCGCATTCAGTCCAAGGTGATGAATTTGCTCCACTATGTATCTTGTTTTTGGTTTCTCGGGAATGATGTATGCGGATTCGCATTTCACCCAAATGGAGAAATCATTGGCTTGAAGCCACATCTTCATTCTCAGCTTCCAGTACGTATAGCTTGTTCCTTCAAGGAGTGGTGGTCGAGTGGTGGATTGGCCCTCCAATCTGCCTGTTGTTGAACTTATTTTTTTTTTACGAAGCTACGCTAACGTGTTCGGTTTTGGAAAACCCGTCGTTGTAGTTTGAAAGCGAAGGATTCGTGTTCAACAAATAAAATTTATACCGAAATCAAAATTCCGGGTCGAACACAGGGAGGCGAACGTTTGATTTAAAAACTTCGCGTTTCTTTTTATTTTGTCACGAAGAAATTCAATTTAAACTATCTAAGTATCTACAACAAATAAAAGAGAGAGAGGGAGTAAGAGAGAGAGAAAGAATACTGTACATGGAAATCAAAATGAGATGTAGAATAGACAAGGAATTTATCATAAAAGAGTTCTTTCGTTACAACTAGAAAACATAAAACAATTACTCTAGAAAGCATTAAAAGAATGGAGGGAGAAATGTCCTCCTCGACGATCGCTCGGAGGACGAATAGACTACTCTAGAAAGCAGCAAATCTACACTAGAAAGTAGTAAAAAGAATAGGGAGAGAGAAATCCTCCTCGACGGTCGCTTGGAGGACGAGCCGGACGGGACGACGCCTGGACGAAGGAGAACGAAGTGGGACGAAGGAGGACGAAGCAGAAGAACGGGAACGAAGCAGCACGCCATCGTCGTCGTGGGATCCACTTCCGAAGGGGGACGAAAATTTGGACTTTATCTCGCAAGAAGCATCCCGGGTGTGGGACAAGCTTCTCTTGAGCTTTGGAGAGGTAGAGAGGAGAAGGAAGGGATGAAAATTTCATATGGAGGGGGTCTCCTTTTATAGTTGCAAGGAGTGGGGGCAAAATGGACATTACATCTTCAAAATAATAAATAAGGGGTCTTTAGTGACGGATAAAACCATCGCTAAAGCCCCGCCGTCGCCGTCGCCGCCGCGCCCACGCGCGCCCGCTCGGCTGGCCTGCGCGCGTAACGCATACGCACGTCAGCATCGTCTCAGCCGTCCGATCGCGAGATCGGACGGCTTAGATCGCGTCCGCGCCCGCTGCGTAGCGCGCCCGCCCGCGTGCGATCGAGCGTTCACCAGAGCGTCCAATTGCGCGTCGGTGCTATCGGGCGTGCGCGGCCGTTGGATCTTCATCTGACGCTCGTGCGCGCCCGCTCGCCCGCGCCTTCCACCCCCTCACCGCGGCTCGAACCCGCGACCTCCGCTTCGCTCGCAGCTGCGTCCCCGCTGCGCTACGCGGGCGAAATGGTCGCGCGGACGTTTTTAAACGTGAGCGACCGCAGCCGTTGGATCGAGATCCAACGGCGGAGAGGAGACGGTGCGCGGTCTTCACTAGACGCATGCGGCCGATTGGGCGGCTGAGATGGCGCCACGTGGCGCCATCTTAGCCGTCCATCTTCTGGAAGTTGTAGATGGTGCCACGGATGTCGGATTGACTCGATTTTTGTGTCGTTGGGCTGCGATCGTCGATCCGAATTCATCCATGTGGTCGGATTTGCCATCTGAAGTGCGGATTTACACCATCCTGGCCCTTGATCTTCTAGGGTTCCCCGATCTCTATCTGATGCTGCGGATGCCTGATTAGGGCGATCTTGGAGTCGTTGAACTCCAATCGTCGCCCTGATCATATCCATATGGTTGGATCTTTGATCCGAGGCCCCGATAAAATATTTGCCCTGTCCAAGCACATAAAAGGAGACAATTAACCTCCATTTTATTCAAACTACTCTAAATGCAAGATGATGCATGTAGTGCAATATTTATATCATGAAATGCAATCCAATGCTTAAGAACATGCATAAATAGACATTTTAAGTAGTGTAAATGTGTTTACATCATACCCCCATGCCTATCTTTTGCTAGTTCCTAGCAAAAACTATATGCTATTTATAAAAGAATTTGGTTAGATTATTTGGACCTGAGTTATTTTCAATCATTAAGAAATTGTCTACTTAATAACTGAACTTTCAAAGACACAACAGTGCCCGGGTATCAGCCAAAATGCAGACCGCCTCAAGCCTCGCCTTATTCAAAGAAAATTTTCTTTTTCTGTTTTTACTCTCTTTTTTTTTTTTTTTTGGATTTTCAAATTTTAGGGTTTAAGAGTGGCTTTCTACGGTCATTCAACTCACCCAAGATTTGATGAGAACCCTAAGTTTTAAGCATCTTATTGTGATTGTGATAGACTCGTTGACCGGCAATTAAAACGGACTTCGGATTTCTACGCCTCTAGGTGACCTCAAAAAGAATTCTGCCTAATGGTGTATCTTTACAACCGGTAGCTTTCTCCCTACTTTTATTTTTTTAACGGGGTCAACACAAGGGTGAATCCAGTGTATATCTCCCCGGTTTATTCTACTTCTCCGCTTCTTCCTAAGTGTTTTGGGAATTTTTAGTGCATTTTCTGAGCTGGGTTCTGGACAACCGGTCGATGAGCTGTTACCACCGACAACTTGCCAGCCATACTCGTGCGGCGAAGTGTGGCTTATTTCTTTTTGTTCTTTTCTCCTTTTTGATTTTTTTTTTTTTTTTTTTTTAAGTAGGTGGCTTCCCTGGTCTAAGATTTACCTAAAGGCAGCAAAAAGAGAAAGGTCCAGTGACTGGCCTCTGGACAACCTACCTATGGGCTGTTACTCACGATAACTTGCCAGCCATATCACCCTAGAAGGTTCATTAGCTACCCAATTTCCGTTAAAATCGCCAAACAACGAGTCAGTGCAAAGAAAGTGTGTAGATGCTTAAAACTCAAAATTCCCTTAAATCAGAGGGCGGGTTGATAAGTCGTGTACTTATCACCCAAACTTATTTATTCCAATTATAATAAAATTCAGGTTGGCGAGAACTCGAAAAACAAATCCACATTTTAGTGGATACATAGGCTGATTAAGTCCAAAGACCTGAAGGGTCTTTGTGTTCAGAACATAATATAGTATTTCTTAAGATCGAAAATTTTCTTAAACCCAAATTCTCTTTCCTAATTTTGATTTTTTTTTTTTTTATATAAAATAAAACAAATCTACGGAGCTGACGAATGAATTCAAAGATAAATATCCATCCCCCCATGCCTATCTAATGCAATGTCCTCATTGTATTAAAAAGACATAAAACAGAGTGGAAAAGCGTAGAAAGCACCTGAATTGCATGGATATCGGGTCCGCTTCGAGATGAAAATGAAAAAGAACTGTATATGTGCTGAGTTTAGTGCCTTCAGCTAGGCACACTATACAAAGAAAAGAAATGAAGAATTCACATGTGCAGGTCAGAATTAGAATGAACGGAAGAATCCTCTGACCTGTCAGCAGAGGTCCACAGATGTGGACCAGATTGTGGTGTAGACCCACACCCCATAATCGAGAATATCTTAGGTTCTGGATAAAAATTACCCAAAACCTAAAATCAGAATGCAAGCGGGGTCGGGCCTGCGATTTGTGAGGATGCAACCCAAGGCCAAAATGTCGGGTTACAGAGAATTGAAGCTCAAAAGGATAATCGTTAAATGTGTGCTTGAGTTTGACATCCTCGAAACAAATGTCGTAAGGGTTCTGATTTGATGGTTTCAGCTTAAAAGGAACCCTTCGACTCAATCTTCCATTTCCTCCAAAATTAACTTCCCAAATTAGAACTTCCCCGCTCCTATCCTCATTAAGTGTATCAAATTCCAGGACATCTTGTATATTCATCACCCCGTCTGGAATCTCCAAGTGTAAATGATGTGGCAGAATCAAAATTGACTTGGGTCTAATTATCTCAGAATTAAAATCATCAATAAGCTCAACAGGGTGTAACTGATAATCAGGGCATTGAATTGATTCCTCCAGAAAATGCGATTCTGGATCTGTATCGTGTGCCCTAATAAGATCAGTTTCCTCAGTTATTGGGCTATCAAATGATCTATCAGATTCCTCAGGCCCAATCGTCTCACAAAAATCGTGATTTGAAAACTCGTGTGAGACTTCGCAACTTGAATCTTCACCATCAAAGAAATCAGGATCCGTATCAATGTATGTCCCAAAATCAGTTGTCACTTTGTGTTCCCAGGAGACATACGTTTTCTCGTAACCCGGCTCAGGGATCTCAGGTGAAGAAATCAGATCATCCTTAATTGGTTGCTTTAATTCAATCTGGTCAGCTTCGTAACACGTGTCCCCCCCAACAGGTGCCTGAGCGGGTTCTATCATTGGCTTTCCTGAAGAGAGTTCATCCTGGGAATTATTCCAAGATTGAATCAAAGCAACCACGAATCTCATCCTCAATTTTGCTAATTTTCCAAGTAGAAACTCACCCGGGTTCTTATCCTTAACATCCTGGAGCCAATCCAACAAAGACTTATTTAAATCATCAATCATTTCAATCAGGGGCTCCAATCTCTCAATGCAAGGTATTGGCTGAACTTCTAAAGATTGAATGATATTCCTCAAGTTAGCCAGAACCTTATCTTGAACCTGATTAACCTGAACCAAATGAGTTGGTTCAGGGTTGGGCGGGTTTGACATCAATGTAGAGGAATTAACGAATTGAGATTCGTTATACCCATCCTGATAATAGGTCATTTCAGATTGTTCAAAAGATGGAGATGACCTAAAGGCAGTGAAATCAGAGGATGGGTAAGGATCAGTGTATCCTTCTTGATTGTAGATCGTATTAGTTTGTTCATGAAAGGAGGACGATCTGTAATCGATGCAACTCTGAGAAGGATAGAATTGAGAATCAAAGTGTTCAGGGTTAGACCCTAAACACGGGGGTCCGGAATTGTATCCCCAATCCGAATTATCCCAACTAACTGATGGTCGATTACAATACGAGTTGGGATAATTGTCATGTTGAGGATAATTTACAACAGGAGGGAAAGAGCGGCAATGCGTGAAATATGTGGAAGGATTCATGAGACACTGGAGGAAGAAAGGTGCCCTGCAACACAAACAATCAAACCTGTCCTTAAATGGGTTAGCCTACAGACCTACAGACTCCCAAAACCCGTCTTGAGATAAAGGAACGATTTGATCTACTTCTGTCTGTTCAATCCAACCAGTTAGAAGGAGGGACTGGGGAGAAGGTTCTTCCATCGGCTTGCGCCTCCGATTCCTAGTGTACCCCCCAGCCGCGATCGTTTGACTCTGCTCCCCTAGCTAGACATCAGATTGAACAGTAGAAACAGACTAATCGAAAATAATCTCGTTCTGAGTTCTGAAGAGCGAGTCCAATCCTTAAGGCCAACGTCTACTCTGTTTTATTTAGGGCTAGGTTTGAATGTGCTTTGGAATGTGATGGGCCCTTTAAATGGGTTGTGCCCTTAATGATTGATTGCTTTGTGTGTGCGTGCACAACCAGTGGTTTTCAAGCAAGATTATTTTTGATGTGGTGAATTTTAAGGTTCAAATCTTGCTTAGTAGCTTTTAGGATTCATCTTTAGGTGTTTTCAATCAAGTTTCATTGGCACACCAGGTTTTGCAAGCACAGGTGAAGATATTTTCATTTAAAGTTTAAAAAGAATGTGGAGTGCCTGGTAGATCCCTAAGAGTTGAACCTAATTGGCAGCTACTTGATGAGTTGATTTTATTTGAAGTGGTGCGGCCCAAACAACTCAAACAACTGGCCTGATGCACCACCTAATTAGGCACACAAATGATTACCCAATCTGATTTCTACTCGATTATGTGTTTGGATGTGTGTACCGGCTCCTAAGATTGGTTTACCGGTTGAGTTAGAAAATCAAACGAGGTTGTGTACCTCTGTGAGATTTTTTTTATTTTTTTTTTACTTTTTTTTTAATGTGGGGGTTGGAGTGAGTATGGATGTCAAACAACAAACAATCTAACCTTAGAGTTTATAAGAACACCTAGGCTGATTGATGTTTGAATTATTATGTGATGAAATGAAATCTAATGGGTGGGAGGTGGGGGATAACTTACAAAACCTTCCACAGCACTTTACTCCGATCTACCGCTTTTGCCTGTCTCAAAAGAGTACTTGCAATTACAATAAGAAAGGAAAAAAAAGTGAGGTAAATGATTTGTAAGTTACAAAATGCGAAGAGAAATCAAAGAGCGTTGCCTCCCCGGCAACGGCGCCAAAATGTTGAACTTATTTCTTTTTTACGAAGCTACGCTAACGTGTTCGGTTTTGGAAAACCCGTCGTTGTAGTTCGAAAGCGAAGGATTCGTGTTCAACAAATAAAATTTATACCGAAATCAAAATTCCGGGTCGAACACAGGGAGGCGAACGTTTGATTTAAAAACTTCGCGTTTCTTTTTATTTTGTCACGAAGAAATTCAATTTAAACTATCTAAGTATCTACAACAAATAAAAGAGAGAGAGGGAGTAAGAGAGAGAGAAAGAATACTGTACATGGAAATCAAAATGAGATGTAGAGTAGACAAGGAATTTATCATAAAAGAGTTCTTTCGTTACAACTAGAAAACATAAAACAATTACTCTAGAAAGCATTAAAAGAATGGAGGGAGAAATGTCCTCCTCGACGATCGCTCGGAGGACGAATAGACTACTCTAGAAAGCAGTAAATCTACACTAGAAAGCAGTAAAAAGAATAGGGAGAGAGAAATCCTCCTCGACGGTCGCTTGGAGGACGAGCCGGACGGGACAACGCCTGGACGAAGGAGAACAAAGCGGGACGAAGGAGGACGAAGCAGAAGAACGGGAACGAAGCAGCACGCCGTCGTCGTCGCGGGATCCACTTCGGAAGGGGGACGAAAATTTGGACTTTATCTCGCGAGAAGCATCCCGGGTGTGGGACAAGCTTCTCTTGAGCTTTGGAGAGGTAGAGAGGAGAAGGAAGGGATGAAAATTTCGTATGGAGGGGGTCTTCTTTTATAGTTGCAAGGAGTGGGGGCAAAATGGACATTACATCTTCAAAATAATAAATAAGGGGTCTTTAGTGACGGATAAAACCGTCGCTAAATCCCCGCCGTCGCCGTCGCCGTCGCCGCCGCGCCTACGCGCGCCCGCTCGGCTGGCCTGCGCGCGTAACGCATACGCACGTCCGCGTCGTCTCAGCCGTCCGATCGCGAGATCGGACGGCTTAGATCGCGTCCGCGCCCGCTGCGTAGCGCGCTCGCCCGCGTGCGATCGAGCGTTCACCAGAGCGTCCAATTGCGCGTCGGCGCTATCGGGCGCGCGCGGCCGTTGGATCTTCATCTGACGCTCGTGCGCGCCCGCTCTCCCGCGCCTTCCACCCCCTCACCGCGGCTCGAACCCGCGACCTCCGCTTCGCCTGCAGCTGCGTCGCCGCTGCGCTACGCGGGCGAAATGGTCGCGCGGACGTTTTTAAACGCGAGCGACCGCAGCTGTTGGATCGAGATCCAACGGCGGAGAGGAGAGGGTGCGCGGTCTTCACTAGACGCATGCGGCCGATTGGGCGGCTGAGATGGCGCCACGTGGCGCCATCTTAGCCGTCCATCTTCTGGAAGTTGTAGATGGTGCCACGGATGTCGGATTGACTCGATTTTTGTGTCGTTGGGCTGCGATCGTCGATCCGAATTCATCCGTGTGGTCGGATTTGCCATCTGAAGTGAGGATTTACACCATCCTGGCCCTTGATCTTCTAAGGTTCCCCGGTCTCTATCTGATGCTACGGATGCCTGATTAGGGCGATCTTGGAGTCGTTGAACTCCAATCGTCGCCCTGATCATATCCATACGGTTGGATCTTTGATCCGAGGCCCCGATAAAATATTTGCCCTGTCCAAGCACATAAAAGGAGACAATTAACCTCCATTTTATTCAAACTACTCTAAATGCAAGATGATGCATGTAATGCAATATTTATATCATGAAATGCAATCCTATGCTTAAGAACATGCATAAATAGACATTTTAAGTAGTGTAAATGTGTTTACATCACCTGTGGAAATGACCTTCCCCTCCATGTGATCTTTCCGCGGATGTTACTCCTGTAGGCAGAAAACATGGCTCTGATACCAAATGAAATTGCACTAGAGGGGGGGTGAATAGTGAAATTATAAAATATTGTAATAAAAAAAATTCAATCACAAAAGGTGGCGCCAGATTTTTAGGTGGAAACCCAAGATGGGTGAAAACCACCACCTAAGCCAATCTCTTGACTTTGGATTTTCGATCACAAGGTGATCAATCCACTAACCACACTACTTCAACGAGGATAGTGTACCTCAATTACAAATCCCACCTCCGATCCCTAAATGGATGTTTCTCCCTTCAAAATGAAGAGACAGGAACCCAATAGGTCGGATACCCAAAGTACAAAAATAAGAATTGAAACAATACCTATAGAGCACCCCAATACTTTAATTACTTTCTTATCTACTAAGCATAAAAAGTACTCCCTGAGGATTTGCAGAATGGAGTGAGGTGAGAGTATGGATTTGCCCTCTGATCAGAGTGTTGGCACAGAACAAGGGCAAGATGAAGCTTAGAGTAGTGAGCAAATGATTTTTCTAAGGGAATTGTATCTCAAGAGGTGTATTTTCCTTAAGAGGAGTTGCAGTCTATTTATAGGCAAGTTTGGAACCTTCAAGAACACTTTGGAGAGCTCTTCTAGCCATTGGGGACAAATCCCAAGAGATTAGGATGAAATCCACCACAAATCGGGGTAATGATGAGTTTGACAGCAATATCAGATGTCTAATTTTAGGATCAGACGTCCTATAGGACGTTTGATTATAATTTTGGTTGTCTAATACTGTAGGCCATCCTAGATTGACTCCATTGGATCAAAAAAAGGACGTCTGATATTTTCACATAAGACTCTGATTATGTTATTGGATGTCTAATAAAGGGTGGATTCATTCCTGTTTTCAACAAATCCAAATAGGGTTCTATATTTAAAGGATCAGACGTCGTTATGGACGTTTGAGAAAATCACCAGACGTCAGAAAACCAAAAAACACTTCACTACTTCTTCTAACAAAGGATTTTATGGCCGTAATGAGATACGCACAGAAAATCATGGGCAACGGTCCAAAGGTAGACGTCTAGAAGTGTGTCCAAACGTCTAGAAATACATTTTTTCCCTGTGCTTAGTCTAACGGTTGGCCTGAGGACGTCTAGGTAAGGAATCAGATGTCTGTGTAAGGTTATCAATGTCTGATAGAGAAGTGCTTCGACTGATGTTTATGAAGAGAGAAACTAAAGGCAGAACTCTTGGAAATTGGACGTCTGAGACACTTGTCAAACGTCTTAAAGTGGAAAATCAGATGTCAGACCATTGTTCTAGATGTCTGGTAAGAGTATAAGTGTTAGGCTTTTGTTTCTAATTCATCCTAAGTGTAGAGAGCCTATGTTAGCTATTTATATGTTATTTTTGGGGGCTCTTTACAGCATTTCTAGACTCAAATAAAATGAAATTACAACCTTTGAAAGTTTACATGAAAAAGCCTAGGACCTAATACTTATGCGACTTGTCTGCATGCTTTTAATCTCTCGTCTTGGAAAACTTTATGAAATCCTGCAAATATGTTATTACAGAGATAAAACAATATGCTACACTTTATTTTTTACTTCATTTTCTTCATTTTGTAAAATCATCAAAGTATTATATATGAGTGGTTGAACTAACAATTTCTACTCTGATTCTCCTCTCAATGAGCAGTGGCACATGATTCTCCTGTAAATTTCCATCCTGTTTTGAACATCGATCAAACTACAAATCATGACCAATTCTTGTCTGATCACTCTCCTAGGGTTCCTACATCCTCCACTGATTCTTTTTCATTTAAAGATCCCTAATCTGACCAGGCTGATTTGACTCAGCCAAACCCTGCATTCACACTTCCATATCTTCTCAAACTTCAAAATATCTGCTGGGCACCACATCTTTTGATCTATATGTTAGTGCTAGAGCACCATGATCATTTATTTTGATGATAACAAAACATGTGTCTTTTAAACATTTGCTTTTAAGTCCTAGTTTTTAGGTCAAATTGCAAATGGAGAAAGGTGTTTAGACGGAGTTCTAGCTCGCATCCAAGGCGGATTGGGGGAGCTGGACAAAGGCGGAGGAGCTTCGCGAGGAGCAAAAGCTTGAAGATGGAAGGACAAGAAGAATACGATAGATTTCTGTTTATCTTTGTCTGTGTACTTTTGTCATTATATTCTTGCCCTTTTTATTTCTTAGAATATCTGCTAAAGAGCCTCAAAGGATCCTTAAAGTAGTCCTAGGAACACCTACACTACCCTAGGATACTTAGGTTTTCTATAGAGAACTTAGAAAACCAAAATAGGGATCAGATAGCCTTTTCAAACATCTAATCTGAATTTCAGACGTTTGATAAAAACTTTTAAGATGTCTGACTATTGACTCAGATGTCCGATTATTTAGGCTGGACTTAGTTAGTTTTGTCTGATGAAATCAGATGTCTAGACCTTAGTCCAGATGTCTTAGGAGACGTCTGATGCCTTTGCCAGATGTCCAATTAGTGGTCCGCTGGCTTCCTTAGCAAACGTTGTGGAAATGACCGTTAGCCTCGTATCAGAACGTTAGCCTTGTACCGACAGCTACGGAAGAAGACTTGGCTATAGGCCAATGACTTCACGATTTGGGCAAGATGTGAGATGCCATTTGACATCTCGGAGAAACCTGTGGGAGGCTACTCGCAACAACAAATCCGGGAGCTCTCTCTAAACCCAAAAACAATGAATGCATTGTATTGCGCTTTGAGCCTGGAGGAGTTTAACATAATCTCGCAATGTGCCACCGCATACGAGATCTGGCACACACTCGAGGTAACTCACGAAGGTACCTCTAAGGTAAAGACTTCTAAAATAAATTTACTCTCAGAGAATTTGAGTCTTTTTTAATGAAGTCTAACGAATCTCTAAGTGAGATGAACACCAGGTTCAGTCTCATTGTAAATAATTTAAAAGCTTTAGGTAAGACCTTCATCAAGGGGGAGCTTTAAGGAAAACTACTCCGTTCCCTTGGACCGGATTGGGAGCAAAAGGTCACCTCCGTCAAGGAGGCATACGAGGTAGAGGTGCTCAACATGGAAGATCTCCTAGGCAATCTATTGGCCTACAAGACAAAGCTGAAGTAGAAGAAGAAGGATATACCAAAGCCAAAGTCGAAGAAGACCCTCTCATTCAGAGCTGCATCAGATAGCGAGGTAAGTTTTGATGATGAAGACTTTAAGTTTTTACTTAAAAAGTTTTCCATGTTTTGTAGGGAATCAAAGAAAGAAAAGGAGAAGAAGGAAAGCCTAAGACGTTGCTACCACTGCAATGAGAAAGGACATCTACGGCCTGAGTGCCCTTTTCTCAAGAAGGAGGAGTAGGAGAAGGAGAAGTAGAAGAACAAGGCATTCCAAGCAACTTGGGATGACTCAAGCTCAGATAAAAAGAGGAGAATTCTGAGGAGGAAATCACCTACATGGGCTTCATGGCCATGGGAAGTAATAGCGACAGTGACAACAACAACAATGAGTTAAATCCCGATTTACAAGATGCTTTCGATGAATTATTTGAGCTTAGTAAATCACTTAAGGTAAAAAATAAAAATATTAAAAGGAATCCTAGTTTTCTTAAAAGCGAAAATGAAAGATTAGAAATAAAACTCAAGGATCTTGAAGCTAGTCATAAGGATAATAGCTTACTATTAGAAAATAAAGATTTAAATAATGAAAATACTAAACTGATTGAGGAAAATGCTAGTCTAAAATTAGAAATTTCTGGTTTAATGACTAAGATGCATATTATAGAAAAAGAAATTGCATGTCTTAGGGAAAATTCCAACAAATTAATCAACAAAATAGAAAATCTGCATAGCCCTATGATTGAGAAAGGATCTCCGTCAAGGAGACCCTCTAACAGATCTGGATCCAAGCTCACTTGGATTCCGAAGAAAGAATTGGAATCTTGTTTTGTATGTTTCAAAGAAGATATCAACGTAAAGGACTGGATCTACAAGCCCAAGGCTGGTCAACTCGAGTTGGATGGACCAAGGAGTAGACTAAGGGGGAGAATGAGATGACCAATGATACGATGAACAACCAAACAACCCTCCACACGTCGTTCGCCAGATTGGTGACCAGCACCGATGCTCAGACCTCCTAACTAGGGATGGGAGCCCCATCCGATATGGCATCCACCACCTCCATTTGGGCCATTCTATTAGCCATGGTAGGTGAGGTAACCCTTAACCCTATCCTTTTATCATTAGCATATAAATAGGGGGAGTTAAAATTATAAGCTATTTGTCAATCATTAAGGGGGAGATCTTGTTAAGTTAGCTATATTTCCTTTAAAAAGGGGGAGAAAAATAATAGCTTTCTTGTTGTTACAAAGAGGGGGAGGATATTAGTATTGTTAAAAGAAATTCAACCCAATTATAGAAGAGCATGTTTTAAGGGGGAGATATAGGGTATTTAAAATTGATAAAGACCATTTTGATAATGACAACCCAACCCGTTCGCCAACCCGATTATCCTGTTCTAACTCCTTAACCCAAAACTGTTTCATACCCTCCGTTTATAATGAGGACATTGCAAAGCTTAGGCATGGGGGGGTCGTAAAGTTCAAACATATAAAAATTCACAGTTTGGAATGATTCTCACAAAGAAAATACATAGTACAAAAAAGCAAAAAAATAAAAAAATTGAAAAAGAACAAAATAATATAGAAGGGAGGAAATTTTAAAAGAATTAATTTCATATCATTCTTGAGGAGGAAAAAGGGGAGATGATTTAAAAAAGGAGCAACAATTTGAAACAAAAGTAATAGTCAATTGTAAAAGAGTAAGGGATCTACTTAGTTCTAGAGCAAATCAATAGAAAGAAATAAAAACCTAAAGTGCTAAGACACAAAAAAAGATTTGTATGAACGCTGATCTTAGGCCTCTTGGGCATGTTTTAAGCTTAAAAATTTAAGTATTCATTAAGATCTTGATAGTCCTCAAGAGGTTGAGGAAAATGTGAAGCTTAAGTATAAGGCCTAAGCCTTAGGGATTATTTGGCCTCGTTAACTGACCTTTGCTTTGCAAGACTCAGTAACCTAAGCACCCTAATCTGCACACAGTCTGGTTCAGTGCTCTTAATAAACAAAATCATGCAAAAGCGTTAATTCTGTTATGAAAATGCTACCTAGATTAAGAGTGACTTATAAACACAAGTTGATTTGAAAGAGTTCCTGGTGCAGAGAGGTGGGAAATTCCCCTTGAAGATGTGCAATAACATACCGTCTCCTCGATGCTTGTCCCCTAGGATATCCAAATATCCTATTGGGGGCACATAAGGACCTTATGCTGGTTCAGGTGCCATGGGTGGGATTATCCCGAATGTCGCTTACTAGGGCCTAAATTTAACTACATAACTCCATGGGTGGCACTATCTTGAAGGGTCGAAATCTAGTGTTTTGGGGTTGCCATGGGTGGTGCTATCTTGAAGCATCGAAAGCCAGGGACCCTTCGAGGATTGATGGCGGGAGCCAGGAATCTGATACAAATCGTGTTGTAATGTTAATCCAAAGCTTGAAATAAAGAAGAAAAAGAGAGAGAAAACTCTCCAAAAATAAAAAAAATCTTCTATCTCTCTCTTATAAAAATGCACTGCAAACTGAACCGAGACTAAAAATGTTTAAGCATGGGTGCTTTAACCGCGGAGTTCAAGGAACCTTAGGTTAGTTCCGTTGGCCTTAGAAACCTTCGTGGCGGACTGAGGCTAGAGTTGGTCAGGTCTAGATCTTGGTTGGTACTTGAGTACCTCTAGGCCTACAATTGGTATTCTAACCTAATCTACATAAGAAAGCACACATTAGAGATCTTAACACATGGTCTAAAATTTGAGTTAATTCCGTAACAGTTTGCTAAGGGACGAACAAAAGTTAGGCATGGCAGTATGATGATAATATCATCATCAATGCTAACTAGCTTTATTTAGTCATAATCAAGGAATAAATGCTCCTCCACAACCATTAGAAGGCCATAATTCATTGCAAATCCATTTTGAGGGAAACATAATAAACCAGGGTTAAAACTGTAATTTTATAATCATATCATGAAAGCAGAATAACTGCTGGTTTCTCCTGGGATTAATCAAAAGGTCAAATGGTCTTAAACGTCTAACAAGTGGGTTAGTACACACAGAAAAGGGTTTTCCCGTGTTCTGAGAATTAAATGACTTCCAAAATCCCAAAAACAAACCTGCTTAAAAAGCTAAGGTTTTGGTTAGGATAAAATTCACCTAAATCCTCTAAAATTCATATAAGAATATTCTCTAGTGTTTGCTACCTTAAATTTAACCATTGGAACCCATCCTGACCTAAAATCGAGTCTCAGAAAGACATTTACCCTAATTTGGATTTTTGCATAACTTACCCAGTCAAACGAGCTCAAAACCTAAATCTAACTTCACCATTCGATTCTTTGCGTTCAAATTAGGTTTGTACCAAATTTTAGGCCCAATCTAAGATCATCATGACCAAGTTTCCACTTTGGTCCAGTTAAACTCTTTTTATCTCATTCAGACCCTTAGCTTTTTGAATTCCTTGCATATAGCCCCCCAACTTTGTCATCTTCTTCACGAATTGGTCCCTGCTGCCATGAAATCCTAATCTTGCAACTACGGTGACCTTTGATTGAAGAGAATTCCTTCTCTGATCAATCAATCGCTTCCAAAATTGGAAGGGAGATTCTTTGAGAAGTCCTCTTTCCATTAAATCTAGTCATTAGCCCCAAAACCTTCCCAATCTCTCATGCGAATGCATGAGAGATTTGAGTATCATAGAGTTTCCAAACTCCGGGGAACATTCCTAGCTTGGGAAGCTTGCTTCCCAAGCTCAAGTCGACCTTTAGAGCCCTATAAAAGACTCCCCAAATCATGCCGAGTTCCTCACGCTCAATTTCAGCTTGGAGCACCTATATTTCATGTCTCCTCTTTCGGCCGAGAGACTCCTCGACGTCCAGCGACTCCACCTGATCTTCCTCATCGTTCGACTACAATACCAGTAGTGGATTCTTCTTCCTCACCTTCCTCCGTGTCACGCCATACCAGCTGGCATCCTCAATTCTCCAACGTCATTGTCGTCCCCCTCTACCGAAGTATCTTCTTCCCCAGCATTGACCTACCAATGCTGGTGCTGTTCACTCCCTTTCATCTGATTAGCCTAGGTTAGATTAGTTCCTTATAGCTCGTAGGTTAGTTTCCTACCCAAAAAATGCCAAAAATAAGCCCTCGACTACGCCGTTCACCCTCATCCTCTCCATCTCCAACCGAACCTCCGGCAAGGTGTTTCCTCCGCTACACACCTCCATCCACCTCGCCAACTAGTCCATAAGCTCCACCAGCTCACACCTTACAAAACCCCCATATTTATTCCACCTTTCACACACCCACAATCACCACCAAACAATGCACCTTCGCACGACCATCTCCGTCACCATCAGGCCACCTCACGAACTCTCGCGCCATGCTACACCTGCCAGCATGTTCGCTATGCTACGGCGAAGCTGCTGAACCATCTGACAAGGCTACAAGGCCGTGTTCTTCATTTTCAGGTTTACCGCCACCACTGCCAATACTAGAGCTCCACGACGAGCTTGAAGAAAGTCTCTTGCGTCGTGAGCCCCAGGCAACACTCCAGATGAAGTGGACTCCACCCAGGAAGAGGAGCAGGTGATCAATTGGGTGCTTTGACTATGTCCCAGACTTCAATTGGAAGCCATCCTTGTAGCTACATATGCAACGGAGATGGTGGGACATTTAGTCCCACCTCGTGAGTTGCTGAAGAGCCCACAGCGCATATATTGATTTTATGCATACGACTTATCACCTTACCTAATACACAGGGGGTGAGGTCCCCGTGCCCATACACATGTCTCGCTTGTGACACTGCTCATGCTGGCCTGGTGCTAACCCAATCCGTCTAATCCAACTTCACTCCTCATCTGTGACACACACCCGCAGCTCTGGTTTCGGGTACGCTTAGACTTGAATCCGATTACATGAGGCTTTCGGAGAGCGGATCCCAGAGAGAGAAAGAGGGAACACGCATGGGGGCAGGGGGTTTTGCTCTAAGGAGATTACAACACTTAGCCGCTAAAGGGATTGCCTCCCTCTATGCATGAAGAAGAAAGAAGAGAAGAGGAAGAAGAAGAACCGTGCTTCCCTAGCACTGTAGCATCTACTGGTTAAGCCGTCTGATACTTGATTGAGAGGCTTTATTTGGTTGATACTATTGCTATTTTTGAGTACCTAAGTTTGAATGGTTGATTGCACTATTGCGTTATTTGATCAATGTATATGTGCTTAAATTGAATAATTGGTAATCTAAATCACCATTTTTGCTTTGAGATTCTTTTTTCCATGCACAACTATTATTAAACTCATGCTTTACATTGATTATCATTTCTGAGTAATTATTATTCATTTCTTGGTATTATTTAGTTTGAATCTTGTGCTCATTTACATTATTTATTGAGATTAGCAATTGAATTCCTATTTGCTACCAACGGATGACCTCGGACTTTCATTCGAGTATAAATCTTATTTGTTTTCAAGCGATTTTGACCTATACTATGATGCAGCTTTTATAACATCGATTTCGCTCATTAACAGATGCCCCTAAACCCAATCCTTGAAGTTGAAATCTTTGATGTTTGGGGCATTGATTTTGTGGGACCTTTTGCCAATTCATTTGGTTACCTGTACATTTTGGTGGCAGTTGATTATGTATCCTAATGGATTGAGGCCATCTCGACCTAAACCAATGATCATAAAGTGGTCATGGATTTTGTAAAGAAGAGCATCTTTAGTCTGTTCGGTGTGCCCAAAGCTCTAATTAGTGATGGCTGATCACATTTTACTCACAACCAATTCAGGTCCTTACTAGCCAAGTATGGAGTCAATCACAGAATCTCTACTCCATACCATCTGCAGACCAATGAACAAACTGAAATCTCCAATTGGGAAATTAAAAGGATCCTTCAAAAGACGGTCCACTCGGATCGAAAGGATTGGTCTACCAAGTTGGATGACGCTCTCTGGGCCTATCAAATTGCATATTAAACTCCGAGTGGAATGTCTCCATTCCGTTTGGTCTACGAAAAATCTTGCCATTTGGCCGTTGAGCTTGAACATAAAGCTTATTGTGCAATTTGAACATTTAACTTAGATCTTAATCGATCTGGATGACAAAGGAAACTCCAATTGACTGAATTGGATGAAATCTGGAATGATGGTTACGAGAGCACAAGAATCTATAAGAATAGGACAAAAGCATTACATGATAAGTACATATCCAGAAAAAGCCTTGTCCCTAATCAAAAGGTTTGGTTATTTGATGCATGCTTGAAGCTCTTTCCAAGAAAATTAAGATCAAAGTGGACAGGTCCCTTCATTATAAGAAAAGTCCACCCTCATGGAGCTATGCTTATCCTGGATCCCAAGATCGGCAATGAGCGAAAGGTGAATGGTCAGAGATTGAAGCCTTTTATCACGCAAAACTGTGACCCCATTCCCGATGGTGACATCAACCTTCTGGAATATTTTTAAAGCTAAACTGAGTCTGGCAAATGACGTTAAACTTAGCGATGGCTAGGAGGCAACCCAGTACTTTGTACAGGTAGCTCTGCATCCTTTGCATCCATACTGACCTGGATTAACAAGCATAATCAGGTGATATCCCCTCATCTTGCTTATTATATTTTGATTTTCATGCATACATTTCAATGAGGACATTGTAATGAATAGGCATGGGGGGCTAGACATTGCATGTCTTATCTTTATGTCTGAAAAAAAAATGCATTTAGCCATAAAGAATTTTTATTAAGGTTTTATTAGGGATTCTTTCTTAGGTTGATTCCTGAGTTTATAATCCAATATAATTTCACACTTACACATAGAATTTGCAATGGATCCTCTGTGTGGACTGATAAACATCTTTAGTTTGTCAAGAAAAAGCATTGCTTCTTCACATAAACCCTTAGATAGTAATTAGGGAGTCAGGCAAACTATCTTCTAACAAATCCACCAAACAAGGTGAGGTGAGAGTAGGAGGTCTACTGGTGCTCTAAGGCTAGTATGAGAAATCTTAAACTCCAGATAATGAGATAATGATAGTTGGAGTTAGGCATAGTGATAAACGTGCATAAATTCATCGTAAAATGCTTATTTGTGATAGTTACTAGGCTTAGCATTGCATATCATGTCATAAATATAGCGTAATATCCATTGCAGGGCATTTAGGATGGTTGCATATTTTTTGGATATTAATTGCTTCAATTTATATGGCCAGGAGGCAATGCGACATCATTACGAACTTTGGATGAAAAATCCAACCATATGGATGGATCTGAAGCGACGAACGTAGTCCAACAACGCAGAAATCACCTCAATCCGAGCACCGTGTCATTCTCTGCAAGCAATGAAGGGTAGACGGTTTAGATGGTGCCATGTGGGACCATCTGGACAGCCCAACACCACTTGCCACTTCTCCAAAGGCCGATCATTAAGTGATCTCAATTGTTAGATGAGAATCCAGTGGCTGAGAGTCACCCTCACCACGCAGCTGCAAATCCTCCTCACGACACATATGCAGACTTGGAGCATTGGTCGACCCGACGGTTCGCAAGGGAGGGGCACGGGTTCGAATCCCCGCAGCACCCCTAATTCTCAAATCGGCTAGGCAAAGTAGTGCATGCAACAACAGTGGCAACACAGTATACGTGCGCCAACACACGCCGACGCGCACACCAGCAGGACGCTGTGCGATTAGCACGTGGGATGGGTGGCAGCACAGCGCGGGCGTGTCCATGGTTGGTGCCAGCTTTTAGTGACAACTGGGCTGACCTATAGCGACGCTTACAGCCGTTGCTACTTCATTGCAAGCAAGCAGAGCCAGCTAAGGGTGTGAGTGGATGTGAGCTGTCTACAGTGATGTTTCCAGTGACGGTCTAGAAGTTGCTAAAGGACCTACACCCCCTCCCTTCCAATCCATTTCTACCTACTCTACTCCCACCTACTCCCAAGCTCTAACAAGCCTACCAACTCTTTGTTAAAGCTTGCTCTCAAGCTCCCAAGGTGCCTATTTGTCTAACGAACCTCTACCTCACCAAATATTCATCCATCTTCCCATCCCCATTCATAGGTCACCTTGGAGTCGTCCTCCCACCACCATTCCGGTAGCGGATCATCTTCTCCTCACCTCCATTCTAGAGCCATGCCGAAGCTCTCCTCTACCCAACATCCTCCTGTATCTGACCTCCACTATCCCTCTCCTCATCTCCTTCGTCCTAGCTTCCGCCAGGCACTGCCGTCTCGTCGAACAGCTGATTCGAGAGATTTCTCCTCACCCATGTCTATTTTTATGCTTTCATAGTTTATTGTAATCAACATTGGAGTGATATATACATCATATTTGTTCGATCTCTATCTTGTGATTCATTCTACTTGTCTTCTTTTTTCAAAAATAGGAAAAAAATAACAAAATCCTAAAATACTAAAAAGAAACAAAATGAAGCATGATTTTTAATTAAAGTAAACATCGCCTGCCTATTTTCGACCCGGGACTCCCTTGGAGTTTCAGGATAAATTTTATCTAATCGATGTGTTTTGCAACTATGACGACGGGCTACTTGTAACCACAATTTCTAACACACGAAAAATGTGCGACCACATTGTTTTCACTTTCGATTTCTATGTACAAGTTCTTAGTGCGAATCTCTTGAGAGCCACCAAATAAGGAAAATACACAGAGAGCAGGTTTTGATAAAACTAGGACTGTGGTGGATGGTCACGACCGTCTTTTATGGAATCCTTGGCTGAAGGAGGGTATTAATGTCAAGGTTAGAAATACATTGTCCTATCCATTCCCTTCCTGGTGCCGAGAATAGGTACTTCCACCAAATAAGCCACCCGATATCCTCCTGAACACCCATAATCTCGAATAATGCCTCATAAATAAAAGTTCTTACGCTATGTTATGTTAATAAATATTTGAAAAAGAAAAAGAGAGAAAAGAAAAGAAAATATATATATATATATATACATAGAAAAAAAAGGAGTTTATAAGTGCTTTTAGAATTTATTTCAAGGGTAATGAGGCAACAACACCTATCACCCTCACGATCCACTAAATACAGCCTTGACCTACTTTTCTATATTTCTAGCTGCCTGAATACAAGTTGAGGAATTCTAACTTAGTCTTAGAGTTATCAGAACCTAATCAAAGTGTTAATGCCAGGAGAGACCACCAAATATATTGATAAACCTAGTGAAATTGTGAGCTCAAAAGGAAATATAAGAAAAAGAGAAAGAAAGAGAGAGAGTGAGCACAACGGAACTAAAGAGAGCATAGTTCCTTGCCTCTCTCTAAGTTAAATTATTTCATAATCTAGAAACCTAGGTTCTAAAGTACTAGTCTATATGTAGCACCAGATGAGTGTGAGCCACCAAATACAAATCTACTTGGCTCTGTAATCTTCTACCTAAGCCAAAAGTTAGGGCTGAATGTGCAGGTTAACTTATAACCCCGAGGGGAGAAGTTTGCCTATCCCAATAGATTTTTACTAAGGGTCAAGTATGAGCTTTAGATGAGGATTGGCTTTCACTTGGATCCATTGCATAGGCTACAACAAAACACAATCACGATTACCTGGATTACTAAAGCTTTGGATAAAAATAAAAGACATAAACCTCTAGTCAAAGTCTTGATAAAAAAATTACTCATGTAGGACCACTTTGCATTTAGTCATGCATTTGCTAGGGACAAGCAAGATTTAGGCATGGGGGTGTGATTGCGCAGCAATCATGCAACTTAAATCACCTGAATTAAGCTTGATTCTAGCATAGCTTTGGAATAATACATTCATAAGCATTGCAATTTGCATAATAGCTAGATTATTAGTCATATAGATAATATTGTCATTTTATGTACAAATGAAAGATGATTTTAATCGTAAATGTTTCGAAGTCGCGGATGATAGATCAAACCAGACAGATCTGATTAGAAAGACAATGGGAGTCCAACACTTTCAAAATTGCCTCGATCAGACAACCAGAGCATCTTGTGCAATCCATAGAAGAACAGAGATATGGATCCAACGGACGAAGATCCAAGCCTCAAATGAAGAATCCAATCGTACGATGGATCCGAATCAACGGTCACAGTCTAACAGTGCAAAAGTCAACCTGATCGGAGGTCTACATCACCAGATAAAAAGAAAAGAAGATGGATGGCCATAATGGTGCCACGTGGTGCCATAATAGCCGCATCCTCACTGCGCCCGAACTTCTGAAGGCCTTGCACCTTGCATTGTGGACTGTTGGATCTCCATCCAACGATCACAAATGCACCACGCCGCTAGACCATCTATGCTTCATCAAGGAGGAATAAATCTTGACCGTTGGATCTTCATCCAATGGCCAAGAATAAGTTACCACAAAATAAAAGTGCAACAAATGTGTGGGAGTAGCAGAGCAGTGAGTGCCCTCTCCATGGAGCGACGGGTGCCCGTTCAAGCCGTAATCCATCCGAGGATGGGCACGGATTAAATCAGGCCATCAGATGAGGAGTCAAAAGCAGCGATCAACCTAGGTGGCGCTACAAGAGGAGATCGCGGTCATACGCATGATCCAATGCATGAAGGCATGTGTCTTCCACGCAATAGAAATGAGGGTGCATGCTTTAAGCAGTCTGATCTCTTGATCGGACGGCTGAAAGTGAAGAGGCATGCGATTCAAATTCAAAGGGTAGCACAGGCTTGAATGTGAGTAGTCCGATCGTAAGATCAGACGGTCAACAATCAGACGGGTTTTGAAGGTGAGCAGCAAAGCGAGAAATGCAGTCCGTGAGTGAGAAAGCAACTGAGTTGACCGATCTTGATCCAACGCTCCAACAGCTGCCACATGTCGCCACCAAAGCAAATCCGAGTGTTTTAGGTGCAATTGAAGGTATTTTGAGGCCAAATCAGAGCCATTGACCTCCTAATCAGTCGATCTAATCAAATAAGAGTTGTTACACTAGATTAAGGCCTCCAATACCCTTTTTACCCTCCATCAAAAGTATAAAAGAAGACCCAGGGCCCCCTAGTTGAAGCATCTCTCTCTCCCATCAACTCCAGATCTCTTCTAGCATCTTCTCTGCAATTCTCTATCCCTCTGCAACTTCGTCCTAGTGCTCTGGATTAGAGGTGCTACTGCATCTCACACAAGCAACCCACAAGCGATGTCTTCTCTTTGCCTCCTTCTATCTATCTCTCTCTCTCTCTGTCTCTCTCTCTTTCTATCTATCTCTCTCTCTCTGTCTCTCTCTCTTTCTGTCTTCTCTCTATCTATCTGTATCTTTTCCATAGCAAGTTCTATTGTGAAGAACTCTTTATCAATGCAATTAAATTTGATCTTATGGATATTTGATACATCTTTATACATATATACATATATAAATACCGTTAGAACTAGCTTATTGAAAAGCTTTTGTTAAAAATCCAGATTGCCTCCTTGCAAATGACCCGGTACTCATCGGAGTTTTATAAATTTATTTGTCGATGTGTTTTCGCACTGTACTATAACTGATTAACTTTTAAAACACGAATTACACACTGAATAGTGCTAGCACACTTCTTATAGAATATGTCCTTCTAAAGTATTTTTGGGCTGAAGCCACTAACACAGCTGGCTATGTACTAAATAGAGTCTTAATTAGGCCTATAGTTAATAAAACAAGTTATGAGCTTTATTATAATAGAATACCTAAAATTAGTTATTTCAAAATATTTTGAAGTAAGTGCTATATGCTTATCAGTAAAGAAAATCTTGATAAGTTTGATGCTACGGGAGACAAATGTATATTCATAGGATATACATCTCAAAGTAAAGCTTATCGAGTATTCAACAGGAGAACTCTATCGGTAGAAGAAACTGTTCATATCAAGTTTGATGAAAACTCTTCTATAGATAATAAACAAGTTGAAGTAGTAGATAGTGATGATGAGGACGTACCCTTTATAGATGTATCACATATTAAAGATCAAAATACACAATCAACCTAAAGAATGGACTTTTCGCAATTATCATCCAAATGAAGAAATAGTAGGAAAGATTAATGACAAAGTCAAAACTAGATCATAAGTTAGCTTTGTTCTAACTACTTTTGTATCTTAGCTTGAACCCGAAGTTGTTGACCAAGCTTGTTTAGATTCTTTTTGGATACTTGCCATGCAAAAAGAGCTAAATCTGTTTGAAAGAAATCATGGGAATTAGTTCCTAAAATAAGTGGTAATTCTATTATAGGGACTAAATGGGTATTTAGAAATAAAACTACTGACGATGGTGAAGTAGTAAGAAATAAGGTCAGACTTGTTGCACAAGGTTATAATCAACAAGAGGGTATATATTATGAAGAAACTTATGCTCCTATAGCTAGGCTTGATTCAATTCAAATGCTTCTTGCATTTGCATCACATTTAGGTCTTCAATTACATCACAGGGATGTAAAATCAGCTTGGATTTATAAAAGAAGTTTATCAAGCCCAGCGTCATAGATTTATAAATTCCAAATTTCCTAATCATGTGTATAAGCTAGAAAAGGCTCTTTTTGGTCTCAAGCAAGCACCTAGGACATGGTATGAGAGATTAAGAAATAATCTCATTAAATTAGGTTTTTTAATGGGAAAGGTAGATTCAACTATTTTTATTAAGAATCAACTTAGTGATGTAATAGTTATTCAAATTTATGTCGATGATATTATTTTTGGTTCTACTAATGGTAGTTTGTGTAGAGAGTTTTCAAAGATTATGTAGGATGAATATGAGATGAGTCTCATGGGGGAATTAAAACTCTTCCTTGGACTACAAATCACTCAAATGGATGAAGGAATCTTCATATGTCAAACAATGTATGCCAATGACACATTGAAGAAATATGGAATGAAAAATGTGAAGGGCAAAACCATACCGATGGCTACAAATGTAAGTCTTAACTTTGATGAAAATGGTAAGTAGGTCGATGAAAAGTTATACAGAGGTATCAAAGGAACATTACTCTATCGTACTGCAAGTAGACTTGATATAATGTTTGCTACTTGTCTTTGTGCACATTTTCAAAATTCACCAAGAGAATCTTATATGTCTTCATTAAAAAGAATCTTTAAATATTTAAAAGAAACTAGTGATTTTGGTTTGTACTATCCTAGAACTCTTACACTTGACCAACTAGCATATAGTGATGCTGGTTATGTTGGTAGTAGGATTGATAGAAAAAGTAATAGCTATACTTGCCATTTTTTGAGTAATGCACTTATTTCTTGATTTTTTAAGAAACAAAATTGTGTTGCATTATCCACCAATAAAGCTGAGTATATTTTAGCTACTTTTGCATGTTCTCAAGTACTTTGGATGAAACAAACTTTATCTGACTTAGGATTAAACTTTAAACAAACTAGAATATGTTGTGATAATACAAGTACTATAAATTTATCCAAAAATCCTATAAATAATTCTAGAACTCAACATATTGATGTGAGACATCATTTTTTTAGAGATAATGTATTAAAAGGTGAAATAAAGTTAGAATTTGTAAACACTGAGGATCAACTTGTAGATATCTTGACAAAACCCCTTAGTATAGAAAGATATAGTCATATTAGATGGCATCTAGGAATTTGCAAGTTGAAAGATTTAGAAAATTGAGTTTTTCGGATGTTTGAATGTTCATATCAGACGTCTTATTCTCTTGAGCATGCATTTTTCTTTCTTGAAGGGATTTTTGGGAATGTTAGACATGTTGTATACTTCTCAGATGCCAGTGTTTCTAATTGACCTCTGTATACTTCATTCAATGGTCATTCAATGGTCATCTTTTTGAATTTCAAATGAAATGTTTTGAATTCAAGTTCAATTGGTCTTTCAGATGACTTTTTCACCTTTTATACGTCTGATTAACTATGTTCAGACATCTATCTTTAACCAAGGACATCTGATGTTTGAATGCATTCAAAATTTGAAACAACATCTTTCTTTTAACCAATGGATATTTGATCTCTTTAAAATGATATCTTCTCTCTTTATGATATGCCCTCCTAAAGTGCAAAACCCCCCTTATGTTCATTTCCTTTTCTTACGTTTCACTTCTTACCACACTCAAAAGAACTCTCTCATAATCCATTTCACTTCTACATCTCCTTTCCTCCATTTTTTTTCACCTGAACAGCACCTGAGAGCATTGGACATCTCCTGGCCTTCGTAGGATGCCTCCTGCCAGACATTTCCTATGCTCACTAGATGTCTGTTGCCGCATCCTCCTCTCTAAATCTGAGAAGGTCTCTTGTTAAGGAAGATCATATATTGTTCCTTTGGTAATTACTTTATCTTCTCTCCTAGATCTAGTATATTCTCATCATATTTCGAAACTTTTATGGAGATATATTTGTGCTTCTGATTGACTCTCTTCTCTATTTTGTGTTGTTCTGGACATCTCTTTGTTCTTTCCTTTTGGTTTGATTTTTTTTTGCTGGACGTCTTGTTACTCTTTCAGACGTCTATTATTACCATTTTTATACTTCTGTCTCTCAAAATCTCGAACATCTTATTTCAATTGTTGGTCGTTTGATTTGTGATTTCAGACGTTTGACTTCCATATTAGATGTTGTTTAATTATCCCTCGTAGGAAGCAAAAGTATGCTAGACCTAGTAACCCACTGATTGCACAGTAATCATAGGTCCTAATTTACCTGAATTAACTTAGATCCTAGTTTAACTTAGGAATAATGCATGTATAGGCATCATATTTTGCATCATAGTTGATTTTTTAGATTTATGAATATTATGCTATATTATGTCCTAACTGAGAGGTAATAATAACTATAGGTAATTCATGGCTACAGATGATGAATCCGACCAGATGGATCTATTCAGAATGACAACGGGAGTTCAATGCTTTCGAGATCATCTTGAAAGGGATCCTGTAGCATCTTATGAAGTCTATAGAAGAGCAAAGACCAAGAAGCAAGGTGGCAAAAATCCAAACCTCAGATGCTAAATCTGACTTCACAGATGGATTCGGATCAACGATTGTTGTCCAACGGCATAGAAATCAACTCGATCAGGGTCCTACAACACAATCTATAAAGAAAAGGAGATGTAGCCATGATGGCACAGCATGGCACCATCATAGCCGCCCAAGATCGTTGCCCCATCAACTGAAGGAGTCCCACGTGCCTTGTGGGCTGTTGGATTGTCATCCAATGACCACAACAGGCTACGTCAATTGGTCATAGTGCTTCATCATCAAGAGGATTCATCTCAGCCGTTGAATCCTCATCCAACGACTGAGTCAACAAGCACACTAAAATATAACTGCGACCATTCACAGACGCAGCGTAGTGGTTAGCTCACAAGAGCGAGAGATGTAGGGTCGAGATGTGCGATATGAGAAATTGAAGAGGTAGTGCGCACAGATGAAATTGAGCTGCATGATCTCAATCAAGTGGTGTAGCATGAGACGTAGGTGCATGATCAGCCATCGGATGAGGCAAAGTGGTATACGTGTAGATGCACATGTGTGCCATGCGTCGTTGCATGCACGATCGAAGAGGTGGTGCAAGCACACCTTTAAGCCGTCTGGTCATAAGATTGGACGACTAGATTTAAACATGTTCGTGTGCGGGATTTCAACGAAGGCCATGGAGCGCGTGCAGCCATAGCCGTCTGATCGAGATCGGGCGGACCAGAGTGTGCCACGTGGTGCAATCTGAGGCAGTGCGCCCGTATCAGTCATTATGGAGGCTATTTTGGGACACGATCTAATCCGTTGATCTCCCGATCGATGGATCTGATTAACCAAAAGTTGATGCTCGAGTTTAGTAGCCAAATACCTACTTTGCCCCTCAGTTTAACTATAAGAGGGACCCTAGAGACCCCATATGAAGGCATCTCCTCCTCCATGACTCCTTCCAGACATCTCCAGACACCTCCAAGCTCCATCTTCCTCAGAAGCATCCATCAAGACCACCTTGGTGTACCACTGCTACTCGATTAGCCCATATTTGTGGGCTATTTAAGTATTTAAGTGCCTAGACATTAAGTTAATTCTAACATTTATTTAGCATAAATTAGGATGTAAATAGAGTAATTCATATTTCTAATTTAATTACATAATTCGCATTCATATTTAAATGCATTTAGAATTAACTTGGAATTGCATTCATTTAATTAGTTAACCAATTAGGTTCATTGCATGCATTAATTTAAGTTAACATAAAAGTTGAGGGTTTGTATATAAACAACCATAATATTTTATCATTATTTTTATTCTTCTTCTTTCAGCAACGGCTACATTTCCTTCAGCTGCCGCAGTCAAGGCCCCATTCATGGAGGAGCAGATGTGTTGGATCTGGTCGAGGCAGCTGACTTCAAAGGAGAGGAGGCAGCTGAGCTCGTGGAGGCCACCATCCCCGACCCACCACTGTGCAGAGAGTTGATCTCTCGTCCGTTCCACCACCACCAGCCTCAAACGTGGCAACAAACCTCCACCACCATGGGCGTGTGGCGTGACAGGCCACACTGCCATATGGAGCTCGTCTGCATTACTGCGAGCACTTCAGCGTGCACCACCCTCGCCGTCATCACCAACGACCACCACTGCAGCCACTGCAACTTCACGTCCCCATCAGTTAAGACGCCTGGGAATGTTCCCAGACGTCTGAAACTCCTACAGCACCACCTTCATCTTCCTCCCTAGTCCTTTGTTTTCCCAGCCGCCAGCCACTGCACACCGCATGCCTCTTCATCTCCTCCAGCCGCCAGCGTGCAGCACCGCCCAGCTCCACCACACGCACTCATCTCTTGCGCGATAGCCATCCCTGAGCATGCCCTTGCTGCATGCACCATCCTCCACGTTCTAGCCCCTAGCGCTTGCCCATTAGATCCACCCTCGCTCCAGCCACGCACGTAGCCGGCACGCCCCTCTGGCTGCACAAGCCCACCAGCACCCCGCACCTACCCTGCAGTGCCTCACCATGCACCAACAGAACGCGCACCCCTCCTGCTGCACAAGCCCACCAACACCCTACTGCCCCTCCATGCTTCACGCCCACACCTTCCTTGTGGCCTGCAGAGTCGCACCTCCTGCAGCACCCGCCACACGCGTGTATTCTAGCACGTGCACCTCCTCACCAGGAGCCTTTCCATGCTCCACACACAGCCAGCAGTAAGCAACAGCAGCAGTGCGGCCGAGCACAGCCGCACCCATCCACGCCCGCATGGCTTGCGGCACTTCAGCAGCCACCGGAACCCGCCACCACCGTACATCCATCCGGCCACCTTGGGGCATCTCGCACTTTGCTGTGACAGCCATCACGGAGCCCTCGGTCTAGAGATCCTCCTTCGTGCTTCACACCTCCGGCCATTCCCTCCTCCTCACGCATGGACAAGGGGAAGAAGTTCCCCTATTTTGCTATAGTAAAAGCTATATTAATTTTTACATTCTATGACATTGTCAACTTTTATTATTATTTTATTAAGCTGCATTGCAAAGTATATCCTTTAGTTGTTCAAAATTACCATTTCAGCATGTTCTCTTGATGCTTTCTTAATCTGAAGGCAGATTTGGCTCGATTCTCGTCGAAACTAACTATGAACATATGTTTCTAACCGGTGCGAGTTTGAATAAGTCATTGCCTCCCAGTGGATACGACCTGCTCTTCTGTGAGTGGTTATTTTAATTGTTGATTAGTCAATTTTTCCACCACATAGAACTACAAACGACGCGTCATTTTTTGTGACAAACGACTTTAGAAGCGAAGAATCAACTCGTCAAACGGCACCGTTGCTAGGGAGGTAACAGACGTAATAATTTCACCTGATTTTATTTTTGATTATTTCTCATTGCACAGAGATCTGACCATTTATTACTTTTTTCTGTGCAAGTAATTTGTGCGAGGAATCAGCCATCGTGAGAGGTGACCCTTGATGTCGCCACAGGAGAAATTGATCGAGCTACCTTGCAAAGGAGGGGAAGGACTAAGACACGACGATCATCTCTGCACATTTAGTCGTTGATTTTATTAGAGTAGGATTAAGACTTTAGACTTAATTTGTCATTGCACATTTGGTTTGAAACCCTTGTTCTGGGGTATATTTTGAGGGGTTTGTTCCCTGATTTTGTTTTAGGCCCGTGTTGGGTAATTTTTGGGAGCCTATTCCCTTTTCTTTAGATTTACATTTTTCATTTATTTTGTGGGTTGTTTACCTTTATTTTCTTATGCATAAGTAGTTAAAAAAATAATAATAGTAAAAAATGAGCTGCCTGCTAGAAGCTACCTACCCCTAGGACGAACCATTTAGGTCTGTATGAGCAGCCTCTAGATTTACTTCTCTGCATTGCGTGCATTCTCGCATTGTTGATTGCTGGAAGCAAGGTACGCATTCTCTTACTTTGCATCCTATTCTTTATCATGCATTGCATTTGGACTTAATTCGAAGACCACATAATTTGTCTTGAAGCGATCTAACAGGTGGTCACATATATTCGTGAAAAAGGACTAATTAAAAGAGGGACATCTAAAAATCAAGAACTTGATTTTCAAACGTGGTGTGCGATTCAAAATTCAAAATCTTTTTGCAGTGAATGCACACTTATATCTCTTGCACCATGGCACTTATTTAGACACTCCTAAGTCTTGGAACGACTAGGATAAGAGCCCTCCTATCATTGGATTCTGAAGTGTTCGGAACTTGAGATCAAAGGTTTTGTAAATCCAAAGACAGGGATACCCTGTCACGGATTTTTGGGGTAGTTGAGAAGCATTGCGAAAGCACAGCTTCAAAGGAAGGCTTAGGCCTACTTGCATCCCTCGATCTTCCATCTTTGGAGTTGCTCTACCATTTGAGATTTGGGGAAGAACACCTAAGCTCCAACTAGGTCTTCTTAGGCGAGCCGTAGGTCGATAGTAAGCGCGTAAATTGATTGAACAAATTGTATTGACACCTACAATCTGACTTAAGATCAAAAGCCTAAATTGGGAAAGACCTAAAAAGTCCTTTTTGAATTGTCTTTTGCTTGGGGAATTCTGATTGAGGTGTGAGTTAGAATGTACCACATGGATTTTTATCCTTTCACATCTTGCCCACACCCTCACCCCACTCTACACTCTTCGATCCCATACGTCGAGATGGTCCTTCCCTTAATGGACATAATGACAATCATTGGGATCCGTTTTACTCCTATTATAGGAGTATAGGCTTGGTTAAGCCGCAAATCAGTGAGCAGAACCTAGGAGCAGGATTTGCTTTGCCCAATATCCCACACACCATGGAAATACCCAACCCACCCTCCCTGAATAATAATAATGGTTGGACAGACACTCCTGGGTACTATAACCCTGAGCCTGACTTCTCTCATGATAGAAATGACCTCTCCTCCTTGAAGATGGAAATACAGAAAATGCAAAATGAAATGATTGACTTGTTAGGAGAATCTTTGAGAGCAGGCCAGCAAGGAAGAGATGAAATTAGCCACCTAACCTACCCCATTGAGGATGATGTACACCCCTCTACAATTGATGCATCTCCCGTGGGAGAGCTACACTTTAAGTTGGAGGGACATTTTGGGGATTATGTAATGGAGAATAGCTACTTTTCTAGGATCGATTTTGAAACCTCCCCATTAGATGACACTTCCTTGAGAGATCCATGCCTTAAGTGGGAGGAAGATACATATGAGAGCAGCTATGCATTGGATGAACAAAGGTGGCAACCCGAGGAAGATGATGATAAGGTTGAGTATCCACTTGAATTATATTGGAGTCAAAAGAAGGGAATGATGGTACCATTGGAAGACCACGACCCAGATGAGAGTATTTTTGTGACATTTGATGAAATGGGTCGAACTCAAGTTGTTAATCCTACCCTCCCTTCTGATCATGAGATGGAACACACGCCCACCCTTAGGGAACATAACCCTCAAGAAATTGACCTATCTGAGGAGTCTGATGTTACCAGTGTAAACCATTTACCTCAGATAGAGTACCCTAGGGGATCTGCTGAGATATTAAATGAATCAAGACCTCAGGTATATGATGAATCATATGATGAGGAGAAAGATGAATTATATGATGAACCAACATTCAAGATTTGGAGTGACACTATGGGTGATTATGTCTTATTTGAAGAGTTAGCCCTTGAGGATGTCACAAATTTGACCAAATTAGGTTTCCGTAGCACACCCATTGATGATATTTCTCCTCATAATGAAATGATGGAAAATTTGGAAGCAACTTCTAAGATTTATGTGGATCTACAAATAGACTCTGGGGAAGATTTAAGTAAAGAACAAAAACCCGAGAATGACATTTATAGGATAATCCCTAGATCTGTTGCTTCCAACCTTCCTTCATTTATTTCGAAGTCACCCTCTGATTCGCTTATGTATGAAGGTAAAATTGTGACTCCTGATGAAGGGCAGGAAGATACATGTGACGGTGCAAGGAATGCTAGGGATGCAATTGAGGATTTGGAAAGAGTGTTAGGGATGGACACCGAGCTTATTAAACCCAACCTAGATCTTATGGACATCCCACAACCTGGACACTTGGACACCCTAGACGATCCTTGCCTTAGAGAATTGCTCACTTTTGTTCTGACCGAGGGGCTTAACAAACCAATATTTCCCGTAATGGAGTATCGGGTATGGATTGATGATTTCTTTAGTCAGTCCATTGCACTAGGGGTTTATCTCTACACCATTCCTTTTGGAGGATCCTTGTCACCCTCCCCCTACCCCTTTGGAGGTTGTTATGCCAGTTTATCCTTTCGAAGCTCCTTTGGTTACCTGGGAAGATTTCATTCCCATCTTAGATGGGCGAGCATTTGCTATCGGGACTCATCATCAGCTCGTCAACATCCTAGGTTGCATATTTTCTAGGCCAGCATTACTTTGCCCATTTTTAGGGCCTATTTCTGCAATCCTTGAACCTAATTTGCATGTTCTTTGGCTGCTTGGCTGCTAACAAAAGAATGGTAGCCCAGCTCTAACCTAGGTAATATCATTCTAAGCAATGAGGACATTGCAAATTTTAGGCATGGGGGGGTGTACTTCGGGATATACATAGCATAGTGCATTCATTGCATACATTTGCATTAAAAAAAATAAAAATAAATAAAAATAAAAAGAATAATAAAAAAAAAGTTTTGAGCTTAACTGGCTAGGTCCTGCATTCTTAAGCAAATTAGAACTCTAGGGTAGACTAAGTTAATTCTAGGGTCAAATTTGTAAGCTAAATGAGCTACTAGCTTTAGACCTTTAGGGTCATTTGTGGACTTAGAAACTTAAGTAGGAGTTAAGTTGCGGACCATTCCTCAAGAGGTTGAGGAAGGAAAGCTAGGGTTTGAGTTAAAAGGTGGGGTATTTCCTGGAGTCTTATTCTACCTTTTGGCTTATGGGTCCTTGTAACCCAAGCATTCAAATTTCATACACTTGGTCTGGTATAAGTAATCAACTTAATTCCTTTCTTAAAAGAAATTTGGTTCTCTTAGTTTTGACTTAGGAGAGGGTTGAAAACACAATTTCATTGGAAGAGTTCCCACCGTAGGAGAGGTGGAGTATATACTCACCTTGAGGATGCGATGATAACATATTACCTCCTCGGCACTTGTCTCTTAGGATATAAATCTTACTGGGGGCATGTAAGCGCATTGTGCGGTTCAGGTACCATGGGCAGCCCTATCACGAAGTGCCGATTGCCATAGGACTGAATTCGCTTAAGAAATCCATGGGCGATACTATCTCGAAGTGTCGATTGCCAGGAGTTCTTGGGTCGTTATGGGAGGTGCTATCTCAAAGCATCGAAAGCCAGGCACCCTTCGAGGTATGGTAATGGGGTTAATGAATCCGACACACATCGTGTTGATAGCTGATCTGAGGTTAGACTTAAAGGAATATAAAAAAAAAAATCCATTTTCCTTTAACTCAAATAAATCAGACCAACGCACATGCATGGATGCTTTAATATGAGGGATCAATAAACCTTAGGGTAGAGTCAGAAATCAAGGAAACTTGTGCCTACAACTTGTCTTTAGCCGACCTAGTCTAAAACTTAGCAACTACTTGAGAACCTTAGGTCTAGAGTCTGAACATAATATGCTTCTAAACAAAGACCGATTGGGTTGGCTAGTCTACTTGAAGTGCTAGGTTTTGCTTAATTTTGCTAGGGACTAACAAAAACTAGGCATGGGGGTATTTGATTAGCTCATATTTGTGGGCTATTTAAATATTTAAGTGCCTAGACATTACGTTAATTCTAACATTTATTTAGCTTAAATTAGGATGTAAATAGATTAATTCATATTTCTAATTTAATTACATAATTCATGCATTGCATTCATATTTAAATGCATTTAGAATTAACATAGAATTACATTCATTTAATTAGTTAACCAATTAGGTGCATTGCATGCAATAATTTAAGTTAAAAAAAAAGTTGAGGGTTTGTAAATAAATAATCATAATATTTTATCATTATTTTTATTCTTCTTCTTTCAGCAATGGCTGCATTTCCTTCAGCTGCCGCAGTCAAGGCCCCATTAATGGAGGAGCGGATGTGCTGGATCCGGTCGGGGCAGCTAACTTCAAAGGAGAGGAGGAGGCAGCCGAGCTCGTAGAGGACACCATCCCCGACCCACCACTGTGCAGAGAGTTGATCTCTCATCCATTTCACCACCACCGGCCTCAACCGTGGCGACGAAGCTCAACCACCGTGGGCGTGTGGCGTGACAGGCCACAACGCCATATGGAGCTCGTCTACATTACTATGAGCACCTCAGCATGCACCACCCTCACCGTCATCACCAACAACGACCACTGCAGCCACTGCAACTTCACATCCCCATCAGTTAAGACATCTGGGAATGTTCCCAGACGTCTGAAACTCCTACAGCACCACCTTCATCTTCCTCTCTTGTCCTTTGTTTTTCCATCCACCAGCCATTGCACACTGCACGCCTCTTCATCTCCTCCAGTCACCAATGTGCAGCACCGTCCAGCTCCACCGCGCGCACTCATCTCTTGCGCGACCGCCATCCCTGCGCATGCCTTTGCTGCGTGCACCATCCTCCACGTTCCAGCCCTTAGCGCACGCCCATCAGATCCACCCTCGCTCCAGCCACGCACATAGCCGACGCACCCCTCCGACTGCAAAAACCTGCCAGTGCCCCGTGCCAACCTCCGCGTGCACCATGCAGCACCTCACCACGCACCTGCAGAAGGCGCACCCCTCCGGCTGCACAAGCCCGCCAGCACCTTGCAGCACCTCCAGCCTTCACGCTTGTGTCTTCCTTGCAGCCTGCAGAGCCACACCTCCTGCAGCACCTGCCACGCGCGTGTAGTACAGCAGGTGTGCCTCCTCGCCAGGAGCCTTCCCGCGCTCCACGCACGGCTAGCAGTACGCAATAGCAGCAGTGCGGCCGAGCTCGGCCACTCCCGTCCACGCTCGCACGGCTTGCGGCACTTTAGCAGCCACCAGAACCCACCACCACCGTACCTCCGTCCAGCCACCTTGGGGCATCTCGCACTTCGCTGCTAACACCACGCAAGGGGGTAGTAATTAGGTTGAATGTGACCCATCTTTAGAATAAAAGGCACAACATAAAGTAGAATAGGAGCATTGCATGCATCAAGTACCAAGATTGCTTACAAACTGCATTAATGGCCATTTGTGTAAAGCATGTGTCAAAACAGGCCTCAGATGAGCAATCGGACCACACGGATGGATTCAGAACGACGAACGGAGTTCAACGGACTCAAGATCGGCCAAATCCGACATCCGGAGCTCCCACAATGGGCCCAAGAAATTCTGATCGTTGATCTGGAGATCAACGGCCCAGAAAGCGCCACGTCACCCCGCCGCCACCGCTCGCACGCCCTCAAGCCAGCCAAGGACGAATCTCGGCTGTTGATCTTCAATCGAACGGCCGAGATCCGCGCGCTCGCCCGCGATCGCCGCGACAAAGCGCGGGCGTGGTGCAACAGCTAGCGTGCACGCTCGCATCGCAGCGACGTGAGCTCGAATCGCGCGGAGTGGAAATCAAGCGCGAGCGAAGGGTGCGGAAAAATTGGGCCACCCAGGATCTCGCCACGCGGTGCGATGACAGCTCTCAAGCGCCCACGTGCACGCGAACGCCGGGCGGAAACGTGCGCGCGCTCGTGCGCCCGAGGCGCGATCTCAGCGCTGGCGTGGGAGGATCTCAGCCGTCCGATCTTCGATCGGGCAGCTCTCGTTCAACATCCACGGATCGCGCTTGGAGAGAGAGAGGGGCGGGCAGCTGACCGGCGACAGGAGGGCTTCACCGACGTATCTGGAAGCGGTTTTAGCGACATTCTGGATGTCGCTAAAGCACATTCTTCTTTTAGGAAGCCCTTAACTCTATTTAAACCCCCTTCTACCACAATTCAAGGCATCCTCTCCCACTTGCAACTACTCCACTCCTCTCCTAGCTAGTTTTAGGCACTCTTGTAATCGTTGGAGACGATGAGCCGCCGACAGAGCCTCCTCCACCGCCGTGGCTGCCTCGTTGCTCTCCACTCTCTCTCTACCTCTCTCTCTCTTTTAAGCTTTCATTTACTTTTGTTGAAGCATGTATTTAATGTTGTAAACCATGAACTATGAATGCATGTTTGGTGAAATTATTTTTCGTTTAGTCGCCATTTTAATTTCTGTTTAAAGTGCATGATCAAAACCAAGAGCTTTCTAACCCTAAACTCTCTCTATCTCTCGCTTTTCAAAACCGTCTCTTTCGTAAGCAAAACTCCACCTTTTTCGTGACAACAAGTGGTAAACAAAACCCGATTTCCACGCCTCCCTGAGATCGACACTCAGACTCACCTCCGTTTACTTCTTTTAAAACCGACATATCAAGTGCAACTATAATGACACCTCTTAACACACACGCACGAGACCACGTCAGTTTTTGGTGCCGTTGCAGGGGAGGCAACGGATTTGTTTTATCACCTCCATTCCACACTCATTCTCACATCGTCTAATGCCCTATTTTCCTTTTTACTTGACGGTTGTAGGAATTCGACGCGTGGACGGTGAAACGACGCATTCCACGACGGTAGCAAGGGTTGGCAGCTCGAGGACCGATAGTGAGTAACTTGTCTCTCATTGTTTGCTTGCATGAAAAATCTAAAAAAAAAATTGCAAAAAAAACTAAAAAAATTGGCGTGGTGAATGATTGCTTGACCCACATTCTTAACACATCACCCTACAAAAAAATGTACACTCTAATATGTTGAATAAATTCTTGGAGTGTTCTTTTCTTTCTTGAGTGGTGTTTGTAAAGCCACCATGAGTTGACCTGGGCCGCACCACTCAACCCTAAAACTGACTCATCTAATAGAAGCTGCATGATCATTAGGATGAGTACACTAGGGTTTTAGAGCCTCTACAGAAGAAAAAGGAAATCTACTTTCATCAAATTGTGTGCAGAACTTGACGTGCCCACTGAAACTTGTTTGAAAACATTAAGACACGTCAACCCTAAAACGTACTAAAGTAAGGATGAAACACTAAAATACACCACATCCTAACAAATCCTTGCTTGAAAACCATGTTTTGCTAGAAGCACACACTTTGAAAGTGGAAAATTAAGAGGCACCACCCCAATCAACGCCTCATCACATCACCCTAAGCACAAGCACTATCCTAGCCCTTTAAAAATGAGTAGACGTGCCTTAGGTAGGGCTGAATTAAGTCTCAAAAGGTGAGGTTTTGTTCACCAGGCACTTGGCTTTCATTCCCTTGGTAGAATCTGGTGACTAGGCTGCGGGGCAGTGTCAAACGACTGCGATTGTGGGGTCTATGGAACCGGAGGTGCAAGCCAAAGGAAGAACCTTCCCTGCAATCCCCTCGTAATTAACCTGGCCAGATTAACCTCGGGAAGGGGAGTCCAGTGCTTACGGACTTAATCAACCTTTGTGAGATTTCTAGGTCTTCTAAGGAATACACCATAAGGACTAGGCTTGTTTGCTTGGTTGAGGACACAACTCTCTCGCATCTGTTCTTCCCACATCCCTCCATTTCTTCCAAACCATGGATTTCAATGCCTATCCATCTTACCCAAACTACCCCCAACAAGATTTGCATGCTAACCCAAGTGGACCATACCCACAGCCTACTTGGGCTAACCAACCACCAAGTTGGGGGTACAACCTTGAATATCCCTCTTGGCCCAACTATGACCAAACCGCACCAACCACTTATTGGAATACAACCAACATAGCCACCCAAGGGTACGATTCAAATCATGGGGCTCCATATCTCGATTGTCCTCACGATGCCTCCTCATTTAGGTCTTACCCGCTCTACTGTGATAGGACCTACACTTTAGGAGAACACCAAGAACCCTACCCATCTCAAGATAATAACCAAGAAAGGTCATCTGAATTCAACAACCTTGCCTACTTGACCTTTGGATTAGAAGGAGTTCTACACAAATGGAAATCAAAAAATGATCATAAATCTAGGCAAGCCCGGGATCATCAACCTTTGATTTGGTCCCCTGATGAAGAATCTGACTGGGAGGAGGACTTAGAACCTCAACTATTCTGGAGTAGGACCAAACAGAGAATGGTTCCTCTTGAAGAACTGGACCCTGAACATGATAGAATAGAGGACCCACCCAAGAACCTAAACACCAGTGTGGGTTCTGATCCACAACCTCAACCATACTCTCTTAACCAGGATCTCAAGGAGAAAATCCAAAGGACACCAAATGACACCATGTCAATTCTTGATAACCTCAAATTAGAACTACACAGACAGAATCAAGAATTGGTTAAAGGGCAACAGGCCATGATGGATTTGTTCCAACAATTGGGGAAAGAAGGCCAGAGAAAGATGTTGCACACAACGCCACTCATAAAGCAAGGACCTACCATGATCAATTGGACTACTCCCAGTCGTCCCGATTTGGTTCAGTCCACCATTGATACCCCTCAGGAGTTGGACAGCTCAGTGGATAAGGACAGTAAGGATTCCTTGGAACACAATTTGGGGAAACATCAGGAGGAAACTGAGAATGTGAGGGGAGAGGCCTTGGAATCTGAATCCAATCGGCCCAAGAGAAGCAATCCGGTGGGAGCAGCAACCACCATCATAGATGGAGAATGGAGTTAGAATCTCAAAGAAATTGATTATGAATCAGTTGGAATCCCCATCACAAATTTAGAGGAGGGCCGAGAGAAAGAATATGATCTAGAGGATGAAATTGACCCTACCTCTAATGTAACCCCAAACAGTGAATCTGATACAGAGAAGGTGGCAGAAAATATTCTTGAGATCAAGGGCTTGGAAAGAATGAGTGATGAAACCATATTTGCAGAAGAGATGGATTCGTCTTTGGAGAGAGGCCTCATGCTTGGTTGTAGGGCTCAGTATGAAACTCTGGAATTTGTTACCTGCCCTACCAGAATAAGAATCCTGCAACCCGAATGCACTGGAATTGATACACTTTCGATGGATTACAGTTTTATGGGGACACAAGCTGAATATAAGACCAACATCTTTAGTGTTTGGCATGTCATATTTGGGGTGCGTTCGTCCACAGCAACTTGTTTGCATGCCCACAAACTAAGAGAGGATCTGACACGGGCATGCATGATATATCTGTTACAGAATTCCCGCCCCTTAGGAACGGGACTCCACCACAACCTTATTCGCATCTGTGGACTTCTGATTTTGGGTCTGGTTAATTTTGAACATATCTTCTTGACCCAAGCCATTCATGTTTGTGCATCGCCCAGCTGGAGGCGTTAAACTCAGCGCTTCCTGGGAGGCAACCCAGCGGATTCAGACTGATCTGGTAGTTTACGTCACTCAGGTACTATCTTTTTGAACGCTTCTGCATCCATGCATCTGCCAATGAGGACATTGTCCAACTTAAGCATGGGGGGGATGGTAAATTGCATAATCCTGAGCTTAATTAATCAGTTTGAATGAATAAATTAATTGATTAAAAAAAAAAATTTGAATTTATGAAGAAAAACTTAGGCATTAGAAACTTGTCAATAGTGGGAAATAATACAAAAAGAACTTAAACAGTTAGACTTTTCAGGCCTTCAGGCTTAATCAGCCCTGGTGTCCATTAAAATATGGATTTAGCGGCGAATCCTTGCAACTTTAAGCTATTCTAATCCACCTAATAAATAAGGTAATAAGTATACGACTTATCGACTCACCCTCTAACTCAGGAAAACTTTGAGTCTAAGCATCTACACACATTTTTGCACAGACTCACTTCTCGGAGATTTTGACAGAAATTGGGTAGCTAATGAACTCTCTAGGGTGGTATGGCTGGCAAGTTGTCGTGGGTAACAGCCCATTGGCAGGTTGTCCAGAACCCAGCCACAGGCCATTTCTTTTTCGCTGCCTTTAGGTACATTTGAGATTATGGAAGCCACCTACGAAAAAAAAAAAGAAGAAGAAAAGAAAATAAACCACACTTCACAGCACAAGTATGGCTGGCAAGTGATTGTGGGTAACAGCCCATTGGTCGGTTGTCTAGAGCCCAGCTCAATAATTGCACAAAAAAGACCAAAACACCTATGGACGAAGCGGGGAAGTAGTACAAGCCGGGGAGATATACACTGGAAAATCCTTGTGTTGACCCCAAGTAAAATGAACGTAGGGAGAAAGCTACCAAGCGAACAAATACACCTTCAGGAAAAAATTTATTTTCTTTTCAAGTCACCTAGAGGCGTAGAAACTCGAAGTCTGTCTCAATTACCATTAAGTGAGTCTATCACAACATTCACACCAAGATGCTTAGCACTTAGGGTTTTAACCGAGTTTTGGGTGGGTTGGGTAGCCGTAAAAAGTTACCAACCCACACTGAATTCCAAAAATTCTAAAAAGACATATATAGATATATACGTATAGATATGTATAGTTATATATACAAAGCAAGGATTCGGGCGATTCGTATTTTGGAAGACACCCGGGCGCTGCTTAGTCTTTGTAGATTAAGATCTTCGTATATTTCCTCTTATTGACGAGTAACGAAGTGCCTAAGCAATTACTTCTTGAATTCTCCAAAGAAATAAAGGCTAGAATAAACCTTGCTAGGGACTATCAAGGAGTAAGCATGGGGGTATGATAACACCACGTAATGGGGTAGTAATTAGGTTGAATATGACCCATCTTTAGACTAAAAGGCACAACATAAAGTAGAATAGGAGCATTGCATGCATCAAGTACCAAGATTGCTTATAAACTGCATTAATGGCTATTTGTGTAAAGTATGTGTCAAAACAGGCCTCAGATGAGCAATCGGACCACACGGATGGATTCAGAACGACGAACGGAGTCCAACGGACTCAAGATCGGCCAAATCCGACATCCGGAGCTCCCACAATGGGCCCAAGAAATTCTGACCGTTGATCTGGAGATCAACGGCCCTGAAAGCGCCACGTCGCCTCGCCCCCACCTCTCGCACGCCCTCAAGCCAACCAAGGACGAATCTCGGCCGTTGATCTTCGATCGAACGGCCGAGATCTGCACGCTCGCCCGCGGTCGCCGCGACAAAGCGCGGGCGTGGCGCAACAGCTAGCGCGCACGTTCGCATCGCAGCGACGCGGGTTCGAATCACGCGGAGGGGAAATCAAGCGCGAACGAAGGGCGCGGAAAAATTGGGCCGCCCGATCAGCAGCGGGCGGCCAGGATCTCGCCACGCTGCGCGATGACAGTTCCCGAGTGCCCGCGTGCGTGCGAACGCCGGGCGGAAACGCATGTGCGCACGCGCGCCCGAGGTGCGATCTCAGCGTAGGCGCGGGAGGATCTCAGCCGTTCAACGTCCACGGATCACGCTTGGAGAGAGAGAGGGGCGGGAAGCTAACTGGCACCAGGAGGGCTTCACCGACGTATCTGGAAGCGATTTTAGCAACGTTCTGGATGTCGCTAAAGCACATTCTTCTTTTAGGAAGCCCTTAACTCTATTTAAACCCCCTTCTACCACCATTCAAGGCATCCTCTCCCACTTGCAACTACTCCACTCCTCTCCTAGCTAGTTTTAGGGACTCTTGTAATCACCGGAGACGACGAGCCGCCGACGGAGCCCCCTCCACCGCCGTGGCTACCTCGTCGCTCTCCACTCTCTCTCTACCTCTCTCTCTCTCTCTTTTAAGCTTTCATTTACTTTTGTTGAAGCATGTATTTAATGTTGTAAACCATGAACTATGAATGCATGTTTAATGAAATTATTTTCCATTTAGTTGCCATTTTAATTTCTGTTTAAAGTGCATGATCAAAACCAAGAGCTTTCTAACCCTAAACTCTCTCTATCTCTCGCTTTTCAAAACCGTCTCTTTCGCAAGCAAAACTCCACCTTTTTCGTGACAACAAGTGGTAAACAAGGCCTGATTTCCACGCCTCCCTGAGATCGACACTCGGACTCACCTCCGTTTACTTCTTTTAAAATCGACGTATCAAGTGCAACTATAACGACACCTCTTAACACACACGCACGAGATCACGTCATTCGCCGCGACCGCCATCACAGAGCACCCGATCTAGATATCCTCCTCCGAGCTTCACACCTTCGGCCATTCCCTCTTCCTCGCACACAGACAAGGGGAAGAAGTTCCCCTATTTTGCTACAGTAAAAGCTATATTAATATTTACATTCTATGCCATTGTCAACTTTTATTATTATTTTATTAGGCTGCATTGAAAATATATCCTTTAGTTGTTGAAACTTGCCATTTCAGCATGTTCTCTTAATGCTTTCTTAATCTGAAGGAAGATTTAGCTCGATTCTCATAGAAACTAACTGTGAACATATGTTTTTAACCGGTGTGAGTTTAAATAAGTCATTTCCTCCAAGTGGATACAACCCGCTCTTCTATGAGTGGTTATTTTAATTGTTGATTAGTTGATTTTCCACCACATAGAACTACAAATGACACATCATTTTAAGTGACAAACGACTTTAAAAGTGAACAATCGACTCGTCACTACTCTCCTCAACCTCTCCAAAGGCCACTGAGGTCCACCCTTGGTGCCCTTTTTGCAGTAGAATAAGATAGCTATTTTCATTTCCAATAGTTCTAGTAAATTCTTTTAGTTCTAGTTCTAGTCTAAACAATCTAATCTGAGTAAATTTTCTTCATATATATATCTGATTATTTTAGCTCTAGTTAGCTCTAAATCAGTATTTACATCAAGTCATTTTCTGCCTCCCTAAGTTCGACCGAGACTCACTATCTTGTTATATTTATTTGTTTCGACGTATTTTAGCGCTAACCTGTGACATACTATCTTAAATGCGATTTTACACTTGAACAAATTGGCGCCGTTGCTGGAGACACGCGGCAAGTCTTGATTTAATATTTGATTTAGCGTATTTCTCTTTGGTGTGCTAGTGTGAAATAAGGATCCACGCACACATCGAGTATGGGTGAAGACAATCTGATGCACGCGATTATATCAGTAGGATTTCTCATTAGGGTTTGATCAGGATAGGAGTTATTTGAGAAAAAAAAGGTGTTATTTGTTGGGTAGTTAGGATTTGCTTTCTTTGAAAAAAAAAATTTAAAAATTTGCCACTACTATTTTTAAAAACTCGGCCAGAAATTGGATACGAATTTGAAAATTCATTTGTTGTGTTTCTAGTAGTCCAAAAATCTTGAAATTCAGGAGAAAACTAGATTTTCAAACTATCTTGCCAATGCCAATGTTCCTAAGAAAAGCTTTAATTTGTGGATGTTGAAAAAATTCGTGGAGTAGATAGGGGTCAGATAGAATAATATTTGAATTTTTCTAAACTTCAAAAATCAATTTCAATCAACCCACGAATTTGACTGACCCATAAATGGTAGGGTTTTTAAGACAATTAAGTTAGATTTCATTCCCATATTTTTCCCGAACTTTTGGATGACATTCAATATTGTTTCAAAAGGAAAAACCAACACGGGATCAAAATCTCAGATCTGACCCCCTATCAGTTAAAAATTCATATATATTTGTTGGAGGCGGTAAAAGTTTTGAGAAAATATTCTTCAAAAAGCTTATTAAAAGGGAATCTTATTGCCAATTTTCAAATCATTTGGGTTCCAATTGTATCTTAGAGAGTATTTCTTTGATTTGTGGTCTACTACTTGAAAAAACTTAAAAGTGCATGAGCCCTAGGACCACATTGGACTAGCCTAGACTAGATCGAATCCAGTGATTAGTCAGTGAGTCGAGTCACCTTGTGGATCACTCACCACATATCAAACTAAAGAATAGGTTAAAGAAAAATCATAAAGAATATCTTAATAATCTGCATTCCTCTTGTAACTTCTAGAAGGTTTCAACCTCTTTAACGAACCCTGATGTCCAAGCCTACAGGGTGGTGTCAAACGACCATGTCTAAGGGGTACAAAGGAATCGGAGGTGAAAACTGAAAGAAGAACCTTCCTCTTAATCCCCTCGTAAATAGATTGGTGAGGTTAACTGAAGAGGTGGGGATCATTTTCGGTCGGTTTATAGATGAATTTTCCTTAATAATTCAAACATTAACAAAACATCTAGTCATTTTACTATAAGGACCAATTTGATTACAAGGCCTTTGCCTTGTTCTTCCACCAGTCCTTTGTAACTGGTGTATGGTTACTAAGATCTTCTTAGTGTTTTTTTACCATCCTGATCATGGACCTGCATTTTTTCTCATCTTACCATCATCAGGGTTCTCCTCCCAACACAACTATGATCCCAACTTCTTATGGTTGGGAGACTACTCCTCATTATGATGGTTATGATTCCTATACTCGTGCTACTAGGCCATGGGATATGCCCACCTCACCCTCTTGGAGATCAACACAGATCTCTCAATATCAAGGAACATCACAACCCTTAGAAACGTTGTCCATGTGGGATTGGGATCTCATCATGATGACTGATTATCTTGATTGGTCCCATCAAAGGCAAGCTCCTACCCCTCACAAGAACTCCCAGATCTCCAAACTGATCCAAATAGTCCAGGAAGAAAAGGAGGTCAGAAAAAGGGAATCTGAGGACTTGAAAAAAGTAATTAATGATGAGAGACCAAGAACCGAAGGCATCACCTCTAGGGATCTTGAATCCAATGGGAATGTGCCATAGGTTTCATGGTGAGCCACTCAAGGGTAAGGAATCGGTCACAACCTATAACTACACCAAACCCACCCACCACCCCTATGATTTTCCAGACCAATTCTATTATAACCCTCCATTTACCTTGAGACTCGCATCTTTCACATCTGAGGCAACATCCACACAGATCACCACTGAGGAGCTGGCAATGGACTCACAACTACTTCTCAGACTGCAACAAACAGTAGCAAAGTACAAGAACACAGTTGTAGGATATCTACATTAAATCCAGACTAGTACTTATCCGAGGCAGAGACAAATGTTGATTGCAATCAAAGAATCTCTAATCACAATAATTAAAGAACTAGAACCCTTAGCTAGGATGACTCAACAAACTCACACACTCCAAGACATACTCCTGCTGCAGTACCAAGTTCAAATTAGCCTAGAGGAGTTTAGGGAACTTGACATGGTTGCACTAGAGACTATTTTTACGGATTCTTTGGGTCACACACTCGAAGTGGAAGATGCTGATGTCTCAATCATTGATTTGGAAATGAAAGAAGAGATATCTGAGGTGGTCAAGGGACATCAGCAAGGAAAAACCTGAATGGACTTATCTGAGAGTCCATTTGGGAAAGTGAGAAGGGTCGGTAACCCCAATATGAATTTACAATTGTGGGAGACACTTGACAGAATCAAGGAAGAAAATCAACCTATGGATCTAGATCTTGGTGAAAGCCTCGAGATGCAAACCTTTCATTTTGAGGAATCAGTCAGTTGGTTGTTGGAATACAATTCCTTTATATTCAAGGATTCCCAAGGTGAGGATTCACAGGATGATTTAGATGTCTCAAACAATTTGGGGTAATTAAAGTAATGATAGGTTGGATTCAATAAAAATCAGGAGATTATTACCTTGAACACCACTGGTTAGGTGCACCTACGTAATTTAAAGATGATTTTGCGTAGGAATTCCGATAATCACATGTGCTTTGATGAATCTAGAGTTGACAAGACTACCAGAGAGATGAATCTGCTTTCACTCTGACAACTTGTGATTCGCATTTTTCTCCTCCCATCTACCAAGGTGATGAAGGAAACTCGAAGCTTACATTCTCTACTCTTGATTCTGATTTCCAATTATCATGGGGTACTCCTGATGAGTTATCAAAGGAAACAGAAAGGCCATCGGAAGCATAAAATGCTGAGCAACTTGACACTTATGAAGGTGAAATATTTAGTATAATGAATTGCGGACTTACTCATAATCCTAGTCAATTTAATGGATCGCTCGACTCTGAGAATGAGACAGATTTTGAAGGATCTGAGTTTAGTACTAACGAGTATGAGATGATTTCTGATGAGGATTTTAGTAATCTCAGTACAAAACTTCCAATTGTGCATACACCTTCATCCAACCAAGGGTCTGGGAAGAGCATGATTTTCAATGTTAATTACCATTATGAAGACCCTTATGATCCAGACTTTGATGCTGACTGGCATTTCAATTTTCATGTCAATCCACTCCCTCAGCAACTGCTCATGGACTTTTGGAACAGAATCAATGAGCAGGATTGACATCATAACCCTCATCTCAATCTTCCTCCATTCTTTGTCCTTGTTACACACTTTACTATTAAGAGACTCTTTAGAATAGGGTTGCACCATCAACTAGTATGCATATGTGGACCATTAAATCCTGGAGTGTATGAACACATCTTCCTTTTGATCTTGACCTACTCCTCTACAATCATTGATCCATTTTATGGAGTTTCGCCTTGCTAGAGGCGTTAAACTCAGCATTTATGCATAACATTTGCTTTCTATTTTTAGCATATTTCATTTTGGCATATTAGTCTGCATATTGTGATCATCATTGTGCTATTAGCATATGTTGAATGACAAATCACGAGGAATTCTAGGTAATTTCTATCCACTTACGCCTTGCCTTACTTTATTTTTCTCTTATTCATGCATGAGGATATGCAAGAACTTAGGCATGGGGGGCTAGTACATATAATATGAAAATTTTTCTGCGAACACCCTAGGAAACAGATCTTTTTATCAGGAGGTTTTATTAAGAATTTATTCTTTAGTTGATTCCTGAACTTAGAATCTAGTATAATTTCACACTTGCACCTAGAATTTGTAATGGATCCACTATGAAGACCGACAGATATCTTTAGTTTGTCGAGAAGAAGCTTTACTTCTTTTCCTAAATCTTTGGATAGTAATTAGGGAGTTAGAAAAACCATCTTCTAGTAGATCCACGAAACAATTGCGATGTGAGATGATGTGCATACATCTGATTAACCTAAAATGTCTATTAATGCATGTTCTTAGTGTCATATTAGCATCATACATTATAAATATTGCATAACATGCATAATCATGCATTTAGGTTAGTCTTTATAAAATGTAGGTTAACTGTCTCCTTTTATGTCCAAGGATAGGGCAACTTGTTAATCAGGGCCATGGATCGAAGATCGAACCATACAGATCTGATCAGGGCGACGGTTGGAGTTCAACGACTCCAAGATCGCCTTAATCGGACATCCGTAGCACTAGATAGAGACTGAGGAACCCAAAAAGATCAAGGGCCAAGATGGTACTAATCTGCACTTTAGACGACAAATCCGACCCCATCAATGGGCTTGAATCGATGGTCGCAGCCTAACGGTGCAAAAATTGGTCCAATCCAACACCCGTGGCACCATCTATAATACTCAGAAGATGGATGGCCAAGATGGCACCACATGGCACCATCTCAACTGCCCAACCAGCCCCAAGGACCCACCTCCGCTTCTCTTCCTCACCCACTTGATGAATCTCCACCGTTGGATGCCCATCCAACAGTTGCAAGCAATCACGCCTTAAATCCTCTACGCGACACAAAAGGAGGCGTAGCGTAGTGGTCGAGTGCCCCTTCGTGAGCGAAGGGTGCACGTTTGAGCCTTGCCAAGTGACTCAATTTAGATGGGCGCGATTGGGCCGTCAGATGAAGATAGGGCAACCGAGGGAGGAGGTGTGATGCACGGAGAATCGTCGATTGCGTACGCACACGATGACGTGTGTTTGCACGCCTCATCGCATGCAGGCACGCAGTAGAGGCATTTTGAAGGGCACTGTGAGAATGACTTTAAGTTGTTCGATCTCATGATCGGACGGCTTAGAACACCCAAACATGTGCGGGTGCATTTAGGCATAGAAGGCGGAGAGGCGCACACGTTGCACGCACGTCGGCCACGTTCAACCCTTTAGTGATGGATAAATTCATCACTAAAGGCCCTGTATTAATGTTTTTGAAATTAAAATGTCCAAAATGGCCCCACTCCTTGCAACTATAAAAGGAGACCCCTACCCTATGAATTTCTCATCCCTTCTTCTCTTCTCTCACCCCTTTCAAAGCTATAAGAGGTTGTCCCACACCCAGGATGCTCCTCTAGAGTAGAAATCATAAATTTTCCACCTTCGTCCCCCTTCGTGGAGCATCCAACGGTTGTCTTCTCTCTGCATTCGAGAAGTAGATCCCGCGACGATGATGACGTGTTGCTTTGTTCCCGTTCCTCCCATTTTCTCCTCCTTCTTCTCGCTCCATTACTTCTCATCCAGGCATCATCCCATCCGGCTCGTCCTCCAAGCGATCGTCGAGGAAGTATTTCTCTCTCCATTCTCTTTATTGCTTTCTAGAGTAGATTTACTACTTTCTAGTGGAGATTTCCCGCTTTCTAGTTGTAATGAGTAGTGTAATGAACAACTTATAATGAAATCCATGTTTATTCTACCACTCTTTTGGTTTTATTTGTGATATTCTCTCTCTCTCTTCAATTTATTATTTGTTAAATAGATGGCTAGTTTTCGACCACCCATTCTATTTCGTGACAAACAAAACAAACGTGTATTTTTAATCAAATGTCTGCCTCGTTATGTTTGACCTAGAACTTCTTTACAAATTTTTTGGTACAATTTTTATCTATTGAACAGATTTCTTTGCAACTCGAACTACGACGATGGGTTTTTCGAATCTAACTCCGAACATGTAGTTTTCCGCCTTCAACATTTTGGTGTCGTTGCCGAGGAGGCGACGCTCTTTGATTCTTCACATTTTTCAACTTACGAATCATTTACCTCACTTTTCTCCTTTCTTATTATGATTGCAAATACACTTTTGAGACAAGCAAAAGTGGCAGATTGGACCAAAGTGTTGTTGATGGTTCTGTAAGTTTACCCCCACCTCCTACCCTTTAGTTTTCATTCCACCACACAATAACATAAACATAAAGCAACCTAGGTGTTCTTATAAATCCTAAGGTTAGTTTTGATTGTTTGTTTAACACCTATACCCACCTTACACTTCGCATTTAAAAAGAAAAATTAAAAATACTCACAGAGGTACACAACCTCATCAGATTTTCAAACTCAACCAATAAACCGATCTTTGGAACCGGTACACACACCCAAACACATAATTGGGTAGAAATTAGATTAGGTAATCACTTGTGTGCCTAATTAAGTGGTGCAATAGGCTGATTGTTTGAGTTGATTGGGCCACACCACTTCAACTAAAATCAACTCATTAAGTAGTTGCCACATAGGTTCAACTTTTAGGGATTTACCAGGCACTCCACATTCTTCTAAGCTTCAAAGGAAATCATCTTCACCTATGCTTTTGAAACCTGGTGTGCCAACAAAACGTGAGTGAAAATACCTAAAGTTGAATCCTAAAAGCTACTAAGCAAGATTTGAACCCTAAAATTCACCGCATCAAAAATAATATTGCTTGAAAATCATTGGTTGTGCACACACACACACATCAATCAATCATTAAGGGCACAACCTAGATAAAGGGACCATCACATTCCAAAGCACATTCAAACCAAACCCTAAATAAAACACAGTAGACGTTGACCTTAATTATTGGACTCGCTATTCAGAGCCTAGAATGAGATTATTTTCGATTAGTCTTTTTCTACCGTTCAATCTGATGTCTGGCTAGGGGAGCATAATCAAACGATCACGGCTGGGGGGTACACTAGAAACCAGAGGGACAAGCCGAAGGAAGAACCTTCTCCACATTCCCTCCCTCTAACTGGTTGGATTGAATGGACATAAGTAGATCAAATCATTTATTTATCTCAAGATGGGTTCTGGGAGTCTGTAGGTCTTTAGGCTAGCCTACTTAAGGACAGGTTTGATTGTTTGTATTGTAGGATGCCTTTCTTCCTCCCATTTGTCATGAATCCTTCAAAATTATGCACGCATTCCGTTCTTACGCTTCTGTTATATCTTGTCCTCAACATGATGATTATCTCGACTCGTACTATAATCAACCATCTTTTAGTTGGGATAACTTAGATTGGAGATGCAGTTCCGGACCTCTGTGTTCGGGGTCAAGCCCTGAACACCATAATTGTGATTTCTATCCTTCTTCGAGACACATCGATTATAGATCGCCACCCATTCATGGAAAACCTAACACGATCTACAATCAAGAAGGATACACTGATCCTTACCCATCCTCTGAATAAATAGCCTTTAGGTCATCATCACCTTATGAATAATCTGAAATGACCTATTATCAGGAAGGGTATCACGAATCTCAATTCGTTAACTCCTTTGCACTGATCATAAACTTGCACAACCCTGAACCAAACTATTTGGTTCAGGTTAATCAGGTCCAAGATAAGGTTTGGGATAACTTGATGAATACAATGCAATCTTTAGAAGCTTAGCCAATACCTTGCACTAAAGAATTGGAGCCCCTGATTGAAATGATTGATGATCTGAACAAGTATTTGTTGGATTGGCTCCAGGATGTTAAGGATAAGGACCCGAGTGAGTTTTTACTTGGGAAGTTAGAGAAATTGAGAATGAGATTTGTGGTTGCTTTAGTTCAATCATGGGATGATTCCCAAGATGAACCCCCTTCAGGAGAGCCAATGTTAGAACCCGCTCAGGCACCAGTTGGGGGCAACACAAGTTACGAGGCTAATTAGATTGATTTAGAGCAACCAATTAAGGATGATCTGATTTCTTCACCTAAGATCCTTGAGCCGAGGCATGAGGAAATGTATGTCTCCATGGATCAGAAAGTGACGGATGATTTTAGGATGTGCATTAATATGGAATTAGATTTCTTTGATTCTGAGGGTGAAGATTCAATTTGCGAAGTCTCACGTGAGATTACAGAACATAATTTCTATGAGACAATTGGGCCTGCACAATTAGTTAAATCATTTGATAGCCCAAAAACTGAGGAAATTGATCTTATTGGGGATCACATGACGAATTCGGAATCGCATTTTCTGAAGGATTCAATTCAATTCCTTGATTGTCAGTTACACAACATTGAGTTTATTGACGATTCTGTCTTTACTGTAACTAGACCCAAGTCAATTCTGATTCAGTCACATCTTTTTTTTCTTGGGAATTTCAGATGGGGTGATTAATATACAGGAGGTCCTGGAATTTGACATTATGAATGAGGAGGATAGGAGTTGGGAAAATTTGATTTCGGAAGCAAGCTCTGGAGTAAGTAGAAGACCGAGTCTAAGAGTTCTAATTAATCTGAAACCATCAAACTAGGACCCATACAACATTTGTTCTGAGGATGTCCAACCCAAGAACACATTCATTGATTATCCTTTTGGTCTTGAATTCGCTGTAACCTGACTCTTTGGTCTTGGGTTGCATCCTCATAAATCGCAGGCCCGACCTCGCTTGCATACTGATTTCAGGTTCTGGGTAATTTTTATCTAGAACCTTAGATATACTCAACCATGGAGTTTGGGTCTGCATCACAATCTGGTCCACATCTGTGGACATCTACTGGGAGGTGTTAGGTTGCATTTTTTTATTTTGATTTTGACCTGCACCTGTGAATTCGTTATTTCTTCTTCTTTGTATAGTGTGCCTTGCTGAAGGCACCAAATTCAGCACGTATACAGTCTCTATTCATCCCAGAGCAGACACGTTATTCATGCAATTCAGCTGCTTTCTACTCTACTCCACTCTGTTCCGTGTCTTTTTAATACAATGAGGACATTGCATTAGATAGGCATAGGGGGGTGGATATTAATCTCTGGATTATTTTGTTAGCTTCATAGATTCATTTTATTTTATTTTTATTTATATAAAAAAATTATGGAATTAGGAAATAGAACTTGGGTTTTAGAAAATTTTCAATCTTAGGAAATGAAACTGCATGATTTGAAGACGAAGACCCTTCTGGTCTTCTAACTTAATCAGCCTGGGTATCCACTAAAATGTGGATTTGTTTCTTGAGTCCTCGCCATCCTAAATTCTATTTTAATTAGTTAAATAAGTTTGGGTGATAAGTACACAACTTATCAACCCGCCCTCTGATTTGGGGAAACCTTAAGTCTAAGCATCTACACACTATTCGTCACTAACTCGTTATTCGGCGGTCTTAACGGAAATTGGGTAGCTAGTGAACCTTCAAGGGTGATATGGCTGGCAAGTTATCATGGGTAACATCCCATAGGTAGGTTGTCCAGAGCTCAGCCACTGGATCATTCTTTTCTTGTTGCCTTTAGGTAAATTTTAGACCAGGGAAGCCACCTAATTAAAAAAAAAAAGAAAAAGAAAAAAAAGAAAAGGGGAAAAGAAATAAAAAGAAACAATAGAAGTAATCCACACTTCGTTGCACGAGTATGGCTGGCAAGTTGTTATTAGTAATAGCTCATCGACTAGTTGTCCAGAACCTAGCTCAAGAAATGCACTAAAAATTTCAAAACACTTAGGAAGAAGCAGAGAAGTAGAATAAGCCGGGGAGATATACACTGGATTCACCCATGTGTTGACCTCATAAAAAAATAAAAGTAGGGAGAAAGCTACTGGTCGTATAGATACACCTTCAGGTAGATTTTTTTCCAAGGTCACATAGGGATGTAGAAATCGGAAGTCCTTTCTGATTGTCGATCAATGAGTCTATCACATTCACAAAAATATTTTTAGAGTTTAGGGTTCTCATCAAATCATGGGTGGGTTGAGTGGCTGTAGAAAGCCACTCTTTAACCCTAAACTCAAAAAGCAAGAAAAAATTTGGAAGAGAAGAAAAAGAAAAAAAGAGATCTTTCTTTGTATAAGTTGAGGACTTGAGGTGGTCTGCATTTTGGAAGATCCCTAGGCACTATTGTGTCTCTGAAAGTTCTGGTCCTAAGTAAAAATTTCTTAATGTTGAAAATGACATGTGCCCGAGTAATCCAACCTAATTCTTTTATAAATGGCATGTAATTTTTGCTAGGGACTACCGAAAGGTAGGCATGGAGGTGTGATGTGCATACATCTAATTCACCTAAAATGTCTATTAAAGCATGTTCTTAGAGTCATATTAGCATCATACATTGTAAATATTGCATAACATGCATAATCATGCATTTAGGTTAGTAAGTATAAAATGAAGGTTAATTGTCTCATTTTATAGCCAGGGAGAGGGAACTTGTTAATCAGGGCCTCAGATCAAAGATCCAACCATACAGATCTGATTAGGGCGACGATTGGAGTTCAACTACTCCAAGATCGCCCTGATCAGACATCCGTAGCACCAGATAGAGATCGAGGAACCGTAAAGATCAACGACCAAGATGGTGCTAATCCGCACTTCAGACGATAAATCCGACCGCACGGATGGGTTCGGATCGATGGTCGCAGCCTAACGGCGTGAAAATCGATCCAATTCGACAGTTGTGGCACCGTCTACAATACTCAGAAGATGGCGACCAAGATGGCGCCACGTGGCGCCATCTCAACCGCCCAACCGGCCCCAAGGACCCGCCTCTACTTCTCTTCACTCGTGCGACGAATCTCCACCGTTGGATGCCCATTCAACGGTCGCAAGCACGCGCGCCTTAAATCCTCTGCACGACACAAACAGAGGCATAGCGTAGCAGTCGAGCGCCCCTTTGCGAGTGAAGGGCATGGGTTTGAGTCATGCCAAGAGCCTCAATTCAGATGGGTGCGGGTGCAAGAGCGATTGGGCCGTCAGATGAAGATCGGGAGGTCGAGGGGAGGAACCATGGCACTCGGAGAATCGTCAATCACGGACGCATGCGATGATGCACGTTTGCATGCCTCATCGCATGTGGGCACGCAGCAGAGGTGTTTTGAAGGGCGGTGTGAGCATAACTTTAAGCCATCCGATCTAATGATCGGGTGGCTGAGATCACCTAAACCTGCACAGGTGCATTTAGGCACGGAAGGTAGGGAGGCGCATGCGGTGCATGCACGTCGGCCACGTTTAGACCTTCAGTGACGGATAAATCCATCACTAAAGGCCTTGTATTAATGTTTTTGAAATTAAAATGTCAAAAATGCCCCCATTCCTTGCAACTATAAAAGGAGACCCCTACCTTACGAATTTCTCATCCCTTCTCTTCTCTCACCCCTTCCAAAGCTCTAAGAGCTTGTCCCACACCCAGGAAGCTCCTCTAGAGTAGAAATCATAAATTTTCCACCTTCGCCCACTTCGTGGAGCATCCTATGATTGTCTCCTCTCTGCATTCGAGAAGCAGATCCTGTGACAACAATGATGTGATGCTTCATTCTCGTTCCTCCTGCTTCATCCTCCTTCTTCTCGCTCCATTCCCTATATTCCAGCATCGTCCCGCCTGGCTCGTCCTCCAAGCGATCGTCGAGGAGGATATTTCTCCCTCCATTCTCTTTACTGCTTTCTAGTCATAATGAGTAGTGTAATGAACAACTTCTTATAATGAAATCCATGTTTATTCTACCTCTCTTTTGGTTTTATTTGTAATATTCTCTCTCTCTCTTCTATGTGTTATTTGTTAAAAGATAGCTAGTTTTCCACCAGCTATTTTGTTTCGTGACAAACAAAACAAACTCGTATTTTTAATCAAACATCTGCCTCCCTGTGTTCGACCCAAAACTTCTTTATGGATTTTTTGATATAAATTTTATCTGTTCAATGGATTTCTTCATGACTCGAACTACAACGACAGGTTTCCAAATCCAACTCCGAACGCGTAGTTTTTTGCCTTCAACATGAGAGTAGAGAGTCTACTGGTGCTCTAAGTCTAGTGTGAGGAATCTTAATTTATGGATAATTGGATAATGATACTTGGAGTTAGGCTTAGTTTTCACTATCGGCTCCTGCGTACAAATTCTTTGTGTGAATCTTTGTGAGAGACACCAAATACGGCAAATACACAGAGGACAGGTTCTGATAAAACTAAGACTAAGGTGGATGGTTACGACTATCGTTATGGAATCCTCAACTGAAGAGGGTGTTAATGTCAATGCGAAAAATATGTTGCCCCATCCATTCCTTTCCTGATGTCGAAAATAGGCACCTCCACCAAATAGGCCACCCAATATCCTCTTGAACATCACCAATCCCGAATAATGCCTTATGAAGAAAAGTGCGTATGTCATGCTGCATGGCATTGTGTTGGTAGATATATATATGAGAAAAAGAATAAAAAAGAGAAAGCATAAAAATTATATAAAAAAATGAGTCTGAAAAAAAGGGAAAATAAAAGAAAAAGTATGGAAAAAAAATGTTGAGTTGCATTTATTTCATTTTATGACAAGCACATTGAGGCAACAATACCTACTACCTTTACAATCCACCAAATATAGCCTTGACCTGCTTTTCCTGTATTTCTGACCGCCTGAATTATAACTAAGGAATTTTAACTTAGCTATAGGGTTATTAGAACTTAATTGAAGTGTTAATGCCATGAGAGACCATGAAATATATTTACAAATCTGGTAAGATTGTGAGCTCAAAATGAAAAAGAAAGAAAAAGGTTAAAAAAAAGAAGAAAAGAAAAGAAGAGAGAGAGAGAATGAGTATAAGGAACTCAAGAGGGCATAGTTTCTCCGCCTCTCTCTAAGTTGATTTATTTAATAGTTTGGAAATCTAGATTCTATCATACTAGTCTCTAGGTAGCACTAGATGAATGAGAGCCACCAAATACAAATCCACTTCACTCAGACAACTTCTACCTAGGCCAAAAGCTAGGGCTAAATTTGATATTATTTTATATTCCGGAGGGAAGAAATTTGCCTATCCCAATAGAGTTTTATTAAGGGTCAACTATGAACTTTAGATGTTGATTGGATTTTCAATTGGATCCATTGCATAGGCTACAACACTGCACTTTCACAATTGTCTGGATTTCAAAATTTTTGGATGAAAACAAAAGAAATAGATCTCTAGTCAAACCCTTGATAGAATGCATTTGGTCTTGTATTTGCTAGGGACTAGAAAGATTTAGGCATGGGAGTATGATTGCAGATCAATCATAGGACCTAAGTTACCTGAATTAAGTTAGATCCTAGTTTAACTTAGGAATAATGCATGCATAAGCATCATATTTTGCATCATACTTCACTTGTTATGCTATGCTATGTCCTAATTGAGAGGTAATAATAATTACAGGTAATTCAGGGCTGTGAATGATGAATCCGACCATATGGATCTGTCCAGAATGATGATAGAGGTTCAACGCTTCCGAGATCATTTTGATCGAGCTCCCGTGGCATCTTATGAAGTCTACAGAAGAGCAAAGGCCAAGAACCAAGGTGGCAAAAATCCAAACCTCAGATACTAAATTCGATCACACAGATAGTTCCGGATCATTGATTGTAGTCCAACGGCACAGAAATCAACTCGATCGGAGATCTACAGCACCATCTATAAAGAAAGGAAGATGGACAACCACAATGGCACCACGTGGTGCCATCATAGTCGCCCAGGATCGCTGCCCCATCCACTGAAGGAGTCCCACGCCCCTTGTGGGCTATGGGATCATCATCCATTGGCTACAAGAGTGCCACGTCAACTAGTCACAGCTCTTCATCATCAAGTGGATTCAACTCGGCCATTGGATCCTCATCTAATGGTTGAGGTCACAAGCATGCTAAAATGTAACTGCGATCATTTGCAGACGCAGAGCAGCAGTTAGCACTCTCGCACAAGAGTAAGTGATGCGAGGTTGAGGTGCGTGATGTGTGAAATTGAAGAGGTGATGCACATGGGAAAAATTGAGCCCCGCGATCTCAATCAAGCGATACAGCATGAGACGCGTGGCGCACGATTGGGCGACAGATGAGGTTTAGCGGTGTATGCACAGATGCACATGCATGTCCACATGCCATTGCATGCATGATCGAAGTGGTGGTGCAAGAACTCTTTTAAGCCGTTAGACCATAAGATGGGATGGCTGGATTTAAACGTGTACGCACGCACAAGATTTCAGTGAAGGTGGTGGAGTGCGTGTGGCTGCAATCATGCGATCGGGATCAAGTGGACAAGAGCATGCCACGTTGCGCAATCTGAGGTAGTGTGTGCATATTAGGCATTATGGAGACTATTTTGGGACACAATCTGATCCGTTGATGTCCCGATCAATAGATCTGATTAATCCAAAGTTGATACTCGAGTTTGGGAGCCAAATACCAGCTTTGTTCCTCAGTTTAGATATGAAATGGACCCCAAAGCCCCCATATGAAGGCATCTCCTCTTCCATCTCTCCTTCCAAACTTCTCCAGGCAACTCCAACCTCCATCTTTCTCTAAAGCATCCATCAAGACCACCTTGGTGCACCACTACTGCTCTCCTCAACCTCTCCAAATGCCAGCAAGGACTACCATTGGTGCCCTTATTCTAGTATTATTAGATAGCTATTTGTATTTCCAGTAGTTCTAGTAAATTCTTTCAATTCTAGTTCTAGTCTAAACAATCTGATCTGAACAAATTTTCTTCATATATATACTTGATTATTTTAGCTCTAGTTAGTTTTAAATAGGTATTTACATTGAGCTATTTTCTGCCTCCCTAAGTTCGACCGGGGTTTACCATCTTATTACATTTATATATTTTGATGTTTTCATGTTATACAATGATGTACTATCATAAATGTGATTTTAAACCTGAACACCCACCTCCTGAAGAGGAAGAATTACCAAATGTAATGGAACAATTTTGTCTAACCAAAAATGCCTCCCAAAAACTTAATAATTTTGAGAAGTTTAAGGTTATGTGTGGATGACCAATTATATGGGATGAATTTATGGATTATGGCCTCCTAGCTATATTTCAAGCCCAAAGAATCCAACATTTCTTTGATGAAGAATTTTTTCCTAGAGGTAAAATTCCTGCATCTTTCCCGAGCTTGTGCAAATGTTTAATACTAATCTAGTAAATGACTCCAGACCTACTACCTCTACCCTAAAATCTAGTGTATTGATTGTATCTTTTACCGTGACCAATGAAGTAATTTCTTCTATTGCTTGCACTGCCGACTTAGGAGATCATTGGTAGGACATTGGAAAAGTAACCTTCTCTACAGTTACAAAAATGTTAGTTAAAGATGTCAATTATTTTGAAGGGATGAGACTAGAATATCGTCATCTTAAGGTTGTGTCGTGCACTTTAGCTAGACTTGTCTCATAGAACTTACACGGGAAATCAAGATCCTTTGATCACATTTGTAGGGAGATTGTTGATTAAGGTGTTTTCATGTGGAAAAGCTTGGGTTTCGGAGAACTTGCCGTCGTAGTTGTAAAAATCGCTACCAGATAAAATTTATACCAAAACTCCAATGGAGTCCCGGGTAAAACATAGGGAGGTGAACATTTGGTTTGTGAAATCTACATTTTGATTTTATTTGTTTTTGCTGTTTTTATCTTTTGTATTTGTTTTTGGTATTTTATAAGATAGAATATCAAGAAAATATTTGTTATCTATTCTAAGCTACTCTAGCAGAATAAGATAAAAAGATAGAGAAACATCAATATATTGCTAATCAGAGTTTGCTACAAATAAACAACTACACTAGAAAGCGGTAAAGATAGAGAGAGGTGAGAAGAGTCCCCCTTGATGGTCGATTGGAGGACAACTCATTCTGATGTCGCCTGGATGAAAGTGGCAAGAGGTAGGAGGAAAGAGAACGGCATCGGACGAAGTAGGATGGGGTAGGACGGTGTCGCAGTGAGGATCTACTTCCCGAAGTGGTGAGAGGATAGCCATGGGATGCTCCACAAATGAGGGTGAGAGGCAGCAAAATATTTTGATTTTCTACTCTAGAGGAGCATCCCGGGCATGGGGCAAGCTCTTTCTAGAGCATTGGAGGTGGTGAGAGAGAGAAAGGAAGAGATGAAGAACAGGAGGGGTAGGGGTCCTTTTATAGTGGAGGAGAGGAGGCCTTTCGCACATGGACAACTAGTGACGTCTATGAACGTCGCTGAAGACCAATGTGCTCGTGCACGGCGCTCGTGCTCTCAGTGGCGTGCACTTCGTGTGCCCGTGTCCTACACGCCACATATGCTGCATGTTGCTGTTGGTGCACACCTGCGGTGTTGCGCGTGCTCCGTGCTACTATTGGTGTGTGCCCTTAGGCAGCCTACATGGTGTCACGTGGGGCGATCTGGGCCATCTATCTTCTTTCCTTTGTAGGGCCTGCTACAGATGTCAGATTGAGACAATTTTTGTGTAGTTGGGCTATAATTGTCGAGCTGAATCCATCTGTATAGTCAGATTTATCATTTGAATATCCTAATTATGTCACCTTACCTCTTAGCCGTTGATCTTCCACAGACTATATATGGTGCTACAAAACTCTGATCAAGGTGATTTCGGAGGTTTTGGACTCCGATCATCGTTCTGTTCAAATCTATATGGTCGAATCATCAATCCGTGACCCCAAAAGAATTCTCTCTCTCCTAGCCATAATAGGCCATGAATTAACCTAAACTTTATACAAGCTATTCTAAATGCAAAATGATGCATGCTATGCGATATTTATACTATGGAATGCATATCTAAACCTAGGAACAAGCATGAAGAGGCATTTATCGTAACTGGATGTGTCTACGTCATACCCCCATGCCTATCTTTTGTTACTCCCTAGCAAAATTAAATTAAATGCTATGTATAAAATAGAATTAGGATTCAATCTCTTATGGCATTAGTTGTTTATTAACAAAAGGAAATTTCGACTAAGGTCTTAAACTACGATGACCCAACAGTGCCTGGGTGCCTACCAAAATGCAGACCACCTAAGTCCTTACGTTATTTTGAGAAGGGAAGATACATTTTTTTTTATGTTTTTTCCTTCTTTTCTAATTTTTTTGGATTTTGAGTTTAGATTTTCGAGCTAGCTTCCTACGGCTACCCAACTCACCCAAGACATGAAAAGAACTTCAAGTTCTAAGCATCTTAACATGAAAAAGTGATAGACTTACTAGGCGACCATTAAAATGGACTTCAGGTTTCTACGACCCTAAGTGACCTTAAGAGTTTGTGCCTAAAGGTTTATCTTTCCAATTGGTTGCTTTCTCCCTACTTGCTTTCATTTTTTTTTATGTGGTCAAAATAAGGGCAAACCTACTGTATATCTCCCTAATTTATTCTACTTCCCCACTTCTTCCCTAGGTGTTTTGGGAATTATTTGTGCATTTCGTAAGCGAGATTCTGGACAACCGAGCAATGAGCTATTACCACCGATCACTTGCCTGCCACACTCATGCAATGAAGTGTGGCTTATTTATTTTTCTCTTCTTTTGTTTGGATATTTCTCTATGTTTTTCTTTCTTCTTTTTTTTTTCTAGGTTTGTAGCTTCCCTGATGTAAGATTTACCTAAAAGAAACTGGAAGGGAATGGTCGTGTGGCTAGGCTTTGGACAACCGACCAATGAGCTATTAGCACCGAAAACTTGCCAGCCATACCACCCAAGAAGGTTCATTAGCTACCTAATTTTCGTTAGAACTCCATTATCTGCAATATTGGTCAAAAAGGAACAATTCCATCTTAATGGAACCTGACTTTGAATTAGTGATCTCAGGATCAGGGACCTCAAAGTCAAAGTTGAGGAATGGGTCATGGATGCTGAGGACGTTGATTGGTTCATAATTGTCAGGAAACAAAGGTTCTCGAAAATTAGAGTAGGATTCGAAATCGTCGGAGAACTTGTGAAGATCATGTTCAGAATTCTATTCCAGATCAGAGGTTCCACCATAAAAAGGATCAAGATGTGTAGAAGTAACAACCTGACTTGGATCTAACCTATTTTGAAATTTCGAGCCTAAAAAGGTGTCATGATTAGTCATAGGCTCAGGTTCTTGCCTCTTATGGTAGACCCACTCGATTCCCAACTCTTTCAACTCCTCAATTTCTGTATCATAAATCGACGTGACTTTCAAAAAATCAATTTGTGTCTCTAAGGAGGTTGGAGAGGTGTATTCATCAAATACAGTCCCTAAGTCGTATTTCAAATGCGAAATCTATATTTCATCACATGGGGCCTCATACTCATCCCCATTAGGTCACATCTAGATTCTAGGTTAAAGGTAGGCATTGGGTCACTAAGATCTAGGTTGGGCTCTACAAGGATGTCATAATCATTCTCGAGAATCACCTTAACAGGATAAGCTTAAAGTTTACATTCTCGTGAAATTTTGTTTTAAGCTCATTATCATAGGTGTCGGGGAAATCTAAGCTTGATGGACCAACTGTTGGCTTCCTAGGGCTAGTTCAAAATTGAGAACACTTACAATTGGATCCTCCCAACCCTCATCAAGATCAGGTATGTCAATTGTTAAGAAGTTTGAATCTGAATTCATTTGGGTTGGGGGTCTATAACAACTACGATCATCAAACCCTGGATTTGGAAAATTAGGTTGATCACTAGAATCACTCCAAGATGATTTGTTAACTTCTAACGGGTATTTTTTATCAAAGGATCTATATAACCTATTAAGCAATTCTCCCCATTTTTCCAAAAAAATCTGGAGTTCTTTTGGAACTAAAGGATTTGAGCAATATTGCAGACAATCGTTGCTGTGGAATTTCACCAATTCAATGTGTTCTACTAAGAGATCATCCTAGGATGAACCATGGTTTAGTGGTATCCATATTATCTCCATACGATTCAAAATGTGGTCCATTATTTTCTTAAATTTATCCTGAATGTCCCTTTTACAATATTCCTGGTGGTATCCATAAGCATCATCAATAATCTTTTCTTTCATGCTCTCATTGTGGACTTAGGCTTCCTAAACAGTCTTCCTAGATTTCTAGGTTGCATTTTCAAAATAGGTGGTGGAATGAAGATGTAGAATCAAACTCAGGTTGGATTGAAGTTGATCAGATCTGAAAGAGAATCCCAAGAAGATCTAATGAGGTCTCTTAGGTTAAAAACCTAATGACATTCCTGTGTATGTGCTCTATAGAAAAGATGAGGGACTAGATGTTATTTGTATCAAATCAAGGCACCCAAAGATTTTTGGTTGACTAAGGCTGTCGAGGTGGATGATACCTCTGAATCAGAAATTTGCACACCCGAGAAATACCTTGGCAGCTAGGAAGGGAGAGCCTCGCAATGACCCCTACATAGTAGAGCGTCCCCACAGGTTACAGGGTTTCCCCCACCTGACCTTTCATGTCACTGTAGTTCCAAGTAGACCGGAATGTACGAACTTAAGACCTTAAGTCCACCAATTTTAGTCTGATTAGTGCCATGAATTATACTTGATTAGAAGTTGATTTGACTTGGGACCTAATTTGGAGGTTGGTTGGCCCACAAAGTAGACCAACTTCTCTCGAATTGCCCTAAAGATGGTAGAATGAAATCTTGGTCAAGACCGAGAAGTCACCCAGAATGACTCTCAGGTTATTAAGTTCACAATTTTTAATGTTCAAGTGAAATTATAGCTTGATTTTTAGGGTTCTTCTTGATTAGATCCTTTCAAACAAGGGCTTGGGTAGCACATAAATGTGGGAGGGTTTATTCTCTTTATGTAGGCAAATGTGTACTAACACTTCATACCCTAATGTTAAAAACCCTAATTGGCTCTATTCCAAGTCCAATTTGATCTTAAAATGTTCACTTTGGGTTTCAAGCAAGAAGTGTGTTAGCCCAAAGAGATTTTGAAATTAAGCATAGTTCCTAATAGGTACAAGCTATCAGGAATGGGGAATATCCAATCAGAATCATCTCATGCTTCAATTAGATGTAAATAATTTTCGTGAATCAGGAAAACTTGCCTTTTAAATGAAAATTAGTATGAAAATAAGGCAAATGAATCCTAATTGGTTTTGTTTACTTTTATCACTTCCCCAGATTAGAAGGTTGATTAGGGAAGAATAAAAATTACCTACCTCGGGAGTGGCTATTTTGTGAGGAAGATCACCTCGTAATGTACCTCACAAAATCACAAGAAATCAAATAGGGCAAGTTAGTGCTCAGATATAATCAGATAAAATAAAGAATAGTGGTGAATTGCGCATTGTTCCCTAGCAACGGTGCCAAAATGTTAGTAAGGCTTTTTGTCAATGTTAGGGAAATGCGTTGTAGTATAATTGACAAATAACTTTTCAAAAAATAAAATTTATAACTCGAGTATCTAAAAAGATGTCCGAGGTTGAACATAGGAAGCAATTATTGAATTCACGTGCTAATCTTTAATAAATGTGCATAGAAATAATCACAATAATGATATTAAATTAATATTAGTCTATCACATTAGATATTCAATGATGCTCAATGCATTTCAAACGTTAAAGAGGACAAAAAGATATCTAAGATAAAATAATGGTCCTTTGGATCACCAATTATTAGTCCAAGCATATATATACCAAATACTCATCAATGTCAAATAAATGAACAATGATCAAATGTCAAGATATCAAGTCAGACGACAAAAATGTCACCTGCTATAGTGCTTCTCTTCTAATCTTCTTCTTCGATTGTTCTTCCTTCTGCTTACTTCTTCTGTAGCCTCTTCTTCTTTACAGTCTTCTCTTCTTTCTCTCTTCTTAAATCTCCTCCTTCTTCTACCTTTAGCTTTACTCCTCTTCTTATGAGCCTCTTCTTCTCAAGTCTTCTCCTTCTTCTGCCTTTAGGTCTTCTCCTTCAGCCTCTTCCTCTTCTTCTTTCAAGATCTCACGACTAAATGTTGGACTGGGTATATACATAAGAGAGAAAAACCCACCCTTCCCCCACTCTCTTTTCTTCCTTCCATCCTTCCTTCCTTGTCCTTACTCTCAAACCAAGCTATAATCAGGTATATAGATCTGGGTGACCAGGAATGCTTGCGTGGGGTTGCAGCCAAGGAGTGTATAGGCCTAGACAGGTCGGGTCATGTGCGAGGGTGAAGGGGACCTCACCCCGTGCTTGGAGGTGATGAAGCACTATCACAATTTCAATTTATGCATGCACAGTCTCTCTTCCAAGAACGATGTGGGACTAAGCGTCCCCTTGTCTTCGTGTGTGCCTACAGCAAGGATGTCTTTTCAATTGTAGAAGCTACAGGTAATGTGGTCTTCAATTGACCACCTTGGAGTGGTCCTAGGTTGATTCTGCACTGCCTGGGGTTGCGTCTAGAGCGAATGTGACCCGAGAACACGAGTGTTGGAGAACTCAAGGGTAGCGGTGGAGATCCGGCGTAATACTTGAAACAACCAACACAGCCTTACGGCACAACTAAAACACCTCAAAAGCTTCGTCGGAGGGTGTGGAAGATGATGGCGGTGTTTGTGTGGCGTATGGAGGTGTGTAGCGGTTGGTCAGTGACAGAGAAGGTGGTTGGTGATGGGTGTGTTTGGGGGGTTGCATGAGTCAATGGAATGGGAAATAAAGATAGGGGTTTGGTTCTTGGAGGTATGGTGGAGGTTTTAGGAGTGTCGACGAGGCATGCGGTACAGTGGAATGACAGGAGAGCCTTGCCGGAGGAGTGCCTTGAGCAGAGGAAGATGATGGCGTGAGTTGGGTCGAGGGGGTATTTTTTGGGTTTTGAGTAGTAGAAATTAACCTAAAGATATAACTAACCTAACTACCTAATCTAATTGGACGAAGTGGGTAGAGTCTGCGTCGATTTTGGTAGGCCGACAATGCACAAGAACTCTTTGGAGAAAGACAGTGGCAAGGAACAAAGAAGGTGATCCTCGCTTTGACTAGCAAGGCACAGAGGAAGATGAAGAAGAGGATGGCCAAGCCAATTTGGCCATTGGCTGCCTGTGTGAAGAAGGGGATGAAGGCTGCCAAGGCTTGGTCAAAGAGGCGCTGGAGGTAGTATATTTGAAGAGGTTTTTGGCCCCAAACCTTGCCAAAGAGCCAAGGCATGCCATGTGCATGCTTTTATAGTGCTTAGAAGAGCATTCCAAGCTTGGAAACCAACCTTGGAAGCTTCATGTCTAAGGAAACCCTAAACTTCAATGGATTTGTATGATCTTTCCAAAAAGAATTAGAGCCCAAGAGGAGAGGATTCCCTCCTCTTTGGATCCAGTGGATGAAACGTTGTATCACAACTGCCTCCTTTTCTCCATTGATCAATGGGAAGCCATGTGGTGCTTGGGTTCAACCTCAACGTGGGGTTAGACAAGGATGTCATCTAGCCCCCTTGATCTTTAACCTTGCAGTGGATGGGCTTGCTAGATATGCATGCAGATTGGTAGAGGTGGGGGTCTTTAGAGGGTATTCACTGTCCAACAGAAGAACCTTGGCTCCCATTTTGCAATATGCAGATGACACGGTCTTCTTTGTGGAAGGGAGTAGTCCTGCTGCACATGCTCTTGGGCTTATGGCAAAGATCTTTGGGGACATCTCAGGCATGAAATTGAACAAGGAAAAATATACTCTGATATGTTTTGGCATGAGTGAGTAGGAACAGAAGGAGGTGGAGAATACATTGGGATCACCTCGAGCTAAGTTACCAATGAAGTAACTAGGACTGCCATTGAGAGCTGCAAAGCTGAACAAAAATGACTGGAATATTTTGTTTGATAAATTTTCTGGCAGGTTAAAAGGCTGGAGTAGTAAATTCTTATCGAAGGGTGGGAGATTAATCCTCCTTAACTCAGTCATAACATCCATCCCGGTCTTCTACTTCAGCATCTTTAAGGCCCCGAAATCTATTTGGAAACAATTGGATGTTATGGGAGAAGATCTTTTTGCAAAGGAGCTAGGCATGAGGGAGGTTTTATGTAGCCCATTAGATGGGAAAAGATATGCAGGCCAAAGGAGACAGGTGGTATGGGGATTAAGGCTCTCAAGGAGTTCAATGAAGCTCTCCTAATCTAGTGGGCCATCAAGATTTTGGACTGCAAGGATGATATAATAACAGACTTAATCAAAGACAGGTATGGTGATTCTAATAGCGCACTGAAGAGGCTACAACCAGTGAAGCCATCCCCTTTTTGGTGATCTGTTACTCGTGCAATCAGCAACAACTGGCATCTGCTGCAGCCTAGGGTTGGTGATGGCTGTGATTTCAGTCTGTGGAATGAGCAATGGTCAGGTTTGGGGATTCTAAAAGATACATATCGGAGGGCATATGCAGCTGCTGCAGATAAGGAGGCCACTGTCAGCAGTTTGTGGTCTACTGCAAAGGGGTGCTAGAGGCTGGAAGGTCATGAGCAAAGCATATCTGGCACTCAGCTATTGGAGGATAGGCAAAATTTGTTGGTTGCACTGCAGCAGATAAATCCTAGGCAGAATATGGTTGATACGTATGGCTGGAATGGGGTTTCTCAGTGCAGCAGGCCTATGAGAGGATCATCACATCAAACATAGATATAGAGAGTGATCCAATTGACAGGAAAATATGGCTATTGAAGATCCCTTTGAAGGTTCAAATTTTCTTGTGGCTATGCAGGCGGGATGTCTTGATAACTACCGACCATAGACACAGAAGAATGGGGACTACTTTAAATGCCTGTCATCTCTGTGGTTTACACACTGATAGTGCTTTGCATATTTTTCTTCATGCCTGGTCATAGACAAGCTTTGGAGGAAGATGTGCTTGGAACCTCTACCTTCCTGGGACTCCCTTTGGTAGAGGTTCGACAATCTCGGACGGCCATACAATTGTATGGCTACCACCTTGTGGTGTGTGTGGAGGGCGTGAAACGAAAAGTTTTTTCAGGAGAGACAGGTTAGTTGTGAGAAAATTGTAAATGAATGCTGGTCCCTGATACACAGTTGGGGATCTGTTTTGTAATGTTTTGTTTGATGTGAATATATTACCCTTCGGATTGCTATCGTTTAACGATAACTTTCCTCACTGTTTCAAAAAAATAGAATTAGAGCCCAAGATTAGGTTTAGATTGTAGAGGATACTCTCAAGAACCTCCCTTCCGATTTTGGAAGAGATCCGCCAATCAATCAGGGAGAAATCCCTACTTGAAGGTCATTGGAGTAGGACTTCCTCCTCAATAATGGAGGAGGGACCTTATTGTAAAGAAGATGATGAAGTTAGGGGCCTTTTTGTAAAGAATTTCAAATGCTAGGGTATGTGTGTAAGAAAAAGTGTCAGACTGGACTAGAATGCAAACTAGGTCAAGATGATCTCTAACTGGGCCCAAATTTTAGTATAAACCTAATTTGGACCTAGGGAATCTGATTGTGAAGTTATATTTTATTTTTAACCAAGTTTGACTAGGTAATTTGCGTGAAAATCTACATTAGGGCAACTTTCTATCTGAGACTCTGTTTTAGATCAATTTTGTTCAGATGGTCAAATAATGGTTACCAAACCTTAGAGAATATTTTTCCATGATTTTTAGATGGTTTAGGTGAATTTTATCTTGATCAAAACCTTAGTTAATTAAGTGGGTCTGTTTTTAGGATTTTAGATGTCCATTAAGTCTCAAAACGTGTGAAAACCCATTTCTGTCTACATGAACCCATTTATTAGATATTTATGGACATTTGACTTTTAATAAACCCCTGAGAAACCCTGTGATTATTCTGCATTTAAGATATTCTGTTAAAACTGCAGTTTTACCCCTATTTTAATGTATTCTCTCATAAAGGACGTGCTGTGAATTACAATCTCCTGGCAGTTATGTAGGAGCATTTATCAATTTATTATGATTAATTAAAGCTAGATATGGCTGATGATGATGTTGTCATCAGACCTGGTGAAAGAGCGATCTTCATTTTCGATTGAAACTTTAACATAAAATGATGTGTCGTTGTATCTAATCGCATAGTAGAAAATTTCTTTTCAAAAAATTTTAATTCTCAAAACTAACCACAAAGAGTTAGGTTGTCTCCATAGGGAGGAATTAGCCTATTTAAACTAGTGCATTGTGCTTCGTTTATTTGAGAATCTCAATTTGTATGCATACTAACTAGTGCACGTATTTTCAACATGGTTTCTTGCTTCAAATAATTAATCAAGAATATAGGTGTGCATATCCAAAATCACCACTATATAATATCATGTAAAATAGTGATCTTGATACTAGTAAACACTGTAAATACTAATTTCTAGAATATAGCTTGATCACCATAATATCTATGACATGCATTAAATCATTCATGAGAGATATACATATGTAAGAAATTTTGATGAAGTAGAAGGAGGGCTATGCAAATTCACCTCAATAATTTAATATCTTAAATAAATGAATAGCAACATCTGCAATGGCATTTATCGTAAATACAAATTGAGGTTTTATTGTAGCAAAACAGGGGAGTTTGTTCCCCTCGTGCACACGCGGAGAGGAGCCGGTGGATGGTGTGGTCGTCGATGGTGGGTCTCTGAGATGTGGCCTTCGTGATGGTGGTGACGTGGCTGTCAGAGGTGGTCAGAGCTGGCTGTCGGCTCCATGAGGAACCTCGGCAGCTTTGGGTGCTGGTGCGGGCGTGGAGTCACGGAGGTTGCGTGGCTGTCGCACGTGGCTGTAGGTGAGGCCGGTCGTCAGCGGTGTGGGATACCGGTGGTTGGGGAGCTGATGCGCGCGGCCGCTGCTGAGGCCGAGGAGGAGTGGCTACATGATCATGGCTATGGGTTCTCTTCTTTGTTGCAACGTTGGAAGAAAGATTGAGATGAAGAGACGAAGTGGAGGAGGCCATGCGTGCGACTGCTGGTGGTATCGTGCGTGAGTAGGCGTAGGCGAGGTGAGGGTGCTGCACGGTGAAGGCATCGGGTGGATACTTGGTTGGGTTGCGTAGTGAGGGCAGCGGCTAGTGGTTGGGGCACTGCACGCGTTGAGGGGACACTATTGCTGTGGCTGCGGTGAGGGGACGTGCACGTGACGGTGCTGTACACAGTGAAGGCAGCGCCTAGCGATGAAATGTGGCTGCACTCGCGCGGCTGTGACTGCCTGTGGGTGTGGCCTGTGGGTGTGTGGCCATGTGCTGTCACTACACGGCCCACGCAGTGCAGCTTGCGTGATGAGAGAGGTTTGTGGTGCGTGGTGCTCACTGGTTCCACAATGCACGCCTTCTTAACGGTGGTGGAGTTGGAGCCCTCCCCTAGCCAAGAGCACACCCCTGCCTTTTATCTCCTCCCCCCCATCCATTCTTCTTCCCCGGTGCAAGTTAAGGGATTTTAAATCCCTTCCTAAAATTGGCTGCCCGTTGGATTTGTTGAGGCTGGAGGCTGTTGAGAGATGGCTTTGTTGAGGCTGACTGACGGTTGGGGGGGGGCATTCCTTTCACAACCCTGTTCTCTTGCAAAATTATTCCTCCTCTCTCAGTTTCCCGATTATTTGTTAACTCTTAAATTAGCCTGATGGAGTGGATCAGGTGGAGGAGATGCATAAAGTGCGTTGTGTGCCAGACCTACATGAAATATAAAATAATTACATAATAAGTTATAGAATGCAATAGAATAGATGTAAACTTAAGTAATGATGCATGCAATCATTTTATGACCTAATGTAGTTATTAACAAACATAAAATGTAAGAATAAAGTTAACTTAGGCGTAATAATAGTCCATTAAAATGGACTCATCAAATTCCCCCATGCCTAAGATTTGCTAATCCTTGGCAAAATTGAAAAATAATAGAAGTAATCAGGAGATTTCTTCTTTTCTTATCTCAAAAATTTAGAGATCCAGACAAATGTGAAGTGATAATAGCCTAGGTAACGGATCCAAGTTAAAATAACCAACTTACATTTGCAGTTCATACTTATCCCTTAGTAAATATTTCTATCAGGATAGGCAACTACTTCCCTCGCGGATAAAGCAAAAAATATTCTATAAATTAACCCCAGCTTTTTGGCTTAGGTAGGAGAAACTGAGTTTAATGGATACGTATTTGGTGGCACACACTCATCTGGTGCTATGAGTAATCTACTACTACAGACTCTAGATCTCTAGACTATTAAACAAGTCAACTCAGAGAGAAGCTAAACAACTATGCTCTCCTGTTGTTCCTTGGCGCTCACTCTTTTCTTTCTTTTCTTTTTGAGATCACAAATCTCTCCAGATTTAGTAAGTGTACTCACTGTTTGTTGGCCTCACATGGCATTCACACTTCAAGTAAAGTCCTAATAACTCTACAACTAAGTTAAAGTCCTCAGCTAGTATTCAGGCGATCAGAAACACTGAAAGGTAGGTATGGGTCATATTTGGTGGATCGCGATGGGTGTTTTTGATTTCTCAGAAACAACGTCACGAAGTTAAAATTATAAACTTGGACTCTTTTCTTTTTCTTTTCTTTCTCTCTTTCCCTCTTATTTTTTTTCTTCTTTTTTTTTCTAATATAATTGTTTCTTTTTTTTTTCTTTTTCTTTCTTCATAAGTCAACATAACTCGACATAGACTTTTATTTATGAGTTATTATTAGGGATGATGATGGTCAAGAGGATATTGTGTGGCTTGTTTGGTGGAAGTTCCTACTCTTGGCACCAGGAAGGAATGGATAGGACAAGCGTATTTCTAACCTTTGACACTATTACCCCCCTTCAGCCAAGGACTCTATGAAGGACAGTCGTAACCATCCACCATAGTCGTAGTTTTACTAAGACTAAATCTCTGTGTATCTACCTTATTTGGTAACTCTCAAGAATTCACATAATGTCCGCACACAGAAATAGAGAGTGAAAACTATGCCTAACTCTGAAGTATCATCATCTAATTATCCAAAACTTAAGAGTCCTTGCAATAGACTTAGTGCACCAGTAATCTCTCTACTTTCTTCTCATAAATATGAGGTGGATCTACTAGAAGATAGTATGCCTGACTCCCTATTAACTGTCCAAGGGTTCAGTAGACTAAAAATGCTTATTGGTTTTCTTTAAAGATCCATTACCCAATCTACGTGCAAGTAATGTAAATGTACTGGATTCTAAACTTAAGAAATAATTCAAGAAGAAAAATCTTTAATGACACCTCCATGACAAAGATGTTTTGTGAGGGACTAACCCATTCAGCTCAATAAAAGAAATTTTTTTTTATGCTAACATAAATACATGAATACTTCCAAAAATGCAAAGTGCACCCCCCCATGCCTAAATCCTACAATGTCCTCTTTATAAAATTAAAATAGGGGGAGAAAGGAAGTCACCTGATGACAGTGTTATTTAGAACGCTGGGTTGCCTCTCAACAAGGACTGCATTTTTTGTTAGCAGCCAGACTTATAAGGAACCTGTAAGTCTGGTTCTAGACAAAAAAGGCTAGGCCCTAAAAATATGCGTAACAGTGCGGGCCTAGAAAATAGGTAGCCACGGATGTTGGCGAGCTAGTGATGTAGCGTGATTCCAAATGCTTGCCAGAAGATATGAAAGCAGAGAACCTCGTTGGCTACGTTTGGAGGTCAAGGAATAACAAAAGGAATATGAAAAGGGACCTCTCGAAATGGAATAAGTGGAGGATAACAAGGATCCTCCAAAGCAGGACGGGTTTTAAAAGATATAAACATTATTATTTCAAACCCTTGAATGGAAAGAATAAAAGTACAAGCATCAATCCACACTCGCCATTCTACCCGAGGATGTGCTGACCTGATATGTTCTCCAAAAAGAATGTAAATGAGCAGAGACCTGAGCAGAGGATTAGGTAAGGAATCTACTGGTTGGTTTAGTGATTGGGTGGTAATTATTAAGTCCAAAGAGGGCTTAGGCTATTTAGGTTCCATTCCCAATAAGAATTCATATTTCACATCCTTACCTAGCTTCATTATTTTATGAATCTCCAACTACTCCTCTACAATAGATGTGTCATGAAAAGAATTCAATATCTCATTAGTAGACTCATGAACAACATGCTAGACAACAGTTGGGTTTCTTAGGAAGTAGCGATATCAGAATTATCAGCAAATCCATCCTTAGGTTCTTTCTTGTCAATTACATCCTTTCCGGGGACTTTGTGTGCTACTTCATTATCCTTAATATCTTTAGGAGGATTATCATCTTTAGTGTTATGGAGAAAGCCTATATCATTGAATTCATTGTCTTCATGGGGTATAAATCCTCAATTGATATATATTGTCCTCGAGAGTCTCCCTTAGGCTTCTCACTATTGTGTTTGCCTTCCTGCAATATCAACTCCTCATTTTGCGGAGGACGACTCTCAAAATAGAAAGAAGGGAGGAATCCAGATTTCACCAGATTATTTATATCCTCAGGGGGCAAGCCGTCAAATTACACATAATCCCCTTGTGATTCATTCCAAATTTTCATTCCGGGTTCCTCCATTGGGACATCCTCATCCTCTGAAATAGACTCTTTATATCCCTGAGATTGAAATGGATCTAATTCATCCTCCATTCCCTTAGGGTCACCCTCGTTGGGTGCATTTAAATCCTCAGAATGCTGAATGGTAGGTGTTGATTCCCTAAGTGGAGGGTCAGGATCAGGCTTACTAAGGGTAGAATGGGATTCCACCAGATAATTATTAGGGGAAGTGATATGAACAATACAACCTTGACCCAGGTTAGTAGGGGTAAGGAAAATACTGTCATTGGGGTCAAGGTCCTCAAGAGGTACCATCTTCCCTCTCTTTTGACTCCAATATAGCTCTGGTGGATAATCACTGGGATCGTTCTCCTCTAGTGGCCATGTCTCGTTGTGAGAGTCTAAGTGATAGCTACATAAAATGGGATCCCTATTGTCATTGGTTTCCTCAGAATTTTTTTCATGATCATGGTCGTATGCGTAGGGATCAGAATTACTGGGAAGAGCATAGCTAAGCTGTCTAATTTCATTATTCAATTGTTGACTATTCCTCAACATTTCTCCCATAGATTCCATCATTTCCTTTTGTTGTTTCTGCAATTTTTTCATAAAAGAGGAGAGGCTACTACTATCAGATTGGGGAGGATGTCAATCTGAGGCTTTGGTTGCCTAGGGGTATCGGTCCAACCTCGATAAGGAGAATCATGAAGGGTGGGAGGGTTGGGTGTTTGCATAGAAGTAGGGATTCTAGGGTTGGAAAATCTTGCTCCTAGGCTCTGCTCAAACGTTGGAGTTATTAGGCCAGTACTCCCAGGATAGGAATATGAATGATCCCATGAATTGTCAATGTACCCATCAAAGGTTGGATATGCTCGAGGCAGGGGATCTTGGTTAAAAGATGGGAAGTATTGACTCTGATAATCTAAATGATAGGACTAAGGGTGATCCATTTCTTTAAGCCAAACATTTTAACTCTCTTAGGATTTAGAAGAAATCAGAACACAAGCAGAAACATCCTAGAGAGTTCTATCGCTGTCAAAACAAACGCAAATCCAGTGGGATCTATTTTTAGTCGATTCTAGGTCTTAGAATTAAATGTTCAGTTGTTGGGCAAACAAGTTTTGCAAGAATTATGCTTCCTAGGCCAACCTTCATTGGTGTCTATAATCTACTCCCAAGGGATGGAAGCCTCAAATCTAGCCCACACACGAGGAACCAAATTAACTTGGTGGATAGGCTTGTTGATTTCTGACTAACTTCTCTTGTGGTGCAAAAGAGGAGAGGTAGAAATTTATCTAGTGACCTTATGTGTTATGTGCACAGTGTGTCATGTGTGCAACACACGTTCGCATTTTGAGTTTTGAAATCTCACAAACAAGATCCTTTTCATACAATTTCAAGTCACAGATTTTCTGGTCCACTCTCTTAACAGTCCCAATTTTTAAAGTGACCACTGAATTAACTCGATTCAAACACTTTAGTGGTCTCGAAGTTAACACCAATGCAAATGCATGACAAGTATTTGATGCTAAAGAGAAGACGTACCTTACTCCAGCTTTCTTCATGCAAGATGTATGCAATGCAGTAAAGATAAGCTGGATGCTGCTCATTCAGTCCTAGATGGTCATCCTATAGATATGTTGCTTCTAGCAGGCAGTTCAAATATATATATTTTTTTTAATAGTAATAAGCAAACAAACATAATCTAACTAACTAACCAACATGTAGTTCAACAATTCGAATAATCCTTAATCTAAATAAATGGGAACACACTATCGAAAATACTCTCCGACATACAAGAGTGATAAGAAATAAAGAAACACTGGGAACATGTTCCCAAAAATACCCAACAAGGGTCCAAAAGATAGAAATTAAGTTCTAATGTCTATCTAAACTAAATCTAAACTATGATCTAATGACTAAATAAGAAACAGGCTCCTCCGTAAGCCTACATGCGTGGGATATAGGCCCACGTGCTCCAGTTGCTAGCCTCCAAGTGGCGTCAAGGTCCACCGAAAAGATCATCTCTGCCGTGCACGCCCATCACGTTCGTTGCGTGTTTTTGTACAGAAGAATATCCACAATTAGTAATTCAGAAAACCTTTCAAAATAGCATAAAACTAACACAAAATTCCCAAAAAAATTAATAGCCGCGTTTCCTCCCCGGCAACGGCGCCATTTGAAAGAGCAATCTTCGTTTTCGTTGAAAACTTTAACATAAAATGATGTGTCGTTGTATGTAATCGTGTCGTAGAAAATCATTTTTCAAAACATTTTAATTCTCAAAACTAACCACGAAGAGTTAGGTCATCTCCACAGGGAGGAATTAGCCTATTTAAACTAGTGTGTTGTGCTTCGTTTATTTGAGAATCTCAATGTGTATGCATACTAACTGGTGCACGTGTTTTCAACATGATTTCTTGGTTTAAATAATTAATCAAGAATACAAGTGTGCATATGCAAAATCACCACTATATGATATCATGTAAAATAATGACCTTGATACTAGTAAACATTGTAAACACTAATTTCTAGAATATAGTTTGTTCACCATAATATCTATGACATGCATTAAATCATTCATGAGAGATATGCATATGCAAGTAATTTTGATGAAGTAGAAGGAGGGCTATGCAAATTCACCTAAATAATTTAATGCCTTATATAAATGAATAGCAACATCTGCAATGGCATTTAGCATAAATACAAATTGCGATTTTACTGTAGCAAAATAGGGGAGTTTGTTCCCTTCGTGCACATGCGGAGAGGAGCTGGAAGATGGTGTGGTCACCGGTGGTGGGTCTCTAAGATGTGGCCTTAGCGATGGTGGTGATGCAGTGGCTGGAGGTTTTCGAAGCTGGCCGCCGGCTACGTGAGGAAGACCGGTAGCTTTGGGTGTTGGCACAGGTGTGGAGTCAAAGAGGTGGCATGGCTGTCACACGTGGCTGCAGTTGTCGGCGGAGTGGGATGCCGGTGGTTTGGTGAGATGATGTGCGCAGCCGCTGCTGGGGCCGAGGAGGAGTGGCTACACAATGATGGCTATGGGTTCTCTTCTTTGTTGTAGTGGTGGAAGAAAGAAGGAGATGAAGAAGACTAAGTGGAGAAGGCAATGTGTACGGTTGTTGGTGGTATCGCGCATGACTTGGCATAGGCACGGTCAGGACGCTATGCTGTGAGGGCAGCACATGGCAAAGGCATCGGCTGGCTGCTTGGTGGGGCTGCGTGGTGAGGGCACGCTGCATGCAGAGGCGGCAGCGGCTGGTGGTGAGGGCACGCTACTGCTTGGCTGCATGCGGTTGTTGCTGCGGTGAGAGGGCACGTGCGCGAGGGTGCTGCACGCCATGAAGGAAGGAACTGGCGGTGAGATGTGGCTACACGTGCATGGCTGTGATTGCCATTGGACATGGCCTGCGGGTGTGTGGCCGTGTGCTGTCACCACATGGCCCACATAGTGAAGCTTGCGTGGTGAGAGAGGTTGGCTGTGCGTGGTGCTCGCTGGTTCCATAGTGCACGCCATCTTCACGGTGGTGGAGATGGAGCCCTCCCCCAGCCAAGAGCACACCCTTGCCTTTTATCTCCTCCCCCCCATCCGTTCTTCTTCCCCGGTGCAAGTCAAGGGATTTTAAATCCCTTACTAAAATTGGCTACCTGTTGGATTTCTTGAGGCCGATGATTATTGAGAGATGGCTTTGTTGAGGCCAGCCGGCGGTTGGGGGGGGGGGAATTCTTTTCACAACCCTGGTCTCTTGCAAAATTATTCCTCCTCCTCTCTCACTTTCCCAATTATTTGTTAACTGTTAAATTATCCTAATGGGGTAGATCAGGTGGAGGAGATGCATAGGGTGCACTATGTGCGAGACCTGCATGAAATATAAAATAATTACATAATAAGTTATAGAATGCAATAGAATATATGTAAACTTAAGTAATGATGCATGCAATCATTTTATGACCTATTGTATTTATTAACAAACATAAAATGTAAGAATAAAGTTAACTTAAGCGTAACAATAGTCCATTAAAATGACTCATCACCTAGTTCATCTGAATCGAAGTGTTCGGTTTAGGGTTGGGTGGGTTTGGTTTAAAACTAGGGGAATGAAGAAATTGTGGTTCTTTGGGTCCTCCTTGATAGTAGGTTGTCTCAGGTTGTTCAAAGATTGGTGGTGACCTATATTTAGTATAATCCTAGGGAGAGTAGGTGTTATATCCTTCCTGATTGTAGGTCAGGTTGGTTTGTTCATAGGAGGGCAATGATCTATAATCAGTGTAGCTCTGGGAAGGATAATAATCATGATCATAATGTCCAAGGTTAGGACCTGGACATTGAGGTCCAGAATCATATACCTAATCAAAGTTATCCTGGTTAGTGGATGGGTAAATATAAGTCCAGTCGAGATAATCATCATGAAAATAAGTAGTGGTAGGAGGGTTGGATTGGAAATGTGCGTAGGATGTCGAAGGATACTTCGTGAAATAGGAGGAAAAATAGAGGAGAGAATGGTGCCCTCTTGTACAATCAACCAAACCTGCCCTTAGGTGGGTAGGCTAATGACCTACGGACTCCCAGGATCCATCTTGAGATGAAAGAAACGATTTCATCTACTTCTATCCAATCAATCCAACCAATTAGAGGGAGGGGTTGGGGTGAAGGCTCTTCCTTTGGTTTGTGCCACCAGTTCCTTTGATACCCCCCAACCACAGTCATTTGATGCTACTCCCTTAGCTAAACATCAGATGGATCAGTAGATGCAGATTAGTCGAAAAATCTCAGTTGGAGTCCCAAAAAGCGAGTTAATCCTTAAGGCCAACATCTACTCAGTTTTAATTAGGCTTGGGATGATTATGCTCTTGGAATGTGATGGGCCCTTTAGATGGGTTGTGCCCTTAATGTTCAATTAATATGTACGTGCATGCACAACCAGGGTTTGCAAACAAGGTTATTTGATGATGTCTTTTAGGGTTTAACCATATTTAGTAACTTTTAGGGTTTAATCTTTAGGTTTGTTCAATCAGGTTATAGTAGAACACTCTAAGTTTTTGCAAACATAGGTGTAGATATATTCCTTTAAAACTAAAAAATAATTTGGAGTGCCTAGTTCAGAACTAAAACCGAACCCTAAGTGACAAGCTACTTGATGAATCAGTTTTATCTTAAGTGGAGCGACCAAAACAGCTCAATTAATTGGTCCTAATGCACCATTTAGCTAACGCACATAATAATGTTTAACCTATTCAAATTTCTACTCACTTATTTGTGTGTTGAGTTAAGGTGTACCAGATTCACATGTTAGATTCTGGTTAAGTGGTAGAATTAATGTTATTGTGCACCTTAGGTCGAGAAATTTGTGGGCATTTAAGTGTCACTTTTCAGTTTAATCCCACAAAAAGTGAACCGTAATTTTTTTCTTTTTTTTTTTACTTTATGCCAATGGGTGAGGTAATGTAAGGTGACAACCAAACAACCAAGATCTAACCTAGGGTTTATGCAAGCAACTAAGTTGATTTGAGTTGGAGTTATTAGGTGATGGAATGGAATCTAGGGTGTGGTGGTGGGGATACACTTACAGAACCTTCATCTATACTTTTCTCTGATCTAACTGCTTTGGCCTACCTTGGAAGATTACCTGCAATCATAGTAAGATCAGAGAAAAAGTGAGATAAAAGTTAAGGTGAAAAAATGCAAGAAAAACCAAAGAGCATTGCCTTCCCAACAATGGTGACAAATTGATTAGTGTGCTTCCGTGAGGAAAAGTTAAGGTTTTTGAGAACCTGTCATCGTAGTCGCAAAAATAGCTAACAGAAAAAATTTATACCGAAACTCCAAGGCGAACATTTGGTTTGTGAAATCTGTGATTTAATTTTATTTGTTTTTGTTGTTTCTAACTTTTGTATTTTCTTTTAGTATTTTATAAGATAGAATATCATGCAAAATATTTGTTATCTACTCTAAGCTACCATAGTAGAATAAGAGATAGAGAGAGACAAAGAAACATCAATATATTGTTAATCAGAGTTTGCTATAAATAAGCAACTACACCAGAAAGTGGTAAAGATAGAGAGAGATGAGAAGAGTCCCCCTTGATGGTCGTTTGGAGGATGACTCGCTCTAATGTCACCTGGATGAAGGTAGTGATAGGTGGCAGGAAAGAGAATAGTGTCGGAGGAAGGAGGACGGGGCAAGACAGCGTCGCGGCAGGGATCTACTTCCCAAAGTGGTGAGACGACAGCCACAGGATGCTCCACGAATGGGGATGAGAGGTGGGAAATTTTTTATTTTCTACTCTAGTGGAGCATCTTGGGCTTGGGACAAGCTCTCTATAAAGCCTTGGAGGTGGTGAGGGAGAGAAAGGAAGAGATGAAGAAGATTGGGAGGGGTAGGGGTCCCTTTATGGTGGAGAAGTAGCTTTTCTCACATGGATAATTAATGATGTCCATAAACATCACTGAAGACCCGTTGCAGACATCATTGAAGACCATTATGCCCGTGCACGGCATTGGCACACTCGTTGGCATGTGCTGGTGCTGCTGGTGCACACTCCACACGCCTGTGTCCCATGCATTGCATGCTTTCTTTCAAACTGATTTAGTTCTTCCATAACAAGTATCCATGAAGAATCTAGATAAGCGTGAACAACAGTTTTGGGTTCAAGTTGAGATACAAAAGCAGTTAGAACAAAGTTAACTTGTGATCTAGTTTTGACTTTGTCATTAATCTCTCCTAATATTCATTATTTTGGATGATCTTTATGAAAACTCCTTTCTTTAGGAAGATTATGTATATTTTGATCTTTATTGTGTGACACATCTATAAAGGGTTTGTCCTCATCATCGCTGTCTATTATTTCAGCTCGTTTATTATCTATAGAAGAATTTTCATCAAACTTGATATGAAGAGTTTCTTCTACCCTAAGAGTTCTCTTATTTAATACTCGATAAGCTTTACTTCGGGATGAATATCCTATGAATATACATTCGTCTCCGTTAGCATCAAACTTATCAAGATTTTCATTAGTGATAAGCATATAGCACTTACTTCCAAATATTTTGAAATAAGTAATTTTAGGTACTCTATTATAGTAAAGTTCATAACTTGTTTTATTAAGTATAGGCCTAATTAGGACTCTATTTAGTACATAGCAAGCTATGTTAGTGGCTTCGGGCAAAAAATAATTTGGAAGACCAGATTCTATAAGAAGTGTGCGAGCACATTCTTGAAGAGTCCGATTTTTCTGTTCTACTACACCATTTTGTTGTGGAGCTCTAGGAAATGAAAACTCATGTTTTATTCCTAGTTCTTCACAAAATGAGAAACATCTTGATTTTCAAATTCTCCTCCATGATCAGATCTAATTCAAGAAATCATATATCATTTCTCATTTTGAACAAGCTTTAAAAACTTGATAAAACTTTCTTGGGTTTGGTCTTTAAGTTTAAGAAAATATACCCATGTAAATTTTGAATAATCACCTACAATTACAAGACAATATCTACTATCATTTAAACTACTTATTCTAGTTGGTCCAAATAAATCTAAGTGTAAGAGTTCTAAAGGTCTAGATGTAGAGACTATATTTTTGCTTTTGAAAGAACTTTATTCAACTTAACAAGTGTACATGCATCACAAAAAATATTTGAATTAAACTTTTTCTTAGTCAATCCTTTAACTAATTCATACTTGATTAATTTATTTAAGTATTTGAAAGGCAAATGACCCAATCATTTATGCCAAGTAAACATTTCATCATTTGAAGCTACTAAACAATCGTAAGTTCCATTTTTATCTATTTCAACAATATATATATTCTTATATCTTTCTCCAACTAGAAGAATTTCATTTCTTATACTATCAAATATCTTAAAAAATTTATCACTAAACAGAATATCATATCCTTGGTCACAAATTTGGCTTACACTTACAAGATTGCATTTTAATTCTTTTACCAATGTAACATGACTAAAACATGCATTACCTTTACCAATAATACCTGTACCTATAATCTATCCTTTGTGGTTGTTCTCGAATGTAACAGAGCCACCTTCCTTATATGTTACCTCCGTAAAGAGTTCCTTGTTGCCCGTCATATGCATGGAACATCTGTTGTCCATGATCCAAATTCTTTTGCTTTTGTCCTACAAAATATGATTGTGTTTGAGTTGATCTTCTTGGCCGCTCTACTATCATTCTATAGGCATGTAGTCCTTCTTTGGTTCTCTTAAAGATATATCTTGATAAATCTACTTCTTCTTGACCTACAAAACAAGATTGAACAAGTTTCTTTTGTACCCATTTTTTCTCGGGTCCATTGTGGTTAGTTTTTGTTTTCACAGTTGACTATGAAAACTTCCTAACTTCCTTTTGAATATATATAAAATTAGTTTGTTTGACTTTTGATGAACTAGCTTCATGAGGATATCCAAGATAGAATTTGCAAGAAGGAGACTTTTGTGATGATAAGAGTTTATCTAAGTTTTCCTTTCCATTAGTAAACCTAGCATGATCTTCTAATATTCTTTTTGAATTATCTTTAAGATCTTGAACATTGCTTCAAGAAGTTCTATTTTTTTCTTTAAACTTTTAATCTCATCACATAGAAAATCTTTTTCTTGCATAATCTTGTCTTTCTCATTTTGAAGATCTTTCTTTTCTTAATCTTTTAAAAAGTATAATATAAATCATCAAAGGATTCAATAAGTTCTTCTAAAGATAAATCATTTACCTCATCTTCTAAAGCCTTAAGTCCAAGGCATGTAGCTTCTTCCTCGTTTGAATCACTCTCAGATTCACTTTCGCCTGAATTTGAATCGTCCTATGTAGCATGCATAGCTTTCTTTTTCTTGTACTTGTTGAATGACTTCTTTGAATCATTCTCTTGTTTCATTTTGCTCCTTTCTACATCCTTCTTAAGAAGTGGACAATCTTTTAGAATATGTCCCTTCTTTTTGCATTGAAAGCAAATGATTGGTTCCACCTTTGAATCCTCTCTTGTTCCCTTTTTCTTGAAATTCTTGTTATAACTTAGAAATTTTCTAAACTTACGAGTAAGCATGGCAAGGTCTTCATTTTCTTCATCACTATGCTCAGATTCTAAAAACACTTTAAAGGCCAGTTGCTTTTTCTTCCCTTCCTCCGTTCATTTCTTCTTTTGATTGAGCTGGGTCTCATATGCCATCAGATTTCCAAGAAGTTCATCCATGTTTGAGTTCTCAACTTCATTGGCTTCTTCTATAGCTGTGACTTTAGACTCAAAAATATTAGTCAAGGAAGGTAAAATCTTACCTTCAAGCTCACCTCTTATGAAGATCTTTCCCAGAGCCTTCAAATTGTTGGCAATGAAGGTGAAATGGGTGTACATATCCTTCACACTCTCATTTTCTTGCATTTCAAATTTCTCGAATTCTTGGGTTAGTAAAGCAACTTTGGAACTTTTTACCTTATTTGTTCCCTCATGAGTAACCTCAAGGTTTTCCAGATTTCATATGCACTTGTGCATTGAGAACTCCAATTAAACTCGTTAGGTTTGAGTGCACAATACAAGGCATTCATAACCTTGGAGTTGAGTGAGAGATTCTTCTTGTCATTGTCCATCAAGGCTCCATTTTCAGGTTTCACCAGCCTTTCAAATGATGTTTCCACCATTTCCCAAAGTGTATAATGTCCAGAATGAAGGAAGACTTCCATCCTCTACTTCCAGTACGAGTAATCTATACCATCGAAGTAAGGAGGTTTTATTGTTGAGAATCCACAATTGCTGCTTGTTGCTACCACCTTGGATACCATTGGATCATCTTGCTCAGGTTTTGACACCCACACACAAGAATAAACTAATGCTCTGATATCGAATGTTAGTGGCACAAAAGGGGGGGTTGAATTGTGTAATAAAATTCACAATCAATTGCAATAAAAAAAATGCAGGTATTTAGAGAGGAAACCCATTGTAGAAAAAACCTCTACCTAGATATCTCAATCTAAGATTTTGCCCCTACCCAAGTAGGAATTACAAGCAACAAGTAATCTTACAATTCCCCTCTTCTTAGACAAACCCCAAGGAAAGTTTCACCCCTTTGCTAAGAGGAAACGGAAAACCCACAAATCGGGTACCCAAATAACTATCAAAAACAATAAAATATATTCCTATAAGCCTTTAATAAAAGAATTAGAAAACTCCCTTACCAAACCTATGAGCAGCAGGAAGAAGGTTTGCTCTCAGAAAACAACAGCACAAATGGAGCACAAGAGAGCACACACGAGAGCACAAATGAGATCAACAGCTTTTCAAATAAGTAGAACATATTTTTCTTTGTTGTGTGTGCTTAAGGCTACCTATGGGGGTATATATAAGTGTATAGGGTCTAATTTAGGTCTAGGTAGTCATTGGAATTTGAATTGAAATGGAATAAATGAAGATAGAATGGCTACAATGCATTTACTCAAAGTCTGATTGTATCAGACGTTCAAAAAACTATGACAGATGTCTGAAAAGACTAACTCAAATATCTGAGAATAAACCATGATGTCTGAAAAAGCTCTAGAGAAAAAGTAGGCGTTACTGGCTTTCACAAGATCAAATATAGGGACGTCTGAAAAAAAACATAGACATCCGAAGATATAGTTTCAGACATCTGAAAATTAAATTGGATGTCTGTGGTCAAAGTGATCATTACTGAAATGAAGTTGGACCCAAGCAGGGATCTAGAGACATATGGTCAGACATCTTACTGGACATCTGATCAAGAGTGTAGACGTCTTAAAAAGAGTCATTAGACGTCTGAATAAATATAAGGACGTCTGATAGACTACAATGGTCCAAAATCAAAGAGAAATTGGCAAAGTCAATTGTAGTCAATTTGATCGTTGGATAGAAAGTGAACATTGGTTAGTTTCAGATGGCTCAGGGAGACAACAGATGTCTGGAAAACAACTAAGATTATGAACCTTGTTCTATTGAGTTAAAGAGATATCAAAAGCTCAAGGAGGCATATGAAAGACAATACTAGACATCTGAAGAATATAACAGACATCTAAAAAGCCTAGATGATAGTGGTTGCAAAGACTAGCCATGAATCTAGGCTTTGGACAAGATCTTGGATGTCTCGAGAGGTAAATCTGACGTCTTATAAATCATACTCTGACATCTGAACAGGGAAAGAGATGTCTGAAAAAACCAACAGAAGTAAATCTTTAGAAATTTAAGGATACAAATATGGATAGGACAATTTTAAAGACATCCTAATGACAATTCATGGATATTTTACATTCTAAACAAATAAATAAGATAGACTACAAAAGAAATTCTTTTGCCCTTCCTTTTCCTTGATCTTTTTCATTAAATCCTTCCTGCAATATGTTAGTCTTTTCCATGAAATAGCTTATTTATCATTATCAAAAATATAATAATAGACATATTAACAATAGTTCGTTGTAGCATACATTTACGGCATCAATTTTAAAGGAAGAATGGAATGTGAGTACGAGTGTCGAACACGCGAAGGTGTGAAATCGGATCAGTTAATCACTTTATTGTCAAAAAATATTTTGCTTCGTTTGCTTGTGAAAAGGGAATGACAGAGAGAGTGATATTTAAGGGTTAGAAATTTGTAGTAGAATAACGATATCTAACTATGCATGAAAAGTAGACATGATGAGCATAATAGATTCTAGCACAAGATGAAAAAACCATATTTGGAATAGGGAAAATTATTCCGCAACTAAAATGTTGGATAAAGGTTTAAAAAATATAAGCATTAAACAAGTAGCTAAAGGTGACAATTCGAGTGTCAAGACAGCCATAGTGGTGGAAGGGCTACCGTTGATGGCTCGGTGACCCCAAGGGCTTGCTTCTGAGCTCTAGAAGGTGGTGGGATCGTGTCGTGTAGATGATGTTGAGAGATTCCTCTGAATAGAGCGGTGTAGGCCTCTTTACAGTGGAAGAAATGTGGCAAAAATAGGTATCGCACAATTATCGACAGCAAAGATGTCGCTGTAGGCTAGCTACAAGTGTCGCTGTAGTCCACCCCATGATCGCACTGGCACTCGAACATGCACAGCTGTCACCACATGCCCACTGTTGAATGCAAGCCACGAATCGCCATCGGAGGGTCAGGATCACGTGTGAGTGTGCACTTCTGATCGCACCCATCGCCACGCATATGATCGCTCATTGGATTGCACGTCCAAGCGTCGTGCGTTCTGGAGCTGCCATGTCACCCTTATCATCATCGTCTGCTTCCACATGAACGACTGAATTTCTCCCACCAATGCAAGAGTGGATTAATTCTGCGGGTGGGGTTTCAAACTCGCAGTGTGGATTTAAGAGCGTTGCTCTCGATCGATGGGCCACGCACACAGATGGTCGTGTGGACGAGCTGATGGTTGTGTGTTCTCTGTCATTGGATGCTGATCGTACGGTCCAGATCTTGTGATCTTGGGATGAAGAAAGGTTACAACGCTCAGGGAGGGAGGAGTAGCTGCCATGTGGACAGTTTTAGGTCGTTGATCAATAAATCAACCACCATAACTTCTTTGGCTTTTTGTGGGAGCTATGAAGGTCTAATTGAAGTGATTTTTAGACCGTTGGATTGCATTTGTCAATTTAGATCCATCCGTACAGTCCGATTGCTCATCTGAGACCTATTTCAACATTCACTTATACTCAAGGTCATTAAACATTGATTTAAAGCAATCTAAATGTTGACATTACACAATATGCAAGCATTGCTCCCAAGCCCACTATAATATGACATTAATGTACATGTGCCCTCGAAATTGACTCTAATTGATATAATTAACACTAATATTGTAGAGCCATCATACCCTCATGCCCACCCCTTTTTAGTCCCTAGCAAGGTTAACCTAAATGCTATCTACTACTAGAATTAAGAATTGATCACTCAGACCAAAATTGCATCTCTCAGGAAGAAATTTCTACTAAGAACCTAACCCACAAAGACTCAACAGTGCCCAGGTGCCTGCCAAAATGCAGACCACCTAAGTTTTTTCCTTATTATACATAGAAGCAAATTCCCTCTATTTTTAAAATTTTTTTTTGGAATTTGGAGTTAAGAGTTTCGAGGTAAATTTTTTACGGCTACCCAACCTACCCAAGACTCGAAAGGGATTCTAAGTGCTAAGCATCTTGTCGTGAAAATTGTGATAGACTCACTCAACGGCAATTAAAAAGGACTTTGGGTTTCTATGCCCCTAGGTGACCCGAAAAAGAAAATGCTGCCTAAATGTGTATCTATTTGACTGATAGCTTTCTCCTTACTTTTATTTTTATGGGGTCAACACAAGGGCCAACCTAGTGTATATCTCCCTAGATTGTTCTACTTCCCTACTACTTCCTTAACTGTTTTTGAACTTTTATGCAATTTATACACTAGGATCAGGACAAATGGCCAATGGGCTATTACCCACATCAACTTTCTAGCCATACTCGTGCGGTGGTGTGGCCTATTTGTTTTTTTTCCTTTTTTTCCTTTTTCTATTTTTCTTTTTATTTTATCATTTTTTTTTCTTTTAGATGGCTTCCATGATCTAGGATTTACCTAAAGGCAGTAGTAAAAGAGAATGGTCTTGTGGCTAGGCTTTGGACAACCGGCCAATGCTCTATTACCCATGACAACTTTCTAGCCATACCACCGTAGAAGGTTTGTTAGCTACCCAATTTTTGTTAGAAGCGCCAAGGAGTGAGTCAGTGTAAAACGTGTGTAGATGCTTAGACTAAAAGTCTCCCCAAATCAGAGGGCGTGTTGATAAGTCGTATACTTATTACCCTACTTTATTAACCAAATTAATATAAATTAAGGAAGCATGGACTCAAGAACAAGTCCACATTTTAGTGGACACCCGGACTGATTAAGTTTGAAGACTTGAAGAGTCTAAGCGTTCAGGTCCTTAACGTATCATTTCCTAAACGTATCATTTCCTAAAGTTGAGAAGCTCCTAATGCCTAAGATTTCTTTTCTTAATTCCTCTTCTTTTTTTTTGGCAAATTTGTACTCAGAAAATGAGAATACCACCCCCCATGGCTATGTTGGACAATGTCCTCATTGGAAAATAAATGTATTCAAGAGAGCAATGAAAGAAACCACCTGAGATTCAACAATGAATTTGGTTAGCTTGAATCTTCTAGGTTGCCTCCCAAGAAGATCTGAGTTTAGTGCCTTCAGCTGGGCATAGTACACTGACAAGAAAGGATTAATTGAATTGTCTTGGTCAAGAAGGGGAAGGCATAATCAGCTAGACCAAGGGTCAGCAGTCCGCAGATGCGAACTAGGTTATGATGTAATCCCATCCCTAAAGGAGAACTTTGCAAATGGAGCATTACACATGCCCATGTTTGTTCCTTTCTTAATCTGCAGGCACGTAGAGAAGTCAATTTAGACGAGTGCAACCCAAATCTAAAATGTCGGACACTAAATATGTAGGCTTTGTAATTAGCTTGTGTCCCTTTAAAGCTGTAATCCTTCAGAGTTCTGTCAATCCCAATGAATTCGAGTTGCAGGATTTCAATTTTGTGATGGCATGAATGAAAATCAAGAGTTTCACAATAGGCCCTAAACTCAAGCATGAGGTCTCTCTCCAAAGAAAAATCCATCCCTTCTTCTTCAACTAGGGTTTCATTGCTTATTCCCTCCAATTCCTTGACCCAAGGTTGTAGTAGAGGTAGGTACAATTTGATCATCTAACATAGACTCAGATTCTTTCGCTTAGCCCTCCTCTAAACATGTGATGGGAGTTTCAAATGATTCAAAATCAATTATTTCAGAATTGTAATCCCACTACCCATCTTCAATTTTGGATCTCTTCCTCCAAATCACTTTCCTCAAAAGACTAGATTTGGATTTAGGGACATCGACCCCCAGCTTCTCAATTTCCTCATGATTTTTGTCCTCAACCCTCCCCAAATCATGCTCTAAGGAATCCTTAATGATATTTTCTAATGAGTTGTCCAACAATGGGGTAATGTTAATGGTGGACTGAAGCAATTTTAGGCAAATAGGTGTAGTCTAATCGATCACCACGAGGCTTTGCTTCATGAATTCTATAAAAGGGGTTGCTTGCAATAATGTTCTTTGGCCCTCTTCATCCAGTTGTTGGAACATATCAATCATGGCTTATTTCCTCTCAATTAATTCTTGGTTCTATCAATATTCTCCAATTGAAGGCTATCAAGAATTGACTGAGTGTCATTACGTTTCCCTTGGATTTCCTCCTTATTGTACTTAGCATCCAAATTAGGGTTGGGAGGGTATGGATGGGGATGTGTATCAGAGTGCATACTAGGGTTTAAGTTCTTGGATGGGTCCTCTATTCTATCATTTTCACAGTCCAATTCCTCAAGAGGCACCATTTTCTATTGAGTCATACTCCATAATAATTGAGGTTCTAAGTCCTCCTAATCGGATTGTTCATGAGGGGTCCAAAATGGGGGTTGATCATACTTCGTTTGTCCAGGTTTATGATCATCACCATTTGATTTCCATTTTTCTAAAATTTCTTCCAATCCATTGGTCAAGTAGGAGAGATCCTTGAATTCAGATGACCTATCATGGTTATTATCCTAGGCAGAGTAGGGGTCTTAGTGTTCTCCTAAAATGTGGGCCCTATCAGATTGGTTAGTGGGTGGGTGGGACCTAAAAGATGAGTCATCATAAGGAGAATCATCATCAAGATAAGAATCCCCAAGGTTTGTATCATACCATTTAGTGGGTGGGTTGAATGTATCCTAATATGAGGTTGGTGTGGGTTGGGTAAAATTGGGATAGATGGGATAAGAGGGGTATTCGGGGTACTCAAGTTATGGGTTATATCACAAACTAGGTGGCTAGTAAACTGTGGATATGATCTACTTGGGTTAGAATGCAAATCATGTTGGGGATAGTGTGGGTAGGAAGGATAAGCATTGAAATCCTTGGTTTGGAAGAAGTGGAGGCATGAGGGAAGAACAGATGAGAGAATTAAGTGTGCACAATAAAGCAAGAAAAACTAAGCCCTATAGTGTAGACCTAGGTGACCTATGCTTCAAAAATGAACTCTGACCATACAATGAATTTGGTGTTGTCCTTACTCTCAAAGGTGGTAAAGTTGGGCCAGCAAAGGAGGGGGTGCATGTCCCAAGGGCTACTAATTATGCCAAAACCCTACTTTAGTAATTTGACAATCGAGCCTCCCAACTTAGCGCCTTTTGAAGCAAGCACACGTCACTAATTCAAAATGTGTTCTGGAGAATACCCTGAAACGGACTCAATGAATGTTAGGGCCAACGTCTACTCAATTTTATTTGGGTTGGGTCAGTGCCTAAGCTCATGGTATATGATGAGGTGTTATTGGGGGTTGTGCCTCTTAATAAATCCAATTGAGAGTGTATGCGCACTTTAACAAAATAGGGTTTTCAAGCAAGGTTTTTAGGATGTGGTATCTTTTAATGATTCGTCCTTGCTTTAGTGCTTTTTAGGGTTGAAATTTCTTAATGTTTTCAGGCAAAGTTTAAGTAGGCACAAAATGTTTTGTACACAACGGATGATAGTCAATTTCCTTAACAGAGAATGATGTGGCCCTAGGGAAACAACCCTAATGTATTCACCCTAAAGTTCATGCGATTCTACTACTTGAATTGATTTTAGATTGAGTGGTGCGACCAAATAAAAGACATGTGTTTAAGCTATGAGTTACTACGCTAATGTATTTGGTTTTGAGAAACCTGTCATCGTAGTTTGAAAGAGAAGAACTTGTGTTCAATAAATAAAATTTGTACCGAAATAGAAATCCCGGGTCAAACTCAGGGAGGCTACATCGATCTATATTCGCAATTATATTTTTTTTAGAGTTTTCTTTGAAAAGTGAAGTGACGTAATTACAATGAAGCAATAATAACAATGAGAATAAATGAGAGAGAGAGAGAAAACATGCACTCAATATTTCAAAATGTTTATGTAATAAAACCAGAGAAGAATTACACTAGAAAGTGGGAAATCAACTACACTAGAAAGTAGGAAAATTTTACTCTAGAAAGCTGAAAAGAAGAATGAGAGACAGAAGTTATCCTCCTTGATGATTGCTTGGAGGATGAGCTGGATGAGATGCTGCCTGGAAGGAGGACAAAGCGAGAAGAAGGAGCTCGAGGTAGGAGGAATGAGAATGGGGTAGCACGTTGTCGTCGCCGCGAGATCCGCTTCCAAAATGTGGGTGAAAATTTGACTGTACCTCTTGAGGAGCATCCCTAGTGTGGGGTAAGCTTCTCTTGAGCTTTGGAGAGGGAGAGAAGAAAAGGAAGGGATGCCCATTTCATATGGAGGGGATCTCCTTTTATAGTTGCAAGGAGTGAGGACAATTTGGTCTTTACAATTACAAAATATTAAATATGGGGTCTTTAGTGACAGAATTAAGTGTCACTAAAGCACCAGTCGTGGGCGACGTGTGCCACCTGCTCAACTCCTACGATGCCCATGTTCATCAAGTCACGGCCGTTCGATCTCTCGGTCGTTCGATCGTGAGATCGAACGGCTAATATTTGATAACCGCTGTCCTCAACATGCACCTAGCACATGCGATCTCGTGTTACACGCGAGCGTGCATTGGCGCGCGTTATCTGGATTGGGAGCTTGCGGCCACTGGATCACCATCGGGTGGTCAATCGCACCTGCACCTCTAGATCTCGCAAGCGCATTCGACCAACGCGCTATGTGCGTGGATGGGTAGGCAGGATGACTTATAAGCACGCGATCAGGATCATTGGATTGAGATCCAATGGTCGAGGCAACTCTTCAGTTGATGCCTCAGAGAATAGGCGTGTCGGTTGGGATGCACTCTCAGTCGTTGGATCTTGACGCAACGGAAGAGATATGTGCATGCTAGCGGCTTCAGAAGTTGAGGGTGGCTGGTTGGGTGGCCGAGATGGTGCCACGTGGTGCCATCTTGGCCGTCCATCTTTCGGATGATGTAGATGGTGCCATGGGTGCCTGATTGAGTAGATTTTTGCATCGTTAGGCTGTGATCATTGATCCAAATCCATCCGTTTGGTTGGATTTATCATTTGAAGTGCAGATTCACACCATCTTAGCCATTGATATTCTAGGGTTCCTCGGTCTCTATCTGATGCTATAGATGTCTGATTACGGTGATCTTAGAGTCGTTAAACCCCAATCGTCGCCCTGATCAAATCTGTATGGTTGGATTTTCGATTCGAGGTCTCGATAAAAATTTGCCTTGTCCCTGAACATAAAAGGAGACAATTAACCTCCATTTTATTCAGACTAATCTAAATGCAAGATGATGCATGCTATGTAATATTTATAATATGTAATGCAATTCTATTCTTAAGAGCATGCATAAATAGACATTTTATGTAATATAAACATGTCTACATCACACCCCAATGCCTATCTTTTGCTAGTCCCTAGCAAAAACTATGGGTTATTTATAAAAGAATTACGTTGGATTTTTTGGGCATAAGTTATTTCCAATCATTAAGGAAATGTTTACTTAGGATCTGAACATTCAAAGATGCAACAGTGCCTGGGTATTTGCCAAAATGTAGACCGCCTCAAGCCCTCACCTTATTCAAAGAAAATTTTCTTTCTCTTTTTCTTCTTTTCTAATTTTTTGGATTTTGGAGTTTTAGGGTTTAAGAATGGCTTTCTACGACCATTCAACTCACCCAAGATTTGATTAGAACCCTAAGTTCTAAGCATCTTATTGTGAATGTGATAGGATCGTTGATCAGCAGTTAAAACGAACTTCAGATTTCTACGCCTCTAGGTCACCCTAAAAGGAGAATTCTACCTAAAGGTGTATCTTTACAACTGGCTAGCTTTCTGCCTACTTTTATTTTTATGGGGTCAACACAAGGGTGAATGCAGTGTATATCTCCCCGGTTTATTCAACTTTTCCGATTCTTCCTAAGTGTTTTAGGAATTTTCAGTGCATTTATTGAGCTGGGTTATGGACAACCGATCGATGAGCTGTTTCCACCGACAACTTGCCAGCCATACTCGTGCGGCAAAGTGTGGCTTATTTCTTTTGTTTTCTTTTTCTCTTATCTCATTTTCTTCTTTTTTCTTTTCATTTTGACTTTCTTTTTCTCATTTTTTAAGTAGGTGGCTTCCCTGGTCTAAGATTTACCTAAAGGCGGCAAGAAGAAAATGGTCCAATGATCGGGCTCTGCACAACCTAGCTATGAGCTATTCCCACGATAACTTGCTAGACATATCACCCTAGAAGGTTCAATAGCTACCCAATTTTCATTAAAATCGTCGAACAATGAGTTAGTGAAAAGAAAGTGCGTAGATGCTTAAAACTCAAAGTTTCGTCAAATCAGAGGGTGGATTGATAAGTCATGTACTTACCACCCAAACTTATTTACTCAAATTACAATAGAATTAAGATGGCAAGGACTCGAAAAATAAATCCACATTTTAGTGGATACACAGGCTGATTAAGTCCAAAGACTTAAAGGGTCTTTATGCTCAGATAGTAATGTAATATTTCCTAAGATTGAAAAGTCCTACTATCCAACTATTCCTTCCTAATTAAATTTTTTTATGCATAAATAAGAAGAGAAAAGTAATTTACATGAATTTCACAAAGTTGACAAAATGATTCAAAAATGAATCCACCCCCCCATGCCTAGTTGATGCAATGTCCACATTGAGAAAGAGACATGAAGGAAAGGGTAGAGTATGAAAGATGTCACCTGAATATGAAGCTCGTGTCAGCTTTGTGTCATATGTACAACTGCTGAGTTTAATGCCGTCAGCTAGGTGAAGTCCACCCAAAAACGTCACAGAATGGCTAGAGTAACCATGTCTGAGATGGGTTCTGGAAGAGTACTGTCAATAACAGGCTTCAGACATTGACCGTTGACTATAAATGTGTTACCCATCTTTGGGTTAGAAATCTGAACGGCTCCATTTAGAAAAATATGGTCAATAATGAATGGTCCATTCTATTTAGATCTAAGTTTGCCAGGAAAGAGCTTAAGTTTAGAATCGAATAACCAGACCTTCTGGTTTGACTCAAAGCTCTTGCAGGAAATCAATTAATCATGTAGAGCTTTGGTTCGAGCCTTGTAGATCTTGGCATTCTCGTATGCATCATTTCTAAGCTCTTCCAGCTCAGATAGTTGGAGTTTCCTAGTCTTCTTAGCTAAATTGCATTGTTTGATCACCCAGAATGCCCTGTCTGCAATCTGTACGGGTAGATGGCATGCCTTTCGATACACCAAATGAATTGGAGACATGCCGATGGGCATTTTATAGGCCATGTGGTAGGCCCAAAGAGCATCCTCAAGCTTTGAGTCCTGTCCTTGCAATCAAGCCTAACCATTTTCTGCAGAATGTTCTTGATCTCGCGATTGGAGATCTCAACTTGTCCATTCGTCTGAGGATGGTAAGGTGTGGAAATTCGGTGATTAACCCCATATTTGGCCAACAAATTTCAAAATTTGGCATCAGTAAAATGAGTGCCACCGTCACTGATGATGGCCCTCTGAATCCCGAACCTACTGAAGATATCTTTCTTGACAAAATAGATGACCACCATGTGGTCATTGGTTCGGGTAGGAATCACCTCAATCCATTTAGACACATAATCAACAGCAACAAGAATGTACTGATGTCCAAATGAAGGGAGAAAGGGTCCCATGAAATCTATGCCCCAAACATCGAAAATTTTGAGAGGAAGAATTGGGTTTAGGGGCATCACATCTCTCTTGGTTATGCTCCCGAGTGCCTAACATCGAGAACATGACCTTGAGAAATCCTGGGCATCCTTAAATAAATACGGCCAATAGAAGCTAGATTGCAAGGTTTTTGCAGCCATCTTTTTCACAGAGAAATGTCCACCACATGCAGATGCATGGCAGAACTCGAGTATATTGTTGAATTCATTCTCCGGTACACATCGACGAATGATCTGATCAGAGCCGATGCGGTACAGTTCAAGGTCCTCCCAGAAGTAGTATTTGGCCTCGGATTTGAGTCTATCCTGTTGTTGCTTGGTCCAATCCTGGGGGATTTGACCAACAGCCAAATAGTTAACAATGTCAGCAAACCACAGGGTTTGGACACCTGAAACTGTAAGGATAGCTTCGTCCAGAAAAGTGTCAGCAATTGGGAACTCCGGACGAGAAGAATCACCTAGGAGTCTCGAGAAATGATCCGCCACCACATTTTTGTACCTCGCTTTTATCCTTGATTTCAAGATCAAATTCTTAAACAGAAGAATCCAACAAATAGCTGGGGTTTGGCATCCTTTTTGGCCAAGAGATGTCTCAAGGCCGAGTGGTCGATATAGATGATAACATGACACCCTATGAGATAAGCCCTGAATTTCTCCAACGCGAACACTACAGCTAGTAATTCCTTTTCAATAACAGTGTAATTCCTCTTGGCCTCATCCAGAGTTTTACTAGCATAGTAGATGACAGAGGGCCTTCTATCAATTTTCTGACCCAAGATAGCCCCGACTGCGTAATCAGAAGCGTCGGTCATGATCTCAAAAGGGGCAGTCCAAATTGGTGGTTGCAACATTGGAGCACAGGTGACTACCATTTTCAGGAAATCAAATGCCTTACGGCATGATTCTTCGAAAACAAATGGCATTTCTTTGGCGAGAAGATTGCTCAAGGGACGAGCAACCTTCAAGAAATCATTAATGAATCTTCTATAAAATCCCACGTGACCAAGAAATGGTCGGATTTGTTTAACAGATGTGGGAGGAGGAAGTTTAGCGATAGCATCAACCTTAGCTTTATCCACTTCGACTCCCCGTTTGGAGATTACATGGCCCAAGACGATGACTTCTTGGGTCATGAAATGACTCTTTTCCCAGCTAAGGTCCAATCATGTTTTGATACATCGCTTAAGAATCATTTCCAGATTAGCTAAACAAGAGTCAAACGATTCTCGAAAAATAGAGAAATCATCCATGAAGACTTTCGTAAACTCTCCCACCATGTCAGAGAATATGGCTAACATACACCTTTAAAAAGTCATAGGTGCATTGCAAAAATCGAAAGGCATTCTACGGAAAGCAAAGGTTCCGTAGGGACAGGTGAAAGTAGTTTTTTCTTGATCCTCGGGATGGATAGGAACTTGGTTGTATCCCGAGTAACCATTAAGAAAATAGAAGTACTTCTGCCCGGCTAGTCTTTCCAAGATTTGATCAATGAAAGGCAGGAGAAAATGATCCATTTTAGTGCTGTGTTCAGCTTCCTGTAATCAATACAAACCCTCCAAGAGGAAGCTGAACGAGTTATGACAGATTCTCCTCTCTTGTTAGTCGCAACAGTAATCCCGGCTTTCTTCGAAACAATCTACACGGGACTTACCCAGGGACTATCAGAGATTCGATAAATAATTCCTGCATCGAGCCACTTAATGATTTCCTTTTTGACCACTTCTCACATATTTGGATTTAATCTCCTCTACATCTAGCGAGAAGGGCGGGATCCATCTTCCAAGAATATTCTATGATTGCAGTAAGATGGCTCGATCCCCCTAAGGTCATGAATGGTCCAACCAATTGCCTCCTTGTGTTCCTTCAGGACCTTGATCAATTTAATCTCTTGCTTCTTTGTAAGTTTAGCTCTAATAATCACAGGGAGCATCTTCTGAGGTCCTAAAAATTCATATTTCAAATTCTCAAGCAATGATTTCAGTTTAAGCTGGGGCGGGTTGATGATTGATGGTAAGGAAGATGCTGAAGACTCAACAAGAGGAAGAGGTTGTGAGTGAACAAAATCAATAACCTCTTTAGAAGATGGCAGGTTTGCCATAAAGGGTTGCAGGTCCAATTCGTCATCAAAGGTGGAAATTTCAATTGAAGAAACCATCAAACCAGTTTCAATGTTTTCATTATCCTCCTCAAGTTCCTCAATAAATCCACAATCCTCAAATTTATTAATCACCTTAAAAAAATTGAATTTCATTCGTTGATCCCCAAAGGCGATTTCCATGCTACCGCTTTCACAATTAATATTGGCCTTAGTGGTAGCTAAGAACAGATGCCCCAGAATGATGGGCGTGCTCCTCAGATTTTTGGATACATAAATGTCAAGGACAAGAAAATGTACAGGAAAATAGAAATCCTTGACCTTAACTATAATATCTTCAATAACTCCTCGAGGATTTGTGACTGAATGGTCTGCTAACTGCAGCGTTACTGAAGTTGGCCAAAGTTCACAAAATCCAAACTTCTCGTAAAGAGAAGTCAGAATTAGGTTGATGGATGCACCCAGATCCAAAAGTGCTCTATCAAATGTGTAATCTCTAATGACACAAGAAATCAATGGAGCACCTGGATCTCTCTTCTTCTTAGGGAGGTGGTGCAGAATAACAGAACTAGCCTACTCGGAGAGTACCACCTTCCTCGGAACAAATTCTCTCAACTTACGCTTTTGTGTACATAAATCCTCTAAAAATCTCGTGTAAGCCGGTATATGCTTGATAGCATCGAGGAGCGGGATATTGATCTCAACATTCTTAAATATATTCAGAAGCTTCTCATTGCTATGAACAGGCTTCTTCTTCTTTGATTTGATCAAGGCTTCAGGAAAGGGAACATGAGTCAGATCTTGGGAACCAGGTTCACGAGCCTTGATTTCTTCTCTGGAATTCTCCTCTCTCCCCTTAGGTTCTTCAGGATTCAGTATATTAGAACAGTGTGGTTGTGGATCCTGAGTCTGCTTACCACTCCTCAAGGTGATAGAATTTGCAGATGTGTAAGAGTTTGGGTCTTGGGGAGGGTTATGAAAGATTGGAGGGGCTTGACTAGCCAGGAATTGTTGATTTGCAGAAGAAGAAAAGAAGAGGAGGGACCTAGCTCAACCACTTGAGCATGTGCGTGTGGGTCCCTCTGATTTCCGTATCCATGGGCTTAGTTGCCTGGATTTAGAATATTTCGTAGGTTGCGTACGTGTTGGGATGGTACAGATTCGGGTTGGCGAGAGTTAGCAATGAGCCTGGTTTGCAAGTTGTCTAGTGAGGTTTTCATTTGTTGCATAAGCTGGAGCATGGATCCTTGCATCTCTAGCATTTGTCGGTTCAAATTAGCCTGCCCTACAGGTTGACGGGCATTCCAAGCTGGCTAATCGACCTGATTTGGAGGTAATTGAGTATATACATGACCCTGACCCATTGATCATTGCAGTGCATAGTTGCTGGGTCGGAATTGGGTCTGTTGCCCTAAGTTTTTCCAAGAGAAGTTAGGGTGGTTTCTCCAACCTAGATTATAAGCATTAGAGTAGGGGTTGGATCTAACATTCTCTTGTATAGCACAGACATCCTCATAGGGTGAGGATGGAGAGAAAGAAAGGGAAGGATCAAAAAAACTGGGATTAAAGGCCCTAGGTTGGAACCCGTGAGGTTCCGAAAAATGCTGACTCATAGGTTGAGCCACATCGAGTTGATTCACAAAGTCCCGTCCAGAAGGAGCTTGTGAAGAATGGAATCCCAAATTTTGGGATTGAGTGGATCGAGAGTTGTTCATAGAATTTCCAACCATCCACTCTTCCATTCTCTTAGCAACCAAGTCCACCTTGTCACGTTTGTTACAAATCAATTCCATATCAAATGAATGAGAGTCATGGACTTCATTGACATTTGATCTGGGCTACTGGGACTGGTTAAATGTATCCATGGAGGCATGATTGATTGAATTCTTACTCATTTCCCCAAATAAATCATGTGCACTATCTGCATCTTTATTGGGGAAATTGCCTCCGCAAGAAGCATCCACATGATTTCTTAGTTGCTCAATCAGCCCATGATAAAAGATCTACACGAGTTGCCATTTTGACACCTCGTGGTGTGGACACCTTTGCAATATTTCTTGGAATCGCTCCCAGGCCGCATGAAACTACTCTCTCGGTCGCTGGGTAAAGGTAGTGATTGCCCGTCTCAAGGCATTGGTACGTCCGACTAAGAAGAATTTCTTCAAAAAGGCTGATTTCAACTCATTCCAAGTTGCAATTGGTCTTCCTATTGTCCTGTACCAATGCACGGCCTTATCCCTAAGAGAGTGGGGGAGGAGCCTCATGATCATTTGCTCCTCATTCACATTTCGACCCTTGGTGGTCTGGACCAAAGTGTTCAAGTCCTCCAAGTGCTGAAACGGATCTTCGGAGCCAAGCCCGTGATAATGTTTGATCAGGCTTAACACCTTGGGCTTGATTTCTACGTCGCTTGGTAGAATCTGGATGCTAAGACATTCCTCATAATTTGAAGGATCGTAAAAATCCTTCAAGGGCTGAGCGCCCTGCATTCTCTGGAAGCATTCCTACATTCTCTTCATTTGTTCCAGCTACCTTCGAAATTCCTCCTTTGGATCTCCAGGCAGAAGAGGCTGTTGGTCGATCATGGGATTAATTTGACCAAAATCCAATTTGCACCTCCTAGAATACTCTAGTGGTCCTTCCAATCAGGGATTGAATGACCGTCTTCCCAGCATAAACTCGAAGAAGGTCGGAATTACTGGGGATATGGACCTTGCAGCACAACAAAACAAGGCTGTCGTTAAGTGGGGTAGCCTAAGGATCTATAGATTCCCAAGACCCTCCTTCAGATTGTAAATAATTTACTCTAGTTGCGTCTGCTCAATCAAACCAGTTAGAAGGAGGGACTGGGGAGAAGGTTCTTTCTTCGGCTTTCGCCTCCGGTTCCTAGTGTACCCCCCAACCGTAGTCGTTTGATGCTACTCCCCTTGCTAGACATTAGATTAATCAATACAAGTAGGTTAATCAAAGGCAATCTAAAACTAGGCCCTGAAGAGCGAATTAGTCCTTAAGGCTGATGTATACTCAATTTTATTAGGGCCTGGGATTATGGTGCTTATGGAATGTGATGGGCCCTTAAAATTGGTTGTGTCCTTGATGATTGATTGAGAATTGTGTAAGTGTGTGCACAACCAGGGTTTTCAAGCAAGATTATTTGTGATGTGTGAATTTTAATGTTCAAATCTTGCTTAAGTAGCTTTTAGGGTTTAAAATTAGTGTGATTTCAATCATGTTTTGAGTCAAACCAAGTTGTCAAACATGGGTGAAGATTGCTTTCCTTTAAAACCAGAATTAAAATGGAGTGCCAGGAATAGACCTAGATTGAAAACCCTAAGGAGGAGCTACTTGATGAGTTGATTTTAAGTAGAGTTGTGTGGCCCAAACAACTGGCCACAACTGTACCACTAAGTTAGGCACAGAAAAATGGTTAACCTAGAATGATTTCTACTCTTATATGTGTTGCTTTGTGTGTATCGGTTCCACAGATCATAACCCAGTTGAGTAGAAACAAATCAATTAGGTTAAGTACCTTGAATGTAGGTGTACATTGTGTGTTTGTTGAAAATTACCCCACAAGATTATCTTTTTGTTTTTTATTTTTATAAATGAAGGTGGAATGAATGTGAGTGAGAATCCAAACAACCAAACTATTCGTAGGATTTATGCAAACACCTCGGTTAATTGGAATTTGGATTTAATGTGACAAATGAAATCTTTGGAGGGGGAAAGAATGGGGAGCACTTACAGTTGTCTTCAACTGCATTTCGGCTACCGCTTGATGATTCCCTGATGGAGGTCTGTCCAAAACAATAGACAAAAGAGAAAGCAAGTTAGAAGACAATAATGTGCGTGAAATGCAAAAAGAAGATCGAAAATCATTGCCTCCTCGACAACGATGCCAAAATGTTGAAGCTTCGATTTACTACGCTAACGTATTTGGTTTTGGAAAACCTATTGTCGTAGTTTGAAAGTGAAGAACACGTGTTCAACAAATAAAATTTGTACCAGAATAGAAATCCTAGGTTAAACTCAAGGAGGCTACGTCGATCTATATTCGCAATTATTTTTTTTTAGAGTTTTTATTGAAAAGCGAAGCGATGTAATTACAATGAAGCAATATTAACAATCAGAATGAACGAGAGAGAGAGAACATGCACTCAATAATTCAAAATGTTTATACAATAAAGCTAGAGAAGAATTACACTAGAAAGCGGGAAATCAACTACACTAGAAAGCAGGAAAATTCTACTCTAGAAAGCTGAAAAGAAGAATGGGAGAGAGAAGTTATCCTCCTCGACGATTGCTTGGAGGACGAGCCGGACGAGACGTCACCTGGAAGGAGGATGAAGAGAGAAGGAGGTTGAGGCAGGAGGAATGAGAACGAAGCAGCATGCCGTCGTCATCGCGGGATCCGCTTCCGAAATGAAGGTAAAAATTTGACTTTATCTCTTGAGGATTATCACGGGTGTGGGACAAGCTTCTCTTGAGCTTTGGAGAGGGAAAGAAGAGAAGGAAGGGATGCCCATTTCGTATGGAGGGGGTCTCCTTTTATAGTTGCAAGGAGTGAGGTCAATTTGGTCTTTACAATTTCAAAATATTAAATAAGGTGTCTTTAGTGATGGAATTAAGCATCACTAAAGCCCTAGTTGTGAGTGACATGTGCCGCCCGCTCACCTCCCGCACCACCAATGTCCATCAAGTCTCGACCATTCGATTGTGTGATCGAACGGCTACGATTTGATAACCGCCGTGCCTCAATGCACGCCTAGCACATACGATCTCCTGTTATGCGTGGGCGGGCATTGGCACGTTATCTGCATTGGGTGGTTGTGGCCACTGGATCACCATCGGGCAGTCAATCGTGCCCGCACCTCCTCGCCTCAGAGCCTCTCGCAAAGAATCGAATGCACACCTCCAGATCAAGTGAGCACATTCGACCAATGAGCTAAGCGCATGGATCGATGGGCGAGCTGACTTATGCGTGCGTGATCAGGACCATTGGATTGAGATCCAATGGTCGAGGCAGCTCTTCATTTGATGCTTCAGAGAATAGCTGCGTCGGTTGGGATGCAACTCAGCCGTTGGATCTTGATCCAACGGAGGAGATACGTGGACACTAGTGGCTTCTTTAGTTGAGGGTGGCCAGTTAGGGGGCTGAGTTGGCGCCTGGTGGTGGCATCTTGGCCGTCCAACTTCTGGATGATGTAGATCGTGCCATGGGTGTCTGATTGAGTCAATTTTCACGCCGTTAGGCTACGATCATCTATTCAAATCCATCCGTGCGGTTGGATTTATCATATGAAGTGCGGTTTCACACCATCTTAGCCCTTGATCTTCTAGGGTTCCTCGAATTCAATCTGATGCTACAGATGTCTGATTAGGGAGATCTTGGAGTCGTTGGACTCCAATCATCTCCCAATGTTGAAGCTACGAGTTACTACGCTAACGTAATTGGTTTTGAAAAACTTGTCATCGTAGTTTGAAAGCGAAGAACTCGTGTTCAACAAATAAAATTTGTACCGGAATAGAAATCCCAGGACGAACTTAGGGAGGCTACAGCGATCTATATTCACAATTATATTTTTTTAGAGTTTTTGTTGAAAAGCGAAGAGATGTAATTACAATGAAGCAATATTAACAATCAGAATAAATAAGAGAGAGAGAGAGAAAACATGCACTCAATATTTCAAAATGTTTATACAATAAAAAAAAAGAAGAATTGTACTAGAAAGTGGGAAATCAACTACACCAGAAAGCAAGAAAATTCCACTCTAGAAAGCTGAAACGAAGAATGGGAGAGAGAAGTTATCCTCCTCGACGATCGCTTCGAGGACGAACCAGATGAGACGCTGCCTGGGAGGAGGATGGAGTGGGAAGGAGGTTGAGGTAGGAGGAATGAGAATGGGGTAGCACGTTATTGTCGTCGCTGGATCCGCTTCCAAAATGAGGGTGAAAATTTGACTTTACCTCTTGAGGAGCATTCCGGGTGTGGGATAAACTTCTCTTGAGCATTGGAGAGGGAGAGACGAGAAGGAAGGGATGCTCATTTCGCATGGAGGGCATATCCTTTTATTGTTGCAAGGAATGAGGACAATTTGGTCTTTACAATTTCAAAATATTAAATAAAGGGTCTTAAGTGACAGAATTAAGCACCACTAATGCCCCAGTTGTGGGTGACGTGTGCCGCCCGCTCACCTCCCATGCCACCCACGTTCATCAAGTCTCGATCGTTCGATCGTGAGATCTTATAGCTAAGATTTGATGACCGTCGTGCCTCAATGCATGCCTAGCGCATGTAAACTCGCGTTGCGCACGGGCGTACGTTGGCACATTATCTAGATTGGGCACTTGCGGCCGCTGGATCACCATTGGGCGGTCAATCGTGCTCGCACCTCCTCACCTTAGAGCCTCTTGTGAAGAATCGAATGCGCCCCTCCAGATCACGCGAGCATGTTCTACCAACGTGCTACGCATGTTAATGGGCGGGTGGGTTGACTTATGCATGCACGATCAGGACCGTTGGATTGAGATCCAATGGTTGAGGTAGCTCTTCAGTTGATGCTTTAGAGAATAGGCACACTGGTTGGGATGCACTCTTAGCTATTGGATCTTGATCCAACGGCGGAGATGCGTGGACATTAGCGGCTTCAGAAGTTGAGGGTGGCCAGTTGGGTGGCCGAGATGGCGCCAGGTGGTGCCATCTTGGCCATCCATCTTCTGGATGATGTAAATGGTGCCATGGGTGTCCGATTGAGTCGATTTTTGTGTTGTTAGGCTGTGATCATCGATCCGAATCCATCCATGCGTTGGATTTCTCATCTGAAGTGCGGATTCACACCATTTTGTCCCTTGATCTTCTAGGGTTCCTCGATCTCTATCTGATGCTACAGATGTCTAATTAGGGCGATCTTCGAGTCGTTGAACTCCAATTGTCACCCTGATCAAATCTGTACGGTTGGATCTTTGATCTGAGGTTCTGATAAAAATTTGCACTTTCCCTGAACATAAAAGGAGATAATTAACCTCCATTTTGTTGACACTAATCTAAATACAAGATGATGCATGCTATGCAATATTTATAATATGTAATGCAATTCTATGCTTACGAACATGCATAAATAGACATTTTATGTAATATAGACATGTTTACGTCAACATAGGTGCCTTCACAAACACCACTCAATAGAAAAACACTTAAAAGAATTTTCAAAAGATATTAGAGTGTTAAGAGAATATATATATATTTTCAGGTGGTGGGTTTGACAAGTGGGTCAAGTAATCATTCATCACGCCATTTTCTTTGAATTTTTTTTTAGATTTCTTTTTAATCAAGAAAGCAAGCAAACATTTTATCCAAATGTTCATGCTTGAGCCAAGATGCGATTTTTTTTTTTAGATATGGGATGATGAAACAGTGGTGGGTAGGGTAGTACTCACCAAAATCTTCATCGTACTTTACTCCCAATCTACTATCTTGGGATGCGCTTCTCTCGTTGCTTTCCCACCAGATTCCTGCAATCAATTAGTAGAAAGAGAGGAAAGCGAGTAAAAAATGTAAGCACCAATGAAAGGATAAAAGTGTCTAAAAAATATATTGCCTCCTCAGCAACGATGCCAAAAATTGACGTTGGAAAACGTGTTATATTAAGTTGTTTGTTGTATTATGTGTTTACGACATCAATTTTGAAAGAAGAATTGAATGTAAGTACGAGTGTTGAATAGGAGGAGGTGTGAAATTGGATCAGTTAATCACTTTAATGTCATAAAATATTTTATTTTGTTTGCCTATGAAAAGAGAATGAGAGAGGGAAAGAGAAAGAGATAAGCATTAGAAATTTGTACTAGAGTAACGATATCTAACTATGCATGAAAAGTAGATATGATGAGCATAATAGATTCTAGCATAAGATGATAAAACTATATATTGAATAGGAAAAATTGTTATGCAACTGCAATGTTAGATAAAAGCTTTGAGAAATATGAGCATTAAACAAGTAGCTAAAGGTGATAGTTGGAGTGCCAAGATAGCCATGGTGGTGGAAGGGCTTCCGTTGGCAGCTCGACAACTCTAAGTGCTTCTAAGCTCCAGAAGGTGTTGGGATCGTGCCTTGTAGATGATGTTGAGAGATACCCCTGAATGGAGGGGTGTAGGCCTCTTTATAGTGGAAGAGAGGAGGCTAAAACAGGTATCGCATAATTAGCGACAGCAAAGTCATCGCTGTAGGCTAACTACAAGCATCACTGTAGTCCAACCCATGCTCCTGCTGCCACCTATGCATGCACAGTTGTCGTCGCACACCCACCGTTGGTTGCAAGCCGCAGATCGCCATTGGAGGTTTAGGATCATGCTTGAGCATCAGATCGTGCCCATCGCCGCAATTACGATTGCACGTACAATCGCAAGTTGGACTACGTGTGCGCACATCGTGCATTCTGAAGTCACCAAGTCACCCTTATCCTGGCTGTCTACATTTGCATCAACGGCTAAATTTCACCTGCGTGCGTGAGAGTGGATTAAATCCGTGCGCAGGGCTTCGAACTCGCAGTATGGATTTGAGAGTGTTGCTCTCAACCGATGGGCCACATGTGTGGATGGTTGCATGGACAAGCTGATGCCTGTCAATTCTCCACCATTGGATGCAGATTATGAAGTCTAGATCTTTTATTCTTATGGTGAAGAGAGGTTGTGCTGTTGAAGGGGGGCAGAGCAGCTGCCACATGGTCGATTTTGGGCTATTGATCATCAGATCAATGACCATAACTTCTTTGGACTATTGTGGGAGCTACTGAGGTTGGATAGAAGTGATTTATAGACCGTTGGACTCCATTCGTCGATCCGGATCCATCCGTATGGTCTGATTGCTCATTTGAGACCAATTTCAACATGCACTTGTACACACATCATTAAACATTGATTTAAAGCAATCTAAATGTAGACATTACACAATATGCATGCATTGCTCCCAGGCCCACTATAATATGACATTAATGCACATGGGCACTCGAAATTGACTCTAATTGTTATAATTAACACAAATAATTATAGTCATCAGTGTTCCTATTCAGACGTCGAATATAGTCATTCAGACGCCTCCTCAAGCTTTTGATATTTGTTTAACTTCAGAAGAACAAGGGCAATAATTTTTGTTGTCTTTCGGGCATCTATTGTCTTCTTGAGATGTCTGAAAATGACTAATGTTCAATTTCTATCCAACATTAAGATTGACCGCAATTGATTAAGTTCGTTACTCTTTGATTTTGGATCATTGTAGACCATTAGACGTCTTTGCATTTATTCAGACATCTAATTCTTCTTTTTAAGACACCTACACTACTTACCAAACGTCCAGTAAAACTTGTGATCATATGTCTTTAGATCTCTGTTTGGATCCAACCACATTCTAGTAACGATCACTTTTACCTAGAGGTTTTTTCAAACATCCATTTTTAATTTCTGACATCTAAAACTATCTATTTAGATGTCTATTTTTTTTGTTTAGACATCCCTGAACTTGTTTTTGTGAAATCCAGTAACGACTACTTTTCCTTTAGAGCTTTTTCATACGTCCTAGTTTTTTCTTAGATGTCTAAATTAGTCGATTCAGATGTCTATCATGATTTTTCAGATGTTTGATACAGTCAAGCATTGAGTAAATGCTTCGTAGCCATTGTACCATAATTTATGACATTCCAATTTAAATTCCAATGACTACCTAGACCTAAATCAGACACTATACACCTATATAAACCCCCATTGGTAGCCTTAAGCATGCATTCAAAGAAAAATACATTCTACTCACTTGGAAAAGGCTTTTGATCTCATTTGTGCTCTCTTGTGCTCCATTTGTGCTATTGCTTTCTTGTTCTTGAGAGAAAATCTTTTTCCTATTGTTCATAGGTTTGACAAGGGAGTATTCTAATCCTTTTATTTCATATTTCATTCAAGGCTTATAGGAATATCTTTATTTTTTTTGCTAGTTTATTTGGGTACCTGGCCTGTGGGCTTCCCATTTCCTCTTAGTAGAGGGGCAAAACTCTTCTTGGGGTTTGTCGAGGAAGAGGGGAATTGTAAAATTACATGTTGTTAGTAATTCCTACTTGGGTAGTGCAAAATCTTAAATTGAGAGATCTAGGTAGAGGTTTTTCCCGCAAGGGTTCCTTCCCTAAATACCTGTGTTTTTTGTTCAGATTGTTTGTGAATTTTTTATTGAATAATTCAACCCCCCTTCTTGTGCAACTAACATGATGCCCTTGAACTCATTTATGGTGTGTGAGATCTTTGACATATGAGGCATAGACTTCATGGGACATTTTCCTAATTCTTATGGATTAAAGTACATCTTATTGGTTGTAGATTATATATCAAAATGGATTGAAGCCATCCCCACGAGAACAAATGATTATAGAGTTGTGACACAATTTGTTTAGGATTATATCTTCTCTCATTTTGGGGTACTAATGGCCATCATTAGTGATCGAGGGTCTCATTGTAGGAAGATACACTTTTTGACCCTGCTTCAAAGGTATGGGGTGACACATAGAATTGCAACACCTTATCACCCACAGACTGATGGACTAGCTGAGGTGTCAAATCGGGAGATCAAGAAAATTTTGCAGACTACTATTAGAATGGATAGGAAAGATTAGTCTTCCTACCTTTCTGATGCTTTGTTGGCATATAGGAGAGCTCACAAAACCCCATTAGGCATGTCTCCTTTTAGACTACTATACGGGAAACCCTATCATCTTCCCATAGAGCTTGAGCACAAAGGCTATTGGTCATTTAGAAAATGTAATTTGGACTTAGAGAAGGCCGGTGATCATAGAATATTGCAAATTCTTGAGCAAGATGAGTTAAGGAATGAATGTTCTGAAAGCTCAAGGATTTATAAGGACAAACTCAAGGCCTTCCATGACCACCACATCCATAGGAAAGCATTTCACCCTGGTAAGAAATTCTTTCTATTTGATTGTAGACTAAAATTATTCGAAGGGAAACTTAGATCTAAATGGACTGAACCTTTTATCATTGAGATAGTATTTGATAATGGAGCTATTGAAATCACTGAGATTGACAAATCTGAAGCTTTCACTATAAATGGATAGAGATTGAAACCCTTTATTGAGCCTTAAGATTTCGAACTTGTCAATTCTATTATTTCACTCTTATATTTTGAACCAATTTTTGACACCACATCTAGGTTTGTGCGCAGCTAAAGGCGTAAACTTAGCACCATTTTTGTATATAGCTATTTTTTCTTTCTTTATTTTCCTTTCTACCTTAGGTTTCAATCCTTGCATTCTTAGTCAACATGCATAGTCACTCTTTGTCCTGCATTTCACTACTTAGCCCAACTTTCCACTCTGATTTCTATCAGAATTTAAATCGTTCGCATAGAGATTTTATCTCCTCATTCCTACTTCCGTCCATCACCCATGCTTATGTTAGTGTAAAGCAAAGAATGCATTTTCATCCACCCTATTCATTCAATAAGGACATTATATCATTTAAGTATAAGGAGTGTAAATGGTGAAATCATTTACTAGAATGCATTTACAGGCACACCTTTAGTGTATATAGATACTATTATTGAAAAATCCAAAAAAATTGAAAAATTTTGAGAGTAAGGAAAAAATTATTACAAAACAAAAAAACCAAAAAATGAGAAAGATAAAAAGAATTAGAAAAATACAATAAGGGAACCTATATTCATTGTTGAGAGAGAAACTCGGGAAAATTATGAGAGGAAAAATTGAACAAAAATTTATAAGTGCTTAATTATAATCTTAAAGTTGAACCAAAAATAGAATAAGTGTTTATGGACATTCAACCTTTACTGATTAGGCTTTCTGGGTCACATAAGCTTGGTTCACACGAGCTTAGCTTAATACACTCAAGCTTTGACAAGATAGACCAAGGTATCTACTAACTTAGGACATATTCTTATACTAGAGTCACTAGTACAAGATTCATTGGTTTGTCTTTGTTTAAGAGTCTAAGTAACCTTGGTTTATACTACACAGAGTCAGGAAAGACTAGATGAACTTAAGTCTCAACCCTAGTGTTCATTAGGGAAGGTGGAGTCGTTACCTATGCGTGTAGGTAGACTCACCTCAACCTTTAGTTTTGTGCCTAGGAGAAGCTCTTTCCACCAAAGTACTCATCCACCAAATAAGTGTGCTCTACCAAATAAAGTTAAAGGCGACATACTGACATTTGCTTTTAGAAAAAGAAAAATCAAGAAAAAAATTCAGAAAAATGAGAAAAAGTAGAAAAAATACAAAAAGTAAAAAAGAATAGAAAAAGTCATTCTTTTGAATAAGTCAATATGTTCTCTAAATTCTATTTTATTTATTTGCACAAAAAAATTTTTTTAGGGTGCATTAAAATACCTTAGTCCACCAAATATTCTTTAAACCTGATGAGAATACCATCATGAGCCATAACTAGCTCATTTTGACCAAACTAAGTCAATAAATGCTACTACATAACCGTCGGAGAGTCACAAGTCATTGCATATTCATTATGAAAGAAAAATAAGAAACTATTGGTGCTAGAGCACCACAATCATTTATTTTGATGATAACAAAACACGTGTCTATTAACATTTGCTTTTGAGTCCTAGTTTTCAGGTCAAATTGCAAAGAGAGACAGGTGTTTAGACAGAGTTCAAGCTCGCATCCATGGCTCTTTGGATGAGCTGGATAGAGGCAGACGAGCTTCGTGATAAGCGAAAGCTTGAAGAAGGAAGGAGATAAAGAATAGGATGGATTTCCTTTTATCGTGTTCAATGTAATTTTGTTTCTTTATTCCGTTCTTTATTTCTTTCCTAGACCTTATGTTAAAGAGCCTCAAAGAACCCTTAACGTAGTACTTGGAACACCTGCACTACCCTAAGATACCCATGTTTTCTGTAGAGAACTTAGAAAATCAAAATATGTTTCAGACAGCCTTATCAGACGTCCAATTTGGAACTCAGACGTCTGATAGAGACTTTTAAGACATCTGACTGTTTGATTAGAGATCCAAAACATCTAGGCTGGACTTAATAGGTTCTGTCTGTTAGAATCCGTCGTCCAGACCATAGTCCAAACATCTTAGGAGACATCTGATGTCTTTGCCAAACATCCAATTAGCGGAACATTGGTTGCCTATGTACATGCTGAGGAAAATGACCGTTAGCCATTTATCAGACATCCATTGAGGACCCCAGACGTCTGGTGTTATTGTTCTACCTCGACTGACCCAAAATCTCCTTTGAGAGATTTTCTAGTCATCGTACTTCCTTGGGAATCCATTTCCATAGAACAAAAAGGTTTCTAGAAGTCCAGACCTGTTTCGGTCTGATTCAAGTCAGGAAGGAAACCTGCTTAGAATCAAATGTCTGACTTAGCTCCCAAACGTCTTAAACAGGTTTTCCAGACATCTGATGCCAGGACCATATGTCTGATGACCCTATCAGAATCATGATTGATTCTAATTACAACCTGTTTTGCCTTGGATTTACACCCAATGGCTATGGAAGCCTTCCAAGGCCTTCCAAAGCCTTCTTATGCCCTTTATAAATAAAGGAGGACCCTTTGGCTTGCACATACACACCAAGACACACCGAAGACACACTTGGCAACACAGTTTCCACATCTTTTGGGTCTAAGAGAAGAAGTAAAAGCACTAGCTCTCCAAGCATCTGTTCCACACTCAGAGAGCTTCATCTAAGTTGTGCACCCGCTCTCCCTCCGTGTTTACAAGAGCATCGTTGTGCCAAAGCGTGGTTCACGCACCCACGTCGTTACATCAACGCACTTCTACTAAAGGGAAGTTTCCTAACTCCTATAGAAGCTAAGTTTAAATATTTGTGGCTCTATAGGATTGTTGTGCATTTTATTGTCTTTGGTTGGATATTCGCTTTGCGAATTCCCATCTCCTTAGCGAGATAAAACCCTTGTGAAGAGAAGGGTTTTGAGGTACACTACCCTCGGTCTAGGTAGTGTTGTTGTAATTGAGGTTCAGTCACCCTCATTCAAGTTACTAGGTTTAGTGGATTTGATCGACTAGGTCGATCAGGAAAACCTAACTCGAGAGGATTAGGTGGTGGTTTTCACCTGGTTTGAGTTTCCACCTAAAAATAATTATGCAATTTGTGTGATTGCTTATCTTTGTGAGATTGTCTATTTTAATTCCACATTATATACTACATCAAGCATATCTTACCCCCTTCAAGTAAGGAATTACAGAAACTAGGGCTAAAACTATAATTTTACTAGCTCATCATGAATGCAGTACAACCATGGGTTTTCTCAGTCGTTGAATGAAGGTCAATTAGTCTTAAAAAGATAACAAGTGGGATAAGATAGATAGAAACGGGTTTGCACGTGTTCTGAGAATTAAATGAATTTTGAAACCCAAAAAATAGACTTAATTAACTGAAGTTTTGATCAGGATAAAATTCACCTAAAACCTCCAAATTCAAAGAAAAATATTACATGGGGTTTAGAACTTTTAATTGACCATCAGAACCTGTTATGACCCAAAATAGAACCACAGATAGACATTTGCCTTAATTTTGGTTTTTGCATAAATTACTTAGTCAAACATAGTCAAAACCAAAATCTAACTTTAATATTGGATTCCTTATGTCCAAATTAGGTTTTAACCAAAATTTGGGCCAAAGATGAATTTGTCTTGACCTAGCTTGCAAATTGGTCCTATCTAATTTCATTTCTACCCTTAACTTTCGAAAACCTATCAAAAATACCCCTAACTTTATCGTCGTTCTCACAAAAAGTCCCTACCACCATTTATCCTATTCCTACTTGCTATGACCTTAAAATGGAAAGAACTTCCTGATTTCTTAACAAATCCCTTTCAAAATTGAAAGGGAAGTTCGTCAAGAAATTCCCTTCCTTTTGAAACCAATCCCAAACCCTAAAACCTACCCAATCTCTCATGCAAACACATTAGAGATTTGGGTATCAAGGAACTCCAAAGTCCAGCGAGGCTTTTCAAGCTTGTAATGCTTGTTTCCCAAGCTCAAACTGCCTCTAGATCCACATATAAGAGAGTCCAGATCTTATCCAATTGCCCTAAGCTTGAATTTGACCTGAGACACCCTCAAAGTCTTCTCTCCTCCAACTGATTTGCTCTTCAAGCCCCGGCAACTCCCCCTGCCTACCCTCATCGTCTGACCCAATACCAGTGGTAGGCTCTTCCTCCTTGCCTTTGTTTGCGTCGTGTAGCACCCACGAACACTCCTGCCTCCCTTCATCCTCGTTGATCACCTCCCTCTGAGCATCTTCGTCTCCGAAGCTGGCCACACCTCAACTAGTGCCAACTCCACTCCCCTTCGTCTGCCTCATCCCCTTAATAACTCTTCAACTTCCCCTCTCCATTTTCAGACCCTCACCACCTCGTTTCGACCACCAACTCACCCCGTCACCCTCCGTCTTCTACCTCGCTGGTAGACCTCCAATGAGCCCTAACGGCATCCACACTCGCCCAACTGCACTGCTTCCATGCTCATCACCATCGCCTCGACTCACTGACCAAAACCCCTCAAGTAATTGAGGGGATTGGCCTCTCTATCACCCCTCTGACTCACGCACTCTCACACACAATCCGCGAGGTCGACAGAACTTCACATCCACTTGCACATGATGCCACCACCACAATTGCACTCACCCTTGCCAATGATACTCCCTGAACATTTTGATAGGGCCAAAAGGCTGTATTCCAGATTTCAGGTACAACCTCTCCTCGCCATTGACACAGCTCTAAAGCAAGCTTTAGAGCTTGTTCTTCATCTACATCACCAACACTCAACTCCAGCGGTTGCAGAATCGACTCAGCTTCATTCCTGACTAAGCAATTGGACCGTTTACTACTTCCCTTGCGTGAATTGAACGGAGATACCTTGCTGCTGTCTGCACGAAGAAGTGGGACGTGTTTATTCCCACATCAGAGATGCACGGGCGGTTGCTGTCACATAAAGTGAATTTGTGGTAGAGGCTATCCGCCTAATAACACGAGGTGAGGTCCCTCTCACCCATGCACACTTGCGCCTCGTCCGCGTCTCTGCCCCCTGTAAATCTTGCTGACTCGTTTACCTGCCTAGACTGACCTGCACTCCTTACTCACTACCACACGCCAGTGAGCCTGGACCTAAGTGCGTACAATTCGATAACCTGACTATCCTTACAGAGGCCCTGGGAGGGTAGAGCCTAAGAGTGAAAGAGAAGGAGAGCTTGCGCATAGGGTAGGGGGAGGGTTTTGCTCTCAAGAGAGTCTGGCTGACACTTACCCAATTCAAGAAGCCTCTCCCCTATGTGTAGAAGGAGGAAGAAGAAGAAGGCTTAAGAATCCAAAGCAGAAAAGAGAAGAAGAGGAGTGATAATGAAAATACGTGGTTTGTTAAAATATGTCGTTGTAACGCGTAAATCTGCTTTCGCTCTTAAATTTATATTCCTAGATAGGGGAGTATCTAGGGTCATCCAAGGAGGCAATATGGTTGCAAAATTGATTCTCTTGCTTGGAATACAATCTCAACTTACTTTTTGGTATTTTTCAATATATCATTTTTTTTGTTTTAAATTAAGAAAACATGCGGAATGGTGACGGGAAGGTGATTTACACTTCAATTTAAAATACTACTTCTAAGTGGCAAGTAGAGCCTCTCCCTAAGCTCACTCTAGGCAAGTGGAGGCCTAGAATAATTATGGAGAGGGAGTGAGGAATGCTAAAAACAAGCAAAAAAAATGCAAACAGGAAATTGCAAAGAAGGCAACTAGATAATTAAAAAAAAAGTGTTTAACAAAAATGCCTAGTAGAGGAATGCTTCTACTACTATAAAATTGACATAAAGAAAGGAAAACACAAATCCTCTAGATAGATGGTGAAGAAGAGGGCTTCTTTCTCCAACGTTGGTGGATCCCAATGTTGAAAAGAGTCCTTCAACTCCTTCCTTGCAGTGCTCCGCCAAGGTGATGTCCTCCAAGGCAAGCCCTAAGGGGGCATGCCCTAAGCTTCTCTCCAAGGGTGGACGTCCACCCTAGGTCCTTCTCCCGTGCCTGGCCATCCTCCTTGAAGTGGAACTGTCCTCCTCCTTAGCGTGGCCCAAGTTGAAGAGAGTGGGGAGAAGAAGGCACCGAAAGGGCTAGTGGTGTGTCCCTTTAATCTCCTTCTCTACTTCTTCCCCTTGGGCTTAGGTATAGGTGGATGTAGGTAGAAAAATACACTAAGGGAGGATGCCCCCAAATGGTGGTAGGTGGTGGGTTTTTATAGAATAGGAAGGGGGCTAAGGTGTCCCTTGAAATGGAGGGCCAAGATGGAATGATGGAGGAGGTTAAGGATCCAATGGCCAAGGGTGTTTGGCGCCACCTAAAGAGGCACCAAGGGGGTAGTTATGGGGGTTGACACCCCTTGATATTGGCACCAAAATGGCTTCTAGAAGGGGGTCTAAGTTGGCGCCAAGAAGGATTCTAGAAGGGGGTAAGGTGGGTGGCTAGGATGGCTTATGTGGGTAGGTGTAGGGTGGATTAAGGGCTGAAAGTTGGCGCCAATATAGAGGTGGTAAGGGGTAGTTTTTGGTGCCAACTTAAGGTGTCTTTTGGTGGAAATAATGGGGTGAAGGGATGGCTAGGAGGTGGCGCCAACTTGAGTAGAGTAGCTAGCTTAAGTAGGCTTAAGTTGGTGAAGCTAGCTAGGGTTGACTTTGAAGGTGGTGGATGGCCAAGGAGCTGGTTGTTAGCTAAGCTAAGCTAAGATAAGCTAGCTTAGCTAATGGAGGAGTAGAGGAGAAGGTGTTGGAGCTAGGGTTTGGAGGGTGGAGCTGAGGAGGAGAAGTCTGGAGCTGGAGCTGGAGCTGGCTGCTGCTGAAAAGGCTGGCATGGGGCTACTCTAGCTGGCTTAGCTTGCTAGTTCTTTGCTAGTTGCTAAGCCAAGCTAAAGTGAGCTAGCTTCTACCAAAATAAGCTGAGGTGAGCTTGGTCTGGTGATCCCGGGGAGAATCAAGCTGGTTGAGGCAGCCAAGGTAGCTTTGCTCAACCGAGTTGAGCTATGCTGAGTCCACGGGAGCTGGACTTGAGCTTCCTGAGCTGGGATGAATTCTTCTTCAGATGGCTGGAGTTGGATGTAGCTGGATCTAAGCTGGGGTGAACTCATGTCAACTTAGTTGAGCTAGCTAGAGCTCCCTGTGGACTAGTGGGAGCTAAGATGAGCTAGACTCAGCTAAGTTGAGCTGGATCTGAGCTGACTTGAGCTAGGGTGAGCTAAGGTGAACTCTCTTGAGCTGCCATCTAGCTGAGATTAGCTGAATGGAGCTGGGATGAGCTAACCCTAGTTCAAGTAAGCTAGGTTCCAGCTGCGGTGGGCTAGATCAAGCTGAGGTGAGCTGGATCAAGCTGAGGTGAGCTGGATTAGGTTGAGTTCCAGCTAGTCTGGGCTTCTCCTTCACCATTTGCCTTCTTGAGTGCTAGGGTTTTAGGGATCTATATATCTGTACATCCCTAACACTCACAAAAACATATTAAAATGACAATAAAAAATGCAATGCTTGCTTAACTTATTTTATGCCTAAATGCAGCCTAAAAACTCGTTTGCAGAGTAAAATCGTAAGAGCTAGGTTTGTTTTAATGCATAAGAATGATGATAAACTGGCGTTTATCACACCCCCATGCTTATCTTTTGCTAGTGTCTTAGCAAAACTTAAAATGGAATTTTTGGGAAATCTAATTTTTTCGACTTTGGAGGAGAAAAAGAGATCAATGGACCTTAGTAGATTAAAAACACTAGAGGTACGGGATTTGTTAAAAATAAACATCGGGATTTGTTTTTGGATTCAACCATTAGATAGAACGGGATCAATATATCTTCCAAAAAATTCTCAAATTAACCCCTTGTTAATTCAAATGACTTGAAATGTTTATTTTTAGGAATTTTTTGGCTCATGAATCTGATTCTCAACTTGCAAAATCCTTTAAAACCTGGTGGCTGTGCTTGTGAAAAGCCAACATTTATAAGGGCGTGTTAATTTATTTATTTATATATATATATTTTTTTTTTTTTTTTCTCCCCCATGTTTATTTTTAGCTTAGTCTTACAACAGATGTGTTAGGATCATCATTCCCGTTACCATTCCTCTAGGGGGTTCTGGCGCTAGTACTTCGAGATAGCACTGTCCATGACACCACCCAGGAGCTCACAACCCCAGAACACGATGCGGTGAAAAGGGGCGCTCCAAACAAACTCAAGCTCTTGCTCCGACACTATAGGTAGAGCACTGTCCAAGACACTTGAGCTGCTAAAATGCACTTTAATGCTCCATCTAAAGATATGAAATATAGATATGGAGCAACGCCGAGGCGGTAACATGTTGACATCGCGTCCTTAAAGGAGGCATTTTCCTCCTTCTCGGCGGTGGGAACTCAAACCAATGATTTGCTTCAGACTTTCACTAAGTCCAAACAAGGGAGTTTTTCAAATTTTTAGTTATTTTTAAGTGTTGCTTGTGTGTGAAGAGTGACACAAGAAGTTTCTCAAAACATGCAACTTTTCGAATCAGAAGCTAAGTCAAATAATTTCCATATTGCAAAATAGGATCAAGTCACCTGAACTATCATGAGTTCAGGTGGAATTTTATAGAAGGATATCTGATCTTGTCTAAAATAGACCCTGGAATTCTAATGATCAGATCCATATCCTCATCCTTAGTTTGTTAAAGATTAAATCCCATTGTACCAAAAGTGAATTTTTCGACCTTAGTCCCTATTTCAAAATTTTTCCTCAAAAAGTTTTGAACATTTTTATTTTTTTGGGTATGCAAGCAGGAAATAAATTAAACAAAAATGCATGTTTTTAGGTTTTGAAAATCCTAAATCGATCGTAAAATTTAAAAACACCCCCCCATGCTTAAGATATGTCATGTCCTCATGCATTAGGAGGGAAAAGGGATCACCTTAGTGAAGAACGGTCGGGTTTAGGTGGAACAAAACCTGGAAAAAGAAGAAAAAAGGGGAAAGCTAGAAAAAATGATGGGTTACCTCCCATCCAGTGCTATCTTTTACGCCATTCATCCAGGCGTGAAGGTATGCACGGAAGACGTAAGATCATGTAAATAATTGGACACTTGGATGCCCGCAAAAAAGGTGTCTTCTTCTAGATCCCTAGAAAATTGATTAGAAATAATATTGGGATCAAAGTTGGATGGAAAATGATAAGTGTAGCCCGAGTCTGGCCATGGGTTTAAATTAGGTTGGGTGCCAAACTCAGGCGGGGTTGGTGGCAGGTCCGTAAGAAAGGGGTCGGGGAAGGAATGGTGAGGGTTGGGTGAAGTTAGTGTGGAAAAGTTAGGTGCGTGAATAGTGGGTGGGTTAGGGGGGGTATCAGGAATAAATTTGGAGTCAAGAAAAGTTTCCGGATCACAGATTTCGCCGACCACTGATTCTGAATCAGAGTCCTCAAAAAAATTATGGTCAGTAATGGTATCTATTAACATTGTCTCCTCCACCACATTGGAAATTTCAGTATCTGAGTCCTCAAATAAGTTATCATCATGGAATCTCCTGGAGGATTTGAAAATATCTAAAGTGAGAGTTTGGCCTGCGCAAGTGATATCCATTTTTCCTGTGTGGCAATTGATATTTGCCTTTGCAGTGGCCAAAAAAGGTCGTCCAAGGATTATTGGGGAGTCCAGTAATGATTCAGGTGCCTCAATGTCAAGAACCAGAAAGTCTGCAGGGAAGACATAATTCTGGACCTTGACTAAAACATCCTCGATAATCCAACGAGGTTGATTGTAGATCGGTCGGCTAATTGCACGGTAACCTCGACGGGTTTTAATTCACCGATCTGAAATTCTTCGAATAAACTCGTGGGAATAATATTAACTGAGGCACCAAGATCAAGGAAGGCGTGATTAAATGTAGTGTCATCTATAATTACAGAAATTAAAGGTGCCCCCGGATCTTTCATCTAAGGAGGCAGCTTACTCTGTACGACAGAGCTTACTGTCTCTGAAAGATGCACTTGTCCTAGATTTTTAGCCTGCCTTTTAGGAGTACAAATCTCCTTCAAAAATTTAGCATAGGCAAGTATATATTTGATGGCATCTAGGAGAGGAATATTGATATAACTTGCCTAAATAGCTCCATGAGTTCTTCTGTAGTGGGCTCAGATTTCTTTTTTTTCTTGGTGGTGGGGTAGAGAGCTTGTGGGAAAGGGACAGGAATCTTGTCTTGAGATTTTTGTTTTTCTTTTTCTTCCTGATGGGGAGGTGGGGAGTCAATTTGCACAGGTATCTTACCAGGTTCGTGTGAAGGCTCGGGGTCAGTGGTGGTTTTCCCACTCCTCAAAGTAACTGCATGTGCAGTCGGATTATTATTTAGAGGAGGTGGGGGGGCCTGTGATTGCAGAAACCTGGGCGGCTGTTGAGGTGGTGGATTAGGAGGAGGCTTATTTGGATAATGTGGATTTCTGCCCATATAATGGTTTCCTTGGTGATTAGGGTTGGGTATGGGTTGGGACGGAAGATGTCCTACAGGTCTTTGCGTGGGAGTAACCCCAATCTGATTGTTCAGATTTGTGATGTTGCGGGTTACTTTCGTCATTTTTGTTTGCATATCCTGCAGGGTCCGCAGCATCTAGGCATTGATATCTTGTTGGGATGGCCCAGGATGGAAGTTTGGATTCGGCCCATACCCATTAAAATGATATGGTTGAGAGGAAACTTGATTATTCCAGGAGTAGTTCGGGTAATTTTTCCAATTGGAAGAATTCTTAAAGGGCTCCTGGATGGCAGAAATATTTTGAGTGGGCTTAAGATCTGGATAGTTGTAATTCCCCAGTGAATCATGGGCAACCTCAGAATAATCCGCAGGGTAGTGTTGAGATTGTGCAAATTTTCTCTTCGTGGAAAGTTAGGTTGGGTTAGATGTGGGTGTGGAGCTTGAGTTGATGTAGCCAGTCTTTCCTCAATTTTCATTTGATTAATATGCATTTGGTCGAGTTTTTGAGCAATCAATTGAAGATCGTCTTGGGTGACATGGATAGATTGAGCGCCTATTTCATGAACACCGAACTGCGGGTTTTGGGTTCTGCAAAATGTGTTCATGGAAGCTTGATTAAATGAGTTTTCACTCATTTCTTCGAACAGGTCATAGGCACTTTCTGCATCTTTATTTAAAAAGTTGCCGCCACACGAGGCATCGACAAAATGTCGAATTTGATCTTCTAATCCATGATAGAAGATTTGCACGAGCTGCCATAAAGGAATCTCGTGGTGCAGGAAACTTCTTAAAAGGTCTTGAAATCTTTCCCAAGAATCATGGAAAGTTTCACCAGATTTTTGGTGAAAGGTCGTAATAGATCTTCGTAAGGAATTGGTACGACCTATGGGAATGAATTTCTTGAGGAAGGCACTCTTGAGTTGAGGCCATGTTGTGATGGGTCAGTCAATGGTCCTGAACCAATAAGCGGCCTTATCTTTGAGAGATAATGGAAAAAGCCGCATCAGCCATATGTCTTCTTGCACATTTCGGGAACGGGTTGTCTGTGCAAGAAGAGTTAGCTCTTCAAGGTGGCTGAAAGGGTCTTCCCTAGGAAGGCCATGAAAGTGTTTAATTAGGTTTAGGACCGTAGGCTTGATCTCAAAGTCCCCCTCTGGTATGACCACCCCTGGTCGTTCCTCATAATAAGACGGATCATAGAAATCTTTTAGAGGAACAATAGGCTGCAGACGGGGTGGTGGGTTTGGCCTTGGATTGGCTAGGTTTTGGATGTTCCTAGTCAATGTTTGTTGATTGAAATTTAATTTATTAATCTGATCAGCCATCAATTTTAAAAGATCAGGTAGGGGGTCTTGATGTTGTGTGTGGGGCAACTCAAGATTAGGGAGCTCCAAGTGTGGGAAGTTACTGGTGGTTGGGTTTTGGGTGGAAGGGTTAGAATTAGGGTTAGTGGTGGGGTTAGAGGTGGACGTGGAAGGGTCAGTGGACCTATTTTGTTGTGTTTCCATTTTTTCAGGAGAAGAAGACAGGAAAAGTGGTCTTTTTGCGTGGGGGCGAAATCAAATGGTCCTTCCAAGTGCGGATTTTGAGATCGTCGCCCGTGCATAAAATGGAAGAACGGGAGGGGAGGAGAAGAGAAAGAGATGAGAGAAAGTGTGCAATTCAAACAAATAAAACTAGACCTAACTTAAATGTGACTCCCTAATAATAACCTAAGACTTGGCCTATATATGAAATAAGTAGTCAATAGTGAATACCCGTTCTATCAACAAATCTAGCCAAGTTGCTTAAGGGGAGGTTTGGGCCCAAATGTTTCCCAGGGAAGACCCCAGGTGCTTCTACAAACCCGCGCCTGGTCGTTTGACACAGCCCCTCAGCCTGAACACCAGATACAGATGACAGAATTGGTATTAACTAAAGAGAACTTAAGACCTAAATAGCAAGCCTAAGTTATAAAGCCTTAGGGGTCAAGTTGCTACAAGTTTTAATTAGGTCTAGGATGCTATTGTGCACACGGAATGTGGAGGGCATTTATTGGGTTGTTGCCCTGTTATTTGATTTTTTGTGTGTGTGCAGGAATTAGAGAGTGGTTCTAATGAAAATCAAGTTGTCACACAATTTTTTTTGTATTTATGTCTTTTAGGATTCAATTTAATTAAATGAGTTTTAGGGTTTTTCTCTTTAAGCTTTCAAACAAGTTTGAAAGTTCACAATCAAAGGAAAGACAAGTTGTATGTGTGCTTGTATATTTCCTTTTCATTGAGTCTCTAAAGAGAAAGAAGAAACCCTAAGCCAATTATCCTTAAGACAGAAATTTAACTACCAATGAATTATTTTTAGCTTTCTGAATTAAGTAGTGGTCCAAATAAGTCAAACAACACCACTACTTTGAATAAAATCAAACAAGGATTCCAGAAAAGATTTTTGTAAGTTTTTTGGAATTTGTTTGATAGTTTTTTTGAATTTTTAATTATACTGGTGTCAAAGTCCAGAAATAATACCTGTGGGTATTATGGATTTTTCAGTATTACCACCGACCTCAGAAAATTTTTATAATTTTATATGATGTGTAAAATTTCACAAGGATTCCAGTAAGCTAAATTTCTCAAAAATTGGATGATTATAAAAATTCTGAAAATTCGCGGACAGTAGCAACACAAGAAGATTAGAGGGTGTGACCCCTCTGCTATCCACGAATTTTTAAAAATTAAATATAAATCCAATTGTTTTGAAATTAGGAATAGATGTTCCTAACTTAATTGGGAATCACTCTATGAAATTTGATGATTTTAGGAGGCCTGGGGTTTTAGGAATCAATTTTTCAAGTCCAGACTGAAATCTGGACCCGAAAAATAGAACACCAATACTTGCAATGGAATGGTGCTAAAGAAGCATACAAGCAAACAATGGATTTTATAATGCACCACTCCACTTAATTAAAGTGTTTAGGGTCCTGAAAGCCAAGTTTAATATATTTTTGGTAGTTTTAATTATGTGACCAGAAAGACGAACCAACCTGAATTTCCGCGGGAAGAAAAGGATCTTTGAGCTCTCGCTTCCAGATTCCCACCTCCCCGTTGTAGTTTCTGCACACACAAAAGAAAGAAAGAGAAGGGGATGAGATCCACTTCAAGCAAGAGAAAATTAATTCATGCAAAGCTGTGCCTCCCAAGTAATGGCACCAAAAAGTGATAACGAAAATACGCGGTTTGTTAAAATACGTCGTTGTAATGCGTAAATCCGCTTTCGCTCTTAAATTTATATTCCTAGATAGGGGAGTATCTAGGGTCGTCCAAGGAGGCAATATGGTTGCAAAATTGATTCTCTTGCTTGGAATACAATCTCAACTTACTTTTTGGTATTTTTCAATATATCATTTTTTTGTTTTAAATTAAGACAACATGCGTAATGGTGACGGGAAGGTGATTTACACTTCAATTTAAAATACTACTTCTAAGTGGCAAGTAGAGCCTCTCCCTAAGCTCACTCTAGGCAAGTGGAGGCCTAGAATAATTATGGAGAGGGAGTGAGGAATGCTAAAAACAAGCAAAAAAAATGCAAACAAGAAATTGCAAAGAAGGCAACTAGATAAATAAAAAAAAAGTGTTTAACAAAAATGTCTAGTAGAGGAACGCTTCTACTACTAGAAAATTGACATAAAGAAAGGAAAACACAAATCCTCTATATAGATGGTGAAGAAGAGGGCTTCTTTCTCCAAGGTTGGTGGCTCCCAATCTTGAAAAGAGTCCTTCAACTCCTTCCTTGCAGTGCACCGCCAAGGTGATGTCCTCCAAGGCAAACCCTAAGGGGGCGTGCCCTAAGCTTCTCTCCAAGGGTGGACGTCCACCCTAGGTCCTTCTCCCTTGCCTGGCCATCCTCCTTGAAGTGGAAGAGTCCTCCTCCTTGGCGTGGCCCAAGTTGAAGAGAGTGGGGAGAAGAAGGCATCAAAAGGGCTGGTGGTGTGCCCCTTTAATCTCCTCTACTCCTTCTCCTTGGGCGTAGGTATAGGTGGATGTAGGTAGAAAAATACACTAAGGGAGGATGCCCCCAAATGGTGGTAGGTGGTGGGTTTTTATAGAATAGGAAGGGGGCTAAGGTGTCCATTGAAATGGAGGGCCAAGATGGAATGATGGAGGTGGTTAAGGATCCAATGGCCAAGGGTGTTTGGCGCCAACTTAAGAGGCACCAAGGGGGTAGTTATGGGGGTTGACACCCTTTGATGTTGGCGCCAAAATGGCTTCTAGAAGAGGGTCTAAGTTGGCGCCAAGAAGGATTCTAGAAGGAGGGTTAGGTGGATGGCTAGGATGGCTTATGTGGGTAGGTGTAGGGTGGATTAAGGGCTGAAAGTTGGCGCCAATATAGAGGTGGTTAGGGGTAGTTTTTGGTGCCAACTTAAGGTGTCTTTTGGTGGAGATAATGTGGTGAAGGGATGGCTAGGAGGTGGCGCCAACTTGAGTAGAGTAGCTAGCTTAAGTAGGCTTAAGTTGGTGAAGCTAGCTAGGGTTGACTTTGAAGGTGGTGGATGGCCAAGGAGCTGGTTGTTAGCTAAGCTAAGCTAAGCTAAGCTAGCTTAGCTAATGGAGGAGTAGAGGAGAAGGTGTTGGAGCTAGGGTTTGGAGGGAGGAGCTGAGGAGGAGAAGTTTGGAGCTGGAGCTGGCTGCTGCTGAAGAGGTTGCATGGGGCTACTCTAGCTGGCTTAGCTTGCTAGCTCTTTGCTAGTTGCTAAGCCAAGCTAAAGTGAGCTAGCTTCTACCAAAATAAGCTGAGGTGGGCTAGGTCTGGTGCTCCCGAGGAGAATCCAGTTGGTTGAGGCAGCTAAGGTAGCTTAGCTCAACTCAGTTGAGCTAAGCTGAGTCCCCGGGAGCTGGACTTGAGCTTCCGGAGCTGGGATGAATTCTTCTTCAGATGGCTGGAGCTGGATGTACCTGGATCTGAGCTGGGGTGAACTCCTGTCAACTTAGTTGAGCTAGCTAGAGCTCCCTGTGGACTAGTGGGAGTTGAGATGAGCTAGACTCAGCTAAGTTGAGCTGGATCTGAGCTGACTTGTGCTAAGGTGAGCTAAGGTGAACTCTCTTGAGCTGCCATCTAGCTGAGATTAGCTGAATGGAGCTGGGATGAGCTAACCCTAGTTCAAGTAAGCTAGGTTCCAGCTGCGGTGAGCTAGATCAAGCTGAGGTGAGCAGGATCAAGCTGAGGTGAGCTGGATTAGGCTGAGTTCCAGCTAGTCTGGGCTTCTCCTTGACCATTTGCCTTCTTGAGTGCTAGGGCTTTAGGGATCTATATATCTGTACATCCCTAACACTCACGAAAACATATTTAAAAGACAATAAAAAATGCAATGCATGCTTAACCTATTTTATGCCTAAATGCATCCCAAAAACCCATTTGCGGAGTAAAATTCTAAGAGCTAGGTTTGTTTTAATGCATAAGAGTGATGATAAACTGGCATTTATCAAGGAGCCACACGAGAAGAAGCGGAAGAGAAGCAAAAGTAAAGAAGAAAAATAGTAGTTTAATTCATCTGATTTCATAATCAGGTGACGGTTTGGTTTGATTGCATACATATACATTAAGTTAGTTGATATTGTTGGAGTATTTGATGATCTAAATCACCATTTTACTCCCGTCTTTTTGCACCTCGATCTTGTTTTTATTGCAAATTCTTTTACTTTAAATTGTGATTTTGAGCTTTAAATTCCCATATTTCATCCTGTGTTCAACCTCAGAACTTTTTTGAGTAATAAAATTTATTTTTTTAAACTCTATTTTGGATATACTGCAACGCGACATTCTTAAAACATCGATCTAGCATTTAAACATTTTGGCATTGTTGCCAAGGAGCAACGGGAAATTTAGAACTCTTGATTGCAATTCCTAATTTAGATTCTAACTTTCTATATCTCTTTTACTATTGTTGTTTCAGGGAGAAGATACATTCAAGGAAGATCAACTGCACAACAACCACACCAAGGCCAGGTAAGTTCTAACTCTCTCTCTTAAGCCCCTCATTCTGAAAAGGATAAAAGGAAAAAAATCAATTAGGGCTACTTGCATTCTTTCCACAAATAATTCATCAAGTTCCCTGAGTTGATACATTTTTATTTGACAACAAATCCTGATTTGTGCACCCACTTAAAGCTTAAGGTATCTAGAGCTATCACATTCTTATTTGAGCCCTAGGTACCACATTTGGACAAATTAAAGTGGTCCAAATTAGAGCCAATTAAGGATTTCAATTTAGGGTTTTTAGAGACCCACTTACCTAATCAAGAAATAATTTTTCCAAATAATGTGTGCCTAGACCTTGATTGAACTAATCTTTTCAATCAAAACCCTAAAATTAGGCTCTTAAAATCATTTGAACACTAGAAGAGGGACCTAAATTTTCAAGGACAATATAGGTGAAGTTTACCCACCTTGTTGGGTCAACAAATCTTCAAATTAGGTCACTCTTGTACTCAACACATTTTAAAGTTCAATCGAAATTCTAAGCACCCTGCTGTTAATTAAAACTAGTAGACTTAAGAGGTCAAGTCCCCATTCAGGTGTACCTGGAATATCAGTGACAAGAGACGTCGGGTGGGGGAAACCCTGTAACCCATGGGGGCGCTCTACCGAGTAGTAGTCTTTGCGGGACTCTCCCTCTTTGGCCGCCCAGGTAATTCTCAGGTGGACGACTTTCTGACTAAGGGGTATCATCTGCCTCGAACCTCTATAGTCATTCAAAATTTTTGGGTGTCTTGATTGGGTCCATCACATTCTACCTCTCATCTACTCCATCGGTGCATGTTCGAGAGGAGGTCTCTAAGACCATCCTTGAGGCCTCCTTTAGTCACTCATTCACATCAAGGCTAAGCCTCGATCTCCTTGTTTATGCAATAACCTAATCCTATTGATATCTTTTCTTATTCATCTGAGCCTAATTTTCCTTCATCCATCATCATTGCATAACCCACAGAAGAAAGTAACTTGAAAATCAACTCCAGTGCCTCAATGATCTATTTTAAACCTTTGTGAACCCACTGTATCATCCAATGATGCGAGATCACAATAATCCCGCTACAATAACAATCGAACCCCGAGTACAAATCCCCGCTTGAGGTCTTGACACTAAACTCAAGCCCAACATGATTCATGCCATTCCCAAATTCCATGGGCGTAATTCTGAAGATCCTTTCCAACATATCAAACAACTCAAGCATCTATCCTGGACCTTTGGATCAGAAGCTCAAAATCAGGATATTCTACTCATGAAATTGTTCTCCTTCTCTCTTATGGATAAAGCTGCTCACTGGTACCAAACTCAAACGTGTCCAATCAACACCTAGGTGAAACTTCAATCCGAGTTTCTGAGAGAGTTCCTCCCTGTTGGTCAGACAAATGCCTTATGGCACCAGATCACACATTTCACACAACAAGCGGGAGAACCACTTCACGAAGCATGGGATCGTTTTCTAGATCTCGTGCGAAAGTGCCCCCATTACGGAGTTCCTAAATGGGAATAAGTCTAATCCTTTTACTAGGGATTCCATGAGGATATTAGATTGTTCATCAATGTGACCTGCAGAGGAAACATCATGGGTCAACACGAAGACACCATGTGGGAGATTCTCGAGAATATGTGTGAGAACTCCATCAATAATGAATCTATGGGCATGTTCGATCGGACGAATGCCCGTTATTGACGAATCCAAAGGGAGCACATGAGACGCAGGGCCTGTCCTCTTCCGTCGACTTGGAACTGATGGTCAGTCTTCTGGACAATGTCTTTATTATTGAGAAGAAGGTGGATGAGCTAACTCGACATTTGCAGCGAGCCACATCTGTGCGAAACTCATACACACAACCACCCTCTGGTAGGGAGGCCGTGCACAACATCTATCACCAACCTTCTCAGGGGATGGACCCATATCCACCCCTGTCTGATTCTGGCTACGGAGGAAACTTTTGATCCACCTACTCTAGTTGGGGGAACTCTGAACCCTCATATTTTGATTTTCCTGAGATCCCTCAGACCTACGAGGACCTCAATGCCATGCAGAATGATGCATTCTCAAACACCAACAACCTTGGATGGCGTAATCATCCCAACTTCACATGGTCAGGCAATAATCAAAATCAAAGACCTCAATATCCACCTCGACCACAAGATCCTTGTCCATATCAGCTGCCTCAGCCTCGAGCTAACCCAACTTATCAATCTGGGCTAACTATGATAGATTAAATGACTCTTATCCTTCAGACTCTAGTTGACATCCACAAAATGAATGCGGCTATGCAAAAATAGCACAGAGACAAGATCACAGAGGTTCGCAATCAACTTGCCCAGATGGCAAATCCTCGCCAACCTGGTGCACTTCCTTCACAACTTTTGACTAATCTGAATAACATGTCGAACCAGAGACGTGTTATGAACCCAAATCTGGGCCAAGCTCACTTTGTTTATCAGGCCCCTTCTACTCCATCACATAAAGGGATGGAGGCTTCGGCATCATATACATGTTACTAGTAGCAAGCACCTCTTCTACCTACTCCAAACCAAAACCAGGCAGGATTAAATTCTGTTACTACCCACACTGGAAAAACAACATAAGACCCACCTTATCCAAGCGAAACCAGGCCTGGTAATACAAACCCTAACCCAAGGATAGTTATCCAGGACACCTCTATCCCAGATCAAGAACCTGGACCCATTCTAGAGGAACCACGTAAGGTTCCATTTCCTGAGGCCTTGACCAAGGGAACGAGGATAACCAAAATCGTGGCACCTGAGGAGGACCTGGTTAAGCTCTTTGAGCAGGTCCATATAAACATCCCCTTGATGGATGCGATACACCAAGTACCGCCATATGCACGATTTTTGAAAGACGTATATACACCAAAGCGTAAGCTGC